>OX463229.1:21373305-23873305 GCA_949820135.1 Sylvilagus floridanus
AGCGGGTAAAGCCATCACCTGCAGCACCAGCATTACATGTGGACACCAGCTGCTCCACTTCTGGTCCAGTTACCTGCTAATGTCCCTGGAAAAAGCAGAAGAAGATGACCCAAGTGCTTCGGCCCCTGCACCCGTGTGGGAAACCAGGAAGAAGCTCCTAGCTCCAGCTTCAGGCTGACCACTGGAACCATTTTGGGAATGAACCAGTGAACAGAAGATCTCTCTCTCTCTCTCCCTCTCTCTCTCTTTCTCTCTCTTCTCTACCTTTCAAATAAATAAACACATCTTTCTTGTTAAAGATTTATTTATTTATTTGAAAGTCAGAGTTACACAGAGAGAGGAGAGACAGAGAGAGAGAGGTCTTCCATCTGCTGGTTCATTCCCCAATTGGCCACAATGGCCAGAGCTGCACTGATTCGAAGCCAGGAACCAGGAGCTTCTTCTAGGTCTCCCACAGGGGTGCAGGGGCCCAAACACTTGGGCATCTTCCACTGCTTTCCCAGGCCATAGCAGAGAGCTGGATCGGAAGAAGAGCAGCTGGGTCTCAAACCGGCACCCATATGGGATGCGGGCACTTCAGGCCAGGGCATTAACCTGCTGTGCCACAGCGCCAGCCCCTAAACACATCTTTTTTAAAAAAATCATTACTACACTGGTAGTTCAAAAAAAAGAAAAAAGAGCATATCAGAGGCCTCTACTTCACCATAAAAGTGCAGAGAAGAGGTATGTGGGTGTGTCCTTCAGCCAACAGTGGCAACACTCCTGCCTCAACTGCTCAGTACAGTACAGACAGAGGTTGGTGGTAATGAGTGGAGCTAAGAGGTCCCTGAGTCCCATTGTGACATCCTGTTTTTGGAACAGATAGGATCACACATTCATTAATCCTGGGTATGCATAGGGATGGTCTACTGAACCCAAATACATTTGTCTACACATCTTCATGTACCCAGCACTGTGTAAACACAACCCATCCCTACCATCAAGAAGAGTCAAGTTTGTGGAAGAGCTTGCAGTGTGAACTTGTTCTCCTAATTCTGCTCAGAGACACCAGCTCTTATATGGTACACTGGAAAAAGTGGAACAAGCATGAGGTTACAGATAATCAGGATAACAGGACATGGAGAGAACCCTGACCTGGAAGCAAATCCACCCATATCTCTGCATATCTTGTGCAGCATACAATGGATCCTGAAGGAAGGTCAGTTGTTATAATTAAAGTTTCAGGTCACCCTTTGAATTCCTCGGGCATCCCACACAAATTCTTCAGTACCCTCACACAGGCAGCCATCCTGCAGTCTCATGGCCAGTAGTCAGTTACACTAAAGACCAGAAGATCACTTAGGTGCCTGATTGGTCTGCAAGGGAGAGCTGGAGGCTTTCCTGATTCTTGCCTGGAAATGCCATTTCAGGAGTAAGGGACAGAGGAAGGAAATGAAAGGTACAGTTCACTCCCCTGTCCCACTTGTAAACCCATTTCTGTGCAGCAGGCCACTTCCTAGAAGCATCAACAATGTTCAGAAAGGAGTGGATATAATAAATCAGAAGTTAGAGGTAGGCATTTTGCATAGTAGTTAAGATGCCTAGGTTCAATTCCCAGCTCTAACTTCTGACTCTCCAGCTTCCTGCTAATGTAGACCTTGAGAGGCAGTATGGCTCAAGTAATTAGATTCCTGCCATTCACATGGGAAACCTGGACTGGGTTCCTGGTTTTTTGTTTTGACCTTGTCCAGCCTCAACCAGTACAGATTTGCTCTATACCTCTCAGATAATTTTTAGAACCTTTTAAAAAAAGAATCAAGGGGGCAGCACTGTGGCATAGCGAGTAAAGCTGCTGCCTGCATGCCAGCATCCCATATGGGCACCGGTTTGAGATCTGGCTGCTCCACTTACTATCCAACTCTCTGGCCTGAGAAAGCAGTGGAGGATGGCCCAAGTTCTTGGGCCTCTGCACCCATGTGAGACATCTATGGGAGGCTCCTGGCTCCTGGTTTTGGATCAGTGCAGCACTGGCAGATGTAGCCATCTGGGGAGTGAACCAGGGGATGGAAGATTTCTCTCTCCCTCTCTCTCTCTCTCTCCCTCTCTATCTCTGCCTCTGCCTCTCTGTAACTCTGCATTTCAAATAAATAAACAAATCTTTAAAAAAAGAATCAAAAGCTAAAATAAGAACATATAAGAAAAACACTTTAAAAGACATGATTGCAAGTATTTGATTCTGGAGAAATCAACATTTTAAATCAAAACTGTAATTGTTTTCTTGGAAATTCTACAGACCTATGTTAGTCACTTAAAAATGGAGAGGGGAAAATGAATCTGAACCATTGTAGTCAGAGATAGGGAAAGGCAGAAGCCGTGACCTTGTACTACCCCTGAGTGTACTTTCTGCAGGTGAAGTTGAGAAGGGCCAGCCCATGCAACCCTGGGGCCCTTTCAAACATCCTTTAAACTGATTCAGGAATGATAGAGAGTGCCACAGCCAAGGAACAAGTGCTCATACTGAATTTTCAGGACAAGTGGCTCCCAGTCAAATAATGGTCCTTCTCTCTTCCATCTTTCTCAACTTCCGCTGCTTCTCCATTACAGAAATGGAAAGGGAGGCTTTTATACCATGTTGGTGGGCATAGCAGAGGCCTCTGTCTTTTAATTAGACTTTTTTTCTAACAGACATGATTAAAGCTGTGGTAGAAACCTTTCCAAGGTCAAAAAATGAAAAAGGGAGGCACTTGTCCTGGGAATAAAATGTGGTTGTTATCTGCTTGCCTATGAATGCTTAAGCTGTAGTCCCTATCTGTTTATGTGTAACCATTTCATGTTCTGCTTGTCAACATAGAGCAATGATGTAACCCTTGCCAGACAGCTTACATCTCAGTATGTGTGTGAAGAGAAAAAAAATTTATATTTTCGTTTAACCACGTTTGCATGTACAGTATTATATCAATCCTGTGGCCACCAAGCAACATTACCATATCCAATTGAATGTATGCAAGTAACCACATAAGGGAGACAAAGAGGCTAAAACCATATATAAGGGAAACCCTTTCTTTGTTCGGGGCTCAGATTTTGGATAAGAAATTCCACCTGGGCCTTTTTGCCAGCATCATAAAAGACTACATCCTGTTAAGAGGCCAAGTGTCTTGTCTCAGGACACAAATCCTGCTATAGGAGAAGTCATGAAATTACCTCTTTAGTATCAGACAACTGAGCACCCTGCTGAAATCTGTTCTTTTCACCTTTCCAGCATTCTACTTTTACAAGGAATGAGCCACCCCTACCCCTTGTTCTCTTAGTCGTTTTTCCTGTACCACTCCTGTCAAAAACATGCTGGTGTTGATCACAGACTTTCTCCCTGAAGTGCTAAGTCCCCATAGCTTTCAAACTTTCCTTATAGATACAAAAGCT
This sequence comes from Sylvilagus floridanus, assembly GCA_949820135.1. NCBI lineage: Eukaryota > Metazoa > Chordata > Mammalia > Lagomorpha > Leporidae > Sylvilagus > Sylvilagus floridanus. The sequence goes on from OX463229.1 coordinate 21,376,705, forward strand.
ACCCCATATTCTTATGGCATATTCTTTCTTTTATTAATTTATTGCTTAAATTTTATTTCTCTCACTTATAACCAAGATAATTCTGAGAAAGCAACTCAAAGGAAAACAAGAAATAGCTCAGTTGGTACTGCTCTGTGCCTTCTCTATGCTCTTACAGAGATACAAACCAATTCATCAAGGAGAGTAACATACATGAAAAGTAACATCCACCTACCTGTTCAATATCCCCTCTGCCAAGCTGAAGGTCCCAGGGGACACTCTACCAGATATATCCTGCAGAAAATATCCTAAACTCCAGCCTCAGATCATTGAAAATAACTGAAAGCACCAACCTGAGCACTCAGATGTAAAATCTTATCTTCAAGTGATTGAAACACATTGTGAGAATGTGTGGCATTAGGTTCCCTTGTAGTTGTTCTTAGCTGCCTCAATTCCATAAGGCTTGAATTTCTTGACATATCATTAAGAGTGTTCAAAAATTATAAATACCAGTGTATAGACAAACATAGGTAACTGATTATTGCTTTTAATAGCAAGATCCTAGGGCCTGGCACTGTGGCACAGCAGCCTGCAGTGCCAGCATCCCAAATTGGCAATTATTTGAATCCTGGCTGCTCCACTGCTGATCCAGGTCCTGCTAATTGTGATGGCCCAAGTACTTGGGACCCTTACACCCATGTGGGTAACCTGAATGAATATATTGTCTTTTGGCTTCTGCCTGACCATATGGAGAGTGAACTAGTGGATGAAAGATCTCTCCCCAACCTGCTCTGCTTTTGCCTCTCCCTCTCTGTAACTCTGCCTTTCAAATAAATAAGTAAATAATAAATAAATAAATAATTTTAGCAACATGATTATTTATTTATTTATTTAAAAGAGTTACAGAAAGAGAAGGAGAGAGACAGAGATCATTCATACGCTGGTTTGCTCCCCAAATGGCCACAAAGGCCAGAGCTGGGCTGGTCAGGAACCAGGAACTTCTTTGGGGTTTCTCATACAGGTACAGGGGCCCAAGGACTTGCGCTTTCTTCAACTGCTTTCCCAGGCACGTTAGTAGGGAGCTGGATCAGAAGTGGGCAGCTGGGCAGAAGTGGGCAGCACCCATAACGGGATTCCAATGCTGCAGGTAGCAACTTTATCCGCTATACCATAGTGCCAGCCCATAAATAAATCTTTAAAAAATATATCAATAGCCTACATTTCATAGCACTGTGACAAAATGAGTCCAAGTGCTATTTTCTCCTTTGATTGCCTATGATCGTATACAGATCATAGCCAGGGAAAACAGAAATCATAATATTCACTTTACAAAAAAAGAAACTGGATCAAATTTTGCCCAGAATCAGAACTAGAAGTAATAAACCTGACCCAATAGGCTTTAATCAAGACGACTATCTACCCATCCCAGCACTTCAGTGCATACGAGTAAATCCAGAATCTTGTCTCCCCTAGTGCAACTAGTATCAGGAGTCTTCACTGGCCAATAGGAGAAATGAGAATAAACAAATCTGTAGAGTATGGTGGGGGGTGGGAGAAGTAAAGGCAAAGAAAAGGGAGGCCCAAGTTCTACCTTGCATTAGAGGGTAGAAACCACTGGCTCCAGTGTAAGAGCTGCTAACTATAATCAATGGATTCCCAGTGTCTTGACATGTTCTAGCTACTTTAGGTGGATAACTTTCAACAAAAACTCATGCATTAAAGTTGGGCTGGGGAACATCTGGCTTGTGGACCATATAAGACTTGTGAAATCACTTGGTCTGGCCCTGCCAAGGCAATTGCAGGAGGGACTTGACATTCAATAAACACGCAATTGATAATTTTGTATGGCCCATGAATGATGTTATATTTTTCCAAATGGCCCTTGACAAAGAAAGGCTCCCCAGACCTGTAAGATCAGTGTGTCAACAGACACAGTGTCTGATAATGGATTGCTTTCTGGCCTTTCTGGCTCACAGAATGGTGTCTTCTTGCTGTGTCCTCACATCATGGAAAAGACAAGGCAGCTGTCTGAGGCCTTTTTTATAAGAGCATTCATCCCATTACTGAATGCAGGGTTCTCAAATTCTAATCACTTCCTAAATAATCCTAAATAATCTTTGCCGATTCACTTCCCAGATGGCTGTACAGTGGGGGTTAGTCAAGCCAAATCCAGAAACCAGGAGCTCTTCTGAGTGTCCCATGTAGTGGCAGGGGCCCAAGCACTTGGGCCATCTTCCACTTCTTTTCCCATGCCATTAACAAAGTACTGGGGAGAAAATGGTGCAACTGGGACATGGACTGGTGCCCATATGGAATGCTGATGTCTCAGGCTTTACCTACCACACCATAAGAGCCAGGGCTAGAACAGGCCAGAGCCAGAAGCCAGGAACTTCCTCCAGGTCTCCCACACAGGTGCAAGAGTTCAAGAACCTGGCCATTCTCTGAAGCCCTCCCAGGCATACCAGTAGGGAGTTGGATAGGAAATGAAGCAGCCAGGGCCTGAACTGGCACCCATATGAGATGCCAGTGTCACAAGTGGCAGTCCAACCCACTACGTCACAATGCCAGTCCACCTCTTCAATTTCTTTCTTTCTTTTTTTTTTTTGATAGGCAGAGTGGACAGTGAGAGAGAGAGAGAGAGACAGAGAAGAAGGTCTTCCTTCCATTGGTTCAACCCCCAAATGGCTGCTAGGGCCAGCATGCTGCACTGATCCGAAGCTAGGAGCCAGGTGCTTCCTCCTGGTCTCCCATGGGGGTGCAGGGCCCAAGCACTTGGGCCATCCTCCACTGCCTTCCTGGGCCACAGCAGAGAGCTGAATTGGAAGAGGAGCAACTGGGACAGAATCTGGCGCCCCAACTGGGACTGGAACCTGGGGTGCTGGCACCGCAGGTGGAGGATTAGCCTAGTGAGCTGCGGCACCGGCTCTTCAATTTCTTTCATCAACATTTTGTTCCTTTAATTACAGAGCTTTTTTATTTCTTTGGACAAATTTATTCCTAGGTATTTGTTTTATAGCTACTTTATGTGGCATAACTTTCTTATTTCCTTTTCAAATAATTTATAATTGGTATATTGATATGCTAATTATTTATATTGACTTTGTATCCTGCAACTTTACTGAATTCATTTATAAGTTCTAATATTTTTGTTAGAATCTTTTAAGTTTCCTACATATGAGATCATGTTGCTATAGAGACAGTTTGAATTTTTTTTCTGTTTTGTTCATATGTATGTCTCTACTTTGTGTCTAGCATACAAGATGCTTTTTAATATATTTTCATTGAATGAACATGTGAATATGTTTCAGCTTCATCACAGCTCCATGAACAATGCAACCCAGTATCATCTCCATTTTATAGATGAGGAGATTGAGGTTCTGTGAGCTTACAGAGTGAAGAGCCAGATCAAATTCAAGTCTCCTGGTTTCATGACCTTTATACTTTTCAGCTCATCAGTAGTTCCCTGTCTTGACCAAGAGGAATCCTCCACTGGGCCCCATATTTAGAGAGTTCTGTTGTGGTCCTCCTCTGCCTGGACCCCTTTGCTGTGAGATGGAATGATGGGGTCACCTGGAGATTGCATTTCTCTTCCAGGTCCTGCACCAGGAGAATTCCCTGCCCAAATGACCTTGTGTTTGGTGACAAGACCAGCATTTGCTTCTCCCCCCACACTCTGTTTCTAACCTCGGCCATGGTCTAAAGAGTGGTCAAAGAGTGGCTTTTTACAAGGTGTGTGGACAGAACTTTAACATATCTACTAGGGGGATCCACATGTGTCCAAGACCTCTTGTTTAGAGAAAATGGAGTTCAGAAAAGAAGAGAAATGGTGTGGGTGGGAAGTATAAGACTGTGAGCATAAGTGAGTTTAAAATCTCAAAGGATATATTAAACAGTACTTAGAAACAACTGAAAAGAGAATCAGTGAACTAAGAGATAAGTCTAAAGGTATCTGGAATGCAACACACAGAGACTAGGTTAAGTAATGGAAAATCCAAATAAGAGATCTCCCAGAACAGATTTTGAAAACATCCAGAAAAAGAGATAGATCATCTATAGAAAGAAGATCTTGATGACTAGTTTCTTAATCATAGACACAAAACAGAAGCCAAAAATCAATAGAATAACTCTAAAATTATTTTTTAAAAATTTATATGCCTAGTCAAGCTATCTTTCAAACATGAGGATGAAATAAAGGCAATTTCAGACAAATAAGGATTTTGAGAGGTTATCACTAACATATTTATCAATAAATGCAAAAGAAAAATCACTCCAACTGGAATATCCAATTTGTAAAGGATAAAAGTAGGAAAAGAGTTTGTTAAATGTAGGAACAAATACAAACATATTGTACAAAGCAATGATTGGTTTAATATTAGAAAGTCATGTTATCTTAAAATACAGAAAATGCATACATACAAAATTAAATAGCTTTTAACGGGTGAAAAACATGACAGATTTGAATATGAAATGAATGATCTCAACCTGGTAAGGGACATGTTTTTTACAAGCAGCCTTCTCTATAAGGGATCATTAAAAGAAATCCCTTAAAAATCAGACGTGAATTAAGGATGTGCATCTTCATTGTCTTTAGTCAGCATTCTAGAATGCTTACAGTACACAAGAAATGAAAATAAAACCACACTACTTGTAGACAATAGGACAGTCTATGTAAACTCCCCCAAAGAATCCACAAGTAGAGTTAGTTGAATAAATATTCTAGATATAAAAATAACCAAATGAAAATCAAGTGTATTTAATACAGCTTATTACAACAGAATATTGCATGGTGTTTGATAAATTTGACTTCATTTAAACTAAGAATTTCTGTCCATAAAGAGGAAGAAAACTAAATGCCAAACTGAGAGAAATTATCTGCATTACATATATCTGACAAATGATTAGTTTATTCAGTATATAAAGTGTACCTGTAACATATTGTGAAAATTGCAAACACATCACCAAAACTATAGAAAACCGTGTAAATCTTGAACAAAGCAGTTAACATAAGGCTTGATAGAAACATCTCATACACATGAGTAATGATACTCATCTTCATTAATAGAGAAATGCAAAATAAAGCATCAGTGAGATATGTTTATAAATCACTAGATTAGCAAAAAAATTGAAAGTTGATTGGACCAGTGTTGTGGCATAGTAGGTAAAGCCACCACCTGTGATCTCAGCATTTAGGTCCCTGCTGCCCTACTTTCCAGCTCCCTGCTAATGTGTCTGGTAAAGCAGCAGAAGATGACCCAAGTACTTGGGCCCCTCTACCCATGTGAAAGACCCAGATGAAGCTCTTGTATCCTGGCTTTGGCCTGTCCTATCTCCAGCCATTGCAAACATCTGGGGAGTGAACTAGCAGATGAAATACCTTTCCCCTTCTCTCTGAAATTCTGCATTTCAAATAAATAAAATAAATTAAAAAGAAAGGAAGAGGGGCCGGCACTGTGGCTCACTTGGTTAATCCTCCACCTGCGGTGCCAGCATCCCATAAGGGCACCAGGTTCTAGTCTCAGTTGCTCCTCTTCCAGTTCAGCTCTCTGCTGTGGCCCAGGAGGGCAGTGGAGGATGGCTCAAGTGCTTGGGCTGTGCACCCCCATGGGAGACCAGGAGGAAGCACCTGGCTCCTGGCTTTGGATTGGCATAGTTCCGGCCATACTGGCCATTTTGAGGGTGAACCAACGGAAGGAAGACCTTTCTCTCCGTCTCACTGTCTAACTCTATCTGTCAAATAAATTTTTAAAAAAAGGAAGAAAGTTGAACAATATCAAAGACTGGTGAAGTTGCAGAAGAATGATTCATACTCTTGATGAGAGTATAGGTTGGTACTATCATATTACTCAGAAATTTTTATCCTGGCTGTGTCCCCTGGAGAGCCTTTACATTAGTAGATGAGCACATATGAAAGCAATAATGTTTATAGTGGTGTGGTTTGTAATAACAAATAACCATTACTTCTCAGATGTACCTCAACACTAGAATGGATAAATATATTTCAGTCATTACATCATAAAATAGAATATTACATGCCAAGAAAATGAACTTTTGCCTGAATTTCTTTCTTTCTTTTTAGAACATAGTATCCTTTTTAAAAGATTTATTTATTTGAAAGGCAGAGTTACAAAGAGGCAGAGGCAGAGAGAAAGAGAGAGAGAGGGAGAGAGAGGTCTTCCATCCGTTGGTTCACTCTCCGGAGGCCACAACAGCTAAAGCTGGGCCGATCCAAAGCCAGGAGCCAGGAGCTTCTTCTGGGTCTCTCATGGGGGTGCAGCGGCCCAAGTACTTGGGCCATCCTCTACAGTTTTTCCAGGCCATAGCAGAGAGCTGGATTGGAAGTGGAGTAGCTAGGACTCAAACCGGAGCCCATATGGGATATGCAGGCAGCTGCTTTATCCACTAAGCCTAAGCCTCAGCACTAGCCCCTTGCCTAAATTTCAAAAGCATGATGTTGAACAAAAGAAGCAAGCCACAGAATATAAATATACATATCATATATAGTGTGATTATATATATATATATATATAATTGGAAAATAACACACTGTGATTCCATCTACATAAATTGGATAACAGAAACAGAACTACAAAATAAACAGAACTACTTACATACAAGCTAAAAGTAGACTGAGTAATAGGAAAATAGTTACAAAATCCAAGATGGTGTATGTGGGAGTAGTGGGAGAAGAACACAGCCAGGAAAAAGCACTGGGACAGACAGTGTGCTACTTCCTGCCCTGTTCACAGTTCTTCGTTTTATTGTAATCCTTTAAAAATTGCATATATGTAATTGTATACTTTTTGTATTGTTATATCACAATAAAAGTGTTCAATGCAACAAGAAATGGGCAGAAGTGATTATGTTGTTGAACTTGTAAAAATTACAAATGGGACCAGTGTAAACAAATACAAATATTGTAATGTTATATAAATGATTATCTGTGACTTGGAATAATGTTTCTAATGTCTCATCATACACAGGTTCAAAAGGTGCTGTAAGAAATATGGTGTTCTTGAGAGTCCTGTTGTGGAGAACCCTAACAGGGGTTCTGGGAATAATTAAAATGATACTGGGAGTGGGCTTTGTGCAACAGATTAAGCCACTGCTTGGGACATTCACATTCCCATATGGAGTGATTGGGATCAAGTCCCACCTCTGCTTCCAAACCAGCTTCCTGCTAAGGAGAACCCTGGGAGGCAGTGGATGATGTGTTTGGGTACCTGCCATCTATGTGGGAAACTCAAATGGAAATCTGAGCTTCTGGCGTTGTCCTGGGCCAGTTCTTGCTGTTATAGGCATTTGGGGAGTGAATCAGTGGAAGGAAGATTCTCTCTCTGCTCTGTCTCTAGTTCTCTGTTGTTCTACCTTTCATATTTGGATCTGATAAACTTTCAAAAAGAATATAATGATATTGAAGATGTCTGAGAAGAGTCTTTAAAACAATTTTTCATAAGATTATGCTGAAAAAGTCCTTTCAATTAACATTTTATAGGAGATTTTAACTATGTATGTGTGATTGATTAATCTTGGACTCATTTAGACACATTCTCATTGATGTGTACATCAGTACAGAAAGGGGTATACCTGTAATGAACGTTTTCCATTTCTTATCCACCTTGCACTTCAACAGTAGTTTCCTACAGGAAATAGAAAGATGAGTTCATCAGAGACTAAGGTACTATTGACCACATGGGATGGAGGATGAAAAATATGTAGCAACTGAGCTACCATTGTGCACAGGGTGCCACTGACATTGAGCAGCTGGGGAGATGGGAGAACATCCTATACCTGGGACATGATCATGACCTTGGGACACATCGCTTAACATCCTTGTTCTCAGAACACAGACTACACTAATATCCAGAGATACTACCACTAGGGACTCCAAGAACTGGGGCACATACAAATGCCTGAATGATCCCTGTAGCAGCAATGAACTAGAAGTTTTGCAGTAGGAAGTGGGCATACTGATCAAAGTCTGACTCAAGGCCAAGTGCAGGGTGAGGGCAAGCATTCTGCAAGCTGGCCATCCCTTCTCTTTGGCTGGGATCCTATCTCAGAGATTCCCTTGTCACAGATCAAGAAGCAGGTGTCAGATGTGAGCCAAGGTTGGGAGCCAAGTGCAGAGAGGGACTTCTTCCTCTGATACTGACTGCCACCTGTAATTGTAGGACATGGTTTCCTAAGAGTTCTTGAAGCCAGGCCTCTGGTATGCTAGAGGGACTGAAGAAGAGCATGAGCTACATGGTGAGCCTAGGTGTGGGATAACAGTGTGCTGTCATGCTGAGGAGATGGGGTTCTTGTCTCAGGGGAGATGCAGCCTGCATTTTGAGTGGGTGTTGAAGGTTGCATTTGTCCATCAAGTAAATTCAGGGCCTCTTCTCAGGAGCTCAGTGTCTGAGTTTCCTAGAAGGTCCTAGGTGTGGAGAAAATTGGGAGGATCCTTGTGACCTTAGGTCCAATACCTGAAATTTACAGGTCTCAGAACAAAAACCAGAAGGCCAGTGACAGACGGGTTTGTCTGTTTTCCAGTGTGGGAAATGTTGAAAGAGCCTGGTGTTGGAGAGTCAAGGGGAGGCAAAAGTGGAGCCCACACTCCTCAGAAACAGCAGGGAGTCACCATGAGTCTGCAGTGGGAAGGACCATGCTCTACACAAGGAAGAACCAGGGCATTTTTCCTGGATGAGAGAAGAGCTCCTTGGTCTACCAATCAAGACTCAAAGTCCAGTCTGTGGAATTTTGGAAATACTTTAAAAGTGCTTTTTCTTGGGGCCAACACTGTGGCATAGTGGGTAAAGATACCGAATGCAATGCTGGCACTCCATATGGGCACCGGTTCAAGTCCCAGTTGCTCCACTTCCGATCCAGCTCTCTGCTCTGGCCTGGGAAAGCAGTGGAGGATGGCCCAAGTGTTTGGGCCCCTGCACCTATGTGGGAGACCAAGAAGAAGCTCCTGGCTTCTGGCTTCAGATTGGCACAGCTCCAGCCATTGCAGCCAACTGGGGAGTGAACCAAATGATGGAAGACCTCTCTCTCTCTCTCCCTCTCCCTCTCTCTTCCTCCCTCCTTACCCCCTGCCTCCTTCTCTCTCTGTGTAACTCTTTCAAATAAATAAATAAAACTTTTTTAAAAAGTGCTTTTTCTTGGGGCCAGCACTGTGGCATAGAGGATAAAACCACTGCATGCAGTGCTGGCCCCCCATACGGGCACGGATTTGAGCTCCAGATGCTCTACTTCTGATCCAGCTCTCTGCTATAGCCTGGGAAAGCAGTGGAGGATGGCCTAACATCCTTGGGCTACTGAGCCAGTATGGGAGACCCAGAAGAAGCTCTTGGCTTTGGATAAGCCCAGCTCCAGCCGTTGTGGCCATCTGGGGAGTGAACCAGCAGATGGAAGACCTCTCTCTCTGTCTGTCTCTGTCTCTACCTCTCTTTAACTCTGCCTTTCAAATAATTTTTTTTTTTGACAGGCAGAGTGGACAGTGAGAGAGAGAGACAGAGAGAAAGGTCTTCCTTTGCCGTTGGTTCACCCTCCAATGGCTGCCGCGGCCGGCGCGCTGCGGCCGGCGCACCGCGCTCATCCGATGGCAGGAGCCAGGTGCCAGGTGCTTTACCTGGTCTCCCATGGGGTGCAGGGCCCAAGCACTTGGGCCATCCTCCACTGCACTCCCGGGCCACAGCAGAGGGCTGGCCTGGAAGAGGGGCAACCGGGACTAGAACCCGGTGTGCCAGCGCCACAAGGCGGAGGATTAGCCTGTTGAGCCACGGCGCCGGCCGTCAAATAATTTTTTTTAAAAAGTGCTTTTCCGGGCCGGCGCTGCGGCTCAACAGGCTAATCCTCCGCCTTGCAGTGCCGGCACACCGGGTTCTAGTCCCGGTCGGGGCACCGGATTCTGTCCCGGTTGTCCCTCTTCCAGGCCAGCTCTCTGCTGTGGCCCAGGAGTGCAGTGGAGGATGGCCCAAGTGCTTGGGCCCTGCACCCCATGGGAGACCAGGAGAAGCACCTGGCTCCTGCCATCGGATAGCGTGCTGTGCCGGCCGCAGCGCGCCGGCCGCGGCAGCCATTGGAGGGTGAACCAACAGCAAAGGAAGACCTTTCTGTCTCTCTCTCTCTCTCTCACTGTCCACTCTGCCTGTCAAAAAAAAAAGTGCTTTTCCTGTGTATTCATTTAACTAAGGATTTATTTATTTGAAAGCAGAGTAACACGTGGAGAGAGACAGAGAGTGTGTTTAATGGCCAGGGCTGCAGCTTAATAGGCTAATCCTCTGCCTGCAGCGCTGGCACACCGGGTTCTAGTCCTGGTCGGGGTGCCGGATTCTGTCCCAGTCACTCCTCTTCCTGTCTAGCTCTCTGCTATGGCCTGGGAGTGCAGTGGAGGATGGCCCAAGTCCTTGGGCCTTGCACCCGCATGGGAGACCAGAAGAAGCACCTGGCTCCTGGCTTCAGATCGGTGTGGTGCGCTGACTGTAGCGGCCATTGGGGGGGTAGGGGGGTGATCCAACGGAAAAGGAAGACCTTTCTCTGTCTCTCTCTCTCTCACTGTCCACTCTGCCTGTCCAAAAAATAAATAAATAAATAAATAAATAAATAAAAAGTAACAACAACAACAAAAAAAGAGAGTGTGTTTATGTCTGCTAATTCACTCCCCAAATGGCCACAATAGCCAGATCAGGGCCAGGTTGAAGTCAGGAACCAAGAACCCTGGGGCTCCCTTGTGGGTGACAGCAACCAAAGTACTTGGGTCATCATCTGCCTCCCAGGCACATTAACAGGAAGCTGGATTGTAAGCAAAGCAGCTGGGACTCAATTTGGCATTTTAATATCCGAGGCAGATATCCCAAGTGATGTTTTAACTCACTGCACTACAATGCTCACCAGTTTGGACATTCGTTATAGATTACATTAGAACTCATATATTGACATTATTTTGTGTGTTCATGGGTACTTCTCTTAAATTCCTAATTTGCTTTTTGGCAAAAGTTTTAGCAAAACTGTCTGCCTCTAGAAGAAAATAGGGTGTAGCTGAATTACTAGCTTAGTGAGGTTTTACTAATTTTCATTTGTTTGTTCTTGCAAGTGGGGGTAGATGTTGAGGCCTTCTGAGTTTGGATAAATGATGAGAGGCAGTGAAGGGCAGGAAACTCCTTGCTCCCTCCCTCATTTCTCACTTTGGCCTAAAGGCTTAGCTATTTCCAGATCTAGGAACAAGGCTGCAGTGTTACTCCACCTCCACTAGGTCGAAGTCCTTACCAACAGCCCTGCTGTAGATTTTACAGAAATGATGGTGAGTTAGAGAGAGAAGTCAGCAAGGGGCTGCTTCTCCTTCTGTCAGCAGGGAACAGGTATAACTTGTAGATAATTAACTTTCTCTTCTGTAAGATGAGGGATTGATATATGGCTTGACTGTAGTGTAATTTATGGTTAGGTAGAGCTTGGTCCAAATTTGATTTTGAGAGGAAGATCCAGATTTATGGTTTCTGTCTTCTGGAGGTGGATGGCTGAGATCATATCAAAGACACCAACATTACTTATAAGTGACTTCGTTTAGCAAAAGCAAAAGCAAACCTAGCTCACTGTTTCTCATTGGAGGAAAGCTTAGGGCTTTGGCTCTCAAGTGGGGTGAATTTTCTCCCTTGGGGACATTTGTCACTGTCTGGAAATGTTTTTGATTGGCACATTTCCAGATGGAGGGTGCTACCAGCCTCCAGTAGGTGGAAAATAGGGATGCAGCTAAACACCCCAGGCTGTTGCTGCTTAAACAAGCCCCAACCCCCAATAAGGAATTCCTGTCCCAGGTGCTGGTAGGGGTAAGGCTGAGAAACAATGTCTTGGATATTTTTGTCCTTACAGATTTTTTGCCTTGTATTCTGGGAAGATTATTTCTTCTCTTTCATTTTTGTGCTTTCCATGCCTTGGATCAGTTAGAATTAATGGAAAATTCTGTTGTGTACTGAAACATGATTTGCTGCAGTTTTGTAGGCAGGGTTGTATAATGAGGTTAGAATGCATACTTCAACATTGGACTCTGCTATTTGTGAACCAGCTCTACAAGTTCTCATTCTGTGACTTGGAAAATTATTATGTTTTTAGACTTATTTATGTATTTATTTATTTGAAAGTTAAGTTACAGAGATAGAGGGAGAGACAGAAAGATCTTCCATCTACTGGTTCACTCCCCAGATGGCCACAACAAACAATGTTGGGAGGCTGAAGCCAGGAGCCAGAAGCTTCTTCCAGTTTGGGCAGGGGCCCAAACACTTGGCTCATCTACTGCTGCTTTTCCATTAGCAGGGAGATGGATTGGAAGTGCAACAGCCAGGAGATGAATCAGTGCTCTTATGGGATGCCAGCATTGCCGGCAGTGACCTTACCTGCTATACCACAACACCAGCCCCTGGCCAAATTACTTAACCTCTCTGTACTTCATCATAGGGGATAGAAGGAATTTTTACTTCACTGGATTGTTATGAAGAAGAACTGAGAATAAATGTGGGACCATTAACATGGTCTTTGGCATGTTGTCAATTTCCAATGGTAGTAGTTTAATATTTGCACACTTATGAAGACATGGTAGACATTTGAAGTGAATGTTGATAAATGGTGTAACTTTCCTTGTGTCCGTATTATAGGCACAGGCATAAGTTCTTCACAGTGGGGAGAGAGAACCCATGATTATTGATTGCCATTAACAAACAGCATAAATGTCAGTTCATTTCTCAGCCAAGTAGGTAGGGAAACAAGGGTACCAAGTACATGGAGTTAATTTTAGCACATAGAGCTTTGGAACCTTCTTAATTGATTTGTAACTATTGGACCTAAGTTTTGAGATTAGAGTGAAGTGGAAGATGTGCTTCTCGGTGCACTCAGTAAATACCAGCCTTATTTTTAGCTTGAAACTTTCTTTTTAACAGAATGGTGCAGATCGAAGTACTTCTGATTTCATTAAAGATTAGGAATCTGTTGCATGAGTTATAAAGGCAGGAGCTAAAAGTCAGTAGATGAAGGAGTGATAAGAAGTGTTTTGGTTTGGTCTCGTTTTGTGATGTGTGATAGACCAATGTCACATGAGTGTGATAGGAAACCCACCGTTAAGTCCTGGTTACAGGTAGCATTTGCATTCTCTCCACTCTGAGGCTGCTGCTCCTGGTGACAATGCTCAAATACTGAGGTCACATATATTTATAATTATTATTTCTTCTTGCTTTATTGAACACTCTGTCATTATGTAATGGACTTCCTTGTCTTTTTCTCCTCTGCTTTTAATTTAAAATATATTTTACCTGATAGAAATATGCTATGCAAGCTTTCTCTTGTTTATTGCTAAGATTTAATTTGTGGGCCGGCGCCGCAGCTCAATAGGCTAATCCTCTGCCTTGCAGTGCCGGCACACCGGGTTCTAGTCCCGGTCGGGGCACCGGATTCTGTCCCAGCTGCCCCTCTTCCAGGCCAGCTCTCTGCTGTGCCAGGGAGTGCAGTGGAAGATGGCCCAAGTGCTTGGGCCCTGCACCCCATGGGAGACCAGGAGAAGCACCTGGCTCCTGCGTTCGGATCAGCGCGCTGTGCCGGCAGCAGCGGCCATTGGAGGGTGAACCAATGGCAAAGGAAGATCTTTTTCTCTTTCTCTCTCACTGTCCACTCTGCCTGTCAAAAAAAAAAAAAAGATTTAATTTGTTTACTTAAAGTCAGAGTGACAAGGGAAAGAGGGTCTTCTACCCACTGGCCCTCTCCCCAAATGACTGCAATGACTGGGGCTGGGTGAGGCCAAAGCCAGAAGTCCAGAATGCCACCCATTCTGAGTGAGTGGCAGGGGCTTAATTAACTGGGTCATACTGAAGTGACACTTAACAAGTAGAGAATCCATTTTAGAGAACCCCTCCATGAGACTCTGGTCTGAAACTATGATCTAACAGTATATTGCATCCCACTTGGCAGAACATAGACACTCCCTAGCATGACTGCTCAAGTTTAAAACAGATAGGCTTCACTTGGATTAATGTTAAGATTGTAATTTGTCTATTGTCAAGATTGTAATTGACATTAGTTTCACATAGGTCAGCTTGACCCTAGTGACCATGTATTCCCTCCCCCTAGCAATCATATATTTCCTCTCCTCTCCAGGTGGGAGATCCAGATGAAGATCCTGGCTCCTGGCTTCAGACTGGCCAAGCCATGAGCTTCTTCTGGGTCTCCCACATTGATAGCAGGGGCCCAAGCACTTGGGTCATCCTCTGCTCCTTTCCCACATGTTAGCAGGGAGCTAGGTCCAAACTGGACCAGTTGGGACTCGAATTGGTGCCCATATGGGACGCCAGCACTGCAGGCAGAGGCTTACTGTCTACACCACAGCACAGCTGTTTTTCATTTCACAATAACTAAATGTGCAAGTGTGTTGCCTCCTTGTCTACAGCAATAAACTCACATATACTATAAAGAAGTAGATAGATAACTGAGAGAACTGAACAACAAAGATGAACATGTAGCAAAGAAACAGAATGCTAAGGCTGGAAATAGAGTTTGAATGGAATGCAACTGTAGTGACTGAGGAAGTAGCTGATGTGGCTATGTTGACATGGCTGCTGTCTAGGGAATGGATAAACAGTCACAGGAGCTTAGTGAACACAAATGTATTGGCATACTTGAGAAAAGAGTTGGAAAGGACAATGATGTCATCAAAGAAGTGACACTGCGGAAAAAAAAACAAAACTCACATTAAAGGGACTGGGGGGAAGGGGGTGCGGTGCTGTGGCATAGCAGGTAAAGCCACCGCCTGCAGTGCCAGCATCCCATATGGAGGCCGGTTTGAGACCTGGCTGCTCCACTTCCAATCTAGCTCTCTGCTAAGGCCTAGGAAAGCAGTAGAAGATAGCCCAAGTCCTGGGCCCATGCACCTGCGTGGGAAACCTGGAGGAAGCTCCTGGTTCCTGGCTTCAGACTGGTGTAGCTCCGGCCATTATGGCCCATTGGGGAGTGAACCAGCAAATGGAAGACCCCTTTCTCCCCACCCCCCACCTCTCCTTCTCTCTGTGCATAACTCTGACTTTCAAATAAATAAATAAATAAATCTTTTAAAGGGGGGGACTCTGGGAAATACTTCACGACCTAGAAGGACACAGTAGTTTTTAGTATATGCATACTTACCTTATATATATATCATAGAAAATCAGGTTTTGGAAGAGTAGAATGCTTCAGGCATTGAATTTGATCTGGGCCCTGGTTCAAAAAAACAAGGTAAATTACTCAGGTATAGTTACTTGAAAAACCTAGCCATCAATATGAGTATTTCTTCAAAATGTCTTAAGTATTTAATTACCTGAAGTAATTACTTAAAATGCATATCACTGTCTCCTCTCCCGTTCTTATTTAAAAGGTCTGGAATGGGTACCAGTAATCTACATATTTATAAACACTACCTCATTAATAGTTAAGTTTAGTAAGCCAAAACTAAAAGTAGAAGTTCATAGAGCCCCTTACTGGCTCAGTTTTTCACATTTCCTCAGGCCAAAAGAAAAATCCAAATTAAATAGACAAAACCAAACCCAATGGTTGTAGTTCCTAACATTGTCCAACAGATGTCAGTGTTTCCCTCCAAACGTTATCCTACAGCAGCCCTAGGAATTCCCAGAGGAATTCCAGGGCATACACACAATTTATGAGCTACAGCCTAAGGGACTATTTTACAGACATAGCATCTAAATAAAATGTCTAATAAGGTATTGTATAGGAAAACTGGGCAACAAAGTGCAACATGTTTGGACTCCTAAATATTTTTAAATAAATAAGCAGAGAGCAAATATTCTAAGCTTTGTTGGGCTTAGAAGGTGTCTGCATATTCTTTTCTCTGGAATTCCTTTAAATATGTAAAAACCATGTTCAGCTCTTGAATTTATCCACAAGCTTTATGTCCTATGCCAACCCCTACCATGGTAAAAGCCTAAGATGCAACATTAAAGTGTTATTCAGTGAGGGTGATTATGTAAGGTTGTTACTCTAAAGCATCTTCTCATCCTTTTTGCTCCAGAAAACTAAGTAGAGGTATACCATTGTTTGGAATACTGAAAAGACTCACTTGACTTCAAAGCTATGGTAAAGAGAGAGCTGTCATGAAACTGTATTGCTCTAAATTGACTTAAGAATTGCTAGTTGCTCCAAATAGGAATCCACCCACACCACAATGCAATGGTTCATTTTCCCAGCTCTGGCTTCTGATGCCAGATTCCCTCCAATGCAGACCCTCAAGGGCCATACCGGCTCAAGAAATTGGGTTCCTGCCACTCATGTGGGAGACTCAGCCTAGCCCAGCCCTGATTATTGTAGGCATTTGGGAAATAAACCAGTGAATGGGAGGGCAAGTTCCCTCTGTTTGCCAAAATAAAATAAAATCCTATTCAATTTCCAAAACTGATTATTATACTAAGTCCTAGTCAATTGCTTGCTGAGTACTGCAAATGGTTAATGACACTCCACAGTTTAATAAGGCACTTTTTAGCTTATTTAGCTAAAAGCTAAAAGCTTATTTAGCTTTAACCTTTTTAGCTTAATATTATTAATATTATATTAATTATATTATATTATGTTAATTATATTAATATTATTATATTAGATTTAGTAAATAACTTGGTAGGGGCAGGTGCTTGGCAAGGTGGTTAACACAGCACTTGGAATGTGTGCATGCCATATCAGAGTGCCTGGCTTCCAGCCCCAGCTCCATTTCTGATTCCAGCTTCTGCCTAATGGTGTACCCTGTGAGGCAATGGGCCCTAGCTCAAGAACTTGGGTCCCTGCCACCCACATGGGAGATCTGGATTGAGTTTGGGGCTCCTGGCATTTGGGGAATAAACAAGTAGACAGAGGATTTCTGTCACTCTGTGTATCTGGCTTTGATATAAACTCATTTTTCAAAAATTATAGAAAACAACTTGATAGAAAATGCCACTTGATATTTCTCACTTTCAAAATTAGTACTGCTGTCTTGAAACTATGCATTGTGCTTAGCCCAGCTATTTTTTTAAATTCCATTAAAATTTCATTAAAAAGAAACTCTTATGACAATACCACTTTCCTATGATAGTCGTAGGGAGAGAAATATCACTGGCAATAGTGCCCATGAGAAAAACCAGGAAATTCCTTGAGGAAGTTCCACTCCATATTGTAAATATATATATATATTTTTCTTTAAAAACTGCACCATCTAGATTCTTCCAAATTATTCTCTTACAGCTTCCACCCAAAAGACTTTTGTTGATTAAAAGTTTTCCCAGAACTTTGTCAGCAACTCTCTTGTACATCGGTCAGAAGCACCCTAATAATCGCCGATTGCATTTCGTTAAGACTGCGACACTAAGACCGGACTTTGGTTGCCTGCCACGGAGACTCCGGTGATCTAGGAGCGCGGACCAGCGCACCGGCTGGCGTCCACCTGCGACTGTACGGGTCAGGGACACGATTATCGTCACAGTCTCCAGTTGGAAAGCACGGTGCGTTCTCGCCCACGAGCAGGGGAGCACTACAGCTTCCCTGGGCCGACACAGTCACAGACTCCCTTCAGCGTGCGCCTCCTCAGAGGCGGCCCGCGCGACCGCCCCGGGCCGTCACTGACATCCCGACTCCAGCGTGCGCCTCCTCAGACGCGGCCCGCGCCGGCTCCACGCACGGACGGCGCAGCGCAGCTCCTGAGGCGGCGCCCTCCGCTCGGCGCCGGAGCAGCGCGCTCACCCTCCTTCTCCTCCGCAGTCCACCGGCCTCCGCGGCTTCCAGTCACGCGGAAGGCACTCTGACGAGAGGGGGGCCGCGAGCAACGGCTCCGGCCGAAGCCGGAAGTGCCTCCGGCCCTCGGACCGCGCCGGGTGATTCAAACCCGACCCTGTTTGCGCGTTGCTAGGAGACCGGCTCCCGCGCGCCCCCGAACGGCGACGCCCGCCGACGTGCGGAGAGGGGCGGGGCCGCGCGGCGGGCGGCGACCGGTCAGACGAGCGCCGTTGGGGCGGCCTGGCCCGCGGCGCCCAGCAGGCGCCCCAGGAAGCGGGGTCGGTGCTTCTGCCCGCGCCGCCGCCCCGGCCTCGCTAGTGCCGCCGACCGCCATCGGCGGGCCTTTGGAGCGACCGGG
The DNA here is from genome assembly GCA_949820135.1 of Sylvilagus floridanus. Taxonomy (NCBI): domain Eukaryota; kingdom Metazoa; phylum Chordata; class Mammalia; order Lagomorpha; family Leporidae; genus Sylvilagus; species Sylvilagus floridanus. The sequence continues at coordinate 21,394,787 of OX463229.1, forward strand.
AGGACGGTGAGTCACGGGAGCCGCGCCCTGCCTGGGGAGACCAGCCGGGCCGAGGCCCGAGGGGCCGCCAGCGGGGGGATGGCCGCTGCAGCGGGGTCGGGCACGGGCCGTCCGCCCCTGAGGGGATGTCGCGGTCCCGGGGAAGCCCACTGAGGTCAGCGGACCAAGGGTGAAGCCGCGGGCGCAGATGGCGGGCCCTGGGTGTAAGGGCCACCTCGCGGCGTCCGTCGGCTGCGCGGCAGGTGCGCTCGGGGGGCGGCGACCGGCGACCAGAGCGTCCCGGGCTCCCCTCGCCTGCAGGGGCCGCTAGCTGCCGGAGCGCGCGGCGTTTTCCGACCTCAGGGCAACAGGTGGTGCCGCCGTTGCGCCGAGCGCGAGCCGGGCTCCGCCACGCTGGGAGCGGCGGTTCCCTCGCCCAGTGAGGGCTCAGGGGGCGGGCCTTGCAGGGCTGCCCCGCTGAGGGCTGGCCGCCAATAGGGTTGGAGGTGGTGGGTGGTCCGTGAGGCGTGGGCGTGGCCGGCCCCTGAGTCCGAGGTTTCCAGCGTAGCCAGCGCCAGAGCTGCCGGCAGAGCGGAGGCGAGCGGCTGGGTCGTGTTCCCTCCACCCCGAGCAGGAGCGCCCGCCCATGCACTCTCATTGGCTCCCAGACTGCAGTCCCCGAGGTGAGAGCACGGTCGTGCTGGGGGCGGGGGAGGGGCAGGGGGTGCTGGTGCGGTGCTGAAGAGGTGTGTGGCGTTAGACCACCGAAGATACGATTACCTGCCAGTTCTCTGCCAGAGCAAGAGGCGCTTGTGTGGCTAGGGGACTTGGACCAGATAGGTGGCCGGATTGTCGCCCACCCCGGACTAGGTATTGGAGGTGTGGGGATCGAGGGGGGTAGAGAAAAATGTCATTACCGCAGTTTTAAGTGGCTCAAAGCATTTCAGTCATGGTTATCCCACCGTTCATCTCGAGTTCCCTATGTTTCCTATCTCCTCTGGTTTGTTTACTTACTAAAGGAAGCTCTCTTAAGTTTCGCGTGTTGAAATTAGAGGAGGTTGTTTTTACTGTAATATTTCACAAGAATAACTTACCCATTTTCCCTTCCAGCAGTCTTGTGGTTGAGTCACCCAGGAGGAGAAATTTTAAAGTCCTAAGAAGAGAACATTAACATTTGGGACAATTACCTGCGCTGGAAATGGGGAATGGACTATCAGACCAAACTTCTATCCTGTCCAGCCTGCCTTCGTTTCAGTCCTTTCACATCGTTATTCTGGGTTTGGACTGTGCAGGAAAGACGACTGTCTTATACAGACTACAGTTCAATGAGTTTGTAAATACTGTACCTACCAAGGGATTTAACACTGAGAAAATTAAGGTAACCTTGGGGAATTCTAAAACGGTCACTTTTCACTTCTGGGATGTAGGTGGTCAGGAGAAACTAAGGCCACTGTGGAAGTCTTATACCAGATGCACAGATGGCATCGTGTTTGTTGTGGACTCGGTTGATGTTGAAAGGATGGAAGAAGCAAAAACTGAACTTCATAAAATCACAAGGATATCAGAAAACCAAGGAGTCCCTGTACTTATAGTTGCTAACAAACAAGACCTAAGGAACTCACTGTCTCTCTCAGAAATTGAGAAATTGTTAGCAATGGGTGAACTGAGCTCATCAACTCCATGGCATTTGCAGCCTACCTGTGCAATCATAGGAGATGGACTAAAGGAAGGACTTGAGAAACTGCATGATATGATAATTAAAAGAAGAAAAATGTTGCGACAGCAGAAAAAGAAAAGATGAACACGAGTACCTTTTATATCTATATGGAGTAGGTTTTCTCCGGTCTGATTTTGACAAATGGAAGTATTCCACACTGGTTTGCCTGTCAGTCCTCCTGGATGCTATTTAAAGCTTTGTTTTGTTGAACAATCAGATGTCCAACTCTGTTGCCTTGTGGAAGATGAATAAATGCAGTGCTTCTTAAAGTGGTCTCTTTCTCCCTTCCCCACAAATCTTTTGGTACTACCATTTTGGGAAGCCAAGTAAGGATGGTAAACTGACCAGAAAATAGTTGTGGAAATTGACCCAAAGGTAGTGAAATAAAACTTTGAGGAGTGTCTGCCAAGTGTTTGTTCTAGTATCCTTTTGGGAGAAGCCTTTGCAAGGAAATTGCATTCAAGGCTGTGTATGTTAAGATTAAAAGCAAATGAATGGAAATGTGAAAGTGGATGAATAAATCCATGGTCGTATTGGTCACATTGGCGCAACCCGTCTTTTTTTATGTAAGGAATGAGAAGGAAGTATTTGCTTTTTTAAAGTTTTGGCCAAATGATTTTTTGATATTTTCTGAAATCTCATATCTTAGTTCTGGACAATATTAAGTTGGTCTAAATTTAATTAAAAAAGTAGATATTCCAGTGCATGAATTAATTTTCCTGAATGAGCATGTTTTGGTGTATAGTCTCTTTAGAAATAGCTATGCATCTTTTTATACAGGTTTAAAACATTTTGGGGATTTAGGGCTATCATAGAAAATAGTTTGTTGTCAGAAGCACTTTTACTTGAAGAACCTAAAATTTTTGACTCTCATGTAGTAAATAAGGGTATGTAGACTATTGACAAATGCACATGGTTGGGTACATGTAGGGATATTTGAAGAAATCAATTGATTAATTCAGCCAAAAGATTGTAATTACAATGTATGGTCTCTAAACAATTCCAGTTAGAAGATACTTGTGCTATTAATATTTGCTGGCTGAAAACAGATAAGGTTTTTCATATATTTTTGTATTTGGGGAGGAGCAAAAGCTTTATAAACAACACCTGATGCATTGTGGAATGAAAATGTAGAAGATACCGTATATGTATTATGAGCTTTAATGTTTTGTTTACAAACTGAATGGTATTACATGGGCTTTCCAGTCTTGATTATAGGAAGGAAGGATGGTATTACTCCAGATAAGAATTATGATGATAGACAATGAGGGGGAAGTAACAAAGCTGTTCTATGAAAATTCACTGGTGCTGTTTACTTTGGAATGAAAAACAAACAACTAAATCACCAGGAGGAAAGACCTTTAATTCTTACCTACAGAGACTTCCTGTGATATATTTTAGCAGATTGGCATATTTTCTATTTGTAAAGCCAACAGCTGTTTGTTCGGAAAAATCACCAAAAGAAATGCACTTTGTTAGCTAAGTTGGTTGGATTGTTGTGTTTTGTTTTTTTCTGAGTTTTTTTAAATATTTTTTTAGTAGCATAACTGAGTTTTGGTACCTTGATTCTTGTCACACACAAAATGAAGTAGCTTCCTGTGAGACTTTCATATGTTAAATGTACCTGCACTAGTCTTGGTCACTTAGAATGTTTATATGTATAGGAACACAGACACTAATTACCAATAAACTACTTGAGGCACTAGAAGAACACTATTGGTGGGTTTTAATATATTTCCTCTTCCTCTGAATTTTTTAATTGTCTAAAAACAATTTCAATTCACTTGACTATTTCGTCATATGGTAGTTCAGGTCACAAGTGTGAGAGGCATTGAAGTTAATTTTCTGGGAATGTTTTTGCCCTTTACTGGTACTGAAATCATGGTATCTGCTGCATACATAACCAGTCTCATGATGGGTTAATAAAGCTTACTAGAAATAAAAAAATAAGAATCAATTTAGATTTCCAGTCTACTTGTATTATCTGTCTGCTTTGCTGTATAAAGTAGTGCTGTTTTGTTATCTCTTGAAAGTCTGTGTTGACCCTTACTTTGTAACCTGAGAAAATAAGCAAATCCATGTTATCTAAGGTTTTCATAATTAGTGAACAACAACAGAAATTGTGATGAATACTGTACAGTATTTTATTTGGAAGTTTTAACTACAAAATTCATGTTAAAATTTTTCAATTTGCTGAGTTCAAATCCCCTACCACCTATTTGAGCTATTAATAACATAGGATAATAAGGAGCCTCAATGCCAGTCCTACAGTGTTTCGACAATGCTTTTATACAATAAAATACATATATTTTATTGAGGTGGCTCTTAAGCATATTTCTAAAAAGTTTTCTAACATTTGAAACTACTTGGTTTAGTACTGAGTATCAGTTAAGAACTAGACAACTCAAAGTTACTATAAAAAACAAAGTAAAAAAGTTGGTGTGATACAAAGATAATAAAAATGTCCACAGTTAGTTCTAAAGTGGATTTATATCATTTACAAAATGGATTATACTTTAGCTAGCATAGGCTCTAGGTTCATTAAAATTAATCATGGAAAAATGAACTAAATACTTATTGGAAACCAAAAGTTATTTATGTATGTATAGCCAAAATTTCAAGTCTGTAGATGAATGATTGTTTATGAACAGAGGGAAAGGCACAGATTTGGAATGCTTTGTTTAGACAGGGCATTTGACACTGGAAGAGTGTTTTATTGTTGGAGATGACCTTAAGGAAATCTTTGGTAGGGTATTTCAAGGTTCTATTTGTTGCAACACTTTTTTTTAAAACTAATAAAGGGCTTCACTGGTAATAGCAAAGATACAGGGGAAAGGTTTCTTCAAACTTTTGATGATGTAAAATTCAGTATTTAATATAATGGGAACCTTGTATATAACATCATTTGGAGTTGGAATTTCGTCATTAAAGTTTAGCAGAACATTTTGGAAATGGATACTGATGATATAGACTACTGGGGTGTTAAACCTTAAGTAAACTAAACCAATGTGTATCCAATTGTATGGGTGTAAGTTAAAAATACAGGAATATAGAAACCTCTGCAAATGAGGCATCTTCAAAAAGTTAATTGGAAATGCATACGATGAAAAAGCTGAATGAAATTTTAAATTTTTTTGCACTGAAATAACATCATTTCATTTTCCATAAATTAAAGTACTCCTGTGTAGGAGGCTTTAGGAGAATGTTAAATTACTGGCTAAAAACAGCATGAGCTAAGGTTCAAATCCTAGCACTCTCTGTAATTACACATGTGACCTTTGGCAAGATCCTTGAAACTTCTGATGTGAATGCCATGGTGAAATGAAGACTGTCACATAGAATTTTGAGGAATGAAATAATGTGTTTAAGTTGTTAAGTACATTGCCAACCAATTGATAAAATCTGAGTCAACGGTACCTGTTGTTAACCAGTAGAAATCAAGTGTTGTGACGCAGTGTGGGGATAGTGACGGCCATACATGTCTAGGTTTGAATAGTGGATTTATCACTAGTTTCCTCTTGGGCAGTTTACTTTAAACTTAGTTTCTTCATGTATAAACATGATTATACCTACCACAGGATTTAACTAATTTAAAAAAGATTAAATGAAACTGATAATTATCAGAGTACCTTACACATAGTAAATATTCAGTGGATAGTTTTTAATAGCAGAATATTTAAAGAAAATTATTTTTGGAAGTGGAATATGACAGAAAATGTTCATGATTTGTTTTTCTTAGCCCTGATGAACTGTGACACAAAATGGCAATTTGGTGGAACTTGAGGAAGTATAAGCATATGTAATTCCCTCAAAATCTGGGTAATTTTTCTTAAATTTCTAAAACAGCCATTTATTTTAGTACAGTGTCATCTTTATGTCCCCAATGAGAAACACAATTAAAAGTCATGGTTATTTTCCCTTATAAGACATGAATTAAAATATAAGTTCTCACTTTGCAAAAAATTAAAAATCTGGAGCTTTGTAATTTGTGGTTCTTCATAATGCCTCAAAGATTGTAAGCAGTAATTCACAGATTTTACTTAATGTTAAGTAGGAATCTATATGAGGACCCTAGGGATGCCTGCCAGTATTTGCAGGCACATTTGGCAGAGACTAGACAAGATGTGCTTGTGGTTTTTTTGTGGGTAGAAATGTGTGTTATGTTATTTTCCAGTTACTTTCAGGTTTTGGTCTGGTTTTCATGTCTTCTGTTTTGCAGTTGAGATTACACATATTGAATAAGACTGGCTTATAAAGTTGAGTAGAAAATCCTGTGTTGTCAGCCCAAATGTACCCTGCTTTCTTGGGCCCTCTCTTCTATCGCTCTATAATAGGAAATTAAAACAGTGCCCAAACAGAAATATTACCTGAAGTATTTTCCCTTCTCCTCCCCCAATGCAGATTAGACACCCACACTGAGTAGCCATCAAATGGCTGGGACAGGCAAGGGGTCTCCAGTGTCTTCCTGGATCAGAAGCATCACATTACCTAGGAACCCGATGGAATTGCAGAATTTCAGGCTCCACTCCAGACCTGGGAATATGAAACTAGAGTCAGGCAGGACCAGCAGCCTGTGTTCTCACAAGCTCACCAACTGATTCGGATATCACCAAAATTAACCCCTGGATTAACAAAGTCCAGTCATTTATCATAAAAATTTAAGATAAACTTTTAATTTCAAAACTACAATTCAGACCTTTTTGAAAAGCACTTTTATATATGCACAAGGTTTGTTTTATAACACGTATCCAATAAAACTTTGTTGAATGAACTTAAATAAATGCTAGTAAAGACATATCACCTTAATGTCATATTTCATAAATTAGCTTTTTGCACACACATACAGAAAAGGAGGCAGCTTTGCTCATGAGCTATGCAAAAAGGCCTGCAATTGTAGCATTTTAAAATGGGTGGTTGAAATTGAGTCACTCCTTTGAAGCTCAAATTTTAAATAAAATCTTAACCTTATAACATTTCAAGCAATACAAAAGCAAAACAGCATAATGAACACCCAAGTATCTCTCATCAAATTCAGTAATTATAAACTCAGAGATAATCCATTTTTTTCTGTAGTTCCATTCACTTTTTTTGCTATCTTCCTCCCCCACCCCTTTCTGGGGATTATGTTGAAATGAGTCCTTGAGCTACATTCTTTTTTTTTTTTTTTTCCTTTTTTTTTGACGGGCAGAGTTAGACAGAGAGAGAGAGACAGAGAGAAAGGTCTTCCTTTTCGGTTGGTTCACCCTCCAAATGGCTGCCACGGCCTGCATGCTGCAGCCGGTGCGCTGTGCCAATGCGAAGCCAGGAGCCAGGTGCTTCCCCCTGGTCTCCCACGTTGGTGCACAGCCCAAGCACTTGAGCCATCCTCCACTGCCCTCCCGGGCCACAGCAGAGAGCTGGACTGGAAGAGGAACAACCAGGAAAGAATCCAGCGCCCTGACCGGTAGTAGAACCCAGGGTGCCGGTGCCGAAGGTGGGGGATTAGCCAAGTGCCAGCCGAGCTACATTCTTTACAAATATTTTGCTATGTTTCTCTGAAAGATAAGCACTCATTTTTAAAAACAAACTCAGTATCATCGCATGCATAAAACAAAATCCTTGTTGGAAATAACCGAATATCTATTCACTGTTTAAATTTCCCTGATAGTTCTGAATTTTTAAAAAGATACTTGGGATCAGAGTCCAGTCAGTTACAGTCCATGTGTTGTAGTGATCTGTCTGTGCCAGTGTTCCCTCTCCTCTCTCACACTTTTTTAATTGCATTTATTTTCTATATAACTTCTCACACTCTGGGCCTGCTGGATGCATCTCCACAGTGGTGCTAACATGTTTCTCTTTCCTTTGATTTTTCTGTCATTTTGGGTTGTTGCCCACCCCCCACCAAGACTACCTCAGAGGTGGTAGGTACCTTGTCTGGGTGTCTGCTTTCGTAATGTTAGCAGCCAGTGATGGTGACTGTCTTAATGACAGTATCTGTAATGATGGAAATATTGTATATAGTGTCAAATATGGTAGCCAGTGTAGCTGCTGAACATTTGAAATGTGGTGTGACAGGAATTTAATTTTAATTATTTTAAAGAGCTACAGGTGGCTGTGGCTACTGGATTACACTGAGCCAACTAGATCTATTAATTTAATAAGAGTAGCAAATGTTGACATTTTATATGCTACCAGTCTTTATTTACTTGCTGAGTATTTCTATAATAAGAAAGTTATTCTCAGCAGTGATTTAGTTATTCTGACATTCAGTTCTTAAAGAAAAGACAAGATAAATGCATGTTCCTTTTGAAGAAATGATCGGTATCAGTTGATTCCTTAGCACCCTCCAGTGAGATGTGTTTTGTTTTGTGTACCATTTTAACCCTAGGTATTTAGGTCTATTTGATACATTTCAATTGTTTGCAGTTTATTAGCCCCATTCATGCTTACATTGTCTGACCTTTAGAGAATTGCTTCTTTTTCACACAACGCCAGTAATTTTTGAATCCTTTTTTTGGTTCCTGGTTTTATGTAAAGTTCCTGCTTAATTTATACATTTTATTTCCCAGATATGTTGTTTTTGTAGGATCCCAGGTTCCTTTTAATGGCAAACAGTATTTGGATTCCACAGTTTAGATACTGATTCTGCTATTGTTTCTAGTTTTTTACAGTGGATGGAACTTATACTTTTTTTTTAAGTTTATATACATCATTAATTCACATAAATATTTCCAAATCCAGAGCCTCAGATTAAGAATGATAGAGTTTCTATTTAACCTCAGTGATGTTATATACTATCTGTCTTCTCTCAAGTCAAAAATCTTAGTTTTTGGTGACATAAAGTTACTCTAATCTCATTAGGATCTCAAAATAATACAGGACTATTAGCAACAGTATGATGCCTGTAAGTGGCTTAAGAACAGTTGCAGTTCCCTTTGTCCTTCAAATGTCTCTCTTTGGGAAACACAGTTAATCTTTTGTATTTTAAGGTCATTTGGAATTGTGTGTGGTTATGCCACCAATTGTTACATGTTCAGGTACATTTGTTTTGCAAAACCTTTCATTTGCTTTACAGAAATGTTGACTGATTAATGTATGCAGTTCTTGTAGTATATTTAAAATATTCAACTTAATATAAAAATTTTATACATTATACTTTAGGAAGCCCTCTGAGATCCATAAATGTTTTCCACAATCAAAATATTTTTTCTGGGAAGTTTTTTTGTTTGTTTGTTTCAATTTGAGATGTATGCTAGACAATGGAATTGTTTGAGAATTTAAGTTCAAATAGTTTATGTAGAAGACATTTGATATGAGAACATCTCTAGTGGAAAAAAAGAAGTCTTCCTATTATTGTTCTCATGTCAACAATAATACTGATATTCACTTACTTCTTTTTTCCCTCTGCATTTTAATGCAAAAACTGAATAAACAGTATATAATTAGAAATCATAGACATCCAGTGTCCCAAAGTATCTTTTCCATATTGACACAAGAATTCTTTGTTTCTATTAAACCAATATGTACCTGAGATTCCCTGAAATGAGTCAATCAGTAACAAAGTAGAATTCCCCAGAATGGCATTTTTCCAAACTGGCTTTAGAATGACTTCAGAAGCTTTTTAAAATCCCCAGACTTTACTGCAGACATTTGGATTCACATATAAAGGGATGGGGCCAGTAATTTACATCCTAACTTCTGGAATTATAAGCACCTAGATCAGCTAGATTTAGATATATTGCTTTGCAACTTAAAACCACGGACTGGGAATGCCAGAAGGATGATGCTTTCTGGGGCTGATGTTGTGGCGCAGCGGTTTAAGCTGACACCTGTGATGCCAGCATCCCACGTGGGAACATGGATTCGAGGCCTGACTGCTCAGCTTTCAGGTTAGCTCCCTGCTGATGCACCTGGGAAAGTAGCAGAAGATGGCCCAATTAGTTGGGAACCTGTCACTTATGTGGGAGGCCCTCCTGGCTCCTCACTTTGGCCTGTCCCAGCCTAGTCAGCCATTGGGGAGTGTCTCTCTCTGTCTCTTCCCCTTAGTTGCTCTCTCAAGTAAGTAAATTAATAAGTTAATTTTAAAAAATGAAACTTTCCATAGCAGGATTACAGGGATTCCACCTGGAACAGCTTGTGAAGCTTTATCAGGCTGCCTTCGGTCCCTTTTCCTGCCACCAACTTGATATTTCTGTCATCATGACCAAACTCAGGACATTCAGAACTCAGTTCCCACAGCTCAAGGGAAGTTTGAGCCAGAGGAAAGGCAACACAGGACAGTTTTCCTTTAATGACCTTATGTCTCTGTGCTTTATGCTGAAGAGATACAAGATGTCTTACAAATAAAAAAAAAAATCACCCAGCCCATTTTGCAAGAGGTAAGAGACCAGTTAGAGATTGACAGATGAAGTACTACTTAGTTCCTACAACGTTGTTTTTCTGTCACTCTCGTGGGAACTCTCAGTGTCATAGGTTGCATTTATCCTGATTATAACCAGTTGTTTGGAGACTAGCAAGTGTGATAAAGAAAAGTCAAAGGCCTATGACAGAACCAACTTGTAGAGAAAATGGGCAAGGGCAAAAGTCTTACAGCAAAGATTAAATCCCAGACACATTTTGTGAATTAAATAAGGAAATAAAAACACTTTCGGTCTATTAGTTTGGGAGAGGAAGATGATCCTTTGTGCTTGGACTGTCGACGGCTCCTCATTCTAGAAACTGGATATTTGTTTTAAATTTTACGAATATAGTTTGTCACCTGGCCTTGACACAAATTGTCCATATGACTGAATATGTCACGTAATTTCCTTTAGCTGCAATCTCTGACCTCAAAATGGCAATGCTGCCTCCATGGAGTCATGTTGTGAAAGAATTTTGAAAGCCATCTTGGCATGGTTTCTGTCAAACTGATGGAACATTCACTGAAGAAGAATTTGAATGGCTACTTTGTGCTGCCAGGTGTTTGAGTTACAGCAGTGAGCAAAGCAGAGACAGCTACGGTGCTTGTTTCCCGCACTACAAAGGGCAGGCCAACATTTGTCTCAGCAGCTAAGATGCTAATTCAGACTTATCCCATGTCTACATGTGTTTCTTCAAGTTCTGCTCCATTTCTGATTCCAGCTTCCTGCTAATGCACACCCTGAGAGGCAACAAGCTATAGTTCAAGTCCTTGCGTCCCTGCCACCCATGTGGGAGACCCAGATTGAGTTCCAGGCTCCTGGCTTTGGCCTGGCCCAACTATGGCTTTTGCAGGCATTTGGGGAGCAAACCAGCAGATGAATATTTCTTTCTGTCTGTGCCTTACAACTAAATAAAAATACAATTTAAATTTTTAAAAGAAAGCAAGAGGGGTCGGCACTGTGGCTCACTTAGTTAATCCTCCGCCTGTGGTGCCAGCATCCCATATGGGCGCTGGGTTCTAGTCCCGGTTGCTCCTCTTCCAGTCCAGCTCTCTGCTGTGGCCAAGGAGGGCAGTGGAACATGGCCCAAGTGCTTGAGCGCCTGCACCCGCGTGGGAGACCAGGAAGAAGCACCTGGCCCCTGGCTTCGGATCGACATAGCTCCGGCTGTAGCAGCCATTTGGGGGGTGAACCGATGGAATGAAGAACTTTCTCTCTGTCTCTCTCTCTCACTGTCTAACTCTATCTGTCAAAAAAAAAAAAAAAAAAAGAACAGGGAATATCAATTTTGATACCCCTAGCAGACTACTCAGCACAGACTAAACACATGTGCATAGGGAATGAAGCTTGATTCTGATAAGGTACTCAGAGTAAAACTGGCAAAAATAAAAAGTGTGAAAAGTGCTATGAATGAAACAGAGGACTGCGAATGAGAAAACTGCGGTGACTTTTGATGGTTGGAGAAGATCTCTCTGATCTACCTAAAGAGTTATTGGAAGAGTTGAAAGAAAGGCCTTTTAGGCAGAAGGACCACTGTGCAAGAACTGAGATCTGAGTGGACTAGCGTGGTCAGACCGAGAGAGCAAAGGAGACAGTGGCAGCATACAAACTCAAATACCAGAGCAGGGGATTTCTGCAGACTGAGAGTGTCTTCAATGAGAGCTTGCTTTTTGACTTATTTATATATTTATTAACAAGGTACCTATATTTGTTTTTAAATCTGGCAGAGTTTCCATGTCTCACCCTTCATTTTTCTTTTTATGTCCTTTCTTTATTTTAGATGTATTATGTATTGTTTCAAATTCTTTTTCTATCTTTTTTCTTGTTACCATAATTACAATGTACATCATTGGATGATAAAGCTTAACATAAGTTATCATTTTACCATTTCTAGTTTTTAGACAATATAAAAACATAAAGCAATTTTTCAATTCCCTTTATCCCATTTGTGGTATATGTTGTAGTTTTGTTTCTACATATTTACAATCTCCCAAGACATGAATATTATTATGTTTGTGCATTTACCCTTTCTCCTCTCTATTATTTCATGAATCTCTTGAGGTGAAATCTAGGATCATTTTTTTCTGCCTGAAGAAGTTCCCTTAGCATGTTTGTTTTCTAATGTGGTCTGCTGGTGATGAATTCTTCTATTTTGCTTTCTGAAAATATTTGTGTCTATTTTTCAATGGCATTCTCATTGTGAATAGAATTTTAGGTTAATAAGTGTTTGCTGTCAGCACTTTAGTGAATGTTATTCTATTGTTTTCTTGCTTCCATTGTTTTCACTGAGAGGTCAGCTGCTCGTATAATTTTTGCTTCTGTGTAGGTAATATGTCTTTTATTTTCTGGTTGTTTATAAGTTTTTCTTTGTTTTTAGATTTTGCAATGTGACTGTAGGCAAGGGTATTTTTCTTTGTATTCTTTTGTTAGGAACTTCTGAGTTCAGTAAAGGATTTCTGTATGTCTTTTTGCCTCCTGTTTTCTAATCAAGATTTACCCCTTTTGTGTTTCTGCTTTTTTAAATCTAATGAACTGCTATACATTGTAAATAAAAACTTTAGCTGTAGTTTGAAGCTCTGTTTGATGTCATCTTTATACAAAGAAAATTTACTTTTGCTGGAGTTAGCAAGGTTTGGGTGAGGTCATCTCTCCAGGCTTTCTTTTCTTTTCTTTTTGATCTTTGCCCCAAAGCCTCATTATCTTTGTAGGTCTCTGACGCCTTCAAAGACTTCTGAAAACAAAACTCATCCAGCATTTCCAGTTTCCACTGGAAGATTGGTCTGAAACACAGAAAAGAATAAAATTTTATTCTAGAAGCAATAAGAAGATATTAAAGAGTTACAAGTAAGGGATAGACATAGCCTAATCACTATTTGAATATGACAGTAAGTAGATGAGTTGCTTTGTTGTCTCACCCTGCTTGTCTGCAGTTTCCTTTCATCTACATTCCCACTGTCATCGGCCTGACCTAAACTCTGTCTAGCTGCTGGCTCAGATTACTGTTGTTCTTTCACTCTCTTAGTCCCCAGAAAGCCATCTGTCACACCAGAGTTAGATTCTTTTTCCTGCGTATTCCTTTAACCAGTTTTATTCACATTGTATGGAAAAGCACTTCATCATCCTAAGGTGGTTAAGTGACTTGTTCAAGGTTATACAGTTCAATAGATATACATGAATCTAGGTCTTCTTAATTTTAGAACCTAGATAAATTATTTCATATTACAGTTCTATGAGAGTACTTCAAAAAGTCCATGGAAAACATGGATTATGAAAAACCTCTGCATGGATTTCAAAAACTATTTCTGCACCAAAATAAATTTACCTTAACCACATTCTCCATGAACTTGTTGAAGTACTCTTGTGCATTCTGTTCAGATTATATTTTCTAAAACAATAGCATCATTTATACTCTGTTGCCACTATAGACAAAACTTAGGTAAAAAGTTTACAACTTGTGGCTCATGCTCATTGATGTCAGAGTTGCCTGAGTTACATTTGATTAAAGAAAAAGCTTTGAACAAAGTGATTCCCCGGGATGTTAAAACGGCAGAAGCTGAACTGAAGTGATGCAATACAGGGAAGCTCTTCTTTGGAAGGATATGTCTTTTTTTTCAACTAGCGCCTGAAGTTATTAAAATGACATGATTAATGAGTACTGAATATGAATAAGCAAGGCTGTAGAAATATAGCCAAAACAACATGAGTCAATATCCATTCATTATTTTATTCATATATTAATTCTATGATACTTCTATGTAGTACTATTAGGGAAACGTAATCATTATTAGGTTAAACAAACAAAAAACTACCTTTGCAGATGTGATTGCTAACAGGTAATAATACAAAGTGAAGAACTGGGCCAAGAAAGCCCAAGTGTGGCCCAGCCTAGAACTAAGGTATCAGATAGAACTGATTTCTCTTCCAACAGGAGAGCTGAAATAAAGCCCAGTGGATCCATGTGCTGCTACATCATTTCAGGTTGCTCTGATCTGTCTTTTCTGAGATGTCCAGTGCTGGCCTGAGTCCTTGTTTGTAATGTTCTACAACATGAATACTTTCTATATATGCATAAACATTTAAATTGGCATCATACATACTTGTAAACAAGTTTGAAAAGAGGGCACAAGAGATAATTTCGTGCTCTGTAGTTCCGTGTCAATCAACTTTTTTCAAAGGCTAAGGAACATTTTTTTCCCCAGACCACAGATTTTATCTTTAATTGGTGTTTCTCAAGTTCTGTAATATTCTCCTTTTGGGCTGTTTTTAGAAAAAATGAGTACTTCAAGCATGTATTTCTCCAGTATCTGGGAAACCTATATCCTTACAAACATGGGCCCAGATTAGGGGTAAAGGAAGCAGATCCTGTTTGTTAATCAATTGTTGTTGATGTTCTCTGTATTAGTCTAAGCCCTAATGTTTGCTGTAACACTTATCAGATTAAATTGTTAATTTCCATATCAACTATACCTTAAATTCTCGATAATGACTCCAATCTAACACATTTTGAATAATAATGCCCTATATATCCTGGAGTGGTTACTTTGAATTTCCTAGACTTGAAAGGCTGTAACTTCAGAGTTTTAGGAAAGATTACTTGCAGGGGCAGGAGCTATGGTATAGTAGGTTAAGCCGCTGCCTACAGGGCCAGCATCCCATACTGGCGCTGGTTCAAGTCCCGGCTGCTCCACTTCCCAATCCAGTTCTCTGCTATGGCCTGGGAAAGCAGTGGAGGATGGCCCAAGTCCTTGGGCCCCTGCACCCATGTGGGAGACCTGGAGGAAGGTCCTGGCTCCTGGCTTCAGATGGGTCCAGTTCCAGCCATTGCTGCCATCTGGGGAGTGAACCAGCAGATGGAAGACCTCTCCTCCCTGTAACTCTGCCTTTCAAATAAATGAATCTTGAAAGAAAGGAAGGAAAGGAAGAGAGGGAAAGAGCAAGGAAGGAAAAGAGAAAGAAAGAGTGGTGATGATGCCTGGTAAGAGAAAGTACACTATTAATAAAACTTGAATTCTAGAACTACATTGCCCAGGCAATGATGCTGCTTATGCTGTTTATCAGCTACATAACTTTAAATAGTTTGCTTAGTCTCTCTCAGCCACACCATTCACAACTATAAAACCAGATAAACTGATACACTCTTAGAATTGTTCTGAGGAAGAAAGGGATTCATAGATGTTAAGGATTTAGAATCCCACCCAATGCAATTTTGTCTGAAGTGGCCTGGACACCATGGGGTTTGCACAGAGGGTAACTGTACTTTTTGACAGTCTCCAGGTAATGTCATTTTCAGAGATCATGCTGAAGTTTGAGCTGTATGACACTGTTTGTATCTGTAGCAGTTCTATACATGGCACTCTGTTTTGCATTTAATAATTGATAGAAACAATAAAATGTTTATCTAAAACTCAGTATGGAGAGATGAATGGTGCACTGGTGAAAACACTGTTTGGGACTCCTGCATCCCATAATAGAATGCATAAGTTTGAGTGCCAGCTTCTTGCTAACATGTCACCTAGGAGGTAGTAGAAGATGGCTCAAGTGGTTGGGTCCCTGCCCCACTATGTGGAAGATGTGGATGGCGTTGGCAACTGTGGGCATTTGGGGAGTGAACCAGAAGATGGAATATCTCTGTTTATCCCCGTCTCTCTCTCTGAATCTTTGCCTCTCAAATACATTTTAAAAAAATATGAAACTCAGTGGAAGAATCAGAGTAGATTTTGGCATAAATAAACATGTAACAAAGTTTTTTTAAAGAAGCTGTTGACTCTCAGTTGCTGAGAGGAATGGTCAGGGAGCTTTCCTGTGAAGGGAGGAGCAGCAACTGGCCACAGGCATCTTCAGGTTCTGCCTTTACTGGATTCTTCTGAGAGCCTGTTGCAGCTGAAAGTCAGGTGGACAGAAAACCTGTGCTGCATCCCAGAAGGCATAAATATTTCCAGTAATAAGTGTCATTGCTCTGATTACATGCCTTGCCAAAAAGTCAATGGCCTGGTGTTTCACAGGTGTAGTGTAATACTAAATCGGCCATCACCACAAACAGGATGTCATTGGCATTCCTTTCCAATTACAGAGCAGTAATTTGTTAATGTGTGAACACTTGGATTTGTGCCTTAACCTGAAATAAAATGGAGCAGAATGGTCTTGAGTCAAGTTTTGTCTTTGTGGGCACTGACCCATGTCTGTCTCTGTCAACATTGTACCTAGATGTATGCTGGTTTTAGTTCTTAAGAGACTAACTCCTGGAGAGGACCATTACTTTTGCTGTATTACTTACAGGAATGTGGGTGTTAATCAAATGTGAAATACTAATAATAACAATGTGAGTAATCTACTGGGGAAGCATTTGTTGAGTCACTACTTAATGTGCATCCAGTGTTTCAACTTGGTTATAAGAATGTGGCAGCTTATTTCATATATGAACTTCACTATTTGCATAATCACCAGTGTCACAGTCAAGAAATAGGTAAGTGCCATTCGATTTTTTTCTTTCACTTTTAATTTTGGAACAATTTCAGACTTGCGGTAGAGTTGAACAGATATTACAGAGACTTCATCCACCATGGCCCACCTGTCTCAGTCATGTCCTTTATGACACAAGAATGCCATCCACCATCACAGCAGTACCTGGTTGTCTCAGGTATCCTGGAACCATCTTCCCTTCCTTCTTTGAATTGCATGGCCATGTCTTTTTTTTTTTTTTTTTTGACAATTACAGGCCAGTTGTTTTGGAAACTCTCCTTGAACTCGGTTTAACCAATGTTTCCTCATATTTATATCCAAGTAGTGCACTAAAAGTATTAATTTTGTTTTGAAATTTATTTGAGAGGCATATAGGGATTTCTCCTATCTGCTGATTCACTCCTCAAATGCCTGCAACAGCTAAAGCTGGGCCAAGCCAAAGCCAAGAGCCAAGAACCGAATCTGGATCTCCCACATGGGTGGCAGGGACCCAAGTACTTGAGCCATCATTGCTGCCTCCCAGCATGTGCATTAGCAGGAAGCTGGAATTGGAAGTCGAGCTGAGACTTGAACCCGGGCACTCTAATATTGGATACAGGCATCTCAAGCAGCACACCTTAACTGCTGCTCTAATGCCTGCCGCCAAGTAATGAATTTTTTGGCAAAATCTCATAAAAGTAATGCATTGACTTTTTCCTTGCATCCACTCAGGTGGCATATGGTGTCATTTTTTTTTTCTCACTCCTGGAGATGTTAGTTTTGATCACTTAAGGCAGTGTCTGAAATTTCTGGATTGTACAATTAAATTTTTTTTTTTTTTACATTTTGAACTTAGTGATTATTTTGTAGGGAGAAATTTTGAGACTGAGAAATCTTTTTTTTTTAAAGATGATTTTTTTTCATTTTTAATTATCTATATACAGAAGATTGATTCAGTATATACTAAGTAAAGATTTCATCAGTTTGCACCCACACAGAAACACAAAGTGTAAAATACTGTTTCAGTGCTAGTTATAGCATTACTTCACATTGGACAACACATTAAGGACAGATCCCACATGAGACGTAAGTACACAGTGACTCCTGAAGTTGATTTAACAATTTGACACTCTTGTTTATGGCATCAGTAATCTCCCTAGGCTCTAGTCATGAGTTGCCAAGGCTATGGAAGCCTTTAGGGTTCGCTGACTTCAATCTTATTCCAACAGGGTCATAGTCAAAGTGGAGGTTCTCTCCTCCCTTCAGAGAAAGGTACCTCCTTCTTTGATGGCCCCATTCGTTCCACTGGGATCTCACTCACAGAGATCTTTCATTTAGGTCTTCTTTTTTTTCCAGAGTGTCTTGGCTTTCCATGCCTAGAATATTCTCATGGGCTCTTGAGCCGGATCTGAATGCCTTAAGGGCCGATTCTGAGGCCAGAGTGCTATTTAGGACATCTGCCATTCTATGAGTCTGCTGTGTATCTCGCTTCCCATGTTGGATCATTCTCTCCCTTTTTGATTCTATCAGTTAGTATTAGCAGACACTAGTCTTGTTTGTGTGATCCCTTTGACTCTTAGACCTATCAGTGTGATCAATTGTGAACTGAAATTGATCACTTGGACTAGTGAGATGGCCTTGGTACATGCCACCTTGATGGGATTGTATTGGAATTCCCTGGCACAATTCTAACTCCATCATTTGGGGCAGTTCCGATTGAGCATGTCCCAAATTGTACATCTCCTCCCTCTCTTATTCCCACTCTTATATTTCACAGGGATCACTTTTCAGTTAAAATTTAAACACCTAAGAATAATTGTTTGTTAATTACAGAGTTCAACCAATAGTACTAGAATAAAAAAATTACTAAAATGGATAAAGTATTACATTGTACAACAACAGTCAGCACAAGAGCTGATCAAGTTACTGTTTCTCATAGTGTCCATTTCACTTCAATAGGTTTCCCCTTTGGTGCTCAATTAGTTGTCACAGATCAGGGAGAACATATGATATTTGTCCCTTTGGGACTGGCTTAATTCACTCAGAATGATGTTTTCCAGATTCCTCCATCTTATTGCAAATGACCGGATTTCATTGTTTTTGACTGCTGTATAGTATTCTATAGAGTACATGTCCCATAATTTCTTTATCCAAATGTATGCTTTGAATTCCCTGTGATCTTCTGCTGTGAGGTTCCCTTCGTTTATCTTCTTTCATATTGATGGCCGTGTTTCTGTGTTTCTGTGTGTAGCACATCTTTAAGTATCTTTTGCAGGGCTGGACGAGTGGCAACAAATTCTTTCAATTTTTGTTTGTTATGAAAGGTCTTTATTTCACCTTCATTCACAAATGAGAGCTTGGCAGGATATAATATTCTGGGCTGGCAGTTTTTCTCTCTAAGTACCTGGGCTATGTCTCGCCATTCCCTTTTAGCTTGTAGGGTTTCTGATGAGAAGTCTGCCGTGAGTCTAATTGGTGATCCTCTGAGTGTAATTTGACGTTTCTCTCTTGCGCATTTTAGGATCTTTTCTTTCTGTTTCACTGTGGTGAGTTTAATTACAACGTGTCATGGTGAGGACCTCTTTTGGTCATGTTTACTAGGGGTTCTATGAGCTTCCTGTACTAGGATGTCTCTGTCCTTCTCCAAAACTGGGAAATTTTCTGCTATTATCTCACTAAAAAGGCATTCTAATCCTTTCTCCCTCTCCATGCCTTCAGGAACTCCTAGAACTCGAATGTTGGGTTTTTTAATAGTATCCTGTAGATTCCCAACAATATTTTTTAGATTTCTAATTTCCTCTTCTTTTCTTTGGTTTGACTGTATAGTTTCCTGTGCTCTGTCTTCTAAGTCTGATATTCTCTCTTCTGCCTCACCCATTCTGTTTGTAAGGCTCTCTAATGTGGTTTTCATTTGATCTATTGAATTCTTCACTTCATTATGATTTCTCGTCACTATCACAGTTTCATGTTCTACTAGTTGTTTCATTTCAGCTTGATTTCTCCTTAATATTTCATTTTCATGAGAGAGATTTTCTACCTTGTCCATTAAGGATTTCTGTAGTTCAAGAATTTGTTTTTGAGTACTTCTTAGTGTTCTTATCAATTTTTTGAGATCTGCTTCTTGCATCTCTTCTATCTCATCATCTTCGTAATCTTGAATTGGGGTGTCTTTTTCATTTGGGGATGCCATAGTCTTCCTTGTTCTTATTACCTCGGTTTTTGTGTTTGTTGTTTGGCATATTGGTTTCTTCACTGTGGTGTTTTTTTCTTGTTATACTATGACTCTAGATTAAGTGGACTGTCTGCTTTTGATGGAGCCTTAGAGGCTTGAGATGGGTGTGGCCTGAGAGCTCTGTTTGGTTCCTCAGGGTTGAGGGTGTGTCAAAGGAGACACTCCCAGGTTAGGCGTGGTAAATCTCTCTCTGTTACTATTTTTTTGTTTGTTTGTTTGTTTCAAAAGGGAAGTAATTCCACACAGCTGAATGGAATTGGGGGTGGTTAGCAGGCAAATGATATACCCACAGGAGCCAGAGATCGGAAGCTCTTTCCCAAGGACCAGAGAAGGAATCTTTGCGGCCCTTTGTGTGGGCTGAGATTCTCCTGTAGTCTTCCACTGGGCTGCCAAGGCTACTGAACTGTAGCGTCTCTGGAGAGTACTCACATGAATTCGAGATTTCCGTGAGTTCTCTCCCCCACCGTCTCTTTTTTCACAGTCTCAGTTCATTAGCACCACACATTGATTAGGTTCTAATCTCCTGTTATTTCACCCCTCCCACCCAGAGTCAGGTTTTTCTGGTAGGCTCGGGGCCAGTGCCGACCCGAGGTCGCCCTGCTTATGACGTATTCCAAAATGGTGCCTGCTCTTTGTCTTACTCACCTTTGAGAGGTGAGCAGAGAGAGAGAAGCTCGTGTCCGTATGGGTCACTTTTTTTTTTTTTCCCTCTCTCTCTCTCTCTTCTAGTTAGCCTGGTGAACTTTTCCCCGCAGGGTTTCAAGCCTTGTTTGCTCTAGGCTCCCTTTTCTGCTTCCCTGCTGGTATCTCGGGCTATTGAGTTTCAGCTCACCTGGCGTTCCAGCGCTGGTGTGTTGATTCTGCTGCTGGTGTCCCAAACTGCGGGCTCCCACGCTCTCCATGCAGGTCCACTGTGAATCTCCAGTTCCGGAAGGGTTTTCTCTGCTGTTTCTTCCCCTACTCTTCCTTGAACCTGCAGTATCTCCACTTTTATTAAACTGTCTCTCCCCAGACTATCGGTGTGCTCCCTTCCTATTCCGCCATCTTGCTGCTCTTTTAAAGATGATTTATTTATTTGAAAGTCAGAGAGAGGAGAGGCAGAGAGAGAGAGAGGTCTTCCATCTGCTGGTTCACTCCCCAATTGGCTGCCAATCTGAAGCCAGAAGCCTCCTCCAGGTCTCCCATGCAGGTGCAGGGGCCCAAGGACTTTGGCCCTCCTCCACTGCTTTACCAGGCAACAGCAGAGAGCTGGATCAGAAGTGGAGCAGCCAGGCCTTACACCAGTGCCCATATGGGATGCCAGCACTTCAGGCCAGAGGGTTATCCCCCTGCTTCACAGCTCTGGTCCCTAGACTGAGAAATCTTATTTTTCAGCCTACCTTTGTCCCTTAGTTTTAACATTTTTTACTATTTCTTGCCTGATTAATTAATAATATATTGTTGAAGAATGTTGATTTTTTTTTTAAAAAAATGTTTTATTTATTTATTTGAGAGGTAGAGTTACAGATATAGAGAGAAAGCTCCTCTATCATCTGGCTCTCTCCCCAAATGGCTGCAACGGCTGCAGCTGAACTGGTCCAAGCAAGGAGCTTCCTCTGGTGCTCCCACGTGGGTGCAGGGGCCCAAGCACTTGGGCCATCCTCCACTGCTTTCCCAAGCCATAGCAGAGAGCTAGATCAGAAGAGGAGCAGCCAGGACACGAACCGATGCTGATAAGGTATGCTGGTTCTGCAGGTGGAGGCTTAGCCCACTATGCCACAGTGCCAGTCCCTAAACGTTGATTTTTAAAATATTTATGTATTTATTACTTGAAAGGCAGAGTGACAAAGAGAGAAGGAGAGACATAGATATCTTCCTTTTAAAATTATTTATTTATTTAAAGGCAGAACTACAGAGAGAGGGAGCGATGGAGAGAGAGATCTTCCATCTGCTGATTCACTCCCCCAGTGGCCACAAAGAAGCCAGAAGCCAGGAGCTACTTCCAGGTCTCCCATGAGGATGTCATGGGCCCAAGTACTTCCACTGCTTTCCCAGGCCATTATCAGGGATCTGCGCCAGAAGTGGAGCAGCCAATACTAGAACAGAAGTTCTACAGGATTCCAACATGGCATCGCCAGCAGTGACTTTACCCACTACGCCACAGTGCTAGCCCCAGAATGTTGATATTTTCGTTAATGCTTTCATTCCTTCTACATTATTTTGTATTAAGCTCCTGATTTATTTATTTATTTACCTGTATCATTGAGGACTCCTGAATTCCTGTTTAATTCTGTGAACTATGATTCAGTTCTTTGATTATTCTGATGCTGGAGGGAGCTCAGATTTGACCAATAGCAGGGAAGTCTCTTTGTGCCGGCTTCTGTCTCCTCTGCACACATCACTCTCTGAGCAATTCCTTACTTTCTGGCATAATCGGATATTCCAAATTTTTTTACATTTTACTTTCCCCAGTCCTAGAATGAGCCATTTCTCCAAGAAGCTCTGCTTCTTTAATATTTTGGAGTAACATTTAGAAACCAAAATCTGGTGGCTGAATGCCCATTATTACTGGAAAATTCTACTGCTTCTAGTTGTCTATCAGTGGAAAGTGAAATTTATACACATTTATTTAGATATATATTTTGATTGCTCTCTCTCTGCACACACGCACATACACACACACGTGTATGTACAAGAGACCTTCAAAAAGTTCATGGAAATGCATATTAGGAACAAACTGTATGGATTTCAAAATTTTTACAAAATGAACTTTTAATTCCATTTTCCTTGAATTTTTCAAATACCCTAATCTGTGTCTGTATTTGAGCATATATATATATATATACATATACATATATATACATACACATATATATTTATCTACCAATTATTTATAACCATGAATACACACCACCATTCTTACTTTCTGACCCCACAGATTTCATTATAGCTTTCTCCCTCGACATATTTGGACCTTGTTTCTCTTACAGTAAGAAGATAATAGCTTCAATTATCTTAATATATTAATTGCTCAATCGCCCTATATGAGGTCAATCGACCAAGCTTGCTTGACTGCCTCCTGTGCTTTTGTCACCTGTGCAATTGTTTTTCAAGGAATAGTCAGGGGCAGAGAAAGGGGAGAGACAGGAAGGAGAGAATGTTATATTTTTAGATTTACATTAAAATTTAAAATGAGATTTTTATAGATTTTTTTATTTGTAGATATTACAGAAGTTCTTTGAATGCAGCTTATTATTTTTTTCAGACATTGCATATGTACCTGATCTCTTACCTTGATTCATTCACACAGCATGTAATGGCAGCAGGCTTTTGGCACACAAAGAGCACAGACTGTGACAAGCAGGCAGACCTGTCAACAGCCACTGCAACCACGTGAGACAGGTTCTAGAAGAGGAACACAGAGTTTCTGGAGCACAGGAAGGGAGGGCAGATTTCTTCCTAGGCAACTGACTGGCTGGCCTTGTCATTGACAGGCTGTTGGCATTCAGAAATGTTGTTTTCTAGTTGGCCTTCTGAATTCTGACTTTTCCTTAAGTCTCTTTTCCTCCCCTGCAGTCATTCTAAAGGAGGCCAGAAATCAGACCCAGCGAAGGCCTACTTCACAAGACAGGTGGTTTCAGGCCTGGGGTCTTACTGCTTCCCAATACGGTGGGAAGGACCTTTGGCAGGTTTTGAGTATAACCTCCATCTTTGCAGTAGATCCAAGTTTCACCTTACTTAACATCATGTGATTTTCAAAACTGTATTTTCAGTGATCTTTTTGAAGCCATTAATATAAAATTTCTTTTACTTCCAAATAGTGTCAATATTCAATAATTTTTGTATATCAATTGTGTCAGTATATATAGTCAATAGACTTGATTGGAAAATAATTTCAATTTTTACTTTTTGGTTAGAAAGTTCTTCATTGTGTAAAATATCTTAAAACATGTTCATTAAGCATCTCCAGCATTGCAGATATGGGTTGGTTTTATCACTCTCATTAGAAGTCATTGCATCATGGCTTCGGGAGAAGGCAATCAAGGCACTGTAGAAACTGATCTAACATTAGATGGTATAAGTAGAATAAATAAATCCATATTAATGAATCTCAACCTGTTTTGTGCTCCCATGCCATCTGTGGGATGAATATATTCCCTGCTGTAATAAATGAATCGCAGATTCTAGCTCAGGAAACCATGGTGCTTTCTTAGCACCAGCCTTCCAAAAGTTGAGATAATTTTGAAAGAAAAACAATTTACAAAGAAAATATGTTCTTTAAGATTACAGAAAAGGATAACAATAATATAACACAAAAGCCACTAAGTCTGACTTTCTCCCGGCTTTATAGAAGTTGACAACACCTTAAATATTAAAACATGTACCTACACCCCCTAATTGTATATTTTACATTACAATTACATCCCTTAAACTAAGCAGTCATGTTACCTACTGCACACTTGCTGGGCCCTGGATACTGGGTCACGTCTTGCCACACAGGGTAGCACCTGCCTGAGAAGTGAGTCTATCTTGGCCACAATGCCATGATGCTTTCCGTAGAGCTTACAAGTTCACAGGCAGTTTATGGAAACCCAAAAATGTTTGAGTAAAGACTATTCGCATCTGGGAAACACCTAGGTCTCAGTGAGGAGACACCTAGGTCTCAGTTAGTGCCTCGTCTCTGTGTAGCAGGAAGTGTCCTGGCCCTCCCCTTGGGCTTCTCTCTCAGTGTAGGTACAAGCATTTCTCATGACTTACCTTGCGTCCAGATGATTTCTGCACTGCTCGTTTTAAAACCAGAAAGTCTCTTTAGGTCAAGCACAGTCACCTTGTGCAGACTTTTAGAGTCTTCATCCCATTTCCCTTTATTTCACTCAATAACTCTGGTTAAAAAAAGGTAAGTATCCTGTGGGTAGATAAGAATTTTTGGAAATTTGTTTTCAAAGCTGTCAAAGGAAGACTCTTCAGAGACATCCTTTCTGGTTGGCTGTAACACAAAGTACACTGTGATAAAACATTTCCACAACAGTTGTGTCAAGCAAAATATTCAGCAAATTATACACTAATCTTATTAAACAGGGTTGCAGGTAATAGTTAATAAGTATTATTTGATATTAAGGATGACAGTGACAAGTGATTTTAAAATAATGTTAAGTTCCAGCTCAGCTGGTCACTTGACAAGCATTTGCTGAAAGTACTTGAGGAAACAGCAGTAATGATAGTAACGCAAACGCACAGCAGGCTAGACTTGCCACCATATTGCCCATGACTCTTGTGTAATATGTTTCATTAACCATCGAAACCACTGGAGGAACGTCCAGTGACACTATGTACGAAGATCTTTGTCCTCAGATGTATTAGCTGATGATACTCCATGATGATTTGGCAAATATATTGATTCTATTGGTTTTAAAATGTGTAGGAATATTTAGTTAAAATTATCCCCTCTGAGAGAGAACAAGGAGTTGACACTGTGAGAGTTACCTCCCAGTATGTTCTTATCCTCTGTGGAATGCTTAGTATGTGGGTCTCTCAGCAGGTGGAATGAAATGCCAGTAAGAGGCTGATTTTGAAATCTAGCAATTGCATAAGCCTATTAAAATGATGTTCATCATTGCTCTACTGGTATACATATTATATAAAATAAATAAAATGATGGGTTGGTAAATCCTGCAGTCCATTTCCCATCTACAGGGCTTCTACTACACACCATTTGTCACTGTGATTGTCACACCTAGCTAACTCACTTGTCTGCTCAAGAACCTCTGCTATAGCTGATTTCTGGCATTCGGTCAGCACCACATTTTCCTCGAGGCCTTCCCCAACCTCCCAACTGAACAAGTCTCGCCGGTAGAGTTGCTGGATAACACACAGGAGGCTGAATGACATTTGGACTTCAAATAAACAAAAAAGGATTTTTGTCAAATAAGTCTCAAGTATCATATAGGGCACATTTATAGTAAGAATAATTTTTTCATTGCTTATCTAAATTTCTTTTTTTTAAAAAAGATTTATTTATTTGAAAGAGTAACACAGAGAGAGGAGAGGCAGAGAGAAAGTGAGAGAGAAAGAAAGAGAGAGAGGAAGAGGTCTTCCATCTGCTGGTTCACTCCCCACATGGCCACAACAGCCAGAGCTGCGCCAACCCAAAGCCAGGAGCCAGGAGCTTCTTCTGGGTCTCCCACATGGGTGCAGGGGCCTAAGGACTTGGGCCATCTTCAACTGCTTTCCCAGGCCAAAGCAGAGAGCTGGATTGGAAGTGGAGCAGCCGGGATTCAAACCCTAGCCCATATGGAATGCTGGCATTGTAGGCGGTGGCTTTACCCACTATGCCACAGCGCCGGCCCCATCTGATTTTCAAATGTAATTCAGCCCCCTGTTACTTGCTGAGCCTGATGGTCTTCTAGGTGTTTCCCATGACAGCACTCTTGTAATTTGCTCCTTGCCTGTAATGAGTGTTTGCTTGTTTATTTAGTTTCCTTGTTTGTTTACTGCTGTCTCCTTCGCTGTACCAAACAGCCCATGAGTTAAGAAGCCCTGGCTGCCAGGTTCCCCATTGTATTCGCGGGCCACACTTGGTCCAGTGTACCAGATGCTCCGTGCATTGTTTACCGGGTGAAAGTGAACACACGTCTTCCAAAGATGGGTCCATTCACAGGGACAGTGCACTTTGAACTGAAATACTCTCTGTTTCCCTACACTGTATTTGGTGAGAGACCTCTCCTATCATCGTCTCCTTAGAGACAGCACAGTTCATTCTCTATTGCTCCCCATCCTGTCCATCAGAAGGCTTGGAATAAAAAGAGAGCCTTGTACATGTATTTTAACCTTTTCCCGAAGTTTTAAAAAGTACATTGCAGAATGTATCAAAATTTAGGTTGTCCTAGAGTTAACTTTAAATTTATTGTTGGCAAAGCTTCACAATGAAGCTTGTCCTGTCTCTGCATATTTTTAAAACCTTTTTGTAAACGTCATATTGTATATAATAATTAGTTTTTAAAAAATTGTTCTTAAATTACTGGGCTTCCTGTTAGTTTAAGGAAAGTGAAATCAATATAATATTTCTAACTCATCTAATCAATTTATTTTGCTGTTTAATATGTATTTCCTTAGAATTTAAGTTCCACGGAGCACTGATCCACGACGGAATCTAAATGTAAAACTCTCAAGAATTCTCCATTTCTTCTTTGTGTGGAGTTGGCGATCGCGGCATTCGGACCACTGGGTGAAATTATAGCAGAGCAGTTATGCAGAGCCTCAGAGCAGACTGATCCTGAAAATGTAGCACGTTCCAAAGTCCACTGCCTGGATGAAACCCGAACTGGCGACGTCGGGGCTCCCAGAGCCCACCCAGCCGCCCGCCGTGACAGCTCTGCGGGGCACTGGGTGCGGGGACGCCCACCCGCGGGGGTCAGGGGGCGCCTCCGGCTGCGGGCTCCCGCCCCGCGCGGCGTCACGCCGGGGGCTTCCGGGCTCTGCGCGCAGCGAAGGCCAGGGAGAGGCTGCGGGCGCGGCCGCGCTGGGGCGGAACCGAGCGGGCCGAGGTCCCGGAGCCCGCTTCCTTTCCCACCGCTTTCCGCTGAGTCAGGCCGCCCCGCCGGCTCCCGAGGCCGCAGTGTTCCGAGCGTCTGGCCGGTGCGCAAGGCCGCGCCCTTGCGCCGCGGGACGGAACGCAGTGTCCTCCCAGGAGCTGGGCGCAGTGCAGCGCAGGCTGGCCAGGGGCGCGCCGTGTAGCCAGGCTTTGGGCTGTAGGGAGGCCCTACCGCGTAAAACAGCCTTCAGGAACCCATTTATTACAAAAACCAGAGTTTAATAACAGAAAACAATGGACTCGTGCTTTTACTTTTCTCAGCACACGTATTCATCTGTAGCCAACACTCATGCTTCTGTGATTCCGTGGATGACCACGGGTCTACACCGCGTGGGAGAGCAGGGCAGGCGGGCTTGGGCTGCACACCACAGCGACCTCCAGGCCCCTGCGAGCAACCTCAATCGTATTTTCCTCAACCCTGGTTCAGGCTCCAGTGCATCTTAGTAAGTCCCACTGCTCCTTGAACTTAAATAATAATACATAGCTGCCTTTTACTGAGTAATGATTACAGGCGCTGTTCTAAATGCTGTGTTCATGTTCTCATCTCATCCTGGGCATGAAAGTAGGAAATGCCTGTAATCTGCTCACTAATGAGGGGAGAGAGGCTTCGAGGGGCTGAATCTCTAGACTTGGTCGAGAGTTAATGATGGGGAATCCCAGGCTTCTGACAATAGCAGGTAGTTCTGTTACGGCCGTGCCGGAGGAAAGAATACACCAAGAGGCAGTCTCTTATGCAAAACACAAGAAGAGTATTTTATTGACCAGCATGCTGGGGTCGCAGCGTCACAAATGTGAGCGAGCGACCCTGAGTGCAAATCGCATCAGCTTTTTATAGTTACACAAAGGCTTTGAACAATCTGTAGATCATATTTCATATGGGAACCCAGGGAACAGAAGAATCTCGTAACCTTAATCCTATCAGCTGGGTGCCGGTCAAGGTTAATAGGTTTGTATGGGTTTCCGACAAAGCCACATTCCGGTGTTCTCTTCCTGCCCCGGCATTACCATGTCTATTCAGCAAAGACAGGTCTCAACCCCTCCCTGAGTCAGGAATCCAGGAAGTAGGTCAAAAGTCAATCTGGCAAGGGTCGGAAGAGAAGGGGGGGGGGTCTGCTTAACTTTAATATTCCTTCATTCCCCCCTTTTTCTATTGTGAAGTCTCTAATCCTAGAGACCAGCTTCGCTGTTAGACTCACTACTACATTCGAGATTTTCATCATTTCTAGCTGAGACACTTTCCAGTGGCACATATTGCTGCCGGATGACCATCAGCTTGACATTTCCTACCTGAGTTCGAACAAATTTTACCAATTTATTTAGCACACACGGACCTATGGTGACTATTAAAAGCAGTACTATCAGAGGACCAGTTATTGCTGATGACGCAAAAATTTTTCCCCTGATTAAATATGGATGTTGACACGCAGGGGGTGATTCCAGTATTGCAGGCCCACCATGCACCATCTGGTGGAGCCCAATAGGCTGATGTGGTTGTATTTAGTTGGTGACTCTGGTTACAGAGCTGGGACCTGCTAGCCGGGACAGTCCCTATACATAGTCCATGGCCCCTCACTTCAGGTATGGTAAGCTTGTGCCCCCCCTTCCAATCACAGGAGGAGGCATTCATTGGCCGAGGTGTCCCACTCACCGCTATTCCCTCATAATAGGGTGGTGCGGCAGACAAACACAGCCAGCAGGGGACCATTCCCTGCTGGGTATAGTTTAGTGCCTTATAGGCTCCTTGTATCAACTTAAAGAGTGGAGGGGGAATTAAATGAGTTTCATTACTCCCAACTGTAGTGGACTGTCCCGGTGTAGGCCCCAACTCACCCTTACTTGTCCCAGCCTGTTCTGATTCATGAGAAGGCTCTGGCAGGGGTCCTGGGACTGGTTGTGGGATGACGGCAGGATTAGGGCCTACAGAGACTGGAATAGCCTCTCTCTCTTTAAACGTATAGTGAACCATAAACCAAAGTCATATCCTGTAACATAGTATCGCATTCCCCAAATCCTTCCTCTTACCCAGCTGGCCAGAGCGGAGACTCCTATCCCTCTGGGGGTGAAAGTGATATTTAACGTCACGCCCCAGGGGGAGAATTCTGATTTCAAGCAGCGCCGATGCCCCGCCTGAGCATCTCCATTTGGAGGAAAATTTCTATGTACAGTTATCCAGTCCCTATCATCATTATGTTTTAACCAAGACACATCTCCTGTAGTTTCACATCCCCAGGCCTTACAATAGAAAGACTCTACCCCCCCGCAGTTATAGATCTGTTGCTTAGTCCTTCCTCCTTCCGGGCATACATAAAAGTCTAGTTGTCGTAACCGGCACCGCCGCCAGGGATCAAGGCAACCGGGAACAGACACATGGGAAGTATCTGCCCCTGGATGCATATCCCAAGAGAGATTATCCCAGTTCTGTACCAACTTACAGACATCGGGGTACAGGGATGGCCACCATGTGCCTGGTGTACGCGTCCCACTTATTGACCATGCCACATGCCCTGCGGGAGAAACCACCTCCCAAGTTAGTAGCTGGGGCTCGTGCGGATTTCCATCAGCAAGGCTCCCTCTCAGGGTTAGAAGGAGAAATGCGATGGATCCGTAGCTTAAGCGGATTATTGGTCTTCTCCAGTTGCCATTCTTCCTCCGATGCCGTTGTTGTAGGTGCCGGCTTGAGGTGGGAAGCATGTATGCCATCGACCTTCACTGCCGTCGGCGTTGTCAGCAAGACGATGTAGGGTCCTTTCCACCGCGGTTCCAGAGTGTCTGCTGGATGCCTCCGCACGTAAACTGAAGCTCCTACTCAGGAGGGATGGGGTAAAGATTTAGTTCCTGGTTTATATAAGTCCTTTAGCTGTTTCCCAAACATATTTCTGCACACTTTCCAGGGCCTGCAGCCTTGCCATCAAAGGGACTGAAGAAACCGTCCAGCTATCATTATTTTGTAACATATCATGCACGGGGGGGGGGGTACCAAACAGAATTTTAAAGGGAGTTAACCCGAACATTACAGAAGAGGGGATTCACGCGCGCGGTACAGGGCATAAGGTAGGAGCATCATCCAGTCTTTTAGGCCGGTTTCTAAGGACAATTTAGATATTGTTTTTTTAGAGTCCAATTTATTTATTTTTTTTTACTTGCCCTGAGCTCTGGGGGCGATAGGCGCAATGCAATTTCCAATTAATATTTAAAGCTTTTGAGAGGCCTTGAGTAATCTGTGTCACAAAGGCAGGCCCATTATCTGATCCTATAGTCTGAAGGAGACCAAATCTCGGGAAGATTTCTTTCATTATTTTCTTGGCTACTACCAAAGCAGTCTCATTTTTGGTGGGGAATGCCTCTACCCATCCTGAAAAAGTATCTATGAATACTAACAAATATCTATAACCTCCTTTAGTTGGTTTTTACTTTAGTGAAATCTACTTCCCAATGTTGCCCTGGTCTCTTCCCCTTAATCTAGTTCCTGTCAGTGCTAGTAGGGGAAAGGTTACAAGGTCTTAAAGCACAAGGTCACACAAGGTTGCGTTATCAGTACTCTCTGGTCTGGGCTGTTTAGCCCTGCCTCAGTAGTTTTCCACTAAGAGGTCACATGCTGCATGGTCCCCGACATATCCCCCTTTCTTATCAATTAAACAAAAATGGCTACCGGTTAGGCCAGGTGTGATGAACGAGCAGTGCCTGTCTTAGGAATCGACCCGGAGCTCCATCACCTCTTACCCGTCATTGGATATCCTTGCCAGTCCCCAAGGACTCCTGTCTTAGGTGGGTGAGGTTCCGGGAAGGTGCCCGTCATTGGCTTGCTGCTTGTTTTATTGATAGGCCTGGGGCCCTTCCTGGGCTCCCGACTGGGGCAGTGGCAGACCGAGGGGGAGAGGCAGTTGTGGGAGGGACCGTGACCTCACCGGCCAGACCTCACCAGCCAGAGAGAGAGATAACGTTCTCCAGGGGATCTTCCATGGCCAGACTTTGGTAATGTATTTGAATTGGTCTGGCTGCTAAATTATCTACTTGCTGTCTGATAAAAGTCATCAGCTTACTGAAAAGACAAGGACCTACAGATAGTATAACAAGCAAACCAGCAATAGGGCCTAAAAGCGGTAGCAAATAGGAAAGCAGTCCATTCCATCCCGTCCAAAAGGGATTTTCAGCCATGGCACGCCGGCGACGCTCCAGATCTTTTTGAAGTGTCTTGATTTTATCGTGAACAATGCCGGACTTGTTAGCGTAAAAACAGCATTTTTCCTGTAAAGCCAAGCAAATACCTCCCTGTTCGGTGGTAAGCAAGTCTAATGACAAGCTGCACAAGCTGTGACAAGCTGCACAATGGTTGACTCTCTCCTCTGCTAATTGTTTGTTATGCATTGCTGATAAGGAAAACGCTGTTCCCTGAGAAGGTTTTGAAGCTTCTGTACCCCCAAATGAGTAAACTGGTGATCCTGCTGTAAATACTTCCTTGCTGGTTCCTGCTTATCCTCTCCCCTCTCTGCCACTTCGCTGGACTCAGTCTCCTTAGTTACTAAAGTCTCAGGCCCTCCCCCAAAGCTGTGCCCCGAGCCGCGGTGTCCGCCTGTCTGTTTCCTACTGCCACTGCCGAAGCTCCCTTCTCGTGGCCCGGACAATGTATTATTGCCAGTTGGGCTGGCAGCACTATGGCCCCCGGATGTTAATAGTCCCCGTTTGATAGATGGCCCCATGAATGTGAGCAGTCGCAAAAGCGTAGTGACTGTCCGTAGCGCAATCTACCCAGCACGCTGTGCCGAAGTCCCATCTGGTAGGCGCGCCACCCATATGACATCACCATTTACGCTTACCACCGCAGCTCCTGCTCTTCTCCTACCGTCCACCACGAGGCTGCTCCCATCCATAAACCATGTTACCTCCGGGCTAGACAGCGGTCGGTCGATTAGATCCTGTTGAATTCCACTCTCTTCTGCTAGCACCTCCTGACAATGGCGTAGGACAGGGTCGGTGGTTGAGTCTGGTAATAGCGTTGCCGGATTCAAGGCAGTAGGAGGCCCAAAGGTGATCCAGTCCTTGTCCAACAGGATGCTCTGATAATGTGTAATTCTGGCATTTGTTAACCAGCGGTCTGGGGGCTGCCAAACAACGCTCTCTAGAGCGTGCGGGGCTATGACGGTCAGCCTTCTCCCTAAGGTCAACTTATCTGCGTCCTTGATCAGCAAGGCTGCAGCTGCAATTGCCCTAAGGCACTTCGGCCATCCTCTGGCCACAGGATGAGTTTCCCAGAGAGGTAGGCTACCGTCTCTTCCACGGCCCCAGAGTCTGAGTCAATACACCTTTAGCAACCCCCCTTTCTCTTCCACATACAGGATGAATGGTTTATCTATATCCAGGAGGGCGAGTGCTGGGGCAGATAGCAGTGCCTTCTTTATAGAGTCAAAGGCCTGTTGTTGGTCCTTCCCCCAGGCAAACTCCTGGGAGTCTTTCAGCAAGAGATATAGCAGTACTGCCATGTGGGTGAATCCCGGTATCCACAATCGGCTCAAACCAGCCATCCCCAAAAATTCTCTCCGCTGCTTATGAGTAGTTGGGGCCGGGATCTGGGCTACTGCCTCCTTTCTTGCTTTAGTCAACCACCGCTTCCCATCACGGAGGACATACCCCAGAAAAGTCACTTCCCTCCGACACAGCTGAGCCTTCTTTCCCGAGGCTCGGTAACCTAGCCGCCCCAGTTCTCGCAGGAGGCAGCGAGTGCCATACTCACAATCCTTCCGGGTACGGGCTGCCAGCAACAGGTCATCTACATATTGGAGCAGAGTGACTTCAGGGTGTTCACCGCGAAAGGTCCGGAGGTCCTGATGCAGCGCCTCATCAAAGATAGTGGGGGAATTCTTGAAGCCCTGAGGCAGGCGCGTCCAAGTCAGCTGGCCTGAAAACCCTTTTTCCAGGTCTTGCCATTCAAAGGCAAATGTTGGCTGGCTATCTGGATGGAGCCGCAAGCAAAAGAGTGCATAGTCCACGCCCTGTACTGGCTTCCACTTGCTCCCTGTACCAAAGTCCGCTTATCTGATAGAGGTCCCAAAGGGGCTTTTAGGACTGAATTTACAGCTCCCGTGTGGACTTCAAAATTGATAGGAGTTGCCTTCGGGACTCCCTGTGCCTTTCTTGGACAATCTCTAGCCCAATGCCCCCTCTCTCTGCAGTCAGCACATCGGTCAGAGTCCAGCCGCGATCGCCTCCTCCCCCTTTGTGAGTTTGTCCTCCCTTCGGATCTTCCCTATTCTGGCTTCGGATGACAGTGGCAAGAATCCGAGCTAGCTCCTTGCTGCGTTTCTTATCCCTCACCTCTTCCTGCTTTTCCCTTTTTCTTTCTCCGGCTCCCATTCCTCCCTCTCTTTTCTCCTTCTCTGCTCCCTTTCTTCTTCAGTTTTTTTTTTTTGCAGTATACTTTTTCTGCTTCCTTCACCAGGTCCCCTAGGGACTTCTGCAGTCCTTCTAAGCGCTGCAGTTTGTGTCTGATGTCCGAAGCGGACTGCCCTATGAATGCCATTGCAACTGACCCTCTCTGCCCTTCAGACTCTGGATCGAATGGAGTATATCTCCTGTAAGCCTCCATTAATCATTCTAGGAACATGGAGGGGGGTCTCCTCTGGTCCCTGGATAACCTCCCTTACCTTACCCAAATTAGTGGGCTTCCTGGCCGCTGCTCGGAGGCCCGTAACAGGAAACTGGCGATAAGTGGACAGATGCCTCCTACCTTCGCGACTGTTAGGATCCTATTCAGGGCGCTGCAGGGGGAACACTTCATCAATTATGTTCTGTAATGGAGTTGGCCTGCCATCCTGTCCGGGCATATTTTTCCGAACTTCAATCAGTATCCGGTCCCGCTCCTCGGTTGTAAAAAGAGTGTTTAACAACTGCTGACAATCGTCCCATGTAGGTTGATGAGAAAACATTAGGGATTCTACCAAACCTGTCAAACGCCCAGGGTCAACAGAAAAAGAAGGGTTATTATTTTTCCAATTGTATAAATTAGATGATGAGAATGGCCAGTACTGTAACACCTGCATCTCTCCCCTGTGCCCATCATCTATCACCCTGTCTGTGGGTCGCAAGGGCAGGGCGATAGCAGTGTCAGGGGTTGGCTGCCCCTTCCTACTCCGGGTTCCCTGGGTCGGCCCTCCCACCCAGTCCATCCCCTCTTTCTCCTGCTCCGACACTGGGGGTGCCGAAGGCCAAGGTACTACCGGGGTCAAAATAGCCAACCGCTGTAGTTGATTCTCCGGTGATTGTCCCTCCTCTTTGGTCGTTGAAGAGACAACCTGGGGGGAAGATGAGGTTAGTAACAGAAAGGGGAAAAGGAAGGTGTGGTTGAGGAGATGGCGCAATCCGCGGAAAAGCGGGATCACGCAGGAAAGCCTGTGGGTACGGAGGCAAAGAATCCATAGTTAATAGATCGGCCTGGGATTCGGGGAGCACAGGTGGCCATCTCTTTTCCTCTTCTTTCTGGTGGAGCTTCAAAGGCAACACTTCCGCTGCACCTGTGAGAAACTGGAAAGACTTAACCCAGGCCGGCGGATTTTCACAAAGATCTTGCCATACAAGTATGTAAAATTCTTGGTCAGGATGTCCACGTTTCCCAGGTTGAAAGACATACTCCTTAACTTGGCGCACTAAGGGAGGAAAAAGATCCTCCCTCCAGCCAGCCTACGCCAAGCCCTGACCAGCCAGAGGGACAGTAAATCTGCCACTTATCCTTTTTCACTACCAGAGATAAATTGTTTCCCCCAGCTCAGATCTCTGGATAGTGCGCCAGAGTTAAGGCCAAAGGAGTTGTGGCGGTCTGTCCCATAATTTCCCTAACAATTCCCCTAGTGGCGTTCAAGAAACTAAAACCAGAGGGGGGTTTCGCTGAGCGTCCTCAGTCCCCCGAAATTCCCGAGGCGTCCCTCGAGAAGATGCAGCGTGATCGCCTGGCACGTCTGCCGATCACTGCCTGCAACACGCCACTGAAAACCCCTGAGCGCGCGTCCTCCACAGTTTCAACCGGTCCTCCTTACTTATAATACTCTTCAAAGAGTTGTCCGTTGGTGCTACTCACTCCTGGATTGGCACGGAAAATCTCGCTGGGGCCTCCAAATGTTACGGCCGTGCCGGAGGAAAGAATACACCAAGAGGCAGTCTCTTATGCAAAACACAAGAAGAGTATTTTATTGACCAGCATGCTGGGGTCGCAGCGTCACAAATGTGAGCGAGCGACCCTGAGTGCAAATCGCATCAGCTTTTTATAGTTACACAAAGGCTTTGAACAATCTGTAGATCATATTTCATATGGGAACCCAGGGAACAGAAGAATCTCGTAACCTTAATCCTATCAGCTGGGTGCCGGTCAAGGTTAATAGGTTTGTATGGGTTTCCGACAAAGCCACATTCCGGTGTTCTCTTCCTGCCCCGGCATTACCATGTCTATTCAGCAAAGACAGGTCTCAACCCCTCCCTGAGTCAGGAATCCAGGAAGTAGGTCAAAAGTCAATCTGGCAAGGGTCGGAAGAGAAGGGGGGGGGGTCTGCTTAACTTTAATATTCCTTCAGTTCCCATAGCTCAAGATGCTAGTCGCTGAGAAATTTGGCCCAACACTAGCCCTGGCTCAAAGAACGGTTTGGGGTCCAGTCTGCTCAGCATGGAGGTCTGCAGGACTTGCTTTGATGGGCAGCCTCAGGAAGCAGCTGGTTTTATCTGGATGGGGGGCGGGGTGTGGACGGATATTAAGGGCAGTTACGCAGCTCTCCCCATCGGCCCAACAAGTCGGCTCCTTGCAGCAGCCTAACAGAGCCCGGCTGCCAGCTTTCCTAAAGCGATTTGGGACATCACTTTTGTGTGGCAAGCAGACCTTCCAGAAGCCTGCTTTTACACTTTCAGACCCCTGCCCTCTAAGGGACATTCCCGACTATCCATCAAACCACATCCTAACCCTTCTTCAAACTGAGGTTCAGAAAGCATTGATCATGCCATTTTTCTAGAAGCTCACATGAAGACTAATCCTGCCAACTTCAGTTAGGACAAAAAACATTGTAACACAACCTACCTCTCCCCTTTTTTTCTTAACAAAACCCAGTTGGGCCTGTGTGAGGTGTTTTTTGAAAATTTGATTTAACATGCTTATGTTTTTATTTTTTGAATTTTAGATATGAGACTTTAATGTCAGCCAAATATCAACACAAATATCACTCAGCTGATGAGACCTCAAACTGAAATTTTCTCTCAAACAGTTCTAAGAAGTGTTCGTTGTTTTTATTTTTGAATTTCAGTTTTTGGTGTTTAAAAGAGTGCGCTAATTTGGTCACTCCTGGAAACGCTATTCTTGGCTTCGGTGTCTTTTGAGATTTTTCTACTTCACTTGCTGTTCCTTGGTGTCTCCCCTGCCAGTTTTTCCTTCTCAACTCGACTACTAAATGGGCTCTCTGCCTTGCCTCACAGTTTTAAAACATAAGCCAAGCCCAGAAAGAGCAGTCCCACCTGTCCTCACTCATATGTGGAAGCCAGGGAAGTTGATTGTGGAGAAGAGAGAGTAGGATAGCTGGAAAGGGAAGGATGGCAGAGGGAGGCTGGAAAACGCGTTCCCAAATATGGAGAGAAAAGTTCCAGGGCGCTACTGCACAGAAAGATGACACTAGTTTACTTCAACTTACGGTATACTTTGTAAAGAACTAGGGAAGAGGAATTTGAAGGCTTCCAACAAAATCGTAAGTGCTTAAGGAGGTGGAAATGCTAATTATCCTGATTGGATCACTATACATCGTATACAAGTAGTGAATTATCACACTGTACCCATAAATATATACATTGATGTCAACCAAAATTAAAAACAAATCTTTGTGCTGATGAGCCTGTTTTCAGTCCTGATTGTCCAGTTGTCTGACCCACACCTCTCTTTGAAAATTAAACTGAGTGGCATATGAACAAAGAGGGACCTTTAATTTTGTCTCAAAACAGTTTCCCTCCATCTCAGCTGTCTTAGTTAAACCACTGTCTACTCTGTTCTTCAAGGGACTTCACAGTCTCTTACATCCATTCTGCTCCACACCTCTTTCACTCTCTTCTCCACCGTAGACCTCCTTGTCTGCTGCATGTCACCTGCTTCCCAGTGCTAGTGGCCGGCTCTGAATCCCAACTCCAGCCGAGGTGGGCCTGTCTCCTTGGGCCAGGTGGTGTCAGCTGTCAGTCCTGATGCACAGCAGCCAGAAGAGGACGAATATCTTGTTTTTAATCAGGCCTCAGGGTGGTTTTCAGAGAAAGTGGTGATCAAGCACGGGTTAGGATGGCAGTGTAATGTTTACTACACAATCTTCCCTAACACACACTCTCAAAGCAGGCTTTCTCAAAGTAATCAAATTTACTCGGAGCTGTGGTAGCTAGGAAGCCTTGAATTCTACCAGTCTACTAAAATCGATTTAAGAATCACCCTTCTGATATGATCTTGAGTAATTGGAGGAATGAGTAGGGAAAACGTAAGTATAGGAATTCCAAAAACAAACAAACAAACAAACAAACTAGTGAAAGAAAAAACAGAGCAAAACTCATAATTTTGGTAATTTGCTGAATTTATGAAGGATGATGAAGATTCACTCTTCCCAGGATCTTCAGCCAGCCTCAGCTGGTACCTCACAGAAGGCCAGCCCCTTTATGCACTATAATCTGCCTTTCTTAAAAAAAAAAAAAAAAAAGAGGTTAGACATTTGTGCCCAAAAAAGAGGGCGAGGACTTGGTCTTCAGGAAATGGAATTATGCTTCTTACTTCTCACCACTGCAATCTCTCAGAACTAACTTTCAAACGGAAATCTACTTAGTTTTTTTTTTTTTTTTTTTGGCTGGGATGGGCCTTCCTGTCTAGCAGTTTTCTAGTTCTGTGTAGTAAGTACATGATTGTTATGGAAATTCCCTTTTAACAGTATTACTTAAGAAAATTATGCAACAGCAAGCCTCAGACTTCCTAAAGAATACTTATAGCACACCAAGAGAAAATGACATAATAATGTTTTTTTGTGGCATTATTGTCATTTGAGAAAAATGAAAGCCATGTTGCTTCACACGATAAACCTTGCCCTTGTCATTCTTCATGGATTGACTTTTGTCTGTTTGACAGTAGAATTATTGACATGATAGCTAAATTGTTTTAATTATGCAACTATCACAATACAAAATACAACAGCAATTCTGTCACCTTTTCCCATTTATCCCAAATTACATCAGAACTGAGGAAAACAAATCATTGGCCATGGTAGATATGTCAACATATGAAAACTAGAGAACAAAGAAAAGTAAGTTATAAAATATTTTTGTGTCAGCTAGATGAAATCCATTTATCCTTGTGATAATACCCCACTGTTTTCAGCAAACTGATTAAAAAAAAAAAACCTCTCTGGCAGAATAGCGGAGACCGAGAGGCAGGGTCACACAGGGCTCCAAGTTGTCTTTCTTGTTTTGTTCAATGATCTTCTATTGTCAAAAAAAAAGTGGGGGGGTGGAGGAGAAGGAAGTCACTGATAAAGCTTCAAAATTTTCCAGTAGGTGAGAACTATAAATTCTTGCTTTTGGACCAAGGATTCTGTGGTCAGATGCATTTAGGGGTCATAGTTGTCCACATACTCCATGTTTATGACCTGTGCCACTTCTACTGTGCCCATCACAAATCCTCTGCCACCTTCATAACAAGTCCTCCAAGAAGTGTCCTGGTTATAGACTCCAAAACTGCACTCTCCATGCTGCTGTCCTCCCACTAGTTTCCTAACAGCTGTCCATTGCCCAAGTCATCCCATATACCTCTCTCTGTCACTCCCTCCTACCCTTGATCCTTTATTTTACGCCTTCCCAACATCTCCCCACCATACCCTCTTCTCTATTTTCAATAGCACTGTTGATCAGGTTCGCACACGATCTGCCTTGCCATCACTTTCTTCCTCTGATTCATCCTTCACACTGCTGCCATGGATTTTCTACACAAATCAAGCCCATGTTTAACATTTAAATGGTTCCTTTTCAGGGTGAACTTCCTACCCCTGAAGTGGGAGAAATGGGGTTGAATGTTTATTCCAGGTTCTTGCATGCATAGAGAGGAATTCTTAATGCTTTCCTCTGTAATGTGAATTTTATTCTGAAGGTGAGAAAGTGAACACATACTTGAGCATAAGTAGGGAGTGGGCCCGAAGGAAATAAGGGGTGGGGAGGGGAAGTAGAGAGCAAGCACTTCAGCAGCTGCTCCAGTCCTTGTCAGCAGAGGGAGGGAACAGCCTGTCCCAGTTGTTGGCCTCTTTTGTGAGGTGGAAAGAAGGGGTGGTTACTTACCTGGTGCTTCCCCACCAGGTCCCAGGTGATGGCGATACATCCGGGGAAGGAGGCAGTTTGATTGACAGGTAGGTGGGTAGTATTAAACCTGGGTGGGACTTGTGGCTTGTAGTTATCTCCAGCTCAGCAAACCTAGCTAGCCACCTGCGTTATCCCATATCACCTCCAGGCTTCTCTGCTTCAGAAGTTTCTCTTTTTCCATTACTGTACTCCTTCCTGCCCTTATGTGATTGATCAGTTCCTTCCTATTCAAGGTTCAACTCCTTTGTGACCTTCCCTGACACACGTCTCTCCACAGTTCTGAGAGATGTGTCCCTCTCCTGTTTTCTCAACATCTAGGACTTGGCTCTGACACAACACTGAACAGCAGTGTGCTATTGTACAGTTGGAACATTCTTGCCATTGGAGTCAAGCAGACATGGGTTAGAACTGTGAGTCTAGCATTTACTATACTGTAGACCTAGAATTACTCAAATACTTTACTTTTAATAGACTTCAATGTTTTTCATCTTAATTAGAAATACAGGTAATAC
Organism: Sylvilagus floridanus; assembly: GCA_949820135.1. Taxonomy (NCBI): domain Eukaryota; kingdom Metazoa; phylum Chordata; class Mammalia; order Lagomorpha; family Leporidae; genus Sylvilagus; species Sylvilagus floridanus. Next base: position 21,434,940 of record OX463229.1, read on the forward strand.
CTACCATGTTGTAAGTCTAAGTAAATATTAAATCCATATAAATTATAAGTAAAGCAAAATATGTACAACAAGCAAAGAAGCTGTGGTATGTTGGGAAGGTGTGGTTGGTTCTCTCCCATAGCTTTAGGTGGAACACATTTCCCTTGGGATCCTCAGGCCAGGGACAGAGTTGGCCCTTAGAAATGCAACCAAGATAGCAGTATTTGATATTATTGCTAACTTTCTCCTTCCAAAATACATTTTCCTGCATTGGATTTCCTGACACAGTTTTCATTTCTGTTCCTTCTATCATTTTGGCTGCTGTTTTTTGACTTATTTTTGGCTGGGTATTCCTCCTCTGCTTATCTCTTTTTCAGTAGACATCATAAGGCTCTGTCTTAATGTCTCTTCTTATCTCATTTTCTATTTGTCTTAGATTTTCTCAAAGTGTAACTTGAGTCACTTGCCGCCTGCTACCACACCCCTTTCATGGAAACATAACAGGGGAGAATAGTTGGTGTTTCACAGAATCAGGATCATGGGTCTGTGTTTTTAATAAGATCTTCAAGTGAGTCTATATTTGAAAAGCATCATCTTAGAAATTTCATCTTCCCTTATGGCCTCAAATAGTTACATTTGCTAGTGATATGTTTCAGATCATTAGTGATATATTTCAGTTATGTGTCTCCATCCAGCCTCACTGTTGAACTTCCAACCTTTATAGCCAACAGCCCCTTTGGTATTTCCCTTCGAAGCTTCTCAGGCAACTTGTGCAAAAGCAGACTGTTAATTGTCTTATGTTATGGAAGTAACTTACTCAGATGCACACACCCAGGGCCCACCTTGTCCTTGCTCTGCACTTCCTCTACTCTAGCACCATGATCCTCATAGTATCACTGGGATCTTTTCACTTTTCTTGGACCTCATGCCACAACACCTAGTATTAGCCACAGTAATCTGTCTTTTTAATTTCTGTAGTAGAATCTAACTGATCTGATATCTACAGTATAAATCTAAATTATGAGCTCTGAAGTTTGACTTCCAGAGATCAAAAATCTATGTTTGTCAACACTTTGTCCAGCTACTGTGTCTCCTCTATGAGATGAAGATAAAAGTGCTGTCAAAGCATTTACATAAGGTGATTCATGCAAAGCTTTTGTATTTTGTGAGGTGTATGGAAGGAGGCTCCAGTACTATCCCCTTTTTTGTTTCTGAGTCACTCAACAGAGATCTTTAAAAGTTCAAATCGAATCAAGCCCTATTCGAAGTATTAAAGCCCTTAGTGATTTCTGTGGCTTTCATGACCTCCCTCCACTCTGTGCAACTATAGATGAAAGTCCCACTGCCATCTCTCACTACTCTTCCTTTTGACTGTTTTCCCCAGCAAGTGTGGATTTCTGGCTTTACCTGAGTGCACCTCCCTCCCTTTGCTTCCAGGACCGTGCACTTGCAGTTCTCCCATGCCTGGGATACGATCTCACTGCCTCCTGCTCCCCAAGCTCTTCAGCCCTCTTTTATAGAAGAATCCTGCTCCCTATGATTTGTTTTTAATACTATGATTGGAGCTATAATTTCATTCTTTGGCCCATATTTCTGTATTCCACTTTGATGCTGGAGGACGTATCTGATGTCTTCAGAGCTGTAGACTCTCAGAGCTTGGGAAGCAGAGGACACCCTGTGATATTCACTGAGTAAGCGAATGTGATGATCAGACTACTGGCAATTTCCCATTCTCCTTTTTGCATTTCTATTCTTTTAAGTCTTATGTCAAACTTGTGTTTTCTCTAGAATGCCCTCTTGGTTATTAGATGTGTATTACAGTTAAGCATAAACATCTGAGCAGTGTCCTGAATATCTTGAGAATGTTTTCAGAGAAATGTTCACATCTGTGAAACTTTCTTTAGAGTTCTTAGAAGTTATACATTTTTGATGCACCATACATAAATTATTCATTCAATAAAATTGAGTGCTTTAAATTCTAAAGTCATTTCTTTATCATGTACAGTCTATTATTACTCTAGCTAATGTGAAAAACTGCTTTCACACATATTTATCCTTGAAAAGGAATATGAAGTTTTCTTTGGCTAGAAGGAGTAAGTATTCCTATAAAATATATTTAATGATGGTCTGACCTCTGCTTTTCAGTTTGATAGTTGATAAACATAGAACTGATCAGTTCTTAAGCAAATGGGAACTTTGGAGTCTATTGGATGTGTCAGGACCTTTGTTTCTAGTTTTATGTGTCATTTTAAAATAGCATTTGTTGGCTGGCTTGCAGTGAGACATTCAGGTTGTCCATAGCCATGCCTTCCAAGTTTGTGCTTTCTCTGTCCTTCCTCACCCCTTAACCTCTCCCATACAACAGGAGAGAAACTCGTTCCAACTCACCCTCTCTATTAGCTACACTCTGTTAACACTAATTTAATGTTAGCACCCGTAGGGCCTCCATTATTTATAGCTCAGGGTAGTGGCTATAACTAGCTCATTTACTTAATTTTTTAAATAAAATAAGAGTGTTGGGGCTGGTGCTGTGTTGCAGCAGGTTAACGCCCTGGCCTGAAGTGCCAGCATCCCATATGGGTGCCCGTTCGATACCTGTCTGCTCCACTTCAGATCCAGCTCCCTGCTATGGCCTGGGAAAGCAGTAGAAGATGGCCCAAGTCCTTGGGCTCCTGCACCCACATGGGAGACCCAGAAGAAGCTTCTGGCTCCTGGCTTCGGATTGGCCCAGCTCCGCTGTTGCGGCCAATTGGGGAGTGAACCAAAGGATGAAAGACCTCTCTCTCTCTCTCTGCCTCTCCTCTCTCCATGTAACTCTGACTTTCAAATAAAGAAATAAATCTTTAAAAAAAAAAAAAAGAGTGTTGCAGTAGGTAAGATCAGTTAAGCTTTGATAAGGGATGTAATCCTGGTAGGAATGCTAACCAGCTGCCAAGCAGAAACTATTATGAAGAGAGGAATATTGAGCTCTGAGTCTCCACTGCTTCTACAGTGTCACAGATCTCCTCATAGATGGCCCCAGTGTCATTTGATTCACATAGTCCCTCTGTGCCTCTGATAGCTTTTTTCCCAGACTTTATATAGCAACTGATGATTTTACACATTGCCATTTTTTGAATGTCTAATATATGCCACTAATTATCTCTAATCCTCCAGTTATGTGCTTTTGAAATGAAGACCTCGCATGGCAGAGTGGTTAAATAAATGAGCCAGGTACAGTAAATTGTGGGGTCCGGTGTTCAGATGCAGAATGGTAGGGACTGTTGTCTTACCAGGGGTCCTCACGGCCTGTCCTTAACAGGCAGAGCGGTCAGCTATGTATCCAAATGGTTAACTGCAAAATTGACCCCCTCCCTCATTTTTCTCATTTTGTGTTTCTGTTGTAGCTCCTCCCTTCCTCCCTCCTCACAAGATAGCATCCAAAACTCCTTTTTGGTTAGCCTTCTCCACTACTCCACACCTCCCTCTACCTTTTAGCTGGAGGTGGCCTTTCTTGAAGATAGCATGTGACCAAAGTACTGTTTCCATTAAGTGATGGGTCTGCTCATAGCTGGACTTATTCGTAACAAAAGTGTCAATCATTGTACATAGAATAAAATGAAGGAAAACCTTAGCCAAAACTATCTCAACAGAAATCCCATCAATAGGAATTAGTGCATTTGACTCTGTAAGTCATATAAAGCTACTTAATTGGTCTGGAAGGGTTAACATTTGTTGCCTCATTTAGCTTATACTGAATCTTTTGATCAAGAGCAATGTTCCTTCTACCAATAAGCTGAGTGGACATTGGGTATTTTTAATCATTTATTTTTAATTTTAGAAGAGAGATTTATTTTGGGGCCAGTGCTGTGGCATAGTGGGTGAAGTTGCGGCCTGAATGCTGGCATCCCATTTGGATGCCAGTTCCTGTCCTTGCGGCTCCACTTCCAATCTAGCTGCTTGCTAATGTTCCTGGGAAAGCAGCAGAAGATGGCCCAAGTGCTTGGGCTCTTGCACCCACATGGGAGACCTGAGTGAAGCTTCAGGCTCCTGGCTTTGGCCTGTCTGAGCCCTGGCTGTTGGGGCCATCTTGGGAGTGAATCAGCAAATGGAAGATATCCCTAACTCTTTCTTTCCCTCTCTCTTTTTCTCTCCCTTTACCCCTCTCCCTCTTTCTTTCCCTCTCCTTCTCTGGCTCTGTGTAACTCTAATTTTTAAATAAATAAATAAATCTTTAAAAACAAATGAGTAAAATTTACATTGCACTCCCAGGCCACAGCAGAGAGCTGGACTGGAAGAGGAGCAACCAGGACTAGTACCCAGCACCCCGACCGGGACTAGAACCTGGGGTGCCAATGCCGCAGGCAAAGGATTAGCTTAGTGAACTGCTTTGCTGGCCTTCTATCTTCTCATTCACTTCCCAAATGGCCGCAATGACTGGAACCAAGGATTCCATCCAAGTCTCCTGCATGGGTGGTAGGGGCCCATCTTCCTCTGCTTTCCCTGGTGCATTACCAAGGAGCTGGAGTGACAGTGGAGGAGCAGGGACTTGGACCCGTGCTCCAATATGAGAGCACAAGGTTTGGCTTAAACCACTGCACCACAACACCCTCCCCAGGAGGTAAATTTTAGTGCCAGGTAGGGTAGGGTAGAGTGTGTGGGAAGGCAGATGGAGGAGGGCAGTGAGGTATGGACTAAGTCCAGTTTTGGAGTAGCGCCGTAACTAGGGAAAGCGTTTCAAGAACAAATGCTATTCTTTGACAGTAATTGGGCCTGCCAGAGGTTGGGAGGTTCTACTGCTCCTCAAGAGCAGGTCACATGCAACCCTGGGTAAATCCCAGTGTTAGAGACGAGATGACCCGCAGCCTGCTGGGGGCATCACTGACTCTGGGAAAGGTGGTCTGGCGTCCCAGTCTCCACTCAACTCACTCCTCCATGGCAGTAACGCATCCACCCATGCACACTCTGCTCCATGGTTTCCTAGAGCCTCCCTGTGTCGTGCTGATAGATGATTAGGCTGCCTGCTGAACAACCCCATGCAACCTAGCTTTGGAGTGTTCTTGTTACCACCTGGGCAACTCTCTAGAAAGGAAAGTACCGGCCATCCAGCTGGATCCTGAGAAGTGGGTGTTTGTGAGGAACCGCTGCCTGGTTTTCTTCCTCTCTTTTGCCACGTGACCTCTTCGTACAACTTCTCTAGAGGGGCTGCTGGAGGACACAAGAGGACTACCTGCTTGGGATGTCACCAAGGCGTCAGCCCCAAGTAGGAGAGGCCCAGAGGAAAGCTGTTCTACTTGTGACAGGTGAAGGAGCCGGTGGGGGAGGTAGAGTTCTTCTGATAAAGCCTGAGAAGCAGATCGCCAGGGTTCTTATTGCCAGGGTTAGGGAAGCAGGCAGGAAGCAGAGAAGACAGACCGCACATCTCTGTATGTTGAAAGTTTAAGACAGACTTCAGGGCCGGCACTGTGGCTTAGCGGTTACAGTGGACACCTGCAGTGCCAGCATTCCATGCGGGCGCCTGTTTGACCTGGCTACTCCACTTCCAGTCCAGCTCTCTGCTATGACCTGGAAAGCAGTAGAAGATAGCCCAAGTCTTTGGGGCCCTGCACCCACATGGGAGACCCGGAAGAAAAACATGGCTCCTGGCTTCGGATTGGCCCAGCTGTGGTCATAGTGGATAACTGGGGAGTAAACCAGTAGATGAAAGACACCTTTCTCTCTCTCTTTTTCTCTCTTCCTCTCTCTCTGTCTCTCACTGCCTCTCTGTAACTCTGCCTTTCAAAAAAATAAATAAATATTTAAAAAAATAGATGGACCCTGATGTTTCCTGCAGCTTCCCGTGGTTGACCAGTTATCTGGCCACCTCCAAGGACAACGCTGCAGGCAAGACTTCCTGGAACGGAATGTCTTCTGAGAGCTCAGGAGTGACTGAGAATGCCCCTGGTCCTGGGTCTGCCTCTTGCCCGGAGCCTGCACTCTTGGTTACAGTGTCTGCCCTGCCCTTGTAGTCTCTGGACACTTAATTTCTGGAATTTCTATATAGTTAGGATTTAAGGACAATGATCTGCGGTAATTGTGGTGGGAGTGTTCAGGAATTTGTATAGAAGCTGCAGGCAAAGTGTTTCTTAATGGCACTCTGTGTTAATTTGGAAGCCTCCTGGGGCCCCACCCTGCCCCCTGTCTGTCAGGATCCTGGCAGATGCTGTAGTGTGAACTTTCCATGTCCCAGTCCCAAGCTCTTAGGCCACAGACTTACCAGGTCTAGTTTTCATCTTTAACAACAGCAGTGCTTTTCATGAGAAATGTCCCCTTTGAACACGGCCTTAAAGTCCAAATCAAGAAAGCTGCAAGCGCACATCTTTCTGTGTGCTTTCTGGGGTACTACTGCCCCAGCTGTGGTGTTCCTTTTTGTACATGTGAAAGCCAAGGCAAGGATCCCGATTAGCGTGGAAAGCAAACAAAAAACCTATTGGTAAGGGCCTTGCTCAAATCCCCTAAACCAAACATCTCTCATTTCCTTTGCTTAAGCTCATTTCCTGACGGCCAGCCTTATGCCTTTCTGAACTCTCTCTCTCTTTTTTTTTTTTGTCTTTTGCAGTTTACTTAAAAACAAGTAGCTCCACACACTGCCCCTTTGCTTGCGGACATCATCTTTGGAAAGTAGTCACTGAGATTATGTGAATTCTTTGATGTCATTAAATTGCATAGTTTAAAAAGTAACTGTTCGCAACACTTTTAAAAAGACTAGAAAGAGAGTAGTAACTGAAAGCATATACTTTTTTATTTTCATATATCATTCTTAAACAATGAAAACTATAAACACTTGCAAATTTACTTTGTTTACTCTGCATCTTCTTGGATGGCAGCAGACTGATTATTTTTTTTTTTTTTTCTGTTTTGAGGCTGGGTGCCTATTGTTGATATTTCTGACAGTAAAGGGTGAGATGCTTGGCTCCTTTCTGTCTTCCTCCTTTTATTACTGTGCTTTTCTATTTCAATCATTTACCTAAACTGATTTCTTAAAACCTTAGACAACTTCATCCAGAACTCACTTTCCTGATTTTGTTTTTCTTTTAAACAAAACACACCCCTCCCTTTCCCCTGCCCCTTGCCCCACCTCTACTATCTTCTGTCTGCAGTGTAGATCAAAAAGTGTGTGGTCATTAAAAGCAAAAACAAAACTACACCACACAGGCAGGCTGTGGCTCTGGCTGGGTTCCAGGATCCCATCCCAGGACAGTGGGTGGCCTAGCCCAGGGCCGGGGAGGGTGTGAGAGGAAGCCCCCTGACCTCCTCAGGGTGTCAGGCTCCCTGCGCTGAGGGGGAGGTGTGAGGGTCAGCAGCAGGCAGGGGCTGGGAACCAGGGAGACCCATTGTTTTGCAAAAGACTGCTTAGGATTCTATCTGACACCTGGCCCTGCTTACACTTGCAAGAAAAGTCAATTAAACTTAGTAATGTGCATTTAAAATTCCATTTTACAAGTTTATTTTTTCTTCATAAACAGCTAAAACTGTGACCAATTTTGGAATAAACTACAGTCGAGTAAGCAATGACTTAATGGAAGCTAAATATAGATGTCTTCTTTTAGGTTTTTGTTTATTTCCAAAAGACTTGCTGATATACGCTAAGGACTAAATCATATTAAACAATGAAAAATTCAGGAATTTGCATGATATTGCATTAAAAGGTAACTGCTGCCTTCATTGGTATTTCTGAATACTTACCTGGCCTTTCAGATGACCAGAAGTGGACGGATATCTGACAAATGTACAAGCCTGAAGTTACATTTTTGAGGGGCTATTTTAATTTAGCAAACAACTCCCACACATGAGCTGCTTCAGTGGGCCAAGCACTATGACACGGGCTCTCTGAGTTACTCCTCCTCAGAGTCTGCAAGGTGCAGTCCCTAGAGGCATCCGCAGGCCCCTCCCAGAAGCACAGAGGGGAGAAATCAGCACCTCACTGGTGCCAAGGTTGAGCTGGGGTTTCATACCCGAAATTTCTTCTCCCATCAGAGACAGCCCTGCCCCCCACAGCCACTCCCTCCCAGCTCTAAGTGAAACTGTTCTTAAAAAAACACATTTTACAGAAAAGTAAACTGGGATTCAGGCAAGACCTATCCATTCTTCTCAACCTTTTTCCTTTCTTCTTCCATTTTCGCTCTAAGCCCCAGCAGCCCAGGGATTGTAACATCTAGTTGGCAGACCATGTAGGAATTCTATCTCCCAGGACATACCTCTGTCCACCACATGCTACCTGCTACTGGAATGTATTGTAACTTTTCATTACACAAATAGTAAAGACTAAGGAGACAGTGTCCATCAACAGATGGATGCTCGGGGCTGGTGCTGCATCCCATATAAGCACCAGCCCGAATCCCTGCTGCTCCACTTCTGATCAGCTCTCTGTTGTGGTCTGGAAAGGCAGTGAAGGATGGCCCAAGTCACTGGGCCCCTGCACCCATGTGGGAGACCGAGAGGAGGCTTCTAGCTCCTGGCTTCCGATTGGAAGCAGATGGAAGACTCTCTCTCTCTCTCTCTCTCTCTCTGCCTCTCCTTCTCTTTCTGTGTAATTCTTTCAAATAAATAAAAACCCGTAAAAAAAAAAAAAAAACCAGATGGATGCAGAAAGCATACTGTTTAGCTTTAGGAAAGAGGGAAATTTTGTCATTTGCAAATACTTTGAATGGATCTGAAGGACATTATGAGGAAGTGAAATAAGCCAGGCACGGAAGTACAAACACTGCGTGCTCTCACTTACCTTGTCGTCTGGGTTATTTGAGCCAGTATTCAGAATTCTTTGAATTTATGGCAATAAGCCACTAAGATTATTAATACAAAAATCACTGGGGCTGGAGTTGTGGCTCAGTGGGTTAACGCCCTGGCCTGAAGCGCTGGCATCCCATATGGGTGCCGGTTCGATACCTGGCTGCTCCTCTTCTGATCCAGCTCTCTGCTGTGGCCTGGGAAAGCAGTAGAACATGGCCCAAGTCCTTGGGCCCCTGCACCCACATGGGAGATCCAGAAGAAGCTCCTGGCTCCTGGCTTCAGATTGGCACAGCTCCAGCCATTGCGGCCATCTAGGGAGTGAACCAGTGGATGGAAGACCTCTCTCTCTCTGCCTCTCCTCTCTCTGTGTAACTCTGACTTGCAAATAAAATAAATAAATCTTTTTAAAAAAATCATTAACAAACTGGACGATAGCAGCACCACCATGAACTTACATTTTAATTTCATTTTTTTCCATGAACTTTTCGGCAATACGTTCAACCATGGAACTCTGAAACAAAGTACAGAGGCCGTGAGCAGAGCGGTTGTTACAGAGGCTGGGCCTGGAGGGGAGCACGGAGGCCTTGGGGCAGGTGCAGTGCTTCCGTGAGGCAGGAGGAGTAAATGGCAAAGGCTTCAGATGGTGGATGTGGTCATGAGCTTGACTAAACCCCTCCACGTTGTATACATGCAGCATTGCTTTTCACCCATAAACTGTGCAATTATGAGTAGTCAATATTAAATACATTGTAAACATCTTAAAAGAATTTAGATTTTTGCCTCTGGAGGTGTGGAGAAGGTCTGGAAGGAAGATCCGGCACTCTCCCAGTCCTATTAAAGAAGGCAGAAAGACAGTCCCCAGACTGGCCTGGCTGGCAGGGTGGGAACACAGACCCAGTCGGCCAAGATCCTGTCACCCTTGAGGTCCGTTCCTGTCCCACCCCAGAGCCTCCTCTCTCCTCGGCAGCTGTGACAGCAGGGCAGGGCCTGCAGATTTCTGAGCACAGGAGAGAGAGTTGGCGCGGGCTGTGCAGGGATCCTGTGCATGCGGCAGCAACGTGCTCCTGGTGGTGTCCTGCTCACTTCACGAAAGCACCCATCCCAGGAGCTTCCTTCCTTGGAACTTTCTCAAGGAAATACAAGGATTGAAAAACTTTGAAGTCCTTACTATGTAATCACATTTTTTCTATTTCATGTTTTTTGTTCTTACACTACATAAAAATTTGCTCTGAAGTTCTGATTTTCATTTTTGATTTTAAGAAAATTTATATAACCCTAGTTGAATTTACAGGTGTTTTGTTTGTTTTTATAATGCATAAGGAAGTGAATAAAGATTTGTATGTGTGTGTATTTTTGCTTTTGGAGTCACTTAGAACATGCTTCTTTCTTTTTTTTTTTTTTTTTTTTATCAAGGGATGACAGGTTTTCCAGCCACACCCAGGAAGTCTCTTAAAAATATTGATAAAGCTGTTACTGCAGACATGTTCTTGACTAAAGGGATAAAAACATATTACCAGTGTTAGAAACTTATATTTTGTGGGAAAAAAGTCCTTGTTGTGTGGTCACTTTTTTTCATGTACACATGAATACATTTATAAAAACCTCTTAAATTACCCTAACAGTTTAGCTTCTGATTTTACTCAAGTTCAGAACTTCTCAATGACATTTTGATTCCCATAAGTAGATTATTGGTGGAAAAATTTATACTTCATTTTGGTGAAATTAAAAATTTTTTAAAGTGTGTATAATTATCCAAAGTCAAGTATTCTGAAGCATCTACTATGACTAGATTCTATAGAGGTGGAGGTAAAAAAGATATTTGCCTCTACATTAGTCTGCAGCTGCCATTTCAACGCAGGTTTTGAAAGAAAGATATGAGCTCAGTGAAAAAACTGGTTAATCTCTGGTTATTAATTAATTTTTTTCTTTTTATTTTAAGATAAAGTGTATAAACCTAATTTACATATTTTCTAATTGACTTATAGACCTACTTTTACTTTTAAGTTTCATCGAGCAATTATTTTTCCTATCTTTTTTTTCAGATTTATTTGATTTATTTGAAAGAGTTCCAGAGAGAGGTAGAGACCGAGAGAGAGAGAGGTCTTCCATCTGCTGGTTCACTCCCAAAATGAAGCTGAGCCCTTCTGAAGTGAGGAGCAAGAGCTCCTTCCAGGGTGCAAGGGCCCACGGACTTGGGCCATCCTCTGCTGCTTTCCCAGGAGCATTAGCAAAGAGCTAGATCAGAAGTGGAGCAGCTGGGACTTGAACTGGTGCCCATATGGGAGGCAGGTACTGCAGGCCAGGGCTTTAACCTGCTGTGCCACAGCATCAGCCCCTTTTCCTGCCTATTTCATTCACTTGGTATTTCACCCAGGGTTGTCCAGATAAACAGAGCCAATGTGGTGTGTGTCTGTGCATGTCTATCTATGTATCTGTGTATGTGTCTGTATGCATGTATCAGTGTGTCTATGCATGTCTGTGTTTGTGTGTATCTTTGTGTTTACATGTGTGTGTGGGTCTCTGTGTTTGTATATGTGTGTCTGTATGTGCATGTCTGTATGCACCTGGGTATGTATCTGTGTGTCTGGGTGTCTGTGCATGTCTGTGTATGTGTGTGTTTTTCTCTGTGTGTGTGTCTGAGTGTTAATATGCATATGTGTGTCTATGTGTCTGTGTGTATGTGCATGTCTGTGTGTGTCTGGGTGTATGTGAATGTGTGTGACTGTGTGTGTCTGTGCGTGTGTCTGTATGTGTGTATCAATCTGTGTGTCTGCATGTGCATGTCTGTATGTGTGTGTGTCTGAGTGTGTGTCTGTGTATCTGTGCATGTGATGTCTGTGTGTGAGTCTATCTATATATCTGTGTGTCTGCGTTCCCACAGGTGTCTGTATGTGTGTCTGTGTGTCTGTCTCTATCTCTCTGTGCACCTGTTTATGTTTCTAGAGATTTATTTGGACAGATCGGCTCTGTGGCTGCACTGACTGGCAAGCGCAAAGTCTGCAGGGCAGGCTGCAGCCCGGGTCCTGCGCAAGAGTTAAAATGACAGCGTGGATCGCAACGACAGTGATGCAGCTCCCTCTTCCTCGTGGGACCTCGCTCTGTTTTATGCTAAGGCCTTCAACTGATACTACAGAGGGTAATCTGCTTTACCAGAAATCTACTGATTTTTATGTTAATCTCTTCTAAAGAGTAACTTCATACCAACATCCGGACACACTTGTATTTGACCAAGTATCAGGGTGCTGGACCCACCCAACTGACACTTGAAATTAACCACTAGTCTTGTCAGTTATACGTCAACCCATAAAAATCTCTGAAGTTAGATTCTCTGAAAATAGATGAGCACATAAAGAGGTATAGAGCAATTCCCCAATAATACATACAGATCTATTTAAAATGTGAATTTCTGAAAAACTACGAATGTTTATATATAAGTATGTCAAATATATTGCATGAGGCTTATTTCTTTTAAAATTTATTATGTTTATCTGAACATCAATTTTAAACGTGTCCTGCATTTTATCTGATGACCTTTTCCCTTTGTAATTATCATCAAGTCTTCCCTGGAGAGTGGATGCCTCTTGCCCAATCTAAACCTGTGTTAAAGCCCCAGCTAAGCTGGCTGTTGCACACATGGCTGGGGCCAATGAAATCTAATTAGAAGTCAGACGCTTGCCTTTTCATTTTCCCTATTTGATCTTTGCACTTTGTACTTTTGTATGTCCAAACACGATTGCCATGTCGTGCGAAGGTGAAGCCTGCAGGAACAAGAGGCGCATGTTGAAGGCGGCTCGGTATAGCTGACAGAGCCTGGCTTTATGGAGGGATCTTTGAGTTGATTCTCCAGTCCTGGATTGCCAGCTTTGGAGTCTCCTATTTTGTGGAAACATAAACCTTTATTTGCTTAAGCCACTGTAATTATTGTTCCCTTACATGACTACACAGATGGCCTAAAAATTAGTAGATTTTTATGAGGCCCTTGGATTCAAATGAATGAACCTTGGAGCATTTCTGTGAGATACTGAACCCTTTCTATTCTCCACGAAAACCATCCCTTCCAATTCCTGGTGCCTGAGTGATTTGGAAATGGCACGGTCTCCATAGCCAGACTGGGAATGTGATAGTAATTTTTTTCATATGTGTTCAACGTACCTGTGTTCACACATATACACAGCAGCTGGGTCAATTTTGTCTAGTGCCAAAATAAGAGGGTAGTTGACATCATATAGCAACACGGAAGACAATGTGTATGCCCCAGTGTCTTGAAATTCTGTTGTTCTTTATAGGAACAAGTTGACTGGAGAAACAAGAATACAGTAAACTGCTTTTCCAGGACTGTGAGAAAAAGCATCATCTAATCCAGCTGGATTTAGTGAGATATGAGGACATACCTGGAAATGGATAGAAAAAGGTGTTTTCAGTTATTTCTAGTGCATGAACTAATAACTGTATTCAAATTAGGTGGTTGAGTGACATGGCCAAAAGTGGAGAAATGAAATACAGGTCTTTCTGTAGCTGGAAAAATAATGCGGCTGTCTCATAAGAGCCTATGGAATTTGGATTTACAGGGTACAAAATAAATTCAGTATGCTTTCAAAGGTACATGGAGAACCATGTTCCCTTCCACAATCTTCACCATCCATACATCCCCAATTCTTCTGTACACTTCAAAGGCATTTGAGAGTTGCAAGAACCGTTTATGTAAGTAGAGGTTCCTGTCTGACCCACTGAGAATCTTGTGCAAATAGAGGGCATAGTGCTGGATTTTTTATTACTGAGTAAAGAAAAACTGGAAACTACAGTGTCTTTGTTTCTAAGATAATCAAACCATCCAACTTCTCTGAAATCTAATATGTTAGGGGAAAAAAACATGATTGTAAATAAAATCCTCTTCTAAAGCGTATTGAAACAATGAACAAAAACATACTTCTTTTTTAGCTAGTAAAATAATTTTGGCAGTGATAAGTAAGTAGATATCTGAGTTCTACCACTGAAAATAAATGTAAAAGTATTAGAATGTTTTACAAATAGGCGGGTGCCGTGGCTCACTAGGCTATCATCTGCCTGCGGTGCTGGCACACCGGGTTCTAGTCCCAATTGGGGCGCCAAATTCTGTCCTGGCTGCCCCTCTTCCAGGCCAGCTCTCTGCTGTGGCCCAGGAGTGCAGTGGAGGATGGCCCAGGTCCTTGGGCCCTGCACTGGAGTGGGAGACCCAGAAGAAGCTTCTGGCTCCTGGCTTTGGATCGGCGCAGTGCGCTAGCCATAGCAGCCATTTGGGGGATGAACCAATGGAAAAAGGAAGACCTTTCTCTCTGTCTCTCTCTCTCTCACTGTCCACTCTGCCTATTAAAAAAAAAAAAATGTTTTACAAATAATTGTTTGTTTAGATAATGCAGATTAAGCATTTACATAAATTACACTATAATTATGTGTAACTTATGAAATTTTAGATAACCCAAACTTAAAGAAATGAACTGTATGTTTTGAAATTCTAATAGGATAACCTTAACATTTTAAGTTGTCATTGTATTTGTAACCCAGTTTATTTTAAATACATTATTTATTTGAAAGATAGAGTTACAGAGAGAAAGGAAAATACAAGGAGAGAGATCTTCTGTCTACTAATTCCCTTCCCAAATGGCCACAATGCCTAGGGCTAGGCCAGGCTGAAGCCAGGAGCCTGGAACTCCATCCAGGTTTCCCACGTAGGTGGCAGGGGCTCATACTTGGAACATCTTTGGCTGCTGTCCCAGGCAGGGAGCTGGATTGTAAGTGGAGCAGCTGGGACTCAACTGTCGCTCGAAATGGGATACTGGTGTTTCAGACAGCAGCTTCACTTGCTGCACCACAATGCTGACCTCTATAACCCAGCTGTAAACTATGTGGACAGTCGGCATGAAACATCCACTTACCCTAGCAGAGTGCTGGTTTGAGTTTTGGCACCTCCACTTTTAATACATTTTCCTGCTAGTGCATCCTGGGAGGCAGCTGATGATGCCTCAGGCGATTGGGTCTCTGCTATCCCTGAAGGAAGCCCAGATAGAGTTTTGGTTTCCTGGCTTTGGCCTGGTCCTGCCCTAAATGTTGCAAGCATTTGGAGAGTGTACTCGTGGTTGCAAGATGTCTCTCTTGCTCTGTCTCATTTGCATTTGAAGTACATGAAAATGATATACATAAATATTAAAAAATAAACTATGGAAAATAACTATACTTTTGGACTTAATGTAATGATGTCTATTACATGTAACTGAAGCTATTTTGTATAATTCTCATTTTACAATTTGCTCTTCCCCTCTTTCCCTCATTTCAATATATGGCATGTCTTATCAACCGCACTCTTCGTCCAAAAAGTCAGAGGTATTTAACATTTTTGTTTCTCTCATAGTGTGGTCCAACCCACCAGCAAGGCCTTTGACCACCAGCAAGGCCTTTAAAAAAAAGAAAAGAAAAAAGAAATTTATTTATTTGAAAGGCAGAGTCGGGGTTGGTGCTGTGGTGCAGTGGGTTAATACCCTGGCCTGAGCACCTGCATCCCATATGGGTGTCAGTTCGAGACCTGGCTGCTCCACTTCCGATCTAGCTCTCTGCTTTGGCCTGGGAAAGCAGTAGAGGATGGCCCAGGTCCTTAGGCCCCTGCACCCATGTGGAAGACCTGGAAAAAGCTCCTGGCTTTGGATCAACGCAGCTCCAGCCATTGCAGCCAACTGGAGAGTGAACCAGTGGATGGAAGACCTCTCTCTCTCTTTCTCTCTCTCTCTCTGCGTAGCTCTGACTTACATATAAATAAATAAATTAAAAAAAAAAAAGAAAGGTGGAATTGAGGGGTGTAGGGGAGAGATCTTCCATCCACTGGTTCATTCTCCAAATGCTGGCAACAGCCAGGGCTGGGCCAGGACAAAGCCGGGAACCAGGAATTCCATCTGAGTCTCTTATGTGGGTGGCAGGGGCCCAAGTACTTAAGCCATCTTTCACTGCTTTTCCAGGCACATTAGCAGAGGGCTGGATCAGAAGTGGAGCAGTCAAGACTCCAGCTTGAGCTGGAGCTCCAATATGAGATGCTGGTGTTTTGAGCAGGTGGCTTAACCTGTTGCACCACAATGCCTGCCCAAGCCAAAGTATCTTCAGTGACCTATAAGACCATACATGGACACACCCTTGCCTAATGGTCTACCAATTACCCTGGCCCATGTGGCTTCAGCTCACTTAGGATTTCTTGTTGCTTTAAGCAGGTCAAGATTTGCCTGTAATTTGAACCTCTACACTGTCTCCCCTCTGCCTGTGTCACTGTTTACCAAAGTCTTTTCATGCCTTTTGCCTTCACATTATTCAGATTACTTCTGAAATATTATCTTTTTGAGAGGTTATTTCCTCTGCAACTTTGTTTTCCCTTCCTACCTGGCTAAAATTATATGATTTTAAAGATTATTGTATGTCACTACTTGAAATTCTGTGATTTACTTATTAAGTAAGAGTAGGACATCATTAATCTTGATAACAGCTTTTACAGACAGCTCCTGATATATAACTAACACTTTGTGAGCATTTGTGGAATGAACAAGTGAGTCTCTTGACAGTTTTTTTTTTTTTTAAAGGTTTACTTTATTTATTTGAAAGACAGAGTTACAAAGAGAGGTAGAGACACAGAGAAAGGTCTTCCATCTGCTGGTTCACTCCCCAGATGGCCAAAACGGCCAGAGCTGCACTGATCCAAAGCCAAGAGCCAGCAGCTTCTTCTGGGTCTCCCACATGGGTACAGGGGCCCAAGGACTTGGGACATCTTCTACTGCTTTCCCAGGCCACAGCAGAGAGCTAGATTGGAAGAGGAGCAGCTGGGACTAGAACTGACACCCATATGGGATGCCGGTGCTTCAGGCCAGGGCATTAACCCACTGCGCCACAGCGCTAGCCCCAGTTTCTGTTGTTTTTATGTATTTAGCTTTTAAACAGAATTTTTTAAGAGAATTTTATTTATTTGACAGGTAGAGTTACAGATAGTGAGAGGGAGAGACAGAGAGAAAGGTCTTCCATCCACTGGTTCACTTCCCAAATGGCCACGATGGCTGGAGCTGCGCTGATCCAAAGCCAGGAGCCAGGTGCTTCTTTCTGGTCTCCCACATGGGTGCAGAGGCCCAAGGACTCAGGCCATCCTCTACTGCTATTTCAGACCACAACAGAGAGCTGGACTGGAAGAGGTGCAGCCGGGACCAGAACCTGGTCCCTACATGGGATGGCGGCGCGGCAGGCGGAGGATTAACCAAGTGAGCCATGGCGCCGGCCCCTTAAACAGAATTTTTGTTAACATTTATTTACTTGAAAGGCAGAGCAACAGATAGAGAGGGGAGAGGAGAGAGTGGAGAGAGAGAGAGAGAGAGAGAGAGAGAGAGAGGAGAGAGGGAGAGAAATATATCTCCCATCTGCTTGGTGTTTCCTCAAATGCCTATAACAGCCAGGACTGGACCGGGTTGAAGTTAGGAGCTCCATTTGGGTTTCCCACTTGAGTGTCAGGGGCATGAACACTTGAGCCATCACCTGCTGCTTCCCAGGTGCACTATAAAGAAGCCAGATAGAAAGTGGTATAGCTACGGACTTGAACCAGGCACTCTGATATGCAATGTGGACATCCCAAGTGGCAACCTAACCTGCTGTGCCACAATGCCCACCCTGGTCTGTTATTCATTAGTGTATGACATTGGTTAGTATATGAAATATGTTATGTCACAGGCATTGTGAAATTCTCACTCAACTTGCATATTTGTTTTTAGTGAAAATTTGTTCTTGAGTTTTGTTGTTCAAAGGACAGAACCAGGGGCCGGCGCTGTGGCTCACTAGGTTAATCCTCTGCCTGTGGTGCCAGCATCCCTTATGGGAGCTGGATTCTAGTCCTGGTTGCTCCTCTTCCAGTCAAGCTCTCTGCTGTGGCCCGGGAAGGCAGTGGAAGATGGCCCAAGTGCTTGGGCGCCTGCACCCGCATGGGAGACCAGGAAGAAGCACCTGGCTCCTGGTTTTGGATCAGCGCAGCGCCAGCAGTAGCAGCCATTTAGGGGATGAACCAATGGAAGGAAGACCTTTCTCTCTGTCTCTCTCTCTCTCACTGTCTATCTGTCAAATCAATTAAAAAAAAAAAAAAGGACAGAACCAAACCACATGCAACATTCTTACTTTTGTCAAGTGTTTTCGTTTTCTGAAAATCTATTATCTCATTTTTCATTTCAGCAGTAGAAAAAATTATTCTTACCTTGTTGAAATAAAATATAGACTGATAATATATTGAACGCTGTCTCTCACAGAGGCTGGCATGTTAAGTTTTCAATCTTTGGTCAGCATTCCTACCATTGCCTTGTGCCATGCATTACAGTTTTTAAGAAACAAGAATTAGATCTGGGCACATGATGAAATACATTGGCCCTGAAGGCTGAGCTGTGCCACTTACTAAGAGAGGTAAGAGCAGGTCAACATCCCGGATCCCTGAGATCTTCCATATATAAAATGGGAGGGGAGCGTTATATGTGTGAGATGGACATGGAGGGTGGAAAAGAACTGCATTATTTTCAAATTTCCTAGATCCTGTCACATTCTGTAAGTTCTGTGGGTCTGTGTGTATGGGGAAGTTGTTTTCCAGCCTCAGAAAAAATTGAAATTCCTCATATATTGCAAAATAAGCGTTTCTCCATGCAGTTTGTATTTCCTCATCATTTGTGAAACACTTGAAATCAGAGTGTGGGACTGGAGCCACTGGTGAAAGAAACTGATGTTCAAGGGTATCATCTTCATGTACTTGAGACTTCAATTCCAGTTAATCCTGAATCTTAACTATAAACAAGTATGAAAGGCAAATGCGATTTACCAGTCTCATAGGATTTGACTTTGGACAAGATGACCAAACATGATCTCAGTACATGAAATCAATATTTTTGTTCACCAGCATGTGTTAACATATGCAAAATTAATTTGACTTTTCATCACAGTGTTAACTTACTAGCTCCATCAGGATTTTGAATTAACTCTGACATTTTCCTAAAATTAGTTGTAGAATACAAAATATTTTTCCCTTAAAGGTGTTTATGTCTTAATTCATGAAATCTGGGAATTTGTCACCTTTTCCATGAAAAGAAATTGGCAGATGTGATTAAGTTAGGAATCTTGGGAAAAGGAGGGTAATCTGAGTGCACCTGATGGAATCAGAAGGTCTTTACAAGAGGTAGGCAAACAATGAGAGCAGAGAGAAGATGGTTCAACGAGTAAGGGATCACAACCCAGGGAATACAGGTGCAGTCTAGAAGCTGGAAATGCAGGTCCAGATCCCTTCCAGAGCTTCCTAAAGGTCCACAGCTTAGGGGGCTGTTTTAGACTTCTGCCTTCTAGGAATGGACAATATTAGATGTCTGTGGTTTTTAGCCACCAAATGTGTGGTATTCTTTATAACAGCAATGGGAAAATAATACATTTTGTCTTGTAAAAATGGCTACATAATGGGATTTTTCTAAGAAAATGTTCTACTAAGTTAATAATTGTTAGTGCACTTAATAACTGTAAAATTTTCAAAAAAATTAATCCTCTGGAAGTTCTAACTCATGTTACACGTGACCTATAGCTATTACATTAAACATAGAAAATCAGCTAGAGTAATTCTGATTGTGAATCATTTACTTAATTAAAAAAAAATTTATTTATTTGAAAGGTAGAGCAACAGAGAGGGGGCAGAGAGAGAGAGAGAGAGAGAGAGAGAGAGAGAGAAAGTGACAGAGAGAGACACAGAAACAGAAACAGAGAGAGGGAGATCTTTGTCTGCTGGTTCATTCCTCAAGTGGCTCCAAAGCCAAGGTCGGGCCAGCCCAAAGCCAGGAGCCAGGAACTCCCTCTGGGTATCCCATGTGGGTACCAGGGGCCTAGGTGCTGCGGCCATCCTCTGGGGCATTAGCAGGGAGTTGGATCAGAAGCAGCACAGCCAGGATTCTAACCTACATCTGATGTGAGATGCTGGAGTCGCAAGCAGGGGCCTAAAGGACTGTGCTGCTTTTGATTGTGGTAAAAACACATCAGATCTATCTTCTTAGCAGATGTTACAGTGTGCAGTGCAGTTCTGCTGAATGTAAGTGTGGGGTTGTACAACAGTTCTCTGGAACTTAGTCATTTTGCATAAGACATACTATATGCCCATTGAACAGCTGCTGCTCTTTTCCCCTGCCCCCCACCCAGGCAACACCACTCTGCTTCCTGCATCTACAACTCTGATTGCTCTAGAGACCCCACATAAGTGGAAGTGTGTGGTATTCTGAGACTGGCTTATTTCAGCTTCCACAATGGCTTCAAGGTTTATTCACATTGTCACATACAGCAGAAGTTCCTTCTGTTTTCATGATGGGGTAACTTACCTACTTGAAGAGGTGACTGACTGCATGAGGATTCCATGTATTGTGAACGGGATTGCTGAGATTGGTGACCCACCTCTAAGAATCTTCTCTGGAGTGGATTTTAATTAAATGTTAAGTTCAAAAGGTGGAGCCTAAGAGTGAGAACTAAGAGTGAGAACACCCTGGGTGTGGGTTAGACTGACTTGCTCTCACAAAGAGAATATGGCATAAATGATGATGGCATGTGACTTCCAGTGAGGGGGGGAGGCATTGTCCATCTCTTTTGTCCTGTTACGCTGGGGAAATTAGCTTCCGTGTTCTGAGGGAAACACGAAGCCCTGTGGAGAGGATTGCGCGGTGAAGAAGTGAGGTCTCCTGCAACAGCCGTGTGAGTAACAGGTCCTGGAAATGCATCGGTCAGCACCACTGGGGCCCTGGGATGGAGCCTTCCTCTGTGACTCCACTGCGCACCTGTCTAAGAGACCCGGCCAGAACCATTGAGGTCTTTCACTTCTGGATTCCTGATGCTCCGAAAATGGGTAAAGCAATAAATATTTATTGTTTCAGGCAGTTAAGGCTTGGGTTAATTTATTACTCACTAATACAAAAGGGACACACCCCTTCATGGGCATTGTTTAAAGATGAATAATGTTGTTAGAGTATGTAAAGAAACTGCCATAAGTTTGAGAATTTCTACTTTTTAATTTTATTTTCAATTTAACAATGGAGGGAACTATAGATGGTACAGTCTGGATTAAGCTAAGTATTCAGACAAGTGAGAAAAGTGAGGAATTCATACAGCTTGACAATTCATTTTTGAAAATAAACTAAAGCATCCACAGGAAAGTGATTTATGAGGGATTAAGGGTAAAAAAATCCCAAAGCCTTTTCTGCTCCCTTTTTTCCCAGCCTGTTCTGCTAATTAACATCATTGAACTTGCACAGTTCACAGTCAGGTCATACAATTAGAGCAGGATTATGCGCTCCTGTCATGGGGATATGGTAAATTTAAACTGTTTGGAAACCACTTAAAGTGTTTGAGGGATGGCATCTAGAAATCTTATAAAAAGAACACAAATGTTACTAAAAGCCAGAATATGGTCTCCATACCAGGACCTGTGCCAAATTGTCTCATAATTAAATTGCACCAGAAAACATTTGCTTTTGTTTTTAAAGATCTATTTATTTGAATGGCAGAGCAATAGAGAGAGAGACAAGAAAGAGATCTTCCATCTGCTGGTTTACACCCAGTGTCTGCGACAGCCATGGCTGTTCTGTGCTGAAGCCAGGAGCCTGCAACTCCACTTGAGTCTCCCACATGGGTGCAGGGACCCAAGTATTCGGATCATCTTCCACTTGCTTTAGCAAGAAGCCGGCCCCAAGAAAACATTTATTATTTATGAGTTCATCTGAGTCTGTAACTGCCTTTCACAGGTGCAATGTTTGCACGTTTTACCATTCATTAATAAGACATCATTACTTCGGGTAAAGTGACTAGGGCTAACATGGCTAAACTATTTCAGTTGTTTTTAGCTTAAAACATCTCATTCTTTTTTATTTGTTTTTGAGTAGTTACAGAAAAACCATGTAAGAGGATTCTTCAACACTTTCCTCTTGTCACGTAGAGTGATCTGAAATTTGCACTTTGAAAGAATCGAGGCTGTATCTACATCAGAGGGACTGAATAATTTGTTCGAGTTGGTATTTAGCTGCAGACACAGGTAATATCCAACCATCTTGGTTGAATCCAGGTCCACAGGGAAAGAGAAAGGTCCTCTGCCAAAGGGCCCTATGGTAAAAGCATGATATCTGCTGAGAGGCCAGACTTCCCTCCTTGTCTTTCATCTGGAACGATGGGATTCTTCTGGCTATGACAGGGACAGGTGATGCATATGGGTGCTGCTTCAGTCTAACCATGCCCAGAGCCTACAAATGCAGTCCAGTAAGGAATGGCCTCCTGAGGCTGTCTAGCAAGTTTGTCTCTAGTTTCCAATTGCAAGTGAATGTTTGAAGGACCTCCTTCCACCTGCAGTCTTTCTCTGGGCCTCTTCAGTCACTTTATGACAGACAGCAGCTTTATTTACAGTGTGGAAGCAAAGGCAGACAGCGACCCTGTCTTGCCAGAGTGAAGGCTGAAAAGCTAGGGATACATTTCCAGCCCAGAAAATGTGAGAAAAACAAAGAAATCTGGCTGACCATTGAGACACTGTGAATGCCAGGTCACACGGAATCCCGGCATCCCTTTATTGAGGGACCCTAGACTGCAGCTGTTTCCTCTAATTCATCCATATCTTGGCTGAGGGCTAAGGTCAAAGCTTATTACCCCAGCCCCTGTACTCACATCCTTCTGATGTTCCATCTCCCCTCTGAATGCATTCCCAGTGTGGAAGAAAATAAACCGCATTCTTGCTGAATGCACAACAGATTCACTACTGTTTTTCAACATTGCTTTCTGGTTAACTTTTCTTAAAGAAACAAATGACTACAGTAAATGCCCACTATTTTCCTTGGAAGTAAATGTGAGTATACAGATTTGTGCTGGGACTTTTAAAATGATCATATTCAACTGAAGTATTAGAAGTTAAATGCATATTCTGATCAAGTTTACTCAGAGTTTCCTTGTGTTCTTACTTGAGAATTTTTCTATTTATATATTCTTTGCCTTTCTCTGTCTTTTGTTTAAAAAGTTTTGCCCTTCATTTGACCCATCTACCACACTTAGTTCCTATTTAGAGAAGAAGTACCTGAAATATCTTTGAAAAAGAAAATAAATAGGAGAGTCTCGTGGTTGATTAAGATGTTAGAAATAGCTTGTGTGGGAGCAGGTGTTTGGGTTAGTGGTTAAAATGCTGGCTAAGTAACCCATGGCTCACATGTGAGTGCCTGGGTTCAAGTTCCAGCTATCACTCTTGACTTCAGCTTTTCACCAAAGCAAATCTTGGTGAGCAGCGATGGTGGCTCACGTAACTGGGTTCATGCCATCCACACTGGAATGAGTTCTCAGCTCCTGGCTCCAGCCTCTGTCCAGCCCCACCTGTTGCGGGCATTTGTGAAGTGGACCAGAGGATTGGAGTTTTCAATTTTCTTCTCTCTTACTCTGTCTGTCAAAATAAATTAAAATAATTAAAAAAAAAGAAATATCCAAGTGACAGTAAGATAATATTTTAAACGGATAAAATAACCAAAACAAATATATTCATGATTCATGTCTTATTTTTAGTGATCTGACCGAATTAGTCAGAATGGTTGAGTCACTGTTGCCAATATTTATATTCTAGAAAAAAATACCTAATATTTCACTTTATACAAGAATATTTCAGTTGTTATGAATGTATTGTGTGATTGCCACAGAAAACAGAGTCCAATTTTTAAGCAGCTTTTTCAACATTTCTCCTTGAATAGTAGTTGATACAAATAACTTCAGTGATTATCACTAATATTGTTCACCCCCACTATGGACAGCACTGATTGTGTTGTCATTGTTTCTCAGCTGCTTTGATGTGAGACAAAGGACAAAGGATGGGAAGAGCCAAAAAGCTGCTTGCATGGGTTAGAGGCAAGGAAGGCCAGCACAGGAAATGAAGGGTTAATCATTGTCACATTTGAGATAAGACCTCAGTGCAAGTTAAAGAAAAAATGGTAACCAACTAACCTTTATTAGGAATGTGTTCATGGGGGCTGGCATTGTGGCACAGTGGGTTGAACTGCCACCTGCAACATCCTCATCCTATGTGAGTCTGGTTCAAGTCCCAGCTGCTTCACTTCCCATCCATTTCCCTGGGAATATGCCTAGGAAAGCAGTGGAAGACAGTCTGAGTGCTTGGGCCTCTGCTACCAACTTCTGGGCGTGGCTCAGTCCCTGCTGTTATGGCCATTTGGGGAGTAAACCAGCAAATGGAAAATCTCTCTCTCTCTCTCTCTCTCTCTCTCTCTCTCTCTCTGTGTCCTTCATTCTCTTTAACTCTGCTTCTCAAATAAACATATAAATCTTTTTCAAAGTGTGCTCATTTTGAAACCAAATGATTCAGTAACCAATAGGGCACAACAGGATATGGTTCTGATGTCAGCTTTGAATTTATATCTCTGTTAAAAATCAGGCATTAAATTTTATCTGAAAATATTTTCTTATAATATGCTTGGCTCTTTTAGCTGACTTTGGTCCACAAAACTTGTTACTCAATCAGATAGATATCATAAGTTGGTTTCTTTAGGTAGCAGCTGCTGACTCGGGAGTGCCTTTGGATCCATACCTGTGTAGGAGAGATGAAAGAAAGGAGACTGGGGCTGGCGACATGGCTCAATAGGCTAATCCTCCTGCGTGCAGCGCCGGCACACCGGGTTCTAGTCCTCGTCTGGGCACTGGATTCTGTCCCGGTTGCTCCTCTTCCAGGCCAGCTCTCTGCTGTGGCCCGGGAGTGCAGTGGAGGATGGCCCAAGTGCTTGGGCTCTGCACCCCATGGGAAACCAGGAGAAGCACCTGGCTCCTGGCTTTGGATCAGCGCGATGCACCGGCCACAGCGTGCTGGCCGTGGCGGCCATTGGAGGGTGAACCAACGGCAAAGGAAGACCTTTCTCTCTGTCTCTCTCTCACTCTCCACTCTACATGTCAAAAAAAATAATTAAAAAAAAAAAAAGAAAGGAGACTGGATGGAGAGAACTTGTCAATTCTTGGATATGAGACATCCTAGAAGGAGTAAGCAAAGTGCAATGTAGTTCTGGGCATTCCCAAGGCACATGGAGTTATCAGATGGCAGCCCTTCAGGGACTCAGCAACAAGCCTTTCCTCTTTTTTTAATTTTTATTTGACAGGCAGAGTTAGACAGTGAGAGAGAGAGAGACAGAGAGAAAGGTCTTCCTTCTGTTGGTTCACCCCTCAAATGACCGCTACAGCCGGAACAACACCAATCTGAAGCCAGGAGCCAGGTGCTTACTTCTGGTCTCTCATGTGGGTGCAGGGACCCAAACACTTGGGTCATCCTCCACTGCCTTCCCGGGTCACAGCAGAGAGCTGGACTGGAAGAGGAGCAACTGGGACTAGAACCCGGCTGGCACCCATATGGGATGCCAGCGCCGCAGGTGGAGGATTAGCCAAATGAGCCACGGTGCCAGCCCCAAGCAAGCCTTTTCTTGAAGTGCCATCTGGGTGGCTGATCCATGTGTCCTTCATGTCAGTTCAGTGGCTTCCAAATATATTTGACTGCGGTCCATGTCTTAGCCCATTTGTGCTGCTAACACAAAATATGCAAGTATGGGAAATTTATAAATAACAGAAATTATTGCTCACAGAGTACAAGATCAAGGTGCTGTCAGGTTTGATGTCTGGTGAGGGGCTTTTCCACCGAGGGTGGGCTTCTTCACGTGGCAGAAGCAGAAGGGTACGCTACATAATTCCATTTCCTTTTAATCAGATTTCCAAGACTCACCATCAGATTGCTGTGAAAAGCCTCTTGAGTAAACCATTAGTCCAGTTCCTGAGAGTGTGCCTTCATGACCTAATTTCCCCCAGAAGGATCCTCCTTCTCATATGGTTACACTGGGGATTAAATTTCAACATGGATTTGGGAGAGGAAACAAACCTTCAAATCATAGCATCCACACTAAGAAATACCTCTTAACATTGCCACCCAGGTGTGCATACTCACACAGGCACATACCACAAAGATCACACATTGTGCACACACATACATGCACAAACACATACTCTCATATAAGTAAAATCTCACAAAAATTTTTATTTCTCCATTGCATGTAAAACACTCTGATATTTTTCATTTCATTCCACAAAATTCTATTTCCTTTTTCTCCAAAAATGCTGTTTATAACACACTAATCTGATTTCCAAGACTTACTATTAGATTGCAATTTGCAAATCTGAAAAATATGAAATTGTAATTGAGCCCCTCTATTCCATCTTTGATACAGATACCAGATACTGTTAAGGCCCTATCACCTTAAATTCTCAGATTTTCACCCTCAGCTTAAAGTTTCTTTGCAAATCAGCCACTTCCAAAATTAACTCACTAAATTGAGGGAGTGGTACAGTCAGCCCCACAGGGCCCCTGTTCACAAGACTCTTGAATGACATCATTTTATGTCCTCTATAGATAACGCCTTGTGGTTCAGTCTTATCTTGAGGGTTTTACCAGGCCCTGAGCAAAGTATTTATCATGTGACTGACTGGAACCAGCTTTGCCATGATGGTAGTTCTGCAGGGAACTCAGTATCACTGACCAATCAATGGAGAGCGAACAGCACTGCAGACCAACCAGCGACCTGCACATGAGCAGAAGACACACTTCTTAGCCCCTTAGAGCTTCAGTCTCTAAGAATCATCACCTCCAATCCCTCAGGGAATCTGGGAATCAAGCAGTAGGTGCCTGGCTCTTTGCTGCACACTTTGCAAATAAACATTGCCCTGGACATCTGTATTAACTGCTGGGTGTCAGGTGAGAGGATCTAGATTTGAAGGTTCCATGACAAAACTGTATTGATTATGGAAATGAAAAAAATTGATGTTGAATAAGTGCTACAGTCTAAGTAAAATAGGCTTATTTTTCCATGATGTTGCTGGATTTACTTTAATTTTCTGGAAACCAGAAAATTTCACAGCAGAGGTTTGAAGGGCCCTAAAGAGATAGTTTGTCACAAATCTCTGAGTCTCTGTTCCAGGTGGGAACTGGCTAACCAATCCATTGCCACATTTCTACATATTGCATTATTGCTTTTTGTGAGATAAAAATAGTACATCCTCTTTTAAAATCTTCTCTTATTTTTATTATAGGTATTTGGAAATTTCTTCTCACATGTTTGTATCTATCACAATTGAGTTAAAAAGAAATTCAGAAATGCATATTTTCTTATCTCAAAGTAAGAAGTAGGCATTTTTACTGAATAAGAGTTACAATGAAAGTCCAAGAAATTGATGGAAATACAAAATTTTACAGATATACTTCACATCAATTATATGTTTTTAAGCATTTCCACACCTAAAAATGTAGTATATTATTTTTAAAGACTGTGCTTGATTTGTTAGGATTCATCCACTCATGAACTTATGTACACATTAAATGTCACTGCTGCATTACCTACAAAAGGAGGAAAGAAGCTGTGTAAAGGACATACTTTAAAAAGTCATTATTAGCCCAGTTACCTCAAAATAGTACAAGAAATTAAATCATTGACCTCGATAAATTGTCACCTCACATAACTTTTTCTTGAGAAATTAGCTCTGAGAATTGTTAGAAGACAAATGCCACTTCAATATTAGTGGTGAAAACTGAACCAACAAATCTATTCAAAAGTTGGCGAAAGGTGAAGTAAAACCACATTCTCAATATTTACATTATCTGTACAAATGACATGTCAGAGTTTAGCTTCTTTTTTTAATGGCTTTTTTTTTTTTTAATTTCTGTGACTTGGATGTGCAACGGCTTTATGTCTTTCTGAATTTGGTCAAATTAAAGTTTCTGGTCTCAAGTTTCCTTGCCTGTAAAATGGGACAGTGTTTGAAATTTATATTCTGTGTTGAGTTATTTTTTTCCTCAGCTATGTTGGTTATTAATTTTAGAAATAATTCCAAGAGACGAAATATATGAAGATTTTCAGAGCTTTGTGCTTGATAATAGTAGGCGAGATAAGGTTTATACTCTACATTTGATGAGGTTTGTCCATGTGATCTTCAAAGAGTTGCTTAAACTCTGAGTAAACCAATACCCAAATAGTAAAATGGAGATTCTTGCTTGTACTCTCCATTTTCACTAGAATCTACTGAGGCTAGACAATCTGGAAGTACTTCATAGTTACATAAATACAGAGTATTGCTATTATATCAGTCTATCACTAGGTCTGAAAATGACAATCAGCTGTTATACCAGTGAGTCAGGGAATTATCACTTTTATATATAGAAGTAATTTTAACTCCTGATTTAACTAAACAATGATACTTGGAGTATTTATTTTTATGTCTTTTCAGATGAGTGTTCAATGATGCTAGACAGAATGGAAATCAAATTTTTAAATGTTTTTTAGAAGAGAGATACAGTAGATATATTGGAATGCTTGTATTCTAAAATAATTATGGAAAATAAAGAAAGACTTAAATTTTGATATCCACTGAAAAGGAGTTTATGGTTATCATCATCTAGTCTCCATGAATATAGTGCATATTAATATATAGAAGTTGCTGTAGTGTGTAACAAGCCCCATGAACATTGATATGGAATGTTTATAAATGTTTTCAAAAATTTGTAGGTTTTGGTAAAGATGAAAAATAAGTCAGATTTTTAACAGTTGATTATATTTTCTATCATTGCAGAAGTGTTGAGGGTAAATGAGCTGCCATGAGACAGTGGAGAGAAAAGAAACCCATGAAGAACATGGAAGGGGTGTGGAAAGAAATGAAAAAGAGTGAAATGAGTGAAAGGAAGAGGAAGTGAGTGGAAAGGAGGTGGAAATGAATACAAAGGAAGGTGGAAAGGAAGTGGAAAGCCTCCAGAGAGGAAGCAGGGAAAACAGAGCAGAGTTCTACAACTTAGGTTTGATTGATGTAAGACAGAGGAAATGTGAAATGGCTGCGATTTAGAAGCATGGAAGTTGTAAAGAAATGAATATAGTGTAGCATGGAGGCCTGGTGGTAGGTGTTGGCAGTGGGGGTCAGGGACCCAGCTGTGAGCACTGTTTCTGGAGAGCTGGTTCCAATTCCCTGCAGGTCCTGATGGGAATTAGCAGGATTCAGTTCAGGGGAACTGGAGAGAAAGCCAAAGGAGATATTTAGAAATGTTTGGGACAATAAGGAGATGCAGTAAGTCTGTGTAGGGTATGAGGTTGGCACTGGTAAAAGAAATGTACCTGGGGCTGGCGCTGTGGCGCAGAGGGTAAACGCTCTGGCCTGAGGCGCCAGCATCCCTTGTGGGCGCCAGTTCAAGGCCAGGCTGCTCCACTTCCGATCCAGCTCTTTGCTGTCACCTGGGAAAGCAGTGGAAGATGGCCCAAGTCCTTGGGCCCCTGCACCTGCGTGGGAGACCCGGTAGAAGCTCCTGGTTCTTGGCTTCAGATCAGCGTAGCTCTGGCCATTGAGGCCAATTGGGGAGTGAGCCGTCAGATGGAGGACCTCTCTCTCTCTGTGCCTCTCCTCTCTGTGTAACTGTGACTTCCAAATAAATAAATAAATCTTAAAAAAAAAAAACAACGATCAAAGTTTTATAAAAAAAAAAGAAATATACTTGAGAATTGGCTATTAGAAAAAAGAGACAGAATCATAACAGGGCTAATTACAAAATAGCATTGATGCTTAGCTATGGCGCTCTATGGAGATTCTTTATATTTTACTCATTTAGAGACCTGAACAGTCCTTGAGGTGTGGATGAGACATCGACTAACACATGGAAGTTAAGTGTTTAGCACATTGTAGGTGCTCGGAAACATTTTGTGAATGAATGAATAATGAAGAATTGTATGTTTTTAGCTCTGGAAAATAGTATTCTTCCCATCTCATTCAAATAATTCCAAAGGGATCAATTTACAATAGTATTTCCTAAATACTTTACATGAAGAACTTATATTTTTGGATATTAATAAATTCTAAGGGCAAAATATTTTTGATCAAGTAAATTATGAAACTGGTAGGCTAAATAAAGTGATTTGCACTTCTATATTAGAAGAATATCTAGAGACTTATCTAAAATTATCTACTTATTTGAAGGGAGACAGAAAGAGATAGGCAGGAAGACAGATAGATAGACATTCAGAGATCTCTGATCAGATGGTTCACTCTCCAAATGCCCACCATAGTCAGGACTGGGCCAAACCAAAGCCTGGAGCCCAGAGCTCAATCTAGATCTCCTGTGTGAGGGGCAGGGACCAAAGTACTTGAGCTTCCCAGGGTGCCCATTAGCAAGAAGCTAGAGTAGAGAATGGAACTAGGAAATGAAAAACCAGGTGCTCTGATATGGGATGTTTGTGTCCCAACTGCTATTTTGCACTCATGCCTGCTCCTCTCAGAGACTTTGTCTTAAATTTATATTATGAATCACTAAACAATAGTGTAGACTTCCAAATTCATTTGAAGGCAGAACTCTCTTCTTTACAACCCCTCTGTTCCCCTTAAGCAGCCCCTGGACTATTTATGAACACACAATAGAAAGTGTTAGAATACAGACTGACATGAAAGTCAATAGGAGGATAAAAAAGAGATTGATGGATTATGGCAATATTAGAAAAAAGAAGGCATCCTATTTTTTTTTTAAAGATTTATTTATTTATTTGAAAGTCAGTTACACAGAGTGAGGAAAGGCAGAGAGAGAGAGGTCTTCCGTCCGATGGTTCACTCCCCAATTGGCCACAACGGCCGGAGCTGCACCAATCCGAAGCCAGGAGCCAGGAACTTCTTCCAGGGCTCCCACGTGGGTGCAGGGGCCCAAGGACTTGGGCCATCTTCTACTGTTATCCCAGGCCACAGCAGAGAGCTGGATGGGAAGTGGAGCAGCCGGGACTCAAACTGGCACCCATATGAGATGCCGGCGCTTCAGGCCAGGGCATTAACCCACTGCACCACAGCTCCAGCCCTAGCATCCTATTTTTGAGTTTCTAGAATCTTGGAGGCAAGCTTTAAAAGAATTAGAGAACATTTATTGCACTCCCAAGTTCATCTCTAAAAATGAGTCACACACCCTTGCTAACTAGTCTGTAGTTGGATGCTGGACTGATGCAGCTGTAGAAAATGAGACATTTTCAGAAAAATATATGTGTGATGAGGAAGATTTTGAGTCAGAGGCAGCCAATCATTGCAGTTTCCATCTATTTATTAAAGCTTTGTCTGTTGAATTTCCACTGAAAAGTCGCACAGGAGCTCTTGTCTGCATGTGGGTGAATCGGTGTGTGAGTGTGTGGGAGTGAGGTCCTGCTCCTCTGAAACTAGCAGGAATTATCTCCTGCCATGTCAGTCTCCCCGGATTGTGGGCAGAGTGTGTGGATTTCCTATAGACAGCATCTCTTTCCACACGGGGCATATTGTGGGGGCTTAGTAAATATCTTATCTCAATTAAACTGTTATGATCTGAAGAAAGGGGACAGAGTTCATTTTTCCTAAAACAGTAGAGTCATGGCACCCCCTCATCCTGTGGGTACTGGGGTAATGGAGCACCCCTTTCTGGAGAATGATGTTTTGCTGATATTGCAAAAGTGTTTTGCATGTGGTTCACAGGAGTGGAAACTGCAGCTACTCTTTATCATTTACAGTGAGACATAAATGATAAAGGGAGGCTACCTCTAAGGTTACAAAGCTGCCAGTTTTGGAAAGGAGGAGAATACTGGCCAGACAACTAAGCTAGAAATTATTTATTTCCAGAAACCAGGAGGGTTAGGGACGACATTAGAGAGAATGATATTTCATCCCATCCTCTGGCTTTTCGTGCAGAAGGAAATTTGACTCTGCCAAATCACATCTCAGAATAATATCATCACAACAGTAACTAACAAATATCTTACAGAAATAACTCTCCTGGAAAAATACATTCAAAGTTAACTGCTTATGTAGATCTTTTATGTAGATTTTGGATCTAGATGAAATAATATTAAATAAAAATACTGTTATCAAGTAGTAGAACAATATTTTAGCCTATTTATTATATTGTTACTTATTTAAAAATTAAGTACTTATTGTGACAAAGTACTATGCTTGTCACCATGGTACAAAGCTAGGACAGTTGTCTTGTATTTCAAAAAGATGTATAGCTGAGGCAGGAAGACAGAAATGTACATACTCTGCAATGGTTTTAGTATAATGTGACTTCTGAACTCATGCAACACTTCAAACCTCAAAGTTGGGTAGGTCTTGCAGCACAGTGGATTAAGCTGCAACTTGCAATGCCTGTATCCCATACCAGAGAACTGGTTTGAGGCCAATCCAGCTTCCTGAATATTTGGTACTTGGGACCCTGCCACCTGTGTGGGAGACCTGGATGGAGTTCCTTGCTCCTGGCTTTGGCCTGGAACCATTTGGTGAGTGAGCTAGATGATGGAAGATCTCTCTCTCTGTCTCTGTCATCTTCTCTCAATCTCTGTTTCTCTGTCTCTCTCCCTATTTTTATCACTCTGCAATTCAAAGAAAGAAAAAAAGAAAGTAAGAGAAAGAACTTTTAAAACAATAGAATAAACCTCAATGTCATAAGTCGATTGTACTAGGAATGTAGCAACTACTTCAGTTAAAGTGATTAGAGGTGGGAGGACCTTGGTCTTTGAAGACATGTCCTCAGAGGTCCTTCTTCAGTTCTCACTGAGAGGGCTGTTAGGAAAGTCTGGGGCTGGGCCCAGCTCCCTGGCTCACAATGGCATCCTTTTTTCACATGTGCTCCCCCATTGGCAGCCACTACCTTTAGAGGGTCACCTGATCTTGAACTGTGAACCAACATAAACACATCTTTATAAAGATGGCCTGTCTCAGGTATTTCATTACAGTGAGGAAAGCCTGACTAATACATATGCAGATACTAATGTGAATGAAGGGAGGCAGTGGTGGCTCAGGGAGAGATCTGAATTAGGGCTGCGTGTGGAGCATCTAGAACTTCCACACCAACCGTAGTATAGGGACAAAAACACCTTGCTGACATCCCTGCCCAGCCATGGTTGTGTCTGTGTCTGAGATGCACAAATCCATAAGTATATAGCTGTGAGTCATAATGAAAGAATGGATCCTTGCGTATGCAGCTATGAATCAATATGAAAGAATGGCCAATTCCCTAAGACTCCTCTCAAAGATAATCCCTCGGTGCTTATAAACAATTCTGAGACCTGGACATCACAGAATCTTAGCTTCTCCTGGAAAATATATTTCCTCTCTCCCTAATTCTTAAATTCAGCAATCAGAAAATATTTGAGAGAGTCACTTCACAAATACTGTGACGTAACAAAGAGATCGGAGACCCTAACACTGACACTGGCTGAAATCCTAGATCCACAATTTACTTCCTGATTGACATCGGGGAGGAATGCTTACTTTGCATGTGTCCTCTGTCTCCTGCAGAACAAATCCCAGTACCTAACACAGCAGATTGCTGTGAAAGCCAAAGGAAAGTGCATTTGTGAGGTCAGGTCCCCTCCTATGTGTGCTCCTGGAATCCTGCTCATCTTTCTGTGGAATCTCTTACAGTTCATAATTCAGCGATTGTGAAAATAGATCTTTTATGTTTGTCTCTGATGACTACTGCAGGGTTATACGCTCTTGAGGGAAGGAGCCGTATCATTCCTACGTACCCCACACCCCACACCCTATACTTAGGGCCTTCCTGGGTGAGGCTGAGTGTACAAGACATATACTATGCTGTTAATCCATATTGCTTTCCTTCCTTCTCACACCTGGAGCCCTGGTAGACTCCTTTATTTGACTCTGTTCCTCTGTGCGTTTTGGGAATTTCTATGCTTCTCTTATGATACATGATATCATTGGTATAGTGCTGCCTTACAACACTTCCCACATATAACATGGACCTTCCTAGCATGAAACTATTTCTGAACAAAAAGCATCATCCTACTACTTACATCTGCATTTTAAAAGGATTTTTTTCTTGAATTTTCTTGTAGATGACCAAATGATTTTTGTGTCTGCTTATATTGAGAAATGTTACTTTTATTTGCCCTTAAGTTGATAGGATGAAACAGATTTACATGGATTTCTGGTACCTTTGAATCTCATTGCTGTTGTACTGCTCATTGTTGTATATACAGTGACAAACCTATGTATCCCTATATTATATTTACACAAAGGCAGAAGGAAGATCAAAGGTACAATCCAACCTATTGTTTCCCTGTTATACTCATTCTCACATCTGACTTCCTTATAATCATTATTCCTTGATTTCTGCAACTCACAGCAGCACGAAAAAATATACCACAGCTCCAGGTTTGTCTTCTGCTTGCATTCAGGACGAGGGCTCTGAAGAGCTGCACATTTCCAGGAGAAGGGTTTCCATGGAAACTTGGACAAAGGTAGAGCAATACAATTCTGTAAGGTTCACATACACACATTCCAGCTTGCTTTTTGCTTGTAGTTTTGTGTCCCCTGAGCAGTTCATCGGCTGGCACTGCCATGCTTTCTAGGAATTTGAAATTTATACATAGCATTGTGAGTATCTGAAATGTGCAAAATAGTGTTTGGTGAGTCTGACTAAAAAGTTGTGTCTCAGAGAGGCTCAAATGCAAATCTTTTTTTCTAGACAATAAAATTTTTTTTAATAAATATTTATTTATTTATTTGAAAGTCAGAGTTAAACCGAGAGAGGAGAGGCAGAGAGAGGTCTTCCATCCAATGGTTCACTCCCCAGATGCTGCAACAGCTGGAGCTGTGCTGATCCGAAGCCAGGAGCTGCTTCTGGGTCTCCCATGCAGGTACAGGAGCACAAGGACTTGGGCCATCTTCTGCTGCTATCCCAGGCCATAGCAGAGAGCTGGATTGGAAGAGGAGCAGCCAGGACCAAACCAGCACCCATAGGGGATGCCGGCACTTCAGGCCAGGGCATTAACCCGCTGCGCCACAGCACAGGGCCTTGACAATAAGATTTTAAAAACTCAAGTACACATTTTATTCTTAAAAGAGATTTATTTACTTGAAAGGCAGAGTTACAGAGAGACATTGAGAGAGGTCTTCTATCCACTGGTTCACTCCCTAAATGGCCACAACAGCCAGAGCTGGCTGATCTGAAGCCAGAAGCCAGAAGTCAAGAGTTTCTCCTGTGTCTCCCACATGGGTGCAGAGGCCCAAACAATTGGGTCATCTTCCTTTGCTTTCCCAGGCACATTAACAGGGAGCTGGATTGGAAGTGGAGCAGCCAGGACTCAAACTGGTGGCCATATGGGATGCCAGTGCCACAGGCAGCAGCTTTACTGGCTATGGCAGAGTGCTGGTCCCTCAAGTGTACATTTTAATAGCCCCTGAATTTATGGAGTTGTACTTTAAGCTGTAAAGTCCTTGAAATAGCCCTTAAAAAAAGAGTATATAGGGCAAATGAGTAGAATCCATGATTAGAGGCTATTTGCTATTTCAAGACAATTTGTTAGCTGAGAAGAAAGATTAGGCCAAAAGATTACTGATAAATTTGTGGGTCATGCATCTTGAGCAAAACAAAGTCAAGGGGTTTATATGAATTCCTTTGGAAAATGCTTTCTCTCCCATTGGATTATTTATCCTGATGTCGTCTATGTTGTTGACCACAGGACTTCAGAGCTATTTGGGCTGAGCTGGAGCAGTACAAAGCAACCACCAACCTGCAGAGAGTTCTTCCCCTACAGTCAGAACACCTCTGCTCCCCAGAGGCCACTGACACTGCTTAGAAATCCACAGCACAGTCACACTTCACTTTCTACACTGAACTTAACTACAATCGTGCCCAGAAATATATCTACTCTTTGATGCATTCCTTCAACCAAAAACTTCTGAAAATTACACAGGTGCCACCTGATCTTTTAAAATTTAAGGTGAACAAAAAGAAAAACATGAACATCAAAATGTGACAGTTTTAGCACACTGTTGTAAGAGCCAAGGTGGGGCATGGAATTTTGCTTAGTGGTGACTGTCCTATGGGACTTAGATCAGGTAAAACCTTCAAAAAGAGTTTGAGTCTTGCAGGATGATTAGATACGACTAAAGCGGACAGGGCAAACAGATTCAGAGAGGAAACCTATGTACAAACACATGGATGTGGAGGGACACCAATGTTTCAGGCCTGCTCTGCATAGCTCCCAGTGTAGGGGGTGGTGGAAGTGAGCATGCAAAAGGCAGAAGCCCAGCCCACAAGTGGCTTTATGACTTCCCTGAGAAGTGGGAGAGCCCCTGAGCCCTCTCAGCAGAAGGACACAGTGCTGAATCTGTCCAGTTGCCCTGGTGGAGGTGTGGAGGGTGGAGGAAGTCACTGATAGCAGCCGGGGACCTCTTAGGAGACAAAAGGTGCAATATTGACAGGACACAGCGAGAGCCCCAATGAAGGCTATTTAGACCAGGGGGAGAAGAGGAGCAGGACTGGATCTATGGGCTTGGGAACTCATTGTTTGGGTGGAGTAATAAATAAAGAAGGGTGGAGTGGACCTCAGGGTTTTAGTGCAGGTGTTGGGAAAATGGTAGAACTAATAACTGATATTAGTACAAGTGGTGAAAAAAATAAAAAGAGAGAAGAGAAGAGAAGAGAAGAGAAGAGAAGAGAAGAGAAGAGAAGAGGAGAGGAGAGGAGGGGAGGGGAGGGGAGGGGAGGGGAGGGGAGGGGAGGGGAGGGGAGGGGAGGGGAGGTGGGGGAAGGGAAGGAAAGGAAAGGAAAGGAAAAACCCATGAGGATTAGCAGTATGGCTGTAACTCCTGTGCTGCTTGACTGCTCAAGTGACCTCAGGCAAGCTTCAGAGGTACATATGATGAACTTTCTGCCCTCGTGGGACTTAAATTGGGTGTGTGGCAAGGTAGGCATAAAGAAGTTAAATGAGTAATTTATTTTTAGACTCAGAAGTGTGCTTTGGAAGAAAGCGGTTGAAGTGTGCTTTGGAAGAAAGCGGTTGGTGTGACCTTCACAGGTTGACAGTTTAACTTTTTTTTTTTTTAAGAATTATTTTATTTATTTGAAAGGCAGAGTTACAGAGAGAGGTAGATCCAGAGAGAGGTCTTTCATTCCGCTGGTTCACTCCCCAAATGACCGCAATGACCAGAGGGAGCTGATCTGAAGCCAGGAGCCAGGAGCTTCTTCCAGGTCTCCCACGAGGGTGGAGGGGCCCCAGGGCCCGGGCCATCTTCTACTGCTTTCCTAGGCCATAGCAGAGAGCTAGATTGAAAGTGGAGCGGCCAGGACTCGAACTGGTGCCCATGTGGGATGCCGGCACTGCAGGCTGGTGCTAAAACCTGCTGCGCCCTGACAGTTTAACTTTTTTGTACAACCTTAAGAAGGTGTCAGACCTATGAAGGAGTCAGATACAGCCTCTCAGAATCACAGAAAGCCACCCAGGCTGAGAGAAGAGCAAATGCAGGAGAGGACTTGAGGGACAGAACCCAGTCCGCAGTTCCTCTAAGCACACAATAAAGTATGATGTTATTCTTAGAAACAAGGAAGCATCACTCTGATTACATGCCCTGGAAAACAAGGCTAACAAAATGCCCCTTTTACTTATTACATACAGTAGTTAGAACCGTATTTAAGATTGCCACTGTTATAAATGTCTCTGCATATTTGAATGCAAATACAATTGGAAAGGCACTGAGGGATAGGGAAGAGTTCTCTAAGACAGTGCTGAAGTTTATGGTCCAGAAATCCCCATAGGAAACTTTGTGATTAATATTTTCCCCCAGAGTTCTGGAACTGTATTTTTCTTTCCTTATTTTCCAATTAATTGCTTCATTTCCTTAAAGCAGACTCAACCTTAACATAAGTTGAGCCTTCAGAAACAGGAGACCATTAAGTAGTTTTTTTGAGGGGCCAACATCCTATATTGGAGTACCGGTTCAGGTACTAGTCACTCTGTTTCTGATCCAGCTCCCTGCTAATGATCCTAGGAAAGCAGCAGAAGGTGAGCCAAGTGTTTGGGCCTCTGCCTTCCATGCTGGAGAACTGAAATGGAATTCTGGGCTCCTGGCTTTGGCCTGGACCAACTCTGGCCATTGTGGCCATTTGGAGAGTAAACCAACAGATGGAGGAACTTTCTCTCTCTCTGTGTATCTCTGTATGACAATCTGGTTTTCAAATAAATACCTAAATCTTTAGCTTTTTGAATTCTGAAATTTATTCAAACATGTAGATAACTGTGTTAACCTTCCTGCTTTTAGTAGTATTCTCCATTTTTATTCACTTCTGCATTTTTTTGTGTGTGTAGTGACACAAGATATATCATTTAAATGATCAAAAAAAAGATCACTCAGTAGAGACTGTAGGAGAAGCAGGTATTTAGAAAGAATTCCAGGTAGTGAATGTTAAAAAGGAAAATTTTAGTAACTACCCCTTGATAAAGTTCCAACCTCATTTCTGAGAGTTTACTGAATCCCATGCAAAGGAGATACTATAAACAACTTCTGTAACATATCAACAAAGACATCTGAATTTGATAAGAATCCTATTTAAGAGATTTGCTTCCTGTCTGAATGCATACTAAAAATGAGTTGCAAATACATGGTAGTTATTACATTTATGATTGAGAACATTAAATTTAGGTAGACTAATGTATTAAAACATGCTGATAACATGAAGTAAAAATTCAAACATCAAAGGAATAAAACCAGAAAAGAAACAGTGGTATACACAGTAGAGATAGTACCACTCTAGACTTTGATGAGTGACACCTTACACTTCTGTTCAGAGTGAACTCTAATGACAAGCTAACAAAGATAAACAGTCTATTTAAGAGCGGCTGGAAAATTCCCCTCTTGCCAGCAGCTGGCATGACTCTTGTCATTCAGAGGGCAAAAGTAAATGTCAAACAATTGAATCATTTAGAGACTGAGATGACAATGACCTATATTCTCATTAATGCTGTTTAAAAGTTCTTCTCCGGGCTATCAAGCAGATGATGTTTAGCAGTGGTATTAAGTTAAAGACGAAATACAAGAAGTCCAAGTTTAAATAAAGAGCTCAGGTTTTAAATTGGAATTCTGAGAAATTGGTTGTTGGTGTTTGCCTACCAGGTGTTTCTTTGAAATTGCACTGATAGGATCCAGGTTTTATAGATAAGAGCAACGCAAACTCCAGAGTCAGTGTGGTGCTCTAAGCAAGTACAAAGGATCCATAGCCTGCACAGACTTTTACTCTTCTACTCTTACTGCCTCCCTATAGCTGGGGAAGTGTGTCCTTCAAGTTCTTAAGGAACATGAGGCCAGCAAGTTGATTCCTTCCAGAATTAAGGTGGGTAATCTCCTTGTGCCCCCATTTCTTGCTTAGTCATTTACCTCTGGTTTTCATCCAGTTTTTATTTACTCTAGTACTTATTCATTTATTGATTAGAATCTTTCAGCCTGAAATTATATTGACCTTGGCTTTTCCTTTTAATTCTGTCTTAGCTTCTTGGAGTCAGTTTAACTCTGTGTCTGTGGAACCAACTCCGCACATTTTCCTGGTTTTAGTCTGGCTACACCTGGTCCTAGGGCCAGAGGATGAGCCCTACCCAGCAACACTATTGTAGAAAAGAGGATCTTTAATGAGAAAGGTTCTAATGCCAAACCCTGCACATCCATTATGGATGTGTAGAAACAGATAATTTATACATCCTTCAAGTTCAAAAATATTCATAGCAGATGGTCAAAATTTTCATGGCTACCCAGATATGAGTTCTAGCTATACAAACTATCTGGCTAGTCTGTAGGCAGCAAGGCACCTTATCAAACTTGGAACTAAAGCAAGATGATCAAATAGATTGTCCTAGGTATAATCTGACTAGTTATGTAATGTTCATTAAGCATATATACTAATTAAGAACCAGAAAATCATAAATTAATTTGTAAACATTACAAGTTCATGAATGAAAATACTTTAAAAAGTTCTTGGTAAATGGAATAAAATGTAGTAATTTTGTGAAAAAAAATAAAATTAAAATCCATGTGTTTTTTTCATAATATGCATCTTCCATTGACTTTGTGAAGACCACCTCATATGTATGGATTTTTCTGCACAAAAATTAATATCTTTTAATTCCTTTTTTCTGTGAACTTTCTTTTTTTTATTTGACAGGTAGAGTTATAGACAGAGAGAGAGAGAGAGAGAGAGAGAGAGAGAAAGGCCTTCCTTCCGTTGGTTCACTCTCCAAATCGGCCTCTACTGCCAGTGCTGCACCAATCTGAAGCCAGGAGCCAGGTGCTTCTCCTGGTCTCCCATACGGGTGAAGGGCCCAAGCACTTGGGCCATCCTCCATTGCTGTCCTGGAAAACAGCAGAGAGCTGGGCTGGAAGAGGAGCAACCGGGACAAGAACCTGGCTCCCATATAGGATGCTGGCACTGCAGGCAGAGGATTAACTAAGTGAGCCACGGCCAGCTCCCTCTGTGAACATTTTGAAGAACCATCATACTTGATGTGTCAGTAGAATCCACCAAAACAGAAGCTAATTAAAATTTGGCAATTTGGGGCTGGCATTGTAGCATAGAAGGGTAAGCCTCCACCAGCATTGCCAGCATCCCACGTGGGTACCAGTTTGAGTCCAGGCTATTCCACTTCTTTTTTTTTTTTTTTTTTTTTTTTTTAATTTTTGACAGGCAGAGTGGACAGTGAGAGAGAGAGAGACAGAGAGAAAGGTCTTCCTTTGCCGTTGGTTCACCCTCCAATGGCTACCGCGGCCGGCGCACCGCGCTGATCCGATGGCAGGAGCCAGGTGCTAGGTGCTTTTTCCTGGTCTCCCATGGGGTGCAGAGCCCAAGCACTTGGGCCATCCTCCACTGCACTCCTGGGCCACAGCAGAGGGTTGGCCTGGAAGAGGGGCAACCGGGACAGAATCCGGCGCTCCGACCGGGACTAGAACCCGGTGTGCCGGCGCCGCAAGGCGGAGGATTAGCCTGTTGAGCCACGGCGCCGGCCGCTATTCCACTTCTGATCCAGCTCCCTGATGATGTGCTTGGAAAATCAGTGGAAGATGGCCCAACTCATATGGGAGACCTGGAGGAAGCTCTTGGCTCCTGCCTTTGGCTTGACCCATCTCCTGCTGTTGTGCCATTTGTGGAGTGAACAGGGGATGGAAGATTTCTCTCTCTCTCTCTCTCTCTCTCTCTCTCTCTTTCTCTCATGAAATGATCTTCAATTTAGAATAAAATATGTCTGAGTTTATCTTAGCTATATGCAGTGTGGTTATAGAGATGGAGATCTGATTTTATAGTCCATACATCAAAATTGGCCTGTTTATTGTAGTCCTGTATCAAGCATCACCAGTAGTGAATAGAATTGGTGTTCCTCTTAGATGACTCTGAATTTCCCTTCTGGCTCTAAGTGCCCATTTCCAAAGTTCTGTGCTAACAGTTTTGTTACCAACAACTCAGCTGTCACCTGCAGCCCTTCTCCAAGACTTTCTTTGGGTTACTAAGCAGCTTT
The DNA here is from genome assembly GCA_949820135.1 of Sylvilagus floridanus. Taxonomy (NCBI): domain Eukaryota; kingdom Metazoa; phylum Chordata; class Mammalia; order Lagomorpha; family Leporidae; genus Sylvilagus; species Sylvilagus floridanus. Next base: position 21,476,039 of record OX463229.1, read on the forward strand.
TCTCAGCAGTTGGTGCACAGGATTGCTGGAAATACCTGAGAGGTCACCCCTGCCAGGGCTGACCAGGCCAATGCACATTTGTGCAAAAGCCCAGGTCTAAAATGGAACTAGCTCTGCAGATTCCTACCACAGACACAATAAGGAAATCATTCTAAGATGCACACATTTCCCATTTCTTACATGTCTGGAGTGGGCTGCAACTTAGAACTGATTTATCATACTTTAAGTAGTAGTGTCTTGGATGTCTCTGACTATTTATTGGGAATTATAGTTAGTGAAATTAGTGACTAGAAAATAGAAAATAAAACTTTTAGAATACAGGAAAAGGTTTATGAAAGAATTAACATCTATGCTGGTCACATGTGGAAGTGTCAGACCACATTTCTCATTCTTTTGTAGGTATACTATCTGGAAATTAAGGCCACACATAGTCTAGGGAGGAAGTCAAAGAGAGGAAGCTGATTTTCATTGTGCCCCTCATGTGTCCAGCACTGAACTAGGTTCTCGGCCTCAAGTAACTCTTTGGTTCTCACGGTAATCTTATAGGCCAGGAGGTGACATAATCAGAACGAAATTTTCTGGAGAAGACAGCCATATTGACCTGAGTCACACGCCTGGGAATCATTGCACTGACTGCATCAGGATGACTTTACCATCATCTGCTTTAGATGAGGTCTGGTCGCCTTGCAGCTAAATCCCCAGATTAGGCAGGAAAGACACTAGTGTTTGGAGCAGGCAGATTTTGGTTCTAGACCAGGCTGTTTAATTTAACAGCTTTATGATGCTGAACAAATAATAATGCTTAAATATCATTTTAAAAGAACTCTATCTCCAGAGGTATACAGTGTAATATTTGCACACATGAGAACACTTCAAAATATTCAGAGAAGATGGAACTAAAAGATATGTTTATTTTGGTGCAAAGCATTTTTGATACCTATATGTATGAGAACTTTCCAAAAATTCATTAAAATGCATATTATGAAAAACTACCCATGGATTTCAAAAATTGCTTATACCAAAGAACATCTTTTATTCCAATGTCCATTAATTTTTTGTTTTATCTTTCTTCCCCGTTCATTATCTATTTTCATTGTAAAGTATGTTTTCCTAAATAACAGAAAGGTAACCGATGCCAAGAGAACAAACTCAGGGATTTGGGGAGCAATGGCCAAGTCCAGGGCCATGGTCTACCCTAGACTACAAGATCATCCTCATTCAGCCATTGGAGAACCAATGGTCAATAGAATTGAACTCTCTAAGTTTGGCCTCTTATATCCATGGCCAGAACTGATATGAAGTGAGACAGATGCTATAGCTTGGAGTTAGTATTGGGGAAATGAAATAGTAGGGAGGTAAGCCCTTTAATCTGTTGGTCACATCATAATCTATTTTTATTAAATCCAGTATTGATTTTCCCCTGACAAATTGTGTTTAATCATAATTTATGTTTTATTTTTATGTACCTATAACTGTCAAATGGAGCTACTTATCAGCATAAAATAGCCAATGGTATCACTTTAGTTGACACAGTTGACCTGTCTTATTTTACATCTATCATTTCTTCAGCATCTCTTGCTCCCCTTCTATGTCTAAGTAGCATGTGGGTGGAGAGACTTCAGTGTGATTGTTGCTACCTACCCTTTAGAGGTACCTACCCTTTGGAGACAGGAAACAAGAGCAGAGTGTTTTGATTTAGTAGTGAAATCAGGATGTTGGACTTACTTCTAAAAAGAAAAAAAATTAATTATGTGAACTAACACATAGCACTGCGAAAGAAACTGACTTTTATAAAGACATGAAATTCTGTGGGGTTTGAGCATTAAGCAGTTCCAGGAGAAGAATCCTTGGGAGAATTTTGAACTAAGGTGAGGGGAAAAATCGGAAGTAGTCAACAAATGGCCAGGAGGTAGGAAAAAAAAATCTTCTAAGCTAGAGAGACATTGTATGGAAAGAGAGGTAGGAATCAGATCAAGACAACAAGGCACAGGATTAGTTTTTAAGATTTTATTTATTTATTTGAGAGAGAGAGTTACAGACAGAGGAAGAGACAGAGAGAAAGGTCTTCCATCTGCTGGTTCACTTCCCAAATGGCTGCAACAGCTGGAGCCGCATTGATCCGAAGCCAGGAGCCAGGAGCTTCTGCCCAGCCTCCCACGCAGGTGCAGGGCATCTAGGCCATCTTCTACTGCTTTCCCAGCCCATAGCAGAGAGCTGAATCAGAAGAGGAGCAGCCGGGAATACAACTGGAGCCCATATGGGATGCTGGCGCTGCAGGCAAAGGACTAACTTACTGAGCCACAGCACCCCTAGGATTAGTCTTTCAAGCTCAAAAAATTGAACTTTATATACAGTCCAGATGGAAGCCAAGGGACTTGTTTCTATCAGTCTGTGTACAGTGAAGGCACAGGTTTGGTTTCTATGAAGCTTTCCTGCATAAACAGAATACATACAACTCTCTTTCCTACAAATGTTCTCTATGATTATGTACAAGTGAGAAAAATGCATGTTGTTTTTGCATACCAAGCTACAAATGTTACTGTGCCCACTTTCAAAATGAAAATGCTTTAAAACAGACTAAATATATGACTCAAGCCATTCTTTATATATTTCTAAATTGGGAATCAAGTCACAGTTGGGTACCTAAGTGTTTATTTACAAGACATTTTTCTCTGATGCTAGAAGTTTCACTCTGAAGTATTTTGTTAGAAGACAAAGCATACAATAGTCAGTTCCTGGGATGTTTTTGTTTTTTTGTTTTTTGTTTTTTTTTGGTAGTATGTTTCTGAAGATTAGCTCAATATGCACATACCATGCAGATTTTATTTTACTTTTTCTTTTTCTTTTCTTTCTTTTTTTTTTTTTTTTTTTGGACAGGCAGAGTAGACAGTGAGAGAGAGAGAGACAAAGAGAGACAGAGACAGAGAGAAAGGTCTTCCTTTGCCTTTGGTTCACCCTCCAATGGCCACTGTGGCCAGCGCGCTGTGGCTGGTGCACCAAGCTGATCCGAAGCCAGGAGCCAGGTGCTTCTCCTGGTCTCCCATGTGGGTGCAGGGCCCAAGGTCCTGGGCCATCCTCCACTGCCTTCCCGGGCCACAGCAGAGAGCTGGACTGGAAGAGGAGCAACAGGGACAGAATCTGGCGTCCCGACTGGGACTAGAACCTGGTGTGCCGGTGCCGCAGGCAGAGGATTAGCCTAGTGAGCTGTGGCGTTGGCTTACTTTTTATTTATTTAGTTTGTCTTTCATTGACAGTGTACAAATTTATGTGTACTGAAAGATATTTTGGTACATATTTTGGTGTAATCATCCAGAGTATTTAGCATCTCAGTCATCTCATACATGTATTGTTTCTTTGTGTTAAGAACATTCAGAATTTTCTCTTCGAGTTATTTTAAAACACATATGAGGATACACCAAAAAGCTTGTGAAAAAATGGAATTAAAAGATACATTTATGTTGGTGTAAAAAGAGAAATCCATGCAGATTTTCATAAATGCATTTTCTCATGAACTTTCCCAGGTACTTTATATTATATGTATCAGACTATTTACCCTCACTTGAGTACTCAATAAGCAGCTGTTGATGGAATGAGAAATACCTTTTGCCAACTAGTTAAAAAACTAAGAATGTTAACATTTACTATATATGGTAACTTATGAAATGGTAATTTTCCATCAATTATTATTTATAGCCATTATCTATATTCCCATTAGACTAGGTTTTTTTTTTTGCATTTTACTTGTTAAAATTCTTATTCCTTGAAGTATTAAGCCTTTTTACTATAATGTAAATTTAAAATATGCTATCTCAAAAACTAGAAATAAGAAAGGGAGAAGAATGGAGGGTGGGAGGGAGGGAGGAAGGGAATATTATTATGTTCTTAGCATTGTATCTACAAAGCACACTGAATCTGGTAAAAACTAATTGAAATTAAAAAATCTGGTTATGTAGTGATATACTAAAAATATGCTAAGTAAGCACAGTTTGATTGCTGTATAAAGTCACAGAACGATTCATCTAGTTTTGGAAATCAGAAAGTAATGTTTGAATTGTGTTCCTTCTGTTTAATAGCTTGTGTGAGAGACAATCTTTCATTCTTATGGGCAAAATAGGAAATGAAAACATAGTTTGCAGGGCAGGCATTTGGAACAGCAATTAAGACTCTACCTGCATCACATATCAGCTTCTGATTCCAGCTTCCTGCTAATGTGTACTCTGGGAGGCAACAGATGATGGCCAAAGTACTTGGATGCCTGCCACACCTGTGGGAGACCCGGGTGGACTTCCAGAATCCTGGCTTCTGCCTGGCTCAACCCTAGCTGCTGTGGACATTTAAGAAGTGACCCAGAGGAGGGAAGATTCTCTCTCTCTCTCTTTCTCTAAGTTTCTTTGCCTTTCAAAAAATTAATTAGTAAAAGCTTATACTTTGGAATTAATTAAACTAATATGTAGAGAGCACTGGATACAATATAGCCCTGTCTTATTAGGCATGGGATCTCCTGATTCCATCCAAGTGCCCCAGTGATATACACAGGAAACTCAGTTGTTGGTGGGAAGAGGCAGAAGTTAAGTGGAACAGAACTGGGGCCAGCGTTTCTATATAACATTTCCTAAATTATAGATTTGTAGTTACCAGGACAATTTACAGATTTTCTTAAAAAAATAAGTTTATTTATTTGAAAGTGTGGAGGGGAAAGAGAGAGAGAGAGAGGAAATATATCTTTGCTCTTTTGGTTCACTCCCCAAATGCCAAAGGCAGGACCAGGGAACTTAACCCAGGTCTCACATCTGGGTGTCAGAAACCCAAGAACTTGACCCATCAACTGCTGCCTCCCAGAGTGAGCATCAGCAGGAAGCTGGACCAGAAGTGAAGGCCTGTACTAGAACCCAGGCACTTTATCATGGGATGCAGGAGTAGTAGCATCTTAACTCACTATACCACACAGCCATCCCTGTACAGATTTTTTACATATATATATGTAAAATATATATACATACAAATATATAAATATTAAATAAATAAACTGAAGGAACAATACAATTAGATAGATTAGAATGTGTCCTAAAATATATACATGTTTAAGAAACAGCAGTGCAGACCGAAAGAAGTTATGTGTACACAGGAATTTTTCACCAGCTATATTCTGAATTATTAAATTTGAGCCAACCTAACAAACTATATTGCGCACTTATTAGGTGCCAGGCTGTGCACACATTACTGCAGATCCTGCCCTCACATATGTCTCAGGGGAATCAAGAATTGTTGGGCACAGAAGCAGCTAACTAGTCAAAGCCATAAATGTAAGCACAGTTCCAGTACAGGCACACAGATCAGGAGGAGGAGTCCCTGGGGAAGTGATAGATTCCCAGCCAATAAAAACAAAGGCACAGCCCTAGGAAGGAATAAACCCAATCTGAGGACGGAGAGAGATTTCCTGTAAAGTCATGACAAAATGCTGAATTCGGACAGAAATTGAGAGAACTAAGAGACTGCAAATGTTCTTTTTTTCTCCCAGTGTATTTACACAACACGCGTGCACACACACACACACACAGGCTCCTGAGTAGTTTGAAAATTCTGTTTCGGTCTTGCAGCATAACTGAAGGAGGAATTCAGTTTTCAGGAAAACAAATCAAAACCTTACTTGTAAGTGGGCCTCACATAGGCAAAGGGATCAGGGAAATACTCACCGGCTCTTGAATTTCATGTATACATGGCAATAAGTGGATAAGCATGCCCTTGGAGAACCTGCTTCCTAGAACGCCTTATGGTGTCCTTGTTCGTCCATCTTGATTTTCAGTGAGGCAATGAGCGTCATTGCCTGTAATTTGAACAAATACGTGTAGTTGCTTCATTCTGAAGAGCAAGGCAATGAAGAAAGGCAACAAGAGTTGTGCCACAGTAAGCCAACAACGAGCCCCCTTGAGCAAGAAACCGTTGCTGTTTTATCAATATTTTTCATTTAATTTTCATTAGAAGTTGCACTCAGAGATGCAGTCCTGTCGGGACTGAGAAGTGTAAAGACATCCACAAATGCAACCACTTTGCTTCTGGCTTTGTGCCTGTTTTTTCTTTTTAAACTGTGTATCCATGTCCTGTTCTCTTTCACATGCCTAATGTTACTGGCTGACATTGATTAAAGATGACTTCATAGAAACTATGGTCACTTGGTTAATCTGGCCTTCCCTGTCAGATACTGGAAGGGAGAGAAGAAGAGGGAGCATGAACAGAGACGTGTATGACAGGTGAGCCTGCTGTGCACTCTGTCCCAGTTCCTTCCCGCCCTCCTCTTTTGCTGGAACCCCTGGCTTCTCTCCAGTCAACCTTTGCTGAACACGGCATATGACTGAAAGCAAGCAGAAAATGGAGAGCGATGGAAGATTTAGGCAGGCAGACTCCAGTTCCTATGCAATATCTTCTAGACTGTTGATTTGTAGATCTTACTGCCCCACATATTTGGGGGCTAAACAGATAAATCTATTTTCATTTTAATTGCTAAAGTAACTTAAGCTTCCCTGTAAAACAATCATATTTTGATTCTTTATAATTGTTTTAAAAAGATTCATTTATTTGAAAGTCAGAGTGATAGAGAGGAGAGAGGAGAGAGGAGAGAGGAGAGAGGAGAGAGAGAGAGAGAGAGAGAGAGAGAGAGAGTTCCATCCACTGGTTCACTCTCCAAATGGCAGCAACAGCTGGGCTAGTTCAGGCCAAAGCAAAAGAGTTTAGAACTCCATCCAGGTCTCTCACGTGGGTGGCAGAGGCCCAAGGTTTTGGGCTATCTTCCTTTGCTTTCCCAGACACCTGGGCAGGGAGCTGGATCAGAAACAGAGGTGCGGGGCTTGGAACCAACACTCTTGATAAAGGATGCAGGTGTGGTCCACAGTGACTTTTCCCGCTTTGCTACAACACAGGCCCTTGAGAATTTTTTTTTTTTTTAAAAGGGGATGTCACTTCCGTTGCGAATAAGTAAGTGCATCAAGAAAATACCAACAGAATGCCTTTCCCCTCTTCTCTCTCTGTCTCCTTTTTTTTTTTTTAAACGGGGTGGGACTTGCTAAATTGTAATTAATTCTAGTCCCTGAGCCATGCTTTCCCATTAACCTGTGGTTTATTGTGGAGTTTCTCTTTTCAGCTTGGCAAATTAATCCTCTAAGGAATGGCCGGCTCTTCCAGGCAGCATTGAACTAATGATGCTCCTTCTTCTACAAAACTGGTTGTTATAGTGGCAGCTGATAGTGTATTTCTCAGCTTTCATTAAAAAAAAGTTGTGGATCTGTGATTCTGCTGAATAAAGCTGTGTGTACATGAAGTATCTGCAACACAATCACAGGAAGCCTATTTTTTGTTTCTCCAGTTCTTGCTTATGTTACTCGTATGAATAATATGATTGATTTTTACTTTATCTCCAGCTGGCAGTGCAGTCATAAATCTATCTGTGAGCTACCCAGTGCAGGATAAAATGTTATTTTTCCTCCGCGTGGTCTCCTTTGATTACAACTGCAGCCTCGCCTGGCCGCATTCCATCCATAATTAATCGTGGCTTTGGTTTCCAGTTGCAGCCGGGCAGGCCGGGGCTGTGGCGTTCACCTCTTTAGATAACGGTCTCCTCTGGCCAGCTGGCCAGGGAGCGGGCACTTTTCTCATGGCTGCCAAGGGGCACAGAAGGCTGAGCCTTGGTCAGGAGTAGCTCCTGCAGACACTGTGCCCGGGAAGGCCTGTTTTGCCGCGCTGCCTGGCTTCTCAGACTTCGGATAAACACCATCCGCAGAGAGCTTTCACGGGCCAGTTCTATCAGCGTGATAGATGGCATTTGAGTGGTGGTGGGAAGATGGCTTCCTTGGAAGGGTCACCTGAGGGCCTCCCCTCCCCCTCCCTCCTCCTCCCTCCCCCTCCCCCTCCCCCTCCCCCTCTCGATTGAGCCTCGGGTTGCCTCGTTAGCACTGGTGACTGTTGTCACCAGTTGTTATTTTCTGTAATATTACTTACTTGCCGGGCATAGAGTTCCACAGTACTCCCAGGGAGAGAAAGAGAAACACAGTAGGCAAGAAAGATAATTATCTATTTGCATCCAGCTGTCACCACTCGGGGGTCTTTTTTTTTTTTTTTTTGACAGGCAGAGTGTACAGTGAGAGAGAGAGAGGTCTTCCTTTGCCATTGGTTCACCCTCCAATGGCCGCTGTCGTCGGCACGCTGTGGTTGGTGCACTGCACTGATCGAAGGTAGGAGCCAGGTGCTTATCCTGGTCTCCCATGTGGGTGCAGGGCCCAAGGACTTGGGCCATCCTCCACTGCACTCCCCGGCCACAGCAGAGAGCTGGCCTGGAAGAGGGGCAACTGGGACAGAATCCAGCACCCTAACTGGGACTAGAACCCGGTGTGCTGGCGCTGCAGGCGGAGGATTAGCTTAGTGAGCCGCAGAACCGGCCTCGGGGGTATTGACTCACAGGCAGTGGACACTGACAGGCGGTCAGTGTTCCATCAGGAAGAACACAGGCCAGGAGGGGCTGCCAACTGGCTGACGGAGCCCAGGGGACTCGTGGGATGACGGGGCATGGCTGTTCTGCACTAGCCTCTGGCTCAATTCTGTTGGCTCATGGCTCAGAGCTCTGCGCAGGCTTGATTGCTTCTCCTCGCGCACAACACACTCAAAATGACGGTGCTGCCTAGAAAGCTCTTATGCCAGTTGTACTGGGCAATTCTGGGCCGCTTTGGGGTTGAGAACGTCTCTAATGGGGCAGCAGGAGGTCTTTTTTTTTTTTTTTTTACATGGAAATACTCTTTTAATTCTATTTTCTCACAAATTTTCTGAAGCACCCTCATATTCTGCAGGTCTTACAAATGTGCCTAAGAGGCCTCCGTGGGGTGTGGGTTGTTCTTCCTGCACACCTATCATCTTTTTTTTATTATTATTTTATTTTATTTTTTTTCTTATTTAGAATATAAATTTCCAAGGTACAACTTGTGGATTGCAATGACTTCCTCACCCATACCCCCCCCACCTTTCCCCCTTACCCTCTCCCTCTCCCCTTTCATTCCCATTCAGATTCATTTTCAATTCTCTTTGTATACAGGAGTTCAGTTTAGTATGTGTTAAGAAAAGATTTTAAACCATTTGTCCTCACATAGCATCCTAGAGTGAAGCATACTCTTTGAGTACTAGTTGTAGCTTTAAATCACGTTGTACAGCACATTAGGGACAGAGATCCTACATGATATTATTTTTTTTAATTGATTGATTTTTATGTAACTTCCAATTTTTTTTTATCATTTCCAATTGTCTTTCCATACGGAAGATCGATTCAGTATATATTAAGCAAAGATTTTGTCAGTTTGCATCCGCGTAGAGACACAAAATGCAGAAATACTGTTTCAGTCCTAGTTATTACATTACTTCACCTTGGACAACACATTAAGGACAGATCATATATGGGTCGTAAGTACACAGTGACTACTGTTGTTGATTTAACAATTTACCACTCTTGTTTATGGCGTCAGCAATCTCCCTAGGCTGTAGTCATGAGTTGCTGAGGCTATGGAAGCCTTTAGTGTTCGCCGACTTAGGGTCTCTATACCCCTGGCTTCTGATTGGTTTGAAGCTGGCTGGGTTGCCCAGTGGTCCAAGAACAGACACTCGGTGAGTTAGGAAGGGGCTCCAATTAGTGAGTCCTGTTTCTGTCCTGCCTGGCAACCCTGAGATTTATTTTTCAACAAGAAGATGTGTCACTGCTCAATTACTGGTAGAAAGACATACCAGTAATTTTAAATAGATGTATTAGTTATTTCATTCCCTCTCTGCACTAATACCTTGAAAAAAATACTACGTGGAGTAGTATCATTTGGTATTGATTTTGGTTACAATTATAAGTATCAGAACTCCAGTTGGTTTTTGATTACTCAAAGAAAATTTAAGTAGATTTTCAAATTCAAATATTCCTGGGAGTTGTGCAGGTGCCCCTGAAGGAAGTGGACCAGGTATGAGGACTACGGAGAAAATAAAGGGAGCAGCCACAGAGGGAGCACGTTCAGCAGATAGCTGGCATGTGGGAAAGTGAAAAATGAGGGAAAGTGGGTCTAGTGAACACTAGGAAAACTCCTTTGTCAAAGGAAGCCAGACATCTGGATTTTTACCTGACAGCTCATTTTCAAATGTCAACTGGAGACAGCGGCTTAAACTACCACTTTGCATACTCACATTCCACACCAGAGTGTTGGTTTGAGTAGCAGTTGCTCTGCCTCAGATCCAGCTCTTTGAGTGTGCTTGGAGGTATCCGGGGGCTCAAGCAATTGACCCAATGGACTTCCTGTTTGAGTCCTGGCTCCTCTGCTTTCAATCCAGCTTCCGGCTAATTAATCTGGGAAACAGAATATTGGCCCAAATACTTAGGAACCTGCCACCCACATGGGCATCCCAAATGAAGTTCCTGGCACCTGGTTTCAGCCTGGCCCAGTCCTGACTGTTTGCAGGCATTTGGGGAGTAAACCAGCAGATGGAATCTCTTTCTCTTTCTCTCTCTCTCCCTCCCTTCCCTTCCCTTCCCTTTCCCCCTTTCCTTTCCACTGCCTCTCCCTCTCTCCCTATCTTTTGCTTCCCATCACTCTGCCTTCTGAATAAAATTTTTAAAAACTTAACACAAACATTTGGTGCCATCAGTGAAAATGGCCTAGAGCTGCCAGCTGACTTTGCATTGTATCAAAAGTCTTATAACAGAATGAGGCCTTTTAAGGTGTCAAATTAAATGCTTCTAATAAATTTAATGTCCTTTAATCAAATTAAAATTTAATCAAAGGTATTTCACTTTGTTGTATGCATGCAAAAAAACCACCAAATAATAAAAAAGTAATAGTGATCCAGTTAAGTCACTGTGTCTTAAATGTCTACAAAATCCTTTTTTTTTTTTAAAGATTTATTTATTTATTTTTAAGTCAAAGTTATACAGAGAGAGGAGAGGCAGAGGAAGACAAAGAGAGAGAGAGAGAGAGAGAGAGATGTCTTTCACACCAACTGGTTCACTCCAGTTGTCCACAAGGGCTGGAGCTATGCCGATCCGAAGCCAGGAACCAGGAGATTCTTCCAGGTCTCCCACATGGGTGCAGGGGCCCAAGAACTTGGACCATCTTCTACTGCTTTCCCAGGCCATTTCAGAGAGCTGGATTGGAAGAGGAGCAGCCGGGTCTCAAACCGGCACACATATGGAATGCCAGCATTGCAGGCAGTGGCTTTATCTGCTTCACCACAGCACTTGCCCCTACAAAATCCTCTCAACACAACTAACATCAGAAAATGTGTCTTCTCACTTAGGGGGCTGGCCTGAAGGGTAGGTCAGTTTCATTACTTGGATGAGCTCTGTTGTTTTCTTGCATATTTTTCCCACCTCTTTTGTGGCCACTGCCATAGACCATGATGTGGCTGATTGAAAATGAAATTCTCTTGTTGTGTTGTCAATTACAAGTTTATGCCTCCCTATAACCTTATTTGCATTTTATGATGTTAACCATTGTAAGAATTTAAAGATTGGCATAAAATATGATACCATTAATTCAACAATATATTCTGTAGTATAAGCATAATAAAATTTAGGTTTGTAATACAATAAACAAATTGGATTCTAAGTAAATTATGAGGGCAAGATAATGTAGCAAGATGGTCTATAATAATTCAAAGGACTTAGGATGACAGAGTTTTTGTTACTTTTTAAAAAAATTGTGCAGAAAATGAAGATTCAAGTTCAGGACTTGATACTCTAGAGAAAAAAAAAGTTTTGTAGAAAATAAGGAAAAATGGACAACCTTGGATGGACATAAAATGAAATGTTTCTTCTTCAAATCACTTTTAAAATTTTCGTATAAAGATTTATTTATTTGAAAGAGAGAGCTAGAGAGCTCTTCCATCCACTGGTTCACTCCCCAGATGACTGCAACAGCCAGACTGGCAGGGCGGAAGCCAGGAGCCAGGGTTTCTCAGATGGGTGGCAGGGGCCTAGGTACTGGGCCATCTTCTGCTGCTTTTCCCAGGGAGCTGGATCAGACGTTAAGTAGCTGGGACATGGACCAACACCTATATGGATGCCAGTGTCACAGGCAGCGGCTTTACCTGCTGCGCAACACCACCAGCCCCTCAAATCAGTTTTAATTTTATGGCAAATGCTCACTCATCAGCACCACTGGGAAGTCCCTGGGCTGTTCCTACCTTTGGGATCAGCATTTTTCCAAGGATCTCACACAGAGTAGGGACCCAGTGAGGGAATTTTGGATTCAGTAATGTTGTTTCCTACAAGATACTCACCCCTAGTGAGTCCTTGAAATCAGCCACCTCCATGGTTTCTGTTCTATTCCTGGATGCAAAAACATTGGTCCATGTTGGGATGTACAAGGTTGAGAGTGCCAGGCTGGAGTTCAACCTTCCAAGGTTCCCATGTAGCCCTTGCCCTCTGAATTCCTAGCACTGCTGGCAGTGAGTTCAGACTGCTGCAAGGGAAGGAATGTTGTCTTCCTCCACTGAGGTTATCTTCTTGGAATAGGTGAAGAAAAAAAATCTAGAGCAAAATGCAAATGTGCAAGAAAAAAACTAAAGCAAAAATTATATCTTCATAAAATCTGTTGGCCCATAGAGCATTCTGAAGCATCTAGGTAGCAAAAACTCAGAAATATCTAGAAGCAGACATAAAAACAAAACAAAACAAAAAAAAGGAGAAGCAGCAGTAAAGGGAAGGCAGTGTGTGTCATTAGGAGAAAAAAACGGAGGAAAAATATCTACTATAGCTGTCCATCTTCTAGTTGATATTTTTATACTTTACTCAATATGTTTTTTTTTTTTGACAGGCAGAGTGGACAGTGAGAGAGAGAGACAGAGAGAAAGGTCTTCCTTTGCCGTTGGTTCACCCTCCAATGGCCACCGCGGCCAACGCACTGTGGCCGGTGCACTGCGCTGATCCGAAGCCAGGAGCCAGGTGCTTCTCCTGGTCTCCCATGCAGGGCCCAAGCACTTGGGCCATCCTCCACTGCCTTCCCGGGCCACAGCAGAGAGCTGGACTGGAAGAGGAGCAACCAGGACAGAATCCGGCACCTCGACCAGGACTAGAACTCGGGGTGCTGGTGCCACAGATGGAGGATTAGCAGTGCCGGCCTAAATATGGTTATTAAAGGTGGGAATTTGGAGAAGTCTCAACAAGTTGTCTTTACACAAAATATACCTGAGAAGACTTTATACTCTTGGGAATAAGTGTATCCAAATGTTTGAACTGGAAATTTTAACTAAACTTGACAGTGACACACAAAACCTTGCCTACTTTAATATAATTTGTTCTCCCCTCAAAATATAGTATAGAAAAAAGACAATTACCCAAATTTAAGTAGTTATTAGTTCTCTTGCTTCATGTAACTATTTTTGAAATTAATTTGCACACCAAAATACAATTTAGAGTAGACATGTATTATGAAACAATTCATTTCTCCAATAATCTGATACCTTTACATGTTTTTATTAGTGTTTTATTACTACTGCAAGTGTTGATATCTTTGTAACAAGCATTAAGATCACTTTAAGAAGCAAGTGATTCTATTATGAAGGCTACATAAACACTTCTAGCAGGGATGAGAAAATTTTTTTCTCAAAGGCCATTCAGATATTTATAACATTATTCATGAACCATACAAAATTATCAATTTAAAACTTAGCTTCCTTTTGCTATATTGAATTTCATGTACAGCCTATAGTTGCCTTGGCGGGGGCTGACCAAATGACTTTGCAGATGTCATATATGGCTGGAAGGCCGGAAATTCCCCACCCCTGAGAGGATGAGTATGTAGCTTTTGGTTGGTTGTTTGAGTTGAGTATCCATAGCACAGGAATTAAAGGTACTCCATCTTGAAAATTTTGATACAGATTAAAGACAGATTCCCAGGGCCAGCGCTGTGGCACAGAGGGTTAAAGCCCTGGCCTGAGTTCTGACATCGCAAATGGGCACTGGTTCTAGTCCTGGCTGCTCCTCTTCTGATCCAGCTCTCTGCTCTGGCCTGGGAAAGCAGTAGAAGATGGCCCAAGTCCTTGGGCCCCTGCACCCATGTGGGAGACCTGGAAGAAGCTCCTGACTCTTGACTTCGAATCGGTGCAGCTCCGGCTGTTGTGGTCATCTGGGGAGTGATCCAGCAGATGGAAGACCTCTCTCTGTGTCTCTACCTCTCTCTCTAACTCTGTCTTTCAAATAAATAAAAGGAGTCTTTTAAAAAGACAAAAACAACAACAACAAAAAAGCAGATTCCTTTGAAAACTGTTGGATGGCTCAGCAAGGAGCTCTACATATGATAGAAGATGTGCATACCTGACAGGGAAATGCAGAGGAATGAGCACAACTGCTTTATGAAAGTTAAGTGTCGCCAGCGCCGTGGCTCAATAGGCCAATCCTCCGCCTTGCAGCGCTGGCACATGGGGTTCTAGTCCTGGTCGGGGCGCTGGATTCTGTCCCGGTTGCCCCTCTTCCAGGCCAGCTCTCTGCTGTGGCCTGGGAGTGCAGTGGAGGATGGCCCAGGTGCTTGGGCCCTGCACCCCATGGGAGACCAGGAGAAGCACCTGGCTCCTGCCTTTGGATCAGCGCAGTGTGCTGGCCGCAGTGCATTGGCTGCGGTGGCCATTGGAGGGTGAACCAATGGTAAAGGAAGACCTTTCTCTTTGTCTCTCTCTCTCTCACTGTCCACTCTGCCTGTCAAAAAAAAAAAAAGTTAAGTGTCCAAAACAGCAATATTTCTAAATAAATATATTCTTTTAACCACATAAAACATGAGTGTGTAAGAAAATTATTAAATGTTTTAAGTAGGGCTTTGTCTCTTTAGCTTAACATTTATTTTATTATTTATTTATTTATTTATTATAATAATATTATTTATTTATTTAAATATATCCCTGAGGAAATTGAAAGAAGAATTTTTGAGAAGGAATATTTCTTGCATCCAGGCATGAAAATAATTGGATTTAGAAGTTTGTGTGCACTTGAAATTCTAAATATCTTGGAACCACAGAGAATTCAAGGACTTGGTACTTGGAAGAATATTAGGGAATCCATTAATCCCTGTAATGTAAGTGAAGGAAACCTTACACGTCTATGTTTATGTTCATTTTGTGGAGGTGAGGAGATTATACAGATCTATTCAAAGATCTCAAAACAGTTAAGAACCATCATAAACGAGGAATACGTCCATCAGATTTCCACATTTCTCATGGAGGGTAGACGAATCAAGTGAGGATAGGATTCACCTGGGCTCTACTGTGGCTATAGGTTGTACCTCCACCAGAAATCAAGAGTCCAGATAAACATTTGAGGAGCTCATCTGGGAAGATACTAGAGTCGATTCTGGAAGGAGACAATAAGAGGTAGGAACAGCACTGAGAAATGAGGGCTGGAAGTAAGATGAGTACCAACAGGCATTTGGTGCAGAGCTAATAGCTTAAAATAAGAGCCAAGTAAAGCCCTCGAAGTAGGAATCACAAGGTTTTGCTAGGCAGTGGTGGCAGGGCACTGCCTAGCTGCTGGGTCCCCTGGGTGCTGTCTCCAGAAACCAAAGTCATTCAGGTAGGTTAGTAGAAGGTGCCATGTCACATCCTAGGTTCAGGTTGGTACATCCTGCTTTCTTGGTCATAATTACTCCAGAACTAGGTAAGATAGAGTCTGTGGCTAAGTAAGACTGGAGAAAGGCATGGATCTAGTTAAAGTATGGTTCTGTGGACCAGAACTTTGAATTACAATCAGTTATGTAATGAGATATTTACTCTAAGTTACATTTGTTTGTAAACAGCAGTAATTTTCTTATTGCTCTTATCATACTTAATTTTCTTTATTGGCATCTTAGTCTTGCTATTTACTTGTGATGAGCAGTCAAAAGAATGTATTTGAATATCATTGACATGTTCACTTCTTTATTTTTTAACAAAACAATTTAAAATCAATAGGACAAATGATGAACCCAAATGCCAATGAATTCATGCCATTCTACATTGTGTAATTATCTACTTCAAAGGAACTAGCAAACATTACCAAGCATTTCTATAGATAATATACAACTAATTCCAGCACTAAATCATATAACCACTACATATTTGGATTTCAAATATAGATGAAAAAGTAAATTTTAATGAGATACAAAGATGCAAAAGTTTTAATGCAGTTAACTGGAACAAGTTGCAGGATTCTCTAACCATCCAGCTGGAAATTTCTCTAGATACATAGCTTAATAACCATAGAATTATTTCTGGTAGGACCTAAATCATTTCATTTGCCCAATTAAAAATATGTACATGAACCAGAGTATCACAGTTTATAGCTGGATCTGGCCACTAGTTTCCCAGAAATGTATTGAACACAACCGTTTTTCGATCTTCAAAGACATTTTGTTTCTGTCTTACTAGACTGAAGCTCCAAAAAATTCATGAGACTTATGTCAACATTGGTTTTCATTTTTAATGATCAGGAAAACAACATCTTTGTTGTAAATTAGATTTAAATAGTTAAGAAGAGAAAGACATTGTAGTGCAGCAGATTAAGCCACTGCAGCAGATTGCCCACCTTTCATGTCAGAGTGGCTGGTTCTAGTCCCAGCTACCCTGCTTCCCATACAGTTGTTTCAGTATAATTGGGAAGCTGAAGACAATGGCTCAAGTACTTGAATTCCTGCCACCCACGTGGGAGGCCCTGATAGAGTTCCTGGCTTCTGGCTTCTGTGTGGCCCAGACCTGTGTGTTTCAGCCATTTGGAAAGTGAATGAGCAGATGAAAGATATCTCTCTCTCTCATAAATAAATACATCTTTAAAGAATAAACACTTAAGCAACCAGTTAATTAACTATAACCTCATGTATGGCATGTATTTTACTGACAGGATAGAGGAGGGGGAAGAATAAAACGACTTTGGTTCAGGATACTTGTAAGTGATAGAGTATGAAGAAATGACTTGATTGTGTTTCAAAGAGTGGTATAGAGAAAGCAAGGATCCTTAAGAAGTTGGAGTCATTGGGGTAAATAAATTAATGTGGTCATCTAAAAGGAAAATAGTTGGAGGAGTTTTAATGAAAAGCAAAAAAAGTACTAAGAGAAAAAAATCAGCTAGCAGTCTTAAGACTGAAGAAGAGTAGTAAGTGACCCCTGGTGCTTATTTTTGCAAGAGAAGAAGTATAGTTGATTTTGATAAAAGAGGAAAGCACGAGATTCAGGAAGGTGTACATTCTTCCAAATATGTACTGAAAGGTATGGATGTAGTCTCCATCCTGGAGACTGCATAGATTTGGGAAATGATTAGTTCACATTGGAGCAGAGAGATGAACATTTTTTGGAAAGTTTACCTAAAAGAGAAAAGTCTAATGACCAGAAAAGAAGTATGACTAGTACTTGAAACATTTTAATGTGTGTGACTGTAACTAGTGGACTGCACAAAAGATAATCAGCTGAATCTAATGTTAAGTGTTTTCTCCACTGAGTGGCTCAGCCTTGAGTCCTAGCACAATGTTATAACATAAAAAAGTATAATAGTTATAGTACTGCATACTATACTTTAGAGTTTAAATGTTAAAATTCTCAACAATGCAAAAACATGAAAAACTGACATAGGTTGAGAGGTAGAAGTACTTGAGTAGAAACAAAGCCAAGAGATATAAACTATGGTTAATGGCCCAGAAATGAGGGCTCACATATGATGTTTGAATGTTTGCTAAATTGTATGGAAAGGAGAGGGACAGTGGAAAATGCCTAAGTGAAGTAATCCACAGCTAGTATATCAATCAGTAAGAAAATGTAAATTTTTAAAATCAAGAAATAGGAGAGTATGTGAGCTGGGCTGAATGGTATCCTCTACAATTCATGTGTAACCAGAAGCTGGGAAAGTGACTTTTTTGGAAGGAGGGTATTGTGGTCCATTTTTCTTAGTGTAACAAAATACGAGGGGTCTTCAGAAAGGTCATAGAAACACACTTTATGAAAATACTGCACATGAATTTCAAGTTCTTTGCACCAAAACTTATCTTTCAATACCATTATTTTTCCATGAACTTTCTGAAGTGCCCAAGTTAGGTTAACTTTCTAAAGAAAAGATTTATTTATTTACTTCACAGTCCTGGAGATTTAAAGGCATGGTGCTAGCATTGGTTCAGCTCTGGTGAGAACTTCATGACAGATGACAGGAACAAGAGGGAGAAAGAGAGATCCTGTCCTCAAAATAGGAAGCCATAGATCAGATGGGGCCTGGTTCAGGCTTTATTTTGCAAGAAATAGCCAGAGTCCCACAAGAAATACCTCAGTTTCTTCTAAGAACCAAGCTTTGATGACTTAAGGACTCCCCACCGCACCCCATTTCTAAAAGGGCTACATCATCCCCCAACATCACCACTCTGGGGACCAAGCTTGCATGCACATGAAACAAATCATAAGCAAACATAGCACAGGGGCTCTGCAGAGGTAATGACTTGGCTGATGGTGGGTGAGATGTCCAGTAACTGACTTCCTGTGAAAACACATATACACGGAAGTCACATGCACAGGGAAGTCAGCTGGGAGAAAATGGTGGTAGAAATTGGGGTGATGGAATTGGAAGGCAGGGAGAGGAAAAGAAGCGTTTTTCTCCCAGGACAGCTTTCAATGGGAATAGAACCTCATCTAGACCTTGACTTTGGTCTCCAGAACTATGAAAGGATGAATGAGTTATTTTAAGATCAAACACCTGTGTAATTTATTACATAGCTCCGGAAAAGTAGCTAGCAAGGTAACCACGAGAACAGCCAAAACGCATTAGAAGTTGCTGTCACTGAGAAGGCGATTTGTAAGAACAGAAGGTTAAAGCTGATATTTCTTGCTTTTCTTTATAAAACTATACTTGTAATTTAATGCCTTTTTATTTTGAGTTCTTGATAATTCAACTTTTTTTTCCTTTTTTGATTTTGTTTGTCTTTACTTGGTAGCCACAGAGAAGGTTCCAAGTGAAAAATATAGTATTTATATTTTTGAAAGTAGTAAATATAAAAAGCTAAATGTAAACTATTAATATTCTTAATTGGGAAATACATTATCAACTAGAACAAGGACAAATAATGTGAAATAATGGTAAACAAAGCTAGAGTTATAAGAGTATTTTGACAGCTATACTATGAACTATCTGTGAAGAAATAGAAGTGGAAGTACAATAAAGACCTTCAGATGCTATTGAAAGAATCATTCAAATTGGTAATGTATATTGAGGATATCCTGGAATTTTTTACTTTCTAACATGATACATCTGAAATAAGTCACTTTTACTAATTTGACAATTTTCACTTGATATTACATGCCCATTGACCTCTTTTGTGCATAAGAGACTCAATACTAACCTTATGGCAGCTACAATAAATAGAAAACTTCATTGACTTTTTATTGTTATAAAGAATGTTGTCTAAATATTTAATGGCCTATGTGGTTCCTAATAGGCATTGCATAAAATCTGTTAAATAAATATTGTTACCAAATTGTGGGTGGACAGTTTGTTTTAAGTGACAGAAGCAGATTGGACAACTCCACTTCTTACCAACTATGTTGTTGCCTTGGGCAAGTTGTTTAACCTCTCTGCCTTGGTTTCCTGGTTATGGTGAAGATTCCCTGAAATGAATGAAAAAAAAATTTACACAGTAACTGGCAAGAAATCCACTTTCATAATAATTGATTCTTTTTCCTCACTACAGCAAACACTCAGCACAGTTCATCCATTTGTTCCTGTTCTGCTTTTCAGTCTCCTTGACAGTACACTCTGGGTAGCTACATACTCACCTAAACAACCTTGTAGAAATTGAGATAATTCCAGAAATTTGTCTTATTTATTACCTAAAAGGAGCAATAACTATATGTGTAAATTATTGATATATTGAATATCTTTTTAAAAGGATTTATTTTATTTATTTGAAAGACAGAGTTACAGAGAGAGGGAGAGAGAGAGAGAGAGAGAGAGAGAGAGAGACAGGTCTTCCTTCTGCTGGTTCACTCCCCAAGCGGCCACAACAGCCAGAGATGAGCTGATCTGAAACCAGGAGCTAGGTGCTTCCTCTGGGCCTCCCACACAGGTGCAGGGACCCAAGGCCATTCTCCACTGCTTTCCCAGGCACAGTAACAGGGAGTTGGATTGCAAGTGGAGCAGCTAGGACTCAAACAGGCACTGTGGAATGCTGGTGCTGCAAGATAGAACTTTAACCTGCTGTGCCACAGCACCAGCCCTTATTTGAGTATCATGTTTTGCTACTTGAGTCAATGCCCCATCCCTCCATTTGAAGGAGTCAATGTAATAGATTTTTCTTTTACAATTTCTTCTATGCCTCAATAATTTCATGGAGGTATTAATTTTTTGTTTTTATATTTGTTATTAGTATAAAGAGAACAGACTTCATGCATTCCAAAGGTAAAGTTCCAAGGAGGCACAAACACTTCCCTCCTCTTTCCCCACCCTGCCCAGTCCTCCTCCTTCCTTCCTCTCACTTCCATTGGAGACACAATTTTAATCCACTCTATATTCATAAACTTAATTCACCACTAACCATAATATTCAACAAGTAAAAAGTAGGAAGACCACAGTTCCACAGGAGTATAAACAATGGCTAAAAATAACAATCATATCTCAAAGTGACCATTTCAAATTTGTTAATTTTTTTCAAAAAATGCTCTTCATTTCACTGATATTTTGTATATTTTTGTTTCAGTTTTGTTTATTTCTTCTCAAATTTTTATTATTTCTCTCCTCCTACTAATTTTGGGTTTGGCTTGTTCTTGTGTCTCTAGGTCCTTGAAACTCATTGTTAGTTCATTTATTTGATGCCTTTTCAATTTCTAAATGTAGGCACTAATTGCTATAAACTTCTCTCTTAACCATGCTTTTTCTGTATGTCATAAGTTTTGATATGTTGTGTTGTCATCTTCAGTCATTTCTAGGAAATTTTTATTTCTCTTTTGATTTCTTCCTTTACCCACTGTTCTTTCAGGAACACGTTGTTCAGTCTCTAAATATTTGCATATATTCTAGAGATTCTTAAGTTGTTAATTTCCAGTTTAGTTCTGTTGTGGTCAGAAAAGATACAAGATATGATCATTCTTTTGAATTCCTTTTCAGGCATTTCATCAATCTCTTCATAGTATTAAAGTGTTGTTTTGTTCCTTTTAGGGAGTCATATTATATTCCTTGTTCATATTTCTTGTATTTCTTCATTTACTTTTAGGTATTTGTGGAGACACTTGTTGGTTTTCTCCTCTGACGCCTTTTATCTTTGAACTATGCCTCTGTGGCTCAGTGGAGCGTGTGCACCTTCAGTGGATATCGAAGTGTGTGCTGAATGAGGAGTGGAGTCCTGGTAACTGCTCTTGAGTCGGGCAAGAGTTCAGGGTGACACACAAGTTGGGCATGGTTGATGTCCTCTATTGTCAGCAGAGGGAGGGTATGTTCACGTCTGCTGGCATAATCATAGTTTCACCTCCTCTCTGGCAAGGCGATCAATGCCTGGGCTTAGCCCACAGTGACTACAACCCCCTCACCCATGAAGGTGGATGCACAATCTGTGTCGTTCTTAGTGTGAACGTGGAACCCTCTGCAATGACTCACCCCAAGGCACTAAGGGATCTCAGACTCTGAAGACAGACACAGTGATTGCCTAGAGACCCAGCTATACCCTGACTCTGTCGTGCAGTCACAGACTTCCCACAGTCATAGCACAGAAGGCTCCCACAGTCACAGTGTGCGGGGGATCCTCTGTCAGCCGCACGAGCCTGCCCCATATGTGGAGAGAGCCAGCTGGCTGTGGGCGCTCTGCCTTGGAAGTTGAAGTGCAGCTCTTGTGATAGAGTCGGGGGAGGGAGCCTCTCAATCCTAAATGGGCACCCAGCCCCCTGCCAACCCTCCAGGCCACACTCAAAGTCAGTGGGGCGCTCAGAGTTAGCCCTCTGATAAAATTCCCTCACTGTAAGTGCACATGAGTTGCTGCAGCCTGCACTCGTGTTTATTAAGATGGTACTTCCTCGCTGAGAGTCTCTGGGCACCCTTGTAGAGGGATGAGGAGAAAGAAATGTGCGCTCTTAAGGGGGCACCCTGTCCCCTGCTAGCACTCCAGGATGGACTCTAATTCAGCTAGGTCCACAAGGTTCTCTCACGCAATATCAGTATCATCGGTGACATGGGCTATTACAGTCTCCTCCCACCTTGCTCCTGGAAGCTAGTATTCCCTCCAGCCCCAGCTGCAGGAGTGTCCCTGCTCACTGTGTATTTGTGCTGCCCATGCTGCTCCACACTGCCCTCTCCTTTCTGTAGAATTTCCACAGTAAACGTCTCTCCAACTCTCCCCTGGTAATGCTCTCCCTCTGTTTTCCTTCTGTTATCTTTCTGTGGTCAAAATCAGCATGTCTTTTCCCTAATCAGCCACCATGGATCTTCAATTTCAGTTTATTCAATTTAGCTTTTTTTTTTCCAGGCAGAGTTAGACAGTGAGACAGAGACAGAGAGTTATAGACAGTGAGAGACAGAGAGAAAGGTCTTCCTTCCGTTGATGCACTCCCCTAATGGCTGCTACAGCTGGTGCTGTGCCGATCCAAAGCCAGGAGCCAGGTACTTCCTCCTGGTCTCCCATGTGGGTGCAGGGACCATCCTCCACTGCCCTCCTGGGCCACAGCAGAGAGCTGGACTGGAAGAGGAGCAACCAGGACTAGTACCCAGCACTCCATCCAGGACTAGAACCTGGGGTGCTGGCGCCGCAGGCAGAGGATTAGCCTAATGAGCCATGGCACCAGCCTTTTTTTTTTTTTAAGGGCATGTATTTATCTATTTGAAAAGCAGAGTTACAGAAAAGGAGAGAAAGACAGAGAGGGATTGAGATCCTCCATCTACAGGTTCACTCCCATATGACTACAACAACCAGGGCTGGACAAGGCTGAAGCCAAGAGCCTGGAACACCACCCAGGTTTCCCATGTGTGTGGCAGGTGTCCAAGTACTTGGACCATTGTCCACTGCTTTCCCGAGCATATTGGCAGGGAGCTGGATCAGAAGTAGAGCAGCTAGGCCTGGAACCTGTGCTCATATGGGATATTGACATCACAGGTGGTAGCTTAACCTGCTATACCACCTGCTGGCCCAAATTTAACTCTAAGTCAGAGCTACAGAGAGATGGAGAGAGAGCGAGAGAGCGAGAGAGCGAGAGAGCACGTGAGAGCACTTATACTTGCTGGTTTGCTCCCCAGATGGTGCCAGTTCATAGTGGCTTTTATGTACTATGCATTAAACTGCCCCCACCAAATTAACTCTTATGGGCATTACTGGGTTAGAAAAAAATTTTAAAATAGCTATGTTAGCAAGTTTCTAGGTCAAACATAAGAGAGCAGATAATTTGGTAGGGAGTTTAGGTGTCTGAAAATAGGGCAAACTAAATGTGAACATAGACTTGGACTTCTAATAAGGCTGAGTATCTCAAAGGGCAAAATGATGTGAGCTGATAGGCCTGGCAAATGATTGAATAAACAAGTGGATTGCTGTAACATAAACTCCGTCATTTTGTAATAATGAGCTTTGGCCTTCATGTATGTGACTCAGTGCATGATGTGGTAATGCTGTCCCTCCAAGGAATAAATGGGGCCAAATGTTCCGAGAGGGTTTCCTTTCCTTGTCCGAGGCCACTTGGGGAAGAAACAAAGAAGGGGAGCTCAGAGCAGAGCCACTCGTATTTGAGGATCTGTGGAGAGAGTCATCCAAGTTCATGTTCTTGATGTCTTTACTCCAACAGTCTATAGGGTTGTAGCTCCCTCACACAGGATCTGTGCAGATGTGATTAATTAAGTCACAGTGAGGTTTTATTGGATGAGAGTGAGTCTGGATCCAAATCTTTGCTTTATTCACTTCTGGGTGTTTCCAGTGGTCTTAAAAACTGTCATAAACTTAAATCAGCCTCAAATTTGTTTGCATTAATCTACGAATGCATGAGTAGGGGTGGGCTTTGAGGCACAGAGGGTTAGACTGCTCACTTGGGCTGTTCCCATCTCTGTGGTCCGAGCCCCGGATCTCTACTTCCAATCCAGCTCCTTGTTAATAGGCCTGGGAAGGCAGCAGATGATGTCCCTGTCATCTGTGTTAGAGACCCCAGTGGAGATCCAGGCTCATAGTTTCAGCCTGACCCAGCCCCAGCTGTTGAAGACATCTGGGGAGAAAACCAATGGATGGAAGATCCCCCCCCCACACACACACATTCTGCCTTTCAAATAAATGAATCTTTAAAAAATACACAAGTGTTTTTTAATACTCATAAGGTTATTTCAAAAACTCATGGAAAATGGTATTAAGAGAAAAATTTGGAATGGGTGCTTGCTACAGTGATAAAGATGCCACTTTGGATGCCTGCATCCCATATCCGAGTACCTAAATTCCAGTCTCTACTTCCAATCCAGCTTCCTGCTAATGTGCACCCTGGAAGTCAGCAGTGGTGGCTCCAGTGGCTGGATCCCTGCCACCCATATGAGAGACCTGGATTAAGTTCCTAGTTTCTGTCTTTACCCTGGCCCAGCCTGGGTGCCGTGGACAATTGGAGAGTGAGCCAGTAGATGGACGATCTCTTTATCTCTTTCTGCCTTTCACATAAATAAAAATAATTTTAAAAAGTGAAAAAGATAAGTTTATTTTGCTGCAAAAAGTTTTGAACTTCATGCATAGGGTTTTTGTACTAGGCATTTTCCATGAACATTTAGAAGGTGTGTGAGAAATGTATGCATAAAATTAGCAGCTGATTGGCTGTGAAAGACAAATAGAATGACGGAAATATGCTTGATTCTGATTCAACTATTGTGAGCTGGGGGCAAGAAGCTTTGTTTCTGACAAATTCCCATCTCAAGTTTATAAAAGATACATACAGATCAGCCCTGCAGCTCTGTGGAACTCCTCTGTCCATCCCCATCCTGATTACTTCCCCCAGTGCAACATCATCAATTGGCCTTTTGCTTTGTCCAGAGAGACGGTTCTGCAAGCCTGGTGTCCCCTAAGCAAGTAAGAAACTCAGCTTCATATTAAAAATATTGGAGGGGTAATCTCTTCACCTGAAACTTGTCAAATTATTGTGACCTGTGCTCTCATAACATCATGTTGGCAAAATAGCTATCAAACTGAAGCAATCTTGCTCCCCTAGTCCTGGTTCAATGTACTTTTCACTCCAGTGTGGGAAATACCCTGGGTGTCTCAGCATCTGCCTCTTTATGGGGCAAATTTGCACATGGAGAAAGGAGAAAACAAGCAGAATATTCATAAATCATAAGTTCACTTCAAGCCTGTGGAAGGAAACAAAAATGATCCTTGGGGTAGGTCATATATGGCATTATTCTTCAGAAACATTCCTTGAAACCATAATATTTACAAATTATTGAAAATTAAGCAATGAGTACACACTTCAAGGGATTTGTTCTAAAATTATGCATTACATCATAAAAAAGTATATTGGAGGGGCTGATACTGTGGTGTAGTAGGTTAAGCATCCAACTGTAGTGCTGGCATCTCATACAGGCACTGATTCAAGTCCTGATTGATTCACTTCTGATCCAGCTTCCTACTGATGGCCTGAACAAAGTGGAGGATAGTGAAAATTTTTGGGCCCCTGCACCTGCGTGGGAGACCAGGAAGAGGCTCCTGGCTTTAGATCACCCCAGTCCCAGCTGTTTCTGCCATTTGGGGAGTGAACCAGTGGATGGAAGACCTCTCTCTGTCTCTCCCTCTCTCTGTAACTCTGCCTCCCAAATACATAAATAAATCTTTTTTAAAAAGTGTATTGGAAAAATTGGACTTTATCCAGACTAAAAACTTGCTTTGCAAAAGGGATTGCAGACTTACGCCTAGAATATACTATTTTGAAATGACTTTTCAAATTTAACAAATTTTTAAAATCTGTGTAGATAATGGGCAAAAGATAATAGCAACATTTTACGAAAGAGCATATACAGATGGTGAATCAGCACACCAAGTGCGCTCATCATTTCCCATCAGAGAAATGCATGCTAAACACAGTGAGAGATCACCACCCTCCTATCAGATTGGTTAAAACAAAAAATATGAGCCGCATCAAATGCTGCTGAGATTACAGAGAAAGCAGATCACTCACACATTGCTACCAGGAGGTGCCAACAAAACAGCCCCTTTGAAAAACAGTTTGGCAGTTCCTTTTGAAGCTGTAAGTGGACTTGCCATTCAGCCCAGCCATTGCATTTGTGGGTGTGTATCCTAGATAATCAAAAGCTTTTTTTTTTTTGAACAGAACTTGTACAAGAACATTCACAGCAGTTTTATTTGTAATAGTCGAATATGGGCAACTATCCAGCATACTTCAATTTGTGAGTAGTTTAACAAACTATGGTATATCAGTACCATGGAATCAGCTGTTAAAAAAAAATGGAGGGGCTGACGCTGTGGCCCTGTGGGTGACGCTGTGGGTAAAGCCACCTCCTGCAGTGTCGGCATCCCATATGGGTGCCGGTTTGAGTCCTGGTTGCTCCACTTCTGATCAAGCTCTCTGCTATGGCCTGGGAAATAGTAGAAGGTGGCCCAAGTCCTAAGGCTCCTGCACCCACATGGGACACTCTGAAGAAGCTTCTGGATCCTGGCTTCAGATCAGCGCAGCTCTGACCATTGCGGCCAACTGGGGAGTGAACCTGTGGATGGAAGACCTCTCACTCTCTCCCTGTCTCTCCTTATCTCTCCGTGTAACTCTTTCAAATTAAAAAAATTAAAAAAAAAAATGGACTGGGGGCCAGGGCTCTGGAATACGAGGCTACACCTCTGCCTGCAGCACCAGCATCTCATATGATCACCAGTTCATGTCCTGGCTGCTTTTCTGATCTAACTCTCTTGCTTGTGGCCTGGGAGGGCAGTGCAGGATGGCCCAAGTGCTTGGGCCCCTGCACCCACATGGGAGGCCTGGAAGAAGCTCTTGGTTCCTGGCTTTGACTTGGCTCAGCTCCAGGCACTGCGGCCACTTAAGAAGTGAACCAATGGATGGAAGACTTCTCTCTCTCTGTCTCTCCCTGTCTCTGTCTGTAAGTCTGCCTCTTGAATCAATAAAAAAATGTATAAAAAAGAAATGGATTGTTGATAGACACAGTTATTATGCTGAATGAAAAGAAAGCCAATCTCAAAAAGTTACCTGTTGCACAGTTCCATTTCTACAACAATTGCTAAATAACATAATTTCAAGAAATGGAGAGGAGATTAATAGTTGCCAGAGGTTAGGAATGTGAGGGGACTATGAGGGGAGTGGATGTGACTATAAAGAGGTAACACAGGGTGCTGGTGTTCTGGTTAATCTACCACTTGCAAGGCTGGCTTCCCTTATTACAGTATCAGTTCATGTTCTGATCATGCTTCCTGCTAATGCTCCTGGAAAAGCAGTGGATGATAGCTCATGTCCTTGGGCTCCTGCCACACACATGGGAGACCTAGAAAGAGCTCATGGCTCCTGATTTCTATCTGGCCCAGCCTTGTTTTGTTTTGTTTTTTTAAGGATTAAAACTTTATTTCCTTCTTTTTTTTTAACTTTTATTTAATGAATATAAATTTCCAAAGTACAGCTTATGGATTACAATGGCTTTCCCCCCAATAACTTCCCTCCCAGTCACAACCCTCCCCTTTCCTGCTCCCTCTCCCCTTCCATTCACATCAAGATTCATTTTTAATTCGCTTTATATACAAAAAATCAGTTTAGTATATATTAAGTAAAGATTTCAACAGTTTGCATCCACATAGAAACACAGTGAAAAATACTGTTTGAGTACTAGTTATAGCATTAAGTCACAATGTACAGCACATTAAGGACAGAGATCCTACATGAGGAGTAAGTACACAGTGACTCCTGTTGTTGACTTAACAAATTGACACCCTTGTTTATGGCATCAGTCTAGGCTCTTGTCATGAGTTGCCAAGGCTATGGAAGCCTTTTCAGTTCACGGCTCTGATCATACTTAGACAAGGTCATAGTCAAAGTGGAAGTTCTCTCCTCCCTTCAGAGAAAGGTACCTCCTTCTTTGCTGACCTGTTCTTTCCACTGGAATCTCACTCGCGGAGATTTTTCATTTAGGTCATTTTTTTTTTTTTTTTGACAGAGTGTCTTGGCTTTCCATGTCTGAAATACTCTCATGGGCTTTTCAGCCGGATCCGAATGCCTTAAGGGCTGATTCTGAGGCCAGAGTGTTGTTTAGGACATCCGCCATTCTGAGTCTGCTGTGTATCTCGCTTCCCATGTTAGATTGTTCTCTCCCTTTTTTATTCTATTGGTTAGTATTTTCAGAGACTAGTCTTGTTTATGTGATCCCTTTCACTCTTAGTCCTATCATTATGATCAATTGTGAACAGAAATTGATCACTTGGACTAGTGAGATGGCATTGGTACATGCCACCTTGATGGGATTGAATTGGAATCCCCTGGTATGTTTCTAACTCTACCATTTGGGGCAAGTCAGCTTGAGCATGTCCCAAATTGTACATCTCCTCCCTCTCTTATTCCCACTCTTATATTTAACAGGGATCACTTTTCAGTTAAATTTCGACACTTAAGAATAACTGTGTATTAATTACAGAGTTCAACCAATAGTATTAAGTAGAACAAAAAAAATACTAAGAGGGATAAAATATTACATTGTACATCAACAGTCAGCTCAAGGGCTGATCAAGTCACCATTTCTCATAGTGTTCATTTCACTTTAACAGGTTTCCTTTTTGGTGCTCGGTTAGTTGTCACCAATCAGGGAGAACATATGATATTTGTCCTTTTGGGACTGCCAGCCTTGGTTTTTAGGATCATTTGGCAAGTGAACCAGTGGATAGATCTCTCTCTGAATCTCCCTGTTTCTTTAGTTACTCTGCCTTTCAAACAAACTAATGAATATTTTTAAAGAGGTAGTGCAGGGAAGTGTTTTAATGTTAATGATGCATGAATCTATATATGTGCTAAAATAAAAATCAATATGTACACACATACATGTATAAATGGCAAAATCAGAATAAATTCCATGGTTTGTACTAATGTTGATTACCTTAATTTAGTAGTTAATAGAGTAATTCATTACTCTGCCAAATAATGTAATATCAAAAAAGACTAAGATAGAGGTCAACTGGTAGAGATCTAACAGATTGAACACATAGTCTAATGTAATAGTATAAAACATTTTTTATGTGTTCTAAACTTTAAAAAGTTTGCTTTAGATATGTTGGCTGTCTCATATTGTCTTAGGAAGTAATGTCTTTTGTTATTGATTCCAGCTTTAGAAATTTTACATCTTTTCTTTTTGTTTGATTTTTAAATTTCAATTTAGTCTTAAAAAACACTATTCTAAAAAAGTAGCTGTTGGGGCAGGCAACATGGCATTGTGGCACAGTGGGTTAAGCCTGTGATGACAGCATCCCATATGCCTTCTGGTTTGAGTTCTGGCTGCTCCACTTCTGATTCATCTTCCTGCTAGTATGCCTGAGAAGGCAGCAGAAAATGGCCAAGTACTTGAGCCCCTGCCACCTGTGTGCTGTGTCTGGACTCAGATGAGCTCCTGGCTCCTGACTTCAGCAAGGCCCAGCCCCAGGCATCTGGCCTTTTCAGGAGTGAACAAGTGTATGGAAACTCTATTGTGCATTTCTCTCTCTCTCTCTCTCTCTCTCTCTCTGTCTCTCTCTATCTGTAATTCTGTCTTTAAAATAAATGAATCTTAAAAAATAGTAAAATGCTTGTTGTTAAAAATCCAAAAAGCAGAGAGCCACCATTGTGGTACATGTGAACATAATTGCTATTAAAATATTGGATTAACTTCTCAGAAATGCATCTGCCATCATGAACAAGGGACAGTTGTGTTTACGTTTTTATTTTTATGCAAACAGAATTCAGTTGAAAGGAAGTATAATAATGTTGGTTCCTGTCACACAGTGTGTTCAAATGGAACATAGTTCCTTTATCCTCATGTTTTTGGTTAAAATTTCTAATTGCTTGGTTTTTCTGGACCAAGTTGGAATTTGCTTGAAAACCTCCATACTGGCAGCTTTTCCAGCACTGGTTTGAGTTTTGGTGTGGCAAATGGGATTGATTTCTGTTCCACAACTAAAATGTCACAAGTAGGAAACTGATGCAGAAGGAAGCACAGGCATATCCCAAGAAATTCCTAGAGCCTAATTTTAATTTTTTAATGAAACCATTTTAATATCTAAATATGAAATTGGGTTTCCCATTTTTGAAAAATTTTCTGATTATGAAAAGCTCAGTGTCCTGTATTTATTTTGATTTATCACCTTATTTTCCAAAGGCAATTTAGGCCTCCTAGTTTTCAATAGACCTGAGCAGTCCTCATAGGATCCTCAGCAGTTGCCCTTGGGTCAGCTTCACTCACTTGATCTAGCCAAAAGGCCGAGAAGCAATTGGTCAGCTTCTATCTATAGTTTTCCCATAGTCCACTCACCATAACCTGTGCCGAGGCTTTGCTTTGTCTCAGAGGAGGCCAAATGCCACGGCCAACAACCCCACTGGTGAACCGTGTGTCTTTCCAAACCTTTTATTCAAGACACCTTTTCTTCTGGGTCTTCTAGTGAGGCTGAACTTGTGCACCTTACCCTGCTGTCTCCCAGCAGTAGATTTAGAATACACCTCAGTCACCTCACACACGCAGAGCAATGCATCAAACTTGTGCACAGTGCATCCGACTTGCTAAATCCATCTCCCAGGTTAACGTTCCAGGCAACATGCAGATTGACACAGTCACATGTGCCTCAGGCCTAGAAGACAAGTTCCACCTTACACCTTAGTAAAAATTCTCATAAGTTGTGGCTGTACTTCCTGCTAAGATCACTGACCCTCTGAATATTTTGTGTTCTAGAACTGAAGAGGCACGTGATTAAGCCTTGTTTGCTCTCCTTGCAGATAAGCCACCACCCCTAGGACACTTTCACAGACTCCCATTGTTCACTGCACTCATGCGTTAAACTGGTGCTCTTAGGGGAAAGCACATTTTTCTAGACACCTTGTCAGCTCCTTGGAATTTATTTAATGGCTCAACCCTGGGCCTTCCAAGACTCAGCATGATCTATTCCTGGGCCATGAGGACCCCCATATTCACCCTCATGTGTACTATAGGACAGCTAGACTGTCAGCTCGTCATTTCACAGCTATTATTCTTTCAATGACAAAATCAAATGTTTAAATCTATTTAAAGAAAATGTTACGTCAATAATCTTCATGATGTTATTTTGGTGTCATGTGAAGCCGGAAAACATTTCCTTTTTTTTTTTCTTTTTTTTAAAATTAATTAATTAATTAATTTTTTTTTTTTGACAGGCAGAGTGGACAGTGAGAGAGAGAGACAGAGAGAAAGGTCTTCCTTTGCCGTTGGTTCACCCTCCAATGGCCGCCGCGGCCGGCGCGCCGTGACCGGCGCACCGCGCTCATCCGATGGCAGGAGCCAGGAGCCAGGTGCTTTTCCTGGTCTCCCATGGGGTGCAGGGCCCAAGCACCTGGGCCATCCTCCACTGCACTCCTGGGCCACAGCAGAGAGCTGGCCTGGAAGAGGGACAACCGGGACAGAATCCGGTACCCCGACCGGGACTAGAACCCGGTGTGCCAGCGCCGCAAGGAGGAGGATTAGCCTGTTGAGCCATGGCGCCGGCCAGCCGGCAAACATTTTCTAAGAACTTTTTTTATTAATACGTTTTATGAAACAGTGTTTAAAAGATGAAGGAATATGGGATCAGTGTTGTGGCACAGTAGGTTAAAACATGGAAGGCAAAGCCACTGCCTGAGTCTCCAGCATTGGAACCACAGTGTGAGTCCCGGCTGCTCTGTTTTTGATCCTCTCTGCTTCCGCTCCTCAGAAGGCAGTGGATGATGGCCCAAGTACTTAGGCTAATGCCACCCACGTGGGTGAAACAGAGCGGAGCTCCTGGCTCCTGACTTCGGCTTGGCCCAGCCCCAGATGTTGCTGACCTTTGGGGAGTATACCAGTGGATGGAAGATCTCTTTCTCCCCCTCTCGCTGTCATTCTGCCTTCCAAATAAATAAAATAAATCTCTTTAAAGACAAACGAAAAAAGAAGGGAGAATAGCATTAGCAGAATACCACAGGGAACAGAAAAAACCCTGAAACTATAGGCCATGTTTTACCAACTTGTTCCATTTCAAGTTCTTCAAATCTAAAATGCAGGTATCATTCACAATTTGGAGGTGACAGAATCTCAAAGGAGTGCTGGAGCCAGAATGTAAATAGGTCTCTCTCCTTTCAAAGCCCATCACTTTTTCTCCTTGAGGTCAGAGAAAACAGGAAACAAGGCCAACCAGGCATTTAGGGAGTGATGTTTGATTTCTGTTCCTTGCACTGACTGGATGGGCTATTCATAAATTGTTGACTGTTGTTTTTCATCTTTACTGGGCAAAAAGATGGAGCACTTGTAATTTATTTTGAACCCTTCCCCATCCCCCCTCCCAGCTAACATTATAGTGCAGGTAGAGCTTTCCAGGTGAAAGATAAAGGCAGACTACAACATTATTATTTTTAATATTTCAATTTAGCTCAGTGGATCAAAGTATGTCTATAAAAATAAAACATGTTTTGGCAGTGTCGTTCTAATTTTATTCTATCATTTAAAGAACACAGTTTCATTTTGACCAATAATATTGTTCTTTGAACTTAATTACAGGATTCATATTGGAAAAGCCTCAACTCAAGTCACAGAAACTTAGCAATAGGTGTAAATGCATATGAGGGGGGAAAGAAGTATTACTATGAAAAACAACTTTTTAAAGAATTATTTATTTATTTGAACTATACAGTTACAGAGAGGGAGAGGCAGAGACAGAGAGAGATCTTCCATCTGCTGCTTCACTCCCCATATGGCTGTAATGGCCAGAGTTAAGCCAGACTGAAGCCACAAGTATGGAATTTCACCCATGTCTCACTTATAGGTGAAGGGGCCCACGCACTTAGGCCATCTTCTGCTGCTTTCCCAGGCACATTAGCTGGGAGCTGGATTGAAAGTGGAGCAGGCCGGCACCGTGGCTCAATAGGCTAATCCTCCCCCTGCAGTGCCAGCACCCGGGGTTCTAGTCCCAATTGGGGCTCTGGATTCTGTCCTGGTTGCTCCTCTTCCAGTCCAGCTCTCTGCTGTGGGCTGGGAAGGCAGTGGAGGATGGCCCAGGTCCTTGGGCCCTGTACCCGCATGGGAAACCAGGAGGAAGCACCTGGCTCCTGGCTTTGGATTGGCACAGCGCCAGTTGTAGTAGCCACCTGGGGGGTGAACCAATGGAAAAAGGAAGGGGTTTCTCTCTGTCTCTCTCTCTCACTGTCTAACTCTAACTCTGCCTGTCAAAAAAAAAAAAAAAAAGAACCCTTAGGCTCTTGGTGTTCTCTGGGGTGAACAGCCCCTTTTCAGCTGGGCAGGGCCTTGGGAACCCCTGTTCTATTCTGGGTGTCCATGACGCTAGTGTTGTTAGTTTCCACATATGGGTGAGATCGTGCTGTATGCAGTTTTCTGTGCTTGGCTTATTTCTCATACCACAGGGGCCCTCATTTCCATCCATACTGTTTTAAGTGACTGCGTTTCCTCCTTCTTTATGGCTGAATAGTTTTCCACTGTATGTGTGCACCACACTCTGTTTCTCCGTTTGTCAATTGATGGACACTTAGATTGCTTCCATGTCTTAGATATTGTGATGCATGTACAATAAACACAAGAGTACAGATGTCTCTTTGGAAACAAAGGTAAAAAAGTCTTCAGAAGATGTTGATTTCTTGCTCACTAGGCCTTCACTCTGGAAACAGAGGTTTGGGCTTCCAGATTAAATTGAGTGTCTCCTAGAGAGCGAGACCTGCTCTGCTGTCATGCTTCTCAGGAGCTGACTCAGAGGTGAGGCCTGAGGAACGCCTTGGCAGACCTCAGAACTGAGGCCCAGAGCTATGGCTGCATGGAAGTTACCCCACTTCCCAGTTCCAAGCACCAAAGGTGATTAGATTCCTGCAAACTCTTTTAAGGTAATGGCTTATGCTGCCAGTTTTCTCTCTGAATCTAATTGCATACCAGTTTCAGTGATGTACTTATTCAAGAGATGCTGAAATCTAAACAGTGTTAACCAAACTATATATAAATGCCATTTGGAAAAAATTGTAGGCTTAGTAAAAACTTCATCAGTTGTAGGGGATGCTGTGGTGAGCTGTCCAGATGTCTCCTGATGCCTGCTGAAGGCTCATGACTCCGGGCCTCTCAGGGCATTGCACTCTGCAGAAGGAAGCTCTCTCACCCAGCAGAAGTAAACCACACCCAGTGACTGGCAGTGAGGTGGGCAGTGGAAGCTCAGCCTTCTTTCTCCAATAGCAAACACCTCTTCCAGCTGCTCCCTGTGGCATCTTGGGTGTCTTCTGTTGCTACTGCGTTGAAATTCAGCTTCTGCCTTTTCCACTTCTCTCACACCATCGTAGTTGTTCATCCTAACCACAGTCCCCAGTAAGAATTACCACACGCACAAGTCTTTTCCTTAGTCATTTTGTTGTTAACACTGATCTAAAACAGCTACATGAACGTTCAAATGTGAGTTGTAATTTAAATTAATATAGTTGAGCTTCTGATAGTCATCTTGTCTTTAGTAGTCATGTCAAGAAATAGTACATTCCATTCATGACCAACACTCATAAATCTGAAATCTGACTACATAATCCTTTAAACTTAAAATGTATAATTAAAAGCAGAAATACATGAGTGACTACTGGATTTATCAATGACTATTAAAATGTTATGAATGACATAGTAACAAATTCTGTGAGAGTCTAATCTGAATAATTTCTTTTAAATTCCATTTAGGAATTCCAGTTTTATACATTGATACTAGAAGAAATTTAATTCAAAGAAAAATGATGTTTTTCAATTTGCTGTCTTCCAAAAATGTTAAGAGGATATTCCTGTGAAAACACAGTGATTGTCAATAATAATATTTATGGCTTTGGGGTTGTCAGGTATCCAACCAATTTTTTCCAACCATTTAAAAAAATCTGTAATTACTCCTATATTTGAAGGAAGGAAATCATGAGCAGAATAACATTTCTGTGGTTTTGTAGATAAAAATCCAGGTTGCTTCTGCTTCATTGGCTAAGAAAACATTTACAAAGAAAGCATTCCTCTCTCCATTCATGACATAGATCTCCCAGTTGCCAGCCAATCCACTCTCTCTCTCTCTCTCTCTCTTAAAATATTTATTTATTTGAAAGGCAGAGTTACAGAGAGGCAGAGGCAGACACACACACACACACACACACACAGAAAACTTCTACCCTCTGCTTCACTCCTCCAAACGGCCAATCTGAAGCCAGAAGCCAGGAGCTTCTTCCGGGTCTCCTATGTGGGTGCAGGGGCCTAAACACTTGGGCCATCTTCTACTGCTTTCCCAGGTCATAGCAGAGAGCTGGATGGGCAGTGGAGCAGCCAGGTTTTGAACTGGTGTCCATATGGGAAGCTGACATCTCAGGCGGTGACTTTACCTGCTAGCCCACAGTGCTGGCCTCTCCATTTCTCTTACCTCAAAGTGAAATATGGCTTTTACCCAAAGACTGTGTTGTTAATAAAAGTGAGGATAATGACAATTCTCTTTAGGAAAACTATGTGCATTGCCAAAACTTGATATAACTTATTTTGATTTGTGAAAATCCTGGCTCTTTGTGTATGTGCCAGCTGGTAAATTTGGTAAATCTGGTGTGTGTAGATCTTTCCACTTTTAGGACTGATTAGAGACCAGAAACAAAAACTTATAAATCCAAATTCTGCAGACAGAATCCTGCTCAAAATGCTTCCTGAGAAGGGACAGAGCTCATCTGTTTATTTGAAACATAAGAGCCAGTCAGACCTTGACAGGAACTTTTTCTTTTTAATCTTGGAACTATATTTTCTTAATGAAAACATATTTTAGAGGTAGAGATAGAAATAGAGATAGAGACAGATAGATAGTGAGAGAGCTACCATTCACTAGTTCATTCCTTAATGGGCTTGCCCAGGCTAGGCCTAAGCAAAGAACAAAAACTCAGTTCAGATCTCCCATGTGAGTGGCAGGAACCCAATTACTTGGGAGGACATTGCTGTCTCCCAGGCTCTGCATTAGCAGGAAACTGGAGTCAGGAGTTGGAACTGGAGCTAGAAATTGAACCCAGGCACTCTGATAATGGATGCTGATATCTTAACTGCTAAGCCAAATGCCTGTCCTGAGCATTATATATGCATGTATATAATTTTACTTGAAAGGAAGAGAGACAAAGAAATAGATTGAGAAAGAATTTTCATCCTATGGTTCACTTCCCAAAAACCCATACAGCCAGGGCTGGGCCAGACTGAAGCCAGGAGCCTGGAAATTAATATGGATCTCCCATGTAGGTGACAAGGACCCGAGTACTTGAGCCATCATCTGTTGTCTTCTAGAGTGTACATTAGCAGGAAGTTATATTAGAAGTGGAGGAAGCCGGGACTCAAACCAGACCTCTGACATGGGGTATGGGAGTTCCAGTAAAATACCCATCCCAGAAGTATATTTTTAAGGAAACAGTGTACACCTTTCCATTTCATACTTTGTTTTGTGAAAAACTGGAGGAAAAGATATGTTTTGATTTATACATAGACTCTTACATTGTTGAAAATCACCCCCAGTGTTTCTGTACCTTTTTTTCTCTCTCTCATACACACACATGCACACACACACACACACACTCTAATAAGTCCACCATCTGAATTTATCCAAAGCTCAACTTGGGTGCTGGTTGGCAATTTTGAGTTGATGAAGCATAAAGGCCATCTTGTTTCAAGTGCTTTATCCAAGCAGCTGTCCGAAATGATTTCACAGCTCAGGCAGAAGCCTATCTGGGTAAACAGAGCATTCACAAAAGAGTTCTCTAGAACCCAGTGTGGAAACCAAAGAAGCTGGGAGAATGCCTGGCCTTGTGACAACTGTGGAATTTGAGTCAAAAATAAAAGCTTTGCTGGTGATTCCCTCTTGACTCAGGGAGTGCCTGCCCCACCCTGGAAGTTATTTGTGTTCTGTTTTTAGAGATTTCTTGCTGTGTTCTAAAAAAGAAAGCATCAGATGCCTTTAGTAGGGCATTTCATTCATCTTTTAAAAAAGAAGGAAAGAGCATAACTCCATAATGTCTCGCTAATCATTTCTGGCTGCCTCTGGGAAAAGTGACAGGTGCATGGATTTTCCAGTTTGGAGTGTGGATTCTTGCTACATATTCCTTCAAAAGAAAACTCACTCAAATCTGGGTCTCATGCATTTTGTTCTCCATGAAAACTGATCCCCAGACTCTGATAATATATTCGCTTTATGATTTGCTATGAAATCATTAGGTCTGCCTTGAATCACTGACTCATTTTATGCTATCAAGATGTAAACTCTACAGCAACAGCATCCTCCTATCTGAGTAAGCGAGATTTAATTTCCCTGTGACAGCACACGTGTACAAAGGCAGGTGCAACTGAGGAGAAACATCCGCCCTCCGGGTAATCATTAACACACCTACAGCCAACTGCCCACTGCGTACTGCTGCCTTACAACAGATAGGAGCAGGGCAATGCAGAAGGCAGGTGAGATCGTTATTAAGAGAGAGGCATTGCATCACTGGAGACATCATAAAATACTTCCTTTGTGGAAGGTTGTTAGCATTGGGTGCAAAGTCCACACACACTAAGAAGTGGCTGAGCCAGCTCTACAAGAAGGGGTGGGGATAAAGCAAAGATTGTGTTCAGTCTTACTTTTTATTTTCCTTTGTCCCGAGACATGAACTTCTTCATTAACTACCTCTCTCCTTCACCTCCAGGATTCTCCCTTTTATATCTTACCAGATGATATTGGACCTGGGCTAATTAATCTTTCCCTTTGATGATCCTAACCTTCTGTGCCATGCACTGGGAAAATGTTACTTTGGGTGAAGGTGCTCAAGTTCAGTAGGTCGACAACATGCAGTGGGCTGAGAGATGAGTCAAGTGGACTTTGAAATCAAATAGACCTAGGTTCTAAGATTCACTTTGTACTTGCATGGCCTTTGCCAAGTTTTTTTTTAATTCGTTTAAGTCTCATATTATCTGTAAAACATGGATAATAATTTGTCATTCGTTTGGTTAAGGATCAAATGTGATAAGATACATAAAGGCAGTAGAATTCTAAGATAGTTTTTCCTTCTGTCTTTCCAATTTGCTACCAATTCTACGCAACATCTACAGGCTCTCAACCAACCTAAATCTCAGGAGTATCTGATGGTGGAAATTTTTTCTTTCCTTTTTTAAATTTTTTAAAATATTTCTTTATTTGAAAGTCAGAATTATACAGAGAGAGGAGAGGCAGAGAGAGAGAGAGAGAGAGAGAGAGAGAGGTGTCTTCCATCTGCTGGTTCACTCCCAACTGGCTACAATGGCCAGGGCTACACCGATCTGAATCCAGGAGCCAGAAGCTTCTTCTGGGTCTCCCACGCCAGTGCAGGGACCCAAGGACCTGAGCCATCTTCCACTGCTTTCCCAGGCCATAGCAGATAGCTGGATTGGAGGTGGAGCAGCCGGGTCTTGAACCAGTGCCCACATGGGATGCTGGAGCTTCAGGCCAGGGCTTTAACCCACTGTACCACAGCACCAGCCCCTAATGGTGGAAACTTGACACATGAAAGATATTAATGAAGTGGAGGTGTTCAGTGAAAATTCCTTTCTGAGAGCATTTAAAGTTATAAATATCAGAATATTTGTGTGTGAAGGAGTGTGTTTAGGCACAGAGATTTAGTTACGTGTGTTTGGTGTCTTCTCATTGAACCTGCATTTTTTCCAGCCCGGTCTTTGCACCAGGAGATGGGATCAGTTGTTTATCATCACACTCCTGAACAGACTTCAGGCTTTTGGTAAAGTCCAGCCATTGGGGAGCCCCTGATGGAGACCTGGGGTTGTTTATTATCTTTGAGTCTTTGGGGAGTGGCCTAAGGCAGCACTGGGGACCAAGGCAATCAAGGCTTCCATGCCCTCATGCTTCCTGTGGGGTTGTAGAGTGGGGGAAGGAAAGAGAGTGGCTGTTGTCAGATCCCAGGACTGCTGTGCTGCTCTCAGAAGGTCACTTTGAAGGTGACTCTCCGCTTCCTGTTCTAGTAATTGCTACTTCCCCTGTCCTCTTGAACCTTGGGGTGTGAACTCTACCAGCTCAGCATTCTTGCACCACACATTGTGCTTCTACACCCACACCTCTGTGAATATCCCTTTGGTAAATAAACCCTCCTCAAATTATCCTTATTTCAGTGTGGCCTGTTTCTTGTTAGATTCCTGATTCCATGTGAGCAGGGAGGAATTGAAGAGAGGACTAATTCCTGTAATGATATTCAGGCAGGTTCACATATGAAGCTTCCAAAAATGATTGTCGTGCACTCTAGGACACGCTTGGACTTGAAAAGTGTCTGAATAACAATTGCTGTTGATTAAACCGCAGCTGTAATGCTGCTTAATCGATGTTGCTTGGAACACAGAATTTAACACTAGCAACCCAGAGGAGAATGATCAGAAATTATGGCCACAGTGCAGTGGACTTTCATGGGGCTATTCAGAGAAATTTGTTGAAATCAATTTGGATTTTTCCTCTACAATCGTGTCCTCAATCATGATGAATTTTCCTCCAATCTCGCTGAACTCAGTGCTCTATCTGGGTTATAGAGTTTCCTCAAGTCTCTTACACTGGATATTGTTTCACACTGAACAAGAGATATTAAGACATCCTGTGCTAGTTCTCTAAGCCCTCTTTTCTTGTTGCCTCACAGAGAGAACTTATATCCACTGGGTCACTCCCCAAATGAGTACAACAGTGAGATCTTGACCAGGCCAAAGCCAGGAGCCAGGAAGTCTTTGGTTCTCCCATGTAGGCTTCAGAGGCTCAAGCCTGAGCCATCCTCGGCTGCCTCCAAGGCATTGGCAGGGAGGAGGGTCAGAATAGGAGAAGCCAGGACTCAAACCAGCACTCAGATATAGGAGACCAGCATCCCAAGCGGTGAGCTGACCTGCTGAGCCACAGTGCATGCTCCTCCAGGAACTTTTAAAGAAGTAAAGCCACACTTACCTGAAGTCACCGAAGTTACTAACTGGTTTGACCATAATTAGGAATTATTTTATTTTTGTTCATTATTATTATTTCTAACAAATTTATGGTCTGTACATGAGGGCATCTGGGAAAGATTCCCACATACTCAAAGATTCCCACATAGCATGATGTTGGATGCAAGCTTTCAAAATACAGTTAGTCATGAATTTCCACCTGTGGACTACAGGCAGACAAGTGTTCATAATCTATCCTTGTGATAAGTTTTTTCATGACAATTTTTCTTTTTAGTTTGTTTTGTTTGCTGTTGGTTTAGTTTTATTCCTGCTGTAATTGTCAGCATTATTTTTTTTAAAGATACTTTATTTATTTGAAAGACAGAGTTACAGGGAGAGGCAGAGACAGAGAGAGAAGTCTTCCATCCACTGGTTCACTCCCCAGAGGGCCACAAAGGCCGGAGCTGCGCCAATCCGAAGCCAGGAGCCAGGAGCCCCCTCGGGTCTCCCACATGGGTGCAGGGACCTAAGGACTTGGGCCATCTTCTACTGCTTTCCCAGGCCATAGCAGAGAGCTGGATCAGAAGATGAGCAGCCAGGACTAGAACCGGTGCCCATATGGGATGCTGGTGCTTCAGGCCAGGGCCTTGACGTGCTGAGCCACAGTGCCGGCCCCAGCATTATTTTTTACAGTATGCATTTTGTGTATTTTATGTTCACATCATTT
The DNA here is from genome assembly GCA_949820135.1 of Sylvilagus floridanus. Taxonomy (NCBI): domain Eukaryota; kingdom Metazoa; phylum Chordata; class Mammalia; order Lagomorpha; family Leporidae; genus Sylvilagus; species Sylvilagus floridanus. The sequence goes on from OX463229.1 coordinate 21,516,805, forward strand.
CTGACTCTAGAAGTATAAGTTATGTCAAGATTTTTAGAGAGTACTAATTTTTTTAAAAGATTTATTTATTTGAAGTCAGAGTTACACAGAGAGAGAAGGAGAGGCAGAGAGCGTGAGAGGTCTTCCATCCACTGGTTCACTCCCCAACTGGCTGTAATGGCCGGAGCTGCGCCAATCCAAAGCAGGGGCCAGGAGCTTTCTCCAGGTCTCTCACTCGGGTGCAGGGGTCCAAGGACTTGGGCCATCTTCTACTGCTTTCCCAGACCATAGCAGAGAGCTGGATGGGAAGTAGAGCAGCGGGGATACAAACCAGTGCCCATATGGGATGCCAGCATTGCAGGTGGAGAAATTACCTGCTAAGCCACAGTGCTGGTCCCTGAGAGCACTAATTTGTTTTAAGTGTTTTATGTAAGATTGACGCCACAGAAGTGCATTCACACAGCCTTGACATTGTGTTTAGATAAAAATGCTGAAACTTCCACAGCGAAGGAAACGATGTTTTTTTCTGGGAAATCTGCATTTCTGAAAGATAAAATATCTTTTTTAAGATTTATTTTATTTATTTGAAAGACAGAGTTACAGAGAAAGGTAGAGACACAGAGAGAGGCCTTCCATCAGCTGGTTCACTCCTCAGATGGCTGCAATGGCCAGAGCTGCGCCAATCTGAAGCCAGGAGCCAGGAGTTTTTTCTGGGTCTCCCATAAGGACTTGGGCCATCTTCTACTGCTTTCCCAGGCCATAGCAGAGAGCTGGATGGGAAGTGGAGCAGCCGGGACTAGAACTGGTGCCCATATGGGATGCTGGTGCTTCAGGCCAGGGCTTTCATTTCTGTGCCACAGTGCTGGCCCTGATAAAATATCTTGTTCAGTGCAGCAGTTATTCCTTGGGACTCCCATATTCCAGCTTCTTGCTAATATACACCCTAGGAAGTAGCAGGTAATGGCTCAAGTATTTGGGTACCTACACACACACACACACACACACACACACACATACACACCTTGAATTGAGTTCTGGGCTCCTGACTTCAACCTGGTCCAGCTTAGCTGGTGTGGACATTTGGGGGAGTGAGCTAGTGGATGGAACATCTCTCTCTCTCTCTCTCTTTCTCTCTCTCTCTCTCTCTTTCTTTGCTTTTCGAATAAACTGGAAATAAACAATTAATAATAAAAAAATTATTTGAAATCTCATCTTGTTGGGTGACTCTGTGCCTGCTGGTGACCAGCATGTTTTTTGACTGAGCTCACCAAAAGCCACAGGTTGTCTGTCTTAGTATTTCTGGGGACCACAGTTTTAAGACTGGATGCACTGAGTTACCAGCTGTAGTGAAATGTGTTTATGCATTTTGCTTTTTTGACCTGTTTATATAGGAATATGATTTTGTCTGCTATTAACTGTTATACCTGTGTGACTGCTTGGTATACCTTAGTGCTGATATTCACGAAGACATGTCCATCATTGTCCATTTTATTGTATAAAGTGATCTATGAAATATTTTATCATATTTTTATGTTTCTCAAATAAATACTATTTAACAAGTGTTAATAGAAGTCTTAAAAACTTTTGTTTTTCCAGAATCATATTCTTGAGAGTTGGACCTTTTGAGACTTTAAACTTCAGGGGATTTAGGATTTAGGGATATCGATCTTTTGGGATTCCAACATCAGGACTGTGGTATTTGGGATTGTGTCTCCATCAAGGCCCAGGTGCTCTACCTCTCTGTATCTTCGTGAACAATCTATTGCACATCTGTCTGATTGTAACCATATTAGTGGTAATGATGTGGTATCCCGGGGTCATTTGACTTTTCTTCGGAGATGAATGATGTTGAACCTCTTTTCATGTCCTTAACCTTGTGTGTATCTTTTTATGAGAAACTGCTCTTTAAATTATTTGTGAATCTTAATTGTGGTATTTGTCTCTCCCTTTACTAATTGTAACAGTTCCTTATATTTATTTTGTGCATGCTACAACCTTATGAAATATATGCTTTACAGATATAATCTCCTGCTATGCTTTTTTTCTTTATATATCTTATGCAGCAAAAAATGTTTTAAAGTTTGACAAAACTCCATTCCTCACTTTTTCTTTTGTCATGCATACTTGTGATGCTGTTCATAGTTTTAGCTCTTACATTTAGGTCTATCATATTTGAGTCATTTTTTCTGAATGATGTGAGCTAGGAGTCCAATTTCTTTTGCCTGTGAGTATCTTACAGTTTTGACTCATGTAAGAAAATACAAGTAAGTAAGTAATTGCCTCTGCTTGAGTTCACCTGCTAGGGTGACTTAAAAGGTTTTTTTTTTTTTTAAGTTTTTAAATTTATTTAAAAATAGGAAACTCTTAATCATAAACATGACAAACAGCAGTAAAGGTGTGATCCATGACATTAAGAAACTTAGATCATGAAGCAATACAAGTTTTCAATTAAAAGGAGTATATTTGAAAAATAACACAGAAAAGAAAACTGTTTTTGTAACACAGGACAAAACCCAGAAGAGATATATTTTGTCGTCTCCAACCTCTACTACTTTGCAGCGCTGAAAAACTTGACTATCTTCTTCAAAGTGAAAAATGTACTTCAGCCCCCATTAGCTGGGGGAGCATCTGAGGATGTGGCCTTAGAACCCACTCTGGACCTGGCAACAGTGGCAGCCCTTTCATATGATGTAGCAGATTTATTCCTTTTTAAGAACTGTTTATTTGAGAGGCAGAGGAGAGAGAGAGAGAGAGAGAGAGAGAGAGAGAGAGAAAGAGAGAATCCATATGTTGATTCACTCCCCAAATCCCAATTGCCCAGGATCTGGGAACTCAATCTGGGTTTTCCACACACATGACAGGGACCTAACCACTTGAGCCATCGCCTCTACCTCCTACGGTACACATTAATGGACCATTGGCATCAGGAGTTGAGCCAGGACTTGAACCCAAGCACTCCAATTATATGTCATGCAGCTTTTCAAACTAGCAACTTAGCCTCTGTGCAGAAACCTACCCCAAACTCATTCCTATTTAAAACTGGTTCTGAGAAGAGACTGTAGCTGCTTTATTTTGCAAAGCATTGACAGTCTAATACCTCAGAGGGACTCCAAGCACAGCAGGATGGAGACCCTTTCTTTCACAGTCACAGCTACGCCTTTGCACATAGAAAAACTCATTTGTTCCTACACAGAGCCCAGAATTTAAAAAGATTTCTCCACTTAAATGCTAATAAGAATGTTTTACAGTGAACAAAGTGCAAGAGAAAATAAGTGTAATTTTAAACTGCTTTGGAAAGATATGTGTACTTAGCTGTTCTTGCCCTTTTCTCCTGCAGTTATGATTTATACTTCTGAACTCATAAAAAGAATTAAGCCTTTTAAACAGAGATATTGAAAAGAGTCCAACTTTGTGCTGACAGAAAGGACAATGAATCTGTTAAGGAAAACACATATCTATTAAATGATTTTTAATGATTTTTTCTTTCAGATCTGAACATAACTGATACTAGTAATTAAGATGCCAAATTTTGAAGATGATAGTGACATTGATATGATGCAAAATTAACTGTTGAGGGGCTGGCATTGTGCTGCAGCAAGTTAAGTGATACCAGCACCCGATATGCATGCTGGTTCAGGTCCCGTTGCTCCATTCCAATCCAGCTTTCTTCAAATGAGCCTGGGAAAGACGTGGAAGACAACTCAAGTACCTATGCCCCTGCACTCATGTGGGAGATCTGGATGAAGTTTCTGGCTCTTGGCTTCAGCTTAGCCCAAACAGGTCACCATGGCCTTTAGGGGAGTGAACCAGCGGATGAAATCTATTTCTCTCTCTCTCTCTAACTGCCTTTCATGTAAATAAATAAATCGCTTTTTTTAAAAAAAAAACTATTGAAGGAAATACATTAAATATTCTTTAGGAGCAAGTGTTTTGGTGCAGCCATTTAGGCTACTACTTGAGACACTTGCTTCCCTTATTGGAGTGCCTGGGATCAAATCCTGAATACTTTGCTTTTAATTCAGCTCCCTGCCTATGCATCCTGGGATGCAGCAAATGATGGCCAAAGTGCTTGGGGACCTACCACCCGCATTTGGGAGATCTAAATGGGGTTCTGGGCTTTTAACTTCATCTGGCCAAGCCCTTGGTATTGCAGACATTTGTGGAGTAAGCCAGATGATGGAAGAGTTCTCTTTCTTTTTCTCTCTGTCACTCTGCTTTTCAAGTAGTTTTAAATATTTAAAGTAATAAATATAGTTAAAACACGTAAATTAAAGGCTGACAATATTAATCATCAGTGGCCAGCCCATTTAATATAACTTCAATAAATTATTTTTAGTAGAGCAATTCCATGTAATTTTACCCTTGGCAAGTAGAATTCATTGAGTATTACATATTCAAGTCCACTTGCCTGCATGCCTTCTAGCTGGCTCTTGAGAAAGCACAAAGATTTTAGAGCGACAAGAACAATTCATCATGAACCAACTTAGCTGTCACTTGGCCAATATTCAGTCTTGAAAAGATATTCTCTCAGGTGTTAATGACAACTATCCCAAAATGCTTTGCTCTTGTACGTCAATAAACTTGAGTAAATACGTCTATCTTCTGTCTATATCTATCATCAATATCTAAAATATATATATGTAATCCATTTCTATCATGTATCTAATCATCTAATTTTTGGAATGCTTAATGAATCATGAAGTTTTCATCCTGCTTTTATATCAATTATAACTAATGGGAATGATTTTGCTTTAATTTGTTTTCTTCCCCCATCTTGGAGGTGGGTTGAGGTGGAGCTGGTGATTATGTTCAAATGCTAGGGAATGGGATGCAATTATGTCAGTTAGTGTGTGCTTCTGCAAGCTTGCTCTACTTTCTTTCAACATGGGATTACTTTTAGATATTAAGCCTTTCTGCATGATGTTAACTCATTCGTTTAGGAGGGGAAAAAAGATCAGAAAAATACAGGGGTGGAATTAATCGTGACAAATGAGCACTACTTATGAGAAACAGTGAAGCAAAAACACACCCCAAAATTATCAAAATGGCTTTTGAAATGATTAAAGTTAATGACAGCCTCTGGCAAGGGTTCAACTATGAACCAAGGAACCAGTTTGCCTACTATTCACAGTCAAACCCTCCCTTCTTTCCTATCTGTCCTTCCCTGGTTTTGCCCATTTTGACCAGGTTGGCTGCCTGGCGCTCCCTGGGGACTGTCCTCTCCCTGTTCAGCAAGTACCCCCTGCTGTTCTCTAATCACCTAAGACTGATTTCAGCCCTGCTCCATGTGCTAACTTGTCTGCCTGTGGTTGCTCTCTAGCTGCTCACACTCTGATTCTCTCAGGCATGAACTGAGTCTGCGAAAGGCAATCTGGAGCCAGGGAGGGGTGGAGGGTAGTGCCATGACAAGCCCTTGGAAGAATTATTTTAGGACAGGCAGATTCTTGCCCTCCATGAAGCCAATCTCTCTCTCTCTCTCTCTCTCTCTCTCTCTCTCTCTCTCTCTCTCTCTCTCTTCTCTGCCAATGAAAAAAGCCAACTACACTTAGAGTTAACCCACACCCTTATTCAAAAATCCTTTCTGAGAATGCCAGTAAAGGGATTTTTAACAAAATTGGAGAGAAATTAGTTTTATTTAAATAAATCTTTATAAGGGACAAGCACTAAAGTGCTATAAGCCTGACTGCTTTTAGCTGAGAAGTTATGGTAGAGATAGCCTGTACTGTCCCTTGTTTGTGTGTTTTTTATTTCTTCTTTTTTTCCAAATTTTAGGTGACTTTGCTCTAACAGAATTTTCTGCTAGGGCCGGCGTTGTGGCATAGCAGGTAAAGCCTCCTCCTGTAGTGCCAGCACTCCATATGGGCGCTGGTTTGAGGCCTGGCTGCCCCACTTCTGATCTAGCTCTATGCTATGGCCTGGGAAAGCAGTGGAATGTGGCCTAAGTGCTTGAGCCCCTGCACCTATGTGGGAGACCTGGAGGAAGCTCCTGTCTCCTGGTTTCAGACTGGCACAGTTCTGGTCGTTGTGGCCAACTGGGGAGTGAACCAGCAGATGAAAGACCTCTCTCTCTGCCTCCCCTTCTCTCTCTGTGTAACTCTGACTTTCAAGTAAATAAATAAATCTGAAAAAAAAAAGAATTGTCTGCTACAGCACAATCATATTTATCTATTATGCTAATGACTAATATCTAAGAAGTAGCGTTTTTGAGGGCAGATACAGATTTTGGCATTACAGCTGTTGGCCCAAGATATTATAAGGGATGATGGCATTTCTAAGTGTATGTTGGCCAGTTTGTAATAGTCACCAGTTTATAGAATTGGAATGTTTTGTACAGATACAGATACAGATTCTTTATTTTCCAGATATGAAAAGTAAGCCCCAAGCCTTGATGAATTAAGAGAATAAATAGGTTCTGGAGCCTCCTATCTTGCCGCTCAAGCAGTGACACAAAGGAAGTGGCAATAGCATGGTAGGATTCTGGGTCTCCATTGTTCTTCCTTGGACCTTCAGTGCTGGTCAATGTGCACATGACTTTTTAGAGAATCCTGTTCTTCTCTCTGGGCTAAGGAGAAGATGCATGGTAACAGGGGGAGCTCTAAATTCTTAACCAAATGAAAATCCTTGTGACATTTCTCAGGAAGATTTGAGGAGCCCAGAATACCTGCACATGGGGAGAGAATTGGCCACTACAGAAGAATATATAGTTCATAGTTTACTGTTCATTTTTTTTTAAAGATTTTATTTATGTATTTGAGAGGTAGAGCTACAGACTGTGAGAGGGAGAGACAGAGAGAAAGGTCTTCTTTCCGTTGGTTCAGTCCCCAAATGGCCACAATGGCTGGAGCTGCGCTGATCCAAAGCCAGGAGCCAGGTGCTTCTTCCGGTTCTCCCACGCAGGTGCAGGGGTCCAGCCCTTGACAGGCCATAGCAGAGAGCTGGATTCGAAGTGGAGCAGCTGAAACTAGAACCAACATCCATATGGGATGCTGGCATCGCAGGCAGAGGATTAATCTGTGCCACAACGCTTGCCCCGCCTCTTGTTCTTTAGAATAAAAAAAAAAAGATACTGTCAGGGAAAACCTGGGTCACAGTCAATTCCCTGAGAGATTTTAGTTACAGTATCTCTAGTAATTTTAGATACAGTATCTCTAGTAATTAGCCTTTTGTCACAAGACTATTCTGATCTTATCCCAAATCCAATATTTCTCTAACATGGGTGGGGTAACCTTTTTTTCTGCCAAGGGCCATTTGGATATTTATACTACCATCCGTAGGCCATACAAAAGTATCAGTTTAAACATCAGCCTGCTATAGATTTATTGAATTTCAAGACCCTCCTGCGGTTGCCTTGGCAGCAGCAGACCAGATGATTTCACAGGTTGGTCTGCTGGCCAGACGTTTGCCACCCCTGCCTAGGACATTAAGGAATATCATCAAGGTGGAAACACTCTTAAAAACTCAAGCAGCAAACAATATTTATTGATTTAGAAGAATACCTCTTATTGGCCTCTGATCATTTCAAGTTTGTGTATAATTAGAGCACACATAATACACAAACACAGGCTCATTCAGTCACTGCAGATGGAGGTAAAGGCTCTGACCACATCCAGCGTTACTTCTCAGAAATGACAGTTATTATCAGCCTGGTGGGGATTTGTCCAGACCTACTTGTAAGGCATATCTGTGTTTATGCCTGTACAGTACATGCTACTGTTTGCTTTTCTTTTGAATTTTAGTTGTAGCAGGGCATACACTTTTTCTTGGCCGTTTGTTTCTTCTTTTTTCCCCAAATACATGTCTTGGAGATTTTCCTATGTTAGTAAGACAGTAGATGGATGTATCATGGTTTATTTAACGATTCCTCTATTTATGGGCATTTGGGTTACTTCTAACCCTTTAACCATTATACATAATATTGCAGTATATGAGGCCAGCACCACAGCTCACTAGGCTAATCCTCCACCTGTGGCACCAGCACCCCAGGTTCTAGTCCTGGTTGGAGTGCCAGATTCTGTCCCGGTTGCTCCTCTTCCTGTCCAGCTCTCTGCTGTGGCCCGGGAGTGCAGTGGAGGATGGCGCAAGTGCTTGGGCCCTGTACCCGCATGGGAGACCAGGTGAAAGTACCTGGTTCCTGGCTTTGGATTGGCGCAGCACACAAGCCATAGCAGCCACTTGGGGGATGAACCAATGGAAAAAGGAAGACCTTTCTCTCTCTCTCTCTCTCTCTCTCTGTCTAACTCTGCCTGTCAAAAAAAAAAATATTGCAGTATATGTCCACACAATTCCTTTACAGAAACTCACACTTTCTTACATATTTGTGTGCCAGTGTTATTTTGGGGGTAAACAGAAAGTTGTCAAGTCATACAGAAGCACAGTTTCTCGTTTCAGCCAACACAGATTTCCCATCCCTGGGGCTGCACCACAGAGGATGTGTGTGAACATGCCAATTTCTCTTCACTTTGGGTTAGTCTTAATATTTAAAACAATTTATAAGTAATGACAAGTTTGTGTAGCTCCTGATATTAAACAAAATGCTTTTACTATCTCTCTAGTTTGCATAATGTTTGCTGCAGATTTTTAATAGAGTAGGATATTTTCTGTCATTCCTTGTTTGCTAACAGCTTATATATGAATGGATATTAAATTGTTTCTTCTCCCTCAACTTTAATGATCAAAATAATTTCTCCTTTAAATTTTTAATGTAACACATCCAAGGAATAAATTTTCTTATGCTAAATCATCTTTGCATTCTTTGAATAAACTATAGATAGTAATGATGTATTCATTTTTTAAATGTTGCTTTATCTTGGTTGCTAATACTTTATGCATGATTTTAGAATCTGTATTCGTTAAATTCTTTTGTTATGCAGATTATATTATAGGTAGATATTTCTTACCAGTTTAATTTCTGAAATGATGTAAGTTCTATTGGTTTTTCTGTTTCTTGAGTCAATTTTCTTAATTTTGCATTTTCATATCTAATGTTTTTATCTATTCTTATTGGTGGGGAGTTATATTCTCTTATGATGTTAAGGTTTTGTTTTCTCTTCATCTCACCTTCAAATAGTGTATTTCATGCTTATTCTCTCTGTTAATCCTGTGAGATCTGCCTTTAGTTTACTCTTTTAAAGATACCAATATTTATTTTTGTTTATCTTTTCTATTTTTTCTATATGTATTTATTTAAATAATTATTACAAAATTTATTGTGTTTTTTTTTAATTAGACAAAACTTTTCCATTCTTTAAGTTTGTTACCTCTGTTTCACAGTATTGGCTTTTCCTGAGTGACAAGCAACCCTTGTGTGGGGAGCAATTTTCTCCCTTGAGATTCACTGTTATACTATTTATTGTTTCCAAGTATTCTTTGTATAGCAGGTGCAACTTCCAAGTAGAGTTTGAGAGAACTGAAGCTTGCACTACAACGGATGCATTTTAAGCATTCTTTTTCAATATCATCATAGAGCCATTAACTTAGATAAATTAGATAAATATGACTTCATGTATGGCTTTGTTGTTTTGATCAAGGAATTAAATTTACAAAACAGAGGACACTAGTGGTGGTGATGTGGGATGTGACAGGGAATGGTGAGAGTCCATAGACTAAATTTCTCTTGCACCCTGTGGTTGGTCATGAAAGAGATTCCAAATTTCATTTGAAGGGATGGCTTGAAAGCCCTAGCAGTAAGATCAATATTCAAAGATTAATGCCTGGGCTGGCACTGGTGCCAGCATCACATATGGGCACCGGGTTCTAGTTCAGGTTCCTCTTCTTTCAGTCCAGCTCTCTGCTGTGGCCCAGAAGAGTAGTGGAGGACGGCCCAAGTGCTTGGCCCCCTGTACCTGGCTCCTGGCTTCGGATCGACGCAGCGCTGTCTGTGGTGGCCACTTGGGTGGTGAGCCAATAGAAGGAAGATCTTCTTTCTGTCTCTCTCTCTCACTGTCTAACTCTATCTGTCAAATAAATTAAAAAAACCCAAATATTAATGCCTGAAAATATTCACCAAATAAATATATTATTATTAGTTTATGAAACATAAACAATCTAAAAACTCAATAATAGGAAAATGATTAAGTCAGAATTTTCACATATACTTGTTCAGAACATTAACAAGATTCTATCAAATTATGATTTCAATGACTTACTTTCTTACATAAATGTATCATAAAATATTTCACTTTTATAAAGCCATAATTTTGAATTAGATGTTAAATACAGAAGAAAGTGCTGAAATAGTTGTTCTGCATCTATTTCAACTTTCTTTGATTTCATTCCTCTCCTTCCAGCCATCTGGAACATTTTGGAAGACTTTTCAGAAGATATTTTGAGAAACAGTATTCAATATTTTATGTTATATCCAGTCAATAAAGCACTTATATTAATTTTCAAAGAAATTAACAAGGCACATTTACTAAAATAGAAAGTCTTACTAAGATATTGTATTATATATAGTCCTATATAAGTGTGTATTACCATATGTAACATGTACAAATATTATACATGAGATAAAATAAAGCAAATATAGAAAGATAACACTTTTTTAAAAAGATTATTTATTTATTTATTTCAGAGGTAGAGCTACAGACAGTGAGAAGGAGAGACAGAAAGAAAAGTCTTCCTTCTGTTGGTTCAGTCCCCAATGACCGCAATGGCTAGAGGTGCACCGATCTGAAGCCAGGAGCCAGGTGCTTCCTCTTGGTCTCCCATGCAGGTGCAGGGGCCCAAGCACTTGGGCCATCCTCCACTGCCTTCCCGGGCCACAGCAGAGAGCTTGATTGGAAGAGGAGCAACCGGGACCAGAACTGGCACCCATATGGGAAGCCAGCACTGCAGGCGGAGGATTAACCTACTGCACCATGGTGCTGGCCCCTGATAACACTTCTTAAAATTATCATTTCATGTGAAAATTTGATAAGAACATTATGAAGTGATCTATATTAAATGGTTAATGGGAAAAGGATTTACAGGTAATTTTCTTTTTTAGATTAATTTATTTATTCATATAATAAAAAATTACATAACAGGGATATTAGGGGGCTGGCACTGTAGTAAAATGAATAAAGCTGCTGCCTACAGTGCAGGAATCCCATATGGGTGCCAGTTCAAGTCCTGGCTGCTCCACTTCCAATCCAGTTCTCTGCTATGGCCTGGGAAAGTAGTAGAGGATGGCCCAAGTCCTTGGGCCCCTGCACCTGTTGGGAGATCTGGAAGAAGCTCCAGGCTCCTGGCTGGGATTGACTCAGCTCCAACTGTTGTGGCCATTTGGGGAGTGAACCAGTGGATGGAAGACCTCTCTCTCTCTCTCTCTCTCTCTCTCTATTTCTCTCTATGCCTCTGTCTCTCAGTAACTCCACCTTTCAAATAAATGAATAAATCTTAAGACAAAAAAAAGAGAGCATACTTAAAGCGGCAAAACAAAGGAAGCAAATAACACATACAGGAATTCCACATAAAAAGAGACAAGGCTGTTATAAAATGAGAACTAGGTCAATACAACAGAAGAATATAATATAAAATACTGTGCCCCCAATTTGAAGCATCTAAACATATATACAATATTGTTAATCTAAATAAAGAGACACTTTCAAAAAAAAAGGAGGGATATTAGTTTATAACCAGAATAGAATATTTTCACTATAAAAATAGAAGTATTAGGAATAATATTTTTCATGAACTTAAAATTTAATTATAAGGAGAGTTAAGAAATATTTCAAAGGATAGTAACAATATAGGTACAAGAACTATATAACATACTAAAGTATGTACATTATGCTTCATATAGATTGCACTCATTTGTATGTAAAATATTGATTTATTTTAAAAACTAATAAAATATATGGATTTTTTTCTTTAAGTATACTTGAATTATTAATTAATCCTCATATTCAAAATTCATGATGAAGCAAAATTTGCAGTATTCAAAAATATACACCCATTTACTCTGGATAAAAAGAAAAATTTCATTCATGCTGGAATAAGTTACATTGTTTCACTAAAATAATTAAAATGCTGTCATGGGCATTATGAGTACTTACTTCTTCACTTAGGTGTCGAGTCTGGGTGAATTTAGTTTTGTTCAAAGCACACGGTCAAGGACTATGAGTGCAATGGAGTGTTTACTAGGCTTCCTCACAACTTTATACTTTGATCCCATCTGCTGTTCTCTTGGCCAAATCCTTTCTTTCCCTTTGTATTCCCCAAAGGCTTTTCCATACAGGCGTCCTTTGAAGTTAAAGGCAAAACAAGCGTTTGGATCACTTTGTTTTTGCACATCTGAGTTTTGTTTTTAAGATTCTTTTCTCTCTGTCCAGATGAGTTTTGCCAGGGAACCAAATATCTGCTTGAGGCTCACAGACTACACATCCCAGTAACAGCTACAGGGAGCAGCCTCGGGGTGACTCCCGGAGTCTCATTGGTAGAAGAACAGAGAGGAGGCATGAACATGTAGTATGTTCAAACACACAATTTCCAAATGAGAGAGGATTTCAGGAAGTTCGTGGAAGGTGGAATTAAAAGCTAAGTTTATTTTGGTGAGAAAGCTTTTGAAAACCTCCCTGACCTTCGTAGGCACAGGTCTCAAAATTTTTACCTAATGTCTTTAATTCCATGCTTCACAGACTTTTTGAAGTCGCTTTGTATATTGTTTGCAAGGTTTTTTTTTTTTTTTTTTTAATTTGAGAGGCAGAGAGACAGAGTCAGACAGACAGACAGGGAGAGATTCCATCCACTTAGTTCACTCCACAAATGCCTCCGATGCCTGGGGAAGCTGGGAACCCAACCCAGGTCTCCCACGTGGGTGGCAGGAACCCAACTAACCTGACCAATTACTGCTGCCTCTAGAATCAGAAGCAAAGCCAGGATTTGAACCCAGGCACTATGATGTGGGGTATAGCCACCCCAGCCAGTAATTTAACTGTTAGACCAAATTCCCACTCATGGCACAGTAACAGAGTATTAGTATCCATAATATCATAAGTGTGTTTTGAAAACCTTAAGGCCAAGATAGCGAAAGACCCCTGGAGCTATGCATTGTCCTTCAAGAATCCTTCCCCTGGTAAAAATGGAAACTTTTCTTTCTTAGCAGATAATGTATTTATTCACTTACTTCAACTCTGCTGAACATTATCATTTTGTCTTATTTCCATATATTTTCATTTTAATAGAAAGTCAACAAAATTTTTAACAAATACAATTTCATTTGTGCATTTGTAGAGAATAGGTATTACAAAGTTGAGAAACCCATAATTATGAAGTATTTTTGGGATGAATATCCATACAAAGGTTAAGATAAGTGGGTTATAAATAAGTGAATCAGAATATCTCTCCTTTTGTTCTAATTGTTCTTTCTTCCCAGATTTTCCCTCTCTTCCTACATTAAGGTTAAAAAAATGCTCTTTCAACAATTTCATGCATGTCATTAAATAGATTTTCTACTGTCTGAGCTACTTGTATTGTTCTCCAGAAGTCTTTAGCCTACTTGGAGACTGTGCTTTGCAATCACAGTAAGTTTGTTTGTTGGTTGGTTTTAATGGTGCAGATGATTGAATAGGGGAGCATTCATCCGTCAAACACTTGGGATTCCCAGAAATTCTGTCAAAAGCAGCCAAGACTTTATCTCCTCCTGTGGCAATTGCTGCTTTGCCCTCTGTAGACCTGAAAATAAAGACATTCCTGCAAAATGTTCAAAGCTCGATATTTAAAATGATTTGAAAGGATTTTGCAAAGTATCAGATTCTTAAATGACGGATAGTACCTTTCTGGAAACTTGTAAGTTTCCCTCTTGAGTAAGTTTGGATTATTTGGGATCATGGGAACCCACAGACACCTTATTTGCGATCATTCTACTGCTCTTCCATGGGAACCCACAGACACCCTATTCACTCACACACAATGCAAACTTTCTACATGAATAAGTTGCCAATTGATGTAATAATTGCCTTGAATTACCATAAGAAATGTTACTGCTTAATACTTACAAATGTTCTGGTGTCCTGCCCAACACCATAGTTCTAATTATTTCATAATTAGGTATTTAGTATCCTCTATTAGAGACTATGTTCAAAGGTTAATGAAGTCCTAGGTAGAACTAACTGGGGCTCTCAGTAAACAAACCGTAACATTCTAAGGATTTTTTTTAACCTTTGTACTTCATAGTAGCTTTCCTCTAGTTCCCCAAATTGATTTTAACCTAAATTTAACATATAGAATGCTATTAGTTGTGTTTAAAAGTAGTTTAATGTCTCTGGATTGATTATTTTATGAATAAATAACTAAATATAAAAGAAAGAGATGAAGAATATTAAAAATACCAAAATTCCTTCCAAGAAACACAGGAAAACTCCAATGAAATTTGCTGCTAATCAGATTTTTAATAAAGTCACATGAATTTTAAATTACTTTTACTGAGGTAATATCAAAATCTATGCTCTAAATGTGGAAGAATATTGTTTTTGGATCTAAGTTCAAACTCAGTAACTCTCCAGGGCAGATAGACAGCATTAATGGAGGGCTCCCTCACTGTGGGGCAGTGTGGTCTGTGGATGGGCCTCAGGGCCCAGAGGTACTTGCCGGTGCTGTGTCAGACTGGATCACCCCGGTGCCTGCACTGCTGTTCTCACATCCAGGTCCTCCTGGGGCTACACCAGTGGCACCACATGTTTTGGATTGAGTGCTTTTCTTTGCACTGTGGAAAAGGAAAAAGCTATGCTTCTAAATTTGACTTCTAAAGTTGCCACGGCATTAAAGGCAACAGTGTGTTGTTTTGTGGCACTGGGCAACCTATTCAACAGTGAAAAGAAAAATTGGCATCTGTCAGTCAAGGGACGTGAGTAGTTCCGTTAGTGTTTTGTATTGTGTTCTCTTACTGGTGCTACATCCCAGAAGTAGTTCCATGTTTGAAACTGTTTCGTGCATATTTCCTCCCTTAGAATGAACATGAGAATTAGGTCTCGTTTTGAAATACGGCTACATGTCTGTATTTCACAGCTGAATGAAAGAGTTGTAAAAATCATCCATTTACTTTTGTGCCAATATTAAAATATGATTATTCATAGGCATGAACGTTTTTTTTCTTATGGGCTTTGCCTTTGAATGATTTGCAAAGCAATGAGGGGTAAAACACAGTGGGAAATTGAAGTTTTGAGTTACCTAATTCATGACAGCAAAAACCTTACCATCATGCTGGAAGTGGCTCTGAAAGAATATAGTGAAATTTCTTCATTGTGGATCAGTTCAGCCACAATCCCTGGACTTACTCTCTCCCGTTCCTTCCCTGGGCAGCTCTTAGCCTGAGCTTACTCTACTCCTCCCAAATGTTTTTAGTCATTATTCAGAGATCATATTTGAAGAGGTCAGCTTGTGGTGACTCCTCACTAGGATTGTTACCTGTATGTAGACTTTACCTGAAAGTATTTTTCTCTGAAATTATAGATATTTTTACTATGCTGAGCCTTTGACATTAAAAATGATTTTCATCAGAAGATATAGACATTTGAAAGTTACAATTTCCTTCTTCCTTAAACGAAACAAAAAAAGGTTAAGATGTAAGATTTCATATGAATTCTTTTCTTTTTTGTTATTTTGTTTCTATAGTAAGCATAATTTTTATAAAATAATTCAGAAAAGTGGTTTGAGCATTATTTCTTTGTAAATGAATGTTGTAGAAATGAGAACTTTGGTTGATCCAACATTGACTTTCTTCATCACTGCAGCATTTCTCTGACTAGCAATGTGACGATGTAACAAATGAGATTTTTCTCATTTAATAATAAAAATTGTGTAATGTTAAAAAAAGGTGGTTTTAAAATTATAGCTTTTCCCTGAACATATACATATACACAATTGATCCTCGAGAATGAATATCTATGGAAAAAATGATTTAAACTCTTTGTTATAAAAACACTAATTTAGGGCCAGCATTGTGGTGTAGCAGGTTAAGCCTCTTCCTGTGACACCTGTATCCCATATGAACACTGGTTAGAGACTCAGCTGCTCCACTCCAGATCCAGTTCCCTGCTAATGCACCTGGGAAAGCTGTGGACAATGGCCCAAGGACTTGAAACCCTGCACCCACAAGGGAGACCTAGAAGCAGCTCCTGGCTCCTGGCTTTCGCCTGGCCCAACCCTGGCTGTTTTGTCAATTAAGGGAATGAACCAGAGGACGGAAGATCTCTTGTCTTTCTGTAACCTTGCCCTTAAAATAAATAAAAAA
The DNA here is from genome assembly GCA_949820135.1 of Sylvilagus floridanus. Lineage (NCBI taxonomy): Eukaryota > Metazoa > Chordata > Mammalia > Lagomorpha > Leporidae > Sylvilagus > Sylvilagus floridanus. Next base: position 21,532,994 of record OX463229.1, read on the forward strand.
ATAAATCTTTTTTAAAAAAGTTAATTGTGAGAAATTTCCCACCAAAATTTTTCCTCTTTTCCTATCTTTTCCAGCATTCCCACATTTTTACATCTTCCAGACAATGACATCATTAGATAGTGGTGAAAACAGGATTGAGAAGCTAAGTCTAAGGGAGAGATACAACACAGGGAAGCCAAAACATCCAAATGTGGTATGTTGGAAAGCAGAATACAAGTGAATTAGTATTTTGTAAGAATATAAAATCTATGCTGGCGCCATGGCTCAATAGGCTAATCCTCTGCCTGCGGCACTGGCACACCAGGTTCTAGACCTGGTCAGAGCACTGGATTCTGTCCCGGTTGCCCCTCTTCCAGGCCAGCTCTCCGCTGTGGCCAGGGAGTGCAGTGGAGGATGGCCCAAGTGCTTGGGCCCTGCACCCCATGGGAGACCAGGAGAGGCACCTGGCTCCTGGCTTTGGATCAGCGCGGTGCGCCAGCCACAGCGTGCCGGCCGCATTGGCCATTGTAGGGTGAACCAACAGTAAAGGAAGACCTTTCTCTCTCTCTCTCTCTCTCACTGTCCACTCTGCCTGTCAAAAAAAATATGAAAAAATAAAAAATAAATTAAAAAATAATATACAATCTAGATACAGACACATACACAAACTATTAATGAAAATACCAATGATAAACACCAATGAAATATAGCTTATTCCATGGAGAAGAATGTTTTGACACAGCAATTCATACCCAGAATGGTGTAGCCAATTGGATAACATGCATAGCAACTGAGAATAATAAATCCTGCTTGCTTAGCCAGAATGATAATATCTGATGTCTGATAATATCTTCTGTTTTTACAGTTTGCAAAATGGTTCCACTTATTACCTTAAATCTGATGAAATGGTTTGCTTTTCCCTTTTGTACAGGTGTCTTGTGGGGTCGCTTGTCAAAGGAGTAGCAGGGCCAGCCCTGAGCCCCAGACTTGTCTAAATCCTAAACTTCTACTCTTTCCTCTAACTCATGCTTGTCTCAGTCTTGCACTCAAAGTTTAAGAGTCACGACTAATGGCTTGGCAATGAGGGCGTTGGCAGGGAGGTTGTTCTGAGAGGTGTATTTTCAGCCTTGTTGTCTTTCTCCTCTCAGCCACGGTCATGTTTGGGTCTGTCTGCTCTTGCACGGCTCATAACGTAGCCCTGGAGAGTTTTCATCACGGCTTTCCTGGAAGCCAGAGTGGAAGACAGGCCCTGAAGCTCACTCAAGCTTCCAGTTCCTGGGTTTGCTCAGAGGGGAAATGACCTGTGCTGCACAGACTTCAGGGACTCTTAGCCTGCTCCGTACTCTTATTCTGTGCCTTGCAGGAATCCCACCAGGTTTTCCACATTCCCCTAAAAGGATTGGAAAGCTGAGGGTAGAAAGAAGATCCTTTTATTTTTTTAAAGATTATTTATTTATTTGAAAGTCAGAGTTACACAGAGAAGGAGAGACAGTGAGAAAGGTCTTCCATCTGCTGGTTCACACCCCCCCACCCAAGTTGGCCGCAATGGCCAGAACTGCACCCACCTGAAGCCAGGAGCCTGGAGCTTCTTCCTGGTCTTCCCATGTGGGTGCAGGGGCACAAGGACTTGGGCCATCTTCTACTGCTTTCCCAGGCCATAACAGAGAGCTGGATCAAAAGTGGAGCAGCCAGATCTCAAACAGGTGCTCATATGAGATGCCAGCTCTGCAGGTGGGGGCTTTACCCACTACAGGTCAGGCCCCAAGAAGACCCTTTATGTGAGAGGCAGTGTGGCATAAGAGTTAGGAGTGGACTCTGGATTATCTACCTGACTCTACTGCTTTCCAGCTCTGTAAGCCTGAAGTCACTCAACGCCTTTACTTCTCCATCTGTAAAATGGGGATTGCAACAATACCTCATAAGACCATGTCCAGAACAGATAGGCTGTCATCATGAAGTGCTTGCAATGGTAACTGACAAAGGAAATGCTGCTGACATGTTGGATGTCTTTTGTCATAAAAGAATTTTTTTTTTTGAACTTGAAAGTGTCATGGAGTATCTTTTAAAAAAATTTTAGTCTTTATGTATTTGGCTGGTTAAAATATCTAAAGACAAAATTTCAAAGTATAATGAGAGTACGCTTGCACTAAAGATATCAGAATATCGCACACTGGAATTGGGTTATCCTTATAAATCAGAACGAGGCACATGCGAGTGACTGGGGAAGCTACCTCGGCACCGTTGCTAGCAGTGGCTGAAACAGTGCAAAGGAATGCTGGGAATAATCACAAAAATAGCTTATCAAAAGGAAAGTCTCCCTTTTAACATCAGTCAATCAGCAAGTGGATAGCAGCTTATGACTTTTGAATGTCTGCTACTTTGTCACGCTGACATCCTATGTGGGGAGAGCCAGCCAGGAAAACCTGGTGTGCAGATTTCTTATTTAGAAATCTGACCGGCCGGCGCCGTGGCTCAACAGGCTAATCCTCCGCCTTGCGGCGCCGGCACACCGGGTTCTAGTCCCGGTCGGGGCGCCGGATTCTGTCCCAGTTGCCCCTCTTCCAGGCCAGCCCTCTGCTGTGGCCCAGGAGTGCAGTGGAGGATGGCCCAGGTGCTTGGGCCCTGCACCCCATGGGGAGACCAGGAAAAGCACCTAGCACCTGGCTCCTGCCATCGGACGAGCGCGGTGCGCCGGCCGCAGCGCGCCGACCGCGGCGGCAATTGGAGGGTGAACCAACGGCAAAAGGAAGACCTTTCTCTCTGTCTCTCTCTCTCACTGTCCACTCTGCCTGCAAAAAAAAAAAAAAAAAGAAAGAAATCTGACCAAAAGGGAGGTGCTGTACGAGCTGCATCTGTCAAAGGAAGTCTTGCTGTCTACTCTGCCACAGGTCAATGAAAACAGTTCCATAGCTATTATGGTTTTCTTTCTTTTTTTTTTAAAAAAAGTTTTTATGTATTTATTTGAAAAGCAGAGTTACAGAGAGAGGGAGAAATGACAGAGAGAGTGAGAGAGAGAGAGAGAAAATCTTCCATCTGCTGGTTCACTTCCCAAATGATCACAATGGCTGGGCTAAGTCAGGCTGAATCCAGGAACCTGGAATTCTATCTGGATCTCCCACACATGTGGCAGGGGCCAAAGCACTGGGGCCGTATTCTGCGGCTTTCCCAGGAGCATTAGCAGGGAGCTGGATCAGACGTGGGGCAGCCGGGAGGCCAACCAGCACTCATATGGGAAGCTGTCAATACAGGTAGCAACTTAATCCACTACACCACAACGCCAAGCCCTGTTACGGCTTTTGAGATGAAGATTCTCTACATCCCCGGTGCTGTCGGATAGGCGGAGAAGCCACAGAAGCGTGTTTGCAAGCATCAGAAACCAGGAACTGGAAAATAATTCTTGCGTTGTATTCTGTGGTGCTGGGGGACAAATTCAGACATTGCTCAGATGCCTGACTGCAGATGAATTAACTTTAAAAGCAGGAGATGCCTGTTTTCTTTGCCAAGAGTAAGCTTAATGAGAAATGAGAAAACTGAAGAGAATTTTCCTTCCCTGAACCGACTCCATCAGGGGTAGGCATTGGTGGTGGTCCTGGGTTGTGTACTCTCCCAGGAGACAGTCTCAGTCCTCACACTTTGGGGTTAGCATAGACTTGAAGGGGCAGTCTGTGTGATCATGGACACAGGACCCCGTGTAAGACTGCCAGTTTCGGGGCTGGCACTGTGGCATAGCACATAAAGCCAATACCTGTAATGCCAGCATCCGATATGGGCATTGGTTCGAGTCTCCGCTGTTTCATTCCTGATCCAGCCCCCTGCTGTTGCTCCCAGGAAAGCCTTGGAGGAAGGCCTAAGTGTTTGGGCCCCTGCACTCACGTGGAAGACACAGAAGAAGCTCCTGGCCTCGTCCTTGTGGCCATCTGGGAGTGAACTAGTGGATGGAAGGCCCGTCTCTCTTCTGTCTCTCCCTCTCTCTAACTCTGCCTTTTAAATGAATAATTAAACCTTCAAAAAAGAAAAAGACAGCCAAGTTCAAAGTCACAGCAAGTTGCCCAAACTCTCTTGAGAGTTTGTTTCCACAGCTAAGAAAAAAAAAACCTGGCATTTTATATTGCCAGCCCCATGGTGTGAGGTTTGAATGGGATAATCTGTGTTACCTGGCACTGAGAAAGTTCCCGTTTGGTTGTTTACATCCCTAGCTTTTATTAACAAATATTTTGAAATAAAAACAAACCAAAAAAGACCAGAGCCAGATTTTTGGCAATCTTATGAGTTACAATTTCCATCACTTTTTGAGTTTATAGAGGAAAGAATTTGAAGTTCTATTAAAATATGAGTCAAAAATCAAATGCTGACTTTTGCATTTATATGTTCATATGTTTATTCATAAGAGGTTTGCTATAGATTAAGGAGCCTCAGAATTTTTTTCAATTTTTTTGAAAGGTAGAGGGGAGCAGAGAGAGAGAGAGAGATCAATCTTCCAACTGCTGGTTAACTCCCCAAATATCCATGACAGTCAAAGCTAAGCCAGGCCAAAGTCAGGAGCCAGGAGCTCCATTCCAAGTTCTTAGACCATAATCTTCTGCCTTCAAGTGTGCATTAGCAAGAAACTGGGTCAGAAGCACAGGAAGCCAGAGCTGGAATGAGGCCCTCTGATATGGAATGTGGATGCCCCAAGCAGCATCTTAACTGCTGTCCCAAACTCCCTGCTCCCCTAGCGAATCTTTAATCTGGAGCAGGTGTTGTGGCGCAGTGGGTTAAGCCACTGCTTGGGATACCCATTTTCCATATTTGCCTGGTTTGAGTCCCAGCTACTCTGTAATTCTGACCCAGTTTCTTGCCAGTGCATATCCTTGGAGGCAGTAGATAATGACTCGAGTACTTAGATCCCTCTACCCACGTGGGAGATTCCAGCCTGAGCTGGCCCTGGCTGTTGGGGGATGTTTGGGCAGTGAACCAGCATATGGAAGATAACTCTCTGTCTCTCCTGTTTCTGCCTCTCTTCCTGTCACTCTGCCTTTCAAATAAATAAAAAAAACTTCAAAAAAATATTTAAGATAAACTACTTGTAAGAATTTTATTTCTAATTAATTCTTATAGATGTGATAACTTACTATAAGTATGATTTTTGAGTATGCAGTAGTAAAATGGTTAAGCAATTTTTGACTTTTTGGATGTTTATTTACTTACCTTGAAATTTACAACATAAACATAAATTAATTTAAAATGGTCATACACCTAATTGAAAACCTCTACCAAAAACCTAGAAATAACTTGTGAATTTCATTAGACAAAGTTTCTCAGATAAAATGCCACAGCTATCTATCTATCTATCTATCTATCTATCTATCTTCCTGTCATCTATATAATGTATATCACCTAGAGGTGGGCACTGTGGAACAGCAGATTGAAGCCCTGGCCTGCAGCACTGGCATCCTATATATGTGCGGGTTCAAGTCCTGGATGCTGCAATTCATATCCAACTCTCTGCTAATGGCCTGGGAAAGCAGTGGAAGATGGCTCAGGTCCTTGGGTCCCTGCACCCTCATGGGAGACCTGGAAGAAGCTCCTGACTCCTGGCTTTGGATGGGTTCAGCTCCAGCCATGGCAGCCATTTGGCAAGTGAAGCGGATGAAGACCTGTGTGTGTGTGTGTGTGTGCATGTGTGTGTGTGTATGTGTCTGTCTGTCTATCTCTACCTCTCTCTGTAACTCTTTAAAATAAAATAAATCTGAAAAAAAATTTCTGATGTATCACCTATTTCTACCATCTACCTATTTACCTTCATATCTATCAAATTGGGTTTGCACAATTACATGCTTTGTGAAAGACACTGTTGAGAAATTGGAAGCTAAAACTATAGGAACTGGAGAAACTAATTGCAAATTACAGATGTTAAAGCACTTACATAGCATAATATAAAGATAACCCCGAGCACACATAGGAAAATAAACAACAGCACAACATTTAAATATTAAGTAAAATATTAGAACAAACATGTCACCAGTGTGGACATACAGCTGCCAGAGAAGTATATGAAAAGACGCTCAACATCATTGAAATTTGGCAAATTAAAACCACACAGCTACATCACCAGCTTGTAAATAAACACCAGCTACAGTCAAGGATGCATAATTATGAAACTCTAAGCATTTATGGTAGATATGCAAAATGACCCTGTCAGTTTGGAGAGTAATCTGACAGTTCCTTGAGAAGATAAAGCAAATCCTGATTTCTCCTTTGACCCACCAGTCCAATGTCACCTCACTTAAGTGAAATGAAAATTTTGTTTGCACAAAAACCTGTAGGCAGTGTTTACAGGACCTTACAGACTAGAAACCACCCAAATGTTCTTCCACTGGGGAGGACATAACTGTGGTTCCCTCATCCCCTGAAATACTGCTTAGCAGTGAAAACAAGAAGCTGTTGACCGGTACAACCCAATGGACAAATAAGAATGCATTGTACTGTGTGAAAAGCATCAGATTCAGGAGGCTTCCCACCATGTGCTCCTACTTATAGGACATTCTCGCAGTAGCCATGCTGTTGGAGCAGGGCCCAAGAGGCCTGGGTCCCAGGGACCAGAAGTGGAGAACGGTTGACTCCAAAGGCTCTATGTGAGGGCAGGGGTGTTAAAACTGTTTCAGATCTTGATGGATGCAGTGGGCATGTGACTACTTCTGCCAACACTCACAGAACTGGACCCTGGAAGCTGAAATGTAATTGTATATAAATTTTATGTTGCTTTGTAAAATAAAGAAAAGGAAGAAAAAGGAAAGGATTGGGCCTGACAGATGCTTCATTCGCATAACAGAAAATCTCAGTGGTCGCCTCCTGGCCCTGAAGGCAAGGGGTTCTGAGGGGGACTGGGGTGCTGCTGATGCTCTTTCTGCTGACCACAGTGCTCTGAGAGAGGAGGTCACTTAGTACTTACTATTGACTATGTGCTTTGACCTTGTAAATTTTGTGCAGGTGGATAAAAGCATATAAAGCAAAAAAAAAAAAAAGTTTTTTAATCAAACCTCGAAGCAACTGAAAAAAATCCTGAGTCTCAAATGTAGTGACATCTGGACTGAATCAAGGAGACAGTCCAAAAGAAAACGCTTATGTAAATAGATTTCAAGTCACACACAGAATTCTGAAAAATGGCAGCACCTAGCATACTCACCTCTCACCTAAATAAGTGACAAAATCAAGGGATAGGATTGCATCTCTGAGTTCCCAAAGATTCCACAAAACAACAGGTGATAAAGCTAAAGGAAGAGGCAGGCGCCACGGCTCACTAGGCTAATCCTCCGCCTGCAGCACCGGCACACCGGGTTCTGGTCCCGGTCGGGGCACTGGATTCTGTCCTGGTTGCCCCTCTTCCAGTCCAGCTCTCTGCTATGGCCCAGGAGTGCAGTGGAGGATGGCCCAAGTGCTTGGGCCCTGCACCCCATGGGAGACCAGGAGAAGCACCTGGCTCCTGCCTTCGGATCAGCGCAGCGCACCGGCCACGGTGGCCATTGGAGGGTGAATCAACGGCAAAGGAAGACCTTCCTCTCTGCCTCTCTCACTGTCCACTCTGCCTGTGGAAAAAAATTAAAAAATAAAAAAAATCCAATACTCAGAATCATAACAAGTTCAAATATTTACCAACAGAGCCTAAGAATAAATATGTAGCATATGGTGACAAAAAATCTAATATATGAATGAGACTATAAGTACATGTAAAATCATGCTTTTTCTGATCGATGAAGATACGAAAGTGTTAGTTCTCTAAGTTAGTCTATACATTTTGTGTTCCTGGGGTCAGAAGAGAACCTGACCTACTGCTGCTAGATTCAGATGAAAGATTAAATGTCCAAGAGAAATTAAGAAAGAGAAAAATGTAAAAGAAAATATGGTGGCTCACTATCACTGTAGGTTATTAAAATCCTTATGTTTACTGTCATAAGGCAGTGTGACTAGAGCTGAATACAAATGAGATCCTAATAACTGATGAAATAACATTGCAAATAATTAGAAAACATGAATTATCTCAAAAGTCATATTGTATGACTGGCGTATGATAGAGGGAAAATGATGCTGGATTTTGAATTCTTATTTATGTAAAGGCGTGGGGCCAGAATTTTAAATATTTGAATTTGAAACTATAAAAATACAGAAAGGGGGTGAAAAATTAAAAATAAAACTTATATAGGGGAGACTGTTTCCCAGAAGCTGTGCAAGGGTATTTTATTTTGGCTGAATAAAAATTTAGAAATGTTTAACGTGCAAAGAATATTATAAACAGCATAACAAAGGTAAAAAGAAAAATAATAAAAGTAAATGCTTATCAAAAGTCAACTGCACAAAATTAATCAATGAATTTGGCCAAACTAATAAAAATACACATGTTATCAATAGGGATTGTTGATTTATTTATTTTCAACAAGTCAATATTCATTGATATAAATATGAGATGAATTTCACAAGTTTCTTATCATACCTCACAGCCCATAAAAATGATTTTGCATGTTTCAAACATCTCTATTTGATCATGGCATACTTCAATTATATTTTAGGTAATAGTGAAGTAATTAATTAAATTAAAATGCAATACTTATACAATCTCATTCTAGAGGGATCAATGAACTGGGAATGGTATGTCTTTAAGAATTATGTTAAAGCCATCCAAATTCTGGAAACACAATCTTAGAACAATTACATAAAACTTTAGTGAAAACAAATGAGGCATCAATTAAGCAACAAGCTGATTTTTTTAAATAATATCATTCAGAGTTGATTTACAAGGAGAAAACACACTGAGTGTCTTCTAGGCCTGTGGATGGTCACAGGTTGGCTGTCTCACTGCTCACTGCTTTGCTCCAGTGGGGACCAGTGGTCTGATGTCCTGGATCGCATGGGAATAGCAGATATTAGGTGGCCCTTTGGAAGAAGCTAATTATAATTCACCCAAGTGTTGCCTATTGTGCACAGTGAACTCTTTTTTTCCTAAGATCCTTGTGCTCTCAGAACTACTAAAACATAGCTTATTTCTTATGGGAATTGATCTTCCTTGGATTAAAGGAAGCGACATTTTCATTGCTTTCTCTTGGTCTTGGTTCATCATCATGTAGGAATCAAGGTTTTGATGTACAAAAGCTGGTGCTTTCATAGACGTTAGGATGCTCCTCTTGTATTTCTCAATGGTAAACTCCCTCCTCCCATTGATTTTTGCAAAACTGCATTTCATGTCTTGGGTATACTTCAGTCCAGGTCTGGAGAATGAAAGCTTTTAAAATATTCCTTGTTTTCTCTTTTAAGGAAATATTTGCATTAACATGATCAAGGAATTTCATCAAATTAACATTTGACCACACCCTTGGTCTCCATTTTTCTGATCTCTTCTCACTGCCCTCATCATCTAATCTATAAAAAAGCAGGCACTGATCACTTTCAGTATAAGTTCAGAGATTGTAATTGATCGTCTTCATCACTTGTAACCTTTTTCCTTATGTGTGGAAGGTTCACACATTCCTAGACTTGCCTGAAGATGAACATTTCTTCAAAACCATTGACTCTGCCTCCAACATTGTAGAAAGTTCACCTAAGGTGACTTTAAGATGTGTTTTGCTTCAGTCATTGAAATTGGAGGAGTTTTGATGGTCAAGTCTGTCGCTCAAGACTGTCGTCACTACCACAAGAAATGAAAGTTTAGGAGACTTTTCTGTTGCTGGTCGAGAAAGTCCACTCCCTTAGTTAGAACATGGACCTGCTCCCATATTTTGAAAGTTTTTCCCTGCGTAGAGTTGGTATCCTCAGAGGGTTAGCCTCCATTGCAGTGACCTGAAAGCTTCATGAGTTTCTGTAATTGGTCTCTTTTTTCTCACTGATTTTTCTTTTTATCTAGAAGCCTTTTATTTAAGGTATATAAACTTCATGTATCTCATATATACACATTTAAGAACATAGTGACTCTTCCTTCCCTACCCTCCCTCCCATCAGCATTCCCACCCTTCTTCCTCCCTCTCCTCTTCTCATTATTTTTTACCAAGATCTCTTTTCAATTGACTTTATACACATATGATTAACTCTACACTAAGTAAAAAGTTCAACAAATAGTATTGAAAAAATCTGTTCCTGAACAGCCGAGACAAGGACTGTTCAAAGTCATTGCATCTCAGAGTGTCTCACTGATTTTTATGACGGTTTTCAAGGCAGGCAGAAAATCTTTTGGCTAGCTCATTGCTTCTCAAAGCACATCATCACTTTTCTGTATAAACAAGCACAGCAACACATGAATTTTCAAGAGAAATCAAAAGAGACTTAGACCTTTTGTCTCTAATTCAGACAGCAACATCACAGTGCCTGGAAGCTACCACGGAATTAGCTTGAAAGACATTTTTATGTGTGTCAGAAGGCCCTCTTTCTTAGTTCTGGCTGCTGTAATGAAAGATCCTAGACTGGTGACTTACAAACATACACACACTAAATTCTCAGGATCTGGAGCCTGGCCCATCTAAGTTCATTGTGCTAGACTGAAGGACATTCTTCCTTTTTTTTTTTTCAAGATTTGTTTTTATTCATTTATTCTAAATGCAAAGGGATAGATAGAGAGATAGAGACAGAGAGACAGTTCTTCCATCCACTGGTTCAGTCTCCAAATGCTGACAATAACCGGGGCTGGGCCAGGCTGGAATCAGGGACCAAGAACTCCATCCTGGTCTCCCAAGTAAATGGCAGGGCCTCAAGCACTGAAGCCAGCTTCTGCTGCCTTCCCAGGTGCACTAGCAGGAAGCTGGACCAGAAGCAGAGTAGGCGAGACTTGAGCAGGAGCTCAGATGGGGAAGCAGGTGTTGTGAGGGATGGCTTAACCCACTGAGTCACAATGCCGGGATCCCTCTTCATGTTTTGCAGAAGTCTGTCTTCTTCCTGTGTCCTCACATGGTGTGTGTGTGTGTATGTGTGTGTGTGTGTGTGTGGAGAGAGAGAGAGAGAGAGAGAACTCTGGTGTGTTCATCCCCTTATAAAGACACTAATCACTGATCCCATTCCTGAGGGCTCTACACTCATGATCTAGTTGATCTTCCACAGGCCATACCTTTGAGTACCATGAAATGGGAGGTTTCAGCTTCAATTTATGAGTCTGTGGTGGGGAGTGAGTGGCTGTTAGTTTGAGGGCTAGAGTCTGAATTGAAATGATCTGAGTCCAAATATACTTTTTTTTTTAAAATAAAGAACACATTCCTAATGTAGATACCTCCTTGCTCTCCCTTTTAGTTGTGGTTTTAAAACATTAAACTTACCTCCTCTTTTCCGGCTGGAACCATGGAGGGTGCCAAAGAGAAGAAGAAGGTTCCTGCTGTGCCAGAAACCCTGAGGAAAAAGTGGAGGGATTTCGCAGAGCTGAAGATCAAGCGCCTGAGGAAGAAATTTGCCCAAAAATGCTTTGAAAGGCAAGGAGGAAGCTTATCTATGAGAAAGCGAAGCACTATCACAAGGAATACGGGCAGATGTACAGAACTGAAATTCGGATGGCGAGGACTGCAAGAAAAGCTGGCAACTTCCACGTACCTGCAGAACCCAAGCTGGCATTTCTCATCAGGATCAGAGGTACCGATGGTGTGAGCCCCAAAGTCCAAAAAGTGCTGCAGCTTGGCCTTCGCCAGATCTTCAATGGCACCTTTGTTAAGCTCAACAAGGCCTCGATTAACATGCTCAGGATTGTGGAACCGTATGTTGCATGGGGGTACCCAAATTTGAAGTCAGTAAATAAACTAATTTACAAACATAGCTATGGGAAAATCAATAAGAAGCGAATTGCTTTGCCAGATAACACTCTTATTGCCTGTTCTCTTGGTAAATACACTATCATCTGCATGGAGGATCTGATGCACCAGATCTATACTGTTGGGAAACACTTCAATGAAGCAAATCACTTCTTGTGGCCCTTCAAGTTATCTTCTCCCCATGGTGGGATGAAGAAAAAGACCACCCATTTTGTAGAGGGTGGGGATGCTGGCAACAGGGAAGACCAGATCAATAGACTTATTAGAAGGATGAACTAAGGTGTCTCCTATGGTATTTTTGTAACCTGGTCAGATAATAAATGCTGACTCCATCAAATTGAAATAAACTGTTGTATTGGTGACTCTGTCAGCCTGCCTTTGTCTTCCCTTAACCGTTGCGGCAAATTGTAGTATGTGATAGAATTAAACTAGCAGCCCCTCACACGCAAAACCAGGGTACACTTTGTATTGCGTGAAAAACCTTGAGTTTTTTGTCTATTAAAAAAGCGTAATTTAAAAAAACATCAAACTATCGAAGTCGGCAAACCCTAAAGGCTTCCATAGCCTCAGCAACTCATGACTAGAGCCTAGGGAGATTACTGACGCCATAAACAAGAGTGGCAAATTGTTAAATCAACAACAGTAGTCATTGTGTACTTATGGCCCATGTATGATCTGTCCTTAATGTGTTGTCCAATATGAAGTAATGCTATAACTAGTACTGAAACAGTATTTTTACACCTTGTGTCTCTGCGTGGGTGCAAACTGACAAAATCTTTACTTAGTATATACTGAATCGATCTTCTGTATATAAAGATAATTGAAAATGATTAAAAAAATTGGAAGTTACATAAAAATCAATTTAAAACAATAATATCATGTAGGATCTCTGTCCTTAATGTGCTGTACAATGTGATTTAATGCTATAACTAGTACTCAAAGAGTATATTTCACTCTGTGATGCTATGTGAGGGCAAATGGTTTAAAATCTTTTCTTAACACATACTAAACTGAGCTCCTGTATACAAAGAGAATTAAAAATGAATCTGGATGTGAATGAAAGGGGAGAGGGAGAGGGTGGGGGGAGGGTAGCGGGGGTAGGGAAGGTATGGGTGGGGAAGCCATTGTAATCCACAAGTTGTACCTTGGAAATTTATATTCTAAATAAAAGTAAAAAAAAAAAAATAAAAAAACATTAAACTTACCAATTTGACCATTTCTAACCATGCAGTTCAGTAATATTAATTATATTCACATTGTTTTACAAAAATATCTAGAAATTTTGATCTTACAAAACTGGAGCTCTAAACCCAATAAATCTCTACTCCTTCATCCATTCTCCTGGCTCTTGGCAACTACTTTTGACTGTCTGTTTCCATGATTTTGACTACTTTAGCTACTTCACACTAGTGGACTCTCATTCTCTCAGTCATATGGTGTTTGTCCTTTTGTGGCTGGGTTCTTAGACTTATCATAATATCCTTGCTGCTCATACTTCCTTCCACATAAAGCTTCATTTTTCACTGTTTGAAGGTACAAAAAGTTCATGGAAAATGGAATGAAAGCATGTTGTTCTGGTGCCCAAACAATTTAAAATTCATACATAGTTTTTTTTTCATAATATGAATTTCTATGAATTTTTTGAAGACCATGTGTACACACCACATTTTCTTAATCTGTGTGTCTGTAGATGGATCTTTGAGTTCTTCCACTTCTTGGGTACTGTGAATAATGCTGCAATGAACACGAATGTGCAAATATCTCTTGGAGAACCAACTTTGATTTATTTTAGATACAATAATTTGATTTTCAATTTTTTGAGAAACTTCCTTATTTTCCTTACTTCCAGCCCTTTTAAAACAAGAATGTAATAAGCAATTTTTTATTCTTATTTTCATTTATTTATTCATTTATTTTTAGATTTATTTATTTACTTGAAAGTGAGAGTTACACAGAGAGAGGAGAGGCAGAGAGAGAGAGAAAGAGAGAGAGAGAGGTCTTGTATCCACTGGTTCACTCCCCAATTGGCCACAAGGGCCAGAGCTGTGCCAATCTGAAGCCAGGAGTCAGGAGCTTCTTCTGGGTCTCCCATGTGAGTGCAGAGGTCCAAAGACTTGGGCCATCTTCTACTGCTTTCCCAGGCCATAGCAGCGAGCTAGATTGGAAGTGGAGCAGCCGGGTCTCAAACTGGTACCCAAATGGATGCTGGTGCTTCAGGCCAGGGCATTAACCTGCTGTGCCACAGCTCCAGCCCCTATTCTTATTTTTTAAATTTATTTTTTATTTGTTTGAAAATCAGAGGCAGGGGGAAGAGAGAAAGACAGATAGAGGTCTCCTTTCCATTGGTTCACTCCCATAATGCCTGCAACAGCCAAGGATGGACCAATCAAAGCCAGGAACTCAGTCTCCCATGTGGATGGCAGGGATCCAAGTAGCTAAGCCACCACTGCTGCCTCCCAGGACATTAGCAAAAATTAAAAATTAAAGGTGAAGCTAGGACTTAAATCCAGGCACTCTGAGATGGAATATGAGCATTCTAACTGGCATCTTAACTGCTACACAAAATGCAATCTCTGCATTACTCTTTTTGTCTCATACTATAATAATAGAAAGTGACAATTTTTGTAAGATTTATCATTACCTTTTACTTAACTATCAATAATGGAACAATTTAAGTTTTAATGTCTATTATCCATGCCAATACTGCTTTTAGTTACTAATTTCCAAAGAAGCATAGAAAAATACATGTAATTATTAACTGATAACTTGCTCTTAATTATTTTCAATATTTAATTCATGAATTATATTTGAGATGCTTTTAAGGAATTGGAATAATTACTATAAATAATTTAAAACTTTGAAATAACTATTTTTCTTCAGGTATATGCTTTTATTTTACTTGGTTATAAGTAACACAATATTTTGAAGGAAAATGTTTTATTTTTATACTTTTTTACTTGTATTTCTTTGAGAATTTAATAGGGGAATTAAATTATTATTGTTGAGCATTTTGTCACTATGGCTTAAGATCTACTTCTTTTCATTAATTGATTCCCAATTTGGGGATGAAACTATTTTACTTTAATAATTTAGCTATTTATAAATGACCAGATATATCAAAGTCATAGCATGTATGGACAACCTAATATAGACAGCAAAGACAAAATTTTCATCCAAATGATCCTTGATTCTGGTTTTGTTTCTGTCTCTCTGATCTTCCAAACAAGATTGATGATAAGAAGCCCAAAGTGACATCTTACAGGAGACATCTGGGTTTTCATAAGCATATCCAATCACCTCTGTATTTCTCTTTATATGAGGGGTGTTTGCTTAGAAATGTAAGGATAAGTACTAAGGAAATAGAAATCTATTGCTCCTAAGCTAGGAGGGGACTCACTGGGACCTAAGAAAAGGACACTACAGTCGTCAGATTTCCCGGAAATACAGAAACCTCAGTAAGTTATTACAAAATTGAAAGCATGAAAGGGGACACAAGAGTTTTGTTAGAAGAAAAGGCTCATGAAATTCTCGAGCGGCTTTGGAAACCCCCCAAAATCTAAGAATCTGAAGGTAACTACACAAATTATCATTTGATCATCAAATGCTAAACAATACCTGACTATCCTAAACTATTGCTTTTAAAATTATTAATTAGGGAATAATTATTTGTCTTTCCTTCATTTTCTTTTTTACTGTTAATCTGTCTTTGTGGTCTGTGGAGGCACTGAGAGATGCCAGGCAGAGAGGGAGGGGGGAGGGGAAGCTGGACAGTTTTTTTTTTTTTTTTTCTAATCAGCCTGTCCCAACCCTGTTGAGTAAACAAGTGAGTGAAATGAAATTCATTTGCTTGATATGGAAACGCAATTTGAAAGCAAGTCTATTTTCCTTCTCCTTTTATGAGATGACACCGCTAGACCCATTTATCTAGGAATTTAAGATGGCAATTAATGTTGATGGTAGCTGAATGTAAAGAACTATTAGTTATACACTGCCCACCAACCTTCCCACAGAATATTTTGAGCTGTACTCTGCTTCACTTGCATAACTTGAAACCAATCAGGAGCTCTGTCTTTATTATGCCTCTGATTTCCAATGGCTTTGTAGCAGCCTTATTTCCTATGGAAAAGTAAAGCTGGATTGCTCCAGGCAGGATTGATTTAGGATATCCTTTTCCTCTTTTGCATCCTCTTGTTTGTGTCTCCCCTATGCTGGGCAGATCCTCTGAGTCTGCAATTGGCTTGATCCTGATGCAGGTTGGCAAGGCCAACACCTGCAGAGCCCCTGTGGTGTCCCAGCTCAAAGACATCAGGCAACAGAATTCTCTGGTACTCTGGGTAAGGTTCAAGTCATGGAATGAGGCCCGTTCCACATTATGAAGGCACTCTGCTTCTCTTAGCTTCATCCCAAACACTCTCATGGAAATGTTCCGAATCATGCTTGGCCCAATCCTGAGGCATCCCCAGGCCCGATTCAGGTTGATACATATGATTAATCACACTCACATTTCAATGGTTCTGTTTTATTTCCTGGTAAAATCTTTCTCCCACAAGCAGCATAGTACTTTGCATAGAGAAGAATAAATGTTATTGAATGTTTACTGAATAAGAAGAATGAGTTGGGCTAAAACTGGAATGTTTCTCCCTGCATATGTGAGCATATCTAATGTATAGAAATGAAAACCAGCCCAGATATAGGATGGGGATGTGGAGGAAAAGTGGTGATTGGAGGCAGGCACCAGCTCTACAGAGCCAGGCACTCAAGGCAACACTGCCTTAATGGCAGGGGAGAGTCCTTTTAATAATTTTTTGAGATAATATATTTTTAATTTATATCATGCTCAAAGGCTTATGCTCCACTACATAAAGAATTCAACAAACAAAAAGTAAAGAGACTATAGCTCAGCAAGAAAATAGGCAAGGGCTATAAACAAAATCAAATGAAAAAATTGTTCAACTTCACTCATATAAAGTTAATTTTAAAATACTTACAAAATCACTAAACTATAGCAGTATATAATCTTAGCAATTTGTTTGTCAAAAATTTAAAACTAATATTGACAAAACACTGAATTTGTAGAGACTTATACTGACAGGCATTTTATTTCTTTTTTATTTGGTTTTTTAATTTTAGCTCCCACATATAAAGGAGAACACACCTTATTTGTCTTTCTGCATTCACCTTATTTAACTCAACATGATGTCCTCCAATTGCAACAAATTTGTTGCAAATGATAAAATTTCATTTTTTATAGCTGAATACTATTCCATTGTATATATGTGTGTGTTTATATATGCATATACACACATATATATATATATATATCTATCTCACATTTTCTTTATCCGTACTTCTCATGATGGACACATGGTTGACTCCAGATTTTGACTATTGTGAACAGTGCTGCTTAAGTGGTGCAGCTTTCTCTTCGATACAGGTGTTCCTATCTTTTGGGTACACACCTAATAGTGGGATTGCTGAATCATATGGAGAGTATATTTCTAGCTTTTAAAGAAATCTTCATACTGTCTTCCACAGTGGATGTGCTAATTTACATTCCCTGCAACAATGTATAAGTGTTCCCCTTTTTCCATATCCTCGCCAGCATTAGTTGTCTCCATCTTTTGGATAATAGCTATTCTGACAGGGATGAAGTGATATGTCACTGTAGTTTCAATTTGCATTTCCATTATGGTTAGTGATATTGACCATTTAAAAAATATATTTGTTGGGGACCAGCACTGTGGCTCAGCAGGTCCTGCAGAGCCATCATCTCGTAAGAGCTCTGGCTCATGTCCTGGCTGTTCCACTTCCAATCCAGCTCCTGGCTAATGTGCCTGGGATGGTAGCAGAGGATGGCCTACATCTTTGGGCCCTTGCATCCATATGGGAGACCCATTAAGAATTTCCAGGCTCCTGGCTTCATTCTGGCCCAGTCCTGGCATTGTGGCCATTAGAGAGTAAACCAGCAATGCAAGATTCTCTCTCCCCTTCTCACTGTAACTCAGACCTTCAGATAAATAAACAAACAAATAAACCTAAAGATATATTTGTTGGCCATTTGTATTTTCTTTTTTGAGAACTGTCTATTCAGGTCTTTTGCCCATTTCTTAACTGAGTTGGTTTTGTTGTTATTGTTGTTGAGTTTGTTGAGTTGTTGATATGTTCTGGATATTAATCCTTTGTTGGATAAGTAACTTGTAAATATTTTTCCCATTCTGTTAGATGTCTCTACTGACTGTTTCCTTTGCTGTGCAGAACCTTATGAGATTGATATAATCCCATTCGTCTAGTTTCACTTTTGTTTCCTGAGTTTTGGAGTCTTAGCTAAAAGGTCACCACCTACACCAGTGTCTTGAATTACTTCCCCTACATTTTCTTTTAGCAATTTCATAGTCTCAGATCTCTAATGTAGATCTTTTCTCCATTTTAAGGTGATTTCCAAATATGGTGAGAGGTAACACATCTAATTTTATTCTTCTGCATTCATACATCAAGTTTTACCAGCACCATTTATTGAAGAAATGATCATTTCTCCAGTCTATGGTCTGGGAACTTATGCCAAAAATTAGTTGGCTATATGTACATAGATTAATCTCTGAGCTCTCTGTTCTGTTCCATTGATCTATGAGTCATTTTTATGCCAGTACTTTGCTGTTTTAATTACCATAGTTTTGTAGTATGCTTTGATGTCAGGTATTTTGACACTTCCAGCTTGATCTTTCTTGCTCAGGTTTGCTTTGGCTATTCTAGGTCTTCGGTGATTCCATATGAATTTTAGGATTGTTTTTATAATTTATAAATAAGAATGTCATTGACATTTTGATAGGGACTATACTGAATCTGTAGATTGCTTTGGGTAGTATAGACATTTTAATGGTTTTAATTCTTCCAATATATGAGCAAGGAATTTCTCTTCATTTTTTTTGTGTGTCCTTGAAGATTTCTTTCATCAGTGTTGTATAATTTTCATTATAAATATATTTTACTTCTTTGGTTATATTTATTTCTAATATTTTATTTTGTGTCTGTGGCTACTGTAAATTGGATTTCTTTCTTTAATATTCTTTGGTGAGTTCATTATTGGCATATAAGAAAGCCACTGTTTTTTGTATGTTGATTTTGTAATCTGCAACTTTATTGAATTGGCTATCAATTCTAAAAGTTTGTTGGTGGTGTGTTCATGTTTTTTCATATACAATATCATGTCATCTGCAAACATGAATATTTTCAGTGTCCATTCAAGTCCTGGCTGCTCCACTTCCAATGCAGCTCCTTGCTAATGTGCCTGGGAAAGCAGCAGGAGATGGTCCCAGGGATTGGGGGATCTGGATGGAGTTCCTTGCTCCTGGCTTTAGCCTGGCCCCACCCTGTATGTTGTGGCATTTTGGAGAGTGAATCAACAGAGGAGATTCTTAAGTCCTCTGGTGAGGCTGGGACCTCCTAAAGGTAGAACTCAAGTTACTAGTTCCCCTGCATCTCAGAAATGCTCTCTTTCCTTCATATTCCCTGGCTACATCACAGGTGTCATAACACAAAGTGTAAGCATTTTACATTCAGTTCTGTAATGCAGCCTTACTCCTTCCTTTATCTCTCAGAAGGGATTAGAACTTTTCCTCTCCTTCTCTTTTCTTTTCCTTTTATGAGGTTTTTTTGTTTTTTTTTTTTTTTGTTTGTTTGTTTGACAGGCAGAGTGGACAGTGAGAGAGAGAGAGACAGAGAGGAAGGTCTTCCTTTGCCGTTGGTTCACCCTCCAATGGCCACCGCAGCCAGCGCGCTGCACCAATCTGAAACCAGGAGCCAGGTGCTTCCTCCTGGTCTCCCATGGGGTGCAGGGCCCAAGCACTTGGGCCATCCTCCACTGCCTTCCCGGGCCACAGCAGAGAGCTGGCCTGGAAGAGGGGCAACCAATCCAGGACCCCGACCAGGACTAGAAACCGGTGTGCTGGCGCCGCAGGCTGAGGATTAGCCTATTGAGCCATGGCACCAGCTTGATGAGCTTTTTCTAAAATAGTAGATATTCTAGGCAGTTGTCTTCTCTATTTTTCTTTAATTCTTACTTTTATCTTAACCATGTCCCTCAAGGATACAGATGCTAGTAAAACAGTTTTAAGTAAGTCAAAGTATTGATTGTGATTAAGAGTGCCACCAGAGGCCACCAGGTGCTCAGCAGGTGTACAGTTATCAGAGTAGGCAAAATGTGGGCAGGCTGGACCTTGGGGGATTCATAAACTTCTGTATATTGTGAGCATGAGCATCGTGCAGTGACTCAGTACTTCAGGTTCCTGACCTGATGACCCTCAGGCTCTGATACTATTAGAACAGCTCTCAGTGAAGTTTCCTTCACAAAACTGCATTTTTCAAGAGTTTGAGGAACAAGTCACTTTAATCAGAATTTACTACAGGATTCTAAAAATTTCAAGGCCGTTCTTTCTCAATGAAGTCTGCATGTTGACCCAGTTCATATCTACTTTGCCTTAGTAGTGAATAAAGTTCTTGCTACTTAAAACATATTTATTTATGCAGCCTGCCATCATCAATGAGAAGCACTGTAGCTCATTTTCATAAGTTCTTGTATTAAGTTGACAGAAGAACATTCAGAAGAGCTAAATATACATTCTTTCTGCCAAGACACTCAAATTTAGAGCAACTCCTCTTCTACAAACACAATAATTAATTCAAATTAAGCCCTTGGCAACTCTTGCTAACTAGACTCTACCACATGCAAAGTTGTTTTTGTATATTCTAAAGAGGCTGAGATAGAAAATGAAGATGAATTATATTTTATAATAAGCTATCTTCTTTCATTTATTTATATATTTATTTTTAAATATTTATTTATTTGTTTGAAAGGCAGAGTTACACAGGAGGAGAGGCAGAGAGAGAGAGGTCTTCCTTCCGATAGTTCACTCCCCAGTTGACTGCAACTGCTGGAGCTGCGCCAATCCGAAGCCAGGAGCCAGGAGTTTCTTCTGGGTCATCCCATGTGGGTGCAGGGGCCCAAGGACTTGGGCCATCCTCTACTGCTTTCCCAGGCCATAGCAGAGAGCTGAATGGGAAGTGGAGCAGCTGGGTCTCGAACTGGTGCCCATATGGGAAGCTGGCGCTTTAGGTGAGGGTATCAACCACTGCACCACAGCGCCAGCCCCTCATTTATTTATTTTAAAAGTATTTATTTGAGGCCGGCACCACGGCTCACTTGGCTAATCATTCGCCTGCGGTGCCGGCACCCCAGGTTCTAGTCCTGTTTGGGGTGCCGGATTCTGTCCCGGTTGCTCCTCTTCCAGTCCAGCTCTCTGCTGTGGCCCGGAAAGGCAGTGTAGGATGGCCTGAGTGCTTGGGCCCTGCACCTGGATGGTAGACCAGGAGAAAGCACCTGGCTCCTGGCTTCAGATTGGTGCAGCGCACTGGCTGTAGTGGCCATTTAGGGGGGTGAACCAATGGAAGAAAGACCTTTCTCTCTGTGTGTCTCTCTCTCATTGTCTAACTCTGCCTGTAAAAAAAAAGTATTTATTTGAAAGGCAGAGTTACAGAGACAGAGGGCAAGAAATGAGAGAGAGAGAAAATAGAGAGAGTTATCTACTATTTGCTGGTTCATTTCCCAAATGGCCGTAATGACCAGGCCAAAGTCAGAAGCTTCATCCTGGTCTCCCATGTGGGTACAGGGGCCCGAGAATTTGGGCTGTCTTCCACGAGCATTAGCAGGAGCTGAATCAGAACTAGAGCAGCTGGGATAGGAACTGGATTCCATATGGGATGATGACTTTGCAGGAGGTAGATTATCACACTACACACAATGCCAGTTAGAATAAGCTATCTTAAAGTTGTAAAACTTCATTGGTAGTTTTTCTATGTACAATTCTTAAATATATACATAAATTAATTTTTATAAGTGACAGATCCAATCTGTGTATCAATATCAATGCAGAGTATCTCCACTACATTAAGAGGTTCCTTCTTCACTCCTGTCAGCACCATAAGTTATAACTCATATTATCGTGAAATAATTCATCCTATCCTTGAAATTCATCTACATGAAATCGTATATTTTTTGTGCTTTTAAGTCTCACTTTTGGCTGAACAATAGGTCTCCAAAGCTTAGTTAAATTGTATGTAGGTGCTACATGAATATTTCACAATTTATTCATTTTATTCCTTTATCAAAAAGATTTATTTATTTATTTATTTGAAACAAAATAAATAAATTTATTTAAAGAGAGAGAGAGAGCTCTTCTATCACTCCCCAAATGGATGCAACAGCTAGGGCTGGGTGAGGTTGAAGTCAGGAGCCAGGAACTCCATACTGCTCTCCTATGTGGGTGGCAGGAACTCAAACACTGAGGACATCATCACCTGCTTCCAGGTACCTTAGCAGGAAGCTGGATTGGAAGTGCAGGGCAGCAGGACTTGAACTTACTCTGATGTAGGAGGCAGGCAACGCAAGAGGTGGGCTTACCCTCTGTGCCACAAAGCTCATCCCAGTACATGTTATTAACATCAGAACCTGTTGATTTCAGACACAAAGAGTTCTTATAACTAAATGTATTCACATAGAAAGGAATTTTGGTATTTAGACTAGTTTTTTTTTTTTTTTTGGAATTTTGGTACATTAGACTAGTTGTAGCACAAGTTTCTTTTAAATTCTAAGCTACTTTAATTTAAAAAGATGGTAAGAATTCTTCAAGGCACAAATGTGCCGATCATGTGCCTCTTAAAAATGCCTTTGTGTTCATTAGCTCACTTGATCTTATCTGTGAACAGTAAACTATGAACATTTCATAACTATTTTATCGACAAAGAAAGTAGAGCTCTGAACTGGTTCCATCTCATTTGTCTCTAAAATAGCAAAGCCAAATTTAGGACATAGATTCCCTGGCATAAGTTTTAGTTTATATTCACACATTTTAGGGACTAGAATTTATAATCCCAGAGAACAGGGGTAGCAAGTAGAGTCTGGACAAAAGTGCATGGATTTGCTCAGATGCACCTGTGTGTGTTTATGTGCCTATTGGATCACATGTTTATTTATACATGAGGAGTCTTCACAATGTTCATGGAAGGTGCATATTACAAAAAAATAAGCTTGGAGTCAAGGAAAGATTTTTTGCATAAAAATAAACTCATCTGTTAATTTCATTTTTCTATGAAATTTTTGAATGACCCACATAGACTCATATACATTTGAATATTCATATATATTAATTCGTAGAATTTATAGAAGATGAAACAAAGTGTTGAAATAGAGTCATATACAGAACATAATGTAGGGGAAAGATTAAACTGTCAGCTATGACAAGACTTGAATTCATGTCTCAGAAGTTTGGAGAGAACGAGACTGGTAAAGAAAAAAAAGACAAGGGACATCTTGATTAAAAAAAAAATCGTAGAAGGTAGTATTGTTAACTGAGTTACATATTCTGAGCACCCCCACTGTCTGTGTGATGTGGCTAAAGGTAAGAAGGAAAGTGAAGTTTGTGAATTTACGAAATTCTTGGTACACATATTTCATTTGCTGCTACAGAGAAAATTAATATCAGCAATTTGTGTTCAAAAATAAAAAAAGGGGAAAATGTAAAGAAAACATAACCTTTTGTTATTTAGCTGAACTATTATTTTTATACAGATGTTTAGATCAGTTGCTGTAAATAAAGAATTCCCAAATTTTAAGAAGGATCTTGGTAACGCAAGGAAATTGTTATTCAAGTACAAAGCCCAGTTTTCCCCCAAGAAACACTTTGTGATGTCTGTCCGTCGTGAAACCAGATGGAAAATCCTGTCCCTGTTTCATTGTCTTCAGCATGGCTGCTGTTTTATCCCTTGCCAAGTCGTGGCCACCTGTGGCTCTGCCTTGGCAGCTCTGTGTGTAACAGGCCAGGCGTGATGTTCACAGGAAAGGCCTCCTGAAACCCGACTGAAAAGCAAATAACTCACGTGACCAAGGTTCTGATAATAAGGATCTGCTGAATACATAATTTGATGTGTTTTGCTTTGAGCAGACACACTATCCAGTGCTTTTGTTGGCATCACCAACAAAGACTTTTGCACACAATTAGTTGCAAGCTGTTTGATTTTCCACACAGGAAACCCAGCATAGAACAGCCAGTCCCCTAAAGATATATCTCCTTTTTCCCCTGTTGTTTCCATGCTATTCAGCTTCAGCCATTAACACATTAATGGACCAGTAACTGGATCTTGGCATCCCTCAGGGGTATAACACTCAGTACCAGGGCTCTACTCAAATTCAGTTCAAGGATCCTTTCTAATTAGTGGCGGTGCCAAGATGTGCCTAGATGACTGCCATAATAATCTGGCTAGAGAGCAATAAACAGTTATGCAACACACCAATGGGAAGCAATACATGGATAAGATGCATAACTGGCTAGGTCTTCTAGAATATTCTATATGATTTCTGATTTTTATCTACTGTTGCTAAAGTATGTCTTTATCTTTTACAATAATTTATCCTGTAGTTTGAATTTATTTGCTAAATGAGGCCTGACTTGAAAGATTTATTTATTTACTAGAGATGCAGAGTTATAAGCAGAGAGAGGCAGAAACAGAGAGAAAAGTCTTTATCCACTGGTTCATTCCCCTAGTGGCTGCAGCAGCTGGAACTGGGCTGATAGGAAGCTAGGAGCCAGGAGCTTCTTCCAGGTATCCCACTTGGGTGCAGGGGCCTAAATACTTGGGTCGTCTTCTACTGCTTTCCCAGACCATCAGTAAGGAGCTGGATCAGAAGTGGAGCAGCTGGGTCTTGAACTGGTGCCCGTATGGGATGCCAGTATCACAGGTGGATGTTTAACCTACTATGTTCCCCATTCCCCAAGGAGGAGCTCTTACATGAAATCTAATTACTTATTTATCTTTGGGCATGAAGATTGAGTTCCAAGGCCTCGGTTATCCTCACCAGCAAAATGTATGTATCTGAGAATCAATATGGGGTCAGTTTCAATGGTGTTTAATCTGATCTGCGGATGGTATTCACCAGGGGAACTTGAGAAAATGCATATGCCCATTTCCTACCTCTGAAGACTCAGATTAATGGTCTGGTCCGTACAAAGCCTCAGTAGGGCAACATAAGATGTAGACTGCATAGCAGACTCATCCAAGGAGCTTTAAAAAAATCAATGCCTAGTTACCAAGTGATGGATTACAAAGTGTTACCAAGCCCAAGAGTTACTGCTCCAAAGCAAAATTGTCTGTTACATGACAAAAAAAAAAATTAAGGACATATAGTACATGAATCTGTTGGTGACATAGAGAATACAAATGTAGCAAAGCTTGCAACATCCTGGCTGATTACATCTGGCATAATCCACTTACTCCGAAAACGTTTATTGAGTACTCACTATATGCTATGTTCTTTGCTCAGAACAAATTGAGTATGCCTAACCCAAAAATGGGAACTCCAAATGCTTTAAAATTTGAAACTTTTAAGAAAAATTTTTAAACTTAGGGTACTCAACACCTATTGCAAATATTTCAAAATTTGAGACTATGAACTCTGAAACATCTCTGATCCAAAGCATTTCAGGTGAGGGATGCTTGACCAGCAATTTCAATTACAATTATTATGCTTCTATTTGCATTAAAAGTCATCTTTCAATCACACTATTAGAAAATTGCAATGCTTCAGGTTATAATATAAAATTAAAAGTTCACTTCCAGACTAACAAGCTCACAAATGTACTGATATGTAGAATGTAATATGTGTGAATAACAACTGAAAATGTTGATCTACTCTTTGACCTAACAATTCTACTGCCAACAATTTGTTCTATGGATAAAGTACACACAGCTGTTCATATAGGGAGTAGAACATCCTTTAAAAGTAGCTCTAAGTCCCACAAAACTTACACTATAAATTACAGAACAGCCACCTAATTTTATTATTAACATTATTTAGTCACGATAATTTTAGATCTGTGATGATCTATATGGGACTATTTCCATGCTACTATGGTCAGGATAAAGGTGCAACAAAAAGAAAATGGCTTTCCATTGTTATGGAGTTTAAAACAAATTTAATTTTATAATTTTTCTTTAATTTATTTATAATTATAATTAGTCTACTATTTATTACATCTATTAAAAATTGTAAAAATGCACATGAGAATAAAAATGTGTTAAATACCGAAACAGGTTTAATTCTACTAATTATCTATTTGGCATTTATGGGACTCCCCCCTTGGAAGAAGCTTTCTACAAATTGTAGGACTTTTCCCTCTCATGATGAATGAAAAAATTTCTTAGGGAATGATTTTATTATTCAACATCCCCTTTCTTTTTTTTTTTTTTTAAATATTTTTCCAAGTTTAATGGTTTGACCAGAATGTGTCTTTTTTTTTTTTTTTTGACAGGCAGAGTAGATAGAGAGACAGAGAGAAAGGTCTTCCTTTTGCCGTTGGTTCATCCTCCAATGGCCGCCGCAGCCAGCGCGCTGCGGCTGGCGCACCGCGCTGATCCAAAGCCAAGAGCCAGGTGCCTCTCCTGGTCTCCCATGGGGTGCAGGGCCCAAGCACTTGGGCCATCCTCCACTGCACTCCTGGGCCACAGCAGAGAGCTGGCCTGGAAGAGGGGCAACTGGGACAGAATCTGGCGCCTGACTGGGACTAGAACCCGGTGTGCCAGCGCTGCAAGGCAGAGGAATCCTGAGTCCTTAATGTGTGTCAAGCACTACTTAGTGCACTGAATTCATTTTTTCTTATTGGATAGACACTGGTATATGTTTCACAGAGTTGAATGCATAGAGAGATTCATTGACATATATAGATAAGCTGTTCTATATTTTCTCATTAGAATATCCTTGGATCAGTCATTCTCACATATCTTGCCTGAGTTTTCATTGCTAACCCATACATTTGAGCCATGTCTTCTGACAACTTATATCGAATGACAATCTTCACATCAGCTACGTGACGTTTTCTTTGCTTTTGAGCACTAGCTCCTCTCTCGTGGTGATTTTGCACCTCAGGAGACAACTGTCTCACCTGTGAGACCTCTACCAGGTGGAGGCCAAGAGGACAAGGGTGCTGTGGAATACCCCACAAGGCACAACATAGTCACCCACCACAAATTATCTGGTCCAAATAACAGTGGCACCAAAGTCGAGAAAGCCTATTACTACAGGAAGTTTATGCAACGTATTTCATTAGCTCTTAATTTTAGAGGATGTGAAGAGAAATAAATAAATCTACTCCACAGACCATTACAAAATGGTATTCATGGCCCCCCTTTTGTGTGTAAAAACACTTTGAAGAGGCATTTGGCACAGCAGTTAATATGCACCACTTGGAACGCATGCATTCCACATTGGGGTGCCTGGACTTAAGTCCCAGCCTGCTGCTGCTGCTACTGCTGGAGACCCTGGGAAGCAGTGCTGAAGGCCCAATTAACTGGGTCTCCACCATGCATGTGGGAGACCCAGATTAAATTGTCATCTGGTTTCTGCCAGAGCCATTGTGTGCATTTGAGGAGTGAACCAGTGAACAAAACTCCATGTGTCTTCTTATCTCTCATACTCTGCCTCTGTAACAAATTAAATAAATGAATAAATAAATTGCTAAAGCATTTTGAAACAGAAGGCCATGAGGTAGAGAAGAGAAGGAAGGAAAGAAAAGACTTTTCTATGAACCTCTGTCTACTGATTTAATCTGTGTGACCACCCCAGCAGGAAGGAGCATCAACATGGAGTGATGCTTAAGTGCGAAGGTTTTGGGGGCACTTCAGGGAGCTCTGTGCGGGCATGGGCTCCGGCATCTTTGTTTTACATGCATTTGAGAATGTATAGCAAAGAATTCAAATCTTAAAGTCTAAGATGAAAATGTCTATGACAGAATGCAGAATCCAGCCTATTAGAGAGCATGCGTTTATCAGGAACCAGCACCGTCCAATGATGGGGCTTCCTCTGCAGCTTCCCTCCCTCACCCTCCTCAGAGTCCCATCCCCCACTCCATCTTTCACTCCTCCCTGCCTCTTCTTCAACAATGCAAGGAGAAAAGCAAATTCCTAAGTCCTAGGCTCACATCCATAGGTGTTAACTCATCTGATAATAAGCGGAGCAATTAGGGTCCTCTTCATATGTCTACTTTGTCTTTATCATGGTTGGGGATTTATCTGCTTGTTGGTTTGACAGGCGTCTGCCCCATTGGAGCCATGAGATTGACTTCCAGTCTGTTTTCCCATTCCACAGGCTGAGCTCTCCATCCGGGGCTCCCTTACAGGCTGTACCCCAGTTCCCACCAAGGTGGTTACAGGTGCTGAATGGAGTTTTAAGTACAGGCTGACACTGCTGCAGTGTGCTCTCCCTGTCACTTTTCCCTGATAGCTTTGCAGATAAGTCATCAACTGAAACAACTAGGCAAATGGATTACCACAAAGCAAAACTCCTAAGTTCTTAGGTCAGCATGTACATTTCTGTCTTTTTTTTTTCTTTTTGACAGGCAGAGTTAGACAGTGAGAGAGAGAGAGAGAAAGGTCTTCCTTCCGGTGGTTCACTCCCCAAATGGCCGCTATGGCTGGCGCACTGCGCCAACCTGAAGCCGGGAGCCAGGTGCTTCCTCCTGGTCTCCCATGCAGGTGCAGAGCCCAAGCACTTGGGCCATCTTCCACTGCCTTCCCGGGCCATAGCAGAGAGCTGGACTGGAAGAGGGGCAACCAGGACAAAATCCGGTGCCCCAACCAGGACTAGAACCCTGTGTGCCCGCGTCACAAGCGGATTAGCCAAGTGAGCCACGGCGCCAGCTTCCTTCTGTCCTTATGGTGTATTGAAGATGATGTTTTTAGCCTAGGTCACTCAGAATTCCCATTCCTACATTAGCATCTAATTTTCTTTGTTTCTATTATTTTTAATTAAACCTTTCTTGCCGTTAAAAACTGTTAAAATTAAATCCCTTGCATTATAATCTACACTTCCCAGTATTTCCTGTTATGCGCTACATTCTGTCACAGCTCTTCAGGATCCATCTGAAGAATCACAATCTGTCACCATGGCCCCAAGTCCACACTGTGGTCAGCAAACAGGGAGAGCCGTGAGAGCCTTCATCCAACTGAATGGAGGGAGACAGCAGAGAGAAAGAAGAGGAAGGAGATGGGGGAAGACGGAGGGAAGTAAGGGTGAGAAAGGAGGTGGGGGAGAGCGAGAATAATAAAATGTCACATATTTTATAGGTAATGTCTTTTTTTTTTGACAGGCAGAGTGGACAGTGAGAGAGAGAGACAGAGAGAAAGGTCTTCCTTTGCCGTTGGTTCACCCTCCAATGGCTGCCGCGGACAGCGCGCTACGGCCGGCGCACCGCGCTCATTCGATGGCAGGAGCCAGGTGCTAGGTGCTTATCCTGGTCTCCCATGGGGTGCAGGGCCCAAGCACTTGGGCCATCCTCCACTGCACTCCTGGGCCACAGCAGAGGGCTGGCCTGGAAGAGGGGCAACCGGGACAGAATCCGGCGCCCCGACCGGGACTAGAACCCGGTGTGCCGGCGCCACAAGGCAGAGGATTAGCCTGTTGAGCCACGGCGCCGGCTGGTAATATCATATTTTGAATCAACTCTTATATAGCCATCTCCTTTCAGATAGATACTCTTGGGAGAATGTATCCTTTCAACTGCTGCTTAGTTGTTTTATTGTATAAATGCCTGCTACTAATCCAGTATTATGGCTTCTCTTAGAAAGAGTGCCAATTTATTTTTTTTAATTATTTATTTATTCACTTATTTAAAAGAGAGAGAGACATAGAGATCTCCCATCCACTGGTTCTTTCCCCTAAATGGCCATAATTGTCAGGGTGTGCCAGGCTGAAGCCAGTGGCCAGAACTCCAACTGGATCTCCTGCATACGTAGCAGGGGTCCAACCACTTAGGCCACCTTCTGCTGCTTTTCAGGCTTACTAGCAGGCAAGCAGATACAAAGCCAAGTAGCTAGGATTTGAACCAGCAGCCCTGTACGGGGTGGCATCACTAGTAGTAGCTAAATCCACTGAGCCTCAAGGCTGGCCCTTGAATTATCACTGTTTACTTTAGAAAGCTGTTCTGCAGTTCACTCTTTCAAGCTATTTCCAAAAATTATCTTCCAAATTGATGGACTTATGATACCTTCAGGGTTGCAGCCCTCGAGATCATCATTGACACAAGAAAAAGTAGTAAAACAGGTTTTTGTTTATTTATTTTAAAATACTTTATCAACATCTCCGGAGAGGTGGTTGAGACATGAGTAAAATCATGTGAAAGTGGGATATAAGGTAAGTCAGCAGGTCTTGCTGGCGTGTTGACTCCGAGTTTGCTTCAGGAAATCTCTCATACTGAGGACCGTTTTCTCAATCTATTCTCCCTTGATGTCCGATGGTGACATTGGACAAGTTCTCTCTCTCTATGTTCCTTCAGTTCAGTGGAGGTAAGTTCAGGGAGGTAAAGACCAATCACTACTTGAGAGGAAAGTGCATCGAGGCGTGGGAACTTCAATATTCATTGTAGAGTTTCCATATAGCAGATAGTGAGACAGAGAACATTTCACAGAAATCATGGCAAGATGAGCTTTTTGAAAAACATCTGTTTATTTATTTAGAAGATAAATCAACAGAGAAGGAGAACACACACACACACACACGCACAGAATCTTCCATCTGCTGGTTCAATCCCCAGATGCCCATAGCAGCTGGGACTGGGGCAACGTGAAGCCAAGAGCCAGGAATTCTATCTTGGTGTCCCACATGGTGGCATGGGCCCAAACACTTGAGTCATCATCTGCTGTCTTCTTAGGCACATTAGTTGGGAGCTGGATCAGAATCAGAGCAGCTAGGACTCAAACCGGCATCCTAGTATGGGATGCTGGCATTACAAATGTCAGCTTAATTGGCTGCACCACAACATTGGCCCTGAGGTGAGCTTTTATCACCAAGAAATACCTTCCTTAAAGTATAAGTATTGCAGGGCCAGCGCCATGGCTCACTTGGTTAATCCTCCGCCTGTGACGCCAGCATCCCAGATGGGCACCGGTTCTAGTCCCAGCTGCTCCTCTTCCAGTCCAGCTCTTGGGATTGCCCAAGTGCTTGGGTCCCTGCACCCGCATGGGAGACTGGGAGGAGGCACCTGGCTCCTGGCTTTGGATCAGCATAGTTCCAGCTGGAGCGGCCATTTTGGGGATGAACGAATGGAAGGAAGACCCTTCTCTTTGTCTCTCTCTCTCTCACTGTTTATAACTCTAGCTGTCAAATAAATTTTAAAAAAAAGTACAAGTATTGTGATAGTAATGGGGCACTTCAGTACTCCACTTTCAGCAGTGGACAGATGAATCAAACAGTAAATCAGCAAGAAATCAAAAGAGTTATTTGGCATTTTATACCAAATGGACCTAATGGATAGCTACAGAACTTTTCATCCTACAGATGCAGAATATGCATTCTTCTCACCAGTGCATGGAACTTTTTCTAGGATAAATCACACACTAAGGCATAAAACAAGTATCAGCAAATTCAAAAACATCCAAATCATACTATGAATTTTCTCCGGCCACAATGGAATGAAACTGGAAATCAACAACTCAGGAATCTCTACAACATATGTAAATACATGGAGACTGAATAACATACTCCTGAATGAATAGTGGGTCATTGGAGAAATCAAAAGATTTATGGAAAAAATGAAGACAATGATACAGCATATCAAAACTTATGGGATACAGCAAAAGCACTGTTTAGAGGAAAGTTTATAGCAATTGATGCCTACATCAAGAAATTGGAAATAAATAAGATATCAATGCATCTCAAAGACCTATAAAAAAACAGCAAACCAAACCCAAAACTAGTAGGAGAAAAGAAATCATTAAAATTAGAGGATAAATAAATAAAATTAAAACAAAAAAGTATAAGTATATATATAAGTATATATAAGTATATATCAGCAAAATGAAAGCTGTTTAAAGAAAAATAAACAAAATTGGGGCCGGTCCTGTGGCATAGTGGGCAGAGCAGCCACCTGCAGTGCTGGCATCCCATTTAGTGCTAGTTCATGTCCAGGCTGCTCCACTTCTGATCCAGTTCTCTGCGATGGCCTGGGCAAGCAGAAGAAGATGGCCCAAGTCCTTGGGCCCCTGCACCCACATGGGAGACCCAGAAGAAACTCTTGGATCCTGGCTTTGGATTGATGTAGCTCCAGCTGTTGAGGCCAATTGGGGAGTGAACCAGTGGATGGAAGACCTCTCTCTCTTTTTCTCTCTCTCTGCCTCTCCTTCTCTCTGTGTGTAACTCTTTGAAATAAATTTTTTTTAAAAAATTGACACATTGGCCCAACCAAAAAAAAAAAATAAAAAATGAGAGAGATCTAAATAAATAAAAATAGAGATGAAAAAAGAAATGTAACAGACACCATAGAAATAAGATGAACCATCCGAAATTACTAAAAAACAGCTGTATGCAACAAATCGGGAAACCTAGAAGATATGCATAGATTCCTGGACACATACAAGCTATCTAAATTGAGCCATGAAGTCAAAATTGACAAATTGGATTATATCAAATTGAGAAACTTCTGCACTGCAAAAGAAACACTGAGGAAAGTGAAGACGCAACCAACAGAATGAGAAATTATTTGCAAGTTATGCAACTGATAAAGGATAAATAATCAGAATATATAAAGAGATCAGGAAACTCAACAACAGCAAAATAAACAACCCAGTTAAGAAATGGGGAAAGGAGTTAAACAGGCAGTTTTCAAAAGAGAAAATCCAAATGGCCAACAGACACATGAAAAAGTGCTCAGGATCACTAACCATCAGGGAAATGCCAATCAAAACCACAATGTTTTACCTCAACCCAGTTAGAATGGCTTTCATACAGAAATTAACAAACAACAAATGCTGGTGAGAATGTAGAGGAAAAAGTGCCCTAATCCACTGTTGGTGGGAATGTAAACTGATGCAGCCACTGTGGAAGACAATATAGAGATACCTCAGAAATCTGAATATCGAGCTACCATATGACCCAGCCATCCCGCCCCTGGAAATAAAGGAAATAAAATCAGCATATGAAAGAGTTGTCTGTATCCCCATGCTTATTGCAGCTCAATTCACAATAGCTAAGATATGGAATCAACCCAAATGCTTGTCAACTGAAGTCTTGATAAAGAAATTATGGGATATGTACACTTTGGAATACTACACAGCAGTTAAAAAAAAAAAAAACAACCCTTTGCATTGGTGGTTCAAGGCTGAAGGGAAACATAATACAGAAATTTGTGGAGGGACCAAGAAAGAACAGTAGACTTGATATCTTCTCTCATTGTCTTGTGACAGGACAAAGACTGGGATGGTTATGCAAAGTACAGAGTGGAGCTCTGTAGGGCGTGAGACTCTGTCTCTTCAATCCGCAAGGAGCCCAGTGGACTCAAATAATGAAAATTTCAAATTGCAGATCTGCATGCTATGTAAAGCTAATAATAGAGTTTATAGCACACTTTTATGCTCTAAAGTATATAGGAAAGCAGAAGCACCCAAGCCAAAGTGGTCATTTGTGATGCAATCAGATTAAGTAACTGGGAAGTTTGTGAAAATATATACAGACAGCCGACGCCGTGGCTCAACAGGCTAATCCTCCGCCTTGCGGCACCGGCACACCGGGTTCTAGTCCCGGTCGGGGCGCCGGATTCTGTCCCGGTTGCCCCTCTTCCAGGCCAGCCCTCTGCTGTGGCCCAGGAGTGCAGTGGAGGATGGCCCAAGTGCTTGGGCCCTGCACCCCATGGGAGACCAGGATAAGCACCTAGCACCTGGCTCCTGCCATCGAATGAGCGCGGTGCGCCGGCCGCAGCACACTGTCCGTGGCAGCCATTGGAGGGTGAACCAACAGCAAAAAGGAAGACCTTTCTCTCTGTCTCTCTCTCTCACTGTCCACTCTGCCTGTCAAAAAAAAAAAAAAGAAAAAGAAAAGAAAAGAAAATATATACAGACAGAAAGGTCACTTAGGATATCCTGGTGTCACAGAGGGTTAAACCATATGGGATGCTGGCATCCCATATGGATGCTGGTTTGAGTCCTAGATGCTCTACTTCTGATACAGCTCCCCACTAATATGCCTGAGAAAGTAGCAGAAGATAGCCCAACTACTTAGATCCCTGCACCTATGTGAAAGACTTGAATGTTGGAGTTCCAGGCTATTGGCTTCAGCCTGGCTTGGTCCCAGCCATTGCTGCCATTTGGGAAGTGAACTGGTGGATGGAAGATTCTCTCTCTCTTCTCCTTTCCCTCTCTCCCTCTCTCTCTCTCTCTCTCCCCCTCTCCCCCTTCCCCTCTCCCTCTTTCCCTTTATCTCTCTCTCCCTCTCCTCTCTCCTCTATCCTCTCTCTCTCTCTCTAACTCTGCCTTTAAAATAAATAGATAAATCTTTTTAAAAAGATACATCAGCAAGTATATGAAGCAGATGGTAGAATAAAAACATATTCTGTCACTAGACTGTTGATTCTACTTATAGAATTCAACCAGCAAATGGTGACTAATGGTTCTGTTGCTAACTAACCTTCATTATTTTCAGAAACTGCTAAGAGGTAACTTTTCAGAACTTCTGTGTGTACCCAGACTAAATGTTCTATAGCTCACTTTGAAATGGATTAGCTGTGAGAATCAGTGCAAAATCCTGATCTCTCAGGAAGTTGTAGCAATGACTATCCTGATGACATATTTAGGTTCCCCAAAATGTAAATAGCATAAGTAACTGGTCATTTTTTCTCCTATTTACAAGTCTTTTTTGAAAACCATTTTCTCCTATCCAACTCTCTATCACCAACTAGTACCGATACAGAACTTAAACCACTTCTGGAAAGGAGGCCATCTGGTCTGTTGTTCACCAGCTTTGATACTGAAAAATACTTGGAACTAACTTTACGTCCTTGAATTGAAATGCTGTTGTTCAGTTTCTCTTTCATGAAGATTCCATTCTTGTTACTACTTTGTATCAGTACCAGTAAATTCCACCAGATACTAGAAACTAACTATTGGGCAAAGAAATTATTTTTTTTCCTTTTTTTCTTGTTTAAAGATTTACTTATTTACTTTGTAAGTTAGAGTTGGAGAAGGAGGAAGAGCCAGACAAAGAGAGAGATCTTCCATCCTCTGATTCACTCCCCAGACAGCTAAAACGGCCAGTGCTGAGCCAGGCAGAAGGCAGGAGCCAAGAGCTTCATCTGGGTCTCCCACATGGGTGTCAGGGGACAAACATTGGGCCATCTTCTTCTGCTTTTCCCAGGCCATTAGTAGGGAGCTGGATCAGAAGTGGAACAGACAGGACATAATCTTGCACCCATATGGGATGCCAGCATTGCAGGCTGTGGCTTTATTCACTGTACCACAACACTAACCCCAGAAATTTCAAAGATGGCTGAATGTCAGTGAAGGTTGTGAGAGACCTAAGGCTTTTCACATTTTAAGACTCTCTGAAGTGACAAAACAACATTAGAAAAATTGTATTTTAGTTTATATTTATTTATTTATTTATTACTTCAATGGCAGAGAGATGGAAACAGACACACACTGGGTCCCAAACCCTGCAACAACCCAGGTCAGGAGTTGAGAATTCTTTTTTTTTTTTTTTTTTTTTGACAGGCAGAGTGGATAGTGAGAGAGAGAGACAGAGAGAAAGGTCTTCCTTTGCCGTTGGTTCACCCTCCAATGGCTGCCGCGGCCAGCAGTGGCAGTGGCAGGAGCCAGGTGCTTCTCCTGGTCTCCCATGGGGTGCAGGGCCCAAGCACTTGGGCCATCCTCCACTGCACTCCTGGGCCACAGCAGAGGGCTGGCCTGGAAGAGGGGCGACCGGGACAGAATCCGGTGCCCTGATCGGGACTAGAACCCGGTGTGCCAGCACAGCAAGGTGGAGGATCAGCCTGTTGAGCCTCGGCACAGGCAGGAGTTGAGAATTCTATCTGGGTCTGCTACATAGGTGGCTGGGATTCAAGTATTTGAGTCATCACCTGCTGGCTCCTGGGGTGTGCATTATCGGAAGCTGGATCCAGAAGCAGAGCTGGGGCTCTAATATGGATATATATATATATATATATATATATATATATATATATATATATTTGAAAGTCAGATTTACATAGAGGGAGAGACAGAGAAAGAGAGCCTCTAGCCACTGGTTCACTCCCCAGATGGCCTACACTGTCAAGTCTGGGTGAGGCTGAAGCCAGGAACCAGGAACTCCACCAAGGTCTCCTACATGGGTGACAAGGGTACAAGCACTTGGGCCATCTTCCTGTGCATTCTCAGGCGCATTAGCAGGGAGCTGGGTCAGAAGCGGAGTAGCTATGACTTGAACCTGTACTGGGATGCCAGCATTGCCAGCAGTAGCTTAACCTGCTGGAATTTCTATAACCATTCATTCTTTCCAAGATATCCCTTACTACAGACAATCACTTCTCTTCATCTTTATGATTCTACCAGAAACTTCACAAACTTGTTTTAAAAACAGAAGAGTTAAGGATGAATTCTTTCAATGCCCTCTCTGGATAAACTATGATCTCACCTTTCTATGTTAGGAAGTGACTGAGATACACAATACGTGATTAGTGGGAAAATGTTCCTCCTGCTGCCCTTACATTTGCAAGTAAATATTTTCCACAAGAACACACATTTGGCACAAAATGGCCAAATAAACTCACTTGGAGAGGATATCTTCCTTAAAAGCTTCCCTGAATGGGAGTCCAGGCAAGATAGTTCTCTTGTTCCTGTGTTTGACAGGACCCACCTTGAGCCACCCAAATATGAAAATGGAAAACTGAAAAGTGTAAGTCACTCCAGCATAAAGGTGTTCTCGTTGTTGTGTTGGTGGCAAGACTCAAATTCGAAACCAATACAGCTGGCAGCTAAGCTTTCACAGCAAAATGCTTTGTGAGTTTCCCAGGCACAGGTTGGTCATGAAATTTCATCCAAATGTGTTCTTGTGTGCAGTGGCGACATTTGTTACATAGCAAAATGTAGCCATTGTGAAGATTTGCAATCCACCTTATTTGAAGTTATTTGAGGAAAGCCAAGTTCTTTGGTCCTGCAGTGAACAAGACACACTAATCTTTGCTGCTACTTTTTTGGAAAAGTGTTTCCCCTATTGTTTCACGTCTGTTTACCAATCAAGTTTTTCTTTTGCTCCCATCAGGATGAAGCTATTGAGAGCAATAGTAGCTAGGCTGGATAAGTTAGCTGTTTTCTTCTTGGCAATTAAGATGTTTCTTTGTTTCACAGTCATCCAGGGTTTTTGAGAGGAAGAAGACCTTTGAGTTGTGTATACTTTCTTTGCATGGTCTTCCTGCTACTTTAAAAATATTCCAACTAGAGTCTAGCTGAGGACCAACGCACTACTCTTCCCGTTGCCTGGAACATCCTGCCCAAGGATCTCACCATAGCTGGCATTATCTCATTCTGCAAAGATCTCACCTTGTCAGAGGGACCTTCCCTGACTATCTGATAGAAAACAGCACACTTAATTCCTATTTTGCATCTGTCTTCCCTTTGCCTCCCTTTTCATTTTCTCCTGTTTTATTTCTGCTTCATAATTGGGTTTGTATTCTATACTCAGTTTTGAATCCCCGTCTGCATTAATGACATTTACTTATGTCATGCAAATCTCCATTGTATGATGCCTCATGCTATCTTTAACCATGTTCTAATATTTAATACATAGCTGTTTCTAATCTATTATAGATAGCCAAGAAGAGAATATCATAATTCAATCACTGTGACTCTGATAATTACATCTTCAGTTTAAAATTCTGGGCTTGGAACTACTAGATCACAGCCATGAAGAATGTTATGTATTTTGCTGCACATTAAGCTTTCCTTAGGAAATTTCATGCTGATTTAAACTTCCACGGGCGATAGTTATTCTGACAGTTGAAGCTAAGTGATCTGTGTGTGGGCATTCTGCTTACCAGAGAAAGAGTGCTTTTCCATGGAACTCTGTTCTAATCTGTACAATCACCCATTTAATGTTGGTGATCATTATTACTACATTAACTTAGACCTGGAAACCTCTTTGGGGAGGGCTTATTCATTATGGAAAATAGATTTGATGCTGTTTCTCTATTTCCTAAGAAAATGAAAAAAATGTTGAAGTGTTCAAATGAAACATGTGATTCATAGATGCATACATGACTCATAAATTGATATAGCTACGATCTATACTCTCAGCTTCCTGACGTTAGTCCAGAAAAATGTGTTATCACAGTGAGCTTTGGATCATTCTGGGAACACTTCTGCCTTCCACTGCTTCTCAGAACATTTATAACTGCTCAGATGTTCTCACCTGGTTGAAATTCTTCTGTTTTATTCAGAGCTGAATTCAAATCCTCTCCTTGGTCCAGTCTTCCTAGGGATCCTCTTTCAGCGAGTCAGACTCGGCTACTCCCTGCTCTCTCCCACTCCCACAGACTCTTTCCTGTGCTTAGTCTGTGATTTACGAAGTAAAATCAATGACAAGTTTCCCTCTCTGTGTTCATTAAGCCTGTGTAGCCCAGAGATTCACAAATACTGACTGTTCGATCAACGTTAATTGCACTGAAAGGACATAATTAGGAGATAACAGGATCTGTGAAGTAAAATTCCTGCCTTTAGGTTTCCATCTGCCATGCCACAGGAGTTGGAAAATAATCTTGTGCTGAACACAGTATGGATTAAGGCATTGGCTTTCCTGAGAACATGAACTTTCACACAGAGAAGCGAGAGCGTGAGTCAGCATGAGTTTCCCTGGCCTTCCCATCATGCCAGGGAAAGGCGTGAGGAGGACGGGCAGTGTGGGACCACAGCTGTGTGGGGGCGTGTTCTGGTGGACAGGCCTCGCCCCCACTGCAGTTGTTCTTGCTTGAAGAGCAGTCCTGAGAACCGTCTCCTCTGTGGGATATTGTTTGGGTGGCTTGGAGTCTAGATGTGGGGTCTGGCTGTTGGCAAGTTCTCTGGGCATGTCAGCTAGCCCGGCAGCAGGAGCTGGAGGAATGTGTGGTGGACCCTTGCGCTGGGGAAAGTGGCTCTGGTCCCTAAGGAAGCTCAGCTCAGGTGCAGCTTCCTTCTGGGTTGCAGAGAGAGGCTCCTTTCCCTGTCTCCACCACTCAGAACAGGGTCCCGGGTCCTTTCAGATGAGTCCGCTTATTGCATAGTTAGCCCTTTTCCTTCATGTACATCTTTTGAAGTGTTCACTAACTCACCTGCTTCTCTATGTTACTATGACTTGTTTTTTTTTTAGCAAAAGTTTAAGTGCTGTTGTAAGTTAGATGTTAGAAGTGAAAGGGAAAAAATTAAATAATATAGTTTCCGTCCTCAAGATGCTTAATGTCCATCAGAGTTAAATGATTAACTCAGAAAGTTGTGATCTCTGTGAGTACAATGTATCTTTCCTGGTGTTTTGATACCTTCTCAAATCAGAAGTCCTTTATCTCAATGTTGAGGTCACATGTTAGTCTTGGAGAGCCTCTTTGAGCAGTCTTGAAAAATGGCATGGAAATGTGTACCATGAAAACACTACACACGGATTTCAGACATTTTGCACCAAAATACTTGTAATTCCATTTTCCACAAACTTTTTGAACCTCTCTCATATATTCATATCTCATAAATGAGATTGCACTGTTATATAAGTAAACATTTCTGAAATGAGTGCTAAAACCTTGAAGCACATATTTTCTCTTAATACTTTCCATGTAATAGTTTCTCTGGGTTGCTGAGAACTAAAATCAATGCAGCACAGACCGACAAATTATTTACAGCAATAAAACATGATATAGTAACATAAATGGCAGTAACGAGCTTTCACCGTAACTAAGAAGGAACCACCTGTGGTCCCGTTGCTGCACGGTACTGAGTCTCCCTGCAGAGCCTGGCCCTGCTGCTCAGTTCCTTGTCCAAGGCTGTGTGGGTTCCACACCTTGGACCACTGGAGCTAGAGAGGGGCTCAGGTTTGCTCCTGAAGTCATCTTGAAGACACAATGAATCTTGAGCATTAACCTCTGCACGCAACAAGCAGATCATTCCTGGGCTGGATTCCCTAAAGAACATGTCAAAAATCACTAAGACAAATGAAGATAAACAAAGAAATCAATAGCACATTTGAATTCTTATGGTCAGGATACAGAGTGTGGGGGTTACAGCCACACTCTGAGCAAGAACACTCAGCTTTGTGACTCTGTTTTACATTTCATTTCCTAGAAGTAACAGATGCCCTATTTTGAGACTGTCCCCACAGCCGTTCCTCATCTTCCTGGCATTTTGGTGCGATTTTGAAATATATAGTCCACTGCTCTCATAAATTCCGATGTATATGTGAAAGAATCCGGTATGGTTTGGGGAAAGGGCAGAATTGGCATCATCAATATATTCTAATTTCCTTTGTTCAATAAGAGTTCTGTAAAAGTTAAAGGATGAGGCAAATTGTGTTTGCATAATAGGAAAGCTTACAGTTGGAGCTTTTATCCAGAGATATTAATGTTCTTTGTGAAAACATAGCTCATTAATTTTTATAGACTTATTAACATTTTCAAAGAGTATAAATATTACAGGACACATTGTATTTCTCTTCAGTTTTTCAAAGCCTGTTTTGTACTTAGATGAAATCAATATAGTAAGTAATGCAGTAAAATGCGCACTGGGTAATTCAATTCAACCTCTTTTCAGAGAGCAAGTGTAATTTGCATCAGGAAGGTCAGTTGGTCTGTATGTGTCCAGTTGTATCTGCTGGGCGCTGTCTGGCAGGTGCACAGAGATTTTGCAGGCTGGAGACACTCATGTCATGTAATGATTGCACACATCAGCCTACTGTTTTATGGAGAGCCACATTGATCCTCCCAACCTCTGCCAATCTAGGAACAAAATTCACATGCATTCATCCAGACCACAGGACCTGGAGCCAGCGAGCATGGATTAGTGGCTCACTGAGCTTAGACAAATTATTTGCCTCTGGGCCTCAGTTATTTCAGGCATAAAATAAGAATCAAAGTAATGTCTACCCCAGAGAATTTGTGCTAGGCTAACGTGATTATTACTCGTGGTGTTAAATAAATAGAAGGCATTTCACAACATTAGGACAACAACTCCCTGAGAGGCATGTGAGGGTATGGGCTGCAGTGTGTGAGGTTAGGAAAAATTACTAGGGACAGAGAAAGCTGGGTGGGTTTGGTACACTGATGAGTTCTGAGCTCTGTTCATCAAGAGCCAATCCAGAGAACTGACATAAAAACATTAAAAATTAAAATAAGGAACTGGTAAGAGACAATTTTATTAAATAACTACATGTGTGTGTGTGTGTGTGTGTGTGTGTGTGTGTATACCCACTAGGCTCAGGGCAATGCCTTTGGTTCTTTGTTTCTTTCTTTCCTTCTTTCTTTCTTAAGATTATTTATTTCAAAGGCAGAGTTAGAGAGAGAGACAGAGACAGAGACAGAGACAGAGAGAGATCTTTCATCTAATGGTTCACTCCCTAGATGGCTACAATGGCAGAGCTTGGCTGATCCAAAGCCCAAAGCCCCGAGCCTGTTCTGGGTCCCCCACCTGGGTGCAGGGGCCCAAGCACTTAGGCTATCTTCTGATGCTCTCCCTGGCACATTAGTAGGGAGCTGCATTGCAAGTGGAGCAGCTGGGACTCGAATCCATATGGAATTCTGGTGCCGCAGGCAAGTCACCGCAGCTGCTCCCCCCCCCCCCTTAAGGCAAAGTGACTGGGCTGGGGGAAGGGGGAGAGAGAGAGAAAGAAAGAGAGAGAGAGAGGGAAAGAGAGATTGAAATCTTCTATTCACTGGTTCACTCCCCAAATGGTTCTAACAGCCATGACAGGGTCAGGTCAATGCCAGAAGCCCAGAACTTCTCCCAGGTCTCTCACTTGGGTGGTAGGGACACAAGCACTTGGGCCATCATTGGCTCTTTCTGGGTGCACTAGCAGGGAGCTGGACCTGAAGTGGAGCAGAGAGGATTTGAACAGACACCGTATTATGAGTGCAGACATCCCAAGAAGGTGGTTAACTCGCTGTACCACAACACCCACCCCATCATATTTCTTATTCATCAATTGTTATTAGTCCCTCCCCTCCCCTCCCCTCTCCTCTCCTCCCCTCCCCTCCCCTCTCCTCCCCTCCCTTCCCCTTCCCTCCCCTCTCCTCTCCTCCCCTTCCCTCCCTTTCCCTCCCCTCCCCTGCTGTCCCCTCCTCTTACTCCTCTTTCTCTAGCTAGGAAACTGGAAGGAGGTAGATCTGGAAATGGGTCAAAGGGGCTATCTTTTGGAAGCACAGGATTTTTTTTTATTATTTATTTGAAAGAGTTACACAGAGAGAGAAGGAGAGGCAGAGAGAGAGAGAGAGAGAGAGAGAGAGAGAGAGAGAGAGGTCTTCCATCCACTGGTTCACTCCCCAGTTGGCCACAATG
Source organism: Sylvilagus floridanus (assembly GCA_949820135.1). Lineage (NCBI taxonomy): Eukaryota > Metazoa > Chordata > Mammalia > Lagomorpha > Leporidae > Sylvilagus > Sylvilagus floridanus. Next base: position 21,575,089 of record OX463229.1, read on the forward strand.
GCCGGAGCTGCACCGATCTGAAGACAGGAACCAGGAGCTTCTTCTAGGTCTCCTACATGGGTGCAGGGACCCAAGGACTTGAGCATCTTCTACTGCTTTCCAGGGTTATAGCATAGAGCTGGATTAGAAATGGAGCAGCTGAGACTCAAACAGGCACCCATATGGGATGTGTCACTGCAGGTGGCGGCTTTACCAGCTATACAATAGCGCCGGTCCCAGGATTTTTTTTTTTAAAGAATGGGGTTTTTCTTCATATTAAGGACATTCTCTATATCCCATTTGTTAAGCATTTTTTGAAAAGATTTATTTATTTATTTATTCATTTGAAAGAAAGAGTTATAGAGAGAGAGAAGGAGGGAAAGGAGAGAAGTTGTCCATCTACTGGTTCACTCCCCAGATGGCTGCAATGGCTGGGGCTGGACCAGACCAAAGCCAGGAACCAGGAGCTTCTTCCGGGTCTCCCACATGGGTGCAGGGGCCCAAAGTGTTCAGCCATCCTCTGCTACTTTCCCTAGGCACATTAGCAGGGAGCTGGATCAGAAGTGAAGCAGCTGGGACTCAAACTGACGCCCATATGGGATGTCCATGCTGCAGGCTGTGGCTTTAACTTCTTGTGCCATAGTGCAGGCCTCGGAGGTACAGGATTTTAATACCTTTTGTAACTACAGGATTTTATCACGCAAAAATGGAAGAACAGTCCCAGTGGAGAAATTCTGTTTAATGTAAGAGAGGTGGGCAACATGTTCATTATATTAAATATTCCAGTTGAGTAGATTAATAAGAACTCAAGAGTAAAAGAGTAGTATGGAAGGCTAAAATAGTGAGATACAGTTTGATAACACTAGGTTAGCAATGCCATTTAGATAAAGATTTTCAAAAAAGCATGAAAGGACATAAAAATTCCTGTATCATACAAATAATGAGTCACTCATTTATATTGAACCTGTAAAAATGTGGAAATTGAGGACCTACATATAATGATGCTGATATCATGAATCTCAGAAGATGTGTGAAATTTTATATAACAAACTCTCTGTAATAGAACTGAATCCATAGCAACCATTTCCCCCTTTCAATCCCTTTTAATAGTTGGTTGTAATTTGGTAGAGCATAGGACATCCTATTCTTTATACAGACAAAGCTAAATGCTCTAAATATGCTATACATTACATAGTGATTACTAACCTGAAAATGAATTTTAATCATGTCACATTTAAATGCTCATTTATTTATTTGCATCAGCTTGAAAGGGGAACATCAGAGAGAGAGAAAGAGGGAGGGAGAGAGATATCCTCCATCCACTGATTCACTCCTTAAATAGCCAGAACTGGGCCAGGCAGAAGTTCAAGCATTTGAGCCATCATCTGCTGCCTCCCCAGGGTGCATTAGCAGGAAGTTGGATCATAAGTAGTGGCACTGGAACTTGAACCAGTACTGTTAGGTGAGTTGCAGGCATCCCAAGTAGTAACTTAACCTGCTTGCCATAATGCCTGCTCCTAAATAAATTTATTATGTGAAAATGTATTTATACAAATAGTAATGCTAAAAAGCTTCTATTCTTTCAGAAAGTTATGCAAAGTGACCCTTAAGTGAGAAGCATTGAAGTGGTTTGCATCTAACATTATGTGTGTTTGTGTGTGTGTGTGTATATATATACATACATATATACAATTTTATTTATTTTTAAAGATTTATTTATTTATTTGAAAGTCAGAGTTACACAGAGAGAGAAGGAGAGGCAGAGAGGAAGAGAGAGGTCTTCTGTCTGCTGGCTCACTCCCCAGTTGACTGCAATGGCCAGAACTGCACTGATCTGAAGCCAGGAGCCAGGAGCTTCTTCCAGGTCTCCCACTAGTTTGCAGGGGCCCAAGGTCTTGGGCCATTTTCTACTGCTTTTCCAGGCCATAGTAGAGAGCTGTTTCGAAAGTGGAGCAGCCGGGACTTGAACCAGCACCCATATGGAATGTTGGCACTGCAGGTGGCGGCTTTACCCATTATGCAACAGTGCTGGCCCATATATATATTTATATATAAAATTTTAGACAGCAGTGAAAAGTCAATGATCATGATTTTGTTGTCTGAGGGCTCTTCAAAACGTTCATGGAAAATACATGTTATGAAAAAACTATGCATGTATTTTCGATTTTTTTTCTCACCAAAATAAATGTATCATTTTAATCCACTTCCATGAACTTTTTGAAGCATCTTTGTATATTGAAGATACTTGAATTATCCATACTGAAAATACTTTATCATCATTCAAACATTTTTAAAATGCTTTACCATAGAGAGATTGCAGAAATGTTTATTTTAATGAGAGGAGCAAGATCTGCAGAACATGAGCCTTTACGCTGTCGAGGTTTGCTAATGCGGATTTTCATGCCACACTAATTTTTATGGTATTAACAGCCAAGTTGCAGGAAAATTCTGTGCCTATGACTAGTCTAACCTGTTGCTGTGAGAACAGCCCTGGAGCTGGCCAAGGACGACTGTTCGGTTCCGGACTCATTTTCCCCACCTACTATGCATTTAGTCCTGTGGTGTGGGCAAACCGCAGAGCTTCCGGGTTCTCGTCTCTCAGTCACAGTCAATAATACCACCACATACATGTTTCTTGTGAGATCTGAATTACTATAAAGTAATTACTTTTTCCCTTTCCTGAGAAGTGATTGAATGCTCGACAGACATAATGCTTTTGGCATCTGTATGGGCTGCCAGCTTCCATAACTAGGTTTCACAATTATCACACATGGTCAGATACCAATAAGAAGAGATTTTTCATGCATTTACCAGTGTCCTCAGATGGTTACTGGGAGTCTGTCATAAAAGACCCAAGGGCCAGTGCCATGGCTCAATAGGCTAATTCTCCGCCTTGCAGTGCCGGCACACCGGGTTCTAGTCCTGGTTGGGGCACCGGATTCTGTGCCAGTTGCCCCTCTTCCAGGCCAGCTCTCTGCTGTGGCCAGGGAGTACAGTGGAGGATGGACCTAGTGCTTGGGCCCTGCACCCCATGGGAGATCAGGATAAGCACCTGACTCCTGCCATTGGGTCAGCGTGGTGAGCCGGCCGCAGCGTGCTGGCTGTGGTGGCCAGTGGAGGGTGAACCAACGGCAAAAAGGAAGACCTTTCTCTCTGTCTCTCTCTTTCTCACTGTCCACTCTGCCTGTAAAAAAAAAAGACCTAAGGTAGGGCCTGGAACTGTGGTGTAGTGGGTAAAGCTGCTGCCTGCTGTGCTGGCATCCCATATGGACATTGGTTCAAGTCCTAGCTGCACTACTTCCAATCCAGCTCTCTGTTATGGCCTGGGAAAGCAGTGGAAGATGGCCCAAGTCCTTGGGCCCCTGCACCCATGTGGGAGAATCAGAAGAAACTACAGCCTTCTGGCTCTGGATCCGAGCAGCTCCAGCTGTTGCAGCCATCTGGGGAGTAAACCAACATATGGAAGACCTCTCTCTCTCTCTCTCTCTCTCTGTAACTCTGCCTTTCAAATAAATAAATAAATAAATATTAAAGAAAAAGACTCAAGGAATAAATGAAGAGTAAGATCATGCATCATCCTCAAATTTACCAAGTAATAAGGAAATTGGTTTCAGAATTTTCTTTGTCAAGAAGGCAAGCCCAGATACTAACTACCATCACTGATGAGCTAAGTAAGGCATGGCCTGAGCTAGGTGGTTTTGAGCATTACAAGGAGTCGTTTGGGCTCATCTACTCACAAAATCCTTTACTGCACAAATTTGGCTGACCAGGTTTATAAAATCCATCAACTATTATTAATCATGGTTAACACCAGTTTTCAAGTTTATCAATCCCATTACATTTTGTATTCATGCAGGGATTAAACCTTTGTACCATTTGGTTAATATTAAACAGTTTTCTATTTACACAAGATTTAAAATGTGATAATTAATTTGTACCCTTGTGATGAAGTACATGGTACATTGATTGGGACTCATACATGAGAAAGATAAGCAGGTCTTGTGGTACAGCAGTTTGTCTCCATTGAGATACCCACATGCCACATCATAATGTCTGGTTCTAGTCCTGCGTCCACCTGTTCTCTGGTTTCCTGCTAATGCAAGTGTGGGTAAGTGGTGGCCCAGTCTTTGGGCCATTTCCACCCACATGGCTGACCTGGATGGAGAACCTGGCTCCTAGATTTAACCTAGCCTAGGCTGGTTATTGCAGGCATTTGGAGAGTGAACCAGGGGATAGAAGATGTTTTTCTTCTTGTCAGTCCCCCTTTCAAATAAATAAATAGATTTTAAGGAGATAACAGTATAGCAACTCATGAGTAATCAGATATGTTGTAGCAAGACTCATGAACAATCAATAACATAGCTCCCTTGAGAAGATGAATGGTGAATATAGAATCAGAGACTTACCAGAAATACTATTTGTTTTTAGTGTAATCTAATAGATATTCTACCACCCTTACCTGTTGTAACAACTACTGTCAACACTATTTGAAACAAAACAATAATTTTACTTGGAAAAAATGAATAAAGGGTGAAATAACTACTCTACAGAAGCTGAAAATCTTTTAGCAGTATTTGTACCATTAAAAGCCTATGAGACAATCATTCAACTGTGATGGCATTTGCTTTCTCCATCCATCAAATGAGTAGCTGAATTATGGTCAGAAGAGTTTGATTTCAATTGCTTTATTATTTTTGAAGCTTTTCTCTTAGCAATTTTCAAATGAAAATTTAGGAAGAAGCTCAATATAGAAAAGCACAAATAGGAGATATTATTCATGGGTATTCATCAAAGATGAAAAATTGAGATTGATTGCAAAGTGAACCGATGAGAACCAATGAGAGTCCTTTGACAGAAAGAATTGAGTGCTATGGGTGAGAGTTGCAATCTTCTTATTAATCCCAGCATCCAGCTGTCTTCCTACCTTCCTTCCTCCATTCTTTCCTCCCTCCTTCCATCTCTGTTTCTTTCAAAGTCAGACAGAGAGAGATCAACAAAGAGAGAGAGAGATTTTTCTAAATACCCACAATAACCAAAGCTGGGTCTGGTGCAATTTGGGAGCTGAAAATTTAATCTGAGTCTTCAATTGGAAATAGACATCAGAAGTTCAACCCAGGACCCAACTACTTGAGCCATCACTGCTTCCTCCCAGGGTATTCGTTAGCTGGAAGCTGGAATCCAGAGCAGAGCCAGGACTTGCACTCAGGCACACTGATACAGGATGCAGGCATCCCAGGCAGTGTTTCAAACACTGTGCCAAAGACCCTCTCCTATATCTGTATTCATTTGCAGAATTCCTTGTCAGCAGAAACCTGTTAATAGAGATACTAAGGCAAATCTGCTTTTCAATAGAAGCTGAGTGCGTTGGTCTGAGTCCTGTCTGGTGGTTGCCCATGCCTCAGGAGCAGGCTTAAACTTCTCTGAACAAGGAGAGACCACTGAACCTCTGCTTCACCCTTCGGGAAAACAGAGATTGAAATGACCCAATGAAACCAAAGGAGAAGATATGGTTCTTCAGTGGCTCATCAGGTCCACTGAGGAGAGAACAGTTTTCTAATGAGACATGGAGGTGTGTGTTGTGAGCCCCATCAGTAACCACCATCAGTAATGCTTTCATGGCTCCTGAGCACATATCTTTGAGTGAATTTCCTTGGAGAGATTAATGAAGGTGAATGGTTCACTCAGATTCCAGAGCCAGATATACAATACAGGCAAGCTGTCATCTGGGCATACATAAGTAATGTATTTGAGTTGTTTCTCATTATTTTAGTGTGCTGCCTCTCTATAACAGGTTGCATGTAAATTATACTGAACATGAATTGCCAAGATTTATTTATTTAAAAGGCAGAGCAACAAAGAGAGAGAGAGACAGAGAGAGAGACAGAGAGGAATAGCAATACAGATCTTCCATCTGTTGATTCACTCTCCAAATGGTTGAAAAAGGCAGGTATAGGCCAGGTCAAAGCCAGGAGGCAGGAGCCACCCAGACCTCCCACATGGACAACAGGGCCCAAGTATTTAAGACATCTTCCTTTGCCTCCCTGGTTGTATTTGCAGGAGCTGGATCCGAAGCAGAACAGCTGGGACTTGATGGGATCCCAGAATATAGAGCACAGTGGTGCCAAGCAGCAGCTTATCTCACTGAACCCCAATACCATCCCCTATCTCTCATTTCAAGTCATTTTATGTCAAAATCACTGTAACAGGGCCAGTACTGCAGTGCAGAGGGTTACACCAATGCTGGTTAAGCCAGCATCCCATATGGATACCCAGCTGCTCCACTTCCAACCCAGCTACCTGATGGTGCACCTGGGAAAGTAGCAGAAGATGGCCCAAATGCTTGGGTTCTTGTCACCCATATGGGAAATCCAGATGGAGTTCCAGCTCTTATCTTCTTTCTGGCCCAGCTCTGCCTGTTGGGGTCATTTGAGGAGTGAACCAGCAGATGGGAAATCTTTCTCTCTGTCTTTTCCTCTCTCTTGTACCTCTGTCTTTCAAATAAATAAATAAATCTTTAAAAAAAAAGTCATATGTAAACATAGAGTGTATTTGTGTAAAGTGAAATCATTTATGTGTTGTTAAAATATTAGCAAGATAATGAAGATAATGCAATTGTGTTATAAGGGAGACTTTAGCTAATGTGCTTATTTATTAGAAAGTAATTGTGGTAATTTATTTAATTTGATACACTTGAAGCATTTTGCCCCAAATAAACAATGACTTTTAGGATGCTAAAATAAATTCTGGAGTCCATTACTCAAATTACCTTAGAAAAGTTCACATTTTAAATACTGAGCCTACTTAAGTGTATACATTATATGTCATTTACAATATTTTGAAATGCATCTTCTTTACAATTAGTACTTTTCTGTATAACATAAATAAGTCTTTGGAAAACAGTGACCAATTATTAATGTTAAGGAATGTTTTACTGAGAAAATGTTTGCTGTAAGAAATAATACTCCTCAAAAAATAGCTCCTCTACTTAGTACTGCAGTGCTACATAGTAGAGCATCACCTCACAAGATAAGAACATGCTGCTATTCTGTGAGCTGAATCTGTGAAGAATGCTGGCTGTTTTTTTTTTTTTAAGATTTGTTCCTTTATTTTGGAATTCAGGGTTACAGAGAGAGAAAGAGAGAGAGAGGGAAAAGTAGGAGAGAGGGAGAGTGGGAGGGAGAGAGAGAGAATCTTCCATCTGCTGGTTCACTTCCCAAATGGTTGCAATGGCTGGGGATGAGCCAGGCAGAAGCCAAGAGCCGGGAGCTTCTTCGGGGTCTCTCACAAGGGTGAAGAGGCCCACATTCTTGGGCCATCTTCCACTACTTTCCCAGGCATATTAGCAAGAAACTGGATCAGAAGTAGAGCAGCCAGGACATGAACTGGTGCCCATATGGGATGCTGGCCTGCTGGAAGCTGCTTTTCCTGTAGCCACAGTGCTAGTCCCTATGAAGAACAGTTTTACCTGCCATGCCTGGCATTTGATTAAAATTGTAAAAGTTCTTGTGTGATTAGTTTAGTTTTTTTTAAGGTGCAAACCCAGGTTTGAGTTAGAAAAGAAAAAGCTTCTGAAAACTGGCAAACCTTCTAATAAATGATATATTTTTAAGATTCTAATAAACATGTAGTAAAATGGCAAATTATTTATTACAATTTCTATTCTAAATTCAGTAGCCTGATAGGACAAGTTAATGGTACCAACAAATATATTAAGGAATTTTAATATATATTAGCTAAAAATGACTCTTTATTTTGGATCAAAAGTGAACATGAATACAATTTGGTTATTATCTGAAAGGAAGAGTTACAGATAGGGAATCTTCCATTCACTGGTCCACTTTCTAAATGGCTGTAAAGGCCTGGGATGGACACGGTTGAAACCAGGAGCCAGGAACTCCATCTGAGTCTCCCACGTGGGTGCAGGGGTCCAAGCTCTTGGGCTATCTTCCACTGCTTTCCCAAGCACACTAGAAATTGGATCAGTAGTGGAGCAGTTGGGACTGGAACCGGCACTCAGGAATATGATTCTGGTTTTGCAAATGGTGACTTAACCTACTGCACCAAAACACCGGCCCCATGAATATGTTTTTCAAGAATAAATTTTAGGGTCTGTGGCATAATTGTGGCATAATGGGTGAAGCCACAGTTTGCAATTCCAGCATCCCATAAGGGTACCAGTTCTAGCCCTGGCTGTTCTACTTCTAATTCAGCTCCCTGCTGATGTGCCTGAGAAAGTAGTAGAAGATGGCCCAAGTACTTGGTCCCTTGCACCCCCATGGGAGACAGAAGAAGCTCCTGGCCCCTGGCTTCTGGTGGGCCCACCTCCAGCCATTGTGGCTTTTTGGAGAGCAAACCAGTGATGGAAGATTCTCTCTGTCTCTCCCTCTCTGTCTATCTATAACTCTGTATTTCACATACATTTTTAAAATCTTTTTAAAAATAATAAATTTTAATCAAAAATTTATAGAAACCTTAAAGCACCTTCAGGGATCCCTTAGGATTTGAAAGACACAACTTCAAATCTATGGTAACTGATGCACCCCAAAGCCTCCTCAGGGCTGCCTTTGCTAAATCCCTGGCTGAGAGTGAGTGCAAGAGGGAGGTGCTTTCATTAAAGATTCTTTTTTTTTTTTTATTTATTTGAAATAGTTACACACAGAGAGGAGAGGCAGAGAGAGAGAGACAGAGGTCCTCCATCCTACAGTTCACTCCCTAATTGGCTGCAATGGCCAGAGCTGTGCCAAACTGAAGCCAGGAGCCAGGAGCTTCCTCCAGGTGCAGGGGCCCAAGGGCCTGGGCCATCTTCCACTGCTTTCCCAGGCCATAGCAGAGAGCTGAATCAGAAACGGAGCAGCCAGATCTCAAACCGGCGCCCATGTGGGATGTCGGCACTTCAGGCCAGGGTGTTAACCCACTGTGCCACAGCTCCGGCCCCTTCCTTAGGATTCTAGGTATTACTCTCCCTCAAAGCACAGAAGAAAACATGGAAAAATGACAGTAGTGTTTAATCATATTCTGCTTCAATAAACTTAAAAATTAAAAATCAAATTTGACTGGACCTGATAATATCTCTTCTGGACTTATATTTTCCCAAGAATAATGTTACAATTTTTGACAGAAGCCCTCATGGTTGTACCCTTAATTGTTTAGTGTTTTCAAAGCCATTCATAAAGTTATCCTTCCTTAAGAAAACACTCACGCTGCCTCTCACTTGGCTGTTACAGTAACCTCTGATTTCAGAGCTCTGATGCGTAAAGTGGATGTTTGCTGCCCTTCGAGATCTTGCTCAGGGTCTGGGTTACTGGAGGAAGAAAGAGGAGGCGCTTCTTTGTGATGCTAACTAAGCTTGTATTAATCTTAAGTGGCACTCTGTGGGGGAGAATATTAATAAATGTGTGTCTGAAATTCTCTTAATAGATTATACATCACCTTTTCCTTTTTTTTCTTTCTTTTTCTTTGACAGGCAGAGTTAATGAGAGAGACAGAGAGAAAGGTCTTCCGTCTGTTGGTTCACTCCCCAAATGGCTGCCATGGCTGGCGCTGCGCCGATCTGAAGCCAGGAGCCAGGTGCTTCCTCCTGTTCTCCTATGCGGGTGCAGAGACCCAAGCACTTGGGCCATCCTCCACTGCCTTCCTGGACCACAGCAGAGAGCTGGACTGGAAGAGGAGCAACCGGGACTAGAACCCAGCACCTACATGGGATGCCGGTGCCTTAGGCAGAGGATTAACCAAGTGAGCCATGGCGCTGGCCCCATGTCACCTTTTTCAAGGGCCCTCCTCACCTGGTATTTTTCCAGGGTGGGATTATCTGGTATTTCTCATATCCCCTCTAATGGCAGAGTTTGATCACAGCTTGTTTCTCTGGCTCCAACCCCACCTAGAGACTTCCCTGCCCACTACCACCACCACCTGGAAACCAGGTGTGTGTTTTGTTCTTCACATGATGCCATTTCTGCCAGTTTGGACTTAACACAGAAGGCTAAGGACTTAACTGTGTTGTTGCATGATTCTGCATGGAAGAAGTAACCCAAACAATGGCACTGCAGTTTTTCTGAAGGCTAAGAGTAATGGAAAAGAAAATTTGTGGTTATATTGATAACAATGTAGCCACTGCAAAGAGAAATTTAGAACTACCCAAAACTGTAAAAATATATGCAACTAGACCACACAGCAAACTCAGAATGACAATCGCTTTAATTAGCGCTCTGACCTCAGAATCAGCCCTTAAGGCTTTCTGGTCTGGCTGAAAAGCCCGTGAGAGCACTTCAGGCATGGAAAGCCAAGATACTGTGGAAAAAAATGTTCTACATGAAGGATCTTTGTGAGTGAGACCCCCATGGAAAGAAGTAGCCATCAAAGAAGGAGGTACTTTTCTCTAAAGGGAGGAGAGAACTTCCACTTTGCTATGGCCTTGTCCAAATACTGAGTTTGTGGACTCAAAAGGCTTCCATAACCTAGGCAGCTCATGTCATACATAAGAGTGTTAATTGTTAAATTTACAACAGGAGTCACTGTGCACTAACTCCTCATGCAGGACTTCTGTCCTCAGTGAATTGTATTATGAGAGTTAACTATAAAACTAGTTCTCAAACAGTTTTGTGTGTGTATGTGTGTGTGCAAACTCTTGAAATATTCATTTAGTATAGAGTTCGTCTTCTGTGTACAAAGTTAATTGAAAATGAATCTTAATGGAGAATGGGACTGGGAAGGGGAGAGGGAGGAAGAGGAGGGGTGGGAGTGTGGGTGGGAGGGTGGTAATGGTGGGAAGAATAACTATATTCCTAAAGTTGAACTTATGAATTTCTATTCCTTAAAAAATTTTTTAAAAAGTATATGTAACTATACTTCAAGCAGCTTATCCTACAGAAATATCAGCACATATGTAGCATACAAACTAATTTGTTTCAGCATTATATACAATTGCAATTATATACAATTGCACTATGGAGGATTTTATGTGTCACCTGAGCAGGTAGGAGACTGATCACTACTGTTGCTTTAGATCATTCAGATTTTCAGATAAACAGATTGCTTACTGAAAAATCAAAATAAAGTGTGTGTTAGACATCGCTATGAAAAATTCTCTGAGAATGCCTCACTTCCGACCTATTGGTTCCTCCACTTCCCCCCAATCTCTCCTCTGGTTCTCCACTTGTTCTAGCTCCTCACATCTCCTCACATCCAATATAACAAGTGCCTTACCTTTTCTCTTCCAAATTACATATATCTTGTCAAAACTCCATCTGTTATTTCATAACAGTTTGGTCTCTCTTTGCCTCACTCTCATATATCCAGAACATTTCAAGGATTAAATCCTTTCTCAAACCAAAGACTGGCAAACAGTGTCAACAGTTATGCAAGTGAGAGTTCACTGACCTGCCTTTCAGAAGCAACAAACTCAGAGGTAGCAAGACTGTCATTATTCTCTTCGTTGCCCAATGAAAAAGCTACATATGTTTAGGTTGTGAGAGCTCTAATTATTCCTCTCAGAGAACACATGTTAGTGCCCCAGTATATACTAGGCACCAGTAAAACACTTCCCCAGAGATTAAATTGCATTCCCCATTGACCTCCTTCTTGAGTTGATTATTAGTCACTTATCTGCTTGGTTGCTCACTTATAGCTAACCTCATTATACAACAACTTACCATATGATTTCCAGGTGCTATGGAAAGAGAGGAGCAAGAACCAAGCATTGCCTGGGAAGGGATTTGGGGAAGGCTTGCATCAAACTTGAACACAGACTTAAGAATAGACAGTATTAACTTCAAGCTTGGTGACAGAAGGTGTGTGAAGTGCACTGACACCTTGCCTTGGTTAGTGTCCTAGCAATTCTGCATTGGTTGCTACTACCTCTTCACAGTGAAGACAGTGGAGGGGCTGGCACTGTGGCTCAGTGTGTTAAACCAGTGCCTGCAGTGCCCGCATCCGCGTCTGATTTGTGTCCTCTCTGCTCCACTTGCAATCCAGCTTCCTGCTAATGTGCCTGAGGAAAACATCACAAGATGGCCCAGGTCCTTGCAGCCCTGCACCCACCTGGGAGAACTGAATGAAGCCTCTGGCTCCTGGCTTCACCCCTAGCTCAGCCCCAGCTGATGTGGCCATCTGGGGAGTGAACCAGTGGATAGAATATTTCTTTCTCTCTGTCTCTCCCTCTGCCTTGCAAATAAATAAATAAATCTTAAAAAAAAAAAAAAAGAACTTAAGCGGAGCTAAGAGGGGCCTGACAGAGGTGAGCTTCAGACTCATCCTGTACATAACCACAGCTACCATGCGCAATCTCCCCTTCTCAGGACACTGGGGAGAAAGGCTTCAAGAGGACAGCCACATGCCTTCAAGGGTGACTTGCGCAGGGAACATTTATTCCAACAAAAAAGGAACCGATAGCAGCAGTCTTCAGACTGGAATGCATCCTGTACACCCTCTCTTCACAGTGCTCACCTCCAGCTCCTCCCAATGTTCTGTGTGCTTGCGCTTTTCCTTCCTGGCTTAGAACAAACATTTTATTTTGCTACTTTTTAAAGACAGAGGTGTAAAATAAAGAAGGGAAGTATTGTTGTGCCTGAGTGAATGCTGACAGGGGAGCACCACACACTGATAAGCTTGGGAGCCCTTTGTGGTGGAGAGTGGGTTCATGCCCTAAAGAACTCTTGACCCCGAAGCTCAAAGCAACAGAGTTTGTTTATAAAGGCAAAAACCACAAGGAGAGGAGCCGGAATACATGGTTGCTAGGGTCAAACTGACCTAAAGCATATGCAAAACTAATACCAATTACAACCTTGACTTTAGTCCAGGTACTAAATCATATGTGGGACATAGACAAATTACAATCTTAACATTCATCCAGGTGCAGCCTATCTGTTTTAAGCTTGAGTGATCATGCTACGGAATTCCTATGTTCTGCCAAGTGGGGTGTATGATACTGTTATTTTCTTAGTTTTAGACCATAGTTAGTTTCAGGCCAGTCTCATGGTGGAGGGGTGTTTTCTCAAGATGGAGTCTTGGGTGCTCTAAAATGGAGTCCCTACTAGCAGGGTGTCACTTCAGTATGACACTGGTCACTGGGTGAGGAGGGACAATTTTGAACTGTGTGGAGTTGTGGTGTCTTTGCAGTATCTTGAAATATCACTGTACTCTAACAGCAATGCAAAAGCAATTACATTTTTAAAAATTCATGATTCACGCACATAATTGAGGAATCAGAACCAAGCTTGAAATTCTAAATAGTATAACTGAATTTCTTGTAAAATTATCTTAAAACTTCCCCTTCTGTTTTGTAAATTGCTGGTAGCCATGGGGACTTGTAGGAAGCACAAGGCACAGAAAGCTACAGATGAAAACTAGGTGGGAGGCAGTGGGAGGGGCAGAGGGGTTCAGAGGAGGGCATTCTGTGGGGCTTCCACTACTGAGCAAGGGCTGCTTCTTGTTTCTCTCTTCTGACAAACTATGGTAGCGTCTCGGGGTCTCAGGCTTGCATTTTATATTATATATTTTTATATGTTACATATATTTTTGAGTATTTTCTAATGTTTGAACAGGCGATCTACAGACTCTGAAAAGAAAATTAGCCCTGACCTCAACTTCATAATCCATTAATTCAGATGATGGATCAAGCTAGAAACAAATAGCCTGAAGGAAAATTGTTAAGAAAAAAATTGATGTTAGATATTATTTCCAGAATCACATTTGAGACATATGTTGCTAAATAAAGGATGTTCTCTAGAAGGAAAAGTGCTTTGGCATTAGATGTTTATCCAGATCTTGTTATTGTGTGGCTGATATCTTGCATCATAGATATAAGATCTGAGGAGTGTGGTTATTAATATACACGAGTGGACTAGATATTAGATCATGCTAGAATGGGTGCTGGACTAACCTTAAGATCCAGAGCAAAATAAGAAATGGGGGATGATAGAAAGTTGCATTTTAGAATGCCCTGGAAATCTGATGCTCATGTGCCACTTCATCTCTCTCTATTCATGTCTGGTATTTTAATGTAGGTAATTATTAACAAATCAATTTTCCTTAAGGGGAACTTCAGTGGATTTTTTTCAAAAAGACTAATTAATTCTCCCATTTGAAGGACTCAATTACAGTGTATTCTCTCACACAAGAGTACTTCAAAATGCTTGTGGAAAATGCAATTAAAATGCAAGTTTATTTTGTTGAAACGTGATTTGAAATACATGCATGTGAGATACTCAGACAGTTTGTGAAAAATGAGTATTATGAAAAAACTACACATGAATTTCAAAATTTCTCTGTACCACAATAAATTTATGTTGATTCAACTTTCTACAATTTTTTTGAAGTCCCTTCACACAGTCTCAAGTGCATTTACTACTTCTTAGTTTCTTCTTCAGTAACAAGGATGTTGTGTTGCACAGAAATGCTCACCTACTGCTTAGCTAGTTAATGTGCTACTCTCCTAGGCTAAGTGAACTGCACAAACACCTCTGGGGCAGCACGCCTTTGTTCTCCTTCTAACTGTATGTCCATTGTGTGTTTTCATCCTGACATTGGAAATCGGGTTTCCCTAAAAACATTAGAACACAGCATTTCTGTTCAGGAGCAGATTCAAGTTGTCTTCATTTCCATTTTGTACAATCAGATGTTCTGTTTTTTCCTCTTTTTATTCCTCTACTGGCAAGAGATTATTTGAAGTTAAATGTTTTAAGATTTATTTATTTATTTGAAAGTCAGAGGGAGAGAGACAGATTGGGAGATTTTTCATCTGCTGGTTCACTCCCTAGACGGTCACAATGGCACAAGGTGGGTCAGATTGAAGCCAGGAGCCAGGAGCTTCATCCAGGTCTCCCACATGGGTGCAGGGGCCCAAGCACTTGGGCCATCTTCTGCTATTTTTCCCAGGCAATTAACAAGGAGCTGGATCATAGGTGGAGCAGCCAGGACTCAAACTAGCACCCATATGATATGCTGGCCTCGCAGACTGCAGCTTTAATCATTGTGCCACAATGCCAGCCCCTAAGTTAAGATTTTTTTTTTTTTATGACAGGCAGAGTTAGACAGTGAGAGAGAGAGACAAAGAGAAAGGTCTTCCTTTTCCATTGGTTCACTCCTCAAATGGCCACTACAGCCAGCGAGCTGCGTAGATCCGAAGGCAGGAGCCAGGTACTTTTCCTGGTCTCCCATGGGGTGCAGAGCCCAAGCACTCCCAGGCCCCAGCAGAGAGCTGGACTGGAAGAGGAACAACCGGGACAGAATCCGGCGCCCCGACTGGGACCAGAACCCGGGGTGCCAGTGCCACAGACAGAGGATTAGCCTTGTGAGCCGCGTTTTTAAAGCAGTTCTCAGTTTTATTCTGAAGCCTATAAGTAACAAAAAATCTGTGACAATGGCTGCATTTTTGCCACTATATTCATGCATATGTATATTCACAGGGTAAAGTTGATCCAGTGAATTCTTGGACAAAGCTGTAGTCCCATATAAACATGCTTCCTTGGCTGGTGAGGATAAAAGTCATCTGACTGCCTTTTGGCAGGCAGGTAAAGACTCCATGCTATGCTTTAAATTATTTTCTTGTTCTGAGTCCTGTTAGTATTTATTTCAGTCCTTTTCTTTGTACTAAGAGGTTATTTCTAATAACCACCAGTGCTATTCCCATCATCAGGCAACTGGAAGCCCACATAGTGAGGATTCTTTGCTCTCTTTTGGAATTGCTAGATGTTTAGTTAACTCAGTTTTTCACTTCAACTGTTGCTACTGTTAGAAAATGCTGTGTAGCAGTGAGTGATGATCTACCCTCTCTGTTAAGAAAAGAGATCATGACTGAGAAACCATGAGCATAGAGAAATAGTGAAAAGATTATTTGGACATCACTAATTCTTGAAGAAAGTCATAAAGATTCTTGGAGCTGGTGCTATAGTGTAGTGGGCTACAGTGCCAGCATCCAGTGCCAGCATCCTGGATGGACTCCAGTTTGAGTCCTGGCTGCTCCACTGCAGATCCAGCTCCTGCTGGGGGCCTAAGAAAGCAGTAGAAGCTGGCCCACATGCTTGGGCACCTGCACCCATGTGGGAGGCCTGGAGGAAGCTCCTGGCTCCTGGCTTTTGATTGGCCCAGCTCTGGCCATTGTGGCCATTTAGGGAGTAAACTAGGGGTTGGAAGATCTCTCTCTCTCTCTCGCTCTCTCTCTCTGCCTCTGCCTCTCTGTAATTCAAACTTTCAAATAAATAAATAAATCCTAAAAAGTAGTTATTCTTAACCTTCATAACAGCACATGTATATGCCCACAATACATGCTTATTTAAATTTACATAAGAATAATAATTAGCCACCTGTAGCAAGAGAAGGTAACTTGTTTGTCTCTAGTTGAAATGAGATGAAGATAATTGTCTGGATTTGAACTGTATTTAGCTGTACTTATATTTCAGTGCAGTTTTCACTAAAAAAATTAAAATTGTGCAATTTTCTAACCTTTTTACAGTTACTACATAAAGTTACAATTAATTTTAAAAGGGCTATATTGAAGTTCTTTATTGCCATAGCTATATTCTCTCTGAAAATTTTTAAAGGCAGATAAAAGTAAAACTATTACAGTAAATTCAAGCATTTTTACACTATACAATTTTTATTTAAGTTAATAAAAATCAGCATTATTGCATTATTTGAAAGTTTTAAAGTCATTTATTAATGAAGACTGTTCAATAATTACCAGTTAGTGAAAGTAAATTCCAGAATTAGTGTTTTTGATTGATTATCTAAACCTCATTAAATAGTTTGGCGAAAAATAATAACCCTTCTATAGTCTGCATCAACCATTTTATTTTTTATATTTTTAAATATTAACTGCCTGAGTTTTTATGTCTATACATTTCCTGTTACCCCCTGTAGCAAGATCCTTATTATAGAAAGTGTAGGTTGAAAGCTTACTATATTAGTGGTACTGATTTACAAAATACGAAAAAAAAATGTATTTTTCAGTGGATTTACCCAATGCAAGCAATTAATCTACATCATTGGAAAGGGACACAGGGCTGATCGCCTCCTGCCTTACTGGGTAAGACTGCTCTCTGGGCACAGGTAGAATAGCCAGAGGGGACAGAACCCGTGTGCCATCTGGACTGGAAATGAGAGTAAGTCCTGAAGGTTTCCTGTCTTTTCTTTTCCTTCTTTCTTTCTTTTTTTCTTGATAGGCAGAGTTAGATAGTGAGAGAGAGAGAGAGAGAGAGAGAGAGAGAAAGGTCTTCCTTCTGTTGGTTCACCCCCCCCCCCCCCAAATGGCTGCTACAGCTGGCGCGCTGCGCAGATCCGAAGCCAGGAGCTAGGTGCTTCCTCCTGGTCTCCCATGCGAGTGCAGGGCCCAAGCACTTGGGCCATCCTCCACTGCCTTCCCAGGCCACAGCAGAGAGCTGGCCTGGAAGAGGAGCAACTGGGACAGAACCAGTGCCCCAACCGGGACTAGAACCTGGGATGCCGGAGCCGCAGGCGGAGGATTAGCCTAGTGAGCCGCAGCGCAGGCCTTCCTGTCTTTTTCTGATTTGAGTGACTGCCATGGTCTCCTAGCCAAGTAACTACTTTTCATTGTTTATAAACCAGACTTAAGATAACTAATGAATCCTCCCACATCTTGGTGATGGCCAGGAATGTGTGAGCTAAATGACTAAATTCAGTTACCCAGGGAGAAGTCATTTTTAAAAATCTTTGGATTAGAAATTTCAGCAGAAGAGAATGAAGTCTCTGGCACTCCAAACCCTCAAGCTACTTTGCAGCTACTACCACAATTAGTAAGGCATTCACCCTAAATAAAAGAACATGTGAAGTCTCTGTTCCTTGTGCTCAGTAGTCATGCATGTGAAAAAGCATTCCTACTAAGAAGAACACTGCCTCCCTTTCCTAGGTTGCTGGGTGGTTTTGTAATGGCACATCGGTGAGTGTCCAGCCATGCCTTCCCCTCCTACTCTGAGTGTCACGTAACACGCTCACAACTTTCCAGAGTTGCTATGTTTTTTGGAAGTTGCATTTTTTTTCTTAAAAAAAAAAAAAAAACACAATTTAGCTTCTGTTCCTTTCCCTCACCATAGTATTTTGTTTCCACTCCAATGTATTTGTGAGTCTCTTGGAATTACGAAGAAAATTCTGTGTTATCTACTGAAAATACAGACTTTCTTGTTTGAAGGGCCTGTGTTTCTTTCTATTTTTTTTTTTTTTTGACAGGCAGAGTGGACAGTGAGAGAGAGAGACAGAGAGAAAGGTCTTCCGTTGCCGTTGGTTCACCCTCCAATGGCTGCCGCGGATGGCGCGCTGCGGCCGGCGCACCGCGCTCATCCGATGGCAGGAGCCAGGTGCTAGGTGCTTTTTCCTGGTCTCCCATGGGGTGCAGGGCCCAAGCACTTGGGCCATCCTCCACTGCACTCCCGGGCCACAGCAGAGGGCTGGCCTGGAAGAGGGGCAACCGGGACAGAATCCGGCGCCCCGACCGGGACTAGAACCCGGTGTGCCGGCGCCGCAAGGCGGAGGATTAGCCTGTTGAGCCACGGCGCCGGCCAAAGGGCCTGTGTTTCTAAGTACTTTTATTTATTTATTTATTTTATTTTATTTGACAAGTAGAGTTATAGACACTGAGAGAGAGAGAGAGAGAGACAGAGAAACGTTTTCCTCCCGTTGGTTCACCTCCCAAATGGCTGCTACAGCTGGAACTGTGCTGATCTGAAGCCAGGAGCCAGGTGCCCCCTCCTGATCTCTCATGCAGGTGCAGGGCCCAAGCACTTGGGCCATCCTCCACTGCCCTCCCAGGCCACAGCAGAGAGCTGGACTGGAAAAAGAGCAACTGGGACTAGAACCCACTGCCCATATGGGATACCAGTGCCACAGGCAAAGGATCAACCAAGTGAGCCATGGCGCTGGCCCCCTAAGTACTTTTGAAATGTGAGAACTGAGACCATCCATACTTCTGAAACACTGGCAATGGAGATGCAGTTTATTTAATGAACGTCACAGAGGACATAGTTAATTCACTGTCCAGAGTATCTTACTTTTAAAATTTATCATGCCTATGGCTGAAGAGCCCATGAGAGTATTTTAGGCATGGAAAGCCAAGACACTCTGGAAAAAAAAAAAAAGAAGACCTAAAGGAAAGATCTCTGCGAGTGAGATCCCAGCGGAAAGAACGGGGCCATCAAAGAAGGAGGTACCTTTCTCTGAAGGGAGGAGAGAACTTCCACTTTGACTATGACCCTGTTGGAATAAGATCGAAGTCGGCGAACCCTAAAGGCTTCCACAGCCTCGGCAACTCATGACAAGAGCCTAGGGAGATTACTGACGCCATAAACAAGAGTGTCAAATTGTTAAGTCAACAACAGGAGTCACTGTGTACTTACGTCTCATGTGGGATCTGTCCTTAATGTGTTGTCCAATGTGAAGTAATGCTATAACTAGTACTGAAACAGTATTTTACACTTTGTGTTTCTGTGGGGTTCAAACTGATGAAATCTTTACTTAATATATACTAAATCAATCTTCTGTATATAAAGAGAATTGAAAATGAATCTTGATGTGAATGGAATGGGAGAGGGAACGGGAGATGGGAGGAGTGTGAGTGGGAGGGAAATTATGGGGGAGGGGGGAAGCCATTGTAATCCATAAACTGTACTTTGGAAATTTATATTTACTAAATAAAAAAATAAATTAAAAAAAATTTATCATGCCCCATTGGGAATTCTTTGATCAATCTTCATTAGGGAAATCGATGCAGGTCTCTTTAAAAGAAATGTGCTTGGCCCAGCACTGTGGCATAGTGGATAAAACTGCCGCCTGTGGAGCCAACAGCCCATATGGGCTCCACTTCTAATCCAGCTCCCTGCTAATGTACCTGGGAAAATAGTGAAAGATGGTCCAAGTGCTTGGGCCCCTGCACCAATGTGGGAGACCCAGAAGAAGCTCCTGACTCCTGGCCCATTCGGAGAGTGAACTAGTGGATAGAAGATTTCTGTCTCTCGCTCTCTCTCTCTCTCTTTCAAATAAATAAAAATAAACATCTTTTTTTTAAAAAAAAAAAAGAAGAAACATGTGATTTGTCAAAGATGAACTTTACATGTTTGCTCAAGTGATTTTGAACAGAATATAGCTCCATTTGTAGAGGTAGTGAAGGAAATCACTCGGAGTTCTAAATGATATTGTTTATAGAAATGAAATGTCATGGTGAGCCATTCTTCAGTACATTAAATGGAACCAAAGACCGATTACAACTTTCCAAATGATAGGACTTAGTAGCTCCAGCCTTCGAATCAAATGTGAATGTCCTGTAGCAAATTGTTGGCTGCTAGTCTTTTTGGTAGGACATTTAATTATGTGGTTCACATCTTTTAAGTTCCAATTTCCATAATTATCTCACTGAATATTTCCCCCAGTATGTTTTGCATGTGAAAAATGTGCAAGTATTCTATTTTTATTTTCCATGGTGTTTATTTTTGACTTAAGAAATGGTTATGCCCAAATGGAATGTGAATCATTATGACTTTATTAACAACCAAATGATTGAAAGCAAGTGTTGACCAGGAGACTTGGGCTCTTCCAATTTGTGGCCGTTGTTTCACCACTGGGGCTGGGGGCCACACCTGTCAGGGGAAAGAATAAAGTGGACTGGAGGTTGCGAGTGTAGAGTGCCAAGATTGCTATTTGTTTCTTAGATTCCTACAGAGGGCAGAGTCTAGAGCTGTAAGTAAAACAACTGGCTAATACATGTCTTTGAAACATTAAAGTAGTGTAATCTAAGACTTCATTTCTTTTCTTCACTTGTTGCATGTCCCAAATAGACTTCATAAAAGACAAACAAACAAACAAAAACCCTCTTCTAAGACTTGAGAATTTTACTTGAGTCCAGTATGAGATGTCAGACAAAAATCCTTTAAAATATACTTAATCAGTTACACTGGACAAATGGAAGATAAGTGTTATGGTCATGCGTCTTCTTAGAGAAGAGTCTTAATAGATCTGATTGAAAGTAAGAACTAACCTTATCTCATTATTTATCTCAAAAGATTCAGAGAGGGGCTGGCACTGTGGCATGATGGGTAAAGCTGCCACCTAAAATGCCGGCATCCCATATGGACACTGGTTCTAGTTCTGGCTGTTCCACTTCTGATCCAGCCCTGCTGTCACCTGGGAAAGCAGTGGAAGATGGCCCAAGTCCTTAGACCCCTGCATCCATGTGAGAGACATGGAAGAATCTCCAGGCTCCTGGCTTCAGATAGGCATGGCTCCGGCCATGTATTTGGGAGTGAACCAGTAGATAGAAGACCTCCCTATCTCTACCTCTACCACCTCTACTTCTACCTCTTCCTCTCTGAACTCTGCCTTTCTGTCTGTTAGGTCCATATGCTCAATAGTATGTCTCAACTCTGATGTGCCTTTATTGATTTTTTGCTGGACAATCTGTCCATTGATGAGAGTGAGGTGTTGAAGTCACTCACTATTATTTAATGAATTCTATCTCTCCTTTTAGGTCTAATAGTATTTCATAAATATATATATCTGCATATATATATATATATATATCTTGGTGCTCTTGTGTTGACTGCATATAAATTTATGATTGCTATGTCTTCTTGCTGAATTGAAACTTTTATTAAAGCATAATATCCTTCTTTATCTCTTTTTATAATTTTTGATTTAAAGTCTGTTTTATCTGATATCAAAATGGATATACCTGTTCTCTTTTTGTTTTCATTTGTTTGGTATATCTTTTAACAGTCCTTCACTTTCACTTCATATTGATCTTTGTGAACTGAGTTTCTTGTAGGCAACGTATAGTGGAGTCATGGTTTTTTATTCATTTAGCCAACCTAAGCCTTTTGGTTGGTGAATTTAATCCATTTACATTCAAGATTCTATTGATAGACAAGAACTAAGACCTGTAATTTTGTTAATTGGATAATGATTCTACCTGCTCTTTCAGTGAATCTTATGGTGTCATGTGTTTTCATGATGCTTACTTCTAATGCAGGATGTTCTTTGAGCTTCTCTGCATTTTTACTTATCTGGAAAAATACTTTATATGTGAGACATCTTGTGTTGGGTACATATATATTTATAATTGTTATGTCTTCTTGATGAGTAGAAACTTTTATCAAAATATAATGTCCTTTTTTAAAAACAGTTTTTGATTTAAAGTCTGTTTTATCTGATATCATGATAGCTATGTCTATTGTCCTTTGGCTTCCATTTGCTTGGTGTACCTTTTTCCAACCCTTCACTTTCAGTCTGTGTATTTTTGTTTGTGAAGTGAGTTCCTTGTGTAGCATATAGTAGGGTTCTTGCTTTTTATCCTTCAGCCAATCTAAGTCTTTTGATTGGCCAATTTAATCCATTTACATTCAAGATTAGTATTGATAGATAAGAACTAAGACCTGTCATAGCTATCTTGTCATTGGATAATGACTGTACCTGCTCTGTCGGTGAATTTGGTGGTGATATGTGTTTCATGTCTGCTTCTAATGCAGGACACCCTTCAGAATTTCCTAAGGTTTGTCTGGTGATGGTGAATTCTCTGTTTTTGCTTATCTGGAAAAATACTTTATTTCTCCTTCTCTTTCAAATGATGGCTTCTCTGCATATAATATTCTTAGTTGGGAGTTTTTTCATATAAGATCTTCAATATATCATCCCACTTTCTTCTGGCCTAAAGGGTTCCCATTGAGAAGTCTGATGTCAACCTAATTGGTTCTCCTTTATATGTAACTTGACACTTTTCTCTTACTGTCTTTAGTATTCTCTCCTTGTCTTTAACTTTTGACAATTTGATGGCAGTATACTTTGGAGAAGACCTTTTACCATTGAGTCTGCTTGGGGTTATTTGAGCTTCTTGTATCTGAATGTCCATGTCTCTTTCAAGACATATGAAATTATTAACTATTATTTGATTTAACAGGTTCTCAATGCCTTTTTATTCTTCTCCTTCAGGAATACCTATAATATGAATATTTTATCATTTAATAGTATCCCATATTCATTTAGACTTTATTTATTCATTTTAATTCTTTTCTTTTTATTTTTGTCTGATTGGGTTATTTCAAAATTCTTGTCCTTGAGGTTGGAAAGTCTTTCTTCCACTATTCCATTCTTCTACTATTCTGCTGTTAAAGGTCTCCATTGTAGCTTTTATTTCATTGATTAAAAATTTCATCTCCAAAATGTCTATTTCATTATTCTTAATGAGTTCTATCTCTTTAGTAATATATTCATTCATGTCACTCATTGATTTCTTCATTTGTTTGTATATCTGTATTCTCTTGTATCTTGTTGAGTTTACTTACAGTCATTATTTTGAATTCTATATATGTTATTTCATATATTTCCTTCAGTTCAAGATCTGATTCTGGTATATTGTATTCTTTTAGAGGTTTCTTGCCACCTTGCTTCTTCATGTCTCCTATGTCCCAACACTGATATCTCCCATCTGGTGCACTTGCCTCTTCTTTATAGAGTAGGTTTCATTGGAAAAGAGTCTATGGTTTTGCTGGAATGCAGGGTATCACTTGGCCTGTTGCTTTGGTTTTAGTTCTAGGTGATCCTAGGAGTGTAACCTCTGAGTGATTTGTCTTAATGTCAGCTGTGTCTATAAGTGACACAGCAGTCTAGTTGGCTGCAAAGTATAGGGATAGAAATGTAGTTTTGAGATGTATAAGGTTTCCTTGGGTATAAATCTTGGCCCATAAAGAGTATGCCATCAGTCTCCCTGGCAAGTGTGACATCCAGGGCCTCATTTTTTATGCTAATAGAGGCAAGGGTGGCTACCTCCTTGTCCTACTGGTAAGTCTGAGTGATGCTGGGGCTTATGGCATCAATTGCTATGCCTCTAGGACAGTGTGATTCTGGTGGACCATTCCTCAGGTTCTGCTAGAAGAGTCCAACTGTGCTGTTGCTTATAATACCTACAGCTCTAGTCCTAGAAATAGCAGATATGAATTCAAACTGTTCCAATTCTGCAGGGTGACTACAAGGTATACAGGAAGATGTAAGTCTGGAGAGGGGGAATGAAGGTAGATTCTTCCCTATGTCCAGTAGCACTGAGAAATTTAGAACAAATTGTTATAGTCTTGGTGTTGTAGGGTTTAGTGGGTTCATTACCCAGATCTCCCAGGGTAGGAGTGAATGTTTTTATTGGCTGCTTTTGGTATTAACCCCAAAAGCTAAGGTGAATCCCCCATGCTCATATAGAGTCTCTAAGTGCAGTTTAGGGGCTAATGCCCCAAACACTCTCACAGTTGTAAGATACAGGGGATCTGTTCTTTGCCCCATATTTTGCCCTACCTCTTACTATGGTACTAGTAGCAGCAAAACAGAGGTGCACTGGGCGACTTTTTGCTGCTGCGTATGGTACTCCGCCCTGGTAGGGGAGGGTAAGAAAGCAAGCTGGCTTTAGTGCTGCAAGCCTAGCAGTGACTCAGGCCCCAGTCAGCTCTCCAGGCTGAAGTAAAAGTCAGTCTGTCCCTGTGGAATTCCCTCTCTGCTAAAACCGTGAGTGTTGAGGTGTCCAGTAGTGTCTTCCTATCTTGACATGATAAGATGGTGACTCACAGCTGGTAGCTTGCTGCAGTGTGCAGCTAACTGAAGCAGTGTCTCTGCCTTCTCTTCTCTTGCACACAGAGTCTTTGTTTTTTCACTTCTTCACCAAAATTTTCTGTCAGTCAGACCCCTGAAACATGGTCTTTCCTTTGTTCTTTTCATATTCCAGAGGAGTTTAAGTTCAGTCATCTTGGATTACCCAATGCATTATTTTTTAAAGAAACACCTTTGAATGGTATAATTTCTCACTTTTGGGCTTGACATATTCATAGAAATGCATTATTTGTGAAGATACAATGACTCATCAAACTTAGGTTTATCTTATCAATCCAAAGGAAACTTGACTCACTCAATACTTGTAAATAAAATCATATGTTTTAAATTATTAAAGCTATGCAACAGTGGGAAAAATCCTAGACTGTCAGTGCCGTCATAAAAATGTTGATTTCCTTAAGATCTCAATCCCTATCAGGGTTGACAGCCTTTCTATCCTTAGCAGCAGATTCATACTGAAATTTTGTTTTTATTATTCAAACCTATTCACATCCTTTACATGGGGAGTAGAGAAGACGAGAGTCATAGAGACAGAGACACTTTTAATCTTTTTATTCTATGATCCTGTAATTGTCTTCCCTCCACCCACCTCTCTCATGTCTGCTAGGAGAATCCTGAAAATTAATCACTTACCTTTGTCTATTAGGAAGAGCAGCAATGAGCACAAGCATGTCACCTGCTAGGGAGGAGAAAACAGTGTGTCGTGCAGTTTCTAGTTGCTTTCTGCTCATAAAAATTTATTTATTTACTTGAAAGGCAGAGTAACAGCAAGAGTCAGAGAGACATACAGAGAGGTCTTCTTCCTGCTGAGTCACCTCACAAATGCTTGAGGCTGTCCAGTGGGGCTGGAGGGGTCTGTGGGCCCCTCAGACATAGGTAGAATGTCCTTCAAAAGCAGGCTTCCAGCTGTGGTTGGAGAACTTGTCTTTAGACAGACCAGCATCGCCCCCACTAAGTTAGTTGCAATCTTTACCCAGAGCTAGCAGAGGGTGATGAGCCCCTAAGGAGATAGGTCTCCAAGAGACCCCTGGTAACTCCAACAGCCCAAAGGCAATCAACATACAGTATGTGAACCCCCACATCCAATGGGCACCCCCATAGACTGCCTTAAAAACACTGGGCACTTCTTCAAAGCCAGTGTCCCACTTGGGCACTTTGCCAGGACTCTTCTCAGATCTGATGCTTTTTCTGTTGCTTGCCAATCAAATAAAAGTTTCCATCACTTTGCAAATTGTTTCCTAGCCTTTTATTTTTCATACTTAGCCATGGAAAAGAACCTATGAAACTCACTCCAGCAACTGCCCTCCCCTCCACAACTGGTATAGTGCCCTAAACAGGTGAGGCTGTGTCAGGCCAAAACCAGGAAGCAGGAGCTCCATCTGCACCTCCCATTTGGATAGCAGGGCACCGGCTCTAGTCCCGGCTGCTCCTCTTCCAGTCCAGCTCTCTGTTGTGCCCCGGGAAGGCAGTGGAGAATGGCCAAGTGCTTGGGCCCTGCACCCACATGGGAGACTAGGAAGAAGCACCTGGCTCTTGGCTTTGGATCGGTGCAGTTCCAGCCGTAGCAGCCATTTGAAGAGTGAACCAACAGAAGGAAGACCTTTCTCTCTCTCTCTCTCTCTCTCTCACTGTCTATACCTGTCAAATAAATAAAAAAAAGAGTTAGCTATTTAAGTATAAGATCTTAAGATCATATTTAAAAAAAAAAAAAACAAAAGAAAGCAGAGCAGCTTGGTCTTGAATTGGTACTTGCCAATGGGATGCTGGTGTTTCCAGCAATGTCTGTGATGGAATGCTAGAGATCCTAATTCTTAAGGGATAATGTAGGTTTTGTATAGCTGCCAATTTTTACTTTGTTTTTTAAAGATTTATTTGAAAGATAGAGTTACAGGGAGGAAGAGAGAAAAGAAATCTTCCATCCACTGGTTCACTCCCCCAAATGCCTGCAATGGCCAAGACTGTGCCAGGCCAAAGCCAGGAGCCAGGATCTTCTTCCAGGTCTCCCGTTTGGGTTCAGGAACCCAGGGATCTGGGCCATCGTTTGCTACTTTCCCAGGCTCATTAGTAGGGAGCTGCATTGGAAGTGGAGCAGCTGGGTCTCAAACCAGCGCCTATAAGGGATGCTGCCACTGCACCAAAGCACCAGCCCTCCTGACTTTTAAAAAGGCCCTTCAAGAGGAACTCAGTGTAGGCCTAGGTTCTGAATGAAGACAAACAAGCTTACTATCCTCTGAAGATCTTGGGGAGGAGAAAACTCGTTTAGAGCAGTGGGCCAGTTAACTGGGGAAAATATGTAATTTCCACTTAGACAATGAAAAGCACTTTAAAGAATCATGTCTGATGATATTCTGTCTTATAATTCTATTGAATTAATGTTTTGTAAGCATGGGTAATTATTTAGTTTTTGTTTACCTGCTTTCTTCAGAAATAACTACTACTACCCTGATCCAAATGTTTGTGTCGCCACAAAATTCGTATCTTAAAAATCTCAGCCCACAAGGTAATGGATTGGGTCAGGAGGACGGAGTCCTCATGAATGAATGAGATTTGTGCCTCACATCACAGGCCTGAGGGAGTTTGTTTACTTCTTGCACTGTGTGGGGACCCAGTAAGAAGACGCTGTCAGTGAGCCTCATCAGACAGCAGATCTTAACATCAGACACCTTGTTCCAGAACTGTGAGAAGCAAAATCCTCCTGACAGCACTGTTATTCATTTCAATAAATGTAATGTTTATTATCTGTTGTTTAAGCTTCTAATGTATTTTCATAAACAATAGCATGAATCATTTTACTTCCTCAAGCCTCACAAATGATCCTGTTTTTCATGGAGTGGTATAAATACAGTTTTGTAGCATGGGTAAGATCCTTGGAACTCTCCTGCAATAGTTAATGGCAGAAATATCTTTAAGATTTGCTCATTTATCTGAAAGGCAAAGTTACAGAAAGAAAGAGAGATTTCTGTCTGCTGGTTCACTCTTGAAATGACAAGTGACAAGGCTGATCTAGGTGGATGCCAGGAGCCAAGAACTCCATCCAGGCCTCCCATGTGGGTGCCAGGGGCCAAAGTACTTGGGCCATTTTCCACTGTCTTCCTAGGCACATTAGCAGGGAGCTGGATCAGAAACGGAGCAGCGTGGACTTGAACCGATACTCATATGGGATGTTGGCATTGTAGATGGTGGTTTAACCTGCTCTGCCACAAGGCTGGCCAGCAAAAGTATTCTGACAGACCTATCTCTTATAAATCAATGAATCTAAAATGTTAACATACAAGGGAATGAAAAATTGGATTAAAAGATACATTTATTTTGATGAAAAGTAAATTTTTGAAATTCATACATAGTGTTTTCATAATACACATTCCCATGAACTTTTTGAGGACTTTTTTGATGTATGGATTTCAAATTGCTTTGTAATGTTGCTCAGAAAGGCAGAGCAACAGAGGAGAGAGAGAGAGAGAGAGAGAGAGAGAGAGAGAGAGAGAGAGAGAGATTCTTCTATCTAGTAGTTCACTCCTCAAATAGCCACAACAGTCAGTGTTGGACCAGGCCAAAGTCAGGTTCAGGGGCCCAAGTACTTGGATCATCCTCAGCTGCCTTCCTAAGCTGTTAGCAGGGCATTGGATCAGAAGCAGAGCAAACAGGACTCAATCCCACAACTCTGATATGGGATGCCAGTGTCATGGACAGTGACTTAACCCACTGTATCACAGAATTAGCCCCAGATTTGAAAATTATTTTGCAGCAAAATAAACTTATCTTTTACTCCCATTTTCCCTACTCCTTGAATTACCCCAGTATTTGAAGGTGAGTGGGGGAGATAGAAGATGTGGTACTAGTGAAAATCACATTTATAAGTTTTCAAAAATAAACTTTGAAAGCCCTAATGACACAAAGTATTTCTAGGGAAATTCACTGTCAGTGAAATGGTTGCTTCCCCAGGCTCTTGGCCTGGGACTGAATCTCCATGGCCACTGGTCTCTTGCCTGCCTTTCTTTTTCTTTCTTTCTTTCTTCCTTCCTTTCCTTCTTTCTTTCCTTTTTAAGATTTATTTATTTATTTGAAGTCAGAGTTACACAGAGAGAGGAGAGGCAGAGAGAGAGAGAGAATCTTCCATCTGCTTGTTCCTTCGCCAATTGGCCACAACAGCTGGAGCTGCGCTGATCTGAAGCCAGGAGCCAGGAGCTTCCTCCCAGCCTCCCATGTGGGTGCAGGGGCCCAAGGACTTGGGCCATCTTCCACTGCATTCCCAGGCCATGGCAGAGAGCTGGATGGGAAGAGGAGCAGCTGGAACTCGAACCTGCACCCATATGGGATGTCAGCACTGTAGGCAGCGGCTTTACCCACTGCACCACAGTGCCGGCCCCAGCCTTTTGTCTTTCTTTGGTGAGGTCTTATTGCTCAGTGTGTCCAGGCTCGCCCAATGTGGAAGAAGCATGAGTTCCATCTCCTTGAGGTGCAATGTCTGGGAGGCTGCCTGGGGTTCTTCATGTTACCTGTTGTCTGAGAGGTGGGTTTGACAGCAAACATTGGCTGCATTCTTCCCACGTGTCAGATTCACCCACAGTGCTTCCCCACGTGTCAGATTCACCCACAGTGCCGGAGACAGGGTCATGCACAAGTGTGCCTCATCACTGATGTGTGCTGTTGGGTTCCACTGGGCAGCTGAATCCAGGCACAAGATAACTAGGCCTCCCGGCAGAACAAGAAACTCTGCTCCTCACTGCCTTCCTCCACCAGCTGCCCACCTAGCCCCACCTCTGCAGTGGGCACACAGCCTGGGTCTCCTTCATCACATCACTTGTTGAGCTGATAAATAGAACACTTTTAATAAAGTACATTCTGAAACCGGCTTCTGATTTAGGACAGTAATACCAAACTCAAGTTTCACTAATGAGAATTCAACCTTTACCATCTTTCCCTGGTTGAGAAGTGATCAATTACATTGTAAAACTTTTCAGTTATTAAAATGTGTCTTTATATTTTTTTCGTGAGTTTCATAGTTTCTCATGGGGAACTCTGGTTCTGAATTTTTGCTTGTGTTGCTTGACTGATGCACTAAAATGAAACAAATCTCTAATTGGCCACAGATCATGACTCACTACAAAGCAAATGTGATAAATGAAAGTAGGTCCCCCACACTAATTACCAGGAAATTTTACAGGGCAGTGATCAAGAAAATGACTCCTGAGACACATGATTGTAATGCTGGAGAAGAAAAGCATTTGAGTATTACGTGATCATTGTATGAAGGTAAAGGGAAATCAAACTAGATTAATTCATCTCCTCTCTGTGAACGCTACAGTGCATTGTTACTCAGGCCCAAAAGATATCAGAGTGGACCTGCTACAGATAAGGCAAGACATCTAACAGGAAGCCGGTAGTAGCCTTAACACTTAGGAGGATCCTATTGGAGTAATGGCTTACAGCTCCTTCAGGGATCATTTGCATCAGAGTCTCAGACGTGTGTCATTAAACATGCAGATTCTTTGATCTTATGGACCCTGTTGTTTCGGGAACTCTGGAAGTGAGTAACAGGGTGCCAGTATTTTTCAGAATGTATTGTGGGTGATTCCTGTAAATGCTGCAATTTGAGAATCGCTGATTTAAACCTAATAAAAAAAATTTTACCACCTTTACCTTAAAGTATAAACTCAAAGCCCTTGAGCTTCTGTAGAGAGCAAAGAAACTGTTTTCCAGTAGTGTTGGGAGGGTTGGGGGATGTACTCATCTCTTTGTTCCCTCAGCCATGAGGGAACAAAGCTGTGGGAGCTTCGAGAAAGGTTCTCCCACCTGGAAGCTCTTGGTCAGTGTTTCTCAAAGAGTTTTCTCTAGTCCTCTAGCACCACATTTAAGGCAGATTCTCAGGCCCTTCTTAAAAAGCCTATTCACCTAGAATTGCTGATAAGATCAGAATCTAAAAAATAAACTGAAAATGTTCTACATACATATGTAAAAATAAAAATATGCCTGACTTAAAGTCTGTATTTTGGAATCATCCAATTAATTCAATGAATTTCACGTATTTTTAAGATGATATCCCTTACCCTAGAACATGGCTTCAGGCTACCAAGACACTTAAGATCTGAACGATGACTTTATGGGAATGAGCTACCTTAATTTCTCTTATTACTTCCACCCTGCACTACTCCTCACCCTCATCAGAACAACCACTCCCTGACTCTGAGGCACTGTTATCTTCACATGTTCTGTTTCTTCTCTTACCCCCTTTCTTTACATGGAACATTCCATTTCAATCTGCACCATAGGTTTCAGGTGGAAAAGTTTTTCCAATATCTGTAGGCAATTATTTTATGAATGTCCTTTCCCAATATTGCTAAAAACTTATAATGACATTTGTTACATTGTCCTATCATAATAACAGCTGGAACTCCCGTCTGTCCTTCTGAGCGAGACCTCCTGGGCAAGTTCTGCTCCTGTTCTCCTGTGCATATGCCATAGTCTCCAGCACATGGTTTGGGGTGAATGACTGCCAATCAAATTCAGCAAGGGGTTGCTATCTACACAGGCACAGTTCCAACTCCTTGCATCATTTGGAAGAAAATATTCCAGAGTTGGAGCAGATCATCTTGAAACCATTTTTTTCACTCTCCCACTAATAGTTTACTTAATTATCTTCTTTGAGGAATGGATAATTCTTTTGCCCTATTGATGCGCTCTTTGAAGTAGAATAGAGTGAAGGGAAAGTCACTTCTTGCACGTTCTCTGTGACTCATGGTTTTTTTTCAGGTCTCTGCTTGTAGAAGGTAGATGCTTGTGCTGAGAACATGGTGTCCTTGTCCTTGCAGTTTACAGAATGCTAGATGCCAAACATGTTGGCCATCTTTCAACACATTATAAAAGATATTTTTAAAAAATCCCCAGGTCGACATTGCTATTTTTATTTGTTATCAATCAGTGAAACGTGTAAGCTACATTAAAACAAAAACAACAGATGAAGCCGTGCAATTTATCTGAGTCTACAGAAAACACATCTGGCCCTGGGAAACATAAAATGACTCAATGGCATGCAACCTCTGCTATTTTCTAACCTGTTACCATGACCATGAATAATTTCCGAGTCTCCCTCATGAGTGACATCTTGGAAAGCTCCCCAAAGCTCTGTATGCTTTAGATTATTTTTATGTTGGGCAGACAGGTCACTGAGACAAATTCTAGAGAGCACATTGGAAAGTGTACAGGGTTCTCAGTAGGAGACCTTATGTTTGTATCTCGTTTTGGAAGGTATAGCTCATGTTGTGTGAATATGAATTGTCCTAGGCTCCTTTTTTTTTTCACTACAAACATAGGATAACTCATATGACTAACCTTTTAGGAGCCTGCAGGGATTAAGTAAACAACATACATGGACCTGCCAGGGCCACTCAGTCTGGAGTGAGACTGTGAGACAGTCTTCAGGTTGGCTGCTCTCCAGGGTTGTTGTAGGAAGAAGCCATTTTTAGCGCCCATACCTGAGAAAGGGCTGGAATCCAAAGGCCTTGAGCATTATCTGAAAAGCTGGAGTGCTCTGCTGGATTTTCTTATGAATAGGACTGTGTAGCATGCCTTTGTTCTCAAGTAGAACAAATTCTTCAAAGTTAAAATGCTGAGCGTCTCTCAGCTGACCGTTAACCGAGAATCATGTGCATGAAAGACTTCATGCTGACCTAGTAGGAGTTTTCCAGAATGCTGAAACTGGCAATCAGAAAAAAACCTTGCATCTGACTTTAATTAAGTCTCTCTTTGTTTCCTAACTGGGTCTCACTGTCACAAGAACATGAAATGTGTTCCTTAAAATAGTTTTAGATTTAAATTTAGCTATATGCTTTCAGTGCCTGATAAATAGTTGTATTTCCCAATCACATTAATTATTCTCTTTCTTTCTTTCTTCCTTTCTTTCTTTCTTTCTTTCTTTCTTTTTCTTTTTTTTTTTACAAGCTGAGTGGACAGTGAGAGAGAGAGAGAGAAAGGTCTTCCTTTGCCATTGGTTCACCCTCCAATGGCCACCGTGGCCGGTGCACCACACTGATCCGATGGCAGGAGCCAGGTGCTTCTCCTGTCTCCCATGGAGTGCAGGGCCCAAGCACTTGGGCCATCCTCCACTCCACTCCCAGGCCAGAGCAGAGAGCTGGCCTGGAAGAGGGGCAACCGGGACAGAATCCAGTGCCCCGACCCGGACTAGAACCCTGTGTGCCAGCGCCGCTAGGCGGAGGATTAGCCTATTGAGCCGCAATGCTGGCCCTAATTATTCTTTTTCTATGGCTTACCTTAGACCTTGAGGTGTACATATTTAATTTAATATCATCTCCAATATGAAGTACCCTCAAAATGTACAAAGAAAATGTGCATTATGAATAAACTGGTGTATTTCAGATTTTTTGTACCAAAGTAAATTTATATTTTAAAATCATTTCCATGGGTTTTTGATGTGCCCTGCATACTTATTAAAAGAAACAGAGTGAAAGTATAAGTGCTACTAGATGCTTCACTTAAAGTGTGCATTTCTCTAACCTTCCACTAACTTAATCTTCATAGGTTTCATGTACTTAAAAAAAAATCAATTTCACAGAGACCCCCATGCTTTTCTGCTTGCCACAACCCTCTGTGTTGGGAGGCAGAACTTCCCCACCGCCCTGACATGTGGTGCTTTCTGCTCTCTGGCTCCTTTCCCTGGATACTGCTCGCCTCTTGTGAAACGTTTGCCTTGCCTTCGTCAACACCCAGTCTCTGATAACGGTGATGACATTATGATTTCTTTAGTCTGAGTAGGACCAGTGTTTCTTCCTCTCCCATGTTTACAATTTTTCTCCACTTTGGACTGGTGCAACTGATTAAGTTTTAAAGACTTAAGGGTAGGGGCACAGGACTGAGAAAGATTTTAGGGATGCTTCTGGCGCCCACACTATGGCCAGCAGCGCTTTCCGAGTCAAGGGGATCCCTGCTGTGGAACAGTGCGGGCTGGGGTTCGCCTCTTGGGGCACCCAGTCTTGGATGAAGCAGGCTGCTGGTTCTCTTGTTCCTTTCTAATCTTTCCTAGTGTACCACGTTGCTCTTCTAAAGTAACTGGTTCAGGAAAGACAAAGGCGGAGGAAGGAGCAGGTGCTTTGAAAGGGGAACCAGGCGAGGAAGAGCAGCGCCAGGCACGAGGACCCCGCCTGGATTCATTAGAGGGAGTGAAGAAGAGACAGATCCGCTGTAAGCTAGACTGGCTGAGCAGAAGTGCAGAAGCTGCAGTGTGTCTGGATAACCTGGATACAGTCTGTTAACTAAGACTTCAGATGCACGAGGACCAAGCCTGGGTGTAGTTCTGAAGAGCTGAACGAGGGCGTCCTTCTGATGAGTCAGCCTGAATGCACATGGCTGGCAGCTGGATGGCAGGTGCTCACATGAGGTGTGAGAGGTGAGACCTCTGTTGCAGCGACTCACCACGCAGCACCACCATCTCCCATCTGGGTTATGTATCGATAAACATACAGCAAAGCTGCCCATAAGCTGTTTTGCTGTTTTATTAGACAAAATTAAATCAATGACCCCCTTCCTGACAAAATGTATTGACGTGTATGTTGAAATGGCTCTTTGTTGGCTGTCTTTAAGAATTTGTGATCACATTGTGGTGCAGTGGGTTAAGCAGCTGCTATGATGCCAGCATCCCATATCCCAGCACTGGATCACATCCTGGCTGCTCCCCTGTAAGTGTGCCTGGGAAACAGAGGAAGATGGCCCAAGTGCTTGGGCCCCTGCCACTCATGTGGGACACCTGCGTGGCATTCCTGGCTCCTGGCTCCCGGCGTTGGCCTGACACAGCCTGTGTTTTGGCCATTTGGATAGTAAAGCAACATTTGGAACATCTCTTTTTTTCTGCATCTCCATCTCTGTCAACCCATCTTTCAAATAAATAAATAATTTGTGATCATTAAGAATTTTTATTCCAATAGCTTCCAGTTATTCTATTAAAGATGACTCATGGTGTACCCAAATAGCAGTTTTGACGTATATACCAGGGGTATTATGCGCACTCCTTTTTATATCATTGGTGTGCACTAAATTTTTATTTCTTCAAAGAGATTTAATATGAAAAATTGTCTAACAGCACCAATTTTGCCTTTGCAATTAAGAATTTATTTATTTATTTATTTATTTTTTACAGGCAGAGTGGACAGTGAGAGAGAGAGACAGAGAGAAAGGTCTTCCTTTTTGCCGTTGGTTCACCCTCCAATGGCCGCCGCGGCCGGCGCGCTGCGGCCGGCGCACCGCGCTCATCCAATGGCAGGAGCCAGGAGCCAGGTGCTTTTCCTGGTCTCCCCATGGGGTGCAGGGCCCAAGCACCTGGGCCATCCTCCACTGCACTCCCGGGCCACAGCAGAGGGCTGGCCTGGAAGAGGGGCAACCGGGACAGAATCCAGTGCCCCGACCGGGACTAGAACCCGGTGTGCCGGCGCTGCAAGGCGGAGGATTAGCCTGTTGAGCCACGGCGCCGGCGGGCAATTAAGAATTTAACATGAATCTTCCAGCCTCTCAAAACTGTTATGTCCACAGGGGATAACATGGCTGTTTGATCTGGTATTAATATTATAAGGTCAAATTACAGGTATAGTGTTAGGCCTCAAATTATAATTTCTATTGATTCCTGAACCCAGGCTTCCTAGAATGTAATTAATAAAACTATTGCCAGGAACCCTGCTTCGTATCACTTTACATCAAATAAGCAGAGTTCCCTGGTCTCAGATACTACACAGCAGAACTGAAAGCCAAAATATCCCCAATTGGATTCTGCAGATGAAAATAGGGAACAACATTGAGTTACTAGAAAAGAAACAAAATTATCCCCTGGGGACCTGACTTCAGACTTTCACATGGCCATTTGGAACTTAATTTATCAGATAAAGAAATGCGTAATACCTTAGCAGTCAGAGGAAGATAGATCATTGGCCTTTAGTATTAATAATTGTATTATTTTTAGGAAATATGATTGTCAAGTCATGGTCTCGATCACCCAATGTCTTACACCTGTGCTTCCAGTTAAAATTTCAAAGCAACTACTTCTCTAAGGTGCATGTCCATCATTTCTGGGAGTCATCACCCCAAGACGCTATTCTCTTTTATCCAAGGCTTTACATGTCAGTTTACTTCCTTACCCTGTCACCCTGCTTATCCTGACACACAGGAAACTTACCCAAATAAATGGATAATCACACTGGGCTTATTAGACCTTGTTTAATCCAAGATTTAGGTTCTCTGTAGACTCTTTTTTTTTTATTTGACAAGTAGCGTTATAGACAGTGAGTTGGTTCACTCCCCAAATGGCTGCTACGGCTAGCGCTGTGCCGATCTGAAGCCAGGAGCTAGGCGCTTCCTCCTGGTCTCCCATGCAAGTGCAGGGGCCTGAGCACCTGGGCCATCCTCCACTGCCTTTCCAGGCCACAGCAGAGAGCTGGACTGGAAGAGGAACAACCAGGACTAGAACCCGGCACCCATGTAGGATGCTGGCACCGCAGGTGGAGGATTAACCAAGTGAGCCACGGCGCCAGCCCATGTAGACTCTTAAAATCATACCTGGAAACTATTACCAAGGATGTGCCAATACCCATTTCCCCTTTAACATTTTACCAACGAAATTGGCTACCTTCAAGCACACATACAATGTAACAAAATTATTAGAGAGAGTGTTTCAAATGCCATTAGATTTGATAGAACTACTCCAAATTAATCAAATATTAAAATCATTAGTTAACTGAACTTTAAGAATTACACACTTGAAAAAAAAGCACACTATGTAAGTGTTTGGTGGATGTCATTCTCTTCCGATGCTGCTTCAGCTTCACACAGAAACTCCTTGCAGCCCTTCCCATGCCGATCTTCACTGGTAATGGAGAATTCGGTTTTCAGGGGTGCGAGTCCTAGTTGTGTAATTCACAGCTGGAAACGTGCACCCATGAGATCAAATTCTTACAAATGAAGCACAGTGCCCAAACTGTCTTAATTTGATCATCAGCAAAAATTTCCCCAATATAACGAATACTTCTCTCCTGATGCGGGATTTAGCAGGTTTAAAGTCCAGACATACTGTCTGTGAGTCTTGAAGTCCTTGACTAGGTCTTTGACATCACACACTTGATCTCCTGGAGGAATGGTGTACCCCGCTGCAATCTGGAGAGTTTGAGCCGTTCTCTCCATGGTTTAGGAGATCCAAGTCTTCAGGTTTCTTCACAATGATAAAGTACATTTAGATCCTGGAGCTGGTCTTAACTGAGAGGAGGTAGCTCCCCTCCACAGACTGATTTCTGTTCTAAGTAGCATCTTTCTTGATGTGAATTTTCTCTGGCCCAAAAGAAGCTCATCTAAGCAAGGAGCATCTCTGTGATTTCCATCACCTGTCAAAGGAAGACCCCCCTCGTTGGTAGAATTTAGCCAAGTTTGGAGACTGTCATCAGTGCTTTCTTTGAACTGTATGCATTTCTGGATTGCCTTCTAAAAATATTCTTGATTTCTTGAAGAGCTCTCTCTGCACCTGTAATCAGGCAAACACAGCCAGCCTAAGTGCCAGGCAGCATGGCTGAAGCCTCCCCGCAAAACTGTGCGCAGCTGTGTTCCCATCAAGCTGCCTTCTGATTTTTTTTCCCTTGGAAACAATGGCTAGCGGTAAAACTGTGAGCTCAGAAAGTGCTGCAGGCACTCCCCCCCCCACACACACACACCTTCTCCCCAAGGCTGCTTCTTTCTCAGTGATAGAAACACACTGCCTAAAATGGGCTATGCTCAGGCCACTTTTTAACATTCTCTTTGGCTCCAAGAAAACTGCCTTAGGCATGTCTTTGGCAACTCCCTTCCCAAACACAGGCATGCTCAGACATCTGCATTCAAGCCTTCACGTCTGCTGTTAGAAGGCAGTGCAGCAGTGTCACACCACAGAAGAGAAGGAAGTAAACGCCTTGCCCACCACGGTGAAGCCAAGCACAGGTCCACGTTTCTCCTGCACATTTTCTAGTTACTTGGCTGGACTTTGCCCAAACACAATGGCCAAGCCCAGGGAATGGAATCGGTGAGACAATGCATGGTGGAGTTTTCATTAGGAGGTGGCTGACAGCAAGGTGCACCAGGTAGACCAGGCTGTGGATGAAGCAGCAGGCGTTGTGCCTGAGTGAGTGCTGACAGGAGTGCCAGACCTGATAGATTCTAGTGTGGGCTCATGCCCCAAAGAACTCTCGACCTCGAAGCCCAAAGCAACAGAGTTTTTAAAGGCAAAACCCACAAAATCGGGAGGGGAATATCTGGTTGCTAGGATCGGGAGGAATACATGGGGTCAAGCTGACCTAAAACTTATGGGAAACTAATGTCAATTATAATCTTGACAATATCAGTTGCAATCTTAACAATTTCAATTATAATCTTGACATTAATCCAGGTATTTGCTTAAATCATACGTGAGACATAGACAAATTGCATTTTTATCATTAACCCAGGTGCAGCCTATCTACCCAGGTGCAGCCTATCCACTTCCAAGCTTGCGCGATCATGCTAGGGGGTTTCTATGCTCTGCCAACTGTGATGTAGTGGACTGCTATTGCCCAACTGTTTTAGGTCATAGTTTCAGACCAGAGTCTCATGGGGGGGGGGGCACCTTCCCAGAATGGAGTCTCCTGTTCTCCAAAATGGAGTTCCTACTGTCAAGGTGTTACTTCACAGGTGATGAGCCGTGTGGACACAGGGCTGCCGCCTGCCGCCAGGCACCGACTTCATGGCCTGGGTCAGCACCCGCCCACCTGTATGCTCAGCCCAGCAGTACCATCCCAGCCACCACAGATTCCCTCTGATGAAAATGCTGGAGACTGAGGTCGCTGGCAGAAACCTGCAGGACTCCAGCTCGCTGCAACCCTGCATGGGTCTGGGCGGGGCCTATGGCTGGCCATGCCTCTAAGAGAACCCGACACGCCCTTAATGAGCTCTTGGTCACGTAGTGCAGGGACACACACACACACACACACCCCGCAGAGAGCAAAGCTTAGCACTCCACGAATTCCTGAGAGAGGCAGGTCACCTCAGTCACCTTTAGAACACATTCCTGGAGTAACTGTGACTGAAGATGCTCTAGAAATGACTTAAAGGCATAAACTCCTTGAGTTAAATTTTTCAAGACATTATTACAAAAAGCTTCTCATTAAAAATTAGGTTGTGCTTAAATGGATTAGATTATTAATAAAAACAGATTGGTCGCAAGTGGATCAGAAATATTAGGAAGGTCTAATATCGAGGATTTGGGTATAGTTTTTGATCTACGGAAGTACGTGGTATTGTGTACATGATCTTAAACATTCTGTAGGAATTATCAATATTATGATGGTGTGATGATGCTTGTGTTTAAAATGGTAGTTAAATTATATAAGAAATTACCAAAAGAAGGAAGTCGCAGCTTTACTTTGTTGAAGGTAAACTTTGAGTTTCATTTCATTGGGACGGGAAATTAGTTTGTGCTTTGTGACAACAAAAACAAAAAAGGGTACTGGTAGAGTTTGTAATTATAGCTAATTTTCAATAAAAAAGAAACCCATGGGTTTAGTGCTGTGGCATAGTAGGCTAAGCGCCTCTGCCTGCAGTGCTGATGTCCCATATGGCTGCTGGTTTGTGTGCTGGCTGCTCCGCTTCCAGTCCATCTCTCTGCTATGGTCTGGGAAAGTAGTGGAAGATGGGCCAAGTACTTGGGCCTCTGCACCCACGTGGGAGAACTGGAAGAATCTCCTGGTTCCTGACTTTGAATTAGCTCAGCTCTGGCAGTTGCAGCCATTTGGAGAGTGAATCAGAGGATGGAAGACTTTTCTTTCTGTCTCTCCCCATCTCTGTCTGTAAAACTCTACCTCTCGGCTGGCATCGCGGCTCACTAGGCTAATCCTCCACCTGCGGCGCTAGCACACTGGGTTCTAGTCCTGGTTGGGGCACCAGTTCTGTCCCAGTTGCTCCTCTTCCAGTCCAGCTCTCTGCTGTGGCCTGGGAAGGCAGTGGAGGATGGCCCAAGTGCTTGGGCCCTGCACCCCATGGGAGACCAGGAGGAAGCACCTGGCTCCTGGCTTCGGATCAGCACAGCACGCCGGCCATAGCAGCCATTTGGGGGTGAACCAATGGAAAAGGAAGACCTTTCTCTCTCTCTCTCTCTCTCTCTCTCTCTCTCTTTGTCTAACCCCGCCTGTCAAAAAAACAAAGCAAAACAAACAAACAAACAAAAACTCTACCTCTCAAATAAATTCTAGAAAAAAAAAAAAGAAAGAAAAAAGAAAGACAGAAACCCATGGGCTGGTGGTGCTGCTTGGGTCATCTGCATGTCATAACATTATGAGTGCCTGGTTTGATTCCTTGCTTCTCATCCAGCTTCCTATGAATGCACCAGGTGATGGCTCACGTGCTGCTCACACAGGAGACTTAGATGGAATTTCTGGCTCCTGACTTCAGTCTGGCCCAACTCCAATAGTTGCATCCATTCAAGGGGTGAACTAGAGTATGGAAGATCTCTCTCTCTTTCTCTCTCTTTCTCTTTCTCCCCTTCCCCTCTAAGACTCTGGCTTTCAAATAAATAAATGAATAAATCTTAAAAAGAAAGAAACCCAGACTTTGAAGGATTATTTCACCATTCTACATCCTAAAATATACATCCCACAAGATCTTATGTAGGACACATGCAGCACGTTAGCCATATCCCCTAAAAGAAATTCAATAGCAAACATACCATTGTAAAAATGATATTAAAATCAAACTTACCAGAGACTTTTCTGCAAAAGGTTAATTGAACCAATGGCTTTCTAATGCAACTTAACTCAGGGAGAGGACTGGACATTCTGTAGAGGCTTTTACATCAATATGAGTCAGCCAGTCTTATGAAAAGAGCCAGAGAATGGTGGTGCTCTCAGGGGAGACTGGTGCTGTCTGTAGACCTGGGGGGTGAGAGGCACCTGCCCCCTGCCCCCGGTTACTGCTGCGGCCCCTTGACTGGCATCCTCTTACCGCCTTGCCTCTGCTCCAGTCCATTTCCCCATGGACACAAGCATCTCTGGTTCAACGTCTGGTTCAACGTGCTTTCCTGGCCTCCCTAGACTTCAGTGTAAAAGAAGCCCCTTGTGGCTCCTGCCTTCTTTCTGGAGCTCCTTTCCCACCCGCTCCACGTTGGGACTCCAGCTGCACAAAGCACTTAGGATTTCCTAGAGGTGTGTGCTGCTCATGGCTTCCCATGCCTCTTGCCTCATGGGTTACCTTGGCAGAGTGCCTCTTGCCTTTATTCCTTCACAGGGGCACTCTGTTCTGGATGATGTGTTGAAGTTGAAACTCTTCTGCCCCTTTCATTTAAAACATCACTCATTTGTTTTTATTTTGCTTGAAAGACAGAGGGAGAACTCTCATCTACTGGTTCACTCCCCAAATACCCACAGCAGTCTGGGCTGGGCCAGGCTGAAGCTGGGGACCAGGAACTCAATCCAGGTCTCTCACATGTGTGGCAGAGACCTGGGTACACGAGAGTCCATCTGCTGCCTCCCAGAATGCACACTGTCAGGAAGTAGCATTGAAGCAGAGGGACCAGCATTCGAACCAGGCACACTGACATGGCGTGAGGGTATGCCAAGCAGTGTCTCAGCTGCTGGACCAAATACCCACTCCCACACCTTTCGTATGCAGGTCCACAACATCCCGCATCTCCTTATATCACAGTGGTAGCACAATTAGAATTTATCACACAAACCACCCTAGTAGAATCATTGGTCTCTTCACCAGGGTCCCATGTTAGAATATAAATTCCCATGCATGGATTCTCCATTTTCCTTAATCACAACCTGTACCAAATAAACATCTGGCACAGCATATTTGCAATACATGTTGAAGAGCAGAGTTAATCTTTACTATCTTTGAGCTCCCAGGAGAGTGCTCAGATGATTTCTGTCACATGATACACACTCAGAAACACTTGCTAAAGGAATGGAGATGGCTCACTGGGTAAATTAAAGTATGTTGCACAGCAAGTCTGGTATCTTAAGAAGTGCAAGGAGGATCCTAGGCTGTCTTCACCACACACAGAGGGCTAACTTGTGGGCAGGCAAGGGCAGTGGATTCCTCATGCAGTTGTCTGATATTGTTTTGGTCAGGCACCAGAAGTGACTGCAGTTTGGAGAGTGGGAAGCTGAACCAGTGCCTAAGCCTAACTGACGCTCATCCTTACTCCTGCCGAATGGCTTTTCTGTAGGACTGGTACTCGTGCCATGCATGGACAACGGACAGACATCAGAGCCCAGTGTTGGAGAGAAACAAAAACCAGAGTATTTTTTTTGTTTTGAAAGAGTGATTCAAAAATATTGTCTTGCTGCATTTCTCTTCCCAGGAATGAAAAACTGACAGGTATTTACCTCTAGAAAAGTAGCTTGTCAAGAAGTCGAGGGCTTTTGACAGGAAGAACGTTGCTTTTTGAGATGCATCTGTGGGACAGGAATATTATTTTTATGTTTGATTTCCTATGGAGAAGCTTAGAACCATCCTGAACTTGTGCTGTTATTATTTACACTGCATTCATTAAATTTCATATTGACTCAATTTCCAGATAATAAAAATCTGGTTCGCAAGCAATGCAATTAGAGATTATGTAAGAAAGGAAATCTTAGAAACAAAAATGCCATTGGGCTGAATAACTATGCTATTTAACTAATTTAGGAAAATCTTGGATACACAAGTAGATAACTATGTGGGTGGGAAAATGAGAAAATACACTCTGACCCTAATGTTTTTGCTTTATGATAAAACACAAACTGCTGTATGCCTGAAATTTGCCTTGTGAATATTCTAATTTTAAGACTGGTGTGGTTATTTCTATTTGTAAATAAATATGTAACCATGCAACAAGATAAATTACTTGGAAGAGAATATAGCATTGGAAGGTAAAGTAACTGAATTGCAGAAATAAACCGAGACTTACTGAAATAGTTTCTTTATAAAATTATTGCTATCATTTGCATTATTTGATTTTATAATCTGAACAAATGGAGGAGATTCAGGACAAATAGCTTTTACTTGAAATCAGGTTAGTACCTTTCTATATGGTGATTGTTATAGTAGCAAAACAAGTTCTTAAAAGTTAAACAAGAGCAACAATTCTTTACCAAGCTTAATAAAATAGTAAAAGAACTTTTCAGATAATTTCTAGGAGTGTGCCTTTTCAGCTATCCTGCCTTTGTGTGAAGCACGGGGAGACAAATGGCAGGAGAGGGAAGGAGGAAGAGAATAGCAGCACTTGGGGGACGGAGCCAGGAGCACGGTGCTCTCTGGAAGACAGGCAAGGTGTCAGGTTTCAACCGGAAAGCTTTGCACTGTCTTTAAACAAGCTCTCACTTTCTAAGGTTGCCACACAGTATGCTCACAATTATATATAGTAGTCCCACTAAAGGTTTCTTTGTACTTGAAGATTAATGATTTATTTTTGGAACCCAGATAGCTTACTTCTCTTACTATTACTCATATGATAATTTGCAGGATAATTTTATGCAATTTGTCATTTTATTGTCCTTCTGGTTAGCCAGTTGTGGGCTGGGGGGAGCTCTAGGTGTGAAATAATACAGATGGCATGTATTGGAACACACGCATATACTAAAATGATGTTACAGTAGTATGCCTTTCAACTTGGCAAGCTCCGATTTCACTTAAGCCACATTTCTGGCGACATAGTATGGGTCAGGTAGCAGTTCAGAGCATAGACCGTGGAATGAGGCTGTCTTGGGTAGATGTCCAGCACTGCCTGTCTGCCTGTGAGACCTTGGACAGCAGACCAGGTCCCCGTGAGTCTCACATCCAGCTGTCATTTCAGGGTGATACCAGCACTTCCTACTCATGGAACTGTCATGAGATTTGAAGCGTTACCATATTCAAAGCAGTCAGAATACTGTGCAACTCATAGTACATGCTGTATTTTATTGTGATGATGACTGTTAGAAGTGACCTCTCGCTCTGGTACTTGCAGACAACTTTGGGTGACCAAACACACGACAGTATCTCATGTTCCTGACAAAGGTGGTTACATAGTCTCCATGGGGTGGGAGGAAAGGAGGAAGTTGCCCATGCAGATTTTGGACTGGGACATACAC
This sequence comes from Sylvilagus floridanus, assembly GCA_949820135.1. Classification (NCBI taxonomy): domain Eukaryota; kingdom Metazoa; phylum Chordata; class Mammalia; order Lagomorpha; family Leporidae; genus Sylvilagus; species Sylvilagus floridanus. The sequence goes on from OX463229.1 coordinate 21,618,747, forward strand.
AGGTATACACAGAAAAAAAATATACAGAGTGGGAGAGGGAACTGAACGAGGAGAAATAAGTCAACGAAAATAGAAAGAAGATTCCTGGGATCATTGGAAAGAAGTGGAGATTCCTCCTGGAAATGGAGTAGACATGTAGCAAATAAACAGAGCTGGGTTTTCAATGTTCCCTTCTTTCGCTTCCCCTAGTGAGCAGGATGTATGGGAGGAGAATCTGCGACATGAAGTGTGCACAATTGAAAAGTAAAAAGGTGGGGCCAGCTCTGTGGCATTAGCAGGTAAGGCTGCTGCCGGCAGTGCTGGCATCCCATATGGGTGCCAGTTTGAGACCCAGCTGCTCCACTTCCCATCCAGCTCTCTGCTATGGCCTGGGAAAGCAGTAGAAGATGGCCCAAGTCCTTGGGCCCCTGCACCCAAGTGGGAGACCCGGGAGAAGCTCCTGGCTCCTGGCTTCAGATTAGCACAGCTCCGGTTATTGCGGGCATTTGGGAAGTGAGCCAGCAGATAGAAGACCTCTGTTTCTTTCTCTCCATCTCTCTCCATCTCTCTCTCTCTCTCTCTGCTTCTCTGTAACTTTGCCTTTCAAATAAATAAATAAATATATTTTTTTTAAAAAGTAAAAACATAATTTTTGAGGAGGCAGGGGCACCTGGAGAAGGGCCCATAGTGTGGGCAGGAATAAAGGAGAATATTTGTGATTTCTTCTGCAGAGGCTTTCTGCAGCTGATCAACAAGGAGGGGAGAGGGGAGTGTCAGGGGACGAATCCCAAATCCGCTGTCTGTCCTCACTGCATTGCAGAAAGCCAGGCCCCAGCACTACAACCACCTCTAGGGGTTGCAAGTTGGCTGGCGTTTAGGAGATTTTCATGTTTGAAGAGCAGAAAACCAGGTGACTTGATTTAAATCTACAGGTGGAGGAATAATAAACTGATTGTGGTGTTTTATTGAAACTTAGTGGACATAGATCATCTTTATATCCTCTGGGGACCCGGAAGCCTGAACCGATCCCTCACCTGGTTTTTCTTTTGTTGTGTGCATAATTACAAATCGTAAATACACACCTCCTTGAGTGGACTCAGCCTTGACAGACCTGAACATGGTAGAGAACATTAACTAATTGTTTCCCCCAGGGACTTATTAGGAACCTTGTCTTTTAAAAATAGGAATGACTCTTCAAGTCATGGAAATGAAATTGAAAGAGAAGTTATTCTTGCTGCAAAAATTTTTTAAATCCATGCATGATTTTTTTTTCATAATGTGCATTTTCCATGAACTATTAGAAGTAGTCTCATATTGATGGCTAAAGTCAGAATCAGAAATGAGAAGAGGTTACTAGTAAATCCGAGTAAAAGTCACCAGTTTTCTGAAAGGAAATTGATTCCACTCAATTCACCTACGATTTCTGAAGAAAGACCGTGCCACTTGATTGGCTTATCAACTACCTCCAGTGATGCCGAGGCTGGGCGGTGTTCCAGTCTCCATCATGCCTTTCCTTTCCCTGCCCCTGCAATTTCTCATGCTTTGTAGCAGAAACTAAGGTTTCCTTTAGTTAACTGTAATTACGAACTAAGAGAGAGCCTCACTGAAAAGCGCTTTGCTCCCCTCAAGTAAATATCCATGGTTTCCACCATTGCGGATGCTGACCCTCGTTCTCTGTTTCCATGCAATTGTTCCACATTTAGATAAATAATCTATACCCTCAGAGTGGTGCCAGACAGCAGATTTCACCCAAGGGGATGATTACAATGGCACACGTTTCATCCTGTAGTTTAGTTGCTGGAAAGAAAGGACATCAGCAGGCGCACACTTACGGCTCACTGAATTCCACTTCTCAACTTAGTCGGGTAGCGGCTGTACCTTGACGGCCAGCTTGTACCAGCCATTATATGAGATGATTGCATAATGGTATAATTATAGGAACTATTTGGACGGTAAAGTAGGATCTACTTATAACTATGCCAGATAACAGATGTCAACTAGGACCATCCTGGTCAAACAGGTGGGATATATGTTCATCATGTGTGCAGGTGGATTCGTCTTATTCTAATTGCTTTAGAATTTATATTTACATTATAAACTCCTTTTCTGTCATGATAACTCTCAGTTCAAAGAGTAAAATGTTTCATAGTATTTATTAATTGTATTTCTAGACCGGAAACTAGATTCCTGTAGCACATGAGTAGCTTTCAAATTGTTCATGGGAAATGTGTATCATGAAGAAACTGCATGGATTTCAAAGTGTTTTGGACCAAAGAAATTTCTAACTCTATTTTCCACAAACTTTTTGAAGTCCCTTGTGTAGTATGAAGTTATCTTTTAAAAAATAAACCCTACTTTTCTAAACTGGCTCTATTGTTTTCTGCTTCAACACTTCTGTAGTTTTATTGTGTGTGAATGTGAGGGCACTTCACAGTAGGTGGAATAATGAAGTTAAAAGAGAGGTCTATTTTGATGCAAAAAAAAGTTTTGAAATCTGTTCATAGATTTTCCATAATATACATTTTCAAAGAAATGTGTATGAGAATGATGCGAAGTTTTTCAGTCAAAAAAAAAAAAACTGGACTTTCGGAGTCTGAAGAATCTTTGTTCAAATCTTCATTATGACTCTCTAGCTGGGTGACTTTGGATAAATTCCAGTGCTTAACATTTTAGAGCTTGTTTTTCTTCAGTCACAAAACAGTGGTAAAATATCTACTCTTGTGAATTAGTTCAGTGCTGGAAATACGAGTATGTGGCCCTCCACAGGAGCTGTTGTTATAGCCAATATACATATCTAAAATTTCTACTAGGAAATTGCCAAAATGTTTTTTGATTGGGAAATGATTTCCAGTTTCTGATGCACTAACTTTACTTTGGTGGTTCCAGTTATTTAAAGATGTGGAATGAGTGAAATTTTTCGAATATGTATAAACAGAAGCTCCCAACATGCTAAAAGTTGTAGCAAATTTGAAGCAGTATCTTTAAGAAAGTCACACTTGCTTGACAGACGGCTTCAATATTGGTCATATTTAAACTTAAAGATTCATTTTCAATTTGGCGGGTTTGAATATATAACAGTTGGGACCGGTGCTGTGGCACAGCACAGTTAAAGCCCCGGCCTGAAGCAACAGCATCCTATATGGGCGCCAGTTCTAGTCCCGGCTGCTCTTCTTCCAATTCAGCTCTCTGCTAAGGCCTGGGAAAGCAGTGGAAGATGGCCCAAGTGGGAGACTTGGAAGGAATCTCCTGGTTCCTGGCTTTGGATCAGTGCAGCTCTGGCCACTGCAGCTACCTGGGGAGTAAACCAGCAAATGGAAGACCTGTCTCTGTCTCTACCTCTCTCTGTTAACTCTGTCTTTGAAACAAATAAAATAAATATTTTTAAAAAAGAATACATAATAGTAGAACTATTTGGGGGCATCATCTAAAACAACCCCTTTCTGTATAAAATAGACCCTTATATTTTTCTTCAAAAATGACAAAAGGAAGTAGGGTAGAAAACAATTAATTGTGGTTTTTCACTTGCCTAAACTTTGATGTTTTTGCATAAAAAATCTTCCAGTGGTTTCACAAGACAACTGTGCTAATCCAAAACATTAAATATATATTTTTTAAACTGGGGCAGCTGGGCAAGAAGTTGTTATGCACATTTATTCTCAAAACTGGAAAACATGATGTTCAGAATATTTCAAAGTGGATATATCATATATACTTGCTTATTTATGAAAAGATTCAGAATTGGTGGATGAGTGCTTATTTTGATTTGATTACTCTCTACACTCGTGAATATAATAGTACAGTTCTGCACTTGACTGTCTATATGATTTACAAGAGATAACTGATAATTTTCTGTAATAAGGTGTCCTATATGCTATGCTTAGAAGGGTCTCAAAGTGATTAAAGAGAGACTTAGCATATGGCAGTCTTCAAACTTTAGTACGCATTTTATTTATTGAAACATAGTTTATTGAAATATAGGTTGTTCAACAAATGTCACTGAGACAACTGGATAATCACATGCAAATAATAAAGTTAAATCCATACCTCATAATATATATAAACTTTAACTGATATAAATCTCTATGACTGTGAATTAGGCAATGGTGTTTTAGACAGTGCACCAAAAGCAAAACACCAAGAGTGAAAATAGATTGGCCAGCGCCACAGCTCAATAGGCTATTCCTCCACCTGCGGCTCTGGCACACCGGGTTCTAGTCCTGGTCGGGGCGCCGGATTCTGTCCCGGTTGCCCCTCTTCCAGTGCAGCTCTCTGCGGTGGTCTGGGAAGGCAGTGAAGGATGGCCCAAGTGCTTGGGCCCTGCACCTGCATGGGAGACCAGGAGAAGCACCTGGCTCCTGGCTTCGGATCAGTGCAGTGCGCTGGCCGCAGCGGCCATTGGGGGGTGAAGGAACAGAAAAGGAAGACCTTTCTCTCTGTCTCTCTCTCACTGTCCACTCTGTCAGTCAAAAAAAAAATAGATCAACTGAACAATTTCCAAGTTTAACACATTTGCCTTTTAAAGGACACTACAGATAAAACGAAAAGAAAATTCCATAGGATGGCACACAGCTTTGAAAATTGTGCTCTGGCTAGGAACCTGTGTCTAGAATAACAACTAGAACTCAGCAATAAATAGACATAACCCCATGAAAAGTGTGCAAAGTACTTGAATAGACACTTATCAGAGGAATATACACAAATAACCAGTACGCATATGAATAGATGATCAACCACCAGCCACCAGGGAAATACTAACCACAACCACAAGGAGATTCCATTTTAAACCCACTGGATGCCCTGAGTCAACAAGGTAACAAGCACTGGCAAGGATGTGGAGAAACTGAAACTTCCACACACTGATGGGAGAAGGATAAAGCGATGGAGCACTTTAAAATGCACTTTGTGGGCAGGTGTTTGGCCTGGTGGTTACACGCCTGTGTAACTTTGGAGTGGCTGGATTCAAGTCATGTCCTGTTTTCTGATTCCAAATCCCTGCCATGCAGACCCTGGGATGGTCTGCAGGTGGTGGCTCAAGTGGATGAGTTCTGCCACACACGTGGAAGACCTGGATGGAGTTCTCAGCTCCTGCAGTAGTGGGCTTCTTGGCAATGAATTGGCAGATGAGAGTGCTCTCTCTCTTTAAAAAAAGAACAGAAAGAAAATAAAGGAAAAGGACAGGACAGGACAGGACAAGAAAGCAAAGGAAAGAAAAAAAGAAAAGAGACAAGAACATGAGGTTGACCAAGTCTGAGAAGTTCTGGGTGTGTTTTCTCCTGATAAGAAACACCCCTGGAGAATTTTGCTTTAAAGCAAAAATGGTACAACAGTTAGGCATTTCCTGAAAAGCTTAAAACTCTTACCATATGATCCAGCAACTCCATTCCTAGGAATATTCCCAATAAAAATGAAATTGTATACCCACACAGAACTTGCACAAGAATACTCAAAGTGAAGTTATTCATAATAGCTAAAAAGTTATAGCAACCCAGTTGTCCATCAACTGAAGACTAAACACATCATATATCTATGTAAAGGAATATCATTTGGCCATACGAGAACTGAAGTACTGATACATGGTGTAATATGGGTGAACTTTCATCCCCGGTGTTTATTTGATTACACCTATGTCATCAATTGGGAAAGGGGCATGTGGCTATCATTTTGCTTGTTGTGACTCATACTTCATTCATAATCTAGGTATGAATTTGGAGAATAGACAAACCGTTACTTCTACCATAGCCCTACATCAAGAAGTGCTTGTTGAAGGAATGATCTTTGTAAGGAGAGTGTGCAGGATTCTCAGCAGCAGAGTGGAGCCTGGAGGGAGGCTGTCATCTGAGGACGCTACACCCTGCATGGTGCTAGCAACCATGTAAATTATGACTTCAGTTAAGTCTAGATTTGCCATGAAAACATGGATTCTCAACAGACAGATTAATAGATGCTTAATAGGTTAAAGGTTCTATTTACTATATACTCTTTCCTTAATTATCTTATAGTATTTTACTCTAATACATTGTGTACTACATATCCTAAATTATTTTTTTTGTTTTAAAGATTTATTTATTTTACTTGAAAGTCAGAGTTAAACAGAGAGAGAAGGAGAGGGAGGGAGAGAGAGAGAGAGAGAGAGAGAGAGAGAGAGAGAGAGAGGTCTTCCATCCGCTGGTTCACTCCCCAATTGGCTGCAATAGCCGGAGGTGCACTGATCCAAAGCCAGGAGCCAGGAACTTCTTCCAGGTCTCCTACATGGGTGCAGAGGCCAAAGGACTTGGGCCATCTTCCACTGCTTTCCCTGGCCGCAGCAGAGAGCTGGATCGGAAGTGGAGCAGCCAAGTCTCGAACTGGTGCTCGTATGAGATGCAGCATTGCAGGCAGCTGTTCTACCCACTATACCATAGTGCCAGCCCTGTGTCATAAATTCTTTTAACCACACATGGGCCTCCATTAGCAATGACAATCATGCAGTTCTTAAATGACTATTTCACATATATTTTCTGTTGCATGACTTTGCAATCTAGACAAGAATAGGAAATCTCTGTCATATTCCTCCACAGAACTAATCACAACAATAGAAACATTTGTTTCCAGCCCTGCCCCAAGGAGCCCATTCTCTAGTAATTTGCACTGTGACCTTCCTATCCCTTCTCTGGCTGTGGTGAATAAGAGATGAGAAGATCAAACAGGTGCTCTGTCCCAGGAATTGAAACTGAGACCAAAAGCTGGCCAGAGAGTAAGAATATTAAGTTAGGAATCGCAGCATATAAAGTCGGGAGTGTGGCACAGCCACATCTAGCATGAAAAAGTAGAAACAGGAAAAGTCCATCTGAAAGAGAGAGAGAGAGAGCGAGAGAGAGAGAGAATGAAGATAGCATTCTGATGAATTTATACTTTAGTTACTTTTGATTATAGATCTTCCTTAAAATCTAGTTGAATCTTTATGTTCCTAAATGTGTATATACAAAATGCATGAAGTTTGCATACCTTAAATAAAATTTTAAAAAAAGAAAGAAAACACTAACACCAACAGCAAATGAGATCTAGTTGAATTCTTATGTTGGCTCCACAAGCTACTTCTCCAGTCTTGAAATATACTCTCCTCCACACTGTCTTAAAAGAGAAGTAAAAGACAAACAAACAAAAAGTATACCTCACTTGATCTGGAAATCTTAGACAGTTCTGCCACAGGAAATGAGATGGTGCAGCTGAATCACCTGTTGTGAGGCCCAGGAGGCGTGATCCAGTCAATTAGTAAGTGTGGATCTGAGTCTCACCTCAGACCATCCTATGGATGTTTCATCTCCATTCTAAAATGAGTTCAGTGGAATTTTCTCATAGTGAATAAATTCACATTCCCTTTTATAATTCCAACTGTAAGTGGAACAGAGTGGGAAAGAATGTCAAACCAGCTCTCCCGGTGCAACAAGAACTGAGTCAGATCTTAGTCATTATTTGCTCAAGTGCACAACCCGTGTCTTCTTTCAAAGAATTCTGATTTTCCCTTTCACATTTTTTTCAATAATTGAAAGTTAATACACCACCTAGGATTTTTCTTCTTGATAGACATTGTCACCTATGAATAAGAGAGGACAGCCTAATGGCTTTGGGTTTGGGGGTGAGAGATTGGAAGAGAGAAGAGGGCAGTGAAGACTGTGGATAGCTCTCTGAGGATAACTGACAAGAAAGCAGCAGTGTTTCAGTGTAAATGTTGATGAGGTTCTGGAGCAGGAGTTTGTCCTGGGGGTCAGGACACTGGGTGAAAGTGTCCCACATCAGAGTACCTGGTTGACTCTGGCTGCTGACGCCAGCTTCCTGCAAACCCTGGGAGGCAGCAGCGATGACTCAAGTCATTGGGTTCCTTGGACCCATGAGGGAGATGTGGATGGAGTTTCTAGTTCCTGCTTTGACCTCCTGGCTGTGGTGGGCATTTGGGGAGGGAGTGAGCAGATGGCACTTTCTCTCTGAAGTTCTCTCCTTCTCCCTCTCCCTCCCTGCTTCTTAAGTAAATGACTAAACATTTGATATATAAAAAAAAGATTTCCATAGGTCAGGATCAGATGACCTAGATGAATTTATTTTCTTGCAATCTAAAGGCAATAAACTGCTTTATATTCAGTTATTTAAGTCACTCAGATCATTTTTGTCTTCTTAGAAAATGTATGCATTTTCTAATCTGCTGTGTGAATACTTAGTAACTCAGTTTGTACAAATTAAAATATTAATTTTGAAAAGGAATGCATGACAGAGTTCTCAACACTCCAATTATTTTTTAAGATTCACATGTGATGAATTAATATGACAACTAAAGATGATTGTAATTTAAATTTCCTCCACATTATGACACACTGTATAATTGATATATATAACAACTGTTAAGCATTATTAAATATATTATTACACATTGCAACAAAATACCAAAAATTATTTCTTGAAGTTTAAAAATATATATCATCAGTGATGACTAAAATAATATTTGTTGTAAATTCCTTTAGAAAATATCAAGGTTAATTTTAAAAAATTTGTTTATTTATTTGAATGTCAAAGTTACAATGAGAGGGAGACATAGAAAGAGAGAGAAATCTTTCATCTTCTGGTACAGTCTCTGAATGACTGCAATGACCAGGGCTGGGCCAGGCTGAAGCCAGGAGCCAGGAGTTTCTTCCTGGTCTCCCACGTGGGTGCAGGGGCCCTAGCACTTGGGCCATGCTCCACTGCTTTCCCGGTAGCATTAGCAGGGAGCTGGATTGGAGGAGGAGTAGCTGGGACTTGAATTGGCGCCCATATAGGATGCTGGTGCTGCAGATGGAAGCTTAACCTGCTATATCACAATGCCAGCCTCAAGAGTAAATGTTTATGCCTAATGAATTCTTTTTTAAAATGCATGCTCATTTTATTAATTATGTAAGTCTAAACATCTAAACATACTAGACAGAATCAATTAACTGAGTCTAAATAATTCATCATACTTTTTTTCTGGGTGGAATAGCCCAAGGTCACAATTACTGAGAAGGCATATATTTTTTTAAACATACAGCTTCAAAAAAATCAAGATGATATGCTGCAGGAATCACCGAATTAGTGACTACTTTAGTCCTCAAACTCAGAGGGCATCTGCAGGTGTGTGAAAGACCCTCTTTTCCCATAATTGAATATAATTTTGCTTTCTTCTGACTTCTCTTTCTTCTCTCCCTTATTCTATTTTTTTAAGACTTATTTATTTATTTGAAAGTCAGAGTTACACAGAGAGAGGAGAGGCAGAGAGAGAGAGAGAGGTCTTCCATCCACTGGTTCACTCACTAGAGGGCCACAATGGCCGGAGCTGTGAGGATCCAAAACCAGGAGCCAGGAGCTTTTTTCCAGTCTCCCATGCAGGTGCAGGAGCCCAAGGACTTGGGTCATCTTCCACTGCTTTCCCAGGCCACAGCAGAGAGCTTGATCAGAAGTGAAGCAGCCGGGACTAGAACCGGCACCCATGTGGGGTGAGGGCGCTGCAGGCAGCGGCTTTACCCACTATGCCACAGAGCTGGCCCCTGTCTTTTATTTTTTCCCCATTTGGCAAAGTGAGGAGGCATTTCTATATGCCTATGTATATTGTAAAATCTAATTCAACTGCACATTCAAAGAAAGAAGAAAATCTGCATGGTAAAGTGGACTTGCTGTCTGTTTGATCTGATGGTTCCTGATATCGAGACACAGGAATATGAGAAAACATGCTCTTGTCTCCTGTGTGTTGACATCCGCCGCCCATTTGTATGCCTCCTGCCCTCATGAGATTTCATTCCTGCTGTCAGCTAACAAAATTGTGTTGTTTTATACTATTTGGAACCAAAATGTAAAAGGAAAATATATTTTAATGTATTAATAATTTGCTTGTCAACCTTGAAAGTAACAAATCCTTAAATGACTTCATGATTTTTTCTACATCCAACTTCTGTTTATGTTTTTGATCTTGTCACTGAATGTGATTTTGAGATTTCAATCTAACGTCCATTTGCCAGTAATCCTAATTCACCTGAGAACCTTCAGTTTAAAAATTGGATTGCCCCCAGGCAAACCACAGGCCTAGAACTGGAGTAGCTATGGTCCGGTGGGGCTTTCCATATTACAGATAAAGGAACTCCCTGGTTCAAGTTCTTAAACGGCCACAGTAGAAGCTTGTAGGTTATCTCAAGACTCTTGGTCCCTGGTTCGCTGCCTCAGGAATTCATTACATTGTATCTTGAGGTTACACATTTTGTACCCACACTTCACAGCAACTCCCCGACAAGTGCTTGCATACTTCTGTTCAGTATACTGCTGAGGAATGAATAAAAATTTTTTTAAATAAATGGTAAATGCATTAGTATTTTGTATGTGTAAGAAAAACTAACTATAAAGCATATAAACATGTTATAGGTTTTATATGTCTATTTTAGGATTAAAACACAAGTATGTAGGGGAATGCAAATTAGCAGTCAAGAAACCCACAGCCCACGTCACAGTGCCTGAGTTCAAGTTTCAGCTCCAGATCCTGACTCCAGTTTCCTGCCAATTCAGATCCTTGGAGGCAGTAGTTGATGGCTAAAGTGACTGGGTTCCTGCTACCTATGTGGGCCTGGATTGAGTTCCCAGCTTTGGTCCCAGCCTAGCCTTGGTCAATATAGGCAATTGGGGAGTGAATCAGTAGATGGGAATAGTCTCTGTCTCTCAAGTAAATAAATAAATAAATTTTAATTCAAAAAATTTTCCAGAACATATGCCCAATTCTACCTATCTACCCATCTATCTTATCTATCGATCTATCATCTCTACCCATTTACCTATCAAGGGTTTCTTGGTCTGGAAATTTATTCTGTGAGTGAAATTTGAGGAATTCCAGCTATTATATTACAAAGTCAAATCTAGAAGAGTAAAACAATACAGTTTAGAATTGTAAGAGTCCCAGAAGGACAAAATGCCCTGTTCAGTCATCCAGCTTAGTCCTCATCATTTTCACTATTGGAAAACATCAACTTCCAATGTAAAAATTCCACTTTGGGACACACATTAGGACGTTTCTTTCACAGGTGTAATTTATCTCCCCACAGGTTGCATCTGGACCTTGAAACAAAAGAAAATATGTGTTATGGGGCCAGTTCTGTGGCATAGCAGGTAAAGCCACTGCCTGAAGTGCCTGCATGCCATATGGGCACTGGCTGCTCCACTTCTAATCCAGCTCTCTGCTATGGCCTGGGAAGGCAGTGGAGGATGGCCCAGGTCCTTGGGCCCCTGCACCCACATGGGAGACCTGGAGGAAGCTCCTGGCTCCTGGCTTTGAATTGGCACAGCTCCAGCCATTATGGCCAGTTGGGGAGTGAACCAGCAGATAAAAGACCTCTCTCTCTCTCTCTCTTTCTCTCTGCCTCTCCCTCCCTCTCTCTCTCTGTAAATCATTCAAATAAATAAATAAATCTTAAAAAAGGAAAATATGTTTTTTCTTCTTAGTACAAGCTTGTAATAATGAAATCACCTTTTCATCTTATTCCCAATTTTAACTTAATTTTATTTTCTTAATAAATGAAATTTATTTGAAAGGCAAAGAGAGAGAGAGAAACTCTTCCACCACTCCCCCAAATGGCCAGATCACTGGGGCTGGGAGAGGCCCAAGCCAGGATCTGGGAAGTCCAAGCAGGTCTCCCACATGAGTGGCAGGGGCTCAAGCATTTGGGCGGTCATCTGTTGTGCTCCCAAGTGTGTTCGCAGGAAGCTAGGTCAAAAGCAGAGCAGCTGGGACTCGAACTGGCCCTCTGATATGGGATGCAGGTGTGGCCAGCTGTGCCGCAATTCTGGCCCCTGTTCTCAATCTTTAACATCTGTAGTATTTGAATCCCAATTCATATAATGTTATTTCATTTTCTTCCCTAATTCCTATACTCCTAACCTCACTACTTTTAAACTGTGGTCCTCATACCTCATTTCAGATGTACTCCAATCTTTCTAGATACAGTATTTCTTACCAAACTTAGAACCACCCATGTTATTGATCTGCTGAGCTCATCACATGGTGAAAAAGTTAAGAGCTTGTTATGGGGGATAAATGATCTATTTGCAAGTATTCCTTGTCTTTCTTTTCCTCCACTTCTTTAAATAATCTTTTTTCTTCCCCTATTTCTGAAGAATATCCAGGCTTGTCAGACAGGCTCTTCTGGTTTGACAGTGCCAGGACCAGGTGGTCAGCAGTACCTGGGGACAGAAGGTGCCTGTTACAGAATTTGGAGGAAGAGAAGCTGACAACCTTGCAGACTAGGGAGGTGTACTCCAGGGAGGGAAGGTTTGGTGGTTAGGCAGTCATGGTGAGTTCAGACAAGGGAGCAGGCGAGGAAAAGTAAGAAAATATTAAGAAGTATTTCCTGGGAATATTGCCTGCTTTATGAAATTCAGGAAGTACTACCGGGTGGATGTTGACACGGTGACACCCTCATCCCCTACTGCAGAGCCTGGGTTCAAGTCCCAGCTCTCCTGATTGCAGCTCCTGCTAATGTGCACCCTGTGAGGCACCAGGTGACAGCCAGGTGCTGACTCCCTGCCACTCACACTGGAGATCCAGATGTACTGCTTGGCTTCTGGGTTCAGCCTTAGTTGTTCTGGGAACTTGTGATCCAGCAGATGGGAGATCTATCTTTCTGTCTGTATCACTGCCTTTCTAAATAAATATTTCAAAAGGGAACATCTACTGGATGAATTAGATTATATGGAAATTACTACATACTGCATTCATGTGACTTTGATATTATTCTAGGACTAGCCCAGTTGTAAGAATTACCTATCTGCGTAAAAGATGCATGTTGTACAAAGCAGTTGATATCTGTTCATGTGTTTTACACTGAGTCCTTAGGCTACGGTGACTCAGTGTGCCAGGCCCTGAGAGTGGCGAGACTGCATCCGGAGAGTGACAATCAACTGGGGATCTGGCAGGGTCCCTGAAATAAAGCCAGCCAGGAGGAAGCAGGTAGACCGCCAACAGAGCCTGCTTCCCTTATACACGCAGGTCCTCTCATCTAGGTTCTGTGTGGCAAGAGGCACCCTCTGACTCTCCTGGAGGACTTTTAAAGAATCTAATAAACCCATATTTTAAAATATACATAAGATGAGAAAAAGCCCTAATGACTATGATTTTTTTTTTTTACAGGCAGAGTGGACAGTGAGAGAGAGAGACAGAGAGAAAGGTCTTCCTTTGCCGTTGGTTCACCCTCCAATGGCTGCCACGGCCGGAGTGCTGTGGCCAGCGCACCACGCTGATCCAATGGCAGGAGCCAGGTGCTTCTCCTGGTCTCCCATGGGGTGCAGGGCCCAAGCACTTGGGCCATCCTCCACTGCACTCCCGGGGCCATAGCAGAGAGCTGGCCTGGAAGAGGGGCAACCGGGACAGAATCTGGCGCCCCAACCGGGACTAGAACCCGGGGTGAGGGTGCCACTAAGTGGAGGATTAGCCTATTGAACCGCTGCGCTGGCCTATGATTTTTTTTTAAAGTAATAATGTTTGGAGCTGGTGTTGTGTTGGTACAGTGGGTTAAACTGCCATCTTAAATGCCATTTGGGTGATTTGAGTCCCAGCTGCTCCACTTTTGATCACACTCCCTACATATGTACCTGGAAAAATGGCAGAAGATGGCCCAAGTGCATGGCCCCCTGCACCCATGTGTGAGACCGGATGAAGCTCCAGGCTCCAGCCTGGCCCAGTCCTAACCATTGTAGTCATTTGAGGGTGGAAGATCTTTCTCGGCCTCTCTCTCTCTGTAACTCTGCTTTTCCAATAAATAAAGAGTTAAAAATTTTTTAAAGTGTTAATGTTTGTGGGCTGGCATTATGGGGCAGTGACTTGAGCTACCGCTTGTAACTCTGGAGAGCTGGTTTGAGATCCTGCTCCTCCGCTTCCCATCCAGCTCCCTGCTAAAAGCCCCTGGGAAAGCAGGGCCCATGTGGGAGTTCCAGGCTCCGGGATTCAGCCTATCCTAGTCCTAAAGCACTTGGGGACTGCAGCAGCATCTGGAAGAATGTCTGCCCCTCTCCTCTATCACTCTTTCAACTAAATAAATCTTTAAAAAACAAAAAAAGAAAGTATTAATGTTTGGGATCTCTTATGTCTTGAGACCATCCTCTCTCTTCTTTCCATTTTTCAGTGTGTTTTGAAGTTGATGAGAATTGCAAGCACACTTTGCACCGGGAATAAGCATCAAACCTGTTACACATGAAGCAGGAATGAAACAGGGTTAAAGGCGTGAATGAGAATGAGGATGAATTCGGTGGTTTCCAGCAGGTGCCTGAAGGCATCTCTCCGAAGGAAGGAAGGGGGAATTGGCAAGCTGGTGTTCACTTTATGAAGCTTTCTAAGAAGGTTTACTCACTGTGATGAGCAGATGACAAAGTCACGGGATGCCCTGCCTGCCACGCCTTCCCTCACTGCTCCACCCACAGTGCCTGGTGGACCAGGAAAGCAGCAGGACTCCTCCCCAGGGAGCTACTTCCTCGTGCTGTGTGCTGAATTAGCACCTAATCTGGCCTCACACAAGGAACAAAGTGGGGTCAGCTGAACCCTGAGTTCCCAAATCCTTCCTCCTTTAGAGTTCGTGCTTTGGCAAAGTCTTGTGAAATGCGGCTTTCATTGGATGTTTTCTGTATTTGCTATGTTAGTTATTTGTACAGAAATTATTCTTTGAGTGTAAGTTATTTTTAAATGAGGACTGAAGAGCATGAAAAAATAAAGGTCTAGATGTGTGTGGGAAGTTGCCTTTTTAAAAGGAGTGACAGAGAAAATAAAACTCCTGGAAGAGCGACTATTTTACACGCAGTATTTACTGATATTCTTTATTTCTAGGTACAGGAAGCTCATTCTGAGATGGGGAGAGACATGAGCTTTTCCTCATCTGTTCCTGAGGTTGGGTATGTTACAGTGACAATGAATAATACTGATAACAATCAGGAGTTTCTGAATGAGGTAATAAAAGGCTCAATGGTAACAAGAAATAGCTCATTACAAAGCTTTGCTGATAATGGATAATTAAAGAGCACCTGATAATTAAAGAGCACCTGCCTGGTGTTCATTCATTCATTCATCTATCTGTCCATTAAGCCACTCCTCCTCAAACCTCACTTCCCTTATGGAAGAAGCCAAGGGATGAAGAAGTTAGTGCCGTGTCTCATCTGTATTAACATGTTCATTTTAAACTGCATTCTATATTCTCAACTGACTCATCCATGTTGAGTGAGATTACGTGTTACTGTCTCAGTTTTAAAGACAAAGAAACCGAAGTTCACAGGGCTACTGGATTCACTAAGATGACGCAGCTGTTAAGAGGTAAAACTGGATTTAATTTATGATTTAAGACACCATTCACTTATTGAATCACTTAACCAACTTTATAGTTGGATACCTGTGAATATTTGTGGAAAAATGCAATTAAAATATATGGGGTGTGTTTTCACAAGTAGTTTTAAATTTATGCACAGGTTTTTCCCTTGAACTTCGTAAAGTCCACTCATATGCATGGATTTAAATTTTCCTGGCACCAAAAATAATATTATTTTTAATTACATTTTCCACAAACTTTTTGAAGTGCCTCTGTATACACTGAAACAAAGATGGTATGATGATCATTAAAACACATTGTTGACTTCAAGAGGCTGGGAGAGGTGGGGGCCTGGTAAATAACGGGATTGTGTGGTGTGATAAACCCTGTGAGCTACAGAGGGTGTGGAGGACAGGGGTTGGAGACCCTGTCAAAAGGCCAGGGCAGGATTCGCAGGGACGGGCGTGACTTCTACACCAAGAGCTGAAGGTCCAGCAGGAGTTGCCTGCCTGCAGGTGTGCGTGGGCTGTGGGTGTCTGTGGGTAGCTGCCGCACAGTGTCCAGGCAGAGGCAAGAACACATGCAAAGGGCTGGAAGCTAATGAGAGCAGGGCCCAACTTATGAGCAAATGAGGGAGTTCGGACAGAGCGATACAGTTGGAACACAGAATTAGACTTGAGATGTTTTCATGATGTGGCTCCAGGTAATCAAGGCCCTTGACATGTATGTGGGCCCTGAAGCTATGTTGGAAATTTAGACCTTATGCACCCTGCTTTTGCTTACAAATAGAATGTAGTACTGAGATCTCTTATGACATGACAGAAACTAATCATGCAGATGCTACTGCAGAATCTAAGCTAGATTGAGACTTGGGTGAAGGAATTGGAAAACTAGCGAGAAATTAAAAATTCAGAAGAGTTGATAGGGAAAATGTAAGTGTAGAATCAAGGCAGTAGTCTTATGGTTAGGAGGCCCAGAGAGCTCCTGAATGAGTCTGTGTCTACATTTCCATGTGTCCTGTGAATTCAAGGTGTCTCCAACAACCTCTAACACATGCTAGGAGCAGTCCTTGTCTGGTTTCCTCAAACCCGTATTTTCCTCTTTGTATTGTAGCACTCACTTTTACAAGCAATACCTGGTCACATCAGTCTTCATTTTTCCTTTTTGTTTCTTTGACAAATTAAAGGAAGGAGGGGAGAGAGAGAGAGAGAGAGAGAGAGAGAGAGAGAGAGCGCTATCAGCTGCAAATTCACTCCCCAAACACCAGAAACAGCTGGGACAGGGACAGGGACAGGCCGAAGCTGGGTTTCACAAGTGGGTGTCAGGAATTCAATTACTTGAGTCACCAAGGCTGTCTCCCAGGGACTACTTAAGCAGAAAGCTGGAGTCAGAAGTCAAAGCTGGGAATCAAACCCAGGCACAACAGTGTAGGATGTGGTTGTCTTAACCACTAGCTAAGCATTCACTTCAACTTTGCTTTTCAATTTGAAGAGTAAAATCTTTGAAAGTGCTTCGTGTTGAGCATAGTCTCTACAGAGAAAATAAAATCCTGCTCCCTTTCCCTCTCTCCTGCTCAATGTGCTTAGGACATGGAGTCTTCCTTTGGTTCCTAAAATGTGCTTTGCCCATCCACCTGTAATCTAGCAAATGTGTGGTCTGGAAGGGAAATGTTTAGCTGTCTCTTGGCTCCGAGTATGTGATTCTTCATAATGATCATTTAAACCTCCACAAAATTGATGTTTACTTAGTTCATACTATCAGGTGACCCTCACGGAATTTTACACTAATCTTCCTGGTAGGAAGTGAGATGTAAGGGCCTCAGGCAATATCATGCTCTTTGGCAGCAGAGAAGCAATTAAATTATATTCATCTAATTTAAAGTCACAGATTTAAGCTCTTTAACTTGTTCAAAATCTTTAAGAAATTTCAAGATTATTCAAAAGGGAAGTTATACCAGTAGTATAACCAAACCTTGAAATCTGTGAAAAAAATGAAATTTCTATTATGATCATCCTCAATGTAGTTTTTAAAATAATAAAATAACCATCTCATCTCTAATCAAGCAGCTCTTCTTTTTCTTTCTGTGCTTACTAATATTTATTGCTATTCAGATCAAATGATGAGAATCAGTATGTATCCCCCTAGTCACAAAAGAATATAAAAATAAATAAATCAGCGTCTCTATTTTTGCATTAGGTACACAAGGATATTTCTAATTAATCAGTTACTGTTTTATAATATAATATTGATCATACATTGTAATTTTAAAGATATGTATAATTTCATTATCAACTGGAAAACAATCCTGGGAGTAGATCTGTTATCAGGGAACCTATGTTAAAATTAATGATTAGGGTTCTTGTCTTAAGCTAAGAGAGATATTGTAAGCTTAGACACAAATGAGACAGGCAACATGGTAAGGTTTAAGATTTATCTAGAGACTGAGAGAAATACACAGGAATTTGAGAGCTTTATTTAAGGGAGAAGGGGGTCAGAAATTTAAAGAAGGAGTTCTATACCAGGCAAAGGGCAGACCAGGGGCCACTTGCAGGTGTTGACAGACCAGAGACACATGTGGCATGGCACGGGCTGAATCAGCCTCAAATACAGGCAGCCTGTGAGAGAACAGGGAGAACAGGTCCAGGGCTCTCCAAGCCTCTTATTCACTTACAAAAGGGGAGTGGTTACATAATCTGATTGGCAGGTGGGTGTACACATGTGAGATCAGGTAGGGACAAGAGGGGGTCCTGGTCTCCAGCTCACTAATCTAAAGAATCTAATCCTATCTTCCTGATTGCCTCCCCATATCAGAACTGTTAAGTATAAGTGTATGTACATTCTTTAGGGCTGTAGTAATATTGTTTGATTGTCACAGGAAAGATTTTGACATTTCCGATTGCCATCTTTCATAAATATTTTCTTAAATACTGCTGGTATTGTCACCCATGCACACACACATATACATGTGTAGATCACCTAATTTTGTGCATAGAAAATGGCATTACTTATGTTGGAATGCATTCTTTCTTTAATTTGCTTTTTGATATACTTAAAAGGACCATTACACCCATTTAGAAAAGTGTTAAACTTTTAAGTAACAGCTTTTTGGATTGTAGAATGATGCACTTACTTTTCAATTTTTCTACTGGGATTTCATGAAAAAGCATTTGTAAAATACTCCCTGGCTGGTAGAACAATAGCTAAGTATATATCACTAACATTTCTGATTTAGAAATGAGAAAAATCTGCTGAAAAAACACATATGCATGCATTAGACTGAAGTCAATTTTGGTTTTTCTCAAACACCCCTCTTTTGACTAAATTAATACATATGGAAAAATTAGAACCATGAGTGATAGTCTTAATGCTTATAATAACTTTCCCTGAACCAAAAAAATACTAAATTGGCAATGTAAATGAAAAGATATCACAGAAAATGCAGTTTAGGGGAAAAGAAAAATCTACTTAATTATATGCCAATATAGTCAACCAAACATGATATATTTAGCATAGAAGTCCTCAAAAGTAAGGGAGTAAGTCATAGGAAGTGTTTTTACCATATTTACTAGAAAATTTATTTGATAATCCATATTAATAGAAAGTGTCCAGAATGTTTTAATTTTTCATTAGATCCTGTTTTTCTTCTGACCATCTCCAGCACTAAATGCCATCTCATACTCTGAGAATACATTCAGTCTGTCGAATTCAGAACCAAAATTTCCTTATAGAAAGGTTCTTCATTTGATACTTTCTTCCTAAGGTTTGTTATTTTGTTCTCTTTTCAACATCCATCATTTTGTGTGTTTCCTCAGCCTGACTTCTCGGGAAACTCCTCTTCCTTGATTGTGCCTCTTCTTGCCTTAATCAGGTGAGTCAGAGCCCTCATGGATCAAGTTGCTAAACTGTTTTAAATGGAGGATTTGAACAGAAATCCACAATGAAAACATGACCCACATAATGCGAGTGAAGAGGCTCAGCACATTTTGCATTCCAGGAACAGTGTTGTTCTGTTTCTGTTTCAGTGATCTGATCATTGGTACTAAAATGACCACCCTGGAAGGACCCTCTGTTCAGCCGAACCACCTCCCTTCCTCTCTCCCTGATGTTTTATCAGAGGCTCTGTCAACAACTTTGAAATTGCCACACCCTCACAACACAGTTGTCATGTCAGAACTCCTGTATTCTGTTCATCTGAAGAAAGTAATAGCCTTTCTTTGTAAAGTACTGTGTCTTGTCGAGGGTGGAGCTTGCATGATTTCAGGCCCCGAGAACCACACAGTGAAGGTGGCTTTTTTGGGATATGTGGTAATGCTCATAGAGAGTTCTGGAAAACCCATCCCCTTGTCCTGCAGTCTCATCTTCCCCACACCCTCACCTTGAGTTTTGCTTGGGTTAACTCTTTCTTTACCTTCAAGAGCTTAGTGAGGGACCTAAGAGTCACCTCCCTTAATAACTCCACTCAGTAGGACCCAGACACCTGACTGGGAGCATTTTATCCTTTCTGTCAGATCACGTCCTGAATACTTTTTGACACGGCTTTTATTGCCTGTCTTCTGTACTATTAGAGAAATAAGGACAATATTCTTTAATTATGTCTCCAGGGAACTTGGACCAAATTTTTGCCTAGAAATTCTGTTGACTAAATGGAAGTGGAAGTGTATATTTGAGTGGAAAGTATAAAGAGGAGAGGCTACCCCCTAAAACAACTTCTGGACTAGAATCTGCAGTGTTATTCTACACAAAGACATCCATAGGCATTTTCCTGGGTTTTTATTTCTTCCTCAAACATCTGACAATTGAAGGTTGTGAAGACTATATGCATCTATATGTATGTACACACTTACATTTGCTGGGAGGGAGGTAGACTATATAATATGCATCTATATGTATGTACACACTTACATTTGCTGGGGGGAGGTGGGAGGGCCTGAATATAAATGAAAGGCACCATAAGCTTAATAAAAACTAAGTGTAGGTGTTTGCAATATGCTTCACATTAGGATTGCTGCAATGCCTTGGGCCTTTGAAACTTTCTTCACAGCTGACTGATTGTTGGAGGCTTCGAATCCATGGTTTCGTGTGTAGCTGGGTTCTGTTTTCCAAGGGCTTCATGGACTGCTCATTGGCTGGCACTGCCCACAGGGCAGAAAACCAATCGGTCCAATTCCAATGAGACAGGTGCCAAGTTAGTCTGGAATGTGTGACTCTATTGCCTCACAGTTAGTGGTTGTGGGCATTGTGTGTAACTGCTTCATGATAAAAACAAACTGTGGCATCATTAAATTAATTAGACAAAGGCAAAATTGGAAATTAATGCTCTTCAGTTTCAGAACTGCTAATGGTAGAAAATGAAGCACAATAAATGTACTCCAAGCTTTGATGAGCTTTGCTTTTGATTAATTAGCAGATTTTAATGGCCTTCCATAGTGTGGTAGCCATTCTATTGATCCATCTAATTAGAGATCATGAAAGTAGAAGGGACTTCTCTTCACTTGGATGAGTGAATCACATTGAATAATGCAAAGCAGCTCAAATGGCGGCTCAGGATCATGTCAGCAATGTTATGTGTTCATATTCATGTGAAGTACACCTACTGCAAAATTTTATTTCACTTCTGTTTGTTCGGGTACTTGGTAGGAATGAACAGAAAGGAATAATGGGAAGGGACTATGGTTTCAAACTGTGTAAACACTCCTTCCAATGCTATGCCATGAGTAGATTTTAATTATTTATTTCTGTTGAGCTGAAATCCACTGAATATCACATTTACACACTGAGTGCTTATTCCAGCATGAGGTATAACCAAATAGGCTGACACATTGCGTTAAAATTTAAGTAGCTGGGACATTGTGTATGTGGAATTTCTCAAGCAGTTCTAAGCTGCATTGAGAGTTCACATGATTTTAGCCCAACATCATGGCATAGAGAAATAATGGACAGAAGAAAACACACAGGAATCACAAGTGAGTCACACATGATGAGCAGGACAAGTGGGGAATCGTAGGGAAATGAGGAGGGGTAGCCAGGCTCTTTATTTTTGTAAAGTGGGGCAGTATTGGAAAAGGGCAGGGAAGAGCCAGCAGCCAGGAGGGCTCAGCCCCATAGGCACCTACAGCCTTCAGCGTGCTGTTCATGTTGCTTGGCAGGGACCCTGGAGATTCTGTGTTTATTTCTACTTTGGGGAGGTGAGACTCACAGTGTGGGGCCGATTCAAAAGGTGGAAAGGGTATTTAGTGTCAGTGGCAGCCCAGAGTGCCTGTGTCCACATCCCTCCGGACATCCCTCCTGCCTTCCTCTCCCTCCCTCTCTTCTATCTTTAATTCTTTCTATTTTCTTCCTTTGTTCATTCTTCTTTTCCTCTGTTGTGTGCTCAGTGATGCATGCATAGTGCCATTGTGCGCCTAATAATAAAACATTACAATACAGGGGTGGATAAGACAGCTTAAGGGAGCCTAATATTAAATCTAAGCATTTTAGAGATTGAGACATCTATGGGTTGGTTTATATTTTATGAAAGGAAACTAAATGAAATCTGATTAGCCTTTCAGTGGCTAGAAACTTATTTTTCATAGAGAAAGTAATAGCTTGGTGACAGCAATTAAATTGTTCATAGTGACTGCTCCAATTCTTCTGAAGACCGCATGGACAACTTGAGTTTTGGATAACTGAATACTCCCATGTTAACTTAAAGACCGGAGGAGGCATCCTGCCTCAGATCTGAGATAGTTAAGAGCTTTCATATGCTTCCTGCCTTACACTCACCTGGAAGTGTTGTGGGCTGCGGGGTCCCTAGCTGGGCTTATCCAGGTTCTTCTCAGCTCTTGTGCATCAAGGTGTGAGGGAAAGCAGGGTTTATTTAGGGCAGAGCAAAAGCGTATGCTCAAGAAACAAGATCGGGGGTGGGGGTGGAGACAGAGAGAGAGAGAACAAACAGCAAAAACACAAAAAGGCTCAACAAAATCCCCTCACAATGCAAAACACCCTCAACAAAGGAAAACCCTTGCCAACAAGTTCAGGCCATCCCCATACACCACCTGGACTGCAGTGGGTGATGTCCTACTCAGCACTGCATTGAATATTCAAAAGGGAGTGCAGTTTGGGGTGGGTTTGAGTACTGCCCAGTTCTGTGCCACTTTTGGAAAATACTGGAAGTGTTGCAGCAACAGGTGCATGATGAGAATCGGAGTGTCTCCTCTGGTAATTTTATTCAAGTGATATTGTAATGATCCAAAGGTTACTGAGGGGACACATTCTGGAGGAAAAAATTCTCTACTCATATTGGATATTTTCAGCTAGCTCTGGGTCTACATTTGTGGAACTTGGGGTTTCTTTTTTTTAAACTTATTTATTTATTTATTTGAAAGGCAGAGTTACAGAGAGCAAGAGGCAGGAAAAGAGAGGTCTTCCATCTACTGGCTCACTCCCCAGATGGCTACAAAGGCCTGAGCTATGCTACTCTGAAGCAGGAGCCAGGAGCTACTTCCAGGTCTCCCATGGGGCAGCATGGGCCCAAGGACATGGGCCATCTTCCACTGCATTTCCAGGCCATATTAGAGAGACGGACTGGAAGTGGAGCAGCTGGGACTCACACTGGCTCCCATATGGGATGCTGGCACTGCACGTGGTAGCTTTAACAGCTATGCCACAGTGCTGGCCCCAGGAACTTGCGGTTTCTGACCCCACGGAAAGGGGGAGAGGTTTGTGGTGCAGAGAAGGTGGGTTTGGACAATAAGACAGCGGGGAGGCTTGAGTGGTGCACAGAAAAGAGAGCTGTCACACAAGCCAGGCTGGGCTGCCATGTGGGCAGGCCCAGCTGTCCCAAGGCAAGCTGGCAACCAGAGCCTTCAGAGTGGTGCCCACAGCTGTCAATCAGCTGCCTGTATCAGTTGGCTGGGGCTGTCAATCAGTGAGCCCCACTGCAGCACAGGTTGGCAGGAGCTGCCCAACAGTGGTTCTGCTCAATTTGTCAGACCTCAGCTCCTCCCCCTATCTACCTACCCTTCCACAACGGAAGTGCTTTGGGAAATAATATTGTTCTGTGTGTTAAAAAGCAATTTATTTATTCACTTGAGAGACAGGCAAATTAAAAGACAGAGAGAGCTCCCATTCCATGGTTCACTCCCCAAATGGTCACAATGACTAGGACCACTCCAGGGTTGAAGCTGAGTGTTGCAAACGCAATCCAGGTCTCCCCCATGGGTGTCAGGAACTCAAATACCGGAGCCAGCAGTGCTGCACACCCAGAGCCAGGGTCTGCATTGGCAGGAGGACGGAGTCAGGAGCTTGATAGGAATTGAACCCAGGCATTTGATATGGGATACAGGAGTGTCACGCAGCATTTTAACCACTGAGAGGGGCTCCCTCCCCTGTGTGTGTGTGTATGTGTGTGTGTGTGTTCCTCAAAAGCAGGAGTTATTCATGGTCAACATATGGGCAGGGTCATATTAATTTATATGCTGCTGTGATCAAGGTGTACAACTTCACAGAATCTACCTATTCGGAATAAAACATTGTGCATGGTTCAGGATTGTATTAGAATCGAGCACCCTTAGCACTCCTCTGGCCACACCCGCAGGCGCTTGTCCAGGCATGAGAGTGTGTGTTTGAGCCTGGCTTTTTCCTCTGTCCTTCCCTCTCTAGTCTCCCTCCTACAGTTGTTAGAGGGCTCGTGCTTATGATCAGGTCTCCTGAGTCTTCCTCCTCTTGGTGAGTATCTAGGTCTTAGGAAGCTCAGATCATGCACCTGCTCCTTCTCTGCTCTTCTGGACTTTCCTGTAGCTGTCCCCACCCAAACCCAAGACCCCATAAGTTAGTCAGAGTTGCTCCTCTCCTCTCCTCTCCTCTCCTCTCCTCTCCTCTCCTCTCCTCTCCTCTCCTCTCCTCTCCTCTCCTCTCCTCTTTCCTTTTCCTTCCTTCCTTCCTTCCTTCCTTCCTTCCTTCCTTCCTTCCTTCCTTCCTTTTCCTCCCTTCCACCCTCCCTTCTCTCCTTTTTCTTTCCACAGGTAGAGAGTCAGGGAAAAAGAGTCAGAGAGAGAGAGAGTAGAGGGGCGCTCCCACTGGTTGATTCACTACCCAGATACCCACAATAGCTGAGACTGGGCTAGGGCCAAAGCCAAAGGCCAGCAACTCCAACCAAGTCTCCCCATGTGAGTGGCATGGACCCAAGTCCTGGAGCCATCGCTGATAGGATCTGCAGTAGCAGGAAGGTGTAATCATGACCTAGAGCCAGGTATGGAGCCTGCTGTCTGAGGCAAGATGGGGGCAGCCTATTCAGCAGGCCGGCACCCTGTCTGTTCTTTTTCATCATGTCTGAGTGCTGAGAAGAAGGCAGCTGTCCTGGCTGCACCTGCCAACAGCTGGCAGAGCACATCATCACTGACAGTCTTGTGCCATTCTTGCTTTTTTTTAAAGATTTATTTATTTATTTGAAATTCAGAGTTACACACAGAAAGAGGAAGAGGGAGAGGGAGAGGGAGAGGGAGAGAGAGAAAGATCTTCTATCTGCTGGTTCACTCCACAACTAGCTGCAATGGCCAGAGCTGTGCTGAACCGAAGCCAGGAGCCAGGATTTTCCTCTGGGTCTCCTATGTGGGTGCAGGGGCCCAACGACTTGGACCATCTTCCACCACTTTCCCAGACCATCAGCAGGGAGCTGGATCAGAAGTGGAGCAGCTGGGTCTTGAAACAGTGCCCATATGGGATGCTGGCACTGGCAGGCGGCAGCTTTACCCGCTATACCACAGTGCCAGCCCCTATTCTTGCTTTTTGAGAAGAGCACTTACGTGGGTATGAATAGGGGCCCTTCTCCTAGAGCACTTTGGTTAATAAGCCACACCCTGTATTTCTGTGTTTCACTTAGATGGCTGATCCCAGATCCTTAGCCCATTACAATTGGCAAAGGCAAAATCACGATTCTCTGGACTTCAAAGTGATGATAGGTCAGTTGTCCTGCAGGACATACATGTCAGTATTTTTCTAGACTGTGAGAATACACAGAAGAAATACCTGTTCAGCTAATTCTTTAGGAAGATCCTTGAGAAAGGCCCACTATGTCTTTGCTAGTGGAAGACCAGGAAACCTGAGGCATCAACCCACACTGGGATTCCCAGTGATTTGGTTCCTTGATCAGCTTTCATTTAGGGAAGCCACTGGTGGATCCATTCACATATGACAAGTACTGGGTGTGGCTGCTCTGTGTCCACTTGGGCCCAATCCCAAGAACTGTTATTAGAGTTGGTACCACAGGTGTACAAATGTACTAAATGATAGCAGTGCATCTTGGAGAGCTGTCTCAGCTTTGTGAATTTGTGGTATTGAATATTTGTATAAATATCCAAGAGATCTGCTTGGATCCCCTTCCCCAGCACAATGCACAGACCTTCACAACCTGCCTTGCCCTTTACTTATTGCTATTAATCCAGTTGCTTCCAAATGGAATTTGAGGCTGTTACAGTTAAAGAACTATAAAACCATGAATGTAGGAAAGGTAAGTGTGAATTTTTTCAATATTGATATCCTGCAAGGCATTCTCTAGGAATAAAGGATTTCCCAGGGCCTGTGCTGTGGCATAGAGGGTAAAGCTACCTCTTGCAGTGCCGGCATCCCATATGGGTGCTGGTTTAAGTCCTGCTTGCTCCACTTCTAATCCAGCTCTCTGCTAAGGCCTAGGGAAGCTGTAGAAGATGGCTAAAGTTCTTGGGCCCCTGCTCCCACATGGGAGACCCAGAAGAGTCTCCTGGTTCCTGGCTTTGGATCAGCTCAGCTCTGGGCCTATGGCCATCTGGGGAGTGAACCAGCAGATGGAGAACCTCTCTCTCTCTCTCTCTCTCTCTCTCTCTCTCTCTCTTTCAAATAAATAAAATTAATCTTTAAAAAAAAGAATGAAGGATTTCCCCTTGTAAAACACCATGGGAACAAGTTACAGCTGCAGGAATCTGGCTTTGAAGCCAATTAGGGCCAGCAGGCTTCTGAGAGCTGCCCCACCTGCCAGAGCAGATGACCTAATGTGATGGGCACAGTGACAAGCTTCCTGTGACTTGCAGATGCAATGTTAAGATGGGGGGGGGTCAGTGCTGCAGCATAGCGGGTAAAGCCACCATCTGCAGTGCTGGCATCCCATATGGGTGCCAGTTCGAGTCCCAGCTGTTCCACTTCTGATCCAACTCTCTGCTATGGTCTGGGAAAGTAGTAGAAGATGGGTGTGGGAACTTCTGACTTCAGAGCAGGCTGTGAGATGGCTGTGCACTGACCATCCCAGAATGAGATGGGTTTGGGGGCAGGCTGGCCTGCCTCTGGTCCTGAGTCCACGAGCTTTCCCTTGCATGCCGCATGCCCTGCTGGGCTGACTGCCTTGTTTGCACAAAGAAATTCTGATTACTTTACATCTTTGGTGTCTATGATGTTGCTGAGATAAATACAATGCTGAATGGTTTCATTGAAATGAGGCCATTTGTTCAATTCCTTTTCCAAATGGTAGAGTGCTGACCTGTTGTGCAATACAGAGTGTGCTAGTTTTGTCTGAAGCTAATAACAGACCCTACTTTCAGTCTTGGGCAGGGAAAAATACAGCCTGTTCCTTCATTATGATAATAGATGTGTGTGCTAGACACATAAGAGGTGTTTTGAGAGTACAGGAGAAAATGAAATTTCTTTTGTAAGTAGGTTCTTTTAAGGTTTTTTGATGGTGTTAAGGACAAATACATTTTAAATTTTTTAAAAAGTTTAGTTTTATTTATTTGAAAGGCAGAGTTACAGAGAGAGAAGGAGAGACAGAAAGTGAGAGATCTTCTATCCACTGTTTCATTCCCCAAATGGTCACAATGGTTGAAGCTGGACCTGTCAAAGCCAGGAGCCAGGAACTTCTTCTGGGTTTCCCATGTGGGTGCAGGGGCCCAAGGACTTGGACCGTCTTCTACTGCTTTCCCAGAACAGTTATTGCAGCCATTTGGGAAGTGAATGAGGGAACAGTAGATCTCTCTCTCCCTGTCCCCCTCTCAGTGTGTGCCACTCTGCATAAAATAAATATTTTTAAATTTTACCTATTTATTTTTAAGTCTGAACTACCTGTGTATTCTGCACAGACTTGAAGGCCCAGGTGTCCTATGGTAAATAAGAACAGAAGCACGGGCTGCTCTCTGTAGGTGGCTGCCTGTTCTGTGCAGAAGCTACAAGGATGCCACAGCCACCACTTCCATCCTCAAAGAGAGTGTAGTTCTGGGAGGGGAATCTAGAAAACAACCCCCCGCCTTCAAAACAAGAAGACAAGGCTCCAGCGGAAGAGAAAACGGGGCCAGGGAAGGTGTTACTGAGTAAGTCCGTTTTGAACCCATGGGGAAAGTTGGGTGATTTGTCACAGCAAACAGAACTTGAGATGGCCCATGCCCTTTCTGGATAACCAAGTACAAGCACACTGAATTCCTATCTTCACAGAAGCCTTGCCTATAAAAATTGCCAGGGAGTGTCTCCCTTGTTCTCACTGCCTTTGACAAGTTTCCCTATACTGACTGATAATTAATTAGGTTTCGGTGAACTGAGAATCTGATCTTCATGGAGCAGTCATCTCCTGAAATCCAGAGAGGCTGGCTGGCTCTCATTCAGATGCACTATCTGGTAGTGTAGTGTCTCGTGGACTCCTGGCACTGGACTCCCAGCACTATAAATACATCTCGTGGAACCAGCACGACCCGATGGCAGGTGAGAAGCTATTCCAAACTTCTGTTACTTTGAATTGAAGATTAGATTGTTGAGAGACCTCTAACCCACAGGCTCCTCTGGCTAGCTTTGGACAGAAATAGAAGAGGCAGGAGCAGATAACAGGCTGTCTGTAATACTGCCATGAGCCTTCTTTCACTGCTTTTTTTTTTTTAAATGAGCAGGACCTGCACAGAATATGTACAGATGTTTAAATGTTGATATCTTAATTGTGCTGGTAGATGGCTGCAGAGTGGAGGTATGGTCTGAGAGGGGGTCTGATGGAGATGCTGGGGTCACTGGCCACACGCCTTCGGAGGGTGGTTCCCACACAGGCTGGTTGGTAGAGTTGGAGTTTGGCTTAGGTCCTCTCTGCTTCTTGGATCACAAGTGCTGACTGCTCCGCACCCACCCTGCCGTGGCCAGTCTCCAAGAGGACACCAGAACTTGGGGCCTGAACTGTGACCTCCATACAGTGAGCTGAAACAAACCTTCCTCTCCCAGGAAGCTCCTCTTACACATTTTAGCTAAAGCAATGAACAACTGATCCATGTATGCCCCATTCCCTCAAATAGTTCCACGTCTGACATCCCTGACCTGACCCTTTGATTTATTTAACATTGGATGCTAAAGCCATCCCCTCTGCATCCTTTTTTCCTCTTTTTGAATTGTGCTCTTGTTTCATTTGATTTGTGTTCATTTCTTTTGTTTTTAAAGATTTATTTTATTTGTTTGAAAGACAAAGTTACAGAGAGAGGTGGAGAGAGAGAGAGAGAGAGAGAGAAAGACTCCATCCGATGGTTCACTCCTCAAATGGCCACAACAGCCAGAGCTAAGCCAATCCAAAGCCAGGATCCAGGAGCTTCTTCCAGGTCTCCCATGTGAGTGCAGGGGCCCAAGTATTTGGGCCATTCTCTGCTGCTTTCCCAGGCACTTTAGCAGGGAGCTGGAACGGAAGTGGAGCAGCCGGGACTCGAATCTGAGCCCATATGGGATGCTGCCATTGCGGACCAGGGCTTTAACCCACTGTGCCACAGCGCCGGCCCCCTGGTGTTAATTTCTGACTATACCCACACACATACTGTCTAGTATCCATTTAGGAATGTAGCACAGGGAATCGTTCATTGTTGCATGGACTTCATCTTTTGGAGCACATTTAAGTTAATTACGTTGTGCATTTTGCAGTGATGTATGTGATAGGGAGTCTGTGAATACTGAAGAGCAAAGATATAATCATCTTTCTTTGCATGGTGGCAACCATAGCCTTGATATCTATATAGAACTCAACAGTTTTCAAACCACTTTCATATATATGTGTGTGTGTGTGTGTGTGTGTGTGTGTGTGTGTATTTTAGCCTCACTCCTATTTGATGTCTTATTTTTCTCTTTCTTTCTTTATTAGGGAAGGAAGGAAAATGTACTAGAACCTAGAATGAATAATATAAAAGTGCTTTGTAGCTTCTTTGACAGAGATTCTCCCAGACATCAGGACAGTGGGTTTGTATCACAGAACTCTGCTGCATTCCTGTGTCAAAGGACTCTACCCACCACAGCAGAGAGGCCGATAGCTCAGCTGCTCGCTGGTTGTCCATGACTGCAATTTATTGTGCTTTGCAAGAAGTCTTCCATAGGGGACTGGCACTGTGGTGCAGCAGGTTAAGCTGCCATATGCAGCGCCAGTATCTCATATGGTCGCCAGTTCAAGACCTGGCTGTTCCACTTCTGATCTAGCTCCCTGCTAATGTAAAAGCAATGGAAGACGGCCCAAGTGCTGGGGCCCTGCACCCATGTGGGAGACTTAGAAAAAGCTCCAGGCTTTCGGCTTTGAGCTGGCCCAGTCCCAGCTGCTGGGACCATTTGGGGAATGAACCAACAGGTAGGAGATTCATTCTCTCTCTCTCTTTCCTTCTATGTGTAACTCTGCCTTTCAGATAAGTAAATAAATTCTTAAAAAAAAAAAAAAAGAGGTCTTCAATACAGTGTATTTATCTCCCGTGTTCAGAATTTCCCAAATTGAGACATGTTTAGGGATAATGTAGCCAAGTTATGTGTTCCAGAACAATCTAATAGTCATTAAATTTACATAGTTTATATAGAGGGGCTAAAGACTTGAAGATATGGTTTTGTATTTTTTCTTTTTTTTTTTTTTAAGTCACAACTGGCCACAATGGCCAGAGCTGCACCGATCCGAAGCCAGGATCCAGGAGCTTCTTCTGGGTCTCCCATGTGGGTGGAGGGGCCCAAGGATTTGGGCCATCTTCCACTACTTTCCCAGGCCATGGCCGAGAGCCGGATCAGAAGAGGAGCAGCCGGGTCTCGAACCGGCACCCATATGGGATGACGGCACTTCAGGCCAGGGTGTTAACCCACTGCACCACAGACCCTGTGTTTTTTCTTTCTTTAAAGATTTATTTATTTATTTGAGATGTAGATTGACAGAGACAGAGAAAGAGGGTGAAAGAGAAAGGGAGAGAGAGAATCTTCCATCCACTGGTTCACTCCCCAAATGGCCACAATGGCCAGGGCAGGGTCAGGCAGAAGCCAGGAGCCTAGAGCTCCATCTGGGTCTCCCATATGGGTGGTAGGGGCCCAAATACTTGTGTTTTCATCTGCTGCTTTCCCAGGCAGGGAGCTGGCTTAAAAGCAGAGCAGCCAGGACTCCAACTGGTGCTCTGATATAAGAAGCTGGTGTTGGCCGGCGCCGCGGCTCAATAGGCTAATCCTCCACCTAGCAGTGCCGACACACCGGGTTCTAGTCCCGGTTGGGGCGCCAGAGTCTGTCCCGGTTGCCCCTCTTCCAGGCCAGCTCTCTGCGGTGACCAGGAAGTGCAGTGGAGGATGGCCCAAGTGCTTGGGCCCTGCACCCCATGGGAGACCAGGAGAAGCACCTGGCTCCTGTCATCGGATCAGCTCAGTGTGCCGGCCGCAGCGCACTGGCCACGGTGGCCATTGGAGGGTGAACCAACGGCAAAGGAAGACCTTTCTCTCTGTCTCTCTCTCTCTCTCACTGTCCACTCTGCCTGTCAAAAAAAAAAAAAAAAAGAAGCTGGTGTTGTAAGTGGCAGGCCGCTCAACCCCTTGTGCTACAATGCAGACACTGTGTTTCTTTCTTATATTGCTTTAAAAATATAAATAAAAAACATTACCACAGAGATTTTTTTTTTGGTAACCTGGCCCATACAATGAAGAAAACAGACAGGGATCAATTTGTCAATTTTGCTTACCAATTGTGTATGAGTTTAAGCAAACAAGGAAAAACAAAGATTTCTGGGATCCTGGTTTGGTGAGCTTTATTGATATTTAGAATGAAGGTGATAGCAGTGTAATCAGCAGTTAACATTTAGGTGAGCTGGATTCTTGTCCTTCTGCTGTCAGCCTGACATGTTCACCTTCCCAGGATGCACCTGTCTCATACAGGACCAGAACCCACGCTAAGAGCCCACTCCATTTGTGCGTCTGTTTAAGGCATCATGCCCCCCACCCACCTCATAAAAAGAGGTGGAGAGGGGCAAAAGTTGTGGTTCAGCAGGTTCAGCTTACAGCATCCACTATAAGAAGACCTGGCTGCTTGACTTCTGAGCCAGCTCCCTGCTAATGTGCCTGGGAAAGCAACAGAAGATGGCCCCTGTGCTTGGGTCAGTGTCACACATAAGGGAGATGTGGACGGAGTTCCTTGCTCCCAGCTCCCGGCTTTGGTCTGGCCCAGCCCTAGCCATTGTTGCCATCTGGTGAGTGAAGCAATGGATAGAAGATCTCGCTCACTCGCTCCCTCTCTCCCCACCCCTTCTCTCTCTGTCACTCTGCCTTTCAGATGAATAAAAAATCTTAAGAGAGAGAGAAAGAACAAGGGAGTGGTCTCTTCACCATGGACTGTGCTTAGAGACACTGTTGGAGTTTTCTTTCTGTCTTCCACAGGCAACCTCCTGGCCCACTCATGATGAGTTATTCTGTGTGTGGGTCGGTGGCACACAGTCATACATGAGTGAATGTTTATTTTCTCACTGTTAAATAAATCCTGTTCCTATTTGTGCATGTTAATAGAATCTGATTAGTATTTTTTATCTCTGTATTAGACAAGAACCTGATTTGGAAATTAATATGCCATGATCATACTAATGACAATGCTGTATCAAAAAAGAGCTGGGAAGACAGGCCTCTCTCTCTCTCTCTCTCTCTCTCTCCTTCTCTGTGTATGTATAGATGTATAGTCTTACTTTATTTATTTAAAAGGCAGAGAGACAGAGACAGAGAAAAATCACCCATCCACTGGTTCCTTCCCTAAATGCTGACAAAAGCTAAGGCTGGACCAGACCAAACTCAAGAGCCAGGAAGTCAGTCAATATCTCCCACATGGATGGTAGAAATCCACATATATGAGCTATTACCTGTTGTCCACAAGATGTGCATTTGCAGGAAGCTGGGATGGGAAATGGAGCTGGGACAGGAATCCAGGCACTATGATATGCAATGCAGATGTCCCAAGTGGCCTCTTAGCTGCTATACAGTACACTCACCCCAACATGCTATACTTAAAGATACATAGCAGAATATAAAGGAATAAGAATTAAAATCACAGGGAAGAAATGAACTCTAGTTGGATTATTTAGGTGAAGTAATGAAAGCTTTGTACATTTTCCTTTTCTTATGTATGAAATAAGGAAATTCTAACTCTAAACATTAAAGTCATTGTCTCTTATTTTTTAAAAAGATTTTATTTATTTATTTGAGAGATAGAGTTTCAGACAGCGAGAGGGAGAGACAGAGAGCAAGGTCTTCACTCCCCAAATGGTCGCAATGGCCAGAGCTGCGCCAATCCAAAGCCAGGATCCAGGTGCCTCTTCTGGTCTCCCATGCAGGGGCCCAAGCACTTGGGCCATCCTCCACTGCCTTCCCGGGCCACAGCAGAGAGCTGGACTGGAAGAGGAGCAACTGGGACTAGAACCCGGCACCCATATGGGATGCCAGCGCCACAGGAATATTATCCTATCGTGCCATGGCGCCAGCCCCTATCTCTTATTTGTATTACTGCTAAACTGCAAGTATGTGGAGGACCAATCTTATACTAGAATAAGGGGAAAGTCTTCATGGCCATGAGTGTAGACAGAATTAAAAAGGGATGAGGGCGGCCGAAGCACTGGGAAAAAACTCTTGCAGGAAGAGACTCCGTGAAGTCTATGTTTACAGCTGCAGGGTAGAAATTTCTTATATGTGATATCCCACCCACAAAAACACTAAATGAAAGTGGAATTTTCCATTGATAAGAATTCCAACAGTTTCTTTATCCAAGATAAAATTAATATTTTATGAAATTATAAGAACCTACTTTGATATGGAAAGCTTTGAAACTTTCTAGAAAAGCAACTTTAAAAAAGAATCCATATAACTACATAAAGTGTATATAAAACATCACTATAGCTACATATAATGATACATAAAATGAGAAATGATCATGAAAATAAATAGAATTTTTCTAGGTGGCAAGGCGTGTTTTCCTAGTTATTATTCTGGATTTTATTTTTAATAAAGACATTCATGTACTGAAAAACATAGAACATAATAACATAGAACATGATAATCAGTAATGAAATATCTTGTAAAATACATGAAGTAGGGGTAGGTGTTGGACACAGTGATTTAGACTCTACTTGGGACATTCGCATCATACCGGAGGTTCTGGGTTCAAGTCCAGTTCTGCTTCCAATTCTACCTTCCTGCTTCCATGCACCTTGGAGGGCAGCAGATGATGGCTCGAGTACTTGGGTCCCTGCAACTCATATGGGAGACCCTGACTGAGTTCCTGGCTCTAGACTTTGGCCTCGGCCAACCCAGTTATTGGGAATATTTAGGAAGCTAACCAGCAGATAGATGATCTCTCTCCCTCCCTTTCAAATAAATAAAAATAAATTTAAAAACTACATGATAAAATCCAGGGTTGTGGCATATGGATGAAGTCTCTGCCTGTAGCATCAGCATCCCATATGGGCCCTGGTTTACGTCCCGGCTGCTCCATTTCTGATCCAGTTCCTGGCTAATATACCTGGGAAAGCAGCAGAAGATGCCCAGAGTGCTTGAGTCCCTGCACTCACGTGGGAGACTCGGAACAAGCTCCGGGCTCCTGGCTTTAGCCTAGCCCAGCCCCAGCAGTTGCAGCCATTTGGGGAGCTAACCAGCAGATGGAAGATCTCTGTCTCTCCCTCTCTCTCTCATTTTCTCTCTCTCTCTCTCTCTCTCTCTCTCTCTCTCTCTCTAACTCTGACTTTCAAATAAATAAATCTTTAAAAAAATGTTAATAAGGGCCATTGCATTGGCGCAGCAGGTTAACGCCCTGGCCTGAAGTGCCGTCATCTCAGATGGGCGCCGGTTGGAGACCCAGCTGCTCCACTTCTGATTCAACTCTCTGCTATGGCCTGGGAAAGCAGTAGAAGATGGCCCAAGTCCTTGGGCCCCTGTTCCTGCGTGGGAGACCCGGAAGAAGCTCCTGGTTCCTGGCTTCAGATCAGCGAGCTCCAGCCGTTGTGGCCAATTGAGGAGTGAACCATGGGATAGAAGATCTCTCTCTCTCTCTCTCTCTCTCTCTCTCTCTCTCTCCCCCTCTCTCTCTAATTCTGACTTTCAAAAAAATAAATAAATAAATCTTAAAAAAAATAGTACATGTTCTCAGAATACTTATCTATCCTGTCTACTGGAATCAGGAAGTTTGTAATACACGTACACAGGAACCTCCTCTTGCTGATGCAATACTTATAAAAAAGGAACAGTCAGCTGGATATTAAGTATATTGAATATACTAGAACAGATATAAATTGTATCTGGAACATAGAATATAGTTGGAAATGATGTAGAATATAGAAAATAAGACTACTGAAATACACATCAATATATTCAACTGTATATAAATAGTAGAGAACATTATTGTAGAGGAACCATTCATCACCATGTACAGGTTGGACTCCCAGGGCAGTTTCCAAGTAAGGAGAAGTCCCTCGGGGCAAGGAAAATAAGACAGCCACAAGTTGAAGTGACAAAGGAGGGTTTGTACTGAGCAGTAGCTTTGGTTTGCTGAAGCGTTGTTTCAGAGGCTCCAGAGAACTGAGATCTGCATATGATCCAAAAACGTAGCTATTTTTAAAAATGAATAATTCACCTGCAAAACAAGAGAAAAGGGTAGATTAAATGTAGGTCATGATGCACCTGCTTTCTCCATTCAAGCAGAAAAGAGGAGTCCAACTTGTAAGAATAATCTAAATGATTCGAGCAAGTAAACAAATGGACAAAACTCCTGTTTATTAGCAGGAGAGAGGAAGAAAGAGAAAGAGATTGATTTTTGTGAATGTTATTCCAAATTTTCCCATCACACTGATCTCTCTAACTTTGTCTCATTCTATACATAATTTAATCCACACAATAAAGGTGTATAGTCAAATACCATTATTGCATTTTGTATATTTAAGAGTTTCTTGTAGAACCCTGAGCACAAAAACTTAATCTATGGAATGAGAATGACAGTCTGGAAGACTGGTATTTGTCATATAAAATGTGCCAATTCTGGATCTCTGTTAATGAAATCACATTTAGGTACCAATTTTTTTTTCTGTTTATGCAAAACATAATGTGTAATATTACATATCTGACCTTTACAAATTTTATATCAAAACTCTAAATAATCATAAAATGTATAATCAAATCATTGTTTCTTATTACTAAACTTACAAGTTGACAATGATGATTTTCTTTTTTATTTTGTAAAGATTTATTTATTTATTTGAAAGGCAGAGTTACAGAGAGGCAGAGGCAGAGAGAGAGAGTGAGAGGTCTTCCAACTGCTGGTTCACTCCCCAGATGGCCACAATGGCTGGAGCTTCTGGAACAATGCAAAGCCAGGAGCTTCTTCCGAGTCTCTCATGCAGGTGCAGGGCCCAAGCACTTAGGCCATCTTCCACTGCTTTCCCAGCTCATAGGCAGAGAGCTGGATCAGAAGAGGAGCATCTGGGACAGGAACCAGCGACATACAGGATGCCAGTGGTGCAAGCAGAGATTTAGCTACTATGCCACAGCGCGAGTCACAACAATGATTTCCAAGGAGCATGTGGAGCAAAGGGATCTGCCAAACACTTGGGTAGAATGATACATTGGTAGCTCTTGGAGATGAGGTTGACCATATTAAGAGACGTTAAAGGCCTACACATTCTGTGTCCCACATTACTTCACTTAGGTACTCCACAAAAACATTTATACAGTGTGGAGATACATATATACATAACAATGAGATATACATTTGAGCCTTGACGCAACTTACATTTTAAAGATAGATATTGGGACATTTGGCATAGCAGTTCAGGCACCCCTTGGGATGTATATCTCCTGAATAAGAATGCTGGCTCTACTTCCAGTTCTAGCTTCTTGCTAGCATGCAGTCTGGTAGACAGCAGTAGTGGCTCAAGTACTTGAGTCTCTTCCACTGACATGGAAGAACTAGATTGACTTCTGGTCCTCTGGCATCGGCCTGGCCCTGTCCTGGGTGTTGCAGGGATTTGGGAAGTCAATCAGTGGATGGAAGATCTCACTCTTTCTGTCTTGTTTTCCTCTGTTACTGTTTCTCTGCTTGTCAAGTGAAAAATCAATAAATAACAATTAAGAAAACAAAGATAGATATTGAACTTCTGGACATGTGTCTGTATATACACACACACAATGGAATACTATTCAGCTGTGAAAATGAATGAACTAGAGCTACATGGGATAACATAGATGAACCTCACATGCATGATTTTGAATAACAAGTAAAAACGTAATAAAAGAATACAGGTGGGATAGACAACATAGCACAGAGTGTTAGGATACTGCTTGTATCCTATACTTGCACCCTATATCAGAGTGCCTGCTTCAAGTCCTGGTTACTACATTTCCAAGCATTCCAGCTTCCTGCTAATGCATCAGAGAGGCAGTAGTTGTTGACTCAAATCCTTGAGTCATTGCAACCGTTTAGGAGACCCAGTTGGAGTTCTGGGCTCCTGGATATTGTTGTGGGCATTTGGAGAGTGAAATCAGCATAGAGAAGACTTCTCTTTCTGTCTCTTCTCTCTTTCTGTCATCCTAACTTCCAAATAAATCAATACATATTTTAAAAAAGCAAAGAATACAAGTGTTGTGATGCCACTAATGAAAGTTAAACTATACTTAGATGTGATTTTATATGATGGTGCTTCATAAAGTTTGTTCAGGGCAGGTGTTTGGCATAGTGGTTAACATGCTGGTGAAAGGAGGTCTTGGTCTATCTATCTTTGTCTCTCAACTAATGTTGTTTGAAATTTTGTGGAAGGGCTGGACTTGTAGCACAGTGGGTTAGCTGTCACTTGTGATGCCAGTATCCCATATAAGAACACATGTTTAAGTCCTGACTTTCAATCCAGCTCCCTGCTAATGTACTTGGAAAGCAGCAGAAGATGGCCCAAGTACTTGGGCCCCTGCCACCATGTGGGAGACCCAGATGGAATTGCTGCATCCATTTGGAAAGTGAACCCAAGGGTGGAAGATGTCTTTCTCTCTCTCTTTCTCTCTGTAGTTCTGCCTTTCAAATAAATAAAAGAAAATACTTTTAAAATTTCATGGAAAATAGGGACCAGTGTTGTGGTAAAACCATAGTCTGTGGTGCTGGCGTCCCATGTGATTGCTGGTTCAAGTCCTGGCTGCTCTATTTCTGATCTAATTCCCTGATAATGTGCCTGGGAAAGCAGCAGAAAATGGCTCAAGTACTTGGGCCCCTGCACTTATGTGGGAGGCCCAGAAGAAGCTCCTGGCTCCTGATTTTGGTATGGCCTAGCCCTGGTCATTGTGGCCGTTTAGGGAGAGAACCAGTGGATGGAAGGTCTCTCTCTGTCTTTCCCTCTCTTTCTGTAACTTGGCCTTTCAAATAAGTAAATAAATAAATCTTTAATACAATTGTGAAAAACAAAATTGAAAGACAATTTATTTTAATTTATTAAAATGTATTAAATATTGGTGAAAATCATTCTGAAATTCTTGCATACACATTTCCATGAATATTTTGAAGCCCTTTCATTATACTATAACTTATACACAAATGTAAATGTTCAAGAATCATACTTCATAATAGTTACTTCTGGGATTTTGAGTTGAAAGGGACTACCAATTGGGAAACTGCATCCACAAACTTTTAAAAACTTGGTGATATTTCATTGTTTAAGAGGAGTGGACATTCACATAGGGATTTGTTTCTTTTCAAATGTATATTTTTATGTATTCTGAATATCATGTAGTTATTTTTAAACTTCAAATGGAAGTATTGCGTAGAAGCTTGCACTCAATGTGCATAGATATTTTATTATTCCTGGTCAGTTAGGAACTACATTAAACAAATCTTAAATACTAGTTCATGCAAACAGAAGAGGGGGCCAAGTTGGATAAAAAGACACCATTCGTTGTCAGCAGTGGCTTCTCTCAGGAGAGAGAGCAGAGGTTTAAATTAATGTTTCATCCTATATAAAGCTGATTCCTTTACAATAACATGATCATGTATTACACAAATAAAGAAGAAAGACAGAGAAGAGAGGATGTAACATTTTTAATAGAATACATTTGTTCTCAGATATTTCAGTTGAAAAATTAATTATATGGTGAGATGAGATTTCATTTTTTTAATTTAAGAATATAGACTTGTTTTTAAATGAAAAGCTTCATATATTGGGGTGATGAATAAATAACGCACTTTGGAATAATGGAATAATTCTAAGCTCTCATTGCACTTAAAGATTCTTTAATCTTTGAGTTTAATTCAATGTAAAAGAAGCACATTATTGGTCTCTGGGTTGATTAGATTTGATTCATAGAGTGCTGCCATGTTTTCTTACAAAATGAGATGGAAAATGATTATGAACATTCTTCATATGGATTTGGAATATTTAATTTTGAACCACCCACCATTGTTTAAATCCTGTGAGCAGAATCAAGTGCTGTGTGTATCATTTATCTTTTCAAAAATGTTAGGTGCATTCATGGTCACTTCAACATTAGCCATCTTTGAAGTGAAGAGCCTAATCATATAGCAGATCATTTAGAAGTTATATTTTTAGGTAGTTATATTTCAAATTGAGCAGATATTTTGCATCATGTAAAGCAGTCAGACTTAGAATGGTCTTATCTTTCACATTTTTGGAATCACATTAGCCTGCTGAAACTGGATGGATGCTAATTTCCAAGTACTCTTTAATTTGTTTTTTAAAATGTATTTTTTTTATTTATTTGAAAGACAGAGAGAGAGAGAGAGAGGTCTTCCATCCACTGGTTCACTCCCCAAATGGCCACAACAGCCGGCCTGAGCCAATCCAAAGTCAGGAGTCAGGAGCTTCTTCTGGTTCTCCCATGCAGGTGCAGCGGCCTAAGGACCTGGGGCATCTTCTACTGCTTTTCCAGGCCATAGCAGAATGCTAGATTGGAAGTGGAGCAGCTGGGACCAGAACCGGTGCCCATATGGGATGCCCTGCACCTCAGGATGGGGCTTTAACCCACTGTGCCACAGCACCACACCCCTGTCCAGTCCAAGTTCTCTTGCATCTAAGCTGCAGACTCATCTACACACAAAGGCCAGTGCTACTTAAGGAGCAGGAACAAAGCTAAGCCTCCGTATGGTCCCCTGGAGGGCTCAGGCAGGGACAGACTAGGGAACCAGGCAGCGCAAGGAAAGATGAAATGCACAGCCTAATTTTCTATTGATTTCTGGTGTCAGGGAGAAGGGGTGGCCGGGAAAGGCAGCCAGTGCTGCTCAACCAGTACCTGCTGGCTCTGCAGTCCCAGCAGGCTGCAGAGAAGCAGCCCTCCCATACAGTGAGCTTGGTATTTGACTGGGTCCCCTGGGGGCCCTGTTTAGGACTCTAAAAATGTCTCTCTCCAAACAGCCAGGGGCCCCTGCCCTTTAGAAAACCAGAGAACAGCATGCAAAGATTGTAATCTTGCTTAGCTGAAATCCACTGGCCCAGGTTACAGGAAAAAGAAGGACATCTCTTTCTGGGTAGGCAACAGAACTCAGTGTTAGGGTTGCCCAGACTTTGCCTATTTTTAGTAATAATCTCATCGCCCTTGGCAGCTTCACTTGAATGTCTCTTAAAAAAAAAAAAACAAAAAACACCATCAATAAACAGCCTGCTCTGCACAGGATTCACTTGCTTCCTCCCCAAACCGGTTTAGCACTTTTGTTTTCCCTCCTGGGACTGCCCAGCCACCTGCCCCGGCCATTCTCCTTAACTAGGGTGAGTCCAAAGTAGGTTGACTGCTTCCCTTCCTTGCTGTCCACATACTGTCCCTTCAGCCTTATTCTCCATAGCACTGAAATCTGTATTTCTCTCTACCCACTCCCGGTCACAGGACGGCTTTCTACATCTGAACCACAGCTACCACCGCCCACAGAGTCCCCTGCTTCACTCCTGCAGTTCTGGCCCAATCTCCTCATCACAGGCTGTTTGGAACTAAAAAT
This sequence comes from Sylvilagus floridanus, assembly GCA_949820135.1. Taxonomy (NCBI): domain Eukaryota; kingdom Metazoa; phylum Chordata; class Mammalia; order Lagomorpha; family Leporidae; genus Sylvilagus; species Sylvilagus floridanus. The sequence continues at coordinate 21,659,208 of OX463229.1, forward strand.
CTGAAGATGTAACCCCTTTAGGTGAAACCTCAAAGCATCATGATTTTCAGTATTTCAGAGAAAATTGATGGAAAAAAGTTTGCAATGCTTGATATGTATTTCCATGCACAAAATAAAATTATTTGGAAAAAAAAACTCATGGTAAAATCTTAACTCTATCACAGTTTAAAAGACTCTCCACATTCCTCTCCCCACCTTACTCCTCATTCTTACTCCCCAGTTACCTGGCTCACTTCCAAGGCCATCGTTTGCCAATTTTTCCATGAGTTACGTGCTCACGTCTTCCACAGGGTTTGGGCCTTACAGGACCCCGTGGCAATGCCATTTACTCTGAGAGTAGGAGCTGTGCTTGCGCTGCTATCATCAACATATCCCAGATGCCCGATAAAACATTTCCTAAATGAACACAGAGACCCGGCACAGCTGCTTTTCCAGTCACTTCTCTTCCCTGTGTCCGCCCACCTTAAATGTTACGATCTAGTTACACTGAGTTTGTTTTCAGTTTTCTAAAATCGTGTTCTCTCTTACCTCTGGCCCTTCACACACAGTCTTCCCTTGCCAGGAAGACTTGACTCCTATCTAGGTGCTCCCCAAGTATAATTTTCCTGTTCCAGCGTTTATGTGACTACATGGCAATGCATGAATCCCTCCCACCCAGGAGCATGGCACTGTATCTTTCCTTGTTAAAACCTCCAGCATCTAACAGGCACAGATTGTATTTTGTTTCTAACATGTACGTTTGACAAATAAAAAGGTTAAGGAAACAAATTAATATGCATGGAAAATGTGGAGGGAATGCCTGTAAGATAAAAATGTTCCCAGGAAAAGACACCTGGACCATATGATGAAAATGATAAAAAATCTGTATAGAAAAATGATTCTGAAGGGAGAAAGTTCTAAAATGTCAACATGACAGGGCATGAAGAGAAAGACTGGGATAAAGTTTTTTTCTACTTTTATTTCTAACGGTGTTTAGTGTATGTTATTCACATTATATTTTAAAATATTTTGGAAACTGAAAAAAAACACAGCATAAGTGTGACTAGTGAACGCATCAGTATCTTTTTCCAGCATGTTGCTGTTTTTATGAATATTTGTCTTGCTAATCTTCTTTACAGTCACTGTTACATAAGAGAACATCCTGGAGTTATTTGAAGAAAAAAACAAAACATCAGATTCTGCATCTGTATATTCTGATTTCATTTTATTTTTCTGCCGAGTGTGTGAGTCTGAGAAAATTATATCCGTCTTTCACTTGTGTGACCCAATGCGTTAGACAACACACAAGCCCTTTGTCAAGCAGAAAGACACAAACACAACGAGTTGCGCAAGCAGAGCTGACTCCCTTCAGGCTGATGGAGGCACTTAATGAGAGACACGTGCAAACTCAGCCAGGCGCTCAACAAGTCTGTGCAGTCCATCCTATGTGAACCTGACTTCAGCATCTTTGGATGACTCTAGCAGTTATTTGCCTGTGGGCTCTTCTAAGAACCATTTGCAAAGACAGCCCTCTGCTTGTGTAGGACCCACCCAAATGCCGACATCCCAAGAGCAGCCAGCCTTTATCCCCAAGGGTTTTTCCAGAAGCCAGGGGTCTTTATCTGCTCAAAGAGACAGAAAGACCCAGACAAAGGGTCTCCAGGCTGTTATTAGGGATTGCCAGTTTCCTCAGAGCCTGTAATTACATATTTCAGAAGGTGTGGTTGTAATTATGCCAATCGAGATGTGAGCTCCTCTCCGCTGTGATCCAAGGGAGACAGAATTAAATGATTTTTCCCCTCTGTTCTCTTGGGTTTTTATAATACAGAACAAATTATTGACCAGAATCCAAATCTCTCTATCTCTTGGTCTTATATCATGTGCTGGATTGAGTTGGTTAAACACTAAGCAAACATAAACTATTTCTCACTTTTAAAATGTAGCATTCAGAATGACACATAGTGATGAACACTTATTCATGTATACTAAGTGGTTTTAACTTAAAACTTTTTAACTAATTTGAATATCTTAAATGTATTACTTCAATAAAGAAATGCCAAAGAGCAAGTGAAACTAGATGGAGATGTGGCATTTTTAATAGAGTCCTTCCTTCATGATTTACACGAATTAGATGGGATATTGTTTTAATAGGAAAAGGAATCGCTGAATGTTTTAGTTAGGAAAAATAACCAAGTTCTAGTCCTCATGAAAGTTTCCTTTGGAAAACCACGTAATGCAGATTTTGTTGTGTTTGCCTGTAAAACGGGAACAATGAGGACAGCTGTCCGTCTGCCTTAAAGGATAGATGGAATGTAAGTGAAGCAGTGTAGGTGAAAGTTGTTGGCAAGTGGTTCAGCCCATATACATTCCAAGGCAGACACTGTGTTGGTTATGGAAACAATAGCTTGTTTTGATTTCCTCATCTTTGCCATGTGGACCCAGTCCAAGTAATATCTTTAAAATTTATTTTTATTTGAAAGGTGGAGATACTCACAGACAGGCAGACAGAGATCTTCCTCTGATTCATCCCAAATGCCTGCAACAGTTTGGCTGAGGCAGGTCAAAGTCAGGAGCTAAGAGCTCAATCAGGATCTCCCAAGTGGGTGACAGGGACCCACGTTCTTGAGCCGTTACCTGCTGCCTCCCAAGGAAGACATTGGTAGAAAGGTAGAACATGGAGTGGAGCCAGGACTTGAACCTAAGCACTCTGATATTGGATGCAGCCATCTTAATTGGTGTCTTGACCACTGTGTCTAACATCCATCCCTTGCCCAAGCAATAATTGACCTAGACCTTGAACAGAGAGTTGTACTTGGAATAAAGAACATAAAGCATGTAAATCCAGGACTACTCTAGGCCAGAAATGGTTTCCTTAGTTAACTTAGAATGCCATTCACCCGCTGTCCCTGTGAGGCATAGAATGATATTCAACTATTTCATTTTAGAATTCTGTGTGTGCCTCTATCTGAATATCAAGCAACTTTACAAAAATAGCTTGCATCCTTATGGACCATGTACATATATCTTGAGCCTTAAATCTTTATAGATACATGAGACAGATGTTACACTCATTTTAGCAGTGAGGAAACCTAGACACTGAAAAAATCACTGCTCTAATTAAAAAGTCAGCAGCTTATTTTTGTTGTAGATGATGTTGGGTAAAATGAGGGGAGGATTAAAATTCAAACTCTTAGGTTAAAATATGTCTTATTGCAAATTATTATAGCTCCATAATTTTGCTCCTTTTCACATACTTTTCCTATAGCTGCTCCCCTTATTGCTTTATCTAACTCCTTCCCTGACCTAACATCTACTAACCTGCAGCACCAATGTTACCTTTCTCAGATACATTCCCTGATGTGCTCATAGTTCCAACAAAAAGTTGATCACATACCATTGTCTGTCAGTTTTCTTATGCCTCATCTACTAGTCTGTGGAAATCTTGATCATTCACAGAATAAAATACATAGTGTGTCAATAAATAAAATTTCCATGTAATAATATAGGATATAGATCTGATTCTAAAGACCTACCTGATTTCTGCAAATTTGCACACTTGGTTGACACTTTTTTGCAGATAAGTCTGTATATTTTTCTCAGCATCTGACCATACTTCTTTCCAAACGTTTTATATAATCGTGTTCTTTCTGGTAGCTATGTTAATCCAGGCAGGGGGAGTTTTTTTTTTTTTTTTTAAGATTTTATTTATTTATTTGAGAGGTAGAGTTACAGACAGTGAGATGGAGAGATAGAGAGAAAGGTCTTCCATTTGCTGATTCACTCCCCAGATGGCCGAAACGGCTGGAGCTGTGCAGATCCGAAGCCAGGAGCTAGAAGCCTCTTCGGGGTCTCCCATATGTATGCAGGGGCCCAAGGCCTTGGCCATCTTCCACTGCTTTCCTAGGCCATAGCAGAGAGCTGGACTGGAAGAGGAGCAGCCGGGACTAGAACCAGTGCCCATATGGGATGCCAGTGCCGCAGGCGAGAATTAACCTACTGCACCACAGCACTAGCCTCAGGCAGGGGGAGTTTTTAATGGCTTAGTTTAATTGTCGGTATTCTACCTTTTCTCTTGCTGCATAGACTGGCTCTCAACTTACAAATCAACATGGTTTTTATTTCTATTTTTTTTTTATTGAGCTTCAATCTCCAAAGTCAATACTGCATTCAATTTTTTTTTTAAAGATTTGTTTACTTATTTGAAAGGCAAAGCTACAGAGAGAGAGAGAGAGAGAGAGAGAGAGAGAGGAGGGAAAAGAGAGAGAGCAAGAGAGAGAGAAAATCTTCCATCTGCTGGTTCACTTCCCAAATGGTCACAATGACCAAGGTTGGGCCAGACCAAAGCCAGGAGCCAGGAGCTTCCTCTGGGTCTCCCATGTGAATGTAAAGACTCAAGCATTGGGCCATCCTCCACTGCCTTCCCAGGCATATTAGCAGGGAGCTGAGTTGGAAGTGGAGCAGTTGAATCTCGAACCAGTGCCCATATGGGATGCAGGTGCTACAGACAGTGGCTTTACCAGCTTTGCCACAATGCCGACCCTAGTTCTCATTTCTGAATCCCACTGTTGGGAATCTCGGTTTTGAAATGCAAATTTTCTTCCACTGAGTCCTCACTGGTAAACTTCTGTTGAGTGCTCTGAAGCTTTTCTGGAATATTCTAAAATATCCTTCCAGGTAAGTCTCCACTTTTGTGCAGTCATTTCTCCCTCTTACTCATCCCTGGTGGTCATAGGCTTCACTTCCCAATGAACTATTTTCCTACCATGATAATTTCCCTTCCTCTAGGTGTTTTAAGGATGGATTACCTAGGGTTTCCTCTGCCATTCATTTCCATTCACCTGTTCTTAAGTATTTGATGATTTGTATTGAACTTCTAGAATCTCCCTGTTCTGTTCCATATGCTAATCTCTTGCCTAGACTATGTGTGGTCAGTAAATGAAAATAACTGTGCTGATCTTTAAAGCCACAGCCCCAGCTTCAACTTCCTAAGAATGTTCCACAATTCACCCCCTGACTCCTACTGGTGCCCTTTGTCCTGATGAACTCCATTATTGCACCCAGATCTTGGACTTGGCTCCAGCAAGTTCAGCCTACTGCCTTTAGATTTCCCCACCCCAACCATAACACATGTGTGCAACAGAGCTTCCACTTACTGAACTGGCAGGAAACCAATCGTGAATGTACAGCAATGAGAGAAAATACAGAATATAGAGAAACTTTATCCCACAGACTTACAGGTAAACACGAAGCCACCTAGTCTCATCAAACATCAAACATCAATGTAGTGAACAAAATTTATAATAATAATAATATTTGTTTTAATGATTTAATTCCATGTGAATTACTCTCTTTAAATAACTCCAATAAGATACATGCGATACAAAGGTAATACCAGAGAACAGTTTTATAATAATTATTTAGTATTCAGACGCATTCTGCCCCTATTTCAATGAAGCAAATGCATTAACATACAAGTGTTATCAATCATGAAGACATCCTTTTATATTTGTAAGCACCCATTTTGAATAATTTTAGAGCAATAAAATCTGTTTGTGATTGACTTTGTTGCTATTTTAAGGACTTATTTAATCCAATAAACATGATTTTTTCCCCCTAAGGCTAAAGTGTTTTCTGGGTAGTTCAGAATTCTGACATGAAAACTGGAGCTTCCTTCCCCATAATTACCATAATTTAATTTTCTCTCCCAAGGGCAGGGGGATAATTTTCTCCTAGGATAATCTGTGCAATAATGAAGAAAAAGACCACTGTGATTTTTTTGAGTAATCCAATTTAAGGGCATAACTATGGAAAGAGACTTTCTCCCATAGCATGTACTTCCAGTGGCCTTTGTGGTCAGCCCCTTCGCCAGGGTGTTTCTCGTTGCCAAGAGCAACGAGGTGGCAGCAAACACAATCTTACTCTGAATGATGGGCCTGCCTGCTCTCTGGCTCCATGGCAAAAGCCAGTTGTTGTTTATCAACTTTTCTTCAAGTGGAAGTGAAACCTGAGGCTGTTTACGTAAGATAATACAGGAATTGTCCATTCACTCCCAGTGTGTGTTTTTTCTTTTCCTTTTTTTAGCTTGTACTTTAAATCCTACTGTAAGAAAGTATTCTTGGGAAAATTAAAAATCCAGAGGTAGTAAATGCTAAAAAGAAGTGATTCTGTAAATCTCCCAGTAGCAATTTCCTTTGTTTCTATAAAATCCTCTCAATAAGCTAATCCTCCACCTTGCGGCGCTGGCACACAGGGTTCTAGTCCCGCTCAGGGTGCCAGATTCTGTCCCGGTTGCCCCTCTTCCAGGCCAGCTCTCTGCTGTGGCCCAGGAGTGCAGTGGAGGATGGTCCAAGTGCTTGGGCCCCGCACCCCATGGGAGACCAGGAGAAGCACCTGGCTCCTGCCATCGGATCAGCGCGGTGCACCCGCCACAGTGCGCCTGCAGCGGCGGCCATTGGAGGGTGAACCAATGGCAAAGGAAGACCTTTCTCTATGTCTCTCTCTCACACACTGTCCACTCTGCCTGATTAAAAAAATCTTGGTGTTAAATTGGAAATTGCATAGATAATTAATCAATTCTTTAAAAAAAAAATCATGTAGGATCTCTTTCTTTAATGTACTGTACATCGTGAATTAAACTATAACTAGTACTCCAACAATAATTTCAGTTTGTGTCTCAATGTGAGGGCAAACTGTTGAAATCTTTACATAATATGTTCTAAACTGATCTTCTGTGTATAAAGAGAATTGAAAATGAATCTTGATGTGAACAGAAGGGGAGAGGGAGCGGGAGAGGGGAGGGTAGCGGGAGGGAGGGAAGTTGTGAGGGGGGGAGCCATTGAAATCCATAAGCTATACTTTGGAAATTTATATTCTTTAAATAAAAGCAAAAAAAAAAATAAATAAATAAATAAATAAATAAAAATAAAAAATCCTCATTTAAGAATTCTTTTAAATTTAAGAATTCTTACCATATTTTTCAGCTTTAACTTATTGAAATGTTTTCTTAGTCTTTTTATTCTCTTGTAGCATTCAGATGTTTAATATATTAATTTATTTTGTTTACTTTGCCAGTGATTAATTAATACAATTTATTCTGGCAAGATAACATTTTGTTCCCAGATATGATAAATTTTCTGTAGTTCCTCCTGCCTTTTACAATTTCCTTAAATTTTTACTCAGCTGGGGGGATTGTTTGGTTTGTTGTTCCAGATATATTTTTAAGTTTTCTTTCCAAGTTCCTAGTTACCACATTGTTCTATTTAGTTATTATTTTTAGAATAATTTTTTTCAGGTTATTTATTTTGTAATCATGAGGGGCCTTAATAATGTTTGCATGTCCAAAGGTTATACATGACATACATTTAATCGAATAATTAATTGAATAATAATTAATTGAAATAATAACTGAATAATTGATTGAATAATAATTTAATTGAATAATTTGAATAATGCAATGGAAAACGACAGACATGTGAGCAGGTGCAACAATACTGACACAACAATTTGTTTCAGGGAAGGATGAAGTCCCCAGGTGTCTATCTTTTGTTTCTCCACGGTAGCACCATCCTCTAAGTTATTCTCTTATTTTCTTTTTAAATTTATGTTAATATTTTCCAGTTTTGAAAATTCTTCAAAATTTACATAGAGTCTTTTAAAAATTGTTTATTTATTTGAGAGTCAGAGAGGAGAGGCAGAGAAAGAGAGAGAGAGAGAGAGGTCTTCCATCCACTGGTTCACTCCCCAATTGGCCACAACTGCTGCGCCGATCTGAATCCAGGAGCCAGGAGCTTCCTCCAAGTCTCCCATGTGAGTGCAGGCGCCCAAGGCCTTGGGCCATCCTCTATTGCTTTCCCAGGCCATAGTAGTAGAGAGCTGGGTGGGAAGTGGAGCAGCCAGGTCTTGAACCAGCATCCATATGGGATGCTGGCGCTTCAGGCCAGGGCATTAATCCACTTTGCCACAACACCAGCCCCAACATAGTGTCTTAAACATGTGTTATTGTGTCACTCAGTTTTTCTAAGCATGATTTATAAGACAGTTTTGTATATTATGGGAAGCTACAGTTCACTCATTTGTATCGTCCTAGAGAATTCTATTGTATGAATGTTACCAAAATGTACTTATTTGTTCTCTAGCTATCTATGGACTTTCACTTTATTTTTAAGATTTGGCATTGAAATTATGCTGCAATGAACACTGTCTCTTTAGAAGCTGTGACACATGCACAGGGCCTTTTGTGACTTTTAAATTGTTCAGATACCTATATGGTTATTGCTGTACTCCTGGGACCGTAATAGTCACTCTGAAGACAATTGGGATGATCTTAGATGAGTTGTTTTAAGTTATATGATCATGATAAAAGAAAAATACACCCAAAACACTAGTGTAAGAACCAGTGGGTCTGGCTTAAAGATATAAAGGAGTTTATTTACCGAGAGGAAAATAGACTGCATACTAGAACTAAACATTCTAAAAAGTATTTAATGGAAAAAATTCATGAAGTTTTTATGTAAGTTTTTTTAATGATTCGATTTACTTTTCCGGAACCAATCGCTGGATATCATTAATAAGCTTGGAGCATTAACATCTGATTAAATCAAAGTCTGATGACCGCTTTCTTCTTTTTCTCTCCCTCAGAGCCGATAGTTGGTCTATTCACGTTTCCAAAGCTAACTCATTAGTAGTGAAAATACAACTCTTTAAAATCATTTTCCTCTTTGGAATGTCATAGCAGGTTAAAGGTCTCTTTCATGAGTGAAGACAAACAGCTCACTCCATGTCAAGGTAAACAAAAGCAGAGTGATTTCCCACGGCAAACAGCACACCTGTGCTATAGCTGGGGCTAATACCTACATCTTCAAAAGTAGACTTTGAACAACAGAAAGGAAAAGCAGACTGGTGCCAACTTCCATGGTGTAAATAAAGTCTAGATTGATACTGAGACATCAACAATAAACAGACAAATGTTATGACACACGATTTGTGTGTAATAAGTCAGTGCACAGGCTGCAGGATCTGTAGGTTAAGGAAAGAACATGGATTTGGAACAGCTGCCCCTACATGAGCCCCACCTCTCTACCTTCAGGCTGTGTGAAGTTGGACTCTGGACTGTAATGCTTCAGCCATGAATGGTGGTCCAAGTGGAATCTACTTCATACAGTTACTCTGGGATGAAGCAGGATTTCCCACCAGAACACTCCCTGTGTGGGCCGACATCTGCCCCTGGTGACTATGAGCATGGTGGCTCCCCGAAGGACTCCAGGAGAAACACTACCCACTGCTACAGTGCAGCGAGCATGCAGGACTCCTGTGTCACCAGATCAGTGATTTACTCCTTCTGGAAAAATCTTGGCATTCGCTTTCAAGATATGTAAAATTGCTAAGCAGTTTTTTTTTCCTAAAAAATACCGCTATACATATATTTTAAAACAAGAACTTTAAAATTGGAAAATAATTTCATGCTAATTGATGTTGTCTGTGGCAGGATACCAGTAATAACATGAAAGAGGCAGCAATAAATCCACCAAACTGTTTAGAATAATTTGCAATCATTAACTAGGACAACTAAGGAGATGATGAGAGATATAAAAGGGCTTGTAAGGTGGGAAAAAGTCAGATAAGACGTGCGTATGCAGGTGAACATGCATGTGCATGTGTCTGTGTGATGTAAATGTGCTGAGGAAGCAGAAGGAAGACGGTGTCCCGTGGACAATGACGATGAACAAGTGCCAATGGGCCTTCACAGGGAGCAGTCCACTGACGTAATACAAAGGCGTTCTTTACATGTGAGGAAAAGGAGGCAACACCTGGCGTCACCTCCTGTGGGTTTCTCAGTCCATGTGGGAGCAGCCTGAGCAAATTTTCTAAGGGCCTGATCTAGCCCACAGCAACTCAGCTTTATCTCTATCCCAGACAACTCCCATCCTCCACTCACTGGCCTACATGTTTCATCAAGAATGTGGCAATAACAAATCAACTCAATCTGGAGTCCTCGGGGGAAAAAAAATGAAGCCGAGATGGTGATGTGCTAGCGCCTTTCTGAGCAGAACAGCTTCATAATTACGTCCTGATTACGAGGCGAGTCCGTCTTGTCTTTATACTGCTCAGCTGCCAGACAAACAAGCTTAATAGCGGCACTACAAATACAAACCCAGTTTGTTGGCCCAAATGAGTCGTAAGTTTGCCAGGGTGCAAGGACATGAGAATGAGCTTGCTGATGAAGTTCAGAGACCAGCAGCTGATTGACAGATGAATCACTCACATTGTTAGACTCCTTGGACCTAAAAACTCCAAACTTTTTTTTTTTCCATCAAAGATCAGGATTTATAAGGAATGTAATCTTTAAGGAACATCTTTTTCCCCCACTAACCGTATGGACTTGCTTTATTTCATTTTCTAATTCAGACTTCTACTTTTCTTCCACCAGCACAGTATAGCTCATTGTTGTGGACGACGTGTTCTGAAGTTCTCAGTTGGTTCTGTCTGATATGGTACAATCACACAAGACAGCTGTTCTCTTTAATAATGACACATTCTGTGATTTCTCAAAGGTGTATGGCAGGTGGAAGGGTTGCAGGCAACAGCTTCTAATGTAGTACAAAGCCCTCTGCATTATCAAGTGAGCGTGTTGACATACATGCGTTAGGTTTAGGGGCGTGATTGACAGCAAAAGCTAAATCTGTTTCATTTAAGAAACAAACCCAAGTGCTCATTGTTGTAGTGATATGTTTGTTGTTAATATGAAATAGCTACTACAATATATAAAGTGGTCCACTGGGTGATGTAAGATGTGGTGGGAAAAAACTGCACTGGAATTAATTCTTCCTCTCCCTTTAGCCCCCAAATACAGCTCCATTGGTTTCACATGCTGTAGACCATGGAAATGTCTGAAACAGACGATACAAAGAATCAGATGCCATTACACAGTGCTACTAACCTGTGACTAAGGATCACGCCTGAAAGAATTGTAGAGGGCATCTCTAACTAAGTCTTTTACTGGTTCCCTGCACTCCCACATTAAATCCCTGAAGCCATAGTAAAGTTGCCACCCCTCCCCCTCCCCCCAGTTCCACTGTCCAGTGCTTCTCTTTAAGATTCACAGTAGCAGGAACAACTGAAAAACACTGACCAGAAATGCTTTCATTTCCTTCACTTGGCATTTGTCCTCCTGAAGCAAAATAATTTTCAGTTGCCAAATTATTATTTTCTGCTAAAAAGTGAAATCTGTTTAAATATGCTGTCAAAAGATGTTTAAATATACTGTCAAAATATGTCAAAAGATGCTCCCATTTATCTATTTGTCTAACATGCATTAAGATCTACTTTGTGCTTGGCACTGGGATGAGACCCGAGGGTATAATAAAAACAAGAAATGTTCTCTGCCTTCAGAAATTTACAAGCTCCTATGGCCTCACCACACATAATTCTATGTTAAAGAATTTATCCTCCAAAGAGTTTAGCAAGTCCTGCTAAAGAGTAGCATTGTAACCTCTTTCATTTCTCAGAATCATTTCTCCTGTGTCTGAGAAAGGAGACTAAATATGGGACTCATTTAAATAAACACGGCTTCAGTCTACCATCACAAATGAAGAAACCAAGCAGGACATGTTTTCTGAAATCTGAAATGTAAAGAACAGTAGCGATTAGAAGAGTTCAGTTGCCCTTGATTTCAGATTTGTCAAGGTATAGCCTAAGTTAAGAGAATAAGTCCATGGCCAGCAAGGCAACAGATGAAAGCACACTCTTTTTTTAGGGAGGTAACATTTGAGTCATAAATAAAACAAGAATGTGTAAATAACAACTCTGTTGATCAGACTCCACTGGAATGCGGGGATAACTGTGTACATGCACAGATGTGGCATTCTCGGAATATTGTGGGCTGTGCACACTTTTTGAAGACATATCTGTTATCCCTCATGCTAAAGTTTAGCTGTTAGCCTCCAAGTTACAACTGTCAGCTGCAGCTTCTCCAACAGCTTAATGGAAGTGAGCCACACAAAGCATGCTACTTACTAAGCCACCATGCACCCGTCAGACTCCTTGTCTTTTTAATGTTATTTCTTTGATAAAAAAAAAAAAATAAAGAGAACACAACAGTAACTTGTCCAGATTCTCATTAAATATACTGCTTGTCTTTTGGGATGATGAAAATTTAATATAATGTCATTATTTTAATGCTTTGATCATAGAAGTAAGGTGGGTGGAATTATTACAGGGAACATTACATACGGTGTAGAATAGTTGTTATGCTATCAGATTTACCCAAGAACAAAAGTGGTAATTTGGGGAAGAAGTGAGATCATTATCATTAGACACATTCAATACAGTGGCCATGTTTTCTCTTTCCCTCACTTTCCCTCAGAAAGTCCTGATGCATTACTGAAGGTACCAACAGTTCTGGAAAAACCAACTTCATTTTTGGTTGTGAGAGTAGAACACATGATCAAAGCCAAGGCAAACAGAAGTTTAAGCCCTGGGCTACAGTGACCAGCTCCTGAGTGAGCATGTGATTCAGGGCAGCGTGTTTCAGCAAGCCTGGAACGTGAAGTGGGTGATCAGGCCACCGTTCCTCCCAGAGGTGCAGAACCTGGATAAGGAGGTAGAGCCATTGCAGTCATGTTTTTATAATTGAATTAAGAGTCCTTGAACTCTAACCTGCTTGTGAACTTTATGTAAACCAACAAATTACCTTTATTAGTTAATTGAAGTTGAGATTCTATTACTTTCAACTTTTATAAAAAGCATTCTCATGGATACAATCAAATATGTGCCAGGTAACAACATGGAGTGGGGGTTGGAAAGGGATTCAGACCACACATTGGTAGTTGAACTGTATGTTCTCTAAGAAGGCTTTCAACACTGTGTCCCATCTCCACATGAGACTAAAAAATCAACCAAATTCCCTCAATTCATTTATATGTCAGAAACAATGTCTAGTTTTGTAAGTATCTTAAGGACAATACAGTTCTTATCTCAGTTTGATTACTGTGCCATGAGCCTTTAATTATTCTCCTTCATCCAGATGGCCCTTGATTGATTCTAATTAGGATACTTATTTCTGAGCATGATTTCGTCCTAGTGGGTCAGAATTAAGATTAAAAGAAAATACTTGAAAAAATTCTAATGTAAAATGTAGACAACATCGGTTATAGCTAAATTTTTGCATCTGTTACATTGCTTCATATCTGTTTCAAAAGAATGCTGGGGAATCCTTTTTGGTTTCATTAAGTAGCAAGGATCTCTGCTAAAGAGGAACACAACTCTCTCAGGAGTGAAATTTGGGACTGAAGTTTGTTACGAACCAGTTGCCTTGGAATAGTGTTCTGGTGAAATGGTTATCAACCACGGAATGCCTGGAGGCAGCCTAAAGCCCTGCCTTAGGAATGCAGTGATGTACGGAGACAATCTCCAGCACTGACTAAAAGAAATCACACCTCTGTGCTGTCACTAGCCAAGATCTACAGCTTTCTTTCTGAGAAGGGATTGAGCTAGATCATGGAAACACAGTAGGGTAGGGGGACCCCAGTGCCTTCGTGACCTGTTGCATTCCAGTAAGAGCTAGGATCGCTTACCTGAGCTTGTATGGATCGGGATCGTTTCCAGGACACAATGTCTGTCTTACAATGGATGTCCATTGTCTTCTTTCTGGAAGGAGTGATTCAGAGCTTCACTTTATTGGCAGAGATGTCTGCTTTTCTTGGAGCATATGTGCTCTCTTCTGTGGTCAATAGCATTTCCTTCCTTACTAATTGTATACGCTTCTGGGGCAGAAGGAATCTTCCTAAAGCAACCTAGTCATTGCATGTACTTCAGGAAGCTCTTCTGCGCTTTTTAAAAGATCTTAAATCTCTTTCAGGAGTTTAATACTTTGGTAGTCTCCATGCTCGACCAGAGTCAAGCATGTAAGGGCAGTAAGGACAGGTGAGTTCAAAGCTCTCACAGTGTCATGGATGCCAGGCCTGGATGCTCAGAAGGAGAGTCGTGTGTATTTATTATGAGTGCAAATGACTCTATACTGACATCCAGAAAATGTTTTGAGATAACTTCTTAGCACTTCTTTCTACTGAGTGTTTTGTGCCTATTCTGAGATTGTTTAAAAACAAAGATTTATTGCTGTCATTTTATGTTGTTTTATACATACATTGAGAGAACAAAATCGGACCACACTGTAAGTTAAAATCCAGTTTGCAAGCAAAAGACTTAAAATACACTGGGAGATTAATCTGAGGAAATTGCTTATGTCAGCAGCTGTCACAAACATGTGGCCTGCTTCAGAGTCTAGAGCAGCTGCCATACTGAAATACTTTTTCTTTTTCACAGGGAAATAAGAATATCAGTGGAATCTGTCTGCTTTGAAGTACTTCGGGTCTTTTATTTCTAATTTCAGATGTCAGCAACCTGGTTGGGATGACTAGTAAGGCAGAAAATGTTCTGCTGAGCCCTAGTATCTGGGGTATTCCCCAGTAGCAAGAATGTTTCCAGCACAGCTGGGCGGGAAGTATCCCTTCCTTGTGTGGATGCCAACAAGTCCACCATCCAAACATGGCCCGGCTTCTGTGAAGGTGACAGAGGCTTCCCTACAAAGCGATCTCTGGGAAGCTTCCTGGAAGGAGCCGGGACTCTGTGGCACCTTAGACTGGGCTGTACTCGCAGAAGTCACGCCCGGTCCTCTTAGTCTGCAAATGTCTTCCCCTTCTCTCTCATTACTCCAGTAGCTTGGGAATCCTTGCTGGACAAAGACTTGCCTGGTTAAGAATGGTTAACTATGCAAGGGACAAGACCCCAGATATGCAGAGGCACAGACATTCAATATATACTTGCTATTTTTTTGCATTGATTTGCTTTAATTTGTATGTCTCTTGAAGTTGTTGAACATGTAGACTTCATGTAACTAGACATCCTGTGTATTTTCTGAATTTAAAATAGACCAGGGGTAGGTGTTGTGGTACAGCAGGTTAAGCAACTCCTTGAGACATCCACATGCTGTATCTGAATGTCCTGGCTACCTCACTTCCTTTCTAATGCCTTTGAGAAAAGCAGATGAGTCCCTGCCACCCGCGTGGGAGACCCAGCTGTAGTTCCAGGCTCCTGACCCAGCCTAGGCTGCTTGCAGCCTTATAGAGTGAACAACCAGATGGAAGATCTCTCTCTTCCCCTCCCATCGTCTTTCAAATAAATAAATCTGAAAAACATAAAATGGCTCAGTGCAATAAGATGAATCCTGAGTAGAATCGATGTGATAGACCAGTATCTGACCCATTTTGTACCCTCTGCTCTGAACAAAGTGAGCCACGGTGGATTTATAGGTGCCCGATGGTTCATTAATGGTCAGTACCAGAATTTAGTGGCTTCAGCCATACTTGTAATGCCTCTGATTTCCTTCCTAACCTGTAAGATGAGGATGGCAATGGTGCCTTCTTCAGAGGATTGTTGTAGGTTAAATTGAAACAATGCACATGCGTGCTTAGCATAATGCTTACTCTAATTGACAAAATCAGCCACAGGACCGCAAATCAGTGAAAAATCCTCTTCAGACCACTTACTACTCATGATTACAAGGAAGTAAACGTTGCAAAATTGTAGGAAAGGTAAGTGATGACAAAAACAGGAGTCACTTTTGTTAGAAGAGAAAAATTGAAAAACAGAGAAGACATAGTAGATCACATCGATGCGTCCATATTCACAGGATACCCATGATTACTACTGGGTAGGTCAGTTTTGCTGAAGGAAGATGGTCCATTAGAAACAATTTGTAAAGCACAAAATGACATCCACATATCCAGCATTGCTTTCATAAGAAAAGGATTGACAAGAAATGGACATTGAGTCAGATCTGAGACAACAGAAAGACAGAACCCAAAGGCAGGAGGTTAAAAAATAACAGGTGTTTAATATTATTAGAGACATTAAGTGATCTTAGAACAAAAAGGGTGATTGCATTGTGAATGGATTTGTTCATTCACAACACTATTGTGCAGTCTCTATAAAAGATAAAATAGTCTTAGAAAGTATGAGTGTCAGGAGAAGTGAAAGATTGCTCCAAATGGTTAAAGAGTATTGTAAAGTGATAGGGCAAGAGAAAAAAAGGGTAAGGTATAGAATTAAGTGAAAGTTTAGCAAAAATAAGAGATGTACTTCCAACAGATACCCTGGATCATCTGTCATATCATATCTTGGTCATCTGTCATCTATCTAGCCAATACCAGGTAAGGAATTTGAGACGGAAATGAGAATGGTAAATGATGTTTAAAACAAAATTACTGTTCTCAGAAAAATAGAGAAGGATCAGGAAAAACACAAAAGAGTCGGGGGAAAGAGAGAGATGAGGGAAACAGAGTTGAGGCAGGGAGGGAAGGAAGAAGGGAAAGGAATTGAGGGAAGGAAGGAAATGGTGGGGTGGAAAGTTATAAAGAACAGAAATAAGGCTTCTTGCAGTGCTGGGTAAAAACAAACAAGATAAAGCTAAGGTAGAAGTTTAGAGGGTGGAAAGAGAGGCTGTTTCCTCCACAAATGAAATACAAAGTAGCTGGTGCAAACATAAGAATTCTTAGGATTTCCCTGGCCCCTTAGATTTCAAATTAACTTTGCAGTGGAGGAATCCCGTCTGTTCTACTGTCTGTGTGCTGACTGTTCCACACTTCGCCTGAGAAAGGGGCTCCTCTCTCCGTCAGTCAGTTTGGAGCCACACGTTTTCATTCAATAGCTAATTCTTGTAGTCACTGTTCTCCAAGCACTGCCCAGACAATCACACACTGGCTATAAACCAGGGGTGGACACCTGGTATAGCAGCTAAGACAGCACTTGGGATGTCTGCAGCTCCGATGGGCAGAGGACGTGGGTTTGAGTCCCACTGCTGCTTTTGGCCCAGCTTCCTGCCGATGAGCATTCTGGGAGGCAGCAGGTGATGGTTCAAATATTTGGGTCCCTGCCACTATGTGGGAGGTCTGGATGAATTCTCAGATCCTGGCTTCGACACGGCCCAGACCTGGATGTTAGTGACATTTAGAAAGGAAACTGGCAAGGGCTAGTGGTTTGGCACAGTAGGTTAAATTGCCATCTGCAGTGTCAGTGTCCCGTTCGGACGCCGGTTTGAGTTCTGGCTGCTCTACTTCCAATCAAGCTCCCTGTTACTGCACCTGGGAAAGCAGAGGAAGATGGCCCAAGTATGTGGGCCCTGTACTCACATGGGAGACTCAGTGGAAGCTCTTGGCTCCTGGCTTCAGACTGGCTCAGCCCTGGCTGTTGCAGCCATCTGGGGAGTGAGTCAGTGGATAGATGATTCTCTGCTTCTCCCTCTCTGTATGTAACTCTGCCTTTCAAATAACTAAATTAATTAAATAAAAAAATTAACCCCAGATGGAAGATCTCACTGTTTATGTCTCTCTCTCTTTCCCTGCAAACAAATAACTTTTAAAGATTTTTTTTCTTAAAACAAGAAATAAAATATTGACAGGATCTGTCTAATCTCAGAAAGTGTCTGGTGGGAGACACAGGGATGGAGACTCCTGACTATGGCTGGGAAGGGTATGGTGAGTCCTGTCACTGCAGCAGAAGCACCAAGGAGGGTGAGAGCAGTCACTGCCTGCCCTCACGTCTTGCAAAGGCACCGTCTGAAAGTGCACCCAAACTCCTTCAGCTTCCAGCATGGAATTTCAGCCACCTTGAGTAGAGAATGTTGAGCTCTTCCACATCATGTTGAATAAAACAAGCTGGACACAGGAAGATACATGCCACATGTTCTCTCTTACATGTGGGAGATAGAATTAAAAAAATAAAAATAAAAAAATAAAGCAAACAAACAAAAAGAAATACTTCTGTGTATCCATATGCTCCAAATGTAGTTTTGTCAAACTTTGTCAAATCAATGGTTAAGAATGATATACTCCTATAGTTCTGATGCTCTGTGATTATTTTAAAATGTATTGTATATGAGTGAATGGTCATCTTTTCATTTGATTATTGTTTATAGCCCTTGCCTATATTCCCATTGTACTAGGACCTTTACAGTTTTGACTCATTGAACTATTTAGTGGATCTCTAAGTCTTTGACTGTAATAATACAAATTAAAAATATGCTATCTTAAATTTTAAAAAGAGTGGCCAGCACTGCGGCTCAGCAAGCAAAGCCTCCTGTGATGCTGGCATCACACAGGGGCACTGGGGTGAGCCCTGGATGCTCCACTTCTGATCCAGCTTCCTGCTAATGGCCAGGGAAAAGCAATGGAAGATGGCCCAACTGTATGTGACCCTGCCCCACATGGGAAACCTGGGGGAAGCTTTTGACTCCTGGTTTCAGTCTGGTTCACCTCTGGCCATTGCAGCCATCTGGGGAATGAACTTGACTTTCAAGTAAATAAATAAATCTTTAAGAAACTTTAAAAAGAAAGAAGAAAAGGAGAAGGTGAGAGGGAGAGAGGGAGGGAAGTGTTATCGTATTAGAATTGTATCTATGAGGCCGGCGCCGTGGCTCAATAGGCTAATCCTCTGCCTGCGGCGCAGGCAGACGGGGTTCTAGTCCCGGTCGGGGTGCCAAATTCTGTCCCGGTTGTCCCTCTTCCAGTCCAGCTCTCTGCTGTGGGCCGGGAAGGCAGTGGAGGGTGGCCCAAGTGCTTGGGCCCTGCACCCGCACGGGAGACCAGGAGAAGCTCCTGGCTTTGGATCAGCGTGGTGCACTGGCCACAGCGTGCCGGCCATGGCGGCCATTGGAGGGTGAACCAACGGCAAAGGAAGACCTTTCTCTCTGTCTCTCTCTCACACTGTCCACTCTGCCTGTCCAAAAAGTTTTAAAAAAAGAATTGTATCTATGAATTATATTGAGTCTGTTCTTTGTATTAATCTCACATTAACATGAGAATTGATGAGAATTGTGTCGTAGTGACTATTATGTATTTGCTATGGCTCTGAGAATAAATGTATTAATAAACTCCTTAAAAATATGTTCCACAAAAAAGAAAAATAAATATTAAAAAATCAGACAAATATCCATTATTTAAAAAGAGAAAAATAAAAAAAGAAAAGAAAAAAAATGGAAAAATGTACTTAAAGGCACAGGTGAGGAAAATCTGCCCTGAAGATCCCAGGGGAGGTCTGCCTGTCACCACTCATGTGTAAAGTTTTAGCCACAGCAGCCACCGCTCCCCCTGAGGGTAAACAGCTGGCTGGTTGGCCAGAGAGGAGTTTGTTGGGAGAGTTACTCTTTGAAAAATCAGATTAAAGAAAAGCACATCATTTAATAACTAAGGGCCCAATGGCCATGCCAGATAAGCAAACTACTTAAAGTATGTCTACCTTAGTGTTGCCACATAGCCGGTCTGCTTCTCTCATGTATTACATCACCCAATTTTCTTTATCCATTAATTCACTCATACAACAAAAATAACAATGACTGCAGTGTTAACGTGAGATCATGTGCTTCACGTATGGGAGAGAAGCTCTAAGGCAGAGAGATCACTTAGAAAACTGTTCCATGGGCCTACAGACACAAAATACACTCTATTATATGGCAGAGACTGTGTCAAGGTGGTCTATCCTGGATTCACTGGTTCTAGGCAGTGGAATAGCATTCTAGTGGAAGTAAGTTTATATTCAAGGAAGGAGAAAGAGCAATCTGTGTTAATTGGTGTGTTGTTCCTTATTGAAGAGTAAAATTTAACTTAGATACACTTGTATTTAATTGAGCTGTTAGTATTCTACAGACACAAATGATTTATTTATTTATTTGAAAGGTAGAGTGACAGAGTTTGTTGGTTTATTCTCCCAATGTCCCCAGTTGGGTCTGGGCCAAGGCGAAGCTAGGAGCCAGTAACTCCATCTGGGTGGGTGGCAGAGACTCAAGCACTTGAGCACACTAGCAGGGAGCTGCATCAGAAGTGGAGTAGCCAGCACTTGAACCGGCACTCTGATATGGGTTGTGGGTGTCCCAAGCAGTGGCTTAACCTGCTGTTCCACAAATGTCTGTCCATATCACAAGTACATTCTGTGAATTCTCTACATTTAACTCTTGCAGGAATCCTATGGAGTAGCTATTTATCTCAAAATTCTTCCATAAATGTAATCTACTAGTGGGTAGGGGGATTCCAAGCCAGACAGGCCCTGATTTCACCCAGCATACGTGCATCTCCATGGCTGCATGGTGTCCTTTCTTTCCTTTAGTCCCAAGGCCTAAATCAAATCCTTGCTTTCTTAATGGATGACTGGCTGTGTGTGGTTCACTGCCGTATTCTCTATGAGCAGAACAGTGCCAGGCCTGTGGTAGGGACTCCATAAATGTTGATTAAAGGAATGAAAGAACACACTTATTAATGAAGACACACACATATGCACATATATAAAACTGCACAAGACCCAGATTATTAATGCAAGTAATAATCACTGGAGCCACTGCTAGGAAATACTTGGATATGAACTTCCTGAATTTCACAGTGCAAGAACTGCTCAAGGAGAGATCTTCTCTTAATTGTCTGTATCCAGTTATGCCTGCAGAAAACTAATACATTGCCTTCACTCAGTAAGGCTCTGTGGGGATGTTAAATTTCCAAGAGACATGTCTTTAGTGGAGCTTTTATGGTTACAGTTTGCTGAGCTGAACAACCTGTAAAGAGGTTGGAGTTTCTTTTACCTTCTCCCTTGAGATTTGAACAGATCCAGTTGCCAGATCACACTCGTTGATGTGTTAGTCAGGCACCCTGAAACTCGAGAGACACATCTGTTTCCAAAGAAATACTCAGCCCAAACTGTTGAAAGACTAGTATGGAAAGAAAATGTTAGCAACCTCACTCTAGTGCCACAAAGCTTTCCAACTTCTAGCGTGAATGAAAAATCTGTGTAACTCCTTCTTCCCTTTTACCCTAGAATGTGCCTATTCTCTCCATCCCAAGGTCCTTTGCCTCAAAGCTACCAAGTACTTTGCTGAATGAACAGACGAATAGATTCATTGAGTCTCACATTGTTTGAACGTAGAGATATACAATAAAGATGATTTTCTCCATGGCTATGCAAACTACTTGAAGTATGTCTACTTTAGTGTGACCACATAGCAAGTGCTTTTTAAACAAATAATTAAATAAATAAAAAGAAAGTTACAGTTTGGATGGATGGCAGGTAGAATCATTGGCACCAACATCCAGACTGAGATGGGGATGGAGATAAACAGTTTCCTTTGACCTGGTATCCGTGCTGCCGGGATGCACCTGCAAAGGCAGGAGCAGTTACTGGGGATGTGTGCTTCCCATGCATTTGCTTACACTGCAGGTGTTTGCTGGGCATTTACTATTTTCCAGGCATTCTTGTAGGTGCTAAGGATATACAGGTGACCAAACAGAATGGATGCTGCCCTTCCATAGCTGACATTCGAGTTGTGGGAAGTAAAATGTATGACCCCAATCGTGTGTGCTGAGGGAAATAGGACAGCCAGGAAGGAAGGTAGGGACTGAGTGTGTGGAAGGCAGAAGGACTGCTGTTTCCAACAGAGTGGCCAGGGTGGCTCTCACCAAGGTAGTGAGCAAAAGCTGGGGGGCTGTGGACATGAGCCATACTGAAATACAGGGACAGCATAGGAGCGGCAGGAAAATAAGGCCCAAGGAGAAGCAAGGAGGCTAGTGTGGCAGTGGTTGGGCAATGGAGAGTCCCTGAAATCATAGGGGTGTGGGGAAGATCTCAGAGCACCCACAGCTTTCAGAAGGAACTTGGGCTTGCTCTGGATAAGAAAGGGAAATGGAGGCGAGTTTGGTGCAGAGAAGGGATGTGGTATGGCGCATTTCCCACAAATGTTCTGGTTGCTCTGTTAATGACAGAGTGGTGGATCACTGGAGAGTAGAAGGGCTGATGGCTTCCAGACAAAGGCACACTGGGATGGACAAGAGGCCTGCCTGTGGTGCAGTGAGTTGTTGCTGCTGGGGATGGTTGCATCCATATCAAGTCCAGGTTCAAGTCCTGGCCACTCCATTTTTCTGAACTAGCTTCTTGCTAATACTTCCCGGTTTCGGCCTGGAGCAGCCCTGCTTTGTTACAGCCATTTGATAAATGAACCAGCAACTGGAAGAACCTCTCTCTTTCTGGGGCACTTTGACTTTCAAATAAATAAATAACTCTTTAAAAATAATTTACCATTTTAGTTTTCAAAACTATCCTCTGAGTTCCCTACAGAGATTTTTTTTTTAAAGATTTATTTATTTATTTGAAAGGCAAAGTAAGAGAGAGAGAGAGAGAGAGAGATCTTTCATCTGCTGGTTCACTCTCCAAATGGCTGCAATGGCGGGAGCTGGACCAATCTGAAGCCAGGAGCCAAAAGCTTCTTCCAGGTCTCCCACAAGAGTGCAGGGGCCAAGTACTTGGGCCATCTTCTACTGCTTTCCTAGGCACACTAGCAGGGAGTTGGATCAGAAGTGCAGTGGCCAGGACTCAAACTGGTGCCCTTATGGGATGCTGGCACTGCAGGCAGGGATTTACCCACTGTGCCACAGCACTGGCCCCCGCTAAAGAGATTTTTTTTCGATTAAACTCCCTCATTTCCATTCTTATACACCTTCTAACACTGTCATTTTTCTCATCCTCATGGCTGCCATGAGAGAATAACCTTCAGGAAGCTTCCAGGTTTGGAGGGAGGATAAGAGGCTGATTGTCATCTCTCTCTTCCATTGACTGTGTTCTCAAGTGTAGACATTGGACTTTTTGGGTTCTAACTCATTTATCTGTCCCTTTCTCTATATGTTCTTTCTAATAAAGGCTAGGATAAAAGTATTTGTCATGGATCTCCTATACTTTCTTTTGAATCTTGTAGTTTGTGCCATTGATCTCTGTAGATCTAGCACCCATTATATCATGAGAATGTATGCCATATATTATTCAAAATTATGTTTTACTGCTGTGGAATCCAAATAACAACAAAATAGAAAAATTCCAAACATGACTTTAAGCTGTGCTGGTAGATCTGAGACTTTTGGAGAAACTCTTAATTTCATATTCCCATTGGTCTCCTAAATGTCTAGAGTTCAGACCTAAATTCAGCTCCAATATTGCAGGTGATTATGGAGACGTAGCTAGTTTAGAATTCAGGTTGTGGATTTCCTGCTTAAGATCCATTTAAGCCCAGGAACTGAAACGGCTCTGACATTTATAAACTGACATGGCCGTTCATCACTTCTTAATATGGTTAGAGTTTTCAGAGCACGTTGCTATGCTGTTTAGGGCCAGCTCTATACTGGCTCAGTATCCATAGATCACTGTGAAAAGAATGAGATAATGGCCCCCTGAAGATAGAATGGACCCAGCATCCCTGTGAGCGAGTCATAATTTTTGCTTTGATCTCCAGTCAACATTTGCTTTAGGAATCTGAAAGACTGTGTTTAGTGTTTTTTTTTTTTTTTAATTCTGATTCAGATAGCTTAATAAACTAAATCAATAAGATAAAATTTGCAATCTGTTTTGTCAGTTCCTGAGCTCTGGTCACACCAAATGATCACATCAAGCATGATTATTCATTGTAATGACCCAAATTGAATGAGGCAACCATTCCATTTATTTTTGAAACCATTAGTCAATATTTATAATTCAGTTGTGAGAATCCTGAGGAAAATAAAGTTTTAGTTTAAATTACCCTGGGATGACTTTCACTGTTCTCTCTTGATGCACGCCAGGATCCCTCTGGTATTTGACCTGATGCACTGAAGTCTCTCCTCTATGAAAATTTATCTTTCTAAAACTGTGCTAAGAATACATCTCACTTTTGTCAAGTACCTCCCCCACCCCCTGCCAAGTCAACTGGAACAGACTTAACTTTATAAAGTTGTGAATTGGGTGGAATATATTCTCTTCACACTCTGCATAACTCAATAAAGGAAAATGGAAGAAGGGCTTAAATTCTCACCAAAATTGTACACGTTGAAGTCATTCTAAAATGGCTCTGTTTTGTTCACAACACCACTATCTCTAGTGCCCATTGGTTACGAGTGCTGGAGTTATTTAAAATCCTCTGCACTTCACAATAGCATGGGACTTGCAAAACTTCAAACACAGTAAATAGAACTGCTTTGGTGAATATGGCTCCATGTGAAAATGGCCTGGAAATTACATTTTTGCAAACATTTTATAAAAACAAAGGAAAGAAGAAGGCGACTAAAGGGAATTTGGTTATCTCCTTAGAATTGTATCTATGAAATACACGAATATGTTCTCTATATTAACATAATTTTTTTAAAATGATCTGGATATCCAAAGAAAATTCTGAAAGTTTAGAGACAGATTTTTTACAATGGAATTTTCTATGATGGCAATGAGGAAGCGATTCATTTTCCTCCCAAGGAAATAAGAGGCCAATTTGATATTTTACATTCTCCCATGATAATACTGCAATGATAGATCAATGGTAATTTTTTTTCTGATCTGATTTGACTGTTTTTGTCATTCACAATTCCACAGTTACTCTTCTTACCTAAGATATCTCTACATATTCTTTTCAGTCTTGATTTAATATCTACCATGTGCATGTCTAGGAACATATTTGTGCATGTGTGTTAAGTACTGATTTTTCCTAATCCTTTGTTAAGGAAATGAAAGAGCTGGTAGAGAATGCCTTTGGGTCAATCTAAAATCATGGATTAGAAAGCTTTGCTTCTGAGATAATTCACTAAAATTTTCTACGTGCTGAGAAAATGGGTATTCAGTCCCATACAGATCATTGGGAAAATGAACCAGACTTGAAATCTTGGCTATAAAAGTCACAGAGAGCATAAAACATTGTCAGGGATTTCACTGCAGTGATTCATAGCTGCGTAAGAATCACTTTGCAGGAAATAGGCACTTGGGTCCTCAAACAATGGCTCTCATTTTAGATTTCAAAAACTTTATATTGTATGATAAATCAAGTTGTTTTAGGAAGTAGGATAATCATACAGTAAACAGATACTGCAGCACTAGTGTTTCACATGATGCCTTACCAGTCAAGAAACTTTTGATAAATATTTGTTGTTTTGTGGAGAAAAATATAATTTCTTTAAAATTTTTACTAATATAAAGAGAGCAGATTTCATGTATTTCACAGATACAGTTCTAAAGATAACCATATTTCTCTCCATTCCACCCTCCCTCAATACCCCTCCTTCCTTCCTTTCTTTTCTTTTCTTTACTTTTTGCAATAACATACTTTCAATTTACTTTATTATCACAGACTTAATGCACCACTAACCATGATGTTCAACAGGTAAAAAGTAAAAAAGACTTCTGTTCCACAGAAATATAGACAAGGGCTACAAACAATAATTAAATCATAAGATGTCTGCTTCATTCTTATACTTTTTTCATATTCTATATTAACTACCATGTATCAGAGAAAACATGTTATTTTTTTGGAATGTCTTATTTCACTGAGCATAATGATATCCAGTTGCATCCACTTTGCTTGTGAAAGACAGGATTTCATTCTTTTTTGTGGTTGAGAAGTATTCTATCAAAAATACCATTTCCTGATTTCTCCTTTATGACAATCCAGTAATGTTAAATGGGAATTAAATATAAATTAACAATTCACTGATCTGCTCATTCATTCTTCAATGCCTGAAAAGCATTGAATTATTCCTGACATAATGGTGCTCACAATAGCAAGTCTTATAGTAATAGTAATAGTAAGTCTGATAATCTTGCTATCAGAGTGAAACAGTTTTATAAGAGGTAGTCTGAATTTTCTTAAATTAGCTTCTGAGACTAAAGTTTGTCTTGGGCGGGTGTTTCCAGATGATTACTATCTTGCTGGGCATGTTACCAATTCTGAAGTTTAGTGATGTGGTAGTAGTATCTAGGGAATTTGCAAATACAGATGGATAAGCCTTATATTGTACTTACTAAAATAGAATCTATTGAGTTGGGGTCTAGCACTACGGATTTTAAGAAACTGCAGATCTGATGAAGTCCAACTGGCATTCTGGAATCACTATTTAGGGATAGATTAGAATCTGAAACTGCTGTTAGTATAAAGTTTTATGTTCATGCCAGTTCAAAAGTAAACATCAGGGGACTGTTTTTCAGTGCCAGATAATTTTACACTAAGAGGCAATCAATCAAAACAGCCCAGTCCTTGGTCCTAACTCTTTAATGTTACATTACAATCTCTCTCCTGGGATCTCATCATTATCCTGTGGGTTTTGCTCCAATGAACCCTTGGCTCCTGGGCGTCATTCTGTCGGTAGTAAATCTCTTCATATTCCTTTCCATCACTCCTTTTCCTGTAGTCAAAGTCAACTTTCCCCTTGGAAATATACACGGTTTGTCTCACTCCCTCCAGTACTTTTCATTGTAAGAAAAAGATTATCAACTTCTCTACCCAACTCCTCTTGAATTGTTTAATCCTCATTTTCAGCCTCAACAGTCTTATGACCTTAGACCTTAGACCTCTGACACTTACCTTTCAAAGCGCATCTCCAAGAAGCTCCATGACTTCCTGCCCTCTGGGTCTAACAGCTGTTTGAATACAGTCTGCAGACCAGAGTCACTGGCCGGAAAGAACTCACCCAGACTTTACCAAATGTCTACACTATAGTCCAGGATCTAGTTTCTTAGAACACATGAACTTGGGAAAACTGCCATGGTCTCAAGTGACCCTGTTGATGGCTCTGAAGAGGGGATGAGAGATTTTTGAACCACAGGTTTTCCTCGAGGATGCATCAAATGTGCCTTCGATCGTCTGTTCTGCTTCAGAAAGATGTCTCACTGCCTTAGCCTGTGGAATGTACATTGTTTGTGTTGCAATGCAGAGGTTGAAAGGCTCTCCATGAAGAGGCTGATGCAGAGTCTGTCTGGACAATAACTTCTGCATGGAGGGAAACTGACTTTCTCCTCGTTATTCAGAGGTGGAGTACAACAGGCAACATTTTGTATCAAAATAGAAACACATTTTTTTAAAAAAGCATTTATTTAATGAATGCAAATTTCATAGGTACAACTTTAAGAATATAGTGGTTTCCCTACATACCCACCTACCCACCCCCACTCCTGTCCCACCTCCTACTCCCTCTCCCATCCCATTCTTCATTAAGATTCATCTTTAATTAACTTTATATACAGAAGACCAACTCTATTCTAAGTAAAGATTTCAACAGTTTGCACCCCCTCACACACACACAATGTAAAAAGTACAGTTTGAGAACAAGTTTTGCAGTTAATTCTCATAGTACAACTCATTAAGGACAGAGGTCCTACCTGGGGAGTAAGTGCATAGTGGATTCTGTTGTCAGTTTAACAATTAACACTCCTATTTATGACATCAGTGAGAAACACAAATTTTTATTTGTTCTTGTTTGTGAAGAGTGAAGAGAGAATGAGAGTTTTTCTTTAGTCAAGAGCAGTCAGGCCAGCGCCGCAGCTCACTGGGCTAATCCTCCGCCTGCGGTGCCGGCACTCCAGGTTCTAGCCCCGGTTGGGGGGCCGCATTCTGTCCCGGTTGCTCCTCTTCCAGTCCAGCTCTCTGCTGTGGCCCAGGAAGGCAGTGGAGAATGCCTTCCCTGCACCCGCATGGGAGACCAGGAGGAAATACCTGGCTCCTGGCTTTGGATTGGCGCAACGCGCCGTCCTCAGGAGCCATTTGGGGGGTGAACCAACAGAAAAAGGAAAACCTTTCTCTCTGTCTCTCACTGTCTAACTCTGCCTGTAAAAAAAAAAAAAAGTGTGGTCAATTGTTAATTTAAATAAAATATGTAGCTTATTTCTTTATCTCCAGCTACTCTCTGACTACAACAGGGTAGGAGACCTTGGGTTTGGCCTGCTTAGTTGGACCCATCAACCATCAGACAATGATATTATTATTGCTTTAAATCATAACTCTAGGTGATTTGTTATTTATCAAATGAAAAATTGATCTCTTTCTCTCCTTTGCAATTGTTTTGAAAAAAAGATTTACTTATTTAAAATGCAGAATGAAAGGGAGAGGGAGATGTATATATATACATATGTATATAGAGAGATCTTCCATCTACTGGTTCACTCTACAAATGGCTGCAAAGACCAGGGCTAGGTCAAGCTGAAGCCAGGAGCCAGCAAATCTATCTGGTTCTCTCACGTGGGTAGCAGGGGTCCAAGTACTTGGGTAATCTGCTGTCTTCCCAGGCATATTAGCAGGAAGCTGTATTGGAAACAGAGCAGCTCAAATCAGCCCTGAAATGTGAAATGTGGGTGTCAGAAGAGGTGGCTTAGCTTGCAGCACCACAATGCCAGCCTCCCTTTCAAATTTTTACTGTTGTTATTGTTGAAGGGAACCAGATTGCTTTTCCTGTAGCATTTCCTGCAGTCAAGATACTGAGAATTGTATTTGCCATATGGTTTAACATGATCCTCTGTTGTATGATTCATTTTTTAAAATAAAATTAAGGTGTAATTGTGTTAGAATGATTTAAAAATTATATAAAATTTGGGAATGCAAAACTAAAATTATCAAATGTGACTAATTGCTGTATGGCAAAAAATCAAACTGAAGTGTTTTTCTGCTTGCTTGCCAGTTTTTGTGTAGCTGTATATGAAAATTCATAGTGATTATTAAAATTCATTTTTATAATAAAAATGAAGCATAAGAGTAGTAAAATATACTTAGAAATATATACTTAGAAAATTTAAGAAATATTATAGGCATTATTTTAAGAAAAGATAAACACTAAAAATTGGTGAAACTTTATTAATTTTTTAGTCTTGAAAACACTATTTAATGGAACCTTAGAGTGTTACATATTTTGATCTTTGTTAAACAAGGAAAATTTTATAAATCTTCTCTTCTTTCAGAATTATTTTTAAATTGAATTTAAGTTGAAGAATATTTTAATATTTATCCCAGTCCTAAAAACTAAGTTAATTATGCAGCTGATTTTTATGCTGTGGGTTGTGATTCTGTTAGTCTTTAACATTTTTTTCAGGTGTGGCTTGACACTCAGCAAAGACAAATACTGTGGAAAAAAAATCCAAGCAAATACAGAGGAATATACAGGTTTAACTTACTGACTGTGGGAATCAATGAGGGTCAGAATTGATTTTTTCTTTTATTTGGCTTATTAGCATAACTTTAAATCAACCTAAAAATTACTTCTGCTTTCAGAAGTCTTAATTCCTGCAGAGTTTTCAGCATCTTCATGAAGGCTGACACTGCCAGGCCATTAGTTTTTGATCTTTTTGCTTGAATAGCCATTGTTTTCACTAGGGCCTGAGCAAAGCCAGAAGAGCCTACATGAAGCTCTTTCTCCAAGCCCCTGTTTAAAGAACATTTTAAATCTCATTTATAGGAGGGACAGCCAGCATGTCCATTAACACACTGGAATTAGCGAGCATGTCCATTAGCACACTGGAATTCGTGTGTCCACTAACACACTGGAATTAACCAGCTGTCCACTAGCACACTGGAATCAATCAGAAAGCCCATCAACACACTGGAATTGGTGTGTCCATTAACACACTGGAATTAACTGATGTGTCCATTAGCACACTGAAATTAACTGGTGTGTCCATCAACACACTGGAATTAACCTGTGTGTCCATTAATACACTGGAATTAACTGGTGTGTCTATCAGCACACTGGAATTAACCGGTATGTCCATTAGCACACTGGAATTAACCAGCTGTCCACTAGCACACTGGAATTAACCAGTGTGTCCACTAGCACACTGGAATTAACCAGCTGTCCACTAGCACACTGGAATTAACCAGCTGTCCACTAGCACACTGGAATTAACCAGCGTGTCCACTAGCACACTGGAATGTGCACATTGGGCCAGAAGCACAGCAGATTGCAACAGCATTTCTAGACCAAACCTTTGGTGACACAAATGCTTTATCTGTACTTAATTGAGCTGAATATAAAACTGATTTAGAAGAGTGCCTATTTTATTATCTGAGTGGCTTACATTTTTAATAATCTAATTTCTTTCCTGAGATGGCCCAGAGAAAGTGCTTCTGTGGATGGAGCCGTTGGTGGTCACAGATGGTCTGGGATTGAAACAGCAGGGTCTTCTGTGACCTCTTTCAGTGTCCGTTGTCCACATGCAAGACCTCGGTTGGAGTTTAGTCTCACCACCACCTAACTTCTCAATCCCCAGGGGCCTGTAACAAGACCAGACAGCCAGGTGGCGTTAGCATAGTGTCTTTATTATCATGAAGGGGACATTTAAATTATAACCATTAATATAGATCACTCCCTCCCCCAAATAACCTGGTTACTAAGACTTTACAAAATCTTTACTTTCTATTTTTTAATTAATTAATTATTTATTTATTTAATTTTTATTTGACAGGTAGAGTTATAGACAGTGAGAGAGAGACAGACAGAGAGAGAAAGGTCTTCCTTCCGTTGGTTCACTCCCCAAATGGTCACCATGGCCAGCGCTGAGCCGATCCGAAGCCAGGAGCCAGGTGCTTCTTCCTGGTCTCCCATGCAGGTGCAGAGCCCAAGCACTTGGGCCATCCTCCACTGCCCTCCCGGGCCACAGCAGAAAGCTGGACTGGAAGAGGAGCAACTGGGATTAGAACCTGGCGCCCATATGGGTTGCCACGGCACTGCAGGCAGAGGATTAACCAAATGAGTCATGGTGCCGGTTCCCAAAAATCTTTATTTTCAAAAGTAAAGATTAACCGACTGCACCACAGCGCCAGCCCCAACAACATTCTTCACCATAAACAAGTGTGCATTTATTCCCCTACTAGCTGGGTTGTGAGCTCTTTAACAGAAGGTCTATGTTTTATGGTTTATTTAATCTTAATCCTGGAAGTGTTTAGCACTGTTGTCATGCAATGAGTAGGATGCCCTCCCATGGACTCCTACCATCAGCTCCTCATTATGATGGGTTTTAGGTTAAAGTTCAATTTTATGGCAGGTGGAGAATCCAAGCTTGAAAAAAAGTCCATATGCAAAATATCCTGGGATTTTTAATTGATTAAAAATTTTTTTTTATTTGAAAGGCAGAGTGATAGAGAGGGATGGCAGAAAGGAAGGGTAGGAGAGACAGTGGGAGAGAATGAGTGAGAGAGAGAGAGAGAGAGAGAGAGAGAGAATCTTCCATCTCCTGTTGCACTCCCCAAATGCCTGAAGCATCTAGGTTTGGGCTGTGCAGAACCAGGCGCTGAGAACTACATCCTGGTCTTTCATGTGGGTGGCAGGGTCCCAAGTTCTTGGACTATCTTCCACTGCCTTCCCACATGCATTAGCAGGGTTGGTTCAGAAGCAGAGTAGCTGAGACTTGAACCAGAACTGCTGTTTGAGATATGGGCCTCCAAAAATGCAGTATAACCTGCTGTGCCTTAACACTGGCCCATGGGATTTTAACTCGCCCCCAAGCTTAACATGATCAAAAGGTGAAGAAGGAAAAAGAATCTCTTTGAAAAAAAGAGTACACAGATTATGACTGAGAAGAGATCTGGTTTTGTCATTTATTGGTTTTCTCATCTTGGACGTTTTCCCCCTTTGTGTTCTAAAGTGAAGTGGTCAAATATTACTTCTTTTCTTAATATAATATACTCAGAAATATTTGACCTTTTCTCAAAGAACATTGCACATTGAGCACAGAAATTCTGGGACCCTATACATAAGTTGGACAGCCACATTTTCTTTTTTTAAGATTTCTTTTATTTCTTTGAGAAGTAGAGTTACAGACAGGGAGAGGGAGAGACTGAGTGAAAAGTTTTCCTTCTGTTGCTTCACTCCCCAAAGGGCCGCAATGGCCGGAGCTGCTCTGATCTGGAGCCAGGAGCTTCTTCCAGATCTCCCATGCAGGTGCAGGGGCCCAAGGACTTGGGCTATCTTCTACTGCCCTCCCTGGGCCACAGCAGAGAGCTGGACTGGAAGAAGAGCAGCTGGGACTAGAACAGGCGCTGATATAGGATGCTGGTGCCACAGGCAGAGGATTAACCAACTGTCACAGCACCAGACCCCCAGACAGCCACATTTTCAAAGTTTACTGTGCATTCCCAGAAATGCAGTGAGATTGGGGAAAAGTCTGGAAATTGAAGTCAGGCAACGACTAACAGAAACAGCATGGAATGTCTGGTTTCTGGAGTGGAAGGCTGTTATGAAAGATAGAAGCATAGCATGTGGAAATGCCTACCTTTGCTGTACTTGTATAGAGGAACTTCTGTAGAGAAAATTTTAAGAAGGAAGTGTTTGGTTCATCAGGAGAAAGGAAGGTTTAACAACTGGAAGACTTAGCAAAAATGACTACCGTGGGCCTTTTGTGCTCACCCCTATGAATGCACTAAACCCTTTCCATTTCCTCTGTTGGTTGTAAATGGATCCATTGACTCTGGATCTACAGTTTGTCAGATTCTCTTTTTCCTACACAGGTGCCCACAACGTGCAGAGAGTTGGACTGGAAGTGGAGCAGCCGGGACTCAAACCAGCACCCATATGGGATACCAGCACTAAAGGCGG
This sequence comes from Sylvilagus floridanus, assembly GCA_949820135.1. NCBI lineage: Eukaryota > Metazoa > Chordata > Mammalia > Lagomorpha > Leporidae > Sylvilagus > Sylvilagus floridanus. Next base: position 21,691,571 of record OX463229.1, read on the forward strand.
GGCTTTACCCGCTACTCCACAGTGCCAGCCCCTCAGCATTAGTAACTGCAGATTTCCCATATATGATCACTTCATAATTTATTTAAACAGAAATTTGTGGCTAGATATTAACTGCTTCCATATTCCAAGAAATGCTAAAATGAATACCTTTGCACACATCAATAAGTGATGTCTGTAGGAGAAGCTAAAATGCAGAAGTGGTCCCAGTTTTTGAAAATATACTCATACGTGTCTTCTAGAATATTGAATTTCTATTTCGTATGATGGAAGAATTTTAACTGTGTTTGCTCCTGGGGTAGAAATTGGGCTTTAGGAATGGAAGAGATGTTGTTTCCTGGTATATTCAATTGGGCTTTAGGATTTCTTTTACCTTGTGTATATGATTTATTCAGTTACTTATCAGATATGGAGAAGATTCTGAAATGGAAGTGAGGAGAGCAGGCTGCAGAGCCTTGTAGAAGCTGTAGTCCTGATTTTAAGGGGAACAATGTCTATTCGTGCATATGTAATTTGAACTCACAAGAGAATGGAACAAAGGGAAGAAAAGCTATAAATTTCAAAAGAGGAAAATAAAATAATGCTGTTGGGAAGACATCAAAGATATCTGAATTAGTTTCTAATGATTTTTCTAAATTAGCAAAAATTAGATTCAGATCCAGGAAGCATGCAATTAATATTCCATGACAATGCTATTTAAACTAAGAGAATGTGGCCTTAAAAATTAAAATTTTGACAAGAAACACACATATGCTTTTATTAGTTTAAATTCTATCTTTCCTTCCTGTTAAAAACTGCACAACTAGGCCAGCACCGAGGCTTACCAGGCTAATCCTCTGCCTATGGCGCTGGCACCCCAGGTTCTAGTCCCACTTGGGGCACCGGATTCTGTCCTGGTTGCTCCTCTTCCAGTCCAGCTCTCTGCTGTGGCCCGGGAGTGCAGTGACGATGGCCCAGGTCTTTGGGCCCTGCACCCACATGGGAGACCAGGAGAGGCTCCTGGCTTCCGATCATCGCGGTGCACTGGTTGCAGCGTCATGGCGCACAGCGGCCGTTGCGGGGATGAACCAACGGAAAAAGGAAGACCTTTCTCTGTCTCTCTCTCTCACTAACTCTGCCTGTCAAAAAAAAAAAAAAAAACTGCACAACTCTGCAATTCTCTTAGAGTATTACATAGTGCCTTTTTGAAAATTATCTGCTAAACATACATGATTGAGTGAAAAACCAAATCACCAAGTAAAATTAAACAAGCAAGTGTCTGATTTGTACCTCATATTCCAGATATAAAACAAATTGCTGAAAATGTTATGAGATTGGCAACTGTGCTAAGAAAGCAGATTCTTGCAGATAATATGATATTATTTAAAGTTTGTGCCAAAAGATTGAGATTCCTATTTAGCTTGCAAATTCAAGAATTATTTTCTTTTGGACTTCAGTAGAAATAAAATGGGTAGAAGAGTTATGTGACGTATGAATCTGTGGATGTATGTATTCTAGTTAATTATAATAAATAGATATTTCATCAACCTTCTTTATTTTCATATTTTGGTTGTATTAAGATTATTCAAAATAAAAATGTAATAATAAAGTATGTGGGAAAGAAAATGAGGACTTCGACACATTTAGTTGCTTTCCTCAAACAGAATTTGCCATTGTGTGCTGATAGATTTTTGTCACTAAAGTAGCAAGACTTTTACTGACTGTTAATGGTGAAACTTGTCTTCCCAGGAAGCTCCCAGACCTCTTTACATACTGCTCCAGAAGCATCTTTTCAGTTAGGCCAATCTGACCCGTCTCTTTTCAAGACATTCACCCACCCACATCTTTATTGGAATTTTTCTTGCTGTCTTTGGTGTGCTCACTTTTCATATCACTCTCTAAATTTCCTTATCCTTCTTATGTTTCTGAATATGTTTATCTCCGCTCTGGAAACCCAACTTCCTTTCCCTTCAACTACCCTCTCCCAAGACTATACTGGAAAGCCCTCACTTTTTTGATATGATCAATTTTGGCATCCAGGCTTCTGACCCGAATTCCTATCTTTCCATCAAATTCAGTTACCTAAGCAATTATCCAAACTTCAACTAATCATGAACCAAAAAGTCGTGCCCTTTGCCCATGGAACACGGGGCAGTGTACATGTAGCACCTGGAATGCTGCTGTTGAGCTGTACATATTCAGTAAATATGTGTGAGCAAATGAAAGTACTCACAAGAAACTACTGACCATAAAAGGGCAATAATGCAACGAATCATTAGGCAAGACTAGAGACTCAATTCCCAAGGATTTAAAAGCATTCATAATAGACTGAGTAGAGGAAAAACTTAATTAAAAATTTAGAATCTATAAAATATTTATGAAGTACTTCTGTGGTAAAACACATGAACTGAAATGTATGATTGTGTTAATTATTAATTATTAAAATCATAGTAAATTTTAGCAGTGGTAGCTTAAAGAAAAACAACTTACTTTCTTAGAAAGAACATGCTTGTATTAGCTCCTTCAATCACACCCAGAAGACTTCCTCCTAGACTGTGGACCTCTGGGTAGATGTTTCGTCTTTGCTTCCAGTGTCGTCCTCTCCTTTCAGCTACCCTCTTCCGGGACTACACAGAGAGATCTTGCTTTTGATACAAGCAATTCCAACTTCCAGGTTCCTGATCATAACTTCCTATCTTTCCCTCAAACACAGCTATTCAACCAGTTCTGCAAATGTAATCTAACCATCAACCAAAGGGCTGAGCCCATGCCCACTGAACATTTTTCTGAGCCTCAGAGCATCAGCCCGATTTTGCAGTAGCTTCTCATCCTTCAGAAGTTGGATTTTATGATCACTTCACTCACTGTCTTTCTAAACAGTATCAGTATTTGTATTAGTTCCCTGCTAAATTTAACACCAATATTAATGACTAAGCATTCGTGAGCATTTGCTGCCTGTCCATGGCTACCTTAATCTCTGTGCATGTTGTATTTGTTTAGTCCTCACAATTCCATAAGGTAGTTTCTGTGTCGTCAACATTAAACATATGAAAAGATTTAAGGGAAGTATGGTTACAAGTTTTGCTTAAAGTCACAGGACTGAAAATCGGGTACCAGAGTTTGGGCTCTTGGTGATATTTGCCCTCACCAGTGGATTAAAACTGCCGCTGCAAGATTACTTGACTCACCCTGTGCTAAAGGTAAAGACTTTTCCTTTTCTCCAGGGCAGGTGGATGAATGTATATTTACGCTCTCCAGATTCAGCTGGGCTCTTAACTCTTCTCCAAAGGTTCCCAGTTGGCTGGTTGTATCTCCAGTCTTCTCCAGAAACTCTCCCAAGTTCTCTGTCTTTTGCCCAAATGTCTTCCCCCTATGCTCTCCTTTTTCAAATATAACAATGACCTTTGTGTTAGAAAGGTAAACTAAAGCAGAGTAAGACATGGAGTTTATTTGAACACACAACAATTCATGAATCGGGAAGCAGGGAATCAAAAGTGGTTCACAAGTTTCATTGAGAGAATGCACAAGGGAGACTATTACAGAGGGAACTCAGAAGTAATGCAAAGGAAATATTTGGTTATGGTTGTAAAGTTGTCTTCTTCATCCATCCTGTTGGAAATTCCCTATTTATGTAAGTTCACTGACTGCTTCTGATAGGCTGAGCTCAAGTTCTGTTTTTGTTAATGCTTGTATTGGCATTCACAGCAAAATAGCTCATGTTTCATTTAGATCTGAAATGGATTTATAAGGTTAAGGTCATTTATGAGGTCTCATTGGGTTTGCTGGCTCAGATTCCTCAGACCGGGTCTCCTCTGTAACTTAGTTGAACCCTTGTTTCATGGAGAAAGAAGAAACTGTCAGGCACATTTATTCCCTCACTACCAGGGAAATGTGTTTCTCTTCCTGTTGAGTGCTGTTTCCTTTAGCCTGGCTCTGATCCTCGCTTCCTCCCGCTCACGCAGGAAGCAAGGAGACCTCTCCCCCCTCACTTTCATAGACCACGTCAGCCTTTTCTGTGATAACAGCCTAGGACTTTGCCCTCACTTCTACGACTGCTTCAATTCTCTGTTGCTGCCTTTTCTTTCTCCGTCTTACTCATCCACTCGTGTTTGTCAGGATTTAGTTCGAGGCTTTATTCTTTTATCACACTACACACTGCATTTAGACTCCATTCTCCATTTCCACAGTTTCAGTTACTGTATGTAAATCTTGGGTTAAAAATTCTCCTGAGGTTTAAACCAGTTATGTAATCATGTTCTGGATTTCTCTCCTTGAGTGTTCTAAAGCTGAACTCTCATTGTCCTCCACAACCCTTCACGCCCTCCCATAAAATGTCTCAGGGAATCAAGATCATGATCCACTCTGTTGTACAAGACAAATGTTGTCTGTCTCTTAACCCTTCCATCCCACCAGACTTCAAAACTCACTCATTTTACCTATTGTAGGTCTTTGGAGTCTACCTACTTCCCCCATCCCCCAGCCCCACCCCCTAAGATTTGTTTATTTGAAAGGCAGAGTGGGAGAGACAGAGACAGAGATCTTCCATCTGATGGTTCAGTCCCCAAGTGACTGCAATGGCTGGGGCTGGACAAGGTTTAAGTCAGAAGCCCGGACGGAGCTCCATCTGGGTCTCCCACTTGGCAGGGACCCAGTGTTTGGGTCATCCTCCATTGGCTTCCTAAGCACATTTGCAGGGAGCTGGATTGGACAGAGCAGCTGGGACTCAAACCTTGCCCATATGAGATGCTGCAGTTACAGACAGTGGCTTAACCTGCTGTGCCACAGCATGAGAGCAGAATCTATCTACTTAGGTCAGATAATATTTCTCTGATACAGGTAATTTTATATATGTATATGTGTGTATATATATATTATATATATAATATATATATATATATAAAATGAGAGAGAGAGAGAGAGAATTGTCAAAGCTTCCTAATAACTCTTTCTTTACCCAATATACTCATTATATGCTCATGATAATTCACATTCTTGGGTGCCAGGGCTGTGGCTCAGCCAGTTAAGCTGTGGCCTACAGTTCCAGCATCCTATATGGCTGCCGGTTCGAGTCTCGAGTGGTCCACTTCTCACCCAGCTCCCTGCTAATGCACCTGCAAAGGCTATAGAAGGTGGCTGAAGTGTTTGACCTCTGCCACCTATGTGGGAGATCTGGATGAAGCTGCTGGCTCCTGGCTTCGGCCCGGACCAGACCTAGTTGTTGTGGCCATTTGGGGGAGTAAAACAGTGGATGCAAGAGCTCTCTGTTGCTCCTTTCTCTCCATAACTCTGCCTTTCAAATAAATAAATAAAACTTTTAATTAGATAAGGAAAAAACATTCTTATTCACTGAAAAATACTGTCTTCCTGTATAAGGTGTCTGAAAGTCTTGGCCTGTTAGTGAGAGTAGTCTAGGATTTGGGTCCAGAATCTTTTTTTTTTAATTTTTTTTTAATTTGATAGAGTTAGACAGTGAGAGAGAGAGAGAGAGACAGAGAGAAAGGTCTTCCTTCCATTGGTTCACCCCCCAAAATGGCCACTACGGCTGGCCCTGTGCTGATCCGAAGCCAGGAGCCAGGTGCCCCTTCCTGGTCTCCCATGCGGGTGCAGGACTCAAGCACCTAGACCATCCTCCACTGCCTTCCTGGGCCACAGCAGAGAGCTGGACTGGAAGAGGAGCAACCGGGACTAGAACCCAGCGCCCATACGGGACACCAGCGCCGCAGGCAGAGGACTAACCAAGTGATCCACGGTGCCGGCCGGGATCCAGAATCTTGAAATCCACCTCTTGATGTCTTTCCAGGTAAGGATAAGACAAGTATGTGACCTTTCAGTCTGAAGATCTGTGAAAGAGGCAAGCGAACTGCTCTCCAAAGATCCACGTACAGCTATGAAGCAGGGGTAATACGACAGTCTCCTGTTGTTTTACTCAGTGCTCAGTGGGGGACGGGAAGCATTACAGGAGGAACCCACCAATCACCAGCCCCTAGCAGTTCAGAAACGTAGCCAGGCAGGGGTCTCTAGTTCTGCTCCCTAGGATATGGGCTAGGCAGGCAGCCAGGTAGGTCTTGGTGAGCTGGAAGTCACAAGGCCCTAGTGACTGTAATTCTATCCTCCAATTTATCAATTAAAATGCCTCCTTTCCTGGGATGCATCTGCTTCATCTGGGACCTAAGACAACACCATGAAAATATGGATCTTGAGCTCCATGCGGAACTTGTGGAGGTGCCAGGTAATACCCAGGTGGCTTCATACCTGGAGAGGCACTGCCCGAGCTCATAAAGGAAACCAACGATTGGGAGGGGGTCTGTCTCCATATCACGGCTGGAGGGACTGCCAAGTGCCCTCCCTGTCTCCCTCCCCCCACCCCTTCTCTTTTCCAGCAAATCTTCAGGCCTACTGCCCACTCATGATGGATATTTCTCTGTATGGGGCAATTCATGCTCTCCTGTGTGTGTGTGTGTGTGTGTGTGCACGCGCACATGTCTGTTTTCATTTTGTCACTGTTTAAATAAACTCTATCATGTTATGCACTGTATTTATGTCGGCACTAAAATCGCTTGCCTATCTGCCTAACAAGAGCCTGGAATAAAAATAAATACCCCTCCTCTTCCACATCAGCTGGGAGTGGGTTTCTGTGGCTCTAGCCCCTTTTTCTGGGCTCTCAGCTCCATATCTGAGTCACCTTGCTTTTTCTTTAAGAATGGTCAATGCAGGGTGGTTTCCTACTCTGGTTCCTCCCCTTGAAGACCAAGAACACCTCTAGTCATTCAGCTGAACCTTTCTACATCAAAGCTTCAAAACTTCGGTGCCCTCTGCTGACGACACCTGTGTCCCGGAAGCTGCTCTTGGCAGTGTGCTGGGGCATGCTCTTTGTGGCTACAAGGAAGAGGGCACAGAAAGAGGAGCAACAGACTCAGAGGCAGCAGCCTAGTCTGTGCCGATGGTGGCTTATACTCCTGCTGCTGCGTGCATACTCCCTCCCGTCCCCAGCATCACAGAGTTCTTTCTGGTGTTGGTAGTGGGAGGGTTCAATGTTTTTCTTAGCCTCAATAATTGGACATGACAATATCAAAACAAAATCATATCAAATAACAAAAGGCCTTCCTTCCCATTCAGCTCTATTTTTGTTACTTTACTGATAGGAAAATAGCTTGGTCAGGATAATTTCCGCAGAAAGAAAAGGTTATACTCTTACTTCCCCTCACATGATTGAAGAATCACTTCATGAGTGTTGACCATTCTTCCAGCTGAAGGAAAAAAAAATAAAAACATAAAGTTTACCTGCACTGAAGCCACGCACCAGCTTTCCTAACCCCCTAATCAATTCAGAGCTTCTAAGGTCCACAGCTTCCCAATGGTTATCTTAGGATTAAATGAAAATCTCTGAACCTTGAAAGCTGTAATGATCCAGGATCACATTAATTTTGAGAACAAAACAATCTTTAGATGCACTTGCCTGAAATGACACTCTTGCTAAAGAATATGCATTAATAGGAGCTAGTCTGGCCTTTAATAATGCAGTTATGTTGCTCTGAGAACATATCAATTCCATCAGAAGCCTCTTTGGGGATAGACAAACCACCACTTCCATATATCTTTCCTCTAGAGCCCTCTTTGGCAACTCTTTCCTAAATCTAGTTTAGCATTTTGTGCAGCTCAGAGAAATACAAATAACTCGTATCTGTCCTTGAGGAGAGAATGCTTATAAAGCAGCAAACAGGAGTGACTGTGCATGCTGGGCAATTTTGCTCTTCTTTAACAAGGGTCTCCTGACCTAGGTAGTGTTAGAATATTTAAAAATACCTTTTTTCTGATAGGTAGTATAATATTTTCTGTTAGAATCTTATTAAAGATAGGCAAAATTATGCATCCACAAAAGGTCTGATTTTTTCACCTTTTTCAAGTAAGGCGCCTGTAATTTCAATTCTCTTCTATACTTCAGCATAGAGTTCCTGTGTCAAAGCCAATGTTCAATCCACTCACATTGTCATGGTAGAAACTGGAATTTTGTCTTTCTCAGGCATTAATTTTGAAAAAAAAAATCACTATGTCTTCTGTGTTGCTTCTGAACATGGTGTCTGCAGTGGTTGGTTTTGTAGTTGCTTTGTTAGACAGATTTAGGTTTTTCTGAGCCCCCTTCCTTTCACAGTCCTGCATTAGATTGACCAAAAAGGAAATCTGGGTAAGGTGTGGAAGATGAAAAGGGAGAATCAGTTGGGTTCCCTGCAGCCAGTGTGGGGAGGTACGGCCAGGACCCGAGTCGAGGGCAGGTTCTGGCTTGTCCCCTCTCTCGCCATCCGTCATCCTCATTGCTGGGCCCATGACCAGACCTTACAAGGCTGACCCAGAGAAGCAGCAGCTACACACAGGAAGCAGCTTTGAAGAGGCTCCTCTGCTGGCAAGCTTCTCAGTCCCCATCAATAGCCTAACTGCCCTCATCCCCTTGCAAGCTCCAACTTGTCCACCTGCACCAGAGCTCTGGCAGTCACTGGCTCCAGTAACAGTGCTGTAATGAGCATGCAAAATCCTGGGGCAACAGCATGGAGGGAATACCTAGGAATATTCCAAGTGTCTGCTTTGAATTAGACCCGGTGAACATTTATCTGGTAACTGCTAACCAGTGTTATACAAGACCTAAAATTATAATTCACATAATCTTGGTTTACTCAAATTTGAATTTTCAGATTGAAGCAGTGTAAAGTATTTTTAACATTAATACTTTTTTTATATTATTGCATCAGTACATTCATACATTTTACATTATTAATATAAAATATTGAATTCAGCTTTATTATTTTGACACAGCTATACTGTACTTTAACCATAGTGTTATATAAGATATTATATATATATTATATTATTGTCGGATGTAGGTTGGGGACATGTACCTAGTTATCATCTGTGGACTTTTTCAGTTTGCACATATGAGTGAAAATTGCAGGATGCTTACTTGACGTTTTAACCAATCATAGCTGTAAAGTTATGTTGTGGGATGCCATTGTCATAGGGGGCATCTTAACACACTGTAGTTCTATATTGGACCCATTTTTTAATATTTTGAATGGAAGTTGACAATTGATTCAGCATTGAGTGGAATTACTAGTACCTGAATAATAGCAGAGAAAAACAGTTTAGAAGAAGTTATGTATGGTACAAATTTCATGAGGAATGGCAGCTGCATTTCACTAGGATAAAACAAAACAAAACAAAACAAAAAAACTGGTTTTTTGTCGTTGTTGTTGTCTAAAAAGTTATCTAAAGGAAATAAACTTAAGAGACATTTTCTGGGGCCAGCACTGTGGCGTAGTGGGTTAGAGCCCTGGCCTGAAGCACCTGCATCCCATACGGGCACCGGTTCTAGTCCCAGCTGCTCCATTTCCGATCCAGCTCTCTGCTATGGCCTGGGAAAGCAGTAGAAGATGGCCCAGGTCCTTGGGCCCCTGCACCCAAGTGGGAGACTTGGAAGAAACTCCTGTCTCCTGGCTTCAGATCGGCGCAACTCCAGCCATTGTGGCCGTCTAGGGAGTGAATCAGCAGAGGAAAGACCTCTCTCTCTATCTCTATTTCTCTCTGTACCTCTTTCAAATAAATAAAATAAATCTTTTTCTTTAAAGAGACATTTTCTGAGAATTCACAGGAAATTTATTTCCTTTCAACAACAGCAACAACAAAAAATCGCAATTAGCCACTTACAGTGAAAATTTAAAAATACAAAACACGAATGAGCTGAAAATAGAATGAAATGTGTAACAAGAATTTTAAGTAATTTTTACAGAATCTGAGTTTGCAGATAAGTAGGAATTTTGCATCAAAAAGGAAACAACATTCAGGTGGAGAGATGTCAACACATTATATTAAGTTCACCTTTTTATTTTTCATTTTTATGGATCTACTGTACAATTGAAAATTATGTGGCATGTGTTATATCTCTTTTGGACGGCACTGATCTAAGGAATATGTGAGAACTCGAGTGAAAGAATCTTTCACACAAATCCAAAATGGCAGAAAGGGTTTCCTTTCAGTGTTCCATCTCTACAGGGATTTTTGCAAAATGTATTTTAGTGTTTACTAAAGATTTATCTTATGTATTTGAAAGGCAGAGTTACAGACAGGGAGAGGGGGAGAGAGAGAGATTATCCATCCACTGGTTCAAACTCACCAAATGGCCAGAAGCCAGGAGCTTCACCCAGGTCTCCCACGTGGACGCAGGGGCCCAAGCACTTGGGCCATCTCCTGCTGCTTTCCCAGGTGCATTAGCAGGCTGCTAAATTGGGAATGGAGCATCTGGGATTCAAATCAGCACCTATATGGGATGCTGGCATCACAGGTGGTGGCTTAACCCATTATGCCACAACACTGGTCCCAAATATTTGACATTTTACTATTAAAAATACTGGCTGCTTGTGCCTATAGATATCAAGAAGCAGAGAAATACTAAGGAATAATTTTTATAAACTTAGCAAGTGGGAAGAAAAAATCAATAGTTATTGTGTTACCCTAATGCACTATTAGCTTTTTAATAGCTTTTCTTTTATAGCACAAAATATCATCTGTAGTAGAAACATCTTTGAATACATGAAAAAAGACACTGTTGGAAATAATGACTTATCTAAGCACAACTAATATAAAATCACACAGTTTACAAAATTGAGAAAGCTAAAGTTGCCAATGACTGTCAATTTTCACAGGTGTCTGGGACCAAATATTTGGTAAAATAGCAATAGTAAATATGACAATGTCTTTATTGTTTCATTCTTGATAACTATATTATTTACTGTTCATTATTTTCATATATGCAGAATAATATTTGGTAGCACTGATGTATTGAAATATTAATAGTTGATCTTATCCACTTAAGAATTAATTTTCTTTGGCTATGATATTTCATTTGTCCACTTCTAATGAGATTGTATTGTTTCTGGAATGACTTATCAGATAAGTTAGCTCTTTGCAAAAAGTATACCAATTCACAGGTCTGGTTACCACATGGGAGACCCAGAGGAAGCTCCTGCCTCCTGGCTTCATCCTGGCCCTGCACTAGCTGTTGTGGCCATTTGAGGAGTGAGCCAGCAGATGGAAGATCTCTCTCTCTCTCTCTCTCTCTCTCTCTCTCTCTCTCTGTGTGTGTGTGTGTGTGTGTGTGTGTGTGTGTATGTGTGTGTCTCTCTGTCTATCTTCTTGCTCTCTGCAACTCTGCTGTTCAAATAATTGAATCTTAATATAAATAAATCAACAAATAAATAAAGGTTGGGTTACCAGACTTGTCAACCAAATATAGCTTAATGGCTACTCATATCCTCTTCAGAAATTTAGACCTGTTCATCCCCTTCAGGCAATTTTAAATCTGTCAGAGACATGACTTGCTGTTTTAATGAACAGGTACCCAATGATCTTAATGCTTGTGAAAAGTATTTGCTCCTGGAGTTGCCGATCACCTTGGCTGACATTTGGTATCTTCTCAAGGGATCTTTGGAAGAAGGGAATTAAACATTTTAGAAACAGCAAAACTTACTTTGTGTCATTCTTGAAAATATTTGTCAACTTCAAAGAAACTTAAGTTTAACAAAATATTATGAAGCAGCAAAGCTAAGGTATAGATCAAATCTAAAGGTATAGATGCTCTTGCTGTCTGAATAGGTTTATAGGTTCTGTGAGCACAGAAGTTGGAGGGGGCCTTCACAGACAAAGCCAGATGCAGAACAGTTTTGGTACCTACTTCAGGTTATCTCAGTCCTATTTGTGGAGCTCACATGGAGGACGGCCGACAGACATGGGAGTCACAAGTTAAAATGCACTTCTGCCATTCTTTTCATTTCATGATCTTGACCTTGCAAAGTGGAAGAAGAAATGCCAAAAGCAGTTGTCATGTAGAAGATGCACTTGTGCTACCTGGTTAAACATCAAGCTATGGAATACAAAGGAAATGGGGTGTTCAGAGTGGCAGAGGAGGGTGCCTGGTGAACATTTGCCAGGCAGCACAGCAACCATTTAAAGTCTCCGGAAATTGTCCTCAGACCACAGAGTGAAAGGAGAATGGTTCGCTCAGAAAACCACCAGATCTTATGAAGAACAGCAAGGGTCTGGCCTTTGGCCATCACCTGCTTTCCTAACTTTCACCCCTAGCTCTGTGTTGCAGAAGCTCTGCTCTGGGTGTTCATCTCTGGACCAGTTGCCTCCAAGAGAAGAGGGGCTCCACGCTGGGTTTCCATCTCCCACCCTCATCCTGGTTTACCATTGTGGAAACAGCCTTCCAGGCAGAAGTAGCTGAAAGACACAGCTTTCTTTACTTCCATACTCAGTTCCTGTTCATAAATGATGAAGCTCAGCCCGCCAGAAAACAAGCTGAAATTACCAGGACCCCAGCTGCGGTTGCTCCAGCTGGCTTATGTCATACAGGCTGCTAGGGAGGTCTGGAGAGCTGGAGGTACCCGCAAGCCACTCAATCCCCCCACCCCATCCTGTGTGTAATCCTATCCTCTTACTTGCCAATCAAAATGCCCCCTCTCTCAGGATGCATCTGGTTCATCCAAGATCTGGAAAGAAGATGCCATGAAAATTTGGATATTAACTCTCAAGTGACATCACATCTGAACAGGCACCCACCCCCTACCTCATAAAAGAGGCCAGCAACTGGGGTGAGTTCTCTCTCTCTCTCTCTCTCTCTCTCTCTCTCTCTCTCTCTCTCTTTCTCTCCTGCCAAAGACCATGGCTGGAAGTGAAGTGGGGGATATTGGGTTTAGTTTTTTATTCCTGGTCCCTGCCCTCTGCTTAGAGAAATATTATAAGTACAGGCACATGTATGGTGCACAAAGTGCTAAAGTTTATTTAGAAGGTGAGAAAGCAAACCCACATACACATGGGCATAGTGGGACAGAAGGAGAAAGGGGTGGGGAGGGAAGCAGAGCAGGGCAACTCAGCACCTCCTTTTGCCTTGGTCTCCAGGAAAGAGGGAGGGATCATCTCCCAGCACCTCCATTTATGAGGAAGTTGCCCGGGAGATTTAGGACACTACTATAAAATGTCACGTGGAGCTTTATATGCATATTTACATGGTGACCATTCCCCAGGTCCCAGGTGAAAACAAGGCATCCTGGGAAAGAGGGCTGTTCTGATTGACAAGTTGGTTAGAATTAACATGGTGCAGGGGTTTGTGGCTCTGCTGGCTGCCTTATTCCATACCAGAGGGACTGCTGGAGGCCTTCTCTGCCTCCTTTCCCTTATTTGTGGCCCATTGCCCACTCATGATAGTGTATCTGTATGGGGCAACCCATGCTCACGCATGTGTGTGGGTGTGCGTGGGTGTGGGTGTGTGGGTACTCACTTTCTCACCGTTGGAATACGATTTGCCTTAAGGTGTCAGTACCTAGAATTCTCAACTGCATGCATAACAGCGGGCTGGAAGCAAAGAGTGAAAGTCAGGAAGTCCAAGTGGAGAAGATGAGGGGCAGCCATCCTGCTCTCCCTTCTGCCACGACTCAGAGAGAGCAGTGTCACTGTAGGAAAAGCAGGTCGCACCCCCAGTTCTGCTGAAGCTGTGCTGGGGCTCTGCCCTAAGGTTAGGGACCTCTGAAGCTCTGCCTGAGGAAATCGGTTTGACATGGAGAATTCCCTGAAGGAAGGAAGATAATGGATGAGCAACCAGAACTTTAAAAGTAAAGAGAGCTTGAGAAAGAGAAGAATCCTCCTAAGACCACAGCCAATTCTTGGGGTGAGGAAGGCTGCACACAAATGCTGGGCTACGTCCTTTTAGGAGCAATGGGAGCAGGCTATGAGCACACTCACATCCCCCAAAACCCCATCCAGACCCACAAATGCAGGATGGGACCTTGTCTGCAATAAGGGGGTTAAACACCACCTTTGATAATAAATAATGGGTTTTGATCTGGGAGATATCCTACCAAAATAAATACAAAATAAAATCACAATAATCCATGACAGTCTGAGAGGCAAAAGCTACTCCTACTTGGGAGGTTCAAAGGTGGATGGTGGTGGTGGGGACTTTAAGATACTAGTCCTTGGGTTAACATAAGGCAACAACACAGACTCCCTCAACTCTGATGAGAACCACAAAGCTGTGTTACATTTAGTAACCCAGTGGCTTATGCCAACCCATAGGTGACACCTAATGACATGGAACTGTGTTACCTGGCTTTTTATTCCAGACTCTTGTTCCCTGGGAGGATAAGAATTCAAAGCAGGAGTAGGATTTACTTATGGCCAGAGTGAGTAGACATTCAGGGTGAGTGTAGGCAATGCAATCTGGACAGAAGCTCCCCGTGTGAGGGCCAGAGAGAAAAAGGGCTGCCCATGAGGAAAGAGTGTGAGAAAAGGCGAAATAGGGGATGCTCCCTACCCAGTGTTCCCCTATGGGGTGAACAGTGGTGCCCCAGTTGAACACACCTATGGGGTGGATTGTGGGCGGAGTTTATGTGGTGTTTTCTGGGAGAGCTTCATGGTGGCTTCAACATGGAGCTCAGTGCCCATGTGATCGTCACTGCATCTTCTCCTTCCTGGTCCGGAGGAGTTGCGATGCACCATGAGAAAGTAGGTACCCGGAACTGGCCTGTGAGGGGTGGAGTCAGGCAGCAGGGCTGCAGAAAATGGTCCAGCTCACTTACTCCACATCTAACTTCACCGCCTATTGTGGGCACCTATCATGAGGAGTCAGGCCAAGATTCACAGACAAGGGAGGAAATTCTGAGCAGGGAGTGCAGGGGCTGCACACATGGGTGGGAGAGTTAGAATTCTCAGAAATAATTAAACAAATCAGCAAAGGGCAGAAACAACTCCCTGAGGTTTATCAGTGTCCAGATTTGCTGAAAGGTATTTAAAATATTCAGCTTCCAACAAAAGTAAAACTGCCATCAAATGGGAACTGTACACAGGAAAATGTGGGAAGGAATAAAAATTCCCTTAAAAGGGATCTTGGTGATAGGATGATGAGCTTGAAAGCACTTATTAAAGGGGCCGACACTGTGGTGCAGCGGGTTAACGCCCTGGCCTGCACGCCATATGGGTGCCGTTTCGAGACCCGGCTGCTCCACTTCTGATCCGTCTCTCTACTATGGCCTGGGAAAGCAGTAGAAGATGGCCCAGGTCCTTGGGTCCCTGCATCCGTGTGGGAGACCCGAAAGAAGCTCCTGGCTCCTGGCTTCTGATCAGCACAGCTCTGGCCATTGTGGCCATCTGAGGAATGAACCATCAGATGGAAGACCTCTCTCTCTCTTACTCTCTGCCTCTCCTCTCTCTGTGTAACTCTTTCAAATAAATAAATAAATCTTAAAAAAAGAGAGAAAGCACTTATTAGCACTTATATTCAAAGGCTAGGAGAAATTATGTCTAACGAGATAAAGGAAAGTATAATCAAGCAGTACATATCAATAAAGCTAAAAAGATTACTAAAAAGAGGAAATGGAAATTTTTGAGTAATTCTAGAGCCTAGGGAGATTACTGACACCATAAACAAGAGTGTCAAATTATTAAGTCAACAACAGGAGTCACTGTGTACTTACTTCTCATGTGGGATCTGTCCTTAATGTGTTGTCCAATGTGAAGTAATGCTATAACTAGTACTCAAACAGTATTTTACACTTTATGCTTCTGTGTGGGTGCAAACTGATGAAACCTTTACTTAATATATACTACATCGATTTTCTGTATATAAAGATAATTGGAAATGAATCTTGATGTGAATGGAATAGGAGAGGGAGCGGGAGATGGGAGGGGTGTGAGTGGGAGGGAAATTATGGGGGGGGCATTGTAATCCATAAACTGTACTTTGGAAATTTATATTTACTAAATAAAAAAAGAAATTAAAAAAAAGATGAAGATGAAGAAGACAACAGCAACAACTAGGAGAAGAAAGTGTCAGAGCTGAACATAGACCAGTAGAAATTACTGAAGATCAATAACGGGAAGAGAATAAAAGCTTAGAGGATTGGGAATGCTACTAAACACATAAACACATAAAAATACATGTAATGAGTGTATCAGAGAGAGAATTAAGGAGGAAAAGTACAGAGAAATATTCCTAATTAGGAATAAAAAGGTTGATTGCACATTCAAGAATCTCAACCAACAGTAATAGAAATGGAGTGACACTGAGAACCAGTTGTTTTAAAGTCCAGCGTTGAGTGACAAGGGCAGATTGTGAAGCAGCCAGAGGAAAACAGCTTGTTATATACAAGAGGTTCAATACCATGAACAGTTAACTTCCCACCAGAAATGGTGGCCGGAAGAGGCACTGGAAATTCATCATCTAGTGGTGGAAGTGAAAATGAAGTAAAAGACCTTATATCCAGAAAAACCACCCTTCAAAAATGAAGGAAAAATAAAGACATTGCTGGACAAATAAACACTGGGAGTCTAGAATGCTGGAGTTCCTTCTTTCCAAGAAATAACAAAGTCCTTCAGGTTGTAAACCAGTTAACACATGCAGCATCCCTAATCTGCAACAGAAAACCCAGAGTGCTAGTAAGAGTTGTTATGCTGCTAATTATAAATGTAGCACAAACTTCAGACTTATTTTCCTCTCTTTTCTGGGACGATCTAATAATTAATTGCATTGTCTTTTGGTAACTGTGGGGAAATTGGGCCCACGAGCCCCTCTGGATAATAAAATCTAGAGATAGTCACAAGCCTCTTATAAAATGACTTAATTTTATTTTTTTAAAGACTCATTTATTTATTTGAAAGTGATACAGAAAGAGAAGGGGAGAGAGAGAGAGAGAAATATCTTTGACCCATTGGTTCACTCTCCAAATGGCCATGACAGTTGGGTCTAGGCCAGGCTGAAGTCAGCAGCCAGGAGCTTCTTGGAGACTCCCACATGGGTGCAGGGGCCCAAGGACTTGGGCCGTCCTCACTGCTTTCCTAGGCACATTAGCAGGGAACTAGATTGGAAGTGGAGTGGCTGGGACTTGAATTGGTGCCCATATGAGATGCCTGCACTGCAGGCAGAGGCTTAATCCTCTACATCACAGTGCTGACCCAAATGATGTAAATTTTTATATAACCTACAGATTCCTTCTTGTATAATACCTTCTTTTAAAAGCTGTATTTATTTATTTGAAAGACACAATGACAGAGGTAGATGGAGAGTGAGAGACAGACACAGAGAAAGAGAGACACGGAGAAGCAGCTAGGCAGAGAGTTCCAGTTCACTACTTCACTCCCCAAATACCCACAATGATTAGGGTTGGGTCTGTGCCAGAGCCAGGGGCAATGCAGATTTCCCATGTGGGTGAGACAAAACCAATCATTTGAGTCCCCACTGCTGCCTTCCAGGGTCTCCAGTGGCGAAAAGCAGGAACTGGGAGCAGAACTGAGACTTGAACCCAGGCGTTCTGAAATGGAATGTGGGCATTCCCAAGTGGCATTTTAATTGTTCTAACAAATGCCTGCCCCAGTAATTTCTTATAGGAGGATAAATGACAATGTAAAATCAAGAAAGTGAATTCAATATTCCCCTTTTCTAATGGACTATGGGGAATGTCACTTTGCTTATATTGCATTCCCACATGAAACGCCTGATCCTTCTAAGACCCTGATAAAATGATTACTTGAACACCATGGAAAACGCAGACACACAGATAATTAGAAAGAGAGGGAGAAGGAGAGGGAGAGGAAGAGAGAGAGAGATCCTGCCTGGTGATTTACTCACCAAGTTGTGTACCTGACACCAACCATCTGGGACATCCGGATTCAATCCTTGCATCCCAGCTGGCCATTGGGAATTTGGGGGAGTGAATTTTAAGAATCCTCAGAGCCTCTCTCTCTCTCGGTCTCTCTGCCTCAAAAACAAACCTGAGAATGGTGTCTTATCCAATGCTTTGTTCTTTTCAGTAAATTAAAATCTATTCATGGAGTTTTTTTTTTTTTACCTTGGCCATATGTTACATTTACTAGATGATTTTACAATATGGTACACTAGTGCCAATCAAGATAAATTGTATCTCTAGGTCACGATCTGGGTGCTGGAATTGTTCTTTAAAAAGCTCCCCAAATTATTCTGGTATGATATGTCCAATATTGAGGCCTGAAGTTAGGACATTGGAATAATCTGATTTCTTCCATATGAGGAGATAATTCCCTCTCTGATGATGTCCCCAGCTGTGTGAGATCTGTTTAAATTTTGTCGCTTGAATATATCGCAACTTCATCATTTCTGTCTGACCTCATCAGAAATAACAGGCAAATGACTTTCTAGCTCTCAGCTTAGAGCTGAAAGAAAACAAAAGATGAGGCCGGTGCCGCGGCTCACTAGGCTAATCCTCCGCCTGCGGCGCCAGCACCCCGGGTTCTAGTCCTGGCTGGGGCGCCGGATTCTGTCCCAGTTGCTCCTCTTCCAGTCCAGCTCTCCTGGCTCCTGGCTTCAGATCAGCGCAGCGTGCTGGCCACTATGCGCCGGCCCTGGCGGCGGCCACTTGTGGGGTGAACCAACTGAAAAAGGAAGACCTTTCTCTCTTTCTCTCTCACTGTCTAACTCTGCCTTTCAAAAACAAGGGGGGGAGAGCTGTGATGAACTTATTAATCACTTGTATTTCATTTATGGATATGAATAAACAAAGAAACATATATTCATTTTCTTAAATCGTTTAATATATCTAAATTCTGTTGCCAATGTCACTACACATAAGTATGATATAAATTACTGTATGAGCAATAAGAATATAAAAACCAGAACTAAAGTGATCGATGATTACAAAGAACTCAAGCATTCTGGAAAGCTTGAAATTACAGTGGAATTAATCAGTCATTTGTTTTTGTGTACAGTAGGCATGCAGTTATTCAATGCAGAGTTGTTTAGTGTCTCAGTGGATAGGGCTTGGCACTAGCAATCTAATGAGAGGATATTTTATTGTGGGTTGGATTTGCATGTCATTGATACTTCATGATGTTGAGCACTTATTCACATACCTTTTGACCATTTGTCCATCTTCTTTAGAGAAATGCTTATTCTTTTATTTGATTAAATTTTTATTTGAGTTATTTGACTATTTTTGCTTTTGACTTGTAGGACTTTCTAATATAATTTGGATATTAACCCTTTACCAACAATTAATGGAAAATGAAATTAAAAGATAAGTTGATTTTGGTGTAAAAAATTGAAATCCATGCATTTAAGGAACTTTAAAAAAATCATGAGAAATGAATATATAGAAAAACAATGCATGAATTTCAAAAAAAATTTCTGCATCAAAATCAATGTATATTTTATTTTAATTTTCCATGAACATTTTGAAGTACCCTTGTATATACTTTTTCTTTCTTTCTTTCTTTCTTTCTTTCTTTCTTTCTTTCTTTCTTTCTTTTCTTGCTTTCTTTCTTTCGTTCTTTTTTTTACAGAGAGAGAGAGGAAGAGAAGAAGAGAGGGGGAGGGAGAGAGAGATCTTCCATATGCTTATTCATTCCCCAAATCACCAACAATTGTTGGGGCTGGGCAAGGCAGAAGCCAGGATCCAGAGCTTCCTATGGGTCTCCCACATGGGTTCAAGGGCCCAAGTACTGGGCCATCCTCTGTTGCTTTCCCAGGCACACTAGCAAAGAGCTGGTTGGAAGTGAAGCAGCTTGGACTTGAACTGGCATGCTTATGAGATGCTGGCACTGCAGGTCGGGGCCTCAACCCACTGCACTACAGTGCCGGCCCTTCATGTCAATTTTATCATTGAGTTTTGTAGTTCTATAACATATACAATTGGGATTTGAATACAGTTGTGCTGAATCTGTACATGCATTTGGATGGTATGGATACTTTAACAGAATTACACCTTCCAAAACTTGAACCCAGTTTGTCTGCTCATTCATTACTTTTTATTGCCTTCACCAATTTTTTATAGTTTTCAGTGTACAACTGAAGTTTAGTCTTTTATTCTTTTTGATGCTGTTATAAATGACATTGTTTTCTATCTTGCTTTTCAGAAATCTCATTGTTACCTGTATAGAATGCAGTTGAATGGGGTCTGCAATGTGATGCAGTGGGCTAAGCCATCACCTACAATGTAGCCATCCCTTATGAACTCCGGTTCAAATCCCTGCTGTTCCACTTTGCCTGGGAAAGCAACAGCAGGTGTTCCAAGTATTTGGGTCCCTGCAACCTACATAGGAGACACAGATGAAGTTCCAGGCTCTTTTCTTCAGCCTGACCCAGCCCCAGCCATTGAGGTCATTTGGGAAGTGAATAAGCAGTTGGGAGGTCTCTCTCTGTCTCTGTCTCTGTCTTTCCATCTTTCTCTGTAACTCTGACTTTCAGGTAAGTAAGTAGAAGAAATATTTTTAAAAAACAAATGCAACTGATTTCTGTGTGTTGGTTTGTATCAAGAAACTTTGTTGAATTCATTTTTAATTTCTATTTGTGTGTAGTCTTAAGAGATTTCTACAAGAAGTTTCAATCTTTTGCTAACAGAATGTTTATAGCCCTTGCTTTCCTCTTTGGGTTTTTCTTGTTTACTTGCTGTGGCTAAGACTTCTATTATTATATTGAATGGATACTGCAAGAGTGGATATCCTTAGCTTGTTCATTATCTTTAAAAAAAGATTTGATTTCAATCATTGAGTATGATATTAGCTATGAGCTTTTTACATATGGCCTTCATTATGTTGAGGTAAATTCCTTCTACACATAGTTTGCTGAAGATTTTTATTATGAAAAGTTTGAATTTTATCATGTGTTTTTTCTGTGTTTATTCAGATGATCAAGTGATTTTTATACTTCATGCTATAAATGTAATGAATAACATTTATTGATCTGTGTAAGAGGAACTATTCTTGTAACCCAGGGGTGAATCCTGCATTTAAGGAATTAACAAATGAACAAACAGATGGGAAGACTTTGATCATCTATCTCTGCCTTTTTCTCTCAAATAATAAGAACACTTTGCAATCGGAACAGTTGCAATCGGAAGAGACTTTTCTGTTTTAGAAGCATAGATTTTGATGTTTTTATCTTACAGTTATTAAATCCACCATAGTTTTTATTCAAGACATTTTCACTAATTATAAGATGCTTTTCAAAATTTTCTGGAAATTTTAGCAAGCCTCATCTGCAAAGTGGGAGAAGTATTTGGTGTATGATTTTTATTAGAAGATTATTAATATGATTGTATAAGTATCTACTAAATTTTGCAATGTTGAAGACCTTTACCATGTGTCTTGGCTGTTGTGGGTCTTTTTGAAAAAAATAAAAGAATTATTTTATTTATTTGAAAAGCAGAGTTAACGAGTGAGAGAGAGGGACAGATAGTAAGAGAGGTTGTCCATCTGCTGGCTCACTCCCCAAATGGCCATAATGGCTGGGGCTGGGCCAGACCAAAGCCAGGAGTTTCTTTCTGGTCTCTCATGTGGGTGCAGTGACCCTAGCAATTAGGCCATCGTTCTCTGCTTTCCCAGGCATATTAACAGGAAGCTCAACTAGAAGTAGAGCAGCTGGGACATGAACCAGTGCCCATATGGGATGTGCTGCAGGTGGTGGCTTAACCTGCTACACCACAACACCAGGCCCTGTTGCAGGTCTTAAGAACCATTTTAAGAACACGTTTTGTCTCTGTGGAAGAAAAAAGTCTTAATGTCAACTCACAACTTTCCCTTGATTCTTTTCTTTATTATTTAAGCTTTAGGAAGTTAGGAACCATTTTCTGGGGGTGACTTAGTGCATCCCTTTGAATTTGCTCCCCAAGAATGGTAAAGAATGGTGTTGTGTCCATTTTACTCATATTTTCAGACAGACTTCTGTACCAGGGTAGGACTAGGCAAATGTTTCAAGGGAGAAAAGATTGGCCTTGATCAACATTAACCCACTTTTCCCCAGTCCCCCTTCATTTTTCTGGACTTATGCTTACAATTTAATGTTGTCTGTCTTCTCTGAAGGTCTCTAGGCTGTTAGGAAATTCTAGCAAACCAAAGTGAGAGATGTCCAACTATTGCATTCAAGCCACATAATCCTAAACTTTTTACCTGTGAGAATTGGATAAAGAACTGTTTCTATATTTAAGTGACCTTTAGAACTATGGTCACTTTTGATCCATCATCCAGAAATCTCAGATCCATATTCCTTCACTCTCTGTTTTCATCTCTGCCTTCCCTTTCATGCAACCATCGGAGATATGGTCTGTTTCCATTTATCACAGATCTAATAGTGCTAACTTCAACTCATTCATCAAGCTCCTACATTATTTCCTGGCTTTTCCTAAATTCCCTGTCTTGCTCAAAAAAATAAAAAGATTTATTTTATTTGCTTTAAAGGCAAAGTAACAGAGGAGAGGCAGAGAGAAATCTTGCATCTGCTGGTTCACTCCCTAAATGGCTGCAATAAAGCCAGGTGTCCAGAAC
This sequence comes from Sylvilagus floridanus, assembly GCA_949820135.1. Classification (NCBI taxonomy): domain Eukaryota; kingdom Metazoa; phylum Chordata; class Mammalia; order Lagomorpha; family Leporidae; genus Sylvilagus; species Sylvilagus floridanus. The sequence goes on from OX463229.1 coordinate 21,713,873, forward strand.
TCCATCCAGTTCTCCCACTTGGGTGGCAGGGACCCAGGTACTTGGCCCATTCTCCACTGCTTTCCCAGGTGCAGTGGATGGGAAGTGGAGCAGTCAAGACTTGAACTAGCACACCAATATTGGATACTAGTGTTGCAGGAGGCAGCTTAACCAGCTGCAACACAATGCCAGTCCCTTCTTGCCTTTTTCACCGCATAGACAGTTGTTTCTGTTGTGTATGATTTATTCCCCTGTGTCTCTCATCTGCATCTTTGTAACAGATTGAGTTTGCCTATTTTGTAATGCTACTTCAAAAACCTGCACATTATCAAACTACAAAACAGCACTTGCTCCTGTTAAGGCACTCTGAGGCTCCCACTGTGGTGTTAGGTATCACCTACATTAGTCAATGATACTATATGATATTCTATAGTATGTCAAAGTGTGATCCACTAACTGGCACAGTTGGCATCACCTGGGAGAGTTTTGGAAACAGAATCTCAGACTTGTACCCAAAGACTATAGAATCTGAATCTGTACTTTAATAATAAGATCCTTGGCCGGCACCGTGGCTCAACAGGCTAATCCTCCGCCTTGCGGCGCTGGCACACAGGGTTCTAGTCCCGGTTGGGGTGCCGGATTCTGTCCCGGTTGCCCCTCTTCCAGGCCAGCTCTCTTCTGTGGCCCGGGAGTGCAGTGGAGGATGGCCCAAGTGCTTGGGCCCTGCACCCCATGGGAGACCAGGGCACCTGGCACCTGGCTCCTGCCATCGGATGAGCGCGGTGCGCCGGCCGCAGAGCGCCGACCGTGGCGGCCATTGGAGGGTGAACCAACAGCAAAGGAAGACCTTTCTCTCTCTCTCTCACTGTCCACTCTGCCTGTCAAAAAATAAATAAATAAATAAATAATAAGATCCTTAGCTTCTTTGAATGCACATAAAACTTGAAAAGTACAGCAATGATCCATGAACACAGTCTTACTAGCAGCTTCTTTCATTTTTCTACTCTGTTTCCTCCTTCTAACTGCCCTGAGAAAGCCCTTCTCTTACCTACCTGTTAGTAATTGGACTATGGGCTGGGGTGGAGGAACTTAGTAGTTGGACAGTCAGATCTCGAATGACTTCAAACTGAGAGGCTGTACTTCCAGGCACTTTTCTTTCTTCTTCATTGCTCTGTAACATAATCTGTAGCCTTTAATTACAAGTAGATAACTCTTTCCCACTAACCTACAGCATAGATAGGAAACCTAACTACACAGCCTTCTGCTTTTCAACTTTCCCAGACATGCTGAAGCATCTGATGGCTGGTATCAAGTGTTTTATACACCTTGCGATTATGTCCCAAATATTAATTATGGAAGTGTTTCCTTCTATGTGCAGTTTTCTTTTGGCTGAATTCATCACTCATAAATTTCAGTAGCATGTGTGCATATTATATACCTTTTTGAACTGCCTCTTGGAATCTCAGGTGCAATTCAATAAGCATGTGTGACTAACTCCTTCCTGGTCAAAGTGATTTTGCCATCTGAGATCAATAACATCTTAAACCTAATGTCTATCCTTGCTTCTAGACTTGGATTAAACATCATGTGACAGGGCATGAATTTGTCTCCATCTAGCTCTCAAATGGGATGGATGATTCAGCCTAAACTATAACAAAATCCAACTGGGGATAATTTGACTGATAAGAGAGCGAGCAGACCAGAAGAATCAGATAAACTATCCTTCACCTGCTCTAGCTGATGGAATTCTCCAAGAAGCAATCTCACTATTTATCACCTGTGTAGGTTGCTGCACGTGGCCAGGGGGTTATCTGATAAGATCTCATGGAGCATAAATCTGTGCGGCCATGTATCACATTTTCTACTTCCTACCCTTCTCTACTTTGTTTTCTTCAGATTTCAGCTTCAAATAAATCACTAGCTGTTAATCCTTGCCCCAGCTGCTGTTTTGTTGGAAACCAGGGTAGTACCACACAGCACACTTTAAGGAAGAGATTTGAAGATGGGTTGTTCACTTATGTAAAATGCTAGAGGCTCCCATGCTGGTGACAGTGGTATGACATTAACTTCTGGCATGCTATGGCATCACAGTAGCCTCAACTTTCACTGGTTCACTGGGAAGAAGTGCAAGTGGAGAGAAAGCATTTAGAAGTACAGAATCTGCAGTTCTTCATTACTATGGAGACAGTGATCATATTGCTGATAACAAAATGAAATAATTGCTTTTAACTGTGCAGAAGATTTTGAAAGGAAAAAGGTTTGGGACAGTTAATTGAGAACTTAAGAATCATGTTTAAAAGTCAGAGGGCCCATGTGGCAAGCTACAAAGGAGATTTTTATGGCCTGCAGCCATGTGCGGACTTTGCCAAAGCACTAGGTCCTAGAATTTGGCTATTTACTTACGAGGAGACGAAATCCTCAGGCTCAATAGGTCTTCTGTCAAAGACAGGGTCCTGATGAAGAAGGGGCAGAACTCTGAGACCTGGGAGGGTAACATTTCAGTGAATGAGCATGAAAATCTGGGACTCTCTCCAGTCTCCTAAGTCATCCTGGCTAGCAGAAGTCATTTCCCACAGCCAGAAAACAGTGCAATGTTTCTGAAGTAGATGCCATCTAAGATGATGTCTGCATTCCACAGGACTCATCACCACTGCCAATCATTTCTCCTAAACCTAGAGCAAAAATTAACTCTTAGGACAACATGGGCAGAGAAGCACAACTAGACCTTTATCAGGAAGGAAGATGCTATATTCCAAAGGCATTGCAGTGTTCATTTAGCATGTGCTGACAAGATCCAAGGAAGCATGGGTAGAAACAGGTTTTGATGATGTAACCTTGGAAGAGGATTGGATTTAAAGCTGAATGGGAAAGAATTCATTGTCATGAGGGTAGACAGGTTTCATATTTTGGCAAGAACACTTGGAGCCAGGGAATCTGGTCCCATATACCCTAATAGTGTTTGAAGACTCTTTGTGGAGCAGCATGTCCTGAGGACTGTTTCACATTTCCACAGCAGTAGTATTCAGTAGGAGGTTCTGAACTGAGGGATAGTCTATGAAGGTTAACCCAAAGGACCCGTCTAGGAAAGCTATCTAATTAATTGATCTAGATATGCCTCTGAAGAAATTTGATTTTTAAGAACTTCAACATCAAAGATTAATTTGCAAAACAGTCTCCATGTCTCAATAACTTGCAGTGAAATTTCTTTTGAATGACCATGTCAGCATCAAAGAGTATCTCCTATGTATACTCTAATAAGTAGCATCTGCAATCACTTCCTGCTTATAAAGTCATTAAGTAACTTCCCTAAGACCAGTTAGATTGGATAAGTGGATTTCCATTTTCCTGCACGGACTCTCACAGTCAGCTCAAATCATGCATTGGGAAAATGGTCTGATAGTACTGGCTTTATATCAGATACCAAAATTAGCCCCTGGTGAAACTGGGTTGTGCCATACAACAAAAGTTACAGTGTCCTGTACATACTTGCTGACTTGTTGGCTATCTCTTTTCATTGGCATATCCAACAGAGTTCTAGTTTACAATACTCAAGAAGGTATCTATCACAATTAGTGAGGGCCAGTGTTACCTCTGCCCTACCCCACCCCTACCTTCTAGCCAACAAATGTATTGAGGCAGAAGTTAATTGGTTTTGCATTTGCTTTTGCTTAGTGGCTTGCAATTAGCAGATAGTTTCTCCAAATTCTGAGACACTTGAGACTAACTTGCTGATTACATGGCTAGCAGCAATCTTTTAATGATGGAAAAAAACCTACACCTGAGTCTGCGGGAGCAGCTTCATTTTTTATCATTTCTGATTCCAAGAGAATTTAGTTGAGAAAAGTTACATCTACTGAATGTCAATTTACATGTCTTAGGTTTTAAATCAAATGAGAATATGTCAGATCCACTATGGCAGAATAACAACTCAGAATGATCTACACGAATTTTTGACTCCTGGAACCTATTGTGGAAACAGTGCTGATTCTCATGTACTGGGTGGGACAATATTAAACATTACCAAGGCATCTTTATTCCAGATGCATTGTGATGTCCCTGGGGAAAGGACTGGAAATTATTAAACAAATAAAGATACAAGTTCTCTCTCAGTCACTATCAATACATTTAGGCCTAATGCTTTCATTATCTTCAACTAGATAATTAGATAATTATCTTCAACTAGATAATTCTAATTATCTTAGAGTATTATCTTCTGAATAATTTACCAAATTATCAGGAAAAATAAGGTTAGAGGAAAACTGACACAATTTAATGAAATGGTGAAATTGTAGACTTCAGAAGTTTTTTATTTTTTGCCAAATGAAGCGGAGCTCATCAACTAATTATAGGTATATACTGAGCCCTTATGCTGTGGTCACATTACTAAAGGTAAATAAAGCAGACAAAAAGGAAAACGAAGAATGAGTACCTGCATTAATTTCAAGTTTTAAAGTTTACAAAGGAAGAATATCACAAATATCCAGTACGTTCTAAAGCAGAAATTCTCAAAACTCTTATGAAATTAAGACCGCAAAGAAAAGTATCAGATGTAGCTAATATCTGTAGTAGTCAACACGTCATTCCTATAATGAATACCTGAGGAAGGCTGGTATTATTGTAAAAATACATGGATTTTGACTCATGATTCTAGAGGCACAAGGTCCAGGGTTGCATCTGATGACAGCTCTGCCAACAGAGTCCCAAGGTGGCACAGAGCATCATCACGTGGCAGGAGCCCGGAGTGTGCATCTGCTTTTCATGTGAAGTCAGGATTCAGTTATGGGGACCTCACCCTACTGTCCTAATTCAATCTCATCATTTACTAGAGGTGCCATCTCTGAATCTCAAGGTGGGATAAAGTTTCCACTGTCTTAAATGCAATTAGCATAAGAGATTGAGGCTTAAACTTTTAAATGAATTTAGGAGAAAACTCATATCCAAAACCCAGTGATATCTGCTAGTATTTACCATGTTAAAAGTCAAAGTTCAGGCAATTAAAATTTTTATTTATTGGTTTAAAATAGCAAAAATACAGCCATTACATGTTAGTAGCACATTTCATGAAAAATAGCTGTTTTCTAAAGCAAAAAATTAATAGGAAGAATTGCCTTATTAATTGTAAATCTTGTTAGTGCCTGGTTTAGAAAAGACAGCTGTATTCTTGCATCTGCTTTGACACTTAGTCTGTTGCAAAATCACATACCACATAGCCTGGGATATTTCACTGTACACTCATCAGAAAATGAGTCTAAAATTGACAATAATATCTTGTATTATTATGAAATATTTTTGTCTTCATGGGCCCCCTGAAATGGTTTCAGGAGTCCACAGAAGTCTCTGACCACACTTTGAAAGCCCCTGTGGTGAGTAGAGGTGGTAACTCAGTATTATCCACTAACACAAAGTTAAAAAATGCAGACACTTGATTGACATGGTAATTATGCTGAACTCTATTCTTGTTATTGAAATCTGCACTCTAAATGTCCGTATTAAAATGTTGACCTAGTGTTAGCAAAATGAACACAATCTGGGGTTGGCATTATGCCAAGGCAATCAAAGCCACCATCTGCAATAATGGCATCCTATATGGATGCCAGTTTGTGTCCTGGTTGCTCCACTTCCAATCCAGCTCCCTGCTGATGACCTGGAAAATGCGGTGGAGAGAGGCCCAAGTGCTTGGGTCCTTGCCACCCACATGGGAGACCTGGAAGAAGTTCTTGGTTCTGAACTTTGGCTTGGCCTAGCCCCAGTTGAAGTGGCCATTTGAGGAATGAACCTGTGGATAGAAGATTTTTCTCTCTTTCTCTCTCTTTTCTCTATAACTCTGACTTTCAAAACAAACAAACAAATAAATAAATGAATACAACCTATAGGAAGTTTAAGTATATTTCATATACTTCATATAGGGAGGTATATGCAAACATATATATGACTTTTTGCTGTCTATCTTGTTAAATTTTCAGCAAAAGACAATCGTTTTCATTTTAGTTTTTGTTTTCTTGTACAACATTGGTTCAACTTCAGAATGCAGCCTCAGGGAGCCAGCGCTGTGGAGTAAAGCCGCTGTCTGCAGCACTGGCATCCCATTTGGGCACAGGTTTCAGTCCCAGCTGCTCCACTTCTGATCCAGCTCTCTGCTATGGCCTGGCAAAGCAGTAGAAGATGACCCAAGTACTTGGGTCCTGCACCCACATGGGAGACCCAGAGGAATCTCCTGGCTCTTAGTTTCAGATGGGTGTAGCTCCAACCGTGTGGCCATTTGTGGAGTGAGCCAGCGGATGGAAGATTCTCTCTCTCTCTCTCCTGCCTCTCTGTAACTCTGCTTTTCAAATAAATGAATGAATCTTTAAAAAAAAAAGTAGCCTCAAGCCTTCCTCATTGTACTAATTATCACTCCACTTTATTATAAACACTTCAACTTTCGAATTTTGCTATCTGAAAAATTTTTTGGTAAGGAGCTGCCATGTGCTGAAGCATTAAGACAGGCTCTTAAGACATTCAAGACTGCATTGAAGACAGATGGAATATTTAAGACCCACATCAGAATGCCTGGGTTTGAGTTCCATCTCCACTTCCAATTCCAATCTCCTTCTAAAGTGCACTTGTGAGGCAACAGGTGATGGCTCAAGTAGTTGGATTCCTGCTGCTCACGTGGGACAGCTGGATGGAGTTCTTGACTCCTGGCTTTGGCCTGACCCAGCATTGGCTGTTGCAGGCATTTAGGGAGTGAACTTGTGGATGTAAAATTTCTGTCTGAATCTCTCTGCCTTTTAAATAATATTTTTTCAAAAAATGAAAAAAAATCTTACACAGGTGCATAATAGGACTATTATTTTTCCAACTGAAATCTAGGAATAAAGACTCTGTATCTTCTGCACCACCCCTCCCTTTTTTCCACTTTTCTAATGCTTTTGCTCAGAATATTCAGAAATTAAAATGATCAAAGGAAAAGTGTTCCTGAACGATACCAGGAAAGACAAGGACTGTTGATATCCAAGGAATGTAAGGATCCCAAGATGATCATTCTTTTTTTTCTCCCCATATTTCATTTCTCACTTAACCAGACTGATAAAATCCTCATGTTTTGGGAAGGAATGTACTTAGCTCTACAAGCAGGCTTTGTGATGGCTGGATAACAGGCTGCTTATTTTGTGGATGGCTCTTTGGTACAAAGAAGCAAGTGTTATTAACAGTAACACAATAGTGTATCAGGTAATAGGAAACCCATGAATAGAAAGAAAGAACACAGTTGTAGAACCGGAAGACAACCTGCATTTCATGTCAAGGACAAAAGCAGCCTGTTCAGCTCTGCCATATAGAACTGCAGTAGCCTTCATGACACCTCTGCAGCTTCAAGTACGTGACGTCTTCACAAAGTTCATGGAAAAGACATGTTATAGAAAAAGGTCTATACTAATTTAAAAAAATGTTTTATCCCAAAGTTAATTCCACTATCCCATGAGTTTAATGTTTTGGTTTTGCATTGTTCATGAGTCATTCTTTTTTATCTAGCGTTAGATATAGTCATATAGTTTTTTTTTTCATATAGTTTTTAAAAGGATGTGAAAAATAACCTGCTTCAAGTGTCTAGGAAGAACTCTTGAGGAGTGCAAAGTGAAGCCTCATCGTAGAGCTGGGAACAGGTGTTACTGAGTGAGTTTGCTGGAGCAGTGGAAGTCCAGCTCCCAAAAACCTGAGCTTGGCTCCTTTTCCACAACATATAAATCACAGTCATGGAGCAGAGTCCACACTGCATGGATTACCCTTCACAGTGATGGAAATTTTTGCACCCTGAAAGAAGAAAAATGCAAGTTCCCAATTCCCACTCTATGCACTAAACTTACATGTTGGTGAAGCAAGTCTTCAAGAGCAACCGTAAAAGCTTTGACAGTGATCATAATACCAACAGTCGCTTACATGACTGGAAAAACATCTAATTCATCTAAAATTTGTGTTTCATCATTATGCTAGGAAAGTGGAAAGATATTTTAAAATAAGATTAAAGCAGAAACATGTTTGCCTTATAGCTGCTGTTTTATTTGGAAGCACTCTAAACAAGCATGGCCAAGTTGAATCATTCATCTTTGACTCAATTTCCATCTTCAGACTGTTGCTCACTAAACATCATGAACTGCACCCAACACAGCTATCTCAGAATCTGCTTTGATGTTTGTTTTTTCTCTCCAGTCCATTTTTTTATAGAGTCATGAAATAGACATTAAAGGACAACATCTGAATTTCTGGAAATTGAATCAGCTAGTAACATTTGCAGAGATTACCTTGTTTGTGACTTATCTGATTGTTCCGATGAGATCCACAACCTCCCGTCAGGGATGTCCTTGTCCTTTCCTTGGTGTGGGAGCCCCAGCAGCCTTCTCTGGAACACGCAGGTTAGGTCAGGCCCTAGAACATGGGGATACTGGGAGAGTAGGCTTGTCAATTTGCTGCTGATGGAGCACTAAGGGAGAAGGGAGAGGCTGCTTTGAATGCCACTTCCCGGTGGCTCGCAGTCACCCATGGCTGTCGGGCTTCCTATGGCTGTTTTGAATTTCCTAGGAGGATCAGGGACACTGAATTTGATCACTGGTTTATTCTGCCCATTTGCGAGAGCCCAAATCTTCAGGACAGGATCACGCCTTGACTTTGTGGGTATCCAAAACACGGGCTAAGTGAAATTGCACAAGATGCCATTTGTCACCCAAACAAATCTAGTGTCCCTTTCTTCCTCCGCCTTCTCCACCCTTGGGAAAATAATTTATAAAAAATAAATACGGGGCCAGCACCGTGGCTCAGTTGGTTAATCCTCTGCCTGCCGCACCAGCATCCCATATGGGCTTTGGGGTCTAGTTCTGGTTGCTCCTTTTCCAGTCCGGCTCTCTGCTGTTGCCTGGGAGGGTAGTGGAGGATGGCCCAAGTGCTTGGGCTCTGCACCCACGTGGGAGACCAGGAGGAAGCACCTGGCTCCTGGCTTCGGATTGACCCAGCGTTGGCCATAGCGGCCATTTAGGGAGTGAACAAAAGGAAGGAAGACCTTTCTGTCTCTCTCTCTCACTAACTCTGTCAAATAATAAAAATAAATAAATAAATACTTTTTTTTTCTTGGCTTGTTTGCTTGCTTTCTTGCTTTTTCTTTTTCTATTTCTCTTTTATTTTTTTTCCTACCTAAAGTGAAATAGTGGGACTCTAGGTGTCCAAGTAATTTGCAGGTCACTGACTGCCTTCATTTTTCTCTCCCCTTCTTTGTGTGGCTGGACCAGGCCTCAGTGCACCTAGGCCTTAAAGAAATGGAGTGTGAATTCTCAGCTCCCAGGTTAGCCCTGCTTCCTGGCCTTCCACCAATTCCCCAGACTTTCATTTCTTCTGCCTTCCTAGAGGGCACTGTTTCTGTTTTGTTTGTTAAGAATAAGGTTTCAGAGCTATGTTTTCCCTGCTTTTTAGGGATTTAAAAACTTATTTGATTTTAATCATCTGTATAATAAAAACCTTTTTTGAACATTTGAAAATAATCTTCACGTTACCAAATAGGATGTTTAAATTCATTTTTACTATATTTAACGAAAATCATATATCTATTTAGTCATTTTATTATTTACCATGATTTCTGAGCAAACTCTTTAGATCATTGTTCTGAGACTAGTGCTATGGCATAGCAGGTTCAGCTGCCACCAGAAGCTCCAGCCTACCATATGGGCACTGGTTCAAGTCCCAGGTGCTCCACTTCTGACCCAGCTCCCTACTAATGCAACTGGGAAAGCAGTAGAAGATAGCCCAAGTGCATGGGTTCCTGCACCTATATTGGAGATCTAGAGGAAGTCCCTGGCTCTTGGCTTCTGCCTGGCCCAGACCTAACTGTTGCAGTCATTTGGGGAGTGAACCACTGGATGAGAGACTTCTCTCTCTTCCTCTGCCTCTCTCCCTCTCTGTAACTCGACCTTTCAAACTAATAAATCGTTTTTTTAAAAAATGTACATTTTCTTATTATGTTCAAATAAATGTATATTAAAATGCAATATGAATTTACACATTAGAATATAAAAATATTCAAAAATGGATTTAATGAAATAATATTTGTAATTCTTGCATTTTGCACTTAATTATTTTTGTAATTTCCTGGTTTATTTGTAAATAAAAAGATACAAGAAAAACATTCAGGGTAATGGAAAATACAGATAACACATTCTGAGTGAGAATAAAATGTTTTTTCAACAAATTTAAAACTCAAATGAATATAACACTTTCTGTTGTCTTCTTCTTAAACTGTATTTTGAATAATAAAGCTATGTAAGAAAGTTGGTGTGGCGACTGGAAATTGTGGCTATGGAGGAAAGAAACAGGATAAAAGTAGAATTATAAATTTCATTTTTACCATTAATTTACATTTAAATGCTAATATTTCTTTTAAAAAAGTTTTATTTAATTGAAAGTTCACCAGAGAGATGAAGAGACAGGAGGAGAAAGCGAGATCTTCTACCCACTGGTTCATTCTCCAAATGGCTGCAACAGGCAGGGCTCAGCCAGGCTGGAACAAGGAGACCGGAATTCCATCTGGGTCTCTCACCCTCACCTGGATGGCAGGAACTCAGGCACTTGGGCCATCTCTGCTGCCCTCTCAGGTGCATTAGCTGGGAGCTGGATCAGAGGCACAGTATCTGGGATTCTAACCAGTGCTTTGATAAGGGACGGCAGTGTGGTAAGGTGCAGGTTAACCCACTGTATCAAAACACTAGCCCTAATATTAATGTTTTTTATGTTTGCAAGCAATGATTTACTCTGAGGTAGAAATCTAACACTGTTCTGTTCAAAATCACCACGGGAGTCAGGGTATCTCAGCTCAGCTGTTGGAGACCTGAATCAGGAACAAGCTCATGTGGACTTTTCCAGGCCCTGTGTATGCCCACTCTGCAGCCAGTTTAAGTGTCTTCTTTAATGGAGTTATTTCTAAGGAGTGGGTGGAAAGGACATAACTGAGTTGAGAGAAAGAGATTGTCATGTGATTGTGCTCTGTACAGCCTAGTACTGCCTTACCATCAAACTTTCTTATGAAATCTTAGGCAGCATGAAGGTAGAGCTTACAGTACATGTGGCTATGTTTGTTGCTCAAACTTTTATCTTTTCTTTTTAAAAGTTATTTTTATTTTTTAAAAAGACAGAGACAGAGACAGAGAGGTCTCCATCTGCTTGTTCACTTTCCCAATGCCTGAAACATCCAGGATTCACCCAGAACCTGATCTGGGTGGCAGGGACAGAAGTACTTGGACAGTCAGCTGCTACCTTCCAGGGTGCACATTAGCAGAAAGCTGGAATAAAGAGCAAAGCCAGGGACTCAAACCCAGGCACTCTAATACGGGATGCAGGAATCCCAGCCGCCCTGGCTTGCTATGGTTTGGATAAAGCTACGGTTTGGATGAAGAGAGCAAGTCTTTTTTTTTTTTTTCTTTTTTGCTTCTTGGAAACGGCTATGCATTCAGACTTTTTTTCTGATTAAGTGAACTCTTTCATCACAAACAATTCAAAAATTCTCAAAAGCACACGTTTTTTAAAAATCAGTTTTTTCTATCATGCTTACCCAAAGATTTAGTGATTGAATTTTGAGGTCCACTTATTTATCTTTCAATTCATCATCAATTATCTAGCACCTTAAAAAAAATGAGCTGTTAGTCTAAAAATGGTTTGACAGTATGAATTATTTCCATATGAAAATTTCTATCTCATGTGATTAAATACTGGTTTACATGTTTTGTATGCATTTTGGGGGAATAATGTTATTTCATTATATAATTTTATAAGCAATTTTCACTTGGTTTATTTTTATAAATAAATCTGTGATAAATACATCTATGGATATACATATAAATCTGTATAATCTCTCATCTGTTGGGGTTAAGTTTTGAAAATGGCATTGCTTGATCAAAAGAGGTCTATATTTTAAATATTTTTTTAAGTATTGCCATTTATCCCTTCATCAGAGTTTATTCCTTTCTGTGAATGCGAGCTGTGTTGCCAGGAACCATTCTGAGCTCCTGGTGATTCAGTTGTGAGCAAGAGACCAGTCCATGCTCTTAGGGGTATCCACTGTGTGGGGAAATGGCTAACAGATAAGGTAGGAAAGTGAAATACACAAGCGCTGTGGGGAAGATGGAAGCCAGAGAGGTGAACAGAGAGCCTGTGGGACAAAGAGAGGAGTAGGTGCTACAGTTGTAAATGAGTCAGCTGGGAAAAGCTTCGGTCTCCACTTCCAGAAGAGGGTATCGTAGGAAAGAAAGTGACTCTACATGTGCCAAAAAGCCTTCCAGCCATGGTGAGTGCAGGCTCCACAGCTCTCAGCCAAGCATGGGCCTTGTCACTGGAGGGGAGAAGGAAGAGTCTGAGTGGGTAGAGCCAATGGGAGAGGAGATAAGCCTTGGGGTTTCCAGGCAAGGATGGAGGGTGTAAAGGGCCACTGTCAAGCTGTGAGCTTGTACTCCAACTCAGATGGAATGTCATCTAGGGGTTCAGGTACAGAAGTGACCTGATTGGATTGGGCCTCCTGACTCCTGCATTAAGACCAGAGTTTTCAGGGTAGGAACAGAAGCAGGGAGTCCAGTCAGGAGACTGTTGAAGTCTGTGGAAGATAAGACATCAGTTGGACACAAGTAATAGCCACAAAAGTGATGAAAATGGGTCAAATCTTGAAGATAAAGCTGACAAGACTTAATGACAGATTGGAAGTAGGGAATGAGAGAAAGAAAATAATTTTTAAAAAAAAGCATGTTTCCTTGTATCCGGTGCCAATCACTGGAAGACAAAGACTACGAGGAGCAGGTTTGAGGAAGAAAATCTGGATTTCAGCACTCGATGTGATAAGGTAGGAATTTTACAAGTGCTGACTAGACAGTCTGAGTGGAGAGGAAAGTCAGATGTAAAGAAATACATTTTGGAGTCATCAGCATTCCGTCAGTTATTGCTTTGTGAGAAACAATCACGAAATCTTTGGGGAGAACAAGAGTTTATTTCTCACAGCTCCTCCGGTTGATATCAAGTTGGCTCATCCAGCAAAGCAACACTAACACTACATTACTGCACTACTACGCTGGACTCTGAGGGTCACAGTGGACTCGGTTTCTCGTGGTGGACTGGGTTTTGCTCTTCTCCACCTGTATCCCTGCTAGGACTCTGCTATTTTCTTCTGGAGACATCAGAAGTGAAAGCGGTGCTCCTGGGGCCCTGTGGTGCAGCTGGTAAACCCGCCGCGTACAGTGCCAGCATCCCTAATGGGTGTGGGTTCAAGTCCCAGCTGCTCCATTTCTGATCCAGCTCTCTGCTATGGCCTGGGAAAGTAGTAGAAGATGGCCCAAGTCCTTGGGCCCTTGCACCCGCGTGGGAGACCTGGAAGAAGCTCCTGGCTCCTGGCTTCGGATCGGTACAACTCCGGCTGTTGTGGCCAATTGGAGAGTGAACCAGAAGATGGAAGCTCTCTCTCTGTCTCTCTTTCCCTCTCTCTACCTCTGCTTTTATAACTCCCCCTTTCAAGTAAATAAACAAATCTGAAAGAAAGAAAGAGAGAAAGAAAGAAAGAAAGAAAGAAAGAAAGAAAGAAAGGGGCGTTCCCAGTGCCTAATCACATTTTGTGTGTCACCTTGTCCCATTAGATAAACCAAGTTACAAGGCCAGTCTCAAAGTCAGAAAATGGAGGGCTCCATTGCACCTCTTGTAGAAAAAAATATAAAGTCACAGAGCAAAGGCTGTGGGTATGATCAGAACTCAAGAGGTGAGAATAAAAATTGAGATCCAGAAAGACTGCAACAGAGGATTTCCTGGCAGACATAGAAGAGAGTTCCCGTTTCCTCTGTTCCAGCCAGCTTTGTGCGGTTGTTACAAAACTCATCTGCTCATGCGAGGGATGGAAATAGACTTCCTTGTCTTAAAAACAGTAATTCTATTTCTTCAAGCTGAAGATGGAAAAATGCTCGGAGTCACTGTGTGATCATGATTGTCTTTGCCTAAATGACCAGAAAGAAAAGTCAACTGGGAGATTTTGTTCTCTTTTCATTTTATCCATATATTTAATAATCAAACAGGGATAAGCATGAAGTTCAAGCAATTGTGGCTTTTCAGTCTAATGCAGCACCAATTTACTCTCTAATTATCACTAATTTATCAGAAGAGTTCATGTTTGGTGAGACCAATGAATCAATGATAGGAGCCTGAGGACTGAGTGTTTGGCTCATACGTGCAGTGTGGACAGTATAATACATTGTAAAGCTGCCACAGAAAAGCTCGTCTGCCATGCTCCCCTGCAGATGGGAGGCCTCTCATTCTGAAGTGACTGTGGTGAGAAAGTGACCTATCTGAACTCGCGATGACTCAGGTCTCACATATGCCTACCCAGTCCCAGCAAAGGGCATTCTGTCCTATTTACAATGCACACAATCTGTTCAAGCCTTTGAAATGCATTATGTGTGGGCTGCATATATTTGCAGTGAGAAAGCATCCTTAAGATTTCTGAGGTGTGGCAAAAATACATACTCTGTGACTGAGATATTTATCTTTGGAAAGGAATTCTAATATAAGGATAACAAGCATTCACATGCAAATTGCATGTGGATTTAGCAGCTATCTGAGAAACCTACATAGGGACGAGGGGCTATGGTAAAGTTTCAAATAGGAGGAATATGTTGCATTTTTAGCAACTGCCCTAGAAAACCATGTTTCCTCTGGCATATAGGAAAGAGCACAGTACTGCATTCCTTTAGTGTATAAACAACCTCCATTAAGCAATAAAAGCACTGCTGATTTCATTACTCATGAAAAATATTCCTCTATTCATTCGCATTAGGTTTGTTCTCTCAGAACAAGACTTTTTTGTATGACTTTGAAAGTGATCCAAAGACATACATGTGTTGAACTCTAATTAACGAAACCACAGTGATTGGAATTTTGCTTTCACTAAGTAGCAGATTTATGGATTCATTGCTTGATGGGCCCTGTTTTGATATCAGGCAGGCATAATCAACATAGCTTTGCTGTGTTTTACTGTGTTGTTTTTGGTATTCACAGGCATAGCTTCCCTTTTTCAGTTAAAAAGTACGTTGTCGGCTGGCACCGTGGCTCTATAGGCTAATCCTCTGCCTTACGGCACAGGCACACTGGGTTCTAGTCCTGGTCAGCGCGCCAGATTCTGTCCTGGTTGCCCCTCTTCCAGGCCAGCTCTCTGCTATGGCCCGGGAGTGCAGTGGAGGATGGCCCAAGTGCTTGGGCCCTGCACCCCATGGGAGACCAGGAGAAGCACCTGGCTCCTGGCTTCGGATCAGCCCGACGCAGCGGCCATTGGGGGATGAACCAATGGTAAAGGAAGACATTTCTCTGTCTCTCTCTCTCACTGTCCACTCTGCCTGTCAAAATTAAAAAAATAAAAATAAAAGTATGTTGTCAAAGATAGGTAAGCAGAGCTGGGTGCTATTTGCCTTTGAGCGGTCAGCAGGGTGAAGCCCGACTCAGCTGGATTCTAAAAGGATCGGGATCTGTCTGGGAGGACAGAATCCTCCAACCAGGAGACTGTTTGCCCATACAAAGCAAAAATTTGAGAGCTGGGGCCAATCCAGCTGTGTTAATATAAAATAATTCCATCCAAAAAAGTAAAAGTTGTTTGAAGGGCATGCTTTTCCTTAAATCACTGTGTACAGATGTTTCCTCATGAACCCACATATCTCAGTTCTTCAGTGTTTCTATTACACAGAGTATGGAAAATGTGAAAGACCTATAAGGTCTTCGACTTTGCCACTTTAGTGACAATGAATTTTATAAATGTGTTTTTCTAGAGCCTGCTTCTTGTTTTCAGCAAATGTGTAGTTTTAAATTTTCTCCTAATTTCTCAATCCATTCCAGGCTAAAAGATTAACATTTCCATAAGTTTTTATACATTTTCAGTTTTTTTAGCTAAAATTCATCCAAAGTCTCAAAATATGCAATTAATGTTAGGGATGTTTGTGATGGTTGGGAAAAATATATATGTAATAATCTAAATATAACATAAAAATGGGAGTTTCTTAAATGGCTTAAAAGAATGTGTGTGCATGTGTGTATGCATATTTGAGTGGGGATAGTATGACTGATGATAGCTTTGTCAGCTTTGTGCTGACTGTGGCATTGTATAGGCTGAATATGCTAGTCAAAAAAAATTAAAAGTAAAAAAATCTTACCTTGAACAATACACATATACAATCTTTTTACCAAGATACTGCAAAATTAACAAATGTCTGAGTCATGTGGCCATCTGTTTGTAGTTAAAATTCCTCTTTTAAATTAACCATAATCATAAGTGGATGATCATACAATCTGATTTGATGTACCTTCACATTTTCAAAACATGCTACTGTATCTGGAGGAGAAAATGCCGTTTCAGTGTGGTCAGTTGAGACAGTTAATTCATTTTTACCCAACTTCATTGATTCAAATACCCACTTGGCTCAAACACATCTCAGGATTAAGCTTTCCTGTTAAAACTGCACCATGCCAATGAATGGCATCTCAAACAGGATTTCATGATCTAAGAGGTAAATGAACTTTTTTCTCTGTTTCTGTGCGGGGATGGGGTAAAAAGTTCTCACAGCTGCCAGACAAAGAAAGACTCTATTTAAACAGTGGTTGGAAGCACAAATGTTGATTATCTGAATGAAAGAATTTAATTAAGTTTCCTAAAGAACAGGATACCAGTGACATCAATGATTGGCAACATGAAGCAGGGAAATACAGTATTTAACATTACGATATTTTTCTCTTAATGATGCCAGTATTAGATTTTGGCTGCTGTCCTAGAATATGCACAATGGCTTGGCAACAAACTAATTATTTTGCAATTGCAGATGTGGAGCTTTGGGGTGTGAAAAATCTCTTTGCCAAGATGGTTTTGGGAAAAGAACCAAAGCAATCATTTTATTTCCTCATCTATGCACATATCCTTGTTTGTGAGTGCAGTTGAAATGGTCCATGTCAGGTGGCCACTGGATGACCAACAACATTCAATTTGTTTCTGGAAGTGGCTCTGTAACACACACACTGAAGCCTAAAAAAAACCAAAAAAGCCTCAACCGATGTGTGTCGTAGTTGATGAACATAGCAAAAAATAGCCTAAAAATTGCATAAATTATCTTCAGATTACTCCTATCTCCGTAAAGCAGACCATGTATATTAGTCTTTGACAATTATTATTTTGATGATGATATTTAAGGTCATGTTCACTTTCATTGCATCTGGAACTTGTTATGGCAACCTATGCTCATCAGAGTTATGGGTCATAGCATTTTCACTGAACAGAAAAACCCCACACAAGGGAGTAAGAAAATATGACATCAAAGTCATCAACACAAAGGACACAGGGAGAGTTGTTATGTCTTAGATGTGAGGTGATATCTCACACTGAATCTTTATCAATAATATTTACCCTTGTAAAGTTTAGCACTTAGTCTTGTATTTGAGAAATATGTATCTATAATAGACCTCAGCTGTATATTCTGTATCTCTTGTGGTTTCAATGAGAACAGAATTAAGTCAGTACTGTTCTCAATAACCACATAAGAATTCAGGCCACATATGTAGAGCTGCACAGATTCTAAGACTTGCTCTTCCATTTCTTTGTGGCATAATATTCAATAAACAAAATAATTTCCCTGGGCCTAAATTTCTTAAGCTAATAAAAACAGAAAATATTGAGGGTCATTCAAAGACTCAGATGGGATAATATGTGTGAAGCACTGAATGCATTCCCCGAACAAAATATGAGTTATTATGTTAGCCATGTAATTTTACATGATATATTTCCATAATCATGAATGTGTGTATGTAATATGTATCTACAACTATGTATGAATGCTTATATGCATAAATAGGTTATTTAAACATATAAAAATATGAATATATAATCAAACTATGTTAGATTTCCAATTCATTAAGAAGGTATATATCCAATGAGAGAAAGTACATCAGATGCACAGATCTTCATTTACTCACATCTAAGACCCCACTTCTTCAGTTTGCCCACATCCCACACACAGTCATTTAATCCATATTATAAATTCAGTGACAGCTTTGTTTGGAGATGTTTAGAAAGTATCTTATTTTGAAATCTGTTTTTCTGAAATCAAAGACAATAGAAAAGCACCTAGTTAATGGAAGGTGTAAGTAAAGTGAAGCCTGCTCACCACAAGCAGGTTAAATAACACAACCTCCACTTGTAGCTTATCCTATAACATAACCTCAGTGCAACATCCAAGTGAAGGAAAAATAAGACATTTGGACACTGATGATGGGATAAATATTGATTATTCACAGAGCTGTACATACTATGTGTCCCTCAGCTATGTAATTTTGACAGAAACAAATGCACAATTCCCTTTCTGAGTTCAACAAAGTAACAAGGAATCATTGTTTTACCTTATTTTCAGCTGAGAGATACAAGAATGACTTCTTTGGCCTGTAATGATTCTTACAGTATTTTTTGAAAATGGTTTTGTATTCATTTTCTACCTGCCAAAATATAAAAGTGTGCTCAATGGCTGTGCTTCCCACATCATTTTAAGTATTTTTCAAACTGCACAGTACGAGAATGTTCTTTGTGCTATTGCTAACACGTTTTCTCCTATGTCCCTTTCAGATAAAATTGCTGTCTTCATGGTCTTAGTGGGTTCTCTGTTGACATCATGAGTCCATCATGATTTAAATCTAAATCATAATTTCTGTAGGGTTCTTAAATTTAGTTAATATGTTATTAATGATAATATTTGGGGAAAACAACTACATCTTTGAAAAAATACTTCTTTCTTAGTACTAAAAACACTGTGGTTTATATTTTAAATTGAACTTTGTTCTGAATTTAACCTCAGGGATGTGAAAGTAAAAATGATATAAAAACATCACCCCCTTGAGGCTGAGCAAATGTAATTTACAATTTGGATATCTTCTGTTCTGTATTCACTTATGCCCCCTAAATACAATTTAAAACTTCATATTTTTTCTTTTTTCAGAATGAGGAGTATCTTAGCTTCTTTTTTGCATTTATGTCCTGAATAACAAACAAAATTAAGGCCAAGCTTAACTACATCGAGATAAATATTTTTATTCATTAATTACAGATAATGAGAGGGGATCTGTTCCTAAACTGAAATACACTGTGTTCGTAATCAGAGAAAGTTGAAGTTCTGAGCTTCTGACATTGCAGCCTGATCCCTCTATCGTTTGAAGAGACAAAAGATTTCCAGAAGATTCCAAAAAGATTTCCTGCTAACCAGGCGCCCCCAAGGCTCTGTCAAAGGGTGAGAGCCTGGTGCATGTTCTGAATCTCCTGAGATCTTTAAAGTTTAGATATACCAAAACACCTTTAAATTTTGATCCCTAGGATCCTGCAAGATTTTATCAGAAGTCATCCAACCCAGGACAGGTGATGGAGCCGGGAGCTCGGCTGTCTGTCCGAAGGTAGTCAGGAGAAGCTATTCCATCTGGTTGTCTAGCATTGTGTTGTTGATATGGACAAGCTGTTCAAAAGCACATGAGATTAATCTCAGGGGAGATACTGTAGACTACAAAGACATATGAAAAACACAGTACAAACAGGATAACAGGAAGGAAAGTGTATTTTCCTTGGACTGGAATCCCCAGCCTATTTTATTACGGGAATAAAGAAAACAGGCACTCCCTTCCCACTCTGCCCCAGCATACAGAACAGTTACCCCCCATGAGGATGTACTTGCCAGGCTGGCCATTTATGCAAATCTAATTATCTCACACAGTCACACTGTGAGGAGGTGACACCAGACCCCTAGGGAGGATGAGAAAGGCGAGGCATTAATTTGTACAAGTACAGTAACTAGTAAATACTAGAATCAGTACTGGAGCTTGGGAGTCTGGCGTATTTCATTTCCCTGGACTGACTTGCTTCCTGAAATGCAGAATTCAGAGGAAGGAAATCTAGTTAAGTTTGACAGGCAGAAGTCACAAAGTGTAACATGTTTAAAATATTTATTTGAAAAGAGTGACAGAGAGAGAGAGAGAGGTGTCTTCCATCTGCTGGTTCACTCCCCAAATGCCCAAACAGTGACTTGCCCAGGCCGAAGCTACAAGAATGGCCTCTATTCAGGTCTCCCACATGGGTTGCAGGGACCCACACACTTAAGCCATCAGGTGCTGCCTCCCAATGTGACTTGGAAAACTGCAGTGAAGTAGAGGATCTTGGTTCTTGTCTCACAAATAATTCCCATGCAGACAAGACAATGAGCAACTCAAGATTTATTTAAATCAGAAATTTCCTGGCACAGAAGCCAGAAGCAGGGCTCCAAGAGAAGAAGACATGATAAATGAGACAAAGTGGTGTGTTTTAAGCATAATATGGGCAAGCAGAATAGCAGCTTACAGAGTATGGAGACAAAACCCATCAGAGGGCCTGACTTGTATCTTCTGCTTGCCTGTTCATAATAATAATAATAATAATAATAATAATAAATCTATAGACAGGTGAAACAGGTAACTTCTTTCTATTCCTATGATAAAACTAGAAACTCAGAAGGCTGGAATGGGGCCAGCACTGTGGCTCAGTAGGTTAATCCTCCACCTGCAGTGCCAGCATCCTATATGGGCACCAGTTCTAGTCCTGGCTGCTCCTCTTCCAATCAAGCTCTCTGCTATGGCCTAGGAAAGCATTAGAAGATGGCCCAAGTCCTCAGGCCCCTGCACCTGCGTAGGAGAGCAGGAAGAATATCCTTGGTTTCAGATCAGCCCAGCTCCAGCCATTGCAGCAATCTGGGGACTGAACCAACGGAAGGAAGACCTTTCTCTATATCTCTTTCTCTCACTATAACTCTACCTCTCAAATAAATAAATAAAAAATCTTTAAAAAAAAAAAAGGCTGGAATGACACTTTCATCTTTTCAGTTCATAATTGATCATAATGATAGGATTAAGTGTCAAAGGGATCACATAAACAAGACTAGTGTCTGCTAATAATAACTGATGTAATTAAAAAGGAGAGAACAATCCAACATGGGAAGCCGGATACACAGCAGACTCATAGAATGGCAGATGTCCTAAACAGCACTCTGGTCTCAGATTCAGCCCTTAAGGCATTCGGATCTGGCTGAAGAGCCCATGAGAATATTTCAGGCATGGAAAGCCAAGACACTCTGGCAAAAAAAAAAAAATGACTTAAATGAAAGATCTTTGCGAGTGAGATCCCAATAGAAAGAACGGGTCATCAAAGAAGGAGGTACCTTTCTCTGAAGGAAGGAGAGAACTTCTACTTTGACTATGACCTTGTCTCAATAAGATCAAAGTCAGCAAACTCAAAAGGCTTCCATAGCCTTGGCAACTCATGACTAGAGCCTCGGGAGATTATTGACATCATAAATGAGAGTCAATTGTTAAATCAACAACAGGAGTCACTGTGCACTTACTCCCCATGTAAGATCTCTGTACTTAATGTGTTGTACTATGTGAAGTAATGGTATAACTAGTACTCAAACAGTATTTTACACTTTGTATTTCAGTGTGGGTGCAAACTGTTGAAATCTTTACTTAATATATACTAAATTGATCTTCTGTATATAAAGATAATTGAAAATGAATCTTGACGTGAATGGGATGGGAGAGGGAGTGGGAGATGGAAGGGTTGCAGGTGGAAGGTTGGTTATGGGGAGAAAAAGCTGCTATAATCCAAAAGTTGTACTTTGAAAATTTATATTTATTAAATAAAAGTTAAAAAACATAGTAAAGTTGTGGGAGAGTAGAAGAAGAACAAACACCACTCTTGGGCTTTTACTTTCTTATACTGGGGAAGGGTTCATGCTTTTCAGTTTTATACAGGACAGTTGTATTGTGTTAAGCAGAATGATGACCATGTTACTATCTTTATTGGAGATATATTTGGTTTAATCAAGAGGGGATACGGATGACACACTGAAATGGGTATACTTGTGCCAGTAAATTTTTAAGGGTCAATTTAACTCCTGTTGATTCCCAGATACATGGGAAAGCTTTGTTCCTGGGGATGTTTCTGGAAGGGATAGCATTTGAATCAGTAGACTCAATGAAGATGGCTCTCACCAATTATGCAATTTCAAAATAATCTATAGTTCAAAGTAGAAAGTGTTTATTACAAATGCCCACAACTGCCATTTTCTTGACATCATTGTTTTTGACAGTTACAGAATCTAAAAACACCATTCACCTTGTGTCAGAAAAGAAAATGTCACCTTTAATCAAACTAAGTCAATCCTGAACTAGAATTATTAACTGAAATAAAGTAAAGGTAACACCCTATTTTCACCTATTTAATATGTATAGAAGATAATGCATGAAAATTAACAACAATAAAGGTTTATATTTCATACAATTAAAAGCTAAGAAAACAAGACAAAAGCAGAAGATGGACAGGCTGATGACTGATAGTCATTAACACAACACAGAAACTTTGAATGATAAATGATGTCGAAAATCTTCCTGACAGTGATGTCCCATGCTGACGTTGGATTTAAGGGCATGTTGAGTTCAGCCATCCCATGTTACATGCATATCCCGTATTGTATGCCTTGTTTAGTTCTCACTTGTGATGCAACTTCCTGCTAATGAACACCATTGATGGCCTTGCATCACGGTTCTGGCATTGGGGTTCTGAACACACATGTGGGAGATGAATCTGGGGCTCTTGGCCCTGTGCTTTGGCCTGGCCCAGCCCCGATCTTGTAGGCATCTGGGGAGTGAGGCAGCAGAAGAAACTCTCTCTCATTCTCTCTCCCTGTCTCCCCTTCCCTTTTTCCTTCTCTCTCCCGCTTCCTCAATTATTTTTTTAATGTATTTACTTTAAAGAGTCAAAGAAAACAGAGGTAGCAGAGGTGGCAGAGGGAGAGAGAGAGACGGAGGGAGGAGGGATAGAGGGATTAGGGAGGGAGGGAGAGAGGAGCGGAGGAGAGTGGGAGGGAGAATATCTTCGATCCATTGTCTACTTACCGAATTGCCACTACATTCAGAGTTGAAACAGGCTAAAGCCAGGATCCAGAAGCTCCATCAGGTCTCCAATGTGGGTGCAGGGGCCCAAACACTGGTTACCTTCTGCTGCCCATACAGGAGAAGTAGCTGGGAGCTGGACTGAAAGTGAAGCATCTGGGACTTGAGCTGGTACCCATTAGGGATGCCAGGGCTGCAGGTGACTGCTCAACCTGCTGTGCCATAGTGTGCCAGCCAAGAACTTCTTTTAATTTTCCTTAGGTAACACAACTTCATGCATTTAATATACACAGACTTGGAACAGGGATAGATGCTTCTTCCCCTGCCCACTTCCCTCCTGCCCATACACCAACAATTTTTCCTCCTCCCTCTTCATTTTCCATTCTTATTTTTACAGAGATCAATATTCAGTTAATTTTTATACTCATACGATTAAGCCTATGTCACGTAGAGGTTCCACCAAAGACTATGTGGAAGGAAGAAGTAAAGAACAAAAGCAAATAAGGGAAACTTTGTTCTCCAAAAGTTAAGTGAAGGGCTGTTCAAAATCATCACATCTCAAAGTGTCTTACATAATCTGCTCATTTTAAAATCTAACAAAATCTGCTCATTTGTCAAGTTGGTAGTTCACAAATTAATTCAATAAATAAATACTTACTGACTAATGTGAACAAGATATTACTGGTAATAGCCAATAATTCTTCCAAATAATTCTAGCTGGCTTGTTTAACATTAAAATAAAATGCTCCCCACTTGGTTAAGTGATAAATTTACCTGCATTGGTTAAGAAGGGATCCCTTCTGAGTTAACAGAGATTATGGATGTTAATATGAGAATCATGTTTATTAAAATACTATTATTCCAGGATTGAGTATTGCAGCACGTTGATTTAAGCCACCCTGTGGTGCTTGCGTGTCCCGTAGTGGGGTGCCTGGTTTAGTCCTCACTTCTGATGCAGCTTCCTGCTAATGCACACTATGGGGGCTGGTGTGATGGTTCTGGTACTGGGGTTCCTACCATGCACGTGGGAGACCCAGATGGGGTTCTTGGCCTTGGCCTTGCCCAGCCCCAGCTCTTGTAGGCATCTGGGGAGTGAACCAGTAGAAGAAATCTCCCTCCTTCCCTCTCTCATTCTTTCGCTACCTCCTTTCCTTCTTCCTTTTTCTCTCCCTCCTTCTTTTCTTCTCTTTTTGAAAATATTTATTTATTTGAAAGACAGAGTGACAGCGGTTAGTGACAAAGGGAGAGTGAGAGAGTGAGAGAGAGAGTGGGGGGGGAGAATATTAATAAACCAGTTTAAACATTAAGAATCATTAATACAATTAGCTTACATTTAAGGTAAATACTCATTTAAGGCTAAAATCTTCTTCTTTTTTGCTTTCTGATTTGCCTTTTAGTATGAGGGTAATTCAAAAAGTTACCATAGGGGCAGATTGTTAACCTGGTGGTTAAGATGCCAGTTAAGGGACCAGAGCTGTGGTGGAGTCACCCAAGCTTCGGCCTGCTGCACCATGACCGTCCATGTCCTGGCTGCTCCTCTTCTTAGCCAACTCTCTGCTAACGGCCTGGGAAAGCAGTGGAAGTTGGTATAAGTGCTTAGGCCTGTGTGCCAGCATGGTAGACATGGAAGTAGATCCTGGCTCCTGGCTTTGGATCCACCCAGCTCCAACTGTGGCTGCCATTTGGGGAGTAAATGAGCAGAGAGAAGGCTTTTCTCTCTGTCTCTGCCTCTGTCTGTAACTCAAACTCTCAACTAAATAAATCCAATATTTTTCTTTATTCAACATGGCATTTAAGACACTCACGTTTCACACTGGATCACCCCCATTGCCCACAATAAAGTTCCATATGTATTTTCACCAAAATATTACTTACAAAACGTATTATTTGACCACTTCTACTCTGAACAGCTATCAGGCACTCCAGAACATCTGGAAGACCAGGTATTTCAAAAACTACTGGGACTATCAACTTTACATAGCGGTGAAAAAGTGCACACAGGAAACAATAGTTGTAACACGGAGACGTCTCCTCCACATGACCAGGTTGCCCTGGAACCATCCCTCCTTCCCGTCCTCCTCACACTCCTTCGCTCCAGGACCTCGAACCTTCTGAAAGGCCACAGCTAAAGTCCCTCAGGGGTGCCCCCAAGGTGTGGCTTAAGTGAGGCCATTTATGGTCACTTCCAAAGAACGTGTCTTTCCTATGATAATTCCACTAGCAATGGGAGCTCGCAAGACATGTGATTTTTCTAAGTCCACTCTATCATATGTTGGAAAGCTCCGTCCATCCAGAAGGCCTAGATGCAGGCAAAGCGTTTTGTTGGTAAAGGCCGAGGGAAAAGCTGAGAACAGCTTGTTCCAGTTATAGCCACAGGCCTTCTAAAAGGGGCCAGCACACCTTCCTGAGGGCGGCTGGCCTCTCCAGGCAGCCTTCTCCCTGATACACCCCGTCCACCCACGCCCAAGGGTACTCACCGCTCTGCTGGCCATTGTCCCGCGCGGCTCTGCTCCCTGCCTGGCCGATGAGTCCTCGGTAGTTGTCATCATCATCTGCATCCCAGGTGAGGTGTCGGCCAACTGTGACACAGCGCTCACCGCACGTCCCGGATCTGCGTGGCCACAAGGCCTGAAAGCCTGGCCGGGCCTGCATCTGTAGACCCCGACTTCTCAGGCCCTCGAAATCATAATGGCCATCACAGAAGTGGAGTGACCGCACCGCCACCACTCAAAGGCGCAGTCTCCTTGGTGCCTCAGAGCAGGAGCCTCACAGAGGCCCACAGGGTTGGGCCTGGAGTCCCAGCTGCTGGTGGGGTGCGGAGCCCTTACTCTCGGAGGCGGGGAAAGGTCTCTGAGGCAATCGCCCACGGGAGATCACTGAGGTGGGACCGGGGGGCTTCACCGCCTCTTCAAGGCCCCGATCAGGGCCATCGATCAGTGGCAGCCAGGGTCCAGGTGTCTGCAGCCCAGATGCAATAGTCCATCCCGGAGAGCCCCGGGGCTCAAACTGCATCTGAGTGCTCGGCAGGAACTCCCACTTTGTCTCTTTTAACAGTTTTTGTGCTAAAACATATGTTGTTTAGCTGTATATATGAAATCTGCCTTCATGAAATAAAAGCTTTAAATCAAGAAGTCTAAGATGTTTGATTTCAGGAAGGTTTCTACTGCCCTCTTCTTTTCTGTTCCCGTGGGATATCGTTTCCCTTCTTTGACTTTCAGTCTCTGAGTATCACGGTAGGGGTCTTTCTCCTTGGCAGCAAATAGGTGGGTCTTGTTTCTTAGTCATGCACAAAAATAACAATGGACAGACGATTGGAACATTATAAGAGGAAGGGAACCCTTCAGTGCACACTCACTCACGACAAACCCTGCCCCTACCTGATGCCGGCCACCACCCAGTGATGTCAGCATTCTCTCCCAGACCTCAAGATGTATGCCATTCCCTTAATGTAAACCCTCCTATGAAACGACAAACTCCTTACGTGGGTGTTAATTTTAAGCACCTAGAGACCCGATGTCTCCAGGGAGGACTGCACTTCCACCCACCACAAATGAGCCTCTAAAAAACCCACCCATGTCACAAAGTCCCCAAAGTGAATGCCTTCTCAACAAGAACACTGTGCCTTGCAAACCATTCCCTTCGCATTCCACAAACCTAGTGGACTTGTATAGCCACCCATAATACTTACAGGGAATTTAACCACTTCGCTTCTGTGATGGAATGAGAATGCCGAGCCAGGATGGCGCGGACGGGAGACTCAGACCTGTGCTCAGCTGCTCAGGAAAGGATAGGGATCCTCCTGGTAAGGGAGCCTGCCTTGCAACAGGCAGTGATTGGCTACGGCCTAAACCTCCCCTGGAGCAGTTTAGCCGCCTCTGCTTTAGACGCGTGTGTGCTTCCTGGAATAAATGAGTCTGTGAGCTGCTCGCCCCTAGCCTGCTTTCACCTGACTCCCAGTATCCGTGTCTTCATTCTGCGCCACTTCTCCCCAGGCCATTCACGGCGAACTAAGAAAGCCACCCATGGAAGAAAGGCTCTAATGTGAGTGTCTTCGCCACAAGAACATGGTGCCTTGCAAACCATTCCCTTCCCATCCCCACCAACCCAGTGGACTTGGACAACCGCCTGTAACACTTACAGGGGATCTAACAATTTCACTTCCATTCTGGTTCTATGAACAGTGTTTCCTATGAGTGGTAACACACAGCAGACTGAAAGAAACTGAGCACTAACTCTACTTTTAGCATACCCGGGCAACCCCTTGAACACCTACAAAGACCCGACGTTGTAAAGTAGCATGCCTTTGCCCTGTATATGTACATTCTAGACACAGCAAAGAAAAGAAAAACAACATGACAAACAGCATGGGCCATGCTTAACCTTGTCACTCCACACACAAGCTGGCCAAAAGCCCTTGACATTTTTCTACTGCTTCTACCCTGAAGCAGCACCAAACACAACAGATGCAGCTCTTGCAAAAGTGCACAGAAAATACTTAGTACGAAGAAGCTGTATGCGCTTCAATTTGTTTGCACCAAGATAAGCTTCTTTTGATTTCATTTTCCATGAACTTTCTGAAGTCTTCTCAGGTAAGGGCTTGCCCACTACGAACACAACACCTTAAACAAAATTGCCCATCGTCCAATGGTTAGGATCTGGGGTATCCTTTAAATGTGACCAGTTTGGTCTCACTTTCCTCTCTGCCTTCAATCTAGTAAACAGGTACAACCGTATGTAGTGCTTAGAGATGGCATCACCCACGGACATCCAAAAGTCATTTACAGAGAAGGAGCTTTCCTATGAATTGAAATACAAATATCTACAATATGCTAGTTTTCTTAACTACTCTGTTATACATATCATCTGCAATCTTGATGTTGCAACCAACATCAGGACTCATTTGACCATTATACACATGCTATACCGGGTAAAACGAAATGTAGAAAACATACAGGGAAATGGCTGAAAACATCCCAAGTAGCAACACCTTCTGCAGTTCCTCACCTCCTACCTCCTCCAAAATGCAGACTGAGCACAGGTGGCACAAGGCTCACAGTGGTGGCCAAAAATTCCATTCCCCAGAGATGCAATTCACAATTGCTACCAAAAAGATATTTACAAAGCGATTACACTCCTTCTGTGTTTAACCTACATTTAGGAACTTCTGAAAAGGGCCAGCACACATTCCCTAGGGCAGCCGGCCTCTCGGGGCGGCCTTCAACATGATGACACCACTGTCAACAGGAGCCGAGACCACCAGCCTATGCCCACGGCCACTCACCGCTCCACCTCCTGTCATCTCGTGAGTCTCTGCCTATGGAACAGGTGAGGCGTTGGCCAACTGTGAAACAGCGGTCAACGCAGATCCTCGATCTGTGTTGCCCCAAAGCCTGAAAAATTGGTCGGGCTTGCATCCATAGATCCCGCCTTCTCTGGCCCTCCAGCTCTTAATGGCCACCGCGGCATTCAAATGGCCTCACCACCACCACTCAAAGGTGCAGCATCCTTGGCGAGTCGGGGCAGGGGCCTCAGAGGCACCACGGAGTTTGGCCTTCAGCCCAAGCAGCTGGTTGGGTATGGAGGCCTAACTCTTGGGACCAGTGTCTGCACTCTGAGGCATCGCCCACAGGAGATCACTGAAGTGGGTCTGGGGGGCTTTGCCGCCTCTTCAAGGCCCCAACTAGAGCTGTCAATCAGTGGCAGGGTGGGTTCATGTGTCTGCAGGCCAGATGCCATAATCCATCCTGGAGTGCCCTGGGGGAGCAAACCGCATCTGAGTTCTTGGGGGAACTCCCTCTATGTCAGTTTTTGTGTTGAAGTATATGTTGTTTAGCTGTACATAGGGAATTTGGAATCATTAAATAAAACCCTTAAATAAAAATGTCAATGTTGTTTGATATCAGAAAGCCCTTTTCAGTTCGCATCAAATATCTTTTTTCCTTCTTTCAGTCTATGTGTTATGTTAGGAGTTTGTTGTTTCTTAGTCCATGCACGTATATAATAACAGATAGACAACTGGAACATTATAAAAGGAAAGGAACCCTTTGATGCATACTTCCATACTCCAACCCCAACCCCACCTGCCACCATCCACCATCCACCATCCACCATCCACCATCCACCATCCACCATCCACTATCCAGTGACTTCAGCATTTCTCCAAGACCTCAAGATTTACGCCATTCCCCAAATGTAAACCCTCCTATGAAACAACAAACTCCTTACATGAGTGTTAATTTGAAACATCTAGATATCTGAAGTTTCCAGGGGGGACTTCAGGTTCTCATGCACCATTGTAGCCTCTAAAAAACCCACCCATGTAGCAAAGGCACTACAGTGAATGCCTTCTCAACAACAACATTGTGCCTTGCAAACCACTCCCTTTCCCTTTCTACTTGATAACCACCTATAATACTTACAGAGAATCTAACATTTTACTTCCATACTGTTTTATTATTATTTATTTGACAGACAGAGTTAGTGAGAGAGACAGACAGAGAAAGGTCTTCCTTCCATTGGTTTACCCCTGAAATGGCCGCTATGGCCAGAGCTATGCAGATCTGAAGCCAGGAGCCAGGTGCTTCCTCTGGGTCTCCCATGTGGGAGCAGGGGCCCAAGCGCTTGAACCATCCTCCAATGCCTTCTCGGGCCACAGCAGAGAGCTGGACTAGAAGAGGAGCAACCAGGACCAGAACCTGGTGCCCATATGGGATGCCGGCACTGCAGGCAGAGGATTAACCAAGTGAGCCACGGAGCTAGCCCCCCGTACTGGTTTTAAGAGCAGTGTTTCCTAGGAGTGGTAACACAAAGCAGACTCAAACTATCTGTGCACTAACTCTGCTTTTAGCATACACCAGCAAACCACGAACATCTATGAACACTAGATGTTGTAAAGTAGGACGTGTTTGCCCTGTAAATGTACATTACTTACACACCAAAGAAAAGAAAAATGACCCGACTAACAACATGAACCACGCTTAAACGTGTCCACTGCACACACGTCAGCAGAAAGCTCACTAGATTTTTTTTTCCCCACTGTTTCTTCCCTTAAAGCAGCACCAAACACAACAGTTCGTACTACTCAGACAAGGAGTGCCTGCCTGGTTCCATTTACAAAGGACTGCAATTCGTATGAATTTCACAAAAGGACAGCTACAAAATCATTATACATTACCTCTACTTTTAACATATTTTGCACACTTCTAAACACCTAGCAGGAATAGATGTTTCAAATGAGGACTTCCTTGTGTCCAGCCTATACACAGTAGTGTTGAAGAAACTATATACACGGAACGGGTTCTATCAGAAAGTGTCTTCTAAGTAGGAACCTTCACGGAGGTCTAGAGAAGACTTTGTTGCTTCCAACTCCTTCCCTCTACTGCCAACAGGAAGATGTGGGCATACTTGTCACTGCCATGTGATGTTATCTTTAATATTACTGACTAGATATTGTAAAATGAGGACTCCTTTGTCCAGTATATATGCATCATGTACATTACAGCAATGTAAATGAAATACATGTAACATATAGCACAATAGCTAAGAGCGAATGTTCTAGCACACACTTGCAAACACACAGTTTGGAATCTCTTCCCACCCACTTCTCTCGACCCAATAAACAATGTACAAGAGAGTATACTCTTCACCAAAGGGACTTAACAATTCTACTGCTAAACGGTTCCTTTCACTTTTTAAAACCTACTTAACAAGAGTGGTAATCCACTGCTCCTACTTTTACACACACCAAGCACTTGTAAACATCTAGAAGACTCGGTATCTCAGATGCAGCACATGCATAAATGATACGAATTAATGCGCATAAGTCACTTGGATCCAGTACTCAGGAAAATGAGCCGGACTAGAATATCGAAGACATACTATTTATAATATTAGCCATAAGTATATATTCCAGCATTTTTGGAATTATCATTATATCCCAAAATAGAGCTGATAAATGTCAAATGTATTTTCCTTGACTGGATCATTACCACGTGAGTGAGTAGTAATCTATAGCATCATCTCTATGTTGAACAGGAACTGGACTCAATGCCAAAATAAAAATACACCCAGCAAATTTCTGACATTATATAGAAAGTAATGTAGAGAAATATATATCCCAAGGAATGCACTAACTTTCAAAGTAACCCTTTGCTGGGGAGAGAGATGTTTTTCACCCAAAGATGTTACTCTCACCAGACAAATTACCAGGCCCTTGCTGCTCACTGCTTAGATAGCTAATTCACCAGTGTTGGTTAGAGGAAAGAGTTTATTTCAAGAAGCCAGAATCTAGGGGAAAGAGAGAGCTGTAGATCCAAAAAGTGTTATTTGAGCCCAACAAGCCAGCAGGAGTGGTTTTTTTAAGGACAGGAGGAGGTTAGAGAGAAAATAATGAGCCTCTTTAAATGGTAATTATGCAGATATTCTGGCTTTGTTCTGATGAGGGTCCATCAGCTTCACCTGGGGAAGTCCTGGGCTCAGCCTGGGGGAGGCCTCTTGAAAAGAGGCTCAGCATCAGTTGGGTGGAGGCTTCTTTGTTAGTTTTGAAGTCCACCATTCCAAATCCTCTCCCTGCAGTAGGCTCCTGGAACTCTTTTTTTTTTTTTTTAAAGATTTGTTCATTTATTTGAAAATCAGAGTTACACAGGGAGAGAAAGAGAGGGAGAGAGAGAGAGAGAGAGAGAGAGAGAGAGAGAGAGAGAGAGAGGTCTTCCATCCACTGGTTCACTCCCCAATTGGCCACAAAGGTCAGAGCTGTGCCGATCTGAAGCCAGGAGCTTCTTCCAGGTCTCTCTGTGACGTGGGTGCAGGGGACCAAGCACTTGGGCCATCATCTACTGCCTTCCCAGGCCATTGCAGAGAGCTGATTGGAAGTGCAGCAGCCAGGACTAGAACTGCTGCCCATATGAGATGCTGTCACTGCAGGGGGTGGCTTTCTCCACTACCCCACAGTGTGCACCCCTCCTGAAATTCTTATGCAAATATTACTGTTTACTAGGCTACCCACAGGTAAGTCACAATATCAACAATTGGTTTTTATTCTATAAAATATGAAAAGAAGGGGCCGGAAGGGAAGATGCCTTTATTACAGTCAGGGTCATGTTACTTTCTCTGTTAACTAATTTTGTGCTACTGTTTTAGAATTTGCCAGTGATATTTACAGATATATTCACAAAGAGCCTGTAATTTAAAATCTTCATACATGGAAGAAGAATTCCATTTGAGAAAATAAACTTCTGGAGCCAAGACTGATAATCGAGATGGTTGATCCCAAATGGGTTAGTTGAAATGCTGAGACTGATTTTAGTGAGCGACTCACAAGTATCTGATTTGGGGGTGCCAGCAGCCATTCATACTTTCCAAGGGACTATACATATTGACTCTCAGATATCCAAGCAAACTGCAGGTGCATTTTGCTGTTTGCCTTGACAGTCTTTATTTACTGGCAGAAAATCAGCATCCACTAGCTTACAGTCACAAGTGTTAGTAAAATGGTGTCATCTTATCTATGCCATCCCAGGCTTAGGCCTCCACAGCCATGGCTGGAAGCCTTGTGACCCTATGGCCCAACCACCCTTGTCAGCTCCAACTCCATCCTAATGGGATTCACTGCTCCTACCCTCCTGCCCCCATCCCGGAAAGTTTTAAGAAGACCTGTTCCTGAACACCACCTGGCTCTCCCTCTGTCTCTTGATCTCTCTCTTACACTCTCCTCCCTCTTTTCCTTCTTTGCCCCTTCCCTCTGGCCTGTTGGGTTTCCCCACCAATAAACCCTTTCCCTTACTCCCGTGCTTGGTGTGTTTTATAGTGTATTGTTTTTTGACCATCAGCTGTTAAGCAAAAACTGGAAAGGGGCAAGAGCTGAGGAACGTACTATCTACACACACAAGTAGGTGCTGGTAAAGTCTCCAGCCCACTGCTGTCCACACGTTTGTAGCTGCCTTCCCAGAAGGACAATGTTGAGAGGCAGGGCTAGGGGGAAAAAGATAAAGATAGAGATAGAGACAGAGAGAGAGAGAGTTAGGAAACTGGAGCAGTTTTATCTATGGCACGATCTACACCCTGATTTACATTCTAGGCTCTAGCCCCCACTGCCATTGCGGGAAGCCAGGTGGCCACATGGCCCAACCGCTGTTGTCAAGCTGCACCCCCATCCTAATGGGATTCGCTGCTCCTGCTTCCCTGCCCACCCTCCGGCAGTTTTAAAAGGGCCTGTTCCTGAACACATGGCTCTCTTGGCTCTTCTCTCTTGACTCTTTCTCCTGCTCTCTTGGCTCTTCTCGTCTGCTCTCCTCTCCCCCTCTCATCTCTCTTCTCTCTCTTCTCTCCTCTCCTCTCTGTTTCTCTCTTATATTCTCCTTCTCTCTCTTTTCCTTCTTCACCCCTTCCCTCCAGCCTGCTGGGTTTCCCCCAATAAACCCTCTCCCTTACTCCGGTGTTTGGTGTGTTTTGTGATGGCTGAGAGAGAGAGAGAGAGAGAGAGAGAGAGGAAAAGCAAGCCTCATTCCAGAGAGAATGAAAAGAATTTTGCACTGTGAAAAACTGGTTTCCATGGTCAGTGGATGACTGATTGTGAGGGCTCTTTGCAGCCCAGTTGCTGGGAGGTTTTGAGACTGGCCTCCCTCGGTTGTGTGATGCTCTGCTTAAGGACACATTGTCTCCCGGCCACCTTCATGCTTGACTTGAACTCTTTAAGTCTCTGGACAATGAAGGCAGGGTGGTTTTTCCAAATGAGCGGGCTCCAATTTAACTCCTAAAGCTGTAACTACAGGCCAAAAATGAACTGCAGGTTAAAGCTAGCACACACCATGAAGAAGGCTCTTGGCAGTGTCCAGGGGTAGCTCTTTTGTCACCTTACTTTTATCGCCCCTTCACTTTGTCTTTTGTGACTGTGTTTGCAATTACCCTTCCAGTGACCTCTTCTTTATTGCTCTGATAATAGTGGCTTTTTTCATGGAAACTGGGTAGTCTTCAGACATTGCAGTCACCCTATTAATTTGCAGATGGATGAGATGTCTTTCTGCCACCTGCTGAGGCTCAGTAGAGAGGCTGCCTCCCCAGTCACCAGGATGCCACTGTGGTCCTCAGGCTCCCAGGCAGCAACTGGCACTTGTGACCTCTTTACTGAAAGCCTCAACAAGCCTTTGTGTGACAACCAGAGTTCTTTTGCCCTGGGCCCTGGGATCTCTAGCGTCTCCAGAGGAAGAATCAAGCTGTCTCTATCTAGAAAAATATGATATTTGTATATAAAAAGATGATCTCAGTTTCCTCCACATGATTTACAAGTATTCTATCATTTACACATGTCTTACATCAGCTGGGATTTGCCTTGACAAGAAAGAAAGAATCATGGCTTCAAACAGCTGTCTTAGAATATATTTCTTCTCCCAAATAGAAAACATAATGGTAATAAAGGCAAAACTGAACTCATGTTACTAAGTGCTTCACAGGAGAGCATGTTCCATTCCTTGCTTTTCAGGGGTACACTGTCATGTTTTCCGTTTGTTAACTTGGAGGTTTAGTGCTTATTTGTATATAGAGAAGCCACCTGCAAACATGTTTGTAGAAGCAGGAATTTTATGTGAAAAGAAAATGTCACCTATACAAAGCAGTAACCTTTGAAGACTTTTTATTTCTTAATAAAAATCATAAAATTGTGCCATTTCCTGGAGAGGTGCTTATCGTTTTTATACAGCAATGCCAGTGTTTGTTACTTGAGAGGACCCACAGTGAGAGCAGCAACTGTCATAGTTCATTTAATTTTTTTAAAGATTTATCTATTCATTTGAAAGAGTTACACAGAGGAGGAAAGGCAGAGAGAGAGAGGTCCTCCATCTGATGGTTCACTCCCCAATTGGTCGCAACAGCTGGAACTGCACCAATCTGAAGCCAGGAGCCAGGAGCTTCTTTTGGGTCTCCCACATGGGTGCAGGGGCCAGAGGACTTGGGCTGTCTTCTGCTTTCCCAAGCCATAGCAGAGAGCTGGATCAGAAGTGGAATAGCTGGGTCTTGAACTGGCAACCATCTGGGATGCCAGTGCTGCAGGCCAGGGCGTTAGCCCACTGTACCACAACGCCAGCCCCGCTGTCATAGTTTCTGATGTTTGTATTCCCTTGAGTGTCAGCAAAATGAACTTCAGCTAAGCTACCAATGGTTTAAAGGGAAGACCTGTGGAATTACACAGATGACAAGGGCTCAGTCCCATGGATTTTGAATGCTATTTTCAGGCATTTACATGTTAGACAATCTTAGGCAAAACGCAAATCCCTTGAATCTCTATTTTCTCAACAACAGAAACAATTCAAAAATTAGCTAAAGATTTTAGTTGACATTTCACCAAAGACAGAAAGATGACTAACAAGCTTGTGAAAAAAAAATGTTATCAGTTCAGGGCAACGCAAATTAAACAAGACATATCCATTAGGAAAATAACAAGTGTTGCTGAGTTTGTGGAGAAATTAGGACCCTTGTGCATTGCTAGTGGGAAGGCAGAATTGTGTATCTGCTGTGGAAAACTCAGATATACATCCAGAAGAACTGAAGGAGCTCAAATGGATACTTGTACTTTAACACGCACAGTAGTGTTGTTCACAGTAGCCAAAGGTGGAAACAGCTCAAATGTCCATGTGCCTATGAATGAATGACATACAGTGTGGACTGCAAGGACCGTGGAATGTTATTCAGTCTTATGAGAGAAGGAAATTCTGATACATGGATGAACTTTGGAAACTTGACACTAAGTGAAATTAATCAGAAATTTATCAGAAAAAATATTATATGATTCCATGTACATATATAGATATTTTAGATATCTAGAGTAGATTAATTCATAGATGCTGAGAATAAAGTTGAGTGTTGCCTGTAGGTAAAGGGATTGGGAAATGGGAAGTGATTGATGGCATCAGAGTTTCTGTGGGGAATGATGGAAAGTTCTGGGAATGAGGCCGGCACCGCAGCTCACTAGGCTCATCCTCCACCTGCAGCGCCAGCAACCTGGGTTCTAGTCCTGGTCAGGGCACCGGATTCTGTCCCGGTTGCTCCTCTTCCAGTCCAGCTAGCTCTCTGCTGTGGCCCAGGAGGGCAGTGGAGGATGGCCCAAGTGCTTGGGCCCTGCACCTGCATGGGAGACCAGGAGAAGAACCTGGCTTCTGGCTTCGGATCAGTGCCGTGCGCCAGCCACAGCGGCCACTGGGGGGTGAACCAAAGGAAAAGGGAAGACCTTTCTCTCTGTCTCTTTCTCTCTCACTGTCCACTCTGCTTGTCAAAAAAAAAAAAAAGTTCTGGGAATGGATAGTGGCCATGGTACTACAACATTGCTAAGGTAGTTAATTGTCACTGGAAGCAGCCAATTGAGGCCAGCAGCACAGGAGGTAAAAGAGTTCACCAGAGCACTCAGAGTGAGCAGAATTAAATTTGTTGAAAACACTGTAAGAAAGTAGCAGGTAAGACAGCCAGAGGCTCTCTGCTATCATATGGACTGCAAACTGCACTATCTTCTCAGTTAGGGTGAGTTTCCCATGCTCCAACAGGTTTTTCCACGTAAAGGATTTGCATTTCTGGTTGGAGCTGGGAAGGCTGCACCAGTTTTGGGACTACTCCAGTGCCCTGGGGAAACCCTCTACAGTAATGTCACTAAATTGAGCACTTAAAAGTGGTTAAAATACTAGGTTTTATAGTATAGATTTTTTAAAAGACAGAAAGTGAGATAGAGATAGATAGAGAGAATGAGAGCGAGCTTTCATCTGCTGGTTCATTCCCCATATGGCTGCAATAGCCTGAGCTAGACAAGGCTGAAGCCAGGAACCTGGAACTCCATCTGGGTCTTCCGGGTGGCAGAAGTCCAAGCAATTGGGCCATCTTCTGCGGCTTTCCCAGGATCATTAGCAGGGAGCTAGATCACAAACAGGGCATTTAGGCCTGGAACTTGTTCTTATATAGGATTTTGTCATCACAGGTGGTAGCTTGACCCACTTTGCCACTATGCTGGCCCCAATGATATATATGTTTTACCACAATTTTTCAAAACTCAGTTTCTGACTCAAAAGAGTTAGAATATCACTTCATATGTTTGATAATTACATTACCCACAGAGCATAAGTCATCTACTGTAACATTTAAACCTAGTAGTGGACATTTGTTCACTTGTCTACCAGCATCAGTCACATGCACTCTTGGTATCACCATCCTGGTTCTCATTTTGGTAAGACTTCTCTCAAACTTCACTTATGTTCTTTGTGTGAATTCACCACATATTCAGTTGTAGGTAAGTCCTTGATAGGCTTACAGCTTATGGATGAAACCATACTCTATATTGATACAATTACAGTACTCTATATTAATATAATTACAGTACTCTATATTGATACGATCACAGTGAACTTTGGCATCCCCCTGCAGCACAGGGAGATGTCTTCCACATTTGTGGAGCTGCAGGAACAGTTGACAACCTCTTTGTGACGAGTGTAGAAAGTTTCCAAGAATGCAGCAACATCACAAGTGAACA
The DNA here is from genome assembly GCA_949820135.1 of Sylvilagus floridanus. Classification (NCBI taxonomy): domain Eukaryota; kingdom Metazoa; phylum Chordata; class Mammalia; order Lagomorpha; family Leporidae; genus Sylvilagus; species Sylvilagus floridanus. Next base: position 21,751,317 of record OX463229.1, read on the forward strand.
GAAAAGCAAAGCAGAGAGACACGTGAGCCTGGCCTTACAGATTCAGTTATCCAATCAGGCAGCCTTTCCTTGCATCCTGTCCTACCTCTCTGTTTCTCCCCAGAGTGGTTACATTATCTTTTATTTGGTGTGGGAATTTTAGTGTTCATAATTATAATGGTTCTTGCTATAGCAGACATGTAATAAACATTCATTTCTTATTGTCTTATTCCAACACTTGAGATAGAATTGCACCTCCCCAGTCTGTCTAAGCTAACTCAGGGCCAGTAGTCTCATATGTATATGTAGGTCTCAATTTTAAAAAGTGGGAAACTGCCAGAGAAAGTGAGAATGAGAATAACATCATACAAGTTTATCTTCTAATCTAGTATATGAGTTGTGTATTGAAAACACATGGTTCAGTCTGTCCAGCTGAAGATCAAGTAGATGGCTAATGTCTTGCTCAGGAGTGAGTGCCATTGCATCCTGTGATACGTAGTGCTCTTGGCCTCACGGTTGGAAAATAAGACCTCTTTATCCATGTGACAACATTGAGAAGTCACACTTAAGCTTCTAAGTCAATGACCGTGACTGCTCAACAAATCTGGTGCTGGCTGCCAAGTTGGATAACCTTAAAGGAATGTCTTCTCTGTTAGGAAGTCAATTATTTGAAAGCCTTTAGAACATAGTTGGAATCCAGCAAGGAAATACCATCTTCTCAGATGACAAATTGGATGTTATGCCCATGATCTCAAGGCCTTTTTCCAAACCTATTTATACTCACAAGTTACAGATATTTCTACAGAGCATGGTTATCTGGTTTTTGAAAAATTAGAACAAATTATAGATGAGGTAACTATTTGCCACCTTGACAGCATGATATCTCATGTTCAAGGAAAATTTGGGAGGATTTTTTTAAAACATGAAAAGCATAACCCTTGAGGGCTATATTTCAAATATCCCTGAATTCTAGTAGAGCCAGAAAAGATCACCAGTTTTCCAAAAAGCCTCGTGTTGTCATCCTAAGCAACTCTGTGTTCACTCATTAAGCATTAGCTCGGAATCTATTGCATGGAAGGCATGGTTCCAATCACTTTTTTTTTGACAGGCAGAGTGGACAGTGAGAGAGAGAGACAGAGAAAGGTCTTCCTTTTCCTTTGGTTCACCCCCCAGTGGCCGCTGTGGCTGGCGCATGGCACTGATCCGAAGCCAGAAGCCAGGTGCTTCTCCTGGTCTCCCATGCGAGTGCAGGGCCCAAGCACTTGGGCCATCCTCCACTGCCCTCCCAGGCCACAGCAGAGAGCTGGACTGGAAGAGGAGCAACCGGGACAGAATCCGGCCCCCCGACCAGGACTAGAACCCAGGTTGCTGGCACTGCAGGTGGAGGATTAGCCTATTGAGCCACGGCATCGGCCGGTTCCAATCACTTATAAGCAGATACAGTCTGCAACTTAAAGTTGTAGAAGAAATCTGTGATTTGTGGAGGAATGGAATGACTGATTAAGATGGCTCTTCCTAAAAGTTCTGTTCCTGAAGAATAACTACCGAACCCAGCAGAAAAGTCGACTTTGTTGAAAGAGCAGATCCACATAAAGATTTGAGGTCTTGCAGTATTTGAAAAGAATATACGGGGATGATGTTTTCCTGAGGAGACAAAGGAATGTAGTGGGGGGAGCCCACGGTTCTACGTACACATGTAACCAAATGGTGCTGGGCAAAGATTCTTAGAGCCATATTCTCCCAACCCATGATCCACCCAGCACTTGTACTATCCTCATGGTTTTTTTTGTTAAAAACTGATCTTTGAAATCTCTCTGTCTCTCCCTCTCACTGTCCACTCTGCCTGTCAAAAAAAAAAAAAAAAAAGAGGAAAACTGGATCTTTGAGAATCAGAAACTTTTAGGTCAGGCTTGGTAACCTAAATTTAAAATGATTCTCCTCAAAAAAGTCTTCAAGCATATTGAAGATTGGCAATCCCTGTTGCAGTAAGTGAGAACAGCCTAGCATGTCCAAATGAAGCCCCAGATTGACGGAGAACTTAGGATGCATTGATGAAAGGTGTCAATATTCCTTTCGTTATGAGTATAAAAGCTTGCCCTGCCTTTCTATATGGGTTCTAGAAGGCTAATATACTCTAAATATGGCTAACACACAGCTGTAACAGGCAGGAAGCCTGGAGGAACCATTTACACAATAATCCTTGCCCCTGGTTTCCCTCATGTGGATTTGAAAATGTGGGCAAAATTAGTTGAGTCTGAAGGGGCCTGGCCACAACTCACAAGAGAAGTCTCTGCAGCCGTCTCTGCAGATGAGATGCAAGTCTGAGGATGAGATGGGTGAGAAAATTCTCAGCAGCTTTCATTGAGAAAAGACAGTGGAGAAAAGGCTGGTGCCTTTCCCTCCACTGTTTGCAAAACTTGCTAAGATCCCTGGAACTTAGAGATGTAGATTCACTGAGATTAGATGTGGAGTCCTTAAAGAGATGGTGAAAAATATGAAAAATCTATGCCTGATTTCAGATTTTTACATGAAAATAAACTTATCTTGTAGTTCCATTTTCCGCAAGTGTTTTGAAGCATCCTCTTATTTTTACTACTCCAGTAGTAGATAGAGGCCCAAACAGGAAGTAAATCAATTTTATAAAATTCAGTTTTAGTTTTGGCACACTAAAGAAGGGGATTGAACCCCGTGTCCACTGTACGGTCTTACAAGCTGAGGTATGACGACGCATAGTCGGTACATTTCCTCTCGTGGCTTGATGCCTTTAGCAGTATTCTTTTCTAGAAGAAAAGAAATTAAATGTGAGATACCATACTCTTCTCTCAGATAAGCATGGGCAGACAAAACATGGCTCATTTCCCATCTGCCACTGCTGATAATCTGTCCTTTCGTTCCCTTTATCTGCTAACCTTGTCTGCCACACACATCTGAAATGCTGTTCAAAATAATAAGACAATGAGTTTAACAGAACAGTTAGACTATCGCCTTTTGTCCTAGCATTTTGTCTCAGCTGAAGTGGTTGTATTTTTAGAAGGAAGATAAAGCAAAAGTCAATTTGCCATGACAAATGCAGCCATTTCAACCAGACGAGATTGCTGTAGCCTGGAAATAATAACCTGTAAGAATCCATGGAGAACAAGTGTGTTCATATTTTGACTCAACACTTCTTATTGTCTTGGCCAAAGCCAAATTCGCGTCAATGCACCTTTCCTTTATTACACAATTTCAAAATGAGAGAGGAAAGAGAACTTTGGGACTGCAACTGCTGCCATGCAGAGAAAGATGTCCACTACCGACTGCTTACAAAACCACAAAAATAGATAGAAACTACAACATAGCAAATCACACCTGGAAAGACACAAAGTGTCAAACTGAAGCAATTAAATGGGCACAAACAAGGAAAACATGGCATTTCTTTATCTGCCTATTTTCCATTACTTTAAATAGATTTCATAGCAAAGAGGTGTTATTATTTTGTTAACCAAAGTCTTCGGATAGTGTATACAGGAAATCAATTATGTCATGAAAAGATTACTTTATTTTTTATAACGCTTTTATTTAAAGAATATAAATTTCCAAAATACAGCTTATAGATTACAATGGCTTCCCCCCCCAACTTCCCTCCCACCCTCAACCCTCCCCTTTCCCACTCCCTCTCCCCTTGCATTCACATCAAGATTCATTTTCAATTCTCTTTATATAAAAAGATCAGTTTACTATATATTAAGTAAAGATTTCAACAGTTTGCCCTCACATAGCAACACAAAGTAAAAAATACTGTTGGAGTACTAGTTATAGTATTAATTCACAATGTATAGCACATTAAGGACAGAGATCCTACATGATACATGTTTTTAAAATTGATTAATTTTCTATGCAATTTCCAATTTAACACCAAGTTGTTTTTTCATTTTTAATTATCTTTATATATAGAAGATTGATTCAGTATATACTAAGTAAAGATTACTTTAAATATTTAGAAGTCAAAATAGTAAGAAAATAAGCAAGAGAATACAAAGGTGAAATGAAATCATAATATATTACAACTCAGATTTTCATAATTTTCAGTTATGAGCAGCACATACTGAAAAATTTAACATGCATTAAGAAATGGAAAGAGGGGCCCAGTGCTGTGATGTAGTGGGTAAATCCACCGCCTGCAGTGCTGGCATCCCATATGGGCGCCGGTCGAGTCGCAGCTACTCTGCATCTGATCCAGCTCTCTACCTTGGCCTGCGATACCAGTAGAAGTTGGCCCAAGTCCTTGGGCCCCTGCACCCACGTGGGAGACCTGTAGGAAGCTCCTGGCTCCTGGCTCCAGATGGGCATAGCTCTGGCTGTTGTGGCCATCTGGAGAGTGAACTAGTGGATGCAAGACCTCTCTCTCTCTCTCTCTACCTCTGGGGTGCTCTCATTAATTGCCGTTAATTTAAATAGATTTCATAGCTTAGATTATCCACTGTGCTGGATGCTTGCTCTGACTTATTTGGAATTCTGTTTGCTAATTGGATGTTGTGGCCATTCTCTCCCCCCCCCCCCACACCCCAGGCCTTTCTATTTCTCTTTCTTTCTCTCCCTGTGGATACTCACTTTGTCTTATTCTCTGCCATTTTCTGCTGAATGGGAAGATGGTTAAAGATTAAGCTCAATATAAGGTAAATACTTGGCACCTGCTTTCAAACGGCAAAGAGTCATAAAATACCAGCAATGATCGTGCCCCATCACGTCACTGCTCATGCATTATGCTGGGTATTGTCATTTTCTCCTGGGTTTATAGTTTCTATTTGTTCATTGAATTTCCTGATTTCTTGAATCACAATCATAAAATTTTCTTTAATTATTTTAACAAGGTTTTATTTAGTTTTTAAAAAACATGTATTTATTTATTTGAAGGCAGAATTATAGAGAGGCAGAGAGAGAGAGAGAGGGAGAAAGAGAGAGAGAGGTCTCCCAACTACTGGTTCACTCCCCAGATGGCCACAACAGCCGGGGCTATGCTAATCTGAAGCCAGGATCTTCTTCCAGATCTCCCGCATCACTGCAGGGGCCCAAGGACTCGGACCATCCTCTACTGCTTTCCCAGGCCATAGCAGAGAGCTGCATTGGGAGAGAAACAGCTGGGACTCGAACTGGTGCCCATATGGAATGCTGGCATTGCAGGCAGTGGCTTCACATGCTACCCCACAGCCCCGGCCCCTATTTAGTTTTTACAACATGTTTATAATAGCTATCTTGTAACTAATTTACAGCAGTATTTGTCTGCTAAATACAACTGGGCCCCCTCAAAAGTATTTTTTGTTGGCTGGTTTTTCTCCACATAACTTTCAAATATGTGTTTCTACATTATTCATTAGTTCTTGTTGAAAAATGGACATTCTTAACTAATATATTATAGCAGTTTTGGATTTTGATTTATTTTTCTAAAGATTTTTGAGTCTTTTTTTTTTTTTTTGGTAACTGGCTGTGCTAAACGTATGCTATAATATACAGCCATTGATGTTTCTTGACAGCATTTTTAACATTTTTAGATCCTAACCTTCTAGCAGTCTCTCCTTTGAGGAGCTTGGCAATCCACGGAGGATCTGGGCAGTAACTGCATTCAAATCATCAAACCTGTGGGGTTCCCTTCTTTTGACAATGTAACTGTGTGTGCATAGAAGATCCTATTCAAAACTGAAGCACATTTCAGGTCAGTTTCAGCTTTACTTTTTGCCAGGCACTTGGGCCCCCTTCACTTATGTGTAGCTTCACCTATGTGAGGAGAGCTGCACTAACATACTTTCCATGGCTTTCATATTTACAGGGTTTCCCTTTGCATGTCTTGATCACCCACTGCTTATCACAAGTAGAATTCCTGCTTCATGCTGATGAGAGCTGCAGGTGCTATTATATGTCTCCGGCTGGATTTATTCTCATTAGAACCACTGGGTGTTTAGTTCACTTACTGCTCAATATCTGATCCCACTTTGTACCGGTGGAGCTTCCGTTCTCAGTGGCTGCTGCTGGGTGAAACTGCTGAGCCGACAGAGCTGGGAAAGGGAGAGTCAGGCTTGATGTCCAGTGAGTCTGCAGACGGCGGCTGAGGCGTCCCCAAGATGTGATGCCAGCCTTCTTGTCAGTGCTGAAAGACGCATGCTTAGCTTAGAAAAACAAAAAAGTGTGAAACCAAATAATTTTATTTTTATGTTTTATGGGTTTTCTTTTTTACATTTTAGAAAAAGAAGGAACATTACATAACCACACAAGGCCTCCTAGACTTCTGTTACTTAAAGAATGAGTTGATATAGACATCTTAGATTTCATTCTCCTAGGCTTTTTAGCAGAGAGCCCTTACCAATTTAGGTTTTCTATCCTGTTTCCTCTATCTTCTTTACCAAAATCTGAGTATACAGAAATATTTCTATATATTTCAATTTACAACAGTTTTAGCATCTGCATAGTTTGTATCCAATTAGAGACCTTTCTATGGAAAGCGCAATAATTTTTATTAAAAGATTGCTATTGTTCATGTAAAATATGAAAAAATTATGTAGTGAAACTGACAGTGTGAATTTAGAATGGGGTTAAATATTTGGTATTGTGTTCTTACTTAGGAGAACCTGCAGGAAAAAGAAAGCGATAGTTTATTGCGTCTCCTTGCCCATGTGCAGCTTTGTCCCATTTCCTCCTCCAGATGGTAACATAACATCTCTACAGTAAGTGCCTCTTTGCCAGCCCGACCTGGGAGTGCAAGTTATTCTTGCCATCTGGTCTATAGTGCGGTGCACTTCCTTGGGCACTATCATTTTTAGCATTAGTAGAATTGTTTTGGGTAGACTGAAGTCTGTTAAGATGTATAGCATAGCCTTTGAATTTGGGAGCCTCTGTTGTTCAGATGTGTGTACCTTTGCATTTGTAGTTATCAGAGTCTACTATCTATTGGTTGTGTTTGACAGACAGGTCTTAAATGGTATATTTTTTGAAAAAGTTTATATACTTCCTTGGAGATCAGTGTGAAAATATCAAGAAATCAGGATAGCCATTCTATTCACTGAAACTATTCATTTGTTGTTAGTGGGACTGTTAACTTGCCACTGAGCAGGACGATATTTAAAACTAAGTTGAAAATGGTTTGTGGCCTATATGTATTTAACCCTGGTGAAAGATAAATCTTCGCAATGCTTATTTTTATTCATCACATTAACCAGCTGTGAAACACAGAACTTTATCAATAGTAGGCAAAGAATTTCAGGATTCCTATATAGATAGGCTATAAAGTCATGTCATTTGGAAAGCAGTGTTTCATTATGGAAGAGCTCTCAAGTTGCTTATAAAGCTAAGCTAATTAAAAAGATGTATAAATATTCTTGAAAAAAAAAAGGGAGATTCAGGGAGACTCGTGGGCTGTGACCCCCAAGGACATTACCAACAGGTCTCGCTGCCTTCCACCTGCAAACGGTTCCCAATACGTACTTGCCTTTGGTCAACATTCAGCGCCCTGAAATGGATATTTTTGACTTCTTCCCAGGTTCTTGCTGCTTACCGGGGAGAGCATCTCCTGGCTTCATCAGACTGACATTGCTGGAATTACATGTCTATTCCTTTATTTTTGATTTTTAATATTTTATTCCAGAATAGTTTTACATTCACAAAACCAAAACTGTAAGGGAGTAATACAAGGAGTTCCCATAAACTCCTCACCTCATTTCCCTTATTAACAGATCATATTAGTATCTTTGTCACAATTAATGAACCACACCCAATTCCCCCTGTTTTCTTTTCATCCAAATTTTAACACTCCCCCCCTCTAGTAACTGATATTCTGTGTTCAAATTGAGGTTTTGTTCTGTTTTATTTTCTAAGTTTTATCTCCCACATATACAGGAGAACATTCAGTATTTGGCTTTCTGTCTCTGGCTCATTTCACTCAACATGATGTGCTTCTGTTGCATCCACTTTGCTGCAAATACTAAATTTCATTCTTTCTATAATTGAATAATATTCCACTGTGCATATGTATATTTTTGTACATTAGGAGGAACAGCTTCACCAGTTCACTCACATGATGGATTCAGACTCAGGAAGTGCAAGATCCAGTGCCTGGTGGGCCAGCAAACTCCGGGTGGTCTACAGAAAGCTATTCATTTTGCAGCACACAGCTGCATTGGCTTGAGCTGTTTTGGCCACTCCTAATATCCTTTTTGCCTAAGAAGTATCAGGTGCATGGAACCTAGTTGTTACACTTAGTATCCACTTGACTACAAGCTGCTCCCCTAGCAAGCTGTGTGCCTACTTTGAAAATGAACCAAATGTTTGCCCTCACATCCATTTATCTGATGTTGTACACCCTGGTCACTTCCATGTCTTGGCTATTATGTGCCGTGCTGCTATAAACATGGTGGAGCAGCTATCTCTTTGATACCATGAGTTCATGCCTTTTAGGGTATACACCCAGTGGTGAGATTGCTGGACCAAATGGCTTTTAATTCTGAAGTAATTTTAGATTGACAGAAGAGTTGCAAAGGCAGCAAAGAGAGTTCGTATGTCCCTCTCAGTCTTCTTTCTCTAATAGTAATATTTTTAGTGTCATGAAATTAAGAAATTAATATATTTACATTCTTCACACTGCATGTGGATTTCAACCCGTTTTTCCCATTAATGTCCAGTTTTTGCTTATCTTTTGTTTCCATGTCTCCTCCGTTATCAATAGATGGTAGTGTCTCAGCTGAGGAGGACCTTGCAGATTCTCAAAAGTACAGTCTAGGTAGTTTTTAGAATCTCCCTTAGTCTGGATTTCTCATAATTAGATCTGCACTGTGGAAGTTTAGGAGTACCACAGAGGCATAGTACCCTTCCTGTCTCAGTGTATTGAGGTTCGTGATGTCAACAGATTCATCACTGGTGATGTTCAACCCCATCGCTAGCTTATGGCAGTGTCTGCTGGCTTTCTCACCATCAACTTTCCATTACCCCCTTCCAATGCTCAGTTCATTAGAAGTGAGTCACCAAGTTCAGTCCACACTGAAAGGAGAGGAAATGATGCTACACCTCCTGGAGGGAAGAAATTGATCAACATATGGAAATGTGCAGAAACCATACACCAATTAGTAAATGATTTGAGAGAGGTGCTGTGAGATGATGCACATATTCTATTTCTCGTTAAAGTTTTACTCACTGACTGTGTGGTGTTTGACAGTGGAATTTTCCTGCACTAATTATTAATGTATTTTAAAAAATACAAATTCTTTCCACGGTTATTGCTTGGTGTTATGCTTTAGGGTAGATTTTCCCTATTTTTGGAAAGCCCCTTTTCTGCCCCACTGACTTCACCACACTGAATTTACAACTCTGTGGGAGAAACATGTCATTAGAACAGTCTGGAATACTTTTCTCTGTTAAACTCCTTCCCCTTCAAGAAAAGAGGAAATGCTCGTAGTTTGCATTAGGCTATTAAGTAAACATCATATCGTTTCTGGAGGCGGGAGGATCTCATTTAATTTACCCTTAACTTGAGAGTATTGCAGTTTTTGCCTTCTTGGAAAAATGCTTATACTACTGGTTGAATGGTGTCCCTCAAAAAGATGTGCTAAAGTCTAATCTCAAGCAGTTCAGAGCAGTGCCTCATTTGCAAATAGCCCAGGTAAGTAGTTTGGATGAGGGTGTTCGGGGGGCCTGATGACTTTGTCAGAGGGAGACGGAGACGCGGGGGTGGGAGGCTCCGGGACCACAGAGACAGATGCAGGAGCAGGTGGCTGGAAGCACAGCTCCTCCAAGGATCTCCAGGAGAGCATCAGCGCTGGCCGGGGCAGGAAGGAGTCTCTCAGGAGAGCTGCAGGGCACCCGTGGCTCGGTGGCACCTTGGCTCTGCACCTCTGGTCTCCAGAAGCATGAGGCCACCTACTCTTGTCATTTTAAATGGCTCCCTATGTGGCACTTAGCCATAGCAGCCCTAAGAACTAATATAATCTACAAGACAGGACGGTTTACATCCAAATGTGATTTATTAGGTTGAATTTGTCTCAGAAGATGTCATTCTAAAATTAAAATTTGCTGAATGCCCTTTTTAAATTTTAGAAACACAGAGAAAGACTGCTTTCTTTGGCGTATTTTTTTTTAAGATGAGTTACTATATTCAAATCTGTTGTATATTCGTATGATTTGTCAGTGAGAATGCATGTCATTCTGAAAACTACACTACAGAGTCTTTAGATTTAACAGTAGAGCGCTATCTCCTAATATGGCTCCAAGTTACAGTGAAAGTGAAAGGCAGCTTCTTGCTGATATCATCACAGGTAAGATTCAACCGGAAAGTGGAATTATTGATCACTTTGTCTTTCAAAACAGTCCTTAGAAAGAGGCTTCTTTCAACATTTACATGACCTTGAAACCAGGAAGAAGTACAGCAGAAGCAATAGAGTGCCTGTTTTCAAAGAGGGATTTAGAAATTATTTTATAACTTACTTTGGTTACTAATTAGTGAGTAATTCTGTTCTTAAATTGTCCACTCTTTGATTAACATTTATTGATTATCTAGTATTGCCAGGCACCATGCAAGGAGCTAGAAAAATGAAGATCAGTAAAATGATCACAAATTCTTTATTAAGTAAAAGCAAGGGGAGGAAGCAGCATAAGAACAATAGCGACATGATCACTGGTTACTATCACATGATTTCTGACTGGTGGAATTGTATACCCTTTGTTTCAGCTAACATAAAAAAGGAACCAAGCTGCATTTGAGGAAAATGTTTATGCTGCATAAGGAAAGTTAAAAGGAAGCAATGCTTTATCATTGGATAATGCCTTTAGATTTATTTCAGATTAGATCACTTAGATGTGGATAATCTGGTACTTAAATTATGTTCAATGACTCAATTCACAAGAGCTAAGATAAGGAATCAACCCAGGTGTACATCATCTGATGACTGCATAGAGAAAATATGGTATATATACCCTATGGAATACTACCCAACCATAAAAAAGAATGAAATCCTGTCTTTTGCAACAAAATGGATTGCAACTAGAAACCATTATACTTAGTGAAATAAACCAGACCCAAAATGACATATACCATATATTTTCCCTGATCCGTGGTAATTAGCAGAGTACAAAAGTATAATGTATATGAGCGAAATCGATATTTTGAGAACTGATTATTGTTTATAGCTCATGCCTATACCATTGAGGAACAGTGTTTTTTTCTTCAATTTGCTCAATTCTCTACTTAGTGGAGGGTGGAGTATATTATTATAAAATAAACTGAAAGCATGTCATTGTAAAAATGAAAAGAAAAACTAAGGAGGAGAGAGGATGAGAGTATGGGTGGGAGGTAGTAGCACTATGCTCCTAAATCTATCTATCTATCTATATATATATATATATATATATGAAGTACATGAAATTTGTTCACTTTATATAAGGTGAGAAAGGGTCCAGTTAGCCCACAGTTTGTTCAGACTGCACAGGAAGAACAGGGAAGGGAAGACACCACTGTGAAGCAGGGGAGGGGGATGGGGATGACCAGGGTTGGATGAAACTAGGATTGGCGGCATCATCTTGAAATGACGCAAGTGACAGCCTGTGAACAAGGTGGAGAGAGTGAATTAGACAGCAATCTGTAGAGCAGCATCCCCAGCACAGCAAATAGTCGATGACAGTCCCTGAGGTGGGACCATCTCCATGGTTTCACTGCAGGGAGGCCAGGGGGTGCAGCTGAGGCCAGGGAGCAGTGAACAGGTGGGCTGTGCTGGACCTCACTGACGACTGTAAAGACACCTCCTGCATTCTGAGAGACAGGAAACCGCTGTGATAATCATGGCATGGTAGTACAGCCAAAGCTGGAAAGAGGCTGGTTTTCTTTAAGCTCAAGAGGGGTGGGGGCTGTTTACTGCACCTCTGTGTAAGTGCCTTTGTTTTCCTCCTTCGGTGTTTTTAGAATCTTTTATGAAATGTGCTGATTTCCATGTCAGTAAATCAGAATTGGGCTCTACTACCCCAAGGCTATGTTTAAGCTCGATTATAAGTCACTGGTAGATTTGACAGCTGTAATAGCATCATATCCCCACTAAACATAAAAGCCGATGATAATGACCACCCTGTTGTGACATACTCTGTATCATTTTCTCCAAAACACGTGTTTGTTGCTCGCTGTTTAGGAAATCAAATGTATTGGATTTTGGATGTTATTATTACGATGTTATTTTGGATGGTTTTGAACGTTTTATGCTCCAGAATTAGTAAAGAAACTATGTATTGACTTCCATATGTCAATAAATATCACATAAGAAATACTTTTCAAAATCTACCAAACCTATCCATGTTGATTTTTTTTCTATTATAAATAAAAAAATCTAGGCAACCAGGAGTGAGCTATACATAAAATAAAGCATTGAGCCTAATGATGTTTGTTAAAATTTTAAATATGCAGTTTGAATGATTGCATTCTATAGTATGGGGATTGATAGTGGTATGATTTAGTGTGTTTATGTAAAAGATGGCTACAGAATTCAGAATGGAGAGAGGTTTCTAACCCAGACAAAGAGATAAACAAAGCAACCAGGAGATGAGCAATTTCTTTAAAGGGCAAAGCCTTGGATTTCAAGCAAAGATACATAGAACTCAGAGTACAAATAGACAATGTTCCTTCTATCTTCATTCCTCACCCTGCCAGACATCACTAAGATGCCAGTATTACTCCTCTGTTGACTGGAAAGAGCCTCAACATCTCTCCAAAACAAAACAGAGCTCCCCTGCAAATCATGGGTGATTGGGGGACCTTCAGGATTGAAACTTATTCTCCATGCCCTAGCGTCTGATTGCTCAATGTGATACTGCAGGTATCCCAACACAGTGAACCAGATCACTTCATGTTTGGACAGACTGTGGTGCCTTGTGGGATGTCTAATAGCATCCCTGTTCTTTTTACTCAAGGGTCCCAGTAGCAAACCCCACCCCCACCCCAAGTCATGGAAATGGAGACATTTCCAAAGAGTGGAGCCCCTGGTTGACAACTACAAACGGAAAGTTAGAAAGGGATAATAGAAGACTCAATGAGCAAGCAAAGAACAAAGCTCCTGAACTCAGCTTTCTAAAATGATGGTTTAATTCTCTTAATTACACAGCTAGGCACCATCTGTCTCACAGCTTCTGCAGAGAGGACCCTGAACAGTTATTGAAAAAATAGCATTAGAATATTAACACCTTAGCACAGGGCTCAGGTTGACAGCAACTTATTTCCCTAATGCATGAGTCTTTGGATTGGGTCATGTTAAATAGTGTTGTTTATGTCCATTTGTGGGCACGCATAGGCCCACATACCTATAAATTCTATCTACAGAAAGGGATCCATGCAAACAGATTGTGTCTTTTGTTGACGGTCCTGAATCTTCACTTGACTGTCTTGTGTAGTTTAAATGCTGGTGTTTGGTAAAAGAGAACTCAATGGGTGGTAACAACGTCTGAAACTCTGAGAATATTCTAGAAGGCTAAAAATGCATGGGAGCAATGAAATCTCTGCAAGTAAGGCTGTATTTTGTTTTGCCATTTTTCCTATTTAGCTGCACCTACTCCTTTTAGAAAGCTTCAGCCAGCCGGCACCGTGGCTCACTAGGTTAATCCTCCACCTGCTGTGCCAGCACACTGGGTTCTAGTCCCGGTCGCGACGCCGGATTCTGTCCTGGTCGCCCCTCTTCCAGGCCAGCTCTCTGCTGTGGCCTGGGAGGGCAGTGGAGGATGGCTCAAGTGCTTGAGCCCTGTACGCCATGGCAGACCAGGAGAAGCACCTGGCTCCTGGCTTCGGATCAGCGTGGTGTGCTGGCTGCAGCGTGCCAGCCACAGCAGCCATTGGAGGGTGAACCAACGGTAAAGGAAGACCTTTCTCTCTCTCTCTCTCTCTCTCTCTCTCTCTCTCTCTCTCTCACACTGTCCACTCTGCCTGTCAAAAAATAATTAAATAAATAAAAAGAAAGCTTCAGCCTAGCAAAGGACTTTGGGAAGAGGCATGGGTTAGGGAGAAAGAGTACAGCTCCTCTCAGCAGTGGCCATGCACTCCTTCCACTCGTAGAGCTACTCATGGAACCAGTGGGAGTTCTGTGGCAAGGACAGAGTTACAATAATCGGAAGGAAAATAGCAATTTACTCTTGTGGCTTTGATTATCTAGGTAACCATGGTAATAAAGACCAATACAGCACTTCAAAATGACTCTCAAAATGAAAGTTTAGGAGAAACTTTATTTATTGATGCATAATGTAGTTACATTGGGAATACCAATGTTTTGTGGCTGAACATTTTGTATTTTTCCAGATTGGAAGTTTATTTTTTCACAATTTTTTTGCCCAAACCTACCAGCAGCTGCCTCAAAAGAAGGGAAAATGATGTCTATAGAAGGCAGTTAGTTAAGCCAAAATGGAAACTGAAAGTAAGCATCATAAGGGTGGACATTTGGCGTAGCAGCTAAAATGCCACTTGGGACACACACAGCCCATGCTGGAGAGTGTGTGTCCCGACTCCACCTTCCAGTCCAGTTTCCTGCTAATGTTTACCCTCGGACGCCACAGGTGATGTCTCAAGTATTTGGATGCCTTCCAACCACACAGGACAACAAGAATGTGCTCCCTGCCTGCCCCTGGCTGTTGTGGGCATTCAGGGAGTGAACAAGCAGATGGAAGATCTCTGTCTGCCTGCCTTTCTCTGTGCGTGTCCTCTCTGTGTGTGTCCTCTCTGTGTGTGTTTCTCTATTAAAAAAAAGATAAATAAATAACATCAATATACACAATTAAATCAAGTTTATCTCCGAAAATGCTGGTAATCAGGGTATAAACACATAAAATTACTCTTTAATCTGAAATTATTCAGAGCATTAAGAATAACATTCTGAAAATGATCCTTTGATGAAATTATCTTATTTTTCCAAGAAGTTATTTTTACTCAATAGGAAACCTAATTATCAGGGTAAAAATAAGCTTATTGGAAATCTATTTTTGCCTGGAACATAGTTAAAATAGCACATTTGAAAATATTTAATTGTTAATTTGCATTGCCAAAATGTGTGGTATCTTTCATCTAAATACCTTTTTAACAGAGTTTGTAACTTTAAAGAAATCTGTGCTTTTATTTGTATGGACCACTCAGTTCAGAAATTTTTCTCACCAAAGAAATTTTGGCCCAAGATCATTCATTCTTCAAATCAAGTTGCCTTTTACTACCTCGCCTGGGCTTTTCACCCTGGGGTTCAGAGCCTGGAATATCATACTAGACAATGGACTGCTTTCAAAATCTTTTAATTCAAACTATAATACATATATTATAAATACATAGGGGCCGGTGCTGTGGCACAGTGGCCTGAAGCGCCGGCATCCCATATAGGCGCTGGTTCTTGTCCTGGCTGCTGCTCTTCTGATCCAGCTCTCTGCTGTGGCCTGGGATAGCAGTAGAAGATGACCCAAGTCACTGGATCCCTGCACCCTCATGGGAGAACTGGAAGAGGCTCCTGGCTCCTGGCTTTGGATCGGCACAGCTCTAGCCGTTGTGGCCATCTGGGGAGTGAACTAGCAGATGGAAGACTTTTTTGTCTCTACCTCTTTCTGTAACTCTTTCAAATAAATAAAATAATTTTTAAAAACTTTTATTTAATAAATATAAATTTCCAAAGTATAGTTATGGATTACAATGGTTCCCCCCCCATAACTTCCCTCCCACCCGCAACCCTCCCATCTCCCACTCCCTCTCCCATTCCATTCACATCAAGATTCATTTTCAATTATCTTTGTATACAGAAGATCAATTTAGTATAAATTAAGTAAAGATTTCAACAGTTTGCACCCACACTGAAACACGAAGTGTAAAATACTGTTTGAGTATTAGTTATAGCATTAATTCACATTGTACAACACATTAAGGACAGAGATCCTACATGAGGAGTAAGTGCACAGTGACTCCTGTTGTGGACTTAACAAATTGACATTCTTGTTTATGACATCAGTAATCCCCCTAGGCTCTTGTTATGAGTTGCCAAGGCTATGGAAGCATTTTGAGTTCACTGACTCTGATCTTATTTAAACAAGTTCATAGTCAAAGTGGGAGTTCTCTCCTCCCCTCAGAGAAAGGTACCTCCTTCTTTGATGGCCTATTCTTTCTACTGGGATCTCACTCACGGAGATTTTTCATTTAGGTGTTTTTTTTTGTTTGTTTGTTTTTTCCAGAGTGTTTTGGCTTTCCATGCCTAAAATACTCATGGGCTCTTCAGCCAGATCCAAATGCCTTAAGGGCTGATTCTTAGGCCAGAGTGATGTTTAGGACAACTGCCATTCTGAGTCTGCTGTGTAACCCGCTTCTCATGTTGGATCGTTCTCTCCCTTTTTTATTCTATCAGTTGGTATTAGCAGACACTTGTCTTGTTTATGTGATCCCTTTGACTCTTAGACCTATCGGTGTGATCAATTGTGACCTGAAATTGATCACTTGGACTAGCAAGATGGCATTGGTACATGCCACCTTGATGGGATTGAATTGGAATCCCCTGGCACGTTTCTAACTCTACCATTTTTTTAAAAAAAGGAGAGTGTGTCATAAATATTTTTTAAAAATAAATAAATACATAGATATACATAGGAAGCTAACCAATTCTTAAACTACTTTTCTCAATGACTTTTTCTATTTAACCTCAGGAAAACTATGAAACAGTGTAGATATTTACACCCCTTAAGCAACAGAGAAAAATACTAAGGTATAAAAAGTGAAATGTGCTAGCATGTTACAAATGAAGCTGAAACTGGGGTCCTAACTCCCAGCTCTGTCTCTCAACACACACACTATTTATCTGTAGACACACATGTACTTGAACACACAAACAGCACTTTGAAAAATTCATAGAAAAATTGAGTGAACAGATAAGTTTATTTTTGTTGGAGAAAAAATTTGAAATCCACACATTTTCTCACAATACACATTTTCCACAAATTTTCTGAAGACTCCTCAGGTATATGTGTGTGTGAATCTTTGTGTGCTTTTATTTAGACAACATAGAAACGTGTCCTTTTTATTTTTTAACAGTATCTTGTATTCTAACTTTGATTTAATGGGCTAATACCCATTTAAGAAATACCATATTAAGAAAATACATCGGGAGCTGGCACTGTGGTGCAGTGGGTTAAAGCCCTGCCCTGAAGCACCAGCATCCCATATGGGCTCTGGTTCTAATCCCAGCCGCCCCTCTTCTGATCTAGCTCTTTGCTATGGCCTGGGAAAGCAGTAGAGGATGGCCCAAGTCCTTGGGCCCCTGCACCCACGTGGGAGACCCAGAAGAAGCTCCTGGCTCCTGCTTTCGGATTGGTGCAACTCAGGCCATTGCTGCCATCTGGGGAGTGAACCAACGGATAGAAGACCTCTCTCTCTGTCTCTATCTCTCTCTGTAACTCTATCTCTGAAATAAATAAAATAAATCTTTAAAAAAATATTCGCAAGTGATAAGAAACAGAGCTATGAACTGTGGGCAGTGTTTAACCCTTAGGACCCAGGGGCAGGTGTTTGGTGCAGTGCTAAGACATCACTTGGGGTGCCCGCATCCCATGTTGGTGTGTGTGGGCTCAATTTGGGATCTGCTTCCAACTCCACCTTCTAGCTAAGCACATCCCGGGAGGCAGCAATGATTGTTCAAGTGCTTGGGCTCCTGATAGCCACAGGGGAGATCTGGATTAATCTGTGGGCTTCTGGCTTTGACTTGACCCAACCCCAGTAGCTGTGGACATTTGAAAAGAGTGAATAAATATGTGGGAGAGCTCTGTCTGTCTCTTTTTGTCTCTCTGATATTCAAATAAATAAAATTAAGCACAAAAATTTAATAAAAATGAAAAGCAAAGAATGTTTAGCATAAAAAACTAGGACTCAAACATTAAAAAAGAGGGTTATCTTAATACACATAGTAATTTTTTGTTTTATTTTCTTTAAAAATTTCACTTGGGGTGGGTGTTGCGGTACAGGGGGCTAAGCCATCATTTGAGCAACCTGTATCCCATATAGAGCGCTGGTTTGAGGACTCTCTTTTCTGCTTAAAGCTCAGCTTCCTGCTAATGCAGACACCCCGGGAGGCAGCAGGTGATGGCCCATGTTCTTAAGTACCTGGGTCCATGCCACCCACTTGCGAGACCCAGATGGAATTCTGGGTTCCTGACTTCAGCCTGACCCAGTCTTGGCTTTTGCAGGTTTTCATTTCATTTTATTCCAAACTGAAAGTCATCAACAAATGGACTCTCTCTCTCTCTCTCTCTCTCTCTCTGCTTTCAAGTCAATGAAAATAGAAATAAAAACTTCTGAAAATATTTAGTTTTTAAAATTGATTTAAAATATTTATTCTTGTTGATGGGGCACAGCAGTGTGATTTGATACATACATATCATGTGCAATGACCATCTAAGTGTAGTCACCATCAAATCTGCTCACTTCTGTGTGCTGGGAACCTTCAAACTTCTCTCCTGTAGTTATTATTTAGATATTTGAGAGGTAGAGTTACAGACAGAGAGAGGGAGAGACAGAGAGAGAGGTCTTCCATCTGCTGGTTCACTCTCAAGATGGCCACAATGGCTAGACATGGGCCAATCCAACGCCAGGAGTCAGGAGCTTCTTCTGGGTCCTCCATACATGTGCATGTGTCTCCCTCTCTTTCACTCCACCTTTCAAATAAATAAATGAATCTTTTTTAAAAAAGTAGAATAACAAGGATTTGAACTAGGCACTCTGATAAGGGATGCCACATGCCCCAGAGGTGACTTTAGCCACTGAACAAAAGCCTGGCCCTATTTTATCCATTAAATTAAAAAAATTAGTTGTGTTGATATACCCAGAAAGTTGCTATTTTAATTTCTACAATGAAATACTGCAGCTTCCTATCCCATTGTATAATATACAACTGTTTGCTCATCTAGCCTCCTGTTTTTGAACACTTATTTTTATTTCAGTTTTTGCTGTTATCTTACTGTTTTGTTTAATATCACAAAGCTGGGTAAACATGCTTACATGTGTCTCATTGAGTTATCTAGTCTCTGTAGAATTTGTGCTTTAGAGTGAAACTATTTTTAGAACTACTCTGGAAAAACTGCTGTTTAAAGCTACAGCTTAGATAAGAACAAATCTTTTTTTAATGTCTCAGGGCCAAAACTCAGAGTCTCCACTGAATCCCGTCCTCTCCTACACTGGGCAATACCATATGTTTCATGGTATCGTATACCTGCTTTCATTTTTATGTTCTTGACTAGTAATAAGGTGAATTATTTTATCTTAAATTTACAGTTTTATGGAATTTCTCTTTCTCCGGCCTATTTTTAATATTTTGCCCATTTAAGTCAAAGGTTTTTAATTGCTTTTTTATTGATTTGTGAGTGTTGTTTTACAGTTGACATCTTAATTCTTTGCAGGATAAATACATTGTAGAGAGTTCCCACCAGCGGGCTCTGACTGATTCTGTTTATAATGTGTTTTTCATGGAAAACTTTAAAAAATTATTTTATTTATTTGAGAGGCAGACACACACACACACACACACACGCACACGCACACACACACACATACACAGTTTCCATCTGCTGGTTCAGTCCTCCAAATTCCTGCGGTATCTGGATATGAGGCAGGTCCAAATCAGGAGCCCAGAACTCCAGCACTCTGGGAGAGGGGCCCCTGTACTTAAGCCATCAACTACTGCCTCGAAAGGTGCATATTAGCAGAAATCTGGGATCAGAGGCAGATCCAAGACTCAACTCCAGGCACTATGATATGGGCGTGGTCATTCCTAACCACTGTGCAAAGTACACACTCCCGTGCTAATGTTTTACATATTTAAATTGGCTACAGTCAACTAAAAGTCTTAATTTTGTGCAAATATTATTTTGATTGAAACATTTTTCCACTTTCTAATGTTTCATCTGCCTGAAACTTATTTTTGCAATTGCTATGAGATGTAAATCTAGTTTTTCTATATTGATATACAATTGTTTCAGAACAAGTTATTTTCAATTCCTGAACATGCATCTATCATCTATCAAAATCCTTTTATTCATAACTCAATTTCAAGTCTTTCTGTTTCCTTCCCCAAGCCTGTACTTTGGTCTCTTTCAGAATTGTACTGTATTTTATCCAGACTTTTCATGATTTTGCAGTGAGGGGGTAGTTATAACTGTCCTCTCTCTGTAGCTGAAAATCCCGTCATTTGCATTTCATAGGCACATGTCCTTATTTTCTGTAGCTCAAAAGCAGCTGAGCTTTCATAGGACCTATAAAGCAACTCTCTCGGGGAGAAAAAAGTGTCTTGCTTTTGAGAAATAATTACTTCTAGAATGTAATTTGATGCTCGATGGTGAAAAGCAAAATCATATGTAACTGATGTTTTTACAGTTATCATTGTCTTTAGAGACACCTCTGTTTCCCATCAATATTTGATTGTTCATTGCACAGCATTTGATAGGGTTCTACGTGTGTCTTGCACAGAAATGTTCTCAATACAGTTTCTATTTGTGGTGCGCATGTGTATGTGTGTGTGTGCACACTCTTTCTCCCTTAGGACACTATCTTCCATGTGAATAGCAAGCCCTGATCTTTCACACTCTGATTTTCTTCCTCTAATTGCCCTTGCAAAACTTAGAATTTGCCCAATAAACCAAAAAATATATTTAAAAATTTTTCTAAGTGTTTTAGAAGGCTAACTGTTCCTGTTGTTAGATCACTAATTACCATGAAAAGCTGGGTTTGGGAAAAATGTATTTAATTTAACAAAAAGTACTTGTGAAAAATACCATCTTAGAGAAATGCTTTAGTTGTGTTCCTTATGGTTACTCAGATCAAACACCTTTATGGGTTAGATGCTCTGATATGAGGTAGCAGCGTTCAGCTTCCTATCTCCAATACAAGAAAGAACTTGAAGATGACATCTAGATAAAGTTATGTAGACAAGCAAGATTTATTTGTGTGCAAGATCCAAGTACATACCCAAGGGGTGCAGGCAGGCTCAAGAGCGAGCTGCACTCAGTGAGGTTCTGGTGCATCTCTTTATATTCTGGAAGCATATGGAGTGGTGTCTGCTGTAGTGTTTAACCGAAGGTTTGTAAGGGATGGAGTTTGGGCAGGGCTTGAGTACCACCCACCTCCTTGTCCTGTTTTGGAAAACTCAGAAACATCATGGCATCTGGTGCATGATGGGAATAGGAATGCCAACCATGCTAATTTTATTTTGTTAAAGATTTATTTATTTGAAAGGCAGAGTTAGAGAGGCAGAGAGAGAGAGAGAGAGAGAGAGAGAGAGAGAGAGATCTTCCATCTGCTGATTCACTCCCCAGATGGCCGCAATGGCCAGAGCTATGCTGATCCAAAGCCAGGAGCCAGGAGCTTCTCCCAGGTCTCCCATGCTGGTGCAGGGGTCCAAGCATATGGGCCATCTTCTACTGCTTTTCCTGGCCATAGGAGAGATATGGATGAGAAGTGTAGCAGCGGGACTCAAACCAGCGTCCATAAGGGATGCAGGCACTGCAGGCAGCAGCTTTACCTGCTACGCCACAGCACCGGCCCTGATAATTTTATTATAACGACATTATAATGAGCAAAAGCCATCATGGGGACACAGTCAGCAGCCACATCAGTTATTTTGGCATCTGCCTGTTCTGAGCAGCAATTCTGAGGAAAATACAGTTTTCTGCTGTAGAGAATGGGGGATTAGTGCAGTACCAGGGGGGCTGTAGGGAGGGACTGCTGACCTCAGCTCCTCCTTACCTGCAACATTTTTTCCCTCCAAAGAGATTTTAGTTCCCTAATTTTTTTTTTTTTTGACAGGCAGAGTGGACAGTGAGAGAGAGAGAGAGAGAGAGAGAGACAGACAGAGACAGGTCTTTCTTTTTGCCGTTGGTTCACCCTCCACTGGCCACTGTGGCTGGCTCACCGCACTGATCGGAAGGCAGGAGCCAGGAGCTTCTCCTGGTCTCCCACGCGGGTGCAGGGCCCAAGGACTTGGGCCATCCTCCACTGCACTCCCGGGCCACAGCAGAGAGCTGGACAGGAAGAGGAGTGACCAGGACATGGGAGGTTGCAGGAGGAAAGTCCCTCTTCTGTAACTGTTTCTTACTGTGTCTGAGTGTTGTGTTTTCCTGGCCAGGAAATGGAAACCCCTTGCTGAGAGTCCATCGCTGGAGCAGGAGTCTCACTACCAGCAGTTGTTGAGGGCAGAATCCCTGCATGACCATCACTTTCACATGAAACTAATGAATTGTGCAAGAGACAAAATTGACAATTAGGAAGAGTAAACAGCAGAGTTGGAGAAGGGAGAGCACTTGTTACTCTTTCCCAGGGGGTGGAAGCTGAGGGACTTCCCTTACCAAAATCATGGAGCTATTAGTATAGTCTACTCAAGAAAGGCTACTCCATTATGTTCATCTAAATTGACCTAACCAAAATGTGAAAAAAGATTCATCAATATATGCTAAAGAGACTCAAAATCAATGTGAATCAGGTACAAATGGCTTTTCTTTTTTTAGAACCACAGCTTCAAATAGTCTCTTTCTGATGATGACCAAGATAAGACTTAGTAAGAACCTGGTATGAAAAGATTTTGAGAAAAAAAGCATTAGAAATTTCCATTGTGCTGTCAGTTCTAAATTTTAACAGTAATGACCCAGGGGAGACCTTAGAGGTGTTGCAAGGACCCAGTGGTTTTCCTTATCCAGTCTGTGTTTGATCTGGTCATCAACAATAGGGTTAGAGATATTTTATAATCACAAAATTTATGCAGAAGCCAACCATTTCTATATAAACACACCATAGCCATGGAGCTGAAATTTGCTAGATTGGATAATCTCTAGCTGCCATTAAACAGTTTTATTTTTAGTTACATTGCTCAGATGTTGAAAAGCCCCTGTGTGGCTTTTCCAGCTAATACCATATGTTGTAAGCATGATAGAAATAGCATATAATTTAAAGGCATAGGAATTTCTTTTTCTCAAGAGATAAAAGCATCATTTTTGCTAATCACCAGATAGATCTCACTTCTGGCAGTTATTTGGGTTTAAGGTGCTTGATGAAGATGCTATCAAAATGCAAGTGTAAATGCATATATATGTAAGTAATGGCTAAATACTAACATTCACTTATTTGTATTTAATGTTGTAGTCCTTAAAATGAAATATTTTTGGCATAAATGAGATGTTAGTACTTAGTGATAACTACACTCTCATGAAAATATCCTGGTGACAATTAGTCTGCCTCATTTACTGCTTTAAAAGCCAAATGTACTACTCACAAAGAAGAAAGTTGATCTTGTTATATTTATGCATGAGCAATATTGAGTAAACCAGGAGATGTTCGGTCTTAGGAATATAATGACTGTGGACTCAGAAGAAATCCAAATTAATGAATTTTTAAAAATTCTATATGTGGACATGCATTCAAATTCACAAATGTTTAAATGATACATTTAACCTGAAACTTGAAATATAACTGTACTATCAGTGGCAAAATAAAATATTTCATGTGTATTAAAGTTGTTTATTAGGATATGTATAGTTGCACTCAGGTGCTGAATATATACACATTGCTACATTTTATCCTTTTGCAACTTCTCTCAAACAAATAGCAGTGTAGTGTGGCTTTCACCTCTATTCCTATGAGGTCAGCACTTGCCTTTAATGGTCTCAGGAAGTGAAAATATACATACTGAACAACAGTATGTATTGGAGTTGGAAGTCATTGGAGGTTGGAGGGGGCTAACTGTTCCTGTGCACTCTCTCCAGCTCGGAAGGGAGTCCCGGTGGGCATGCAAAATGGGAATCCAAGAAATGAGGGAGAAGAGGAAGTTTGCATCATCCTAGAGTCCATCTTCCCTGCCTGAATCTCCATAGCCCTACATTTCCTGCTTTACACATCCTTCAGAGCCATGTGTGTGCTGGGGTCCCTGACACTGGCAGCACTGTGGCAGGTTCAAGCTACAAGGTGCTAGAGTGATGTTAGGAGGGATCATCATCAAGGCTGCATACCGTGCCACCCAGCCACCAGTCAGCCTGCAGTGTCCCTTTGTTAACAGAACATGGGCCACCTGATGTGGGGTCCAGACACGCAGGGGCTGTCCCAGAATTGGTGTTTCTGCTTCTCTTGTCAGCAGGTAGGTGGCTGCCACTGCCCAGCCCACCAGCAGGTGGCCATCTCCAGGTCACTTTATGAAAAACGCCTCCTCTTGTTTTCCTTGCCCCAACATTTGGGTCAAGACCCTCCCTGCAGTTCTTTGCCATTCTTGAACACACAGGTCAAAGTTGACAGAGAGGTCAAAGTTGACACACAGTTCTTTGCCACTTGACACACAGATCATAGGACTTTTCCAAGTAGGCAGTCCCCAGGGAGGGAGGGGCTGCTAACAGGAGCTCCTTCAGCCTCTTACAGGCCTGAGCCAATCACCTTTCTTACCACTCTCCAAGAGCTCAGTCTCCATCCTCTCAGTGGGTCACAGAGGGATTTTGTCAATAGCGCAAAGCTGGGTCTCTGATCTAGCAGAAACTGCGCATTCCCAGGAGTCCCTGGAATAGCTTTCTGGTCTCCAGCAAAGCCAAGTTACAGTTGGCCAATCTGTGGTTCTAGGGGAGGCTCCTCCATCCTTGGGATCTTATAAAGCTTCACTTCTTTACAGCTTCCTTGGAAGTCTGGGCTTTCTCTTTTCACACATTCCGTCTCCTCTCGGCCAGATGATTCAGTTTGTGTGTTTTCATCAAGACCTCCTCTAAGGGACTAGTGATAAGAATGCTGATCCACACACAGGGGAACATTGCCCTGTTTCTAAATGTCAACCACTCAGTCTAAAAATTTCCCTGAAAATTGTAGAACTTTCAAGCCCTTTGTTGGAACTTCTGGTGAGTTTTTGGGTTTTTCCACTCAAAGGCAAACAGCTCTTGGGATTTGGGATCCAGAGGCATGGCTGTCATTCTTCCTGACCCTGGCAGACTGGACAGCAGTGCCAAGAACTGGGAACTCCAGTGGGTTGTCCTGAATGAGGTCAATCACCGCCCTCGGTCCCTGTCTGAACCTGTATCCATCAGATGCAGCTTTCTGCACAGGCCATGCAAGGATCTCACCAGGCCACCTGGAGTGCCTCACCGGTCCCTGACAGGAGCTTGTTTCAACTTGGTGAGACACCAGCTGTTGCTTCAGGTCTCAGAGGATGTGGCTTAGCACTGGACCAGTGAGCAATCTGCTTTGCTATGATCTGCCCAGGCTGGGAGTTGTCCACTGACAACTGACCCAGGGCCCATATTTTTGGATGGATCTGGATGCCGACCTTCCTGGAGTGGTTTCAGGGCACTTAGATGCCTCCTGGGGAGAGCCAAAGGACTGTGCCCTCTCGCTCCTTGGGCTGTCCACTTCTACTCAGCCATGAGTTCACTGCTCAGGGGTGTCTTGTTTGGTTAGGAGGTCCTTCACATGAGTGGGCTGTGGCATTCAGAACACACAGAAGAACTGAAACAGAACCATAGATCCTACTTGGCAGGTCAGAGGCTACAGGAATCTCTTTATATCCCCCTTTCCTGATGCTCTTTTTACATTTAAAAAGCCCGTTTCAATAATTGACCTAGACTGTACGGGCCCAGCACTGAACTAAATCTCTGCTTTCTCAGCTTCTATTTTGAGAACAACCGGAGACTCCTCAGGGAAAACTGGATGAGGACGAAGGCCCCAAAGCTTCCTCCATCAGGAGGAGCAGGAAGGAATCAGGCTGGCTGTGAGCCCTCACCTGCTGGGGGAGCCCGGGACATGCTCACACCCAGCGTCCCTCCTGCTTTCATTGTGCACACCAGTTTCTCCAACTCAGCTGGCGGCCTGCTGGCTCCAAGTGGGGAGCTGGGTTCACTCACCCATGGCAGCTTTTCTCATCCTCCTGCACTACCTGGAGCAGAATGGGAAAAAGCAACCAAGAAACCTGCCTGCCTTTGCATCCTTTTGCCATCATTCTCATCTTCCACCATAACTTGGCTGCTGAAGACCTTCAAGGCAGTCTCTATCGCTAGCCGATTTCTGACACTTCCTCCAGTGCTCTGGAGTTCTGGGAGAGGCGAAGCAGATGTTTAGAATGACCTGACTTAGCTGGGCTCAGGGTCCAAAGAAGAATCCTGTCTGACACACTCTCCACCTCTCCAGGAAGGCAGAGGGACCGGGAAAGACCATTTGTTCTGTCACCGTTGTGTAGGGGTGGTTACAGTCACAGCCACACACCTTCCTCCCTGCCCTCTCCACAGCCTGCTGAGGAGTGGAACATGGCTGCTCAGCCTCAGTCACTTCCTTTTCCCTCACAGGGCCTGTCTCTGGGCTGCCCTGCACTGGACTCTGGAAGGAATATCTGTTACACAAAGGGCCACATGCCTTTCCCTTCTGTGCATGTACAGGAGATGTGGTTTTTCTCTGTTGCCCACTCAGATGGGTTCAATTTTCTAATTTCTGCTATTGTGTTGTTAGGGCTGGCAGCTGCTCTACACTGCTTCCCCCAAAAGTTCTGTTGACTCTTATTTCAGCGGCTCTCCCAGAACTACTCCTAACTCAACACTGGTGTTCCTTGTGATGTAAATTAAATTTATTTGGTAATTTCATAATTTAAATTGGTTTTTCTTAGGAATGGAAAGAGAGGAACACAGAAATTGATCTTTCCAGCTGATTAGCTTTAAGATATTCATACAAGATCAGAAATGAAAATTTATGTTCAATCTATTTGTCTATGGGATAGAATTAGGAAAAATGCCAATATAAACCAAGAAGTTGAGTTAAAAGTTAAAACTAGTATATTGTGAACAGAGAAAGGAAACTTGAGTGTGGTTCTTGAGAATGTGAAAAAAAAATTAAAAAGTGAGGACAACAAAACAATCGAGTAGTCCAGGAAACTCCTGGGACGTAAGGACAGAGCAATTCACACTGTGAGGCTCAGCTGGCTCCAGAGAGCTCAGTCCCATGATCCTGGCAGCTGCAAGGTCTGATTTTGCTGCCACCCCTTCACTGCACAGCCCTTGCCTTGTAGGATGGGAGATTCCTTCAGGCTTTGGGTCTGCAAGGATCCCTGATAACACTGCTGATCATCAGAGGCTGATTCTGCAAACTCAAGAATGCAAGCTCCCCTTTGATTCTACTTGCAGCAGCTCCAGATAAGGATACTCCCTCCCTGAAAAGAACTTGAAGTCTACTTATTTGTATTACAATGGAACTCATACTTTGTCATTGCAATGCAATTAACTAAGTCATTTGCTTGCTTAGTTCATTCAATTTCATTTCTTAAAAAAGATGAATAAATAAATGCAGGGTGTAGGGCGTAGGGATGGGATTTTCTTGCTCATGGTATCTTCATGGTTAAAGATATGTGGAAAGAAGGAAATAAGGAAAGAATGGAGAAGTAGCAAATGGATGAGTATCTGCTCTCTTCCCGTTTTAAACAGGGAGAAGTGAAGTAGCTGAATGGTGGCTGGAGCACAGCTGTTTCTACTTGTTACATGGATGGCCTGCGATGCTGTGGACACATGCTTATGATGTGGGAGAACAGAGGTTTGATTTTATTAATCCAGGTCCTTGCCTTTTACTTAAAAACATTTTAAATACAGGCACATATATAGTGCACAAAATAGTAAAGCTTATGTAAATGGTAAGAGAGCAAACACACACACACACACACACACACACACACACATACATGTGGGCATAGAGTGGGCCAGAAAGAGAAAGGGTGGAGGAAGGGAAGGAGGGAGAGGGGGCACCCTCAGCACCTTCTTTTGTCCTTGTCTCTGATGGGAGAGAGAGTGAGCACCTCCCAGCATCTCCTTTTATGAGATAGTGTGGTCACCTGGGAGATTTATGACACCTCCATGAAATTCCAAGTGGAGCTTAATATTATATTTACATGGTGACCCTTCCTCAGGTTCCTGATGGAAAACAAGAGGTCTATTTGTATGTAAATACAATTACATGGGTCAGAGCCTTGTGGTTTGTGACCTCCAGCTCAGCTAACCATCTTATCTCATAGCACTTACATGGTGGTTTGAAACTTGGTGGAATAAATTGATTTTGCAAACTATTCAAGTAACTAAAAATTGTGCATAGTATAAGTTCTGTGGAGATATACATTGTAGTTTTCAGATAGATGAATACTAAGCAATCTTTGGAATGCAATTCATTTCATAATTGAATTATAAGAGAATGTTCAATGGGCAATTAGAAACTAGAGATTTATGACAAAGAATTTGTTACCGAAATGTTGTAAGGGGTGAAACAGCACATGAGAGAAACAGTGGGAAAATTGTTCAGCTAACATCCAGGATCCATACAGAACTCAACTCAATAGCAACAAAACAAACAATCCAGATAAGGAATGAGCTGAAGACATGAAGACATTTTTCAAAGAATAAAATACATGGCCAAAAGACATATGAAAAAATGCTCAGGATCACCAGCTATCAGGGAAATGCAAATAAAAACCACAATAAGGTTTTTTACTCACCCAGTTGGAATGGCTATCATACAGAAATCAACAAGCAATAAATACTGGCCAAGATGGGGTGGGGGGAGGAATAGACCCTAATACACTGTTAGTGGAAATGTAAACTAGTACAACCATTATGGAAGACAGTGTGGAGATTCCTCAGAAATCTGAAAATAGATCAACCATATGACCCAGCCACCCCACTCCTGGGAATCTACCCAAGGGAAATGAAATTGCATATACAATAGCTAAGATATGGAATCAATCCAGATATTCATCAACTGATGACTGGATAAAGAAACTGTGATTATATACGTACTATGGAATACTACTCAGCCATAAAAAAGAATAAACTCCTGTTTTTTGCAAGAAAATTGATGCAACTGGAAAACATTATATTTAGTGAAATAAGCCACGCCTAAAAAGACAAATAGCATATAATTTCCTTTGTTTTTTGGTAGGCAGAGAATTTCAGTGAGGAACAAAGGAACTGAGAGATTTCCAGCTGTCATTGCACCTTAGCCCTGCATTGCTAAAAACTCCATCTTCTTCCATGCCAATTCAACACACTCACTTTCCCATGATGCATCTAAGCTTCCTGTACCATGAAGAAGAATCCAGGATGAACAAATTACACTGAGCTCCTCATGATTCCCAGAGATCATTACATACACAGAACTTTGCCCAACTCCACCTCATTTGTATATTCAATTAGCGCACCATCCCTTATCCAATAAAATGGACCACTGAACTCAGGTGCACATGGACTCTTGTTTTGGCACATCTCTCCTTTGGGGCTGCCCACATTCACCTCTGAATATGCACTATTTCTCTACCTCTTTAAATACATCCTACTCCCATTCATGTACTTCATCCATGTACTTCATCTGTGTCTCTGCTTTGGATTCTTATCTTGTATTGAGGCAAGAACTTGGAATAAATACAGCTAGCAATGCTCCCCCACAACAGAACCAGGTACTCTGATATAGGATGTAGTAATCCCAATCTGCTGGCTGACCTGCCGCACTGCAAGGCCCACCCCAGAGCCAACAACAGTCACCTGCAGTTGTGACTGGACCCACCCTCAGCCATGGTGGGCCATAATGGGCCATAATGGGCCATAGTCACTGGCCAGTGATGCTACTCCCACTGCAAGGGCTGTAAGAAGCAGAACAACAGAAATGTGTCAGTGAGCCTCACCGAATCTTCTTTGCATGAAGGTCACATTAACATGAAAAAAATAGAGCGAAGAAAGAAGAAACCTTCTCCCTGCTCACTGTCTTTCTGGTTCCTTATGGAAACAAACTAAGAGTTCCTTGCAAATATAGTTTGTATGCCTCCTGCCTGCTGAGATACAGAGGAAGCATAGACCAGAAAAGGAGCTGAGAACCAGGAACAAGTGCCCTACACACCATGTAACTGTACTCCCATATTCTCCTGTGTTCAGGTTCATTCTGTTAGGATGCTTTTAGTTTTTATTTTTTCCTAAGTATATAAGGATCTTCAATAGTGTTTGGAAGATGGAAATGTTTTATGGAGAAGCAATTGAGCATGCAAAATAGTATATACATGTAATAGATCTCACTAGTACAATGATCAGATACTAATTGTAATAAATCATTCAAGATTCTTGAACTTGAGTGTGAGGCCTGAGGGGACTTTTTAACTTCCTTATACAGTAATTCAGTCTTCCAAGGGACTTTCAAGTAGTCTGTATATTCTGCTCTATGTGTGTGTGTGTGTGTGTGTGTGTGTGTGTGTGTGTGTGTTTGTGTTTGACAGGCAGAGTGGACAGTGAGAGACAGAGAGAAAGGTCTTCCTTTTGCCATTGGTTCACCCTCCAATGGCCACCATGGCTGGTGCGCTGCGGCAGGTGCATTGCGCTGATCTGAAGGCAGGAGCCAGGTGCTTCTCCTGGTTTCCCATGGGGTGCAGGGCCCAAGCACTTGGGCCATCTTCCACTGCACTCCCTGGTCATAGCAGAGAGCTGGCCTGGAAGAGGGGCAACAGGGACAGAATCTGGTGCTCCAACCAGGACTAGAACCTGGTGTGCTGGTGCCACAGGTGGAGGATTAGCCTATTGAGCCGTGGCGCTGGCCTGCTCTGTGTGTTTTATGAACTAAAATCAATAAAAATGTATTCAAATTTGGGGACGTCTAGTACAATTTGTAAGGAATAAAATGTGTGTGCACGTGTGTATGTGTGAGAGAGTGAGAGAAAGAAAAGTAAAGAATCCTCAATTTATTATATGTTCAATCTCCAATCAAGGCTATGAATACATACTTTTATATCACAGCTGGAACACATTTTGCTAGAGACTTAAGTCAACAACGTTTGAGTATTGGCTACGTCGGATATTAAACACACATTATCTCATTCTGGCGCAGCTGTCACTGAGAAGCAGTGACGAAACCCCACCCAGTAATCCGGTGTAGCACAACAGAAGCAGAGAATGTGGCCCTACCTTGTTGGTATTGCCAGATATGGGACTTCATTGGGATAGCCTGAGAGAATCTGCTGGCAGGCTGCTCTCAATCTCTTCCCAATTACCATAAAAAACATACCTTAGAAAACTCTTTATTCCATTACGGTTGTGCTGGTATGAGTATAGGTATTACTTAAGCTATTGTATCTGTTTCCTTTGAAATAACAAACACGATTTTGATGCATCCTCTATTATTCATAAAGACATTGAAGCTGTTGGTTTCTTCAACAGTGAGTCTGGTGTATGTGAATATAACAGGAAAGTCAGCCAAAATTCTCCCTGATAATCATGGAATCTGTTTTAGATACACTACACAGGTCTTGATTAGAGTAAGGCTCATTAAAACCTAGAAGGGCATTTATCATGAGCTTCCAAGACACTAACTTAGTTACTATGATCATTTCCAGAGAATTTCCTGGTCTGGTTTTTGGACAGCCTTGGACTTTCTGCCTGTAGATTAATCTTAATGGTCACTGAAGTAGAAGAATTGAAGAGCATGGAATGACTGCGTGTTCATCAGATGTGAAAAGGGCAGAGGTTCAGCTGCATGGGGGCAACCTGGCTCCTATGCACGATATGAAAGATTCATATTTTCTCCTCTCTCTCTCTTTGTTCTCCACCCTTTTTCCTGTTGTCCTATGGGATCTTGGTTATGAACACAGAAAACAGGGCAGGTGTTGTGGTGGAGTAGGTTAAGCCACTGTTTGTGGCTCCAGTAGCCACTGTTGCTGTATTGCTTTGCATTACAATTGCTCTGGTTCTGATCTAGTTCCCTACCAATGCCCTTGGGAAGGAAGAGGATGACAGCCCAAGTACTTGGGTCCCTGCCAGGTGGAGTTCCTGGCTCCTGAATTTGGCTTGGCCCTCTGCTTCCTCTTGCAGCCATCTGTGGAGTGAACCAGCAGATGGAAGATTCTCTCTCTCTCTTCCTTCCTCCTTCCTTCCCCTGTCTCTGTCTCTCCCCCTTTCTCTGTAGCTCTGCCTTTTAAATAAATAAATAAATAAATAAGTAAAATAAATAAATATGTAAATGATATTCAAGAAACCTGACTCTCTAAACTTGAATCTTACATATTTAACACTGTGTAACCTTCCCTCATTGCATGATTGATATTTTATCTGTTTAATTGCAGACTGCATAGCACCTGTCTCAAAGATTTTTAACAAAGATTAAGAGAAGTAATACTTGCAAAGTTCTTAGAAAGGTGTCATGCAAAGTGTAAGCATTCTGTAAATCCCTTCTCTCACTTTAACTCTGGAGTGTTTGCTTCCTTTCACAGTGTTCAGTGGTTGGGGTTCACTACCCATTAGGCTCCCAGGTCACTTGGTACTGTGAGTTTCCTTCCCTTCATTTCTCTGTTGCTCCTCTTCTCTCTGCATTTTCTGGACCATATTATTTTTAGTTCTAGTAACACGGTTTCCACTACTTACTCCCCTCTCCCCCTCGGTGCCTCTTTCTCTCCCCTCCTTGACTCTTTCCTTCCTTTCTCCTTCCCTTCTCTCTCAAGTACTCACTCCTCCTGACTCACACAGCCACAGTCCTGTCCTCTGGGACAGTACGCTCTCTTTGAGAGAAACTGAAAATGTGGTTTCTCTGTCTTGCTTATTATCTTGTTAATTTGCCTTTGTAAATTGCATATAATTGATCTTTGGTATCCATGGAGTCTGCTTCTGTGGGTCAACCCATCACGGATGGACAATGTCGTGTTGTTGCTGACAGACACACTGTGATTGGGCTGACATGATTTCATCCGTATTGAACAAGTAAGGACTTCTTTTTTTTTTGTCTTGCCATCATTTGCAGACAATACACTATGACAACTGCGTGCACAGCATTTGCATTGTGTTAGGTATTACAAACAATCCAGAGAGGATTTAGAGTCCTGAAAGGATGTCCATCAGCTCTCTGCAAAAGCTAAGTCCTCCTGTACAAAGGAACTGAGCATCCTCAGGTTTTGGATCCAGGGTTCTTGGAACCAACCCCAGCCCAGCGTTTCCTGACTTGAGTGTCGATGGAAGCCAGGCAAATGTGCAATGTCAGGCTGTAATTCAACTGCCTGGTCAGCAGCTTCACAGCTGACTGATCACCCACACCAATGCAACATCCTCTTCCTGACAAGCAAACAGCTTCATCAAACCCTCATCTCCTGTCTTCTAGAAAATGCCTACAGGCCTTAGATCATTCCACACTCAGTTCCACTCCTTTCACCATGCATTTCTTTCTTCCCTTTTCAGAAACACTTTTCCTTCTTCTTGTTTACAAGCTTTGCCTTGCCATAGTTTTTTATATTCTTCTCACCCACTAAGTATGTGTCATTCATTTCTTTTCTCATAACCCCTCCCGCAATTTTTAAATGCCTTATGTGTTCATCACCGTTTTATCTGGGCATGGATTCTCTCACACACGAGCACCCAGTCCATGCTGCACCTGTCTCAGAGCCCCTCTGTCCACACTTGCCATCCTAGTTCCTCCTCTTGTTCACTGCTGCACCAGTTCCAGGGAGCTTTGTTTAGCCAGATCCTCCTGGACTTTACAAGAATGCCCCAAAAAGTTCACAGAACGTAGAGCCGAAAGATAGGTTTATTTAGGTGCAACAAGTTCTCAATCCATGCAAAGTCTCTTTCATAATATTCATTTTGCATGAACTTTTTGAAGATCTGTCATCCATGTTCTCTCTGGGGTACAGCAGAAGTCTTCAGGTGAGAGCATCCCAGACACCAGGACACTGAGCCCCAGTGCTGGCTCCACTCCAGGCTGCAGCTCTGAGAGCTCCACACTTTTGTGCCTACTAGTGATGCACTGAAAATGATTTTTTAAAAATATGTTTTATATGACCTTAATTGTGTTGTTGGAAAGTTATGCAAAGTGTCTAATCTGCCATATTGATGAAGCAGAAGTCTGCTTAGCTGTACACTTTATATGTAATTATGTAGGCATTGACTTTTAATAATTGAGAGAAAAAGACATGAAGGGAAATCATAACAAACATCAATATTTCTGAAATTAAACAGACAAACCATGTCAAGATTTTCTTTTCAGTTTGTTTATCATTTGTACTTATTTTAAATGCATAGCAACAGAAACAGGGAGAAATAAAGAGATCTTTGTCACTTTCCAAATGGCCACAAGAGCCAGGGTTGAACTAGGAGCCAGAAACTCCATCCTTTTCTGCCACATGGATGGCAGGCACTAAGGTAATTGGACCATTGTCAGCTGATTCTCAGATGCATTATCAGGGAGCTGGATTGGAAGTAGTGGTGGGACAGTCTGCCACACACTCCAGATTGGGATGTATATAGGAGGCCCAAGCTGCAGGTTAGCCCACAGAGCCACAGTGCACACCCACTCTGGATTGTCCTTTTTTTTTTTTTTTTTTGACAGGCAGAGTGGACAGTGAGAGAGACAGAGAGAAAGGTCTTCCTTTGCCATTGGTTCACCCCCTCGATGGCCAATGTGGCTGGCATGCTGCGGCCAGCACATGGCGCTGATCTGAAGCCAGGAGCCAGGTGCAGGGCCCAAGCACTTGGGCCATCCTCCACTGCCCTCCCAGGCCACAGCAGAGAGCTGGCCTGGAAGAGGGGCAACCGGGACAGAATCTGGCACCTCGACCGGGACTAGAACCCGGTGTGCCGGCTCTGCAGGTGGAGGATTAGCCTACTGAGCCACAGTGCTGGCCCTGAATTGTCCTTTTTAAAGATTTATTTATTCTATATGAAAAAGTGACAGGGACAGGAAAGGGACAGTAACAGAAATATCTTCTATCTGTATGTTCGTTCCCCAAATGCCTGCAACAACCAGAGCTGGGGCAACACAAACCTAGGGGCCAGGAGCTCCATCCAGGTCTCTCACATGCGTGCTAGGAACCCAAGTCCTTAGGACATCATCCTCTGCTTTCCAGGCCCATTTACAGGAAGCTGGATAGTAAGCCAGAAGCAGTTGGATTCAAAGTAGCTTTGTATTTTGGGCTGTGGGCGTCTCCACTTTATCACAACGCCCAGCCCTACTTGAAGGTCTTGTTTATTATATACTTAATGTAGTGGGGAGCTTATAATTTTGTATTAGTTTATGAATTAATATTAAATTATGTTACCATATAATTAAAGACGTTGATCTTATATTCAGTTTTATTCAAATCATCACATCTAATAGCTATTATACTTTTCACTGAATGTGTTTGAATCAAATTCCCCTCACTTATTACTAAATTTGTATGATATATATTTTATGTGTAGGAAATATAATTATATACATATGTGCATACATTTGTGTTATATTTATGCTATTTATAAGTTATATATAATTATGCATACTTACAAATCATGTAGATATCACTTACATATAAGAATGTATGTATGTAAAACTATGAGTTACAGTTTAAAAATGATTGACTATAATAGTGTTTCATAATCAAAGTGAATTTTCCTCACTGGATAAAGAAGAAATACATGCCACTTTCTAGGCCTTGGATTTTTTTGCAAGATATAAGCTTATATTTCTTTTTCTTTTTCTTTTTACAGGCAGAGTAGACAGTGAGAGAGAGAGACATAGAGAAAGGTCTTCCTTTTCTCCATTGGTTCACCCCCCAGTGGCCACTGTGGCCAGTGCACCGTGGCTGGCGCACCACGCTAATCCAAAGCCAGGAGCCAAATGCTTCTCCTGGTCTCCCACGGGGTGCAGGGCCCAAGCACTTGGCCCATCCTCCACTGCACTCCCGGGCCACAGCAGAGAGCTGGCCTGGAAGAGGGGCAACTGGGACAGAATCTGGCACCCTGACTGGGACTAGAACCTGGTGTGCCGGCGCTGCAAGGTGGAGGATTAGCCTAGTGAGCTGTGGCTCTGGCCTATAAGCTTTTATTTCAACAGGCACATAGGGCACAGTCGTGTCATGGTGCTTCAGCTTGGTTCCAGCATGAGAGGCACTGGCCAGACTGCACAGCCTGGTCTTAGGGCAAAGTTTTCTTTCCCTGTTGGATTTCATGTGATTGTACCCTTTAGGAGTCTTCTCCATTGAAACCACATCTACCTTTGTCACTGTGATGGTGTTGGACGAAGGCATTGGCTAGGTCCACAGACACCTGCATTAGCAGGTGGTATTAAAGTATTAGCATGGTGGTGTTAAGACCCTGTTTTGGTTTAAAGACAATTTAGAAGAAAAAATTCCAAATGTTTTATGACACAAGTTTGAAAGACAGAAGAAACGTATTGATAAAAGACATTCAAACATAGATTTTTAGGAAAAGGCTTATTTATTTGAAAGGCATAGTGTCAGAGAAAGAGAGAGAGAGAGAGAGAGAGAGAGAGAGAGAGAAGAGAAAAAGAGAGAGAGGGAGATCTTTCATCTGCTGGTTCACTCACCAAATACCCACAACAGTCAGCACTGTGCTCAGCCAGAGCCAGGAGTCAGAAGTCCATCCAGGTCACCCATGTCTTGGCAGCAGCCTGAGTCCTTGAGTGCACCATATCTGTGTCCCACATACATTAGCAGGGAGCTAGATTGGAAGCAGATAGAGCATCCAGGACTTGAACCAAACACTCTGATATGGTGCAGGTGTCTCAAGTAGTGGTTTAACCTACTATGCTGCAACATCCTCACCTCAAATACAGACTTGAACAACTACTTGTAAGAGATGCTTTGTCAGAACTCAGTCAACTTCTTGACATTTATTACTTGAAAGGCTGTTTTAACGTGGAGCTTCGGTGCATCTCCTATTTACTTCCTATACAGTAAGGTATTAAGGAAGGAGAGCCACATCCATTTTTGGAAATGTGTATGTTTATGAAAGAAAGAATCATGGAAAATAGCCAAGAGACTTTGAGCATCTCTGAAGAACCCCACCATTCATTGCTTTTCTTTTTTGAAATAATGCTGGAGAATCAGATTTACTCAGGGTTAGACTGTTAATTGGGATAAAAAGCATTCAGCCACTTCTCTATAGTTTACTCATAGAAACAGGGAGAAAATGTTAACTATGGGTGTTTCCAATCTCCCTTCCCACTGGGTGTGCATTCCTGGGATTCTTTACTGAAGAGATATGGCCACTGAAGAGATATGGCCGAAGTAAGCCCAGAATTGTCTCTGGTTTCACATTCACCTGCAGTCAGTGCCTGTTTAGTATTCTTAGGAGAAGCTTGGCATGTGTTCAAATCCAGAAGCCTTGTTTCATGATCCTCATCAACAACTTTATCATAACACACACTCGGGCGGCTTACAAATTATTTTATTTATCTGAGAGAGTGACACAGGGAAAGAGGGTGAGAGAGATCTTTCATCTGCTGGTTCACATCTCAAATGCCTACAACAGCCAGGGTTGGGTCAGGCAAATCCAAGAGTCAGGAATCCCACCTGGGTCTCCCACAAGGTAGCAAGGAATCTAGGCCGTCATCACCTCCCTTCCCAGACCCATTAGCAGGGAGCTGGACTGGAGGCAGAGTAGCTGGCTGGAGCCCAAGTGGGCACTCTGATATGGATGTAGTCATCC
The DNA here is from genome assembly GCA_949820135.1 of Sylvilagus floridanus. Taxonomy (NCBI): domain Eukaryota; kingdom Metazoa; phylum Chordata; class Mammalia; order Lagomorpha; family Leporidae; genus Sylvilagus; species Sylvilagus floridanus. The sequence goes on from OX463229.1 coordinate 21,788,700, forward strand.
TGAGTGGCAGTTAAACTGCTGCACCCAACACCTGCCCTAACCCTGGGAGACTTCGACAGGTTTTCCTGAACTTAATAAAAACCTCTTTGTCTACTTTTTTTTTTTTTTTGGCCACCCATTTACCAGAAATCAGAATAGAACTTCTTTGGGCTTCATTACTTTTGTCATGAGAAAAAATTAATGAACAGACTTTCCCATTTTCATTTACAGCACATACAAAGTTTCTTGTGGCTTTTTTCTCTTTTTTTTGTAAAAGAAACAGCATTTTTTTCTCCTACCTTCTGATACAGAGGATCCTTAGATGAAGAAAAAGTTCTGTTGGCAAAGATTCTCCCTTTGGGAAAATAAACCAAGGATGAGTTCACCTATTGGACATTCCAATGCTTCGGGTTATAGGCCTTCCCTGGCAAAACCTCTTCCCTATCCTCAAACTCACACAAATTAGATCATACTTAAAACTTACCACCTTTTCATAGTGATCAGTAACAGCATAAGTTAGACACCTATGTTTTCCTGTTTATAAGGAACCAACTGCTCTGACTTCTATTTTTCACTTCTTAATATACTTCTAAAAAATGAGTAAGCTCAATGCAAGCTCAATGCAAGCAACCCATGATCAACACACATTCACCGGCTAACTTCATGATTGGTTCTCTTTTATTTTCTAATTCACTTCCTGAATCAACCAGCTTTATGAAGGTTGTCAGAGGTTATTTTTGACTTTTTTGTTCTAGTCTCTAGTATACTATTCTCTGTATACCATATCCTGTGTTTGTGATAATCTTGGGTTTATAGAGTAGAGGCCTACTCAGGGACCTGCAAGGTTAATGGTTTATTACAAAGATGAAAGTGGCAACACAGTGAGCAAAGATGTGCTAGCCTTTTGGGAATTCAAGGAATAACCTCAGGAAATAGCAAGACCCAAAGTGCCCAAACTGGAAACTGAAGTTAGGTATGACTCCAGGCTTGTTGGGGACATTGGCTTCTGAAGGCAGTGGCTCTGTGTGTTAATATTCTGTTATTAATGAACTCCGGTTACTCATCTCATCTCTGTTCGCCAAGACCCTGGGCACCTTGTAGTGCCTCTGCCTAAACGGATCCATTGTCTTCTGCCCCAAATAGCTTTTCTGTAAGTAACAGCTAATGCTTACTCATGACTTCCGTTGCTTCAGAGCTCATCAAAGGCCCCGACTCAAGGCCTTGCTCGGTGCAATCTTTCTAACGTCAGCTCCCAGTGTTTACAGCCTTGCACTTCAAAGCCAGGCTTGGGGGAGAATTTGATTGATCTGACCTCTTATCAATGGGCTTTACCACAACATAGGCAACCTAAATCAAAGGCTTTACCCGATCAGGTCTGGCCGTGGAGGACAGGAGTGGGAGGGTAAATTGCACAATTGTTGCTGGAAGCTTCTCTCTTTGCGAGACATGAAATGAGGCCGTTTGCCTGAGAATGAGCTCCAGGTACACAGGACCCTAAGGTTGCTTCCAGTCCCTTTGGGGTTGCTTCTGTACAGTTTGTGGAAATCCCTCTTGTCAACGTTACCCATGAGCTCTCTTTCACAGATAAGCTGATCACGTTCCATCACTCCTCATGGCATTTACCATTTTATTCTTACTGATATTTCTCTCCTTTCCAAAACTCCCCCTGTCTTCTTTTCCCTCCTGCTTCTAACTGTGTTAGCCCTTTCTCCCCTCCTAAGATCTCTTCTGCTCAAACTCCCGGCTGGGGGTCTTATATCCTCTTATCTCTCCTTTCTCTCGCTCTCTCGCTCTCTCGCTCTCTTTCTCAATTTCCTAATCTATCAGTTGCATCTGCATCATTAATCCATACTGACTCATAATTGTAAATCTTTGGCTCTAAGTCTCCCCTCTGTCTCAAATTCCTACTTGATATCCTCAGTTGGATTCCAAAAGACTGTCTCACTCTGAATATAACCAGACCTGTATTCTTGGTATTATCCCCAAACCTGTTTCTACATGATTCTCTGTTCCACCCAGATTCCCAAGCCCGAAACAAGTAAAAAAAAAAAAAAAAAAACAAAAAATAAAAAACCTAAAAGGAAAAAGAAAACTGGTACTTACCTCTCATATGTAGCAAATCAACAAACACTATCACCCCTGCCTTCCAAATAATTGTCTTTTTCTCAGCCTCCTCTGTTGCCCCTTAACCCAAGCACTGGTCATAATTCACCTTATTTTGTGCAACAGATATTTATTGAATCACTTTTCTCCCACAGTTCATGCTCTACATTTGTAGTATTCATTTAAAATATGACTCAAACCATGGGACTCCCTGCCTGAAGTCCTCCTATGGTTTCCTTCTGCATTTAGGGAAAAAAAAGCTAAATTCTGACATGGTTCTACAAGGCCCTATATTATTTGTCTTCTGTCTGCTTCTCTTATCTCTAATCTATCCTGTCCTATTTTTAAATTTTCTTTCCTTTTTTATTTTCATCTATTGCAAGTTTATTCCAGATCCAAAAGCCTTTTACTTCTGAACTACTGATCTTCCATCACTTAGTCAGTTTCTTTTTCCAATGAGTTCTGGGTCAAATGTCCCTTCTTGAGAGACTTTCCCATAAAATCCAAATAAAATGAGTCACATCTGGGACTGTCATATGTCATTCCATTGGCTTTATCTTATTTCAAATGTCCCTGTTGATCAATTGTTCATTTACTGTGTGTCTCTCCCATTGGAGTACAAGCTTCACAACCAGGCAAGACTTCATTGTCACTTCATTCTCCATTCTCAGGGTCATAAGCATGGTGTATATGCATCATTTAATAAATACGCAACTATTATTTGGTAAATATCGGAAACACAATGAACACATGAAAATTGACTCTTTCATTAATGGCAAATAGCTGATACAAAACTGTTTGAATATAAACTGTGTGCAATGTGCTAAATAAACATTATCTCATTCACTAATTAGTCATACTCATTTACTCAATAAATAGCAAATGCCTAAATGTGCAGTACCTTGTGGAACACAATTTCTGCCAAGAGGAAATGCTGTCTTCTCCACTATCAGCTGCCTTATTCTTTAAAGGAGACACAGGTATTCCAACCATTAAAAATAGTGCTTTGGCATCAGCCTTGTGGCCCATGGGTTATGTTGCCACTAGCGACACCAGCATCAACTGCTGCCCTTTTTATTCCTGGCTGCCCTCCTTCTGACCCAACTTCCTGCTAAAGTGCTCGGGGGAGAGCAGAGGATGGTGCATGCACTTGGACTTCTGCCACTGATGTGGGAGACCTGGCTTGGCCTGGCCCTGCCTGGCTATGGTAGCCATTTGTGGCATGAACCTGTGGATGGAAGATTATCACTTTTTCTTTTCTCTATCACAGTACCTTTCAAATCAATAAGTAAACCTTCAAAGATATGTTGTAATTGTCATGTTGTTCAACTGCATGAACACAAACACATGATGGCATGAGGAACACACATACCCACAGCAGTCTGCCTCTGGTAGACAGCAAAGGTAGAAGATAAACATTTTGAGCACAAATTGATAGCTGTAGAATTTGCCATGCAACCAAACTTGAGAAGTACATCCCTTTTAGGTAGAGAATGCAACTGAGAGCACATTGGGAAAATGAGTGTAAAAAGTGATTGGTGGATTATAAACAGTTCGGTTAGCTTTGCAAGGCTAAAAGAAGAAACAGTGTTGATAGACAATTCTGGAAATGGAGGCAAAAAATCAACTTATAAAATGTCTGAAAATCAATAGAGTTAAACTGTATGTGAAGATGCTAGATGAGTACCATTAGAAAGGATTAAGTTGTCTATTAGAAAAAAGGAAATCACTCTGGAAGAAAACGGGACAGTTTGCAAAGGGAAATCAAGATACAGAAAAGCCATTCAGGAGGCTCTTAGAAAATTCTCATCCCAATTGATGTGGGCCTGATTTGTGAGGCATCTTGATGCTGAAGATCAGGAAAAGAATATGTGATCTATCTAGGAAGTAGGAGCCACAGGTTTAGTGAACAAAGGAGAGACATCTGGGCTGACTCCTTACTGTCTGATTTGCCTATTTGGGGTGTTTGGAGGTAAGCGTTTTGGGGTAGAGAAGGATGACTTCTTGCCAGATCTGAGTGATTTGTGCTTGGTTGATGTGGAAAAGAGTAATCAGTTACTCCAGAGCCTTGCATTAAATATAGATTTCAGAGTTATTAGTAACAAGATAGTAGATTTAAGAGTATAATGGCCCTGAGGCAGTCAGTAGGAAAGACATGAAGAAGCCCACATGTGGATTCATGGTGTACCAGGTAGACTGCAATTGCCGAGACAGCATAGCAGTACCATGGAAACTTAGGTGTATGTAAAGTTTCAAGGCAGTTTGGGGAAGAACAATACTGCCCACAATCTTGAGAAAAATGGAGTCTGAAAAATTATATATTTGATTTGGAAAACGGAGGGTCTTTGGCTGACTTGATGATAATAATTCAGGTGACTTAGGTGAGCAGAAACCATTGTGTGATAGATTGAGGTGTTTGGAAACAGCAAGTAATTCCAAGGCAGTTATGATCTGTCCATTCTCAGAATTTGACCGCAAGAGAAAGAAGAGATAAAGATAAGGAGAATGAACTTTTCATCAGCAAAATGGATTCCACTGAATGAAAACAAAATTGGCTCATTAAAAAAAAAAAAGCTGCTCTGAGAATTAAATAGTGTCTTTCCATTATTTACTGTAGAAGTTGAGCTCAATATTTTTGTATGTGAATTCCTAATAGGATCACAGAGTTCTAGATCTTTCATGGTGTAAAACTGCAAGTGACCCAAAAAATTATCCAAAGACCAATTTTGAATGTCATCACAAATGGAAATGCCCCTAGAGTAAGGAAGCAAACCTTTTTTTTTTTCTTCTGTAAATTTCCACAATTCTCCTTGTTGACTGGCAGACAAGATCAAACAGTGTATATGGCGAAAAGTTGCTCTGAGACTGGATGTTCAAATTTCTGAAATCCCAGTGGTGAAAAATGTAGAGCTGTTTTAGCTATCAGCAGTATATTACCTTGCTACTGTTATTACTTAAAAGAAAAAAATGTCTTTTTTTAGGATGGGGGAAAAAAAAGCTCTGATGAGCTTTTTGGGAAAAGATAAAGCTCTAATCTTATATTATCGTGAACAACCACATAGCACATGTTTAGTGTGTTTCTGAACTATGTTGTATCTGGTTTGTGGCTTGTAACCCGGGTGGAGGTGATGATTAAGGGACATTTTCTAGTCCTTGAACAGACATCAGAGGACTTTCTTCTACATTCATGTTACCCATGGTTAAGGTTAATTAGTGTTGTCTCTGTGACTGAAGTCTGGATTACTGCAATGAAAGACACTTTCATGATATGCTTCTGTTGTTTTTTTTCTCATTTTTTTCTTTTCTGCGATTAATGAAGGGTTTTATTTTCTGATTGTTTCTCTTGGGATTCTTCCAACATCTGATCTTAAATTTCTCTCGGAAAATGTATTTACATAAACATCTAGCTAATTTTCTCTCATCAATGGATATTATTTCAGAGAATCTGTTTACAGATTATTAAAAAACCAAGGTTACATTTGAATAAACTAAATGCATTTTGGTATAGGAATACAATGGTTTAAAACATAAGTCTTTTCTTATACTTTATTTGACTCCTTTTGGTTTAAGGGATAATCAAGTAGTTGTTTTTCTTATTTTTAGTTTTTAAAGATTTTTTTAAAGATAGAAGGAGAGAGAGAGAGAAGAAGAGAAAAAGGGGGAGTGGAGAAAGAGAGAAGTCTTACGTCCATTGGTTCAACTGGTTCATTCCCCCAAATGAATGCAACAGCCAGAACTGGGCCAGGCAGAAGTCAGGAATCAGGAACTCCATCCTGGTCTCCCCTATGGGTAGCAGGGTCCCAAACACCAGGCCACCATCCATTGTCTTTCCAAGCTAGAATTAACAGAGATCTGGGTCAGAAGCGGAGTATCTGGGTCTCAGTTGGTGTTGCGATACGTGATGCTGATGTAGCAAGCCACAGCTTATCCTGCTATGCCACAATGCTTGCTTCAGTTGAATATTTTTCATTTAATACTGAATCAGGTTCTGAAGCATGGCATAACAGTGACAATTTATTGGTCATTTAGTGACATTTAGTGGTCATTAGCATGGCTGAAGAATCAAAGAAGTAAGGGAAGGCTTTGTGGCACAGCAGTTTAAGTCATTGCCAGTGATGCTGGCATTTCACATGGGCGACTGTTCGAATCGTGGCTGCCCCACTTCCTGTCCAACTCCCTGCTTGTGTGCCTGGGAAAGCAGCAGAAAATGATGACTCAAGTACTTGGGCTCCTGCCGCCCATGTGAGACACCTGGATAGAGTTACTGGTTCCTTGCTTCTGCTTGGCCCAGTTCTGGCTGTTACAGACATTCGGGGAATGAACCAGTTGAACTAGTGAATGTAAGATTTCTCTCTTCCTCCCTCTCTCTCTCTCCCTTTCTCTCCCTCTCTCTCCTTCTCTCTCTTTCTGTCTTGATCTCACATGTTTAAAATGGCTGTTGAAAGGTCTGCTCTTGTCTGCAACTGAAACCCTTGTAACAGTTTTGATGCCTCTCAAGCAGAAAGATTGCTCCACTTTAATTTTCCAGCCAGAATTGTTTAAGTAGAGCCAATTGAGATGTCTATGGCATTGGCTACTGCATCTTCTGTTAATTATCAGTCTTTTAAAATTAGAGAATCAATAACATTTTTTTTCCACTCTAATTGGTGTGGACAATCTGCCACTGAAGTCTTTATCTTCATTATTTCATCTCGTCTTAAACCAAGTCCACCATTTGTAAACTGTTGATTTCCTTGGGGGCATTGTCCTCATAAACTTTTCATAAAGCATCAATAATTTCATCCTTTTTCACCCAAGTTTCATCATATATTGATGTTTGTTCTTCAATTTTATCAGAATTCACTTTGCTCTGATAGGAGTTCTTTTCAAACTGGTGTCATACCCTTCTTAAAGTCTCAAACCAGATATTGTTCAGATCTGTTATAGCAAGTTAGTATGAGTTTATTTTTTGTACAAACAATAATTGAAATCCATCCATAATTTTCTCATAGTACTCATTTTGTGTGTGTACCTTTATCTGTACACTCATTAGATACCTCAACAGTCAATATTTTCCAAGACCATAACAGATACAATTCTAATGGTGTCTCCTTAAATTTGGAAAATCCTCTGAACATAACTTCTAACATATGTGGCTTATTAAGAGAAAGATGGCTTTTGACCTTTTGGTGACAGTACTGTGGAAATTGACTTTACAAATTGGTAAGAGAGTGCTTTGAGCCAAAAGCCATGATAGTTCCCCCCTGTGCTTGCTCTCTGACTCTGACATTTGGTGACTTCTGTGAGTTGAGTGTTGGAGCTTACTTGAAGAGACCCTGCAGATGGGGATTTGGGGAGAAAACGAATTAATTTATCCTGGAATGACAATTGTCATGGTTTTGCTCATGTTTGGATGTTTATTTCACTTACTGAAACTCATGGATGTTTAAATTACATACTGAGGGGCTAGTGCTGTGGCATAGTGGGTGAGGCCACCGCCTGCAGTGCCCACTTCCCATAAGGGCACCGGTTTGAGTCCCGGCTGCTCCTCTTCCAATCCAGCTCTCTGCTACTGCCTGAGAGGGCAGTGAAGGATGGCCCAAGTGCTTGTGTCCCTGCACACAGATAGGAGACCCTGAGGGGGCTCCTGGCTCCTAGCTTTGGATCTGTGCAACCCCAGCCATTGCAGCTGTTGGGGAGTGGATGGCGGATGGCGGATGGTGGATGGAAGACCTCTCTCTCTCCATCTCTGCCTCTCTGTAACTCTTCTTTCCAGATAAATAAATAAGCAAATAAATCTTTTAAAAAATTATGTACTGAAACATTGAGATATTTAATAAACTACATATTTCTTCCAAATAAATAAGGTACTTCAGTAGAGGTTTAACATCACATTTAATAACACTACTGAAGTTCAGTTTCTTCATAGGAAATTACCCTTATCTTGAAGTATAGCTTAGGTTATAAAATGAAGAATTTCATGTTTTACTAGGGTAGCATCTCTTAGTAAGTGATAATTTCTTTTATTCCATAAGAAGTCTATAAACTTTTTTAAGATTTATTTATTTATTTGAAAGAGTTACACAGAGAAAGAAGAGGGAGAGAGAGAAAGAGAGAGAGAGAGGTCTTTCATCCACTGGTTCACTCCCCAATTGGCTGCAATGGCCAGAGCTGTGCTGATTCAAAGCCAGGAGTCAGGAACTTCTTCCAGGGGCCCAAGCACCTGGGCCATCTTCTCCTGCTTTCCCAGGCCACAGCAGAGAGCTGGATCAGAAGTGGAGCAGCCGGGCCTCGAACCGGCACCCATATGAGATGCTGGCACTGCAGGTAGTGGCTTAACCTGCTATGTCACAGCACTGGCCTCTCTCCTCACAGCCCAGATTGCTCAAGCTCTGTTACTAAAACTCAGAGAAGGCTCCTCTGGAGGCTGCAGTACTAACACGCGTGAGTTTCAGTGTTGCTTCAGGCTCCAGTGTGCTCCTGAATGTGAGTCTTACCACTGGTAGGATGCTATTTCAGCAAGTCTCAGAACTGATGGAGGATGTAAACACATGTTACTCACAGCAGATCTGCATGAGCAGATAAGGCCAGAGAGAATTTAGGGCATTTTAGAAACTTCCTGGGGCCAGCGCTGTGGCGCAGTGGGTTAACACCCTGGCCTGAAGCTCCGGCATGCTATATGGACGCTGGTTCAAAACCCAGCTGCTCCACTTCCAATTCAGCTCTCTGCTATGGCCTGGGAAAACAATAGAAGATGGCTCAAGTGCTTGGGCCCCTGCACCCACATGGGAAGACACAGAGGAGCAGCCAATTGGGGAATGAACCATCAGATGGAAGACCTCTCTCTCTCTCTCTGCCTCTCCTCTCTCTGTGTAACTCTGACTTTCAAATAAATAAATAAATCTTAAAAAAAAGAAACTTTCCTACCCCACTGCAATATCTACATTTTGTAGCAGAGGGTAAATAGAACACACAGTACTTCCAATTTATTGTTTTTCACTGTGAAACTTCTTTTCCTCAGGTTTCTCGTGACTACTCTCCACAAGTGAAGATTGAAGTGTTTATAATTATTCTGGAAGTAGACCAAGAAACACAGTTCTTCCCAAGTAAGCCTCATAACATTCCTCTCTTGGTAGAAGCACTGTTGAAATCAGACTTTTGCATATTTCTATAGATACACAGAGACTCTGCTATTCATTTAGACATTAGTTTTTTAAAAGAATATGGAAATTTTATATATCAACCCTTAAGGCCCAATGGATGCAAGGGCTTCCTACAGATTTGCAAACTTTCAGTGGAATTTGATTCAGAGCACTGTCTTCTGTGTGCATATGTCTTCAATGTGTCTGCTGATTCTGGGCCAGAAAAACAAAGACAAACCATTATTGAAATGACAAGGGAGGCATTTTCTCAAACCAGTCACCCTCTTCATTAGCATGGTAAAGAGTAATGCTTTGTTTTTAATATTTTGGAATAAAGTGCCATGGATATTATTACTCATATCCCACTCACTACGGGACTTACCTTAGTTTACATTTGCAGTCATGTGAATGTAATTATCTATATTCTCTATCAGAGTAATGGGGAAAACGGGTCATTATGTAATTTAAAGAATCTCTCCCCAGACATCCATCCATTTTGTTCCTAGGAAACCAGGAACAGAATTTAAGAACTCCTAACTCTGCACGTTGTATTTTATTCATTAAGCCAGCATATTGAATTCAAATGTTGTAGGCTATAGAGACATTTGCATGTGACTCCAAGGAGCAACAGAAATAACACTATGAGTTCTTCAAGTACATTTTGATAACCCCAATTGTGGATGTTGATTGTGCCAGTGCCTTCTGATATTTTAGACGTGAAAAGCAGTGAGGGAGGAAAGTGGAGAGACATGAAAAAACATGACATTGTCATTTCCACGCTAGCATCTCTTGAATCCACATAGATCAACACAAGTCTCCACCTAGGCTGAACTGGTCACAGCGTATGTCAATGGCTAGCTTTTCCCATCTGGGGTGGACAGTTCATTTGGATAGCAATCCATTCTATTACAACAGTTTCGTTATTCTTTACTATGATCCTGATAGGAGCCGGAATGATAGCCCAGAGAAAGTGAAAACTACAGTTCAGGGTATTTGTTTGTATCCATGTTAAATCCTAATCTTGACAGCATCATAAATTTACCGTGAGATGAAACCAAGTTTCTACAAAGCTTCCCCATTTGATTTGCTTTGGAGTCTGACTCATCACATAGTCGTATGGCTGTAACAGTCTTCTCTGGGCAGCAAAGATGTTCCCTTCAATACCTTCAGAAGCCTGGGATTATCATTATTTTGAAGCTGTAGAATGTGAAGTTGAGATCACAAGAAAACCAAAGCAAAACAGATGATTCAGAGACAATGTTTATTTTCCTTAAGATTTTAACCTTGCTAAATAGCCTAACGAAAAGAAACCTCACATGAGAACAGGACTTCTGTAGGATTGACTTGACCTGCAGCTCTGGAGTTGGTGTAATGAGAGAGCCCAGATGCAGGTTGAGCCAGGTGCCTTTAACATCTGACCCAGTTCATCCACTACTGCAGAGAGGGAAGAGAGAAGCAAGACAGTTCAGACAGAAAACCTTGAAATACTCTAAAAGCAATACCAATTAATGTGGGGACACAAACTGATCTTAAATCACTTTCTTATCAATATATGAAACTTATGATAAAGAGCAGTTTGTGAATGAAAATTAATGGGGGGGGACGATTTACTATGCTGTGAGAAGTTTTTGTCATTCTGGGCATAAAAATAAGTGCAAATTCTTTGCTGATTCCAAGGTAATGATTTGTAAAAGTTATTTGGATTTTTTTAAGATCATAAACATTAAAAGAAAATCTTTGAGGTGTAAATTTGAAAAACAAATAATTTATGGAAAAGAACCAAACAAATAAATAGATTTATTAAGGTAGCTGTATTGTTTTGGCTTGGTATAATTCTATAATTAGATAAATTTTGTGTATGCTATCAATTAAGCCATTTTGCTATCAAAATTATATTATCAATATATTTTATTTCTAGAGCTTTAGATTTTGCATCAAAAGCACATGAAAGACTCATATTTGCTTGTCTTCTTGGTCACACTTGATGGCATTCTGGTATCTAATTTTGCTTATTTTATTATGTGATAAAACTTAGGTTGGTAATGTGGGTGAGGAGAGGATTGGTTGGACAAGGTGCCTCATGCTAGGATAGGAGAGTGCCTGCCTTCCTTATAGCACAGAAGCTGGAATCTAAGACTTTTGGCTGCTGAGAATATGCCCAGGAGATGTCCAGGTAGAAAGGGTGGATGAACTAGGCTTGATGTCACAGTTTTGTGCTACCTTGGGCATTCCCCTTTTCCTACCATAACTAACACCAAGCTTCCTCCAAAGGGTCAGTCAACTTCTTTCTTAAATTATTGGCCCTGTGTGGACTAGAACGCCTACTCTTTTTTTTTTTTTAAGATTTGTTTGTTTATTTGGAAGGCAGAGTCACTCAAAGAAAGGGGGAGAGAAAGACCTTCCATCGAGAGAGGTCTTCCATCCACTGATTTACTCCCTAAATGGCCATAATGGCCAGGCTTGGCCTAAGCTGAAACCAGAAGCCCAAAACTCTATCCTGGTCTACCAGGTGGGTGGCAAGAATCCAGGTACTTGGGTCATCTGCTGCTGCTTTCTCAGGCTCATTAGCGGAGAGCTGGAAGTAGAACAGCTAGGACCCAAATCAGCCCTCATATGGGATGCTAGCATTGTAGGTGGCATCTTGGTCCGTGTGCCACAATGCTGACCCCAGAGCTCCTCCTCTTGGTTCTCCTTAATACTGCTGAAGAAGGCTAGATCCTACAAGAAAACGTTGTTACATTCCCTTAGAAAACCAATCATGCAGCATTTGAAAAACATGGAGCATTTCTTTCAACAAAGCAGAGATTTATGAGCTTAAGTTAGCTGTTTTCAGAAAGCTACATGATGTTTTTCCTCTCTTGACTTAGTACTGTACTCTTACAATAAACTGTGTTCTGCTAATATTTTGACTCCACATATGGGAATAATATCTCAGCTATCTAAATACTTTTCCTTGAAGAAGAAATTTTTACTTTGCTTCCTTCCAAAAATTCTTGTTTCATTAAAATTTCTCTCAGGCCCATTTCACTGAGAATAAGTATATGATAAGCACTAGAAATATATTGGCTAAACCAAATATACACACATATACAAGATTTTGCAACTTATGGTTTAGAATCAAATCAAAAGGGATAAGAACTATGTTTCTCTTAAATGGATATTACTAGAAAAGAAGTGTAATGCGGTGAAAGACAGCTAGGGAATTGCTCATACAGGCCCTCAATGTCTTTCTAATAATGACGGCTTGTATTTTTGCTCTTTTTAAATTTTTTTTATTTTTGACAGGCAGAGTGGACAGTGAGAGAGAGAGACAGAGAGAAAGGTCTTCCTTTTTACCGTTGGTTCACCCTCCAATGGCCACTGTGGCCGGCACACCCTGCTGATCCGATGGCAGGAGCCAGGTGCTTCTCCTGGTCTCCCATGGGGTGCAGGGCCCAAGCACTTGGGCCATCCTCCACTGCACTCCTGGGCCACAGCAGAGAGCTGTCCTGGAAGAGGGGCAACTGGGACAGAATCTGGCGCCCTGACCGGGACTAGAACCCGGTGTGCCGGCGCCGCAAGGTGGAGGATTAGCCTATTGAGCCTTGGTGCTGGCGGTATTTTTGCTCTTGTTGTTAACTAGTGGTACTAGGGGATCATCCGTTTTTTTATGTTAACAAAAATCCAACTTTTTTGCTTCATTGATTTTCTCTATTATTTTTCTTCATTTTATCTTATTCTAGTTTTTTCAACTTCTACTTATTTTGAGTTTAATTTGATATTCTTCATTAATTTTTTTTAACTAAAAGAGTTGACAATTTTATTTTCACATTTCACAATACAAATGAAAACTGTACTTTTTGAAATCCCACTTCCCCCCAAAACTATTCTTTCTTTGATAAGAAGGGAGCAAGTCTTCTTTGTCATGCTGTTAGAAAACACCCAGAGTCACAGCACCATGATCTCCTGGTGAAGCAGGACAAGCAATATAGAACTGCTAGGAAGAGGCCTCCCCTCTCTCCTTATCTGTCCAGCCGAGTCATTCCTGGACGAGTGGGCACAATCACGGGATGGGCAGGAGGTCTCATCACTGGGGGTCCTGGCATCATTGGCATATGGCCTCCCATGGGTGGCCTCATTCCAGGAGCAGGTCCCACTGGCATCATCCCAGGAGGAGGAGGGCCCATCATTGGCATCATGGGAGGGCCTCGCATACGAGGTGCAGGCATCATACCAGGGCGAGGAGGACCCGGGAGACTGGGGTGGGGGGTGGGGGAGGTGGGATCATCGCTCCTGCAGGAGGAGGAGCAGAGAATGGAGTAGGCAGTATATTTCCTTGTTGAAATGCAGCCGTTGTTTTGTCGATCAGGCTCTGAGCCTGCTCTTCCGTCCATTTCTATAGTAGTCTTTCACATTCTCTTTGTGTTTCCTACCACTGCAGTGTGTCTTTCTCACAGATGGAGAGTCATGGGTGAGGTACGTATCGCAGTAGTCACAGTAAAACTTGGGCATGTTGCTCTGCAGGCTGTTGGCCACTCCTCTTCATTAATTTTTAAGGCTTATGTTTCCCTCATTTATTTAATCTTTTTCTTATCTGACATAGTATTGCCATTTAAAGCTATAAATCCCCCAGTTAGTACTGTGCTTATGCATCTCACAAGTTATGACAAGATGGGCTAATGTTATCATTTAGTTTCAGATACTTTCTTATTTCCCATGTGATTCCATGTTTAACTCATGGGTTATTTGGAAGGATACTATTTCATTGCTAAATTTATTTTTTGTCTTCCTACTTGAGAGATATTTTCACATACTATGGAATTCTGGGTTGGCAATTTTTTTTTCTTTCTTTGTTGTTTTTCACTAAGTCTCTAAATATATTCTGTTTTCTTCTGGCTTTCCTCTTTCTTTTGAGAAATCAACACTCATTATTTTTGTGGTTCTTCTATACATCTGTTTTTAAGGTCTGATTATTTCAGGATCTTTTTCTTTTCTTAAGTTTTTATTCGTTTTTGTAGATTTAGTTATTTATTTGAAAGGCAAAGTTAGAGAGAGAAAGAGAGAGAGAGAGAGAGAGAGAGAGAGAGAGAGAGAGAGAGAGAGAAAACTTCCATCCACTGGTTCACTCCCCAAATGGTTGTAACAGCCTGAGATGGGCCAGGCCAAAGCCAGGAGCCAAGAGCTTTTTCTGGATCTCCCACATGGGTACAGGGGCCCAAGCACTTGGCCATCTTCCACTGCTTTCTCAGGCACATTAGTAGGGAGCTGGACTGGAAGTGGAGCAGCTAGGACTGAAACCGGTGCCCATAAGGGATAGCAGCACCTCAGGCAGCTGTTTTACTGGCTACACCACAGCAGTGGTGTCTTCTCTACTTCTAATCATAAGTCTGTTGATTGTGATGTGTCAATATTTTGCTTATTCAGCTTAGATTTGACTCTCGTTTCCCCAATTTTTGCATGTTTTGGAAAATTAAATTTAGGAAAGTTTTATCCTATGGATTTCAAATACGTTTGCAGCCCCAGACTTTCTGTTTTCTCTTTCAGATTCCAATTTCAAATGCATTAGGCCATGTGATGCTGACCAACATTATGTTTTATCTTTTCCTATTTTCTTTTTCTATGGCATAGTTCAGATTATATATTTTAATCTGGCATTCATTTCAGATTAGAGTGAAATTTATTCTTTAATATATTGCAGTTCAGTTCTATACTTTCCATCTGGGTCTAGACTTTAGTGTTCATTTCTATGCTAAGATTGTCCTGTATATCCTTGGTGTTCATATTTTTATTTATGTTTTGAATATTTAAGAAATGGTGACTGACATCCTTGTTTGTTTTTTGGAACATTTCATTTCTCTCATGGCATGTTTGTTGACCGTTTCTGACTTTGCATATACTCCACACTGTCCTGTTTCTTCTTATCTTACAGTCCTTGAATTATTAACATTGTGGATGATGTGTTCTGGATTCTGTCTCCCTCTGTTGAGTGTGCTGTTGCTTTCCTCTCCCTTGTGTTACTCACTGATCACTGTGAACTCCATGACCTTTGTTTTTATATCTTAGGCAGATGCATTTCAATATTACCATGAATACAAGGAAAAAACACTTAGGTCTGGGACATAGCCTATACATGAAAGGTGCGGATCTTTTAGATTGTCAGTGCAAAGCCTGGGATTCCTAGAAGCCCTCTAAAGGGGTACAAGTCACAATCTCAGCTCTGCCTCCCTGGTAGGGACATCATCTGGGATAAACACGCATCCTTCCAGGCTTCAGCTAGCTCACTTTCTACCAGTTTTCCTAGTCTCCCTGATTCAAGTGCATTTCAAGGTTCGCTAATGATTAAAGGGTTTTTTTAAACTTTTTTAAAATTTATTTTCATTTTACTTGATAAGCACATATAAGAAAGAGAGAGAGAGCAAGATGAGAGAAGGAGAGATCTTCCATGCAAGTGACTGCAACAGCTAGGGCTGTGCCAAGCAGAAGCCGGGAGCTCTGTGCTCAGTTCAAGTCACCTGTGAGGGTGGCAGGGACCTAACTACTTGAGGCGTCACCCACTGCCTGTCAGCATGCACATTAGCAGGAAGCAGGAATTGGGAACACAGGCAAGATGTGCACCAGTCACACCTGTCTGTGATGCGGGCATCCCAAGAGACATCCTAGCTGTACAAGTAATTCCCACCCTTAAGGATCTTGGGGCACATATTAGGGGCACTATGCCCCAAATCTCTCCTTCATTTTATTTGCATTGTCGGATGTCCACTCTTCTGGGAGCCCAAAATTTCATCTATGATACCCCAAGCTCATAAAATCAGAGATCTTGCATTTCATTCTCCATGTTCTATGTTGTGTGGTCTTGGGAAAAGTCAAATGTTTAATTCCCCACAGTTTCTGTCTATTTTGTTTGTTGTTTACTGCTTCTAGGTTTCAAAACATTCTTTTTGTCTTCCAAGGTTACAATTATATTCCTAGTGGGCATCTTAGTCTGATAGAAACTATTCCATAATTACTGGAGCCAGAAGACTCTTAAGTTAATCATTTTGTATTTGAAATTCCTCATGATGACAGTGGGTCCAGGCCACCTCTGCTTTCATCCAAGACTTGACCCTTTCTTTGGATTGTTTTACAGCCCCTCACCCATGGCAGGCCTGCTCTCTCTGTGGGAACCAGGACTAGGCATCTCATGCTAGTTATGTGGCTGCACATTGTTTGTTCAACTGTAAAGGGCTTATTTTGCTTTCAACCTCAGCTCAAGTCTTCCTTGCATCCATCACTCATGATATTAAGAGAAGTGTGATTTATATTTCATGCAATTTCCTTATAATTAATATAAGGACTATTCAATTTATTATTAAGTACTTATTTATGTTCATATGGAAATATATAATATATAAATATAATTTATATAATATACAATAATACTTATTTAATATTATATTTAATTTATAATTTAATATAAGGAATATATTAATTAATATATTTCATGTTTTTCTGTTTCTTAACTAGAAGGAGAAATGACCTGCCTTTATTTTATTTTATTTTTTAAAGATTAATTTATTTACTTGAAAGTCAGAGTTACACAAAGAAAGAAGGAGAGGCAAAGAGAGAAAGAGGTCTTCCATCCACTGGTTCACTCCAAGTTGGCCGCAACAGCCGGAGCTGTCCAATCTGAAGCCAGGAGTCAGGAGCCCCTTCAGGGTCTCCATGAGGGTGCAGGGGCCTAAGGACTTGGGCCATCTTCTACTGCTTTCCCAGGCCATAGCAGAGAGCTAGATCAGAAGTGGAGCAGGCAGGACTCGAACTGGCACCCATATGGGATGCCAGCATTGCAGGCAGTAGCTTTACCCACTTTGCCACCATGCCAGCCCCTATTTTATTTTATTTTGAAGATTATTTATTTTAAAGACAGAGTGACCAAGAGAGAGAATGAGGGAGAGAGATCTTTCATCTGCTGATTCATGCCCTAAGTGGCTGCAACAGCCACATCTAGTCCGGCCAAAGTCAGGAGCCTGGAACTCCTTCCTGGTCTCCTGCATGCATGGCAGGGTCCCAAGTGCCTGGGTCATCATTTGATGCTTTCCCAGGTACATTAGCAGGAAGGTGGATTGGATACACGGCAGCCAGGGCCGGCGCCGTGGCTCAATAGGCTAATCCTCTGCCTGCAGCGCCGGCACACCGGGTTCTAGTCCCTGTCGGGGCACTGGATTCAAGAGATACACCTTCAACCTGAGGATATGCATGCCCTTTGATCTGATTGATGGACTGCTCGCCCTAGGGGACCGGGGATGGATAAGAGACTGGGATAGGAGCAGCTTCTTCAGTCTTCTCCTTCTTTCTCTCAGCTGCTTCTCTTTTTCTTCTTCCTTTTCTCCTTTCCTTCTGCTATCACTAAAAACAAAAGTTCCTTGAGAGCGGTCGTGTCGTGACTCCGTTGGACCCTGCTGGCGAGGGTTCAACAGAGGGCAGTGGAGGATGGCTCAGGTGCTTGAGCCCTGCACCCACATGGGAGACCAGAAGAAGCACCTGGCTCCTGCCATCGGATCAGCAGGGTGTGCCGGCCACAGTGGCCATTGGAGGGTGAACCAACGGTAAAAGGATGACCTTTCTCTCTGTCTCTCTCTCTCACTGTCCACTCTGCTGTCAGAAAAAAAAAAAAAGGCAGCCAGAATTCCAATTGGCATTCTGATATGGAAAGCTAGGATTTCAAGAAGTTGTTAACCTGCTGCCCCACAATGTTGGCCCCCATTCATTTCACTTAGCGTTTTAAAGAGACTGACCCATTTTCTCCAGGTTTCTGAAGATTTAGTGGAAAGTCAGTTTTCCCTCTTACTGTTGTTTCATGGCAGATAATTTTTTTCTTCTTCTTTTTCCTTTTTCCAGACTGTATTCTTTGTGATTTTCAGAAGTTCTGCTGTGAATTGTTTAGATGTTGTTTTCTCTTTTGTAATTGTATTTGAATTTTGTAGTACCATTAGAACTCATACCTGAGTATCTTTCATAGATTCAAAAGTTCTTGACTTTTATATTATATACCCCTCAATTTGTATACTCAATTACATATTTATTCAGAATTTTCACTATGTTAGTACATTTCTCCTTCTCTTTTATAAGTTTCATTCCCCCTTTTCTCTACAATCTGGATGTGTTCTACTTGTATTCTATTTGGTTTAGTAATCTTGTTTTGATTCTTTTGTTAATCATTTCTTAATGAAGTGTTTAGTGTCTCAGGAAGTATTGTGTTGGTCCTCAAATATTTTTTATGATTAGCATAATAATTTAATTTTGGTGATCTTTATTCTTCAATTTTTTTTCAAAAGATTTGTTTATTTTATTTGAAAAGCAGAGTTACAGAGAGAGGAGAGAGAGAGAGAGAGAGAGAGAGAGAGAGAGACCTTCCATCTGCTGGTTCACTCTTCAAATGACCTCAAAGGCCCGGACTCAGCGAGGTCGAACCCAACAGCTGAGACCTTCATCTGGTTCTCCCACATGGGCGCAGGGACCCAAGGACCTTGGATCATCTTCTACTGCTTTCTCAAGTCATTAGTAGGGAGCTGACTGGGAAGTGGAACAACTGCAACACCAACCAGTGTCCATATGAAATGCTAGCATTGCAGGTGGCTGCTATTAACTGCTGGGTCACAACGCCAGCCCCAATTTGAAAAGATGGGAGGAAGGAAGGAAGGAAGGAAGGAAGGAAGGAAGGAAGGAAGGAAGGAGGAAGGATGGGAGGGAGGAAGGGAGGGTGGGAGGGAGAAGATGCAGAACCCCTGGGACTCAAACTGACACCCATGGCACCATAATGCCAGTCCAAATTTTACCAAGCACCCAAGGTATCTTGGCAATCTTATGCCCTACTACTTCTCTGAAGGAACAGAATTGGAATAATCAGGGAGCTATTAGAAATATAAAATCCAAGGCTTCAACCTCAGTCCTAATGAACAGGAATCTGTTTTAACATCCATGCATGGGGCCGGTGCTGTGGTGCAATGGGTTAAAGCTCCAGCCTGCAACACCAGCATCCCATATGGGCACCAGTTCTAGTACAAGCTGCTCCTCTTCCCATACAGCTCTCTGCTATGGCCTGGGAAAGCAGTGGAAAATGGCCCAAGTCCTTAGGCCCCAACACCCACATGGGAGACCCGGAAGAAGCTCCTGGCTCCTGGCTTCAGATCAGCTCATCTCTGGCTGTTGTGGTCACTGGGGTAGTGAACCAGCAGAATGGAAGACCTCCCTCTCTCTCTCTCTCTCTCTCTCTGGCTATACCTCACTCTGTAACTCTGTCTTTTAAATAAATAATTCTTTAAAAAAATTCATGCATTAGAAATATTGCCCATGGCTGGCGCTGTGGTAGGGCAGTTAAGCCCCGGCTTGAGACACAGGCATCCCATATGGGCTCCAGTTGGTGTTCCAGCTGTTCCACTTCCTATCCAGCTCCCTGCAAATGTGTGCCAGAGAAAGCAACAGAAAATGGCCCAAGTGATTGTGTCCCTGCGTTCACCTGGGAGACTCGGAGGAAACTCTGGCTGCTGGCTTTGGATCAGTTCAACTCGGGCTGTTGAGGCCATCTGGAGAGTGAACCGACAGATCAAAGATCTCTCTCTCTCTCTCTCTGCAAACTCTGCCATTAAAATAAATAAATGCATCTTAAAAAATTACTGCATGTGGGCCGGGTGTGTGGCTCACTTAGTTAATCCTCTGCCTGCAGCGCCGGCATCGCGTATGGGCACTGGGTTCTAGTCCTGGTTGCTGCTCTTCCAGTCCAGCTCTCTGCTGTGGCCTGGGAGTGCAGTGGAGGATTGCCCAGGTGTTTGGGCCCCTGCACCCACATGGGAAACCAGGAGGAAGCACCTGGCTCCTGGCTTCAGATCAGCACAGCACGCCAGCCATAGAGCCCATTTGAGGAGTGAACCAATGGAAGGAAGACCTTTCTCTCAGTCTCTCTCTCTCACTGTCTAACTCTGCCTGTCAAATTAAAAAAAAAAAAATTATTGCATGTGACCTTTAGTCTATAGGAAATAGGATTTCTTCCTGGTTCTTAAATATTTTTATCACCTGTCATATTTTATTTATTTGTTTTTTTCTATCTATAATTATTTTTACCCTACATACTTTATTTACATTCAAAATTATCAACTTCTCTACTTAATATTGTGACACAGAGAGATCTAAGCTTTCCTTCTTTCTTACCTGCAGCCCTGAGTTTATACACGTCAAACACAAGTTAGATTTTGATTGTGTGCATTCTGTCACTGCTACTAGACCATGCTCTTCTCAAGCTGAGAATCATATTATCATATTCTTTAAAAATAATTCTCTATCACACTACCTTCTACAAGGTTTTGCTCCATTTTGAATGGGTGAGACATTGGTGAGATTTAGAGTTAGAATTGGTATTTTAGGGAATGCACATTATGTAAAATGCAATTGTACATTAGGTTAACCTTCATCCTGCCCTGCCCCTGAAGGGTTTTTCTTGACCTTGGCAGGCCATTAAAGGAAAGACAATCTACACTAGAAGCAGAAGTGTAGCAACCAAATGCAAAATGACTGCCTGGGAATACCCAGCCTTGTCTCAACTACTCACCGTAGCAATATTAGAGTTCTTCCAGGAATCTCTTATTTTCCCCCATTAATTTCAGTGTGTGGGATACTGAACTGGTAGCTGGTTATAAGCATTAGAACCACCAGAGGTTTTGGGATATTAAGAAAGGAGCACATTAACAACAAATCAGCAAATGAAAGACTTGCTTGTAATTAACCTTCAGATCCCAAGCCCAGTTAGCTCTCTGGAAAAAATAAAATTAGCATCCATTATGAGAAAATATGTCGGTACAAGTTATTGAATAGCATATTCCTTCCAATAAGACACATCCAATTATTGTTGTATTGCTAAGGAAGGGTATGAAATTGCTCCCAGAGAAGCAGGCATGCAAGATGATGAGCAGGCAGCTAGCTTAGGGCTCGCCCTGTGTAAGCTGAGTGCCTGGGAGGTGGTAGGTTTTTATGGGAGGTGATCCTATTGGTGGCTGGGAGAGTGCTTGACCCCTGAATTGCTAATGACACATTGTGAAGTTATCAATTAGCCAAACTCACTGCTACTTGTAATTTTTTAATTTATCTTTTTCCTAATGCAGCTCTTCAAATGTTTCATTAGTCTACTGAAACTAAACTTTGCTGAGCTGTTATTATTTCACTTCACCGAGAATATAAAGCTGTGGAAACTCCCTCAGCTTGCTTCCAGTGCATTTCAAAGTCCCCTTCGATCTTCAGCAATCTTCCTTTCACATCAATTGGTTTGGAAAAGTAGAAGTTTATTATCTCACATAACACTGGGGTTGATATTATTTAGTAATATCCAAATGTATTCCATGTTTCTGTTCCTAACTCCTTTCTGTTTTGAATTTGTCTGCAGACTTTAACTCCAGTGATGACTGTCACAGCTGCAAGTTGCAAACATTACACAAAAGGGTACAGGGAAACAGGAGTGCTGTGTTCCTCATTGTCTCCTTCTGCGACCACCACCCAGCTCTTCACATTCTCTGCCGTGCCCTTTCCACCACCCAGCCTCCCCTCCTTCCTTCCTGTTCCTCCTTGGCACCGTGGGCACCTGTGCATTTCAATTCTTCACGTATTGTCTTCATCCTCGAACACTCTGTGTTTTTCTAGAGGGAGGGGACTCTGCTTATTTTTTTAAAGATTTATTTATTTATTTATTTGAGAGTCAGAGTTACACAGAGAGAGGAGAGGCAGAGAGAGAGAGAGAGAGGTCTCCCATCCACTGGTTGACTCCCCAATTGGCCGCAACGGCTGAAGCGGTGCCTATCCAAAGCCAGGAGCCAGGAGCTTCTTCCAGGTCTTGCATGCAGGTGCAGAGGCCCAAGGATTTGGGCCATTTTCCACTGCTTTCCCAGGCCATAGCAGAGAGCTGGATGGGAAGAGGAGCAGCCAGAACTTGAACCAGTGCCCTTGTGGGGTGCTGGCATTGCAGGCCAGGGCGTTAACCCGCTGCACCATAGTGCCGGCCATGCTTTCTTTATTCATTGCTGTCCTCCCTGAAAATGGTGTGCCCTCAGCTCCTCACTTCATCTCACTCATTCCATCCTTGCCTGTGACAGAGAAAAATTTAGTTTCTTTCTTTAAATTTCCCATTTCCGGTGGCAGTATATTTTTCTCAATTGCCTTTTACTCCTATGGACACTATTCTGACTTCTCGGCTCTATCCTCTGCCTCCTTGAGAGATGATGAATATAATCCTGCTTTGTGTTGCTTGCAGCACAACTCTTTATGGTAGTCATCCAGGTACTAATGTAGCAGACATGAAATCAAACATGTATAGAGCCTCTTAGATGGGCAGTTAGGTGTTCTGGCCAGAACTTAACACAAAGTTCCTCATAATCACAGATTTGGAAGTATACTCCCATTGCAAACCCAGAAAGGGACAGAATTGAAATTCTTTGACAAACTGTTTTCCAGGAAACTTGTGATCACCACACTGCTGTTCACCTAGAGAGTCAAAGTGCCCTGGCAACTTTTAAATTCCTTAATTGACTACCCAGGATGTGTCTGACACCTGCTGAGGCTTCAACCCTCCAGCTAGGATGGCAAGAAGAATTGCAGGATGCACTGCTACATTTTAATTTCAGGGGCCAGCGTGTGGCATAGTGGGTAAAGCTGCCACCTTCATGCCAGAATCCCATATGAGTGCTGGTTTGAGTCCCAGCTGCTCCACTTCTCATCCAGCTCCCTGCTTATGCACCTGGGAGAGTAGCAGAGGGTGGCCCATGTTCTTGGGCCCCTACACTCACATGGGAGATAAGAAGAAGCTTCTGGCTCCCAGCTTCAGTGTGGCCCAGCTCTGGCTGTTGTAGCCATTTGGGGAACAGATCAGCAGATGTAAGAGTTCTCTCTCTCTCTCTCTCTCTCTCTCTCTCTCTCTCTCTCTAACTCTGCCTTCAAGTAAATAAAATAAAATCTTAAAAAATTTTAAATTTTAATTAAATAAGTTTTATAAAGTGATAATTATTTCCTAAATGCCTTAGGGAGCCATATTTACAAATAAACATATTCATTATTTATCTGAAATTAAAATTTAACTCGACACCCTGAGTTTTTTTGTAAGTATAAACCTCAAAAATTTACCTTCCCTCTATTTTCCCAGTTTATTCTTTCATATTGACCTTTTGTTGGCTGACCCCTAAGACTGGTCCAGAGAATCATGGGACCTAAGAAGGATTTACTTCAATTTCTTTCCTTTCTTTTCCTTAGTTTAGGTTTTTGTGCCTTTTCCATTTATTTTTTTAAAGATTCATTCATTTATTTGAAAGTCAGAATGACAGACAGAGAGAGGGAAGAAGAGAGAGGGAGATCTTCCATCTACTATTTTACTCTTCAAATGCCTACAATGGTCAGGGACAGGCTGGGCCAAAGCCAGGAGCCAGGAACTCCGTCTGGGTCTCCTACATCGAGTGCCATGAATCCAAGTATTTGGACCATCACCCTCTGCCTCCCACATGTGTTAACAGAAAGCTGGACCAGAAGTGGGGTAATTGGGATTTGAACAAAAAAATGTTCTTTCCTAAAAGTTCATTGCTAGAATATTTGGGGGGGGGGGAATCAAAATTACTAAGGAACAGAGATTTGAAAGTGCCATAGTCATGTGTTAAAAAAAAAAAACTTTGCATTTAGTATACACTATAGGATATTTTTATTGTATTTGTTCAGTGGAAACAGGACTAGATGGTTTGGGGAGAAACCAATCTGTGAAATCTTAATCAATTTTTCAGGTTAGAAGCAGTAATTAGTTTCATATATGTTATTTTCAAAAGTTTTCTGGTTTTGCAGCCTGGTACTGGCACAAAAACAAACGTGTAGACCAATGGAGCAGAATAGAAAACCCAGAAATAAGTCTATGCATCTACAACCAAGGAGCTAAAATCAATCCCTGGAGCAGGGACAGTCTCTTCAATAAATGGTGCTGGGAAAACTGGATTTCCACATGCAGAAGTATGAATCAAGACCCCCACCTCACTCCTTATACAAAAATTCACTCAAAATGGATTAAAGATCTAAATCTATGACCCAATAA
Source organism: Sylvilagus floridanus (assembly GCA_949820135.1). Lineage (NCBI taxonomy): Eukaryota > Metazoa > Chordata > Mammalia > Lagomorpha > Leporidae > Sylvilagus > Sylvilagus floridanus. The sequence continues at coordinate 21,812,964 of OX463229.1, forward strand.
CCTTACAATATATTAACAAAGACAAAGAGTTATTGGGAAAAAAATCCCAGAGCCACAGAGAATCAAAGCCAAATTTGACAAATGGGATTACATCAAATTGAGGAGCTTCTGTACTGCAAAAGAAACAGTTAACAAAGTGAAGAGGCAACTGACAGAATGAGAGATATTATCTGCAAGCTATGCAACTGATGAAGGAGCTCAAGAAACTCAACAACAACAAAACAAACAACCCAGTGAAGAGATGGGCAAGGACTTAAACAGGCATTTTTCTGTATTTCAATTATTATTACTACATGAGTCAATGAATTACCCCTTGCTGTTAGTAGTAGTACTTTTTTTCTAAAATGTTCTGGAAATTTGGTATGATATGAGGGATTTGTAACCTTCCTGGTAAAGAAACGTTGCAGAAATTGCCAACAAAAAATAAATGGTTTCTCTTTCACAGTCTAAACTTTTCTCTGCTAGTAGCATTTTAACTGGTGCTCCAAATTTTGTGTTTGTATCTTCTTTTTTATTTTTGCAAATTTCCTGAGCAAATCTTTGGCAAAATTCATTCCTCCCTTTGCTGGAACCCCATTCCCATGTAGGATGGAATGGACATTGCCCTCTACCCTGTGAAGCTTTGCTGGAATGAACTGACAGCAAATAGAATGAACGGGAGAAAAGGCACACACATTTATCAAGGTGCAAAAGGGGAAAATCACATCACGGGGGCCACTGCAGAGGCCCAACACAATTCAGACTAATCCACCTCCTCCCCGTTTTCTATCAGGAAGGGGGAGAATGGGAATGCCAGGGGAAGGGTCCATTATTGTTCTTGAACTCAATAGGAAAAGCAGGAAAAAGGCCCTGGGATCCATAGAGCAGACGGTGGTTGTGAGACTGAACTAGGGAACAAGCTGTCCAGGTGTGCAGGGACCTGTGGTAGGAGTGGAGCTAATGAAGCCTCAAGGAAGGGCCCTGGAGCTGGAGTAGCTGTCTGTTCTTTGGTGGATCCTGTCTTTCGGCAGGAAAGAGGACTTCATGGAAGGTCTTTCCTTGAGTTCCGTGGGAGAGTCCAGGGGAGAAGCCAGCCAAGGTCAGAGGGTCCTTGATTCTGAGCTTGCTTTTAAGGCCTTTTAATTTCCTTTAGGTCAAATCACTCAGCATGCCAAGACTACCGTATTTTAGGGGTGTCATTGTCCGATCCCCAACCCTGCTGAGTGTTTCCAGGCCTCCACTCACTGGAGATGCACAGGGAGCCCCTGAGGAGCTGCACAGCTCTGCTGTGCACCAGGGAGCGATGGGAGGGGAGGGCACAGGTGGAAAGGAAACCTGAGGAGCAGGGCTGAGATTCTGGCTGATTGCTTGGCTTGGCTCTCACCTTCTGTCCCCAGGTTTCTGAGAGCAGACACCCTTCCATAAGAGAGAATGATGCCCGAATTAACCACTTGGCTTCTCTACCGAAACCAACCCAGAAAATTTTCCTGTAATGAAATGGTTTGAGAACCCCTCCCCTCTTTTTATTCATTCTCACCTGTATTCATTGCAGATGCTATTTTTGGAACTCTACACCACTTTCCGTATTACAGTAAAGAAAAGAACATCTTTATAAGGTATATGATTGTGTTAAAAGTAAAAAAATGTTGATTGTGTTTTAGTAATTAGTTTCTAATCAAATCTACCACTTTTATCAACTATTTCTTTTTATGGTTTGGGACTGATTTATAAATTACTCATTCTCCATGGAAATCATTGAAATTTATTAGGAATGGATTTTTCCAGCAAATATGACAAGGGAAACAGGAAAAATAACAGATCTAGTATATTGAGGTATATATAATTATACATTAGATTAATGCTTGGCATAGTAGGTAAAGGTACTGCCTGCATTGCTGATATCCCATATGGGCACCGGATTGAGTCCAGGCTGCTCCACTTCCAATCCTGCTCCCTGCTAATCCTCCTGTGAAAGCAATAGAAAATGATCCAAGTGTTTGGGCCCTTGTACCTCTATGGGAGGCTCAGATGAAGCTCCTGGCTCCTGGCTCCTGGCTTCAACCTAGCCAGCCCTGACCACTGTAGCCACTTGGGGAGTGAATTAGTGTATGGAAGACCTCTCTCTGTCTCTGTAACTTTGATTTTCAAATAGATAATGAAAAAAAATCTTTTAAAAAATGTTGTAGGTATCAATTGAGATAAGAATGTCTTCTGTAAAGTTACAAAGTAAAGAGAATGTATTTCCAGGACATACTCTGTATGTCAGTAACAGCCCATCTACATTTGAATGGAAAACTATACTGAGGAAAATAGATTAAAAACTTTATGAATTCTCATTCAAATATGTAACATTCATTTCACTGAATATAACTTTAGTTTCTATTTATAAACTTGGAAGTATTCATTAATAACATGACAATGTATATGCTTTAGGCTTTTGTAAAAAAAAAGTTTTCACATAACTTAAAATTAACTCCTTTTTAAAAAATGAATTTGTTTAAGAGGCAGAAAGACAAAAAAAAAAAAAAAAGCTTTCATCCCTGGGTCCATTACCCAAATGCCTGCAACAACTGGGGTCAGCCAGGCCAGAACTAGGAGTTGGGAACTCAATCCAGGTCTCCCACACGGGGGGCAGACACCTGACCACTTGAGTCATCACCTGCTGCCTCCCAGGGTGCATATTGGCAGGAAGCTGGAAACAGAGCAAAGCCAGCACTTGAATCCAAACTCCAAGAAGTCCAACATGGTTTGCTGGCATCCCAACTACAGGTTAACCACTTGGCCAAATGCCTGCCCCCAAATCAATTCTTTCTAAAGCAAACAATTTAGTGGCATTTGATAGATTCAGTGTTGTGTGACAACTGTGTCTAATTACAGCATTTTATCATTGCAAATGAAAACCCTGTGCTCATTAAGCAATTACTTTTTGTTTCCACATTTCTGAACTCCAAGCCCTGGAAAATCACCAATCAGGTTTCTGTCCCCTATGAATTTACCTCTTTTACCTATTTAATTCAAATGGAATCTTATAAACCCAATCTTGTATTGGGCTTTTTTCACTTAACATAGTGCTTTCAAGGTTCAATTATGTTGAATCATGTATCAGTATTTCATTCACTTCTGTGGATACATCATAACTCCACTATGTGTTTAGGCTATATCCTGTATATTCACCCTAAGTGGCCATTTGGACTATCCTTTTGTTATTCTCAACAGTGCTTCTATAAATGTCTTTGTCCAAGTATTTGTTAAGTATCCTTTTTCAACTGGGACTAGGAGTAGGGTTGAAAAGTCATACGATAATTCCATGTTTAAATTTTTTCTAAGAAATATTCATTTTATTTGAAAGGCATAGTTACAGAGAGAGAGAGAGAGAGAGCGAGAGCAAGAGCGAGAGAGAGAAACAACCACTGATTCACCCCTCAAAAGCCTGCAATGCAGTTCTGGGCCAGAATGAAGCCAAGATATCAGAACTCAAACCAGGTCTCCTGCATGTGAGGCAGGGACTCAACAACTTGAGCCATCACATGCTGCCTTCCAGAGTGCAAATTAACAAGAACTGGAAGCAGAACCAGAACTCAAATTCAGGCACTGTGAACCTGAATGAGGCATCCCAGTCCTAACTTCTGCACCAAAGACCTGCCCCAAATGTATGATTTTGATGAGATTCAGTGTATCTGTTTTTTTCTGTTGCTCAGTGTTCTAGTGTCTTAAGAATCCTTCGCTTCATCCAAGGTCATGAAGATTCACCCTTTGGTTTTTGTCTCTGAATCTTTAACCTTCAATTGTTGATTTAAATAGAGTAAATTTTTGTACAGTATGAGGTAGGAGTTCAACATTATTCTTCTGCATGCAGATGTCCAACATGATTTGTCAAAAAGGCTATTCCCTCCACGTTGAATAATCTTGGTACTCTTATCAAAAATCAGTTGGAACTAGATGTATGGATTTATTTCTGGAGCTCAATTCCAATTTGCTATCTACATAGTCTACACTGCTATCCTAGGTCAGTTCCAAACTGTTTTAACTACTATAGCTTTATAATAAATTTTATTCCTTCTTCTTTTTTCTAAATTGACAGACACAATTGTGTTTTTTATTATGTACAAATTAATATTGTAGAGTATTCATATATTCTTTTAAAATGTATTTTATTTGTTTGATAGAATTACATAGAGAGGTAGAGACACAGAGAGAGGTCTTCCATCTGCTGGTTCACTCTCCAGATGGTCGTAACGGCAGGAGCTGCATCCATCTGAAGACAGGAGCCAGGAGCTTCCTCCAGGTCTCCCACATGGCTGCAGGGGCCCAAGGACTTGGGCCATCTTCTACTGTTTTCCCAGGCTATAGCAGAGAGCTGGATCAGAAGAGGAGTAGCCTGGACTAAAACCGGCGCCCATATTGGATGCCAACATTTCAGGTCAGGGCTTTAACTTCCTGTGCCACAGCACTGGCCCCATTCATGTATTCTTAAATGGTTTAAATTTTGCCGGTAAACATGATTTCTCACATAGTTTTCTCATAATGACAATAGTTAATACCATATTATCTTCTTGAACATTGTAGTAAATTTTTAAATTGGAAAGAGGAAGTTCAACCTTATTCTTCATGTTCAGTATTGCCTTGGCTGTTTAGGCCCTCTTGCCAATCTATATGTGAATGTGAGGTTTGACTTTCCCACTTCTACACAAAGGTTTTTAGATTTTTAAACCAGAGATCGTATCAAATGTGTACATCACTTCAGTAATATTGTCATTGGATGGCTGGGTTTAAATTCTTATCTCTGATCACGGAAAGAGTTTGAGAACATATGTAAGCCAAGGTTAATAAAGTAATAAGACATTGTTAACAAAGCAGAAGCAAGCACTGGAGAGGGAGTGTGGGCATGCTTCAGTGTGAGCTGTGCCTAACACGTTCATGGATATCCCTTCCTATGATTTCAAAAGAGCAGAGGGATTGAATATTCACAGGGAGTGGTATTTGGGTTGAAATTTGAGTACCAGCCATTTTCTTGTCTTTTTTTTTTGAAATCTCAGAAAGTTTGTGGAAAAACGAAATTAAAAGATAAAGTTATTTTAGTGCACACATTGGAAAATTCTTAAGTATGCTTTTTTGTTGTTGTTATTTACAAGTTCTGTGTACTCTGTGAAGATTTCTTATTCTTGTTGGCCTCTTGGGTATCTGCTAGTGAGAAATGTCTATTCAGATATTATGCACAAGTAAAACATGTGAGTTTTTGGCTGTTGAATTTTTTTTAATTTCTCACATATTCTGGGCATTAATCTATTGTGAGATGAATACATTGTTAATATTTTCTACCATTTTCCAGTTGTCTATATATTCTATCAATTATTTTGTTTGCTGAGTAGGAAGGGTCTCAAAGAAATGTCTGCACTTCCATGTCACTGCAACACTATTCAAAATACATTAAGTATGGAAACAACAATGTTCCATCAAGAGACAAGTAAACAAGAAACCCACATATATACACAACAGAATATTATTCAGTCATAAAAAGAGTGGAATCCTTTTGTGTGAGGCAACATAAATGGAAATGGAGAACACTATGTTTAGTGATATAAGCCAGACACATTAATACAAATATTGCATGTTCTGACTGATATGTAGAAGATGAAAAAGTTGATTCCACGGAAGATGAGAGTAGAAAAGGGGTCACTGGAGGCAGCGGGGAAGCTGGGGGGAGAGATAATGGGAGGCTACATAAAGAATATTAAACTACGGGTAGGAGGAAGGAGTGCTAGGGTTACAATTTATCACATATCTTATACAGAATCAGGAGAAAAGAGTTCAAAGACTTTCAGAAAAAGAAATGACAAATGCATAACAAGATGCAAATAATTACTTTTATTTGATCATTGAATGTTGTATACATGTTTGAATTATTACACCATACCTAATAAATATGTACAATTATTATGTGCTAGTTTTAAAAAGAAATTCTATAGTATGTCCACATAAATATAGTCTATGATCTTTGACAAAGTTACAAAAACATTCAAATGGTAGTAAAGCAAATGGTCATCTTTATGCAAAAAATAAATAATCTACACAGAATCTGCACACCTTTCACATAAACTAATACAAAATAAATCAGAATGAAGTGTAAAATGCAATTCTACAAAATTTCCATAAGGTAAGATTGGAGACTGCCTTGCTGATACTGTATTTGATTATGACTTTTTATAGGGAAAGGACAAAAAAGTTCTATGATAGAAAAAGTATAAGTTGGATTTTATTAAAGTGAAAAACTTGGGGCCGACGCTGTGGTGTTGTGGGTAAAGCCACCACCTGCAGTGCTGGCATCCCATATGGATGCTGTTCGAGTCCTGGCTGCTCCACTTCCAATCCAGCTCTCTGCTATAGCCTGGGAAAGCAGTGGAAGATGGCCCAAGTCCTTGGGCTTCTTCGGGAGACCTAAAAGAAGCTCCTGGTTCCTGACTTCGGATTGGTGCAGCTCTGGCCAATGCAGACAATTAGAGAGTGAAGCAGTGGATGGAAGATTCTCTCTCTCTGCCTCTCCTTCTCCCTCTGTGCAACTCTGACTTCCAAATAAGTAAATAAATCTTTAAAAAATAAAGTGAAAAACTCTTGCTCTATGAAAGGCATTATAAAGACAATAAAAATATAAACCAAAGACTGGAGACAATATTTGCAAAATACCTAATGAAGGTATTATATCTAATATACACAAAGAAATCATGATATTCAACAATTAAGAAACAAGTGAATTAAGAAATGGATAGAAGTTCTGAACAAACAGTAGATGGTAGAATCTATACACATGAAAAAAATGAAGCATAAGAATATTTGGTCAGGGGCCGGCGCTATGGCTCACTTGGTTAATCCTCTGCTTTTGGCACCAGCATCCCATATGGACACCGGGTTCTAGTCCTGGCTGCCCCTCCTCCAGTCCAGCTCTCTGCTGTGGCCCAGTAGGGCAGTGGAGGATGGCCCAAGTGCTTGGGCCCCTGCACCCGCATGGAAGACCAGGAAGAAGCACCTGGCTCCTGGCTTCGGATCAGCACAGTGCTGGCCGTAGCAGTCATTTGGGGAGTGAACCAATGGAAGGAAGACCTTTCTCTCTGTCTCTCTCTGTCTATAACTCTACCTGCCAAATAAATAATAAATAAAGAATTGAACATTAACAAAACAAGATACCAGTACATACCTATTAGAAAGTTTTAAATTCAAAGAACTGAATAGCAAATGCTGGCAAGAACGTGGAATAACAGGAACTGTCATGTATTGCTGGTAGGGGTACAAAAATGGTACAGCCGCTTTAGAAAGACAATCTGGTAGTTTCTTATAAACCTAACATCTTACTATAGATCATGCTCCTAGGTATGTCTCCTTTTGACTTAAAATTTTATACTAATGCAAAAACCTGCATAGACATATTTATGTTAATTTATTTCGTAATCTTCAAATACTGGAAGCCACCAAGTTGTCCCTCAATGGACAAGTGGATAAGCAAGTTGTGGTATATCCATACACTGGAAAATTACCCATCAATAAAAAGAAATGTGGAAAGTCATGTGGTGCCGCTAGTTAAGCTCCGGCTTGTAATATCTGAATCCTGTATCAGAGTCCTGAGTCAAGTGCTGTCTGCTCCATTTTCCTTTCAACTTTCTGCAAGTATGCCTGGCAAGATGACCAAAGTACTTGGGCCCCTTCCACTGACCTGGGAGATTTGGATGGCGCTCCTGGCTATGTGCTTCAACCTGGCCCAACCCTAGTTGTACTGTATGGGACACACTGAAGTTATAGTAATAGCTAATTTTAAGGCTTTTTTTTTATTTAGGGAGTAGATATTTAGTCTAGTTATTAGGTGCTGTGGCATAATGGGTTAAGTTGCAATTTGCAATGGTGGTATTCCATATCAGAGGACAGGTTTTAGGCTTGGCTGTTCTGCTTCCAATCCAGCTCCCTGCCACTGTGCCTGGAAAAGCAGCAGAAGGTGGCCCAAGTGTTTGGGTTCCTGCCACCCATGCGGGAGACCTGGATGGAGTTCCAGGTTCCTGGCTTTGACCTGGCATAGCCCCTGAAAATGTGGCTATTTGGGAATGAACAGGCAGATGGAAGATTCTCTCCACTGCCACTACTGCCACCCCGACCCCTGTTTTCTGCATTTCAAATAAATAAATAAATAAATAAATATTTTTAAAAAATACCCCACAGGGCCAGCACTATGGGTTGGAGGGTAAAGCCGCCACCTACAGTGCCAGCATCCCATATAGGTGCTGGTTCCAGTTCCGCCAACTCCACTTCCAGTACAGCTCTCTACTATGGCCTGGGAAAGCAGCAGAAGGTGGCACAAGTCCTTGGGCCTCTGCAACCACATGGGAGACCCAGAAGGAGCTTCTGGCTGTTGGCTTTGGCCTGGCCCAGTCCTGGTCATTGTGGCTATTTTGGGAGTGCACCAGCAGATGGAAGACCTCTATCTCTCTCTCTCTGCCTCTGCCTCTCTCTCTCCTTCTCTGTAACTCTGACTTTCAAATAAAATAAATAAATTTTTTTAAAAACTCACATTCCAAATCAGAGTGCTGGTTGGATTCCTATTTCTGCCTCTTGATTCCCCCTTCTGTGTCTAGTAGATTCTGGGTGACAGCAATGAGATCTAAAGAAATTGGATTTTGGGCCAGTGCCGTGGCTCAACAGGCTAATCCTCTGCCTTGCGGCACCAGCACACCAGGTTCTAGTCCCAGTTGGGGCGCCGGATTCTATCCCGGTTGCCACTCTTCCAGGCCAGCCCTCTGCTGTGGCCCGGGAGTGCAGTGGAGGATGGCCCAAGTGCTTGGGCCCTGCACCCCATGGGAGACCAGGAAAAGCACCTGGCACCTGGCTCCTGCCATCAGATGAGCGCAGTGTGCCAGCCGCAGCGCCCCAGCTGCGGCGGCCATTGGAGGGTGAACCAACGGCAAAGGAAGACCTTTCTCTCTGTCTCTCTCTCTCTCACTGTCCACTCTGCCTGTCAAAAAAAAAAATTGGATTTTGGTTCATAATATAGAAGAACTGCACTGTGTTCCTGGATCCTGGCTCCAATTTCCTGGATCCCAACCCCAGCACATCCTTGGCTGTTGCTGGAATTTGAGGTGTAAATTAGCAGATGGGACATCTCTATCTGTCTGTCTTTCTGTTTATCTCTGTGTGTTTGTCTGTTTCTCTCTCTCTCTGTCTCTCTGCCCTCAAATAAATTTTGAATTTTGAAATAAAGAAAATATATTGTAAGATATAAAAACAGACCAAATATGCACTAAATGTGGGTCATAGTCTTCAATATTAATATATCACTTGCAACTGTAGTTCAAAGGTAAGTTTAATAAATTTACAGGATAAGATATCCCATCATTTCAACATTTTCAAAGATGATATCCAGAATATTAATACATGTTCCATGTTTATTTTTAAAAAATATTTTATTTATTTATTTGAGAGGGAAGGACAAGAGAGAAAGATCTTCTACCTACTGGTTCACACCCCAAATAACCACAAGAGCTGGGGCTGGGCCAATACAAAGCCAGGAGCCAAAATCCAAGAACTTCTCCTGGGTCTCTCATGCAGGTACACTTGGGCCATCCTCTACTGTCATTGCAGGCCATAGCAGAGAACTACATTGGAAGTGGAGAAGCTGGGACTTGAACCAGCGCCAATGTGGGATCCTAACACTGCAGGCTGCATCTTTGCCTGCTATGCCACAGAGCCAGGGCCCTCCAAACTTACTTTTTAAAGCTAACCTTTCATGCTGTTGTTTCATAATAAGTCAATGGGCAGTTTTAACAACTATGAGAATTAAGTACCAATTCCATGTCAATCTGACACTAGTGCCTAGAGAAATCTGTCAGCTTTCTCTTGGCAGGTTGATAACAATGGACTACTTTTTCCAGATAGGACACCCACCCTGGAGCTGCCTCTACTCAGTGCTTCTGGCAAACTATCCTGGCTGGACATACAGAATGCCTTATCCACCATTATGATTTCCACCTGGCATTTTCCCAGGTGAATGTTCATTTTTTACTTTCCCTCTCAGAGTCAGATAATTATTGAGTGCATGCATGTTTTCATCAAGTACAGAACTAGGGATTCAAATAAAATTAAGTAAGACTTCTATCCCTGAAGAGGTTACAGTCAGGCTAGGATAAACACATATAAATACAGAATGATGTTTGAGCCCCCTTGAGATTATACTGCAATCAAATTAGTATAAATAGAAAATACTCTTCATTTAGGGTTTGCTATGGCAAAGGAGTCAGTTGATTTCACTGGAATTTGCACAACACTCAAAGACAAGGAGAGCAGTATAAACAATTTACAGTTAAAAAAAAAAAAAAGGAAGCATCGGGTGTATCCTGATTGTGGATTGTGGCACAGGGAAGCTGGAGGCAGGTTAACCAGAAGTGAGCATGCTATGTAATTGGTGAAGGGGGCATATCTGTCTCCTCTAGTTCATTCTAAAGTGGAAATAGGGAAAAATAAGGGAATCTAAGTTACTGATTAAGTCTTGAGTAGCTGGGCTACAGATGTTGTGGTTTGATTCACTGTGCTGGTGGCTTCAGTCCGGAAGCTGGTGGCTTCTGTTGTTCTACGTGGTCTGACCATTGTCTGTTTCTGTGTTCAGACTGTTGTATTGAAACAGGTAGAGAATGACTGATGCAGGATATTTTCATCCCTCACAACAGTAAGGAGAACATTTTGTGACATTGGGAGTGTGCGAATGAGTCCACATCCACAGGATCCACTGTTTCACCATGTACCTGCCTCACCAGCAGGGCATCCAGGGCTGTGGTGTGGTGAAATCTCGTTACGGGGTCAGGTTGTGAACACTACTCACTGAGATTATGTAAGAACCCAACAGATGGCATACAAGCTCAGTCTGCAACAGCTGATGAGCATTCGGATCTGAGAACCCAGGAATGATTTAGGATTAGTTTTTCTCCCCATCATTCCAGGGATCCCAAAGCACAATTTGTGTTTCTTGAAAAATTGGCATGAGCTAAATTAGAAGTCTGACTGCTTCAACTTTGTATGTAGAGAATTACATACAGAAGGTAAGTCCTTCCCCTTCTTTCCCTTAGGAGTCAACTCTCTTGAAACGCAGCGTGTGTGGCTACCAGAGAGCGCTGTCTGGGAGAAGTAGCAATGAGTGCCATTGGTACCATCTTCACACCAAGTCTCTGTCCCTTCTGCTTCCTTCTGCTGTCTTTCCCTGCAGCACCCTATGATTACCTTCCTGACAAAGTGGCAATGCACACACACCAGGGGCTCTGCATTCTGTGGATCCCACCCTAAGAGTACAGTCTCAAACATAACTGCTAGGTTTTCACTTTACGGAGTGCAATTCAGAGAATTAGGATACTTGAACACACATCAGATTTAGGACCAAAGGATCATTTGTACAGTTGGACTTGAGGACTAATTTAGAATTATCAAAGAAAATACAAGTGAAAAATACTTTTTTTTAAAAAAAGATTTATCTATTTATTTGAAAGGCAGAGGTACAGAAAGGCAGAGAAAGAGAGAGAGAGAGAGAGAAAGTCCTCCATCCACTGTTCCACTCCCCAAATGACCACAACAGCTGGGGCTGCGCCATTCTGAAGCCTGAAGCCAGGAGCCAGGAGCCAGGAGCTTCTTCCAGGTCTCTCATGCAGGTGCAGGGGCCCAAGGACTTGGGCCACCATCCACCGCTGTCCCAGGCCATAGCAGAGAGCTTGATCAGAAGTGGAGCAGCCAGGGCTTGAACCAGTGCCCATGTGGGCTTTTGGCACTGCAAGCGTTGGCTTTACCTGCTACACCACAGTGCTGGCCCCCAAAATTCGGCTTTTTACTAAGATTTATTTTATTTATTTAGAAAGGCAAAGTGACACAGAGACAGAGAGAGAAACAGAGAAAGATAAAGTGAACCAGCCAGGAGCCAGGAACTCCGTGTACATCTCCTACATCAGTGGCAGGGACCAAAGTACTCGGGCCATCTTCTGCTGCCTTCTCAGGCATGTGGGCATGGAGCTGGGTGGGAACAGAGCATTCAGGACTCAAACCAGAGCTCTGATATGAAATGCCAGTGTCACAGGTGACAGCTTAGTCCACTGTGCCACCTGACCCCTGAATGAGGAATCTGTATACATATATGGAGCTGGAATATGATCAGAGTTATATATAAAATAGGGGTAGAATCAACAGGGCATGGATTGTAACTGAAACATGTAGCATGGATTTTGGAGGGAGAGTGAGTGGGGCCATATGACAAGCAAAACCATGAGCAGGATGACAAGAATTACTCAAGATGAAGAAAATGAAATTGTGCAGAAGCGGGCGCTGCAGCTCAATAGGCTAATCCTCCGCCTGTGGCGCCAGCACACCGGGTTCTAGTCCCGGTCGCCGCACCGAATTCTGTCCTGGTTGCCCCTCTTCCAGGCCAGCTCTCTGCTGTGGCCCAGGAGTGCAGTGGAGGATGGCCCAGGTCCTTGGGCCCTGCACCCGCATGGGAGACCAGGAGAAGCACCTGGCTCCTGGCTTCGGATCAGCATAGTGCACCGGCTGCCGTGCACTGGCTGCGGCAGCCATTGGAGGGTGACCCAACAGCAAAGGAAGACCTTTCTCTCTGTCTCTCTCTCTCTCACACACACTGTCCACTCTGCCTGTCAAAAAAAAAAAAAAAGGAAATTTTGTAGAAGCAAAGAAGCAGCTGAGGTGGGACACAAAACAGCAAAGTCAGGGAGAGTGGAGGTGAAGTTCAGGTAATAGTTTGCTTCTGATGCCATAGCCCACAGCATAGAACACTGCTAGCCCAGCAAGCATAGTAAGGTCAGGTTTAATAAATGCCCAAACGCAGCTGATTAATGTAGGATTGTGACTATTAGTGCTGGCACTGGGGAGAGGAGTGTTGGAGAAGCAATCGCTTGAAGTAAGGGGACAACGGGACAGCAGACAAGTTGGGGATTAGGATACATTACAGAGATCAGAAAAAGCACAGCATGTCCTATAGACATCTCACACTTGGTGATGTTAAAATATACAAATAAGATTGAGTGATGCCACACATCCACATGAATTTTGTCTAAGAAGACACTTTGCGTTATCAGTAAATGTCTCATAGCGTGGGGTGTGGAGAGAGTTCTATCTACCTTGGTAAACATCTAATGCAGTAAATTCTACAATAGCTGTCGTCCCTAGAGAGTCCATAGAGTAACTGAGAAAATGTCCCCTCCTCTCTGCCTGTCTCTCTCCCTCTGTATTCCTGGAGAAAACAGGCATTTATCTAATTCTCAAAGAGATCCCAAATCCCCAAAAGATAAATAGCCACGTATGGAGGGTATATTCCAGAAGTTCTATTTGCAGGAGACTCATTGCTTTTAGAAATGTTTTAAATTGCTGAACAAAAATGCAAGACTGTAATTATGATCTCAAGTTCGCTCGTGTAGAGCTGAAGCGTGGGAAATCATGCAGACCCGGATAGCAGCGAGATAATTACAAGCAGTGTGCAGAATATAATTGTGGGTGCAGATGCCAAGAACTAAGAGAAGCATGAACAAATAATGGATCTGAAAAAAGAAATTAATTTAAGGGAATCAAAGTGCTGGAAGGAGCAGGTGGGCAAGAGGGTTTAGGTTTCCCTGGGACGGTTACAGAATGTTGGTAAATCGTCAGTCTGCTGAATTATTAATTATATTTGGAAACTATGGATATCAAATATTGATAAAAGCAGAGTATTTCTTTGGGCAGAAGTGATCCATATCTTCCTTAAGGTATCTCCTGTGGTTAGCATAAAAAGAAACAAAAATGATAATTTGACAAGTACCATAACAAGAAATATAATAATACAATATTTTATATAAATTAATAGGCCCATAATATCCATTGTTAGGTCACCCTTCTTATATTAAACTCAGGTTTGTAAATGTTACCAGATATAACATGCTGCCACTTTTTAGATGTGATTTTTTTCTGTTATTCTATTTTCATAAATACTCAATGTGGGCTATGCATTACTAGGAAATTCAAAAAGAGTCTGGGTCTATATGTGATTCTAGACTCTTCTTATCATTTTTCATTCATGCATTTAGCTCAGCTGAGCTAGACTGTAGTGCCTAAAATAAGAGTTCAACTCAAACACAGGCTATTAAGTCTGCTGCTTATCTCTTCTCAGTTATTTATCAATTTGATCCTAAATGCTTCCCACTTGCTCACCAAACAAACCCTTTCCAACTTCGTCCAAGTTTTGCATGGTATTTTTTCTTTTTTACTTTTTTGCCTCCTCTTCGTGTCTCTTGTTATTGAAGTTGGAATTTTCTGTTGAGCCCTGAACACTAATTTTCCCTTCTACCATGAGCGTCAAGGTTAGTGAGCATTTCCATGGTACCAGCTACCTTGAAGTGAATTGTGCTGCTATTTTTTTCTTTCCATTTTTCTATATGGCAGCCCAAGCACCAGACAGAGCAGATTCTAATGGTATGTAGGCCATCATGGCTGGGAAAAATAATCACAATAAAGCTAAGCTCAAGAGCTTTGCCATCTGAAAGCCATCCCTTCTCATCTCATCAACCCTTACACAGCTCCTAGCCCTGTGTTGAGTTTCCTGAGATCTCCATTTGGTACTCCTGGCACTGAACATTTATAATGAAGTGGGCTGGGATGTGGTCAGGGTCAGCTAACCATGGCTTCTCAGGCTCAAGTATGATGCTAACCTCTCATCTACTGAGCCAGGTGCTCATTGCAGCCAGGAACTGAGTGCATCCCAGGTGCAGAATGCATTTTGGAGGTTACAGTCCTTCAAGGGTCCCCTGTCTACTGCAGTTTGGAAAAAGCAGATGAACTTCCAGATCCCCAGCCAGGACACGGTGCACCTGTCTCACACCTGGTGAGACAGGAAACTTGGTGGCTCATGAGGCCATGAGCACACATGCATTAATTTCTAGGATGGGGCTGGCCTAGTGTCTATGAGGCTCCACATCTCCCCAGAAAGTGAATAAAAATACCATGGCATTTACAGAGGCTGCAGGAAAAGGAAAGTGCTTTATATTTAATGGAGCTTTTCTTTTTTTTAGAACAAGACCACTTGCATTTTCATTGTGCACCAGGAACCACAAATTATGCAACTGACTGTGGGCAGGGCTGCTAGATTTCAACCATGGTTTTACACTGAATAGTTTTTCTTGTTTATCAGGCAGTACAGTGAGGGTCAGGAGTTATCTAAGCATTTAGTACTTTCTGTCTTCCTCACTCCTCCATCTAAAGTGTGTAAAAGCAACTCTGGAGAAGGACGATGCAATCAAGTAGGAGGGACAGGCAGCAGTGGCAGGGTGCCATGCAAGGAGAGAGCTGTAGGTGTTCTGCCATGGACTTGACCTATTTGGTCAATATTTGAGGACATTGTAAAGGTGAGGCTGGAAATCCAATGGCAGCATCTAGACGGACTCATAATGTTAAGTCATAGGTGGATTATAATCATCTTGGTGAGGTGGCCCTGCTCTGCAGGGAGGTTTCTTTGATCACTGGCCACCATAGGAAAAGTGCGTGGAGGCTGTCTGAAAGGAGATAGTGGGCACCAAGGGCAGTTTGCATCAATCTAGGGCTACCTGGGGAAGTTAGTGGAGAGTCTAGGATTGGAAAAAAATCATTATTCATTGTATTTTGTGATACTGTTGAAATTTTAGGTCATAATTTGAGGCTGAATTTTTTTTTGACAGGCTGAGTGGACAGTGAAGGGGGGGGGGAGAAAGGTCTTCCTTTACCATTGGTTCACCCTCCAATGGCCGCTGTGACTGGCGCACTGTGGCCGGCGCACCATGCTGATCCGAAGCCAAGGGCCAAGTGCTTCTCCTGGTCTCCTATGCGGGTGCAGGGCCCATGGACTTGGGCCATCCTCCACTGCACTCCCAGGCCACAGCAGAGAGCTGGACTGGAAGAGGTGCAACCAGTACAGAATCCGGCACCCCGACTGGGACTAGAACCTGGTATGCTGGCGCCGCAGGTGGAGGATTAGCCTATTGAGCTGCAGCGCTGGCCTGGAGCTAAATCTTTACATCTGCTGTGGCAAACAATTACAGAAATGAGAAAGAAATTTATGCTTGAGTTCTTTAGGCTTGTAGATTAGGGCACTGTAAAATACCTTCTCTAAGACTTTTTTCCTTCTCTCCATTCCTCCCTCCCTCCCTCCCTCTTGTTTTCCTTCCTTCTTTCCTCCCTCCATCCTTCCCTTCCTTTTTTTCTATAATAGTGATTTGAAATATGTATCTTGAGAGGAAAGGATTTGTGTTACATTCATTGTATGTTGCCTAGCAAGGAGCAAGGAGCTTGGTTTTGAAATCTACCAAACGTTTGATGGTCTCCATGGCTTGGAGGGTTTTGTTTGTTTCAAGGGAAGAAGCTGTTGACTTCTTGGCCTCCTCCCTGATCTGCTTGCAGTTTGAATTTATCTTTCTCCATCTCTCTGTCCTAAGACAGGCTTGGGTGACCATGCTTTTATTTAAGCAATCTGGGAAAACATTCTATACAGTTTGAATAAAACTATATTCTTCTAATAGTTTATATTTGTTTTTGAATGATTTCTATTTTAGATCCCAGTTAGAATGTGGAGATTTTAATATTTTAAGACCCTATGAGGAAGATGTGGTATCATAACTGATAAAGCTGCCACCTGCAATGCTGGCATCCATAATAGGCAGCAGTTCCTGGCCCGGCTGTTCCTCTTCTGCTCCAGCTACTTGCTAATGGCCTGGAAAAGCAGTGGAAGATGGTCCAACTGTTTGGGCTCCTGCCACTCACAAGGGAGACCTGGAAGAAGTTCTTGGCTTCAGTCCTGGCCTTTGCGGCCCTCTGGGGAGTGAACCAGTGGATAGAAAATATCTCTCCTTCCCCTCCCCCTCCCTTTCCCTCTTTCTCTGTAACTCTGGCTTTCTGATAAATAAATAAATAAATTTTTTTAAAAAGCTCTCTATATAATAAGCCTCTAAGATATTTGTTGAGTTTAATTAAATACACAGAAAGTTTCATGCTAAATCCAAATTGCAGAGGAGATATCAAATTAAATTCATATTAACGAAGAAAGGGAGACAGCAATTTTAAGATGCATAACATTGTAATAGGCTATTGAATAGGCGTTAATAGATAAAATAACTGGTTTGCTTAACTGGCCTATTTTAATGAGACACAATGTGATGAGTCCATATAGATAAGGTTTTTCCTTCTTAGTAATCAGTGCTTTTGGCAATAGTAGTGTTACAGCTTGTTAGATTGGGGAGCCCATAACAAGTCTGTCTCGGTCCTTAAATATTTATTAGCCTATTATTTAGCCTTAAACACTTACTATTGGGAAAGTATAACAGCTTTATTGTAGGATTGGTTTTGTAAAAGTGTACATGGCTTGAGCACATACACAATGCAAGATTTTGATAGAAGAATGAAAGCCCTAAGCAGATGGAATTTTAGCCCCAAATTGGATACAGGATAGAGAAACTTGCAAAAGTGACTGAAGACAAGCTGCCTATCTCATAATTCCTTCCCTATTCACTCCCCTCCATCCCTCAGTCATAAAGTCAAGTGACAAGGCTTTCATGGAGTAGCCATTCTCAGCCTCAAGAGATGAAATATAACCCTCCAGGGGCCCTCTAACTGGTATAATCACTGCATGGCACACTTTATGAGGCAAATCCTCTAATCCCCCTCAGAAGGGCTCCATGAAATGATATAACCAACAAGCCAGTTTTCAGATTCGTGGCCTTTTTCTTTATAATTAAAAATGTCTTGCGGGGTGCGGTTTTGGAAGCCGCCTTTTCAATTAAGAAGTACAAACATTGCTCTGTCGGGTTATGAATGACTTTAATATCCCAGGAAGCACTGGTGCTTTCAGACCCAAAGGCTGCGTAAGAGCCTCTGACTCTCTTGTCTAATCTCAGGATTCCCAGAATGTGCCTCAGGATGACTCACTTCTCTGAGGAGCTGCAGCAGTGAGGGCAATTCAACAGATGTCTTTGGGAACCACTGTTTGCTTTCCCTGCAGGTCTAGGGTACTCACTCTGTAACCTGTGAATATGGCTCAGCAAGTCATAAAATGCTGGGAGAGTGTGCAATGTTTGGGGTGTACATGCCTGTGCTTAGGGTGGCTGCACAGATTTCAACAGCCATTTACAGTGATTCATAACTAAGACATGGACAAGTACTACAGTGAGGCTATATCTCAACCTTGGCATTATTGACATTTGGGGCCAGATGCATTTCTGTGGTGGGCATTGTTCTATGCATGGTAAGAATGGAGGAGGTTGAGTAGCATCCACAACCTCTAACAATCTGGTGTCAGTTGCAAATTCCCCAGACTCACCGGGTTTAGCCACCAGAAGCCTCTGCATGTAGTCACATATCCCCCAGGGGAGCCATCTGAAGCTGAGAATCATTGCATTTCACTACAGATATTGCATAGAGTTGTTTATGCTTAGCTAGCCTATGAAACTTTATTCTGTTCTTACCACATCTGGTCTCACATAATTCCAATAGGCAGCTGTATTTATCTTTAAAACAAGTGTAGCAGAAAGGCAATCTTTTATTGTCTTCTGCCTCAGGGTAGAAAGAAGGGAAATATAATAGTAGCTCCTGCCCAGTTCAGCCATGGATTATGAAGTAGTCAATTTTGAGACCAAAGACGTGGATTTGGGTGGCCAGTGTTGTGGCACAATGGGCTAAGTCACCACTTGCAATGCAGACATATTGTATCAGAGTGCCTGTTGAGACCCACCTCCTCTGCTTTCCATCCAGCTCTCTGCTATGAACATAGGAAGGCAAGGGAAGATATCCCGAGTGGTTGGATCCCTGCAACCCATGTGGGTGACTAGGATGGAGTTCCTGGTTTCAGGCCTGACTTGACTGTTGGGGTATTCACAAGAAGATGGAAAATCTCTCTGTTTCTCCATCTTTGTTGTTTTGACTTTCAACCAACACATTAATTAAATAGATAAGTAAATCTATTTTTAAAATCTTGGATTTCTGTCTTGGACACTATTTTTAGTTATGTGATACTGAACATGTCCTGCCAAGGCTTCAAAATTCTCAGTGATGGGAGATTATTAATATTAACTAAGCCCATCTCATAGGATGTTTGAGCTTCAAATAATATTACAGATATGAAAAGATTCTGTGGCCTGCAGAGGGCCATTAAAATAGAGAGTGGCAGGGAAAGTGAACTGTGTTCTCTTAGTACACATTCATGGTGGGACCCTAAAGCAGAATGAACTCTTCCCAATGTGCCCAAAATAATCTGTGATTCATTTTACCTCACCCTTTTGAATTTCCTAGTTGGAAAAGCTTTGCAACACTGATTTGTATTACTGCAGTATTACAGTATATGATTTACAAATAAGCCAGATCACACATTGGCAGAGTACATTCAAAGGTGTTTTAGCAACAGAATCATGAGAAAAATTCTGAAGACTTCCATTCTGGGGAGGGATGCTCTGGGGAGCAGCATGAGCCTGTGGCTCTGGAACACTTTCTTCTTTATGTGACTGAAAAGTATTGCATTAGCTCCTTAGGGATTAAATGGGAAGTTCTTGTGCTAACTGATCATCAAGTTCACTGCAGGTTTTCAAAATGTGGCTGCCCACACCCAGTGGCAGAGAAGCTAAATCAAAATTCCAGAATTTCCATGGCACCCAGCATCTGGGTTTGGAGGGCAGGATGCTGACATGCAATCTGCTGAAAGTTAACCTTGACCCTGTGTAGTTAGTGAGCAAGCTCCTAATGAATGTCTTTGGCAATTTTGCAAGTACAGGACCAGGTAAACTTAAGACTTACAGAGCAAAGCGATGCATATATGAAGTGAGAAGGAAAATATTTTTGTAGGCTGTTTCTGGAAACACTCTAATGTTAGTTCTTTCACTTTGTGTTTAACTTCAATCTCTTTGCTATAAAGAATGAACATTTTCTCATTGTTGCCCCTATAAATTTCTAAATATTGGAGAACTATTAAAAAGTACTATGCATTGTAGTTTGTATCTCATTACTCTTTGTAGCTTTTATCTTTGCCAAGAGGAACCATTTCTAGGTACTGCCAGTGATTTATGGCATGTCTCAGTTCATAAGATATCAGGAATCAAGCTTAATGAAAGGAAACTGGATGGCTACCCTGAGAACCCAGCAGAAACATGTTATTCTTCAATATCGGCAGAGACTGAGCAGAAGCATTCCTGAAAAGCTGACTCTCTTCTCTCAATCCCCCTTCCCTTGTCATCTGCAGAATAGACCCTGCATCACAGGCTCTCTGATTTAGTGGCTATGGAACCTGCTGTCACTCAGCCTCTGCCTCTGAGAATAGATGAGCAGTGTCGCCTTCCATACAACAGGCAGCTCACTGAGCAGGGAGGGGCTTAGAGGGAGCTATGGAAGGCAGTCTCCTCTAGAGGTCTCAGCAGAACCAACCCCTCTGGCAATAGTGCCCTTCTGCTTGAGCCACACAGTCTGTGGTGCCCCTCCACAGCAGCCCCAGCAAACTAATGCAGAGGGTGCCAAATGGTCATAAGGCATTTCAGACAGCTGAGCATGGGATAAGACTCAGGCAGCACAGCATCCCGTGCTAAGTGTGTTCATGTACCGTATTGCTTCCCCTTGGTTTTGCTGTGTGTTTAAGATTCGTTCAATAAGCTATGTGGTTCCAGCACTTCAGTTTGTTCTCTAAGCCTTTCCATTGGACAACATCTGAATTGGCTTATCTGGGAGGGCAACTGGATGTTTTCTACCTCTTTTTTTTAGGATTTATATATTTGTCTGAAAGGCAGAGTTACAAAGAGGCAGAGAGAGAGAGAGAGAAAGAGAGAGAGAGAGAGAGAGAGAGAGAGAGAGAGGTCTTCCAACTGCTGGTTCACTCCCCAATTGGCCATAATGGCTGGAGCTGCACCAGTCTGAAGCCAGGAACCAAGAGCTTCTTCCAGGTCTCCCACGTGGCTGCAGGGGCCCAAGGACTTGGGCCATCTTCTACTGCTTTCCCAGGCCATAGCAGAGAGCTGGATCGGAAGTGGAGCAGGCAGGACTTGAACTGGCGCCCATATGAGATGCTGGCAGTGAAGGCAGTGACTATACCTGCTACGTCAGAGCCAGCCCCGAGATATGGATCTTTATGAAAGCCAAAAGTTCTCCCTGCATTCATATTTGGCTATAATAAAAAAACAATTCTAAGATGTAAGCATCATTAACTTGATTCTAGGAAAATTGATGCCTGGTAATGTAATTGGTATTTCTGACTGTCACCTTTTACTCATTTCTGTTTCTATGTTGTGACTTTAAGAGATATTAAAGGTGACTGAAAACATTAAATTCCTACCGTTTAGGGCTGGCGCTGTGGCGCAGTGGGTTAACACCCTGGCCTGAAGCCCTGCATCCTATATGGGAGTCCCGGCTGCTCCACTACCAATCCACCTCTCTGCTATGGCCTGGGCAAGTAGTAGAAGATGGCCCAAGTCCTTGGGCCCCTGCAGCCATGTGGGAGACTGGGAAGAAGCTCCTGGCTCCTGGCTTCAGATCCGCGCAGTTCCTGCCATTGCGGCCAATTAGGGAGTGAACCATCGGATAGAAGACTTTTCTCTCTCTTTCTCTGCCTCTCTCTCTGTGTGTAACTTTGACTTTCAAATAAATAAATCTTTTTAAAAAAAAATCCTTACCATTTTAATCCAAGTATTATCTAATGTGATGATAGAAATCTGTTTAAAGTTTAACTATGTTTTTGTCTTTACTAAAACATTTGAATAATGTTATAATACAGTCACAAAAAATTCTAAAAGTCTTCAGAAATAGATTTTTTTAAAAAAGATTTATTTACTTTATTTGAAAGGCAGAATTACAGAGAGGCAGAGGCAGAGAGAGAGGGAGAGAGAGATTGAGAGAGAGAGAGAGGTCTTCCATTCACTGGTTCAGCCTCCAAATGGCAGTACCAGCCAGAGCCATGCCCATCTGAAGGCAGGAGCCAGGAGCTTCTTCTGCATGTCCCACACAGTTGCAGGGGACCAAGGATTTGGGTCATCTTCCACTGCTTTCCCAGGCCATAGCAGAAAGCTGGATTGGAAGTGGAGCAGCCAGGACTTGAACAGGCACCCATATGGGATGCTGGCAGCACAGACTGCAGCTTTACTCACTATGCCACAGTGCTGGCCCCCAGAAATAAGGATTCTTCTTCTTCTTCTTCTCCTCCTCCTCCTCCTCCTCCTCCTCCTCCTCTTCTTCTTCTTCTTCTTCTTCTTCTTCTTCTTCTTCTTTTTAATTTGACAGGTAGAGTCACAGTGAGAGAGAGACAGAGAGAAAAGTCTTCCCTCCATTGGTTCACTCCCCAAATGGCCTCCACAGGCTGGCACTGCGCCGATTCGAAATCAAGGGCCAGGTGCTTATCCTGGTCTCCCATGTGGGTGCAGGGCCCAAGCACTTGGGCTATCCTCCACTGCCCTCCTGGGCCGCAGCAGAGAGCTGGCCTGGAAGAGGAGCAACCAGGACCAGAACCCAGAGCCCACATGGGATGCCAGTGCCTCAGGCAGAGGATCAACCACGTGAGCCACGGCGCTGGCCCCAAGGTTTCTAAAAAATGTTCTAGGCCAGCACCGTGGCTCAACAGGCTAATCCTCTGCCTTGCGGTGCCTGCACACCGGGTTCTAGTCCTGGTCGGGGCACTGATTCTGTCCCGGTTGCCCCTCTTCCAGGCCAGCCCTCTGCTGTGGCCTGGGAGTGCAGTGGAGGATGGCCCAGGTGCTTGGGCCCTGAACCCCATGGGGAGACCAGGAAAAGCACCTGGCTCCTGGCTCCTGCCATCGGACGATCGCGGTGCGCCGGCTGCAGCGTGCCGACCGCGGCGGCCATTGGAGGGTGAACCAACAGCAAAGGAAGACCTTTCTCTCTGTCTCTCTCTCTCACTGTCCACTCTGCCTGTCAAAAAAAAAAAAAAAAAATGTTCTAGGGCCAGAGCTGTAGTCTAGTAGGCTAAACCTCTGCCTGCTGCACCAGAATCCCATATGGACACCTGTTTGTTTTCTGGCTGCTCCACTTCCCATTCGGCTCTCTTTTTATGGCCTGGAATGCAGTAGAAGGTGGCCCAAGTGCTTGGGTCCCTGAACCCATGTGGGAGACCCAGAAAATGCTCCTGGCTCCTGGCTTTGTATCAGTCCAGCTTGGGCTATTGCGGCCATTTGGAGAGTGGAGACCTTTCTCTCTGTCTCTCCCTGTCTCCCTCTGTAACTCTGCCTCTCAAAACAATAAATAAGATCTCTTTAAAAGTTCTCTATTTGTTTATATTAAGTAAGCTCTGGATGGACTTGATTATCCAGGCTTTCCTGATGCTGCTGGATTCTTCCACTTGCTGGCTCCCTGTTAATCATGCTTGTAAATGCTCTGTAGGGGTTTTCAGGCTGACGTTTGCTTCTGATCTTTTATATTTAACTGCTCACATGAATCGAGATGGGTAGCATTTAGAGGTTTGCTTACTACTTAGAATTGGGATTCTCTTGGGGCAGGGGTCAAATTAAATCATGGGTTGTGATCCTAGCAATTTAACTTTTCCACTGTTTATTTCTTTCTATATGTAGGAATTTAGCGTTCAAGCATGCTATTTCAGTAAGGGCTAATGGGAGTAACTGGGCTGATTGCTGATATGGCCGAGTATGATTAAACAGTACGGGGCTAAATCTTCCCTTCTCTAGTGGTGAAAAAGCCTTGCATTCAAAAATAGACATCAGCTGACTCACCCATTTACCCGAGCAATCTTGGCTTTGGTTGTAGGATAGTTAGACTCAAGAATCTGCCATCTAGTTTTTTCCAAGGAGCAATTTTACAAAACACCAGTAGCACATTGGTTCAGCCCAAGAGCCTAGGAATCAGACTTGGTGTAGATCCTAGTTTCTGCCTATAGCACCATGTGCCCTGGGGTGAGTTACAGAAACCAGAGGCCCCAGCTCCCCATCAGTAACATGAGGGTGACTGGAGTAGCCACTTTATTTTTATTTATTTATTTTTTAAAAATGCCATTTTGCAGCTTTGCCTATTTATTTATTTATTTATTTGAGAGGCAGAGTTACAGACAGAGAGAGGGAGAGAAAGAAAGAGATCTTCCATCTGCTAGTTCACTCCACAAATGGCCACAACAGCCAGAGCTGGGGTGATCTGAAGCCAGGAGCCAGGAGCTTCTTCTTGGTCTCCCGCATGGCTACAGAGGCCCAAACACTTGAGCCATCATCCATTACTTTCCCAAGCCATTAGCAGGGAGCTGGATGGTAAATGGAGCAGCCAGGACTCAAACCGGTGCCCATATGAGATGTGGGTGCTACAGGCAACAGCTTAACCAACTACACCACTGCATGGGCCCCTGGAGCAGCCACTTTAAAGGGATATTATAAAGGTTAAATACAGTGACATGGAACATTCTCAGCACAATACTTGTGTTTCTGAGAAGCATTGCCTTTGCTGGTTGTCAATTTTTTCTCTCTAGTATTCAGCTAGGTTTAACATTTCCTTTTTCTTTTTGTATGAGGTGCTTGTCTTAGAAATCTGTCAGATACTGGCCTATCCATGAAGGCTGTCAATGTTGTCATGGAGAAAAAGCATAGGGAGCTGGTGCTGTGTTGCAGTGTGTCCACTGTCAGCACACAGAGGAAGTTCACTGCAGTGCAGAGGCTCAGGAAGGTTTCTTGGCCAGTAATAAAAGCTGAGACAGTGTAGTGAAAGTGTTGGAAGGGATGGTATAATGACAGCAAAGAGTCACACAGTATCTTGCTATGTACAAGTAACCAAAATTAGGCAAATTCGAGAGAGTAAGATTCAAGTGGGAAGAATGGAAAATGACTGAGAGTCCTCTAAAGAGCCTGAAGAATTTGACCTTCTTTTTTTTTTTTTTTTGAGGGAGAACTCAGGTTCCTGAACTGTGGACCAGGATACATGGGGCTGCACTTCCCTGAGCCAGGGCCTGTGTGAAAGGGGTGGAGATGAGGGGGGTGGGAGGGAGCGGAGAGAAGATATAGTGATGAGTATTGACCTGGACACCATTTCTTAGGACACACACAGGAGAACATAGCCATTTCTGTACCTTTCACAAGCCGTCAAGAGGGAATCATAATTGAATTCCCATGAATATTTAAAACCAAAAGCAAGGAAAAGTCTTGAGCTAGAACTATCATTTACAGGTGACTATATGTCAAGATTCTTTGCCAGCCTTGTTAATTTTACATATGCACTATTTTAACTACAAACCATATGCTCTCTATCATTTTTTTCTCAAGAATCTATTGATATTTTTAAAAGATTTATTTATTTATTTGAAAGTCAGAGATACACAGAGAGAGAAGGAGAGACAGAGAGAGAGAGAGAGAGAGAGAGAGGTCTTTCATCTTCTGGTTCACTCCCTAATTGGCTGTAATGGCCAAAGCTGCACCGATCTGAAGCCAAGAGCCAGGAGCTTCTTCCGGGTCTCCCAGGTGGGTGCAGGGGCCCAAGGACTTGGGACATCTTCTACTGCTTTCCCAGGCCATAGTAGAGAGGTGGATCAGAAGTGGACCAGCCAGGTCTCGAACCGGTACACATATAGGATACTTCAGGCCAGGGCGTTAACCCACTGCACCACAGCGCCAACCCCTTGATTTTTATATAATTCTTTTTTATCTTGTTGAAAGAGTTCAAATAATTTCATCAAACTGCATCAACTGCTCTTTTTTTAATTTTAAAAATTTATTTGACAGGTAGAGTTACAGACAGTGAGAGAGAGAAAGGTCTTCCTTCTGCTGGTTCACCCCCGAAATGGTCACTGAGGCCGTTGTGCTGCGCCGATCCGAAGCCAGGAGCCAGGTGCTTCTTCCTGGTCTCCCATGCAGGTGCAGGGGCCCAAGCACTTGAGTCATCCTCCACTGCCCTCCTGGGCAACAGCAGAGAGCTGGACTGGAAGAGGAGCAACCGGGACTAGAACCCAGCACCCATATGGGATGTCGGTGCTGCAGGCCGAAGATTAACCAAGTGAGCCATGGCGCTGGCCCTGTAACTGCTCTTTTTTAAACTAATTAAACTTTCAGTTAACCCAGCATATTTTTATGAGAGACTGCCTACCAACTTCTGGAAAGACGGTATAAAGACAAAACATAGACATTTTATTGTTTTATAAGACACTTGCGTGTTTTTAGTCACTACTTTCAATTATGTCACTCCCTTCTCCCTGCACTTTCTGATTATCTTTATGAAAATTCAATCTAATTATTATCAAAAGTTTCAATAGCCCCACTGCTGGCTGAATTCACATTTTTAAATTGAAACTGGGAAGTGGATCCTGCTTCCTGGTGTTTGTTATAGAAAGGAGAGGAATCAGGGTTTATCCCACACAACTGGTTTTCTGTTCTTATTTTATTTTTATTTTTTGAAAGAGAGAGAAATAGAGAGAGAACTCCCATCCTTTGGTTCACTCTGCAGATGCACACGACAGCCAGGGCTGGTGCAGGCCAAATCAGACTCTATCTGGTCTCCCACATCGGTGGTAAGGACCCACCTACTCTAATCATTGCCACTAGCTCCTAGGGTGAGCTTTAGTGGGAAGTTGGAATCAGAAGCAAAGGCTGGTCTCCAGCCCAGGCACTCCAATATGGGATGGCAGTATCCTTAGTGGCATCTTGACTGATGTGTCAAACACCCACCCCTGACGTTCTTGTTCCTGATCTCAGGGTGCCATTGGGCTGGCTCTGATTTTCCATTTCTCCATCTGCTTCTCTTAGACTCTGCCACTGTGGCACTAATGAGAGGAGCTAGGCCCTCTTGCAGTCGTGTTTAGTTTTATCTTGGCCTCCTCCATGGTGCAGACATGACTTCTGTAATCTCCCCCAGTCTCTGGATGGAATTATCTTACTTGGTCCAGTGCTTCCTGAGAAAAATTCAACTTCCTCCCCTTCTCATGATCTTAACATGATCTTAACATGGAGCCATGCTAACACAGAGCTTCTCTTTATGTGGCTTCTCATACAGATGCCATGGATTACCCATTGCTTAGTGCCAGCTTTACTTCTCCATGATTTTGAAGTCTGGGACCTTTACTCAAAATTTCAAGGGTTCTTCTTGTATATTTAGATAAGAATTCTAAATATAGACTACTTACAAATGAAACAGGCAATGTGGTACAGTTTTAGCATTTTTTCAGTGAGAGAAATATGCAGGAAAGTGTGGGCTTTATTTAGGGGACAAAGAAGTCTAGGAACTAAGTTGGGTCCATACCAGGTAGAGAGCAGGCCAGGAGCCATGTGGAGCAAGCATGTGAGCAGGAAAGCAGAGGCAGAGCAGCGTGCAGTACAACTGAAGGCACGGGACAACAAGGGCAGGCCCACCATGCTCCAGGTCTTTTATTCACTTCCAAAGGGGAGTGGTTACATGGTCTGATTGGCAGGTAGGGGCAGGATGAAGGCCTGGTCTCCAGCTTACAAATCTAATCCATTTGATCCTATCTGTCTATACCAGTTTCATCTCTGACAGTTGGCATTGGCTACTCAATGGGCCTTCTGTCTCTAGGAACTTGCAGGAATGGCTCTGGTAGAGATCTCTGTTCATAGACAGCTCAAAGCTGAAGTGGGACACAGGATGAAGACCCCAGCCACTCCCCTACTGCTCTTGGCTTCATCCTCAATGACAGAGTATGATGAACACATAGTCTGCTGCTCATGGAGCCATCAGCAGGGGTCTTCGTTTTGCGGTCTCTCTGTTCTGTTCAAGGATCACGCTGGATTTGCCTTTGGGCAGGGAAGAAGCACCATCTGTGCTGCACTTTACGATGCCACTGGGCTTGTGTTGTGAGGAGTCAAATGGTTTAACAGGCTGTCTGGAAATTGAGGGTGGAAAATGTCCCCTCCAAAAGTTATCTGCCCACTCCTTGGTAGCTTCTGATTTACCATGAGAACAGTAAGGGAGTGGTCATTGCATCCTCCTGAGCTCACAGTTACAGGGTCACAGAGAGAGCAAGAAGGAGAGACAGAAAGAGAGAGAAAGAGAGAGATCTTCCATCCACTAGTTCGCTATTCAAATAGCCTCATCAGCCAGGGTTGAGTCAGGCTGAAGCCAGAAACCACAGGCTTCATCCGGGTCTCCCACATGGGTGCAGAGGCCCCAGGACCTGGGCCCTCTTGCACTGCTTTTCCCAGGCCATCAGCAGGGTGCTGGAAAGGAAGTGGAGCAGCCATGACTCGAAGGAAAACCACAGGGATGCCCTGCTGCAGGCAGCAGCTTTAACTTGCTGAGCCATAGT
Organism: Sylvilagus floridanus; assembly: GCA_949820135.1. Classification (NCBI taxonomy): domain Eukaryota; kingdom Metazoa; phylum Chordata; class Mammalia; order Lagomorpha; family Leporidae; genus Sylvilagus; species Sylvilagus floridanus. Next base: position 21,841,177 of record OX463229.1, read on the forward strand.
TCCAGCCCCTCGAATGTATCTTTCTAGTTTGCACAATTCTATCCTCTAAAGCATCCTGATAACACTTTATACGATGTAATAATATTCATTCTCAAGGCTGTTTACTGCAGCATTATTGGATCATGAAAAATTAGAAAAAAATAGAAGTTATCTAAGTATTTTTGTGTAGTTGTATAATGCAACCATTCTAATGTGCAGGATATTTACTTACATGAGTTACATGTAGTAATTGAAAGAAAGTTGTAAAGAAGTGGCCTGTCAGATATAGCCAGTAGCTATGACAGCTGCATTCCATATGGGACAGGTTCCAATCCCAGATACTCCACTTCTGTCCAGATCCCTGCTAATGGCCTGGGAAGAATAGCTGAAAATGGCCCAAGTGCTTGAGCTCCTGCATCCACATGGGAGACCCAGATGAAACTCCCTGGCTCCTGGCTTTGGCCTGGCCCACCCTGGCCATTGAAGTCATTTGGAGAGTGAACCAGCTGATGAAACATATCTCTCTTTCCCCTCTCTCTCTCGCCTTCTCTCTCGCTCTCCCTTCATCTGCAGCTATGCCTTTCAAATGGATAAATGAATCTTTAAAAAATGAGGGTGATCTCCTTTTTGGAAATAAAATAGGGACAGACAGATATGGAAAAATGTAATAGATACAGAGGTCTATTAAACACATTTTCATGCAGAAAGTACTTAGAAAAGAGCCATTCTAAATTTTAAGTGGTGGACCAAACAAAGTAATTCTGTAAAATAAACTCTTGTAGTAGCATCATGGGTTTCCTTTATCTTGTGACATTCTTATATAGGATCGTTTGCCATTTGCAACCAAATATTACAGATAGGTGGACTAAATCCATTGCAGCTCAGATGGTTGGCTCAAATCAGTAGAATTATGCTAAATTTATCTCTGGGGTAGAGTTGGTTTGGTTTCCTGTATTATCCAATTCTCACAAAACCATCACCTTGACACAATTAGCAACAAGAGTGCATGCTTATTCCTTTGGATACAACAACTGAATTCCAATGTGTTTCAGTAACTAATGGAAGACTTGTTGTGAAACACCCAGAAAATCATAGAAACTGAGAACAAAGCTTGCCCACTGAATAAAACCCACAGGGGATCCATCAGAGCATGGGTGGGAACAATCATTTAAAGAGATGGCATGGGTTGTGTTTGCAGCACTTTACTGTAATATAATTATGCTTGCAAGTCTAAAGAAACAGGATTTTGTCAGTCATGGAACAGGGGGAAATGTTTACAGCAACCAGTTTTCTCTTAAGTATTAATCGAGAGCCTGAAGGCTACATCCATTCTACTTCAAGTGCTGCATTCACATTCATGGTATCATTTGAGTGATGTAGATAGATGCAGCGCCCATTTTATCATCATTTCATTAAGCACCTACTCCCTCTAATTGCCTATTTTTTAATAGGAGGGTCACAAACCAAATGTTATTTATGAATTTGGCATCTGATGTAGGCCCACTTGTGGAGAGACATGGTGCTAAACAGAGCATTCCAGATATTCTGATCCTCAAGGTCATTGCTTCTGTTTTAGAATGGACACAGAGACATTCTGATGTCATCCATAATACAAAGACCAATGTGAAACGGATCAAGTGAATCCAGTCAGGTTTCATAGTTGGCAGATTGGAGAGCCAGCCCACACTGTGATGACCTCATCAACAGCAATGGCAATCTGAGACTTATTTTGAGATCAAGAGTGCAGGACTTTCCAGAAGTGGAAAACTTTTCTCTGAGTGTTAATTTCCACAAGTGAGATATTTAATTTCTTTTGCAATAATACACGCTCATAACAGTGGGGAAAATATTTTGTTATTATCCATTATCTCTGGAATTGTTAAAATTTCCTCTCCAGATATAAATGAAAAATGGATTTAAGCAGTACTAAAAGGAAACTATAAATAAATAGGTTATGTAAATTCATATATGCGCATTGTCTATCTATTGAACCTAATTATCAATTGCTTTGTAGTATTTCTGTTACATAAGCAGAAAATACACTTTTTATCCAATGTCATGGAAAATTTTTAATGACAAGCACAAACTATGTTATCTTATTTTATTTCATTGTGATAAAAACAAGTAGCATGGGGCAGTTGTGGTACAGAGGGTTAAGGCACCATTTGGGATGTGTGCATCCCAAGTCAGAGTATTGACTGCAGCACTGGCTACTCTGCTTCCCAAGGTTCTTGTTAACATACTTAGGAAAGCCACAGATGGTGGCCCAACTACCCGGACTCCTGCCACCCATGTGGGAGATCTGGCTGGAGTTCCTTGCTCCTGACTTTGGCCTGGTCCAACTCTGGCCATTGTGACCATTTGAGGAGTGAACCAAACAATGAAAGATCTCTCTTTCTCTCTGTCTCTCTGTCTCTCTCTCTCTCTTTCTCTGTGTGTGTGTATGTGTGTGTCTCACTCTGCCTTTCAAATAAATGAATATTTTTTTCAAAGATGTATTTATTTATTTGAAAGGCAGAGTTACAGAGAAAGAGAGGGAGGCAGAAATAGAGACAGATCTTCCATCCACTGGTTCACTCCCCAAATGGCCACATGGCTGGACCTGGGCCAATCTGAAGCCAGGAGCCATGAGCTTCATCCAGGTCCCTAACGTGGGTATAGGGGCTCAGGCACTTGGGCCATCTTCCACTGCTTTCCTAGGCCATAAGCAGAAAGCTACATTGGATGTGGAGCAGTGGGAACATAAACTGGTACCAATATGGGATGCCAGCTCTACAAGCTCCATGAGTTTATCTTTTTAAAAATCAGCTAACTGGGCTGGTGCCACGGCTCACTAGGCTAATCCTCCGCTTGAGGCGTTAGCACACCAGGTTCTAGTTCCAGTCGGGGTGCCGGATTCTGTCCCCGTCGCTCCTCTTCCTGCCCAGCTCTCTGCTGTAGCCCAGGAAGGCAGTGTAGGATGGCCCAAGTCCTTGGGTCCTGCACCTGCATGGGAGACCAGGAGAAGCACCTGGCTCCTGGCTTCGGTTCAGCGCGGTGCACCGGCCGCAGCACACCAGCCACAGCGGCCATTGGAGGGTGAACCAATGGAAAAAGGAAGACCTTTCTCTGTCTCTCTCTCTCACTGTCCACTCTGCCTGCCAAAATAAATAAATAAAATAAAATAAAATAAAATAAAATAAAATAAAATAAAATAAAATAAATCAGCTAATTTGAGTTTGTCTGCTTAAACAAATGTTTCACTGTATAGACCTTATTTTTGGCCATACGTATAATGTTTTGCAAAAGAGCTCTAGACCTTATTCATTCTGCTGAAATGAAACCTTAATGCTTATTGATTAGGAGCTCCCATTCTCTCATCCTCCCAGTCCCTGTTAATCACCATCCAACTCTGATCCTATGAATTTTCTTATTTTAAATACCTCATTTAAGTGAGTTCATCTAGTATTTGTCTTTCTGTGATTGGCTTACTTAGACTAATAGCCTCAAGGTTCAGCCATATTATTCAGCATATAACAGAATTTGCTTCTTTTTTCTAAGGTTGAAGAGTATTCCATGGTGCCTGTGTTTCCTTTGTCCATTCATTTCATGGTAGATATGTAGGCACTGTGCCTCTCATGAATAGTGTTGTAATGAACATGAGTGTGGATAACACTTTGGGAACCAGACCTTAACTTATTTGTTACTTATTTAAACAGAAGAGTGACAGAAATAGATAAGGAGAGATGGGAGGAGAAGGAGGGAGAGGGAGAGTGAGAGTGAGAGTGAGAGCGAGAGCGAGATCGAGAGAGGAGAGAAGGAGAAATCCTACATCTTCTGATTCAGGGCCAGGAACTCTGTCTTGGTCACTGACACGAATGGCAGGGGCCCAACTACTTGGACCATCATCTATTGCCTTCTCAGCCACCTAAAAATGAAGCTGGATTGGAAGCAGAGCAGCCAGAACTCGAACTGAAGATCCAATATGGGGCGCAGTTGTCGCAAGCAGTGGCTTAACTCGGGTGTGTGATGTTGTTCCCTCCCCTATCCCATCTCATTCTTCTTGCTCATTCTTAGGTTACCTTTTCAGTCTGCCTATTTCCTGTGCTAAGCTGGAGTTTGTAAATTGGATGCAGCACATTTGCCTATTTTTGGTTTCGTTGCCTGTGCTTTTGGTGTTACATCCATAAAATCATTGCCAAAACTAACATTGTGAAGTCTTTCCCACATGTTTTACTTGTAATTTTACAGTTTCATGTTTTGTATATAACTCTTCAATCCATTGTGAGTTGTCTTTTGTGTATGGTATAACAAGCAAATTTCATAATTTTCTTGAGGATGTCCAGTTTTTCCAGCACCAGCTATTGTGTATTCTTGGCACTCTTATCAAAGATCAGTACAGTCGTACATGAGTAAATTTCTGATCTCTCATCAATTTAACTGTTCTATGTGTTTGTTCTCATGCCAGAACCATATTATTTGGATTACATGAGATTTTAAATGTATTTTGAATTCAGAAGTGGCATGCAACTGCCTTTATTCTTCTTCCTTAAGATTGATTTGACAAATCATGCTCTTTTGTGTTTGATGTGGATTATAGAATTTTGTTATCCACTTCTATTAAAAATGCCATTGAGACTTTCAAAGGGATCACACTGAATCTGTACATTACTTTGAGTACTATGGGTGTTTTAACACTAATCCAGTAATGTGGAGGTTTTCCCATCTGTTTGTGTCTCCTTTAATCTCTTTGGTAGTTTTCACTATACAAGTTTTTTTTTTTAAGCTCCTTAGTTGAGTTTATTCCTAAATATTTATTCTTTTCAGGGCTGCTGTGCTGAATTAAATAAGCAAGAGGCCATCAGCCTGAGGCTCTCTCTATGCTTTGAGGTCCCACAAAGTGAATGGAAACCTAACTTGTTATATAAATCCATGAAAACCTAACTTAGGAATATAACCCACAGTCAAATGTTAACAAATCAGGAGCTTCTAGGTTTCAGTCCATCACAGCAGTCAACTCATAGCACCACACCTAGTAAGGCAGATGCCTGGCCACCGCTGACCCAGTGGCTTCTCAACTTGGCTTCTGTGTTTGGGCTGTAAAGGTCATCTTGGGTCACCTTGCTGAGAGCTACAGGTGGTTTCTTGTTCATCTGAGCTTTGCAAAACTCATTCATTTTACATTTTATTTTTTAAAGACTATATTTATTTATTTGAAAGAGTTACACAGAGACAAAGGAGAGACAAAGAGGGAAAGATTGTCCATCCATTCTCCAAGTGGCCATGATGGCCAGGGCTATCAGGCTGAGGCCAGGAGCCAGGAGCTTCCTCCGGGTCTCCCATGTGGATGCAGGAGCTCAAGCACTTGGGGGCCATTTTCAACTACTCTTCTTAGGCCATTAGCAGGGATCTGGACAGAAGTGGAGTATCCGGGATTGGAACCCATCCCATATGGAATGCAGCTGTCATATCTACTGGCTTTATCTGGTAGGCCACAGCACTGGCCCCTACTTTTTCATTCTGTATTCAAATAAACTCTTCTAAAACAGCTTTTTCTAAATTTTGCTTTTAATAATTTTCCATAACGTTTCCAATTTCCTTTTAAGTTAACATGTCATTCATATGTAGAGATGCAAATAATTTTCTAAGTTAATTTTGTATCCTGTAAGTTCACATAATTTATTTATCAGTTCTAAAAGTTTTTGTTGTTGTTGTTTAAGTGAAGTCTCAGGGCCAGCATTGTAGCCCAGAAAGCTTCATTGTTGCCTGCAATGCCGCCAGCATCCCATATGAGCACCAGTTCGAGTCCCAGCTGCTCCACTTCCAATCCAGCTCCCTGCTAGTGCACCTGGGAAAGCAGCAGAAGATGACCCAAATGCTTGGGTTCTTGTCACCCATATGGGAGACCCAGATAAAGCTCCTGGCTCCTGGCTTTAGCCTGGCCCAGCCCTGGACGTTGTAGCCATTTGGTTCGTGACAACTGATGGAAGATATCTCTCTTTTCCTCTCTGTCCCTCCCTCTTTCTCTGTCACTCGACTCTTATAATAATTATATTTTTAAAAAACTTCAAGCCTTTACAGTTTTTTTTTTTAAATTTAAAATCATGTTGATCTTTTCTGTTTTATTGCTGCTCTCTCTCTTATTTCTGTTCTACTAATTTTGGGCTCAGTTCATTCTTCTTTTTCTGACATTTTTGGGTGTAAAGTTAGGTTTTTACTTGAGATCTTTCTAAATGTGGGCATTATTTCTATAAATGTCCTTCTCACTACTGCTTTTCCTTTCTCCCAGAAGCTTCCATATGTTTTGTTTCTTGAGATATTTTCTGAGTTTAGAATTCTAAAAGAGTAAATGCTCTCCCTCTTTATCTGCATACTTATTTCCAATACTGAAACCATACCTAATTCATGTCTCCTTTGTGCAGCTTGTTCACAGATAGGTTTCTGATGTTGCAAGATGGAAAAGGGCTGAACTGCACTGTAGTCTGCTCTTCATGCTCAGAAATGTCTGCTTTTCTCTTTGACATTCGATTATAACCTTTCTTTACCTTCTAGGAATAAGGATGACATAAAACATCTTCTGTTCCACGTGGGAGGTGTCTGCCATTCCACTCACTCATCCATTCACTGTGACAAGTATTTACTGAGCAACAGCAGGAGAAGCTCTGTTCTGCACACTGAGGAGCGATCTGTAAACAATGTCTTCAGTGTCTGCACTGTGGACCTTGATTCTAATGGGGGAGATAGACAGCAGACAAGAAAATCTACGGAAATACACAAGAAAACAGATGAGTAATATGGAGGAAGATAAATCAGGGAGGGAGTGGTAAATGGTGGGGATTTATATTTTTACACAGTACAGCTTGAGAAGGCTTCACTGGAAATCTAAGATTTAAATTAAATGTCAAGAGGGATGTAGATAAGCCACGGCATAACTGGAGAAAAGTATTTTAAAAGATGTATTTGTTCTGTACATGTTTAATGAATGCCTACTATACTGAGAAACGCCATAGTCAGCTACTCGGATAGATGCTTTGAGCTTGCAAGTTAGATTTTTTTTTTTAAAGATTATTTATTTATTTGAAAGGTAGAGTTAGAGAGAGGCAGAGAGAGAGAGAGAGAGAGACGGAGACAGAGAGAGAGAATCTCCCATCCATTGGTTCATTGTTTAAATGGCCTCAACTGTTGGAGTTGGGCTGATCTGAGGCCAAAGCCAGGAGCTTCATCCAGGTCTCCCAAGTGGGAGCAGGGGCCCAAGAACTTGGGCCATCTTCCACTGCTTTTCCAGGGACGTTAGCAGGGAGCTGGATCAGAAGTGGAACAGCCAGGACTACAACCAGCACCCATATGAGATGCCAGCACTGCAGGCAGCAGCTTTACTATGCCACAGTGCCAGCCCCCAAAATTAGATTTTTAATACCTCACAAGATAAGTCTGTTCTCTCAGATTCTGGGGTTTATTTGGAAAACGTGGAATTAATCATCCTGCTTAGCTATAGAGTGACCTAGGAAGTGTTTTTTAAAGAGAAACCAAAAATTAGGATTCAATGAATAAGGTTTTAACTGGTTTAACTAGAGAATATGCTGTACAATCAAAACACAAATGTCTGGAGAGGTAGAAGAGAGGCAGCAGGAACAAATACTGAGCTTGGAGCCAGTGGCCTTAGTTACACACCGCCCTGTCTTCTAACCAGCTTCCCACATCAGAGAATATGGGTTTGGTTCCTGGCTCCAGCTCTTGACTCCAGCTTCCTGCTTATGCAGACCCTGGGAGGCAGCAGCGATGCCACCCACATGGGAGACCAATGGTTGGTGTTCCAAGCTCCTAGCTCTGGCTCCCAGAGTTGGGACATTGTGGCATTTAAAGAGTGAGAAAACAGCAAATGAGTCTCTCTCTCTCTCTCTCTCTCTCTCTCTTGTCTGCCTCCAGATAAACAAATAAATACAAATCCTTTAATCCTGCATCCTTATTAGGAAAATCTACTCTTGTTGGTGCCATATTACGAATTCAATCATGGACAACCAAACCGCATGTTCCGTCCTCCCGCACTATGATCACACTTTTCTTGTTGCCTTCAAAGTGCCACTGTGGGTGCTCACAAGACCTCTGGAAGAGACTTGGCCCTTTCCATGTCCTGACTTTGGGGTTTATGCTCCCTGTGATGGGGAAGAGCTGAGCTGACAATTACTGAGGACAGGGCAGGAAGCCCTCAGTTCCCGTGTAGTGCAGTGAAAGTTGGAAATCAGGATGCCTAAATTAAGTCTTTTAACTCTTTTCCCATTTTCAAGGAGCATTTAAAAGTTTGTTCTTCTACGCTTGATTTTATGAAATAACCATCTTTTGCAAAGCAATTTTTTGTGTACTTAGTGGACGGCAAATAAAACATACTCTCATTATTTCTATTTACTAAGAGGAAAATAATTATTATTTTCCCTAAAGACCAAGCTTCTAATATTGTATAGTTGTTTGGGAAAAAGTTTACTCCAGGTAGGGAATATAGTCAACAAAACAGACACTGCTCCAGTTATCAGCAGTGATTCATATAGTGTGACCGCTTTACTGATATTAAACCCTTCTTTACTGGGGCCGGTGCTGTGGTGTAGAAGGTGAAGCCTGCAATGTCAGCATCCCAGATGTGCGACCATTTGAGTCCTGGTTGCTCCACTTCCAATCCAGCTTCTTGCTAATGGCCTGGGAAAGCAGCGGAGGATGGCCAAGTCCTTCCACCCCTGTACCTGCATGAGAGACCTAGAAGAAGCTCCTGGCCCCTAGCTTCCCAGCCATTTGGGAAGTGAACCAGTGGATGAAAGACCTCTCTGCCCATCTCTCCCTCTCTCTTTCTAACTCTTCCTCTCAAATAAATTAATGCAGCTCAAAAAAAAAAAAATCCTTCTTTACTGCTCTATTCTGTTTGATCTCTGAGATCACGGCTTACCCTAGACCACTCCTGCTGAATCTCCCTGATCTTTGAATACTGGAGAATCCTCATTGCTCACATATTTTCTCTCTTGCTCTTTCTCAGATTCCCTGAGCACCCATTATTTTCCAGCACGTTTAAATACCTTCTGTACATTGAGAATGCTGAGTCATGGTCCCTCCTGTGAACCCTAGACTCACCCAGTCAAGGCTTCTCTGTGACTGTCTAACATGCACCCCCAGCTTAGATTCAACGCTGAATTCTTGCTGCACCTCCAGGACTTGCTCCTGCCACTGTCTTCCCACCCTCCATCTGAAATGAAAACTCCATTCTTCCAGGGGCTCAGGCAGGGAAGAAACTGGAATCATGCCTGACCCCATTTCTTACCTGTGCAACCTGCAACCAGCTTCAGGCTGTCAGCGGTTCCCAGCAGCTCAGAAGTCAGGTTATGCCCAGATGCCCCTGGGCTTCTCTTGACTTCTCTCTATCAGCAGCCAGCCTCACCTCCCCCAGGGGATTACTGCAATAAGGCTGGGCTTGTCCCTTAATCCTGATCTCCTGACTTCTAACCCAGAGCTCATTCTAAGAAGTTAAAAAAAAAAATAAAAAAAAAAAGAGAGACTTACTTTACATAACAAGGCTGCCCCACCCAGAGCTCCTCTGGGAGTGGTTAGGATGCTGAGGGAGCCTAAAACACTCTGAACACGCAATGCATACCCTTCTATCTTTAAGCAAAGCCTTCTAACAGCTTCAGAAGCAGTTGCAACACAACATGATAAGGCACATAAACTGTTTTCTTTCCCCTAGAGAGAGATCAGTGTCTTTAATCCCCTTGTGCTGTACACAGTGTCAGAAATCAGATCTTAGACAGGGTTACTGGGAACATCATGTTCCCCGGAATCTATTTGCTGTAAACTCTTCGGGGAAGGAAAATTGAGGAAAACAGAGACTACAGGAGGTGTGGAGGAGATCCTGGCTCTGCCACATACCTGCAAGGAAGAGAAGAATCCAGGCAGCTGAAGCATCTGGAGAATTCAGCTGCTAGGGATTGTGGGCATCAGACACCCCCTGGAAAAGCACAGAAGCTGTGATATTAAGGATGTTGGCAGCAGCTGTCAAAATGTCCAACTAGTAGAAGACAAATGAAGAAATGGGGGTCTGTATTTTACTTTACTCCCTAATTGCCAATAATTCTTTTGTGTTTATTAAAAGTTATCTCCTCTGAATATTCAGACCCATAAATCCTATAGCTTAGGAATTAAAAAAAAAAATTATAGCCTTGGCTATTTTCTTGTGACCACAGTTTCCTCGTGTGGAATTTTAAATTTTTTTTATCATGATTACCATTCACCCAGTATCCCCAAGTCATCATTATACTGGACTGCAGGAGTGTCTGGGGAAACATCAAATCCTCCTGGGCTTCCAGAGAACGAATGGACTAGAGAAGAAAGTAGGGTTCTAAAAAAACAGAGACTGTGATGGAGTTCAGGGCAGGGGACAGGGCTGGAAGGAAAGAGGCACTCATTTGTTTGAACAAACTCCAATTGCTTACTTGAAATACTACTCATCAATTAGTACCTTCACCTATTAGATCTTTGTTTTCCATTAAACAGGCCACACAGTCCTTTAAAATGGCAATGGACAGAAAAGCCTACATTCTGCCTCTGATTGTTTTTTTTTTTTCAATTCTAGTCTAGGACTGGGACCCTTTGAAGACATTAAAAGCTTATTGGGGGCCACGGCTCACTAGGCTAATCCTCTGCCTGCAGCCCCGGCACTCCAGCTTCTAGTTCTGGCCGGGGCGCTGAATTCTGTCCCAGTTGCTCCTCTTTCAATCCAGCTCTCTGCTGTGGCCCGAGAGGGCAGTGAAGTATGGCCCAAGTCCTTGGACCCTGCACCTGCATGGGAGACCAGGAGGAAGCACCTGGCTCCTGGCTTCGGATCAGCGCAGTGCTGGCCATAGCAGCCATTTGGGGGGTGAACCAACAGAAGGAAGACCTTTCTCTCTGTCTCTTTCTCTCACTGTGTAACTCTGCCTTTAAAAAAAAATTATTGGGGAATCAGGAGAGATGAGGGAATGAAATTGGCACTTGTAGAATTTCTACCATATGTCATCATCTGTGCTTTACTGTTTATAGTCATAACCTGGTTTAATCCTGGTAGAACTATGGATGGCGAATGTATCTTTCATTTCATAACCGAGGAAAGTGGGGCTCTTAGAATCCAATCTTAGAGCCGGCAGCTGGCAGGTGCAAGATCGCCCCTGCCACAGCCCAGCTCAGGGCAAAGGAGATGCAGAGATGTCCGGGGAAGGAGGGCAATACAAGCCTCTATTTTTCACTTCACTTTTCAGGGGAGGTCTGCAGGATTTTTCCTTTAATAGTTTGCAGAGACAAGTTTACAAGACTAAGACTTCGAAGGTTGGTGAGGATAGAGATTATTTTCTATATTATTTTTACCTATACACTGCTTTTTCATGTTCATGTATACATGCACATATTAATATTTAAAGTCAAATAAAAATAGTTTCCTTTTTCATATTTCACTTCTTTCTTTTTACTGGGAATTTGGAATAGAGAGTGTGTGTGTGTCTGCGTGTGTGTGTGTTTCACACCGCAATATATTGTGTTGACATTTCGGTAGAATAATCAAACATTGAATTGAAGTCCATCAAACTCAAGACACTAAATTATTTTGTGCATGCGATGGTGTAGTTTTCTCCTCTGCAATGCAATTTTTGATTTGTCACTTCACTTATAGACATCAGCCGTTCCAGACCAGTTGCCAGTTCAGTTAGAAGTTACCATGGACACAGCTACAAAGCAGCGGCTCACAGGCAGGCAGTCGGTTACTCTGCCCGTTACCCTGTTCATCCGTTGTATGGTACAGGAGCCGGGGTGCGGCAGTCTCTGGGGCCAGCAGTTCTGTTTTACAGCTCAGAAGCTGCAATACTGCCCCCTAATGGCACACTGAGGTATGTCCCAGGGTGTGTCAAGATTTTCAGTAATAGAAATGCTGAAAACAAAACTAGAAAAATCCTTCCTTTGAAGTCTGTCTGGTTATTCCTTATGAAAGAAGACTATGATGTCCCAGAGTGTGTCAAGATTTTTGGTAATAGTGAGAAGGAAATGCTGAAAAAAGACTATGAAAGACTCCCTCCAAATTGATAGCATATGGTTTGTATTTGCCTTTAGTCTGCTCTATGTTTTCCAATGATCATTTGGAACTATTTCTGGCCAATGCAGAGAATGACCATTATTGAAAACAAAACAAAACAAAATCAGCTTATTAGAACCTCAGTGCTCAAAATCTCGGCTAGATACCATGTTTTCTGAATGCAAGCATTGATTATTTGCCATGCGTTTATATTCAGTTGAATATGGATATGTTAAGAACATGAACTTGAAGCTGTTTTAAATAGCAACCCCTATTTGGAACATTTCTCCTTGTGAGTGATAGGCAATTAAGCGTACTTTGCTAAGCTTGCACGTGAAGTGGAAACCAGCTGATTCTTTGAAGGCCCAGAAGAAGGAATAATGAGCTATTTAATCTTTCTGCTGCATGCTGTGGTTTTTCAGAGCAGGGAAGACAGTTGATGGAAAATCTGTAGAACAGAAATGTCCTACATTAACGCAACCACACTAATAGGATGTAGATGCTAATCTTTAAGAAAAAAGAAAGAGATTGCCTTACAAATGATATGCCTCAAATTTGTTGTTATAACAAATAGTATTCAGAGAGTATTCAAATAGGTTTTTCTTATGTGGTATGCTGTCCATTTTACATGATTGCTTCCCTCAATATAATATTATACTAGCTTGTTTCCTTCAAGTTCTCCTCCATGGGTAGCAAGGACCAAGTACTTGGGCCCTCATCTGGCACCTTCCCAAGTTCATTAGCAGGAAGCTGGAGCAGAAGCAGAGCACCTGGGACTCAAAGCAGAACTCTGATATGGTACTTCAGGTTTTCAACATTTTAAACTGGTGCATCACCATGTTGACCCCCAAATTATATTTTTGCTGCACAGTGTATATATAAGCTATTTTCCCTGCAATATATAACTTGAATACATTTACATACTAATACAGCAAATAAATAGATATATGCCTTTGAAGTGTTTGAAATACAGTACATAGTAGAGACTATGGAGTTCTGAACAGACCAATGTTAATTTTTTTTTTTGACAGGCAGAGTGGACAGTGAGAGAGAGAAAGAGAGAGAAAGGTCTTCCTTTTCCATTGGTTCACCCCCCAAAGGCTGCTGCGGCCGGCATGGCACACCATGCTGATCCAAAGGCAGGAGCCAGGTACTTCTCCTGGTCTCCCATGTGGGTGCAGGACCCAAGCACTTGGGCCATCCTCCACTGCACTCCTGGGCCACAGCAGAGAGCTGGACTGGAAGAGGGGCAACCAGGACAGAATCCGGCGCCCCGACCAGGACTATAACCCAGGGTACCGGCACCACAAGGTGGAGGATTAGCCTATTGAGCCTCAGCACCGGCCACCAGTGTTAATTTAAATGTAAAGGTATGAGTTGATCTAAGAGCTATATAAGTGATTAGCAAGATTAACAAAATGAAATAATCAGCGAGACTAATAGTGGTGATCTTAGGTTAATGGCCTGTACACATTCACGGATGCAGAAATAACTAAGAGGGGGAACAGAGAACTGCATTTTAACAAGAGTTAAAAATTCAGTTTGGGATACGTTGAGTTGGCTATAGGGTTTTCAAGTCAAAATGCCTGATGGCCGGTTAGCCATATGATCATAACAAAAAATACAGAAGTGAATGATACAAGAGACAGGGTATGCATGCTCTGAAATATTAATACATAATGAACAAGAGAGAAAAAGAACTCCATGAAAGAGGCCGAGAAGGAGCAGCCAAGAGGAAGTTTCAAAATCCCATAGGGCAGCGGTGTTTAGCTTCGTCGTTAAGACTCCCATCCACATCAGAGCACCTGGGTTCCTGTACTGGCTCTGGCTCCTATCTCTGGCCTTCTGCCAGTGCAGCCCCTGGGTGGTGGTGGTGATGACTCAGGGAGTTGGTCCCTGCCATTCACGTGGGAGACTTGGATTGGGTTCCTGGCTCCCAACAGCTTAAGCCCCACGCAGCCCTGGCCAATGTGGACATTTGGGGAGTGAACCAGCTAATGGGAGTATATTCTCTCTGTCTCTCTCTCTCAAATACTTTTTAAAAGTTCATGGAAAATGGAATTACAAGATAAATTTATTTTGGTGCAAAAATTTTGAACTTTATGCCATGGTTTTTAAAAAGTTCCTGGAAATTATTGATTACAGGGATTTCAAAAATTCTCTGCACCAAGACAAACATCTTTCAATTCCATTTTGCAGTCCTCTGGTAAGAGTTACCAGGTTTGACCTCATGCATGCCTGCTTTTCGACTGGAGTTGATTTTATTTCTACCTTATTTGTGGAGAAATCTAACAAAGATACGTAAATACACATTAGTGGATCATCACTGTACGCAGGGATCAGGGACATGTTAACATCATTTTTCATTTGTCTGTTTACCCTGTATACTTATACTAAGTGTAGATTCAGAGTGATTTTAATGCCCCCAAGAGTGTAACTTACTGAAGAGCTATCCATCCCATTCACTGCCTAGTGTCTGTAAAATAAGAAGTTGGTCAGGACGCTCTGTGGTTTTTAACATAATTTATCCAACCAATGCAAACTGTAGAACTCACAGTCTGCTCTCCAAGTCAAATAGTACTTTATGCAAAGAGCAGTTATTACATCAGGGTTTCCCATTTTCTTTTTCTTTTTTTTCCCTGTTATCTGCAGCTTGCAACATGTGACTGTTTCTTTTTCTTTTTCTTTTGACAGGCAGAGTTAGACAGTGAGAGAGAGAGACAGAGAGAAAGGTCTTCCTTCCTTTGGTTCACCTCCCTCCCTCCCCCCCCCCCCCATGGCTGCCGCGGCCAGTGCGCTGCACTGATCCAAAGCCAGGAGCCAGGTGCCCCCTCCTGGTCTCCCATGTGGATGCAGGGCCCAAGGACTTAGGTCATCCTCCACTGCACTCCGGGCCACAGCAGAGAGCTGGACTGGAAGAGGAGCAACCACGACAGAAACTGGCGCCCTGACCGGGACTAGAACCCGGTGTGCTGGTGCCGCAGGCGGAGGATTAATCTAGTGAGCCGCAGCGCCAGTCTCATGTGACCATTTCTAACCACTCTTTATAATTCATCAGAAAAGATCCTTCTAGAATTTCAGAGCAGGTACTGCAATAGATTTAGATGTTACCCTGTGCATTCCATCTGTTCTCCAGGTTCTGCAAATGTGTCAGTCTTTTAATCACATTTATAGTTTGTCTGGTCCCCCTCTGATTGGTTATCAGACATTGGAGAAGAACAGTGGCCGCAGGCAGAGTGGTTGGGAGGTAACAGGTGGGCACATTAACTTTTGAGGGTTGGTCTGAAGAGACCAAAGAATAGCCAGAAATTTTTATTGCTTATTATTTAGTACACAGGGTAGATAGGTGTGTGAAACTCTTTACTTGATTTTCCCATTGCAATAAATCGTTAGTGTTTTGTGAAATGCCACAGAGACAGACTGCTTTCACACTAGCATTTATGGAATTTTGTCACTTCAAATATATTGATTTGCATCAGTGATTTCTATTTCTGGTATTTACATAATGAACCAACCACAACTCGTCTGTCCTCGGCTGAAATCATCATTATACATCAAGCACATGGCTTTGAGAATCACTCATTCAGTCCAATATTTCTAAAATAACTTCTCCTTAATTAAACACAGGGATTTTGTACAACTTTACTCTCAAGTGTAAAACAGGCTGGCGCCGTTGCTCACTACGCTAATCCTCCACCTGCAGCACTGGCACACTGGGTTCTAGTCCCATTCGGGGCACCGGATTCTGTCCCAGTTGCCCCTCTTCCAGTCCAGCTCTCTGCTGTGGTCCGGGAAGGCAGTGGAGGATGGCCCAAGTGCTTGGGCCCTGCACCCGCATGGGAGACCAGGAGAAGCACCTGGCTCCTGGCTTCGGATTGGTGCGGTGCACCAGCCATAGCCCCATTTGGGGAGTGAACCAAAGGAAGGAAGACCTTTCTCTCTGTCTCTCTGTCTCTCTCTCTCATTGTCTAACTCTGCCTGTCAAAAAAAAAATAATTAAGTGTAAAACAGAGTTTTGCTCTTTTAGTTTATTTTAGCTACTTGTACACAACATGTTACATGAGTAATACACAAAATATTAGGGATCAGTGTATAGGTATCATCTAAAAATCTATTAATAAGCAGAGGAAATAGGAATATGGACCACAAAAAATTATGCCGTCTGATACCCTTAATCTTGGCACAGATATACCACCACGAGACAGAGGATGACACTGTAATAAAAGTGCCTGCCCTGAAGCCTGGAGTCCTGAGTGTGAAGCCTGAGCCCGCATTCTAAGAGCTGTGAAAAGGGACAAACAGCTGACTTGAGCTTCCTCTACTGTGGCGTGAAGATACCAAGGTGACTATCATAGGGTTTTGTGTGGACTAAATGGGATAAATTGTATAACACTTGGAGAAATGCCTTGCACATGTTGAACAGGATCGTGATAGATGCTGTCATTATTAATATTGTTATGGGCAGATACAGGATGAGACAATGGTCCACCCTTCGCATGTGTAACATGTTTCTAACTGAGACTTGCCCAGCATAATCTACTGAACATACATGCCCTGCTTTCCAAAGGCCTCTATCCTGGGCTTTGGATTAATACAGCTGTCTATTTGAAGGACTCTTTCTTGGATGTTTTAATTAAAAAAAAATCTTGTATTATTTTTTCTTAAAGCCTTTTACTCTCCTGGGCACTGTCGTAAGTAAGTATGTCACCTATGCTAAGACATGCACACGTTATCCTAGACGCCTTGTTCTCTCGCTCACACAATGCTCAAAACACGAGTTCTGCTCATTCTACCGCAGGATGTTTCTATTTTGAATTTTCCTGCCAAACCCACCAGATCTAACACGACCTTCTGCCAGTCTCCTCTTTGCCATTCTTGCTCCCTCTTCCTCTCCCCTCCTCTTTTCCTTTCTTCTTTTCCTTCATTTTCCTGACCCTTGAGTAAGTCAAGGTCGAGAAAAACAAGCTTGGACAATGCCATAATTTTTTTGAGATTTGCCTTGTAGGAGCCCAAACCTGCAAGTATGTTACTTGTATGTATTTTCTTCATAATATGTAAAGTTTTTTTTTGTCTATCACACTGGTAAATACACAATAGTTCTGTCCCCAGAAAGATCTGTTGCACTTAAGAGATCACAAACATTTCCCTTTTCTCCACCCATACCACTGACTCTAATTACCTAGCACTTAACAGACACTATAATGGGCCTTGTGACAAATCATGAAGTAATACTGATTTTTTTATTGTTTTTTAAAAAAACACTAAGCTGTTTCCATTTGCAAAATTTTGCTGTTTCAAAAATGTTGTTTATGAAAGACTGAGCCCTTTAGAATTGGCTATATTCAACATAATTCTGAAATAGTCATCCATATTGTTGCACATAACCTTGGGGAACCACAAAAAATTCATGGAAAAATAGACTTAAAAGATAAATACAAAAAATTTTATTCCTCAATAAAAAAAGTCTATAAAGTTCAATATATTTTAAAAATTATTTATTTGAGAAGTAAAGAGACAGAGAGGGAGAGAGACCGAGAAGTACAGTCTGTTGACTCACCTT
Organism: Sylvilagus floridanus; assembly: GCA_949820135.1. Lineage (NCBI taxonomy): Eukaryota > Metazoa > Chordata > Mammalia > Lagomorpha > Leporidae > Sylvilagus > Sylvilagus floridanus. The sequence continues at coordinate 21,858,765 of OX463229.1, forward strand.
CCAAATGCACACAAGGCTGTGACTGGGTTTGCCAAACGCAGGAGCTGAGAACTCAGTCCAGGTCTTCTGTGTGGGTGGCAGTGCTCTGACCATTGAGTTATCACTGCTGCATCCCTAGGGTCTGTCTGGGCAAAACGCCGGAATCGGAAACTGGAGTTAGGAATCAAACCCCGGCACTTCACCCACCTGAAGACACTGTGGTAAGCAATGATACCGGTCAGGTAGTCATCCCCAAAGAACTGAGTCCTGGGAATTGAACCACATCAATGCAGTCCTTTGTTTGTTTGTTTTTACGTTATTAATGACAGCAAATTGAATACTCCTTAAAGTGTTCTTTAAGATTAGCAGATACAAAGGAATCACAAGGATCCCGATTAGGATGGGAAGGTGGCTGCCTGGCGAAGCCCCATAGGACCTGTCACAAAATCGTCCTTTAATGAAGGGAAAGAGCAGGAGCATTGCCATGGTGGTGGTGGGGGTGAGGCTCACTGGTGAACCTTTTTTGCTCATTTTCCTGCTGACGTTTGGCTTGCTTTCTCCAAACTCTCACAATACACACATGTTGCCCCCAGAAGCTGTTGCGGTGACCTTTGCTCGTGACCGGTCTGCTTTTCCGCTGACTGGGCTGCTTCCACCTCTTGGTTCCATTCCTCAAAACAAAAAGTATTTCAGGATCTTGAAATCGTTTGTTTACAATTTCCATTGAAGATGCTCTCTTCCGCAGCTGATCTGGGCACAACAGATTTGGCACCCATAGAATGGAAAGTTCATTCTGTTTTATTTTTTCAGTCAGGATTGTGTAAACTGAAACTGTTGACATGTCTGTGGTGTTGGCCATGGGTTCTGTTGTTGATCACTGTTGTCTTCAGCTAGGGCATGGAACCTGAACTTTTCTTCACACTTTGATGTGGATGGTCTGCTGCCGCAGGCTTTGTCTTCAACATCATCTCATCCCTTCTGAAAAGAAGTTACAATAATTTCTTTGTGACATTGTCCCCCTAGAGTTTTCATAAAGCATCAATAATTTCAACACTTTTCTCCTTGAGTTAAGGTTAGGGTAGATGTTTGTTCTTGCTTCCATTTTAGCAGAATTCATGTTATTCTAAAGGCGCTCTTTTTAAGCTGATCCTTCTTAATACCTCAAAATATGTTCTGTCCCTGCCTGCTATACCATCTTAATACAAGTTAATTTTGGTGGGAAATCCATGCATAATTATTTCACAATATGTATTTTCCATGGACATTTTGAATATCTCTCATAATTATTTTTTGTTGCTTAGTATTTCCATTGAGAAGATGAGCCTTAGAACGTCTTTATTTCTGTATTCTATATATGTTTGAAGATCAACTTTTCTGTGATACAATTTCTAGACATTAGAATACACTAATTTTAGGTGTAGTCTTTCATCAATTATGCAAATAACCACTAAGATAGCAATGATACACAAAATTTCCATTACAAAATAATTGCTTGAACCATTTTTGCTTAATACAAATTATGAAATTATAAACATTAGAATATCACATTATATTTTTGAAAGCCTCAAATTTTAATTTCATTGCAACTGGAGTCAATTTTAATGTTTAGGGGATTTTGGAGGATTTGTCAAATGAAGTTAACATTTCCTGAAAAATAAGACATCATTTATAATTTATAACTATGAATAATAAATTTTAATTTGTCTATGGTAATTTTCTTCTACTTCCTAGACATTGCTATTTAAGGGATTTTTTTATTTGTCATATATATTGTTTGGATTTTGTGTTAGAGATATAATATTTTGATGAACTAAGAAAAATTAGGCTTATTTATAATTATACCTTTTCTTGCCTAACAGAAAATGGAAGTTGAGTCATTTTTCCATGAATTGTGGAGTAAGCAGTACAATAGATTTCCTTATCTTATTTTCTAACTTAAGTTTTATAATGTTTTTAATTTTTTATCATTTTTGTACTGTTCAATTTATTTACTATAAAATCAGTATAAATTATAATCACAAGTTTTGGAGACTTGCAAGAAAAAACAATCACCTTTATAATGTTCTTTTCAATCTTTTTATTATGAAATATAATATTAAAAATATTCTCTGAATTATTAGTGACCCTTTCTAACATGATATTCACAAATCAATAAAATAAAATACCTGATTCAACTGAACTCTGCCTGGTAGAATGTATCTATGATACATTCGCATGTCACAAACTCCTCCTGATAGGATTGACCTATGATACATCTGCAATAAAGTTCACACATGCATGCTCATGGCAATGTGCTGCATGGCCCCAACACAAACACACAGCACTTGGCTCTCTGTGTTTGATTGCCGGTATTTCAATTATGGCATTATTGTTTTCCTATGATTTTGAGTCAGGTAGTCAAGTACTCCAACCTTGTTTTCTTGTTTGAAAATTTAGACAGCAAAGCAGGAAGCATGATGTGGATAAGACTAAAATAATTGAAAACAGTAAACTTTGGGGCATTCTGGAAAATTAGTCATTGCCTAAAAAAAGTTAAACATTACATGATTATTTTCAGAATTCTTGCCATTAATGCAGCTTTAATCTTAGGTGTCTTTGTTAGATTCTGATTATATTCACACTTGATAATCTAAGAAGTATTTCGTAAAAATCATTTTAAACACCAGAATATTTGGTTAATTTAAAGGTTCTGTGTATCCATCTATTGAAGTAGGTCATAGTATATCGTATCTCAAAAAATTTATCATTGCATACGTACCCAAATACATAATTATTTTTATCTTTAAAATGTGTATTGAATTAGTGGTGTGTGTGTGTAGGGGGAGCATACTGGTTCTTTCCTCAAATGCCCCCAAATAAAAGAAGTGAAGTAGACTGAACATGAGCGACAAGGACCCAACTACTTAAGCCATCACTGACTGCCTCCAACCGTGCACACTGGTTTGAAGCTGGAATCAGGAGCGGAGCTGGGACTTGAATGTAGACACGCCAACATGGATGTGGGCATCCACATCAGTGTCTTCATTGCTATACTTATGTCTGCTCCCAAATTGTCCTATTTTGACATGAGAGCACTGCAGTGTTTCAAGACACAACTCTAAAACTTCACTAACAGCTTAAATACCTGTAGGAAATGGTTTTAGGAGACATGACTAAAAAATAAGATTAGGGTGTGAATGGACTTAGCTTGAACACTTATCAAGTTTTGATCTATCTGCTGTATATTTGAAACTTGAGGGACGGGCGCTGTGGCTCACTTGGTTAATCCTCCGCCTGAGGTGCCAGCATCCTATATGGGCGCCAGTTCTAGTCCTGGTTTCTTCTCTTCCCATCCAGCTCCCTTGCTGTGACCTGGGAGGGCGGTGGAGGATGGCCCCAGTGCTTGGGCCCTGCTCCCGCATAGGAGACTAGGAGGAAGCATCCGGCTCCTGGCTTCGGATCAGTGCAGTGCTGGCCATAGCAGCCGTTTGGGGAGTGAACCAATGAAAGGAAGACCTTTCTCTCTGTCCTTCTCTCCCACTGTCTATAACTCTACCTGACAAATAAATAAAAAAAAGACATTTGAAAATATAAATAATTTATCTTTAAATAATATATAGATATGGTCAAGAAATTCATGCTATAATCAGGTAGTTAATAATTTGTGTAATAATCTACATAAACACTAAATATATTTAGTTCAAATTTATTGTGGGGCAGATATAGTCTAGTTGTTACCACTCCAGTTACCATACGCACATCCCACACTGGAGCACCCAAGAGCTCTGGCTCTTGATTCCAGCTTCCTAATAATGAGACCCTGGGACTCATATGGTGATGGTTCCAGTAGTTGTATCCCTGCCACCCACATGGAATACTTGGATTAAGCTCCCAGCTCCTGGCTTCAAACTGGCACAGTTGTGGCTATTGTGGGCCAGTGGATGAGAACCAGTGGATCAGAACTTTCTCTCTCACTCTTTCTCAAGTAAAAATAAATATATAAATAAATATTTCAAAGTCTTTAAATATTTAAATATTTACTTATAGGCAAAGTGTAGAAAGTCCAGTAAAGTCAATAAAAAGGTATCAGAATAAATACAGAAGTGTAGCAAAGGTTGGAAACCATATAATCAAGGTACAAAAATCAATTGAATTTCCATAGACTAGCAGTAACTAATTGTGATTTTATTTATTTATTTGAGAAAAAGAGGGAGCTTACTCCCCAATTACTAGGAATTCAACCCAGGTCTTTTATGTGGGAGGAAGGAATCCAATTACTCGAACCATCACTGCAGCCCTCAGGATCTGCATTACCAGGAAGCTGGAGTCATAAACAGAAGATGGCATTGAACCCTGGTACTCTGATAGGGGTCTTAACTGGCATCTTGATGCCCACCCCTGGAATTGGAAATATAACAAAACATTTAAAATAGCATCAAGAAGCAGGCATTTGGAGACGTCCATCATTAAGGTGCTGCTTGGGATGCATACATATCATACTGGAAGTGCCTGGATTGAGTCCTAGCTCTGTTATTTCTGGTCCAGCTTCCTGCTAACATGCACATTGGGAAGCAAGTACTTAGGTTGCTGCCACCCATGTTGGGGACCCACACTGAACTGCTGGCTCCTGGCTTGAGTCTGGCTAAGCCCTGCCCACTGTGGGCATTTGAGGAGTGAACCAGCCATGGAAAACTCTCTGTCTCTTTCTCTCTCTGTTTCTACCACTCTGTGCCTTTCAAATAAAGTAAAAATAAGCAAAAAATGATTTTAAAATTCAATCATCATCAATATATGGACCACTTAGGTGTAAAGCTAAGTTTTAAATTATCTATATACTAATAGCTATGAGTAGAACACATCTATAAATTAATGGAGAGATGTACCATGCTCTTGAATAGCTCAATGTCATTGAAATGCGAATTTAACTCCATTTGATCTGAAGATTCCACTCAACTGTCTTTAAAATTCAAACTTGTTTGTAGATGCTGACCAACTATAAAACTGATGTGGAAATGCTGGTATATTGAGTAGCCATAACAACTTGGAAGAAGAACGAAGAAGTTGGAGGGCTAACATGACTTGCTTTCACATCTTATTATCAAGATGTAAGACTTGAGAGGACGTTGTCTGTAGACAAATGGGTCAGTGGACTACAAAGGGGATTCTAGAAATAGATCCACCCTAAAAGAGCAACCCAATCATTTCTGACAATAAGTGAATGCAATTCAGTGATGAGAGTTGTGACCACAAATAATGCAGAAGGAACACAGATCCATACTTCACAGATCATAGTGTACACATCCTGGCTGCTCCTCTTCTGACCCAGCTCCCTGCTTGTGGCCTGGGAAAGCAGTGGAAGATGGCCAAGTGCTTTGGCACTTGCACCCATGTGGGAGACCTGGAAGAAGCTCCTGGCTCCTGGCTCTGAATGGGCCCAGCTCCAGCCATTGTGGCCATTTAAGGAGTGAACCAGTGGATAGAAGACCTCTCTCTGTGTCTCTTCCTCTCTCTCTCCAACTCTACCTCTCAATAAATAAATATAAAATCTTTAAAATAAATGACCACATACAAGGTGACCTTTCATGATCTTTGTCTTAGAAAATGCTTAGAATGACTCTGCTAGCCAATTTAAAGAACTTATGACTTTAATTCTTCAAAATTAAAAACTTCTGTGCTTCCAAGGACAAACTCCAGTTAAAGAGACAAATCAGAGACTATGAGCAGATATTTATAGTTCACGTGTCAGAAAAAAAAAGACAGCAAATAATCATATTAAAAGATGCTGAAAATCGGTCACTAGAATGGAAATTATGAAAACAGTGAGTATTAGCAAGAGTTTATCAACAGAACTCATATTAAAAAGGCACAAGTGGTGGCAAGGATGTGGAAGAACTTGAACCTTGAACTTTTATGTGGTCATTATAGAATGGAAAATTACCCATTCATTTTGGAAAATGGTCTAGTTTGTTATTTGCACACATATACATTGGAAACAAGCTGTATATCCATATGAAATTGCTCATGTATTTCAGGCATGGAAAACCAAGACACTCTATTAAAAAAAAATGACCTAAATGAAAGATCTCTGCGAGTGAGATCCCAGTGGAAAGAACAGGTCATCAAAGAAGGAGGTACCTTTCTCTGAAGGGAGGAGAGAACTTCCACTTTGACTACGACCTTGTCTAAATATGATCAGAGTCGGTGAACTCAAAAGGCTTCCATAGCCTTGGCAACTCATGACAAGAGCCTAGGGTGATTACTGATGCCATAAACAAGAGTGTCAATTTGTTAAGTCAACAACAGGAGTCACTGTGAACTCACTCCTCATATAGGATCTCTGTCCTTAATGTGCTGTACATTGTGATTTAATGCTATAACTAGTACTCAAACAGTATTTTTCACTTTGTGTTTCTATGTGCAAACTGTTGAAATCTTTACTTAATATATGATAAACTGATCTTCTGTATATAAAGAGAATTGAAAATGAATCTTGATGTGAATGGAAGGGGAGAGGGAGCGGGAAAGGGGAGGGTTGGGGGTGGGAGGGAAGTTATGGGGGGGGGAGCCACTGTAATCCATAAGCTGTACTTTGGAAATTTATATTCATTAAATAAAAGTTAAAAAAAGACAACAAAAAAGAAATTGCTCATGAATGCTAATAGCAACTTTATCCATAATATCCAAAATTAGAAACAACCCCAAATGTAATAATGGATGAATTGATAAATCAGCATATTCACATAATAAGGCATTTAAAAGGAATTAATTTTGTTACATGTTACAATGCAAATTGAAAGATATTGAGGAAAAAGCTAAATTTTTTTAAAAATAAATATTATATGACTGCCTATATAAAATATTTAAAAATGCAAAACCACCTACAATGATAGAATGAAGATCAACGTTGTCTGGAGTCAGGGTTTGTGGTGGGGGGGACAAAATTACATCATCAGGCAGTGTGTTCACTGTGTTCATGGTTTCACAGGTGTATTCATACGTTAAAGGCTATCAGGTTATATAACTGTGACAATTGTCATTTATTTTGTTAATTATACCTTAATATAGCTGTAAAAATAACCCAGAAAAGCACATGAAGGAAATGTTCAGATTTCTTGATTCTTTTGCGCTAATTGAATGATTTTTAAGAATGTTGAATTAATTGCAGTAGTCCTCATCTTGGGCCAAGACAACCCCAAAAACATGCATATTAGTGAATTACATGAATTTGTCCAGAATGTATTGTACTATCAAAGTTATACAGAATTGGAGCAGAGCAGGTTAAGCCACCCGCTAGGAAGCTGGCAGTCCTATATCCAAGCACCGGGTCAAGTCACAGCTGCTCGGCTTCTTATCCTGCTAATGTGTCTGGGAACCACAGCAGAAGATGGCTCAAGTGCTTGGGTTCTTGCCGCCCACATGGGAGACCTGGATGGAGTTTTAGCCTCCTGGCTTTAGCATGACCCAATCCTGGCCATTGTGGCTATTTTGGGAGTGAGTCAGCAGGTGAAAGATCTTTCTCGCTCACTTGCTTGCTTCCTCCTCTTTCTCTCTGTCACTCTGCCTTTCAAATAAATCAATCTTTTATTAGCAAGGCGTGTATGAGTATATCTGAAGAAGTATTATAACCTATACTGAGCATAATGGAAGGCATGAACTAATTCTTCAAGGAAAGTATCTAATTCATCACGACGGTTTCTAAAAGATGTATTAAAAGAATTGAGCTATTAGGACCCCAGTTCCTGGACTTTCTTTTAAATTTATACTTAGTATTAAATAAAGGGGTAAAATTGAAAAAGAAGATATCAGAATTTTAATAATAATCAAAAGGAACTTCCCCAGATATGTTACACTCTTACATGTTGAATTCTGTGATAATTTACAAATATCATGCATTTTGAGAATGATGAAAAGGAGAATGATGTAATGGAAATTCCAGAATTAGGGACCTGTCAGCATAAAGTATGACACAGTGGAGCAGTTAATGCTTCATAATTTCATTTTCTCATCTGTAAAAGAAAAATGTGTGTAGAAAGACTATGCGGTTTCAAGTACAAATATCCAAATTATGAGTTGTTGTTTTTTTAAAAGATTATTTATTTGAAAGGCAAAGTTAGAGAGAGGGTGAGAGAAGAGATAGAGGGAGATCTCTTCCATCTGCTGTTTCATTCCCCAGATGGCTGTGGGGGAGGCTGAATCCGGAGAGGCCTAGAGGAAACTTCCTGAGCCTGCCTCAAGTTTGAAAACCTGTCTTTAAGTTTCAAATCCCTTGTAGCAAACACCCTGCCCCAGGGCTCTTCTGCCTCAGGATCATTAAGGTGGTATAATAGGAGTGGCTAGGACCCTTTTGCATCACAACACCCCACCCCTTGCCCACATCCCGCGCATCTGCTCTGTACCAGCTGCTCTGTACCTCAGCTATATATACACTTCCCTTTTACAATAAAGTGAGACCCTGCTTCGACTGGGCTCCACACCGCGCCTGATTGTCCCCCGGGTTTGGGGAAGGCTGAGTGGTGGGTGGCGCTCTTCCCCTCCTGGGTCAAGGCAAGCTGTGGGCAGCCTGCCTAATTCTCCGGCGGTGTCGAGGAACAGTCACCGCAAATGGCTGCAACAGCCAAGGCTGGACCAGGCTAAAGCCAGGAGCCTGGAACTCCAACCAGGTCTCCCACGTGGGTGGCAGAGATCCAAACACTTGAGTCATCTGCTGCTGCTTTCCCGGGTGCAGTAGCAGGGAGCTGGGTTGGAGGTGGAGCAGCTGGCTTTTGAACTGGCACCCATATGGGATGCCAGAGTCGCAGGCGGTGGCTTAACCCTCTGTGCCACATGCCAGCCATGTTGTATTTTTAATTCATCAGGGTCTTATGATGACCCTAGGTTAAGTGTGCATGTGTAAGTGCATGTATGTGCATGTTTATGTATGTGCCTGTATGTGTGTACATTACTGTATATGTGCTTGTATATGTTATATGTGTGTGAATGTGTGTGCATTTATACATGTATGTATATGTGCATTTAAGTGTGTACATTATTGTGCATGTGCTTGTAAATTATATATATGTGTGAATGTTTATATATACGTTTGTGTGTCTATAGTAATAGGTATATTCATGTTGTGAACATGTTTAATTGTGTGCATGTGTGTCTGAATGCATGTGTGACTACATATGTGCCATGAAAATTTAAACTAAAGCCAATGCCATGGCCCAAACATCACTAAGCTTAGATCTAAAACAAGTTAAATATCTTAAGAAACACTCTGCCTTTAATTAGGGCTAACAATTCATATTTTGCTGAGTCTGTCTTATGTGGAAAATCAGTGTTTTACATTGTTTTGTATTCAGTAGCAAAGCTGAATAAACTTAAGTGGAAATAACAGTATCCCTGCATATTTAAAAATAGTGTCAGGGCATATTGCTTTCATTTTAAAAATATTTTCTATAGGCCGGCGCCACGGCTCAATAGGTTAATCCTCCACCTGCAGCACCGGCACATCGGGTTCTAGTCCAGGTCGGGGTGCCGGATTCTGTCCTGGTCGCTCCTCTTCCTGTCCAGCTCTCTGCTGTGGCCCAGGAGTGCAGTGGAGGATGGCCCAAGTGCTTGGGCCCTGCACCCACATGGGAGACCAGGAGAGGACTTGGCTCCTGGCTTTGGATCAGCGCAGTACGCTGGCCACAGTGGCCATTGGGGGTTGAACCAACGGAAAAGGAAGACCTTTCTCTCTCTCTCTCTCTCACTGTCCACTCTACCTGTCAAAAAATTTTTAAAAAAAATTTTTCTATATATTACCTGTTTTGAAAAGGGAATCTTTTTTTTTTTTTTTAAAGTAAACTCCTTTCCTGTGCCTGGAGGGTGGTGTGTAGGCAGACTTGTGCTTCTGAGAGCTCCGTCCATCAGTGACTCTCAGCACAAGACAGCACCCACGGGCTGTGACCTGAATCGAGAATAATGGTGTTTGAGTATCTCCCTCGCATTTGTTCAGAATCATTTCTCAAACAACAGGAACTCAGAAATGACATGAAGCAATCTTCTTTGTGTTAAGCTTTATCTGAGGAGCACTGGCTCTCAGACTGAGGATGGAGTTAATGGGCTTTCATCTCTACCTTGAATTTCCATTTTGGGGCTTGACAAATTGATGTGCTTCCCTTCAGAAAATGATCTTTGATTAATATACACTTATTTTATTTTCGACACTCACACCCACACACAGGACTTTGTGCTGTGGGAGACATCTGTATTTGGGGACAGTGAATTTGCATCCAGAGGCACTTAGGCAGACAAGTGGCATTTAAGTCTCTTTTTAAATTTTGTTTATACATTTTTATTTATTAATAATAAGAGGCACTGTGGCACAGTAGGTTAAGCCTGCACCTGCAGAGCTGGCATCCCACATGGGCACCAGTTCAAGTCACTAGTGCTCCACTTTGGATCCAACTCCCTGATGATGGCCTGGGAAATCAATGGAGGATGACCCAACTGCGTGGAACCAAGTACACATGTGGGAGACCCCAAGAGTCTCCTGGCTCCTGGTTTTGGATTGGTCTGGCTCCAGCTGTTGCAGCCACTGGGGGAGTAAATCAGCAGATGGAAGATTTCTTTCTCTCTGTAACTTCCTCTTAAATAAATAAATAAATATTTAAAATATAGTAAGAAAACAAATTTCATGTATTATATAGACAATAATTCTAAGACTATAACATTTTTCTCCCTCCATCCTCCATCCAGTCTTCTTTTTTCCTTTTAATTTTTTGCAATAACAGACTTCCAATTTATTTTATAATCACAGGCTTAACGCTCTTCTAAATAAAGAGCTCTACAAGTGAAAGAATAGAAAAGCCACTGTTCATAGGAATATAAACAAAGGCTATAAATAACAATCAAATAATGAAGGTATTCCTTGCGCTCTCAATCAGGTCCTCCCTGGTTGCCACCCCTACTGTATGTTAGCAGCAAATATCCATCTTCAACACATACACACACACACACACTCAGTGAAGACTCAGGGAGACTATGAAGGACACTGGTAAATCTGACTCAGTAACTGTCTCTTCTTGCCTCCAGTGATGAGTTAAAGGACAGCTGAGTTCTCCAGCCAGAATCACTCGGCCTCTTTATCTTAGGGAAATGCACTGCCTATGAAAACCGAATTGTAAATGTGATGCAGTGGCCCAGAAGAAAGCAGTGTTATGCTACTAAAGCGTAAGTCAGACAAGCAGCATGCAAACACTTTATTTTTTTATTTTTTAATTTTCTATGTGTTCCCTTCTCCATTTTCAGGGTTTCTCAGCGGGGTGATGGTGAGGACTGGAGACTGTATTGTCATGAACTACTGAGATGAAAACACTGGTAACTCCCAATCCTTGCAAAAAAATTCAGGCGTCTTTTTTAAAGATTTATTTTATTTATTTGAAATGCAGAGTTAGAGAGAGAGAGAGAGAAATAGAGATTGATTTTTTTTTTTATCCACAGGTTCACTCCCCAGAGGGCTACAAGGGCCAGGGCTGGGTCAGACCAAAGCCAGGAGCCAGGAACACATCCAGATCTCCCACATGGGTGCAGAGGCACAGGGACTCAGATCATTTTCCATTGCTTCCCTAGGTGTATTAGCAGGGAGCTGGATTGGAAGCAAAGCAGCTGGGACTTGAACCGGTATCCATGTAGGATGCTGGCATTGCAGGCTGTGGCTCAATGCCCTGCACCAGCCCCTTTTCAGGTGTGATTTTATAACTGAAAGAATTTCACACATATATAACCAGTAACCAGCAACTAGAATAAGAAAAGTACTCTTACCTGCAGCTAGAATGACCTCAGGTTTTCCTTCCCACCAGTTGGCTTTATGTGCATTTTGTCTCCTAATGGTTACATCAACTTTGCCTGTTCTTATATTTCACATGAGTAGATTCCAGTCATGGTGGGGGTCCCCTGAAGCACTTTCCCACTTTGAAGATCTGCTAGGAGGCCTCAGGGGATCTGGATGCTGCTTGTAGCCACAGCCATAATTTGCTTCAGCAAATTAAATGCATTGATTGCATTAATCCTTTCCTACACATGTAGAAGGGAAAAAGCTTGCAGAAAAAGGAGACCAAATGTTGAAATCCATGCATATTCTGCTATGCATTTCCCATGGACTTTATGCATATTTTATCGCATGTCTGATTTCTCTCATCCAACATTATTTTTATAAAATTCACCTATATTGTTGGATAAATCTTTTGTTCTGTATGCTATGATATGATTATCCTAACTTATTGATCCATTCCCTTGCTCATATTTGTTTAGTTTCTAGTTTTTCTTATGCAGATATGAACTTTTTAATACATATTTTGTTTTGGTGAAAATGCAAATATATTTCACCTGAATGTATGCCCAGGAGTAGAATTGCTGGATCATAGGGCATGTGTATATTGTGTGTATAAATATTTTTAAAACATTTTCCCAATGGTTATATTATTTTCTGTTTGCACAAGTAGCCAACAAGTCTTGGTTATACCAGATCTTTGCCAATGTTGGTTCTATCATTCTTTCATTCCAGCCACTGTAGTGTGATCACACCTTATTGAGTTTTTAATTTGCATTTTCTAATGACGCTAAGGATTGTTTCATAGCTTATTGACCTTTTGGGCATCATTTATTGTGAAATGTCCTCTCAAGTCTTTTGCCAAATTTTATTTTTTAAGTTGTTTTTCTTGTGGCCCATGAGAATTTTTTATGTTTCATGGAATTTTGCTTGGAAGTCATTTGTAGTGAAAATACCTTTTCAAGCTGTGATTTTCTCTGATTCTCTGACTGGTATTGCTAATAAAAATAAGTTTTTAATATAATCTATTACTATATTTTGAATTTTATATGTAGTTTATTTTATGTGTATAGAATTTTTATATCTAGTTTAAGAACTTTTTACATTTTTAAGCCAGAAATACATTCTGTGTTGTCAATCTACGTGTTTCATTATTTTACCTTTCACGTTAAAGTCCGCCATCCATTTAAATTTAATTTTTGCATACACTGGAAGATAGGAATCCAGAGTCATTTTGTTCTCTTGAATCAGCATAATTCATTGATCAGATTGTCCTCTCTCTAATGTAGTGTGGCAGTTACTCTAAGTCAGGAGACTGAATGTGTGGGGTCTGATTTTGGACAGTCTGTGTGCTTCACTGGTGAATTTGCCTGTTCTTGTGCTGATACCATACTGTGCTGTTTACTATGGGGTTATACTTTGTCCTGGGGCAGGCACTTTTCAAAGCAGTTGAGACATTGCTTAGGATGTATGTGCTTTGCTTGGAGTGCCTGAGCGTGCGCACTGGCTCCACTTCCAGTTCCAGCTTCCTGCTGATGGGCACCTTGGGAGGTCTGAGCCACAATTGCTCCGAGTACTTTGCTCTCTGCCATGCACGTTTGCAACCCAATTGAGCACCATGCTCACAGCCTGAGAATAAAATGCAAATAAATAACATACAAAATATGACAATTTAAAAAGAATATTCTTGATTCAGATATTTTTTTGAGAGAGAGAGAGAGACACAGAGACAGAGAAAAGAGAAGCAACGAAAGCAAGAGACAAAGACAGAGAAAGAGAACGAGCTCTTCCATTTTCCCCTGAAGCAACCAAGGGAGGAAAGGGGAGCCAGGAGCTGGGAACTCAGTTCAGGTTTCCACAAGGGTGGCCAGAAGCTGGACTTGGAAAAAGAACCAGAATTCAATCCCCAGGTCTCCTACTCTGATATTGGATCCTGGACTCTAAACCCGCTTTTAGCTGCTAGGCCAAATGCCTGTCCCTGGTCTTAACATCTTTTTTTAAATGAGATATTTATTTATTTGAAGGCAGAGTTGGAGAGAGAGAGAGAGAGAGAGAAAGAGAGAGAGAGAGAGAGAGAGAGAGAGAGAGTGTCTTCCATCCGCTGGTTCACTCCCCAGATGGCTGCACTGAACGGAGCTGTGCTGATTCGAAGCCAGGAGCTTCTTCCAGGTCTCCCATGCAGGTACAGGGGCCCAACCACTTAGGCCACACTCTCCTGCTTTCCCCGGCCATAGCAGAGAGCTGGATAGGAATAGGAGTAGCCAGGACTCGAACCAGTGCCCTTATGGGCTGCTGGCAGCAGCTTTACCCGCTCTGCCACAGTGCCAGTCCCAAGTCTTAACATCTCTTGTGCAGGTGCTCCAGTTTCATCCTTTGGTTTAATCATATGGTAGCTCATTGATTTGTAGAGCATTGGCAGTTTATAATACTGAATTTCCTTTTTCTATACCAATGCTGTATAGTTCTCTCTTTACTGAAATCCATTTCCTCTCAGAAAATGTCTCTTTATATAATTTTAGATTCATTCTTTGCTTTCTAAATTGTTTTTTGGTTCTGTAAACAGTTCTCATAAATTCCCTTTTCTATTTATTGTTGCAGGTGTATAAGAGAGTCAATGACTTTGCTGAACCAACATGTCAGTTCCCAGGGTTTTTATGCAGGTTCTGCAGGATGTCTGTAAGCGTAACTATGTTGTGTGCAGTAGTGACAGCTTTGTTTTCCTGCTTCTTCTTCTTCCTTCCTTTCTTTGCTGTGTGCTGGTTAGGATCTTCAAAGTATTATGAGATGGAAGTGGTGTTGGTAAGCATCCTTGCTTTTTCCTAATCTCAGAGAAATTTGTTCAAGATTCAATCATGATTTATAAAAGGGTACTTCAGGAAGTTTGTGAAGAAATGGAATTCAAAGATGTTTATAATAGCACAAAATATTTTGAAATTCATGAATAGTCTTTTCATAATAGATATTTTCCATGAATTCAAAAATCTTCCACATTTACTGAAGAGGTTTTGTTGATCTTTTAAAGTGAGATTAAGAAAATTCCTTTCTATTTCTAGTTTACCATAAGTTTACTTTTACTTGCATATCTAAAATCTTGTCAATAATTGAAGAAACACACACACACACACATATATATATATATATATTATGCTTATCTTTTCTGTAGTAGATCACACTGATTCATTGCCAATACTAAACTACTTCCACACATAGGTAAAATCCGCCTAGTTTTGATGGATTGCTCTTTTATATATTACTTAATTTGCTACTATTCCATTAAGTATTTTAGCAAATGTCTTAGAGATACTTGGCTGGAATTTTTCTTTCTTTTGGGGTCCATGTAAGTGTTATAATCAAGATGATACTGACCTATAAAAATCAGAAAGAGTATTTATTTATTACTCCTTTTTGGATGACTTTGTGTAATATCCCTGAGATAACTGAAGAAATTCACCTGTGAAGACATTGGGCCTGACTTTTTTTTCTATAATGTATTAGATTTACCTTATAGAAATGCAATATTCACATTTTATTTTTTTAATTTTATGAATATGAAAACAGATTTCATGTATTTCACAGCTACAGATCTAAGACAGCCATACTTTCCTCCCTCCCCTTCTCCCTTCCTCAATCATGCTTCTTTCCCTTCCTCCTTTTCTTTAATTTTTGCCAAGACATAGTTTCCTTTTTTAAAGATTTATTTATTTATTTGAGAGTCAGAGTTACACACAGAGAGAAGGAAAGGCAGAGAGAGAGGTCTTCCATCTGCTGGTTCTCTCCCCAATTGGTCACAACGGCTGGAGGTGAGTTGATCTTAAGGGAAGAGCCAGGAGCGTCTTCCAGGTCTTCCATGTGGGTTCAGGGGCCCAAGGACTCGGGCCATCTTCTACTACTGCTTTCCCAGGCCACAGGAGAGAGCTGCGTTGGAAGTGGAACAGCTGGGACTAGAACTGGTGCCCATTTGGCACCCACTGCAGGCAGTGACTTTATCCGCTATGCCACAGTGCCAGTCCCAAAGACATACTTTCAAACCACTCTATAATCCCAGGCTTAATTCACCACTAACTGTAATATTCAATAAGTACAAAGCAGAAAGATGGCAGTTCGACAGGAACTGTGTTAAGCTAAAAGCTGTGTTAAATGTTAAAACCATAATCATATCACAAGATGTCCATTTCATTTCTATACAGCTTTTTGTATTTTACTTTAACTATCATGTATCAGAGGAAACATGGTATTTGTCTTTCGGGGACTGGCTTATTTCACTAAGCATATGGTTTCCAGTTGTATCCATGTGTTTCAAAAGACAGGATTTCTTTTTTTTTTTTTTTTTTGGCTGAGTGGTATTCTATAATGTCTACTCCTTTATCAGTCATTTTTGATAAATTTCATTCTTTGAGGGATCTATCTACTTCACAGAACCAGTTTATGCTTTTTTCCATGAAAGGAAAACTGATTAATGATAAAAAAAATTAAGGAGTGAAAATATGGGTCAAAATGGAGAAATTATGCCTTTTTACTCTTAGGTCACAGGTCAAAGTTAAAGTATTTTTAACTTGCAGGATCATTGATTTATGGGTGGACTATTTGTCCAAACTGAACATCAGCAGACATCATAATGTGATTCTGAGGATGCCTGTGTTCTGAAATCAGTGTATTCCATCACTTTCATATGCTTTTACTGCTCATTCACTGGGAAGTTGCATTTTCCACCTTAGGTGGAAGAAATTATTTACCTCTTGATCTTTGGCAGCCCAACACTCGACCCAAGTAAATCCAAATAATCAGATTTCACTGGAATTTTGCACAATATCTGCGCAATAAATTAGAAAGATATTTTAAATAAAAACATACATCAAATAATGCTAAGATGATGAAAAACTCATCTAGAATACATTATATTCACATTTTTTTTGACAGGCAGAGTGGACAGTGAGAGAGAGAGAGACAGAAAGAAAGGTCTTCCTTTTCCTTTGGTTCACCCCCCCAAATGGCCAACACTGCCAGTGCATCGCGCTGATCCAAAGCCAGGAGCCAGGTGCTTCTCCTGGTCTCCCATGTGGGTGCAGGGCCCATGGACTTGGGCCATCCTCCACTGCACACTCGGGCCACAGCAGAGAGCTGGACTTGAAGAGGAGCAACCGGGACAGAATCCGGCGCCCTGACCAGGACTAGAACCAGGGATGCCAGCGCCGCAGGTGGAGGATTAGCCTATTGAGCCAACGCGCTGGCACCAAGATCTTTCTACCTTTAATTATTTCAATATTGTCTTGCCAAGTAGTGATAATTGCAGCTTTTGCATGTTCTAATAAAAACCTGAAGATTTATAATATTCTCTAGGTTATGTGAATTCAACAATGTTAATAAATTATATTACACCAAACGCAAACTATTACTATACAAATTAACTAATTGTGTTTCAGTAGTTTTGGGTAAAGAAAGACTGGAAGTAATCTTTTATACTTAGAGTTTTCAGACTCTGTTTCTCAAAATTCATATTTTGAAATCTAAATCCCATTGTGATGATGTTCAGTAATAGGGACTTTGTGGGGCCGGCTCTGTGGCATAGTGGGTAAAGCCACCACCTACAGCACTGGCATCCCATATGGGGGTGGGTTCTAGTCCTGGCTGCTCCACTGCTATGGCCTGGGAAAGCAGCAGAAGATAATCCAAGTTCTTGGGACCCTGCACTAATGTGGGAGACCCAGAGGAAGCTCCTGGCTCCTGGCTTTGTGTTGGCCCAGCCCTGGCTGTTGCAGCCATTTGTGGAGTGAACCAGCAGATGAAAGATCTTTCTCTCTCTCTCTGCTTCTCTGTAACTCTGCCTTTCAAATAAATACATAATTCTTAAAAAAATTAAAATAGGGCCTTTGTGTGTGATTTGGTCAAGAGAGTGCACCTCATTGGAGGAGACCCTTTGCATTGTGGGAGTACCCAGTGAAAAGACAGCCATCTGGGAAACAGGAACTAGCTCTCAACCTGACACCATATCTGCTGACTCCTTCAGGTTGGACCTTCCAGCTTCCAGGACTACAGAAATAAGTTTTGCTATTATTCATAAGACACTCATCTATGTTATTCTGTTACAGGAGACTGAATGGACTAAAACATTAGTGCTCCTATTTCTATCATCTTTAATGACTTTTGAGTAATGTTCATCTAACTGAAGCCTGTTGGCTGTGCATGATATGGATAGATAAAATATAAGTAAAATGAGAAAAACAATGAAGCCAGGCAAGGCAGCCCTATTAAAGCAGATTTTTACAACTAAAAATACTTATACAAAGAAATAAAAAATTATTCATTATACAGACCAAGTTAATGGAAACACTTTGAATACTGAAATGTCAACTGCCTAGAATGTGACCTCAATGACTGTACTCTGCCAATAGCATCTGTGTGTGAAAACCAAAACCACAAAGCGTCAAACTGCTAAAAACATCACACAGAGTTCAAGTGATTAATGCACAATAAATTTTCATGCATCTAAAGAAGGAACACATTAGCAATCTGGCCACAGGAAATAAATGGCAATGTATTAAGGATGACAAAGAAAGGGAAACAATCAATTAACAAATGTGAGAAGGACTGAAGTCCAACTTTTATACTGCTCAAGAAATAGATATTTAATCAGCGTGGCATCATCTCTCCTTCACTTTAGTATACCTTGTAAGGTTACTTTTTTTTTCTGATAATATTTTCAGAGTGTGAGTTAAAGTAGCATTCTTTTCTACTTATATCAGAATATGCGTTCATCAACAGATCTTCAAATTGTGTGTAGCACACAATTCCTTGTATAGCATTCAGCCCAAGTCAATTAAAGACTCAAATGGACATGTAGGCACAAGAAAAACATTTTATGTTATTTATGAAGAAACAATGTAATCTCCAAGGACTGAAGACTAGTAAGTTACATAACTTATGACACATCTACATAATTAAATGTTAAGTACTCATTTAAATTATGTAGAATTATAAGTAAAAATTTAGCTAAAGGCTCTATGATATTTGAAGTGAAAATATATACGCACAAATGTGTACATATTGTCACATCACCTGTTGCTTCTGAAGCACCTGGTTGGCTGAATGGAGGGGAAGCAGCATGGAACATGAAGCAGTGCCAACGATTCTGGAGCTTAGGTGCACACGGAATCTTGAGAAAGAGATGAAAACATACATTAGTCATTTGTGCATGTCCATACTATTGAACAGTTGACTTCTTGTGACATGGTCAGGAATATTGAAATACTTTTTTTAAAAAAGATTTATTTATTTATTTGAAAGGCAGATATACAGAGAGAGAACGGAGGAGGGAGGGAAGGAAGGAGGGGGAGAGAGAAAGACAAAGAGAGAGAGAAAGAAAGAGAGAGAGAGAGAGAGAAGAGAATCTTCCATCCACTGGCTCACTCCCCAAATGGCCACAATGGCCAGAGCCAGGCCGATCTGAAGCCAGAAGCCAGGAGTTTCCTCTGGGTCTTCCATGTGAGTACAGGGGCCCAAGCACTTGGGCCATTCTCTGCTGTCACTCCAGGCACACTACTGGGAAGTTGAATGGGAAGTGGAAAAGCCGAGATTTGAACCAGCACCCACATGGGATGCTAGTCCTTGCAGGTGGAGGCGTAACCTTCTGCTCCACAGACCTGGCCCCTGAATTATGATGAATTATAGACTTCAATAGTGAAAATGTGTTTCTACCTGCTTTGATTGGGTGTTTGTGAAGAGGCTGAATATTTAGTGGTGATGAGTCACTAAATTAGGAGGTGTGAAAGCTATAGTTTAGGTCATTTGAAGAAATTTTACAATGCCAGAGGGCTGGGCAGCCATGATTAATAAGTGACATAGTTCAAAATTTGTTTTTGCTGAGTGAGATTAGAATAAAACTCATCTGCTACAGTATACTGGAGGGTTGAAAGGAGGGAGACAAGAGAAGGGCATGAGCCTTTACAGTGGGTGGTAGGCGGCTGTCAGAGGAGGGAGGAAGGCTACAGGAAGTGCTGTTTACTTTTCAGGATGTTACAGAAAAACAGAGGTCAAGGGATCCCAATAGAGATTGCATCCATGGAACTTGTAGGAGGGCAGGACAGTGAGAGCCACTGGGAAACCCTGTGTATCCAGGGAGTGAGAGCTCAGAGAGAGTGGAACAGGCACCCGGCAGACGGATAAGCATTCGTGATTGACTTTTCCTCTGAATGACATCGCCAAGGTCAGAAAAGGAGCTCCTGGCTCTGAGAGGCAGCAGCTGCACTCCGTGTGTCCAGAACTCAATTGCACAGCCAAATCAAGGCAAGAGTCGAAGAAGAGGGATAAAATGCAGGCATCTGGTTGTTGTCATCTAAGGAAGAAGTATGTGCATTGGAGGAACACACAGACCAAAATGGGTCAGGAGGGTGAGTGTTACCACAAATCCCATTGTCCTGGGAAAACCGTTACCCCGTCTGGAACTCCATTTCTCAGTTTCTTTTGGTGTATCTCAGGCAGCTTTTGGGAGCAGGGATGAGATAATTCTTAGAATGCTTTTCCAAAGATGATGGAAGATTGCACAGTGCCCAGAGGCATTTTGACACAATGTCTATTTGACACTCACAGGAGTTCAAAGCTCAGCCTTGTCACCTCCTAGCTGTGGGACATGTGTCTTCCCTTCTCTGGGTGACAGCTCCCGTGTGAATGTGTCCTGTCTTTTTCAGGCTCCTATAGTGACTCAGTGAAAAAGCATATTTAGTTCACCTCCTAGTGCAGAGTGAGGACTGGAAAAGAGTGCTAGCTACTGTTGTAAAAATGTGTTTTTCTTAGTTGGTCAGTAGCATGTTCAGAATATCCAGTCATTGCAATAACACATTTATCAGAATTACAATAATGATCCTAGACATTCAATACATTTAAATTATTTCCTAGAAATGCCTTTGATTTTTATCCAATTGATTTTACTCTTGTATAAATTATCAAGGCAAAGGGGACCCATAGTTAATTATGTGCA
Source organism: Sylvilagus floridanus (assembly GCA_949820135.1). Lineage (NCBI taxonomy): Eukaryota > Metazoa > Chordata > Mammalia > Lagomorpha > Leporidae > Sylvilagus > Sylvilagus floridanus. Next base: position 21,879,488 of record OX463229.1, read on the forward strand.
CAAAGATTCTAAAAACATAAAAAGCGAAAGTCCCTTGTTCACTAATGTCATACTCTCAGTTCTATATTGCTGCCATCACAAAAGCTTTTGTACTACTTGGGGCTCAGTGTGTCCAAGGCAAGGAAAGCATAGCCTCATCCGTATCTGTAGTTCACCATTCAAAGGAACAGAATAAAGGAAGCTCAAGGTAATTTCTCCTTTTGATATGGGGTCATGCATGTAGCTAGGGCAGGGCCACTAGCTGGAAGCCACACTGCACCAGCCACATGTAATCCTAGACACCTAGCTGTCAGTCAAATAACCACTTCCCAAGGATGCATCCCCCTCCTCCTGGGACCTGGGGGAGGCACCACATACCCACTCCCCTTCCAACCTCCTAATAGAAGACAACAACTGGGAAGGGCTCTGTCTCTCCCACTCTGTGGAAGAGCATGAGGCAAGTGCTGGGACTCTACTTCTCTGCTCCATCTTCTCCCCTTCCTGGACCTCTCTATTTCAGAACTGTGCCCACGTGGTGTGCGCACACGCACGTGTGTGCGTGTGTGCGTGTGTGCGTGTGTGTGCGTGTGTGTGTGCGTGTGTGTGCGTGTGTGTGTGTGTGTGTGTGTGAGAGAGAGAGAGAGAGAGAGACCTTTTAAAGAAACTATCATGGCCGGCGCCATGGCTCACTTGGCTAATCCTCTGCCTGTGGTGCCAAAATCCCATATGGACGCCGGGTTCTAGTCCCAGTTCCCCCTTTTCCAGGCCAGCTCTCTGCTGTGGCCAGGGAGTGCAGTGAAGGATGGCCCAAGTGCTTGGGTCCTGCACCCCATGGGAGACCAGGAGAAGCACCTGACTCCTGCCATCGGATAGGCGTAGCGCCAGCCATAGCGGCCATTAGGGGAGTGAACCAACAGAAGGAAGACCTTTCTCTGTCTCTCTCTCACTGTCTATAACTCTCTATCTCTCACTGTCTAACTCTGCCTGTCAAAAAAAAAAATTAAAGAAACTATCACTCTGAGCACCATGTATGTGCCTATACTTAGAGTGCTTCTCCAGATAAAAAGCCCAGGCCTGGAGTATGAATTCAGACCCCACCTCTCCCACAATCCTTTCAGATAACCAGAGAGCTCCCTGCCCTACGTGGTGCTCACAGCTGGAGTTCTGGGGTCAGGTTGCCTGGCACTGTGACTGAATAGCTGCATCATTTTGGGCAAGTTGCTGAGTCTCCCTGGGCTTCCATTACCTTGGGGACTGAATGGCTGGACCAGAGAATATAGTATCCAGATCAGCATATTTTAAAATAACAGGAAGTAAAAGCCATTAGTCATTAGTACTTATCCTCAGAAATACTCTGTTGGGGTGTACAAAATTGGCCATTAGAGGGAATCAAAGCACATACCATCCACTAAGATGGCCCATCTGCAACTTCACTTTTAAAAATTCACTCACATTTGAATCTCCACATGAAATCCTTGTGAGAAGTTGTGGCAATTCTAAATGAATTTGACACCAGATTCTTTCAATGGGACTTGATTATTTGTATACAATAATCAGTTCAGAAGTACCCCGCCTTGCCTTGGAAAAAATTCCATCAGTGAAAAAACTCTCATGCATATTTATAAACACCCAACATTTTTCTGCCAATTTATCAATTTTATATACATAGGAAGTAGTTTTCTTGACACATAGGAAGAAAAAATGAGCAGGAGCAATCAGGCTACTGAATATTGCACACTCCCTTCCTTACTCCTGTTTTCCTTCTGTTTCAAATAAAGCTGGAATGTTATTGCTTTTCCAATCACTTAGATCTGAACAATAAAATTAGTGTGTTACTGTTTTAAGGAACAGTCTATTGATCAAAGCGGGGGTACTTTTCTTGCTTTCTGGGGCCACAAAGCACAGACATTCTGGCACCGTAGTGTGAACCCTGCATATAGGTACAGCTGTGGCATAATGTCTTCCCAGAAAAATATAGTATGACGTTACTGGCTGTCGATGGTCTGAATGTCACCACAGATGCACAGGTGATGATAACCAGCTGATATGAATGGAACACTAAGAACACCAAGCACCAGTTAAAGACTTTCCTAATGTGCAGAATTATCCTATGATGTGCATATTATTGTTTGCATTTTTATTCTCCAGTTGAACAAACTGAAGTTCAGAAGGATTAAGTAATTCCACTTACTTAGTAAGTGGTGGCCGAGGAAAGTGCACCCTGCAGTGTGGCTCCAGAGTGGACCTGGTCCTCTCCCAGTCTCCCAACATAGACACAGTGAACAGGTTCTTAACAAAGCTATTGTTAAGGATAAACCCCACATTCCTGCTGAGATCAACAAAAGCGGTATACCAACCACTTTGTATTAATACTGCCCACTCCTCACTAAAGAAATGTTTTATTCCCATGTAATTCTCATTCGGACCTCAGCAATTTCCAATTATTAGAGTCAAGAACTAGCCAGCCCTTGCAAAACGCAACTGTGAGCACCGTATCTCTGAATTTCACATCGACCACATAAATACAGTGAGTAGAGTTAGTTAGAATAGCTGCACTTGATGAAACCAGGCTGTTTTTAAAGAAAAAAAACTATATCATAATCCATTTCTTACTGGATTGTTTGGCTTGTGGTTCTTGAGTTTCTTGAGATCCTTATGTATTCTGGACATTAATCCCTGATCACATGTATAGTCCGCAAACATTTTCATCCATTCTGTCAGTTGACTCTTCATTTTGTTGAGCATTTCCATTGCTATACAGATGCTTCTTAGCTTAATGCAGTCCCCTATTTTTTTTTATTTTTTATTTTTATTTTTTTTGACAGGCAGAATGGACAGTGAGAGAGAGACAGAGAAACAGGTCTTCCTTTAGCATTGGTTCATGCTCCAATGGCCGCTGTGGCTGGCGTGCTGCGGCCAGCTCACTGCACTGATCCGAAGCCAGGAGCCAGGTGCTTCTCCTGGTCTCCCATGTGGGTGCAGGGGCCCAAACACTTAGGCCATCCTCCACTGCACTCCTGGGCCACAGCAGAGAGCTGGACTGGAAGAGGAGCAACTGGGACAGAATCTGGCACCCTGACCGGGACTAGAACCCTCATGCCGGCGCCACAGGCAGAGGATTAGCCTGTTGAGCTGCGGTGTCAGCCCCCCTGTCTATTTTTTTTAATTCCCTATACATCTGGGATCTTCTCCAAGAAATATTTGTCTATATCAATTTCTTGCAATGCTTCATCTATATTTTTCTCTAGTTTTGTGCCTTCTTATATTTCTTTTCCATGAACTTTGTGAACACCCCTTTAATGCATGGATTTAAAGATTTCTGTACCAAAATGAATCATTTTTAAATTTCATTTTCCCTGAGCATTTAAGGTACCCTTTCTATGTGGAGAAGCATCATGGTGAGGCTCACAGGAAACAGGAGAAGAGTGGACAGTTTAGGCCTTTCTCCTCTTAGATAGTGGGGAACAGTGAATAAGGGAAGCAGCTAAGGTTCCTGTAAACTGTAACCTAGCATACCTGGGAAGGTGAGTGCACAGGGATTTGAGGTCAAGGAAAAATTCAGTTAAGCTGGAACCTCCTGTATCTTGTTTTGCTAACTTCGTTTCACTTTCAGCATAATAAACATTTATTGAGCTCTGGCTATGTGTTAGTGCATGAAAAAGAAATCCTGTTTTTTCATACCAGGAAGACTCTGCTTTGGTTGAGGGTGGATAATTTTGAAATTTAGTTTTCAAACCAAACTGTAAGGTAAATTAACTTACCTAAGGAAAACTCTTGTGGACAAGGTCATCAGTGGCCTCTCTGTGTTTTCTTGGGTGCTTGCCCATCCCCTCTTCAGTTAGCACTGTCCCCTCATCTCCTTCCTTCTGTGAAAATGTGTCCTAATATGATGATCTTTTCCTTCTTCCTCAAGGTTTAAAAAGATGTCCTGAAGTTTAAAACATGCAGTAACCACCAGAGTTGCTCTTTAGTTGTTTAGAAGGCATGTTTTTGAAATGTACCTGGGGAGTTGGCATTGTGGCATAAAGTGTTAAGCTGCTGCCCACAGTGCCTACATCCTATTTAGATGCCAGTTCAAGTCTCAGTGGTTCAACTTCTGATCCAGCACCATGTTATTGTGCCTGGGAAGGCAGTGAGCGCCCATTTGGGAGACCAGGATGGAGTTCCTTACTCCTGGCTTTGTATGGCCATTTGAGGAGTGAGACAGTGGATGGAAGATCTCTCTTCCTTTCTCTTTAACTCCACTTTTCAAATACATAAATAGATAAACATAAATTTTGGGGATCCCTCTCACTGTCTGTAACTATACTTCTCAAATAAGCAAATAAGTAAATAAATCTTTAAAAAATAAATCTTAATCTTGGGTTGCAGAACAAGAGTGAAAATCCATGGTTAGGAGAGAAAATGAACTGTAAAATGCTCTGTGATTGGGGCCAGCGCAGTGGCATAGTAGGTTAATCCTATGTAGCCAGCATCCCATATGGGTGCCAGTTCTAGTCCCAGCTGCTCACTTCTGACCCAGCTCTCTGCTATGGCCTGGGAAAGCAGTAGAAGATGGCCCAAGTCCTTGGGCCCCTGCATCCATGTGGGAGACCTGGAAGAAGCTCCTGGCTCCTGGCTTCTGATCAGCTTAGCTCTGGCCAGTGCAGTCATTTAGGGGGTGAACCAGCAGATGGAAGAACTTTCTCTCTGTGTCTCCCTCTCACTGTCTGTAACTTTAGCTCTCAAATAGATAAATAAATAATAAAATCTTTAAAAAATGCTCTGTGATTGCTGGCAATGGGATTTGTCCTAACAGGATTAATTAGGAAGAGAGAGGGAGGTAGAAGGGGCATGGAGAGAGGAGGCTTGTCAGAAACACACACAAATAGGCATGGGTGGAATGGCTCCCCACTAAATGCTTCCTAAGTGAGTGGACCTGGGGTCACAGAACATCAAAGCTGTCAAATTTGAACAAGGTCCTTCAATGCTTATTGTATGCACATGTATTCGTGTGTGAGGGTATCAAACAATGAAGGAACTGGGTTTCATATTAAAGTTGACAGTGGAGGATTCAGAGAAAACATTTGTGAGTTTAAGAATTCTAGGTATTGTAAGAGTATATGTTTTATTTTCTCTTGCAGGCCAGTTCCAAGATGTAGAAGGAAAGAAATTAGCTGCAATCACACATAAGTACATGGTTTTATATAAAGCTTACCAGGAAGGTGAGGTTATGCAAATATAAAGAGGAACATCTGGAGATAAAGAGTTGGGTGTACTTGTAGTATGTCACTAAGAGATCCTTAAAATTTTCACCGTTCAGGTCATTATGATGTTATTGAGCAACAGCAGTTTCAGAAGTGAGTTTGTAGGAGAAGCAGCGAGCTGAAGAGTGGCAGGAGCTAAGAAAACAATTGGCACTGTTGAGTACCCCTGAAAAGCAGCCACCTGAATGGGGAATGCACAGTTGGGACATTAGCAGGGGTTATTGTTGAAGATAAAGGATACCAGAGTTTATCTCCCGTGAGCAAAGAGCTGGTAGAGAAGGGAAGATTGAAGCATAGGAGAGTTAATAATTCCTAATGGGCTTATGAATTCTAGGTGGCATGAAGGGACGTATTTCTGACTTTATTTAATGAGGCTGAATACACAGTCCTAAATCATGTGATGCTCCCAGTTGAGGAGCTGCTACTGCCAGGATGGGGAGATGTAGAGGCACTGGGGGTGCAGGGGAAAGAGTTCTGGGATCTCAGGGTACACTCAGGGTTAAGCAGGACGTGCTGCCCTGGTTTGAAGTGCTGTGGGGGCCAGGACTGTTCCTTGGAGCTAGGGAGCAGAGGTGGTATTTACTGGGTGGACTTGCAAGAGAAGTTGCATGCTCCTTTGGAAGGAGACCATAGAATTGGCATTGTGACAGCTAAAGCCAGAGATACGTTTGAAATTGATGTTAGAAGGTGTGTGCCAGCATCTTTGTCTTCTTTGGCATTTAAAATTACAACTTAAAATAAAAAACAGGCTACATGTATAGATTGGAGATCTTATCTATGGTCAATTTATTTAGTAATGGGATTAAAAAAAAAAAGAGTTCCAGACGAACAGATTATAGGTAGGTGAGAACTTTAATACTTCAGCCTTTCATAGGATGTAGAATTGAAGTCGGAAAGGAAAATCAGACCATTTGTACCTCATTTCTAAGGCCCCAGCCACACCTCAGCTACAGTTAAAACCACGTTAATGTCTGCCTTGTCTGAGTCATGATGGGCCTCAGCAGAACAGTTAAATGTTTTTAACATTGTATTTTAGACTAGATTTAAATTACAGAACAGACAATGTGAATTTGTAGTAGAAATAGTCCTCAAACACTCCTTACCCCATTTTCCCTGTTGTTGACATTTCATATTAATACACTTGACACATTAACTAACCATACTCAGCTTCCCCTATGTTTTTATTTTTTTGACAGGCAGAGTGGACAGTGAGAGAGAGAGAGACAGAGAGAAAGGTCTTCCTTTGCTGTTGGTTCACCCTCCAATGGCCGCCGTGGACGGCGGGCTGCGGCCGGTGTACCACGCTGATCCGATGGCAGGAGCCAGGTGCTTCTCCTGGTCTCCCATGGGGTGCAGGGCCCAAGCACTTGGGCCATCCTCCACTGCACTCCTGGGCCATAGCAGAGAGCTGGCCTGGAAGAGGGGCAACTGGGACAGAATCCGGCGCCCTGACTGGGACTAGAACCCTGTGTGCTGGCGCCACAAGGTGGAGGATTAGCCTATTGAGCCACGGCGCCAGCCTCCCCTATATTTTTTTAATTCAAACTCTTTCTATCCCTCCCAGGACTTCTCAGGACCACCGTTGTCCTTTTGACAGCCTGTCTGCTTTTCCAAGTTAATGTTTTTCAGGAAGTTGGAATGGGATGATATTTGCCCTGAAGAAGCCTTTGGCCTCATGCCAAACATCTTGTGATGTGTGCAAGGCAATGATTGAGATAGTCACGTTACTCCATCATAAGTGTTATCTGAGGAACATCTGCCACAGGCCAGGCAGTGAGGTGTGTGGCTGCTGGTAGGGGCTAAGCGTAGACCCAGCCCTTTAAACACAGCAAAAATGAAGGCAGAGCTGAGTTGCAAGTGGAGCTCTGGAAACCCACCTTCGTGACCTCACCACGGTCCCTTTCCTATCACACTGCCCAGCGTTTTCACACATCCTTCCCCTTCCCATCTGCCCTGGACACGTCCAGCAACCACAAATTACTTTTTAATGACTTCTAAGCTTTGGTTCCTAAAAAACACTAGTGTGATAGACAAATTTTCACGTAAGGGTCACAATGTTCTCATTCTTGGCCTGCAAGTATTATTCCCAATTGTCACAGAGAGAAAAGACAAAGTTCCTGAGAGTGCTGATTATTGGAGAGTGACATATAGAGAAACAGAAATCACATTCCAGCTTATTAGGAAATTCGCTTCCCAAGTCAAGTCACACTGAATGTGGTTACTGGCTGGACACAGAATGGAATGCATTTCGACAACACCTATTTGGCAGGCTTCGACAAAAGCAGTGCCAAAGAGCCTAACTCTGTAAACATCTTTGATTTCAGAGACATTTTGTACTTTTGCACAATATAATCACTCAAAAAAAATCAGTCAATAAAAGCTTTCGTTTTAGACAATGCTGCAATTTTTTGTGCAAAGAAAAGAGTATTATGCCAATTTTTATTTGGAAATAAACTTTTTTCAAGTTTATTATTAAAGTGAATTGAAAATAACAGTTTATGTTTTTTTAAGGAGATTTAACAATTCTTTATTTATTTGAAATGCAGAGTGACAGAGAGAGATGGAGGGAGGGAAAGAGAGGGAAGAAAGAGAGAAAGAGAGAGGTGGGGGAAGGAGAGATCTCCCATTTGCTAATTCGTTCACAAATGGCTACAACTGCCAAGTCTAGGCCAGGACAAAGCCAGAACTAGAAACCCCATCCTGGTCTCACACATGGTTACAGGGGCCCAAGGACTTGGGCCATCTACTGCTGTCTTCCCAGGTGTGTTAGGAGGAAGCTGGTTCAGAATGGAATAGACAGGACTAAAACTGGTACTCTGATAATGGATGTTGGGGTCACAAGTTGAAGCTTAGCCCCTATGCCACAATACCAGCCCCAAGAACATTTTAGTTTTCACATTTTCCTTACAATAAGGGGCTTTGTTGTTTGATCAAAGAGCTTCTCTCCTTGGAATGTCTTTGATAAACACTATTTTGAGTATTACCAACAGTTCTTCTCAAAGTCACAACGGTTTATAGATTCCTTTTTGTTCTTCTGTACTCATTTGCTAAAAAAAATTATATTCTTTGACAAATAGCTCTTGAAATGTAATAAAGTAAAAGTATAAGCAATGTGTATTCCCTAAACAAGCAGGATTACATGATTCCATCACCTGGACTATAAGTATTGGAATGCAATATGTCTATAAACAAACTCGCAGTGGTATAGCATCTTGTACTATTGCTTTTGCTATAATCCAGGTATTTGGTTCCAGAGGAGTGGATGGACCATCAGTAGAAGCCTGAGCACCTTCTTTGGAGACATCCACTGTATTTGTATCTTCAGCACCCTATGCAATGACTGATGTGCTGTGACTGCCAGTAAATGTTGCTGGAATAGCCAAAGGGATGGTCTTGCAGCCATGAGTTTTTGTGCTATCACTGCCCCATGCAGACCTCATTGGGAATGCATAGAGTTCTGAAAGATGGTGTTATCAAGAATAATAATAGTAGTAAGTATAATTAAATGAGCACCTTTCACATGCTAAGTATTTTACCATGCATACACACAAACTGTCTCATTGCATCTCTATGATTATTATATTCTAAATCTTATAAATTCAGAATTCCAGAAAGATTAAATCAATAAGTTGGCCAATGGTGACGGCCAACTAGGCTCTGAATCAGAATCTGAATCCATTTTTATTCAATTGCAAAGCCTCTAGGGTCTCTTTTGGGAAGATACATAGACTATCACATCCCACTTCCAGTGTCACATCCAATGCTAGTAGTCAATTTTAAACCTGGCCATGTGTCAATGCACAGCCAGGAATCATGACATAGAGGTAATCAATTAAATCCCCATACAGAGCTAACACTTCTTACAGATGCATAAACTTGGGTAATGTATTATCCCTAATCACAACAGTAGATAATAATACAAGGACGTGTGTTCTTTGAGAAGATAATTGGAATTTGGCAATGATTTAGCATCAAACCCCAGAGGAGTCAAAACTGAAAAAGAAATATTTAGAAAAGTGATATTTCTATAAGATTCTCAATTCCTGTGCAAATTGGCCCTAGTGTTGAGGTAGTTACGGCAGGAATAGCTATGCGTCATCGCATGCCGTGGGCACTGATTCTCCTCTCTTACCTCCTGCTCAGAATCCACAGGGGTTGCCACCGGACAATTTCAATGGCACAGATCAGATAGGTAGGGGAGCACTTCCTATAACAAGAAAAGTGGCTGGGGAAATGACTACTTTTGAGTACTTCTGCCCTATTCAAAAATATTATATCATTATTTTAGAAAAATTATTTGAAAATGCATAAAAAGAAGGTACATACAGCCTTGCCACCCACTGACAGCCAATTATGGAATATATAATTTGATTTTATAAAAATCAGTTATTCAGCAGTACTCTGAAAAGAAGAAAAAATTATGAGTGTTGATCCTTGAAACAGAACATCCTGTATAAAATTCAAATTGAAAACAGATCCTCATCATGCAGTTATCAGAGTCAGGACAGAGCCTAGATACACGAACTGAGGAAACACAGGCAGGGTGAGTTGCTAAAGATGACATTTGGTATCCTTCATTTGTGAGAACAACCACATTATTTGCAATTGTTTGTCTTCATTATCAATGAGTTTATATCAGCAAAGCACTTTTGCTGTAATGCACTGTAACAGCAGTAAATATTTCACTTAAAAATTACAACCAAGCTTTATAAGTATTTCATGTTAAATTAATTGTATAGATATTATAAATTACTTTAATAGGATAGCCTGGGGATCAATAAAGGTAAAACATTTATTACTTGATATTATTCTGAAGTTTTGTTTTTTCTAGAAATCTAGTGCTTTCTCTGTTGTCTTGACGATTGACATTGAAACCACTTCAAAGATCAGCCTTAAGGCATAATGCACATTAAATCATCTAATTTAGTTTTCTGAATTCAATTAGATGCTGGAATAATCAAATACGAATTAGTTTGTTTATTTTGGATCACAATGTCACCAATGTAAAAGATTCGCATACTTCCTGGAGCACATGAAATGTGGCTCTGTTGTATCTTTAAAAATTGATGTTGCTTTTAAAGTTTATATGCAAACTATTGTCTCCATGGAAGCATTTTAAAAAGTCCAACATCTGGTTTACTTGGATGGGGAGGACTCAGACACACTGCTTATCGCCCTTGCAGGTCAGATGAAGTCTCTCTATTTCTCTCCATCTAGGAAACTTCCCTAGTGTTTTTTTTTTTTTTAAGAATTATTTTATTTATATGAAAGAGTTAAGAAGAACCACAGAGAGAGAAGTCTTCCATTCCGCTGGTTCACTCTGTAAATGACCCAAAAAGGCCAGAACTGGAGCTGATCCAAGGTCAGGAGCCAGAAGCTTCTTCCAGAACTCCCACATGGGTGCAGGGGCCCAAGCACTTGGGCCATCTTCCACTGCTTTCCCAGGCCATAGCGGAGAGCTAAATAAGAAGAGGAGCAATTGAGATTCAAACTGGTGCCCATATGGGATGCCGGTGCTGTAGGCTGGGGCTTTAAACTGCTGCTCCACAGCACCAGACCTACCCCCCTACCTAGTGTTTTTATATGTGTTTCTCAGCTAATGTAAACCATGTGCACATTGCCTGCTTTGAAATTTTTATGGGTTTTGTCATAGGACAGGAGTGACAAAATTTACCAGATAATATTGTAGTGGGTTTCCTTCACTTTGGTGGACTTGATCTGAATACTGAGAAGTGCCTGGGCAAATGCAGCAACTTGTTGATCAGGGCATCTCACACTAGAGGGGCTTCAGAGTCATCTGCACGGCTCGCTGAAGCTCTCATTGCTGGGCCTCCCCCCGACTTTCTGATTCCCTAAGACCTGGGTAAGCCCAGATGCTAAAGATTTTCAGCAAGAGAACAGAAGCCTTCACATATACTTAAAGCAATGTGTTTTATCCTATATTCTCTTCTCAGTATCAACGATGCCAAGTCCAGAAGTCCTTCCACTCCATTCAACAAACAGAAAATTTAAGTCCATTTTCATATGTGAGGCAAAAGCAATCTGTATGTTTTCATGGTAAAGCTTTCTTTACAATAATAACTAAATTCCATTCAGACAATAACAAGTATTCCATAGAAAATGGAGATTGTTGGTGTTAATCCTTTCACATTTTAAAAATTATTATTTTTCACCATGGCCAACACTTTGGGCACAGATACAATCTCTACAATACACCTTAAGATATCTTAGCTCTGGCACTGTGAACTGAAAGTAAAAGTTAGTTCAAACTTCTCTTTTTAGGCTGTTCAAGCAGCAAATCTTTATATTGTTAGCCATATTTCACAATGGCTACCTTCTGAAGTGTTTAGCAGAAACCCTCAGGGATCTGTCAATATTTGCAACTGTGCTAGCACTTGAATTAGCACATTGACTATTGGTTTGCTTATGAGCACAATAGCTCTCTCTCACAAAATTAAAGGCATTCAGGGTGTGTGGACTGATGAAAACATAAGAATCCAGCTACGGGCCGGCGCCGTGGCTCAACAGGCTAATCCTCTGCTGCGGCGCCGGCACACCGGGTTCTAGTCCCAGTCGGGGCACCGGATTCTGTCCCGGTTGCCCCTCTTCCAGGCCAGCCCTCTGCTGTGGCCCGGGAGTGCAGTGGAGGATGGCCCAGGTGCTTGGGCCCTGCACCCCATGGGGAGACCAGGAAAAGCACCTGGCTCCTGGCTCCTGCCATCGGATGAGCGCGGTGCCCCGGCCGCAGCGCGCCGACCGCGGTGGCTATTGGAGGGTGAACCAACGGCAAAAGGAAGACCTTTCTCTCTGTCTCTCTCTCTCTCACTGTCCACTCTGCCTGTAAAAAAAAAAAAAAGAAAAAAAAAGAATCCAGCTACGTTGGTAAGTGGCAGTTTTAATGTTTATTTATTAATTGTTTATTTGAAAGGCAGAGTGAGAGACAGAGAGAAATTTTCCATCCAGTGGGTTCACTCCAAAATGCCCACCAACCACAGCAGCCAGCACTAAGCCAGGCTTAAGCCAAGAGCCACGAACTCCACTCAGATCTTCAGCATGAATGGCAGAGACCCAACTACTTGGGCCACCTTCTGCCGCCTCCTAGGTGCATTGGCAGGAAGACAGATTGGAAGATTGCAGATGGGCTGGCGTGGGGATAGGGGGACTCAATCCCAAGCACTGTGATTTGAGGTCTGGGCATCCGTGCGCCAGTGCCCACTGCAGAAGCTGGTATTGTTAGGATGACATTCTTTAAAATCTTACTACAAGAGTTTGGTTGCTGGAGGGTATTGTGAAGCCCAGTTCTGACATCAAATCCTGCTGTAGGAAGATCGTTAATTTGTCTATCTCAAGACAGCAGGATTCAGGGAGTCCAATGATGAGCTGTATGAACTGTTTAGACGCTCTCTGTTAATGAATGTTTTCTAAGTACATGTTGCGCGCCTTTCTAGAAAGGTAGTCAAATTGTAAGGGACTATTTAATTCTCTGCACAACAATGTTTTCTGGCAGCTATTGTCATAAATGAAAAGAAGGTAAGGCTGTCTGTCACTGGAATTGTTCAGGCTAACTTGCAGTATTTAATAGTTGATGAGAGTGGAACTGGTGGGAGTCTCCACAGTGGTCATCCCACTCTCCAGCTGCCTTCTTGGTACAGATATAGACAATCTTCTCCTGTTTTTCAAGAATTCATCTAATCAAATATAGCTGAGCAAATACACTGAACATTTTTGTATGAGAAATAGGCATGAGAAGCTAATTTTGTAAGCCTGTGCTGTTTTAAAAAATTTACAACTACGGAAAGTGACAGAACTTCACAATTTTATGATTCATGAAAGTGTCTTAACAGAGTGATTGGATAAAAATAACTTCTGCCAGTCCAGGGATACAATATGAAATGGTTTGCTAAAATAAAATAAGTAAACATAAAAATGCAAGCAAAGTGCAATGTGATCACCATTCTTCATGAAACCATTAGGAAAGGTGTGTGTTCATTTTAACTCTCATTTTAATATATGAATGTTTTAAATCACTTGCCAACTTAAACACATGGCTTTATCTCCTGCAACGCTTTCTCAGTAAGTGGTGCAGCAAACATGTGTCCATCCACAGTCCTTAAAGGAACAGCGGCTCTCACTGCGACTCTGAGGAAGCCTGTTGAGAAGTGATCGGGAGCAAGCCTTGTTCTTGCTCTTCTGGGACTTCTTTCACCCTGGATATCTTTGGGCTTAGAGAAGGGAGACCAAGATAGCACATTCCGGGTTTGATGCCGCACTTGGAAACATCTAAGGTAACCTCATGAATAGAGCAAGTTTAAATCAAACCCAGGCGGGAGAGATAGGTTCGAACACTTGCAGGTTATGGATCTGCCTAGAGTCTTTTCCGCAGTGAGAGAATGTCTTCTGTTCCACAGGGCTGACATCTGTGACACTCCAGTGTGGTCCACAGGGTGTCATCTGTGAACACATAGAGCATTATAACCAAGGAGCAGTTACTTGAGTGATCTACATCAAGTCTGAGTTTTGTGGAAGAAGGAATGTGGGAGGGTTTAAAACTTTGAAGGGCTGCACTAACAAAGTCATTATTGCAATGAAGGTGACCTGAACTCAGTTGTTAAGGCTACCTAGCAACGACGGCCTCCTTGAAGTAGGGGCACCCATCCCAAGGTCCTTCACAGAGATGTTATTTTTGGTTGTCCTTACTAACAGGGCTCACTTTCTCATACACTTACACCTTCTAGCCATTAGGAGTTCCATTCAACCATTATTACTGTGCCTGGGTGCCAGTTCCAGCTCCACTTTTCATTCCTGCTTTCTGCTAATGGGTGTCATAGGAGACAGTGCTGATAACATAGTCAGTTGGGTCCCTGTCACCCACATGGGAGACTCAAAGCTCCTGGCTTTGGCCTGACCCAGCTTTTGCTGTAGCAGGCATTTAGGAGTGAACAAGCAGACAAAATATTTCTCTATATCTATGTTTCTCTGTCTTTCAAAGTAACACAAGAAAAAATTGTTTATTTTGATCCCTAAAATTAAAATCCATGCACAGCTTTTTTCATAATGCACATTTTCTGTGAACTTTGTGAGGACAATTTTGGTAGTTCCAGCTGAGGAGTTGGGTCCTGGTCAGAAAATGAACCTAAAACTGGAAGAAATTTCAAATTTGAGAGCAAACTCTCAAGAGATAATTTGTCCAAAGCAATTTATTTGAACTTAAGCTTGCTAAAGATACATACTACAAAACAGGCATTTGGCCTAGTGGCTAAAATGCCCATGTTCCTTATCAGATAAATGGGTTTGTTTCTTAGCCTCAGCTCCTGACTCCAACTTCCTGCCAAAGCAGACCCTGGGAGTCAGTGGTAATGGCTCAAGTAATTGGTTGCCTGCAACCACTCTGGGAGCCAAGGATTATGTTGTCAGTTCCTGGCTCCAGCTGGCTCCAGCTCTCTGGATTTTCATAGGCGTTTGGGGAGTGAATCAGTGGATAAAACTCTCTCTTCTACTAAATGAATATTTTTTTAAAAAATTAAAAATAATATTACTAAAATGTTATATCAAAGCAATGTTGGCTTGTAAAGAGACTCATTATATTGACTTTTGTTATTGACTTAAATGTTTATTATTGTGTCTACTACTTCATCACTTTGATCACAAACGATAACTATCATGTGTTGAATGTCTGTTATAGGCCAGACAATATGGAAGTCTGTGTGTGTTTCTAAGACAACATAAGTTTAGTGTGATACTGATCCTCTTTGAAACCGTGTAAGCTAAGTGTTATCCCAACTTGTAGATGAGCTTAAACAACCTTTCTCTGGAGTGGACATTTAGCCCAGTGTTTAAAATGCTCTTGTCCCACACTGGAGTGCCTTGGTTTGATTCCTGGCTCCAAAATTAGCAAAACCTAGCTAAGGCAGATGCTGGGAGGCATCAGTGATGGTTTAGGTGACTGGGTTCCAGTCATCCTCTTAGGTGGCCTGGATTGAGTTCCTGGCTCCTGTCTTTAGCCTGGTTCATCTCTGGTGGTTGTATCTTGTGGGAAGTGAACTAAAGGATGGAAACTTTGTCTCTCCATGTCTCTGACTCTCAAATAAAGCTAATGATAATAATAATAATAATAATAATATTTTTGTGGCCACACCAATAGTGGAAGAGATATTTAAAACCAAATCTGCCCTAATCCAGGTCCATCTAAGAGTCAGAGTACCCTGACAGATATCAGACCAACTGTTACTTCATCCAATGACTTTAATTAATAGTAACTTTGTATTGATCTTTCACTTCTGTATGGTGACTTAACAGAGGACTGCTGCTTTCTCTGGCTTTCTCGTGTCTTCTCAGCACATATCAGTGCCCTTCCCTATATGTAAGGTGCAAGGCCTAAATCAGTGAGTGACTCCTGCAATTAAAAAAAAAAATTCTGAGGTGGCTTGTTTATATCATTTACAAATTATGTGAATAGTGGGAAGTTTTGGTACCTTAGAGCCTGTGTTAAAGTCTCAGTTTGCAAAATTTCAAAGCTGAGAAAAGAATTGGGTTTTACTATAAACTGCACTCAACAGGGACAGGCTTCCTGTTCCCTTATGTTCCCACCCTGCCAAGGTGTGAGCTCTGCATGGTGTCAACAGTGGCTGGTGTTGGAGAATTTGCATGAATGCACTAGGGTAGAAGGTCATGCGTCCAAACTCCACAGAGGAAATCACATCTGTTAGCTGTAACTCAGATGCAGAATGGCAGCGTGTTTGTTTTCATATGCGGTGTTTTTGGCACACTGTCAGAACAAAGTTTCTTCCAGAATGCATGCAAATAAGTTGGACGTGATTCTGTATCTTTGGACTTGGTACCCAACATCTTGCAGTCAGTGATGCACATTTTTCATCCTTATGAGACCACAGGGTGGTTGGACAACAGCTTTTGATGTGGGACCCTCCTGAAGTGAAACGAGGAATGTGTTTGTGCAGCTGCTGAGTGCTAGCAACTCCCTGCTCTGGGAATGAAGAGACAAAAGGCAGGCAGGAGAGACCTCCCTTCCAGCACAGTTAGGTGGTGACCAGAGCTGAGGCCGAGGGTTCCCTTTCCTGAACTATGGATTGCATGTGAAAATGCCCTTCGATTCCACTCATCTGCAAGACATGAAATGTGAAACCCCCCATGTTCCCCTGTGGGCTTTCAGGCTATCAGAATGTGGTATGTGTATATAAGCACGCTCCTCACACAATGGTGAAGAGAGCCTCTTTGCTGTATTGGTTCCTTGATATTGGCTACTACACATTGTAAATGAGATTATAAACAAGCCAGGCCGTTACCGCCACAGACTTCTTATCAGAACTTGTTCGGTTTCCTTCCTTATTGATCCTGTCCCTGAAGTAGGAATTGCACAGCTGGCACCATGGGGAGAAAGTGAGGGGGAGGAATAACAAGGAGAAAGGGGTGGAGGTGGAGCAGGAGGAGCTCTGGGAGGAGGGGGTGGGGAGCAAGGAGTGACCAGGAGGTGGGGAGGTAGATGAGTGTAGGAGGAGGAAGGCAAGAAAGGTAATAACATCACCTGTGTTTCTCCACATTCTTAAACTCAACAGGCGAGATACAATGCAGAAAAAAATAAATCCTCTTGGAAAACAGCAGATGAGACTGAAATTCAACATGGAAAAGTGTCAAGTGAAGCCAAACTCAGATCAAATTTGTTAAGCAGCTAAACAAGTAAGCTATCCACAATGCTCTGAGGAAGAGGTCAGTTAGTGCCTTCAATGGGCAGCTGACCTGTGACACTTGTCTCACTCACAGGAGTGGCTTTGTCCAAGGAGTGGACTGGCTTTTAGCTTCTGATGGGAATACTTCTAAACACAAAAATGACAAACCAGGGAAAAAGATTGAGTAATACATGCACAGTCATAGACTGGAGATATATTCTGTCTTTCAGTAATTGTAATTTAGCAAAATCAGCCTGAAAAGTAAACTCCAGGTTTCTCTCATGTATTGAGTGAAGTTCACTTATACAATATATTTTTTTTAAATTTTAGGGAAAGCTTTTGATAACTAACATATGGAAAACACAGAACAAACAAGTCCTACTCAATGTGATAATGTAGCTTTCTTTTTGGTTGCCCTGATTTTTGATTCCTTGTGTGTAGGTGGACATGAAATTCATGTCTCCAACATCCGTGCATAAGATCACCCAGGTGCACGCTTGAACCCTGGGTCTCTGATTCCTGGAATGTTCCAATTCAGCCCTCCCTCTGCAGAGTCTTCCTCAGCAACAGCTTCCACCATTCAAAGAAAAATCTTAAGCACTGCTTTGAAAGAGGAAATGTGGCTTGTGTGAAACCTTATTTTCATTTTGACAACCTAATTGAATATATGAAAGTGAGAACAAAACGAATAGTGCTTTTATTAGACCAGAGCTTTTATGGAACTCCTTTCACTTACAAACCTTTGAACATCTGAACTTTTTGTCACCTGTAAACCTTCAGAGACCAGGTTGGTCAGTGAATTCTGATATTAAGATTTAACTGCTTCTCTGCTGGCATAGAACTACGTGGTTTTAATTCTTAGTTCTGACACCCTTATTGAACAATTACCACTCTGTTTCCTATTTTAACTGTTATAAAATACTGCAAGACAGTACTATATAAACTTAGCTATGTGTGCTAGAACTTGGATTGGTTGAATTTTCATTGAATATGGAAGCTTCATGCACACTTTGCATTGTGGGTGTTGTCTTCGGTGGTCTGAGGGTGCTGAGCTCTAAGATTCACTTCTCTCAGACAGGATCCAGTGATTTAGAGCTGTAGCCATGGCTTCTTTTTTATTTCATACACACACACACACACAGAGGCAGAGACAGACAGAGGTAGAAAGAAAACTGCCATCAGCTGATTCACTCCCCAGATGCCCAAAACAGCCAAACCTCACCCAGACTCAAGATAGCAACCCAGAACTCAGCCCAAGTTTCCCAATTGGGGCACCACTGTTGCTGCCTCCCTGGATCAGTATGAGAAGGAAGTTAGATTCAGGATTCAGAGCCAGGTATAGAACCCAGGTACTCCAACATGGGACACAGATATCCTAACTGGCACATTAATTGCTAGGCTAAAGGCCTTCTCCTGTGGACCCAGAATCTTGATGTTTTCCGTGCACTCAGAAGGTTCCTGGTCTCCAAGTGTGAGAAGTAAGAAGAGTTAGGCAGTTAGGAAGGGGCCCTATGGGAATAAGGAAGAAGCATGTGTTTGTATAAAACCTGTCTTCTGCTGATTGGACGAACGACACGTCTGAAGACATTGTGGGGGAACACAATGGGTCCCTTACCCATAGGTAGCCAGATAAGAAACTCGACTCTAGCATCATACTAGAATTCACCACAGAGCAACATGTCTCAAGTGCTTAATTGGCCAGGGCGACAGTATTTCTCAGCAACATGGTAACCTTTGTTAATTGATCAGGATCTGTGAGTGCTATGCAAGAGGCATAGAAAAACAAGGCAGACCCCTGCTCCATTGAAACTATGTAGAACTGATCAATTGGTGTGCCCTCCCTAAATAAGCTTCCCATACCCACACCTTGCGGGACCCCTCCCTTGTTGACCACTCCTTCCTGACAAGCAGGAGTCTCTGTTTCTCAATAAAATCTACTTCCACTTGCTTTGCTCACTTCCCTGGATTGTCTACTTTGCAATTCTTCACTGCCATGAGGCAAAGAACAGACTCCAAACTCGTGTAACATAAGGACTGATTGCTAACTTTTAGGAAAGACAACTGCTAGACAAGCTTATCACTCCATTTTCTCCCAGTGTGAATATCTTCCTGAGCATTAAAAGTGGCTAGTGCCATTGAAATGTGAAAGATTTGCAGACACTCACTGAGGATGTGAGAATATTCTCTTTTGGTTGCATCTAGAGACCTATTCCAAATACATGCTCTTTCAACACTGTTGTACCTCATGTTGCACATGTGACATGGCATAGCAGGGAACTTAGCCTTTTTTTTTAAGATTTTATTTATTTGAGAGGTAGTTACAGGCAGAGAGAGTTCTTTGATCCTTTGGTTCACTCCCCAAATGGCCACAAAGCTCAGAGCTGGGCTGATCTGAAGCCAGGAGCTTCTTCCGGGTCTCCCATGTGGGTGTAGGGGTCCAAGCACTTGGGAAATCTATCACTGCCTTTTCAGGCCCTAAGCAGAGAGCTGGATTGGAAGAGGAACAGCCAGGAGTGGAACCAGTGCCCATATAGGATGCTAGTGTCACAGGCAGAGGCTTAACCTACTTTGCCACAGTGCCAGGCCCAGAACTTTGCTTTTTAAGACACTTAGGGACCATGTTGAAGCAAGATTCTTTTCAATATGAACTTCCAAAGTAACTGGAGCAAGGATAATAGACTACTACCCTGGTAGTTAGATGTCTTTGCTCAGCAATGACATGTCATTTCCACTTAAATTTCATTAGTCAGATAAAGGCACATCATCTCAACTGATTTCACCAAGGGCAGCTAAATGTCACAAAAGTGGAAGGAGAATTGGAATCTATCTGAATGTCAGCATGACCAGCTCCTGAATCAACATGGAGCTGCAGATGATCACAAAACCAAAAGTGGATTCACAGGCCTGATAAGGTACCTGTGCTTTAGGGAATTCTAAACATTGATTGCAGAGAATGCCATCTTTCCTGAGTCAACAGTGCAAAAGGCAAAGGAGAAGAAAATCCAACAGTTATTTATAAATTATTTTATTTTATTATCTGACTAGCAATACATTGATGTGCTTAAAATGCAGAAATGAGATTTAAAAAGGCATGCATTTATAATTGTCTTCCTAACTTGGTTCCCAGAGGTAATCATTGGTTTATGCAACTTCTTATTTCTTTATTTTGCAAATACAAGGAAACAGTTTGATACAAGTAACTTCTGTCTCCCTCCTAACACAGGATGTAATTTATAATGTCCCCTTCCACAGCAAAATATATCCTGGGGACTTTCCCAAGTCACCACATAGAGGGAGTCTATTTCTTTTCAGAGATGCAGCGTGTTCTAGGGAGTGATCATTACACTGAGGACACCTGGTTATCTCCACTGTTGGGTTACAATAATAATGTTAGAGACTTCATTTCTTGTTTGTGCTGTATGTACTTAAAATAAAAAAAGGGGCCGGCGCCGTGGCTCAATAGGCTAATCCTCCACCTTGCAGCACTGGCACACCAGGTTCTAGTCCCAATTAGGGAGCAGGATTCTGCCCTGGTTACCCCTCTTCCAGGCCAGCTCTCTGCTGTGGCCAGGGAGTGCAGTGGAGGATGGCCCAAGTGCTTGGGCCCTGCACCCCATGGGAGACCAGGAGAAGCACCTGGCTCCTGGCTTCAGATCTGCACGGTGCGCTTGCTGCGGTGGCCATTGGAGGGTGAACCAATGGCAAAGGAAGACCTTTCTCTCTGTCTCTCTCTCACTGTCCACTCTGCCTGTCAAAAATAAAAAAATAAATAAAAATAAAAAATAAATTAAAAAAATCATCAAGGATGGCTGTGTCAAAGTGCAGGTGGACTTTTATGTTTAACAGAGACTACCAAATTACCCTCCCTATAAGAGATTCTCCATGATTTTTTCTTCAGACTATATTGGGAATCTTTAATGTATGCAGAATGATGCCTAAGAATAGCTGGTCTCACCAGAAGTCAACTGATCAAAGAGCTGAGGGGAAGTCACAGGTCCAAGATACACAAAATCCTTACATATGCACTAACAATCATGAGGTTGGAAATTCATGGGTAATTTCTATCACCAACAGTTAATTTTGGAGACAGTGATCCATTTTACCTTCTTTCATGATTCTCTCATTGCTCAGGCAAACCTTTCTGTTTGAATATGTTGAAATATTATTGTCTCTTCTCATGACTCCATTAAAGAGCATGTATTACTCATTATCTTGAAAACCTTAATATAAAAGTTCTCAGAGCAGCAGAGAACATGAGTTTCTTCTAACAGCCTGGTGATGGTGAATAGCACCTTGCCTTTCTCTGCACTAGGATTTTATGTAAAATCCTCCTTCATGTAAAGTTGCGCAGCCTCCTTTTCTCTTGCCCTGTAATTCTTCACTTCAAATAAACAATTTTTAAAAAAGATATGAATGCTCAATTTAGAAACAGAAAATATGTGAAGATTGGGACTGGTGTTATGGTGTTATGGGTTAGGCCGCAGCCTGCAGTGCTGGCATTCCATATGAGGTACTCCACTTCTGAGCCAGCTCCCTGCTAATGTGCCTGGGAAAGCAGTAGAAGATGGCCCAAGCTTGGGCCCCTATACCCATGTGGAAAACCTGGATGAAGCTCCAGGTCCTGGCCTTGTCTTGGCCCAGTCACAGCCATTGTGGCCATTTAGGGAGTGAACCAATGGATGGAAGACTCTCTCTCTCTTTCTGTAACTCTGCCTTTCAAATAAATAAAATAAACCTTTAAAAGAAAAGAAAGAAAATATGTGAACATGGTGATCATGGCCTTCAATTCAAAGCTGGCAATTTGCTAGATGTTTAGTGAACATAATCTGCTTTTATTTTCAGCATTTCTTTGTTTCATAAATGATAGAGATGTTAATAATTTCCAATTTAATCATGTAGGATTTCTGTCCTTAATGTGCTGTACATTGTGAATTAATACTATAACTAGTGCTCCAACAGTATTTTTCACTTTGTGTTGCTATGTGGGGGCAAACTGTTGAAATCTTTACGTAATATATACTAAACTGATCTTCTGTATATAAAGAGAATTGAAAATGAATCTTGATGTGAATGCAAGGGGAGAGGGAACGGGAAAGGGAGGGTTGCGGGTGGGAGGGAAGTTATGGGGAGGGGGAAGCCACTGTAATCCATAAGCTGTGCTTTGGAAATTTACATTCTTTAAATAAAAGCTTAAAAAAATAAAAGTAAATAAAAAAATTTTCAATTTAAAAGCAATTTTAATCTAGAATATTTTCATTAAGCCCAACTGAATCACAAAGATGTATATTTTGTTGAAATAACTGTGGTAGAAAATATCAAGAAATATAAAGAAGAAAATAAAAACATTTTGCTTAATTAGAGAGTTGCAGATTTGGTACAAATACATATATAATCACTTATTTAAAATTTGTAAGAATCTTTTCATTTATTTAAAAATTAATTTAACTAGTTTAAGATATAATGATGAAACTACTTAAGGTAAATAACTGAGTTTGCAAACTTATTTCATCTTTTATGACAGGCAGAGTTAGTGAGAGAGAAAGAGAGAAAGGCTGTCCTTCTGTTGGCTCACTCCCCAAATGGCCACTATGGCCGGTGCGCCGAGCTGATCTGAAGTCAGGACCCAGGTGCTTCTCCTGGTCTCCCATGCGGGTGCAGGGCCCAAGGACTTAGGCCATCCTCCACTGCACTCCTAGGCCACAGCAGAGAGCTGGACTGGAAGAGGAGCAACTGGGACAGAATCTGGCTCCCTAATTGGGACTAGAACCTGGTGTGCCGGTGCCACAGGCAGAGGGTTAGTCTATTGAGCCTGGGGGCTGGCCATGAGTTTGCAAACTTACACTTCTAGTGTTAAGTATCAATTCCTTGAAAACAGGGGCACGTGTTGGTCTAGCAGTTAACAGGCCGTTGGGGACATCTACACCCCACGTGAGTGCTGGGAGTGGAGTCCTGGGTCCCATCCCAATCTCAGCTTCCTGTGAATGTGCTCCTTGGGAAGCAGCAAGTGAGGCCTTCAGTAGTTGGATTCACGCCATGTGGGAGAGTCACTGAGTTCCAACCTCCTGACTCCCTCCATTCTAGCCCCAGTGTTTGTGGCCATTGAGAGAGTCAACCAGGTGACAGGAGATTCTCTCTCTTAGACTTTCAAATAAATAAATAAACAATTCCTTGAAAACAAATCTAAACGGTTATTTCTGTGAGGTGGCTTAGTATATGTGAGATTATTTGGTCAAAGGATGTGTTATTTTAAAAAATGTTCATAGGTATTGTGGAAATATCCCTTTCCTGGACTAAGCTGTAGTAGTAGAAGAACATTAGTGGGGCTGGCACTGTGGCTCACTTGGTTAATCCTCCACCTGTGGTGCCAACACCCTGGGTTCTAGTCCCAGTTGCTCCTCTTCCAGTCCAGCTCTCTGCTGTGGCCCGAGAAGGCAGTGGAGGATGGTTCAAGTGCTTGGGCCCCTGCACCCGCATGGGAGACCTGGAGGAAGTACCCGGCTCCTGGCTTCAGATCAGTGTAGCTCCAGCCATAGCGGCCATTTGGGGGGGTGAACCAATGGAAGGAAGACCTTTCTCTCTGTCTCCCTCTCTCACTAACTCTGTCAAATAAAAAAAAAAAAAGGAGGAATATTAGCTTCTGCTTGCCTGTGGCCTGAGTCACTGAGAAAAGCACACATGATATTAAAAATAATCACCAGCTGCCATGACACAGGCCCTGAATAAGAAGAACTGACACTGACCACCTACAGCTGGTGTGGGTGTATGTCCTTGCTATCCATATAGCTTCATAGAAACAACACTTGTTATTTAGTTTTATTTTTTAATTCTTGTTGTTGTTGAATACTACTACATACTCCTATTTCCATGAAGGTATTTCTTGGTAATAAAATTTGGGTGTGGGGAAAGAAGAGAAAAAATGATCCTTTAAAGTGGTAACTAAAGTTGAAAATACAAAGTAAATGTCAAAGCATCTCATTTTCCTCATCAGTTTCACACTTTTCCCTCCTCATCTCCCTACTGTCTATTCCAACCTCCCTAACAAATGCTCTCAGACGTCCAGAGGGATGGTGTGTCTTCATTATCCAGGTGATCAAGGCAACATACACTACAAGGAAGAATGGTCAGCAAGGATCCCAGCTCTGAACAACAATGCTTCCTTATTTCTATTCAGCCTCCTTCACTGTTATAGAAAACCATTAAATAAAACATTTGCATTTTCAGAGTTGTAGCAAATTTTATAGTTTTATTATTTCCATGAAAATAAAATATCACTTAGGTTGTTACATGAAAGACTTCTGTCCATATGACTCGAGAGAAAAGATTGTAAATACCTGTAGGCATGGCAGAAATTAGGTATTAATGTATTCTATCTCATTTATTCTTGTTCATGGGGAATTTTCAAAAGTAATAAAATAACTTTCAGAAAGACAAGGGCATCAAGAAAAGGAGATAAATGATGGGATTTTAAAGAGACAAAAATATTAAAATATGCAAACTTGTTGAAGACCGTGCTGTGGTTTATGGGAGGTGATAGTAGACATTCTATATGCTGATTACACTGGGACAGTGCACTTTGCTTCCAGTTTGTTACTTCCCAAGTTTAACCCAGGAATTGAGTGGTGTTGAGAGAGATTACAGGGTCATTCATGAACACTGATATTTGCCACTGGCCAAAGTAACTGGGAGTAATGAAACTAAAAGAATAATTTCATAGAACATTTTTGGGAGAGAAAACCAATGCATGCTACCATTACAGACTCAGTACATAAATGGTGGTTCATCACGTTTATTGGAAAGAGATTTAGAATGTGAGAGTTGTTTACTAACTGAATGTGGTAATCCAATTCTGCAAATGTCTGTACTTTCATTTTCTCATCTTGAAAGTTAAACTGTATTTATCTCAAAGAGGGTAGTTTTAGATTACAATCCACTACTTACCAGTTTTAAATTGCCTGTGCTCCATAAATGTATCTAACTGAGCCTGATCGGTGGAGTGAATGTGTAACTTGTGTTAAGTACTCTGAAGATCTCTTCTGCTGCTCATACTGTATGGTTCTCTCTTTCTTTGCTTCTCTGATGGGGACCCATCCCCCCAGTCCAAACCTTTACCACTTCTCAGAGGGCCCATGCCCCTACCCAGTGCACCTCAGAATAAATGTGGAGAAGAACCAGCTGACCCTTTTCTCCAATATGGCATTGAACAACACTTGCATGATATCCCACAAAATTTATTTTTTTATGTATTTATTTATCTGACAGAGAGAGTTAGTGAGCAAGAGAGACAGAAAGGTCTTCCTTCCATTGGTTCACTCCCCAAACGGCCACTACAGTCGGCACTGTGCCAATCTGAAGCCAGGAGCCAGGTGCTTCTCCTGGTCTCCCATGCAGGTTCAGGGGCCCAAGGACTTGGGCCTTCCAGTGCCCTCCCAGGCCACAGCAGAGAGCTGGACTGGAAGAGAAGCAACCAGGACTAGAACCCAGTGCCCATATGGGATGCTGGCACTGCAGGCAGAGGATTAACCAAGTGAACCACAGCGCTGGCCCCAAAATTTATCTTCTAGAAGAGAAAATTAGACTAAAACAAGAAAACAATTCAAAGACATACTCACGGGCCTGGTGCTGTGGTGTAGCCAGAAAAGCCGCTAACTGCAGTGCCAGCATCTCATATGGGCGCCAGTTCGGGACCCGGCTGCTCCACTTCCAATCCAGCTCTCTGCTGTGGCCTGGGAAAGCAGCTGAAGATGGCCCAAGTCCTTGGGCCCCTGTACCCACTTGGGAGACCTGGAAGAAGCTCCTGGCTCCTGGCTTTCGATTGGCACAGCTCCAGCCATTGCAGCCATCTGGGGAGCAAACTAGCAGAGAGACGACCTCTTTCTCTCAGCCTCTTTCTCTCTCTGTGTAACTCTTTCAAATAAATAAATCTTTAAAAAATATGTATATTTTTAGGTGTGAGAATACATTTAAGTTTCTGGAAAATGAAGTGAAAAGAAGTCAGTGTTGTGGCACTGAAAGTAAGCCTCTGTGATGCTGGCAACCCCAGTGAGTGCAGGTTAGAGTTCTGGCTGGTCCACTTCTGATCCAGCTCTACAGTACTGTGCTGGGAAAGCAGAAGAATATGGCCCAAATGCTTGGGCTCCTGCCACCCGTGTGGTAGACCCAGCTGGAGGTCCAGGCTCCTGGCTTTGGCCTGGCCTAGCCTCTGCTGCTGCAGTCATTTGGGGAGTGACCCAGCAGATGCAAGACCTCTCTTTCTCACTGTCTCTCTCTGTAAGTCTAATATTCCTTTTTTCCCTAAGATGTACTTATTTATTTATAAATCAGAATGACAGAGAGACAGAAAAAGAGAAACAGAGAGATCGTCCATCCACTGGTTCACTCCCCAAATGGATGCAGTGGCTAGGGCTAGGTCAGGCAGAAGTCAGCAGCCAGGAGCTTCTTTCAAGTCTCCCACATGGGTGCAGGGGCCCAGGGACTAGGGCCATCCTCCTATGCTTTCCCAGGCACATTACCAGGGAGTTGGATTAGAAGTCGAGCAGCTGGAGTCAATCTGGTGCCCATATGGGGTGCTGGCACTGCAGGTGGCGGCCTAACTGCCTATGTCACAGTGCCAGTCCTTGTCTTCTATTCTTAAAATTGTATCCATGAACTACATGAATTAATTCTGTTGTTTGTATTAGTATCCATTAACATGAGAATGGATGAGAATCCTATTGTAACTATCATACACATATTGTGACCCTGAGAATCTAGTGTATTAATACATTTCTTAAAAATAAATTAAAAAGACAGGTTTATTTTGGTGCAATTTTGAAATCAATGTGGTTGGTCCATAATGTATGTTTCCGTGAACTTTTTGAAGACCTTTCATACAAGATATGAAATTACTCTATCAGATTGCTGTAAGCTGATCTAAGGTTTTAGTCAAAATTCCTGCAGTAGCTCATTCTGGATGAATAACAATGGCACTCAAACTGGCAGTGATCTATGGCTCCCTATGGCGTCCAGAGCAGCAGTTCTCAGCTTCTGATTCCTACACAGCAGAGTTAGCACCTCTGGGAAGCTGCTGGACATGCACATTTTCAGGCCAACCTCCCAGTCCCCAGGTCCACTGAGTCAAGAACTCTAGGCCTGGTTCCTATTGGTTCAGCAATTCCTGCAGGTGACGCTGGTGAACTAGTTGCCACTGCTCTTGTCCCAGAAGCCCCGAGAGTTGCACTGTCCTCCTCAGCAACTTGACTGCTGGCAATGGCTGTACCTGACTGCCTGTTCTCGGGGACAGGGCCTACAATTGAGTATGTTAGAATTAATGCTGGAGCAGGAGCTGTTTCCAGCATCGAGCAGATCAGCCTGCCCCTTTAAGTTTCCGCTTTCTCAGAGAATTGCCAGACCTCATAGTTATGCTGGGCCGGTGGATTGCCAGCCCCAGCAATCAGAACTTGCCTCTCCAGGATTTCTGAATACCAGCTCCCTCCCATCTAACCCATGAAGCTTCCCTCAGACCCCTGGTTGGATCTGATCAGAGTTGTTTCTCCTGCCCCTACCTGCCAGGAATAGAACCTTTCTTACCTCAGAAGGCTGGCACCACAGAGTAAAACAGCAGGCAAGTTTCTGTGCCCCGTGGAGATATAATTCCTCTCCCAACCTTCCAGAGCCTCACAAGCCTAGCCTATCTTTCTGAAGCTCTTGGGGACCATTGTTTTGAAAGGTAGTCAGCAGGAAAGATGGGGCTCCTATCTTCTCTCTGTTTCTGCAGAGGGCAGGGTCATTTCCACAAGGTATAATTAACAAACACAGATGGTCTTCTCTAGAGGGGATCTGAGCTCATCATTTATGTCTACCTTCATTCCAAAATGTGCAAATGGGCACAAGACTCAGACTTATGAGTGGATAAATATTCCTTGCACACACGGGTTATTTCAAGCTGTTTTAACTCTGTCCAGTTGGAACAAGGCCACAGTCTTTAATGACTGAGAGAAAAGAAATAAACTGTTCTCTAGGTGGTGTATAGCAATGGTTTGATCTTGAGGTACAGGGAGCTAAGATAGAAGAAACAGAATGCTCCATTTTATACTCAAACCTACACGTCCCCTCCCATCATTTTGTCACAGGTTCTGAATTGGGGCAATTAAGTTGTTTGTGTCCAACTATAAATGGAGAAGAATTTCTAACTTGCTTTTGTTTCTTTTAGCTCTCTAGGATACTGGTGAGATTCTTATGATAATGAGAAAGAAATAAAGCCAAATGGGTTCAGCACTGCAGCTCACTATGCTAATCCTCTACCTGCAGCACCGGCACCCCAGGTTCTAGTCCCAGTTGCTACTCCTCCAGTCCAGCTCTCTGCTGCTGTGGCCTGGGAAGGCAGTAGAGGATGGCCCAAGTGCACGGGCCCTGCACCCGCATGGGAGGCTAGGAGGAAGTTTCTGGCTCCTGGCTTTGGTCTGGCGCAGCACCAGCCACAGCGCGCCAGCCGTAGCAGCAATTTGGAGGGAGAAACAACAGAAGGAGGACCTTTCTCTCTCGCTCTCTGAAAAAAAAAAGGAAAAAGGAAAAAAAGCCAAATGGTATAGAGAAGGAAGGCCATGTGGGGTAACTCGGCTAGTACTTAGTACCTCCATTAGTATACATGACCAACTGCTACTATCATTTTCCTTTCTATATTTCAGATCTCCTGTATTACACAGAAACATACTTTAGACTTCTCTGCCCTTTGAGATTTAACTTTGCATTTTTCTACTGTTATTTCTGTCATTCCTCACTGTCTCCAAATTAACTGATTATATAAAAATTATTTGAAATTTTTTCCCATCCCAAATCACACAGGTACCCATCATGGAATTGTTAATTAATCCATATTATTGAACACTATGGTAGATTTGGGAAAAACAATCTTGAAAAAAAAATATATCACTTCCCAGCCCTCAGGAGGTGCTAGTTGGGGACGGGGTTAGTGACTGACTCCAGCAGGTAGACAGGACTCTCTCTGCAGACAGCTGACTTGGTCCCTTCGACATCAAGCCTTCTTGATAAGTGTCAGGAGGCTGACGCTGTGACATTGTGCATTAAGCCACCGTTTGCAGCACCGGCATCCCTTGTGGTTGCTGGTTTGAGTCCTGACTGCTTTACTTCTGACCTAATTCCCTGCTAATGCAACTGGGAAAGCTGCGGAAGATGGCCCAAGAAGGAGCTTACCTAGCTCCTGGATTTGGTCAGCCCAGCTCCGGCTGCTGTGGCTATCTGGGGAGTGAACCAGTGGATGGAGGACCTCTCTTTCTCTCTCCCTTTCTTTGCAACTCTGCTGTTCAAATAATTAAATTATTAAAAAAAAGAGAGCAAAAAGATAATTGACTTGCTTACTCTATATGAATGATCCTATTCCTGCGTGCATGTGTGTCTGTCTGTGTGTGAAGGGTGGGTGGAGAGAAAGTTTCAACTCGGGACCTAAGTCCAGAGCCACAGTGGGAATGAGGAGGACATCCATATAGGGCAGCTGATTCATTCACTCACAAAATGTGAACTTAAACAAGTAGGAGAAGTCTTCAAAACATTATTAGAAATGTGTGTCATAAAGAAAAACATTGGGGCTGGCACTGTGGCGTGGTAGTTTAATCCTCAGCCTGCGGTGCCGGCATCCCATATGGGTGCCTGTTCTAGTTCCAGCTGCTCCTCTTCAGACCCAGTTCTCAGCTATGGCCTGAGAAAGCAGTGGAAGATGGCCCAAGTGCTTGGGCCCCTGCACCCACATGGGAATCCTGGAAGAAGCTCCTGGGTCCTGGCTTCAGATCGGCCCAGTTCTGGCCATTGTGGCCATTTGGGAAGTGAACCAGCAGATCGAAGTACTTTCTCCCTGTCTCTCCCCCTCTCTGTCTGTTAACTCCACCCCTCAAATAAATAAGTAAAATCTCAAAAAAAGAACAACATGTGTGGATTTATACATTTTATATCAAAATAAAGTTATCTTTCAATTTCATTTCTCCTTGAACTTTTTGAAGAGCCATCATGCACAAAGAATGCAGAATGAAGCCTCTGACTGAGTTGTCCTCCATGAGCTCATTTCTGCTTGCATTGCATCAGGGAACTACAATTATTAGACACTTTGGATTCTTCCTGAGACAATTTTTATGTATAGTCATGGGAACACATACATTTAATATTTCGTCTTAAAACAAATCATAGCAATATTATGTTCACTCTTTTCTACCTTGTATGTCCCCTCTACTTTATAATATACCTTGGAATTTCACATCAACACATAAAATGCTATTTCTTATAAACTTATATAACTGTCAGATATGTAAAATTCTGCCGTAATTTCAAGAATTTCCCTGCTTTATTCATGCATGTTATAAAGCTTTTGCTCTTACAAATATACTCTGGTGAGTATGAATAATCTGTAAATATATTAGAAAGGTGTCATTGCAGAGCCCATAATTCTGTTAGTGTGTGTGTACATATGTATATGTGTGTGTATGTGTATATATGTATGTGTGTATATATGTGTGTGTGTGTATGTGTGTGTGTGTATTTTATTGTTCGGTCACCCTGACTCAGTATTAAGGTTTGGTAAACATACTGCTTAAAGTCTTCAAATGAATATGACTATTTCTAGGTTACAGACTTGTCATGTCATCCTTAAAATGTGGCTCTTTATTGGTTTAAACAAACATAAAATGTATTTACTGGAAGCACAGGTTATTTTTTCCATTTTTTCTGCTTAAAATATTAGCTTTTTTTAAACTTCTGGAAACCTTTTTAGGCTCCTATAATTTAAATAATTTTTGAAGTTTCCTAGATAAAACTTAGAATTTCATTAAACAATGAATTTCTGCTTGGATATTTTCATAGGTAGCATTATGAACTGTCTTATATTTTCTTTATTTATTAGACAGGTAGAGTTAGACAGTGAGAGAGAAAGAGAGAAAGTCTTCCTTCCTCCCCAAATGGCCACTATGGCCGGCGCTACACTGATCCGAAGCCAGGAGCCAGGTGCTTCTTCCTGGTCTCCCATGCGGGTTCAGGGGCCCAAGAACTTGGGCTATCATCCACTCCTCTCCTGGGCCACAGCAGAGAGCTGGACTGGAAGAAGAGCAACTGGGACTAGAACCTGGTGCCCATATGGAATGCCAGTGCCACAGGTGGAGGATTAGCCATGGGAGCCACGGCACTGGCCCCATGTCTTATATTTTCAACCTAATATATTATCTGTTCTTTATAACCTAATTTTCTATGTAAGGGATTTAAAAAGAAAAGCAATATCCTCTAAGAGAATACCTAAACAGAACAGCACTATGCAAATACATTTTTACAAATGCTTGTTAAATGCCTTGATAGTTTACATGAACTTTTTAATGAAAATTCAGTTTATTTATGCACACATTTCTTGAGTCTGCATAATTGTCCTTAATATTTATAATGTTAGCTGTGAGCACTACTGAGTCTAGCTATAAATTCTCAGGTAAACTGATTTCCATAACTCATCTGTCACCAAATCCTGCAGTCACCAGGTCTATTCCTCTTGCCTGATAAAGAGACATCATTATGTGAAAGAGACAAGCAGAAGCCAAATGCCATAATGTGCTACAGGCTTCTCTATTCTGCAACAACCAGTTGTACTCATCTCTTCTCAACTTCACTTGTAATGACATCTCATCTGTATGATGCCTTAATACCTTGGAATTCAATAAACACCATAAATTGGATATTTTCCCCTTAGGATGTTCAGTGGTTAAATACTGAACGGTGTATCACTGGATATCCAGATGATGGACATAAATACTCCAACCACCTCCAGAGTGTGCCTGGATGATACACATGCACCGTAAGAGGTCACTTTTTAAATAAATATTTGTTTTATTTATTTGAAAGGCAGACTAAAAGACAGAGAAGGTGAAAAGGAGAGAGAGAGAAAGAGAGAGAGAGAGAGAGATAAAGAGAAATAGAGAGAGAGAGAGATAAAGAGAAAGAGAGAGAGAGAGAGAGAAAGAGAGAGTAAGAGAGAGTAAGAGAGAGAAAGAGAGAGGTCTTCCATCTATTGGTTCACTCCTCAAATGACCACAATGGCCCTGGCTGGGCCAGGCCAAAGGTAGGAGCCAGGAAATTCTGGTTTCCCATGTGAGCATGAGGGCCCCCATGAACTTGAGTCATCTTTTGCTACCTTCCCAGGCACATTAGCAGGGAGCTGGATAGGAAGTGGAGCAGCCAAGACTAGAACTGGTGCTCTGATAGGGGATGCTGGATCCCTACTTCTGTCTATATACACAATCAACTCAAAATAGTTAAAGACCTGAAGTTTAAGGACTGGAACTATAGAACTCCAGGAAGAAGACATAATAAAACTTCAGACACTGGTATAAGGAAAAGTTTTTTTAGATGAGATGCCAAAGCATATGAAACAAAGG
Organism: Sylvilagus floridanus; assembly: GCA_949820135.1. NCBI lineage: Eukaryota > Metazoa > Chordata > Mammalia > Lagomorpha > Leporidae > Sylvilagus > Sylvilagus floridanus. Next base: position 21,911,789 of record OX463229.1, read on the forward strand.
TAAAGCTAGACAGATGAGACTATATCAAACTAAGAAGCTTCTGTACAGTAAGGGAAACTATCAAAAGAGTAAAGAGACAATGTAAAGCATGGAAGAACATTTTTCCCAAGTATTTATCAGTAAGAGGTTAATATCTAAAAAATATGAGAACTCAAGCAACTGAACAAATGAAGCCAAAATAAACCCAAAACCAAATAATCTGATTTTAAAATGAGCAAATGATCTGAATAGACCTCTATCTAAATTAAATATCCAAATGGATGAGTATGTGAAAAAAATGCTTAATATTACTAATCATCAGAGAAATGTGAATCAAGACCACAGTGAGAAATCATTTCACCTCAGACAGAATGGGGATTATCAAAAAGTCCAAAGATAACTAAAGCTGGTGAGTTTTGGAGAAGGGTAAAATATGATACGCTGTTGGTGGGAATGTAAATTGATGCAGTCATCATAAAAATGGAAGAGGTTAAAAAAAACTGCAATGGAATTGCCATATGCTGGGTCTATCCTACCATTGGGTACTACAACCTCTGATATAAGGAAACACTAAAATGGTCATCAATAGATAAATGAATTTTTAAAAACATGCTATGTATATGTACAGCAAAATACTATTCCATCATGAAAAGGATGAAATCCTGTCATTTGCATTTACATGGAAAGAATTGGAGGACATGTTAAATTAAAAAAAAAAAAAAGCCAGGCACAGAAAGAAAAATGCCATTTATTTGCACTCGTAAGATAAAAAGAAGTAGAGCAGACAGTAAACAGAGGTCATTTGAAGAAAGGATGGAAGAGGGGGAAGCAAGACAGTGAAAAGGCAGAAAATGAATACCAAAGCACAGAGACGGAGTAGTAGTTGCTACGTTATGTGGATCAGGGCAAGTACAGCCTGCATTTCCAAGAAACTAGAGGTGATGAGTTTGAAGACTTCCAACACACAGGAATGGTAACATATGAGGTTGTGGAAACAGTAGCTTTATTTTACCATTTCACACACTCATACATATGCTGGATTACTATATTGAACCCATAGGTAAGTACAAGTAACACACATCAATTAAGAATCAATAGGCCGGCGCCACAGCTCAATAGCCTAATCCTCCACCTTGTGGCACCGGTTCTAGTCCCGGTCGGGGCACCGTATTCTGTCCCGGTTGCCCTCTTCCAGGCCAGCTCTCTGCTGTGGCCTGGGAGGGCAGTGGAGGATGGTCCAGGTCTTTGGGCCCTGCACTCCATGGGACACCAGGAGAAGCACCTGGCTTCTGCCTTCAGATCAGCGCGATGCGCCAGCCACAGTGCGCCGGCCACGGCGGCCATTGGAGGGTGAACCAACGGCAAAAAGGAAGACCTTTCTCTCTGTCTCTCTCTCTCACTGTCTACTCTGCCTGTCAAAAGAAAAAAAAAAGAATAAATAAGGGCTGGCGCATGGCTCACTTGGCTAATCTTAGGCCTGAGGTGCCGGCATCCCATATAGGTGCCAGGTTCTAGTCTCGGCTGCTCCTCTTCCAGTCCAGCTCTCTGCTGTGGCCTGGGAAGGCAGTGGAGGATGGCCCAAGTGCTTGGGCGCCTGCACCCACGTGGGAGATCAGGAGGAAGCACCTGGCTCCTGGCTTCCGATCGGCATAGTTCCAGCCTTAGCAGCCAACTGGGGGGTGAACCAACGGAAGGAAGACATTTCTCTCTGTCTTTCTCTCACTGTCTATCTTTCAAATAAAAAATAAATGAAAATATCTTTTAAAAAAGAATAAATAAATAAGTAAAAGAAGATGTTTTTCCTTAGTGTTGAAATTTAAGTTCTTTATCTAGAGTCATTGGATTTTTATTTCAACTAAACAGAAAACATGTTGGTATTTTCTACAACCAGTAATGATGTGACCAAGATTATACAACTCCAAATATGAATTATTTCCTATCTTTCAGTCAAGGATCTGTATATTATAATGCATCCATGTAGTGATGCTTTTGATAACATTTCTAATAAATTTATATGAGTAGAAAGTCACAATCTTCTAGAATTTAAGCAGCTGACTGAGTTCTCTAAGTAGATGGGTAATTCATGAAGAAACTGGTGACTTTTTCTGTAAAACACAAAATAGTAAATACAGCCTGCATTTCCAAGAAACTAGAGGTGATGAGTTTGAAGACTTCCAACACACAGGAATGGTAACATATGAGGTTGTGGAAACAGTAGCTTTATTTTACCATTTCACACACACTCACACATATGCTGGATTACAATATTGAACCCCATAGGTAAGTACAAGTAACATACATCAATTAAGAATAAATAGCTGGCGACGCAGCTCAATAGCCTAATCCTCCACCTGTGGCGCCAGCAAACGGGGTTCTAGTCCCGGTTGGGGCGCTGGATTCTGTCCCGGTTGCCCTCTTCCAGGCCAGCTCTCTGCTGTGGCCTGGGAGTGCAGTGGAGGATGGCCCAGGTTTTTGGGCCCTGTGTCTCCATGGGAGACCAGGAGAAGCACCTGGCTTCTGCCTTCGGATCAGCGCGATGCGCCAGCCACAGTGCGCCGGCCACGGCGGCCATTGGAGGGTGAACCAACGGCAAAAAGGAAGACCTTTCTCTCTGTCTCTCTCTCTCACTGTCCACTCTGCCCGACAAATAAAAAAAAAAAAAAGAATAAATAAGGGCTGGTGCCATGGCTTACTTGGCTAATCCTCTGCCTGGGGTGCCGGCATCCCATATAGGTTCTAGTCTCGGCTGCTCCTCTTCCAGTCCAGCTCTCTGCTGTGGCCTGGGAAGGCAGTGGAGGATGGCCCAAGTGCTTGGGCCCTGCACCCGCTTGGGAGACCAGGAGAAGCACCTGGCTCCCAGATTCAGATGAGCGCAGTGCACTGGCCACAGCAGCCAATGGAGGGTGAACCAGCAGAAAAAGGAAGACCTTTCTCCCTGTCTCTCTCTCTCTCTCTGTCCACTCTGCCTGTTAGGAAAAAAAAAAAAAAAAAGATGACGATGACAAATATCTGGAAATTTTAGAGTCAGACCAATGAAAATAAAAGAGGAAGAAATTAGAAAACTAAAGTACTGGAGATTTATGCTGTACTATGAAATGACCCAAAATACAGGTCTAAGGAGTTCCCGAAGGCTTGGAAAGTGAGCATAGATTAGAAAGCCTTTTTACTGAAATAATTACAGAATAGCCCTCCAATTTGGAGAAAGAAATGGACATCCAAGTACAGGAAGCACAGAGAATTCCTAATAGACATGACTGGAAAATATCTTCCCCATGACACAATTTAGTCAAACTATCCACAGTAAAACATAAAGAGAAGATTCTGAAATGTGCACAAGAGAAATACCAGATTTCTTTCAGAGGATCTCCAATTAGAGTCTCAGCTGACTTCTCATGAGAAACCCTCCAGGCTAGGAGAGAATGGTGAGAGTACACTCCAAGTCTTAAGAGAAAAAAAGTGTCAATCCAAAATACTGTGCCCTGCAAAACTCTCATTTATAAATGAAGGCGAAATAAAGATCTTCTGTAACATATGGAAATTTAAAGAATTCGTCTCCACTCATCCAGCCTTACAAAAGATGTGTAAGGATGTGCTACATGCAGAGACACAGAAACATCATCATCACCATGAAAGAAAGTGAAGGCAAAAAATCTCTCAGTAAAATTACAAAGGAAATGCAAAGTAAACAATAGGAATATTTATGGGAAAATAGTATGGCCAAGTTGTTACTTATCAATAGTCACCTTGAATGTCAATGACCAGTTAGAAGACACAAACTGTGGGCTGGCACTGTGGCATAGTGGGTAAAGTTGCCACCTGCATTGCTTGCATTCCATATGGGCACTGGTTTGAGTCCTGGCAGCTCCACTTCCCATCCAGCTCTCTGCTATGGCCTGGGAAAGCAGAAGATGGTTCAAGTGCTTGGACCCCTGCACCCACTTGTGAGACCCTGAAGAAGCTCCTGGCTCCTGGCTTCGGATTGACAGCCCTGGCCATTGCGGCCATGTGGGGAGTGACCCAGCAGATGGAAGACCTCTCTCTCTCTGCCTCTGCCTCTCTGTAACTTTACCTTTCAAATAAATAAACAAATAATTTTTTTTAAAGACACAAACTGGCTGAATGCATTAAGATGACCTGACCTGAAGCACAAGCATCCCATATGGGTGCTGGTTCTAGTCCCTGCTGCTCCTCTTCCGATCCAGCTCTCTGCTGTGGCCTGGGATAGCAGTAGAAGATGGCCCAAATCCTTGGGCCCCTGCACCCATGTGGGAGATCTGGAGGAGGCTCCTGGCTCTTGGCTTCAGATCAGCAAAGCTCCAGGTGTTGCATCCATCGGGGGAGTGAACCAGCAGATGAAGACCTCTCTGTGTCTCTACCTCTCTCTGTAGCTCTTTCTAATAAATAAAATAAATCTTTAAAAGAAATCTATGTGCTGCCTATAAGAAACATCTCACCAACAAAGATACACACAGACTGAAAGTGAGAGGATGGAAAAGGATATTCCATGCTAAGAGAAACCAAAAGAGAGCTGGTGTATCCACCATAATATCAGAAAAATAGTCTTTAACACATCAACTGTTAAAAGAGACAAATATGGGCCCTATGCAATTATTAAGGGATCAATTCAACAGTAAGATGTGAATATAACAAATGTATGCACACCTAATTACAGGGCACAAGGCTATTTAAAAGAAATGATAATGGATCTGAAGGGAGACACAGACTCGCAAACAGTAGTAATGGGGGATGTCAATTCGCCACTTTCAGTAATGGGCAGATCAACTACACAGAATATCAGCAAGGAAACAACAGTTAATCAACACTATAGACCAAATGGACCTAATGGGTATCTACAGAACTGTTTATCCTACAGTTTCAGAATGTACATTCTTCTTACCAGAATATGGAACTTTCTCTAGGATAGACCACACGCTAGGCCATAAAGCAAGTCTCAGCAAATTCAAAACAATCAGATCATGCATCTTCTCTGACCACAATGCAATGAGGCTGGAAATCACCAACTCAAGAATCTCTAGAACACATGCAAACACATGGAGACTGAACAACATGCTCCTGAATGAGCAGTGGGTCATAGAAGACATCAAAAAAGAAATCAAAAAACTGCTGAGGAACATTTTTTTTTTTTCCATAAAATTTGTTGAACTCTACTTACTATAGAGTTAATCTTCTGGGTATAAAGTTAATTAAAAATAGATTGTAGTAAAATAAGAGTGAAGAGGAAGAAGGGTGAAGAGAACAGATGGAGGGTAAGTACAGTGGAAGAATCACTATGTTCCTAGAGTTGTACTTATGAAAAGCATGAAGTTTGTATTTATTAAATTAAAGGTTACTGGGGGAAAATAATTGGAATTTGAGATTAAAAACAAAATGCATTTTTGTATGAACATACAAAAAGGATATACTTAAACACAAATCTCACAAAATAAGTACATCTATATGAAGCAAACTATAAAACTGACAAAAAGTAAGAACTAATGGAGAGATATTCCCCAATGCATGGATAAGAAAATTCATTATTATCAAGATGTCTTCCCAATTTCATCTTAGATTTAATGTATTCCCTATAAACATCTCAATCTGTTTAAAAAAAAAAGTGGGAATATTTTACTGCAGGACACAGACTATGAACAGAGGTAAGGGACACTAAAATATCAAAGGAGAATATAGAATAACACAAAGTAAGGTAGAACTAATTGACCGTAGATGAAAAGGCTCTGTGACACAGCAGTGTGAAAGGACCTGGCTCATTAGGAGGTGTGACGTGAATAATTAACTGCAGTGGGACTGAGCCAGAGGTGAGATTCTCAGGCTCCACCTTGATCTACTGAGTCCTAAGTCCTGGAGACAGGCTCACCACCATCCGATACTGCTATAAGAATAGGGGTCTTCCAAAAAACAAAGATTTTTGAATTGTGATGATGTGATCATCGCTTGACCTGAATAAAATATTTTATAATTCATTTATGAGCTCCCATAGACCCTTATTCTTACTTTGGCTACTGTTTTAGCTAAATTTCTGAAATAGTAATTTGTGGAGGCTAACTTTGTAATGTGCATTAAATATCTAAAGTTATTTACATATAATATATAATATATCGTTAGTTCATAAATAGCATATTTAGTAACTCACAGAACAGAAATTATATTTTAACTGTCACTAAAAAAAAAAAAAAATGGTAACTTAGCCCAATACCTACAGCACCAAAGCTAGTTTGGAACATGAAGGCATGTGCCACACTAAAACCTGCAGAAAACATTAAAAACACTTATAGACAGCAACAATGTGAATTTTAGCTTGGAATAGCTCATATTCATTGCACTATCAAAAATACACGTGCACAGGTAGATATTTCCCCACATACAGACATCCACACTCATATCTAACTACTAAGAAGTATCTTCCACGGTTTTAAGCTCAAGTACCAAAACCCTATTGGAAACAACCATGAAAAGAGGAAAGGCAGGCAAGGCTGCTGTAGCAAGAGCACAGAGTGAGGAGTGTGCAGTCGGGTAGGCCGCTCCTGGGACTCCTGGATCCACAGTGGAGTGCAGGTTTGATTCCTGGCTCCTGGACATTACCAGTCTAGTTCCCTGCTAATGCTCTTGGGAGGCAGCAGATCACTTGGGCCCCTGGATCCCTCTGGGTCACCAGGTGGAGTTACCGTGTTCTGACTTCAGCCTGGTCCAGCCCTGGCTCTTGTGGGTATTTGGGAAATGAATCAGCAGGTGGAAGAGCTGTCTCATTCCTTATCTCTCTCTATCACTTTTCCTTCAGGTAAACAAACAAATCTTTAAAAAAAAAAAAAAGAACACCAAGTGAAATATACATGTAAACATTAAGAAACCAGGTAGCTAAATGTAAAACACATCAGAAGGGGACAGTACTGTGCTCAGCAGGTTAAAACTCCGCCCTGCAGTGCTGGCATCCCATATAGGCACCAGTCCAAGTGCTAGGCTGCTCCACTTCCTATATAGCTCCTTGCTAATGATTCCTGGGAAAGCAGCAGAAGATGGTCAGAGTGCTTCAGGCATCTGCACCTACACTGGAGACCCGGAAAAGTTCCTGGTTCCTGGCTTCGGATCAGTTCAGCTCTGGTTGTTGTGGCCATTTGTCGAGTGAAGCTATGGATGGAAGACCTCCCTCCCTCTCTCTCTCTTTGTCTCTCTCTGTGTCTCTACCTCTCTCTGTAACTGTTTCAAATAAATAAAATAAATCTTTTAAAAACAAACACATCAAGAAAATCATCCCTACAGCATGAATGAGTATGTTAAAAAGCGGTGAGCTCAAGTTAATAATAAAATATGTATTATGTGTTCTTAATCAAATTAAGAATCCCCTTTTCAACAGTATTTCTGTTTTGCAGTACTGAAGAAAATTATAAATTTTTATGTTTCTTCTGCAGCCCATAAGAACATACAGCTGTCTCAAAAACATATAATTATTTGTTTGTGTATAAAACATAGGAAGTCCTTGCCCTGCAGGTATTGTACTCTCCTCTCCAAATTTCATCTCCCTGCAACTTCACACAGTGACCACTCCACCATTAGAATGAGAAGGGGAAAACAGCAGCAAGAAGCAAGGCAACCTCAGCTGCCCGCTGGGATCTTTCCTTGCATCTTGTCCTGGAAGTGCCCCTGCTGACACTGAGATGCACACAGAGGATGCAGATTGCATGGGAGTTTAACCCCTCACATCTCAGGCCTGGGGACTCTGACACTCACTACCTAAACCCACAGAATCAGATGCAGATCGTCTGGGATATTTTATAAACTAGTGCACACAGGTTCCCCTGGATACCTTCCCTCTGTAGAGAACAAAACAGAGTGGACTGCAATGTTGATTACTGTGAAATGATAAAGTCAAAATATATTCAAATTGTGAAACAGCTGTAGGTCCGTACTCTTAGTGTTCATACCAGGAGTCCAAAATCTCTCTCGTTTAATCCTTATATGTTTTTATATTTTTATTTAATCATTATTTAATCTTCATTATTTATTTATTTGTGTATTTAAAAGTCAGTATTATAGAGACAGAGGGAGAGACAATGAGATCTTCCATCTGCCAGTCCACTCTCCAGAAGGCAGCGGCAGCCAGTACTGGGCCAGGTGGAAGCAGGAGCCAAGAACTTCATTTGGGTCTCCCTTGTAGGTTGCAGGGGCCCACACATTTGGGCCATCTTCCAGTCCTTTTCCCAGGTATCAGCAAGGAGCAGGGTAAGAAGTAGAGCAGGCAAGATATGATCCAGCACCCATATGTGGTGCCAGAGTTGCAGGCTGAGCTTTATCTGCTCCACACAACGATGGCCCTTGTTCTTAATTATTTTTAAGAGTTCACTGCCTGGAGGCTGGCGCCATGGTGCACTAGGTTAATCCTCTGCCTGCGGCGCCGGCATCCCACATGAGCGCTGGTTCTAGACCTGGTTGCTCCTCTTCCAGTCCAGCTCTCTGCTATGGCCTGGGAGTGCAGTGGAGGATGGCCCAAGTCTTTGGGCCCTGCACCCGCATGGGAGACCAGGAGGAAGCACCTGGCTCCTGGCTTCGGATAGGCACAGCTCTGGCCATTCCTGCTACTTGGGGAGTGAACCAACTGAAAAACCCAAGGAACTCCTATCCTGGTGTTCTGATGTGCTCAGTAACCAGTATAGCTAGGAGCTAACTGCAAATTTTCCTTCTGTACTCAATCGCTTTGCTTGCCAAATGCCTAACCTTGAAAAATGTCTCTCCCTGGTCAGCTAACTTTCTCTATAAGTTTCCTTCAATTTCCCCAGAAAAGAAACTTATTGTAACTCCCACCTGCCATGGACAGACAGTCCCTCACTATCTAAAGATATGTTAATTTTGTGGCTTTTGCATTTAAAAGTGGCTTGCAGCTTCTGCTGGAGGCTTTTTCCCTTAGCCTTTGCTGGCAGGGAGGGAGCCCCTTTGCCCAAATGCCTGGTAAAATCTTCTTGCTCTTGCATCAACTTGGTCTGGAGTTTGGGTCTTTGGGAGACCACCCGAGTGCGTTGGATTCCCAATTTCTTCACAATGGAAGAAAGACACCCCCCTCCAATCTGTAACTCTGTCAAATAAATAAAATCTTAAAAAAAAAAAAAAAAAGAGTTCACTGCCTGGTGCTCTCCTTTGCAGACAAATACCAGCCAGCAACTTGAAAATTATCCCACTGTTTCTGCTCTACCAATTAATTCTAGGCTTTAAGGACAAATGACAATGTTGCTAACTTGACAAGTGAGTAACTAGAACATGTTGTGTTATGATCTCAGTGACAGGGACCAGCTCTGTGGCGCAGCAGGTTAAGTTGCTGCTTAAATGCCAACAGCTCACATGAGAGTGCTGATTTGACTCCCAGCTGCTCAGCTTCGGATCCAGATCCAGCTCCCTGCTGATGAGCCTAGGGAAGCAGCAGAAGATAGTACTTCAGCCCCTGCACCTGTGTGGCAGACTTAGCTGGAGTTCAGGGCTCCTGGCATTGGCCTGACCCAACCCTGACCATTACAGCCATTTGGGGAGTGAATCAGCAGATAGACAATCTCTCTCTTTCTCTGTCTGTCTCTCCCCATCTCTCTGCCTTTCAAATAAATGTGATAAATCTTTTTTAAAAAGTAGTTTTGGGATCAGAGGACCAAAAACTCATTTTTCTGTATATGTCTGTGCATTTCTTGGTGTATACTATATAGCAATAAAATTTTTAAAAATGTGTCTTTTTGGAACATTTTGATGTTTTAATATTTTTTACAGTGTTTATATCGCACTTAACATTCATTAAATTATAAATTACCAATCAAAGTTATAATGAATTACCTTTGAAAAATAAAATAGGGCCGGCGCCGTGGCTCAACAGGCTAATCCTCCGCCTTGCGGCGCCGGCACACTGGGTTCTAGTCCCGGTCGGGGCGCCGGATTCTGTCCTGGTTGCCCCTCTTCCAGGCCAGCCCTCTGCTGTGGCCCAGGAGTGCAGTGGAGGATGGCCCAAGTGCTTGGGCCCTGCACCCCATGGGAGACCAGGAAAAAAAGCACCTAGTACCTGGCTCCTGCCATCGGATGAGCGCGGTGCGCCGGCCGCAGCGCGCCACCCGCGGCAGCCATTGGAGGGTGAACCAACGGCAAAGGAAGACCTTTCTCTCTGTTTCTCTCTCTCACTGTCCACTCTGCCTGTCAAAAAAAAAAAAAAAGAAAAAGAAAATAGGGCCAGCGCCACTGCTCACTAGGCTAATCCTCCGCCTGTGGCGCCAGCACCCCGGGTTCTAGTCCCGGTAGGGACACTGGATTCTGTCCCGGCTGCTCTTCTATCAGTCCAGCTCTCTGCTGTGGCGCGGGAAGGCAGTGGAGGAAGGCCCAGGTTCTTGGCCTGCTTTCACCCGACTCCCGGGGTCTGTGTGTTGACTCTGCGCCTCTCGCCCCCACCACGCTGCTCCTCTCAGAAACGAATCCACTGCAACACTGTTGAGAAACTCAACTGCAACAAAAGAACATAACAAGGAACATAATTTTAGCAAAAGTCCTGAAAATGTATGCTTTTGCTGCAAATCCTGATGCTGTTCATCCGCGTGCCGTTCGTCGCCATCGTGGCCAACTCACCCTTCCTCCTCCTGGGCGTGGGCGTGGACGACATGTTCCTCATGGTCTCGGCCTGGCAGAAGACCCGGCTCCGGGACGGCGTGCGTGAGCGCATGGCCCTGGTGTACTCCAAGGTGGCGGTGTCCATCACCATCACCACGCTCACCAACGTCCTGGCCTTCTACACGGGGGTCATGAGCTCCTTCAGGTCTGTGCAGTACTTCTGCATCTACACGGGGACCAGCCTGCTCTTCTGCTACCTGTACAACGTCACGTGCTTCGGCGCGGTGATGGCGCTGGACGGCAAGAGGGAAGGGTTGCGCTTGAACTGGCTCAAGAAGCCTGACCCCCGCTATTCCTCGCTCAGGAAGTCCTGCTGCCTGCCGTGCGGCACCGCCCCGGACGAGGAGGGCCTGGACGTCCACCCCATGAACTTGTTCTTTCGGGACTACTTCGGCCCGTTCGTCACCAACCCCTGGTCCAAGGTCTTCGTGGTGCATCATGATCTACATCACGTACCTCATCAGCAGTATCTGCGGCTGCTTCCAAGTGCAGGAGGGCCTGGACGCGCGCAACCTGGCCAGCGACGACTCCCACATCATCCCCTACTTGAACGTGGAGGAGGATTACTTCTCCGACTACGGCCCCAGGGTGATGGTCATCGTTACCGAGCTGGTTTGACTACTGGAGAGAAGATGTCCGGCAGAAGCTGGGCCAGCGTATGACAGACTTTGAGAAAAATGACTACGTCGATAAGAATCTGTCCGAGTTTTGGCTGCCAACCTACGTGAGCCATCTGAAGAACAGCAGCCTGGACCCCAACGATAAGGACACGTTCATGGACAACGTGTCTGCGTTTCTAGGCAGCGTGCCATTTTTTACCTATGTGAACATTTCGTCGTCCAAGGAGATTGTCTGTTCCCGGGGCTTTGTTCAGACCATGGGCGTCTCCACCTCGACCAGCAAGAAGCTGATGCTGCTGCGGCTACGGGAGATCGCGGCCACCTGCGCCGTGCCCCTCATGGTGTACAACCACGCCTTCATCTACTTCGACCAGTACGCGGGCATCATAGAGAACACGCGCGGTGCGCAACGTCATGGTCGCGTCCTCGGTTATGCTGCTGGTCTCCCCGCTGCTGATCCCGCACCCCGTGTGCTCCCTGTGGGTCACGTTTGCGATCACGTCGGTGACTGTGGGCGTCGTGGGGTTCACGGCCTTCTGGAGCGTGAACCTGGACTCCATATCCGTGATCAACCTCGTCATTTGCATAGGGTTCTCTTTTGACTTCTCCGCGCACATATCCTATGCGTTTGTTTCCAGTTTGTTTCCAACCAGGACCAGCTGAACAAGACCGAGACTCCGCCTTGTTAGCAGATGCACCTGCCCTATCATCCTACCCTGAGAAACTGCCCATAGCCACATCTGTTACTGTTTTGTACCCCACTAGCTCTGGTCAGCCACTCAATTGGCCCACAGCCTGTGTGCGGTCATGCCGTTCCTGATAACAATTATTCCTCATTCCTACCCCTATCTGAGCAAGCAATCCTGTGGTCTCTTGATTTGAGCGCTGGTTAGTCAACGGCGGGTAAGGTCCCCTGGGGGACAACCTAAGACAGGCACAGCTGCGTACGGAGACCACATGGAAACGGGCTCAACAATGGTATGGCCAAGAATCATGCCTCCCGTTGCTCAAAAATAAACGAAATGGGGGAAATGTGGTGGAATGAGAAGGCCATGCCAAGGTGGCCACTGGCAAGCGAGCGTCAGTTACTCAGGAACGGCTCTGAAACCCACCTGGCAATGGAGCCTGCCTGGCAACAGGCTGTGATTGGATGGCTTTGGAAACTGCCTGACAATAGGCTGTGATTGGCTGGGGCATAGACCGCCCCTTGACCGGATTGGCTGGTCTTGGCTATATAAGATGTTGTACCAACTGTAATAAACGAGTCTGCGGGCTGCTCGCCTCGAGCCTGCTTTCACCCGACTCCCGGGGTCTGTGTGTTGACTCCGCGCCTCTCGCCCCCACCACGCTGCTCCTCTCAGAAACGAATCCACTGCAACACTGTTGAGAAACTCAACTGCAACAAAAGAACATAACAAGGAACATAATTTTAGCAAAAGTCCTGAAAATGTATGCTTTTGCTGCAAATCCTGATGCTGTTCATCCGCGTGCCGTTCGTCGCCATCGTGGCCAACTCACCCTTCCTCCTCCTGGGCGTGGGCGTGGACGACATGTTCCTCATGGTCTCGGCCTGGCAGAAGACCCGGCTCCGGGACGGCGTGCGTGAGCGCATGGCCCTGGTGTACTCCAAGGTGGCGGTGTCCATCACCATCACCACGCTCACCAACGTCCTGGCCTTCTACACGGGGGTCATGAGCTCCTTCAGGTCTGTGCAGTACTTCTGCATCTACACGGGGACCAGCCTGCTCTTCTGCTACCTGTACAACGTCACGTGCTTCGGCGCGGTGATGGCGCTGGACGGCAAGAGGGAAGGGTTGCGCTTGAACTGGCTCAAGAAGCCTGACCCCCGCTATTCCTCGCTCAGGAAGTCCTGCTGCCTGCCGTGCGGCACCGCCCCGGACGAGGAGGGCCTGGACGTCCACCCCATGAACTTGTTCTTTCGGGACTACTTCGGCCCGTTCGTCACCAACCCCTGGTCCAAGGTCTTCGTGGTGCATCATGATCTACATCACGTACCTCATCAGCAGTATCTGCGGCTGCTTCCAAGTGCAGGAGGGCCTGGACGCGCGCAACCTGGCCAGCGACGACTCCCACATCATCCCCTACTTGAACGTGGAGGAGGATTACTTCTCCGACTACGGCCCCAGGGTGATGGTCATCGTTACCGAGCTGGTTTGACTACTGGAGAGAAGATGTCCGGCAGAAGCTGGGCCAGCGTATGACAGACTTTGAGAAAAATGACTACGTCGATAAGAATCTGTCCGAGTTTTGGCTGCCAACCTACGTGAGCCATCTGAAGAACAGCAGCCTGGACCCCAACGATAAGGACACGTTCATGGACAACGTGTCTGCGTTTCTAGGCAGCGTGCCATTTTTTACCTATGTGAACATTTCGTCGTCCAAGGAAATCGTCTGTTCCCGGGGCTTTGTTCAGACCATGGGCGTCTCCACCTCGACCAGCAAGAAGCTGATGCTGCTGCGGCTACGGGAGATCGCGGCCACCTGCGCCGTGCCCCTCATGGTGTACAACCACGCCTTCATCTACTTCGACCAGTACGCGGGCATCATAGAGAACACGCGCGGTGCGCAACGTCATGGTCGCGTCCTCGGTTATGCTGCTGGTCTCCCCGCTGCTGATCCCGCACCCCGTGTGCTCCCTGTGGGTCACGTTTGCGATCACGTCGGTGACTGTGGGCGTCGTGGGGTTCACGGCCTTCTGGAGCGTGAACCTGGACTCCATATCCGTGATCAACCTCGTCATTTGCATAGGGTTCTCTTTTGACTTCTCCGCGCACATATCCTATGCGTTTGTTTCCAGTTTGTTTCCAACCAGGACCAGCTGAACAAGACCGAGACTCCGCCTTGTTAGCAGATGCACCTGCCCTATCATCCTACCCTGAGAAACTGCCCATAGCCACATCTGTTACTGTTTTGTACCCCACTAGCTCTGGTCAGCCACTCAATTGGCCCACAGCCTGTGTGCGGTCATGCCGTTCCTGATAACAATTATTCCTCATTCCTACCCCTATCTGAGCAAGCAATCCTGTGGTCTCTTGATTTGAGCGCTGGTTAGTCAACGGCCGGTAAGGTCCCCTGGGGGACAACCTAAGACAGGCACAGCTGCGTACGGAGACCACATGGAAACGGGCTCAACAATGGTATGGCCAAGAATCATGCCTCCCGTTGCTCAAAAATAAACGAAATGGGGGAAATGTGGTGGAATGAGAAGGCCATGCCAAGGTGGCCACTGGCAAGCGAGCGTCAGTTACTCAGGAACGGCTTTGAAACCCACCTGGCAATGGAGCCTGCCTGGCAACAGGCTGTGATTGGATGGCTTTGGAAACTGCCTGACAATAGGCTGTGATTGGCTGGGGCATAGACCGCCCCTTGACCGGATTGGCTGGTCTTGGCTATATAAGATGTTGTACCAACTGTAATAAACGAGTCTGCGGGCTGCTCGCCTCGAGCCTGCTTTCACCTGACTCCCGGGGTCTGTGTGTTGACTCCGCGCCTCTCGCCCCCACCACGCTGCTCCTCTCAGAAACGAATCCACTGCAACACTGTTGAGAAACTCAACTGCAACAAAAGAACATAACAAGGAACATAATTTTAGCAAAAGTCCTGAAAATGTATGCTTTTGCTGCAAATCCTGATGCTGTTCATCCGCGTGCCGTTCGTCGCCATCGTGGCCAACTCACCCTTCCTCCTCCTGGGCGTGGGCGTGGACGACATGTTCCTCATGGTCTCGGCCTGGCAGAAGACCCGGCTCCGGGACGGCGTGCGTGAGCGCATGGCCCTGGTGTACTCCAAGGTGGCGGTGTCCATCACCATCACCACGCTCACCAACGTCCTGGCCTTCTACACGGGGGTCATGAGCTCCTTCAGGTCTGTGCAGTACTTCTGCATCTACACGGGGACCAGCCTGCTCTTCTGCTACCTGTACAACGTCACGTGCTTCGGCGCGGTGATGGCGCTGGACGGCAAGAGGGAAGGGCTGCGCTTGAACTGGCTCTAGAAGCCTGACCCCCGCTATTCCTCGCTCAGGAAGTCCTGCTGCCTGCCGTGCGGCACCGCCCCGGACGAGGAGGGCCTGGACGTCCACCCCATGAACTTGTTCTTTCGGGACTACTTCGGCCCGTTCGTCACCAACCCCTGGTCCAAGGTCTTCGTGGTGCATCATGATCTACATCACGTACCTCATCAGCAGTATCTGCGGCTGCTTCCAAGTGCAGGAGGGCCTGGACGCGCGCAACCTGGCCAGCGACGACTCCCACATCATCCCCTACTTGAACGTGGAGGAGGATTACTTCTCCGACTACGGCCCCAGGGTGATGGTCATCGTTACCGAGCTGGTTTGACTACTGGAGAGAAGATGTCCGGCAGAAGCTGGGCCAGCGTATGACAGACTTTGAGAAAAATGACTACGTCGATAAGAATCTGTCCGAGTTTTGGCTGCCAACCTACGTGAGCCATCTGAAGAACAGCAGCCTGGACCCCAACGATAAGGACACGTTCATGGACAACGTGTCTGCGTTTCTAGGCAGCGTGCCATTTTTTACCTATGTGAACATTTCGTCGTCCAAGGAGATTGTCTGTTCCCGGGGCTTTGTTCAGACCATGGGCGTCTCCACCTCGACCAGCAAGAAGCTGATGCTGCTGCGGCTACGGGAGATCGCGGCCACCTGCGCCGTGCCCCTCATGGTGTACAACCACGCCTTCATCTACTTCGACCAGTACGCGGGCATCATAGAGAACACGCGCGGTGCGCAACGTCATGGTCGCGTCCTCGGTTATGCTGCTGGTCTCCCCGCTGCTGATCCCGCACCCCGTGTGCTCCCTGTGGGTCACGTTTGCGATCACGTCGGTGACTGTGGGCGTCGTGGGGTTCACGGCCTTCTGGAGCGTGAACCTGGACTCCATATCCGTGATCAACCTCGTCATTTGCATAGGGTTCTCTTTTGACTTCTCCGCGCACATATCCTATGCGTTTGTTTCCAGTTTGTTTCCAACCAGGACCAGCTGAACAAGACCAAGACTCCGCCTTGTTAGCAGATGCACCTGCCCTATCATCCTACCCTGAGAAACTGCCCATAGCCACATCTGTTACTGTTTTGTACCCCACTAGCTCTGGTCAGCCACTCAATTGGCCCACAGCCTGTGTGCGGTCATGCCGTTCCTGATAACAATTATTCCTCATTCCTACCCCTATCTGAGCAAGCAATCCTGTGGTCTCTTGATTTGAGCGCTGGTTAGTCAACGGCGGGTAAGGTCCCCTGGGGGACAACCTAAGACAGGCACAGCTGCGTACGGAGACCACATGGAAACGGGCTCAACAATGGTATGGCCAAGAATCATGCCTCCCGTTGCTCAAAAATAAACGAAATGGGGGAAATGTGGTGGAATGAGAAGGCCATGCCAAGGTGGCCACTGGCAAGCGAGCGTCAGTTACTCAGGAACGGCTTTGAAACCCACCTGGCAATGGAGCCTGCCTGGCAACAGGCTGTGATTGGATGGCTTTGGAAACTGCCTGACAATAGGCTGTGATTGGCTGGGGCATAGACCGCCCCTTGACCGGATTGGCTGGTCTTGGCTATATAAGATGTTGTACCAACTGTAATAAACGAGTCTGCGGGCTGCTCGCCTCGAGCCTGCTTTCACCCGACTCCCGGGGTCTGTGTGTTGACTCCGCGCCTCTCGCCCCCACCACGCTGCTCCTCTCAGAAACGAATCCACTGCAACACTGTTGAGAAACTCAACTGCAACAAAAGAACATAACAAGGAACATAATTTTAGCAAAAGTCCTGAAAATGTATGCTTTTGCTGCAAATCCTGATGCTGTTCATCCGCGTGCCGTTCGTCGCCATCGTGGCCAACTCACCCTTCCTCCTCCTGGGCGTGGGCGTGGACGACATGTTCCTCATGGTCTCGGCCTGGCAGAAGACCCGGCTCCGGGACGGCGTGCGTGAGCGCATGGCCCTGGTGTACTCCAAGGTGGCGGTGTCCATCACCATCACCACGCTCACCAACGTCCTGGCCTTCTACACGGGGGTCATGAGCTCCTTCAGGTCTGTGCAGTACTTCTGCATCTACACGGGGACCAGCCTGCTCTTCTGCTACCTGTACAACGTCACGTGCTTCGGCGCGGTGATGGCGCTGGACGGCAAGAGGGAAGGGCTGCGCTTGAACTGGCTCAAGAAGCCTGACCCCCGCTATTCCTCGCTCAGGAAGTCCTGCTGCCTGCCGTGCGGCACCGCCCCGGACGAGGAGGGCCTGGACGTCCACCCCATGAACTTGTTCTTTCGGGACTACTTCGGCCCGTTCGTCACCAACCCCTGGTCCAAGGTCTTCGTGGTGCATCATGATCTACATCACGTACCTCATCAGCAGTATCTGCGGCTGCTTCCAAGTGCAGGAGGGCCTGGACGCGCGCAACCTGGCCAGCGACGACTCCCACATCATCCCCTACTTGAACGTGGAGGAGGATTACTTCTCCGACTACGGCCCCAGGGTGATGGTCATCGTTACCGAGCTGGTTTGACTACTGGAGAGAAGATGTCCGGCAGAAGCTGGGCCAGCGTATGACAGACTTTGAGAAAAATGACTACGTCGATAAGAATCTGTCCGAGTTTTGGCTGCCAACCTACGTGAGCCATCTGAAGAACAGCAGCCTGGACCCCAACGATAAGGACACGTTCATGGACAACGTGTCTGCGTTTCTAGGCAGCGTGCCATTTTTTACCTATGTGAACATTTCGTCGTCCAAGGAGATTGTCTGTTCCCGGGGCTTTGTTCAGACCATGGGCGTCTCCACCTCGACCAGCAAGAAGCTGATGCTGCTGCGGCTACGGGAGATCGCGGCCACCTGCGCCGTGCCCCTCATGGTGTACAACCACGCCTTCATCTACTTCGACCAGTACGCGGGCATCATAGAGAACACGCGCGGTGCGCAACGTCATGGTCGCGTCCTCGGTTATGCTGCTGGTCTCCCCGCTGCTGATCCCGCACCCCGTGTGCTCCCTGTGGGTCACGTTTGCGATCATGTCGGTGACTGTGGGCGTCGTGGGGTTCACGGCCTTCTGGAGCGTGAACCTGGACTCCATATCCGTGATCAACCTCGTCATTTGCATAGGGTTCTCTTTTGACTTCTCCGCGCACATATCCTATGCGTTTGTTTCCAGTTTGTTTCCAACCAGGACCAGCTGAACAAGACCGAGACTCCGCCTTGTTAGCAGATGCACCTGCCCTATCATCCTACCCTGAGAAACTGCCCATAGCCACATCTGTTACTGTTTTGTACCCCACTAGCTCTGGTCAGCCACTCAATTGGCCCACAGCCTGTGTGCGGTCATGCCGTTCCTGATAACAATTATTCCTCATTCCTACCCCTATCTGAGCAAGCAATCCTGTGGTCTCTTGATTTGAGCGCTGGTTAGTCAACGGCGGGTAAGGTCCCCTGGGGGACAACCTAAGACAGGCACAGCTGCGTACGGAGACCACATGGAAACGGGCTCAACAATGGTATGGCCAAGAATCATGCCTCCCGTTGCTCAAAAATAAACGAAATGGGGGAAATGTGGTGGAATGAGAAGGCCATGCCAAGGTGGCCACTGGCAAGCGAGCGTCAGTTACTCAGGAACGGCTTTGAAACCCACCTGGCAATGGAGCCTGCCTGGCAACAGGCTGTGATTGGATGGCTTTGGAAACTGCCTGACAATAGGCTGTGATTGGCTGGGGCATAGACCGCCCCTTGACCGGATTGGCTGGTCTTGGCTATATAAGATGTTGTACCAACTGTAATAAACGAGTCTGCGGGCTGCTCGCCTCGAGCCTGCTTTCACCCGACTCCCGGAGTCTGTGTGTTGACTCCGCGCCTCTCGCCCCCACCACGCTGCTCCTCTCAGAAACGAATCCACTGCAACACTGTTGAGAAACTCAACTGCAACAAAAGAACATAACAAGGAACATAATTTTAGCAAAAGTCCTGAAAATGTATGCTTTTGCTGCAAATCCTGATGCTGTTCATCCGCGTGCCGTTCGTCGCCATCGTGGCCAACTCACCCTTCCTCCTCCTGGGCGTGGGCGTGGACGACATGTTCCTCATGGTCTCGGCCTGGCAGAAGACCCGGCTCCGGGACGGCGTGCGTGAGCGCATGGCCCTGGTGTACTCCAAGGTGGCGGTGTCCATCACCATCACCACGCTCACCAACGTCCTGGCCTTCTACACGGGGGTCATGAGCTCCTTCAGGTCTGTGCAGTACTTCTGCATCTACACGGGGACCAGCCTGCTCTTCTGCTACCTGTACAACGTCACGTGCTTCGGCGCGGTGATGGCGCTGGACGGCAAGAGGGAAGGGCTGCGCTTGAACTGGCTCTAGAAGCCTGACCCCCGCTATTCCTCGCTCAGGAAGTCCTGCTGCCTGCCGTGCGGCACCGCCCCGGACGAGGAGGGCCTGGACGTCCACCCCATGAACT
This sequence comes from Sylvilagus floridanus, assembly GCA_949820135.1. NCBI lineage: Eukaryota > Metazoa > Chordata > Mammalia > Lagomorpha > Leporidae > Sylvilagus > Sylvilagus floridanus. Next base: position 21,931,501 of record OX463229.1, read on the forward strand.
TGTTCTTTCGGGACTACTTCGGCCCGTTCGTCACCAACCCCTGGTCCAAGGTCTTCGTGGTGCATCATGATCTACATCACGTACCTCATCAGCAGTATCTGCGGCTGCTTCCAAGTGCAGGAGGGCCTGGACGCGCGCAACCTGGCCAGCGACGACTCCCACATCATCCCCTACTTGAACGTGGAGGAGGATTACTTCTCCGACTACGGCCCCAGGGTGATGGTCATCGTTACCGAGCTGGTTTGACTACTGGAGAGAAGATGTCCGGCAGAAGCTGGGCCAGCGTATGACAGACTTTGAGAAAAATGACTACGTCAGTAAGAATCTGTCCGAGTTTTGGCTGCCAACCTACGTGAGCCATCTGAAGAACAGCAGCCTGGACCCCAACGATAAGGACACGTTCATGGACAACGTGTCTGCGTTTCTAGGCAGCGTGCCATTTTTTACCTATGTGAACATTTCGTCGTCCAAGGAGATCGTCTGTTCCCGGGGCTTTGTTCAGACCATGGGCGTCTCCACCTCGACCAGCAAGAAGCTGATGCTGCTGCGGCTACGGGAGATCGCGGCCACCTGCGCCGTGCCCCTCATGGTGTACAACCACGCCTTCATCTACTTCGACCAGTACGCGGGCATCATAGAGAACACGCGCGGTGCGCAACGTCATGGTCGCGTCCTCGGTTATGCTGCTGGTCTCCCCGCTGCTGATCCCGCACCCCGTGTGCTCCCTGTGGGTCACGTTTGCGATCACGTCGGTGACTGTGGGCGTCGTGGGGTTCACGGCCTTCTGGAGCGTGAACCTGGACTCCATATCCGTGATCAACCTCGTCATTTGCATAGGGTTCTCTTTTGACTTCTCCGCGCACATATCCTATGCGTTTGTTTCCAGTTTGTTTCCAACCAGGACCAGCTGAACAAGACCGAGACTCCGCCTTGTTAGCAGATGCACCTGCCCTATCATCCTACCCTGAGAAACTGCCCATAGCCACATCTGTTACTGTTTTGTACCCCACTAGCTCTGGTCAGCCACTCAATTGGCCCACAGCCTGTGTGCGGTCATGCCGTTCCTGATAACAATTATTCCTCATTCCTACCCCTATCTGAGCAAGCAATCCTGTGGTCTCTTGATTTGAGCGCTGGTTAGTCAACGGCGGGTAAGGTCCCCTGGGGGACAACCTAAGACAGGCACAGCTGCGTACGGAGACCACATGGAAACGGGCTCAACAATGGTATGGCCAAGAATCATGCCTCCCGTTGCTCAAAAATAAACGAAATGGGGGAAATGTGGTGGAATGAGAAGGCCATGCCAAGGTGGCCACTGGCAAGCGAGCGTCAGTTACTCAGGAACGGCTTTGAAACCCACCTGGCAATGGAGCCTGCCTGGCAACAGGCTGTGATTGGATGGCTTTGGAAACTGCCTGACAATAGGCTGTGATTGGCTGGGGCATAGACCGCCCCTTGACCGGATTGGCTGGTCTTGGCTATATAAGATGTTGTACCAACTGTAATAAACGAGTCTGCGGGCTGCTCGCCTCGAGCCTGCTTTCACCCGACTCCCGGGGTCTGTGTGTTGACTCCGCGCCTCTCGCCCCCACCACGCTGCTCCTCTCAGAAACGAATCCACTGCAACACTGTTGAGAAACTCAACTGCAACAAAAGAACATAACAAGGAACATAATTTTAGCAAAAGTCCTGAAAATGTATGCTTTTGCTGCAAATCCTGATGCTGTTCATCCGCGTGCCGTTCGTCGCCATCGTGGCCAACTCACCCTTCCTCCTCCTGGGCGTGGGCGTGGACGACATGTTCCTCATGGTCTCGGCCTGGCAGAAGACCCGGCTCCGGGACGGCGTGCGTGAGCGCATGGCCCTGGTGTACTCCAAGGTGGCGGTGTCCATCACCATCACCACGCTCACCAACGTCCTGGCCTTCTACACGGGGGTCATGAGCTCCTTCAGGTCTGTGCAGTACTTCTGCATCTACACGGGGACCAGCCTGCTCTTCTGCTACCTGTACAACGTCACGTGCTTCGGCGCGGTGATGGCGCTGGACGGCAAGAGGGAAGGGCTGCGCTTGAACTGGCTCAAGAAGCCTGACCCCCGCTATTCCTCGCTCAGGAAGTCCTGCTGCCTGCCGTGCGGCACCGCCCCGGACGAGGAGGGCCTGGACGTCCACCCCATGAACTTGTTCTTTCGGGACTACTTCGGCCCGTTCGTCACCAACCCCTGGTCCAAGGTCTTCGTGGTGCATCATGATCTACATCACGTACCTCATCAGCAGTATCTGCGGCTGCTTCCAAGTGCAGGAGGGCCTGGACGCGCGCAACCTGGCCAGCGACGACTCCCACATCATCCCCTACTTGAACGTGGAGGAGGATTACTTCTCCGACTACGGCCCCAGGGTGATGGTCATCGTTACCGAGCTGGTTTGACTACTGGAGAGAAGATGTCCGGCAGAAGCTGGGCCAGCGTATGACAGACTTTGAGAAAAATGACTACGTCGATAAGAATCTGTCCGAGTTTTGGCTGCCAACCTACGTGAGCCATCTGAAGAACAGCAGCCTGGACCCCAACGATAAGGACACGTTCATGGACAACGTGTCTGCGTTTCTAGGCAGCGTGCCATTTTTTACCTATGTGAACATTTCGTCGTCCAAGGAGATTGTCTGTTCCCGGGGCTTTGTTCAGACCATGGGCGTCTCCACCTCGACCAGCAAGAAGCTGATGCTGCTGCGGCTACGGGAGATCGCGGCCACCTGCGCCGTGCCCCTCATGGTGTACAACCACGCCTTCATCTACTTCGACCAGTACGCGGGCATCATAGAGAACACGCGCGGTGCGCAACGTCATGGTCGCGTCCTCGGTTATGCTGCTGGTCTCCCCGCTGCTGATCCCGCACCCCGTGTGCTCCCTGTGGGTCACGTTTGCGATCACGTCGGTGACTGTGGGCGTCGTGGGGTTCACGGCCTTCTGGAGCGTGAACCTGGACTCCATATCCGTGATCAACCTCGTCATTTGCATAGGGTTCTCTTTTGACTTCTCCGCGCACATATCCTATGCGTTTGTTTCCAGTTTGTTTCCAACCAGGACCAGCTGAACAAGACCGAGACTCCGCCTTGTTAGCAGATGCACCTGCCCTATCATCCTACCCTGAGAAACTGCCCATAGCCACATCTGTTACTGTTTTGTACCCCACTAGCTCTGGTCAGCCACTCAATTGGCCCACAGCCTGTGTGCGGTCATGCCGTTCCTGATAACAATTATTCCTCATTCCTACCCCTATCTGAGCAAGCAATCCTGTGGTCTCTTGATTTGAGCGCTGGTTAGTCAACGGCGGGTAAGGTCCCCTGGGGGACAACCTAAGACAGGCACAGCTGCGTACGGAGACCACATGGAAACGGGCTCAACAATGGTATGGCCAAGAATCATGCCTCCCGTTGCTCAAAAATAAACGAAATGGGGGAAATGTGGTGGAATGAGAAGGCCATGCCAAGGTGGCCACTGGCAAGCGAGCGTCAGTTACTCAGGAACGGCTTTGAAACCCACCTGGCAATGGAGCCTGCCTGGCAACAGGCTGTGATTGGATGGCTTTGGAAACTGCCTGACAATAGGCTGTGATTGGCTGGGGCATAGACCGCCCCTTGACCGGATTGGCTGGTCTTGGCTATATAAGATGTTGTACCAACTGTAATAAACGAGTCTGCGGGCTGCTCGCCTCGAGCCTGCTTTCACCTGACTCCCGGGGTCTGTGTGTTGACTCCGCGCCTCTCGCCCCCACCACGCTGCTCCTCTCAGAAACGAATCCACTGCAACACTGTTGAGAAACTCAACTGCAACAAAAGAACATAACAAGGAACATAATTTTAGCAAAAGTCCTGAAAATGTATGCTTTTGCTGCAAATCCTGATGCTGTTCATCCGCGTGCCGTTCGTCGCCATCGTGGCCAACTCACCCTTCCTCCTCCTGGGCGTGGGCGTGGACATGTTCCTCATGGTCTCGGCCTGGCAGAAGACCCGGCTCCGGGACGGCGTGCGTGAGCGCATGGCCCTGGTGTACTCCAAGGTGGCGGTGTCCATCACCATCACCACGCTCACCAACGTCCTGGCCTTCTACACGGGGGTCATGAGCTCCTTCAGGTCTGTGCAGTACTTCTGCATCTACACGGGGACCAGCCTGCTCTTCTGCTACCTGTACAACGTCACGTGCTTCGGCGCGGTGATGGCGCTGGACGGCAAGAGGGAAGGGCTGCGCTTGAACTGGCTCTAGAAGCCTGACCCCCGCTATTCCTCGCTCAGGAAGTCCTGCTGCCTGCCGTGCGGCACCGCCCCGGACGAGGAGGGCCTGGACGTCCACCCCATGAACTTGTTCTTTCGGGACTACTTCGGCCCGTTCGTCACCAACCCCTGGTCCAAGGTCTTCGTGGTGCATCATGATCTACATCACGTACCTCATCAGCAGTATCTGCGGCTGCTTCCAAGTGCAGGAGGGCCTGGACGCGCGCAACCTGGCCAGCGACGACTCCCACATCATCCCCTACTTGAACGTGGAGGAGGATTACTTCTCCGACTACGGCCCCAGGGTGATGGTCATCGTTACCGAGCTGGTTTGACTACTGGAGAGAAGATGTCCGGCAGAAGCTGGGCCAGCGTATGACAGACTTTGAGAAAAATGACTACGTCGATAAGAATCTGTCCGAGTTTTGGCTGCCAACCTACGTGAGCCATCTGAAGAACAGCAGCCTGGACCCCAACGATAAGGACACGTTCATGGACAACGTGTCTGCGTTTCTAGGCAGCGTGCCATTTTTTACCTATGTGAACATTTCGTCGTCCAAGGAGATTGTCTGTTCCCGGGGCTTTGTTCAGACCATGGGCGTCTCCACCTCGACCAGCAAGAAGCTGATGCTGCTGCGGCTACGGGAGATCGCGGCCACCTGCGCCGTGCCCCTCATGGTGTACAACCACGCCTTCATCTACTTCGACCAGTACGCGGGCATCATAGAGAACACGCGCGGTGCGCAACGTCATGGTCGCGTCCTCGGTTATGCTGCTGGTCTCCCCGCTGCTGATCCCGCACCCCGTGTGCTCCCTGTGGGTCACGTTTGCGATCACGTCGGTGACTGTGGGCGTCGTGGGGTTCACGGCCTTCTGGAGCGTGAACCTGGACTCCATATCCGTGATCAACCTCGTCATTTGCATAGGGTTCTCTTTTGACTTCTCCGCGCACATATCCTATGCGTTTGTTTCCAGTTTGTTTCCAACCAGGACCAGCTGAACAAGACCGAGACTCCGCCTTGTTAGCAGATGCACCTGCCCTATCATCCTACCCTGAGAAACTGCCCATAGCCACATCTGTTACTGTTTTGTACCCCACTAGCTCTGGTCAGCCACTCAATTGGCCCACAGCCTGTGTGCGGTCATGCCGTTCCTGATAACAATTATTCCTCATTCCTACCCCTATCTGAGCAAGCAATCCTGTGGTCTCTTGATTTGAGCGCTGGTTAGTCAACGGCGGGTAAGGTCCCCTGGGGGACAACCTAAGACAGGCACAGCTGCGTACGGAGACCACATGGAAACGGGCTCAACAATGGTATGGCCAAGAATCATGCCTCCCGTTGCTCAAAAATAAACGAAATGGGGGAAATGTGGTGGAATGAGAAGGCCATGCCAAGGTGGCCACTGGCAAGCGAGCGTCAGTTACTCAGGAACGGCTTTGAAACCCACCTGGCAATGGAGCCTGCCTGGCAACAGGCTGTGATTGGATGGCTTTGGAAACTGCCTGACAATAGGCTGTGATTGGCTGGGGCATAGACCGCCCCTTGACCGGATTGGCTGGTCTTGGCTATATAAGATGTTGTACCAACTGTAATAAACGAGTCTGCGGGCTGCTCGCCTCGAGCCTGCTTTCACCTGACTCCCGGGGTCTGTGTGTTGACTCCGCGCCTCTCGCCCCCACCACGCTGCTCCTCTCAGAAACGAATCCACTGCAACACTGTTGAGAAACTCAACTGCAACAAAAGAACATAACAAGGAACATAATTTTAGCAAAAGTCCTGAAAATGTATGCTTTTGCTGCAAATCCTGATGCTGTTCATCCGCGTGCCGTTCGTCGCCATCGTGGCCAACTCACCCTTCCTCCTCCTGGGCGTGGGCGTGGACATGTTCCTCATGGTCTCGGCCTGGCAGAAGACCCGGCTCCGGGACGGCGTGCGTGAGCGCATGGCCCTGGTGTACTCCAAGGTGGCGGTGTCCATCACCATCACCACGCTCACCAACGTCCTGGCCTTCTACACGGGGGTCATGAGCTCCTTCAGGTCTGTGCAGTACTTCTGCATCTACACGGGGACCAGCCTGCTCTTCTGCTACCTGTACAACGTCACGTGCTTCGGCGCGGTGATGGCGCTGGACGGCAAGAGGGAAGGGCTGCGCTTGAACTGGCTCTAGAAGCCTGACCCCCGCTATTCCTCGCTCAGGAAGTCCTGCTGCCTGCCGTGCGGCACCGCCCCGGACGAGGAGGGCCTGGACGTCCACCCCATGAACTTGTTCTTTCGGGACTACTTCGGCCCGTTCGTCACCAACCCCTGGTCCAAGGTCTTCGTGGTGCATCATGATCTACATCACGTACCTCATCAGCAGTATCTGCGGCTGCTTCCAAGTGCAGGAGGGCCTGGACGCGCGCAACCTGGCCAGCGACGACTCCCACATCATCCCCTACTTGAACGTGGAGGAGGATTACTTCTCCGACTACGGCCCCAGGGTGATGGTCATCGTTACCGAGCTGGTTTGACTACTGGAGAGAAGATGTCCGGCAGAAGCTGGGCCAGCGTATGACAGACTTTGAGAAAAATGACTACGTCAGTAAGAATCTGTCCGAGTTTTGGCTGCCAACCTACGTGAGCCATCTGAAGAACAGCAGCCTGGACCCCAACGATAAGGACACGTTCATGGACAACGTGTCTGCGTTTCTAGGCAGCGTGCCATTTTTTACCTATGTGAACATTTCGTCGTCCAAGGAAATCGTCTGTTCCCGGGGCTTTGTTCAGACCATGGGCGTCTCCACCTCGACCAGCAAGAAGCTGATGCTGCTGCGGCTACGGGAGATCGCGGCCACCTGCGCCGTGCCCCTCATGGTGTACAACCACGCCTTCATCTACTTCGACCAGTACGCGGGCATCATAGAGAACACGCGCGGTGCGCAACGTCATGGTCGCATCCTCGGTTATGCTGCTGGTCTCCCCGCTGCTGATCCCGCACCCCGTGTGCTCCCTGTGGGTCACGTTTGCGATCATGTCGGTGACTGTGGGCGTCGTGGGGTTCACGGCCTTCTGGAGCGTGAACCTGGACTCCATATCCGTGATCAACCTCGTCATTTGCATAGGGTTCTCTTTTGACTTCTCCGCGCACATATCCTATGCGTTTGTTTCCAGTTTGTTTCCAACCAGGACCAGCTGAACAAGACCGAGACTCCGCCTTGTTAGCAGATGCACCTGCCCTATCATCCTACCCTGAGAAACTGCCCATAGCCACATCTGTTACTGTTTTGTACCCCACTAGCTCTGGTCAGCCACTCAATTGGCCCACAGCCTGTGTGCGGTCATGCCGTTCCTGATAACAATTATTCCTCATTCCTACCCCTATCTGAGCAAGCAATCCTGTGGTCTCTTGATTTGAGCGCTGGTTAGTCAACGGCGGGTAAGGTCCCCTGGGGGACAACCTAAGACAGGCACAGCTGCGTACGGAGACCACATGGAAATGGGCTCAACAATGGTATGGCCAAGAATCATGCCTCCCGTTGCTCAAAAATAAATGAAATGGGGGAAATGTGGTGGAATGAGAAGGCCATGCCAAGGTGGCCACTGGCAAGCGAGCGTCAGTTACTCAGGAATGGCTTTGAAACCCACCTGGCTTTGGAGCCTGCCTGGTAAAAGGCTGTGATTGGATGGCTTTGGAAACTGCTACGCAACAGGCTATGACGGATGGATTTGAAACTGCCTGGTAACAGGCTGTGATTGGTGGCTTTGGAAACTGCCTGACAATAGGCTGTGATTGGTTGGCGCATAGACCTTCCCTTGACCAGATTGGCTGGTCTTGGCTATATAAGATGTTGTACCAACTGTAATAAACGAGTCTGCCGGCTGCTGGCCTCAAGCCTTTCACCCAACTCCCGGTGTCTGTGTGTTGACTCCGCGCCTCTTGCCCCCACCACTCTGCTCCTCTCAGAAACTAATCCACTGCAACATTGTTGAGAAATCAACTGCAACAGACTACCACATGGATCTTCCCTGGCCAAGTACGGTCCCCTCTCGTTGCTCTGGGTTAGCACAAAGGTTGACCTCTTGGACCTGAGAAGAGAGGGCTGGCTCCCAGAATCTGGCTGGAGAGGAGGTTGATGGTGGTTAGTGGTGGGTGGGGGATTGGTGTGGGTGGTGGGCCGTAGGAGGGAGGGTCTGGGGTGTGGGAGTTTTGGGGAGGTGGAGGTGAGGGAGGTGAGGGAGGTGAGCACGTTGAGGCTTGTTGAGGGGGATGGGGTAGAGGGAGGGAAGGAGAGGCTCAAACGTGTGCAGTTGCTCCTCCACAGGAAGGGTTCATGGATGTGTGACACAGCAGGGAGGTCCTGTCATTAGTGATGAGCATGGAGGCAGAGCAGTGTCCTTAGGCAATGTCCACCTGCATTGCCAATGGAGAACAAGACCCTACCGCAAGGGCAAAGGACTCTGACATCGTAGTGTATGGGATTGGCCAGGTGGGGACTCAGGCAGCTGCAGGTGGAAGCTGGGCAGGGATTCTAACTGTGACCTGTGTTCAGCAGAGAACAGAGGTGGCCATGTAGCAGCGGTTCTCTGCAAGTGTTCCAGACACTGGGTCATCTGTCCCCATCCTGGTCTTCCAAAGCTGCATATGCAGACAGGACAGAGGTGAAAGGAGAGCTGGAGGCTACCTGAGGAGGAGAGGGCCTCTTGGGCTCCACCTGGGGAAGCTGTGAACAGAGCACTCCACACCCATCTTCATTTTCTCCTCCATGTTTCTGGGGGATGGGAGAGGTTTCTTAGCTAATGATCATTTGTTTCAGATTTGAAGGTAAGATTGATGCTCCCCCACACAGATCACAGTGTATTTGCTGTTCAGCCTCCTCCCTGGACAGAATCAGAGCTGCACTTTGCTCCAGATTATGCGGGTGAGCATGCCATTCTTGGAGGCCTCGGTTAAGTTACAAGGAAAAGTGACTCCAGAGAAATCTCAAAGTCATCCCCAGGAGTGACAAATGGTTCATGGTGATGCCAATGGATAAGGTTGTGGGCCATGTGCAGGGTAGACATGCACTCTGTGTGAGCATCCTGCATGTACATGACCTGGCTACCACTGTCAGAGATGCAATGGGAACGAGGTCCTGCTGGTGTGTTTGCATCTGCCCCAAGACCAAAACACAGTGCCAAGGTCCCAAGAAGCAGGCCCTGCTGGGAGTCATGTTCCCTTCCTGAGATCTGTGGCCTGGAGAAGTCCCGAGAGGCTTTGCCACGTCCCAACTTCAGCTTCCCTGGACCCTGGGCTCCAGAGTTGAGATCAATGGGAAAGCACAGCAGCTTGGAGGGGCTGGTGTCTGTGGGAAGGGGCCTTTGCCAAGGCAGGTTCCAGGACCACAGGCACCGCAGATTCCATAGAGAGGCAGTGGGGGAAGACTTTCCTTCTCGGTGACCTACAGTGGTCATGGCCTGTGATGGCCCTGGGTCCTCCCATTTGAGATGAGACTGTCCTTCTCACTGAGGACAGGGCTAGGGAAGCAAGAAGCAGGCCAGGGACCGGGTGGCAGGCTTGGTGCCCCCATCTGTTCCACAGTGTGGGTTTTATTTCATAGCAACACAAAGTGTGGACTCCCACTGTTGCTGTCCTTCAAATCCATGCCTGACTCTGTCCCCTTCAGGGCAGGACTCAGCTCCTCCCCTCACATTGGAGACCTTTGTTCTCCTGCCCCCTGCCCACCTTCCCTCTGCACACAATGAACAGCCATGTTTATCAGAGGTACTGGGTCACCTCAGGTCCACTGCACATGCTCTTTTCCCTCTGGGAAGCCAGCAGGCTGGGGACACCAAGCCTGAAGCTTGGATCTGCATCTGGGTCTCTCATGCTGGGTGTCAGGGAACCAAGGACTTGGGTGTTCACCAGCTTCCTCTCACAGTGTGTATGAGTAGGAACGTGAAAACGAAAGTAGTGCCAGGACTGGAACCCAGGAACTCGGGCAGTCCATGGGTGCTTCTCAAGTAGGGTCTTGAGACCTGCCCTACTCACCTGCACCTCTTTGGGTTTTATTTAAACTGCGATGAACTCTATCAGAATGCTATTATAGAGAACATTGCTGTTCTGTTTTTGAATCTTTAAACATTCACTGTGTGGAAACATGATTACATCTATTTCAATGCCAGGTATTACTTACAGAAATCTTACTCTTGAAATTTTCTTCAAAAAAATGTCTCAGAGAAACTGACAGGGGCCAGCACTGCAGTCTCGTATGTAAAGCAACTGCCTGGAAGCTGAAATCCCATAAGGGCACTGGTTTGAGTCCCAGCTTCTCCACTTCCAATCCGGCTCTCTGCTATGGCCTGGGGAGGCAATAGAAGATGGCCCAAGTGCTTGGGGCCCTGCACCCATGTGGGAGACCCAGAATAAGCTCCTGGTTCCTGATTTTGAATCGGCACAGCTCTGGTCATTGGGGTCAATCGGGGTGTGAACCAACAGATGTAAAACATCCCCTTCTCTCTCTGTCTGCTTCTCAAGTAGGGTCTTGAGACCTGCCCAACTCACCTGCATGTGGGGACCCATGGATAGGCCTGCCATGGGACCCCCCCATGCTGGGCTTGGCTTGTAGCAGTGGTGCGGATGTAGCAGCTGATTGAACTTTCCATCTAGCTGAGGATCGTGGAAAACAAGATGGCGCTGATGCCCTGCCTGCTGCGTGACTCCACAGCTGATCGTGATCAAGTGCTGGATTGGAGAGCTCTGTGCATGGACTGTGATTGATTGATTGTGATTGGTTGAATTCTGTATATAAGCAGACCGCGGGAGAGGGAAGGGGGCACGCCAGCTTTCCCCCTTAAGGAATGTGCGCGCCATCTCTCCCCCTTCTCCCGGTCCCCCACTCCTTCTAAGTAAAAGTCTTTTGAAGACCGATTAGCTGCGAGCAGCGTTGTTCCTTTTACGGCCGAAGGATCGACACCTGCACCTCTCTGACTTTTATTTAAACTGTAATCACTGGCTGGTGCTGTGGCTCAACAGGCTAATCCTCCGCCTGGCGGTGCTGGCACACCGGGTTCTAGTCCCGGTTGGGGCGCTGGATTCTGTCCCGGTTGCCCCTCTTCCAGGCCAGCTCTCTGCTGTGGCCTGGGAGTGCAGTGGAGGACGGCCCAAGTGCTTGGGCCCTGAACCCCATGGGAGACCAGGAAAAGCACCTGGCACCTGGCTCCTTCCATCGGATGAGCGCGGTGTGCCGGCAGCGGCAGCCATTGGAGGGTGAACCAATGGCAAAGGAAGACCTTTCTCTCTGTCTCTCTCTCTCACTGTCCACTCTGCCTGTCAAAAAAAAAAAAAAAAAAAACTGTAATCACCTACAGGTGCCAATTCTATTCCCTGCTGTTCCATTTCTGACACAGCTCCCTTCTAAGGCCTGGAAAGCAGTGAATAATGGGCCAAGTCCTTGCACCCCTGCAAACACATGGGAGACTGGGAGGAATCTCCTGGCTCCTGGCTTCAGAATGGCTCAGCTCCAACCACTGTGGCCATCTGGGGAGTAGACTCTCTCTCTCTGCATCTGCCTCTCTGTAACTCTGCCTTTCAAAAAAATGTATATGTACCTAATTACAGGGTACCTTGCTATTTAAAAGAAATGTTAATGGATCCAAAAGGAGACAGAGACGCCCCTATAATCATAATGGAGGACTTCAATACTCCATTTTCCGCAATTTACAGAACAATCAGATAGAAAATCAGCAAGGAAACAACAGATAAATGACACTATAGACTAAAAATAACCTAATGGATATCTACTGAATTTTTCTTCCCACAGATTCAGAATACACGGTCTTCTCACCAATGCATAGGGACATTCTCTAGGATAGACCATATGCTAGGCCACTAAGCAACTCTCAGCAAATTAAAAAAATTCCAACATACCATGATTCTCTTGGACCATGATGGAAGGAAACTAGAAATCAATATCTCAAGAATCTGTAAAATATATTTAAACACAAGGAGGCTGTACAACATATTATTGAATTAACAGTGGGTCATTGAAGAAATCAAACAATGGAAATGAATGAAGATGACAATACAACATATCAAAATTTATGAGACACATAAAAAGACGTGTTAAGAGAAAAGTTTATAGCAATTGGTGCCTACATCAAGAAATTGGAAAAGCACCAAATAAATGAGCTATCAATGCATCTCAATGACCTAGAGAAACAACAAACTATTCTACAACTATTTAAGAGAAAAGAAATAATTAAAATTGGAGAAGAAATGAACAAGATTGAAACAAACAAAAAATCAGCAAAACAAAAAGCTGATCTTTTAAAAAAATAAAACTGACATACCTTTGCTCCAACTGACCAAAAAAAGAGACCCAAGTCAATAAAATTAGAGATGAAAAGGAATGTAACAAGTAACACCACAGAAATAAAAAGAGTTATCAGAAATTACAATGAGCTGTATGACAACAAACCAGGAAACCTAGAAGAAATGGATATATTCCTGGACAAATAAAGCCTAATTAAACTGAGCCATGAAGACAAGGAAAATCTAAACAGACCAATATTCATGACAGAAATTGAATCAGTAATAAAGACCCTCCCATAAAGAGATGACCAGGACTGGATGGCTTTGCTCCTGAATTTTACCATTTAGAGTAGAATTAACTCCAAATCTTCTAAAGCTTTTAGAAACACCTGAAATGGAGGGAATCCTCCCAAACTCCTTCTATGAAGCCAGCATCACATTAATTACCAAACTTGAAAAAGATGTAACAAAGGAAGTGAATTATAGACCAATTTCCCTGATGAATATAGACACACAAATCATTAACAAGTACAAGCCAATTGACTCCAACAACACATAGGCAAGATCATTCACTGGGATCAAGTTGGAATCATTCCTGGTTCTACATCACTGTCAATCAATGAAATGCATCACATTAAAAAACTGAAGAACAAAAACCTGTAACTCACCATATGACCAGAAATTTGATAAAATACAACCCCCTTTCATAGTGCAAACCTTAAGTAAATTGGTTACAGAGGGAACATTCCATAACACAATCAAGGTAATTTATGACAAAATGACAGCCCAGATTTACCAAATGTGCAAAAGCTGTCAGTATTCCCACTGAGATTCAGAACCAGACAAGGATGCTTACTCTCACCATTGCTACTTTTTAAATTTTTAATTAAGAATGTATTTTTACACAGATACAACTTTAGGAATATAGTGGTTCTTTCCCCCAGACCCCCCTCCCCCCATCCCACCTCCTTCTCCCTCACCCATTTCCTTCTTCATTATGGTTAATTTTTAGTTTGACACATATCAGAGGACCAACTCCATGCTAATCACAGACTTCAACAATTTGCACCCATGCACACACAAAACATAGAGTACAGTTTAGGAAGAGAATCTGCAGTTAATTCTCATATTACAATTCAATAGGGACGGAAGTTCTAAATGGGGAGCAAGTGCACAGTGATTACTGTTGTTCCTTTAACAATTAACACTCTTTTTTAATGACGTCAATGATCCTGCCCACATGGCAACTGGGTAGCCTGATGTACTTGAATGGAGGGGAATCAAGGAACTATTTCTCTGTGCTAAATGACAACCACTCTCTGTCCTTACAGTTACATGTTTTTTCTTCTCATCACAGAGGACAAGAAAATGCTGAGAACACTGCACTTGTATGTATGCTCAACATCAAAGAGATAGGAACTGAAGTTCAGTATTATACTTTCCAATGATGCATTTATTTGAAAGTGAGAATGACAGGATGAGAGGGAGGGAGGAAGGATTTCGTGATGGTGGAACAGTGACAGGGCAGTCTGATTTATACAAGTCAAAATTAAGTATAAACTGCAGTGGGACTCCCAGCAGAAGTAGGAGAAAAGGCCTGAATCTGTGGCAAAGGTGCAGACACAAAGGGAAGTACCGTAAGAGAGGAAGGAGGGCACAACAACATGGATCTGGGAAGGGGAGCATCTTCCTACTTGCTCTGGCAAACCAGCTGAGATTGGACTCCAGGGCCTGCATTGCTGTCACCACAGCCAGGGGAAAGTTGAATGAACTGTACCATTTTTAATCCAGTGGGGATACCGTTCACCCAGATGGTGAGGAGGAAAGAAAAAAAGAAAGAAAAGAAAGCATCTCTCCGCTCCTTCCTCCTGCAACTGGGACCTGCAGCCCATGGTGGGAGGTTTGGTGGCATCTTCAGGGTTGGGTATGTTGCCCAAGATTGTGTGTGTGCACCCAACAAACCTGCTGGTTGCCCTCACTCAGTTGTCAGTGGCACCCACAGCAGTGCAGGTGCAACTGACTGAGATGGCCCCCATCATGCCAGCTGCACTCACCTTGCGATAGGAGGTGAAGGGGTGCCATCCCTGTGGAAGGGATGCACACAGCCTGTAGAACTCTCCTAAGTACCCATCACAATCTGCCTGCAGGGCAGCGTGGCTCCACCTGCACTCCCTGACCCTGAGAGCCCTGGGTACTGAGGCTGAGAAAACAGTGACCCTGTTAGAGCAGACAGGGTGTGGTTGTGTTCTGGGCAATAACAGTGCTGCAGCACACGCTCTGAGCTCCTTGGTAGCCTAAAGAAGCTCATAGCAGCGGGAACGGTGCTCACAGGAGGGGCTGACAAATCATACTCGAGGCTCATATGGCAGAGTGGATGAGTTTTGAACATACTGGGGCCTGAACCTGGGTACTCCAAGAAAGGTCCAAGTACAGGAAGTACATAGAACGTGAGTAAAATCTACACAATGACACATTGTAGTCAAACTTTCCACAGTACAGCAGAAGAAAAACTCTAAAATGTACATGAGTGAAATGCCAGATTATCTTCAAGGATCTCCAATCAGACTCACATCTGATTCTCATCAGAAACCCTATAAGCTAGAAGACAATGGAACAATATAGTCCAATTCTTAAGAGGAAAAAAAATTTGTCAACCCAGAATATTGTACCATGCTAAGCTCTCATTTGTGAATGAAAGTGAAATAAAGACCTTCAATAAGAAACAGAAATTGAAAGAATTTCTCAACATGTGCCCATATTACAAAAGATGCTGAAGGATGTGCTACACAGATAAACACAGAAAGAAATCCACTTTCATGAAAGACCGCAAAGACAGAAAATCCCCCAATAAAAGTACAAAAGAAACCCAAAGCTAACGATTGTAATACACATGGAAAAAAGGCAAGGCCAAGCAGTTACCTTGAATGTAAATGGCTTCAACTCTGCAGTTAAATGATATGGACAGACAAAATGGACTAAGAAACGAGACCCATCTATTTGTTGCCAACAAGAAACGCATGTCACTAACATGATACACATAGAAAGAATGGAAAAAGGATATTCCACGGGGAATGAAAAAAAAAGGGCTGGTGTAGCCATCCTAATATCAAAAAACATAAACTTTAGCACAAAAACTGTTAAACGAGACAAAAGAGGAGTTCCGGCAGAGAACTTGGATGCAGTATGCTCTCCAGTCCCTCCGTTCCAGTGCAGGCACATGGGCTGGGGTGCCTCCCTGGGATAGACTATGACCTCTGCCCTGCAGACATCTGAGCCCTTTTTGTGAATGGTTCACAATTTTGACCTGGGCCTTGAAGAGGTGGCAAAGCACACTCAGGCCCCACCTTGGTGATTTCTTGACGGTGGTCGCCTCCCAGAGTCTGGGTCTCAGAGTCTGGACCCCATACTCCAAGACCAAAATGGTCATATTTAGAAGATACCTCAAATCATACCCATTGTGACCTTTGTGCAATTTTGTGTAACAGTTTTGTTTTTCTAGTGGGCAAGTCCTTCCAGGAGAGTACTTCATAAAGTTCATGGAAAATGAAATTAAAAGATGTGTACTTTGGTGCAAAAAAATTGAAGCCTATATAGCATTTTTTCATAAGTATTTTCCATGAACTTTTTGAAGTTCTCCATATGAAATACCTAGCTATCTAGATGTTTGGAGTTGCTTGGTGCATTTACAAATATTGGAACTGTGGGTTATCACTTTTGTAACTAGCTTTTTTATTTTAATTTAATTAATTAATTAATTAATTAATTTTTGACAGGCAGAGTTAGAGAGCGAGACAGAGAGAAAGGTCTTCCTTTGCCATTGGCTCACCCTCCAATGGCTGCCATGGCCAGTGCACTGCGGCCGACGCACCACGCTGATCCAAAGGCAGGAGCCAGTTGCTTCTCCTGGTCTCCCATGGGGTGCAGGGCCCAAGCACTTGAGCCATCTTCCACTGCACTCCTGGGCCAGAGCAGAGAGCTGGCCTGGAAGAGGGGCAACTGGGACAGAATCTGGTGCCCCGACTGGGACTAGAACCCGGTGTCCCAGTCCCCGCAAGGCGGAGGATTAGCCTATTGAGCCACAGCACTGGCTAAATGCCATCTTAATTGTTAAAGTGATCCTATTAAATGTTAAAGTCAACATATAGATAGGTTTAAGTGTAAAAGTGATCATATAAATAACATCAAGTGCCTGGTAATAATAATAGACAAAATTAACAAGGAGGGAATGTCCTTGGACTGAGAAGCAGTCCAAACAGCAGACTCCTAGAATGACATTCACTCTAAGTAACGCTCTAACCTCAGAATCAATCCTTAAGGCTTCCTGGTATGGCTGAAAGGCCTCTAAGAGCATTTCAGGCAAAGAAAGCCAAGACTGTGACAAAAATAATCCTACACGAAGGATTTCCATGATACCTCAGTGGAAAGAAGGGGCCATCAAAGGAGGATGTACTTCTCTCTAAAGGGAGAAGAGAACTTCCACTTTGCTTATGGCTGTGTCCAAATACTGATAGAGTCTGTTGTCACAAAAGGCTTGGCACCCCATGGCAAGAGCCCCTGGTGATCATGGATGTCATAAATAGTGTTTATTGGTAAAGGAACAACAGAAATCACTGTGCCCTTAATCCCCATGTCTGTCCTTAATGAGTTGTACTATGAGAATTAACTGCAGAAATTTTTCTCAAACTGTACTCTATGTGTTGTGTGTGGGTGTGGGTGCAAACTGTTGAAATCAGTACTTAACATAGAGTGTTGGTCCTCTGTGTATAAAATTAAACTAAAAATGAACCATAATGAAGAAGGGAATGGGAGAGGTAGTAGGAGGTGGTATGGGAGTGGGAGTGGGAGGGGAAAGAAACACTGTATTCTGAAAGTTGAAACTATGAAAAATGCATTCATTAAATAAAAGTATTAACAAAAGAAAAAAGTTTACTTACTGTGCATCAATTCTATCTCCAAATTCAATAAAAATGTTTACAGTGATAGTTTTTTTCCCATGATACTCTTTTCATTTTGTTTCTCCTTAAATATAGTTACTGTCAGTTTACTGTCCCAAAATGCTAGAACAGAACTTTGGGTGGGAAATACTTTTTTCGTTTAACAGATCAAAGTCAGGTGCCAGCATTATGGTGGAGTTGGTTAAGCTGCTGCTTGTAACACCCCCATCACATTATCAAAGAACCTGAAGATGGAATATCAATCTCTCTCCCTCTCTCTTGCTCTGTGTGTGTGTGTGTGTGAATGTGTTTTCAGTCTCTCTCACTGTGCCTTTCAAATGAACAAAATAAATATTTTTAAAAGTCAAACTCACTTATTTTATATGGAATTCTTTAAATTTACCTTGATTTTATACCTTTCTGCACACAGTTTGAACTCAAGAGAAGCATGCTAAATTCAATGCACTGAACACTAGATATGCAAATATATACATGAATAGTTTAGTTCAGATTTTCATCATTGTGGTCTCCTAAAGAAACTAGCCCCTCTGTAGAAGAACAGGTCTAGCATCAATATGATCATTCAAGCTGGTTCTAAATTTAGGGATCATTTGTGGGCCATTCAATAAAATCCTTAAGAGTGACTAAGAAATAATCAAAGACAAGGGAAGGGTATTTCCTCATTTGATAAAGAATGCCCACAAATACAGCTCGTATTGTACCTAATGTTGAGAAACCAGACACTTGATCTCTAGAATCAGCAACTAGAAAAGGATGCTGTATCTAACCTCTCCTGTTAGCACTGTGCTGTAATTCCAAGCTAATGCAATAATACAAAGAAAAGCAATGCAAAAAAAAAAATAAAAGAAATGCATAGTCATCAGGAAGGCAACCATAAACTTTTTTTTTTTTTTTTTTTACTGATGGCATGATCAGCTAATGAAGAAACCTCAACTGATAGAAAACAAATTCCTAGAATTATTAAGCGATTATATCATGCCCCCAGCAATTCAGGTAAATACAGAGCAAATTGCTTCCCTATCTGTCAGTGTGACAGTCAGTTACTTGCTAATTTGAAATACTGGAAAATAACTTCTTGGGAAGGGAACACATCATTATGTCTTACAGTTTGAGGTTTACGGTTCAGGATCAGGTGGTCCCATTAGCCTGGTGTGTGATGGAAGCCAGAAATGATGAAGTGTGTATGCAGGAACCATTGCACGGTGGACCTGGAAGCAAACAGACAAAGGAAGGACTCTTGGCTTATACAGCCTCCCCTCTTGTGGGAGCTCCTTTGGAGGACCAGCCCCCAACGACCTAAAGACCTCTCTCCAGGTCCAACTTTTGGATGCCATAACGACATCACATCTCCTTCCTTAACCCATCAAAATGGGGCATTAGAGAATATAAAGGAAGGGGGCAAGAAGGATAATGAGAGGCTACATAAGGGTATTAGAAGACAGTTAGGGGCAGCGTTGTGGTGTCATGGGTAAGGATGTCACCTGCAGTACTGGAATCCCATGTGTGTACCAGTTCAAGTCCCATCTGCTCCACTTGCAATCCAGCTCTGTGCTATGACCTGAGAAAGCAGTGGAAGTTGGCCATGGTCCTTGAGCCCCTGCTCCCAAATGGGAGACCGTGAAGAAGTTCCTGCTTCCTGGCTTCAGGCTTTGGATCGGCACAGCTCTGACCATTAGGATCAATTGGGAAGTGAGCCAATGGATTGAAGACCTCTCTTTCTCTGTCTCTCTTTCTCTCTGCCCCTCCTACCCTATCTGTAGAAGTCTAACTTTCACCGAAGCCATGGCTCACTAGGCTAATCCTCCGCCTGCAGCGCTGACACCCTGGGTTCTAGTCCAGGTTGGGGTGCCAGTTCTGTCCTGGTTGCTCCTCTTCCAGTCCAACTCTCTGCGGTGGCCCAGGAAAGCAGTGGAGGATGGCCTAAGGGCTTGGGCCCTGCACCCTCATGGGAGACCAGGAGGAAGCACCTGGCTCCTGGCTTTGGACTGGTGCAGCGCACCGGCTATAGCAGACATTTGGGGGTGAACCAATGGAAGGAAGACCTTTCTCTCTGTCTCTCTTTCTCACACTAACTCTGCCTGTTAAAAAAGAAAAGAACTCTAACTTTCAAATAAATAAATAATTTTTTTAAAAAAAGATACCTGGAATCAACCTAAATGTCCATCAACAGTAGACTGGATAAAGAAATTATGGGACATGTACTCTATATAATACTATATAGCAGTCAAAAACAATGAAATCCAGTCATTTGCAACAAAATGGAGGAATCTGGACAACATCATGCTGAGTGAAATAAGCCAGTCTCAAAGGGACAAATATCATATGTTCTCCCTGATTGGTGACAACTAACAGAGCACCAAAAAGGAAACCTGTTGAAGTGAAATGGACACTATGAGAAACGGTGACTTGATCAGCCCTTGTCCTGACTGTTGATGAGCAATTTAAATACTTCATCCATTTTAGTATTTTTTTGTTCTACTTAATACTATTGGTTGAACTCTGTAATTAACACACAATTATTCTTAGGTGTTTAAATTTTAACTGAAAAGTGATCCCTGTTCAATATAAGAGTGGGAATAAGAGAGGGAGAAGATATACAATTTGGGACATTCTCAATAGGATTTGCCTCAAATATTGGAGTTAGAAACGTGCCAAGGGATTCCAATTCAATCCCATCAAGGTGGCATGTACCAAGGCCATCTCACTAGTCCAAGTGATCAATTTCAGTTCACAATTGATCATAATGATAGGTCTAAGAGTCAAAGGGATCACATAAACAAGACTAGTGTCTGCTAATACTAACTGATAGAATAAAAAGAGAGAGAACAATCCAACATGGGAAGCGGGATACATAGCACACTCATAGAATGGCAGATGTCCTAAATAGCACTCTGGCCTCAGAATCAGCCCTTAACGCATTTGGATCTTGCTGAAGAGCCCATGAGAATATTTTAGGCATGGAAAGCCAAGACACTCTGGCCAAAAAAAAAAAAAAAAAAAAAGGACCTAAATGAAAGATCTCTGCGAGTGAGATCCCAGTGGAAAAACCAGGTCATCAAAGAAGGAGGTACCTTTCTCTGAAGGGAGGAGAGAACTTCCACTTTGACTATGACTCTATCAGAATAAGATCAGAGTCGGCGAACTCAAAAGGCCTCCATAGCCTTGGCAACTCATGACAAAAGCCTAGGGTGATTACTGATGCCATAAATGAGTGTCAATTTGTTAAGTCAACAACAGGTGTCACTGTGTACTTACTCCTCGTGTGGGATCTGTCCTTAATGTGTTGTCCAATGTGAAGTAATGCTATAACTAGTACTCAAACAGTATTTTACACTTTGTGTTTCTGTGTGGGTGTAAACTGCTGAAAGCTTTGCTTAATATATGATAAACTGATCTTCTATATATAAAGATAATTGAAAATGAATCTTGATGTGATTGAGAGGGGAGAGGGAGTGGGAGAGGGGAGGGTTACAGGTGGGAGGGAAGTTACGGGGGGGCGGCATCCATTGTAATCCATAAGCTGTACTTTGGAAATTTATATTCATTAAATAAAAGTTAAAAAAAATTTTAAAAAGGCAGTTAGGTAGGAGGAAAAAAATGCCAGGGTTACAATTTAACATGTATTTTATAAAGAATCAGGAAAAAAGATTTTAAAGACTCTCAAGAAAAGAAATGGTGAATGCTTAACAAGATGCAAATGATAATCACCTTTATTCGATTACTGCATGTTACATACATGCATTGACTCATTACACCATACCTTATAAATATACACAAGTATTATGTGCTAGCTTAAAAAGAAGAAATTCTATAAATGTCTCCATAATTCAAATGGTAGTAATACAAATGGTCATGTCTATGCAAAAATAAAGAATCTAAACAGAACCTTCATATCTTTTACATAAACTTATACAAAATGAATCATAGACCAAGGTGAAAAAAACAGTATTATAAAATTTCCATAAGGTAAAATTGGAGATTACCTTCTTGATCCTGTACTTGACCATGATGTCCTATACGGAGGAACCAATGAATTTCTGTGAAGGAAAAAAAAATAAATTTGGAATTTATTAAATTCAAAAACTCTTGCCGTACTAAAGCACTATAAAGAGAATAAAAATATAAACCAAATCCTTGAGACATACTTGCAAGCACCAGATGAAGGTGTCTTACCTAATATATACAAAGAAACATAATATTCAACAATTAGGAAACAACCACATTAAGGAGCCAGTAGAAGTTATGAACAAATACTCAATGGAAGACTCTATACACATGACAAGAAAAGCATAGGAAAATATGGTCAATAGCATACGACATTAAAGAATTGAACATTAACAAGATACCAGTACATACCTATTAGAAATTCTTAAATCCAAAGAACTGGATAGCAAATGCTGGCAAGAACGTGGAATAATAGGAACTGTCGTGTATTGCTGGTAGGGGTGCAAAAATGGTACAGCCGCTTTAGAAAGACAATCTGGTAGTTTCTTATAAACCTAACATCTTACTATAGATCATGCTCCTAGGTATGTCCCCTTTTGATTTAAAATTTTATACTAGTGTAAAAACCTACATAAGAATGTTTATAGTAATTATTTTCATAATCTTCAAAAATTGGAAGCCACCAGGTTGTCCCTCAATGGACAAGTGGATAAGCAGGTTGTGGTACATCCATACACTGGAGAATTAGCCATCAATAAAAAGAAATGTCCTATGCAGAGGAAAGTCATGTGGTGCCGCTAGTTAAGCTCCTGTTTGTGATGTCTGCAGCCCACATCAGAGCCCCCGGTCAATCCTGGCTGTTCCACTTCCCTTCCAGCTTTCTGCAAGTCTGCCTGGCAAGATGGCCAAAGTACTCAGTCCCTTCCACTGACATGGGAGATTTGGATGGTGCTCCTGACTCCTGGCTTCAACCTGGCCAAATGCTAGCTGTACTGTATGAGACACACTGATGCTATAGTAATAGCTAATTTTTATGGTATTTTAGGGAGTAGATAGCCTAGTTATTAAGTGTTGTGGCATAACGGGTTAAGTTGCCACTTGCAAAGGTGGCATCTCATATCGGAGAGAAGTTTTGAGGCCTGGCTGCTCTGCTTCCAATTCAGCTCCCTGCCACTATGCCTTAAAAGCAGCAGAAGATAGCTGACGTGTTTGGACCCCTGCCACCCATATGGGAGACCTGGATGGAGTTCCAGGTTCCTGGGTTTGGCCTGGCATAACCCCTGCAGTTGTGCCTATTTGGGAGTGAACTAGCAGATGGAAGATTTTCTTCAATGCCCCAACTTTCCCCCAACTCTGCCCCCTTTACTCTGCCTTTCAAACAAATAAAACAAAATATATCTTAAAAAAGACACCACATGGGTCCAGCACTGTGGCTTAGAAAGTAAAGTTTCCACCTACAGTGCTAGCATCCCATATAAGGACTGGTTCTTCTGTCTACTTTACTTCCAATACAGCTCTCTACTATGGCCTGGGAAAGCAGAAGGTGGCACAAGTCCTTGGGCCCCTGCACCAACGTGGGAGACCCAGAATAAACTCCTGGCTCCTGGCTTTATATGGGTGCAGTTCCGGCTACTGCAGCCATATGGGAAGTGAACCAATGGATGGAGGACCTCTCTCTGTCTCTACCTCTTTCTGTAACTCTGTCTTTCAAATAAATAAAATAAATCTTAAAAAAATTGGGTTTTGATTAATGATGTCGAAGTCCTGCACTGTGTTCCTGTGTCCTGGCCCCAAGATCCTGGCTACCAGCTGCAGCACTTCCATGGCTGTTGCTGGAATTTGAGGAGTGAATTACCAAATGGTGCATCTCCATCTGTCTGTCGACCTCTGTGTTTGTCTGTTTCTTCCCCTCTGCCCTCAAATAAATGCTGAATTTTTAAGTGAGGAAAATGTATCATTTTTTTTACTTATTTTTTTTTTGACAGGCAGATTGGACAGCGAGAGACAGAGACAGAGAGAAAGGTCTTCCTTTTTCGTTGGTTTACCCCCCAATGGCCACTGTGGCTGGCGCGCTGTAGCCAACACACTGTGGCCGGCACACTGAAGCCAGGAGCCAGGTGCTTCCCCTGGTCTCCCATGTGGGTGTAGGGCTCAAGTGCACTGCACGCAGAGAGCTGAACTGGAAGAGGGGCAACCTGGACAGAATATGGCGCTCTGACCGGGACTAGAACCCAGGGTGCCAGCGCCGCAGGTGGAGAATTAGCCTATTGAGCCGTGGCGCCAGCTAGGAAAATGTATCTTAAGGTATAAAAACAGACCATGTATGCACTTAATGTGTGCCATGTACTTCAATATTAATAGATGACATGAAATAACCTAGAGTTCATAGGAGAAAGAATTTATTACAAATGCCCACAATTATTGTTTTCTTGACATCACTGTTTTTGACAGTTACAGAATCTGAAAACACCATTCACCACGTGTCAGAAAAGAAAATGTCACCTTTACACTAAGTCAATCTTGAACTAGAATTATTAACTAAAATAAAATTGAAGCTACTTCCTATACTTCTGTCTTTAAAAGAGACATTATTTATTTAAAGCCAGAGCTCCAGAAAGAGAAAGTGAGACAGACTGAGAGAAATCTTCCATACACTGGTTCACTCCTTTGACAGCCACAACAGCCAGGGCTGGGCCAGGCCAAAGCCAGGGACCAGCATGGGTCTCATGGTTGGGTGGCAGGGGTGCAAAGACTTGTGCTTTGCCTAGGCAATAATCAGGGAGCTGGGTCAGAAGTGGAGCAGCTATGACACGATGCAGCGCCCATAGGGGATGCCAGCAAGGGATGGCTTTACCTACCATGCCAGTACACTGGTGCCACTTTCTGTATTTCTTAAAGAGAATTACTACTGGCTGATCTCAGAGATAACAGACTTATAAATCATGCTTATTCTATTATGTTTAGTATACATAAAATCATTAAGTTTAATAATTTGATTCTCATACTGGATAATTCAATTTAAAAACTGAAGAAATACACCTTGAAATGCAGCCATATTTCTAGACATTATAAAACCAACAATGATGCTAAAAGGTACTAAAGTTGTGCAGATTCTTTTTTAAAATCATTCAAGTTTTGTGCCACATTGTACTGGAAATACTAGCTAAAGAAATTAGGCAAGAGCAAAAATCAAGGGCACCTAAATTGAAGAGAGGCCAAACTGTCACTTTTGGCTAACGAATGATCTTACATATAGAACACACAAACAAGACTAGTGACTCCTAATACTAACAGATAGAACTAAAAAAGGGAGAGACTGATCCAACATGGGAAGTAGGATACACAGCAGACTCATAGAATGGCAGATATCCTAATAAATCACTCTGGCCTCAGAATCAGCCCTTAAGGCATTAGGATCTGGCTCAAGAATCCCTGAGAGTATTTTAGGCATGGAAAGCCAAGACACCCTGGGGGAAAAAAAAAAAAAGAAGACATAAATGAAAGATCTCTGCGAGTGAGATACCAGTGGAAGGAACAGGGCCATCAAAGAAGGAGGTACCCTTCTCCGAAGGGAGGAGAGAACCTCCACTTTGACTATGACCCTGTCAGAACAAGATCAAAGTCGGCGAACCCTAAAGGCTTCCATAGCCTCAACAACTCATGACTATAGCCTAGGGAGATTACTGACGCCATAAACAAGAGTGTTAAATCAACTACAGTAGTCACTGTGTACTTACGGCCCATGTGGGATCTGTCCTTAATGTGTTGTCCAATATGAAGTAATGCAATAACTAGTACTAAAACAATATTTTTACACCTTGTGTCTCTGTGCGGGTGCAAACTGACAAAATCTTTACTTCGTATATACTGAATCGATCTTCTGTATATAAAGATAATTGAAAATGATTAAAAAAAATTGGAAGTTGCATAAAAAATCAATTTTAAAAAAAATATCATGTAGGATCTCTGTCCTTAATGTGCTGTACAATGTGACTTAATGCTATAACTAGTACTCAAAGAGTATATTTCACTCTGTGATGCTATGTGAGGGCAAATGGTTTAAAATCTTTACTTAACACAAACTAAACTGAGCTCCTGTATACAAAGAGAACTGAAAATGAATCTGGATGTGAATGAAAGGAGAGAGGGAGTGGGTAAGGGGGGAGGGTAGCGGTGGGGAGGGAAGATATGGGTGGGGAAGCCATTGTAATCCACAAGTTGCACCTTGGAAATTTATATTCTAAATAAAAGTTAAAAAAAAAAAAAACAAGAAAAAAGGAAAATAACTGGGAACAAATGTGACCGAAGAGGTAAAAGTCTCTACAATTGAAACTATACATCATCGTTGAAAGAAATTAAAGAGTATTTTAGTTATGGGGTTAGCATGTAATACTTGGAGTTTTATGGCTAGTTCAGTATTTCAACACATATACACTCAGCATAAATTGATCATACCAGACAATTAGCCTTCCCGGAGATCTTATTTCTTTTCAGCTTTGCCATCCTGTAGTTCAGCCTCAAATATTCCTTTCATGCAGAGCAGGCCTAGTGGTGAGGAATGTCCATGTCCCTCCAAACTTCATGTTCAATCTTCAAGGTCGATGCTACAGTATAGAGGTGGGAAATGGAGGACAAGGGCTCCACTCTCTTTCACAGGATGAGTGGGTTCATTTTTTCTAAAATAAAAAGAGTTAGATACTTACTTGAAAGTCAGAGATACAGCAAGAGAGGGGGGAAAGGGCAGAGGGAAGAGGGAGAGGGATATCTTCCAACTGCTGGTTCACTCCCCAAAGAGCCACAATTACCAGGGCTGGGTCAGGTCTGTCCTGAACTCCATTCAGATCCTCCACATGGGTGGCAGAGGCCCAAATATTTGGGCCATCTACTGCTGCTTTCCCAGGCACAGTAGCAGGGAGCTGGATTGGAAGTGGAGCACCCAGGCCTCCAATCCCATATGTGATGCTGTTGTAGCAGGGTTTAACCTGCTGGACTCCAGCATAGGCCCTAGAATACGTGACTGTCTAGAAGTGCTTGAAGGGGTGAGGTTGTGATTAAACAATCTGAGGACACCCCAGGAAGGCAAGATCTTTCCTTAAAATTTACTGGTGAGTGTTGCAATAAGATGTGGTACTTTTTTAAGGGCTATAATGCAATTTTTCCACACATGAACTTAGCTTCAATCAACCACAGCAAACCACCAGCCTTTCCATCTTACCATCTCTCCCTGAAGAGGGCACAGCAGTAGCAGAGAGGGAGCGCTTTGTAGACATCAAGTCTGCTGAAGCCCTGATTTTAGTCATCCAGCCTCCAGAACAAACACTGAGAATACATTTCTGTTCTCTTTCAATGACTCAGTACAAGAAATTTTGTAAAAGTAGCTCAGGGCTGGTGCCACGGCTCAATAGGTAATCTTCCACTTTGCGGTGCCAGCACATCAGGTTCTAGTCCTGGTCGGGGTGCCAGATTCTGTCCCAGTTGCCCCTCTTCCAGGCCAGCTCTCTGCTGTGAAGGATGGCCCAAGTGCTTGGGCCCTGCACCTGCATGGGCACCCAGGAGAGGCACCTGACTCCTGGCTTCGGATCAGCGTGGTGCACTGGCCGTGGTGGCCATTGGAGGGTGAACCAACGGTAAAGGATGACCTTTCTCTCTCTCTCTCTCACTGGCAATTCTGTCAAAAAAAAAAAAAAAAAAAGAGTAGCTCAGAAATCCTGAGACATCTGGAAGCGTCGATTTCTCTCTGCTATTCTAAGGACAATTTGAAGGAAGGAGCTCTCTCAGCTGACACTTAGATGGCCTTCCATACCTGGACTATGCCAACCCAGCTACCTTCTGATTCTCCAGGGTTTCTAACAAAAATTCCGGTGATGGTTTTAGGGAGAAAGGATGATGAGAGATCCCTTCCTCTCAGCTCTAACCATGTGAATAATGTGCCTGGTGGTGCCACAGGCAATGGAACAATTTGTCAAGATTATGAGGATGCCAGAGAAGTAGTAACATCATTCTGAGACCTACAATTCAGAGATTCAAAAACTGGACGTGTATCTTGATTACAGACAGAAGTCTTTAAAGACCTGACAGTTGTTATCACTCTTTAAAGGAGAAAAGAAAAGGCCACTGGAACATCTACATGTTTTAATGTCTCAAAATATAAATGTCAATCTATCACCAAGCAAAGTCAAAAGCTCATGGGGTCCCTGGTTTTGTTTAACTGGAAGGTTTTTGAGAAAACGCCTGAGGATTAGCTGTGGCTGTGACTGGTCCCTGCCTGTCTCTGACTTCATAAGGACCAACTGTCATGAAATAGAAAGTCATGCAAGTCCCTGCTGGACTGCCATTGGTCCATTTCTCGCTTTGACTTCATAAGGAGCCCTATGATCATATAATTCCACACGCCTATATAAGTGGCTGCGCGGCCCAGGTTTTTGTCCGCTTTACCAGGGAGCTATTTCGGTGACCTGTGTGACTTGGACCCATCTTTGTGTGCACTTGTGCTGGTTGGTGTTGGTGTGCTGTTTTGTTTGTTTGTTTGTTTCTTGTTCTGTTTGGTTTTTTCTTTTCCCCATTTTGTTTTAGTTTGGTTTTTTCTTCCTATTTCTTTTTTGGCCCATTGTGTCTTTTTTTGCAGTTTTTTTCTTTTTGGCTTCCCGCATCTGTACCTAGACAGTGCGGCTAGCTCTCTGAGAGTTAGCGTAGCTATTTAGTGTTTGTTGTTTTGGAGTTTTTCTGGTTTTTGTTTTCTGTTTTGGTTAGATAGGACTTAGTCTTGCCACTGTGTGTCATTAGGGTAGTTAGTAAAGCTAGTGTGGCACTATAGTCAGATCAGCAGGTAGTCCCCTGGTTGTCCCTTTATTTTGTTAGTTATTGTAGTTAGGGTAGCTCCTTAGTTAGTGTCTATGGACAGGAATATTAGCCAGAGCAGAGCAGAGAGTGTAGTTAGGGACACCAGCATGGAAGGCCATGAGGACCTGGATGTCGACACCAGCTGTCAGCTTGATCTCCAGTTTCTGTCAGTCCTGGGCAGGGGCAGCTTCGCCAGGGTGCTGCTGGCCTGACAGCCATCGAGTCAGCAGCTGGTGGCTGTGAAGCTGTTCAAGGAAGAGGAGAGGGACCCTTTCGGCACAAGGCGAGTGATGCAAGAGGCCAGCATCATACAGCTCCTGAGCCAGGAGAACATTATCAAGCTGCCGAAAGTGCCTTGCGTCGGTCTTTAAGTTTCAAATCCCTGGTAGCAAACACCCTGCCCCAGGGCGCTTCTGCCTAAGGATCATTAAGGTGGTATAATAGAAGTGGCTAGGACCCTTTTGCATCACAACACCTTACCCCTTGCCTGCAAAGGCTCATCTGCTCTGTACCATCTGCTCTGTACCTCAGCTATATATACACCTCCCTTTTACAATAAAGTGAGACCCTGCTTCCACTGGGCTCCACACCGCGCCTGATTATCCCCGTGTTTCGGGAAGGCTAAGTAGCGGGCGGCACACTTCCCCTCCTGGGTCAAGGCAAGCTGTGGGCAGCCTGCCTAATTCTCCAGTGGTGGCGAGGAATAGTCACCGCAGGTCACCTCGTCATTGAATGGACTTCCAAAGCTGCCTGTAAACACAGGAGGGAGCTGGAAGTCAGCTGAGGCTGCCAGCAGAGGACAGGGCCTCTCCTTTGCTACCTGGGGAAGCTGTAGATGGGATGGTTCTTAGCTAATAATCATTCCCTTCAAATCTGAAGGTAAAATCGATGCTCCCCCATACACGTCACAGAGCTCATTTGCTGTTCTGCCTCCTATCAGGGCAGACTCAGAGCTGCACTGTATTCTAGCTTATGTGTGTGGGCTGGCCATTCTTGGAGGCCTCAGGGAAATTACAGAGCAAAGTGACTCCAAGAAATCTCAAGGTCACCTACAGGAGTGACAAATGGTTCACAGTAGTCCTGATGGGATAAAACTGTGACTATGTGCAGCACAGGCATGCAGGCACTCCGTGTGAGCTCCCTGCATGCATGTAACATGGCTACCATTGTCAGAGGTGCAATGGGAACACGGTTCCTGCTGGCATGTATACCTGCCCATGTGAGACCACAATGACAAGGTCCCAAGAAGCAAGCCCTGTTGGGAGTCACAGAGGTGGCCTGGGCAATGCCCCCGGTGGGCTTGGTTCTCCCGACCTTGCTTCTGCGTTCCCTAACTGGTCAGTGCCCAGTATCCTGGCCCAAGACGTGTTTCCCTCCTAGAGAAGTCCTGAGAGGCTTTGCCATGTCCCAACTTCAGCTTCCCTGGACCCTGGGCTCCAGAGTTGAGATCGATGGTAAAGCACAACAGCTTGGAGGGGCTGGTATCTGTAGGAAGGGGCCTTTGCCAAGGCAGGTTCCAGGGCCACAAGACTGTGCATTTCCAAGAGAGGCAGCGGGGAAGACTTTCCTCTTCAGGGTACTACAAGGCTCACAGCCTACCTATCATGGTCCTGGTTCCTCCCCATCCAGCTGAGACTGTCCTTCAACCTGAGGGCAGGGCTGGGGAACCAAGAAGCAGGCAGGGACAGGGTGGCAGGTGTGTTGCCCCCATCTGCTCAACAGTGTGGATTTTCTTTATTAGCAGAAACACAACTGTGAAATCCCACTGTTGCTGTCCTTCAAATCCATGCCTGGCTCTGTCCCCTTCAGGGTAGGACTCAGCTCCTCCTCTCAGTGGAGACCTAAACTCACCTGCCCTGCTGCCCACCATCCCTCTGCACACATTGAACAGCCTTGTTTATCACAGGTACTGGGTCACCTCGGGTCCACTGCACGTGCCCTTTTCTCTCTGGGAAGCCAGCAGGCTGGGGACACCAAGCCTGAAGCTTGGATCTGCATCTGGGTCTCTCACTTGGGTGTTCACCTGCTTTCTCTCACAGTGCGTGTAGGTAGCAATGTGAAATTGAAAGCAGTGCTAGGACTGGAACCTAGGCACTGTGGTAGTTCATGTGTGCTTCTCAAGTAGGGTCTTGAGACCTGCCCTACTCACATGCACCTCTCTTGGTTTTCTTTAAACTGCAATCACTTAGAGGTGCCAATTTGATTCCCTGCTGTTCCATTTCTGACACAGCTCCCTGCTAAGGCCTGGAAAGCAGTGAATAATGGGCCAAGTCCTTGCACCCCTGTAATCACATGGGAGACTGGGAAGAAGCTCCTGGTACTTGGCTTCAGACGAGCTCAGCTCCAGCCATTGTGACCATCTGGGGAGTGGACCAGTGGATGAAAGTTGTCTCTCTCTCTCTATTTGCATCTGCCTCTCTGTAACTCTGCCTTTCAAAAAAATGTATATGTACCTAATTACAGGGTACCTTGCTATTTAAAAGAAATGTTAATGGATCCAAAAGGAGACAGAGACGCCCCTATAATCTTATAATGGAGGACTTCAATACTCCATTTTCAGCAATGTACAGAACAATCAGACAGAAAATCAGCAAGGAAACAACAACAGTTAAATGATATATAGACTAAAAACTACATAATGCATATCTACAAAATTTTTCTTCCCACCGATATAGAATACACAGTCTTATCACCAATACATAAAACATTCTCTAGGATAGGCCACATGCTAGGACATTAAAGCAGTCTCAGCAAATTTAGAAAATTGACATATACCATGCATCTTCATGGACCACAATGCAATGAAACGAGAAATCAACAACCCAAGAATCTCTAAAATGTATGTAAACACATGGAGACTCTACAATATGCTCCTAATGAACTGCGGGTCAATGAAGAAATCAAAAGAGAAATCAAACAATATCTGGAAATGAATGAAGATGACAATACATCATATTAAAATTTATGAGATTCTGCAAAAGCAGTGTGAAGAGGAAAGTTTATAGTAATTGGTACCTACATCAAGAAATTGGAAAAGCACCAAATAAATGAGCTATCAATGATACCCAAATCAATAAAGGATTAAAAGATAGAGATGAAAAGCAATGTAACAACACCACAGAAATAAAAAGAGTCATCAGAAATTACTACAATGAGCTGTATGACAACAACCGGGAAAATTAGAAGAAATGGATACATCCCTGGACACATAAAGCCTACTTTAATTGAGCCATGAAGACATACAAAATCTAAACAGACCAGTAACATGACAGAAATTAAATCAGTAATAAAGACCCTCCCAGCAAAATAAACATCAGGACTGGATGCCTTTGCTGCTGAATTCTACCACACATTTAAAGCAGAACTAACTCCAAATCTTCTAAAACTACTAGAAACAATTGGAAGGGAGTAAATCCTCCCAAACTCCTTCTATAAAGCCAGCATCACATTAAACACGAAACTTGAAGAAGATATAACAGAGGAAGTGAATTATAGACTGATTTCCCAGTTGTCCAGAGGTAGTTGCGTATTTAAGGAGATCAATACTGTCAGAAAACTGATATTAAGATAGAAGGGATGTACCCTGAGACAGTAGGTTATAAGCAAAAACTAAACTCCAAGTTGATTCCCTCTGGCTATCTTCATGCAGAGATCACATGCAGCTAAGAGGGAGAGGCAATTTACCACAGCAGGACATGCACAACCGTAGTGAGAGGAGGCTGGAGAAGGGGAGCTTTTCATCCACACTCACATAGACAACTATGTGGGCCTCAAAATCAGTAGCTGAATTTTCTCATCAAGTAGATTAGGCAAGACCTTGAATAATTACACAAAAATTTTAAGCCTGTCGCCATTCAATGACCTGTAAGTAAAGGTAACACCCTATTTTCACCTGTTTAATATGTATAGAAGATAATGCATGAAAATTAACAACAAAAAAGGTTTATATTTCATACAATTAAAAGCTAAGAAAACAAGACAAAAGCAGAAGACGGACAGGCTGATGACTGATAGTCATTAACACAACACGGGAACTTTGAATGATAAATGATGTCGAAAATCTTCCTGACAGTGATGTCCCATGCTGACGTTGGATTAAAGGGCGTGTTGAGTTCAGTCATCCCATGTTACACGCATATCCCGTATTGCATGCCTTGTTTAGTTCTCACTTGTGATGCAACTTCCTGCTAATGAACACCATTGAGGGCACTGCATTACGGTTCTGGAATTGGGGTTCTGAACACACATGTGGGAGATGAATCTGGGGCTCTTGGCCCTATGCTTTGGCCTGGCCCAGCCCCGATCTTGTAGGCATTTGGGGAGTGAGTCAGCAGAAGAAACTCTCTCTAATTCTCTCTCCCTGTCTCTCCTTCCCTTTTTCCTTCTCTCTCCCGGTTCCTCAATTATTTTTTTTAATGTATTTACTTTAAAGAGTCAAAGAAAACAGAGGTAGCAGAGGTGGCAGAGGGAGAGAGAGAGATGGAGGGAGGAGGGATGGAGGGATGAGGGAGGGAGGGAAAGAGGAGGGGAGGAGAGTGGGAGGGAGAATATCTTCGATCCATTGTCTACTTACCGAATTGCCACTACATTCAGAGTTGAAACAGGCTAAAGCCAGGATCCAGAAGCTCCATTCAGGTCTCCAATGTGGGTGCAGGGGTCCAAACACTGGTTACCTTCTGCTGCCCATACAGGAGAATTAACTGGGAGCTGGACTGAAAGTGAAGCATCTGGGACTTGAACTGGTGCCCATTAGGGATGCCAGGGCTGCAGGTGACTGCTCAACCTGCTGTGCCATAGTGTGCCAGCCAAGAACTTCTTTTAATTTCCCTTAGGTAATACAACTTCATGCATTTAATATACACAGACTTGGGACAGGCGAAGATGCTTCTTCCCCTGCCCACTTCCCTCCTGCCCATACACCAATTTTTCCTCCTCTCTCTTCATTTTCCATTCTTATTTTTACAGAGATCAATATTCAGTTAATTTTTATACTCATACGATTAAGCTTATGCCATGTAGAGGTTCCACCAAAGAATATGTGGAAGGAAGAAGTAAAGAACAAAAGCAAATAAGAGAAACTTTGTTCTCAAAAAGTGAAGGGCTGTTCAAAATCATCGCATCTGAAAGTGTCAGTTTTGCTCCTATAGATTATCTCTCATGCACTCTATTAGTTACCACAGATCAGACAGACCATGTGGTATTTGTCCTTTTATGACTCTCTTATTTCACTAAGTATAATGGTTGTCAGTTGTGTCCATTTGTTGTATATAATAAAATTTCATTATTTTTACTGCTGTGTAGTATTACATAGTGTATACATGCATCATACTTCCTTTGTCCAGTCTTCAGTTGATGTAAAATCGGGTTGATTTCATACCTTAGCTACTGTAAATTGAGCTATAATGAACATGGGGGTACAGATAATTCTTTCATATGCTGATTTCATTTCCTTTGGATAAATTCCCTTGATTGGAATGGCTTGTTCATATGGTAGGTCTATATTCAGTTTCTGAGGCATCACCATGCTGCATTCCACAGTGGCTGTGCCAGTTTGTAATCCCACTGACAGTGGATTAAATCGCCCTTTTCCCACATCCTCACCAGCATTTGCTGTTTGTTCATTTCTGTATGTGAGCTACTGTGACAGTGATGATGTGAAACTTTGCTTTGCATTTCCCTGATCCTAGTGATCCTGAGCATTTTTTCATTTGTCTACTGGCCATTTGAATTTCCTCACTTGAAAAATGTCTATTCAGTTTCTTTGCCCATTTCTTAACTGGATGCTTGGTTTTGTTTCTGTTGAGTTTCTTGAGCTCTTTATATGTTCTGGAATTTAATCTCTTGTCATTTGAATAGTGTTCCATTTGAATATTTGTCCCATTCTGTCAGCTGCCACTTCAGCTTGCTGAGTGTTTTGTGTGCAGTGCAGAAGCTTCTCAGATAGAAGTAATCCTACTTATTAATTTTGGCTTTCACTGCCTGTGCTTGTGGGATCTTCTCCAGGAAGACCAGATGGCATCGCTGCTGAATTCTGCCAGACATTCAAACAACTAAATCCAGTTCTTCTCGAGTTATTCAAAACAATTGAAAGGGGTGGAATCCTCCCAAACTCCTTCTATGAAGCCAACATTACATTAATTACTAACCCTGAAAAAGATGTAACAGAGAGAGAGAACTATAGACCAATTTCCCTGATGAACATAGACACAAAAATCCTCAACAAATTACCAGCCACTTGAATCCAGCAACACATCAGAAACATCATTCACCAGGACCTAGTTGGATTTATCACTGGCTCTACATTTGCAATCAACCAGTGAGATACATCACAGTAAAACAAAACAAAACAAAAAAGAAACAAAACTGAAGATGAAAATCAATCACATCGCTATCTCAACCGAGGACCAGAAAGCATTTGTTAAAATACAACAATTCACAATGAAAACTTTAACAAATTGGGAATAGAATGAATATGCTTCAACAGAGTCAAGGCAATTTATGACAAACCCATGGCCAGCATCCTATTGAATGGGGAGAAGCTGGAAGCATTCCCACTGAGATCCAGAATTAGACATGGATGCCCACTCTCAGCAGTGCTGTTTACAATAGTTTCGGACATTGTAGCCAGAGCCATTTGGCAAGGAAAATAAATCAAAGGATACAATTTGGGAAGGAGGAAGTCAAACTATCCCTCTTGGCAGATGATGGAATTCTAAATGTAGGGGACCCAAAGGACTTCGCTAAGAGAATATTAGAATTCACAGAACAGGTTGGTAAAATGGCTGGATATAAAATCAACACACAAAAATCAATAGCCTGGTATACAGAGACACTGCCAAAAATCCCATTCACAGTAGCTACAGGAAAAATCAAATACCTTGAAATGAGTTTAACTAAGAATGTTGACTATCTAGAGGAGAAGAAACATAAAAAATGTAAAAAAAAAAAATCGTGTATGTTCAGAAACAGCACTGTGGTGCATTATGTTAATACTCTTCCTGCACGGCCATATAGGTATCCCACATAGGTGCCGGTTCTAGTCCCAGGTGCTCCACTTCTGACACAGCCCTCTGCTCTGGCCTGGGGAAGCAGGACAAGATGGCCCAAGTGATTGGGGCACTGTACCCGTGTGGCAGACCTTGAAGAAACTCCTGGCTACTGGATTCAGATCACAGAAGCTCTGGTCATTGTGGCCATCTGGGAAGTGAACCAGCCAATGGAAGACATTCCTCTTTCTCATCCTCTAAGTGTATGTACATCTCTCAAATACACAAATAAAATCCTAAAAAAATTCTTACATGTTCATGGGTTGGAAGATTCAATATCATCCAAATGTCCATACCACCACAGACAATTAATAAGTCAATGTGTTACCAATCAATATACCAAGGAGATGCATCTCACATATAGCAGAAAATGATGCTGAAATTCATATGGAAACACAGTATTTTCCCAAAACCTAAAGGAAACTTATAGAACATAAACAAAGCTAGAGGCATACAACACTAGATTTCAAGACATACTACAGGGGAGGTATCATCAAGACTGCCTGGTACTGGTACAAAAACATATGGGCAGACACATGAAATAGAATGCGAATCCTAGAAATCAACTGTCACTTCTACAACCAAGTGGTATCTTTGACCAAGGAGCTAAAATCAATCCCTGGAGCACAGACAGTCTCTTCAACAGCAGTGCTGAGAAAACTGTACCTCCACATGCAGAAATATGAAGCAAGACCCCTACCTTACACCTTATACAAAAGTCCACTCAAAATGGATCACAGCCCTAAGTCTAACACCCGATACCATCAAACTATTAGAGCCCTTTGGGGAAACCCTTTCAGGCATTGGCATAGGAAAAGAATTCTTGGAAAACACCCCAGAGGCACAGGCAACCATAGCCAAATTTGACAAATGGGATTACATCAAACTGAGTAGCTTCTGCACTGCAAAAAACAGACTCAGCAAAGTGAAGAGGCACTGACAGGTGGTGAGAAATCATTGCCAGCTGTGCAACTATTTAGGAAGTTCAAAAGTCTCAACAAGAAAACAAACAACCCAGTTAAGAAAAGGAACATTTCTTAAACAGGCATTTTTCAAAAGCAGAAGTCTAAATGGCAAACAGACACATGGAAAAATGCACAGGATCATTACCTCTCAGGGAAATGCATATCAAAATCACAATGAGGTTTTACCACACCTCAGTTAGAATGGCTTCATACAGAAATCAACAGCCAAGAAATACTGGCGAGGATGTGGGGAAAACAGTACACTAATCCACTCTTGGTGGGAATGTATACTGGTACAGCCACTGTGGAAGACAATAGGAAGATACCTCAGAAAACTAAATATAGAACTTGGGAAGGTCTGTCTTACCCTACATTTGTAAAAAGTTACTTTTTTTCAAACACCTGCTGTTGACACTCAGAACTTGCAGTGTCAGACTCCCCAGGCCCCATTAGGACCCTCAGCACGCAGTGTTGATGAAGTTTCAGCTATCTCACAATCTGTGCCCTATTCCAAGCCACCCCCTAATTTGAAGGCCCAGTTTAGGCCCCTTGAGCACAAAACTGGCCACCCTGTAAATCTTCTCTGATTCTTGCTCTTCGGAGGCTGGCAAGACACTGCCACACTGGTGGTCTCCAGATCTGTGGTGACACACAGAGAGGGATATGCACCCATATGCCCAGAGATGTTCCATCCACTGGTTCACCACCCTAAAGCCACAATAGCCAGGCCTAGGCCAGACCAAAGCCAGGAGCCCAAAACCATATCTGGTCTCCTCTGTCAGTAGCAGAAACCCAAGTACCTGGGCCACTATCTGCCACCTCCTACGTCCATTAGCAGGAACCTGGATTGGAAGGAAAGACAAGCTGGGGCTCCAACAAGGCACTCCTCTATGGGACATGAGTTGCCCAAGTGGCTCTGTCTCTACTACTCTTATAACAAAAAGTGTTATAAGGAGCTCTTCTCATTGGTTTAAAAGGTAGATTTTTAAACCTCTGTGTGTTTCCTGTTTGATTCTTAACAGCTGAGTGGTGCGAGAAAAATTTGTCAATTACGTGTACCTCGTATTTCTCAACTTGAAAAATTGAGATAAAAAGTAAAAAAAAGATAAATGGAAACAAAAAGTAGTTCCAGGGCCCAGCATTGCAGTGCAGCAGTTTAAGTCAATGCTTGCAGTGCTGGCACAACACATAGCTGCTGGTTCAAGTCCCGGTTGCTCTGCTTTTGATCCAGCTCCTTGGTAATGCTCCCGGAAATGCAGCGGAACATGACCCAAATATTTGGGCCTCTACACCTATGCTGGAGACCTGGATGAAGCTGCTGGCTCCGGGTTTCAACCTGGCCCAGCACCGGCTTTTGAGGCCATTTGTGGCGTGAATAAACACATGGAAGATCTTTCTCTCTCTCGCTGTCTCTCCCTCTCTAATTGTGTGTGTGTGTGTAATTCTGCCTTCAAGGAAGTAAAATAAATCTTCAAGAGAATGCAAAGTGTAAGATAGATAGACATGCTGTAAAAATGGAGTGAAATCAGGTATGCAAAGCTGAAAAATGGTATTTATATACTAGCTGTCAGAATAACAGACACAAATATAATCATTATTAGTGTAATAATAGTCAACTGACTGTCATTCTAAAGTAGAAGCACAGTTTTGAATGTCACATCATAGAAATATGAAAGAAAGAAGAAATCAGAGCATTTTTGATTTAGAATCAGACTTAAACCTACCTCAAATAGCCAAGAACATGCTGTGACTGAGTTGAAAAATGAGATACAGAAATCCAAATTCATTAGTGCCTCTTTCTTGCTCTTGCTCACTCACTGATGCTTCCTTCCCCTGCCGCCACCATCATCATGGCTTTAAATACTAAACAGTTTACTACAGATTTATTCAGGGAACTTAAAATCCTATCCAAGAGAAAAAGATGTCCCGGTGGGTGCCAGTGCCACATGCCTGCCTCTGGCTTAGCATGGTCTGTGGAAGACTGGGGCACTGCTGGCCTCTGATTGTCAAGGCAATGTCGGATTAGGTGAGGCCCTTTCATTGTCAACCCCTCAGGATATATTTATATGAAATATGGGTATTCCCCCAAGAAGGACTGCTAATAAATGCATGCTTTTCATTGATAAAAGAAGCAGAAAACACATCTGCAATCTACCACTGGCTTAGACAGACACACCATCCAAAGACTGTTATTCTGGGACTTTTCCAAGAAACCTTGATGGCTGTCCCCAGACTGACAGACTTGGGCCCTACTCTGAAAATGTACAATGTTGGCAGACTTTGACACTCAAATGGAGTGAAATGTATTAGGTTTTCATTCATTTTCCTACTTCTTCCAAACTGCATTATGATACTATCTGCGGAGAACAGTTTAGCCAGGAGTACTACATTGTCATAAATGGATAGAAAAGGACTGGTGCTGTGGCGTAGCGGGTTAAGCCAATGCCCGCAGTGCCGGCATCCCATATGGGAGCTGGTTTGAGATCCAGCTGCCCCACATCTGATCCATCTCTCTGATATGGCCTGGAAAAGCTGTAGAAGATGCCCAGGTCTGTGGGCCCCTGTACCCCCGTGGGAGACCTGGAGGAAGCTCCTGGCTCCTGGCTTCAGATCGGCACAGCTCCGGCTATTAAGGCCAACAGGGGAGTGAACCAGCAGATGGAAGACTACTCCTTCTGCCTCTCCTTCTCTCTCTGTGTAACTCTTTCAAATAAATAAAAAAAAAAACAGAAAAGGATAACAAGGTCTTAAATAAATCTGATGACAGATATGTAAGTTTTAGAGTATGTTATATTTAATCAAAATATGCTATACCATTGGAAATTTCAATTACATTTTCCAAGTGACTGATCAAACATAAGGTCAGTGAGTATAGGTTAAGATTCGACATCTCTTACATAATCGGCTCATTTGAAAATCTGATGTCATTTGTCAAGTTGGTAGTTCATAAATCAACTCAATAAATATTTATTGGCTAATGTGAACAAGATATTACTAGTAATAGCCAATAATTCTTCCAAATAATTCTAGCTGGCTTGTTTAACTTTAAAATAAAATGCTCCCCACTTGGTTAAGTCATAAATTTACCTGCATTGGTTAAGAAGGGATCCCTTCTGAGTTAACAGAGATTATGGATGTTAATATGAGAATCATGTTTATTAAAATGCTATTATGCCAGGATTGAGTATTGCAGCACGTTGATTTAAGCTACCCTGTGGTACATGCGAGTGCATGTCCCATAGTGGGGTGCCTGGTTTAGTCCTCACTTCTGATGCAGCTTCCTGCTAATGCACACTATGGGGGCTGGTGTGATGGTTCTGGAACTGGGGTTCCTACCATGCACGTGGGAGACCCAGATGGGGTTCTTGGCCTTGGCCTTGCCCAGCCCCAGCTCTTGTAGGCATTTGGGGAGTGAACCAGTAGAAGAAATCTCCCTCTTTCCCTCTCTCATTCTTTCTCTACCTCCTTTCCTTCTTCCTTTTTCTCTTCCTCCTTCTTTTCTTCTTTTTTTGAAAATATTTATTTATTTGAAAGACAGAGTGGCAGGGGTTAGTGACAGAGGGAGAGTGAGAGAGAGAGTGGGGGGGGAGAATATTAATAAACCATTTTAAACATTAAGAATCATTAATACAATTAGCTTACATTTAAGGTAAATACTCATTTAAGGCTAAAATCTTCTTCTTTTTTGCTTTCTTATTTGCCTTTTAGTATGAGGGTAATTCAAAAAGTTACCATGGGGCAGATTGTTAACCTGGTGGTTAAGATGCCAGTTAAGGGACCAGAGCTGTGGTGGAGTCAGCCAAGCTTCGGCCTGCTACACCATGACCGTCCATGTCCTGGCTGCTCCTCTTCTTAGCCAACTCTCTGCTAACGGCCTGGGAAAGCAGTGGAAGTTGGTATAAGTGCTTAGGCCTGTGTGCCAGCACGGTAGACATGGAAGTAGATCCTGGCTCCTGGCTTTGGAACCACCCAGCTCCAACCGTGGCTGCCATTTGGGGAGTAAATGAGCAGAGAGAAGGCTTTTCTCTCTGTCTCTGCCTCTGTCTGTAACTCAAACTCTCAACTAAATAAATCCAATATTTTTCTTTATTCAACATGGCATTTAAGACACGTTTCACACTGGATCACCCCCATTGCCCACAATAAAGTTCCATATGTATTTTCACCAAAATATTACTTACAAAACGTATTATTTGACCACTTCTACTCTGAACAGCTATCGGGCACTCCAGAACATCTGGAAGACCAGATATTTCAAAAACTACTCGGGACTATCAACTTTACATAGCGGTGAAAAAGTGCACACAGGAAACAATAGTTGTAACACGGAGACGTCTCCTCCACATGACCAGGTTGCCCTGGAACCATCCCTCCTTCCCGTCCTCCTCACACTCCTTCGCTCCAGGACCTCGAACCTTCTGAAAGGCCACAGCTAAAGTCCCTCAGGGGTGCCCCCAAGGTGTGGCTTAAGTGAGGCCATTTATGGTCACTTCCAAAGAACGTGTCTTTCCTATGATAATTCCACTAGCAATGGGAGCTCGCAAGACATGTGATTTTTCTAAGTCCACTCTATCATATGTTGGAAAGCTCCGTCCATCCAGAAGGCCTAGATGCAGGCAAAGCGTTTTGTTGGTAAAGGCCGAGGGAAAAGCTGAGAACAGCTTGTTCCAGTTACAGCCACAGGCCTTCTAAAAGGGGCCAGCACACCTTCCTGAGGGCGGCTGGCCTCTCCAGGCAGCCTTCTCCCTGATACACCCCGTCCACCCACGCCCATGGGTACTCACCGCTCTGCTGGCCATTGTCCCGCGCGGCTCTGCTCCCTGCCTGGCCGATGAGTCCTCGGTAGTTGTCATCATCATCTGCATCCCAGGTGAGGTGTCGGCCAACTGTGACACAGCGCTCACCGCACGTCCCGGATCTGCGTGGCCACAAGGCCTGAAAGCCTGGCCGGGCCTGCGTCTGTAGACCCCGACTTCTCAGGCCCTCGAAATCATAACGTCCATCACAGAAGTAGAGTGACCGCACCGCCACCACTCAAAGGCGCAGTCTCCTGGTGCCTCAGAGCAGGAGCCTCACAGAGGCCCACGGGGTTGGGCCTGGAGTCCCAGCTGCTGGTGGGGTGCGGAGCCCTTACTCTCAGAGGTGGGGAAAGGTCTCTGAGGCAATCGCCCACGGGAGATCACTGAGGTGGGACCGGGGGGCTTCGCCGCCTCTTCAAGGCCCCGATCAGGGCCATCGATCAGTGGCAGCCAGGGCTCAGGTGTCTGCAGCCCAGATGCAATAGTCTATCTCGGAGAGCCCCGGGGCTCAAACTGCATCTGAGCTCTCGGCAGGAACTCCCACTTTGTCTCTTTTAACAGTTTTTGTGCTAAAACATATGTTGTTTAGCTGTATATATGAAATCTGCCTTCATGAAATAAAAGCTTTAAATCAAAGAAGTCTA
This sequence comes from Sylvilagus floridanus, assembly GCA_949820135.1. NCBI lineage: Eukaryota > Metazoa > Chordata > Mammalia > Lagomorpha > Leporidae > Sylvilagus > Sylvilagus floridanus. The sequence continues at coordinate 21,973,234 of OX463229.1, forward strand.
AGATGTTTGATTTCAGGAAGGTTTCAACTGCCCTTTTCTTTTCTGTTCCCGTGGGATATCTTTTCCCTTCTTTGACTTTCAGTCTCTGTGTATCACGGTAGGGGTCTTTCTCCTTGGCAGCAAATAGGTGGGTCTTGTTTCTTAGTCCATGCACAAAAATAACAATGGACAGACGATTGGAACATTATAAGAGGAAGGGAACCCTTCAGTGCACACTCACTCACGACAAACCCTGCCCCTACCTGATGCCGGCCACCACCCAGTGATGTCAGCATTCTCTCCCAGACCTCAAGATGTATGCCATTCCCATAATGTTAAACCCTCCTATGAAACGACAAACTCCTTACGTGGGTGTTAATTTTAAGTACCTAGAGACCCGATGTCTCCAGGGAGGACTGCACTTCCACCCACCACAAATGAGCCTCTAAAAAACCCACCCATGTCACAAAGTCCCCAAAGTGAATGCCTTCTCAACAAGAACACTGTGCCTTTCAAACCATTCCCTTTCCCTTTCGACCAACCCAGTGGACTTGGATAACCACCTGTAATACTTACAGAGAATCTAACATTTTACTTCCATACTGTTTTATTATTATTTATTTGACAGAGTTAGTGAGAGAGAGAAACAGAGAGAAAGGTCTTCCTTCCGTTGGTTTACCCCTGAAATGGCCGCTATGGCCGGAGCTATGCAGATCTGAAGCCAGGAGCCAGGTGCTTCCTCTGGGTCTCCCATGTGGGAGCAGGGGCCCAAGCACTTGAACCATCCTCCAATGCCTTCTCGGGCCACAACAGAGAGCTGGACTAGAAGAGGAGCAACCAGGACCAGAACCTGGTGCCCATATGGGATGCCGGCACTGCAGGCAGAGGATTAACCAAGTGAGCTACGGAGCTGGCCCCCGTACTGGTTTTAAGAGCAGCGTTTCCTAGGAGTGGTAACACAAAGCAGACTCAAACTATCTGTGTACTAATTCTGCTTTTAGCATACACCAGCAAACCACGAACATCTATGAACACTAGATGTTGTAAAGTAGGACGTGTTTGCCCTGTAAATGTACATTACTTGCACACCAAAGAAAAGAAAAATGACCCGACTAACAACACGAACCACGCTTAAACATGTCCACAGCACACGTCAGCCAAAAGCTCACTAGATTTTTTTTTCCCCACTGCTTCTTCCCTTAAAGCAGCACCAAACACAACAGTTCGTACTACTCAGACAAGGAGTGCCTGGTTCCATTTACAAAGGACTGCAATTCGTATGAATTTCACAAAAGGATAGCTACAAAATCATTATACATTACCTCTACTTTTAACATATTTTGCACACTTCTAAACACCTAGCAGGAATAGATGTTTCAAATGAGGACTTCCTTGTGTCCAGCCTATACACAGTAGTGTTGAAGAAACTATATACACGGAACGGGTTCTATCAGAAAGTGTCTTCTAAGTAGGAACCTTCACGGAGGTCTAGAGAAGACTTTGTTGCTTCCAACTCCTTCCCTCTACTGCCAACAGGTCGATGAGGGCACACTTGTCACTGCCATTTGATGTTATCTTTAATATTACTGACTAGATATTGTAAAATGAGGACTCCTTTGTCCAGTATATATGCATCATGTACATTACAGCAATGTAAATGAAATACATGTAACATATAGCACAATAGCTAAGAGCGAATGTACTAGCACACACTTGCAAACACACAGTTTGGAATCTCTTCCCACCCACTTCTCTCGACCCAATAAACAATGTACAAGAGAGTATACTCTTCACCAAAGGGACTTAACAATTCTACTGCTAAACGGTTCCTATCACTTTTTAAAACCTAACAAGAGTGGTAATCCACTGCTCCTACTTTTACACACACCAAGCACTTGTAAACATCTAGAAGTCTTGGTATCTCAGATGCAGCACTACTAAAACCTCATGGAAAATACTTAGTTCAAAGAAGGTATATGGGCTTCAATTTGTTTGCACCAAGATAAGCTTCTTTTGATTTCATTTTCCATGAACTTTCTGTAGTGCCCTGGTAAGGGCTTGCTTACCATGAACACAACACCACTAAACAAAACTGCACAAAGGTCACAATGGATAGGATCTGGGGTACTCATTAAGTATGACCAGTTTGGTCTGGAGCCAATCCCTCCTCACTTTTCTCTCTCCACTTGATCCAGTGCACAAGTACAAGCTTATGTAATGCTTAAAGATGGTTTCGCACACCAACATCCAAAAGTCATTTAGAGAGGACAAGCTTTCCTATGAATGAATTTCAATCCAAATAGATAACATATGCTAGTTTTCCTATTGTCCTACACTGGCAACCTCTTTAACATCTGCAATCTAGATGTTACAACATTAGGACTCCATTGTCCTTTATATACACTGTATACAGAGTAAAACAGAACGCAGAAAACATACAGGGAAATGGCTGAAAACATCCCAAGCAGGAACAGCTTTTGCAGTTCCTCGCCTCCACCTGCTCCAAACCATGGAACCTGCACAGATGGCACAAGGCTCACAGTGGTGCCAACAATTCCACGTCCATGAGAGGCAGCAGAGTGAAACACACTGCACAATGCACACACCCAGGAAGACAGCGCTCTGGCCTCACAAGAGGCTCCGTGGCCTGGAGCTCTATGGACTTCCTTCCTCTCTTTCAGATCCTCCTCCCACAAATCCTTCCCCAAACACAAGGTCTACCACTCAGCAGTGAGTCTGGCCACTCACCAACACCACCCCCCCTCCAACAAAAGTTTCATAGTTTCATATGCATTGAAACAAAAAGTCTATTTAGAAAATGTGTTAATCCGTTTCTTCTACTTTGAACATATATCAGACACTGCAGAACATCTAGTTAAGACTAGACATTTCAAAAAAGTACTCAGGACTGTCAACTCTAAATAGTGTGAGAAAACGCACACAGAAAAACGATAGTTGTAACAAGGACATGTCTTCTCCAATGACCAGGCCAACTAGAAGCTTCCTTCCTCCCCTTCGCTCCACTCCAGATCCTGGAAAATTCTGCAAGTCCACAGCTGCTTGTCTCTCCTGGGACACCACCAAGAGGGGAAAGCTGAGAACAGCTTGTTCCAGTGATATCCACAGGCCTTCTGAAAGGGGCCAGTACACCTTTGTTCCAAGGGCGGCCGGCCTCTCCCTGATGACACCACCATCCATGGGAGCAGAGACCGCCCGTCCATGCCCAGGGCCACTCACTGCTCTGCCGCCCGTCCTCAGGGATCTGCTCACTGCCAGGCCACTGAGTCCTCAGTGGTCATCATCCTCCTCCTCCTTGGCGTTCGACCAGGTGAGGTGTTGGGTCAACAAGGCAGCGCTCACCACAGGTCCCAGATGCACGCAGGCCCAATATCTGAAAACATGGCTGCTCTGGGGTCCTCCAGCTCCCAATGGCCACTGCGGCATGCGAGCGGCCTCATCAGCACTTCTCCAAGGTGCAGCGTCTTTGGCGACTCAGAGCGGGAGCCTCATTGAGGCTCCACGGGGTCGGTCCTGGAGCCCCAGCCATACATTTTGATATTTTTTTTATCATCATTCATTTCTGGAAATTCTTTGATTTCGTCTATGACCCACGTTTCATTGAGGAGCATGTTTTTCAGGCATCTTACGTTTGCATACATTTAATTTTGGGGGATTTCTTTCCTTTCAATTGTTTTGAATAGCTTGTGAAGAATTGAATTGTTTCTTTACATATCTGGTAGAATTCAGAATAAAGCCATCTGGTCCTGGGATTTTGTTTGTGGGAGTTCTTTCTCTGAGATTCAACCTCCCTTTTGTTCATTGGTGTGTTTAGATGTTCTATGTCTACTTTATTCAACTTAGGTAGATTGCATCTGTCCCAGAATCTATGGTATTTCTTCTAGGCTGGTATAAACCTCTTTGATGTAATTCCTCAGGATTCTGTTTAATTCTGTGGTATTTGCAATTAAGTTTTTTCAACTTTGATTATGTTATTTTGTTTTCCTCTCTTGTTTTTTTGGATATTTGGGCAAATGTTGTGTCAATGTTGTTTAATTTAATTTTATATTTTTAAAAGACTTTATTTCTTTATTTGAGAAGTAGAGTTATAGACAGTGAGAGGAAGAGACAGAGAGAAAGGTCGTCCTTCCGTTGGTTCACTCCAGAAATGGCTGCAACAGCCAGAGCTGCGCCGATCCAGAGCCAGGAGCCAGGAGCTTCCTCCAGGTCTCCCACAAGAGTGCAGGGGACTAAGCACATAGGCCATCTTCTCCTGCTTTCCCAGGCCACAAAAGAGATTACTTTTATAAACTACTGTTCATTTAGGAGCATGTTGTTCAATCTTGATGTGTTTGCACATGTTCTTCAGATGCTTGAATTGTTGGATTTGTTTTTTTGGTTTTTTTTTTTTTTTTTTTTGCAGGCTCCATCCACTTTATTTTTCTCATGTAAAAACCTATGTTGTGGCCACAGCTGGAGCCTGGGTCCTCTGCATGGACACCCTGGTGTGTGTCTTCACGAGGTGGTCGGTGAACTCCTCCTGGTAGGGAGACTTGGTGAACACGGTCTCTTTCCAGAGGTTGGGGGTCAGGTAGCTGTAGCTCTTGGAGATGGCACTGAAGGTGGCCTTGGCGAAGTTGCCGAGGGTAGCAGTGCAGCCCCGGGCTGAGGCGTAGCAGTCATCAATGCCAGCCGTCATCAGCAGCTTCTTGGGAACAGGGGCGGAGATGATCCCGGTGCCCCTGGGCACGGGGATGAGGCGCACCAGCACAGAGCCACAGCGGCTGGTCACCTTGCAGGGCACGGTGTGGGGCTTGCTGATCTTGTTCCCCCAGCAGCCTCTCCGCATGGGCACGATGTATAGCTTGGCCAGGATGATGGCCCCTCGGATGGCGGTGGCCACCTCCTTGGAGCACTTCACGCCCAGGCCGACGTGGCTGTTGTAGTCCCCGATGGCCACAAATGCCCTGATGCGGGTCCACTGGCCAGCCCGCGTCTGCTTCTGCACTGGCATGATCTTCAGTACCTCATCCTTGAGGGCGGCGCTCAGCAAGAAGTCGATGATCTCGCACTCCTTGATGGGCAGGGAGAACAGGTAGATCTCCTCCTAGGACTTGATCTTCATGCCCTTAACCAGGCGGCACAGCTTGGTGACCGGCAGCTACTCCTTGTCCTGATCAGAGAGTTGTGCGCTATGATTTTGATTTTTTTTTTTAATCTGATGTGACTTGCTTTTTGGCCTAGTGTATGACCTATTCTGGAGAAAGCTCCTTGCACTGCTGAGCAAAACATGTGTTCTTCAACTGTGTGATGAAAAGTTCTGTCCAATCAGTTAGATGCATTTTGTCCATAGCAGGGGTCCTTTGTGGTCTCTTTGTTGGTTTTCTGTCTGCGTGATCTATCCATGACGAAAGTGAGGTGCTAAAATCCTCTGTTGCACTGTGTCCCTCTTTGTCTTTTTTTTGGGGGGGGGTGTTAAATGACTGTAATTTTATCAAAGCTACTAAGTGAATTAAATGAAACTTCAAAACAAAAGAAGCAAATAACAAAGTCATCTACAGTCACAAGCGGTTGAATTCAACATGTCCTTTTAGGTCCCTTGCATACACACTCAACATCTGCTTTTATGTGGCTTTGATACAGAATGTATGGATCATGGTTTTTCACACTTCAAAAACTTTTTCACAATTCAAAATTCCTAAGTTCTATGACTATTGGATAACCAAAAATATACTGCATCAACTCAATTGAGGGAAAAATGTCACTGATTTTCTTGGGAACAAGAATTGTGTAAAAGACAAAAACAGCAACAGGCCTCTAAAAGCAAGTTTGGTACAGGTTACAATTAAGATGCTGCATTCCCGTACTGCATCACAGTGACACACACAGAGATGCTGCATACTGAGTGTTCTGTTTCTAAGAGAATGCATGATCAGATTGGTACTACCAGAATATTAGCAAGAAGGCATATTTGCATTCACTTTCTTAATGTACTACTGCAGCGCAGCCAAAAGACATGCCCATCCACCAATGGCTATCATCAACATGTAACTAGGACACCTCTTGCTTTGTACCTCCTTCTGCCCCCTTGCTGCTGGCCCAGTGAGGAATTTCTGATACTTGCTGACTGCTCAGAGGTGGTTTAACGATTCCTGATCCAGGATGTCTCTATTCTATCACTTATAACAAAAAGAGACAACTCTAACAGGAAATTTATAGTTCTATGTTGCTGACCCTTCTTGGCCGTCCCCTCTGCAACGGTGGTCACTTTGGAAGCTGGGCCAAGCGAAGGGCTTTCCAGCTTAGAGCCAGCAAGATCTGTAGCTCTGACCCAAAGTCCTTCGACTCCAGGGCAGTTCCATTTCCGGTGATCCAACTCTTGGCTGGCAGAGCTGCCAGGGCTCTTCATAAGCTGACTGCTGCTGAAGGCCTGGCTTACCACATTGAAAGCCACTGCAGTGGACTGGCCTGTTGGGTCTCCTTGAGGGAAGATCAATGGCTGTGTAAAGCAGCCATTCATTGGCCTGCCACCTATCTTTACACTGCTTCTGATGCCTAGCTTCATTTTCCTCCTGGTTTTTGTTAAAGCAGACAAGAGGATGCAGGTCAAGGGGGTGCTCTCAAGTCCCATCTCTAATCGTTGTGGCCTAAACTAGGAGTCTATAGTCACAGGCATGTCCTGATAGTGGTTTATTTTGAGGAGACAATGCCCGTGAGGAAAGCTATGTCCTTACTTAAAACGTTCTCTTCTTTTGTTTCGTCTGAAAGGGAGGTTCTGCCTGTTTATTGTGCTGATGGCAGAGTAATTCTCGCTGTGAAATTATAATTTAAGCTCTCATTTTGGCTATGCTATTACCGAGAAATGCTAGCCATCCCTTTTATAAGGTCTGAAAATCCAATTGTGCATTTTGGAGAGTCCTTCAGAATAGAATTAGTTTCCTACCTTGTAGAGAACAGAGAAAGGAGAGAACAAGTCGGGCTTAGAATAGAGAAATAAGGGAGCAAGTCCCAGATGGCTTACTGACAACAGCAGTATCAAATCAAAGCTTAGCAAGCGATTTCAACCCCTAGATAACAACTTAGGAAACATTTACCAGAAGGTCCAATGCCTTCTATAAAGTTGAAGAATACATGTATTTGGAAACATCTTTTAAATATCTAACACGGTGTAGCTTGTTTAACCAGCAAACTCAAGCACAGGCATATAAAACATTTCCAGTTTCTACCAACAGATTTAAAACATCTGATACAGAGATCCAGGTCACAGGAATCAAAATGTATCTTTGGTTAATTTTAGCTGTTTAAATTGATGGGCAACCTTTTATCTCTAAGCCAATTAAAACAACGTTCTTAATAAATAAATTTTCCCTTGCAGACATACAACATGTATACACATATAACATAAGCAGTTTCAGTAATAAGCTTTTTAAAATCTTTAACCTTTTTTTTGGTAAATTACCAATTGATTACAAAGACTTTCTTCTCTTAGTAATCTCAGTAATCCATACTTCTCTCTGTTGGTACCTGTAATACATTATTGGCTTCATCAGTTTACAGAACCACCCCCAAAGTACTGAATGCAATAGAAGTGGCTGGAAAAAGCCCTTCGGAGCCTATACAAAACTGTGGATGACAAAAGACTTTAAATAGCCATGTTTAAAATTATAAACTCATTACCCAACAAGAGGCACTTGCCTACTTCACACAGTACTTTTAAAAGCACCTGTAGGATTTTACAAAGCATTTAACCCTTTTAGGCTGTTAGAGCTTTCTGATTAAGATAACCATCATGTCTAGTAACACAAGATCATTAGACTTTTTACCTTTCATACATTTGTATCAGTAGCATTTTATATTATACAAACTTAAAGTTTAGCTCCACTTCACATCTTGACAGTACTTCTAATATAATCCAAATAGCCTGATTAGTTGGTATCTCATGTGTCCTTGACAATTTCCAGGGGGCCCATTTGGAAACTGTCAAAGTCTAAATTTTTGAAATTTTGATTTTTTGAATGACTGTCAAGGATGCCAAGAAGGCTCAACATCTAAAATACCTGGTTGAAATAGGATCCTTTAACATCACAACATAATATAGACCAAATTTTATCATGGTTACAAAGTGATCATTCAAATGTTTGAAAATAAGCACATATTTAAATAACCCATAGTTCTTGATAAAAAAATCTCAGCTGTTTTGAACAATCAGAATTTAGGAAACAAAATAGATTACTTTAACTCACTGCTTTAACAGAAGATCAGATTCTAATTTTATGTCAAAGAAAAATAGATTAATAGCTTTTCTATCCAAAATTTCTTTCTTTCATAACCTTCTGTGACTTCCACACACCCTCTTCAACTTGAAACATTCCATCATTTCCATTGCAGTCTAGAGTAAACTAGCCATCAGGATGAAGTCATCCTTACAAACTATGTCCTCTCTTTACTCAAAAGAACTCTTTCCTTCGTAATCTTCCTCACCAAGAACACTCTTTCCCTTGTAACCTTTCTTACCAAGTACACATTTCTATACTTGTGCTGTTTTCCATCTGCCAATGTCCTGGATTGACATTTTGAAATAATCTCCAAATGCAGAAAACATTTTTCAATAAGGTAACACATCACATTTCAGCCTCAGTTACTTGAAGCAGTGCTGAGCTACTTTTCATGGACAGTTGATGCCTTCACCCAATCTAAATGAGCAGTTACACCTAAATGACTTTAGATGGTGATATTGTATTATATCTCTATCTGAATTCAATTAAAATTAAAATTGCATTCATCTAAAACAAGTACTAATCCCCCACTGCTCTTTCACTGAGTACTGATTACCCAGAAACCTGTTAAAATACATTGCAAATTAAGTTCAGCATGTTACAAAGCAGTATTTTCAAAGGCAGTGATCTTCCTGGATTGAAAGATAGAAATTTCTTCAAACTCAGTGTCTAGTTACAGTTGCTTTTTTTCCTGAGAACTCCTTAGGCCCAGGAAATCATAGTCAGCCAATTGGGTCTGCCTCTGAAAAAAAGTGCAGGCAGCTGCAAGACAGTGCCCAAAGGTGAAGGTAGGGCAGAAGTTAATGCACCAAGGATAAGAAGCCCGCTGCAGTGGAAGTCAAAAGACATGATTTTCCTGTCTGGCTTGCTCATGATAAAAGGAAAGTGCCATCAGAAGGGTGGGATACCTAATTTGTTTCTCCATAAGCAGGGAGCTCAAAACGATGGGATTACCACTCCCTTGCTATGCTTCTGGTAAAACTGGAATGAGAGAGGGAGGGGCAAAAGACCAGTCGGAGGGCAAGGGCAAGGGATGGGGAGTGAAGGCATGCATCACTGATAAGATGGGCAGAGTAGAATTTGGACCAGGCTTGATTCTAAGATAAAATCAGAATTCCTGGGTGGGATGAGGAGGTACAGTGAACCGAGACGGAGAAGAGTTGGGGCTGCAAACGTGGAAGGCAGAGGTTTTGGCTCAGGCCCTTGACCTCTAGTGGAAACTTTGGATGCCAATAGGACCTGGGCTGGGAAGCAAGAAGTACACATAGAAGGTTTAAATAGAAGAAAGCAAGCTTGAACATATGGGATCTCCTTCCATTTTCCTGAACATTCACAGAAGTGATAAAGATCTTGAATGCCATCGGGCTCAAACATACCATGGTGGGGCCACTTTGATTGACTCTTAGGGTCATACATGGGCCACGCTCAATTACAGAGATAGATGAAGCATCGGTGTTTGAGGGCTGGAGCCAATTTGAGAGGGACCCTATTATGTGGGAGGCTACCAAGAGAATCTGAAGGATCGTGGAAAAAGAAAATTCCCACTGCGACCTGTAAAATCAGATCAGTGGACAGCAAGCATCCTTGAAATCCCGGCCGTCTGACTAACAAGAGAGTATGATGAAAGAAAGGAGAGAGAAGGAGAGGATAAGAGAGAGAGACAGATACAGAACCAGAAGTCAGGAGACGGAGAGAAAAGAGAGAGAGTTTTTATCATGTATTGCCGCCCTAAGACATCTGTAACATGTAGCCGCTGGAACACATGAACTTTGTCCACAATAAACATGGGTATTTGCCAAAAAGTGCACTCATACCTACTGGTCAAATCTAAAACCATTTGCTAGATGTGGAGCTACTTGTAATGAGCATTTTCCTCACCCTCGCCTACTGCCATTCCAGGGACTAAGCCTAGGACTGCAACATCTCCCTCCCAGAGGAGGGCTAGCAAGGGTCACTCCAAGAAGATAGTCCTTCCTACAAACTAACAAAAGGGGTGTTTAGATAGGGACTATCTTATTACCTCTACTTTTGACATACTTTGGACACAGGACTTATTGATCTTTAACACACAGCAGTTTCACTCAAATGCACCTATATAACGACAGACAATTGGAACATTATAACATGAGGAAGGGAACCCTTCTATGCATGCTTCCTCATGCCAACCACTGCCCCCTCATCCCGCCAGCCACCACCCAGTGACTTCAACATGCTCACCAAGACCTCAAGTTTAATGCCATTCCCCAAAATGCAACCACCCCTACAAAATAACAAACTCCTTAAACAGGTGTTAATTTTAAATACCTAGAGACCTGATGTTTCCAGGAAGTACTTCAGTTTCCCACTAACCACACAGTAGCCACCAAGAAACCCACCTGTTGTAACAAAGGCTATTCTATGCATGTCTTCTCAACAAAAACATTCTAGTCTAGAAAACTCTCCCTTCCCATCTCTACCAACCCAGTAAACAGGTCTAAATTTTTGTTATACTCAGTGGGCCTTTTAACGATTTCACGTCCCTAAGTGGTTGTAAGAACAGTGCTTCCTATGAGTTATAACACAAAGCATACTCAACATATTCGTGTACTAACTCTACTTTGTCATACACCAGCCACCTTTTTAACATTGAGATATTGTTAAGGTAGGACACGTCTGACCTTTATGTATCCATTATATACACAGCAAAGAAAAACAACATGACCAAACATGGACAATGGTTCACCTTCCCCTACTGCACACATGCTATAGGAAAAAGCCCTTGAGACTTTTTCCACCACTTCTTCCCTGAAGCAGCACCCAACACAACAGTGTGTACTACTCAGAAAAGGAGTTCATCATTCTTTTTCCAAAGGACTGTATTTCATATGAAGTTTACAATAGGATAGCTCCAAAATGTACTATGCTTTATCTCAATTTTAACATACAGTGTGCCCTTCTAAACATCCAGAAGGAATACGAGATTCAAATAGGGACTTTGTCCACTACATACACAGCAGTGTTGAAGAAACTATACACGTGGAACTGGGTATATCAAAAAGTTTCTCCCTAAGTAGGCACATCCAGGAAGGTCTAGAGAAGCTTTCGTTTCTTCCATGTCCTTCTCTCCAATACAGACAGGTAGTAGTGGGCACACTTGTCACTGTAAAGAGGTGTTACAATTTCACTCCCAAATGCCCTTTTCAGAAGACAGTCTTTCTATGAAATTTAACACAAAAGGTACAACACGTGTCAGATTATTAACACCACTTTTGTCATACATCAGCATCTCTTTAATATGCAGAGACTAGATATTGTGGAATGAGGACACCTTTGTCCAGTATATAAACAACCTCTACATTAAAGCAATGTTAAATGAAATGCATGTAACATATAGGGCAAAAGGTAAGCTCATATGCTATAGTATATACTAGCAAAACACATTTTGGAGTATCTTCCAGCCAACCTCCCAAAATCAAATGAAAAAGTAAAACAGACTATAACCTTCATAAAAGTAGCTTAGCAATTCCACGTCCAAACATTTCCTATCACTTTTTAAAAGCTACTTATTACAAAAGGGGAAATCCACTGCTCCACTTTTACATACACAAAACATTTCTAACCATAGAGAATACTCAATATTTCATACACAGCTCTTCTAAAACTTCATGGAAAGTACGTATTACAAAGAAGCTATATGGGGTAAAATTGCACCAAGATAAACATTTTTATATACATTATCCATGAACTTTCTGTGGTAATCTCAGATCAGAACTTGCCCACTGAGAGCACAACACCATTAAACAAATGTGCTCAAAAGTCACAATGGTTAGGATCGGAGGTATCTTCTAAATATATCCATTTTGGTCAGGAACCACTGCTTCCTCACTTGCCTCTCAACCTTCTATCCAGTGCACAAACAGAAGGCAATGCAATGCTTAGAAATGGCTAAACCAACTGACAATCAAAAGTGATTTACAGAGGACAAGCTTTAGTATGAATTTCAACACACATACATTAAAAATGCTAGTTTTGCTAACTACTCTGTTTTCCAGTGGAAACCTCTTTAACATCTAGAAAATAGATTTAAAAATTAGGACTCAGGTGTCCATTATATAAACTATACACATAGTAAAATAAAATGCAAAAAACATACAGAAAAATGACTGGAAACATCCCAATTAGGAACACACCAGCATAATACCTTTTGCAGTTCCTCCTCATCTACCTGCTTCAAACCACGGAACAAGCACAGGTGGTACCAGGCTCACAGAGCTGGATTACTATTCCATTCCAAGAGAAGCATTTCATCGGTGTTACCAAAAAAAGACACATAGCGATTTCACTTCTACAATTAACTTAGGTCAGGACTTCTTAACACCCAGAATAGACTAGATGTTTCCTAGTAAGGACTTCTCTGTTCGCTATACACAAAACAGCTGTGGCCCGGAAAGACAATGGAGGATGGCCCAAGTGCTTGGGCCCCTTGCACCCACATGGGAGATTGGGAGGAAGCACCTGGCTCCTGGCTTCCGATTGGCGGAGTTCCGGCCATAGCAGCCATTTAGGGGGGGTGAACCAACGGAAGGAAGACCTCTCTCTCTCTCTCACTGCCTAATTCTATCTGAGAAAGAAAAGATTAGAAAAGAAAAGAAAAGATTAGAAAATAAAAGAGTCTTAAACTGCACAAAACTAACTATAGTTAGAATTGAATGTGTCTTCAAAATGTGAACATTCTGGCCCAGAACCCTTCCCTCCTTCGCCATCTCAGGGAGCTAGAATGCTCCAATTTTCCAAAGACAGTCTTTCCGAGGATTCATAATATAAAATGCACAAATTAGTTCAAGTAACTCTACTTATGTTATAGAGTGGAAACCTGTCTCACAGCTACCTGGGCTACATGCTGTAAACCAGGACTCACTGGTCCTCTGTATACACTCTATACACGGCAGAGTGAAACAAAAAGCACACACCCAGGGGATGTGTCTGTCTGGCCTCACTAGAAGCACCCTGGCGTGGAGCTCTTTGGACTTCCTTCCTCTCTTCCACCCCCTCCTCCTCCCACAAACTAGTGCCCAAACACAATGTCTAATGCTCAGGACTGAGTCTTGCCACACATCACCTCCACCCGCGAAACAAAGTTTCCTATGAATTTTCACCAAGAGATTATTTACAACAGGTGTTATAGTAATACTTCACGCTGAGCATATATCTGACACACCAAACCATCTAGGAAGACTAGATATTTCAAAAAAGTACTAAGCACTATCAGCTTTACATAGAGGAGAGAAAACGCACACAGAAAACAATGGTTGTTACACGAAGATGTCTTCTAAACATGACCAGGCTGGCCTAGAACCCTCCCTCTTCCCTTCCTGGATGCAAGAAAAGACGTTTTGTCTATAAAGGCCGAGGGGAAAGCTGAGAACAGCTTGTTCCAGTTATAGCCACAGGCCTTCTGAAAGGGGCCAGCACACCTTCCCAAAGGCGGCTGGCCTCTCGGGGAGGCCTTATCCCTGATGACACGATGGTCCGCGGGAGCCGAGACTGCCTGCCCATGCCCCTGCCCATGCCCACGCCCATGGCCCATGGCCACTCACCGCTCTGCTGACCGTCGTCCCGCGGGGCTCTGCTCTCTGCCAGGCCACTGAGTCCTCAGTGGTCATCCTCATCCTCGTCGTCTTTGGACCAGGTGAGGTGTCAACCAACTGGGACACAGCGCTCACCACAGGTCCCGCATCTGCGTGGCCCAAGGACTGAAAACATGGCCGCACATGCTTCTGTAGACCCTTCTCGGGCCCTCCAGCTCCCAAAGGCCGCCACGGCATTCCAGCGGCCTCGGAGCATCGGAGCAGGAGCCTCACAGACGCCCAGGGGTGGGGGGGGTACCAGTGGGCCTTGAGCCCCAGGCGCTGGTGGTGTGCGGAGCCCTTACTCGTGCAAGTGGGGTCTGCACTCTAAGGTGGTCGCCCACGGGAGATCACTGAGGTGGGCCCAGGGGGCTTTGCAGTCTCTTCAAGGCCCCAATCAGGCCCATGGATCAGTGGCAGCACGGGCTCAGGTGTCTGCAGACCCCTGCCTTCTGGGGCCCTCCAGCGCCTACTGGCCACCAAGGCAGTCGAGCGGCCTCACTGGCACCACTCAAAGGCCCAGCATCTTTGGCGCCTCAGAGCATGAGCCCCACAGAAGCCCCTCAGGGTTGTTCATCGAGCCCCAGGTGCTGGTGGTGTCCGGAGCCCTTACTCCTGGAGGCCGGCTCTGCACTCTGAGGCGATCGCCCACGGGAGATCACTCATGTGGGCCCAGGGGGCTTCGCTGCCTCTTCAAGGCCCCGGTCAGGGCCGTCCATCAGTGGCAGCCAGGGTTCAGGAGTCTGTAGGCCAGATGCCATAATCTGTCCCTGAGGGCCCCAGGAGAACAAATCGCATCTGAGTTCTCTGCAGGAAGTCCTTCTCTCTCTCCTGGAACAGTTTTTGTGCCAAAGTATATGCTGTTTCTCTGTACACAGGAAATTTGCAATCATCAAAAAAAAAAAAAACCTTCAACGAAAAAGTCTATGTTGTTTGACACTAGGAAGGCTTCACCTGACCTTTTCTTTTTAGTTCCCATGGACTTTTTCTCTTCTTTCACTTTCAGTCTCTTTGTATCGTGGTGGGGGTTTGTCTCCTTGGCAGCACAAGGATGGGCCTTCCCGAGGGCGGCCGGCCTCTCCCGGATGATACCCCCATCTGCGGAGCCGTGACCGCCCGCCCATGCCCACGCCCACTCACCGCTGCGCGGCCCACCGTCCGCGGGGCTCTGCTCCCAACGGGGCCGCTGAGTCCCCGGAGGTCGTCGTCTTCCTCCTCGTCCGCTGAGTCCTCAGTGGTTGTCCGCTGAGTCCTCGGTGGTCGCCGTCTTCCTCCTCGTCCGCTGAGTCCTCGGTGCCTTTCCGCTAAGTCCTAGGTGGTCGTCTTCTTCCTTCTCGTCCGATGAGTCCTCGGTGCTGGTCGTCTTCCTCCTCGTCGTCATCCTTGTCGTCGTCTTCGGAACAGGTGAGGCTTACACCAACCAGACACAGCGCACAACTCAGGTCCCGGATGTGCGCAGGCCCAGTGCCCAAAAACAGGGCTGCGCAGGCGGCCCTACCCAGGTCCCGGATGTGCGCAGGCCCAGTGCCCAAAAACAGGGCTGCGCAGGCGCCCGTAGGCCCCCGCCTAAGAAAATAGGGCCTGAATTAGGTGTCTACCGCTCCCGCCTAAGTAAACAGGGCCTGAAAATTAGGTGTCTAAGTCCCCCGCCTTCCTCAACAGGGCCTGAGAATTAGGTGTCTACGGCCGCATTTTCGAAGTTTACTCTGCTGTCAGTAAGCTCTGTCCATCTAGAAGGCCTGGATGCAGGCACGTCGGTTTGCTTGTAAAGGCCGAAGGGAATGCTGAGAACAGCTTTCTCTTATTCTACACACAGGCCTTCTGAAAGGGGCCAGCACACCTTCCCGAGGGCGGCCGGCCTCTCCCCGATGATACCCCCACCCGCCGGAGCCGTGACCGCCCGCCCATGCCCACGGCCACTCACCGCTGCGCTGCCCATCGTCCCGCGGGGCTCTGCTCCCAACGGGGCCGCTGAGTCCCCGGAGGTCGTCGCCTTGCTCCTCGTCCTCTGAGTCCTCGGTGGTTGTCCGCTGAGTCCTCGCTGGTCGTATGCGGAGTCCTCGGTGGTCGTCCGCTGAGCCCTGGACAGATGGACAGCCCCCTCAAAAAGTTGCATAGCCAAAAAAGTACAATCTACATAATATGAATATTGTGTAGGATATGAATATGGATATTCATGTAGGATATGGATCTTCTTTGGGTCCAGCTTAGAGGCCAAGGAATTTCTCAGACTTTGGGGTGAGATGGGTTCAAGTGTCCCAGCAGCAAAAGTGTTTTGGAACAGTCTCACACCCACTCAGAAGAGCTGAATCTGGGTTCTGATGTTCATAACATTATGCTCAGTTCCATCACAGTCATAGCCCAGTGTGGCAGTGATTGCTGCAGATCAAGCCTTCTTTGTTTTCTTCCAGAGAGCAAGGTTACCTGCATGGTGCTACGTAGGTATGCTGCCTGCCTGGAAGTAGGGTAGTTGGAAGATTCTTTGCCCCAAGAACTTTGGCTTCTGTTTTCTCATCAGCCAGGACCACCTTCCATTCGATTTGAGTCTTCTTCCCACTATTGGCATGATGTACAAGTTCTTCCATACAAATTCTGATTCCCCAAAATTGAATTTTAACCTTGAAATATGTCCAAGTTCAGGTTCATCCTCTTATTTGTCACTCTCCAGTTCTTCTTCAAACCAAGAATGTGACACTCTTTGAGTGAATTTAATAATGAATATATGTTTAATAAAGTCTCAAAAGTTATCCTGGTCCTATAGCTGTTGCTAGGTTGTATTACTTTTATTATATTATTTTTTTTAAAGTCAAGCTGGATTGCTCCCTGAGTGCTGGGTTTGTTTCAATAAGCATTCTGACCATTTGTGTTGAAACTCACAGAGTTACTGTTCATTAAGCATTTCTTTAATAATTCATGCCAAGCTCAGGATGACCTGGCTTTCTTTTTGTGGTTGTAACATTTGAAACAATTCAACAAAATATAAATAGTGGGTGATTGCAGTAGACACTTTATTTGAAATCTAGTCACTCAGTGATGAATACCCAAGATTCTGCATAATTTCTTTACAACAGAGAATTCATAAATAAGCCTGTTGCAGCTGACAGTGACGATGGCTGTGCACACTCAGAATATTCTGGCAAAAGTCATACTGAACCAGAAAGTGATCATAAATTTTAAAATTGTAGACTGGTTTGCATTTCCATTTTTATGCAAATTCAAAACCAAAATTATGCAAATATCCCTTTGAGGAACTACTGGGCTGTTGTCTAGGAAGCACATTTTTTCTTTCCTCATGGGGGAAATGGTGTCTTGCCAAAAGCTTAAGTAATTCTTGAGGCTAGATGTGTGTGGGGGTGTATGACAGAGTGTGTGTGTGTGTGTGTGTGTGTGTGTGCATGTTATAGAGTACTCTGAAGATGATTTGAGGAAATAGGAAGTAAATTTGCTCTTTAGGTAGTGCACATATGGAAATATGGCCAGAAAATATTAATAGGAGGTTTTGCCAGCAGAAGTTGAAAAAAGAGAGCAGAACATCATTCTGTCTCTCTCTCTTCAGGTGTGATGATATTCTATAAAATATGAAGAGAAAAATGTTAGTTTTGAGTAAACACAGCATATATTGTTTTTCTAGAAAGACTTCAGGGAAAACAGTGCAGGCAGGAGGCATGTGCACTATGCTGTATAATCCCAGGGATATGCTGTCTGCAGAGTTTTAGGGATAAAGAATGCTTTCAAAGCCTTTCTACCTGCTGAAAAACCACTTCCAGGAGAAACAGAATATGTGCATAGCTCCACATTGCCTTCTCCCAATATCTGCTTAGCACACTAGTGAGTTTAACAAATGTCCACACATTGCTGATGCTCAGCCTGCAGGAAGTGAGACTTCATCCATCTCATCCTTGGCTGTACTTGGCAGTTCTCACCTAACAACCAGGAGATGAGAAGAGACAAGCACGGTGTTACCAGGGAGGAACCCTGCCTGCACCACTTACTGAGATCAGCCACTGACAACACATTACGTTGGCATTAGCAACCACGGCTAGGATGTTGTCACCCATCTGGGTTCTACATCAAAAGGTCTTTATCAGTCTGACCATAAGAATCACCAGGCAAATTTAGACTTGCTTTTATTGTTTAAAAATGGCAAGGTTGGAACCAGCATTTGATGCAACAGTTAAGATACTGCTTGGGACAACTGCATATGATGCTGGAGTGCTTGAGTTGGGGTTCCGGCTCCTCTTTGTGTTTCCTACTAATGAGCACTCTGGAAGGCAGCAAGTGGTGGCTGAACACAGTTGGGTCCTTGCCACCCATGTGGGAGACTCAGATGACCTTTAGCTGCAACTGGATCCTGGCACAGAAAGACAGCAATACTGGAAGAATTTTCTAAATCAAAATAAAGCCTGTTATTTTAAAAACGAATACTTACTAAGTAAATACTGCAGCAACAACAAGCTAGAGTAATATACATTATCACTTTAAGAACAAAGAAAACTATATAGAAAAATATGTGAATATCCTTTAATGTATTTATTTGTAAGTAACTAGCTTTTTTTAAAAAAATATTTTTTAAATTTGACATTTTCTTTGTAGTTTCAGGGTATTTCCCTTATTATATTATTTATATATGTTTAATGGAAACCACTGTGATTTCTCTCTCACTCATCTCTGAACAAGTTGGCATAGAAGTTGACAGAGTGGATTGATGACTCTTGATCTCTGCCTCTCACTTGCTTACTAATGGAATTAGTTCTAAGACACTAAAGAAAAATCCAGGCAAGCTGTAAGAGACTCACCAGCAAGGCAAAGAAAAGCACATATTTCACAGGTGCTGTACTCTTTTCCTTATTTTCCCTCAAAGATTGTCTTTCATGTGATTAGTTTACCTCTGAGACATATCCTCCCTCAGAATTAGTGTGCTTCGCTTTTACTTAATGATTATCACATAATTGGAGCATCATGAAGGTTGATGGACTCTAGAAGTTTGGTTGACACTGCTGGAGATGATTAGGCTAGCATAGAAGCATAAAGTCTTCTTTCAGATCACAACAGGCTAGGCTTGCATAGAAGCATAAATGCCCACCTGTGATGACATTAAACTAGACATGAGTACAGAGACCTCTCTTCTGTACAATCACCTCCAGGCTCTCATGGTCGGGTGCACAGCCAGGTGGGCTGGGCTTGGCCACAGGCTCACTGCACTACTGGTCAACATCAATGTGCCAAGTGACAAGGAATGCTCCCAATGTCACATCTCATCTTACACATCTGACTTCAAAGAAACATTAAGTAAAATACCCATGTGTGATGGAATATGCTTCCCAAAACATGTTTCAGTATAACTTAGATCTATGATTAGGAGCAGAAAATTTATTTCTCATAAAACACTTTTAAATCATTTCTTCTTACTGAAGCTACATTGCTCTCACTTTCACCTGCATGAAATTGTGTGAGAAGAGAATACATTCTTATTCCCAGATTAAACCTGTGGAGCCAAGACAATTGGAGATAAGATTAAATCTGCATGTAAATGATCTTTAAAAAGCTTATAAATTAGAGCTTTTAAGTGCTCCACATCATTAATAGAAAATATTTCTATTTTGTGATCTAGACCCGTCTGTCATGAGGACAGGCAAGCTTGTCCTTGTGGTTTGCTGTCATATCCTCAGCTATCAGAATACTATCAAAATATCACGCGTTTCTTTTTTTAACATGTATTTATTTATTCGAAAGGCAGAGTGACAAAGAGGCAGAGTCAGAAAGAGAGAGCTCTTCCATCCACTGGTTCACTCCTTAGATTTTTGCAACAGCCAGAGCTGAGCAATCAGAAGCCAGGAGCCAGGGGCTTCTTCCAGGTCTCGCACGTGGATGCAGGGACTTGGGCCATCTTCCACTGCTTTCCCAGGCCATAGCAGAGAGCTGGATTGGAAGTGGAACAGCTAGGACTTCAACTTTCACCCATATGGAGTGCTGGCACTGCAGCTTTACCCTCTACACCTCAGCAACAGCCCCATCATGAGTTCTTAATACACATCTGTTGAATAAGTTCACACACTTTTTTTAAAATTCAGTACTATATCATATATTTTCAAAGCCCTTGTGTACTCTTGGAAACTATAGGTTTTGAATATCTGAACACACTTCTTTAGTCAGTTATATCATACTTTTTTGACACAATCCCATATTTTTGGATATTTAGTTTGTTTTTTATTTTATCCTAATATAAATTCTATGACATTGACCATTCTTGTTCACCCACATGTGCTACTTTGATTTCCTTAAAATGAGTGTGACAAAGTGACTTTGCTGGTTCAAAGTATATGGTAGTTTTAATATATTGCCTATTTTATCTAGAAATGTCTTTCCAGTTTAAATATCCATCAGGGTCATATGTCCGTCTCATTTTCAATTTTTCTCCCTAAAAGTATCAAAGTTCTAGAAAATGCTTTATAATTTGATAAATAAAAGCACATTCCATGGACTCTGGACAAGTGCCTGTGAGAATGTGGATGAGAGCTGGTTGTTGCAGTGGGCTCACGTGCCTCCCTCACCTGGAGGTCACGCGTTTTCCTTGGTGTTCCAGCAGGGCTGACCACTGAGCACAAGGCCTGTGTGACAGAGCTTTAGCTGCTGTGACCACCCTTCCCCACAGCTCCAGCTACTGCAGAATACTGTGTCAGTTAGGGAGTGCCATCTAGAGACAGGAATGATGATTATAATTTCTCTCATTACACAGATTCGTATTTCCGAAAGAACAACTATTAAACAAATCATGTTAGATAATCGGGTCAAAACTAAGTACTATATATGCCCAGAAATGTCTCCAAATACTCTATAAAAAAAGAATATAGAAAAGTAAGATTTTTAACAAGATTATTTTGGCAGTTGTAAAGAGGTAGAAAAATATTCTATCTAGTAAGACCATCATCCTTTAGCAGAAGTTATAAATTGTATTTTTGTAAAAAATGTAATTTGATTAACAGCTTTGCTTTGTATGTAATTGCTTTTTTGCCTTCCCCTTCCTTTCTTAGAGTAATTTTCCTCCCAATGGGTGTGGCCAAGAGACAGACAAGGCTCAGCTTCCCACTCAGAAGCCTGGAAGTACACATGGTTTATTTTCCCACTTGCTTTGATGACACCAAGGGTGAAACCTGTGGTAGGAGCCCAACCTGGATCTTTGCACTCAGGACCTGATCTTAGGGGGCTGGGGTGAGTTGCCCTAGAGGATTAGCCTTGGCTGCAGTCATGACTTCTGCAAGATGATCTCATTCCCAGTGGCGACAGTGGTGACAGTCACTGCACTGTTACTGGGCACAATTATGGGTCCACAGGTCCAGGCTTGAAAACAATGCTTGTCTCCCCAAGGAATGCCTAGGCTGTTTGATGAACTTCTTCAGAGTCTTGCAGTCATGTCCTTCTCAATTTTAAATAGATGGAAACAGTGTCTATTGTAGCTGCTAAAGACTTAAATAGTCTCTAACCTAAAATTAAAATAATTAATCATGCAGATATGACAGATGACGGAAGGTGTGTGTCTCTGATGAGTAGTTTCACTTAATAGGTTAATTGCCCTAAGACAGCTTTGGTAAGTAGGGTAGGGAAATAGGATATCATGCTACAAAGATTAATTGCAATGATAGTTGAAAGTCATAAAAATAATGACTTAGGGTTGGTAGTTTTACTAATGGAAGTTATTTTGAAGCTTTGATAGGCATTCTACTGACATTTATGTGTGTGCATACAGGAGGCGGGAGATGGGAATTATCACTTCAACTTACTTCTAAAACACATGTTTACCATATGTCTTATGCCACCAAGAGTTTACCACTTTATGGATAGAGTGAGACCCTCTTATAGCAACACTGACACTGGAAATGCATTCGTTTCATTTATTGACACTCTATGGAGTGTTTAGTAGTTCAGCATCTCTGCCTTCATTTGAAATGTGGACTTTAATCATCTAGGTTATTTGTACTTGCAGTTCATATAACTCTGTTTCACTGTTTTTAAGTTGGGATTTTTAATGTTTTTTTGTTTGTTTGAGAGCCAAAGCGACAGAGAAAGATATAAAAAGAGACAACTCTGCTGGTTTACTCCCCAAACACCCACAACACGTAGAGACTGGCAGAGTGAAAGGCAGTGGCCAGGTCAGCTCTCTGCTGTGGCCCGGGAGTGCAGTGGAGGATGGCCCAAGTGCTTGGGCCCTGCACCCCAGGGGAGACCAGGATAAGCACCTGGCTCCTGCCATCGGATCAGCGCAGTGCACCAGCCACAGCGAGCCGGCTGCAGTGGCCATTGGAGGGTGAACCAACGGCAAAGGAAGACCTTTCTCTCTGTCCTTCTCTCACTGTCCACTCTGCCTGTCAAAAATAAAAAATAAAAAAATAAAAAAAAAGAAAGGCAGTGGCCAGGAACTCAGTCTGGGCCTCTCACACTGGTGGCAGGAACCCAATTACTTGAGCCATCACCTGCTGACCACAATGTCTGCATTGACCAGAGCTAGAGTCCAAAGCCAGAGCTATGAATCAAAGCCAGGTACACCAATGTGGGGCATAGGTGTTTTAACTGATACCTTAGCTGTTAGGCCACACACCTGACTCTCTCTCTCTGCTGTCTGCTTTTTTCAGTTTACTTATTTATTTTTATTTGAAAAAAATATATATATATACATAAAAGAGAGAGAGAGAGAGTATATATGTGTATGTGTATGTGTGAGTGTGAAAGGGAGAGAGAGAGATTTTCCATGTGCTGGATCATACCTCACCCCTTTCAAATGCCTGCAGTGGTTAGGGCTGGGCCAGGCCAAAGCCAGGAGTCAGGAACTCCACTTGGGTCTCCCACATGAAGGGACTCAGGTGCTTGAGCCAGCATCTGCTGCTTCCCAGGTGCATTACCAGGAAGCTGCATCAGAATCACTGGAAGGACTTGATCCCTGTCACTCAGACATGGAATGCCACCAACCCAGATGACAGCTAAACTCGCAGGACCACAGTGACCACAATGTCCCTGCTCACTGCAGTCTAAATAACAGATTTGCACCCACGCTTCTTCCTGGAGAAGTGTTACTCTTAGCATCCATCATTTGATGAGATGACATTAGTCTAAAAATATTTCTGTTCTCTGTTGGATAAATCAACATGGACTCATTTATGGAGATCCTTCTATCAGGGTTTCTGAGACAAGGATCTGTTCAAAAGGACAGATTATCATAGAGATTCTTCTGCACCTCATGAGAAAGCACACGGCAAGAGACATGGTATTTATAGCAATCCTTCCCAGATAAGAAATTCCTTCCGTTTTTTTGACTGATAAAGTCTTCAATTTGTCAAAAAGTTCATTTGTCACTGCAGGAGAGAAGTTCTTACTGATAGTTAATAAGGTCTCTTTAGAATAGATCTTACAGTTTTTGTCAGACTCTAATATTTTATTTTTTTCTGTTTAATCTGCTATTTTTGAAGTAGTTTCTGGAAGATTATGCCCTACTAAATCTAGTTTTTAGTTCTCCATTTATCATGTAATTAAAAATTGTTATTTGTTAACTTGTTTATGCTTTGAAAGATACTGAGCCAAGTGTCTTATATATGCTACTTAATTTTTGGAAAATGTATGCACAATATCACATTCATTTAGATAGAAGAAAAAAGAAATCAAGGAAATGATGTGTGCTTTAAAAATTTGTTACAGGGTCATTGCTGTGGCATGGTGGATAAAGCCATATGGGCACCAGTTCGAGTCCAGCTGCTCTACTTCTGATCTAGCACTCTGCTATGGCCTGGGAAAGCAGTAGAAGATGGCTTAAATCCTTAGGCCCCTGCACCCACCTGGGAGACCTGGAAGAAACTCCTGATTCCTGGCTTCAGATCAGTACAGCTCTGGTTGTTACCGTCATCTGGGGAGTGAACCAGTAGATGGAAGACCCCCCTCTCTCTGCCTCTTGCAATTCTGCCTTTCAAATAAGTAAATAAATCTTTAAAAAAATAAGTAAAAATTTGTTCCATTGGCATTATATTATGTTGATTTCCTCCAATAATCAGTGAAATTAACTGATAGTTTTAGGAGGCTGTGAGGAAAGTAATAGTGGCATACTGGCAAAAGTCAGGTATTGAAATGAATGTAACATCAGATGTGTGATTTATGGCCACAGTCAGCAGCCATCCTACAGAAAATGCTGCCACGTGTATCTTATTTTCTGTCCATGTTCAAAATATTCTATTATCCACTAATTGAATTTCAGTCTTAAGCCTTATGTCTGAGTTATTCATATTGCATACCAATTTAGTCTTTTTATTTTTAGAGATTTATTTTATTTATTTGAAATAGCCACAGAGAGAGAAGGAGAGGCACAGAGAAAGTGAGATCTTCCATTTGCTGCTTTATTTCTCAAGTGGCTGCAATGGCCAGGGTTTATCCAGGCCCAAGCCAGGAACCCTGACCTTCATTTGGATCTCCCACATGTGTGGCAGGGGTGGAAGCACTTGGAATATCCTCTGTTGTTTTCCTAGGTGCATTAGCAGTGCACTATATTGAAAATGTAACAGCCAGGACTTGAACTGGTCTCCTATATGGGATGCTGGCATTCCAAGCAGCAGCTCAACCCACTTTATCTCAATGATGGTCCCCAATCTACTTCCTTTAGCTAGGTATCATTAAGTTCATATGTGGCCTTTTTCATTTTCATGCATAACACACAGATCACTTGTTTTTTTCTCAAAATGAGCTCAGTCACTTGGATTAGGTGATATTGGCATCCTCCATCCTCCCCTTTCAGTAACTTATTCTAAATGTACATGGAAATCCTTTGTAATCAACTGGAACTGATCTTCTGAAAAGTCTGAATTATATTCTTTCAGGCCTTCATCAGGGTCAGAACCAAGCTTAGCTATTTATGTATTTCCTTCTCTCAAACTAAGTATTAAATTCATCCTTTAACCTCTTAACATTTTCTCTTAGGATTTGTCACTGAGGAATTAGAGTTTGCATCCTATTCTTTGGAAGCTATAGTTTTCTCCAGAAACTACAAAGATATTAGAATACATTTGTAAATATTCACAGTTTTAGAGTCCTGGGAAAATACAAATTCAGGTCTCTAGGGGCCAGCCATGGGTGTAGTGGGTAAAGCTGCTTCCTGCAGTGTCAACATTCCATTTGAGTGCTCCTTTGAGTTCTGGCTGCTCCACTTCTGTTCTGGCTCCCTGTTAATGCACCTGGGAAAACAGTAGAGGATAACCTAAGTACTTGGAGCCTGGAACCCATGTGGGAAACCCAGAAGAAGTTTTCAGCTTCTGGCTTTGGATCAGCCCAGCTCTGGCCATTGTGTCCATATGGGGAATGAACCAGCAGATGTAAGATCCACCCCCCCCCCCATACACACACCCCTCTGCTTTTCAAATAATAAATAAGTAAATCTTTAAAAAAATGTTCAGGCCTCCAAACAGAGGTGTCCTCTCTCTTCCAAGGCATAGGACACCTATCCCTTGTGTATATGCATGTGAACAGCCCAACCCATGCACCTCACCTCCACCGACATCCTCCTCCATCACTAGCACATCACTTGACTGCTTTGTAAATCTCCAGGCAGCACACTAAGAGTGAAGCTTGTTTTCTCAAGGGCCTACCAGAAACACAAGTTTTTACAAAACCTGCAAGTAAGCTAATGGCCATGTGGAAAAGGAAATCGAGGTTCCTGGGTACCTAGAGTGTGTCCCAGCAGAGAAAGGACCTCTGATTGGGTGTGTGCTCCTGGACCTGCCTTCTTCCCACACTGTGCAGAGAGTATGGTTTGTTGGTCTCTCCTAAGGCACCATGGAGCCAGTGAGCATCTCAGGAACAAGGTGCAGCACTGATTTTGACATCATTATTTTTTGAGTTAGCGCTACATGTAATTTATACCTTCTATCTCCCCATTTCTGTTGTGTGTCCACATGGATGTGTTTTGTGAATTATTTTAAGTAAAATTTATTTTGTAACATGCCTTGACTTCCCCTGCTCTACAATTATGCAATAAGACACATAGCTTCATCTGCCTCTACCTGGGTCTTTTGAACTGAAAACAACCCCCAGGCTTTGTACTTGGCTAATTTGCTTAACAAATGAGAGCCTTCCTTTCCTCATCTACTCACTATGGTAATCAATACTATTATTGGAAGACAATGGGTGACCTCTTCCATATATTCAGCACCAAGCAGAGTTTATTATTTAATTCAAAGCTTTTAATGAGTATTTCACACAACATAAAGAAATATTGGTTCAGCTTTCACCATGGAAATATTCCCATTCATGTCAGTGAGACAGTTCTCAGTAAACTGAGGGCATGTTGACTTTGTGGAAAACACTGGTTCAAAAAAAAAAAAAAAAAAAACACTGGTCATTAGCATGGAAGCAACCAAAGACCCCAAATTAGAATCTTTCTCCTGGCCGGCGCCGTGGCTTAACAGGCTAATCCTCCGCCTTGCGGCGCCGGCACACCGGGTTCTAGTCCTGGTCGGGGCGCCGGATTCTGTCCCGGTTGCCCCTCTTCCAGGCCAGCTCTCTGCTGTGGCCCGGGAGTGCAGTGGAGGATGGCCCAGGTGCTTGGGCCCTGCACCCCATGGGAGACCAGGAAAAGCACCTAGCACCTGGCTCCTGCCATCGGACGAACGCGGTGCGCCGGTTACGGCGCGCCAGCCGTGGCGGCCATTGGAGGGTGAACCAACGGCAAAGGAAGACCTTTCTCTCTGTCTCTCTCTCTCACTGTCCACTCTGCCGGTCAAAAAAAAAAAAAAAAAAAAAAGAATCTTTCTCTTTGGCAAATGCAGTATACCCTGCGTTCTTCTCCATGCTTCACCCACTGCCAAATACAACACTTCACCAGTCAACAGCTTGAACTGATGTACAAATTCAAAACCCTTTTAGCTGTGCTTGACAACAAATATTTCCCAACACTCTGTGTGTCCAGAAGCAACCATTCACCTTCTCTTAGTCTTATCATCCAATGTGTAAAGCAGGAGAAACAGTGCTCTCTCTCTCCTCCCCCAGCTTGAAATCTGTCATTAAGATAAATAAGAAACCCATGACAGAATTGACAATCTTTGAAGAAAAGAACAGATTTACCTGTTTATTTATTGCTTTTATTTTTTTTCTCTGTAGTCCTCTTTTCTCTCCTTTCAAAACTGTTAAAGCAGCACTTTAAATTTCATTTTAATTTTTCTGTTCATTATTTCAGCCTTTCATTTCTGCACTATTTTAGTGTGTGTAGTTTGTAATATGCATATCTAGAATACACACAGTCCTGTTGCTGTGGGGTGCAGAGTCCCCAGGTAGGTTTATCATAGGTTCTTCCCTCCATGAGCGACAGAATTCAAAGGTGGAGCCGTAAAGGGATACGAAGAGCAACATTCACTTAGAGCAAAGCAAAAGTGAACACTGAGGAAGTGGAGCTGGTGTTGTAGCACTACTAATGCACCTAGGAAAACAGTGGAAGATGGCCCATGTGCTTGGGCCCCTACCACCCACGTGGGAGACCCAGTAGAAGCTCCTGGCTCCTGGCTTCAGCCAGTTCTGGCCATTGTGGGCATTGGGGAATGAGCCAGCAGGGGGAAAAGCAATTCATTCCTACTTTCTCCCTCCCCCCCCTTCAAATAAATGAATAAATATTTTTTAAAAGAAAAATCAAGAACTAAGGCCAGGTGGAGAGAGAAACAGGAAAAGAGGTCATGAAGAAACAGAGCATAAAGGACCAAACTAAAACAACTTCCAACACTGAAAAAGTCCCCAACAAAAAAGTTATAATGGTCATGAGCAGATTGGAGGTGTTGGCCAGAGGGCTACTCTGCAGCCATGTTGGCTATTTCCAGCTAGCACTGCTTGTAAGATTGCAACATTGTGGAACGTTTTGTTTCCATATAGGGAAGGGCTTAAGGGTGCATGAGAGGTAGACTGGATGGTGTGCAGAAAGGGATGCTTGGGTTGTGCATAGAAAGGGAAAGGATTTTGCACAGAAGGGGACTTGTCATAAGGGCCAGGCAGGACTGGCATATGGGCCAGCTGCAGCTGTCTGGTAGCAGGTAGGATCCAGATGAAATCTTGGATTACCTGGAGCTATCAATCAATGACCAGGACCATCATGTGGGTCAGTATGGAGCTGTCCAAGAGTGGTTCAGCTGAAGCTGTCAGACCTTAGCTCCTTTCCATAGCTACCTACATACCTGCAACACCCTTGGCACTACTAATACCCTACTTCTCAAGCAATACAGAAGTCTTGCAAACTACGTAGACAGTATCTCTTGTCCCTGACCCAATGTTGCAGTAATCACAATACATTAATGGACATTATAAAACCCACAATATAATTCTAAGCTTTAAGAAATTAAAACAAAAAGTAAACATTTATCCACATATTTACAATTTTCAGTGCTCTTCATTCTTTTCTGAGGGTCCCACCAACTTCAGCTTCAGTCAGACCTAAGAGAGCAGGAGTTTTGGCAAAAAAATCTCGTTTTATTTTATCGCAAACAAAGTGTCAGATTTTGTCTTTGTTTGTTGAATGATTTTTTTCAAACCTAGAGTTTTTTAGACTCACAGTTTTTTTTTTTTTCTTCTTTCTGGAATAGAGGGCGTTTCCCAACCCCTTTCAGCCCCGATGTTTTCCTGGGGTTGTCTCCTTCTGATTATTATTATTTCCGTGTTTGACAGCTTCCTGTCATCTGACCTGTGCTTGCAGCTCTATTCACCTTCAAAGTTCATTGTTCTCTTGTTCCATACTTTGGATAACTTCAAACAATCTTCAACTTGACTTGCTCTTCCCTATCATGTTCACTTCGCTGAGTTATCCAGTTACATTTTTAGTGCAGAAGGTATGTTTACTTACAATTGTGAGTAAAGAGAGATCTATGATGAGGCGTTGGTTAGGGAAGATGAGAATTCACACAGTCTGGTGTCTGCAAGCTGACAGATTCCTGAAGGGATAAAGGCCAGGGAGCGGAAGGTGTGGATTCCAGTCTAAGTCTTTGGTCAGAATGAGGAGCAGCACGCCGCATCTCAGCCCTGCAGCCAGGGTCAGTGCACTCAGCCTCCCCCATCTTTTTGTACTATTCAGGTCCTCAACAGACTGGTTGATTCCCAGCCATGCTGCAAGCAATGATCTACTCTGCTCAGTTAGCCCATTCAAATACGAATCTCTCCCAAAACTGCCCTGACAGACACCCAAAAGCAGTCTCTAACCAGATCTGTGGACATCTGACACATAAAATTGACCATCAGAGTATATTAGCTTCAAAATCTGTTTACTATTAAATCAGATTTGGCAGATACTTATACTCTTAAAAGTTGTCTCTTTTATTTGATATTTCCTGTATCATAATTTTGGATAGTATCATGCATTGTGGAGATTTCTGGTTCTGTTTTGCTGTAATGAATGCTGCTTTCATTACTGTCTGGTACTTTCCTTGAGTGAGGCTGAACAGCTGTTCCTTGGGTAACAGCTCCATTTCCTGGTCCAACCTCTGCCTTAAATTGGGCTCCGTAGATTCTGATTTATGCCTGTGCAGTTGGGTCAGAGATGTGCATGCAGAGAATTTAGAAGTCTCTGAGTCAATCCCTTTAACAATCTCCATTTGTTCTTTGGAAAGAGTATCCTGACATTTGCAACAACATGGATAGAAGTTGACAGCATTGTGCCATGTGAAACAAGTCAGAGGAAGACAAACAATTGTGAGCTCTCCTTATATATAGAATCTAAAAAAGTGAAACTTGTAGAAACAGAAATCAGAATGCTGGAAGATGGGCAAAATAAGATTTTAGTCCAGGGTGGCGCTGTGGCATACTGGGCTAAGTATTCAGTATGGGTGTTGGTTTGTGTCCTGGATGCACCTCTTCCCATCTAACTCTCTGCTATGTCCTGGGAAAGCAGTGGAAGATGACCCAAGTGCTTAGGCCACTGCACCCACGTGGAAGACCCAGAAGAAGCTCCTGGTTCCTGGCTCTAATGGGCTCAGCTCCAGCCCTTGCAGCCATTTGGTGAGTGAACCAGCAGATGCAAGACCTTTCTGTCTGTCTCTCCCTCTCTCTCTCTGTAGCTCTACTTCTCAAATAAATAGATTAAATCTTAAAAAAAAAAAAAAACAGATATATTAGTCAAAGGCTATAAACTTTCAGTAGTAAGACGGATAAGTTCAGAAATTTTTTTCTTTTTTTTCTTTAAAGATTTATTTATTTATTAGACAGAGTTACAGAGGGAGAGACAGAGAAATCTTCAATCCACGGATTCACTCCCCAAATGGTTGCAATGGCCAGAGCTGAGCCAGGAGTTTCTGCCAAGTCTCCCACACAGGTGCAGGGGCCCAAGCACTGCCCTGGGCCATCTTCTACTGCTTTCTCAGGCCATAGCAGAGAGCTAGATTGGGTACACACATGAAATCATTACATTGTACACCTTAAATTTATACAGTTTGTCAACTATAGTTCCATAAAGCTAGAAAACAAATACTTAAATAAATTCTGATCCATTCTCATCTAAAATTAAAAAAAAAGGAAAGTTGATATGGTTACTCCAGCTTATTTAAATTCCCTTGGGATTTCAGAGTCATTTTGAAAATTTGTACTAAAATGTCTGCTAAGTTGTTGACTAGGGTTGTGTGCAGTGCATTTAGCGAGAATTGATATCTTAACACAATTGAATCTTCCAACCCATTGGCAGGCCCATCTTTCCTTTCATATTGGTCTTCTCTAATTTTTCTCAACAATGCCTTGACGCTTTCAGGATACAGTCCTGCATATATTTTGTCACATATAGTAAGAAGCAATAATATTTTTTGTTATAGTAAATTGTTATTTTGCTAATTTTAATTTTTGATTATTCTCTACTGATGTCTGGAAATGCAATTGATTCTTGATTCTTATATCCTGTAAAATCAGTAAATCCATTTACCTGCTCTAGTTTGGGTTTTATACATTCTACCAACTTGTCTATGTAGGTGATCATGTATTTAGTGAATAAAAATAGTGTTACATTTTCTTTCCTATTGGAATGACTTTTATTTCTTTTTGTTTTCTTATGGCATTTACTTGAGACACTAACACAAAAGATGTGAGTGGAAGTGACTTTACTGGCTTATTCTTGACGATAACAGAAAGGATTTGTTTTTTCACCATCTTTTTTGAGGTTATCTGTGAACTGTTGTATAAATATGCTTTGTCAAGTTGAATGTTTCTTTTACTTCTACTTTACTGAAGTCCAAGAATAAATATTGTATTTTGTCAAATGTTTATCCTGCATCTATGGAGATGATCATATTTTTTCCATTTAATTTTTACAATATTTATTATAATGGTTTATTGTTTAATGTTAAGCCAAGTTTCATGCTTGGCGTAAACCCTACTTGGTTATGAGATCTTACTCTGTTTTGCATGCTGTTGGATTTGACTTGATGATAAAAATGTGTCAATAATTCTTGCATAAATGCTCATGAGAAACGCTTTTGCATTTTTTAAAGATTTTATTTATTTATTTGACAGGCAGTTACAGACAGTGAGAGAGAGAGAGAGAGAGAGAGAGAGAGAGAGAGAGGTCTTCCTTCCATTGGTTCACTCCCCAAGTAGCCGCAATGACTGGAGCTGCGCCAATCCGAAGCTAGGAGCCAGGTGTTTCCTCCTCGTCTCCAATGTGGGTGCAGGGGCCCAAGCACTTGGGCCATCCTCCACTGCCCTCCCGGGCCACAGCAGAGAGGTGGACTGGAAGAGGAGCAATCAGGACTAGAACTGGTGCCACAGGAGGAGGATTAACCTAGTATGCCATGGCACCGGCCCCACTATTGCATTTTTCTAACAAAATATTTTTCTGGATTTATGTTCAGGATAAATCTGACCATAAAGAATGAGTTGAAAAATATTCACTTGGATTATTACACTTAATTTTGCTTGCACCCCTGCACAGAATATGTTGCAGAAATTCAATTAGATTAGATAAGTGGTTACTCATCATTTTTAAGCCATTTAAGTTATAACTATTTTATATAGACTTACAAAATTTAAATTGCTGAAAATAAACTTAATGCTATTTTAGTTGTTGCATTTAATCTTCTTATCTGCAGTGCCAGCGTTTATCAGAGCCCTGTGCAGTAGTAGCTAGAGAAGTACTCATCTGGAGCCATCCCTGAGAAGTGACAACCCAGGTTTGGTCTCATTCTAGTCCACTTCTTATTTTACCCTTATCTTCTTTCAAGTATATACGCTTTATTTTTTTTTTATTTTCATTTTATTTGAAAGAGAGGGAGACAAAAGATATTTTCCATCCAATAGTTCACTCACCAAATGCCCACAACAGCCAAGGCTGGGCCCATCCAAAGTCAGAATCTGTACCTCCCACATGGGTGACAGACAAGAAGTGACACTGGGAGCTCCTTGTAAAATGTGCATCCCAAGTAGCAACCTAACTGTTGTGTCAGATGCCTGTTGCTGTAACACATTTTTTACCCCAACTTCCCAGGCATATTTAAAAAGATAAAAGTGCTTCGAATGCAACATTAAAAATGTATGACTTATTTGTGTACAAGTCTTAAAGTAATTAAATGTCCTTTACTTTAACTGGTCACAATCAGGTTACATAAAACCAATAAGAAAATTATGTAAAATCAGTATAATCATCTAAATTAAGTTAGCCCCCAAGTCTCCTAAAGGAAGCAAGATGAAATATACACTCTCATTAACAACATCTTGATTCTGAAGGTAACTTATTAAATATTAAATATTACTGGTATAATTGCTTTCCAAACATATGTATTTTCCGTTTCTAACAGCAACATTTCTTTCACATCAGACTTTTGTTCAAATATCACAATGGGCAGTCTACCAAAAGCTTAGGTAGCTGGAGGAATAGAAGTCAAGCAGTGAACCCCATATAGATGTTCCTCTCTCTAAGAACTCCTCGGAGAAAGACAAGCCCATCACTTAATTCCTATTAAGCCTCTCCCATTCCTCCCTCCCACTAAATTCATCCTCATTAAAAAAAAAAAAAAAAAAAAAAAAAACGCCCCTAGGGGATTTGTGGTGGTGTATCAGGTTAAAGCCCCAGCCTGCAGCGTCCACATCCCATTTAAGTGCTGGATCGAGTCCCGGCTGCTCCACTTTGGATCCAGCTCTTTGCTGTGGCCTGGGAAAGCAGTGGAAGGTGACCAGAGTCCTTGGGCTCCTGCACCTGCGTGGGAGACCTGGAAGAAGCTCCTGGCTTTGGATCAGCTCAGCTCTGGCTGCTGCTGCCATCTGGGAAGTGAGCCAGCAGATTGAAGACCTCTCCCCACCCCCTCTGTGTGTGTGCTTGTGTGTGTGTGTGTGTGTTTGTGTCTGTGTGTATCTACCTCTCTGTGTAACTGTCAAATAAATAAAATGAATCTTTAAAAAAAGATAAAAGATAAAAATGCCACCAGATCTCCTTCTGAACAGTCAGATAAGACTGAGCTTAAAAGTCATTTGGCTGGGGGACCAGCACTGTGGCACAACAGGTTAATGCCCTGGCCTGAAGCGCCAGCATCCCATATGGTCACTGGTTCTTGTCCCGGCTAACTCCACTTCCGAACCAGCTCTCTGCTGTGGCCTAGGGGGAAGCAGTAGAAGATGGCCCAAGGATTTGGGCCCCTGCACCCATGTGGGAGACCTGGAAGAAGCTCTTGGCTCCTGTCTTTGGATCGTCACAGCTCTGGCCATTGTGGCCATTTGGGGAGTAAATCATTGGATGGAAGACCTCTCTCAGCTTCTTCTTTCTCTATGTAACTCTTTCAAATAAATAAATAAATCTTAAAAAAGATGTCATTAGGCTGGAATGACACGGGGCATCATATGCCCACTGGCCCTTGGGCAGGGATTTATTTGTGGTTCCAAATTCCAAGAGAACCCTCTACTTCATGCGTGTAAACCAGCATCTCTTTCCTACAGTGTCTCCTCATGAAACCTCAAGTGGCAACCTTGTCTCATTCACATCAGGACAGCAATTCACATGACGGGAGAAAATTTATGTCCATGAAGCAATAAAGCCTTCCAAACTCTGTTGTTTTCATTTTACAGAATAAGGCTCATGCACTCCCCCACGTTTTCACATTTTTAAACATGTATTGATTTATTTGTGTTATTGGAAAGCAGAACGAGAGGGAGAGGGAGGAGAGAGAGATGGCTTCCATTATTGGTTCACTCCAGAAATACCAACAACAATCAGAGCTGGACCACAATGACGCTAGCAGCTAGGAACTTCATCTGGGTCTCCCATATAGATGGCAAGGATTTAAGTACCTGAACCATGTCTGCTGCCTCCCACAGCATGTGTTAGCAGGAAGCTGGATTGGAAGTGGAGTAGCTGGAACCCCCATCGGGCACAGCAAAGGGGGCATCACACACTGCATCTTAAGCTGCTGCCCCTCACCATCTCCCCCTCCCAAGTTGTTCAGGGACTGCATGAGCTCACCACGTGTGGCACAGGTTTCTGACACAGGGCTGGTTTTTCCTGGAAGGGTTTACATGCCAGGCTGTCCTTGGTAAATAAGTTGGTGTTGAGATGAGGAAGAAGAGGGAGCATGGGAGAGCAGGGGTTGCGAAGGGTGAATGACAGCACCTTGACCATGGGACAGTTGCAGTAGGTGAGAGACCTTCACTGTGTCAAGTTTCATAGCAGAAGTCTATGAGACAAGAAGATTATGGGCTTCTGTGACCACAACAGCTGGGGCTAGGCCAGGCCCAAGCCAGGAGCCCGGAGGTTCTTCTGTGTCTCTCAAGTGGATGCAGGGTTTCAAGCACTTGGACCATCTTCTGCTGCTCTCCCAGGCACATTAGCAGGGATCTGGATTGGAAGTGGAACAACCAGGACTTGAACCAGTGCCCATTTGTGATGCCAGCATCAAAGGCAGCGAGTTTACTCACTACACCATAATGCTACCCCCCAAAAGGCGCCTTTTTATCCAAGCTTTTCTTTGCTTTCCAAATATCCAAACAGGTTAGCAGATAATAAACAATGGGCATATTTCAGTTCTTGTTTTTTAGTGATGTAAACATTTTTTTCTTTAACCCAGGCTTGATAGCATGACAGAGACACTTTTATGGGAAATGAGAGTATCCCTTCCTACTATAAAGTCAGCTAAATTTCTAATCAGAATGATGGTCAGGAAAGCCTTAAAGACAGTTTTCTCATCCTAAACACAGGCTTTTGTTAACATCTGTTTCAATAGAATGGCAACAAAGTAAAACTGAAATTTTCAGGCATCAAAGAATGGAGGCAAAACTCAATGCTAGGGCTTGCATTGTGGGGCAGAGGTCAAACCACAGCCTGCAACACTGGCCTCCCAGATTCCTGTCCCCAGCTATTCCATTTCCAATCCAGCTTCCTGTTAATGTGTCTGGGAAAGCAGCAGATGACCCAAGTGCTTGGGCCTCTGTCACGTATGTGGGGGACCTAGATGGAGTTCCTGGATCCTGGCTTTGACCTGGCCTAATCCTGGCCATTGCAGCCAAGTGGGGAATGGACCAGGGGATGGAAGATAACTCACTCTGTCTCTTCTCTCTCTCAAAGCCACAGAACTGACTGAAACACACACACACACACATGTTTATGGGTGATTAATTATATAATATCTGTAGAAAAATGGGATTAAAAGAAAACTTTGGTGCAGAAAAATTTTTGACATCCATACAAAGTGCCTTCAAAACATTAATGGAAATGATTATTATACAGTTAACTGAGCATAGATTTCAGTATTTTTAAAATAGTAATTTTTAGGTACTTGAAAAGTAAAGCAACAGAAGAGAGAGAGAGAGAGAGAGAGAGAGAGAGAGAGAGAATCTTCCCTCTACTGGTTTACTCCCCAAACACCTGCAACAGACATGGCTGGGCCAGGCTTATAGCAGGAGCCAGGAACTCAGTCCATCTGCCCAGTATGTCTGGCATGGACCCAAGCACTTGAGCCATCATCTGCTGTCTCCCAGAAGTTGACTGAAGCAAAGGAGCTGGAACTTGAACTAGGGATTCAGTATCCCAACTGGCGTCTTAACCAGCTGCAGCACAACACCCACCCCAAAATTCAAAAAAAATTTTTTTGCATGAAACTAAACTGATTTAACCTCATTTTCATTAATTTTTGAAGTACTCTTGTATTGAACTATATATTCATATGTTACAACAACTACTACAAGTTTCTTTAATTGATTTTAATTATGGAAGCATTATATATTCGATTGCAGTCATTAATTTATTTTTAAGTTTTTTTTTTTTTCATTTATTTGAAAGACAGAGAGTCAGACACAGAGAGACAGAGAGGTTTGCAATTCACTGGTTGTAGTCAGGAGCCTAACACTCAATGCTCACCACCTGACCTGAGTCATCGTGGCTGCTCCCCAGGGTGTGCATTAGCAAAAGTTAGAATGGAAGTGGAGCTGGGATTGGAACCCAGGAACTCCAGTGTGGAAGGCAAGTATCCCAAGCAGGGCCTTAAGGATTGCTACAAAGCCCACCCCTGTAGACAGTATTTTAAAGTGTTCTTTTTTTCTTATAATCTTTCTCAGTTTGCATGTATTTTACCTACCATTAATATAGTAAAATCTGTAAGACTTATGTTTTTATTTCCCCCCAAATTTCATAATTATATATCCTGAAAGGTAACATGAATTGGCTGACACAATAAATGACCTCTGGGTGCATATCAATGTATTGTATTATAGATGGATAAACCATTGTATATGAGGGCACAGCAAAAAAAATGTGGAAAATGGAATGAAAAGACACATTTAGTTTGGTTTTTTTTTGCAAAAAAATCTACTTTTTGATTTTCATAATAGGTGCTTTCTGTGAATGTTTTGAAGGTGTCTGATATACATCAATTCAGATATTCATTCATTAACTACATCCATCCTGTGAAAAGTCAGCTTCATCCCTGGCCACCTTCTCATGAATCTGGCTCTAGGACTCACGTGTGAGCCCAGTGAACACTGATTTAAACTCACATTTACTACTCTGCCTGGGAACCTGTTCTGTGGCTGCACATCCCCAGTGTTCTCCCAGCCATCCTTGCTCCTGGGAGACTTTCAAAAGCATAATCAAGAACCCAATCAACTACAATGGGATTAACGTTTTTATTATAATTATGTGCTAAATGGAGACATCTAATTGTATCCTGCTGGCTAATCACATTTATTAGTTAAGAAATCTCTCATAAGCTCTATTCATAATAGCTACCTCATGTCTTAGAAAAATCAATGTTAATTTTGCTTCTCGAGGAAACAATTAAGGTGCTGGAAGAAAATAATCCCTGACTTTTTCTTTGGAGGCTTAGAAAGTCATCATGGGCTCTCTCCTGAATGTAAAACAGCATTCTTACACCGTCAGATGGCTTCCACCTACTGAGCAGGATCACGTGTGTCTCACCAAGGAGCAACACCCCCTGCACACTACTGCTTCCTACTACTCACTGAGCAGAGTCACATGCATGTATCATTAAGGCCAAACATGGAGAGAAAGGTATTATTACTTCCATTGTCCTGGTGGTTACACTGAAATATGGGGAGGGTCACATGAACAACTCACGAATAACAAGTTGGTGCTGGGGGCATGGGTCCTACTTGGATTCTCCATAGACTACTGGCCTTGCTGTGATTATGGGAACATCCCTGTCATTATGGGAACTGCCTTCCCTTCTACACCCGCATTTATTTGACATTTTTCCCTTTGCAAAGCCATTTTTCCCTTTGCAAAGTATGCCAAAGAAGTCAAAATTAGCTACATATTCAAATGATATCTGTGTATGCTGATTAGTCTAACAAAAGATGCAGCTCATTAATAAGTAAGGAATTTCACTTGGATCTTCACAGAACATTGTGATATGGAGCCAGTGCTCTGGCTTGGAGAGTAAAGCCACCACCTGAGGTGCCAGCATCCCACATGGGCACCAGTTTGAGTCCCAGCTGATCCCTGCTAATGTTCCTGGGAAAGAAGTAGAAAATGGACCAAGTGCTTGGGCCCCAGAATCCAAGTGGCATACCTGGAGGAAGCTCTTGGCTCCTGGCTTCAGTCTGGCCCAGCCCTGGTCATTTGTGGACATTTGGGGAATAAACCAGCAGATGGGACACTTTGTCTGTTGCTATCTAACTCTGCCTTTCAAATAAATAAAATAAATATTTTAAAAAGTTAGATAGTAGAAAATAAAAAGCTTGTATAAGTTATTTGAAGATGCTAAAAGGCCTCTCATCATAAACCCACAACTGGTACCATGTCATTTAACTTATTTTATTCATGGCAGCTTGTCAAATTGTCAGGAATAAGCTTCAATAAGCATGAGAAATTGTGAAATAATTTAGCAGCAGAGTAAGCAGAATGATGAGTTGACGTTCCTACTCTAAAGCACGAGACTCCAGCATTTTTAATTTACATTTCAATTACATATTAGACCACTAAAGTGACAGTGTCTTAAAAACTCAATTATGGCCCGCGCTGCCGCTCACTAGGCTAATCCTCCACCTTGCTGTGCTAGCACACTGGGTTCTAGTCCTGGTCAGGGCGCCAGATTCTGCCCCGGTTGCCCCTCTTCCAGGTCAGCTCTCTGCTGTGGCCCAGGAGTGCAGTGGAGGATGGCCCAAGTGCTTGGGCCCTGCACCCACATGGGAGACCAGGATAAGCACCTGGCTCCTGGGTTTGGATCAGTGTGGTGCGCAGGCTGCAGCGCACCAGCCACAGTGGCCATTGGAGGGTGAACCAAAGGCAAAGGAAGACCTTTCTCTCTGTTTCTCTGTCTCTCACTGTCCACTCTGCCTGTCAAGAAAAAAAAAAACTCAATTATGAGTGCATTAAGATATTATTCAATAGAAATAATAAATATTAAAAGTATTAAGTATCCTCAAACAAGACTCCTTAGAATGTATTTACTTTCTTTTCTCTTATGGGGCCATAGTTTCATGAAACATTTGTCCGATTTCTCCTTTCAATGACTGTCCATATGCACATTAAGACGTTAATTGACAAATCTTAAAACCTATGCTCGGGCCGGCGCCGTGGCTCAGCAGGCTAATCCTCCGCCTTGCGGCGCCGGCACACCGGGTTCTAGTCCCGGTCGGGGCGCCGGATTCTGTCCCGGTTGCCCCTCTTCCAGGCCAGCCCTCTGCTGTGGCCCGGGAGTGCAGTGGAGGATGGCCCAGGTGCTTGGGCCCTGCACCCCATGGGGAGACCAGGAAAAGCACCTGGCTCCTGGCTCCTGCCATCGGACAAGCGCGGTGCGCCGGCCGCAGCGCGCCGTCAGCGGCGGCCATTGGAGGGTGAACCAACGGCAACGGAAGACCTTTCTCTCTGTCTCTCTCTCTCACTGTCCACTCTGCCTGTCAAAAAAAAAAAAAAACAAAAAAAAAAAACAAAAAAAAAAACCTATGCTCGAAAAATCACAGCCCCCTAAAAACCCCTTAAACATACATCAAAGTGATTGTCCAGTTAAGACAAGATTGCAGTATTCCAGCCACATGCAGAAATGCTAATGCTCACACCCCACTGCATCCTCCAACATATTCACGTAACACTATGGCGTTCTAACAGGAGAAATGAAAGACAGAAGGTGGAGGAGTCACAGACCATCAGCTGTGCCTTTGGCACTGGAAGAGACTTCCCCTCTGCTGTGATGTAAGGTTTCCCCGCCCCTTCTACATTTGCAAGAAGCTGGAAGCATCTGCTGGCTGACACTTGGCTGCCGTGAGTGGGTGGACCTGTAGGCAACAGTAAGTTATAAGCATGCAGTTCCAGTTAATATTGTCATGCATGAGGCATGGAGGTCTCAGGAGAAAGCACACATGTGCTGTTAAAAGTGAAGACAGAACTGGGCTGGCGCTGTGGTGTAGTAGAATAGTCTCTGCCTGCAGTGCCAACATCCCATGTGGGCAGCCGGTTTGTATCCTGGATGCTTCTTTTCCCATCCAGCTCTCTACTTATGGCCTGGGAAAGCAGTAGAAGATGGCTAAAGGGCTTGGGCCCCTGAACCCATGTGGTATTCCCCAGGGAGTCTCGTGGCTCCTGGCTTTGGATTGGTCCAGCTTCAGGCACTGTGGCCATTTGGGGAGTGAACCAGAGAATGGAAGACCTCTCTCTGTCTCCCCCTCTCTCTGTAACTCTACCTCGCAAATAAATAAATATTAAAAAAATAAGTGAAGACAGCATTCATTCAGTAATGATTGCATTCGTCATTGTCACCTGGTAATGTCTATGTAGTATGATAGGCTCCTACAAGGGTACAAAAGTACATGGGAGGAAGAATTAAAAGCTGATCTTATTTTGGGGCCAATGTTGTGGTGTAGCAAGTAAAGCTGTCTCCTGCGACACCAGCGTCCCATATGGGCTCCAGTTCATATCTTAGCTGCTGCACTTCTGACCCAGCTCCCTGCTAATGGCCTGGAAAAAAACAGCAAAGGATGGCCCTAGTGATTGGGTCCCTTCCATCCATGTGGGAGACTCGGATGGAGGTTCTGGCTCTTGGCTACAGCCTGGCCCAGCACTAGATGTTGTAGCCATCTGGGGAGTGAACCAGTGGATGGAAGATTCTTTCTCTCTTTCTCTCTCATCTCCCCCTCTATCTCTGTAAGTCTGACTTTTAAAGAAATAATTAACTTCTTCTTTTAAAAAAAGTTATGCTTGTTTAGGTACAAAAATTCTTGAAATCAATGCAAAGGCATGGTATTCAAAAACAGCCATAGAAAGTGAATGTTAGGGAAAACCATTTCTAAACTTTTCAAAGCTTAATGTTTTTTGAGATAACAAATTTCAATTTACATTATAGTCAAAGGCTTAATGGCTCTACTACATAAAAAGTTCAACAATTAAAAAGTAAATAGACCATAGTGCAGTGAGGAAAAAAGGCCAGGGCTATA
The DNA here is from genome assembly GCA_949820135.1 of Sylvilagus floridanus. Taxonomy (NCBI): domain Eukaryota; kingdom Metazoa; phylum Chordata; class Mammalia; order Lagomorpha; family Leporidae; genus Sylvilagus; species Sylvilagus floridanus. The sequence goes on from OX463229.1 coordinate 22,013,936, forward strand.
AACAATCAGATGAAAAGTTGTTCAACTTCACTCATACCATGTAAAGTTTTTAAATAGTCACAACATCATTAAAACTAAAGTGGTATGTAACTCCTCCCAATTTGACAAAGATTTAAAACAAAGATTGACAAGACACTGTATTTGCAGCAAAACTGATACACACAGGCAACTCCTTCTGGTTTTGGTTTTGAATTTTTTTTTCAATTTTAGCTCCCACATATAAGACAGAATATGTGGTATTTGTCTTTCCCTCCCTGACTTATTTCACTCAACATGATGTCCTCAAAATAGCTTATATCAAAATAAATATGTGTGAATTCCATTTTTCCATGAGCCTTTGGAAGCACCCTGTTGGATGTTGTATGCCAGCCCTGCTCATCTTCTCCAGGCTGGAGAATCTGCATGACTCTCCAGTGGCCATGAGCCTGGGGTGCCCAGGACACACTCTTCCAGGACGACAGCCCTGGAGCCCCGAGATTCTGAGCATCCCCTGGGGACAGGCTGTGCTGACCAGCAGGGGAAAAAGGGCAAGTGTCTGTCTCTCTCTCACTGTCTAATTCTGCCTGTCAAAAAAAAAAAAAAGGTTACGGTTCCTTTGCCTTCACAGTTCCCCTTGGGGTCAGGCTGCAGGATGACTTAGTTCGTTTCTTCCTCTACCCTCTGCTTCAGTGACTTCCACTCAGCATTCCCTGGGAGCACGCCCCTATCACACATAACCTGGGTGGGAATCCCTGTCCCTGGTTCTGCTTCAAGGGAACTTGTCCTTTGTGGCTGCTGCAGGGCCGCTGATCTTCATGATGGCAGGTGCACATTACCTGTGAGTCTGCAGAGTTCACACAAACACAGTTCCTGAACAAATTCTGGATTATATTTCATAATAAACATACACTCAAGAATTGCTGAGAGATCCTAAATGTTCTTATCATAAAAAGTGAGGTGATTGATATGTTAATTAACCTGCTATAGCCACTGTAAAATATATGTGTGTATATACATATGTAAACATCATGTTGTGTAAATGATAAATATATCTTTTATTTGTCAATTTAAAAATTAAAAAAGAGTTTATGTATATTCCAAAGATGCTTGGGTCAAGTGCAACAAACAGCTAAAATTGCCTGTAGTGTCCACTGCTGAAGGATGCCTGCTGGACACTCACCTCGCTTCCTGTCTCTGAGTTATGCCTCTTGTCTTACTGGTGGATTTCACGCAGGGCTTCTTGCTCACCTCTGGGAAACACTGTCCAAAATACAGCCACTGTATGTGACTGCTGACAGTTCCAGGTTCCCTCACAATTGCTGCTTGAACAGAACTTTCCAGAACAATATGGCTCTGTTTTTCTAAAATCTAGATTTTCAAATTCCAGGTCCTGTTAAAATGTTGAGAGGATAGAATATTAAAGGCATCAGGTTTAAACTCTTTATTCCACTGGCTCTATTTTTTTTTTATTTTGGGGTGAGCATTATGTTGCAGTGGGTTAAACCACGGCTTGGGACACCAGCATCCTATACGTGAGTGTCGGCTCAAGTCCTGGCTACTTACGTTCCAGCTCCCAGATAACGTATCTGGGAGGCAACAGATGATGGTGTAGTGGGTAAAGTCGCCACCTGCAAGGCCAGCATCCCGTATGGGCATCGGTTCAAGTCCTGGCTGCTCCACTTCCAAGCCAGCTCTCTCTTTGTCATGAGAAAGCAGCAGATTGTCCAAGTGCTTGGGACTCCTGCATCCAGGTGGGAGACCCAGAAGAAGCTTCTGGCTTCTGCCTTCAGACTGGCCCAGTCCCAGCCATTGTGGCCATCTGGGGGGTGAACCAGCAGATGGAAGACCTCTCTATCTCTCTACCTCTGTCTCTCTGTAACTCTGCCTTTCAAATAAATAAATAAGTCATTTAAAAATACATACATAAATAACTCTTAATAATAATGAAATGTATCACTTCCAGGGGAAAAGCTCTACCCATGTGGTTGTGCACAGCTTTAACAGCTATCTTACTTTCAAAAACCATCCACAGCCTCCAGTCTTTTTCTGACAAGGACAGGGGGTCTTTTAGCTGCCAAGGTTTCGCCTGAGTCAATTTTAATAAAGCAGCCAGAGCAGAGGTTTATCTTGTTTCTGCCCATCTCAGTGATATTAATGGATGTCTGCTGGAGGCTGAAGACATTTTGTTCAGGGGCATCTGGTCTCCCAGTGGTCGAGCTGGACCCCAATACCAGTCATTGTAGTGAGAGAGGATCCTCAGGACTCAAACCCTTTTTGTCCTGCCAAAGCTTTATGGGGAGAAGAGACTGCAGTAGGATGCTATGTGATATGTCACTTCGATGGAGTGGCAAATGGCAGTTAACTGGCCTCTGTGTATGGCAAGGTTCTCTGCTGGAAGTTACATGCTGGCTGCGTGGTCTCTCCTGGGTGCCTGCCCTGCAGTCCCCTCCAGCATGGTTTGTCTCCCAAAGGAGTGGAGGAGCTGGGAAGTCATATCCCCAGAGCTTGCTCCCTTCAGGGTGGGACCACAAACAATAACCCCAAGAAGGAGAAGAAAGCATCTTTGATTCTTTCCAGTGAGGGTCAGCTGCTCTCATGCGGCAGCGAGTGAGTGACACAGGAGCCTTCTCCTCAGAGTCCACTCCTGTTCAAGGGCACCCGTGGCTTCCTGAGAGCAATGCAGGGCATTAAGGAGACTGTGCGCCCTGCCTTGCTGACTTGAGATAAGGAGATGTAACCAAGGGAAACAGAGGTGCATGCCTGCCGCAGGCTTCTGTAAGCCGAGAGCCAGAGAGACTTAATCTTAGCTCACACTGAATTAAAATTCCCGTCGTCTGTCACAGTGTCTCTCCCAGGGCGCACCAGCACTCAGCTGCGATTTTTGCTGTCTCATTAATCCCCTCTGCTCTCACCTGTCATTTTCTCTTGGATAGGACTGGAGTGGACCGCCCCCGGATTCTTGGGCACTTACCTATGCACCAATTAGCAGCAATTCCTGAGCATTTGGGAGTATCTAGAGGAGAACAAAAAGCTGTAGAGGAAGATAGAAAGCTGATGTTTCCAGCGTGCATTCAGGCTGTCATTTCCAGTTTCCACTAACAGGTGCCATAACAGAGCAGAGTCATGGAGCCCTCTGTTGACACCTGGTGGAGAAGGAAAATACAACCTCAGCCACAGTTTTTAAAGAAGTTAATTGAGTGCCCTTTTTGCTTTGAAACAAAGTAGTTTCCTCTGAAATTAAAAGTCGATGGAATTAACCACCCCAGGCAGCAACCCATGCACACATATCTTCTGTCTTGGTGTATTTCTTTGCCATTGCAGACTAAATCTTTTTTTTTTTTTTTTAATGTTTTAAACACTTCTTTCTGGCTTCTACCCACACCCCCAACCTACAACATTTACAAATAAAATAACCGCCATCAGTCAACAGTAGCAGCACCTGCCAGGTCGTCCACCCTCCCTCCTCTCCCCTCCCCTCTTTCCCTTTCTCTATTCCTCTTCCCCATCCTTGCCCTCCCATGCCACCTTTCCCTTCCCTCTCCTCCTGTCCCTTCCCCTCCCCTCTCTCTCCCTCCTCCATTATCACCAATCTTCTTCTGTTTCTTCTTCTTCTTCTTATTTTTTTTTGACAGAGTGGACAGTGAGAGACAGAGAGAAAGGTCTTCCTTTGCCGTTGGTTCACCCTCCAATGGCCACTGTGGCTGGTGCGCTGCAGCCGGCACACCGCGCTGATCCAAACCCAGGAGCCAGGTGCTTATCCTGGTCTCCCATGTGGGTGCAGGGCCCAAGCACTTGGGCCATCCTCCAATGCACTCCCAGGCCGCAGCAGAGAGCTGGCCTGGAAGAGGGGCAACCGGGACAGAATCCGGTGCCCCGACCGGGACTAGAACCCGGTGTGCCGGTGCCATAGGTGAAGGATTAGCCTATTGAGCAGTGGTGCCAGCCTCACCAATCTTCTTAACAAGACTTGCACTGACTTTCTCCACTCCCTGCATGTAGATGGGCTCAATTCCCACTAGTCCTCCTTTGAAAGGTAGCCTCTTCAGAAACTGTTGTGATGGCCAAGGGCTTTGTGGTCAGGTGGGCACTCCCTGGACGCGTTTCAAAATGATGCAATATTTGGGCAATATTTGCAGCTCTTACCAACTTCCTCACTCTTGGACATTCTCCTGAGCCCCTGGAAGCCACACTGTCTGTCTTTACGCCTGTTGCCCTCCGTGCTCAGCCTCAGCCCTCCTCCCCTGTTTGCTTTCCTCCACACAACACTTAGATGATTTTTGTTCCTCAGGATGTTTGCTCCATGTGTTCTCCTTGCTAAACCCATCACATTTCAGGGCCCTAGTTGTTAGCAACAAATGCTGGTAAGCTCAGCTTCCAATTTCCTGTGTTGGTTTCCTTGTTTATACCCCAGTCCCAGTCTCTCACTCACCCAATTATTCAACAACAATGTCAATTTCCACCTCCCAGTCAATTAATGCGCCCTTGTTTGCTCCACAGTAGCAGCATTTAGAGTCCAGTGTTGTGGTAATACCTGCAAGCAATACTTTGTTTTAATATGTTTCTTTCAGTTTAAATCACATTCTTTGCATTACCATAACTTCTTGCATTTAATTCAAACATTAAAAAGGAATATTGAACACAATGTGGAGTTTCTTTGGTTTGCTTTTCCAATTTTAGAAATATATGCACACATACTCACCTACGGATACACAGCCTCTCTCCTCTTCTTAATGATAAAACATTTACAGATGGGAATGTGGCACATTAATTAAGATTCTGCTTGGGAAGGCTGCATACCATAAAGGAGAACCTGGGTTCAGATCTTGTCTCCACTCCTGATTCTGATTTCCTGCTAATGCTCACCTGCTCACTGTGGGAGGTGGTGGTAATGGTTCAAGTACTTGGGTCCATGTCACCATGTCGGGGGACATGGATTGAGTTCCAGGCTCCTGACTTTAGTCGGCCCAGTTCAGGATATTGACTGCATTTGTGGAGTGAACCAGGGAATGGGGGATCCCTCTTTCTCCTTGGCTTTTTCTTTCCCTCTGCCTTTCAAATAATAAAATTTAATCTTTGAAAATTTAAAAATCGTTTCTACTCACCACCTACTGTTTGTACTTGAGATTTGGTGGTGAGCAACATAAATGAGGTCCTTTCTCTCCTTCTTGCCTTCCAGGTTTACATCCCAGATGGATGGGAAACAGGAATTTGGAAGCAGTCTGCCAGCCCTAACTGCTTTGAAGAAATAAAACAGCATGGTCAGAGAGACATGAAGTGTGTAGGAAGGCTTTTCTAGACATTTGTAAGAAGAAATATTTTTTGCTAATAGTTAAGTCACAAGAAGGCATCAGGGGTTAGCTTTTGTAAATATCCAAGACAAGTTACTTGTAAAGAAAAAAGAAGTCATTTTTTCAAAGATTTTACTGGCCGGCGCCACGGCTTAATAGACTAATCCTCCACCTGCGGTGCCAGGACCCTGAGTTCTAGCCTCGGTCGGGTGCCGAATTCTGTCCCGGTTGCTCCTCTTCCAGTCCAGCTCTCTGCTGTGGCCCGGGAGCGCAGTGGAGGATGGCCCAAGTGCCTGGGCCCTGCACCCGCGTGGAAGACCAGGATAAGCACCTGGCTCCTGGCTTTGGATCAGTGCGGTGTCCTGGCTGCAGCAGCCATTTAGGGGGTGAACCAGCGGCAAAGGAAGACCTTTCTCTCCGTCTCTCTCTCTCACTGTCCACTCTGCCTGTCAGAAAAAAAAAAGATTTTACTTCTTTATTTGAGAGGTAGATTAACATATAGGAAGAGGGAGAGACAGAGAGAACAATCTTTCATCCATTGATTTGCTCCCCAAGTGGCCTCAACAGTCAGAGTGGAGCTGAGTTGATCTGAAGCCAGGAGCTTCTTCTGGGTCTCCCAGGTGAGTGCAAGGGCCTAAACACTTGGGCCATCTTCTACTGCTTTCCCAGGCTAGAGAGCTAGATCAGAAGAGGAGTAGCTGGGACTAGAACTGGCGTCCATATGGGGTGCTGGTGCCGCAGGTGGAGGATTAACCTACTCTGCCACAGCACAGGCTCCCCAAAAAGAGGTTATTTAGCTTCAGTGTTGCTCGTTCAAGTGTGAGACCAGGTGGCCCCACTGGGCATCTGGTGGGGTTAGCAGTGACATGTGGCGGGTAGCATTGGTTGGGTGGAGCCCTTGCAGAGGAAGGATCTCCCTGCAAGCCAGGAAAGAGAGCATCTGGCATCAACCCAGGCTTTTATAATCACCTTTTCCTGTGACAGCAACCTTCCCAGGGAGATCACCGAGGTTGCCAGGACCTGCCTTCTGGAAGCCCCACCACTGCATTAGCACCACCACCTGAGGACTCAACCTGGGCTTGTTGAGGACCTTAAACATCCAGACTTTCATCCCAACCTCAGCCCACCAGCCAGAACAGTATGACGAGAAAGGAAGCCGGGGCTATGCTCTGAGTATTCAAATACTTGGTAGGTGAGCTCAAGAAGAAAGCCGGAGTAGGGACTGCAGGACAGCGGCTTGGATAATTAGAGAAATTAGGAAGGATCACCTCTCTTCCATGACCTTAATTTTTCTAGGTAATGGGAAAACAAAGAGGTCTGTTAGTGAGGGGCTGGTGGAGAAAGCGACTCTGAGACAGAGGCTCCGAGACTGTAGCCTGCATGAGCGAGAAAGAGAAACAGGAAATAAGGGGTCTCCACCGGTGCACCAGGGCTGTTGGCAGTGGAGCTGTCCAGGAGAATGGAAGCAATGAATTGAGGATGGTCTAGGGATAGGAGAGTGCTTGCAGCCTCTGAGGGAGCACGGATATCATTTGTTTTCAGAGAAGGGCTACACATGTGGAAAAAAGCTGGCAGACCGTGGGATAGGAGAGCAAGAATTTCCATCTGGCTGCTTCTACCTGTTTTCTCAAAGCAGCCCACCAGCATACAGACGTGAATGCAGGGGCCTGCATGCAACATTGAGGAAGAAAAGAAATGTGTAAGACTGCAGCCTTGCTAGAAAGGAGAAAACACCAAGAAAACTCTCTCAAGGGTGTGTTGAACCCATGTAAGAATTACCACTGCCTGGAGCATGGCCCAAGTGCTTGGGCCCTGCACCCCATGGGAGACCAGGAGAAGCACCTGGCTCCTGCCTTCAGATTGGTGCGGTGCGCCAGCCGCGGCGGCCATTGGAGGGTGAACCAATGGCAAAGGAAGACCTTTCTCTCTGTCTCTCTCACTGTCCACTCTGCCTGTCAAAAAAAAAAAAAAAAAAGGAATTACCACTGCCACCAAATCTCTCTCCTCCTGGGGTTAACTTTTAGTTTGCATACAGAAAAAGTGACAGTTATTTTCACTCAAGTTTTTAAATGGAATTGCCCCATTTTCCAGTGTTCCGAGAGAGAAGTCTTATGTGAGCCTGGCTTTTGTTCTTTTGCAAATAACGTTCACTCTTGCCTGTTCACACCTTTGCAGCTTTCCCCATGTTCTCTCCTCTTTCACAGGGATCCATCCAGCTGTGAATTTGTTGCTAAGATTCATCTGGTCAGGCAGTCAGTTTGGTGACATATCTGTCTTCAGCTGTAAGAAAGTTCTGACTCACTCCTGGGAATTTACCCAAAGGAAGTAAATCAATGTACTAAAGTGTTGCTTATACCCCTATGTTTATAGTTTATACCCCTATGTTTATAGAATAGCTCAGATAGGGAATCAAGGTGTCCATCAACTGGGTAAAGAAATTGTGGTGTACATTTATGTGTGTGTGTGTGTGTGTGTGTGTGTGATGGAAAACTACTTTGTAAAATATTTGTAAAAGAATGAAATATTTGTAAAAGAATGAAATATTTGTAAAAGAATGAAATCCTCTCTTTCACAACAAAATGGATGCAAATGAGACCATTTTGCATTGAAGTAAGCCAGTCCCCAAAACAACAAATATTCTATGTGTTCCCTGATTTGTGGTAATTAATATACAGAATACAGGCCTGTGGTGTTGTGGCTCACTTGGCTAATCCTCCACCTGTGGTGCAGGCATCCCATATGGGCACCAGGTTCTAGTCCTGGTTGCTCCTCTTCCAGTCCAGCTCTCTGCTGTGGCCACGGAGGGCAGTGGAGGATGGCCCAAGTGCTTGGGCTCCTGCACCCGCATGGGAGACCAGGAAGAAGCACTTGGCTCCTGGCTTTGGATCCGCGCAGCACGCCAGCCATAGCGGCCATTTTGGGGGTGAACCAATAGAAGGAAGACCTTTCTCTCTGTCTCTCTCTCACACTGTCTATAACTACCTGTCAAATAAAAAAAAAAAACATATACAGAATACAAAAAACAGAATGTATATGAGTGAAATGGACATCTGTGATTTGATTATTGTTTACAACCCTTGTCTATGCTCTTGAGGACCAGTGATTTTTCTGCTTACAATTCCGTATTTAGTGGAGAGTTGTTTGTGACTATGAAGTAAACTGAAAGTATCTCATTTTAAAAGTTAAAAGAAAAATAAGGAAGAGGACAGATGGAAGGGGTAGGATGGGAAGTATCATTGTGCTCTTAAATCTGTATATATGAAATATACGTAATTTGTTCCCTTTATATATATTTTAAAACATAAAAAACTTCTAATATTTATTTTTTAAATATTTATTTTATTTATTTGAAAGAGCTATAGAGAGATATAGAGACACAGAGAGAGGTCTTCCATCTGCTGGTTCACTCCCCACATGGCCACGACAGCCAGAGCTTTGCCAATCCAAAGCCAGGAGCCAGGAGCTTCTTCTGGGTCTCCCACGTGGGTGCGGGGGCCCAAGCACTTGGGCCATCCTCTACTGCTTTCCCAGGCCATGGCAGAGAGCTGGATCAGAAGTGGAGCAGCTAGGACTTGAACTGGCAACCATATGGGATGCCAGCGCTCTAGGCCATGGCTTTAAACCACTGCACCACAGCACTAGCCCTCCCCCCCCCCAATATTTCTAAATGCTGACTCTTTCTCCTTATTCGGTGGGTGTTGGGAATTTGAATCCATCGTCCAAGTGCCCCAGCGTTTGTCCATCGCCTCTCCCCATTTGCAGGGTACACGCTTGGGAGAATTCTTGAAACCGTGAAGTTGAGTCCACGTGGCTTTCATCCTTCAGCCCTCCCATTGCACACTTGCGTTAGTGGCTCCAAGAGCTCCCCATGCACTCTGGTGTTAGAGCATTTTCTCAGGGTTTTCCCTGTGGGGTAGACCCTATATCAGTTACTCTCAGCCCCCATGTAGGGGATGTTACTCTTAGGTGAGTTCATTTTTAAGATTTCCTTAAAATTTTCGATTTGCCCATGGCATTTTTTCCTGTCTGCTTGTGATGTCATCTATTTATGACTTCATCTTCATAAGGTGCTGTGGAGAGCATCATGTATTAAATAGAAGACTACAAAATGCCAATCAAAAGCATGATGAGACATCACCAGTTGGATCGGTTATTATCAACAGGCAAAAGACAATATGTGCTGGCGAGGATGCAGAGAAAAGGGAATCCAAGCACGTGGTTAACAAGACTGTGAATTGGCAGTCACTGCAGAAATCAGTAGAAAGTTTCCTCCAAAAATTAAAAATAGGGGTGGAAGTGCAGGCTGGCAGTCAAGACACTGGGGCACCTGTGTCCCAGATCAGAGTGCCTGCGTTTGTTGACTCCAGCTTCCTTTTGGTGTGGACCCTGCCATCAACAGCTGATGGCTCATATAGCTGTGTTCCTGCCAAACATGTGAGACACCTGGACTCCATCTTTGGTTTGGTCCAGTCCCAGCCGTTGTAGGCATATGAGGACTGAACTGATCTCTCTCTGACTCTCTCTCAGTCTGTGTATCATAAAATAAATAACATCTTTTTAAAATTTAGAAATAAACCTGCCATGTGAACCAGAAGTTCTACTACGCAGTTTATATCCAAAGAAAATGGACTCAGTCTGCCCATAAATGCACACCTGTGTTTATTGCAGCTCCAAGCACAATAGCCAAAACACAGAAACACCTGAGTGTTCATCACCTGATGAACAGATAACAATATGTGGTACATAAACACAATGAACTGCTACTCACCCATAACAGAATGAAATCCTGGTACCACAGCTGTGGTGTAGCAGGTAAACCTGCTACCTGTAGTGCCAGCATCCCATATGGGAGCCAGTTCGAATCCCAGCTTCTTCACTTATGATCCAGCTCTCTGCTATGGCCTGAGACAGCAGTGGAAAATAGCCCAAGTCCTTGGGCCTCTGCACCCACGTAGGAGACCCAGAAGAAGCTCCTGGCTGCTGGCTTCAGATAAGTGCTGCTCTGGGCATTGAAGCCATCTGGGGAGTGAACCAATAGATGGAAGCCGCCCCCCCCATCTGTCTCTTTCTGCCTCTGCCTCTCTGTAACTCTGCCTTTCAAATAAACAAATAAATAAATATTTTAAAAAATGAAATCCCATCATTTGCTATGATATGAATGAAAATGGAGGTCATTATGTGAAATAAACCAAGTACAGAAAATTAAGTACTCACTGCATGATCTCACGTGTGTAGTCTAAAAAGGTCAATCTCATAGAAATTAGCAGTAGAATGGTGTTTACCAGATGCTGGGAGAGTACAGGGGAGAGAGTTTTAGGAAGGCTTGATTATCAGGTACTAAGTGATGGGGAAACAGGAGGTAGAAGTTCCAAGTATTTTTGCACAGTAAGGTGACTATTAACAATGTTAATGTACTGTATACTTTCTAAAAAACATAAACTAGGAAAAAGCATGTTTTGATGATTTTACCATAAACAAATGATAAATATTTGAGGAAACATGTTTACCTTGAATTAAACAATGTTTCCCATGTATATCCCAGTGTATATCCACGTATTCCATAAATGAGTGCAATTTTTACATATTGGATAAAAAGAGAAAATGCCTACCTAGATTTTTCTTGATTTTTCCCCTTGTTCTGCATAGAAATCAAGCACTCCACAATAGCAATAAATGTATTGTGGTGTATTATGGCAAAACCCATGTCCCTTTCTTGATGTAATTTAGGGTTGAACACAGTAAAAACCATAATAATCAAAATATTAGCTGTTGTTGATAAAATAAACATGCTCATGTCCATCATTAGTATGTTGTCATTAATGAAATGAATATTATGAAATTTCAAAATTGCTTGTGAAATCTCAATGCATTCAGCATCTCTATGAGTTTAGGATTCATAGTAGTCACCTTGTCTTGCTATGTTGTTGTTACTAAGGGATTTTATTTGGCTCCCGTCTCTTTATTCTTTCTCCTAAAGGCTACATAAATAATCCATCAGTCCTGGGGACTTGAAGTTGAACAATGGCAGCCTGTGGCTGTCTGATGTGAATCAATTATGGCAGAGTCCAGGATGCATTCTAACGAGGGGAGATTGTCAGGTAAGTTCCCTCTATCGGGGTGCGTTGGGAAACCCTTCCATTAGCAAAGGTGATGTCACACTTACACAGGAGGTGATGGCTATTCAGGCATTATGATCCTTAAAAATACAGATATGTGAAATATTTGTTTAACTCTTTGTTTAGAGAGAATTGAAGATGGCTTGGAAAACATCAGTACATGAAGAGTCATTGGCAGATGCAAAGAGAGCACCAGTAGAACACTGAACGCAGGTGCACAGAATAGAAGCAGGGATCACACATGCACAGAAGGGATCCAGAAGTGGGCTGCTGAGGAACTCCCATGGTGAGTGGCTCCAGTTCCCTCTCAACCCAGCATACGACTTCTATGGGGAGAGTCTGAGCACCGGCATACTTGTTTCCATAGAGGAGAGGCTGGAAGCAAACACCTTCTCCCACTTTCTTCAGGGTCGGTGTGGGGTTTGTCAGCGTGGGGCCTCCTTTGAAACCTGCTAAAAGATGAGTGTGCACTCAGGGACCCCAGGATGTGCTCCTCCGTGGCCCCTCATCTCTGAACCCTGCCCTGGCCTCCAGAGTGCCCTAAAGGTCCCCTGTAGGGGCCGCCTCCTGTCTCTGAGTCCCTCGAGTGTGGCCTCAGCTCAAGGGCCAGGAGCTCATTCCAGGTCCAGCTGGAGCAGCCCCCTCTTTTGACCACAAGGAGCCCTGAGTCACCACCACTCTCCAGAAAAACAAATTTCCTCTCTAAATGGAAGTATCTCTGTCAATTTTTCACAGCAATCAGTGTACCAAATAAATACGTTTAAAAAAATTCCAGGATTCTATAAAGATTTGGGTGCTAAAGCCCAAATAATAGCAGCTTATTCCATTTTAACTGCACTCATATGAAATCATTGCATGAACCTTGAAAAAAACTGACATGCTCTGAGCCTAAATTTCTTCTCTTGAAAATACGTTTGTATTTCCTAGGGACAAAGAAGCAACAGTGACACCAACACCTCCAATGAAACGACATAAAGCTGGGGGTGGGACTTAGCTCAGTGGTTAAGATGCCACTTGGGACACTGTATCCTTTTGCAGAGAACCTGGGTTCGAGTCCTGGTTCCGCTGCCAGTTCAGCTTCCTGCTGCAGTTAGTGCTGAGAGGTGGCAGGTGTTGGCTCAAGTACTTGGATCCCTGCTACTCGAGTAGGAGAAATGGATTGTGTTCCTGGCTGACACTTGAGGGTATTTGAGGAATGAACCAATGAACATTGAGGTGCTCTGTCTTCCCATCAGTCTATTAATAAATAAAGGGAAATTAATTTTAAAAGGAAGACATGAGTGCAGTATATTCACTGTGAGAATAAAAAGTTTAAAAAGCTATTCAAAATTAAGAATTTCTGACATTAGAAGTAATGTGTAACATTTTAAAAATATTTATTTGAAGGGCAGAGTTACAGAGCAGTAGAGAGAGAGAGACAAAAGTCTTCCATCAGCTAGTTCATTCCCCAAATGGCCCCAGGGGCCAGAACTGGGCTGATCTGAAGGCAGGAGCCAGGAGCTTCTTCCGGTCTCCCACATGGGTGCAGGGACTCAAGGACTTGGGCCATCTTCTACTGCTTCCCCAGGCCATAGCAGAGAGCTGGATCAGAAGTGGAGCAGCCAGGACTCCAATCGGCACCCATTTGGGATGTCAGCACTGCAGGCGGCAGCTTTACTCACTACATCACGGTGCTGGCCCCTAACATTTTTTTTTTTGACAGGCAGAGTGGACAGTGAGAGAGACAGAGAGAAAGGTCTTCCTTTGCCGTTGGTTCACCCTCCAATGGCCGCCACGGCTGGCGCGCCGTAACCGGCGCACCGCGCTCATCCGATTGGCAGGAGCCAGGTGCTAGGTGCTTCTCCTGGTCTCCCACAGGGTGCAGGGCCCAAGCACTTGGGCCATCCTCCACTGCACTCCCGAACCACAGCAGAGGGCTGGCCTGGAAGATGGGCAACCGGGACAGAATCCGGCGCCCCGACCGGGACTAGAACCCTGTGTGCTGGCGCAGCAAGGCAGAGGATTAGCCTGTTGAGCCACGGCGCTGGCCACATTTTTTTTTAAAGGTGAAATCAAGCCAGTCTCTACTTTTGTCAGCTATTAATTACATACAAAATTCAGGGACAGAGTAATTTTATGGGTAATTTATTTGGTAATAGTTTATACAAATAGTCTAGAAATGATCTTCTATGCTTTCTTCAATCTAGATGTTGACAGTTCTTTCCATGTCTACTGATTTATCAAATATATTTTCTTTCTCTCTTTCAATTCAATTAAACATTTTAAAATTTATTCTGATTTTATTTAAAAGGCAGAGAGACAGAGACAGAGGCAGAGACACAGATCTTCCATTTTCTGGTTCCTTCTCCAATTGTTGGCAAGAACAGGGGCTCAGCTAAGGCAAAGCCTGGAGCTTTAAACTCTATCTGGGTCTCCCCATGGGCCAGCAGGGACTCAGATACTTGAACCACCATTGCTGCCCCCCAGGGAGTGTGTCATCAGGAATCAGGATTTGCTAGAACAATGAGCACTTGCATCTAACATTGTGATATGGGATGCAGTGTCCCGAGTGGCATCTTCAACAGAGTGCCAACACCCACCCTGGACTCAATATATGCAAAGGAAAAGTCACTGTAAAATATGGTGAGTGCACAATCTGTTTTTCATAGAGAACATTTTAAACTTCACATTTGAAGGAATTAAGATGACTAACAAATACACACATGAATAAGCATTATTAGGCAATTTGAATTGCCCTAAAATAGAAATTAATTCTTAACGTTTTTTTGACCTTAAAAAGGCGTAGTTCTATTTGTGGCACTAGGTGGCAGAATTGTCTCTGTTTTTAAAATCAAATGTTTCCCATTGACGGAATTTCAGCTTCACACACAATTACAAAAAAAATAAATAATAAAAAAGATCCTCCATGCCTTGAAAGCAGCTTCCCCAGTGGTGACATCTTGCAGAGCTCAAGCTTGGTATGACACAGCACGTTCAGTGGATGCAGCCTACCCATCCTGCTTGCTGTGTCAGTTGCCCCTGCCCTTCCATGCATGTGTGCACTGTTCCTTGCAGTTTTACGACATCTGTCAATTTGTGTATCCACCACAGAGTACAGAACACTTCCATCCACACAAGGATGCCTCCTGTCTCCTTTTCAGAGCCACACCCACCTGCGTTAACCTGGTGATTATTCTATGTGCCTACTCTACAATTGATCAATTGAAAATTAATATAAATGGAAGCATGCAGTTTGTAAATGTTAAGGCCAGCATCCCACCACACACACTCAGCACAATTCCCTGGAGATTTAGTCAAGCTGCTGCAGGTGTAGCTTGCTCCTTTATGTTTCTAAGTTGTATTTTATGCTGAACATGTGTCACAGTCTGTGTCCCTGTGTCCCTGCTGACATTCCAGACTTTGGCTATCAGGAATAAAACTGCTTGTAGCACCTGTTCACAGGTGTCACGTGAATGTACAGGGACATCATTGTGGAATCAAGATCCAGGAGTGCAGGTGCTGGGGTGTGTGGTGTTTGCACGGTTAAGTTTCCAAGGCTTTGCCAGCTGGTGTCCGTATGGCAGAGGTTCAGGCGGTGGGTGAGTGAATTCAGCGTCTCCACATCCTTTCCAGCATTTGTGCTGTTATTACTTTTTCATTTTTATCATTCTGATAAGCATGAAGACATCCCAGTCATGGTGCTAATTTCCATTTTCCCCACCTATGACATTTGACAGCTCTTCGAATGCTTATTGGTCATCTCTGTAATTTCCTTGTCCATAAACATCTATTCATAGCTTTCGTCCATGTTCTGTGGGATGGTGTGTTTTTTCATCAGCTGAGTTTTTAACATTCTTTCTTTTCTTTTTTTTTTTTTTTGCTTAAAATTGTATTCTTTATTTGAAAGGCATATTTACAAACATAGAGGGAGAGACTGGGGGGTAGGGGGAGTGTAGAAATCTTCTGTTCACTGGTTCACTCCCCAAATGGCCACAACAGCCTGAGCTGAGCCAGTCTGAAGCCAGGAGCCAGGAGCTTCATCCAGGTTGTCCACATGGATGGCAGGGGCCTAAGCACTCTGGCCATCTTCCACTGCTTTCCATGGCTCATTAGCAGGGAGCTGGATTGAAAGTGGAGCCTGTGGGACATGAACCAGTGTCCATATGGAATGCCAGTGTTGCAGGTTGTGCTTAACCCCCTGTGCCACAATGCTGGCCCTGAGAATTCTTTCTGTCTCTTCAATTCTAGTCCTTCCTTAGATGTGTGCATTGAAGCTATTTTTCCCAGTCTGTATGTGTCTTATCTTATCCTCTATAACAACATGAAACCTGCTCCTCCTTGTTCAGACAAAGGCTTTAAATTATGATGAGGTCCGATTTTTTAATTTCTTATTCTTAGGTTTTTGGTGCCAAGTCTGAGAGCCCTCTCCATGCAAACACCCAGATTATCTACTATCACCCTAAAAATTTATTCTTAGTGTTTTACATTTAATTTTGTGATGTTTTGATGATTTTTGTTTTTATAATCTGTGAAGTTTATGTGGTTGTTCGCTTTTGTGCCCACAGATGTCTAATTTCTCCACTTTTTTGATAAGATTATCTTTCCCTACTGAGTATCTCTTGTACTTCTGTCAAAAAAATCCACAAATAAATAGGCTTAGATTATTTCAATTAAAATAAGAACCGAAAACAAAAATACTGCTTTTTAATCATCTGAGTTGTTGTTTTTATCTGACACCAGTAGGTGGCAACATCAGCTTTTATAAATAGATATGTTAACAGCAACAGGTCCCTGAAGTTCTTCAAGTCCTCACTTGTTTATTTTATACTCAAAGCCTCTGATTTATTATAGTTATTAAGAAACAAATAAACTTACAAAAAGAGCTCCAAATGTTTACATAGAAGAACTACAGTATTAATATATTTCAGAAACTTAAAAATTCAGCTCAGTTTTGGTAGTGAATTTGTAGAAATTTAAAAAATGTTAGACTATCCTGTTGTGCAGGATACTCCTATATTCAATCATATTTATTAACTGAATACGATTTAATTCTATAAAAAGTGGCCAGCGCCACGGCTCACTTGGCTAATCCTCCGCCTGCGGTGCCGGCACACTGGGTTCTAGTCCCAGTCAGGGCACCGGATTCTGTTCTGGTCGCTCCTCTTCCTGTCTAGCTCTCTGCTGTGGCCTGGTAGTGCAGTGGAGGATGGCCCAAGTGCCTGGGCCCTGCAGCCACATGGGAGACCAAGAGGAAGCGCCTGGTTCCTGGCTTCTGATCAGCGCAGCACGCCAGCCGTAGGGGCCATTTGGGGGGTGAACCAACAGAAAAAGGAAGACCTTTCTCTCTGTCTCTCTCTCTCTCTCACTAACTCTGCCTGTCAAAATATAAAAAAAAAAAAAACAAAATAAAAAATAATTCTCTAAAAAGTGATGGAGTAACTTAGTAGATATCTTTTCCAGAATAAAATGCAAAGCATTTCCTACAATTACATAGCCTCATTTACATATTGTCATTTTTGGTCCCCCCCCCAAAAAAAAAATACTTCCCACTGGAGATATGTTTATTGACTTTGAGTACAAAGAGACTTGCGAAGGACACAAGAGGAAAAAAAAATCACTGGTGAACATTGGTATTTTGACACAGCTGTGGCAATGTCCATAACTCTTCCTAAAGTCTTATGATTTCTATTATTAGCACTGCATGTTATAAAATGAGGTTATGTAGCAGAAGGTTTACCAGAAAGAGGAGGGTGACTGTCAATTATCTGATGGCACTGAGTAGTGTGGAGAAAGATCTGGGTAAGTGGAAAACATGCCCATATATTTTTTCAATTGTCCACCATGCTCGCTGCTGTATTTAGTGATTATTAACTGCCTTGTTTACTTTTTGTCTTGAAGAAACCACTTATTTAATTTGTTCAGGAAACCTATTTAATTTACTATGGGAGCGTATTCAGCAGGACATTGAAAATGAAAGAAGAGAGAGGACACGTTTTCCACATATTCTAGAGAAACGTGAAATATACTACAGATGCACAGAACCATAATCACAGGCTCATACTTGCATGTGATACATGCTGGATTGATAAAATTCACCCTAATAACAGCCTTACACTGCAGGAACAGTGCTGCCCCTCCTTGAGAATTTCTTAAAACCGAAGAGACAGGGGCCAGCACTGTGGTGCAGCGGGTTAAAACCCTGGCCTAAAGTGCCGGCATCCCATATGGGCGCCAGTCCTGGCTGCTCCACTTCTGATCCAGCTCTCTGCTATGGCCTGGAAAATAGTAGAAAATAACCCAAGTTTTTGGGCCCTGCCACCCATGTGGGAGACGCCTGGCTTTGGATCAGCTCAGCTCTGGCCGTTGTGGTCATTTGGGGAGTGAACCAGTGGATGGAAGACCTCTCTCTCTTTCTGACCTTACATCTCTCTGTAACTCTTTCAAATGAATGAATTAAAAAACAAACAAACAACAGCAAAAAAAAATAAATAAATAAACAGGGCGAGTTCTGTTACCTGACTTGATTACATGGTGAAAGACCCCATTCTCACAAGTAGACATTGCCTCTACTTCAAGCACTGCCTGATGCTTTGCAGAAATACAGCCTCCAGGATTCTCACCCCTTCGTATTTCAGCAAAGCACTGCCGGCGTTGTGAAACAGCCGATTGAGCCACCAGACCTGTATCCCTGACGAGGATGCTGGTTTGAGTCTCAGGTCGTCCACTTCCTGCTCAGGTGCCTGGGAAGCCATAGGTGATGGGTCAATATTTGAGTCCTTGCCATCTGCTTGAGACCCTTGCTGGAGCTCCTGGTTTCACCCTGTCCAGACATGAGTGTTGCAGCTATCTGGAAAGTGAACCAGCAGGTGGAAGATCAATCTCTTTTGCTGTCTCTCTCTCCCTTTGCTTGTGTCAGTCTGCCTTTCAAATGAATAAATAAATAAATTTTAAAAATTTGTTCACCCAAAGAATTCTCTTTAAATTCCATTTCCTCAAACTATTTGAAGTGTCAGTAATGACATAGGCTTGTGCTGTGAGTTTACAACCACTAGATGGAGAACTTGTTATGCAAAATAGCATGTAAGGATGGGAAAATCCAGCCAATTTAACTTTGCTGTCAGGGCAAAATTTGCTAATTTGGGTCATATATTAGACTTCTGTTTTAGTGGTCAACGTGGTTCAATTTTAAGCAAGGGCATAATTTGCACAGTAACGAAAGCTGAAATTAATACTCAGAAACAAACCGTAGTCTATTTAGAACGAAAATCCATTAAGTTGTCTGCGTTAGAGGAAGAAGCTGACCAATGTAGATAAAACCAATTTGTTATATTGGAATAGCTGAACTCGTGAAAAAATTAATATAGCATCCAGCAATCGAAGGATGGGACTAAGCCCCAGTGAGGTCATTTTGTTTTAATTTTAACTCCTAAGGAGAGTATAGTTCAAATAGTTTCAAATGACACTTGGCTTAACACTGTTGTTGATTTTTTTTAACCTATCAAACCTGAAGTAATGATCTCAAAATTCTTAATTTCCAGCTCTCAAACAAATTCATCTCATCCTCAAAATCAATGATCTGTAAAGACAGTAACATCTATTGTCAATATTCTTGTTCATGTTTAAACTAATCGAAAATCATGCAAAAAAAATGTTAATGCTACTACAGTGCTATAATGGCAGATGGCTTAGGAAATACAGAAAATTATGTCCCCAAATGGCTGAAATTTGGAGCAGCAAGATGGGGAAAATCAAGATATTTTTCTGATCCTCTTGGTTAAGTGTTTTTTTCTAAGATTTATTTATTTATTTGAAAGAGTTACACAGAGAGAGAAGGAGAGGAAGAGAGAAGGAGAGGAAGAGAGAGAGAGGTCTTCCATCCGTTGATTGACTCCCCAGTTGGCTGCAGTGGCTGGAGCTGTGCTGATCAGAAGCCAGGAGCCAGGAGCTTTTTCTGGGTCTCCCATGTGGGTTCAGGGACTCAAGGACTTGGGCCATCTTCTGCTGCTTTCCCAGGCCATAGCAGAGAGCTGGATCAGAGTGCCGGCCTGATTAAGTGTTTTTTACAGGTCCATGGTGGTGACTCATTTATACATGGGGGAAAAGAGGACTCTATGCATGGTGGGTGCTGGGATTGGGTTATTTATGTATTTATCTGAAAGGCACAGGGAGACAGACAGACACAACCCACCCTCTGGTTCACTCCCCCAGTGCAGGCTGAGGTTAGGCTTACACTGAAGCCAAGAGCCAGGAGCTCTATGTTGTCTCACACTTGCGAGGCAGGAACCAATTTACTTGGGCTCCATGTTTCCTCCCAAGGTCTGCATTAGCAGGAAGCTGGAGCCAGGGGCCAGAGCCAGGAATCAAACCCAGGTACTCAGGTGTGGGATACAGACACCTTAACCACCAGGCTGAGCACCAGCTCCCAAGTAATTAGGTTCCAATGCTGGGGAGATGCTGCATGTTTTGGGCAATTTTTCCAGTTTTATTGTCCAAGAGTGGGAAAGTAGCTCATGTCAAGATAATTCATCTTGTTCAAGCACAAGGCCACATGTAGAAACCGGAGTGAAAACAGCTCGATTATCTCAACTGTGTCCCCCGCCTGAGTCGATTGCTGAGGTTAGATCCCCAAGAAATGCCTCCAGCAACCTCTGCAAGAAACACAATCGGTACATTCACAATCACATTTAAAAATAAGGCCTTTAGAATTTCAATTACTACAAAATTATATCTTAATCCTGGATATGAATTTTGTATTTCTCAACATTTAGCAGGTGTAGAGAAAAGCCAGACATTTTAGGGTAAACATTCTCAAATGCCAAAGTTCAATAAGAGGACAGTTTGTAGTTTTTTTTTTTTTTCCTTCTATGGTATGCCTAGAGGGAAATTTCAAGGTGAGAAACTTATCATCTGGAGAGAGGGAGGTTGTGGTGCAGTGGGTTAAGCTGCCTCTTGAAATATCCACATCCCACGTCAAGATGCCTAGTTTAAGTACCAGCTCCTCTGCACTTCTGATGCAGCTCCCTGCTAATGCACCTGGGAAAGCAGCAGGAGATGGCCCAAGTACTTGGGCCCCTGACACCTATCTGGGAGACCGGATGGAGTTCCTGGCTCCTGGTGTCAGCCTGGCCCAGTCCCAGGTATTGTAAATAGTTGGGAAATGAAGCAGCAGGTGGAAGATTTCTTGCTCCCACCCCTCTTCCCCCCCTTCTCTGTCACTTTGCCTTTCCAATAAATAACTCTTTAAGAAAATCACCTGGAAATTTTTGTTTTTCATTTTTCATTTTTATTTATACAGATACCCAAAAGTGAACACTAGAGATCACAGGTTAATGTCCCTGATGGGTTTCTCAGGATACTTAGGCTTGGAAAGGCTCTCTTAGAACCAAGTACATCCTCAGGGCAGGTACTTGGCCTTGTCTGCCATTGTAGCACCTGCACCTCAGTGACCGCAACGTGAGAGTGAGTGGGAGCTGTTATTCTTGACTTCACTTTCTGGATGCCCCAGTGCCCTCCATGGCCCACAGTGCAGAGAAAGCTGATGATGGTTTTTGCTGAATGAATCAGGAAGCTTTCAGCATGCCTGAAAATGCAAGCACTCCCACTAAGAACCCAGACACACTTGTGAACTCCACCGTTGAACTTTAATTGTTGAAGGTGCTTTGTTTGCCCACTCATCGAGATGATTTCCAGCAAGTCGAAGCCTCTGCTTCCTAACAGATTTATCCTCACCAGCAGCTCCCAAAATGTGGAATGTTCCTTTACTCCAGAAATTTGACAGAGCTTGCAATGAATGAATGCAAACCAGTATATATATATATATATATACTGTTAGGGATTCAAGAACCACGAATGTCAAATTGGATTTCTCCCCTTCTGTTTTGTTCATCTTGTCCCTTGCTTCACATGAGGATATGCTGAAATAGAGCGACATCACACCTTATTGCATTTGCCTGCGACAGAAAAGGATCTGACACTTTGTGAATTAGGGAGGTGACTGTTAGCTTAAATACTCAGAAAAGGGGTTCAAACATTTCATGACTCCAAGCATTGTTGTGCTACTTATTATTTAATTTTATATTTTTTTTATTGTGTTAAACTCAAAAGTCAATGTGCATAAATGGGTGCTTGTTTCCCTGTGCTATCTGATTCTCAGTTTGCAGAACTGATTCTGGTAGTGTCTTGTCCACGTTGTGGCTTGGGTTTCACAGGACAGGCAAGAATTCACGAGACACGATGTTGACATATTGGTAGGCAAGGACCAAGGAAAACACAGGCAACTCTTGCGTGGTGTGTAGTGCTCACAGCAAAGGCTTTCTTGAGTCATGTTGTGAGGAGAGATAATTATGAGTCACTGCTCCAGGTCATGTACATTATCTCTCATTCACTCAAGGCTTGCCTTGTGCCTCCTTGTTTAGTGTGACTGACACACTCACAGTTCCCTAAAGGCACACATAGATGTTACCCACTGTGTTTAGCTGCTCAAGCTGTTTTATTATTATTATTATTATTATTATTATTTGACAGATAGAGTTAGACAGTGAGAGAGAGAGACAGAGACAAAGATCCTCCCTCTGTTGGTTCACCCCCCAAATGGCCGCCGCTGCCGGCGCTGCGCTGATCTGAAGCCAGGAGCCAGGTGCCTCCTCCTGGTCTCCCATGCGGGTGCAGGGCCCAAGCACGTGGGCCACCCTCCACTGCCTTCCCGGGACACAGCAGAGCTGGACTGGAAGAGGGCTGCTCAAGCTTTTAACCCCAGAACTCCTTAACCCCAACCCCAACTTGGCCAACTAATTCTGCAAAACTCTGTGTGGTACCACCTCTCCTGTGGTTTTCCTAGCTGATCCTGGCAAGTGGTGACCCCCTCTCACTTGCTCTCCTTGAGATTGCTGTGTGTGTCCATATCATGTAAACAGCTTGGCTCCCACACCCGTAGATTCTGTAATAATTGGGCTGAGTGCATGCTTGTGCACTGGGGTTTTCAAAAGAACTTCCAAGAGTATGCCATGGATAGCCACAGTTGGGAACCACTGTTCCATTCCATTGTATTGAGTTCTCAGTGTGCATGTCTGAACTGTCCCTGTGGTTAACAAACGCACCATGCTCATTTGTTGTGCCTTGGAGTCCCTCACAGAATTCCTCAAGGCAGCATGTGGGTTTCAGAAACAGCTGGTGGCATCAATGGGATTCATTCAGGAGAGTCTGGGAAGACCCAGATTTGAGGAAGATGTGAGGAATCCTCAGAGGGTGCAATGTGAATTAAAGAGAAAAAGCGGGCACAGGCTTTGCAGTGGACGTAGATTGTGAATCCCATCATGGTTGGTATACACTTAAATGCAGAAGGTAGAAGAGGGAGCAATCAACGGGAATTCAAAGCCTCTAGGAAGAGTTTTCATTAATTTAGAAGACAGGAGAGAAAGGGAAGTCTGGACCAGTAAACATTCGTTCTCATAATGAAGCCAAATCCTGGCCCAGTTAAAACTCTTTAAAACTAAGAGACAAATCATGCCACTCACCTACTGCCTTGTGGCTTTTCTGAGAAGAGGGGGAAGCCAAGAGCCAGGTGCATTGACTTTTCTCAGTGCATACAAATCCGAAACAGTCTAAGTATTTGCAACAATGTTTATAAAATCAATGTTCAAACAAGTGTGAACTGAAAATTTAGGGGATGAAGTTCCTGAGAAACAGCAAGTGTGAAGTCTATACTTTATAAAGGATTTCATTCTCAATTAGCTCATTACGTTTTGCTGTGTCTCCTCTATCTGATTCTAATTCTTTCTCCCTCTCCCTCTCTTCCTCCTGAACCCTCTGCCTACCTGCTTGCCTGATTTCCTCCCTCCCTCCCTCCCTTCCTCTCTTCCTTCCTTCCTTCCTTCCTTCCTTCCTTCCTTCCTTCCTTCCTTCCTTCCTTCCTTCCTTCTCTCCTGCCTCCCTCCTTCTCTCCTGCCTCCCTCCTTCCCTCCTTCCCTCCCTCTCTTCCCTTTTCTTTTCTCTATTTTATGAAGTTTCCTGTAAGACATTTAATTTGCTGAGCACTAGAGAAAAGATTCAACCAAAAATTGAGGAAGTAAACTGAAATGTAAGGCATGACCTTCCCTTCCCTCCGACACACATGTAACAGATTTATGTGCCTTATTGTAAACATTCTGCTGCATCTTTCCTCCACCTGCTACAAGGAGTTAGAGAATCTGCTTTTAACAAGGAAGATAAATGCACCAAATGTCATGGAGCCTCAGGGGGATCAGAGATGGTAAAACAAGTGGTTTAATGTTCTGATTTCCTTTTTCTAATGCATGCACTGAGTTATGTTTTCACTGAGTCCCCGAAACCACACAGCTGACTCTGTTCTCTGCCTAAGCTAAGGGACATTCGTACCAATGAATCGAGCAGAGAGAGAATCATTTTCTCGTGGGTGGGTGTGTGAATGGCATGGAAGGAATGGGGTTGATACATGAGGATGCAGTTTGGCTACATTGGTGAGGACCATTTATGCACAACAAGGCAAAGATATTTATACAAAAATTTTGCTTTTTATAAGCTTTTTTTTTTCTTTGAGCAGTAGTTATTTTTGTCATTACTCACTTTCAGATCTGACCCTCAACGTAAGAAAACGTTCTGTTACAGATCACTAATTGGCGTCAAGACATTTTGTGTGCTGCCATCGCATTGCTTTCTGCCACAGGACCACGTGAACTTGACCCAAAAATGAAGCTGAGTTGTAACAGTCATGAACAACACTGAGTTTGACAAAAGAAACTAAGCAAGGATGTCTGAAAGTGAGAAGTAAGGTCACAAAGATATAAAATAAGAAAGAAAAAAATGGATAGATGGATGGATGGATGGAAGGAAAGAAAGAAGAAAGGGAAGGGAGACTGTGTTGTGATGCAAAGGGTTAAGTCTCTGCTTGCAATGCCAGCACACCACCATATGGGTGGCTGTTAAATTCTGGGCTGCTCCACTTCCAATCCAGCTCCCTGCTAATGCACGGTGGAAAGCAAAAGTAGGTGACCCAAGTGCTTGGGAGCCCTGCCACCCACATGGGAGACATGGAAGAAGCTGGCGACTCCTGGCTTCAGCCTAGCCCAGCCCCACTATTGTGGCCTTTTAGGGAGTGAATCAGCTGATGGAGGAGTTCTCTCTCACTCTCTCTCGCCCTCTCTCTCTCTGCAAATCTCCTTTCAAATAAGTTAAAGATTTTTTTAAAAAAAGGAGAAAGGAGAAGAGGGAAAGAGGAAGGGAGGGAGGGAGAGACATGGAGAGAAATCTGTAAGCCAGAGGATTCAATTTGAGTGAAGCAAGAAGGTGGAGGGGAAATTAAAATGAGGCTTTAAAAGATTATGGTAGCCTTTTGACAGGTGAAGAGGGTAGTGATGAGTGACACAAAAGTGAGCAAGGTTATGAAACACCAAAATTGGTAGCGGGACTTAGTATATTGCACGTATTTCTGTCACTTGTTTGATGAACACCCTGAGGTCCTCCATCAGTGACTTGGGATCAGCAGCCAAGGGGTGCTGTGGAGCTTAGAAAGACAAGGGCGTAAGAACGGGCTCTGACAAGCTCACCCAGGGCAGCACTTTCTTGGTCATTTGAGAAAACACCCGAACTAGAGAGACGCCACACCTGTCAGTGCCAATGCCCTATGCAATGGGACGTTCTCAAACTCTACTGAAAGGAAATATTTCTGATAGCTATTTGAAGGCGTGCATATGGGATACAATTTTGGAGAGGACTGTACCAATCTATGAAAATATTAGTCAGAAGAGAATGCTTTTTTTCTTTACTGTTCTAAAGAGAATAATTGTAGCTGAGATCCGTAAGTGGATTTCTTGAATCATACAGTAAATTGTCTGCATTTAAAAATATATTTAATACATTGCAATATGCTGAATTATACTCAATTGGGACATTATGTATATAAAACACTGATTTACATATATATTATACTTCTATATCCACATATATGCATGTCTAGCTATACATACATACATATGTGTGTGTTCATAATTTATTTAAAAAAATTTTTTTTGACAAGAAGAATGGACAGTGAGAGAGAGAGGCAGAGAGAAAGGTCTTCCTTTTCCATTGGTTCACCCCCCAATGACTGCTGAGGCCGGCGCACCGTGCTGATCCAAAGCCAGGAGCCAGGTGCTTCTCCTGGTCTCCGATGCAGGTGTAGGGCCCAAGGACTTGGGCCATCCTCCACTGCACTCCCTGGCCACAGCAGAGAGCTGGCCTGGAAGAGGAGCAACCAGGACAGAATCTGGTGCCCCGACTGGGAATAGAACCAGGTGTGCCCACGCGGCAGGCAGAGGGTTAGCCTAGTGAGCCTCGGTGCCAGCCCATAATCTATTAATATATAAAATATGTAATGGATAGGTATGAAAAATATCAATCAGGTATAGTTAACTGTAATGCCATAGTCATGTACCCTTGCCAGTGTTTTAGCATCTAAATAATTTTATCCCCATAATTTAAGCATTTCAACATATCCTGATTGCTACTATGGCTCATTTACCTACATATGCTGTCAACACTTTGTTCATTTATCTCAAATGCCTTTCCACTTACTTCACAATAAATCCATGTTGTGCAATGAGAATTCTAGATTCTTGTTATCTGTGGGCTTACCTGTATGACCAACTTTGCACTCCCACGATGTCCCAGCACAAATGCTGTGGTGAACATGATGCCCGCAAGTTCACTCTGCTTTCTTGCTTACTCGTTGCTTGCACTCGCATGGTCTCTCTCAGCTATTCTCCCACCATCCTCATCTTCCAGCCCTTGGGATTTTATCTGCCCACAGACGCCGTGACTCACCTTGCGTGATGACTTCCTAATGCTGCACTGTTTACTAGAAAACTTAATTTTCTTGATGTATTTAAACTAACATGTATGTAAGAGCTTTTTACAGGATGAAAACAAAAGTTTGACAAAAGAAAAAACTGGAAGTTTTTCTCCTGAAGCCCTAGTTTTTGTTTAGGGATTTCTTTAATGGATGATATTAAGCCTAGAACCACATGTAGTGTGTATGTGTGCACACGTATGTAGGTGTACTAGGTTATGTATATGGAATAAGAACTTTCCAGGGTTAAATTCTGAAATTAAGTCTCAGTGAAGATCATCATCAGTTGTAGATAAGAATGCTGGGATTGCCCACGTTGTCATTTAAAATCATGCTCACTTGTTGTTAGGACTTTCCTCACTGCCCAGAATCAGCTGAGGTCACACTCACACATTGTGTACCCTGCCTCAGCCATCAGGATTTCCAAATCCTGCAAAATGCAAGGCTTCTGCCTGGCTGTGGGGTCTGTGCTCTGCTTGCTGACAGAGACTCCCTGACTGTACTGAAAGCTAGTGGCTGAGGGAAGGGGCCTCTGCATCAACAAAGTTGTGTCTTCTCCCAGCAGTTCTCAGAAAGTAGCCCTCTCGGTATCTGTGACCAAGATGCACAATACTTAGGGAAACACTGCAAAAGTGAGATTCTTAGACACTTAATAATGAGTCTAATTTTGGTGATAAGCCCAAGGAATGGGACGCTGTGCCATTGCACCAGTGACACCCCCTGCTGTTGCCACTGGAAGGCTCCAGCAACCACGTGAATGGAGGAATCCACAGTGTTCCTTCATCAGCACCGTCTTCTAATGGGAATTATTCCTTCCCAGCACTAAAATCATGCTCTACCCCGAGTTAATCATTGAGCTAGACACCAGAAATGTGAAAAACATAAAAATGATTTGCATCGTTCTCAATTTTTCCATCATTTTCAATTCAGCATTGTATGTATTATCTGTGGCCGTTGCTAGATTACTGGATTATTGGAGACAGGAATTGTCTCTTAGTTTTATTTTTTTGTTTCCCATCATTTTTAATGGTGCTTGATATATGGAAATCTTTGATGTGCATTTTGCTGATTTGAACTAGATTATAGTGAATGGGCTCAACATCAGTTTAAAACGCGATTAAAATATTTAGAGTAAAAAAAAAGACTGATTCCTACTGAAATATCTTTTAAGTATTCTGGGCCAGTTTTCTACATTTGGTTAGTATGTCTGTAAATAGAATAATACCATAAAAATGTCAGAATTTAATTTCAACTTCTGTCTTCATAATAACTACTGTTCTTCCTTTAGGGCTGAGTTGTATGGTTTTTCTTCTTGAGATATCAGATCCTAGCATTTAGTCAACACTTTAATCCCATGTATTGCAACTTAACTATACTCTCTGTCTTTTTATAAGACAGTCACCACTGACACGTTGCCTGGTGGACTACTTCCATTTTGCCCAGGATGGCATTACAATGCGTTGAAGTGTTTCCTGGAATTCAAAAATTATATTTCAAATCAGTTTCCAGCTGTTTTATTGTTTTCTTGTTCATGATCACATAAGGGAAAGTGAATAATACCAAACCAATTGTGAAATCACGTGTCACTCCCCTGGTGATGAAAAACGGGCGAGACAGAGCGTGTCATCAGCTTTGCTAAGTACAGACATTCCATCAACCTTAGGAACCAAGTGTGTACTTCTAGGCAGCCAGACTGGCTTAATGGCTATCAGGTGTGTGCTGAAAATTTGGTACTCCCACAGGGAGTTGCTCAGAATCCATCAGGGCTTAATCTGGGGAACCTCTCAACACATACACATCACTCGGCAGCATCTTTAGCCTGGGGCACTGTCAAGGGGGCCTTTGAGGGATTACAATGACTAAGCCAGGCTTCTCCTCTAGACAAGAGGCCATAGTGGCACTTGGAAGATATTTCACACTCATCAAATCTCTTCATAGTGGAACAATTGAAAGAATAAGCAATGGTTGCAGCAGGAGCAAAATGATATCATGCTCTGAAGGGGAAACTTCTAGAGTTATTGAAAATAAAGACAATGCCAAGAAACTTCCACCCCCGGCATGAGGGAGCCAAAGATGACGTTGGAAATACTTGTCTGTGTGATCTCAACACTAGGCTATGTTTTAATGCTCAGTTGCCTCTTTGGAACACACTACGTCCATTTTTTCCCCATTGATGATCCAGGGAAGGTGGAATGGAGGGTTTAAGATGGCAACATGAGTAGTGGTCATAGGAAGGGGGTTTGAAATTCTACAATATATATGGGTGTGTTTATTTAATAAACGTAGAGAAAGAACGATGTTTGCAAAAAAAGCTTATTATGTGCATGCATGAAGCAAATATTTGTTGTAAGGCCAATGATAAAACTGGAAATCTACATTGATTTCCTCTGATAAATCTGTTCTAACATTCTTCCTTGCATAGTTTAGATTTAATCTAAAAATGTAAACTTAAGTAGCAAAGATATACAGCAGCAAACTTTTGAAGTCAGTAATATAATATCATCAATCACTTGAATACACAGTGCTATATTCCTGGCTCTATAGGGCATGCCAATCTATTTTGTATCATTTCTCGTAACACATTATGAAATTGGTACTATTTTTATCCCTGTATTTTACAGATGAGGAAGCTGAGGTTCACAGGGATGCAAGTAAATTGCCCACGTGCACAGGTAAGTGACTGAAGATAGGATTTGAATGAAGACCGCATAAATGTAGATGCTCTGTCTTCAAAGCATAAATTCTGGGGACGGCGCTGTGGAGTATAGTGAGTAAAGCTGCCACTTTCCATGCTAGCATCCCATGTGGCACCTTTTGGAGTCCCAGTTCCTTGATTTCCTATCCAGCTTCCTGCTAATGGTCTGGGAAAACCAGAAGAAGATGGCCCAAGTATTTGAGCCTCAGCCACCAAAGTGGGAGACAGGATGAGTCTCCTAGCTCCTGGCTTTAGCCTGACCCAGGCTTGGTGGTTGTGGCTATCTGGGGGAGTGAACTAGCAAATGAGAGATCTCTCTGCCTCTCCCTCTGTCTCTGTAACTCTGCCTTTCAAATACATACATAAATAAATAAATCCTTAAAAAATAACGATGAATTCTCTCTTATAATGGATGGGATAATTCCACTCCCCCATCCAAGTGCAGACACGAGAACTATCAGAACTCTCAGGTGTACAAAAATTGTCCATCTATTTGTTCTTGTTGAAATTGGCTTAGTACCTACACTAAATGTGTAATGCTTAGCAGCTGTGATTGAAAAGTCAGTATTCTTATTCAGTTTATTTCATTCATTCACTTAAAAGTAGTTATTGAATGAAAGGCAATTTCACAGGTGCTGGAAAATCAGTGTTGAAATAAACATAGCCCAACCTTCACGGGCTCACAGCGGAAGGCATGTGTAAGGCTAATTTAGATAATAGTTGTACCGGGAAAAGTCTCTGAGAGAGCATAACACTTGACCAAATTTAAATTAAAGGCTCTGTAGAAAAGGCCTCTCTTTATTTAAAATGGAAATTATTCTCTCATTTCATAAAACCAAAACCCAGCTAAGGTTGTGTGTGAAGGTGTTGCTGTTCATATGGAGCACAAGCCACAAACTCCAGGTGAAATGGACTCCCTGCCTGGTTTTGTTTTCCATTTGTAAATGGTCATGTTGTTTTAAACAGCTGCATTTACCTGGACAATCTCTTCGATGCCGTCTCTTCCTCCCAAAGTATAAAACGTCAGCTGTCTGGTACTTTAAATGAAAATCTGGAGCCTCTGTCTTTGGGGGTCCCCAGTGGTTATCAGCAGCCCATTAGAAGGCTGAGCACAATGGCCGTTCGAGTTCCTTTTATTTTTCAGCTGATGGTTTTTAGTTCACCTTAATTTATATTGGTAAGCGTATAAATCAGAGTTTCAAGAAGTTAGGGAAGTAGTAATTGTGCTGTAGTTCTTCAGCTTGCTGTGTCACACACCTTTTGTGCAAATCTGGAATTTCTCTGTAGACAAATGTCTTTATGGAAGCAAACACATAGGGACTCCCAAGGATTTCCAGCAAGTTTGCCTCTCTGGACTATACAGTCAGGGACCACGTATTTAGAATTGCTCCTCTGTTTCTCTTGCCAAAAATTTAGTTGTCTATTTAGAGTAACAATGAATACAAAATTCATTGAGACAGATTTTTCTATTTGCATTGTCTGTCTGCCTTCCTTGTAGACAGAGGAAATGAGCTGGCTTCTAATAAGAAATTGGTTGATAGGCATTACTGGCTTTTTTTTTTCTCCTCTAAGTTTGATTCTCGAAGTTGATTTTACTTGCTCATCTTCCTTCAAAGACCAGATGATCATTTAAAAAGTAAGTTACAAACATGCACTATGAAAGAAGCTACGTTAGGATTCTCCAATTGGATTGCCATTCCTCATCTTTCATTTGGATATTAAGGAAGCAAAATATTCACATCAAAGTCAAAGTCTTGATAAAGCTTTTAGGACTTGACTTAATGCACTCCAACCTCCTAGGTTTGGCGCCATCCTTTGAAGCTGAAAATAGCTAACAAATGGCTTTGCAGCGGTGCCTGACTTCTATTGTATTTCTGTTCTGCTGGTGGGCATGCATGATATAGGCAGATGACATCATATCTATTAAACCTCTCTCTCATTAAGAAGCTTATTTTAAGCTGCTCTTAGAGATCTTTTTTCATCTTATGTACAATTAGGAAACTGCAGGACAGACTTACAAATTAAAATCTCTCTGAAAATGAAAATAGGGATAAATGTTTCACCTGTAGCACGCACACACACGGAGCACAGGAATGTACATAAGTTATCTACATGCACCCTGGTAAATAAATTTACTTGTCTCCCTGGATGAGAAGCAGCTTGAACATCTACCTTAGGGGACCATGGAAACCTCAGAAGACGCTTCTAAAACAAAATTTACCTTGGCCTTCTCCTGTCCTGTGGGAGGACTTGGGAAGATGGATTTTCAGATGGAATACGTTTTCTCGATATAAGAAGCAAGCTTCATTTTGCACCACTTTTGATGGAGAGAACTTCCTGGAAAGAGAATGTGAGCCTCAGGAGGGCTAATGAACGTGAACCTGGCTGCCGGACAGACCCACAGGCCAGCTTCTCCGTGGGAGTGGCCGGGCTGAGACCATCTCAGATAGTTATGATGAAGCCTCTGCAATGCAGCTCACATCCCAGGGAAGTTCAGGTGAAGTTATGATGGGAGCTCCACAGGGGGTACCCAGAGAACAAAACAAGCTTTGTCCTGTAAGAGCTTACACTGTGAGGGGTGAAAGAGAGGTTGCACAGGAAGAATCCGGACAGATGCATCACAGAACTTCTGAAATTAAAAGCAGAGACTTGCCCCCAGTCGTAGCCGCAGATGTGTCCCAGAATGAAAGAGCTCTTCGGAGAAGCCTTAAGGCCACGTGGCTTGGCTAACATGCTTAGGCCTTTGTTGCTTATTTTGTTTTTTTCCCCAGAAGGTACCCATCTTAGAGTAAATTTAATGTTTCAGTATTTCTAAAATTTTATTAATATAAAGATAAAAGATGTCATGAATGATATGAAACCATACTTGTCTCCCTAACAGACTCTTGGTTGCCAGTATTACTTAGGCTGGCTGGATGCAGGACAGGTTCCACTGCCCCACCCCCACCTCATTTCCTTTCACACTCCCTCACACTCCCCTGCTTCTTTCCTTTCTTTAAAAAAAAAATTTGCAAATTTTTTTTTATTTCATGTATACAGTCTTAAGAGCATAACGGTGTTTCCCACCATACCCTCCTCTCCTCACTCCCTCCCTCCCATTCTCCTCCTTCTTCCTTCTCTTATTTTTTCTTTTAATTTTTACAATGCTATATTTTCAACTTTCTTTATAATCACAAGCTTAATCCTCCACCGAATAAAGAATTCAAGTACAAAGTATAGAAACCACTGCTCCTCGAGAGCATAGACAAGTGCTGTAATTCAAAAATTTCTGAACTGAAATTTAACTCCTTACTTCTTGGAGTTTTACAACTCAAGTCTTTGTGATGGTCATCCCAGTGCAGACAGTGTGTCACACAGCATTCTGAAACAATTAGAGAAGAGACAGCAGCCAAAAACACTATGTTTCAGGCCGGCGCCGCAGCTCACTAGGCTAATCCTCCACCTGTGGCACCAGCACCCCAGGGTTCTAGTCCCGGTCGGGGCACCAGATTCTGTCCTGGTTGCTCCTCTTCCAGGCCAGTTCTCTGCTGTGGCCTGGGAGTGCAATGGAGTCCTTGGGCCCTGCACCTGCATGGGAGACCAGAAGGAAGCACCTGGCTCCTGGCTTAGGATCTGCACAGTGCGCCGGCCGCAACATGCTGGCCATAGAGGCCACTTTGGGGGTGCACCAATGGAAAAAGAAAGACCTTTCTCTCTGTCTCTCTCTCTCTCTGACTAACTCTGCCTATCAAAAAACAAAACAAAAACCCACTATGTGTCAGAGGGAAAAGACAACAAGATGGGAGAAAAGACTGTATTACCAAAAAGAACAGAATTTCATGGCAAAAACCTTCAGTCTTAAAGAACAGATCAAATAATTAGCATTAAGTATGATAAGGTGAAAAAAACACATGCTATGTTATTTAATTTTTTAAAAATTTAATTAAAAACACATTTGGAACTGGAAAAGGAAAATTTAGTCATCTGGAAAATTAATTTGTCTGGAACACTTTATAATCCATATGCACCACATAAGGGAGGTGTCAGTGTGCTTAGAAAAAATATTGAACTTTGTCTGTTATTTGATGTAATCCAATAGATAATATTTTTATTAATATTTTTATATTAAATCAGTATCTTAAAATTAGTATTACGTTCATATTTTTCAATTCAAACTCTATCCAGTGCTACTTTGAAAACAAGTAAAAGAAAGCTATTAAATCCTCATCTTTAAAGTTCAGAGCCTTTCACATAAACCATATTTTCCTAAGCTGTTCACTAAGTCTCACTACCGCCAAGGTGAAGAACTGCTTCTGTGTGTCTCAGGAAAAGTCATGTTGAAAACTAAAGTGGCCCCTTTGAGCATCAAGGAGCTTTGTGTGAAAAGATACACTCCAGCCCTGTGACTCTTAGAGGCTTTCCTTCCTAAAATGCATTTCATAGTTTTTGACACTTGCTCAATTTATGGCTTTAACTGTGCCTGAGAAGTTGGCATCAGGCTGCAATAAGCCATTTTTCCCCTGTGTCATTGAAATATAGTTGTCATACTTACCTGGCAGGGGAGATACCATGATCACGAAATATAGTTGTCAATTTGTAATAGATGATAACTGTGATTAATGTGTATATAGAATGCTTACTGTACTTTGTAATGCTACAGGAGTTAAACTGTCAAATAAACATATATGTAAGTAAGTGCATCTCCTTTTATAATTCAAAGATGGCTATAATCTTTAAATGCCACTGAGATTTAATGATTATATTAACATATAGGACTTACATATCTTTTAAATATTTTACAGTCTTTATGCTCGTGTTCATGTGTTGACACAGTAATATATGTCTATATACTAGGGCACATGGCAAACCCTGGGTAGGCGTGACCCATGCCTCTTAAAATGCAACACTTTTTAAATATATACTATGAATGTATATGTTTTTTATGGGGTATGCTTGAATAATCTTAATCCGAAATAAATGTAATTTAAATTTTATTTATTTTTGAGGCAGAAATACATACTGAATGAGAGAAATAACTCTCTCTCTCTCTGTCTCTTTTTGAAAGTTTCCATCTGTTGATTTATTGCCTAAGTACCTGCAATGGCTGGGACTTGGCTAGATCAAAGTCAAAAACTGGGATCTCAATCTAGTTCTCCTACGTGGGAAGCAGGGACCCAGGTGTTTTTTTTATTTTTATTTTATTTTATTTTATTTTATTTTTTTAAGATTTTTTTATTGGGGCTGGCGCTGTGGCACAGCGGATTGATGCCTTGGCCTGAAGCGCTAGCATTCCATAGGGGTGCTGGTTTGAGACCCGGCTGCTCCACTTCTAATCCAGCTCTCTGCTATGGCCTGGGAAAGCAGTAGAAGATGGCCTAAGTCCTTGGACACCTGCACCTGCGTGGGAGACCTGGAGAAGGCTCCTGGCTCCTGGCTTTGGATCAGCGCAGCTCCGGCCATTGCAGCCAATTGGGGAGTGAACCAATGGGTGGAAGATCCCTCTCTCTCTCTGTCTCTTTCTCTTTATTTGAAAGGAAGAGTTAGAGGAAGAGGCGGGGAAGAAAGAGAGGTGTTTTCCATCCACTGGTTCATTCCCCAGGTGGCTGCAATGACCAGAACTGAGCTGATCCGAAGCCAGGAGCCAGGAGTTTCCTCCAGGTCTCCTTCATGGGTGCAGGGGCCCAAGGAATTGGGCAACTTCTACTGCTTTCCTAGGCAGGCCATAGCAGAGAGCTGGATTGGAAGTGCAGCAGCTGGGACTCGAACCAGTGTCCACATGGTGCCGGCACCACAGGCAGTGGCTTTAACCACATCACCACAGAGCCGGCCCCAGACCCAGGTATTGAGGCCATCATCACATACTAGCAGGAAGCTGGGATAGGGGTTGAAGGCAAGACTGAACCCCATGCACTCCAACATGGGATGTGGGTGTCACAGGAGACATCTTAACTGCTATGTCAAACATTCAGTCCAAAGAATCATCTTCTCAAAAAACTAGCATTTGTTTAAAAAAACTACTCAACTTCCTCAAACACTTATCCCACCGCCATATCTCTACCAATTTTCCTCGACTCCCAGAAGATCTTTATTAGAAAACAGTTGGACAGCTTACTATAAACGTATACAAGTTCCATTCCTGGACTTACCATAGAGAAAGGAAAACTTACATTGATGCCAAAAGATTTCCATCAATGTTTACTGTAGCTTTATTTATCAACAGACCAAACCTGGAAACAGCTTTAGTGTTGTTCATGTGGATGAATGCACAAACTATGGGTTGTGCATACCATGGAATACTATTCAACAATAAAATGGATTGAAAATTGATAATGTGACAACTTGGGTGGGTTTCAGGAGGGCATTAAACTGAGTGAACAAAAAGCCAAACAATATCAAAAGGTTACACTGTAGGATGCCACTGAGGTTAACATTCTTAGAAAAACAGCAACAACAAAAAGTAGAGTTGTAGTCATGGAGAGAAGGTAAGTGGTTGCCAGGATTGGGAGCCTGGGCCGCAAAGTGGGTGTGAGGAGATTCTTTGGGGTGACTGCCCTGTTCTGCACCCTGGGGAAATCCGAGGAAGACCTGTAGCATAGATAACAGTAGTAGCCATGCCAATCTCAGTGCATCTTGGCTTTGTAAGTCGTTATCATCCTTTTTCCAACTATGGTGTGATTCTGTGATTTTTTTCAAAACAATTCTTTTTACAATTTTTATTTTTTTAATTTTAATTGAAAGGCACAGAGACAGAGATACTTCATCTGTTGGTTCACTCCCCAAATGCCTGGAATGGTTGAGACTTGGCCAGGCTGAATCTGGGAGCTGGGACTAAGTCTGGTTTTTACACACAGGTGGCAGGGACCCATGTAGTTGAGCCATCGCCACGCATTAGCTGGAAGTTGGAGTCTGAAGGGAGCCAGGACTGAAATGCAGGCACTGCAGCCTGTGGTGTGGGCACCCCGAGAGATGTGTAAATCCTGTGCTGAATGCTCGTGGTCCCTCCTTTTGTGGCTACAGGATTTATGTAGTGTCATGTCCGTGTCTCAGTGCTAAGCATAGGACAAGTTCGCAGACTCAGACACCCACTCCAGGCTCCCCCTGTCTTGTCCCAGTGTGGGGAATCCTCCCTCCCATTTATGACCAAGCTCTTCAGGTGGACTTTCCATTCTACCTCTGCAGCTAACCAGCAATACTTTCTTACCTATCATTGTGTATACATCTTGCTCTGAGCTGGATCCTTCCTATGAGTTCATATAATGGCTCAGAATATATGACATTCCTTTTGGAAAAGAAACATCTCCTTTTTTTTGACCCAATATACCCTCACAGATGTATATGGCCATTTTCCCCCCATTTTCAAAGCCAAATTTCCCCTAAATGGGCAAATGTATATTTTATACCACCTCATCATCTACCATGTTCACTTTGACCCACACTGATGGGCTTGGAGGGGGGGTTGGTGCTCAGTTATCAGGGGGAGCAGGTTGTGTGAATGCTGACTGTCAACATCAATCATTCTATTAAATCCAGTGGACTCTTTCATAGTTTCAGAAATCTTCTGTTAACACTTGTTTGTGCAATTATCTGATTAATAACTACATACTCACTAGACTGAGACCAGAGGTTAATTATTTTTATTATATTACCAAATTCTTAACAGAGTAAATCTTCAATTGTCTAAGCTTAAAATTGGCAAATAAGAAATATCATTCAAAAATACACATATTGGGCCTGGCATTGTGGTGTAGCGGATTAAGCGACAGCCTGTGATGTCCCACTTGGGCACTGGTTCAAGTCCTAGCTGCTCCAGTTCCAACCCAGCTTTCTGCTAATACACCTGGGAAAGTGGTCCAAGTACTTGGGCCTTGGTACCCACGTGGGAGATCCAGATGAAGCTGCTGGTTCTTGGCTTTGACCTGGCCCAGCCCTGGCTGTTGTGGCCATGAGTGGAGTATACCAGTGGATGAAAGATCTTTCTCTCTCTGTTTCTCTTCTCTCTGTGACTCTGTCTTTCAAAGAAAGAAATAAAGCTTTAAAAAAAAACAAAGTGAAACAACAACAAAAACCAAAAATACATATCTCTAGGTCAGAGGACTCTTCCATCAAGCATGTGTGCACCACTATTTCTCTGGAACAGCATTTGGTAATCTCAAGTGCATCTCAGCATAATCTAAAAACTGGGCTCAAGACCTCTTTTCCAGAACTTACTCACACCAAGTGTTCCCCATTGTAAGGGGTGATATCTCCATGTGTCCAGTTCTACAAGCCTGCAGATGGGAGTCATTCCTATGTTTGTGGACTGTAGCAATCAAAACAAAGCCTTATAGATTTCACTCCTAAATAATAGTTGAATGAAGCTTCCTTTCTTTGTTCTGAAATGCTACACATCAATTATTCTCTCTCATTCAGACAGAAGCCCCTCCTAATCTTTCTACTTCTACATATTAAAACACACATAAATGCACATTACATTATATGTATATTAATATAGTATAGAATATAATAGGATGCGCCGGCACCGTGACTCACTAGTCTAATCCTCCGCCTTGCGGCACTGGCACACCGGATTCTGTCCCGGCTGCGCCTCTTCCAGGCCAGCTCTCTGCTGTGGCCTGGGAGTGCAGTGGAGGATGGCCCAAGTCCTTGGGCCCTGCACCCCATGGGAGACCAGGAGAAGCACCTGGCTTCGGATCAGCGCGGTGCGCCGGCCGCAGCAGCCATTGGGGGGTGAACCAGTGGCAAAGGAAGACCTCTCTCTCTCTCTCTCTCTCACTGTCCACTCTGCCTTCAAAAAAAAAAAAAGAATATAATATAATAGGATGATTTATAAGGCATCATATATTACTAACATACTATATATTTACAAATTTAATGAATGAATTTCAACATTTTTTGCACCATAAAGTTTGTTTTAATTCCATTGACATGAGCCCTTTGAAATACTGATAGATAATAGTGAAGCGGGAAATCACTGCAGTAACCATATTCCTACGTGTGTGTCTACCCAAGTCAGTACTGAGTTCACTTGGAATCAACACATCCAACAATGAACAGGCACCGACTCCATGTGAGAGACCAAATCTGATCACATGGGGCTCCTGCCCTGCTGCTGTCAGTCCTAATCTGTGTTCAGGGTTATCTGATGGACATTGTAGGGAGCCTGTGGTCGGTCCTGCGTCCTGATAATCCTACCTTCTCTGTTACATCTTCTCTGTGTGCATCTACATGTCTATGTCAAAGTCCTAACTTGGGAGCACCTCAGATCCTGTGTTTGAAAGCAGGGTGTTTTGAGAGGTAGCTACATTACAATGTAGTCGTGGGGTGACCTCCAGCAGGACTGAGGTCCTTCTCTGCAGAGGAGAATAGAACAGGGACAAGAGCCCACAGGGTTCAAGGGAGGACACAGCCATCCGAGTTGCCAGCTTTGTCTTGGGCGCCAGCCTCCAGAACTGTGAAGCAATTCGTTTCTGTTGTTTAAATCACCTCGTCCTGGTACTTGGTTGCAATGGCGTTAGAAAAGAATACACTCGCCCCTCTCAGTAGGTCTTCCTTGCTCATCTCTCAGCAGGCTTTGCCACAAAGCTGACTTCAGACTTCAGTAACAATAACTGACACTTGCATCAGGCTTCAACATTTAGATAAGGGTGCATATATTGCCTTCTTTAACCTGCACACAAACCTGAGAATGTTGGTGCTGTATCTCCTGTCTGCAGATCACCTTCCCAAGTGACAGAGCCCAGATGGGATCCCAGGTTTTCATTCCTGAGCTTGCGAATGCCTAGACAATTGCCTAACACACCACGAGCTGTACAATGAGCAATGCACAATTAACTGGAATTGATTCTCTGGTTAGCACCACTGCCTTCTTCTATTTGCTCTCATCAAGGAGTTAACATGTGCATGTGTGGGGCTGTGTGTGAGTCTGTAGCCTCTGGTGACTGGCGGAGACGCAATCCGTCAGAATTGCACACCTCATGACAGTGCACTCCAAATGATGTTCATTAACTGAAGCTTTCTTTGCTCACAACCTAAAGAATCTTTTTTTTTCTTTTTTTCTTTTTTTTTTTTTTTTCAGAAATAAACAAGAACAGCGGCCTGGGGATATTCAGAGAAAATTCCACAGCAGATAACAGAATGTGAGATATGTGAGATTGTTAGCCTTTTTTTTGCCACTTGTGTTTAACATCACAGCTTAGTAATCTTGGTTTACCAGTAGTCTGGATACTGAGCTCAAGATCCTAATTCTCTCCTTATTAAGCTGTTATTAAGGGTTACATGAAATAAGGGTATTTGGAAATATCCTGTTTGTTATGAGCTTATTTCTGTCTGGACAAAGTAGGATTTCTGTTTGGCATATAGGTGTACTTCCTGGATGGGCATTTGGTACAGTGGTTAAAATGCCTCTTGGAGGCAGCTCACTTGGCTAATCCTCTGCCTGCGGAGCCAGCACCCCAGGTTCTAGTCCCGTTAGGGTGCCAGATTCTGTCCAGGTTGCTCCTCTTCCAGTCCAGCTCTCTGCTGTGGCCCAGGAGTGCAGTGGTGGATGGCCCAAGTGCTTGCGCCCTGCACCCGCATGGGAGACCAGAAGGAAGCACCTGGCTCCTGGCTTCGGATCAGCACAGCGCGCTGGCCATAGTGGCCATTTAGGGGGTGAACCAACGGCAAAGGAAGACCTTTCTCTCTGTCTCTCTCTCTCACTGTCTAACTCTGCCTGTCCAAAAAAAAAAAAAACCCACTTGGAATACCCATATTGCACATCAGAATGCCTAGGTTCCAGTGCCGGCTCTGCTTCCAGTGCCAGCTCCCTGCGCATGTGACCTTGGGAGGCAGTAGGTGAGGCATCTCGTGCTGGCGTCCCTGCTGTCTGGTCTTGTGGAAGACCTGGACTGAGTTCCTGATTTCTGGCTTTGGCCTGGCTCAGTCTGGGCTGTGTGGGCACTTGTAGACTGGGCCGGCAGATCCCTCTCTGTCTCTTTCTTTCTCTTTGTTTCTGCTTTTCAAATAGTTTTAAATTATCCTTAAAAACTACAAATCTAGGTAAAATTCTAAAACATTTTACATGGTGATATAGTTCTGTCCTATTAACAGTCTTGGCAAATGGCTTTTTCTTTTCTGCTCATTTCTGCATATTAACCTGCTTATGAAAAAAGAGATGATATATCAAAGATTTCGAATAGTTTTGAAGTAAAGTCCATCCCTTAGGTCAATAAACTAATTATGATCTTTATCACATGGATCAAACAACCAGGGTTTCCCTTTTTTCCATATTTATGAATATTATAAATTCTATCAATATTTGTTTTACTGGCTTCTTGGAAGCTTGTTATGCACGTTAGGTTTGTGGTGAAGTGTAAGAATGAGGCATTTCTTCATATTCCTAAAGTGCTTGCAGTCCATTTGGAGAATAACACACAGTAGTTGTAAGTATGTGGCACACTTACACTCGTATCTAGATGTGCCAAATTGTGTTCTGTCACATGAAGTTTTCAAAGTGAAGGTGAAGAACAATGTTTTAGGAACTCAGAAGATGATTTTGTAATTACTTGTCTCCTTCATAAATTGATGCTTTTCTAGAAAAGGTGTTGAGTCCAGCATTGTGGCGTAGTGGGTAAACCTGCTACCTGCTCTAGCTACTCTAATTCCCATCCAGCTCCCTGATAATGACCTGGGGAAATCAGCAGAAGATGGCCTGCGTGTTTGGGCCTCTGCCACCCACATGTGAGACCAAGATGAAGCTGCTGGCCCCTGGCTTTGGCTTAGGCCAGTGCTGGCCATTGTGGCCATCTGGGAAGTGAATCAGCAGATAGAAAATCTCTCTTTTTCATGTCTTTCCCTTCCTCTATGTGTAACTTTGAGTTTCAATAAAATAAATTATATAAAAGCTGAAAACCTCTGAAATACACCACTGTTATTGGGTTCTTGCTTCAAATCATTAGCAGGCTTTCCATGGACCCCTGCTTATATTGTTGGTCACTACAGCTATTAGCCAAGAAGATGCCGAATGTGTGGCCTCCGTGTATGGCCTAAGTGATTCCACGTACCTCCAGCGACTGATGCTCACGCTGACCTGCCCAGGGAACACTGCTGTAGACAAGTTGCCAGCAGTCGGTAGCATGGTGCTCCTCACAGCATGACATAAGCAATCTTGCACCTGACAATGGTGAAGGTACTGTCTATGGTCTTCAAAACATTCATGAAAAATGTATATCACAAAAAAATGCATGAACTTCCCAAAGGTTTTGCACCAACATAGGCTAATCCATTTTCCACAAGCTTGTTGAAATCCCCTCGTATCATATCACATATTTGGGTTTTATTGTGTTCACTTGGCGAATGGGGCAGGTGCTGTGGCACAGTGTGTTAAGCCACGGCCTGGAATGCCTGCGTCCTATCTTGTAGTGTCTGCTTCAAGCCCTGGCTGCTGTGCTTGCAATCCAGCATCATACTAACACTCCTGGGAAGGCAGCAAATACTGGTCGAGTACTTGAGCTCTGCCGCCTGTGTGGGAGGCCCAGATGGAGTTTCTGATTCCTGGTTTTGTCCTGGCTCAGTCCCCTCTGTTGTGATCTTTGGAGAGTGAACCAGCAGATGGAAGATTTGCTCGCTCTGTGTCATTCTGCTTTGCTGTTCAAATAAATAAATAAATCTTTAAAAATATTTAACTTACGTATCTAACCAAGAGCATTATGGTTATTATCAGTTTTAAGACATAAACTGCATGCTTATTTAACAGTTACTTAAATATTAAAGACTGTGCGGGTCTGGCAAAGTCATGGGGGTGGCCTTCTAATGTCGAAGTGTTGGCAGAAGCAGCCATTGTTGGTTCAAGAATACAAAAGGCAAAGCAAGCTGATCTACAGATTTTCTTCATGACCTTTATTTCCTCTAACTCTGACTTACGGAAGCGACTGAAATTTTGTAGCCGATTAATTCCCTCATGAGAGAGTGAATGGTGGTTAATTCACTCACAGGAGAGCCTCCCGCATGTGAGGTTTGAGGAATGGCTCCCAGGACACAGCTCCTGGGGCATCGGAAGGTTCAGGGCTCACCCCAGAGGAGCGTGGACTTCATATGGAGCCAATTATATCATCAGCACACAGGAAAGCATCTAAGGCGTCTACTGTGCTTGCATAGGGAATGGGGAAGTGTGTGCTTGTTTTGCATCTGAAGGGTTAAAGCTTATATGGAAGACTTCTGAACCCCTAAAGGGCACCCAGAGAAGAATCCCTCAGGTTTTATCAGTCTGAATGCAGAAGTTTGCAAACACTGAGACCACTACAAATAGTCTGCGTGCCACACAGGGAAAATATTTATAGGCAGACTCTGATTTCTACATTATTCTTCTCATTCAAATAAATGGAAGTTCCAATCAAATGGCCAGGTGGTTTTTACAGTAGTTTCTCATGAATAGGCATTACAGAAAAAGAAAATAAAACAATTTAAATGTTACTTCACTTAAATATTCTTAAAATATATGTAGTTGAGCACTATATCTTTCAAAACTAATAAGTTAATAGTATTTCAAATGTATTCTACTTTTTCCAGTACTCTGAGCCAAACTAATTTCTCAGCAAGATTCTTCATTATACCTCAATATATTTATCACACTATGTATTGTAAATTTTGTTAATAAATGCTACATAAAATAACCACTTAGCCTCCTATTATCTATAACTGGTTACTATATACCAAAATTGGCGAAATATTGTCTTCAAAGTGCAAACGCAATTAATGGTAAAACTACTACTCACACAGTACTCTATACTTTGTGTATCTGTGTGGGTGCAGTCTGTAGAAATCTTTACTCAGTATATACTAAGCTGATCTTCTGTATATAAAGATAATATAAAATGAATCATGATGAAGAATGGGATGGGGGAGGGAGTGGGAGATGGGATGGTTGCAGGTGGGAGGAAGGTTATGGGGGGAAAAGCTGCTATAATTCAAAAGTTGTACTTCAGAAATTTATATTTATTAAATAAAAGTTGAAAAGAAAAAAAAAAGATGAAAAAGCCAAAACATTGCATAGACCTCTTTAGGAGTAAGATCCATTAAATATTGTTATTACAAAAAAGAAACAAACACAAAGGTATAGTCTATGCATAGTCTTTTTCCTTTTCAACCAGAAGATCTGGGGAAGACAATGAGAGGAAAATAAATGAGTGCAAACAAAAAATTATCAAAGTTGGCACTCTAGAGGGACAATTCGACATGCCTTTAATTTCATTAATTGTTCAATGTTAATGACTGCTTTCTGCAGGGCAGGTACATTGCTAGTAGAGACAAGAACATACCGATATCATTTCTGGTTCACTCACTATGTCTCTGTTTTCATACTAAGCGCAATACTAGTCTTTGGGCTGAGGTCCATTTAGATTATTGTAAGATTTATCAATCAATTCCCATTTTACTCAAGGTTCAGTGGCACGCAAATGAAAGTTGGAAAATATTAACTTTTTTGTCTTATTTCTATTGATAAGGAAGATTTTATTAAAAGGTTTTTAATAGGAGAGTAATCCTATTAATGTCCTCTTGGATTTTACTTTTTAAGTATTTGTGTAGATATTTATAAATGAGACTGGGCCAGATTCTTACTTTTTGTTGAAATCTTTATTTCAATATTTTGTGTAAATAATTTCATTATAAAATGAACCTAAGATTTTTCCTTCGTTTTCTATGGATCTGGAGAAATTTGACATGGGAATTACCTCATCTTCAGTCTTTGAGTAGCTTTACTTTGTAAAATCTTTGAGTCTAATGCATTTTTTGCAGGAAGGCTCCTTCACATTTATTTTATTTCTTCTAAGGCAATAATCTATTTAGACTATATTTCTCTATAGGGATCAGTAGGGAGAGTGACACAGAGAGGGGGAGGAGACAGTGAGAGAAACATCTTTCCCTTGGCTCACTTCTCGAATAACCTATGTGGCCCAGGCTAGGCCAGACCAAAGGTAGGAGCCTAGAACGTCATTGTAGTTTGCCACATGGGTGGCAGGGGTTCAAGCATTTGAGCCATCTTCCACTGTCTTCCAGGCACCTTTCAGGCACTGGATTGGAAGCAGAGCAGCTGGGACTCAAACCAATGCCTCTATATGACATACAAGTGATGGCTTAACTCACTGCACGAGAACACCAACCCCAAATCATTTGCTTTATTTAGGTTTTTAAATGTACTTTGTGTAGAGTCATCAAAGCTAACCTTTGTGTTTGAGTTTTATTTCCTCTGTTTTGATGTCTGTTTTTCTCTTTCCCATTTTTAAATTTGTGTTT
This sequence comes from Sylvilagus floridanus, assembly GCA_949820135.1. NCBI lineage: Eukaryota > Metazoa > Chordata > Mammalia > Lagomorpha > Leporidae > Sylvilagus > Sylvilagus floridanus. The sequence goes on from OX463229.1 coordinate 22,058,081, forward strand.
GTGCTTTTACTCTTTTTATTTATTAATTAGTTCACCATATGCATCAGCTTTGTTAATTCTGTCAAAGGTCAATATGTCCTTTTCTTAAGGTTAGTTTTCTGCTTCATTAATTTCTCTTTCTTCTCTATCTTGATTTATTTAATTGTATTTTTTTAGTTTTAAATTGTTCCAATATTTAATATTTTATCATTTTAAATTTTTCTTAATATTGACATGTAATGGTATCAGTTTTATTCAATAACTGCCTTAGCTTCTTCCAAGACTCTGAAATGTCTTGTTTAAAAAAAAAAAAAACTGTATCCTGTTTTCATTATCATTCCATGCAGACAATTTCATAACTTTGTTTTGTTTTTCCCTTTTGACTTGAAATTTACTTAGCATACTCTTTCAAATTTATGGTTTAAAAGTCTTGTTTAAAAATTATCTTAGAGGGGCCTGCGCCGTGGCTCACTTGGTTAATCCTCTGCCTGTGGCACCGGCATCCCATATGGGTGCTGGGTTCTAGTCCCGGTTGCTCCTCTTCCAGTCCAGCTCTCTGCTGTGGTCCAGGAAGGCAGTGGAGGATGGCTTAAGTACCTGGGCCCTGCACCTGCATGGGAGACCAGGAAAAAGCACCTGGCTCCTGGCTTTGGATCAGCACACTGCAGGCTGTGGCAGCCATTTTGGGGGTGAACCAATGGAAGGAAGATCTTTCTCTCTCTCTCATCGTCTAACTCTGCCTGTAAAAAAAAAAAAAAAAAAAAAATTTACCACTTACCATGATGGCACTGAGCCATTAAAATGTATGTCAACAATAACAGAGCAGCAATTTTTAGGAAGCAAGAACTGGAGACTTCAGAAAAGTTTGTGGAAAATTGAATTTTTTTTCACAGGCAGAGTTAGACAGTGAGAGAGAGACAGAGAGAAAGGTCTTCCTTCCATTGGTTCAACCCCCAAATGGCCGCTATGACCAGCGTGCTGTGCCCGTCCGAAGCCAGGAGCCACATGCTTCCTCCTGGTCTCCCATGAGGTGCAGGGCCCAAGGACTTGGACCATCCTCCACTGCCCTCCTGGGCCACAGCAGAGAGCTGGCCTGGAAGAGGAGCAACTGGGACAGAACCAGCACCCCAACCGGGACTAGAACCCGGGGTGCCAGTGCCACAGGCAGAGGATTAGCCTAGTGAGCCGCAGCACCGGCCGGTAAGTGGTAACTTCTAACATCATAAATTGCAGTTTTGTTTCTTGTATAATTTTACAAGTGGATTTCACCTCACCAAAATTAAAATTAGAACCTCAGCTTTCTTGTATCTAGTTTGTATGTTTGCTTTCAGTTTAACTTTTTAAATTTTAACAGTGCTGAATCTCTTTGTACAATGGTGTTTCATATATAATGATGAGATATGATTTTCAGCTAATCTGAAAAATTGTTTTAATAGTTTAATCAGTCTCTTTAATATTTGATGATATAACTAATGTTTAGTTGTAGTTTTATAACATTATTTATTACTGATGCATCATCTACATTTAAATATTTTAAAATAATCATACTTTGTCAGCAAGTAATCTGAAGTTCAAATGTCCAAAAGTGATTTCAACTTGGCAATGGATTACTTTAAAACTTCGGAGCTACTTCAACTGAAAACAAATACTAAGGATACGTACAGTAAAATTACTGACATTTGAGTGAAAAAATACTGATTCTATGAAATATCATCGATATTCCCATTTGCCATCAATGAGCATGTAACTTTTTACTTAGTGCATCTCTGTGGATTTGTACAAGGGAAGCGATTGCTGCTTACAGCCTGATTATTTTGTAATCTGATTATTCACAGCTTGCTAATTTGTAATTGGGCTTTTACAACTAGAAAATCCCCAGATTTCACAAAAACTAATTTATTTTGTTCGTTGGTTAATTGTAGCATTCACACTCCAAACAGTGGAGTGAGGTGACTTCTAGTGGGTTTTGTGCAGCGTTCTGGAACCAATAAAATAAATTATTGATTGCCTAATGAAGCGCTCCACGTTCATACAAATTCACTGTGTCTGGACAGGGATACAGCTGCTACTTTTATTCTGCTTTGGAGTCACCTACTATTGTGCCAAGGTCTATTGCTACATCTCAGGTGTGCTTTAAATGAGGCTGGGGTAACCTACAGGGAACTTTGTTAGGGGTTCTTATCCTTTTCCTTTCCTGCAGAGATACCCATTGCTTCTAATTTAGCCAAAGATCATCAGAATTAATTATGATTGAATGGCATGAAAATTGAAACAAAGTACAAGTTTAGTCCCTTGGTTTCTCTATATGAGTAGAATTATATATTTTACCACATTACTGGGTAAGATGCCTATATGCATAGGTAGATTAAAGTTGTTGATTTAAACATCTGAATTTAAAGATAACATGGCAGAGAGAGACAGTGCAAAGAAGCTGGGATTAACAAGATTAAATGAAAAATTATGAAACTTTATATTTCATTGTAATGATAAAAAATACATTTATTTCTTTAAAGAGGAGGGTAACAGAGATTAAGAGAGTTCTTCTATCTGCTGGTTCATTCCCCAAAGGATTGCAACATCCAGGGTTGGGCCAGGCCAAAGCTGGGAGACTGGATCTCCAACTGGAGTCCCATATGGCCCTTCTCTGATGCTTTCCAGGAACTGAGGGAAGCAGCTAGGACTAGAGCTTCACATGGATTGGTGGCATTGCAGGGAACACCACTGTGCCACCATATAGGCCCCCATTAGAACTGTTTACCAATGCTAACATACAGCCAATATAGCATTGTCATAATCTGGAGAATAGAAACAAAATGAGAAATTTTTTATTGACTTTTATGAACATATATATCTAAGAAGGCAACATGACATTGGAAGCAATCAGTTAATATTGTAAAATGACATTTGCTTTTTTTAAAAAAGATTTATTTATTTGAAAGCTAGAATTACACACACACACACACAGAGAGAAAGAAAGAAAGAGAGAGAGAGAGAGAGAGAGATCTTCCATCCACTGGCTCACTCCCCAACTGGCCTTATCAGTCAGGACAGGGCCAGGCCAAAGTCAGGGGCCTGGAACTCCATCTGGATCTCCCATGTGGTTACAGGGGCCTAAACACTTGTCCACCTTCTGCTGCTCTCCCAGGCTCATTTAACAGGGAGCTGGATTGAAAGTGGAGCAGCCCGTGTTGGAAGTCAATGCTGCGGGTGGCAGTTTAATTCACTACAACACAGCACAGGTCCCTAAAATGATATTTGCATGACTCAGGTTATCTATGGTAACAAATGCCAGTAAAATGCTGTGCTGTTAAACCCAAAGGTTTACTGTTCTGTTCACCACGACTCATTCAAGAAAAACCTCTGAAAAGCATCACCCTGGCAATTCAGGACCAGAAGTGGCTTTGTCTCTTCTGCTCACAACTACTTACCTCCTCCTCTCCAACCACACAAGGCTAACAAATCAATAGTTGTTGAACAACTTTGAAGACTATCAGTGTCTAAGCATTGAATGGATGGAAACACTTTAACTGCTGTTTGGGTAAAGATAATGATTGAAATATTAAACTTTCTTGTCATTCTTCAACAGAAAAGTGATCTGCATCTACATCATTCCAGGTATTGCCTTCAAATATCTGAAATGATGACCAAGACACATAGAGCATGCAATATGTCACATATTGAGAAATTGAAAAGATGCAGTATATTGGGTTGTTTACATCAGGCCCAGTCCTCAAACGCTAAGGAAAGTAAAATGATCATGAATTAGACAACTGTTCAGTGTTGTCACAGGCAATGCCCTTCCTTGCTCTGGCTTCATTGACAAGAACCTATCTTCCCACGCTTTGTGTTTGGGAAGAGACAGCCCAGAGTTCCAGAGCTTGATGTCAATAGTAAGAGGCTTCTGCAGGAGGGATGTGGGAATGATAAGGTCAAGAATGAAGGCTTCATAGAAGAACTGAATTTGTTAATTTTGACCTGGTTTTACATTGAAAATTCGTGTTTGTCATAGGCTATCCTGCAGTGAAAACTCAAGTGATGCTTTCAGAAACCAGCCTGAGGTCACATCATAATCCACTACAACGGATCAACATGTGGTAGTCGCTTTCATAGAGTGGCATTTATGTTCTTATATCTCTTTGATTGTTTTAAAATAAATAAAGGCTATTTCATCTCCTTTTCTTTCAGCTCTCACTATCTGTTATCCCAATCAGGATTCCTCTCTAGCTATAATCAATATAGAAGATGTATGGGTCTTCGGGTATATAAATTACCAGTTACCAAAGAATGATTTGCTTATGTCTTAAACGTGTACTTTGATTTGTTTTTGTGCATCTTGAGCTGGTTTGCAGATTCGTTCGTTATTTGGAGTAGGAAAAGATCTCCAGAGTTGTTGAGGTCTGGGAAAAATTCATTTGTGGAAGATAAAAAAGTAAAGATTTTAAATGAGGTGGGATGAGATGAAAATGCAATAGTGTTAATAGGAACCATTTGTCGGGGTCGGCATTGTGGTATGGCGGGTAAAGCCAACGTCTGTGATGTCAACATCCCATAAGTACATTGCTTTCAGTCCCAGCTGCTCCACTTCTGAGCCAGCTCCCTGCTAACCACCTGAGAAAAGCAGCAGAAGATGGAGCAAAGTGTTTGGGACTTTGTCGCACACGTGTGAGACTCAGAAGTCCCTGGCTCTGGGTTTCAGCCTGGCCCAGCACCGGCAGTTACAGCCATCTAAGGAGTGAACCACCAGATGGAAGATCTCTCTCAATCTCTCCCTCTCTCTCTGTAACTCTTTCAAATAAATAAATAAATCTTTAAAAGACAAAGAGAGAGAGAGAAACTGTTGGTTTTTCCCTTGCTCTTACTACAACGTGACTGTTTAGTACCTTTATGTAACAGTGTAATCAAGGATCAAGGAAAATTGGGAAGAACTTTGGAATATAAGAGAATTCCAATGTTTTGTGAGATGGATGCAGGAAGGAGGTCCCACACTGTGGTATTGTAAAAGGAAGAGGAGGTGCTTTTAAGGTAGCTGGAGAGAGATGATAGTATCTTCTCAAATTCCATAGCTACCGGAACTTCAGCATCTAATCTTATTTGGAAATAGAGTCTTTGCAGATTTCATTATTTAAGATAAAGTCATATGGCATTAGATTAAACTGGTTAAATATAACTGATGTCTTTTTAGGAAGCAAAAATGTAGACAGAAAGACACACAGGGAAGGCCATGTGACAACAAAACAGTATTATGGTTATGGTGCCATGAGCCACACAGTCTTTTTTTTTAAAACCTAGAAAACTTTTATTTAAGGTATGCAAACTTCAAGCATTTCATATACACAAATTTAGGAAAATAGTGATTCTTCCTACCCTACCTTCCCTCTTGCCTGCATCTCTCATTCTTCTTCTTCCTCCCTCTCCTATTCTCATTATTATTTTATACTAAGATCTATTTTCAATTAACTTTATACTCATAAGATTAACCCTACACTAAGTAAAGAGTTCAACACATAGTATGGATAAATAAAAAAAATCTGTTTCTCAATAGTCAAACCAAGGGTTATTAAAAATCATGGCATTTCAAAGTGTAAATATCCCTTGTATTGGTTACCTTTTAGGTACTCTATTAGTTACCACAGATTAGGGAGAACATATGATATTTTTCTTTTGGGGACTGGCTTATTTCACCAAGTATAATGGTTTCTAGTTGCATGCATTTTGTTGCAAAACACAGGATTTCATTTTTTTTAACTGCTGTTTGTACTCCATAGTGCATATATACAATAATTTCCATTCAGTCTTCAGTTCATGGGCATTTGTGAATTGAGCTGCAAGAAACATGGGGGTACAGATAACTTTCATATGCTGATTTCATTTCCCTTGGGTAAGTTCCCAGGAGTGGGATGGCTGGGTCATATGGCAGGTCTATATTCAGGTTTCTGTGGTATCTCCATACTGTCTTCCACAGTGGCTATACCAGCTTACATTCCCACCAACAGTGGATTAGAGTACCTTTCTCCCCACATCCTTGCCAGCATTCGTTGCTTGCTGATTTCTGATGAGAGCCATTCTACTGGGAGTGAGGTGGAAACTCATGCCATACAGCTCTTGAGTCACTTGAAGCCAGAAAGTGGTGAGACAGGATTTCCCCAGAGCCTTCAGAGGGAGCATGACCCTGAAAATAGCTCAGCTTTGCACTTCTCATCTCCACATGTCTGAGAGAGTAAATTTCCATTGTTGAGGTTACACTGTGTGTGGCACTTTGTTATAGTCGTCCTGGGAGACTAATAGAGGCAGGTTTTTCTGGTTATTACAATGTGCTGTTTGCTAGCTGGTTCTATGTTCTTCATAATCTATCTGATTGTCGAGAGTACCTTTTTTCAAGGACATCTTGATCCATTTCGTAACCTTAGACCCAAAGATGAGTGGCCTCTGTAATTTCTAATTTTGATTGGCTTCACAGTTGTCAGCCATGGAACCAATGACTCACAAAATCTACAGATCTTTTTTATGCTTCATAGAAATATCTCAAAAATTCTTAATCAGGGATGAGAACTCCTCTCTACAGTCTGCTTTCTATGGAAAATGAGGCAGTGGTGGTTGAAGCAGGAGCTTCTGGGAGAACCGTTCCTCACGTTGCCCCAGTGATGGCCCGAAAGGCAATTTCTACTGTTCATTTGTAGGCTTTACCAGTTTCTACTCACCCCGTGAAAAAGGCAAGCATGTCATTGATAACTTCATGCACATAGGACTTTACAAACATTTAAAACTTAAAATGTATAAACACTTGTATTTTTCAAAAGGTAAATTGTCTTTTTTTTTTATTTGACAGGTAGAGTTGTAGACAGAGAGACAGAGAGAAAGGTCTTCCTTCCATTGGTTCACTCCCCAAATAGCTGCCACGGCCGGCGCTGCGCCGATCTGAAGCCAGAAGCCAGGTGCTTCTTCCTGGTTTCCCATGCGGGTGCAAGAGCCCAAGTAGCTGGACCATCCTCCACTGCTCTCCTGGGCCACAGCAGAGAGCTGGACTGGAAGAGGAGCAACTGGGACTAGAACCTGGCTCCCATATGGGATGCCAGCGCCGCAGGCGGAGGATTGACCAAGTGAGCCACGGCGCTGGTCCCCAAGGCAAATTGTCTTTATTTCCCTCATTTAGTATATACTACATTTGGATGACTACAGATTTTGGATTTTTTTAATTTAGGGAGAAGGAGGAATAGAGAAAGAGCACTCCCATTACCCCAAATGCTTACAACAGCTGGGGGCAGAAGCTGAGAACTGACAACTCAATTCAGCTATCTTACTTGCCTAGCAGGGAGCCAAGTACTTGAGCTATCACCTTGAGCTTCTCCCAGGGTGTACATTCTCAGAAATGCTGGAATCAGGAGTGGAGCTAGGATTGGCACCAGCTACTCAGATGTGGGACACAGGAGTTTAAATCAACATCCTAATCGCTAGGGTAAATGTCACCCTGACACCTGCAGGTTGTGGCTGAGCCTGTGCTGGGTGGATGCACACTCTATTGCATATGGGTGTGGACATAGGCACTGCCTGTTCCTAACAAGAATTTCCTCCACCAGGAAAGAGTTGAATATTATCATATATCCTGTAGGGTTCTTTCAAATCCTACCCCATGTGTTAATTCTGCTCAGTAAGATAATAGTCAAGAAAATTATTTTTCTGACCAGCACTGCAACTCACTATGCTAATCCTCTGCCTGCGGCACCAGCACCCAGGGTTCTAGTCCTGGTTGGGGTACCATATTCTGTCCCGGTTGTTCCTCTTCCAGGCCAGCTCTCTGCTGTGGCCCGGGAGTGCAGTGGAGGATGGCCCAAGTGCTTGGGCCCTGCACCCTATGGGAGACCAGGAGGAAGCACCTGGCTCCTGACTTCGGATAGGTGCAGTGTGTAGGCCATAGCGGCCATTTGGGGGGTGAACCAACGGAAAAGGAAGACCTTTCTCTCTGTCTCTCTCTCTCACTATCTAACTCAGCCTGTCAAAAAAAAAATTATTTTCTAGCCCTCCCTACTTAAATCCAGGATTGAGTGTTATGTGTGCTTTTCTATTTTCATCAACTATTCCTTTTTATTTTCATTGTTGCTGGAGCTGTAAGAGAAGGAGAGAGAAACTGGTGAGTATCTCATTGGTTAAAATCTCTATCATACCTTTGTAATATACTTAATGATATGGGGATAAGTAAATGTCAACCAATTTTGTTTAATCTTCAATTCTTTACAGTTTTAGCAATTTTCTTTAAACTCTAGTTTCATGCTTTCTGAACTTTGAACACATACTTAAGACTAGTAATAGCAATGCAATGTCAAAATGATAGCGTTAGCTAAACTTTTACATCCACTAGGAGGAGCTGAGTGCTTTATTGACAATATGCAAGATTTATATCTTAAAATATTTAATAAAATATTAGCAGCAGGTTGAGACAGATACTGATAAAATAATAGTAAGGTGAGATAAAATCAACATTATTATGATTATATAGTGACCCAACAGATAACAGTACAGAATAAAATCTACTGTGTTCTTCCTGCTAATTAAATCATTATCAATTTGAAGAGACTAAAACAATACAACACATGTGTGATTTTTCACATAAAGATTCTTTTAAATTTGTTTTATTTTTGTAAAATTAAGCTTCTCTATAGTCATTATGCAAAAAGTCAATCCAAAAGTAGGGAAATGAAAAAGTAGGGCAGGTGTTGTGGCACAATATGTTAAGAAGTTGCCTGGGAAGCCCACATTACACAGCAGGGTGCCCGGTTCCAGTCGGGGCTGCTCCTGCTCCGATTCAGCTTCCTGCTACTGCACCCGAGAAGGCAGTGGATGCTGGCATAATTAGGTGGGTCCTTGTTGTCTATCTAGGAAACTCAGGTGGAGTTCCTCTCTCCTGGCTTTGGCCTGGCCCTGCCTGGGTTGTTGCAGCCATATGGGGAGTGAACCAGCAGATGGAGGCTCTTCTCTCTTCGTCACTCTGCATTTTAAATAATTAAGTAGGAGCCAATGTTGTGGCACAACAAGATAAGCCACTGCCTGTGACACCAGCATCCCATAGGGGTACCAGTTCGAGTCCTGGCTACTCCACTTTTCATCCAGCTCCCTGCTAAGGCACCTGGGAGAGCAGCAGACAGCTGGAATGTCTGGGCCCTTGCCACCCATGGAGGAGAGTCAGATGGAGTTGCAGGCTCCTGGTTCTGGCCTGGCCCAGTCCTGGCTGTCATTGGCATTTGGTGCTGATGGCCTTTGCAGTACAGGAACGGTGCAGGGGGGTTCACCCTCTGTGAACTCTGCTCACTCTATTCACTGTTCATGGTCCCTGCGCACTCTGGGTGAAGGTGTTTGGCTCTGACCAGGACAGGTGAAGAAACAGCTTTGAAGTCAGACAACCCTTGGATCAAGTGCCTGCCCCTCTACCTACCATGTTACCTGGGACAGTTTCCTCACCTGTCCATACTGCATTGTACAGTGGCATCAATGTAATGGTTAGCTCAATATCTCAACTGTCCAAAAAGAAGAAAATGCTCAACAGATAATGGCTTTTACTGTAATTGTTTTCATTGTTGCCTGGCATCAATCAGTCTACAGATACTTCCTTTTTTTAAAAAAAAAAAAGATTTATTTATTTATTTGAAAGTGAAAGTTACACAGAGAGAGAAGAGAGGCAGAGAGAGAGAGAAGTCTTCCATCTGCTGGCCCCCAACTGGCCGCAACACCTGGAGCTGTGCCAACCTGAAGCCAGGAACTTCTTCTGGATCTCCCACGCAGGAGCAGGGGCCCAAGGTCTTGGACCATCTTCCACTGCTTTCCCAGGCCACAGCAAAGAGCTGGATCAGAAATGGAGCAGCCAGGACTCGAACCAGCACCCATATGGGAAGCCAGCACTGCAGGCAGCGGCTTTACCCACTACGCCACAGTGCAGGCCAAGATACCTTTTTCTCGATCAGCTCTTTCATTCAAGCTATCTATAAAGATCAACTCTTTTCTTTTTTCAAGACCAGGTAAATGTCTTTGCTTTTTTAATTAAAAAATGATGTAATATTTGCTCATTTTTATGGCACATGTTCCCTCATACACGAAAGTAAAAAGTAGACATTGCGGACATAGAGAAGTGATTCCTAGGGCCTGGGAACTGTGGGGAGAGGGAGGTTGGAGGGAAGTGGGATACCGGGCACCAAAACATTCAAGTGGAAGCAATAACTCCTGCTGCGCAGCACAGCAGGGTGACTCGTGCACAATTACATGTTATATGCTCTCTGAAGAAGTCAGACAAAGGAGCTGGAGGGCTCCAAACATAAAGAAAAGATAAGGAGAGGATGGACTCTGTATACAGCATGACGCTGGATATCATGTTACTTATTAGCTAGGCAATGGGCTAGCCACCTGGAAGTACCCTTGACCTACCTCCTTGTAGGATCCTTTTTTTTTTTTTTTTTCTGACAGGCAGAGTGGACAGAGAGAGACAGACAGAGAGAAAGGTCTTCCTTTGCCGTTGCTTCACCCTCCATTGGCTTCCGCGGCCGGCACACCACACTGATCTGATGGCAGGAGCCAGGTGCTTCTCCTGGTCTCCCATGGGGTGCAGGGCCCAAGCACTTGGGCCATCCTCCACTGCACTCCTGGGCCACAGCAGAGAGCTGGCCTGGAAGAGGGGCAACCGGGACAGAATCTGGCACCCTGACCGGGACTAGAACCCAGTGTGCCGACGCTGCAAGGTGGAGGATTAGCCTATTGAGCCAGGGCGATGGCCATAGGATCCTTACAGTTCCAAATCTTCATGCGTATTGAGTTCTAAGAGCACGACTTTCATGACCTGGATCACATCTGCTAAAGGCTGTTGATAATGAATAAAGCTGTTTTTTGAATTTCACTTGTGGAATGCTTATTGTTAGTTTATGGAACTAAAACTGATTTCTTTTCCAATTTTTTTATTGAAATAAAATAGACATGATAGAAAATTTAACATCTTAACCACTTTTAAGTGGCTTTAATACCACAGCTCAGTGGTGTTAAATACATTCATAAGTTGCAACTGTCAATACCATCCTTTTCTATATAACTCTTTCCTTGTTGTAAAGCTGACAATTTTTTCTAAAGATTTATTTATATTTATATGAAAGTCAGAGTTAATACTTTATCCCTTTTAGTATTTTTTTTGTTTTACTTAATACTATTGGTTGAACTCTGTAATTAACACACAATTATTCTTAGGTGTTTAAATTTAACTGAAAAGGGGTCTCTGTAAAATATAAGAGTGGGAATAAGAGAGGGAGATGTACAATTTGGGACATGCTCAATGGGACCTGCCCCAAATGATGGAGTTAGAAACGTGCCAGGGGATTCCAATTCAATCCCATCAAAGTGGCATGTACAAATGCCATCTCACTAGTCAAAGTGATCAATTTCAGTTCACAAATGATCATAATGATAGGTCTAAGAGTCAAAGGGATCACATAAACAAGACTAGTGTCTGCTAATATTAACTGATCGAATTAAAAAGGGAGAGAACGGTCCAACATGGGAAGTGGGATACACAGCAGACTCATAGAATGGCAGATGTCCTAAATAGCACTCTGGCCTCTGAATCAGCCCTTAAGGCATTCAAATCTGGCTAAAGAGCCCATAAGAGTATTTTATGCATGGAAACCTAAGACACTCTGGCAAAACAAACAAACAAACAAAAAACCCTAAATGAAAGATCTCTGTGAGTGAGATCCTAGTGGAAAGAACGGGTCATCAAAGAAGGAGGTACCTTTCTCTGAAGGGAGGAGAGAACTTCCACTTTGACTATGACCCTGTTGGAATAAGATCAGAGTTGGCGAACTCAAAAGGCTTCCATAGCCTTGGCAACTCATGACAAGAGCCTAGGGAGATTACTGACACCATAAACAAGAGTGTCAGTTTGTTAAGTCAACAACAGGAGTCACTGTGCACTTACTCCCCATGTAGGATCTCTGTCCTTAATGTGTTGTACAATGTGAAGTAATGCTATAACTAGTACTGAAACAGTATTTTACACTTTGTGTTTCTGCAAGCTGTGTGGGTGCAAGCTTTTAAAAATCTTTACTTAATATATACTAAATTGATCTTCTGTATATAAAGAAAATTGAAAATGAATCTTGATGTGAATGGAATTTGGAGAGGGAGCTGGAGATGGGAGGGTTGCGGGTAGGAGGAAAGTTATGGGGTGAGAAAGCCATTGTAATCCATAAGCTGTACTTTGGAAATTTATATTTATTAAATAAAAGTTATTAAAAAGGATATATTTATATTTATATGACAGTCAGTGTTACACAGAGAGAGGAGAGGCAGAGAGAGTGGTCTTCCATCCATACTGGTTCACTCCCCAATTGGCCACAACGGCCATAGCTGTGCAGATCCAAAGCCAGGAGCCAGGAGCTTCCTCTGGATCTTTCCATGCCAGTGCAGGTGCCCAAGGACTTGGGCCATCTTCTACTGCTCTCCCAGGCCATAATAGAGGGCTGAATAGGAAATGGAGCAGCTGGTACCTGAACCAGTGACCATGTGAGATGCCAATACTGCAGGCCTTGGCTTTACCTGCTATGCCACAATGCTGGCCACAAAACTGACAATTTCTACTCATTAATGATAACTCTGGGCCAGCATTGTGGCCCAGCAGATTAAACTTCTGCCTGAGATACTGGCATCCCATATGGGCACTGAGTTGAGTCCCAACTGCTCTACTTCCAACCCAGCTCCCCCTTCTAATGTGCTTAGGAAAGCAGCAGAGGATGTCCCAACTGCTTGGGACTCTACCGCCATGTGGGAGACCCAGAAGTTCCTGGATCCTGGCTTCAGCTCGACCCTGCCCTGGCTGATGTGACCATTTAGAGAATGAACCAGCAGATGGAAGATTTCTCTCTCTCTCTCTCTCTCTCTCTCTCTCTCTCTTTCTCTCTCTCTCTCTGTCTTTCAAGCAAATAAATAAACCTTTTAAAAATAATAATAACTTTCCATTGCTCCCTTCTCTAGTCTCTGAGAACCACCATTGTTTTCATCTCTACAATTTTTATCACTCTAGGTTTCTCACAGAAGTGGAGTCATACAATATTACGGCTTCATAATATTGGGAATGATTTCACTTAGCACGATGTCCTCCAGCTTTATCTTCATTGTCGCGTATTTCAGAACTTCACTCCGATTTCAGCTAGCATCCGATTTTATGTATGCACCATCTTTTGTTTCTCCATTCATCCATAGACAGACATTTGGGTTGCTTCCACATTTTAGATATTGTGGATGAAGCTGTTATGAATATGAGTCTATAAATATTTCTTTTTCTGTATTTTAAATGTCTAATTTGTATTGATCTTTTATTTTATTTTATTTTATTTTATTTTATTTTATTTTATTTTTTTTGACAGGCAGAGTGGACAGTGAGAGAGAGAGAGAGAGACAGAGAGAAAGGTCTTCCTTTGCCGTTGCTTCACCCTCCAATGGCTGCCGCGGTCGGTGCGCTGCGGCCGGCGCACCGCGCTCATCTGATGGCAGGAGCCAGGTGCTAGGTGCTTTTTTCCTGGTCTCCCATGGGGTGCAGGGCCCAAGCACCTGGGCCATCCTCCACTGCACTCCTGGGCCACAGCAGAGGGCTGGCCTGGAAGAGGGGCAACCGGGACAGAATCCGGCGCCCCGACCGGGACTAGAACCCGGTGTGCCGGCGCCGCAAGGCGGAGGATTAGCCTGTTGAGCCACAGCGCCGGCCTGTATTGATCTTATCTTTAAAACATCAGACATCTTTGATTAGCAATAATTGTACATATTTATGAGATACAGGGAGACATGGCTAGAATGTGTACCGATGAAATCCGGGTGATTGATGTTTCCAGCTCTTGGTTATTACCTTAGACTGCAGTCTTGGAGCTCTTTTTGCTCAGAAAATATACAATAGGCTTTTATGATCTACAATCAACTTACTGTTCCGTGTAACACTAGAAACTTATTCCTCCTACCTGATTGTGATTTAATACCCATTATCTAACTTCCTCTAACCCCCTCTCTGCTCTCTAGTAATAGCTATTCAGTGATCAGGTTGGTCTTTATTAGCTTCCATATACAAGGAGGAGCACTCAATGTTTGTCTGTGTCTGACTTATTTTACTTAATGTCCTTCCATTCCATCCATCTTGCTGCAAATTACAAGATTTCACTCATGTTTATGACTAAGCAATATTCCATTGTGGTACATGTCCCATTTTCTTTATCTGTTTATCTGATGATGAAAACATTGATTGATTCCATACCTGAGCTATTGGGAGCAGAATTGCAGTGAACAGGATGGTGCAGGTATCTTTTTGATACGATGATTTTGTTTATTGTGGATAAATATCCAGTGCTGGGATTGCTGAGTCACATGGCAGTTCTATTTCTGATTTAGGATTCACTATATTAATGCATTCTGACTGTACTATTCCTACCAATAGTGTGTAAGAGTTCTTTCTCTGAATCCACTGCCACATTTATTCCTTTTTGTCTTCTAGATAGTAGCCATTCTAGCTGGGTAAGATAATATTGCACGATTTTGGTTTTCATTTCCTTGATGGCTGGTCATATTGAGCAATTTTTCATATATTTGGAACTATTTGTATTTCTTCTTTGAGAAATGTGAATCAATTGCTCATTTTTTAACTGGATTGGTTGTGTGTGTGTATATGTGTGTGTATGTGCATGTGTATGTGTGTGATTCTTGTGGAGATTTTTTGAGGCCTTATATATTTTGGATATTAATCCTTTGTCAAATGAATAGCTTGTAAATATTTTCCCAATCCTTCTCTCTGTTGATGGTTTCCTTTGTGGTGAAAAAGCTTCTTAGTTTTATATAATTCCATTGGTGCAGTTCTGGTTTTGTTGCCTATGCTTCTGGAGTCTTTCCAAAATACCTTTGCCTACACAAACATTTTGAAGTATTTCCCTTATCTATTCTTCCGAAAATTCATAGTTTCAGTTTTTACATTTAGGTTTCTCATCCATGTTGATTTGTTTCTGTATGATGAGAGGCAGGAATCTAATTGCATTCTTCTACATGCACATATCCTGTTTTGCCATTATTGTTTATTTAAGAGCCTACCCTTTCTCTGATATACATTCCTGTACATTTTATATTTTTATTTACAGATATTTCAATACAGAAAAATATAAAGAAGAGTTCAATGAATACATATAGATTTATAAATTTTTAACATTTTGCAACTTCATATGCAAATGAATATATGTATACACACATACATCTTATTTTTGAAAGCAGTGATGGAATTATTAATATCATATAGCAT
This sequence comes from Sylvilagus floridanus, assembly GCA_949820135.1. Classification (NCBI taxonomy): domain Eukaryota; kingdom Metazoa; phylum Chordata; class Mammalia; order Lagomorpha; family Leporidae; genus Sylvilagus; species Sylvilagus floridanus. The sequence goes on from OX463229.1 coordinate 22,073,352, forward strand.
GGGATTAATGAAAAATATCATAAAATGAGGAAAGAAGTATGTATTATTATGTAAAGGGCATAATTTAGTGAGGATAACATTTATAAACATTTGCATTCCAAATTATGTGATATCCACACATTTCCTTACTGTATATAATTTTAATTTCCAGAAATGAGAGAAAACATGTGGGATTTGTCTTTCTTATCTAGATAATTACATTTAACATAATGACCTCCAATTCCATACATTTTGTTATAAATATCAGGATTTCATTCTATTTTATTGGTGAATGTTATGCCATAGCATCTATGGACCACACATTTTAATCCAATCATCTATTAATGGATATCTAGGTCAATTTGCTATGTTTTTTATTGTGAAAGGTGCTGCAATAAACATGTGAGTGCAGGTATCTCTTTCATATGCTGACTTCATTTCCTTTGGAGATATTCCCAGAAGTAAGATACATGGGACATATGGTAGTTCTATTTTTAGTTTTTCTGAGGAATCTCCATACTTCTCCATAATGGATGTACTAATTTGCATTCCTACCAACAGTTTACTAGGGTTCCCTGTTCTCTACATCCTCACCAACTTGTTATTCTTTTGCCATTTCAATAATAGCCATTTTAACTGCAGTGAGATAACTCATTGAGGTTTTCATTTCAGTTTCCCTGATGGCTACTGAAAAGGAGCATTTTTTTATGCGTCATTTGTACTTCCTCCTTTCAAAAATGTGTATTCAGATCCTTTGCCCATTTCTTAATTGGATTATTTATTTTACTATTGTTAATTTTTTGAGACCCTTATGTATTCTGAGTGCTAATCACTTATCAAATGCCTAGTTTGCAAATATTTTCTACCGTTCTACTGGTTGTCTCTTCACTCTGTTGAGTTTCCTCAGCAACTTTATATATATATATATATATATATATATATATATATATATGCATATGCACACATACACACACACGTATAAAATCTCTCTTTTTGTATTTTAAAATTTTATGTAAGCTATACAAGTTTCACGAATTTCATATATACAGATTTAGGAACATAGTGATACTTCCCACCGCACCCTCCCTCCTGCTCACCTCAGCAACCTCTTAGCTTGATTTAATCCTGTTTGGCTTTTGTTTTTATTTTACTGCCTATGTTTTTAACCAAAAACTCTTTTACCAATACCAATATCTAAGAATGTTTCATCTATGCTTTCCTCTGATAGTTTCGTAGTTTTATATCTACATTTAGACCTTTGATTCATTTTGAGTTGATTTTATAATGGGTGTGAGGTTGTGGTCTTGTTTTGAATTTCTGCATGTGGAAATCCACTTTTCTCTTAACCGTTTATGGGCAAGACTCTCCTTTCTACCAGGAGTGCTTTTAGCACCATTGTCAAAGGTAAGTTGATCAGAGACTGCAGATTTATTTCTGTAGTTTCTATTCTTTTCCATTAGTGTACTTGCTATTTTTTTGCCAGCACCATGCTGTTTTGGTTACAATAGCCTCCAGTATGTCTTAAAATCTGATACTGTGATATCTCCAGCTTTGTTTTTATTGTTCAGCGTGTCTTTATCTATTTGGGATCTTTTGTGTTCCCTTGTGAATTTTAGGATTTTTTTCTAATTCTGTGAAGAATGGCAACATTATTTTGATGAGAATTGCATTGAATCTGTAAATCACTTCTCAGTATAATAGACATTTTATTAATATTAATTTATTTAAAACATGAACATGGCAGATCTTTCCAATTTCTTGTGTCTTCCATAGAAGTCTTTCATGTCCTTGCATAAATCTACCTCCATGTATTTAAAATTTTTGAAGTTATTGTGAATGAAATTGGCTTTATAAATTCCCTTTCAGGGGCTGGTGCTGTGGCATACTGGGTAAAGCCGTCGCCTGCAGAGCTGGCATCCCATATGGGCACAGCTTTGTGTCCTGGCTGCTCCACTTCCTATCCAGCTCTCTGCTACTGCCTGGGAAAGCAGTAGAAGATGGCCCAAGTGTGTGGGCCCCTGCACCCTCATGGGAGACCCAGAAGAAGCTCCTGGATTCTGATAGGCACAGCTCTGGCCATTGAGGCCATCTAAGGAGTGAACCAGTTGATAGAAGACCTCTCTCTCTCTTTCTCTCACTCTCTCTCTCTCTCTCCCTTTCAGCCTCTCTTTCTCTGTAACTCTGCCTTTCAAATAAATGAATAAATCTTTAAAAAAATAAATTCCCTTAAATTAATATCATTGTTGGAATATAAAAATGCTACTGATTTCTGTTTGTTGATTTTATATATTGGAACTTTGCTGAATTCACTTATCAGTTTTGATAGTCTTGATTTGCCTACATATAGAATCGTGTAATCTTCATATGGAGATAATTCAACTTCATCCTGTCCTATTTGCATGTCTTATACTTTTTTCTCTTACCTAATGGCTAAAACTTCCAGACTATATTGAGTAAGAATGGCAAGAGTGATATCCTTGTCTAGTTCCACATGTTATTGGAAATGCTTCTAGCTTTTCTCCATCTAATGTGTTTTTGATTGTGGGCTTGTCATTGAAAGCCTTTATTTTGTTGAGATATGTTCCTTCTGTACCTCACACATTTAAGGCTATTTTTTAAATGTGAATTGGTTTTGTATTATGTCAAATACTTTCTCTGAATCTATAGAGATGACCATGTGAATTTTATCCTACATTCTGTTCAGGAGTTGGACACCATCCCTTCATCCCTGGAATAACTACCACTTGGTGAGGGTGAATGGTCTTTTCGGTGTGCTGTTAGATTCAGTTTGCTAGTATTTGTTGAGAATTTTTATATAAGTCCATTAAGGTTATTGGCCTATAGTTTTTTTTTTTTTTTTTGTCTTTTTTGATCTGGTTTTGGAATTCAGATAGTGCTAGCCTCATAGAATGAATTTAAAAGAGTTCTCTCTTCATTTCAATTACTAGGAATAGTTTGAGAAAAATTAGTGTCAGTCCCTCACTAAAAGTTTGGTAGAACTCAGCAGTGAAGGCTTCTGATCTGTGATTTTCTTTGTTGAGAAACTATTATTTGTGTAGTCTCACTATTGGTTATTGATCTGTCTAGGCTTTCTAATGCCTTTGTGTCTCAATTTTGGTAACATATTTCCAGAAATTTATCCATTTATTTTAGGTTTTCTAGTATGTTGGAACATAGTTGTTCATAATACTCCCTAAAATTATATTTTTCTGGTATCAGTTGTAATAGCTCCTTTTCACCTCTGATTTTCCTGATTTGAAACTCTGTTTCTTTGTTAGTTTGACTAATAGCTTCTCAATTTTGTGTATCTTTTCAAAGGGTCTACTATTTATTAGTATTTTATATTAGTTTCTTGGTTTCTATTTCATTTATTACTACTATACTGTTATTTCTTTCCTTAAACTAATTTTGGGTTTGGTTTGCTCTTTTTTTCTTTTTTTTTTTAAAGTTCTTGATATTCATTGTCAGTTTGATATCTTTCCATTTTGTTGATGAAAATACTTATTGCTATACACTTTCCTCTTAGTACTATTTTTCCTGTATCCAGTAAGTTCTGATACGCTGTGTTTTCATTGTCATTAGTTGTAAGGAATTTTTAAATTTCTCTTTGGTTTCTTCAGTAACCAACTGCTCATTCAACGGCATGGTGTTCAGTCTCCATTACTTGTATAATTCCCGGTTTCTTTTGCTGGCCATTTCCAGCTTTATTCCATTGTGATTAAAAATATACATGATGTGATTTCATTTTTTTTAATTTTCTGAGACTTGCTTTGAGGCCAGTCCATCCTAGAGAACATGCCATATGTTAAAGGAAAGAATGTGTCTGATCAGATTTTCCATTTCCTTTTTTGTGAATTTACCTAATTTGTTTCTTTCTAGAACTTTATCTTATTTGAGCTGTGTAATTTTATTTTATTTTTATATTATTTTTAAACTTTTATTTAATAAATATAAATTTCCAAAGTACAACTATAGGATTATAGAGGCTTTTCCCCCCTGATAAGCGTCCTCCCACCCGCAGCCCTCCCATCTCCCACTCTTAGTATATACTAAATTGATCTTCTCTATATAAAGATAAGCAGTGTAATTTTATATGGTAAAGTTGCTCAGATTCATGATAAATCTTTTAATTTGTGTAACGTCTATTGTGCTACGCCTTCTGTTATTTTGCATTTTAATAATTTTGTTTGTATTTGTCTTCATAAGTTTAGATAATCTTGTATTTTTAAATTTATTTCAGAGTACAGCCTTTTTATTGATTTTCTCTTATTTTCATTTCAATAATTTCTGTTTTAATCTTTATTATTATCTATTGCTTCTGCTTTCTTTGGGTTTAATTTTCTCTTCTGTAATCCCTTTTCTTAAGGTGCAAATTTTATTGATTTGTGGTCATTTTTTTTTTTTTTTTGACAGGCAGAGTGGACAGTGAGAGAGAGAGACAGAGAGAAAGGTCTTCCTTTTCCATTGGTTCACCCCACAATGGCTGCAGCACGCTGCAGAGGCTGGCACACTGCACTGATCCAAAGCCAGGAGCCAGGTGCAGGGCCCAAGCACTTGGGCCGTCCTCCACTGCACTCCCAGGCCACAGCAGAGAGCTGGACTGGAAGAGGAGCAACCGGGACAGAATCCGGCGCCCCAACCAGGACTAGAACTTGGTGTGCCGGTGCTGCAGGCAGAGGATTAGCCTATTGAGCTGAGGCGCCAGCCGATTTGTGGTCATTTCTAATATAAACATTTAAAGTTAATTATTTTCGACTACTTGCAGATTTACATACATTGCATAGATTTTTACATATTTTCACATTAATTTCAAAATATTTTCTAATTTCCCTTATGAATTCTTCTTTTATACATGAGTTGTTAATCATGTGTGGTTTCTTTTTTTTTTTTTTTAAGATTTATTTATTTACTTGAAAATCAGAGTTACACAGAGAGAGGAGAGGCAGAGAGAGAGAGAGGTCTTCCACCCGCTGGTTCACACCCCAGATAGCTACAACAGCTGCAGCTGTGCCAATCCAAAGCCAGGAGCCAGGAGCTTCTTTCAGGTCTCCCACAGGGGTGTAGGGGCCCAGTGTCTTGGGCCATCTTCTACTTCTTCCCCAGGCCATAGCAGAGAGCTGGATTGGAAGTGGAGTGGCCGAGACTCAAACTGGTGACCATTTGGGATGCCAGCATTGGAAGCGGTGGTTTTACACCACAACACCGGCCCCAGGTTTACTTTCTAAAGTGTGTAAAATTCCTAGTTTCATTCTATTGTTGATTATTTGTTTGGAGAGAATATTTTATTTGTTTGTTTTTATTACCAGTTACTATTTACAGCCTACCCTGTGGTTTACCATACACAAATTCTGTATTATGTTAAAGAGTATGATGGATTATTCCAGATTTTACTTAGGGAAAGATCATCTGGGAGAGAATTTCTCTTCACTATTTTTTAAGGATAGTTTTGCTGGTTACTTAATTACTTAATTATTACTTGGCATCTTTATATATATATTATATATATATAATTACTTAATTATTACTTGGCATCTTTATATATATATATATATCTTTATATATATATATATATATATATATATATATATACACTTTACCTCATTGCTTTCCAGCCCCTATTCATTCTGATTTGATTTTGATCAGTTGTTCATTTTATTTTGATTTTCTTTTATGTGCTAAATATTTTTTAATTTCTTTTTGACTTTCTTTTGGTTATGGGTTTCAACAGTTTGACTGTGTTGTGCCTACTTGTAAATGTCTTTGTATTTCTCCAACATGGAATTTGATGACGTGGTGGGTACATAGATGAATGTTTTTACACCAAATTTGACAAGCTTTTAACCACTATTTGTGCAAAAACCTTTCCACTCCTCTCCTCATCTCCCCTGCTTCTGTGTATAGGTGTACAGTACCAGACAACTAGTCTTGCCAAAGAAAGTGTGGTTATAATAGGTATTAGGCCAAACAGTAACCTGTTGAAGGCTTAGAAATACTTATGAGGGAAGAATAGTGAAATCTACTCTTAGGAAAAATATTTACTCAGAGAAACAATTAAATGGTATATGTTATAAAAATAAAGTCAGTGAAAAAGAGCACACTATATAAGAGTGGCTGAGGTAAATAGAAGAAATCTTTAGTGAGGCAAAAGTTAATAGAAAAAAACCAATAAAATCTTTACATAAAAATTAACCACCAAATCTATTATATTTTGTAAAATTCATACATTTAAAATAAACAAAATATGTATTTATTCAAGCTCCCAATAAACTTAACTGATACAAAATATTTTATTAAAATATTGATTCTGATGATAAATGTTCAATTGAAACACCACCTGAAGAATTTCCAAAATGTTCTTTCCTTTTGTAGATGAAAATCTACATAAATCTGGATCATAGATTATATTCTAAATAATCCCATATGCTCAAAATATGTCCATACATATGCATATTAAAATTGTCATGTAAAAATAACTTCCAAGGTTCACAATATGTGAACACCTTAAGTCATGACTAAAAGAATTAAAATATTGCAAGGTCCTATGAAACAAAGGGACAAGTCATTTTGTACACTTTTCTTTCATCATTTAAAATAACCAAGTTCTTGCTTTAAATTAAAATGTATCAGAACAAACGTTTGATTTTGTTTAGCATAAAATGCAATGTGATCCTTTTTTATTTGAAAAGAACAGTTTTTTTTAATCCTATAGAACATAGACAAAAATTGTTCCCTTCTCTCTTAACGTTAGAACCACATCATCCTATTTAATTTCAGAGAACAGAAAAGCTGCCAAAAGGATGGTATTGGCTAAAAAACAGGGTGCATTGCCAAATTAGTCTTCATCTTTTAGTAGTTTTATGAAACAATTACAGCCCTCTTAACATTTTCCCACGTTTTAAAAATTAGATAATAATCTTTGGATCATGATCGTACCTGTTTGACTTATAGACTTGAATGAACATGATGTCACAAAACATAAAGGACTCAGAAATAGAATAACAAAGGTTGGTTTTGACATCAACACTACTGGCTGCAGTTTTTCAACATCTTATTTCTCTTAATATATTTTCTTTCAGGTTGCACACATGTTGATTTCAAAACTTATTCCTATTGACATTGGTAACTGTGATAATTGTGATAACTGTGACATTGTCCACTGTAGGTTTTCGGAATAATAAATAGGATTTCTTCTTGAAGGAATGAATTAACCATACTTATTGCTATTAATCTCTTTCTCCAGAAAATCAGGTGCAAGTTGCATCTTGATGAATAAACAGGAAGGGAGACAGATTCAGGTATTTGATGTGAGGAGAGTGGCACTCTGGTTAACAGAACAGGATTAAAGTATGGCTTCAGATATTCCAAATATTACTCAAATAGGGCTTGAAAATCTACACAACCATATTTGGCTCCCAGGCAAATGGGTGCCTTCAGCACCATGCCTCAGCAGCTTCCCTGTGTGGGTTAGATTTAGGGACCTATAAGTGTCAAAAGCATATTCTTATTACTGACTCACTGATGTGTATCTTCAAGAGAAGTTCAGGGTAGCATTTAGAAGAGATCCTCAAATTCAGGAAAAAACTTTATATACAAATCTGAGTCTAAGCATGTTGTCCAAAAGAGACATCAGACGAGTTCAACAGCCCATGGTAATAAAAACCACATGTAGAAGTCATGACTTATACAAAATTTATAACTCAGCCATGATAACTCAGTTGCATAATTAATGCACAAGACGTGTAACAGTTTGATGAAACAAAACTAATTACATCAGCAATATATGAGACGTGATATTGAATACTGACTAAAATTCAAATCATTTTATGGATTTTATTTGAGAGGCAGTCAGAGAAAGGGTGGGGGGGAGACTGTTCTCATCTGCTGGCTCACTTACTAAATGTTCATAAAGGCCAGGACTAGACCAGGGCCAAAGCCGGGATCCGGGAATGTGATCCACGTCTCCTACGTGGGTGAGAAGTCATCATCTCCTCCCAAGTTCTGCATTACCAAGAAGCTGACGTCAAGAGCCAGAGTCAGACACCAGACCCACAGTCACCAACAAGCAACACCGGTGTCCTAAGCACTAGGACAAATGCCCACCCCTGACTCTCGGAATTAATAACTTCTTACCTCCCTACTGGCACATGTTCTAACACACGATGAGGCTGGTAAACATAGAAATGATTAACACATAGCTCTAAGAAATTTAAATTGTGTCTGTCAGTCATATATTTGGAATTCAACAGTAAGGCAAAAGCTATTACTGGAGGTTCATGGGAATTTAATTAGAATGATGTCATCCATTGTTCCACTTAGTATAAAGGTTTTCAACACACACCATTTAATGCATTTTGTAGTATTTGTGTAAGAATATTTACCTCCTAAAGGCCTTGAGTTAGTACTTGTATTCACAGTTTATGTCAAGCCTAGATTTTACTTCCTAGGGACAAAGTGATTTGTGAGATCCATTTTTAAATTTTCTTGTGATTCCAGTTAATAATGTAGCTGCACTCATCCTATATCCTGTGCATAAGTCTTGAATGACTATGGTAGATTCAGTTATGTCAAATAAATGACCATACCTCAAAGACACACAAACCATTCATGTGCCATAGAGCTAGCTTTGCAGGAACAACATATGTGAAATACATCGGTCAGGGTTTCCATCATCTTATGTCCACAGAAAAGTTCTTAGCCACAGACTAGCATTTAATTCAAAACAGTACAATGAAAACAAGGGAAAGAATTATTTTTGTCTATCTCCCTGGTACAGAACATTCCTCCATGGAGTAAAGATTATGAGTCACATCTTGCAAAGTCTGGTACCTAACATTTTCTGAGAACAAAACTTTATTTTAGGAACTGTTCAGTGTGCAGTAGGTTTATCATCTCAGATAATAAATAAAATAATCCTGACAGCTGAATCTTTGTGTCTTTGATTTACAAATGACAATCGATATTTCATTCGTTAAGACTCAAATACGGGGGATAGGCACTGTGATGCAGCAGTTTATGTCTCCAGTTTAGATCCACATCCCCGTATCAGGGTGGTTTGAGTTCTCATTATTCTCTGCTTCTGATCCAGTTTCCTGCTAATACTACACGGAGGCAGGGGGTGATGCCAACGTACTGGAAATCCTGCCACGATATGGGAGATCCAGATGGAGTTATGAGTGCCTGGTTAAATCAGGCATCGCTCCGGTTGTTGAGAGCCTTTGGAGAGTGAAATGCCAGGCATCTTTCTTTCTCTCTCCCTCGTTGTCACTCTGCCTTTCAAATAAACAAAACAAAAACTTTTTTTTTTTCATTTTTAGAAGAAGACTCAAATCTAAACTGACCTCGATGACTACCATCCCAAACTTTATCAGGGCACAAGTGTTCTATCATGTGTAATAAAATAAGATTTAAAAAGCAAATAACACCAAGAGAAATAAATCAAAAGGTATAATGTGAATAAGTAATAAGGTGAGTAGGAGAAACCAATGTAGGAAGGTGGATGTGGTCAGAGTACCTTCAAGGATGAATTAATGGAGAAGACATGGGGAGAAAGTCAGAAAATCTAAGCAGATATGATGGTAAGCATGTTTGTTTACAACATTGTAAAAGGACACATTTAAAAATCATTTTTTTTAGGCCGGCGCCATGGCTCAACAGGCTAATCCTCCGCCTTGTGGCGCTGGCACACCGGGTTCTAGTCCCGGTCGGGGCACCGGATTCTGTCCCGGTTGCCTCTCTTCCAGGCCAGCTCTCTGCTGTGGCCCGGGAGTGCAGTGAAGGATGGCTCAAGTCCTTGGGTCCTACACCCCATGGGAGACCAGGAGAAGCACCTGGCTCCTGCCATCAGATCAACGCGGTGCGCTGGCCGCAGCATGCCTGCCGCGGTGGCAATTGGAGGGTGAACCAACGGCAAAAGGAAGACCTTTCTCTCTGTCTCTCTCTCTCTCTCACTGTCCACTCTGCCTGTCAAAAAAAATAAATAAATAAAAATCATTTTTTTTTGAGAGGCAGAGGGACAGAGATAGAGGAAGTGACATAAAAAAAGAGATTGAGACAGATTGACAGAAAGAGGTCCCATCTGCTATTTCACTCTCCAGGTGCCTACAACAATGGCTGGAGACTAGGCTGGTCTGAGAACAGCATCCAGAAACTCCATCCAGGTCTCCCTCATGGGTGACAGGGATCCAAATATCTGAGCTGTCACTGCTGCCCTCTTTAGTCTGCATTAGAAGAAGCTGGGGTTAGGAACCATAGGTGAGTATCAATTTTAGGCACTCAATGTGGGATGTAGGCATCTTAACCACTATGCTAAACTACTGCTCTATAGCAACCAACTTTTTGAAAATTCAAAAGATGTTGAGGATATATTTTGTGGGCAAACTGCATGACAGAGTGTGGAATTCGGACTTATGCTTGTAGCTAAATGAAGCTGATGAGAGTTGTTAAGCAGACAGCTGATAGAGTGATGGACGACTAAAGAAAGGCTGTTACTTAACTTCATGAAAACATGGCAGAGGCACCAGTTAGAAGACAAGCACAGCTCCTCAGGCATGGGACAGTGAGGACATGTTGAGGATATCACATGCTCTTTGACCCCTAATTGGCTATGGCATTTGCCAACTGTTCTCTAGCTATACAGGAAGTCTGGTCCCTGGCTAAGGCAGTCATGAATTTGTCCCTAGTGTTTGGATAGTGTGATGGAGTGGGAGTAGGGATGTAAAGACGGTCACCTCACAGTGACACCTTGATTCTGATTTGTTGGTCAGGATCTTCTGGCCAGAGGTCAAATGGCTAGGATGGACATGGGCAGGCCAAAAAAAATAGACCTGTGGCTGCTAAAATACTACCCAGAGCCTATGCCAATTTGCAGATCCCACTACTCAACAGGATGAGACTGAAGATGAATGTGATTGAGTTATCTTTCCATTGTCATGGAGATACAGCATTTGGGTGTGGTTGATGCCTAGGTTAGGAAGATGTGCTATTGATAGCTGGACGCATGCCTCATTTGGGTCCAACCTGGGTATGCAGCCCTATCTGCCCTTTCCTCTAATCATGCCATATTATGCTTACATTCCTTTGTGTCCATCTTATTCTCTTTCTGTTTGTCGTCGGGTCTCACCACACACACACACATACACACACACACATCATAGACGATCTTGGTGTTATCAAATATGAGAAGGAGATGGTGCAAGTCCTGTGCAACCATCACACTGCGCATTCACACACTACATTGAAACTAGGTGGCTGATATCAACCAGTATTCATGAAGTGCACTGGGCTTCCCACCCTGCTCACTGTGGATATTAAGATTGACTGTCACGAGCATTTCTTTGGTCCATTTCATTGTCACTTTCTCCAGCTTATGTATTCAACAGTCCTGAGTATTATAAGTGTGACCCCTCATTTAGCTTCATGTCTCAGTTACTCCAAATACTTCTTGAGGCAGTGTGGACACTCCTTTTTGATTTTACAACACCATTGCTTGTGTAAATCTATACTATCAAGGAAAATGCATTGATCTCTTTTTTCCCACCTTAAAAGATCAAATCCCTATGACTAGAAAGATGACACATATTGCAGAAGCTGTCCAAAAGACTTTACTTGCAAACTGAGATCTTCAATGGCAAAGTTTCATGACTGATAAGAGAAAAATACTATTTGCCATGCAACTACTTTCAGTGAAGTCCACCCAGGATGTTCCTTCAAAAGTGTGTTTCAAAGCTGAAGTACTTAATCTAAATATATTTATGGAACTCTTACATTTTGTGGGGCTAGGTGGATATTGACAGTGATTAAATTAAACCTCTGTTAACTACTTCAAGAAAATTTCTTGAATATTGCTTGTGACATCACATTAACAATGCATTATTCAGCTGGGTTCAGTGTAAGAGAGATGTTTAATTTGAAGCTTTTGCTACATGAAATAAAAAATGTGTCGAAGAATTTTAAGTAGCAAACATCAAAAATTATTTTATTCCTATATCAAAAACTAGGGGAATTAGAAGGCTATGCATAAGATATTTAAATAAATCAAATACTTAATTATACATATCAATTACACAGATTTTTCTGTATATTCTGTAGCAATGTTTGAATTTTACATCTAATTGCATGTAGAAGCAGTGTGTGAAGAAATATGTAGGTCACAGAATGGCCAAATGTAGAACAGGATTCCAAATTATAATGCCCCACATTTCAAAACCGGCTGCTGATAATTTGCCTAGTTTGTATTTCTTTGGCATCAGCGGCAGCTTTGCTAAGGAAAAGTAAATGTCATAAAATGTTTTGTTTTCCATCAGCCACTGGCAAATAGTTGGCATCTGTTTTCTGTTGTCTAGCGGCAGTTGCGTTTTCTGAAACAGAAGTTTCCAGTCTTCATTGAATAACTTGTTGATTTAGGACCCTCTAGGGACCAAAAACTGAAAAACTTGTTTGAGGAAAGAAAATCAAATTTCTGAAAACATTTGGGCTTCAGAAATGTGGACGGATTCCTTGTGCATTCCATCACAGGTCCTGTGGACTCACCTGTGTTTCCAGGACACACAGGGAAGAAGGAATTGTTGTGTGAAAACCAAAAGGATGGAGTTTTCGTGTTGCAAATTGGAAAGAGAGGAAAGGTCCTCTTTAAGCTAATTTTGTTCTCTCTCACCTTCAACTACTTTTTGATAAGAGCCACACATGTTAGTTGATACAAAGAAAACGGAAGGGAGCCAAACCTCCAGAGAGGAGAAATTGGGTCTGCCTTGAATGTAAGCATTTTGAAAAGCTCAGTTAAGTGGGGGATGTGATTATTTGTAGAGCAGGAAAGGCACTTAGGAATGCGACTGTAGGAGGCTCTCTGTTTTCAATGTTTAAGAGCAGATAAAAGGCCACTTTCACTGACACCAGGCTTCTTCTGGCTGAGGACTAGGCCATTAATAGTCATTAACACGCTTTCAAATTTGTTGCCAAAGTGGTAATGAAATCAACACCTTCTAATTTTTATACTGCATTTCTGCCAAAGCACATTTGGTCTTGTCACTACATAGCGATGTGTTGTGCGATGCGCTTACTATTTAATATCTCAACATAAACACTGAATAAAAACATACATACATCTTCTATGATGTGAAGACATGTGGCCATTGTGCTGTGAAATCAGTAGGGATCAATTGTTGAAGCCTAGCTTACGGTTTAATGGGTGTAGGGCAGATAAACCAGCTTCAGGGTACATTGCCTCTGTTTTCCTAGTTTGAGTCGACCATCGATTTAGTTTTCCAAACAAATCATTAGATGAAAAGCTATCCTTAGGAGTATGACTCCATGCCATGTTCCTACCTTTCTCATTAGAGAAATGTCTTGGATCTTGGATAATCAGTTAATATGATGAACATCTTTTTACCAAATGAAACCATGCCTCATCTACTCTTAGTAATTGATGGTCTGTAAGTTTTACTTTAAAATAGACTGGCAGACTTAGCAACTGGTGTCCCACCCCATTCTCCTTTATAACTATATGATAGGAATTATGATTTGGGCAATATAAAATGCTCCTTCTAAGAAGAGAAAGCAAGTGATGGGTAGTAGAAAAGGAGGAAAGAGCAGAAGAAATGTCTTTCTTTAAATAAAATTAATTACTTGAAAGACAAAGTGCAGGAGAAGAGAGAGAGAGACAGAGAGAGAAAGCTTTCACCCACTGCTTCTCCCCAAATGCCTGCAACAGCTGGGCCCGGGTCAGACTGAAACCAGGAGCCAGGAGCTCCAGGTCTCCCCCATGTGTGGCAGGAACCCAAGTACCTGGGCCCTCACCTGCTGCCTCCCAGGCACAATAACAGGAACCTGGACTTGGAAGCAGAGTAACTAGGACTTCAAATGATACTCACATATGGGATGCAGTGTCTCAGTTAGCGGCTTAACCTACTCTGCTACAATGCTGGCCCCAAGTCTTTCTTGTTCATTTCTAATTTGATTTTCTTTCCCTGGCGTCCTGATTTTTCTTCACTACTGAAACATATTTGTAAATTATAGCTCTATTTTCCATTCCTAAATCCCACCCCAAACCTGTAATTGGAAGATAAAAGAAAAAAAGTTCGTAAGATTAATTAACCTGTGTCCATCCCATCCTAACACAGACCACAGTTGCTTACCTACATCCAAGTCTTATATCTTTGCCCTACATAAGCACCTTCCCTTTCAGCCTCTTATCTTTCTCAGACTCACCAATGACACTGGTGCACCTCTTCCCACTGAAAAGTGTCTGGAAGACTCAATGAGTCTGTGCTATCTTCAAAAGGGAAGATGTATATATTTTCAACCCATGTTTTCTAAGACTAATCATCATGACTTACAGAGGCATTATCGTTTCCTGCTGAGGGACTAAGGATGAAGTAGAAGAGAGGGGGGGATGCAAAGTCAATGTTTTTACCCTTACCCACTACCTGTTCTAACTACACTGACAGACTCACTAGAATTGTCCACTCATGTCATAGGCCAATAAGACTGAAGAGCTCTGTGTATTCATTGTGACATGTTTTGGCTATGGAAAATATTTATTTATTCATATAATTATCCAATACAACACAATTATTTTGTTGTTCCCAAGTTCTGAGCAGTATGATTGGTCCTTGATTTTTCTGGAGGAAAAACAAACTATGTTCATAAGCAATAGACAGCATTATTTTGAAGTTAAATGACATAATGTGTGGTTTGCACAAAGTATTATAGAACAGTACAGCAGAAGTAAAAGGCCTCAGTTAGCCTAAAAGAATTGAACTATCCTTTTTCTACTTTCACTCTGTTGCTCCATGCTGACATTGGCCAAGAGAATGCAAAAAGCCATCGTCAGCTTTGGTGTGGGCAGAAGACTGGCCAGTGCAGAGAGAGCCAGGGGTCAGCCTTTCAGGGACCACCCTTTAGCAGAGTGAAGCCATCCATGCAGAAAATCATGAGCTAGAATTTGAAAATGAGCACAATCAAGATTGCTCCACAAAGTCAGAAAAGGAGCCAAGGTGATGTGAAAACCTAGAACTCCGGAAAAATGAGGTTAAGAGAAAACAACACTTCATTAAAGAAAAGGTGGAGTTGGCTATCAAAAACCCACACCATATTCTTATTCACAGAAAGCCTGAAGTCACTACTACATTTAGGGTAGATTTAGGACTTACCAACTTTGGAATCAAGCTTAATTAAGCTTCAAAAATGAAATTTCAGGATCTATACCAAAATCAACTAATTCATTTTCAAATGGATTACATGAATCATCATAAAGTTTCTTGCTACTATTGCTGTGTATCAACAGTGTTTGAAGATATCATATAAAGCTTTGCCTATTTAAAGGTTTCCAAAGTCTGTAATCTCTCCCCATAGATAATTTTATGTCTTTTCTAATTGTCATTTTTATATCTAAAAATATTTTTAGAAGCTTTTAGCTTCTTGTATTTAACATGTTTATTCTGGCAAGTATGTAAGAAATATGCCCCACCCCCTACCCAAGTTTTAACATATTCCATATAGGAGTGATACACGGAATTTTGTTGTGATTGGCAGATAACAAAGAATAACATTAAGAGACTATCCTGATAAAAACCCCTCAAAGCTTGCAAGCACATGAAAACACTAAAGGTTACATAGGAAAAATTGTATGATTTACTGGATTATGCATTTTTATTGTTTCTCCAGTTAAATATATTTGACCTAAGGAGCCCCCCACCCACAGATACTGCTCCTGACTCCTCTTACCTTGATTTCAAGTATATGTACTCTACCTTGGAGTTCTTCCTTTTCTTGAGATGCTGAGTGAACAAATTTCAAAGAAGAGTCCTCCAGGATAATCTTAGAGGATATCTACTTAAGTATGAAAAAGAGAATGTAGAAACTCTAATGTTTCCTGTAATTATTAATGAATAACTAAAAACTCAAGCATTGGCATGAAGATGCTCCTTCCTCAGTTACAATATTTTTAAGTGAATATTGGCTGTATTGTATAATGATATTTATCTCAGACAGCTCTCATGGCAATGGAGCTGGTATAGACTCACCATGAATTATGCATGCCTGTTTTTCTACAACATTGCTTTATGGGCTCACTTAAAACTTTGTTATAATCAAAAACCGCATTTTAATTTCATATGCAGTTTTGTCGTAGAGCACATGGTCCTATCTTAGCAGTTACTTTCAGGGAAAATTAACCTTTAAAGAATAAGTGTAGATGCATTTGGGATAGACATTTGGATTTTAATAGTTCTCTATGAATAATGTTTAGTGTAAAGACTTACCTAAACACACCAATAATGTGATAAACTGATGATACATTTAGATATAGCCAAAATATAAAATAGCTATTTTTCTGATGGGACCACCCAGATTATCCTAATATCTGTTCCTGGGCTGGCCTCTGTCTTCATTTTGTAGGTAAGGGCATTAAGAGTCAGGTAATGTTATGAGACATCCATGGTCACATAGCAATTAACAGAGAGCCATCAGTATACATGGCTTACATGTATTCCTTCCACAGCTACCCACCTCTGAAAAAAGCTGAAATTTACCTGAAGTTGCCTATTTCAAAATTTACTTGGTATATTAACATGTTCAGGTTTTTTCTGGCTTATTGGGAAATTAGTTTCAAATAGTCAGCAATAGAAGCAAAAAAAAATCTAGAACCAAACAAGATACTTAGAATATTTATATTGCAAAATCAATCAAATATATTAGAATTTTCTAATATATTAATAATAGTTTCTAATATATTAATAATATATAATATAGTATATATTTATAATATATTATATATTTTCTAATTTATTAATAATATATAATTTAGTATATATTTATAATATATATTATATATTTTCTAATATATTAATAATATATTATAAATTTTCTAATTTTGAGTTTTGCTAGTTATCTAACTTTGAAAGTCTCAGATCTTCTTATGAATTTCTTGACATTGGTTTTAGCTTTTCATATAATCCAGTTATTTTTTCTTATAAAATCCTAGCAGACTTGCTATCCTGAGAGTCTAAGCAAAAGTGAATCTATAATGGTAATAATGTGTGTCATTGAAAAATGGATGATCTTTGCCAAATTTAGGCTCCAGATACAAAAAGAAAAATTTCATTTTGGCAATAATTTCACTATTTCCACACAGGTTCTGAAAATTTCATATTTTTCCCTTTTCTGTGAAGATTTGTTCATTTATTTATTTGAAAGGCAGAGTGACAGACAGAGGAGTGACAGAAAGATGGGAGGGGTTGAAGGAGAGAGAGAGCAAGAGCGAGAGCGAGAGAGAGAGAGGGATAGAGAGAGAGAGAGAGAGAGAAGAGCTTCCATCCCCTGATTCACTTCCCAAATGGCTACAACAACCAGGCCTGGGTCAGGCAAAAGCCTAGAGCCTAGAACTCCATCTGGATCTCCATAGCACTGGCCCCCCAGATCACTGAGGTAGGGGCAGGAACCAAAATACTAGGACCACATTCTGCTGCTTTTCCAAACTCATTAGCTGGAAGTTGGATCGGATATGTGGAGCAGCTGGATTTGAACTGTTGCTGTGATCTGAGATGTGGGTATTCCAAACAGCACCTTAACCCACTGCACCACAACACCAGCTTCTTGAAATCCTGCATTTAAGATAGGGCCAGATACTTTAGAAGAATTTTTTGAAAACCTGATTTTCAATATTATGTTTAATAAAATGAAATGGGAAGCAAGGAACTGAAAGAACATATTGGAAATAGATATATCTGACAAAAGACTTATGAAGAATAATAGCAACAATACTGAAAACTCAATGAAAAATTGACAAAGAACAGGAAAAGGTTTAGGAATGGCCAATAATCATATCAAAATGTTTAAGAATATCAGTCAGAATACCACATTAAAAGCACTGTGACACTTAAAAATAAAAGTTAAACCTTATAAAAGGCAAAAAAAAATAAATACAACAAAACTCACCACACTTCATTTTCCTGAAGAATTAAAAAACAAGTAAATGAATGACGTTATGAAGTGTTGGTGAGGATGTAGAGAAACTGGAATGCTCAGATTTTTTTTAAAGAAACATAACATGGTGAAAGCACTTTGGTAAAAAGTTTGATATTGTATTATATGGCAAAACACACACCTACAATATGACTGTGTAATTCTACTTCTTGTTTTTTTTTGTTTTATAATTTATTTTTATTTATTTGAAAGACAGAGTTACAGAGAGAGATAGAGGCAAAGAGAAAGAAAGGTCTTCTGTCCATTGGTTCACTCCCCAAATGACCGCAATGGCCAGAGTTGAGCTGATCCAAAGCCAGGAGCTAGGAGATTCTTCCAGGTCTCCCACATGGATGCAAAGGCCCAAGCACTTGGGCCACCTTCTACTGCTTTCCCAGGCCATAGCAGAGAGCTGGATCAGAAGAGGAGCAGCTGGAACTCAAACTGGCGCCTATATTGGATGCAGGCATTGCAGGCTGAGGCTTTAACTCACTGCACCACAGCACTGGCCCCTGCTTCTTATTTTCAATCCAAGAGAAATATAAGCATTTGTTCATACAAAATACAGAAATGTTCACAGCCACTTCACTCAGAATATTCACAAGTGGAAAAATCCATCTGTCCATAAACAATGCGTGCTAACTAGCAATACAAAGGAATGAACTCCTTAGCATGAACAAATCTCCAAAATATTATGTGACATGAAGGAGTGCATGCGTAGAGTAATACAAAAACATGCATATTCTGTGATTTGACAGATGAGTTTCTACCACAGACCAATCCAACTGAGAGAAGATCTGAGCAGCTGTTGCCTGGGGCTGGGAATAAGCATGGGATCACTGACTAGAAAAGGGAACAAGACAACTTCTTGAGTATGTGGAAATGATGTACACCTTGATGACAGGGTATACCCATTTGCAAAGCTCATCTGTGCATGTAAAAATCTCAGGATTTCATTGTATGCTAATTACACCCAATGTCTTACTTTAAAAACACAGAAATAATTATGCAGAGGAATAAGAGGTAGATCTGTGATATAATTCTGGATAATTTTCTCATCATGTTATTATTAGGTTTTTACAGAGGCAAATGTACACCTTTGAACTTTTGACTTCCATGCCTTATTTACTGTTATTCAAATAGAATTTTTGACATCTAGATAATTTCAATTTTAATCTGAATTTTTAATTCGTAAGATTGTGTTATGATTTTATGGATATGTTGTTAGTGCCTGCATCTACTTGTTTTTTTGTGTGTCTTCTCATTCTTCAAGATGCATATAAAACCCTAAATAATAAAATTGTATTGCCAATTTGTTAATTTTTTCTTCTCATACCATGATCATCACTAAGCATTTGATTATGGTCTTGAATAAGTTACATCCGTTCCCTTAACAAGGTTAAGTATTTAGTGATCCATTCTGCAATTAGAAAGTGATAACATGGTAAATGACAGAATGGTGTTAGCAAAAGATGCTGTGTTGAGTAAGGAGGCTAACGATGACACCTGCTTATACTAGGGTAACCCATTGCCATTGTGACTGGTGTGGACTCATTGTGAGACCTCTGGCAAATGTTTACAGGGTTCTAATTAGAGTTTAAGATAATTCCATGCATGTTGAGGAAAATCTCTTCTGTCAGCCTGTTGAAAAGGAATTGACTGAATGATGACAGCCAGTCAACAATGCGAGCATCCTCTGGGGTACTTCTCGCTGGGCAGCAATGGCCTATGACTCTAGCAGCAGCAGAGAGAGCAGGGTGGGAGGAAGGAAGACTTGATAAACATTTTGGATTTGCCTTATGCATATCTCAGATATTTTATTTGAACAAGAATGCAAATGCTATGACAAAGATGTCTCTGGGTTGAAGATGAACAAGTGTTACTGAATAGACCTGGTTCCTCAGGAAGTATCAGTGACTCTTACTGATTTTATTTCATGCTTTTGAACATTTCTGCTTTGTAATGGAGCCTTCTCAGTTTTCAGGAATATGCCTAAGGATTGACTATGTCTGATTTTCCTCTGACTCCCTGCAAGCTCTTCAACCCCAGACCCCTTTCTTTGTGGTGTACTGCAGTTCTCTTCCAGTCCCTGACATTTCCAGTGAGGGTCACTGTATTTATTCAGTGCCAATAATAGGAATAGATTCTTACATGTCGGGTAGGATCTTCACTATTGTTGTGCAAATTAACTGACTGAAACCAAATAGTGTTAATGTGTTATTATGGTTAAGGTTAATAAACCCTTGATTATCTCTGAGCATATTATAGCAGGCACATTATTTTAAAGGCCTATTTTGTTAGACTAACTGGTAAATGAGCAACACATTCATGGGCATCGCGCATTAACTCAAGCGTGGGATTTTGAGCCACCTAGAGCTAGTTCATTTGCTTTCCCACTGTCCTCCCTTCCCCTCCCCAGTGTTGGTTTCCTCCTGAGGTTGGGTGCCTGCAGTATTGTAGACTGTGTGTCATTTATAATCCACCAAATCCAACAGATAGCCAGCAAGTCATTTTAATTCTCTGAGGCTCAGTTAGCTTATTTCCACACTTTAGTAGCAACCATCTGTCATTGTTCATAGAGGAGATTGCTCTTTGGACTTTAAAAAACTTGTCATCCTTCTGGGATCACGTGTGGGGATTTTCCTGCTTTCTCATGTGTCATTTGTAAAATTTTGACGTCACTACCGGCAAGCGATTATAGAGGATAATCACTAACTCTGTTTTAGTCTTAACCAAAATAATATTGCTATATCAAGAACACTATGTGATGGGGCTAGCACTGTGGCACAGCAGGTTAACGCCTTGGCCTGCAGCACTGACATCGCATATGGGTGCCAGTTCAAGACCTGGCTGCTCCACTTCTGATCCAGTTCTCTGCTGTGGCCTGAGAAGGCAGTGGAGTATGGCCTAAGTCCTTGGGCCCCTGTACCTGCTTGGGAGATCAGGAAGAAGCTCTTGGCTTTGGATGGGTGCAGTTCCAACCATTGTGACCAGTTGGGGAGTGAACCATCAGATGGAAGACCTCTCTCTCTCCTCTCTCTGCCTCTCCTCTCTCTGTGTGACTCTGACTTTCAAATAAATAAATAAATCTTTTTTCTTAAAGAACACTATGTGCTACAGTCAGTCAGGGTGTTACTACTAAGTAGCCTGCCCTTCCTTGAGGTTCTATTTGTTTCCAGTGGGTGCCCATTCAGTGACATAGCCCTTGAGAATGGAACATAGGCATCAGTAAGATACCTGCTCTCTACCAAGTCCTTCCAAAATAGTGACTGGATATTTTATAAGCCCTATTTATAGCTGAAAAACCCGTTGAACATCCTCCTGTTCAAAATTACCAAGACTCCTATTCATAGGCTGTATTAAACACAGGACGCTATTGCTGATCCAAAAAATAGAGAGCAAAGAATTTTTTAAATCTGTGAATGTAAATGCCAAAAATGAATCTGTCTGGCTTTGCGTACCACCATGGTTTGACAGGCAAAGAAGGTGTAAGAAAAAAAGCTGCTGATTTAGAGGCAGAGCTAGCTGTCAGTTTGTGGGAACTTTCAATGTCTTAGGAAGACGTTGGAGGAAAATGTGACAAAACTTGAGTTTCTCCATTCCCATGGTGCCATGAATGCTGGGTGGTATGTCGCCTACTCAGCATCTGTTCTAACTCTTATTCTTTGTATCAGCATTCAGATTTCCTCTTGTCCAAGTGGTATCTGCATGTGTAGAGTTTGGGTTAATTCCTTCAGCCAGTGAGCACATTCTGGTCCCTGAACATGCTCACTGTAGCATGCACCTGCAGTTCCCTAACTGATCCAATCATGGCAGCTCCAGGAGCTCTTGCATGTTGTTCTGGGGATTTTTGATAGTTTTTTCCACAGGAACAGGGGAAAATAATACATAGCTATAGTCACTCCAGGAAGAGTTTAAACAACACAGGGACCTAACTTTTGGCAGAAATAAATATTAGAAAGGGCAGAGAAGAGACTGAAATGGAAACAGGGTTCCTGATGCTTTCTTGAGACTGAACTATCCCATCTTGGAGAACACTTGACTTCTAGAATTCCCCCTGGAAAACCCATTTCAATTGCCTTTTGTATCTGGGCACGTTTAGCAGGGAAAGCAGACAATGTCCTGTCTCCATATGAGCTTGTGCTTGTGTGAATGTAGGGGATACTGGAAGATGGGGAACCTGCCAAGTTAAGTGCATAAGTACCTCCTCACTGCCTACTAGCCATGGTGTAGGGGACTTAAGTTTGGACAAATTATAGTGATTCACCAGAAGCTTCACTTCTTCCTGGCCTGGGAGTCACACAGCCTGCCTCTCTTGTCTGAAGAGGAAGAATGAGCCCCCAGAAGATTTGACATAATTTTCCAAATCACCAAAATGATCCTATTCATCCAATAACTATACAATTATTTATTTATTTATTTATTTATTTTTTGGCAGGCAGAGTTAGACACAGAGAGAGAGACAGAGAGAAAGGTCTTCCTTTTCCATTGGTTCACCCCCCAAATGGCCACTACAGCTGGAGCACTGCGCCAATCCGAAGCCAGGAGCCAGGCGCCTCCTCCTAGTCTCCCATGCGGGTGCAGGGCCCAAGCATTTGGGCCATCCTCAACTGCCTTCCCGGGCCACAGCAGCAGAGAGCTGGACTGGAAGAGGAGCAACTGGGACAGAATCGATGCTCCAAATGGGACTAGAACCCAGTGTGTCAGCACTGCAGGCAGAGGATTAGCCAAGGGCCCCAATAACTATAAGATTATGACTAACATATGACATCAGTGATTGTGTTCTCTGCTGAACTTCTTCTTTTAAAAATAATGATGACTTTATGGCCATTTGAAGCAGGCATGATTTTCTCCTGTTTTAGAGTTTTTCACTGCTTTAGAATCACAGTGGCAATCTCTTCTTTAAGGCTTGGCCTGGCTCTGACACATCTTATGTATAGAAATGTAGAGAGAGTAAGATTTAGAGAGCAATTTCAGCATAGCATTCACCATTTTGAAAAGCTTCCCATGACTTTTTCATAGATCTATTTCCTCTTATGTTTGCAATTGTAACACTAAGAACCTCTCCTTTTCTGCACATGATTTGAATAATTGTGGAATAATTGATTAATGTCCATCTCATCAACTAATCCCTTATCCCCCAAAGGCAGAAATCATTGTCTGGAAACACTGAATAGGAGCTTCCTAATGCTAGCACAACACAGGACATCGAGTGGGTTCAGTGTGTGCTGAGCAGAGGGGCAGAAGAAGGTGCACAGAGGGGCAGAAAACAATAGGATAATAAACAATGCCAGAATAAAAGAGTTGACTGATACCCCACAGCTTGAAACCTTAGTGACTTTTGTTTAATGATCATTGCAAAAACTAAGAATGTAAGAAAATAAATTTTAATTCATAACCAGGTACAGTTTGGAACCAGTAAATAAACCTTGCTCATCTATTTACAGTTTTAAGCATAATTTCATGTGAATTTGATTTTTCTTTTTTATATATAAATCACTTAAATCACTTCAAATATTGGATTGAGATGGTGATGTCTCAAAGGGTTTGCATTTACACACAATTCAAAATTCTTTCTCAAATCGAATGTAAAGGCAATGTGATTTTTTAAAAAGATTTTTTTACTTATTTGAAAGGCAGAATTACAGAAAAGAGGGAGAGATTGAGAGATATCTACCATCTGCTGGTCCCTCCCCAAATGATTACAACAGCTAGTGTTGGGCTAGGTGGAAGCCAGAAGCCAGAAGCCAGGAACTTCTGGGTCTCCCATGTGGGTGAAGGTTTGCAAGTGCTTGAGCCATCTTGCACTGCTTTCCCAGGCCATTAGCAGGGAACTGGATCAGGCGTGGAGCAGCAGAGACTTGAATGTATGCCCATATGGAATGCCATCATCTCAGGAGGTAGCTTTATCTGCTACACCACAACAAAAGGCAGCGTTTCATTCAATAGTCTTGAAGCTATAAGGAAAATGTGACAGTCCTCAAAACCAGAAACTATCAGGGTGTTCTTTGTGTCTCTGAAGATGCAAAAGGCCCATAATTCTGAGTATTTCACCCATACTGTGACTGTTCTTTTCCCTCTTCTTCTCCCACCAGAAAAAGCTAGAACTAGACAATAAGTGAACAAGTCCAAAAAGAAAAGAAAGCACTGATGTTTCCTTCACCCCCTCACCTACACACAGAAGCACAGGAGTGTGCATTGAGTTTTGAAATATGAACCACAGTAATTGAAAAATGTATTAGTTTCCTTTGAATGGAAAATTCCTTGTTTTGTTTTTGTAGGTAGAAAGTGTTCTACTCACGGTGATTGATCATTGTATACATGAGCAGTGATCAGAAAGCCAATTCCAGCCAGGATACCTAAGGGCTCTCTACATGAAGACTGCTCTTTTGTTTGGGGGCAGCCAGTACTGTTTATCCCCTGTGTGCAGCCCTGCTTCTTAGATACTTAGGAAACCCACTTTGCTTATGCAAAAATTGCAGCCAATGCTTTCCACCATCAGGCAATTTCCTCTTGCTACTACAGTCTTTCTTTCCATGCAGACTGCATTGGTCCTGTATTACCTGAACCTGAGTTTTAAAAGGTCTTGCTAGGTCCAGATTTCACTGACACCAATAACTGGGTGTTCTCAGATCTGAATTTTGGTTTTTTTGCTTTCACGTTTTATTCAAGTGATTAACCCATTTACATTTATTGTCATAGTCCATATGTTTTCTCTGCACTGTTAACATTTCACTTTCTATTTTTATGCTTCCTGCTTGCTCCTTCTCCTTGCTATCTTTTGTAGTTTAAGTTGTAATAAATATGGACTGGATTTCTTCACATAATGAGGGAGCTTTATGAAGCCAAGGTGAAGCAATGTAACCAGCAGACGGTCATCCAGCATTTTCGACAACTCCCGTGTTTCAGAACTCGCTAACTTTTCACTTTAGGGTTGCAGCATTCAAATAGTTGAAAGAAAAGGAATCCTTCAATGGTACCTGCTGTATCTCACTGATAATCTCTCCAGGCCAGTCTTCCTTCTTCTGCTTTTGTTCTCACAGTCTATGGGCTTGTGCTTTTCTCTCTCCTGAAATAGGAATTCTGATGGATTCAGCTAACTCCTGTCAACAGAACTGTTTATCCTAGATGTCTTCTCTGAGAGCAGCTGACTTGTTCATCAATTGACTCTTTGCCCCACATCCTTCTCCCTCATGCCAAGGGTTGCAGGAAGTCTGCAGTCAGATTGCTTCTCTAGGTTGGTCCCCCTGAGAGAAATGGAAACTGGGCTGTTTCTCTTGGAATGAAATTTTGTTTGATTGACATATGTAGTACAATTTCCTGTATTTAAAACCTTATATCCATTTATACAATTGTGAGATGAAATAATCCAATTAACAAATGGAAAAATCTCAGTTATTTACTCTGATTTGCTACACACACACACACACACACACACATCGACTGTAATCCAAAATAGTACTGGCTTAAAAAAATGGGAGGTTATAGCTCTCTTATGAAAAACAAATTTGCCACTCTTTTTCCTGTATCTTTCTTGCTTAATTTTATCTTTTACTTATTAAAGAATTATTTATTTATTTATTTATTTGGAAAGGCAGAGAGAGACTGAGATTCTGAGAGACAGACATGTAGGGATTTCCACTGTTGGTTCATTCCCCAACTGCCTGCAACAATTGAGGCTGAGCTTGGCCAAAGACAGGAACTCAGTCTGAGTCTCCCACGGGGGTACAGGGATCCAAGTACTTAAGTTTCCACCTGCTGCTTCCAAGGCAGGAAGCTAGAACCAGGTACAGAACAGAGACTCAACCCCTAGTACCCTAGTATGGGATATAGGTGTCCCAACCATGTTTTATTCATGTACCAAATGCCCACCCGACATTTTTCAAATAGAATTTTGAACATGTGCATCTTGTTTCCAATTCTGATAAGCAGTTTCCTTCAATTTCACAAAAAAAGCTGCTCTATGTTATATTTCTCTACTTATCAGTATCATGAATGATTCAGTAATTATTGATTCTGTATTGTGCATAAGAAGGAAATCAGCACACTTCTTTTTTTGTCATTGTTCTTATCTTTTTCCAGTTTTTGATGATTTTATGGTATTCTGAATAATTATTATTATATTATTTAATGAATAATCACTATCCCTAAGTGTTAATTTTTATTATATTTCTTTTAAAATTTACCAAAGGGGACAGTATTGTGACACAGTGGTTAAGATGCCACCTGAGATACTAGGATCCCATAGGAGTGCCGGTTTGAGTCCCATATGTTCCAGTTCTGATGCTAATGCACCTAGGAAAGCAGCAGAGATTGGCCCCAGTACTTGGGCCCCTGCACCCATGTGGGAGACCTGGATGAAGCTCTGGCTCCCGACTTCTACCTGATCCAGCCTTGGTCATTGTTACCATTTGAGGAGTGAACCAGATAATGAAAAATCTCTTCTCTCTCTGTCTTTTCCTCTCTTTGTCAGTTTGCCTTTCAAATAAATAAATAAATCTTGGTGTTTTTTTTTTTTTAAGACTTACTGAAAAAGAGAAGAGGGATTCTGGAAATGTGGCAGTCTGTTTTGAATATATCGTTTATACTCCATTCTCTGATTTTCCACAACTGCTGAGCTGGATGAATCTGGTCACTCTGAGATGACTTACCACCTGAGTTACTGCTAGTATGGTGATGGGGCTTGGGAGTCTCACCTTTGAGAGAGAAGCCTAGAGAGACAGTGGCCAATGCATATCCAATGCTGGCGCCTGAAACTAGTACTGGAACAGGTATGCTTTCAACAATTTTAGGACTATAAAATTCCACCAGCCTTCTCTCTCTCTCCTACTTCATGTGTATACCTGGGCTAGGATATTGGCCCTGCATGAAAACATGTGTTCTCCCCAAGGGACTGGAAACAGGAGTCCTTCCACTGCTAGTGGGGAGGCCCATCTGAGATTATCCCAATTAGCAGAACTCAAACTCAGAAGCCAACAACACTGACAACTTCAAAAACAAAGTGTCACACATCCGAAGTGTTTAGTAGCCTGTGAGGGTGATTACCCACAACAGAGAGCAGACTGGAAGAGACCAAAGAACACGTGGAGAGAAAATAAGTGAAGTTAACCACTATGAAGAGAAAATCATTGTCCTTCACCTAAATGCTATTATTTTAAATTAAAAATCACAGAAAAAAATTAACAAAGTAACAAATAAAAACTAAAGGAAAGGTGACCATTCAAGGGATAAATATTTAAATGTTAAATAAGGGATAAAATAGATAAAGATTTCTGGATACAGGCTTTAAAAAAAAGGAGAAAGAGGAGAAAAAATGCAAACTTTGGAATGTACAAAAAACCTCTAAAATACAAAGAAGCATAAATGAATTATTATAATCTCCTGTAAATATGTGACCATTTGAACCATAAGTAGTGAATGTTTTTTCCAGTCAGATGCAGATGACCAAAACTGACCTAGCAAGAGGCTAATTCTCTGAGTGGATCTGAGACCAGTGGAAACTGAGATGGGTTTCCAGTTAAGTTCTAGCTACAGTTAAACTTAAAAAAATTTCCTTATTTTGACAATTACTTCAGACCCACACTGGAAAGTCTTGTTTTATGAAGGTATTACAACTTAAAATCTGAGTCTGATTAAAATAGAATAAAACAGAAAATAAAGACAATCTCTTGTTTGACTCAAACATTGAAGACAAAATGGCACTCAACCAAAAGCACACAGAATGATGGGTTGCCTACCAAGAATGTCAGGGATGGGTCACAAACTTGTATGACTGGTGAGTGACTTGACTAAGGGTATTCAACCAGGGAGAGAAGAAACAATCTTCAACCTTTCACAGCCTTATTTGTCAATGCATAATGATAATAGTGATAATGAAAATTAAAACCAACTCGCATTCATTGTACCAGTTCTAAGTAGTTTATATTGTGTTTCTTAGAAGAAGTTGAAGGATTTGCCATTTTGCCATTAGCTATTCGACTATTGGAGAGTGTCAGTTTTGGAGAGGACAAGTGTCAGTAAAATGTTTGTTGTTGATATGCAAGAGTTAAAGGGGAGATAGAATAAGGAGAGAGACAGAGGGACATTTTTAGATTCGGGTTTCACAGACTGAGACCAGGTAGAATGCTCATGATCTACTCTCCACAGAAGTGATCAAGGGGGAAAAATACACGGGAAAAGGTTTCCCAAAAAGTCAAGTGTTGGGCTAGAGAGAAGCAGGAGCAGCAGAGTTATCACCATGGAGGAGCGGTGTAGTGGCACTTCTCAGTCACTTAGTATTCAGGACTCAAACCTTAATTAGGATTCTTTTGTCACATTCTTCATCAAACATACTTGAAGAAATGGAAATTAACTCAAAGTTTCTGTCACCTCAGGCATGCTTTTAATACTTCTATTCATTTCAGTGTATTGTGAAGTAGAGTGAGCTGACTTGGAAATGTTTGAGTTGGAATAAGTAACAACCAAATGAAGAAATCACACACTATAAGCAATTCTGGCAGAGCTATCAAAAAGCAACCACTTACAAGGATAATAAATGGAGAAATTTGTTGGTAGTGTTTCTTTCAGCCAGAGCTAAGAACATTGTTCCTTTTTTTTTTTTTTTTGAAAATATTCTGCATTTCCACTGTAATGATTTGGCTTGCCAAGTTCCTTCAGAAAAATTAATTTAAAGGGGATTCTTGCTTATGATATTTTACTTTTGCTTTGCTAATACTGTAACTTTACTCTGAAGGAATTAGTGCATTTATGATTATAGTTCATCATGTCAAATAGAGTTTGCAGGATTCAAAAACACCATGTGCAGAACTACATCAGGCACTAAGACATGCCCTTTTCAACTTCTTTCTCTCCACCAAATTTTAGCTACCTCACAAATCTGTCCCACATAGAATGAATTTTGTTCTCTATTTTGTTTCTCTTGCCCTGGGACACACATTTTACATGCATTATCCAAGTGTATAAATGTATGCTATGTATCTATGCAAGTACAGAATGTAAAATTTAAAGATAATGGGACAGGGGCAAGCTTTGTGGTGCAGCAGGTCCAGCCACTGACTTTGACATTGACATCCTATATGAGTGCCAGTAATAGTCCTGGCTACTATTCTTCCAATCCAGCCACTGCTAATGTGCCTGGGAAGGTAGCAGACGATGGCCCAAGTAATTGGACCCCTGTCCCCACGTGGGAGACCCATATGATGTTCCAGGCTCCTGACTTCAGCTTGGCCCACCCCCAGCTGTTGTGGGCAATTGGAGAGTGAACTAGTGGGTGGGAGATCTCTGTCTCTTTGCCACTCTCTCTTTCTTTCTCTCTCTCTCATTTTGCATATCAAATAAATAAATAAATAAATACTTTTTAGGAAATAAAAATGCTGTGAGAATGATCAAAAATCAGAAATCAATAGGCATTCGATATAGGAGTCATCTTTAATTTCACAAGCAAGCAAATAAATGAGTAAACTCTGATCACATTTTAATCTTCGTCAGGTATAGAAATGCCATTCTGTATTAGGCTATTGTGAGGTCAACATTTTTTCAAATTCCTCCAAAATATAGAATGTGACATTTTGTTGTTGGTCTCATTGTGCATGCTGGAGAATTGGTGCCCTACTGTGAGAATGCATAGCTGCATTTGGGTAAGCTCAAGGCTGTATTCTAAACTCAAGCCTTGGAAACTAGATCGAGCCTCTGCTGTACCATTCCCCAGCTGTGCTATGACCTTGGCCAACGTTGTTTTAAGCTTATTTGCTCTTTTTTTTTAATTTGAAAGGCAAAGCAAGAGAGAGAGAGAGTAGAAAAGAGAGAGAGCTTTCAGCTGTTGGTTCACCTCCCAAATGCCCCCAATAGCCTGGAGCTAGGAACTTCCTCTAGGTCTCCCACATGGGTGGCAGGGGTCCAAATACCTGAGGTGTCTTCTGTTCCTCACCCCTCCCACCGCCCCTCTGCCCCCATGGTAGGAATGAGCAGGAAGCTGGAACTGGGAGCTGAGCTGGAACCGGACTGCCAGAAACTCTGACGCAGGTGTCACAAGCAGAATTTTCAACCTTCAACAAGTCGTGGATAACCACTGGTTGTCACTATTATAAATATTATCTGCCATCCACTGGGCAGCTTCTCATTCTTTCAGCTATATTTTAAAATAAGAAACTAGATTCCTAATGTGGAGGTTACCATGGTTTTTCATACTATTTCCAGAAGCATTGAGAACCCCTCTCATACTGAATACTTATGTTTTATCCCCCAAAACACATGTCAACAGAAGGACCAAGAATTCATTCACCCTCATGAAGACTAAAAGCTGCCTGAATAGAGACGCCCTGTGGGGAAAAGCTCTGTGGGTTTGTGTGTTGGTTTCAGAATCCCCGAGAACATTCTCGGCTCTGAGAACATTCTCTGTGCCTCGCTCTTGAGAGCTGTCAGTCAGTATTTTTGATCATTAACCATCTGTGATTATTTTAATTTTTGCCAGCAGGAGAAGGAACTCTCTTCCACCCAGGAGCTCTGTTATTACAATATAATTTATATGTAAAGAGCTCATTTCATCAGGGAGCAAAACTTTTACACAGCTTTTCTAAGGTTTAAAAGAAATTCATAGCATCCTGTTTTTCTCTTTCCCCAACTCCGTGCCACTGTTTCTCTATCATACTCATCAGTTACCCTAATGGCTTTCGAGGAAGAAATTCTACAGCACCCAGTTGATCTTTACAAAGACAGAATTGAAGTAAAGTTTATTTCTGTAAGTTTTAAATAGGAAACTGTGTATTCATTGATGTTACTGTATTAAAGTTTAAAATTCATAGAGAAAAATATAATTCTACTTTTCAGGAATGTTTCCTATAGAAGAGAATGCCTCCATTGGAGCTCTCCTTCCTAGCACTTAATTAAAATGGCATAATGATATTTCAGCTACAACTATGTAATACAGGAAAATTGTGAGAGAGGGAAAAAATGTGAAAATGAGAAAGTTGGCCTGCCTAAGTCACACCATGAGTTAGGACTTAAAGTCATGGAATCATTTCCATACTTCATCCCACTCCAGCTTCTGATTTCGCCTTGGCCTTCAGTGAGTTAAAGGCCACCCTCAATCATGATCCCTACAACATAGGTTAATAATGTTTAACTTCACACGGTTATTGCAAAGACAAATGGAGCTTGGTCATCAAATTTAACCTGTGTTTAATGTCTGCTGGACTGAACGCCTGGGTCAGTAGCACAGAGGGGGTTAGTGAAGCGAATTATCAATCAACTCCACTCAACGTTAGATCTTGAACTTTGCAAAGCAACTTTCAAATCTCAACACAGATGCTCCCAGCAATCAGTGCTTTTCAAGTTCCCGTGCCATGTTTGGAGGGGTCAGGAAGTACACTGCTGATTTCTTTGCAGGGCACGGTGTATTCTTAGTGTTGACTCTGTAGGAGTTACCGCTGATCTGAAGACATCCTATGTTATTCTTCTTTCGTTTCCATTTCCTTTCTCCCCCCCATTTCCTAACCTAATCCTATTCCATTCCTCCCCTCACTGTACTTCTGAGGCACAGGAATGGGATTCTTCCTCCCAGAGTTTAAAAGCAGCAACAGCCCCAGCGTGTCTGGAGGAGAGCTACAGAACAACAGCAAGGAAACAAACAAGCACTGTTCCTCCATGTAGGCTCTTAGCCATCTTGTGTGAAACATAATTTCAAAGGGACATCATGTGTTCCTTTACACAATTCTTACCGAGAGGCTGAAAACCACACCAAGAATAAACGCAAACATTTCTTCAGTGGGCGAATGTGGGATCGGCAGTTGGGGAAGAGGGTGTGTAAAACTCCCTCCCCCAACACACACACGTGCATGCAAACACACTCAAATTCACACACATGCCTGCCTGTGCAGTGGAGGTTTGCAGAAGGTGACTTCCTGAAAGAGCCATCCGTGTGGAGCAGAGGCAGCGGATTTTTCTGAGAAGTAGTCAGGGGTAGCCAAGTGCCTAAGGTAACACTGGGCCATGAGGCAGAGCCCATTGAAAGCTACCGAATCTGTATCCAATTAAACACCTGAATTTCATTTTCTCATCTGTAATCAACCCAGAGAACCTTCCCCAGAGAAGTCCTGGGATCAGTTGTGCGGTCCAGACGTGTCAAGGTTAGTGACAGACCACTGCCGCATACACCTTCCAACAACTTTGCCCTTAGAAGAGGCTTGTTCAAAGGGAGAGGGAGTGGGAAAGGGGAGGGTTGCGGGTGGGAGGGAAGTTATGGGGGGGGGAAGCCATTGTAATCTATAAGCTGTATTTTGGAAATTTATATTCTTTAAATAAAAGCGTTATTAAAAAAAAAGAGGCTTGTTAATTAAAAACCAACAGCCATCAACAACAACAGGGCTTCTGCATGCCAGCTGTTGTTTTACAGAAAGATGGAACTCGGTCAATAGTCTCATAGACATAATTTTGTCCCAATATCAAAACTGAAGAGATTTTTAAAACTGACTTGAGGCCGGTGCCGTGGCTCAATAGGATAATCCTCCGCCTGCGGTGCCAACACCCTGGGGGTTCCAGTCCTGGTCGGGGCGCCAGATTCTGTCTCGGTTGCTCCTCTTCCAGTCCAGCTCTCTGCTGTGGCCTGGGAAGGCAGTGGAGGATGGCCCAAGTCCTTGGGCCCCTGCACCCACATGGGAGACCCAGAAGAAGCTCCTGGCTCCTGGCTTCGAATCAGCATGGTGTGCGGGCCGCAGCGGCCATTGAGGGGTGAACCAATGGCAAAGGAAGACCTTTCTCTCTCTCTCTCTCTCTCACTGTCCACTCTGCCTGTCAAAAAAAAAAAAAAAAAACTGACTTGAGTTTATTCATTACAGATTGAGATGGTTCTGCTGTCCAGAGCTGCTAGAATCCTGGGCCACTCATGTGTGAGGTCCCCACATTGTCCAGGTATGTGGTCAAGGACACGGTGTGCTTCCTGCTGTCTCATGGGGTGGGGTGTTCCAGTAAGGAGCTCCCAGACCACTCCAGGGAAGCTGCCTGCCTAGCCAAAGGTGAGTCAGGTCAAATAACAAAGCAACTCTAATTAAGCTCTGGAAGATGTAAAAAAGGCACGAGCTAATGATTTTATTTCTATGCAAATAACAAGCCTCTGGGACAGATCAAACACAGTTTTACTTCCATATTGCCAAACTTTGATTTGATTGATTCTATATTTATCCCCATGTGGCAGCTGGAGCACTCACTTTGGAGGGAAACTTTTCCTAATTCCAGTCTATCAAGGAAAATCTGCAAGTTAAAAACTCACTTTTATCAGCAGGCATTCAGAGAATGGCAGGTGGCAAATAAAGCTCTTAGTGTATTATTCTAATTGCATTTTCTTTTTTTTTTTTCTTTTGTCTCAAAGATTTTATTTATTCGTTCAGTTGCAAGGCAGAGTTACAGCAAGAGGGAGAGAGAGAGAGCCTACATCCACTGGTTCATTCCCCAAATGGCTACAGAGGCCAGGGCTGGGCTTATACAAAGTCAGGAGCCAGGAGCTTCCTTCCAGTCTCCCCCATGGTGCAGGGTCCCAGGCGCTTGGGCCATCCTCCACTGTTTTTTCCAAGTGCATTAGCAGTGAGCTGGATCACAAGTGGAGCCACTGGGACTTGAACCTGTGCCCATATAGAATGACGGTATTGCTCTCCTACGCCACAACATATGCTCCTTTATTTCGGTTACCTTCATAACTTAAAAAAATGTAAGAAAAGTGATTGGATGACTGTGCACGGTTTTGACAGTTTTGTTGTCATTCTCTGATCAATGCTGTGTTTGAAGGTTGTACTAAGAAGTAGGATGCTACTTTGATGATGTCCACAACTTGCACAAAGGACAGAGAGGACTAGGAATTACTGGCTGCATTAGATACTTCAAAGTATTGACTAATTATTTGTATACCTCCGCATGTTTGTTTTCACAATTTACACACAATTTTCACAATTGATTTTTGCTTTTTATGGAGAACAAACAAAAGTAAAAAACAAAACAAAAGTTAACTAAAAGAATCAAACATTATGATGAGGCAAAATTAAGTCTAAATTAAGCCATATAGTATTATTATATAATTGGGATGATACTATTTTATGTAAAAATCTATTTTAATTATAAATTAAAATCTACCAAATCACAGTTCAAACTGTTACTCTGGGCTTTATAAATCTACAAGGGATTATTATCACAGATATTACTTATTGCTTAAGTGATAATAATAAAAATAAGGCAATATTACTATTTTCCTAACGATTTCATGTACACTTTAAACAGTTGCAGCAATCAATCTTGAAATTTGTTCTAAGTGACAAACTTCACAGGAACCACCTATTCAGTGAATACAGTCCCTATTTAGGATTTTTAAAATGTATTTTATTCATTTATTCGTTTGAGAGGCATAGAGACAGTCAGAGAAAGCTCCTGACCCACGATTCACTACCCAAGTGTCCACATCTGCCTGGACTGGGCCAGGAGGAAGCTGGGAACAGGGAGTACAATCCAGGGCCCTCACATGGGTGGCAGGAACCTCCCAGGGTCTGCATTAGCAGCAAGCTGGAATCAGGAGCTGGAGCTGGGTGTTAAGCAAGCACCTTAGCTGCTAGGGTAAATGTCTGCCCCATCCATGTGCCATTTAATCAGAAATGTTCAAATACATATATTTTTCCATTAGCTGGGAACTCTGAAACAGAGAAGAATCACTACGACCTAAGTCAAAGGAAGAAGTGAAGTTCCAACAGGAGCGTGTGATGCTCTCTTGATCTTTCCACCTGTCTCACACTGCATTGTGGCTTTATGTATTTACCCAGCTTTCCCAGCTGCACAGCTTAAATTTACTTTGGAGTCTAAATATTCATTCTTCATCATTAACCAAATGTTGATGCTTGCAGGTTTTCAAATTTGTCATTTCTTCATAATCCTCACAGAAGTTCCCTAAAATAATATCATTTTTAAACAGTTGCAAAGAAAAATTGCTTCGATACTGATACAGATTACTATAGAAATGTATGAAAATAGCCCCCAGGTCTGACTAAATGAATTAAGAACAACTTCCAAGCAGGTTACCTTTTTGCTGACATTTGATAGTAAATTTAAATTTTGACAGGAAGTCTTATGCCAAAAATGTGTAGAATGATAAGCAGATGTAACATGTTCTGGAGACTTGGTACTGTTGGATTTACTTTAAAGTGTCCTATTAATAACCACGAACTGTGTTAAAACCTTGC
Source organism: Sylvilagus floridanus (assembly GCA_949820135.1). Classification (NCBI taxonomy): domain Eukaryota; kingdom Metazoa; phylum Chordata; class Mammalia; order Lagomorpha; family Leporidae; genus Sylvilagus; species Sylvilagus floridanus. The sequence continues at coordinate 22,108,499 of OX463229.1, forward strand.
AATGAGCAGGTAGACAGGAACCATGTCAAACTGACCTTGTGTAACCTGTAAATGCATTTAGATTTTTTTTTTTCTTTTCTCATTTCAATCTCTTCCCTCTATCATACCCTCATGTTTAAAAACCAAAAGTCAAGTCTGATTTAGGTATCTTAAAGTCTCTCTCAACAATTAATTTGCTAATTGAATATGCAATTTTATATTTGCTTTTTTGTAGGGAAGTCATACCATTATGTATAATCCTCTAATGTTAGTATCAAAACACAGTAATTTAAGTATATGAATAATGCAGCCTGTCACCAAGACACCTCTGTCCAGTGCTGGTTAAGTAAGACCCAGTGCACCACTGTGGGAGAGGCCTCTCTTTTAATCCAGAGTCATCAGTTCAGACCTCTGCAATTTGGGGATACACAGTATATTTTAATTACAATAAATGCCATTTGGATTGAAACATGAAGACCACCTTCAATAAAGTTCACTCTCTTCTCCTCAAGGAGATCAAAATACTCCCAAAGGAACAGGAGCAGTGGTAGAACAGTTAAGACACCTCTTGGGATGCTGTCACCCTTAATAGATACGCTGGTTCAAATCGCAGCTGCTCTGCTTCCAACCCAGTTCCCTGCTCATGTGTCCTGGGAGGCAACAGATATGGCTCCAGGGTTTGGCCCCTGCCACCTGTGTGGGAGACTCAGATGGAGTTCTGGGCTCCTGGCTGCCGCATGGTCCAGAACTAGCTATTGTGAGTATTTGGGGAGCACACCAGTGGATGGAAGATCTCTCTCTCTCTCTCTCTCTCTCCTCTTTCTTTCTCACTTTATCTTCCAAGTAGATGAAAATAAATAAATCAACATTAAGAAACACACATGATTTACTATAAGGAAAGGACAGAAACATCAGAGATCCAGTACAGTTGTCTCACCCGTGCGTTATTTGTGTCTGTCGTTAGTGAGCCTGCTATCTGTACAAGTATATACAGGTAAAGATGTACAAGCACCAAGTGGTGTCCATAAAGCACAAGGAAACACACTGCAATGTGCAGAGCTGGGGGTATGTGTGTGGAAAGGAATACTTGCAGAGAAAAAGCAGGCAAATACGTAGCTGTCCAAGTGATAGCTGAAAACGTGCAACAAGGAGTTGACCAAGGTGTGATTGTTTCTGCTGTCTAAACATCAGCCAAGATAGGCACTGAACTGATTCGGTACTGGAGTTTTTCCCATTTCTACACAAAGACTGGACAAGGAGACAAAAAGAATTCCCATCTCTGATTTCAAGAAGCAGAGATCAAAGGTTTAAAAGCCTTAAGCCAAGTCCAGATCTGGATAAGAATGGGCTAGCCAAGCAGAGGCCTTTGTCAGCCTGCTTAGATCTCGGCATTGTCACGTGAACTGGGCTATTACAGTGGACGTCTTGTGCTCTTCTGCACAGAGCTATGATGTGAGAACTGAGAACCTGTCAGAAGTACCTTCCAGCACAGTCCTACTTCAGCATCACAGCGATCAGAAGAAGAAATACTCTATTTTTAGGAAATGGAGTAGAATAAGGGAAAAGGCTTCTCACTGGACCTCTGCCCCAAAGATGTTTGCTTTTGTCTTAAGGCCTCAATGTTAGGAATGCTTGCTTCAGTCGGCATAGTGTTTATGGAGATGAAATCTTAAATCTTGGTGAGACACAGGTCAAAGTGGTTTCTTTCATTTGGTGCAAGACCAGGGTCACTTGTAACAAAGGTATTTCAAGTCAGTCTGTATGATTCTTGTAGAATTGTATAAAGAAATAGCAGGCATCGTTGGTCGAATTGCTTCATGCTGTGTGTTATGTGTCATTAACTGTAGAGAAAGAAAACTTGTAAAATAACAACTAAAGGGTGAACCACAGTGTATGTTTCATCAAGGTAATTGTGAACCTTCTTCAAGATATTGTATCTAATTTTTAATAAAATTTATTTAGCTGGTGGCTGGTGAATTGAGCTGTGAGGTAGGACAATAGAAAAAGACAACCCAAGGGGCTGGCACGGTGGCATAGCAGGTAAAGCCATTGCCTGCAGTGCTGGCATCCCATATGGGTGCCGGTTCGAGTCCTAGCTGCTCCACTTCCAATCCAGCTCTCTGCTATGGCCTGGGAAAGCAGTGGAAGATGGCCCAAGCCCTTGGGCCCCTGCACCCACATGGGAGATCTGGAGGAAGCTCTTGGCTCCTAGCTTCTGATCAGTGCAGCTCTGGCCATTGAGGCCATCTGAGGAGTGGACCAGCAGATGGAAGACCTCTCTCTCTCTCTCTGCCTCTCCTTCTCTCTCTGTGAAACTCTGCCTTTCAAATAGATAAATAAATCTTAAAAAAAAAAAAAAACCAGCAACAGTGGTTACTGTTTTAGGTAACTTGAGCACTTGAAAAATAAATTTATTTATTTATATAAATAAATAATTCTTTATAAAGAGAACAGATTCCATGTATTTCATGTATCTATAATTTTAAGAACATGATGATACTTCCCAGCCTTCTACTCTCCCTCCTCCTTCTTCTGTTACTTTTAATTTTTGTGATGACACACTATCAGTTTACTTTAGAATCACAAGCTTAATCCTCCACTACATAAAAATTCAAGAATTAGATTAGATAGTAAAAAGACCACCGTTCTTCAGGAGCTTAGACAAGGGCTAGAAATAATGATCAAATCTCAAGATGTCAATTTCACTCACATACATTATACTTTTCTTGTACTCTATACTTAGCTAACACAGTTCAGAGAAACCATATGGTACTTGTCTGTCTGCAATTAGCTTATTTCTCTAAGCCTAATGGTCTCCAATTGCATCCATTTTGTTGTGAAAGACTGGGTATCATTCTGTTTATGGCTGAGTTTTATTCCAGCATACATATATACTACATTTTCTTTATCTAACCATCAGTTAATAGACATTTGGGTTGATTCCGTATCTCAGTTATTGTGAAATGAGATGCTATAAACATGGTACAGATAACTCTTTGATATGCTGATTTCATATCCTTTGGATAAATTCCCAGGAGTGGGATGGCTGGGTCATATGGTAGATCTGTTTTTAGATGGCGAGAAGCCTCCATACTGTCTTCCATAGTGGCTGCACTAATTTTACATTTCCATCAGTAGTGTATTAGAGGGGTACTTTCTCTCTCTACATCCTCACCAGCATTTATTGTTTATTTGATTTTTTGATAACAGCCATGCTAACTGGGTGAGGTAAAACCTAATTGTGATTTTTATTTGCATTTCTCTGGTGGCTAATGACCCTAAGCATCTTTCCACGTATCTGTTGGCCACCGTATTTCATCCTTTAGAAATGCCTGTTCCTATCCCTAGCCCATTTCTTAACTGGATTGCTCACTCTGTTGTTGTTTTCTTGATCCTCATATATTCTGAATATTAATCCTTTATCAGATGTTTAGCTTGCAAACATTCTTTCCCATTCTGCAAGTTACCTCTTCACTTCATTGAGTGTTTCCTTTCCACCACATGCCAGTTATTTATATTTCTTCCAGTGACATAAGTACAGAGCATAGGATTGACACTAGATGTTCACTTTCTACCACTACTCAATTTCCACTGTAGTTTTGTTGTTTCAGAGTGGCTGCAGTGTCTGAAAAATCAGCTGAACACTATGGATATATCCAAGCAGTGATTCCAAAAATAGGAAAGAATATTTTTACTCTCAATGAGCACATCTACACATTTTAAAAATAAGGGCCAGTGCCACGGCTCACTAGGCTAATCCTCTGCCTGCAGCACTAGCACCCTGGGTTCTAGTCCTGGTCGGGGCACTGGATTCTGTCCCGGTTGCTCCTCTTCCAGTCCAGCTCTCTGCTGTGGCCCGGGAGGGCAGTGGTGGATGGCCCAAGTGCTTGGGCCCTGCACCCATATGGGAGACCAGGAGGAGGCGCCTGGCTCCTGGCTTCGGATAGGCACAGCGCTGGCCCTAGTGACCATTAGGGGAGTGAACTAACAGAAGGAAGACCTTTCTCTTTGTTTCTCTCTCTCACTGTCTAACTCTGCCTATCAAAAAAAAAAAAGTATGTATTTGTGTACCTTGTTTACATAATGATGTCATAATAAATATTTCTGAATAAAGTAATATATAATAAGTAGTTGAATAATCATACACTTCATATAAAATTGATCTTTTTTTTTTTTTCTTATTTGACAGGTAGAGTTAAGACAGTGAGAGAGAGAGACAGAAAGGTCTTCCCTCCACTGATTCACTCCCTAAATGGCCGCTATGCCGATCCAAAGCCGGGTGCTTCTTCCTGGTCTCCCATGCGGGTGCAGGAGCCCAAGCACTTAGGCCATCCTCCGCTGCCCTCCTGGGCCACAGCAGAGAGCTGGACTGGAAGAAGAGCAACCAGGACTAGAACTGGGGCCCACATGGGATGCCAGCGCCGCAGACAGAGGACTAAGTTGAGCCTTGGTGCCAGCCCCTGAAATTGATCTTAATTGATCCATAAAGTTTAGAAGATAGAAAGAGAATGGAGGGGCCGGCACTGTGGTGCAGTATGTTAATTCTCCGCCTGTGGTGCCAGCAACCCTCTTCCAATCCAGCTCTCTGCTATGGCCTAGGAAAGCAGTAGAAGATGGCCCAAGTCCTTGGGCCCCTACACCCATGTGAGAGACCTGGAAGAAGCTCCTGGCTCCTGGCTTCGAATCGGTGCAGCTCCAGCCGTTGTGGCCCTCTGGGAGTGAACCAACCAAAGGAAGACCTTTCTCTCTGTCTCTCCCTTTCACTATCTGTAACTCTACCTCTCAAATAAATAAATAAAACCTTTTAAAAAAAAAAAGAAGAAAGAGAATGGAGTAGAAAAGTACATATACAAAACAGTCAACAAAAGCACAGGGAACAATGAAGATAATAGTCATCTTCATATACCAGAAACAGAGAAAAAATCATGATAGGGACTGTGAATACTGACCAGTATAGACACAAAGGAAACTTCTTAGAATTTACCACAGCAAGCTCATAAGAATTACAAAAGAAAATAATTAAACTGATAATGAAAAAAAAATGCATTGAGGTGGATCTTTTTACTGTGTTTTTGTGCAATCTGCTTCTTTGGGTACTCGATTGGGGACACAGAAGCAAAACACAAAGCACTGGTCCAATACACACAGATACCACTCTGGACTTTGAAGACATCAGTTGGTGTTCAGGCCCAATAAAAAATCCTGGATTGGAGAAAACATGATCCCAGAGATAAGAGAACTCCAAGGTTACACCAGCAATTCTGGGTACTATTTCTGCAGAATGGTTCTGTGAACACCTACTTGGCTATGCCTGCACTGAGATTTCAGAGACCTAAGGAGAGTAATTCTCAGGGATTAGGATGTTATGGAAACATTTTGTGAATCTTCTAACACTCCTGAATCAAATTGCAATTCAGTCTTGACAAGGGCAATTAGATGTGATCCATAAATGGCTATATCTCCAGGAGTAGGAACCAACAGAAAACGGACCATTCTTGATTTGATCAGGAGATTTTTCCATTATTTTCTTCTATAAAGAAGAAAATTAAGTCTTATAAGGAGAAATACAATGTCATCCAGTGATTCTACATGTCATTTCATACAGAATACCTAATGTTACACAAAGAAACTATAATGAAGGAGAGATAGATCAGAATATTGGAAAACCAAGAGAATGAATAAATGATAGAAATAGATCAACAGATGCTGCATATTGGAGGGTACTTCATAAAGATTGTGTGAAATGTGCATTATCTTTTCCATTTCCATACTGTTTGAAGAACCCTCATGTGAGGCTTCACATAATTTAAGGAAAATTAATTAAAAGATAATGTGCATCTTCTTTTCTTTTCTTTTTGACAGGCAGAGTGGACAGTGAGAGAGAGAGACAGAGAGAAAGGTATTCCTTTTCCATTGGTTCACTCCACAATGGCCACAGCGGCCAGCAATGCGATCCGAAGCCAGGAGCCAGGTGCCTCTCCTGGTCTCCCATGCGGGTACAGGGCACAAGCATTTGCGCCATCGTTCACTGCACTCCTGGGCCACCGCAGAGAGCTGGCCTGGAAGAGTGGCAACCGGGACAGAATCCAGCGCCCCGACAGGGATTAGAACCCAGTGTGATGGCACCGCAGGCAGAGGATTAGCCTATTGAGCCACGGTGCTGGCCAATAATGTGCATTTTCAGTGAATATTTTGAGACATGTGTGTGTAGATGCATTGCCAACTGCAGACTTTAGCTAAAATTTAACTATTAGATAGAAAAAAAACAAAATAGATGAAAAATGATAGTATATGGCACAATATGATAAAATATGGTAAGTCTCATAAAAAACTAATGTATAAATGACACTTTAATATAATTAAAATGCAACAATAATTAATTAAAATGTTATAAAAAGCAAGAAAGACAATTAATGATCTAGAAGATACATCAATAAAAAGTATGCATACTAAACCACACAGAAAGTAAGATGGAAAATACTTGGGAATATACAAGGAATGAAAGTGACCCATGTGATGCTCAATGGCATCACTAACATGAAGTATGCAACTGGATTCCCAATATGGGGGGTGGAGGGAGAAGAGGGAGGCAGGGAAGGAGGGAAGGAAAAAGAAAAATGAAAGAAAGAAGTAATGTTTGAAGAGATAATGTCTAATTATTATCTTACGCTCCAAAAAGACATCAAAAGGTGGAAAATCTCTATAAATATCAAGCATAAAAAGTCCAAGAAAATTGCAGATAAACACATAACATTATAGGTAAGCTACTAAAACAAACACACAAGAAAACATACAAATCCCCTTAAAATGAGCAATCATGACTGATTGGAATCTGGGCTGCTCCACTTCCCATCCACCTGCCTGCTGAAGTAAGTGCCTGGGAAAGCAGCTGAAGATGTCCCCAAAACTTGGGTCCCTGCCACCCACATGGGAGATCTGGTTGGAGTTCCAGGCTCCTGGTTCTCGCCATTTGAAGAGTAAACCAGAGGATCAAAGATATTTCTTTCTCTGTCTCTCCCCCTTCTCACTCTGTAACTCTGCCTTTCAAATAAATAAATAAATAAATCTTTTTAAGAAAAGAATTTAATAAGCCTAAATTACATATATAAAATCATTCCAATATGTTTATGGAAAATGTAATCAAAAGTGTGAGTTTATTTTGGTATGAAATCCATGCATTGTTTTCCTTGATACATATTTCATATGTGTTACAGGAAATAAACCTATATCTTTTGTATAAAGGGATTTTGGGGGTGTGATGAACTTAAGCAGTTTTAAAAACTGATTTATTTAATTATTTGAAAGACAGAATTACAGAAAGAGAAGAAACAGAGAGAGAGAGAGAGAAAGGTCTTCCATCCACTGGTTACATCCAAATGACTGAAATGGCTGAGGCTGGGCCAGACTGAAGCCAGGAGCCCAGAATTCCATTGGGGTCTCCCACATTGTTGGCAGGGGCCCAAACACTTGCCATCCTCTGCTGATTTCCCAGGTGCATTAACAGGGACATGGGTTGGAAGTGGAGCAGCCTGGACTAGAACCAGCTCTCATTTGGATACTGGTATTGCCGGCGGCATGTTAACCTACTATGCCACAATGCTGATCTGAACTCATAATTTTTAAAAAGAAATTTGAGAGGCCGGCTCTGTGGCTCACTTGGCTAATCCTCTGCCTGTGGTGCCGGCATCCCATATGGGCACGGGGTTCTGGTCCCCGTTGCTCCTCTTTCAGTCTAGCTCTCTGCTGTGGCCCTGGAGGGCAGTGGAGGATGGCCCAAGTGCTTGCTCTTCTGCACCCGCATGGGAGACCAGGAAGAAGCACCTGGCTCCTGGCTTCGGATTGGTGAAGCACTGCCATTTGGGGAGTGAACTAACGGAAGGAAGACCTTTCTCTCTGTCTCTGTCTCTCTCTCTCTCACTGTCTAACTCTGTCATATATATATATATATATATATATATATATATATATATATATATAAAGAAAGAAAGAAATGTGAGGCAGAGGCAAAGAAAGAGCCACCCAGAGACAGAAACGGACGAATAGAGAGCTGCCATCCACTGGGCTGCTCTTCGAATACTGCCAATGGCTGGGGCTGAGCAAGGCTAAAGTCACAATCTGGGAACTCATTCTGGGCCTTCCACATGGTGGTGAGGACTTAACTGCTTGAGCTGCTACTGCTGCTTCCCAAAGTATGCATTAACAGGAAGCTGGAATTGGGAACCAGAGCTGGGGCTCAAACCCCGGGAACTCTATTATAGCATACAGGCATCTTAACTGGCATCTTTTTTTTTTCCCCTTTCTCACCTTTTGAGATGTATTTATTTGAGAGATAGAGGCACAGAGAGGGACACAGAGAGTCCTCCATCTGCTGGTTCACTCTCCAGCTGGCCCCAACACTGTAGGCAGGAGCCAGGAGCTCTCTCGAGGTCTCCCAGGTGGGTGCGGGGTCCCAAGGACTTGGCCTATCTTCTACTGCTTTCTTTTCCCAGGTGCCTTAGAGAGCTGCACACGCCCACGGTCCCCACACTTGAGGCCACGTGTGGCAGGACAAGCAGCGTACTTGAGAGACACGGGGAGTGCTGGGGCCACTGGGATGGAGCTGGGGCACCAGGGGTTGGTGTGGTCGTCCATCTCCTTCCACAGCGTTCTTGGGTCTGGGAATGTGTCTCCCCCATGGACACAGCTGTGTCCAGGGAGGCCTCCCAAGGGGCTGGAACAGAGACGAGAGCCGCAGACACTCTTGTTCACTCAGCCAGGAAGATGAACAAGGAGGAGAAGGTGGCAGGAGGGCCGTGACGAAGCTGCGCTTCAGCTGGAGCGAGCTGGGCCCGGCCTGTGCACGTGGCACGCAGCGGGCTGCAGGTTCAGCCACGCAAACCATAGCCTGGCCGGAGAGCTGGTCTGAGTAGCGAGACTTCTAAATGAAGTCACGTTGTGCACTTGGCCCTGTGCGGGAGGAAGTCCGTGTCGTACGTGGCAATGCCCCAAGGAACCCACATGCAGCTTCCCCAGCCCCTGCCCCCCACGCCGGCTGCCACAGCTCAGAGCCCCGGCGGCCAAGCTGCCACCCTCATGGCCATGTAAGCCGGAACCAGCCACTTACCTCCTGCTGCCCTCGGGTCTCCGAGCTGGGAGGTGGGTCCCTGTCTCCCTTGGCACAGGTGCACGGGACAGATGGGCGCGGAGTGTGACAAGTGTGGGGCCGGAGGCGGGGGTCTGAGGCTGCCCAGGCATAGAGACACCAGAGCTGAACAGACGAGGGGTGCGGGGGGTGGGGGGCGCAGGGCCCTGCAGGGAGACGGCCGGAGCGCCTGCAGCCTGCGTCTGTCAGACACAGTGACGTGCCCGCCTCCCCCTCCACTTTGCACAAGGCAGTGACTTCTGGAATGGAACTTCTGAGTCCCCGGCCCTGCCCTCTTAGAAATAAACCTGCAGCAGGAGCAGGCGCTTCCCTCCCTCAGCACCTGAACGACCGCCCTGTGTCCCCGCGGTAGCCAGTCGTGTCTCATGGCGCCGCCCAGCACATCAGAGCTCAGCGCTCTAGGGCCCGGGAACAGGCCACCGTGTGCACCCGCCGAGGCAGCCACAGGCCGTTCCACGTCTCAGCTGTGGTGGCGGGAGCTTCTGTGGACACTCGGGGACCGATGGTGGGGACACAAGTTTTTGCCTAGGAGTGGAACCGCAGGATCGGGCGGTGCCTTGGGGTGCAGCCGTCGGAGCGATGCTGAAGGGCCTCCCCCGTGATGGCTCAGGGGCAGCGAGGGGTCGCCGAGACCAGGGCCAGGGCCAGGGCCGGGGTAAGGTGGTCCCTGCCTGAAGTCGTGTGTGGTGGTGCCGTCCCGGAAGGGAGCAGTGCACCCAGCTGGCTCCGCAGAGGGGGCAGACTTCAGCCAGGCTGCGGGCACAGGACGAGGCCGACGGCCACCTCAGCAGCCTTCTGGGGGCCAGGCCTCGCCCGCAGCCCTGCAGGCTGCTCCCCACCTCTCCCTCAGAAGCGGGGGGGGGGGGGGGCTCTGTGTCAATCATCACAGCTAGGTGACTGGGATTGGCACGAGAGGACCCAGCACAGGGAGGGCGGAGGGCAGGGCCCACGGCCCCGGGGCTGCAGCACCCAAACAGGCGAGAGGCCGTCCCACCCGGGGAGGGGATGCTGCTCTCTCGGGTGGTGATGGGGAGCACATGGCCCCGCCCCACGGCCCCTGTGGTCCCCCACCACCACCTCGGGCTGAGCCCCTGGGAACAGCTGGCTCCAGGGCCCAGGGCCTCACTCACCCCACATGCAGCACAGCCCAGGGCAGCGGGCTAGCATGCCAGCTTCCTCCCTGGGCCCTGTCACTCAGGGAGGTGACCAGCTCACAGCACACGCCTGCTGTCACCCTGAGAGGTCGGCCAGCGCCCCCACCGAGCCCTCACCCAGAGGTGAGACCGCCCGAGAGCAGTGGAGGCAGCCGTGCCGGGGAGCGTGCCCACGGCAGAGCGGGTAGGCTGGCCTCGGCGTGGGTGGGGGCACCTGGCTCGTGGGATACCAGGGGGTCAAGCCCGGCCCCCGGGGCTGTCCGCTGTGAGGCCAGCAGGAGCCCTGCTGCCTGCTCCTGTGGGGTCTACTCTGCCTCTGGCCATGAGAGGCGCTGGCCCACCGCGTGACTGCAGGCCACGTGGTGCGGCTGCGGACGCTGTTAAACGCCATCCGGAAGCTCTGGAAGGAACTTCACCGAGACACTCAGCGTGGCGCCAGCCCCCACGTGCCTGCTGGGACCCCACCCCCACCCCCGGTGGAGACAACGCCAGTGGGTGAAGTTCGGAGTTTGTCCTCTGCTCACTGGGCTCCCCTCCGGCACCCCTCGCACACCGCCCCCTCCTCCTCAGGGTCGGCCTCCCCCAGGACCCAGCGACGACGGACAGGTGCAAGCTACCCGCTCTCAGCCACACAGCTCACCCAGGGCGCGCGTGTCCGAGCGGCCTTCAGCCCAGGGAGGCCCGGCGACCACAGCGCCCCCACTCGGGGGGTGCAAAGCCCGGGAGACCGGCACAGCCGCGGACCCTGCCGGGCCCTCCAGACTTCCTCAGATATGGGGTCAAAGTGTCCCAGGCCTGGGCAGCCCTCTCTCAGCGCCAGGCAGGGAAACCGGCTCTGCACAGGGACCCGGTACGTTCCGTGCCACGCAGGTGCAGGGCTGGGCTCTGCCATCCACGCCCGGCCCTGGTCTCCACCATGGCCAGCAAAGCCCCCAGCCCCTAGTGCAGCGTGCCGGGGCCCGGGCAAGGAGAGGGGAGGCGAGGGAGCAGGGCCATGGATTGCTCTCTCTTGCAGGTTCAGGAGCTGAGAGCAGCCAGGAATGTGCCGATGTCAGCACAGATCTGAGGGGAGCTCCTGGTGCAGGGGAGGCTGCCCTGACCATGGCCTTCAGGGAGCGGGGCAGGGGCCCCGGAGCACGGCCCCGGCTCATTGCCTGCTCAGCGCAGCATCAGGATCCCAGACCTGTGAGGCCCGGGGGCGGCTGGACTGAGGGCCGGTGGGGTGACAGGAAGACGGGGTTCCCGTAACCCCCAGGGCAGCGGCTCTGGTATCCGACTCCGGGTCCCTCCCCGGGGGAGTCGCTGCTCCCGGGATGTCTGCTGACTCAGTAACTGTGAGGGGGGAAGAAGGGGGGGAGGCAGAGGGAGTAAGGAAAGGTGCAGGTGTGTGCCGGGGTGGGCCGTGTGCACTCTGCTACTGCGGCACTGAGTGGAAACTCACGCAGGATCAAGGTAACCACAGCTGTGCCCAGAGGTCCAGACGCCCATAGCCCAGCACCTGGGTCAGCACTCAGCTCCCTGCACACGTGACGGCTCAGGCCCCGGGCCCCTGCCACCCCACCCCAGAGGCTCGGACATGTTCCCCGCTCCAGGCCTGGGAGCGAACCAGTGGACAGAAGCTGTCTCCAAAATCTAGAGGCAGGCACAGTTCCTGTGAAACCCACGGTCACTGTGGGCTCCCACGGTCACACGAGCAGCTCCACGCATTCTAGAAGACGGTCCGCGGGTGTGTGGGAGGACACGCATGTGCCTGTGGGCGTGTGCACACGTGTGCGGGGGCAGTGGGCTCACACAGGCTCCAGGTGCCAGGCGCTGGCAGGCACAGGGGCCTCCCACAACGCCACCGGTCCTCTCCAGCCCCTGCTCTCCCGGTCTGCCTGTTCCCCTAGGGCACAGTGGCATCCTGCCGCCCGGGTCCTTCTGGCTGTGAGGGGCCCGCACCTCCCACCCCGGTGCAGGGAGGCTGACCCTGCCCCCAGGGGTGGCTCGGCAGCTAGCCTGGCCTCTGTGGGCAGGGACGGAGACAGGATGCCCAGCCCAAAGCCGCCCCGCGAGGGCACAGATCCCAGCACCTGAGAGAGAGGAGCCGCCTGGCCCCAGCCCGGGGCCACTCCCAGGGAGGAGCCGGCGCCCTTCAGACTCCGGCCACGCCAGGGACAGGGGTGGGGGACAGGTACTTCACAGGTTGCCACTTCCACGGGAGCTAAGTTCTCCGTGGGCACCCGAGTCCCCAGCTGAGAACCTTCTAGAAACAGCAGCCCCCAGAAAGATTTGCATCATCCGTCACACCGCCTCTGTCAAGGGCCTCCATGGTGCCACCTTCCAAGGAGGACCACACCCCGGTGGCTACAGAGGAGTGGGCAGCTCGCCACGTCACCGCTGGGCCCGAGCGCAGTGACACAAACAGTGGCCGAACCATCTAAGCTTGAGAGCCCCGAGTGTCTCTGTCTGCCTCGCCCCCGCCCGTTTCTCTCATCCGCGGGGGCTTGTGCTCATGTTACATGCCACAAACGATCACTCCACCTCTGGAAGCCCGCCCGTGCCCACTGCCAAGTGTCCCCGCGGCCTGGTACAGCCAGAGGTGGCCCCGGCTCTGCATTCCCAGAGGCACTGTTTGGGGAAAGTTCATGTGTTTAGAGAGTTCCGGCTCACATGGAAAATGAGCAAAACAGCAAAGAAGCGTGGCCGCAGCTGCCCAGGGCCATGGAGTGACCCAGAGCCACACCCAGCTCTCCCTGGCCCAGAGTGACAGCCACGTCCCAGGCTCTCCCGGGAGGGTCTCAGGCTCCTCTTTCCAGGAGCAGCTGTAACCTCGTCCTCGTCCCATAGCTGCCTGCTCCCCTTCTCGCAAAGGGCCAGGCGCGGCTGTCTGGCCCCCAGGCGCAGGGGGCGTGGCAAGGTAGGGCTGAGCAGAGCCAAGGGCTGTACAAGCCGTTGCCCCTGGGCCAGGCCGTGGACTGGAGAAACCTGGCGTGGAAGGTTTGCGGCCTCTCGGCAAACCACCCTGACCCTTAACTGGCATCTTAATCTGTATGCAAATACCCACTCAAGCCTATCATTTTAATTTCATTTTTCCATGAGCTTATTAAAATAGCCTTGTATCTGTTATATATATGACACACATATATGATACTTGTAATAAGAAAATAGCAAGTCCACAATTTTCATAGATAATAGAAGTTAGAAAGAAGCCAATATATTAATCAAATGATTCCCATTTATGAATATAAATTTTACCAAGATAGTTGATTTATTAGAAACACAATGAACCTTGCAACCGTAAATAAATATACATTTATTCTCATGAGTACATGAATGTTTTACAAAACACTGAGAACGTACTGTTATAAAGTATCCAACTATTGACAACTTAATTGCTGTGCCAATTGCTTGCCCCTAACTGACAATAAAATGGTGGAAAAACAGATGTGGGAACTTAAAAATATCAAGATATATTTACAAATATTTTAAAGCAGAATAATGAAGATATTATGATTTTTTTTTTTTTGGACAGGCAGAGTGTACAGTGAGAGAGAGAGACAGAGAGAAAGGTCTTCCTTTTTCCGTTAGTTCACCCCCCCAATGGCCCCTGCGGCCGGTGCACCACGCTGATCCGAAGCCAGGAGCCAGGTGCTTCTCCTGGTCTCCCAGGAGTTGGGCCATCCTCCACTGTATTCCCGGGCCACAGCAGAAAGCTGGACAGGAAGAGGAGTGACCGGGACAGAATCCGGCGCCCTGACCGGGACTAGAACCCAGGGTGCTGGCGCCACAGCGGAGGATTAGCCTATTGAGCTGCAGCAGCGGCGATATTATGACATTGATACGTGAGAATTAGAGCAGACATGAGTTGTGATTCAACTTATGTTAAAAGGATGAAAGAGAGGAAAAAGTATCCAAATGAATTCCAAAATTCAATCATCCATTCAATAAAAATAATTATTGAACAGCAAAAGAGAGAAAAACTTTGCGAACTAGGACTGGAAGGGAGCTCTCTTCTCCTGATAATCAAAATATTCATAAACAAAACACTGATGAACATTGCTATGTATTTGCTCTAATGTCTGAACAAGATAACAAAGACTGTTCTTGCTGTTTAGAAATAAGACTTGCAGGAATTGAGAAGCAGCCCACAAAACTATTTGTGAATCATCTTGAATCCATTCCTTAGCAGACACAAGGGGTCTGTTTGCTTGTATGTTGCCAAATAATCTGGTTCAAGTGGGAGCTGCTTGGGAGGACAGCTTTGTTTATTGGAACAAGAAAAAGACACGCAAAGAAGGTGCAGCTCCCTGAAGAAACTGCCTCTTTGAAGAGTGGATTGCCAGGGTTTTATATCAAGGGAGCATACAGGATGTCCAAAAGCAAGGCCATTTGGCCTAGTAGCTAAGTCGCATTGGAGTATCTGGTTTCAAGTCCTGGCTCTCACTTTCTGCTAATGCTGACTCTCAGAGGTATCAGTGATGGCCCCAGCATGTGGGTCCCTGCCATCACATGAGGAGACTTGTGTTGAGTTCTCAGCTCTTTAGCTTTTGTTACTGAGGACACCTGGGGAGTGAACCAGCAGGTGGAAGATTCTCCCTCCCTCCGCCCGCCCTTCTCTACCTTTCTCTCTCTCTCTCTCTCTCTCTCTCTCTCTCTCTTTCTCCCTTCCTCTCTCTCTCTCTCTCCCCCTGCCTTTATCAACTCTCCCTCCCCTTCATGTAAATAATTAAGTAACTTGGTAGACAAATCCCTTCTGATTTGCAAAATTCATCTTTACACATTGTATGTTCAAAAGTATGATTCAGACTGGTTTCTTGCGGCTTTTACTCTTCCTTGATTGTGGGAGTCTGGCCCAACCTAAGGACAACGTTGAAAGGAGGGCTTTCCTGGACAATCGTTTGGAGAACAAGCTCAGGAGAGACCACTCTTCCTGTGCCCACCTTGGGCTGAAATCCTGAATTCTTAGTTCCACAACAAGAGATGAAAGTCACCTGGAAAATGCAATAGAGAATCCCTGTGATACTGAGGTGGCAAGAGCAGAAAACAACTGTCACAGACGTATCAGGGAAGGAAAAGAAAGAAGTTAGTTTTTTATTTAGAAATTTGAGGAGAAGTGCTGTGCGGTTGGGCTCCTCAAACTCAGAGGAGGAATTTAGGGGGCTGGGTAAAATCAGTTCTGGAAAGTACATGAGAAGGGCAGAGAATCCTTGCAAAACTGCAAATTGGAAAAGACTGATGCCACTCGTGAGGCTCACAGCTACTAGGGTGATGCATCGCTAACACGTAAAATACAATACGATAGGAACAGCACACCATGCTAAGGAACTAAGCCACCTCTCTCCACCGGTTTTCCAGATTTCTCCTGGCGCCCTCTATTGGCAGAACAGGGAATCGCATTGTCATGTGACGTGGTTTGCTGAATGCCTGTGCGCCCACTCGTGGCACATGCCAGAGCATGTATACACATATGTTTCTATTACATGCTCCAGTTATAGGAATTGTATATAATTAATTATGAAATCCTCATGGAGTATATGAAGTAGATCTAAAGAGCAGCATTTTGAATTGATAATTCAATATATACAACTATCACTTTTCTTTGAATTCATCTAAAATGTTTATTGTTCTGGCAACCAAATGTATAATTAATTTTTGTCAGGAAATGAAAAAAAATTTTAAAAAAATTACAGGATAAAGAAAAAACTGGTGATTTTAAGGTTAGAAAATAAGATGGGAAAGCTTGCTTTACCAAATTTCAATATAAATGTGAAGGCAGAGTGATTGATATGCTATTGAGGAATGGGTAAACAAACAGAAGAGAGTGGAGAATATAAAATCACACCCAGGCTTGTTTGGAACTTGATATAAGTCACAGGCAGTATTACAAGTGAAGAAGGGAATTTATTAAGAAATATATTTTGTTTGTTTGTTGAGGTAAATTGAAATTGAACCACGATTTCAGAGCATGCACAATGATTATTTTTGGTCATATAAAGAACTAAATTTGAAGTGAACATTGTAATTTAGAAGATAATTTTACATGATATTTTCATGAAAACCAGCCAAAGGAAACACAAAATTATGTGAATTTTTACTACAGTTGATTCAATTAAAAATTCATTGCCACAAATTACCATTACAAAGGTTACAAGACATTCCACAGGGAGCCAGATTATCCTCTGCCTGCAGCACCAGCATGCCATATGGGTGCGGGGGAGGGGGTTATGGGTGGGTCTAGTCCTGGCTGCTTCTCTTCCAGTCCAGCTCTCTGCTGTGGCCCAGGAAGGCAGTAGAAGATGGCCCAAGTGCTTGGGTGCCTGCACCCGCGTGGGAGACCTGGAGGAAACACCTGGCTCCTGGCTTCTGATCGGCGTAGCTCCAGTCCTAGCAGCCATTTGGGGAGTGAACCAAGGGAAGGAAGACCTTTCTCTCTGTCTCTCTCACTGTCTAACTCTGTCAAATAATAATAATTAAAAAAGACAATCCCCAGAATTTTTGACTATATTTGCAAACACCTTCAACAGTAAATGATTAGCATGTTGAACATAAAAGTATCAGAAAAGAGAAAGCTAATAATCCAATAGATACATGAGCAAAATATGCTAAGAATACATCTACAGAGGAGGAAATATAAAGGATTTCAAGGAAAGACATTGAACAATTAATTCCATGTCCATAAAATATACTGGAAACCACTGTACCTAGTTGAAATATGCCAGTCCCAAAAAGATAAAAATCATATGTTTTCCCTGATCTGTGGTAACTAATAGAGTACAAAGAATGTACTGTACGTGAACAAAATTGACATTTTGAGATTTGATGGTTGTTTACAGCCCTTGTCTCTACTGTTGAGGAACAGTGTTTCTTGCTATTTGTTGAATTTTTTTACTTAGCATAGGGTTAATCTTGAGAATATATAAAAAACTGAAAGTAGATCATTGTAAAAATTAAAAGAAAGAATAAGAGAAGTAGAGTAAGAAAGGTGGGAGTGCAGGCCAGAGGGAGGGTAGGATGGGAAGCATCACTATGTCTCTAAATCTGTGTATATGAAATACACGAAATTTGTTCATCTTAAAAAATAAAATAAAATATATATTGTTAATAAAATTGCACTATTATGTATTGTTGACTATATGGGATAATGAAAATGTCACACTATTGTGGTGAAATGATAAATCGCTACACTTGTTGTCGGAAGTTCTCTGCCAGCATCAAATAAAATCCAACATATTCATAACCTACAACCCTGTATTTTGGGTCAACTTTTATGTACATAGGTTAGATAAAATCTTGCATTTGTCCTCAAAGAGTCATGTGCAAAAACAATGCTTACCACTCTATTTCTTAGTAAAAATTATAAATGACCGTACATTACTAAAATGAAGAAAGTACCTGCATATATCAACAGGCTTAAATCATACATCCATATTATTAAGTCATATATAGATATGATCAACTCTAATTTATTAAGCAAGATAAGTGAAAATTACAGAAACAGGGCAAGATGATAATGCAATGAATTTTAAAATATGCAGAAATACTTAATAAGTATCTGGTTAATGAAATGTATTAAATTGATTTAAAACAAGGATCTGTAAAGTAATTACTTCTCAGGGAATGGGGTTGGGGAGGAAAGATAATGTCCTCAAATTCATCTGTGAACATCTCTCTGGTCAACAAAAGCTCTGAAACAAATATTGTATGAGGCTAAATTTTGATTGAGGGAATGGAAATTCAGTTATTCGCTATTTGTATTTCTTCCCAACTCTCTGTGCATTTGAAATATTTAACTTCATAACCAATAGGGCATTCATATAGATAAACAAATACAACAGAGCTCACAACTCAGAATTTAGGGAAAAAATGAACTTAAAATGGATCACCTAAATATATAACTGTAAAACATTTAAAATAGGATCACATCTTTATAATGTGAGACATGTTTCTTAGATATAAAATTAAGACATGACCCACTTAAATAAATTGGTGATTGAAATATATAAAATTTAACAATAGGACAATAAATCAATGATCCATAGATTGGGAGAGCGTATTTGCCAATCACACAATCTAGATAGATAGATTGATAGATAGATCGATCGATAGATTGATGATCTTGAGAACAAATGTTTAGCCAAGTGCTTATAAAATGCCTGGGTTTGATACCTGGCTGTGGTTCTTGAATCTAACTTCCTGATAATGCAAACCTTGGGAGGCAGTGGTGATGCCTAAAGTAGATGAGTTCCACCTACATAGGAGCCCCAACTCCTAGCCTGGGACTAGCCCAGCCCAGTCAGGCAGGAATGTGGGAAGTGAACCAGCAGATGGGAGCTCTCCATGTCCATCTGTCTGTCTCTGTCTCTCTGCCTCTGGAATAGACAAAACTTTAAAAGCCTGTGTCAAGTATATTTAGCTAACTTTCAAAAACTGACATTTAGGAAACAATAAGATATGGCCAATGGATGTGAGTATTCTGTTCACCAAAGGTTTGTAGCTGACAAACCCATGAAAGTATAGCAGTATGATGTGCTGCTAGATCAATGCAAGCTAGATCATTCAAAATCTGTGTGACTGTATTTACACCAACGGCAGTCGAATTGCCGAACTCTAGAAATAAGTCGAATACCCCATAAGAGATAAAAGGATAAGGACATTGTGGTAAATACACACAGTGAGATATTTCAGGGACAAACAGAATTACCTGAAGATACGTGTAACTGCATGCATGAAGAAGAATGCCTAGGGCTAAGTGAAGGCAACCAGAATCAAAGGCCACATCCCGAACGGTGCCATTTGCATGACTGTATAGAGAGGGCAGAATTATGGGAACAGATAACAGATTGGTTTTTGCCCAGGGTGTGTGGCAAGAGAAGGGCTTAGTACAAAGGGCAGCCCAACAACTTTGAAGTGTTGCTCACTGCCCTGGATCTGGAGGGTGATGGATGCTTCTGTGCAAACTCAGAAATTCTAAAATCAACACGAACATGATGAATGCTATTTCATGTAAAATAAAAAGTAACTAAGGTATAATATTTATGCATGTGTATAATACATATACATGTGCAAAAATCATTTACAAAATATGTAAACTTTGATCCAATATTTTTTACTCGCATCATAGAAAATCACCTATATTCTGTATTCGCATATTGCAGAGACTACTTTTCTGCCAATCCAGGGAAGACGATGTTATGAATAATTGAATAGTGAGCTTACCAGACTTTCATAAAAAAAGAGATATGTGTAATATCTCTATAATTCACTTTAAGGCACTGGTTTTCATGGGACTTTTTAAAATTTTTTTTAGAATTGAAAATCAGCTCAATTTATTTCCAAGAAAATAATACACATACAAATAGATAACATAGCCATGTACAATCACAATCCATTCACTGCCACGAATCACAATGATCTGTCAAAGGAACAGTTGTACACGTACATTTTCTGAGGCCAGAAATTCACAAATGTCTCCTAGATTTTTCTTCATCAGATAACTGAATTCATTGCCTAAAATCAATGCACAATGAAAGTGATGTCATACTTGCAGACAAATTAAATTTTCCATCCATCAGTGTCACCATCGACACTACAAATTACACAACTTCTTCATTTACCCTAAATCTTGAAGCAAACCTTGGCATATTTTAGAAGGTACGGGCTTGAGCAAAGGAAGTATCGTCCTAGACCAATGATGGAAGGTAAGCAAGCCACCGAACAGATGACTGCAAATGTTAATGAGCAGCTGATTTATGCTTCCATACCCTTCTGCGAAGATTAATTGATCAAGTTAATTATAAGTAGATGCAATATGATAATGAGTTTCACAAAAGAACACGGTGCAGCATATTTCTCTGTGTAACCTTGCCTCTGGTCTTCTTACTTGGAAACATTACCTTTCTATTTGTTCTCCAAAGCAAATACTGTTTTTGATGGACATTCCATCATTTCTCAGAAAACACAGAGGCTACTTCTTCAAATGCGAACCTAAAGGGAATTTGGAATAATTTCCTTGATCTGTAGGAAGACGCTCCTTGGGAAAAGCATATTTAATAGAGGAAATGTGTGATTTCAGTAATCACAGATGTTTATTCCAGTCTATTTATATTTGGCTCCACATTTTTTATAAAATTTAAATAAATTTTATAAATTTGGTGCTAATGAGAGTATGTGATGCTGATAATGCTGACTACAATTACAGAAAGTGCACATGGCTGGATTCCAAGTTTGTTCACACATCTCTCCCCTCACACACCTTCACTGCCAATCTCTGACACCCTCACCATTTAGTTATTTGGCATCTATACTGTAAGGCGGATAACCTTGTTAGATTATTGGAAGTGAAGACACACTCTTATCAAGGAACAGACTGTGATCACTGTGCTTGGACCCTTTTACATATCTGGTACAAGCCATGGTCACAAACCTAATATTGATCTGCCTCAGATTCCATTGCATGGAATTAAAGCAAATATTAGCTTGAGTTGCCTATGGAAAGATTTGCTATATCCTTTCCTCATGGTGATAGTAAAAATTATACATTATTCCTCCATCAAAACAGAAGTCTTGAAGGTAGGAGCTAAAATCTGTACATTTGTTCTTTCAGGGAGCTGGTGTTGTGGCGTAACTGTTAAAACCACCACCTGTGATGCCAGCATCCTTAGGGACGCCGGCTCAAATCCTGGCTGCTCCACTTCTGATCCAGCTATCTGCTAATGTGCCTGGGAAAACAGCAGAGGATGGCCCATGTGCTTGGGCCTCTGTAACCCTATGGGAGATCTGGATGAAGCTCCTGACTCCTGGCTTTGACCTGGCCCCACTTTAGCCGTTAGAGCCATCTGGGAAATGAACCAGCAGATGGAAGATTCTCTCTCTCTCTCTCTCTCTCTGTGTCTCCCTCTCCCTCTCTCTCTCTTTCTCCCTTTCTTCTTGTAACTCTGAATTTCAAATAAATAAATAAATAAATAATTTTAAAAAAAAATGTGCCTTCAGCCCTACACAAATATGTTATTTATTAAAATAATCTTCTCTCCTCTTATCTTCAGGCTTGATTTTCATACTAAAATTTACCCATGGTCAACTTTAGTTCCTTAATATTAAGTGGAAATTTCTAGAAATAAATGATTCATAAGTTGTACATCATATTTTGAGTAGTTTTATGAAAGTCTCACAGCTTCCTTCTCTGCCCTATCCAGAACATGAATCATCCCTTGTCCAGTGTATCCATGCTGTATATGCTACTCACCCATCAGTAACTTGGCAGCCATCTCTGATAGCAGATCCACCATTATGGTTTGGCAGTATTTGGGTGAAAGTCATGCTTATTGCACTTAATAATGGCCCAAATGCAAGAGTGATAACTGCTCTGGTACATCATTAATTATTTTTTTTCCTACTTGAGTCTAATTTGCAAATTAAATTTATCATATATATATATATATATATATAGAATTATATGTATATATGTTCTCTATAGCTTCAGGCATCCACTGGCAGTCACAGAACGTATCCACATCAGAGACAAGAGTACAACACAGTGACCATTAAGTCAATGTTTTGTGTCATATTTTCCTTTGTGATTTCTATTTGTGTGTTAATTCTCTGATTGATTTTGTGTTTCTTTGTGTACAGGATGTAAGGTAGGGTCTTGTTCTTGTATATGTGGATATCTAATTGTTCAAAATCATTTGCTTGAAATTTGATTTTTTTCATGAAATTACTTTGGCAACTTTATTAAAACTTGTTTTTATTTTAACACATTTTTGTTAAAAATGTGTTTATTTCTGGACTTTTGGTTCTACTCCAATGGTCAACATGTCTGCCCCTATGCCATTAGTCCTCATACCTGGTTACTCTGTCTTTTTTTTTTTTTTTTTGACAGGCAGAGTGGACAGTGAGAGAGAGAGACAGAGAGGAAGGTCTTCCTTTGCCATTGGTTCACCCTCCAATGGCCGCTGCAGCCGGCGCATGGCGCTGATCCGAAGCCAGGAGCCAGGTACTTCTCCCAGTCTCCCATGGGGTGCAGGGCCCAAGTCCTTGGGCCATCCTCCACTGCACTCCTGGGCCACAGCAGAGAGCTGGACTGGAAGAGGGGCAACCGGGACAGAATCCGGCGCCCCGACCAGGACAAGAACCCAGCGTGCCGGTGCTGCAGGCGGAGGATTAGCCTATTGAGCCGCAGCACTGGCCACTCTGTCTTAATCATTGTGGTTTTGTTGTAACTTTGGAAATAGCAAGTGTGAATCTTCCAGTGTTGTTCTTGTTCTCAATTCCAGGTCCCTTGCCATTGTAATGAATTTCATAATCAGTTTGCTCATTTCTACCAAAATAAGCATATGGAGTTTTCATAGGGATCTCACTGAATCTGTAGTCGTCTTTGTGGGGACATTGTCACCTCAACAATATTAAGTATCCAGTCAAGAAGCCTGAACTGTCCAGTTGTCCTTCATCTTGTCACCATTCTCTTGTATATTAAACAGGATTTCTGTCCTCAATCTCACCAAAGAATATTTTCTTTCATGATGCATGATGCAAGCATTAGAAGCTCAATGTCAAAGGTAGAACCTATCTGTGGGACAATTGTCCTATAATGTGACAGATACTGTCTGATCCAGGGAGGCCAGGGGTGCAGCCAGTAAGAATCTCTGTCTAAATCAGGACACTGAAGAATCACAGAATTTAAATTCATGGCACATGCATTTGCACTTGTAAGAAATACACTTTATCTGAAAGTATAAGATAATAAAAATTGAGCATTTGTATTTAAAATGAAAATTACCATAATTTATAATAATAAGGGTTTTATTTCTAAAGATCTACAATTTGGATATACTGTTTGTTGTTTTCAAATATTTGTCTTTCATACCAACCACAGACTTTATTTAAAGAGAATAAGCACACAAAAGATTAAATAATATGCATACATTATATGATATAGATCTAATACTTGAATGTAATTCAAATCAAGAAATTCTGCTCATTTCATTACAGTAAAGTAAAAAGCATATAAGCTTAAGAAAGAAATTTACATTTTTGTGGTACCTCTCAACTGGCAAATCATTTCATAGTTTTGATATACATATTTCATTTTTGTAAAATATGCCTAATAATATGTTATAGTCTAATGCTATATGTACTGAAATGCAAGGTTGGTTTATCATTCAAATCAATATAAATAATTATCCACATTAACTTAGTATAACATATTTGGACATGTAGATTAAAAGCATCTTATACAAGTCAGAATCTTCCATGCAAAGCTTCTTACTAAACTAGGAACAGAATGGAACTTTGATCTAAAAAAGAGTCTTAAAGGCCATATTGTCAACATAAATAATAGTGATTTATTAAAATCTTTCCCTCAATACTATTTGCCATCATAGTTACATACGACATTGCAGTGAAACAAATGCTGAAATAATTGAAAAGGAATAGATGATATTGTCATCACTTGAATGCAATACTATTATTCTCACATGAAATAAAATATCAACAGGTAAAAAATTAATGTTAATGAATGTATTTGTCTTCATTGAAGGGTATAAGTTCAGAATAAAAATCTCAATTGCACCTAAATACTAGAAACAGAAAATTACATTTTGAAAATAGCAACATTTAAAATTGCATAAAACATATAATATGTACATAAAATATAATAAGATTTGATAATATAGCTATACGAATAAGAGTATTTGACAACCCATATATATGACAGCATATGCAAAGTTCTAGGCTTGAATATGTAAATCCAGCATTTGTCAATTTAAGTAAATAGAAAATATTTGTGAAAATTAAAGTCTCCAAGGGCACAAAGAGTCTTTCAAACAAGAAAGGGGTGAGAAATCCATCAGATACCAAGATAGTTTATATCCACAATAGAAGATCTGCAGAATTAGAAATGTAGGTCATGAAAACAGAATAAAGAGCTTGCAAATAGACCCCATGCATAACCTTTGACTTAGGACAAAAATACAACTGCATAGTAGTGAGGAAATGATGGTACGTTTAATAGGTGTTGCTGATGTCTTTGGATGTACATATGGAAAACATGAAACAGGATCTCTTCATACTATAGAAAATTTAGTTATAGTGAGATTGTTAATGGTAGTATGAAAGAAAAACAATGAACTTCTGGAAGACTAGATAAAATCTTTAAAGCTTTATATGGGAAAAGTTTTCCAAAATATGAAAGTAAAAGCACATATCTAAAGGAAATGACTGATGAATTCCATTGTCTTAAACTTGTATTCACAAAGTTTGACATCATTAAAACAATGAAAAGACAAACATCAGCAAGGGTGAAGATACTGTCAAAACATACACAACAAATAAGTTCTGTTGGAACACATAAGGACCACTTAAAGTTAACAAGAAGAGATTGGAGGGCAGAACATTGCAAAGGGCTTGATGAGGCCTTCCATCAACTGGTTCACTCCCCACACGGCTGCAACTGCCGGAGCTGCACCGATCTGAAGCCAAGAGCTAGGAGCTTCCTCCAAGGCCTCCCACGCAGGTGCAGGGCCCCAAGCACTTGGGCCATCTTCTACTGCTTTCCCAGGCCATAGCAGACAGCTGGATCAGAAGTGGAGCAGCCAGGTCTTGGACTGGCGCTCATATGGGATGCTGGCGCTTCAGGCCAGGATGTTAACCCGCTGTGTCACAGCGCCGGCCCCTACCATCTGCTCTTTAAAATATTGTAGTATGAACTAAAATTACTTATTCAAAATCTAAATAAATAAGATTATGGTAACAATAGCATAACATGATACAAAATACATTATTTTATATATATATTAATCAATCACACATATTTAAATTAATGCATCAATTAATAACTTGCATATCCAAATATTTAACTTAAAATTATTTTATATTTTAAAAATTATGATTAACTTGAGAGAGAATTATAACTATTTAAACCTCTCCTAAAATAAAATGGTTAAAACATGAAAACTAAGAACAATATGTAAACTATCCCAAATTTTATATCACTGGTAATTTAAATTTCATGTATTATTCTATAGTTCATTAATGTGTATATCCAGTTTTCCTAGCCCTATTTATTAAAAAGCCTATCATCCTTTTCAAATGCATGTTCCTTCTCTATAAATGTTGGGAACATTTTCAATGTCCACAAATGGTACAATGGATAAATAATTTGTGGCATAGTACATTCATATAACATATATAGTGGAGAAATTAAACAAAGTATAGCTGCGTTAAATGATGGCTATTTTTTTTTTAAGTTGACTGAAAGAAGTCGAACACAAGGGGCTGGAGCCATGGCTTCTTTGGCTAATCCTCTGTATTCGGCACCGGCATCCCATATGGTCACCGGTTCTAGTCCGGTTGCTCCTCTTCCAGTCCAGCTTTCTGAGGTGGCACAGGAGGGCAGTGGAGGATGGCCCGGGTGCTTGGGCCCCTGTACCCGCATGGGGGACTAGAAGGGGGCACCTGGCTCCTGACTTTGGATCAGCGCATCTCCGGCCGTGGCAGCCATTTGGGAGGTGAACCAACAGAAGGAAGACTTTTCTCTCTGTCTCTCACTCTGTCTATAATTCTACCTGTCAAATAAAAAAAAAAGTAAAATACAAATAATTCCTATTTTGAGATCTCAGGTATGTTAAATGTAAAAAGAAGCAAAACTAAATCATGGTGTTTAGGGATGTCTCTCAACATAGTAAATTTAAGATCAATAGGAAGTTATAAAAATATATTATTTCCACATTTTGGTCATGATGAAAGGTGTCTTCTGAAAATTTATTGAGCCAGACATTTTGTTTGTGCTTTTTCATTTATGAGTGAAATCTTTCACAAGAGCAAGGAGCATTACAGGAATTTATTTCTAAAATAATACATTTTTGATGACAGAAGAAAAAAATGAAGTCAAATGAAATAAAGTTGAAATTACCTGTAACTATTAGCAAGTCATTAAATCAAATAAAAGATTCACAGAAAGACACATACTTCCTATTTATTAGAAGGAAAACTAGCAAATACAGCATCCTCATAAAATGTTCACCTATACATAATGAGAAAGATCAAAATTAATTAGCTTTAGAAAAGAAATTGTTTTAGCTAAATTCTGCTCAACCTAATAAAAATGCAGTGAAATGTTGATTAAAACAATACTTCTGAAAGTTTAATGAAATACAATGAGCACATTTTATATTGTATCAGTAAGATTATTATCAGCAGAATTATTAGAAATACACATAGTTTTGATAAATCTTATACAACTACAAGCCAGTCTTGTGACGCAGTGGTTTAAGCTGCCATGTGAGAGGTGTCATCCCTTAGGAGTGCCAATCCCCTTCTCTGTTTCTTCCTCTCTCTGTAATTCTGCTTTTCAAATAAATAAAATAAATGTTTTTTAAAAAGCTTACCCAAATTTAGACAAATATAGCCAAAAATAGTTTTACCTCCAACATCTTCCACCATCATAGCCAATTATATGAATTCTGATTGAAATAGCAATGTTAGTTTTCTTTTTTTTTTGACATTAATTATCCCAAATAGTGCTCTGTAACCACAAAATGCTTCAATGGAGTGTTTGTCACTCTCACATCATTATTTGGTGGTTAGCATCACCCAATACTGGGATAGTTTCCAGTAAGTAGGACTATTTCCATTACCAAATTTGATTTTTTTTTAAAAAAATGTTAAAGCAGGAACTTAATCTGACATTAATGTTTATAGTTTCTCTCTGAGTCCACCACATAAATATTAAAATATGATATTAGCATTGAGTGAAACTAAACAAATATATATTAACATTGCTGTTTTGAGGCAACAAACATGTTCTTGGAATCCATAACCACTCCACACAAGATGAATATTTATAGTTTCTTCTCACTTTAATTGTGGTAATGATTTAGTAAGTGACATAGAAACATTCTATAACCTGAGTCTTCTTGCATTATAGTTGGTTTCTAAAGGTGATGAACCAGGCTGGTGCTGCGGCTCAATAGGCTAATCCTCTGCCTGCGGCGCCAGCACACCGGGTTCTAGTCCCAGTTGGGGTGCGGGATTCTGTCCTGGTTGCTCCTCTTCCAGTCCAGCTCTCTGCTGTGGCCCGAGAAGGCAGTGGAGGATGGCCCAAGTGTTTGGTCCCTAAACTCGCATGGGAGACCATGAGAAACACCTGGCTCCCCCGGCTGCAGCGGCCATTGAGGGGTGAACCAACAGAAAAGGAAGACCTTTCTCTTTGTCTCTCTCTCTCTCACTGTCCACTCTGCCTGTCAAATAAATAAATAAAAATAAAGATGATGAACCAACTCTTCTAGTCACATTTTGACAGTGAACAATTTTATGATGTTTTTGTCTTGGTGGAACGAAAGTTTCCAGAGTTCTACCAGTGGAGCAAGGCTGGAAATAACCTGTTCAGTTACACAGTACCCTGGGAGGTCAAATCAGCTTATAATCTAATTTCTACACCTTGACTTTCATCATGGGTTTGAAGAAGGATATTCTCTTCCGAACTTTTCAAACTTTGTTTGTTATTCCACTGTGTGCTTTCTATTCACTTTATAAATGGAACTTGAAATTTTAGTAAGAAGAGAGGACAACCCGCCTCAGAAGGTAGTAGGCGAGGACCCATCTCAGTTCACCTGTCACCATGGGCAACAGCAGGTGTTCCTACAGTGAATGGTGCACTCCCTCAGGTTTTCCTTCGTCTTGTGTTCTCAGCAAGCACAACCGTGGGTATATATTTTTCCTTTAAAAAGTTGTTTTGGGACCAGTGCTGTGCCATAGCGGGTTAATGCCCTGGCCTGAAGCGTCGGCATCCCATATGGGTGCTGGTTTGAGACCTCGCTGCTCCACTTTCGATCCAGTTCTCTGCGGTGGCCTGGGAAAGTAGTACAAGATGGCCCAAGTGCTTGGGCCCCTGCACCCACGTGGAAGACCCGGAGGAAGCTCCTGGCTCTTGGCTTTGGATCAGCGCTGCTCCAGCTGTTTTGGTCAACTGGGGAGTGAACCATCAGATGGAAGACCTCTCCTCTCTCTCTCCTCTCTCTGCCGCTCCTCTCTGTGTAACTCTTTCAAATAAATAAATAAATTTTTTTTAAAAAAGTTGTTCTTCCCTCTTTTTAATAAGTTCCTCCCTTGACAGACTGTGCAAATGCCATGCCCCCTAGCATTTGAAACCAATGAAAGTAGATCTCTTTCTAGGTACACCTGGATGCCGGCTTCTGCCTACAGCTCAGGGTAATCTGTTCAAGGAAAAAAGTACAAAAGAGAGACTCTTGTGCAGAATCTACTTTGAGCAGCATGTGTAAAACAATCCCAGCTGAGCCAGTGGATCAGTAGGGTGTGTTAGATCTTTAAGGTTTCACAAATACAATTAGAGCAGCCATAATAAATAATGGCCATAATCTGGAAAACCAACCCTTCCTAACAAATGAGCCAATGTGTTTCCTTTTTTACTTTTACTTTCTTTGTCAAGAAGTTATATTGAAAAAAGTGCTGAATTTTTGTAGAATTTTTCATTTAAAATTCCTTAAAACTTGAAAGAATAGTCATCCAAGTTTAAAATTATTTCAAAATCTGTGAAAAAAAAGAAGTAAAATGAATCTTTCTTTAAAACAATAAACAACATAATATGTAATTTCCATGAGGTGATATACAGATCATCAGTGCTTCACTATGGAAAATAAATCCATTCTGTCTGTCTCTTTTGTTTTCTTCCAACTCCATGCCGAGGAAGTAAATGGTTAATTGTGACAAGAACAGATACCACACCATGATTCCAGCTTGGACAATGTTTTACATTTCCAATTCTGAAAACACTAATTAAAGAAAATCATTTAAACAGAATATTTGTGATTTCAATTTGCCTTTTGATTTAGCAGTCAATACTGTTTACTGTGTGCAAAAAATGAAAGTCAATATAATATTCAAATCATTTTAAGAAAATTAACGTCAAAGTTGGATAATATATTTCAGAAACATGGAAACAAGTTCATAATTGAAGATGACATAATTGTACACCTAAAAAACTTTAACAGCATCATGTGAAAATCCACTAGAAGTCATAAAATAATTTATGTAAAATAATGACATTCAAGATTAATTATGAACAGTCAACATCACTCTTTTGCATTAGCAATAACTGAAATAGAAATGGTAGCAGTAGTCTGCTTTGCTTTGCTCTTGAGTTTAAAGTACACCATTGAGAATAGAATTGGCCTATTACAGCATCTGTTAGACATAATAATTTTACTGTGAAGATTTTTTTATGTGGCTATTTTACTTGATATACAAATGTTAAATCTTGTTTCTAAAATAATAGAAAGATGGTTGTGAATTTCTTTTTTAAATTTAAAAATTAATGTTATTGGAAAACCAGAAAACAAATGCTTTCTGGTTTCACGGAAGAGTTGAAGGGAGAAATCCTGGCTCTCACACAAAGCCTTCCGATTCCACCCATCACCCTGTAGAAGGAAGAAGGTATCCTCAATCTGTATTCCCTGACACTCACTGTGAACTTGAACATGGAAAGGGAGGCCCCTCATATATACATGCTGAATCACCTGCCCAACTCCTGACTTACTTGAGTTTATGTGAGGGAGAACATTAAGAAGTTTTTTTTTTAATATTTATTTATTTATTTGAAAGCCAGAGTTACACACAGAGAGAAGGAGAGGCACAGATAGAGAGAGAGAGAGAGGTCTTCCATCTGCTGGTTCACTCCCCAATTGACTGCAATGGCCGGAACTGTGCCGATCCGAAGTCAGGAGCCAGGAGCCAGGAGCTCCTTCCAGGGTCTCCCACATGGGTGCAGGGGCCCCAGGACTTAAGCCATCTTCCATTGCTCTTCCAGGCCATAGCAGAGAGCTGGATTGGAAGTGGAGCAGCCAGGACTCAAACTGGCACCCACATGGGATGCCAGCACTGCAGACGGCAGCTTTACCAGCTGCACCACAGCGCCATCCCTAAGAAGTTTTAAGTGGTGGAGCTGAGAACAGCATAGATTTTTCTCACACACAAGTATCTTTTCTGATACAATGAAACCTTTGTTTACCCCACAATCCATCTGTGTTTTCATTGGTATTTATTTTAATATTTTATGAATTAACCATCAAGTACTCTCAGTTTCCCCCAATCTCCTGGTTCAACATCTTTTCTATATTATTAAAAGACAAAGTTAAATCTCAAAATAATCATTTTTAGGAAAAACCAAGCACCTGGTTTTCTAGCATAATTTGGAATAGTATTCACCTAATATTTCACAGGAGCACACATTTCACCCAGTATTAAAATGCAGAAGTTAGGGGCACGGGTTTGGCTCAGCGGTTATGATGCCACCTGAGGTCCCTGTATCCGACATTAGAATGCATGGGTTCAAGTCCTGGCTTCACTTCTAATGCACACTCTGGGAGACAACAGGTGATGCCTCAAGTACTTGAGGCCCTGCCACCAATGGGGGAGACCCAGGTGGCGTTCCAGTCTTCATCCTGGTCCAATCCTGGCTGTTGCAAGTATTTGGGGAGTGAACCAGTGTTTGGGAGATATCTTTGTCTGTGTTGCCGTCTTTCTGCCTTTCAAATACATAAAAATAAATATTTTTTTAAAAATTGGGTTTTATCTATTTCCAGGATAGTAAATCTAATATCTGTTGACAGAAGGCTTTCTATGATTTTTCTATTTATTTGAAAGCAATGTTCAAGTGCACGGTAGGATGTGGTCTTCATGCTGCGCATTGAATCTCTAGCACTTACTCACCCTGCACACCTGAGGCTGTGCGTGGGCCAGCACAGCCTCAGAGGCTCCAGTCTCAGCCCCCGCCTTGTGTAAGCACCATCTACTCTCCTCTGCTTTTGTGAAATGGACTTTTTAAGATTTTATGTGTACATGAGATCGGGCAACATTTTTCTTCTTGTGTCTGGCTCTCTGGGTTCATACGTTTTGACTAGACATGATACTATTTCCTGTTTTAGTGAGTGATATTTCATTTTCTCATTCAAAAACAATATGGTTTCTCATTCATCCATCAATAGTTATTAACCTCGTTTTCATGTCTCAGCTATTATAAATAATACTGCAACAGATAGAAATGCCAATATTAATCCAAAGTACTGATTTCATGTCCTATGTGTGTACATATATCCAGTAGTAGGATTGCTAGATACAAGATAATTCTATTTTTAATAGATTTAGGAAGCCTCACATTGTTTCCCGTAATGAATGTGCCAGTGTTTACCCCATCAACAGTGTACAAGGATTCCACACTTCCTCATAAGGTTTGCTATCTCTTCCCTGCTTGATGACAGCCATCCTAACGGGTGTCAGGTCTTAGTTTGCATTTCCCCGGTGATTAGTGATATCGGGCAGTTTTTCATAGACTTCTTGGCCATTCATATGTCTTCTTTGCCTGTTTCTCAGCACCAGCTCATTTGTTTCTCTGCTACTGAGTTCTGTGAGTTCATCACATATTTAAATTTCAGCTTCTTGTAAGAAATATGGCTTTCACATGTTTTCTCCTGAACTCTGGATGTCTCTTCCCCCTGTTGATTGTTTCCTTTACTGTATGGAAGCCTGTAAGGTTGATGTAGTCTCGCTGGTCTATTTTCATTTTTATTGTGTGTGTTTTTGGAGTCATTCAAAAATTATGTGTGGATATGCCTAGGCCTATGTCATGAAGTTTTTCTCTAATGTTTTCTTTTAAAAGTTTAATTTTATTAATGTAAAAGGCACATTTACAGAGAGAGAGAGAGAGGGAGAGACAGAGACAGAGCGATCTTCCATCTGCTGATTCACATCACAAATGGCTACAAAGGCTAGGACTGGCCAGACCGAAGCCAGGAGCCAAGAGCTTCTTCTGGGTCTGCCACCTTTTTGTAGGGTCCCAAGCACTTGATCCATCTTCTGCTGCTTTCCCAGGTCCATTCCAGGGAGATGGATCAAAAGTGGAGTCTCTGGGAATCAAACCATCACCTATATGGGATGCCAGCATCGCAGGGGGTGGCTTTAGTGGCTATGTCACAATGCCAGTTCCTAGCCTTATGTTTTCTTACAGGTGTTTAATTTGTCTTGAATGTTTGGCAGAATTCACTCAGGAAGCCACCGTGTTCTGGGCATTCTAATAAAATATTTTCGATAGGTTTTTGATTATTATTTCAATTCCTTTATTTTTTGGTGTTCTCTTCAAGCTTTCCATTTCTGCTGGATTCAGTGTTGGTAGGTTGCATGTTTCTATAGTTCCATTCCTTTCTCTCATTATTTTCCAATTTGTTGGATGAAATTATTTTTAATAGTTTCTATAATCTTATTTTGTTTCTGAGGCATCTATTGCAAACACTCTTCTATTTTCTGTGATTTCATTTATTATATTTGGTCTTATTTACTTAGTCAAGATAACAAGTTGCCAATCTTGTATATGCTAAACCTGTGATTATAAATGATATTATTTTAATTATAATATATTATATTTATATATTATATTTATGTTAGATATTTATTATTATAAATATAATTAAATTATATTTAATTATGTATTATATAACATATAATATGATATACTAACTTAAATTAAATATAATTATATGTTATATTTAATATATGTATTAAATTATATTATTGCATAAATTGAAGGCAAAAAGAATGGACGGAAGATGGATATTGAGGGAGGGAAAAAGGGAGGGAAGTATGGCTGACTTCTTGGTATTGTATCTATTAAATACAAGGAATATGTTCTCTTTATATTAATACAAATTTTAAAGAGATAAAAAGTAACTTTTACCTTAAATTAATTTGTTCTTCTTTTTCTAGTTTCCTGATGTGTAAAGCTAATTTATTTACTTGAGATCTTTCTTTTTTAAATGTAAGGATTCATTACTTTAATTCACACTTTGTACTGTTTTAGCATATCTGGTGTATTTTGGTATGGTGTAATTTTATTTTCCTTTACTTTAGATATTTTAAAATTCTCTTTCAATTTACCCTTTGACCTAGCAGTTGCTAGAGAGTTTGTTGTTTAGTTTCCTTGTGTTTGTGAATTTTCCCATTTCCTTGCTGTTGATGATTCATAGTTTCTTTTTGTTGTGGTCAGAAAAGATACTTGGTCTGATTTTGATCTTCTTAAATGAGTAAGACTTATTTTGTGGCCTAATGTGTAATCCATCCTGCAGGATATTTTATATGCATTTCAGAAATATGTGTAGTCTTAACTGTTGGCCAGAACATTCTAGATATTTCTGTTGGGATTATTTGGCCAGTAAGGCAGTTTCCAGTCCCCCTTTTGTCCATTGATTTTTTTTCCTTTCTTTTCTCTTTTGTTTTCTTTTTTCTTTTCTTTCTTTTTCTTTCCTTTCCTTTGTAAAAGATTTATGTATTTATTTTAGAAAGGCAGAGTAAACCATCCACTGTTTTACTCCCTAAATGACTGCAATGGAGGATGAAGCAGAGCAGGCTAGACTCAAACCAGCACACAATATTGAATGCAGTGTAGCAGGTGGTGGATTAACCTGCTGCATCACAGTGCTGGCCCCTAATTGGTTTTCTATCTGGATTACCTGGATTTATATCCTTTTTGAAAGTGGAGTACTGAAATATCCTACCAATGTTGTAGTGTATCACTTTCTTCTTCCAATCTATTAATATTAGCTTCACATACTTAGATTCTAATATTGTTGAGATGTCTGTGTTTATGTTTACAATGGTGCATCTTTCTGTTGAAGTGACACTTCTGTCTCTCTGTAATGACACTCTTTGTCTCCAAGGTTTTGAATTGAAGTCATTTCTCTCTGGTATGAGCCACTTCTGCTCTCTTGTTTGCCATTTGTATCTACATCTTTTTCCATCCCTTCACTTTCAGCTGTGCATTTTTGAGTCTGAGATTCTCACAGATGTCATGTAATTGTGATTCGTTTTTTAAGCCATTAAGCTGATTTATATCTTTCACATTCACAGGGAATGATTTACTGCTGACATTTTGTTCACTGTTCCTTGCTCGGTTTGTAGTTCTCTTCCTCTTTTTCTCTCTTGTTTTGTGTTTCACTATTTTATTTTGTATTTGATTTGTTTCTTTAATTCATTTGCTTTGAATTGTTTCTCTTTCTCAGTTGTGTAAATTCACATCAACTATAATTACTATAGCCTTTTTTAAAGTTGATGACATCTTCACTTGTGTTAAAAAATGCCACACTTTTATCTCTCCTCCCTTAACTCCATACACTATCAGCTTCACAATGTACATATATACATTAGCATAATTCAATTTTAGTTATTCAAATACTTTTGTGGATTTTTAAAAAGATTTATTTGAAAGGCAGAGTTACAGAGGCAGAGAGAGGTGGGGGGAACAGAGAGAGATCTTCCAACTGCAAGTTCACTTCCCACATGGCCACAATGGTCTGAGCTGGGCCAATCCAAAGCTTCTGGAGCTTCTTCCAGGTCTCACACACAAGTACAGGGTCCCAAAGATTTGGGTCATCTTCTATTGCTTTCCCTGGCCACAGTAGAAAGCTGGATCGGAAGTGGAACAGCAGAGGCTAGAGCCAACATCCATATGGGATGTGACATGGCAGGCGGCAGCTTTACACACTACACCAGCCCCATACTTTTTGCTTTAAATTTTGTACTAGAACTTAAGTAATTAACCTGGGCTGGCACTGTGGCTCAACAGGCTAATCCTCCACCTTGCGGCGCTGGCACATTGGGTTCTAGTCCCGGTCAGGGCGCCGGATTCTGTCCCGGTTGCCCCTCTTCCAGGCCAGCTCTCTGCTGTGGCCAGGGAGTGCAGTGGAGCATGGCCCAAGTGCTTGGGCACTGCACCCCATGGGAGACCAGGACAAGCACCTGGCTCCTGCCTCTAGATCAGCGCCGTGCGCTGGCCTCAGTGTGCTGGCTGCAGCGTGCCAGCCGTGGCGGCCATTGGAGGGAAAACCAACGGCAAAGGAAGACCTTTCTCTCTATCTCTCTCTCTCACTGTCCACTCTGCCTGTCAAAAAAAAAAAAGTAATTAACCTACCACTTTTATAATAATGCAGTAATTGGGGTTTTTCTCTATATTTACTTTTACCAGTGAGTTCTGAATGTCATACATTTTTGTGTCCTTGTGTGACTGTTTAGCATCCCTTCATTTCAACTTGAAGAACTCCCTCTGGTAGTATTTCTGAAGACAGGTACATTGGTGATGATATTCTTCAGGTTTTGTTTTTCTAAGAAAGTCTTTAAGTTCTCTTTGGATTCCAATGGCAAGTTTTTTTGGTTATAATATTCTAGGTTGGCAGTTTGTTTATTTTAGTACTTTTCATATATCGCCCTGCTTCCTTGTAGTTTGCAATGTTTCTGCTGAAAAAAAATCCATTGATAGAGTGGTTCCATTGTATGTAACAAGTCTTTTGTTTTGCTGCTTCCTATTCATTTTTAGTTTAACATTTCAAAATTCAAATATAATGTGTGTGTTCAAATTTCTTTCATTTTTATTTTGTACATTTTGAGAGAGCATATTTTTAATTTATATTATGGCCAAAGGCTTGATGTTCCACTAAAGAGAGTTCAGCAAATAAGAAGTAAAGCAGGAATATAGGCAAGGGCTATAAACAGTAATCAGATGAAAATGTGGCTCCTTTACTCATAGCACGCACAGCTCATCAAAACTTTAGTAGTGTATATTTTCAGGAAAACTGATACACGTAGACATCACAGGAATTTTTTTTTCTTTTTGTTTTTAAGAATATTTTAGCTCCCACATGTAAGGGAGAACATGCAATATTTATCTTTCTGTGTTATTTTGCTCAGATTCATGTCTTCCAGTTGCAGCCATTTTATACAAATGATAGAATTTCATTTTATTTATAGTATGTATAATGAACACATGTAATATGTAATGTATATATTTATATTCTGAATTTTCTGTATCCATTCATCTGATGGTTTACACCTGGTTGATTCCATATTTTGGCGATTGTGAACAGTCCTGCTATAAACCTGGTGGTGCAGGGTTCATGCCTTTTTCGTAGACACCAAGTGGTGCAATTGCTGGTTCATAGGACAGGTCTACTTCTAATTCTTAAAGAAATCTCTGGATTGTTTTTCACAGTGGCTACACTAATTTACATTCCTGCCAACAGTATTGGAGTTCCTCTTTTCTACATTCTAATCAGCATTTGTTACTCTCTGACTTTTGGATAATAGCTGTTCTGACAGGCATGAGATGATATCCTAGTTTGGTTTCCATCAGCATTTCAGTAATGGCTAGTGATGTTGACCTTTGTTTCACATATTTGTTAGCAACTTATATTCCTCCTTTTGAGAAGTATCTGTTGAGGTCCTTTTCCTATTTCTTAAATGGATTAGATTTTGTTGAATTTTTTCAGTTGTTGATGTATTCTGGATAATAATCCTTTGTTGGATATGTAGCTTGAAAATATTTTCCACATTCTTTTGCTTGTCTCTTCAGTCTATTGGTTGTTTTGTTTGCTGTGCAGAAGATCTGAGTATAAAATCCCCGGTGTCTAGTTTTGCTTTATTTTGCCTGTAACTAAATAGACCTATAACAAGCTATGAGATTGAAGCAGTGGTTACAATTCTTTCATTGAGGCCAGCGCCGCGGCTCAATAGGCTAATCCTCTGCCTGTGATGCCAGCACACTGGGTTCTAGTCCCGGTCGGGGTGCCGGATTCTGTCCTGGTTGCTCCTCTTCCAGGCCAGCTCTCTGTTGTGGCCCAGGAGTGCAATGGAGGATGGCCCAAGTGCTTGGGCCCTGCACCCCCATGGGAGACCAGGAGAAGCACCTGGCTCCTGGCTTTGGATCAGTGCAGTGCACCAGCCACAGCAGCCATTGGGGGTTGAACCAATGGAAAAGGAAGACCTTTCTCTCTGTCTCTCTCACTGTCCATTCTGCCTGTCCAAAAAAAAAAAAAAAAAAAGAGCTTTCATTGAGAAAAAGTCCAGGACCTGATGGCTTTACTGCTGAAATCTACAAAACATTTAAAGAAGTACTCACTCCAATGCTTTTCAAACTATTCCAAAATATTGAACAAGATGAAATTCTGCCAAATTCATTTTATGAGGCCATCTTCCCTCTGATACCAAAAACAACCAAAGACACAGCACGAACAGAAAGCTTCAGACCTATATCCTTGAGGAACATAAATGTAAAAATTTCCAACAAAATACTAGCAAATTAATGCCAATGCCGCAGCAAAAAGATCATATAGCATGACCAAGTGCAATTTATTCCAGAGACTGAAGAGTGTTTCAACATTTTCAAATCAACTATTATTATAATTCACAGAAAAGAATGAAGAGCAAAAGCTATATGTTCATCTCAACAGAAGCAGAGAAAGCACTTGATGAGATTGAACATATCATCATGATAAAAAACCCTTCACAAATTAGGTATAGAAGGGATATACCTAAAAATTATAAAGACTATTATTGACAAACCACTAACCAATATCATACTGAAAGGGGAAAAGCTGAAAGCATTTTACATCAGATCTGGACCAAAATAAGTATGTCCACTTTCATCACTCTTAGTCAACATAGTACTTAGAAGTCTAAGCAAGAGTAGTTAGGGAGGAGAAAGAAATAAAAGATATCATCGCTTCTCAGCCTTTTGGCTAAGATCAAGTGAAGAAGTAAAAGATATCAAAATTGGAAGCAAAGAAGTCAAATTGTCCGTATTTGTAGATGGCATGATGTTGTGCATGGAAAAACCTAAAGACTCCACCAAAACTGAGAAGCCAAATCATTAATGTTTCAGATTACAAAATAAACATACAAAAAGCACTGGATTTTTCATTTTTACATACTAATGATGAACTCACTGAAATATAACTATGAAATAAGTCCCATTAACAATAGCTATACACACATACACACAAAACATTTAGGAATAAACTTAACCAAAGAAGTGAAAGATGGCTGGTGCTGCCACTCACTAGGCTAATCCTATGCCTGCGTCACCAACACCCCATGGTTCTAGTCCCAGTTGGGGCGCCGGATTCTGTCCTGGTTGCTCCTCTTCCAGGTCAGCCCTCTGCTGTGGCCCGGGAGTGCAGTGGAGGATGGCCCAAGTGCTTGGGTCCCTGCACCTGCATGGGAGACCAAGAGGAAGCACCTGGCTCCTGGCTTCGGATCAGTGCAGCGCTGGCCGTAGCAGCCATTTGGGGGGGTTGAACCCACGGAAAGGAAGACCTTTCTCTCTCTCTCTGTCTCTCTCACTGTCTAACTCTACTTGTCCAAGAAGAAGAAGAAGAAGAAGAAGAAGAAGAAGAAGAAGAAGAAGAGGTGAAAGATATCTGCAACAAAAATTATAAAACACTGATGGAAGAAATCATCAAGGACATAAGTGAAAATATGTCCTTGCTCAAAGATTGAAAATTAGTATCATTAAAATGTCTAAAGTATCTAAAGAAATTGACAAAGTCAATGAAATCTCTATCAAAATTGCAATAACATTCTTTACTGTATTAGAAAAAATACCAAAATCATATGAAATCACAAAAGACACAGAATAGTCAAACCAATCCTGAGCAAAAATAAATAAATAAAAAACAATAACAACCAAAAAAAAAAACAAGCAAACAAAAAAGAAGATCAAGCTGGAGGCATAGAGGCACCACAATACCTGACTTCAAAGCTCGCAACATAGCTGTGATAATTAAATCATCATTGCAATGACATTAAAATGCTACACAGATCAATGGAATAAAGTAGGGAACCCAGAAATTAATTCATGTACATACAGCTAAATTAATTTTGACAAAATATGCCTATAACTGTACATTGGAGAAAGGGTAATCTCTTCAATAAATTGTGCTGGCAAAACTGGAGTATAAACTGAGTATATATGTAGAAGAATGAAATTAGATCCATATGTCTCACCAAATACAAAAATCAACACAAGATTAATCAAAGACCTAAATATAAGACCTGAGGCTATGAAGTTGCCAGAATAAAATGTAGGAGAAATATTTCAAAACATTGTTGTAGGCACTGACCTGCATTTCTTTTGATTCTCCTTTAAATTTCATTTTGCTATTGCTTAGAGATAGGGTGTTGAATGTCTCCCAAATGCCCATGTGTTAAAAGCTTGGCTTCCAAGGTGTGCTATTACAGGGAGGTATCAAAACATTTGAGTGGTGAGGGGGCCAATGCTGTGGTACAGCGGATTAAGCTGCCACCTGTTACAGGAGGATCCCATATGAGTGCCAGTTCCAGTCCTCCTGCTCCACTTCTGATCCCAGCAAATGCATCTGTAAAAGCAGCAGAAGATGGTCCAAGTGCTTGGACTCCCACTACCCACCCAGCTGAAATTCTATGCCCCTGTTTTTGGCCTGGACCAGCCTCAAACCATTGTGGCCACTCTGGGAGAGAACCAACAGATCTTTCTCTCTCTCTCTCTCTCTCTCTCTCTCTCCCTCCCTGACCCCCCATAGTTCTGCCTTTTAAATAAATAAAACAGATTTTTTTTTAAAGAGGTAGGACCTGATGGGAGGTCCCTAGGTTATTGTGACCTCAGAAGGAAGTCCTCCAATAAGCATTGCTATGATAGTTTGAGTTTTGGTCCAACCTCTGCTTTTCTATTTCCTTGCTTGTTTTGAGATCCTTCTGAACACCCTCTACCAACCGCCATCGGCCCCTTTCCAGAGATAAAGTATATACCATGTGTTTTGAGTTCTCAGCCTCCAAAACTGTGAGTAAATAAGCCTTCTCTCTATATAAAATTAGTTAACCTTAGGGGTTTCTTTGTAGCTGTGTAAAGCTGACTCACACAGTTTTGTCTGAGCTTACTGGATCTGAATGTGTTCTTGTTCTGTAGATTCAGGAACATTTCAGCCAACACTTCTTTGCATAAGCTTTGCTGCCAGTTTTCATTTTTCCCCCTCTGGAAAGCTAGTAAAGCACATCTTGTGCTGTTTCATGATGCATCATAAGCCCTTTAAGCCATCTTCAATATTTCTCTTTCATTTTTATTATTATTTCTCTGGTTGAATGAATTTGAATTTTCTGAGCCTTTTTTATAGAAAACTTTTATTTAATAAATATAAATTTCGAAAGTACAACTTTCGAACAGCAGTTCTTCACCCCATAACCATCTTCCCACCCACAGACCATCCCATCTCCTACTCCCTCTCCCATCCCATTCTTCATTAAGATTCATTTTTAATTATCTCTCTCTATATACAGAAGAGCAACTCTAAACTAAATAAAGATTTCAATAGTTTTATGTTTGGTCTAGTCTGCTGTTGAAGCCCTCTATTTTTTTTTCACTTCACTTATTGTAGTTTTCACCTCTATGATTTAGTACTTTTCTCATATCTTCTGTATCTTTATGAAAATCTCAAGTGTTCATCCATTATTCTACTGTCCTCAATGAGCTTCTATATGAAAATTATTTGTATCTCTGCTGGGTGAATCACTTATTGCCTTTGTGTAGATTTATCTTGATTTTTTATTTGGAACATATTTTCCATGACCTTCTGTGTTGGCTTCTGCATACTAAAGAAGAGAACTTCTCCCAGTCTTCATACTATGGTCTTGTATAAGAGACAAACTTCACCCATCAGCCAAGTCGTATTCTGGATACCTTTGAGACCTTTATAATCATCCAAATTGCTGTCTTTGTTCTTAGTACCCCCCAAGAGGCTTGAGTATGACAAATTCTATCAGTGTTCCAAGACTGGTGAGCTAGAATCCAGTCCCTTAAATAGTCCCAGCAAATATTGGAGCACAAGATATATGGTCCAATTCCTTCTCTCCTCAGGGAAAATCTGGGAGTATATTTTATCATCTGTTTGTTCTGCACTGAGCCAGGGAGAGAATCTGTGGAAATGCTCTTTTAAACCATTTCTTTGATTTCCATTAACCCTAAGTATGCAGAGAATGCTAGGTCCCATCAGCTCTCAAGGCAGATGGGCTATAGGTCAGTCTCTCAGGTAGTGGCCTTGAAGGTCGGGGTACTAGATGTATAGCTCACATCCATCAAAAAGAAACTAGAGATTTAGTTTTACCATGGGAGTTTGCTGGAGGGAAGAGATACAGGCAGAAATAACATACCCATTCAACCCCTCCAGAGAACCTCATTATCTCCCAAAGACAGGCAAGTTAGCAGCCAGAACCTTGGTCGGGAGCCAGAAATGTTGGATTGTTACTTGTTAGTCCTATCAGGGAGAAACTGGCAGCCATGTTTTAATGCTTGATTTCTCTTCACGGATCCAGGGAAAGCTCCGTGGAAGGTGCTCCTGTTCCCATTTCAACCACCTGTTTGTTCTCTGTGGCTCCTGGAAACTGAAAAATATTGAACCCCATCAGTTCCCAGAGACAAGCAACGTAGGAGCCCATTCCTTAAGCAGCAGCTATGAGAGTTGGACTGTTAGATGTGCAGTCTTAATTCCTTGGGAGAAGCTGAGAGCCAGCTTTTATTGTTTACTTGTTCTGCAATGAGACAGGGGAAGAGCTGTGGGAACTGATCATTCATCTGCTTGAAAATGATTATCTGTTATCCTGGGGGACCAACCGATGCCAGACCCCATCCACTCCCAAGAGATGGGAAAGCTAGTCCCTTGGGTAGAAGCTGTAGTCGTTAGGATGTTAGCTGTGTGGCCCAAGTCCTTTGCTTCTCCAGGAGGAGCTGGGGGGTTGGGGTCTCTTTCCAAATGTGTGACACTGGGTTGGGCATGAGGTTTGCGGCAAGAGTGTTTCAGCTTCTCCTACCCATTTTGATAGGAGTATTTTTGCAGTTCCCCAGTGTGCAGGAATCTGTCAACCAGTTTCTGGTTTTTCTCCAGAGGAAATCAGTCTGTGCATAGCTGTTTCTGTGGCATGTCTGTGGGTGGGGCAAGCCTGGAGCTCCTGCAGGCTGACATCTCTTCTGTACGCTTGCTCGCTGCTGCAGCGTCACGACCTTGAAAGACCGCAGATAGGACACACAATCCCGAATCACATACAATCTCTTGTTACCTGTATCTATGTTTTAGTTTTCAGGCCTTGTTCTATTCATCATTTTGAAATTAAAGAAATTAAAGGCAGGAAGTTTAAAATGACCTTTTGATGCTGGTATATTAGGGACAATGATGGCAATACACAAATATTTTATTTCTCCACCAATGTATGTGGCATTGATGGAGAAAGAACATGGACCCAGGCTGGAGGTGGACACACAGGTGGGGAAGCAGGAAGGCAGGAGCGAAAGAACCCTCTCCAAATACCGTTCTTTCACCACATTCTTCTCATAGCCCTCCACTGTTTTTTAAATACATCTTTGCATTCATCTGCTTCTTAAAAAAAAAAAAAAAAAAAAAAAAGCTTGGCCGGCACCACGGCTCACTTGGTTAATCCTCTACCTGCGGCGCCAGCACCCCGGGTTCTAGTCCTGGTCAGGGCACTGGATTCTGTCCTCGTTGCTCCTCTTTTTGGGGGTGATCCAATGGAAAAAGGAAGACCTTTCTTTTTGTCTCTCTCTCTCACTGTCTAACTCTGCCTGTCAAAAAAATAAATAAATAAAAAAGGAAGCTAATTATATCTCAATGTCCATTATGTCAACATTTGTTAGACTATTTCTAATCTGGAGGAAAGAAGAGACCCACATTTGAAATATTTACAGAGCAAGTTTCTATATAACCATTTTTAAAGTAAGTTACTTGAAGAGAAGAAAGTGAAAAAGATAGGGTCAGAATTATGTGG
The DNA here is from genome assembly GCA_949820135.1 of Sylvilagus floridanus. Classification (NCBI taxonomy): domain Eukaryota; kingdom Metazoa; phylum Chordata; class Mammalia; order Lagomorpha; family Leporidae; genus Sylvilagus; species Sylvilagus floridanus. The sequence goes on from OX463229.1 coordinate 22,151,390, forward strand.
CTAAAAAAGAAAATCAAGTGATAAAATAGGAATTGATGTAGTCAACAGCAAGAGCCCATTAAAGCACCTTACAGCACCATTCAATATGTTTGGCAATTAGCTACACGTGACTTTGAAAATGTGAAAAATGTAGGCACAGGTGTTGTGGCACAGCGGGTTAGACTGCCACTTGGGATGCTCATGTGCCATGTTGGAGTGCCAGTTTGAGTCCTGGCTACTCTGCATTTCCCAACCAGCTTCCTGCCAATGTGCCTGAAAGATCCTAGGAAATGGCTCAGACACTTGCCACTCACATAGGAGAACTGGATGGAATGCCTGGCTCTTGTCTTTCGCCTGGACCAGCCCTGGCTGTTGCGGCCACTTGAGGAGTCAGAGAACAGAAGTGCAGGCATTTTCTCTCTCCCCTCCCTGCCATTCAGATAAATAAATCTTTAAAATTTGTAAATTTAAGAGTAGTAACAATTCTACTTCTCAAACACAGTAACTACACTTTAAGTTTTTAAGAGCTACCTGTGGCAAAGGCTGCCATAAACAGGTTAGGACAGAACAACCTATTACCATGAGGAAACTTAAGAAATGTGCTTGTTTCTGCTTGACACTGTTGAGGTTCCCCAGGGTCTCTGATCATTTTATCTACTCGTACACCATGAGAGGTAGCAGACTGCAAACGAATATCAAAGCTGTATTCTGCTAGCCAGGCTGTTCTTGTGGAATGTGTGACACAAATGTCTTTCCTTATATGTTTTAACAACCTCCACGTCATTTTGATTTTGGGTAACATAAATAAACCCCATTTTCCTTTTCCTTTTTATCTTTTCAACCACTGTGCTCAGAATTTATATGTATTTTTAAAACATTGACACTCATTTTGCTGAAATGAGTCTTTGGTTATTTTTGTCTTGCTGTTCTTCTCAGGATAGTCTTGGCCAACACAAATTTAATTGCAAAACCCTGTCTTCTGTGTATTTGCTTCACAGCCTTCAAAATGTCTCAAATACAAGCTTTATTTCTGTGACACTTCCTAAAGTCATTCTGAATTTTAAAAATTCAATGTCTTCCTAATCTCTTATACTCTCCTTCGGTTGATGACATTAGATCTTATCTTGTCAGAAGTGTGTGAAGAATCTATTCTGTCAAGGAAGGTTCTGTAATTTTGTTTCTTCTCAACAAAATAGTGAACCATGATTGGCAGAGCTGGTGCACATCATCACACTATTTTCAATCTCAATGCACACATTCGCCTATTTGTCCATGGGGTTAAAGATATTAAAGAAAGCATTGTCAAGCTTTCTGTAGAAACATGACACACTTAAATATTTTATTAATACATTTCAGTAAGTTTATAACTTAATTTAAATTATTTATACTAACATAAATTTATATTACACATATTAAATTTCATTTCCAAAAAAACTTCCTCTCTAATACCCTAAAAGATAACAAAACGTATATAGGCTAACTAAATATTTCTAACATTGGGATTCTCAACTTTGATGTGTTTTCTAATGTATTCCTCCGGATTTTTAATGAAAATTATAAGTAAATAATCTTTAATATTACCTAAGCTATTTCTTCAATTAACCACAACAGTAACTTTTTCTTCTTTCAGAGGAAGATTATTTACTTGTAAAAAATAAATAGTCGATTTTCATAATAGCCTGATTTTATATTATTTGAGCGCTATAAGTTAAATGTCCTACCTTACAATCTTTTTAAACAATTAAATGGAAAATCCAAGGTATCAAATTTGACTATAAAGACATAAGACATTGAAAATATCATGTTAATATTTCTGTGAAATCAGCAGCTTTTCTATGTTCAGTTAAACATACTACAAAGAGAGCTCCAGAGGTGGCAGTGTGGCAGAGGTGTTAGGTTGACCTTGAGATGCCAACATTATTTAAGGTATACAAATTTCATGTATTCCCTATCTACAGATTCAGGAACACAGTGATATTTTCCATCCTACACTCCCTCTCACCCATGCCCCATCCTTCTCCCTCTCCTATTTCCACTTAATTTTTCCAAAGATCTGTTTTCAGTTAACTTTATGCTCATAAGATTAACCCTACACTAAGTAAAGAGTTCTGTGTATTTGCTTCACAGCCTTCAAAATAAGTAAAAGGGAAAAAAAAAAAACCCACTATTCCTCAACAGTCGAGAAGAAGGGGTATTAAAAATCACTGAATCTTGGCTGGCGCCATGGCTCAACAGACTAATCCTCCGCCTAGCGGCGCCAGCACACCGGGTTCTAGTCCCGGTCAGGGAGCCGGATTCTGTCCTGGTTGCCCCTCTTCCAGGCCAGCTCTCTTCTATGGCCTGGGAGTGCAGTGGAGGATGGCCCAAGTGCTTGGGCCCTGCACCCCATGGGAGACCAGGAGAAGCACCTGGCTCCTGCCCTCGGATCAGCGCGGTTTACCAGCTGCAGCACGCCGGCTGCAATGGCCATTGGAGGGTGAACCAACTGAAAGGAAGACCTTTCTCTCTGTCTCTTTCTCTCACTGTCCACTCTGCCTGTCAAAAAAAAAAAATCATTGCATCTCAGCTAATAGGGTACCTAAAAGATAATCTATAGGCGTGAAATTCACATTTTGAGAGAGACATCCGATGCCCTTGCATCCTCTTGTTTCACAGTCAGGGCTTGGCTAGGCTGAAGTTAGGAGTCGGGAACACCCTGCTGGTCTCCCATGTGGGTGGCAGGGATTCAAGGGCTTGAGTCATCATCTGGTGCCTCCCAGGAGCATCAGTAGGAAGCTGTATGGGAAGTGGAGTTGCCAGAACTTGAACCAGCCCATTGAGAAGGGATGCAAGCACCCCAAACAGGTGACTTAACCTGCTGCACTACACCTCCAGCCCCTCATGAGCTTATTTTTATATGAATCATCTTTCCAATCTTGTACTAAAGAGGAGAATGTGTTTTTATCTCCAGAAAAAAAATAGACCCTATGCTGTTTATTTAGTTGAGCTTTTCCACATTATCAATCTGATGACCCATACAGACATGAAGCAGGGGAGGAGTTTAGGTTTAATGATTATAAAACCAGGGCTCCTGGGAGTAAGGATAATGGGGAGGAGAAGCCACCCCACTCTTGAAAGAGTGACAAAGTCAGGAGGGTGAGGACATCGTGGAAAACAGAAAACTTGTTCCAAGGCCCTAACTGAAGTTTCTATCAAGGAGAGGAGAAGGACAAGAACATTCTGGAAGCTTAGATAATCATTGCCATTCAAAACCTTCCCATCTGTGTGCAAATGCTGATGTGAGAAGGCTAAACTCCTCCACATTTCCAAGATGTCTTGAATCACAATGCAGAACTAGAAGGATAGGAAAATAGAGTTTTCAAGACAGCATTTTAAATACACCAACCATTAGAGGCAGGGCTTTAACCTAGCAGTTAGAATCCAATCAAGAGGCTCATGTCCCACACTGCTGTGCCTGGGTTCCATATCCAGTGCATGCTCCTGACTCCAGCTTCCTGCTGATGCTGACTCAGGGAGGCAGCAGTGATGACTCAAGTGATGGGGTTTGAGCCACCCATATGGGCATTCCCGATTGCATCCCCAGTGTTGGCCTCACCCCAGCTGCAGCCATTGAAGGCATATTTTATGAGGGGTGAGCCAAGTAAGATGTGAGGTCTCCCACTCTTTGTGGCTTCTCTAGACGTCTGCCACTCTGCATGTCAACATCAACACATCGGATCTTCAGGAGATGAAGTTAGTTAACAACATTGCAACTAGCTCTCAGCCTTAGGGTTGGCTGATCTGCATGCCCTGGTCCATTTTCCCCTGCAATTTTTCATTCTTCCATGCACTTTTTTAGTTTTGTTTTTTATAAAGATTTATTTTATTTATTTGAAAGGCACAGTTACAGAGATGGAGAGAGGTCTTCCATCCACTGAGTCACTCTCCAAATGGTCGCAACAGTTAGGGCTGGACAAGACCAAAGCCAGGAACCAGGAGCTTCATCCAGGTCAGCCACATGAGTACAGAGGCCCCAGAACTTGGTCCGTCCTCCACTGCCCTCCAAAGCATGATAGCAAGGAGCTGGACTGGAAGTGGAACAGCCAGGACTTTAACAGGTAGCCATATGGGATGCTGGCCTTGCAGGAAGCAGCTTCCCCTCCTACACCACAACCCCGGCCCCAGTTTCTCATTCTCATGATGAGGACTGCAAATATTTTTTCCAATTAATATAATGAACACTTCCTCCCATTAAATGCATTTATGTGTGCATATGAAAATATCAAATTAATTTAACATGGAGAAGATTCTCTTTAAAGTAGGAGGTGGCAAACTTTGGAAAGGGGCAAATCCTAAATATTTGAGACATTTGATCCACATTTGTTCTCTATCATTTTCTTCCTTTCCCCTCTACCTCCACTCCTGCCTTCTCCTTCTCCTTCTCCTCACTTTTTTACTTTAGAACTATAAAACACATTTGTTGCCAACTTCTGTTTTATAATGCCTCAGTACAGGCATCTTAGTCAATCTTGCAGGGAATGGGTAAAATATACTCATTCCCAAGGCCACGAGGCAGACTCATTCACAGCATTGCACTTACAATGAAGTTATGCGTACGTAGGAAGGATACATATGAGAGCACAACTACACCTGTACATCCCAGGAACATCATATACCAGCCCCACCTGGACATGCACACGTCATATACCAGCCCCACCTGGACATGCACATCATGTGGAACAACTTGCACAGTGTTCCAGGGCACAGCGCAAGGCAGGTGTCAGAGACCCACTGAAACTTCCATCAATCGTGACTTCATAGAGAGGCCAAGCAGGCCTTTCTAGGACAGTGAGTGCTAGTTGAGGCTGAAATGTCTATTGTCACAGTCCAGTAGCTCAGTGACAATGGCTCCTGCCTCATTTGTGGGACTATGGCTTAACCCCGGATTCAGCTACCTTGGTTCTCCCGTCACCTTCTCTGCAGGTCTTTCCAACTTCCCCAAATGCTTAGAGACTGGGGCGTGATCTCTCCTGAACATGGGCACCAACCTCTGAAATAATTGCCTTGCCTCCTTCTTCAAACACAATTTTCTCATCACCTGCTGTTTGCATCATCAAGAGTGATTTTTCTAGGCGGTGGTTAAAATGTGTCTCTGGGAAATCCTTGCCTCCCTCCCCCAAAACTACAAAACAAAGAAATGCAAAACACAGAGCTCTGCTGGGAGAGCTCAGACAGGTATCTCTGGAAGATATCTTACCACTCAGGGAAGCAAGTACCAGGAAGGTCTGAATTGAGTGCTCCAGCCATGCAGAAACAATGGACCTTTCTCCCCAAGGGAACTACAGCAATACATAACTATGTAATGCAATACAGGTGTATGGTGGATACAGAGACAATCTAATAAACACGGTATGGATAGGTAAAATCGGTTCTGTTCCACAAGTGCATGTAGCTTAAATCAGTTTTATAGCTTGTCCTGGGAGTTGAGATCTAGGAGAAAACATAGTTTTGAGTGCCACATAACTGCCTTACAAAGCAGATGCCTAGAATGTGGGCTGTTTGTAACATCAGTCCATGCAGAGGTGGCTGAGCAAACACACACTGAATCTCATATTTACTTTTTCTTCCTGTGAGGTTGTTTCAGCTAAGAAATGTATTATTCAAAATGTCATTATTCGTGTGGAAGAAGCTATCACATTAAGTACTTAGATAGAGGAAATAATGTTTAGAAACTCAGGACAAACAGAGCAGGGAGGCAGGGAGGGAAAACTTAGGAAAGGAGAATCCAAGCTAAATCCCTAATAACAAAAATTCAAAGACATACTATCAAATAATTATACCCACGTAGACTTACAAACTGCTTTCATATCTATAAGGGACATTTGTGTACAAGTTCCAGAAAATGTGAAATAGAAAAAGAAGGGTGGTAAACTTATGAAAAAAATATTTGGTATGCAAACTTCATAACTTATTTTAAGATACATTTATATTTATATATTTAATATTTTATTTATTTTTGAGATAGTCTTTTTTTAATATACATTAAAGTCAAATGCTTAATGCCCCACTAAACAGAGTTCAACAAGCAAAAAGCAGAAAGACCATAGTTCAGCAGGAACACAGGCAAGGGCCACAACAGCAATCAAATAAAGGGATGTCAAGTTCATCAATAGACGGTACAATTCAAGACAGCCACACGTTACTAAAGCTTGAGGAGTATTCAACTCCTATTATAGTCACCTTTCCACTCAATTTAGAACACATTGGATATTGTAATAAAATAGATATAGCGTACGATTTTAAAATAGGGATACCTTAGAAACATCTCTGAAACAAAATTAATTATGTTAAAGTAATGTGAATTGTGCATAGGTTTTATTGTCAAATTTATTCTTCTCTTTCAATGCTTCTACTATTTAGTAGCAAGAATAATAAAATACACACACACATAAATATATAAATCTCACCTGTTTCACTTTCCTGGCTAAGTTCTGCTCTTGGATGAGTGGCAAACACACCCTCTGCCGTCAGGAGGGCAAGAGTGGCAGTCAAAAACAGCCTTGGCCTCCTAACCTCAGGGGGAAGCAGATGTCCATGTTGGAGTTAAAGAAAAATAACATCTGTGGCAAATATTGCAAAAATTGTATAAATTATGCAGTTAGACATACCAGAAGGAAACAACTAGGCATGATTTGGGTTTTTTTTTTTTTGAGAAGCAGATTATGTCTATTTATCAACAATTAAATAGAAACAAAACTAAAAATATCAAACTTGATATAAAGATCAAAGAGTCATAGCTTAGTGGCATATGGGAAAAAGTGTTTTTGGAAGCCAAGACAATGAAATTAGTTGAAATTAACATAGTATCAGAAAATATTTTTATGCCACTAATGTTTAGCTACAATAGAACATTATGGTTATTTTCTAAAATGATGCTTCTAAAATGACAACAGTAATATATATATTATATATATATATATATATATATATATATACTTAACCTATTTCCCTGATTCTGCCATTGTCAGAATTGAAGAGCAACTGATGACTATACACTGATTAATAAATTAATCTTAATTTGTATCAAGTTTAAGTAAAATTACTTGAATTTAAGTGTGTAAATGCTTTTATGTCTTCATATATTTCATATGTGCTAAAATACATTTTAATAATTAACAATGCATGTATAATGTGATCAGTTTTGTATAATTAACTCCATAATTTCTAAACATAAATGTTACAAAGCAAGACATGTGTTGCAGATTTATCTAGTTCAATGGAAAGTTAATAAAAAAAGAACTATGAAATTGACAAAAGACATCAATAGAACAACCATAGGAAATAAATTGTAATTAGTGAAAAATATACAAGTCTACAAAGGAATCACAGATAAGATAAAGGCTTTTTACGCCTTTCAAAAGTGTCATTCTCCTTGCTCTTTTTGTCATTTTGAACTGGGTTATGGCCAATGAAATAAACACTTCCAAAATATAAACTTATAAAACACATCAGGAGACTTAAAAATATGCATTATTATTAACCAGTAATGCTGTTTCCACACTACTTTGAAGGAAGAAGTCCTATTATCCTGGACCTTCTGGGGTCTAACTCAAGCCAGCCTTTAGATGTGTTGTCCCATAGAATAATTAATATGGAACCTGTATTTGCTGCTATCTGTGTCCCTAGGAATACTATTTCAGAAGACTTGATGAGCCTGTTTGTAGGTCATCTGAAGCTTAACAGGTGTTGCAGCAAGCGTAACGTCTGGACTAACAAGAAGCAGGTTTTTAAAAGAGTGATCCAAAATTAGAACTTCCAGAATGGTCAGTGAAGGATCTCAGCAGACCCAAAAGGAAATCATTGTCACACGAGAATTTCAGGGCTCTAGAAACTGATAAAAGGAAGAGAGCAGATTGAGAAGCATTTATTCAAGAAGATCTGTGGAATTTCGCCCAACAACAAGGGGATTCCAAGGCATTTTTGCAAGTGGATGCTTCCTTTCTCCGTATTCACCTCAACTCTCTCCAGTGTACCAAAGTGCACCCTAGTAGGACAGGAACAAGCATGGGAACCAGAGCGCCGCTGCTCAAGGCTGCTGACATGCTTTTGAGCACAAAATGAAATAATCTTATGTCCCTGAGTGTTTCTGAAACCATAGTGATCTCTGTGAGACATGAGCAGAGAAAGGAAACATATTGATTTCTTTTTGCTATAAAAAATAATGGAAGCTGGATATTTATAAGAAAGGGGGCTTACTTAGCTCACGGTTTTGGAAGTTTGTGAGTATGGTACCAGCATCTTTTCAGTTCTAGAGTCTCCTTGGCTGTGTCACATGGTGAATGTGCATGAGAGAATGAGTAATGGGAAGACGAGAAGCCAGAGAGGAGGAGTAGTCTTTATTTCTTGTGAGAGAGAACTCACTCACTCCTAAAGACTAACATTACTTCCCTCTGCCTGCAGAATCCCCAATGACCTCGTCACCTCTCATTGGGTCTCACCTCTAAGGCTCCATCACTCTCACCACACTGAAGACAAAGCTTCTAACACATGAACCTTCCGTAGAGGGTGGTGGTAATCACAGCCAAACCATAGCAGTCGATGATCTAAACAGCCTGACGTTGAAAATCTGAGTGAGGCAAACAACAAATTCTTAGATGATCCAGAAATTTAACAAAGTTATCCAAAGAATGAAACCAAACAATGAAAGTTGTTAACCTCCCAAATCACTCCAGTGATCTGGAAGATTATGTGACTGCTCAGTAGGGAATGGAGGGAGCCATGTCACATATGCCTAAGAGACACCAAAGGGTCCCATGGAAAGAGAAAGAAAGCTGCAGAAGATTGACAGTTGCTCAACCAGGATTGTGCTTGTCAACTTGCCCATTGATCCATCAGCGAAGAATTGGTGCCTTCATAAGACCAGCCAATAATAATTCAGATATGGAGCCTTAAGCTATGCTGACAGAGAATTAGCTTCAAGGGATCTACATGTAAAAACAAAGCAGAATTTTAAAAATGCCAAACAGATTCATCAGGTGCTGTACACTGTGATGGAAATGGACTCTGCAGAATTTGGCCAGCCAATTTACCATAAGAAAAGCAAACAAGAACAGAAAAGCAGCAACAACAACTCTGTACGTAAAGAGAACTCAAAGTTGCTGTGGTATTTTAAAAAGCGCATTATTTTTAACAAAATGTCACGAGGCCTATTGTAAGGGAAGTGCTTCCCTATATTATAGAAAAACTGAACTTAGAAATTGTCTCTGAGAGGACTCAGATGTTGGACTTAGCAAACAAAGATTTCAAGAAAGATTATTTTTGTATTATAAATTTTTGCATTAACATGTGACACTTGTGTATTTTTAAGAGATATGTTATAATATTTAAAGAGATATACATAGCAAATCATACTAGGAAATTAGCCTTCCCATTGCCTTATCTTTTGTTTCTGTGTGGAGGCTATTAGCTCTCTGTTCTGATTCTTTATTGAGAATATAATCATTATGGTAAGCTATAGTCCCTCAAGTCACTGAAAAAATATCAGAAACTCTTATGTTCACCTTACTGCATTTTGGTGCACATTATCCAACTTCCACTCATTCCCACTGCTAGGAATCACTGTATATATATACAGATCGTACTTATATATATACATACACACATATATCGATATGCATGAATATATATAGATAATTTTAAACTTTCATGTGTGAAAAAGAGCATTCAGTATTTGTGTTTCTATCCATTTAATTTCATTTCATATAATGATTTTCAGTTCTATCCATTTAGATATAAATGTCAGGATTTAATTTTTTTAGCGGTCTAACAATAGTCCTTTGGGTAGGCATATCACATCCTGTTTGTCCATTCATTTACTGATCCAGCACCTAAGCTGATCCCTTATCTTGGCTACTGTGGATAGTACTGCAATGGACATGAGATAGCAGGTATTTCTTTCATAAGCTAATTTTTTTCCTTTTAGACCATACCTGGAAACAGGGTAGCTATGTCATATGGTAGATCTTCTTTGAATTTATGGAGAACCACCATACCGTTGACCATAATGGCTGTGCTAATTTGCATTCCCATCAACAGTATGTAAGGGTTCCCTTTTCTCCACATTCTCATCAACATTTGTCCTGACTGGAGTGAGATGAACCTCATTGCTTTGATTTTCATTTCCCCGACGGCTAATCGTATTGAGCATTTTCATGTATTTTTTGGGGGATATTTATTCTTCTAAAAAGTGTCTACTAATATCTTCTGCCCATTTAACTGGGTTGGTTACTTTTGCTTGAGTGTCTTTTTGTTTTTTGTTGTTTTTATCAGTTCCTTACATATTCTAGATACCAATGCTTTGTCAAAATGGGTTGCTTAAAAATATTTTCTCCTATTCTGTAGGCTGTCTCTTCACTGTTGACTTGTTTTCTTTGCTTGGCAAAGTTTGGTATAATAATGTTTGCTTAGTTTTGCTATTATTCCCTGTGCTTTTGAAGTCTTATTGAGAAAACTGTTGACTATACCATATAAAGTGTTTCCCCTATGTTTTTCTCTGATGTTTTCAAAGTTTCAAGTCTTACATTTAGATCTTTGATCCATTTGTACTTAATTTGGGGATAGGGTGAGATGTAGGGTATGGGGGTTGGGTGCTAGCCTCTGTATTTTGCACTAAATATCCAATTTACCACATTGATTTACTAAAGAGATTGCCTTTTTCTCAGGTAGTTTTTTTTTTTTTTGGCTCCTTTATTCAAGGCTAAGTTGGCTTTAGATGTATGGATTTATTACTGGCCTTTGTATTCTATTACACTGGTTGATTTGTCAATTGTCATGTTTTGGTTACAATAGCCACATAGCATATCTTGAAATGTGGTATTTGGAAGCCTCCATCTTTGTTTTATATTCAATATTGCCCTTGATTTTTCTGGCTGTGTGAAGATGATTATTAATATTTTGTAGAGATTACATTGAACCTGTAAATTACTTTGGGTTGTGTAGACATTTTACTTTATTAATTTTTGCTTTTTTATTTATTCAAAATGCAGACACTGAAAGAAAGAGATAAAAACAGACAGATGAAGATCTCCCATCTGCTGATTCACTTCTGAATACTGTCAGCAGGCAGGGCTTTGCCAGGCCAAAGCCAGGAGCTAGAAAGTTAATTTGGGTCTACCGTGTGGATGGCAGAGATACAACTACCTGAGTGATAACTTACCACCTCCCAGAATGCACATCAGCAGGAAGCTGGAATGGGAACAGAGCCATAACATGAACCAAGTCACTCTGAGATGTGGATGTCCCAAGTTGTGTTCCAAATGCTAGGCTAAATACTCACATCTGGACATTTTAATAATATCAATTCTTCCAGTGAATGAACAGTAAGTAACTTTTCTATTTGCATAGATGTGCATGTTTTGTCCAATCTGTTTCACCAGTGCTTTGTAATTTTCATTGCAGAGTTATTATGTCTTTTGTGAAATTTATTTTGTTACTTTATTGTTTCTTGTAGCTATTGTAATAGAATTTTTCTTTCAATTTCTTTGTCAATGAGTTTCCTATTGATGTATAAAAACATTACTCGTTTTAAGCTTAACTTTTTACTGTAAATTTTACTGAATTCATTTATCAAGTCTAATAGTCTTTTAGTGGACTCGATTTATTTCTATATAGAATCATGTCATTCATGGACAGGAATTACTTGACTTCTTCCTTTCTTATTTATATGCCTTTAATTCTTTCTCTTGCCAAATGGTTTTAGCTAAAACTTCCGGATATATTGAATAACAGTGTTGAGAGCAGACATGGTTGTCTGGTTCCAGATCTCAGAAGAACTGCCTTCAGCTTTTCCTTCATTCAACATGATTCAACTGTGAGTTTGTCATATATAGCATTTATTATATTGAGGTATGCTCCTTTTATATGTAATTTATTCAAGTTTTAAAAATTATAAATGTGTATTTAACTCCTCAAAGGGTTGTATTATAATTATGTCTAAGTGCTCACAAAAGATCTATCATTCTTGGATGCTTCTTTAGATGTAATTAAGTTTCTAAATAAAAAAAAGAAGTGAAGTTAACTTCAAGATGCAATGACTTTGAACAGCCCTTGTCTCGACTGTTGAGGAACAATTTTTATTTTGGTTTGTTTTTTGAATTTTTTCCATGCAAATTGTTGAACTCTTTACTTAGCATAGAGTTGTTCTTCTGTGTATAAAGTTAATTAAAAATAGATCTTAGTGGAGAATAGGACTTGGAATAGGAGACAGTGAAGGAGGAGGGGTGAGAGAGTGGGTGGGAGGGTGGATATGGTGAGAAGAATCATCATATTCCTAAAGTTGTACTTATGAAATGCATGAAGTCTGTATTCATTAAATAAAAGGTTTCTTTGGGGGGGGAATAAACAAACAAATAAATACAAAAAAATTCTCATACAGAAAAATTCAATGCCTTTTCTGCATCTATTGAAATAATCCTGTGATTTTTAGTCTTTGTTTTGCCAGTGCTATGCATTGCACCTACTGATTGATATGTGTATGTTATTTCCCTACACCTCTGGGAAAATTCCATTTGGTCAGGGATAATGATCTTTTTGACGGTTCATTAGGCTGATTTGCTACTATTTTTTTGTGAACTTTTTTTGTCTATGTTCATCATGAATAACAGTCTACAATTTATACTTTTTGCCATGTCCTTGTCCTTTGGAATCAAAGTAATTCTAATCTTGTAGAATGAGTTCCTAGGGTCCCTGCCCTTTCAATTTTTTGGAATAGTTGGAGAAGAATTGGTGTGTTAGTTTTTCTTTAAAAGTTTGGTAAAATTTGATGGTAAAGCCATCCCATCCTGGGCTTTTCTTGTTATTATCTGTTTAGAGTTTCTGTTTCTTCAGGGTTAAAATTTGGTAAGCTTTAAGTATCCAGAAAATTATCCTTTTCCTTATGTTTTCTAATCTGTGAGTAGAGACCTAGTGATCTTTTGTATCTGTGTCATATTAAGAGTTACTGAATTTATTTATTTTAATTTTTAAAAATTTTATTTAAGCTATACATTTCATGTATTTTACATATACAGATTTAGGAACATAGTGATTTTTTTTTTTTTTTTTAGACAGGCAGAGTGGACAGTAAGAGAGAAACAGAGAGAAAGGTCTTCCTTTTCTGTTGGTTCACCCTCCAATAGCCGCTGTGGCCGGTGCACCGCGTTGATCTGAAGGCAGGAGCCAGGTGCTTCTCCTGGTCTCCCATGAGGGCACAGGGCCCAAGGACTTGGGCCATCCTCCACTGCACTCCCAGGCCACAGCAGAGAACTAGACTGGAAGAGGGGCAACCGGGACAGAATCCGGCGCCCCAACCAGGACTAGAACCCAGGGGTTCCGGCACCACAGGCAGAGGATTAGCCTATTGAGCCATGGCGCTGGCCCATAGTGATATTTTTAAACCCTACAGTTCCTCTGGCCCCGCTCCAACACTTCTTCCCCCTCCCTCTGCCATTCTTACGCTTAGTTTTTACAAAGGTCTACTTCCAGTTTACTTGAAGGTCATAAAGTTAGATAGAGGTTTATTGACTTGTCTTATTTAAAAAATCTCATTAATCTTTTGTTTTGGCTTCTTAGTTTCCATTTTATTTATTTCTAATATAATCTTATTATTTTTCTCTTTCCACTAACTTTGGGGTTTGTTTTTTTCATGTTTATCTTGGTTCTTGAGATGCAGTATTAGGCTACTTATAAGATATCTTTCTGGGTATTGTTTTTTTTTTGATAGGCGTTTATTAGTATAAGCTCTCTTCTTAGTACTAATTTTGCTGTTTCCCATAAGTATTGATGTGCTGTGTTTCCATATTCATTAGTTTAAAGGATTTTTCAAATTTCCCTTTTGATTTCTTTAATTGTTCATTCAGGGGCAAGCTGTTCAGTCTCCATCTGTTTCTATAATTTTAAGAATTCCTTTTGTTATTGATTTCCAGTTTTATTTCTTGTGGAAAAATACATTATATGATTTTGATTTTTTTGGAAATTTTTTACTTTTTATCATCAAATATGTGATCTACACTAGAGAACATGCCATGTGCTGATAAAAAGAATGTGCATTCTACAGCTATTGGATGGAATGTTCTGTAAATGTCTGTTACAGCCATTTGGTCTATAGTGTTTATCTCTGATGTTTCTTTTTCAGTTCATCACTTGGATTCTATGCCCATTGGTGAAAATGGGGTGTTGAAATCTCCCATGTTGTACTGGGGGCTTAAAATCCTTTAAATCTACCAATATTTGATTTATAAAACTGGGTATTCTAGTACTACTGAGCACATATACTGTTGCAATAATCAGATCTTCTTGTTGAATTGTTCCTTTGATCATTATGCAATGCCTGCATTTGTCTCTTTTTACAGTTTTTATATTAAAGTCTTTTGTCTGATATCAGCATAGCTACTCTTATTCACATTTTGCTTTAATTCCATGGAATACCTTTTTCCATTTTTCACTTTTAGCCTCAGTGTATATCTACATGTGAAGTATATTTCTTATAGGCAGCATATATTTGGGTCTGGTTGTTCATCCACTCAGTCATTCTGTTTTTTTTTTTTTTAATTGGGGAGTTTAATCCATTAACATTCAAAATTATTAATGAAAACTAATGGATGCCATTTTCCCTTAATATTTGTTCTGTTTATTTTGATTACCCATGTTTCCTAATTGGTTTTATGCTTTTACATTTTTTTTTTTTGCTGGTAGTTTTCTTTGTTTTTCTATATAGGACACACCTAGACATCCTTAAGACTAGTCTGGTTGTGATGGATTCCTTCCATTTTTCCTTGAGTTAGAAATTTTGATGGCCAGACTTCTGAATTATACAAAATATTTAAAGAGGAACAAATTACAATACTTTTCAAACTGTTTCAAAAATCTTGAATATGATAGAATTCTGCCAAACTCTTTTTATGAGACCACCATCACTCTAATACCAAACCCAACAAAGGCACAATATGAACACTACAGACCTATATATTTTTGATGAACATAGGTGCAAAAATTCTCGACAAAATTCTAGCAAGCTAAATCCAAATCCACATAAAATGAATCATGATCAAGCTGGATTTAATCCAGAAATTCAAGAGTAGATTAACATTTGTGAATCAATATATCAATAAATGTCCTAAATCACATCAACAGAATGAAGAAAAATGCCATATGGTCAACTCAGTTGGTGCAGAGAAAGCATGTGATGGGATTCAGCATTTCTTTATTATAAAAACCCTTCACAAGTTGGGTGTAAAAGGAACATACCTCAAAATTATAAAGGTTATGAATGACAAGGCGACAGCCAATATACCGAATGGGGGAAAAGCTGACAGCAATCCCCTCAGATCTGAAACAAGACAAGTATGTCCACTGTGATCTGGAAGTATTAGAAAGAACAAGTAAGAAGGAGAAATAAATACAGGGCATCAAAGTAGAAAGGAGGAAGTCAAAATATCCATGCTTGCAAATGACATGATGTATATGGAAAGACTCTACCAAAAACCTATTATAATTAGTAAACCAATTTAGTAAAGTTGCAGGTTACAATTAATATAGATAAAATAAGCAAACAAAAAGCCAGCTTTTTTATACAGTAAGGATGAACTAAGAGAACAATTGAGAAACAAACATTATTCATAACAGTCACAAAAAAAATCAAACACTTAGGTATAAATTTAACCAAAGAAATGAAAGATTTCTACAATGAAAATTATAAAGCATGATAAGGAAATCATCAAGGACACAAGATATGGAAAGATATTCCTTGCTCATGGATTGGAAGAATCATTATCGTTAAAGTGTCTATACTACTTAAAGCAATCTACAGATTCTGGGGCCGTCACTGTGCCGTAGCAAGTAAAGCTGCTGCCTGTAGTGCTAAAATCCCATATGGGTGCTGGTTCAAGCCCAGGCTGCTCCACTTCTGAGCTGGCTTTCAGCTATGGCCTAGGAAAGCAGTAGAAAGTAGCACAAGTCCTTGGGCCCCTGCACCCACATAGGAGACCCAGAAAAAGCTCCTGGCTCCTGGCTTCAGATTGGCACAGTTCCAGCCACTGTGGCCAGTTGGGGAGTGAACCATTGGATGGAAGACTTCTCTCTCTCTCTTTTTCTCTCTTTCTCTCTCTCTCTCTCTCTCTCTCTCTCTCTCTGCCTCTCCTTTTCTCTCTGTGTTACTCTGCTTTCAAATAAATAAATAAATCTTTTTAAAAAAGTGAAACTCTAAGTTGCTTTTGATAGTATGGACATTTGATGATATTGATTCTTCCAATCCATAAACATAGAAGATTTTTCCTTTTTTTTATTTGACAGGTAGAGATATAGACAGTGAGAGAGAGAGAAAGAGAAAGGTCTTCCTTCCTCTGGTTCACTCCCCAAATGTCCGCTATGGCCGGCACTGCGCTGATCCGAAGCCAGGAGTCAGGTGCTTCTTCCTGGTCTTCCATGCAGGTGCAGGGGCCCAAGCACTTGGGCCATCCTCCACTGCCCTCCAGGACACAGCAGAGAGCTGGACTGAAAGAGGAGCAGCCGGGACTAGAACCCGGCATCCATATGGGATGCCGGCGCCACAGGCAGAGGATTAACAAAATGAGCCACAGCCCCGGTGTTTTTTCCATTTTTTTGTGTGTCGTCATTAATGTTTTACAATTTCCATTGTAGAGCTTTTTGACTTCCTTATTTATCAGACTCTGTTATGAGTTCCAATAGTCTCTCAATGGAATCTTTTGGGTTCCCTATTTGCAGACTCATGTCATCTGCAAACAGGGATTGTTTGACTTCCTGCTTTCCAAATCATTTTGATTTCTTTTTCTTGCCTAATGGCTGTGGCTAAATCTTCCAGGACTATATTGAATAGCAGTGGTGAGAGTGAGCATCCTTGTTTGGTTCCGGATCTTACTGGGAATGCTTCCAACTTTTCCCCATTCAATAAGATGCTGGCTGTGGGTTTGTCTTAAATTGCCTTGATTGTGTTGTGCAATACGCCTTCTATACCCAATTTGCTTTAGGTTTTCAACATGAAAGGATATTGTAATTTATCAAGTGCTTTCTCTGCATCTAATAAGATAATCAAACAGTTTTTGATGTATCACATTTACTGATTTGGAAATGTTAAACCACTCCTGCATAATAGAGATAACTTCTTCTCAATCTGGGTGAATAATCATTCTGATGTGTTGTTGGATTTTATTAGCTAATATTTTGTTGAGAATTTTTGCATCTATGTTCATCAGGGCTATTGATCTATAATTCTCTGTTGTATCTTTTTCTGATGTAGGAATTTAGGTGATGCTGGTTTCATAGAAGGAGTTTAGGAGGAATCTCTCTCTTCCTGTCAGTTGTGTTTAATAGCTTGAGAAGTATTGGAATTAGTTCTTCTTTAAATGTCAGATAGAATTCAGCAGTGAAGCCATTTGGTCCTGGGTTTTTTTTTTTTTTTTTCCTGTTGGACAGGTCTTTATTACTGAATCAATCTCTGTGTTATTTATGGGTCTATTTAGGTTTTCTATGTCTTCATGACATGGTAGATTGTATGTGTCCAGAAATCTATCCATTTCTCCTAGCTTTCCCAATTTGTGGGCATCCAGCTCTTTGTAGTAATTCCAGATGATTTTTAAAATTTCTGTGGCATCAGTTGTTACATTTCCTTTTTCATTTCTGATTTTATTGATTTGGGTCTTTTCCCTCTCCCCTCACCGCCCCACTTTGGTTAGCTGGGCCAATGGCATATCAATTTTGTTTAATTTTCCAAAAAACCTGCTCTTCATTTCACTGATCTTTTGTACTGTTTTGTTTTTGTTTCAATTTTGTTGATTTCTTCTCTAATTTTAATAATTTTTTTCTTCCCACTAATTTTTGGTTTGGTTTATTGTTGTTTTCCTAGGTCCTTGAGGTGCAATGATAGCTCATTTATTTGTTGAGAGGATCTTTCATTGGCATGTCCATTTGGAGTCCTAATGACCATGTGTACTTGAATATCCATATTTTTCTCCATCTTTGGGAAGTTTTCAGCTACTCTTTCATTGAATAGGTTTTCTGTGCTTGTACTCTTCTCCTCTCCCTCAGAAATTCATGTTGTGCAATATTAACTCATAAATGGTTACAAAACACCTTGGAACATGAAGGCTGACTTCATTCATATCCTTTTCTTTTTTGTCTAATTGGATTGTTTTGAAAAAAATCACCTGTCTTCTAGTTCAGATATTCTTTCTTCTGCTTGACCTATTCTGTCCCTGAGGTTTCAACTATATTTTTATTTGACTTACTGATTTCTTCATCTCTAAAATTTCTCCTTGGTTCTTTTCCAGTGTTGCTGTCTCTTTGTAAGATATCTCAATCACATCATTAATTTCTTTTTTCATTTCATTTTAATGCATACATTCCCATATCTTACTGAGTATCCTTATAGTCACTTGTTTATGTTTTTTATCATGTGCTTCATTGGTTTCTCCTTTTTAGTGTAATATTAAAGTGCTATAGTGCTCCTTTTGGTACAGGATGTCCTGTATTTTTGTCATACTTATAGTCTCCTGTGTTGCTATTTGAACATCTGACATATAAGTTGTTTCTTTCACTTTTTTTTGACAGGCAGAGTGGGCAATGAGAGAGAGAGAGACAGAGAGAAAGGTCTTCCTTTGCCATTGGTTCACCCTCCAATGGCCTCCACCGCTGGCGCGCTATGGCCAGCGCATCACGCTGATCCAAAGCTAGGAGCCAGGTGCTTCTCCTGGTCTCCCATGGGGTGCAGGGCCCAAGCACTTGGGCCATCCTCCACTGCACTCCCGGGCCATAGAAGAGAGCTGGCCTGGAAGAGGGGCAACCAGAACAGAATCCGGCTCCCTGACCGGGACTAGAACCCGGTGTGCCGGCGCTGCAGGCAGAGGATTAGCCTACTGAGCTGAGGCGCCGGCCTCTTTCACTTTTAAAGGGTGGCTGTTGCAGATTTAAGATTTTTTTGTGAAGATGTGTCTTTAATTGTCTGTTTTTACTTTGGCTTTATTTCACACTGGATGTTTCATTGTAATCCCCCCCCCTTTTTTTTTTGGCTGCAGTGGATCATAGCAGCTGAGGGGATCTAGTCTCCTCCTGGGGTCCAGTGGGGTTGTTTGGATCCCCAGCAAACAATTTTCCAGCTTCTGTCAATATGTGGGCTAAAACCATGGGATGAGGGCTGATTCCAGAACTGGTGGGATGTGCAGATCCCACTGCTATCAATGTGAAGGCCTGAATCCATCAGTAGATGCTGGCACTGTGAGCAGCCTGAGTGCATGTATAGTCCTGAGCAGTCCAGTAAGCATGCACAGCTCTGACCAGCAATGCGTCAAACAGGCTGATTTATAAAAACTCTGCCTGGGAGTCCTGATACTGGTGGTCCCAGCAGCAGTGAACAATGCCCCAGGCAGTAGGGGGAGGCGTGGAAATGAAGGGAGGATTGGCCCAAGTGCAGACAACCCACTTCTAGAGTTCTAGGGGACAGGTACCCTGCTCTACCATTCTGTCCCTTGCAATGCAGAACACTGCTTAGGGTAGCGTATAGGGTCACCATTGCTCTGCTGGTCTAGTTGGGTTTGTAAGGCTGCAGCCCTTTGTGTGAGTGTGGTGGACTGTTTAATGTCTGTGAGCACTGGGGTGTGGATATACAAAGGCTTCTGTCTCCTGGGGCAGTGTGAATTCTAACAGTGACTCCTTCTCCAGGATGGTGCCTCACTGTGGTTTTGCAGGATCTAATGTGGTTCCTCCTCCGAATCTAGGTGAATGACCATAGTATATGCAGGTGCTCCCACCGCTGGTCTCCTTGTCTGGTGAATTGCCAGCCAGGGTGATCATGCAGCTGGGTGCTGCTGAGGCTCTCCTGTTTACCTTGGCCTTGCAATGGGGACTCCCCTGGCTGTTGGGCCGGGGTTTCACTGTCGATTGGTGCTGTTCCTCTCTCTACGCCCCTCCCAGGTTTCTGTGCCCTGCCTGGTTCCTATTCCTTGCTGAGTTCAGGTGTACTTTCTCAGGCACTCCCCTCAAGTGCAGCTATTTATTTACTGTTTTGGTTCTTCTCTGTGGTGGAAGAGGTGAACTCTGGACGTCTCTCTTCAGCCATCTTGGAAGTCCCTTTTAAAACAGCCTTTCTGGGGCCAGTGCTGTGGCACAGCGGGTAAAGCCACCACCTGCAGCGCCGGCATCCCACGTGGGCACTGCTTTGGTCCCCGGCTGCTCCACTTTCGATCCAGCTCTCTGCTATGGTCTGGAAAAGCCCTAGAAGATGGCCCAAGTGCTTGGGACCCTGCATCCACGTGGGAGACCCAGAGGAGGCTCTTGGCTTCTGGCTCCTGGCTCCTGGCTCCTATTCTGGTTCAGCGCAGCTCTGGCTGTTGCAGCCATATGCAGAGTGAACCAGCGGATGGAAGACTTCTCTCCCTCTCTCTTTGTCTCTGCCTCTCTGTAACTCTGCCTTTCAAATAAATAAATAAATCTTAAAAAATTAGCCTTTTAAAATACGATGACTATCCAAAAGAGTTGAATAAAAATATGAAGACATTAAAAATCACTAAAAAATCAATAAAACAATCAGAAGGAAAATCTGGAGTTGAAAAGCATAATAATGGACATCAGAATTTACTACAGGAGCTAAATAAACTTGAGATAGCAGAGGAAAAAAGTCATCAAACTTGAAAATCTTTCAATAGAAAGCATCTAATCTGAAGGAAAGAAAGAAAAGATAATCAAGAGATGATCAAGGCCTCAGAGAACTGTCGAGTTTGCTTACATAAATAAAGGAGAGTTTCATAAAGGAGAGAAAAATATAGGCAAAAATTCAAGATATAAACTTAGCCAAATATTTTGAAAGTCATTAATCTACAACTTGAAGAAGCTCATTGAGCTCCAAAACCATTCACAACCAAATGTATCCTAGGGAAACTGTTGAAAGCAAGGACAGAGTGAAAACTAAAAGCAAAGAGAAAGCTGGTTGAACGTTGTTGTGTGAAGCCACATAAATCCAAATACAATAAATTTCAAATTCCCATTTACCCTCAGGCATTTCTTAATAGCAGTGCAAGGTGCAGTCACAGAGCTGGACAACAACATTTAAAAGTTTTGTTTTGGGAGACTGGCACTGTTCCCTAGCAGGTGAAGCTGCTGCCTGCAGTGCTAGAATCCCATATGGGCGGTGGTTCGAGTCCCGGCTGCTCCTCTTCTGATCCAGCTCTCTACTATAGCCTGCGACAGCAGTAGAAGATGGCCCAAGCCCTTGGGTCCCTGAACCCACGTGGGAGACCCAGAAGAAGCTCCTGGCTTCTGGCTTTGGATTGGCACAGTTCCGACCGTTTCGGCCAATTAGGGAGTGAACCATTGGATGGAAGATCTCTCTCTCTCTCTCTCTCTGCCTCTTCTTCTCTCTGTGTGTAACTCTGTGTTTCAAATTATTTATTAAATAAATCAATCTTTAAGAAAAAGTTTTATTTTTTTTTCTTTACCCTGATACCCTGTGGTTGTCTGAAGGCTGAAGGTTGAATTCTCTCAGGCATTAAAACCCAAACCTCAGGGCACTGCTGACCCCAGCTCGCTGTTGTTAGCCTACTCAGCCTGGAGGTTACCTTTTGTAAATCCAGTGATGATGCGCTTCTGTATGCACATGTCCCTTCTCTTGGAACTGTCCTGTCTGTTCTATGCCTACTAAGGGTGCAATGAATGCATTCCAACTGCCCAGAACCATGGTGGGCGGGAGAGTGCAGCAGTGATGGACCAGTTCCAGATTCTCTGGCAAGGAACGCATTCACGAGATGAGGCAGCTGTTGTGGCTATTTCTGGAAAGAGATTAAAAAAAAAGACAAGAAAAACTCTTCCCTTGTAGCAAGTGAAGGCCAGAGAGACTGACTGCTGGAGGTGGAGACAGATGTACACTTACTGTCTCAGATGGACACACACACTTCAGAATTAGGACTCTGACCATTTTCACCACTCACCGCGTGGTTGGAGATGAGCTTCACACCTTTTTTTTTTTTGACAGGCAGAGTGGACAGTGAGAGAGAGAGACAGAGAGAAAGGTCTTCCTTTGCCGTTGGTCCACCCTCCAATGGCCTCCACCGCTGGCGCGCTGCAGCCGGCGCACCGCGCTGATCCGATGGCAGGAGCCAGGTGCTTCTCCTGGTCTCCCATGTGGGTGCAGGGCCCAAGCACTTGGGCCATCCTCCACTCCACTCCCTGGCCACAGCAGAGAGCTGGCCTGGAAGAGGGGCAACCAGGACAGAATCCGGCGCCCCGACTGAGACTAGAACCTGGTGTGCCGGCGCCGCAAGGCCGAGGATTAGCCTATTGAGCCGCGGCGCCGGCCATGAGCTTCACAACTCTTAAGAGTTCATTTTCTAATCCGGAGGCATAGCAGGTTAGAGGGGACATATTTCTGAGGGCAGGAACTCCAAAGGGAAGGGACAGTTGATTTAACTGAATTCCTGCAGAAGAAGTCTAGGCCCCACTGAAGAAGCTGGAGTTATGCAGAACCCCATGGCAGCTGACTTGAGACTGATACAATGCTGAGTCTAAGATAAATTCACTGATGAGCTATGTCATGTCAACGACAACTGAAAGTCCATACCCAACCCCTCTGATATTCTCACAACCAGAGATAATGAGTTTTCAGAAGAGACTTGGGACAAACCTTTGTCACATTACACTGCTGTAAGAATTGGGTCTGTGCCACTTGAGTGATAAAGCCACAAATGGCAGTCACCCAGAAATACATGATGAGGAAATAGAACAGGACAGGAGTTGGGACGCAGAGCTGAACAAAGGACCTGTGTGTATGACCCTTCCATTTTCCCCTGCAAGGGAAAATGAACCAGAGGCCTGTTTACATCAGTTCACAGATTCATGTCTCTAAAATATTGAACACATTGCATTTGTTGTGACTGTCCTGTCTCTCTTGTTGCTGTACCCCTAGGTTTAACATAAATAATATAATTCAAGTAATATAAAAACCATACATATTATACCACATAATAGGTAATAGCTACATATATTATAATAGTAATATAAAAGAAAACTGAGACCATTGCCCAATAGAATCTCCAAATACTTTATGTACTACATAGATTCCCTATGCATGGGTCTATGACAGAAGCCCCCACCAAGCCCTTTTCCCAGTGACAGAAATCCCCATACAAATTAGCTTTCCCTGTACCTTTGCAACAGTTCCATCTTCATGGATGTTAGTTGTTTCCACTCAAATGACCAAAGAGGAGGTGTGAGCATAGGTACATTGGCCTGTGGGGCTATCAATTTTCATCTTGTATCCTAAGATAGTTCAGATCCTACTTAGTCTTTCTGAGTTCTTAACATCTTTGATTTTGAAAATATGTAATTTAATCAAAAATAACCCAAATGGTAGATTTTTTATACTAGAAGGTAAAAAGTAGAATTCTTCAAATTTCCCACTGATAAGACTTCCTCATTTATATGGACATTGCATTGCATTCTAGTTCTGAAAAGCTGTCAGTCTGAACTGTTTCTAGTCATTGTAAAACAATCACTCAAACAGGGAGGAAAATTTACATTATACTTGTACATTTATACTCCATGGTTACTGTGAGTATGGCTAATATTTGAGCTCTGTATGATTAAAAAATAATATGACTGCATAATATAATACATCCTAAAGGGTTAAAATATCACCATGTAAAAATATCACAAGATAAACGCTTTCTACAGGAAATAAATAATAGATAATATGTACAAATTGTCTTTTGGTAGTCAGAATACAGGCTTGTATTTTTTCTGAATTTTCCACACTTTGTAGAGAAAGCTCATCATACAATTAATGAAGTGTTTGTGGCTCAAGCAACTGTATATCCTGTAGTCTTTATTAGCCATGTAATCGCTTCTCAGCCTTTCGGCCAACATCAAGTGTATTAGCTATGTAAATTATCACCTACAATCACAAGCCGTTCAGGAAATTTAACAAATAATGAAACCTATAGAAGGGCTACTTTGCCAATCTCAATGTACACAATCCTACTTATTAATATAGTTAAAAATATATTATAGGGGCCAGCGTTATGGGGTAGCAGGTTAAGCCACTTTCTACAATGTGGGCATCCAATTTGTGTCCTGGTTGTTCTGATTCCAACCCAGCCCCTGCTAATGTGCCTGGAAAAAAAGCAGCGGAAGATGGGCCCAAGTGCTTGGACCTCTGCTACCCATGCTGGAGACCAAGCTGGAGTTCCAGGCCCCTTATTAGAATAGACTAGCACATGGGAGATTTGTATCTCTTTCTGTCTCTCCCTCTCTCTCCATAATTCTGCTTTCCAAATAAATAAGTAAATCTCTAAATATACTTATTACAAACTAACACCGCAATTTTCAGGTTTATGCATGTTTCGTGGAGTCCTGGCTTTTTCTTTTGTTTTTCGTACTTTTAGCAGAAATCTCACATCACGATATTTTTGGAGTACAGTGTCTTTGAACAACTTGCATTTACCCTGCCTTTAATTCTTTCATTCTTTGAGCATCTCTGGAAGGCATAATTCTACTGAGGAAGAAAAAAATTGCCTATTTTGAGAAAAGGAGGGAGAGAAGGGAAATGCACACGTGTGGTAGAAGTCAGAGGTGGGAAATAGCTTCAGTTCACTGGGACACTGCATGTGTGCCAATTACTTGGGAAGCCCCAGAGTCTGTTCAAAGTTACTTCACAACCCTGGGGCTATGTGGTCATTGATACGATTACTTTATCCTTACTGGCATATCCTTATGCACACACACAATGGAATAATATTCAGCTATATAAAAGAATGACATTCTGTCATTTGTAGGAAATTGGACAGGACTCCAGGACACCTCGTTGAGTGACACAAACCCCACACAGAAGGATGGATACCACAGTTACTACCCCCTTACTTGTGGGAGCTAAGATTAAATATGTACATATATGTTCAGTCTGAATGCAGAATGCTGATTACTTGAGGCTGGAAGGGATGAGAGGGATAAACCGAGTTTGCATTAAAAAATTGGCAACAGGGGTATGGTTCATTAACTATGAGAAAGACACTAACGTGAGCTCTTGATGGGAAAACCAGGTGAGGAGTATGTGGGAACTCTTTGTATTACTACTTCATGATTTTCCTTCTACAGATTTAACACTTATTTCGGGGTGAAATAAAATGATAAAAGTTATTTTCTTGTGTATTTAAAATTATTTGAATATTATTTTTTAAAGATTTATTTATTTATTTGAAAGTCAGAGTTACACAGAAAGAGAAGGAGATGCAGAGAAAGAGAGAGGTCTTCCATCCACTGGTTCATTCCCCAGTTGGCCGCAATGGCCGGAGCTACAGCCATCTGAAGCCAAGAGCCAGGAGCTTCTTCCGCGTCTCCCACATGGGTACAGGGGCCCGGCCACTTCTGCTGCTTTCCCAGGCTATAGCAGAGAGCTGGATCAGAAGTGGAGCAGCCGGGACTCGAACCAGTGCCCATATGGGATGTCAGCACTGCAGTCGGTTGCTTTACCTGCTATGCCACAGTGCCAGCCCCAATATTATTCTTTGTACTTAGTCTAAGGCCTTTAGAACCCCATAAAGAAAGTAAATATTAGTTAAAACATATTATATTTTAAAATATGACGAAGGGCCACACACAAGGATGAGAACAAAAGAGAAGCATTGTGAAATAAATTTATATATAATACAGCTTAATTTAGAAAAATAAATAATCAGCACATTAGAATCTTTCTGATCAGTTTTGCTGCACCTTTGCTGGAAGTTACACTCATGTATGTAGTGGCTTCATACATGTATGTGGTAATTTCTCTGTGAATTTGAAATTACATGTAAATAAAATGTCAAAAATGTACAGCTATAAATACAGAAAGGGAAAACTGCAATTTTTATGTCTTCACTCTGCTCCAAGAAAAAAAAATGTCATTTTGTTTTCCCAGCTTATTGTCATAAGTCAATGTCAGTGTAAAAAAATTAACTTCTGCAAAAATGATCTTGGTCCCTCAGGACACCTGAAAGGCAGGTTCATTGTCTGATTAATTGTATGTTGAGCAGACAGTGCGGCGGCAGTGACTCAGAGAGACCAGCTGCTGCTTTACAGTCAGGCAAAGCCTGCCGGCCTCACCTGGACTGTGCACTGTACGGTGCGCTGTCTCCCGCTGTCTCCCCTGCGTTTTTCAGTGCATACTAAACTTTGCACAGAGCCACTCCTGTTGGGCAGGGTGGCCAGTTACAGCGCCACCCCCATGTCTGGGCAGTCAATTAAAGTGCTCCCCAGGCAGTCCTGAACTGCGATTCCAGATTTGGTGTCCTGTGTGTACCTGATGTGATTTCAGCATTTGCTGCTAGCTTCTTTGGCCACTGACACTATGAGGACCTGGTTTGTATATATTTTAGCGAATACTGCCCAAAGAAGCATCTCAAAATCAATGAATCAAATGGACCAGAATTCAAGCTCCCCTTTGGGGCCCAGTTTTCCCAATATCCCCGTCTTCCCTGCTTTCTTTCATTCTGCGAGGTGCACCAGGGCATGGCCTCTCTGCTCACACGCTGCTATGGGAGAAGGACCACGTTGGGCCAAGTTCTCGCTCTGCACACTGGGACCTGACTGCTCCCCGCTAAGGCACAGGTGCACACTCCAGCCCGGAGTCCGTCCTGATGGCCTCAGCACGCAGCACCGCAGACTCTCAGAGCTGGGGCCTAGGACAACACGTGACTATGTTAGGAACACCTGCAGTCCAAGGTTTGCGCAGTTTGTAAAGAGAGAGAAAGAGGAACAGGGTAGAGTCGCACACAATGCAGGGATGCCTAAGCCACGGACAGGACCTTTGCTTATCACTCCCACATAAATCACCAAGAGGAAGTGAACTTGGTGCTAGGTGGATGGTATTATAAAATCCACTTGGAGACATACTGTAGATGCTAGTTTTTGTTCCAAATAGTATTGAAAAGCCATTACCAATGAAATCGCCTACTGTTTTCCCACACATTTCATCTCCTGGCTCTTCAAGGATGTACCCCACATACACTGGTCTGCATGTGCCGTGGTACAATGCTGCATAGCCCTGGGCACACAGGCATGGCACACTCACACACACGTGGATCTGCCTAATACCGATTTTAGGGGAGATTAAAAAGATCTTTAGATAATGATGTCTATGGCCACTACACTTCCACTCCTGCTCTCCCCTTAGCTGAGATTTGCTCTCATATAAAATGTGTCTTTGTTACCTTTCTTTTGCTTAAAGAAAGGCAGAGTTACAGGGAGAGAAACGAAGAGGCAGAGATTCATCCTCTGGTTCATTCCAAAAATGGCTACAACCGTCAGGGCTTGGTCAGGCTGAAGCTAGGAGCTTCTTCCACCTCTCTTACATGGGTGCAGGGGCCCAAGCACTTGGGCCATCCTCTGCTGCTTTCCCAGGTCAATTAGCAGAGAGCTAGACCAGAAGTGGAGCAGCCGGAACTCGAAACTGACACCCATAAGGAATGCCAGTGTCCCCGGAGGCGGCTTTACGCAGTTTACCCACAGCGCTGGAAACCTTGTTTTCTTCTGGAAACAACCTCTCTCCATAAGCAGGGCTGCTACGTTAGTAGGACCCAGAGCATTGCTGTGAAAATTCCTCCCCTGATGCACAGGACGTGAAAACAGCTGGGCAAAGAAGGGAACAGTCTGCTCACCTCCTGTTGTCTTCACAGAGGAGCCAGGTGTCATGGTTGTGCTTCTCCTATACCGCTGGACTGCAGGGTGTTTCCCACAGGGTCCAACTGAGGGCCTGCAGCAAGCAGATCACGTTCACCTTTCTCTCAGCTCACGCCTGGGGCTCCTCCTGGATGTGCCTAGGAGGGAGCACATTAACCTTGTTGCAGGAGGTTGTTTGGACCAGCAGGTGTTGGGGGGTGATGTCAATCAATTCTCTGAAAACAGACATAGCTATATATATTTACAAATATATTTTTACATATGAATATATGTTTATGTAAAAATGTGCATGAATGTATTTCTTTTATATATTGTAAATACTCAGAGACACATTTATATGTAATATAAATATAGGAACATGTATTTTATATATGGTTTATATATATATATAGTTTATATTCATCTTTGAGCTCGCTATGTGGGGTGAGACTCAGAAAGAGAAATAAGAAATAAGATGATGCTTCGAGAGAGTCTATTTGGGAAGAATTAGCACAGATAAGACCTGCAGCCTTAAATAATATAGAAATCATGTTCCCAAAGTCTTTCTAAAATGAAAGCCAAGAGCAAGGGAAAGTTTCAGTGGGTACAGTGGGAAGGCGAGGGGTCAGAGGCACGCTTAGCTGAGGATGGTTCTGTTTTGTGTTATGTTGTTTGGTTTTTCATTAACTGATATCCTTGGAAAAGTTCAACCTTGGAGAAACAGGGTCCCTAATTCTAGTCATGCCTAGAACAATCTCATTTTCTTCATGTCACAGACATCATCAGGAAGGGGTTTAGTTTATGGCAAATTCTTCATCATGAAAAGTGAACATAGCAAAAAATAATGGTAAGCAAGAAAAATGAGAAAACTTTAGAATCTATGTAATAAACATATTCTGTGAAACACTTAAAGAGAACCTCAAAGGAAAAGTAAATGGGTAAAAATGTTTTAGATGAAGACATACTCTGAATATTATTCTTTTTTATGTTTTATCTTGGGGCTGGTGTTGTGGAGTAGCCAGCTAAGCCACCCACTGTGACACCAGCATCCCATAAGGGCACCAGTTGGAGTAGCGATTGCTCTACTTCTGATCCAGCTCTCTGCTGATATGCCTGGGAAAACAGAAGATGGCTCAAGTACATGGGACCTTGCACTCACGTGGGATACCCGGAAGAAGTTCCTGGCTCTTGGCTTCAGCCTGGCCAGCCCTGGCCATTGTGGCCATTTGGGGAGTGAACCAGCAGATGGAAGACTTCTCTTTCTACTCCTCTTTCTCTGTCATTCTGCCTTTCAAATAACTAAACAAATTCTTTATCAAATAGGTTATTTATTTATATATTTAAGAGAGCAAGCGTGAGAGAAGAGTGAGAGAGAGAGATATCTTCCATCCAATGGTTCACTCCCTAAATGTCTACAATGGCTAGAGCCAGGCCAGGCTGAAGCCAGGAGACAGAAAAGTGAATCTTCCAGGTGGGTGACAAGGGATGTGCTTAGGCACTTAAGCCATCCTCTGCTGCCTTCCCAAATACATTAACCTGGTGTTGGATTGGAAGTGGAGTAGCCAGTAGCCACTACAATATGGGATGCTGACATTACAAGTGGTAATATTCATGGGCTGTGCAACAGTGCTGGCCCATGTGTATTATTCTTTTTTTTTTTTTAAGATTTTTTTATTTATTTATTTGAAAGGTAGAGTTACAGAGAGTGAGAGAGACAGACAGAGAGAAAGGTCTTCCATCCGATGGTTCACCCCCCAAAATGGCCATCCTCCACTGCCTTCCTGGGCCACAGCAGAGAGCTGGACTGGAAGAGGAGCAATCGGGACTAGAACACGACACCCATATGGGATACCGGTGCAGCAGGCAGAGGACCAACCTAGTGAGCCATGGTGCCAGCCCTAGTATTATTCTTACTACATAGATTGTGAGTAGTTTTAATGAAGTGTAAACAAAAAATAAGCATATATTTCCATTAATACTGCTAATAATCTGATTATTTTCTTAGTATATTTACTTGAGCCATAAATAGTACTCATATATTTTAATATTTTCAAATTTTTCCATTAAAAAACTTATTGAAAGGCAGAGAGATCTACTTATTGGTTCACTGCCCGAATGGCCACAATGGCTGGGCTGGGATCGGCAGAAGCCAGGAGGACAAAGCTCAATCTGGATCTCCGGTGTGAGTGCCAATGGCCCAAGCACTTCAGTCACCTTCTTCTGCTTCTTCCCCAGGTTCAGTGGCTGGATCCACAGTGGGCTGGATCAGAAATAGGGCAATCAGGACTTGAACTAGGACTAGGATGCTGGCATCAGAGGTGACAGCTTAAGCCCAGGCCCCCATCCTGGCACCCAATATGTTCAAATTTTTGTATTACGCTCTCTAGTTAACTCCAGTATTCAGTACATATAACAGAAATGTTCTGATAATAAGCAGAACTAAAATGTGTGCTAGTAAACTAAGGCATACTCCTCATGATTAACAATGATTAATTATTTTATTCAAGAATAAAAGACTAATGTCGAATTTATTTTAAAATTGCAAGAAATAATTTGCATTGTGATGCATAAATAAATTATATTTCAGAAAAGAAGAAAAAGGCTGTTTAAATTAAGAAACTTGAATAATCTGTGAATTCTGTGGTTTTTAAATAACAAAGCTAACAAGTAGGAAAAGTCTCTATTTCTCTGATGACACAAAAATCTACAACAGTATCTTAGGCAACTTCAACCCCACCGGTATCAGGCCCAGATTCTTCCAAAACAAAAAGATCTCAGTCTTCCTGAATATTGTATATGCGAATGTTACCTGCAAGGTGGTGTGGATTAAAAAAAAAATTAGAAAATTAAGGTACTTATTTTACAAACAGACAGAGGGTGCAAAACATTTTAAAAAGTTGAAAATTTCTGAAAGAGAGAGGTAAAACAGTCTGATATGTAGGTAAAGAATTAAGGTAAAAGGAATACAGACATTTTGAGAGGTTTTCAAGAATGAAGATCACTATTTCAGGTTTGAAAAAGACTTGGGAGAATAATGGTTATATAGTTCCTGTTGTGAAAAAGAATATTATTAGGAGCACAAGCAAAATAACTTCAATAGTTGGCTAAGATATGTCAGACTACAAGCGTGAAAGACTGAATAGATAAGTGACTGAATATACACAGTGAATTCAGGCATGTTTAAAGGAAATTTGTAAATTAAAAATAATTAGCCCTGAAATAATGATGCCCTGTTAATAGACTTGCAAGTAAAATCTGTCAGTTCTGCATAGTTTTCATTTTAATTTGATAATTTCGAACAGTTTTAATGAATTTCCTAGTACCACTGGCAATGACATCAATATCAACACAAGATTTTTGAAAATAATGGACCACAAGTTTCCTCATTCTCTTCATTGGAGTTATTTTAAGATATGATTTGGAAAGGAGTTTTACCTTAACACATGTATATTAGCTCATGCTATTTTGCATTAATTTGCATTATATTTATTTTCGATTGGCAATTGATTTCCTTTTTACTCATATGTATTTGTAAACTAGAATGTTATTTTAGAAAATGCGAGTTCCTGAGCAGTGATGAAATATGGTCCACGTTTGTTATCCCAGGAACAGGTCATTTCAAGTGTTGCGAGTATCATTCTTCATCGTGTGCTGTTTTTCCTCCACACAGCACCAGAAATGACACATTACAAGTCATTCATTGAAATGCGACCTCAGAGTCACACTGCATGTTACAGATATCTGGGAGCTGTGTGATTAGTTAACATCTTGTGCAAGTTCTCAGGAGATAATTGGCTTACCCTGTTTCTATAATAAAATGAGCTATGTTTCAGTCATGACTCTCAGGAATAGGAGCAGGAAAATGCCTTTAATCAGATAAATTCAAGGATCTCAGAAGAAAAAACGAAAAAAAAAATCTCAGTGTAATTGAAGATTTTCTTTCCCTACCACACATGGCCTCTAAGGTGGCAGGAAGTGAGACTGTGGCCACTGATGTGCCAATCACTGTCACCAGTCTTCCACTCCAGGCAGAGAAAGCTAAGGCACTTGAGAGTCTGACTTCTCTTATGTGCGTTAGCTTAGCAAATGTTAGGCTCCTGCATGGCACAAGAACCTCCAAGCTGACTGATGCTTTGACTTCACGGTTCACTCAAATCAGAATGAAGTAGGTTTTATTGCATGCCTACATTTGAAAAAACTACAGAGACAGTTTTGTGAGAATTGAAACAATGTTCCAAAGGGGAAAGAAAGTAGTTGCCTGTTTGCCTGCCGTTCTCCTTACCAACCTCTTATGTTGTTACATGGGGATTCCAAATCTGCTGACCCAGAAGACAGCACAAGAAGAATAATACAAATACACAAACACACAACTGGAGGAGTTCTTTATATCAAGTATCATACATGCAAACACGGGCAGTGTGCCTGGCTAAGATGGAATATTTGCACAAATGTGCTTGAGTTTCGTGACTCTAGAATCTGGGTGGTGTTCCCAGGATATAACCCCTGAAGAAAGAGATGGGCATGCAACTTATAGGTTAAAAACTCGATACTATTTTTGCTAGTTTGGTTTGCCATTTTGAAAGAAGTCAGGAGAATTCATCGCTGTGTCTTTTAGTGGAAGACTTAATGGCACAACACACTTCATGGTGTGAGTGGCACTCACAATAAATAGGCAAGTAGAACTGAGGGCTCCAGTTACCGCAGAAACCAAGCCAGGCAACCATCCCGTCTAATTGCAAAAGTGCCACTCAGGAAACAAAATTCTCAGCACAGAAGACACTTCATTTTTATCAAAAGCATGTAGTCTGTTTATTGACCTTATCGTAACAAGAAAGATTGGGGATGATCTTATCATTAAATATATGCAATATCTAAAAAAAAAAAAAAAAACCTGTTAGTAAATAGTTGAGGATGAATGAAATAGAACTCTATCTGCAAACTCAGACTAAAGGAAAGTTGTCAATTTCCAGTAAAAATTAATATGAATATCTTAAAAATGAATATGAGGGGCCGGAGCTGTGGTTTAGGGGACTTTGATGAGAGCCCACAGACCTAGGTCCCTACCCACAGGACTGTGACACTAAAGTGAATTTTCAATAACCTCCAAATAACCCTTCAGAAAAAATGCTGAGGACTGCTGAGTTTATTGAAATTGAGTTTCAGGGGCCAGCACTGTGGCATAGCGAGCTATGGCACCCCATATGGGCAAGTCCTGGTTGCTTCTCTTCTGATCCAGCTCTCTGCTATGGCCTGGGAAAGCAGTAGAAGATGGCCCAAGGCCTTGGGCCCCTGCACCCAGTGGGGGACCGGGAAGAAGCTCCTGGCTCTTGGCTTCAGATGGACGCAGTTCCAGCTGTTGCAGCCAATTGGGGAGTGAACCAGCAGTTGGAAGATCTCTCTCTTTCTCTCTCTGCCTCTCCTTCTCTCTCTGTGTAACTCTGACTTTCAAATAAATAATTGAATAAATCTTTAAAAAAAAAAAAGAAATTGAGTTTCAGTCACATTGGCAAAATGAGAATTTGTGATGAATGTTAGTATCAGTTATCAACACGTGGTTATTATTTTACAATGTTTGACTCCAATATCTAAGAATGTAAAATAAAGAATGCATAATACAGACAATAGTGATATGATATATGAGTAATAGCCATATATTCCATAGTACAGCCATCATAACCATATATTACAGCCAGGTTAAACAGGAAAGCTATCCAGTGGTACAGAGATACCAGAGTCCTGTAATACCTTAAATACTGGAAGAAGCAATGCCAACAATTCCCCAAATATTCCCCAAATATGGATATTAGAAAGCTCTTCATTTTATTTTCCAACTATTAAATTTTAGAGCTGAAAAAGACTTGAAATCAATCATTCAAGTTCTCCAATTTATGAGTAGAAAATGAGGTTCAGAAATAAGAAAAATGACTCATCTTAAAATTAACTTTTATAGTTGCATTGCTCTAAGTGACTGAAAGTGCATCATTTTCTAGGATGCCTATCACAGCATCTAACAACATCAGGCATCTGTTGGGCTGAATTCAGCATACCCACTGTTTGAAATACAAAGGTCATCTTTAACGAATTTTTAAGGAACAAGGAACACCATTAACTACAACCATATGAATTGCTGGAAGACTTGGTTTAATCCCACTGCTGCCATGTAGGATCTGTGTGCAAGTTACTGAGTCTTAACTTTCTTCTTAAAATGAGAGATCCCAGGAACATTACTTTATTCATAGGAGAATACATAACTACATATGCCCTATTATATATGAATGCTCAATGGGCCCCATAAAAAACTTTCTGTCATTGACCTTAAAACTTTCTTGACCAATTAAACTGATTGATCATACTGATTTCTCCAAACATGGGCCATTGCTTGATGTATCTGTATTATTACTCTATATGAATTTATAAATATGTTCAAAGTATGTATGAAATGTTCTTAAAGAAAAAATGAATTAGTTCTAGTAGTTGACCTTTTCCCTAGCATTCCAATTTTTAAGTTCATGTTTATAGCTCTAATAAAATGTTTAGCTTATGTGATTTAAAGTATATTGTTGTGGAGCCAGCTCTGTGGCATAGTGGGCTAAGCCTCCACCTTTAGCACCTGTATCCCATATGGGAGCCAGTTCTGGTCTTGGCTGCTTCTCCTCTAATCCAGCTGTCTGCTAAAACCTGGAAAAGCAGTAGAAGATGGCCTAAGTGCTTGGTCCCCTGATCTCTTGTAGGAGACCCAGAAGAAGCTCCTGGCTCCTGGCTTCAGATTGGCCCAGCTCTGGCCATTGTGGACATTTCAGGAGTGAATCAGCAAATAGAAGACCTCTCTCCTCTCTGTCTCTTGCTCTCTCTGTCTGCAACTCTACCTCTCAAATAAATGAATAAAATATTTTTTTAAAAAAGGTACATTGCTATATTGTTACCTTGTAACTGATTCTACATGTATAAAATAGTATATGTCAACAAATTTTTATAAAATTAAATTTTCAACTATACTATTTATGGTTGATTTATGCTGTTGTTAAAAATGCATGCTTACTGGAGCTGGCGCTGTGGCATAGCAGGTAAAGCCACCACCTGCAGTGCCAGCATCCCATATGGGTGCTGGTTCGAGACCTGGTTGCTCCACTTCCGATCCAGCTCTCTGCTGTGGTTTGGGAAAGTAGTAGAAGATGGCCCAAGTCCTTGGGCCCCTGCACCTGCGTGGGAGACCTGAAAGAGGCTCCTGGCTCCTGGCTTCAGATAGGCTGAGCTCTGGCTATTGCGGCCATTTGGGGAGTGAACCAGCAGATGGAAGACCTCTCTCTCTCTCTCTCTCTCTCTCTCTGTAACTCTGCCTCTCAAATAAATAAAATAAATCTTAAAAAAAGTGCATGCTTCCTGATATCCTTATTGTTATGACTAACATTTTTGAAAGTAACTAAAAATTTCAAACTTACTGGTTCATTCTTTTATCTTAATCTTTTATTTTAATATAATTTTTAAAACTTTTATTTAATGAATATAAATTTACAAAGTACAGCTTATGGATTACAATGGCATCTCCCCCCATAACTTCCCTCCCACCTACAACCCTCCCCTTTCCCGCTCCCTCTCCCCTTCCATTCAAATCAAGATTCAGTTTCAACGCTCTTTATATACAGATCAGTTTAGTATATATTAAGTAAAGATTTCAACAGTTTGCCCCCACATAGCAACACAAAGTGAAAAATACTGTTGGAGTACTAGTTATAGCATTATATCACAATGTACAGCACATTAAGGACAGAGATCCTACATGATATTTTTAAAAAATTGATTAATTTTCTATGCAATTTCCTATTTAACACCAAGTTCTTTTTTCATTTTCTTTTTTTTATTTATAAAGCTTTTATTTAAAGTATATAAATTTCCAAAGTACATCTTATGGATTACAATGGCTTCCCCCCCCCCATAACTTCCCTCCCACCCGCAACCCTCCCCTTTCCCGCTCCCTCTCCCCTTGCATTCACATCAAGATTCATTTTCAATTCTCTTTATATACAGAAGATCAGTTTAGTACATATTACGTAAAGATTTCAACAGTTTGCCCTCACATAGGGACACAAAGTGAAAAATACTGTTGGAGTACTAGTTATAGTATTAATTCACAATGTAAAGCACATTAAGGACAGAGATCCTACATGACTTTTTTTTAAAAAAACTGATTAATTATCTATGCAATTTCCAATTTAACACCAAGTTTTTTAAAATCATTTTCACTTATCTTTATATACAGAAGATCGATTTAGTATATACTAAGTAAAGATTTCATCAGTTTGCACCCACACAGAAACACAAAGTATAAAAATACTGTTTCAGTACCAGTTATAGCATTATTTCACATTGGACAACACATTAAGGACAGATCCCTAATGAGACGTAAGTACACAGTGACTCCTGATGTCGATTTAACAATTTGACACTCTTGTTTATGGTGTCAGTGATCTCCCTAGGCTCTAGTCATGAGTTGCCAAGGCTATGGAAGCATTTTGAGTTCACCAATTCTGATCTTATTTAAACGATAATTTTAAAGGAACATCAACAACCAATATCTACCTGTTTTCTCTTTATGTTCTTGAACATAATTCCATAGCAACCTGTGTATAAAATATTAGTTGATTTTAAATGTAGATAAATACCACTATAAAACAGTGAAAAATGCAGAGATTTAGCTTAGCCAGAGAAGCAAACCAAATATCTATAAAGTAATCCTGCTGTTTTAATTTCATTCTTATTTCATCAAAGCAATTGAGCTCATAATTAATTGGTATGAACGACTCATCAATCACTTATTCAGAGAGAAGGCCAAATATTTTTATAATTTTAAAAATTGGGCTGGCGCCATGGCTCATTTGGCTAGTCCTCTGGCTGCGGTGCTGGCAACCCGGGTTCTAGTCCTGGTTGGGGCACCGGATTCTGTCCCGGTTGCTCCTCTTCCAGTCCAGCTCTCTACTGTGGTGCAGGAAGGCAGTGGAGGGTGGCTCAAGTGTTTGGGCCCTGCACCCGCATGGGACACCAGGAGGAAGCACCTGGCTCCTGGCTTTGGATTGGCGCAGTGGCCATTTGAGGAGTGAACCAACAGAAGGAAGACCTTTCTCTCTGTCTCTCTCTCACTGTGTCAATAAAAAAAGAAAAGAAAAGAAAAGAAAATTGAGTGTCCTTCCTTTCCTACTTCCTTAGAAAAATGAACAGGGATTTACTCCTTTGTATTAATGCACCACTATGGTTCAAAATGGGTTAGCACCATTGTGGTGGTTTATCATTTTCTGTGTATGCTTTAGTCTTGGCAAAACATTACTTCTCACCCAAGATTTCAGTTTTGCGAATGGGGGGCTAGTTTTGTTTATTTGTAGAAAATGAAGTAGAATGTAAAAATGTTGTGCAGAAAGAAATGTGACTGCTTGCATGTTTTTCTACCCTTGTGATTCAGGTCCTTTCAAACCAAAATTGAGAAAAGCTTTCAATAATGGTGTTTCGTGGTCCTTGATACAAGAGGCTGGGTTTTTGCAGATTTCCAGAGGAGGAATTCTAGCTGGAAAGGCAGGCCAAGAGTTCAAAGGACAGAGTCACTGGTGGACAGGAAGAGAGTGACAGCAAGGTGATCACCTTCCTCCCAGCTGAGAGTGAGGAAGCTTCATTTTCAGTAAATAGCAAGAATATTCCAGTAATGACACTCCACCTCATTCTCAATCATCTGTATAATTTGTATTTCACTATTGGTAATTTGGAATAAAATTTTCAGGGACTGGTGGTATGATGTAATGGGTTAAGCTGCCTCTTGGGACATCCACATGCTATATTAGAGGGTCAGTTCAAGTTTGAGAACTCCATGCTTCCCATCCAGCTCCCTACTAATGCAGCTAGGAGGCAGCAGGTGACGATTCAAATAATGGATTCTCAGCCCTTAAGGCATGCAGATCCGGCTGAAGAGTCCATGAGAGTATTTCAGGCATGGAAAGCCAAGACACTGTAGGAAAAAAAAAAAAAAAAAGACCTAAATGAAAGCTCTCTGTGAGTGAGATCCCAGTGGAAAGAACAGGCCATCAAAGAAGGAGGTACCTTTCTCTGAAGGGAGGAGAGAACTTCTACTTTGACTATGACCCTGTCGGAATAAGATCAGAGTCAGCGAACTCAAAAGGCCTCCATAGCCTTGGCAACTCATGACAAGAGCCTAGGGTGATTACTGACACCATAAACAAGAGAGTCAATTTGTTAAGACAACAACAGGAGTCACTATGCACTTACTCCTCATGTAGGATCTCTGTCCTTAATGTGTTGTCCAATATGAATTAATGCTATAACTAGTACTCAAACAGTATTTTACACTTTGTGTTTCTATGTGGGTGCAAACTGTTGAAATCTTTACTTAATGTATACTAAACTGATCCTCTGTATATAAAGAGAATTGAAATTGAATCTTGATGTGAATGGAAGGGGAGAGGGAGTGGGAGATGGGAGGGTTGAGGGTGGGAGGGAAGTTATTGCGGGGGGGGGACCATTATAATTCATAAGCTGTACTTCAGAAATGTATATTCATTAAACAAAAATTAAAAAAAAAACAACAAATAATGGATTCCTGCCCTACCTATGTGGGAAACCCAGATGAGGTACTGGCCTAGGGAGTGAATCAATGGGTGGAAGATCTCTCCTTCCCTCTCCCTTTCTCTCTCCCTCTCTCTGTCATGCCATTTTAGAAATAAGATGAATACATCTTTTTTGATTTTTCATTTGGGATATCTTACCTAAATCATGTCCCTCTGCAAGGACAGTGCTCTGCCCCCAGTCTTTCTTTTTTGATCGGAGTCTTTGCTGAAATGTGTCCACACTTCACTGCAGGGTGGAGTGCTCAAGTCACTAACGAGGTTCCCTCACTAGAAGATGAGTAATGAGGAACAAGGCTTTGCTCATATGGGGAGCCACTAACCTTGCCTGAGGTCTAAGGAGGAGGTGTCATGTTCCCAGGTCACGCATGTGACTCAATTCTTTCCACATAAATCTCCAACTTCCCCAATAATTTTCTACAGTCAGTTATCAAACTAAAGGACAGCCTTTACTTCCTAAAGTTGGTATTGTACATTATTCAGAACCATCTCCATATGCTTTCCATCATTAAGTCATTTTCACAAATCGCAAGACAAGTGCATCATTTATCCATCTTTAAGTAGCCATAATAAGAGAAATAGATGGACTGAGACTATTATGACCCGGAACACGGCCAGACAGAAGCAGAGAGCAAGGCACTGTCCCTGGTTGAAAAAAATAAATCAAATTCATTAAGAAATAATAATATGAGAAAAGCACATCCTCATAAGTAATCTATTCATATGCAAACATTATGCAAATGATTTACCCGTAAAAATGTCTAGTTCCATCACAGATCATTTTGTTTTTCTTTCCTGTGATTCTTGTCTGAGAAATGAATTCCAAGACATTATGGTCTTCGAAGTATTCCATCCTGTAATCATCATCAATGAAGAAGGGAGAAGGGGAACTCACCCTTTTGTCAATTTTTGTTCTGACATTTCTTTCCTAAAAGGGACTTCTGCTGGAGAAAGCACTGGGTATCCCTAAAAAAATCCCTAATCAGGAACCCTTCACATATGCCTGGAGAATAGAGCAACTGAGATATTCTGAGTGAGGGATACAAATGCAGCAGCTTGTTGCAAGAATCCCTGATAGATCTCTGGCCAGCGGTGTAGAAAGTAGGTCTAAGGGCTTTTCATCATTCACTCTCTAGCTTGCATGGAGAAAAGTGCGGAACTCTTGCCATTTTTAAAAACATTGTTAGATAGCAATTCCCCGCTTCTTTTTACACTCTTAACACTTTCAGATAACGTATTGTCTTCCTGATCAGGTATATATGTGTGTATATATAGCAGGTAATTGTGTTTTCTAATTAAGAAACAAAAACTACACATTTTTCGTATGCAAAAACATTTTTTTGAAATATGTATACACCGTTGTAGCATAATGGGTAAAGCTGCTGCTTACAATGCCAGCATCCTATATACACATTGGTTTAAGTCTTGGCTGCTCCACTTCTGGTCCAGCTCCTTGCTCCTGGCCTGAGAAAAGCAGTGGAAGATGGCCCGAGTACTTGGGCTCCTGCCATCAAAGTAGGAGACCCAGATGAAGCTCCTGGTTTCCACCTGGCCCAGGCCTGGCCATGGCATCCATCTGGGTTGTGATCAAGCAAATAAAAGATCTCTCTCTCTCTTTCTCTCTCTGCCTCTCTGTAATTTTGACTTTTATAAAAATAAGAAAGGTATATGTATATATTGTAGACTGGCAAAATTAAGTTGACCTATGCATTACCTCACATACTTAAGATTTTTCTGTAGTGAGCACACTTAAAAACTATTCTCTTAACAATTTTCAAGAACAGAATCAATGCCATATTATTAATTATAGCCACATGTTACACAGTAGATTTCTCAAACTGATTACTCCTATCTAACCAAAATTTTGACATTTGAGGTGATTTTTTTTATTTGACAGGTAGAGTTAGACAGTGAGAGAGAGAGAGAGAAAGGGCTTCCTTCCATTGGTTCACCCCCCAAATGGCCGCAACAGCCGGAGCTATGCTGATCTGAAACCAGGAGCCAGGTGCTTCCTCCTGGTCTCCCATGCGGGTGCAGGGCCCAAGCACTTGGGCTGTCTCCACTGCCTTCCCAGGCCACAGCAGAGAGCTGACTGGCAGAGGAGCAACCAGGACTAGCACCCGGCACCCCAACCAGGCCTAGAATCTGGGGTGCCAGTGCCGCAGCCAGAGGTTTAGCCAAGAGAGCCACGGAGCTGGCCATGGTGATTTATTTTTAAATTTTCACCAAATAATGGGTTGTACACTTTCCTAGAATAATATAAAATTATATTAAGCTCATCTTCTTACTTCCCCAAAGTACACTTCACCAACTAAATACACACAATGATGGAGGAGGATCAGAGATTGGATTCAGCATGGGACAGTGTCAACTACCACCACCACAACAGTAAGCACTTGGACCCTACTGAAATCTCCTGCATCCACAATGCCACGCTGACTGCTTCTCTGAACCCCTCTGTCATCTCATTTCAGTAGGGGCTCATGAATCAATTTCTACTTGGTTTCAAGAAGAAAAACAGTTTAGGCCTGTTAACTGCTTTATTCAAGATCACCTGAGTATGATAACAGTGTAATTAAAGAGTTCTAATGGCTTAGAACAAAATTTCTGATCAGTGTATTTTGTATAATGAAGGAAATAGTTGAATATATATATATCCAAATTAAAATATTAGAGAGAAAGAAACCAGAAGCTTAGGCACACATATGGAGAGACAAATAACTACACAATAGTAAAAGCATGGGTGTTTGGTACAAACTCTTCAGGAAATAAGGCAGCATTATTTTGTAAAGTGGACCCTTCACCTCCACTGAGATTCAGCAAATGCACTTGTAGGCCTGTACCTTGAAGAATTCTTGCCCTTGTGCATCAGATATGTATAAAACAGTCAGAGCTGTACTGATAAATAAAGTATCAAATTTTTACCAAGAAGAATGGAAAAACAAACTGCACCACACATATGCAGCGAAGCCTTACACAGCAGTAGCAATGAACAAACTGATTCCCTGCCATCACACGGAAGAGTCTCAGACACACCATGGCGATGGAAAAGTCCTAGAAGGCTGATACAGGGCTTAATAACATTTTAAATACCTCCCAAAATACTTAAATTATGGATTACCCATGGATATCGAATATTAACTAAAGGAGATGATAAGGACAGATTCCAAACAGGGGTTCCAGTTAAGTAAAGAAATGGCACATGGAGAACCACAAAGTGCAGGACATGGCAGTGCTGTCTGTCCATGTCTGGCCCCAAGACTAACTTTAGGTTCAAGGGAGAGATTCCATTTGTCTGATTCCTACATTTCATGTGTTCTTCTAATGAATGGAATACGATATGGAGGACCAGGATACAAAAGTTCTATAATGTAAACAGGAGAAATGTCAAGAGATATTGGGGATAGAAAAGGGGAAGTATAAGGAATACAAGACTCATTCTGCTGGATGTTAACTGTATCATGGAGCTTCAAAAATTAAAATTTTTAAACATTAGTGAATAATACATACAAGAGTATTACAATAGATCCTCAGGACAAAATAAAATTAAAAGATGTTTGTTTCAGTTCAAAAAGTTTTGAAATGAAAGCATAGTATTTTCATAATATGCATTTTCTATAAGCTACTCGAAGACATCCTCATGGATAAGAGAAACTAAGTTAAGAATTCCAAAACAGATAAGCACATGTTTAGGATATGACTTTGTGATGGTGTTTGTATATAAATCTAGTGACATTTGCATAGGGTAAACAGTGTTGAAAAATCATCCTAATGCTTAAACTATCTCTCATTGCAATTTTTGAAAAAATCCAAATGGAACAAATTTATGAACTTTAAAAATGGAAACAATAAAGCATTTGAAGAAAATAAAATGACACAGATATTATTAATCTTCATATAGAAGATACACCAAGCAAGCTAGAAATTTAGCAGCTATTAAGCAAAAGAATTAATTGCAAAATACATTCTAAATATTTCTATTGACCAAAGAAAAAGCAGAGATGTAGTAATGTGAGCAAACACATGTTTTACAAATCAAAACAAATGGCAGAAAAAGGCAACACCTTCTGTCGAAATACTTTAAGATAATGGCTATCTAAATAGGATTTGTATTTTTATTAATACATGCATA
The DNA here is from genome assembly GCA_949820135.1 of Sylvilagus floridanus. Lineage (NCBI taxonomy): Eukaryota > Metazoa > Chordata > Mammalia > Lagomorpha > Leporidae > Sylvilagus > Sylvilagus floridanus. The sequence goes on from OX463229.1 coordinate 22,193,771, forward strand.
TGCTTATTGATCTCATTAACTGAAGTGAATTTTAATCCATAAGCTGAGCACTTTAGTATTTACAGATAGTATTTTTGAATGTGAGGATTTGTTGTGTCTACCAACAGGAACATAGCTAGCTGAAGTTTCATAGATTGCATGAAGTGAGCATTTGGGGTAGTTTTTAAAAAATACAGAATGTGTAACATATCCCTAACTGGGTAATCACCAGCTGTTTTCAAGAAACTATCACTGCACAGGCACCCAGGAAGAGCGGAGGAGTCACAAGGGGCCATTTTTCTGGTAAACCTGAGGTGTTGGGGTAAAGAAAATGGGAAGGGCTATCTCACAGCAGAATCGGAATAATGCAAATTTCAACCAAAAAATTCCACTGGCTTTTGGGAGGCAGCCTACGAACAAAGTAATAATGTAGACAATGACACCATCAGTTCAAGCTGTGCTCATACAAGGAAGACCCAAATTTCTAACACCTTTTTCACGTGTCAGCTGTTTAAAAATTAGGAATGAAGTCTTTTACTTGCAATGATTTTGCCACTGTAAATTAATGATCAAAGTGATTTATTATTCTGTTGTTCAACTGCTGCTTTATTTCTGTTGATCTTTGTTTTTCTGCTTAATTTCTATAAATTACTGTACAGTTTCCCATAAGGTATAATTAAGCAGAATTGCTTAAGTTTTAATTATTGTGTATTATAGATGTTGAAAGCAGCATTAGCACTTGGCTTTTAAAAATGTGATCGTATATTTATAAGAGAGCATTTATAAACACATTTACATATAGTTAAGATGAAAAAGGTATTTGAATAGCAGTCATTAGCATTTCTTCAAACATATGGCAGAGCAGCAGAGGCCCTGAGCCATGCCTTCATTAACTGCGCACAGTTTCATCACTGTTGCAGCTTCCTGCTGTGCCACCCTGCGGCGTCCCCTTCTGTCCCCGAGGCTTCAGTGACAAGGGACAATATGTCCCCAAGGTGAAAATCTGGAAAATATAGCACATTAGCCCTCAGAGAAGTTCTTATGATTATTTAATCACGCTTAGGAAAAAAACACACAGCGCCATTCAGCCAGTGGCAGTGTTTGCCTGCCGGTCTCAGGTTCGTGAGACACAGGGACCCTGAGCGGGGGAATGGAGAGGACTCTGTGCTGCCTCTGCCTCTGCCTGCACAGGAGTCAGGCCAGCCTGGGTCATGGGATTCGCTTGATTAAATGTGCTGTGTATGGTGTTTTCAGATGATGGATGCAGGTGAACTTCCTTAACTGATGTCACGTGCCATCATGTCCTTTTATTCCCCCACAAAAATTAGAAAAATTTTAAAAAGACTCTTACAAACTTTTTTTTGTGCCTGTATCTGTTGCATAAGGAGCACAAAATCTGGAAAACCAAGTCCTTTGTGTCACAGAGGTCTTCACATTTATGTTATATCTGCTAAATATTGACACTAATACAGAATGTACACCTGTAATATCTTGGATGATAGGATGCATATATATATGTATATATGATTATTTGCTTTTTTATTTTTTTATTTTTTTCTGTTTTTTACAGGCAGAGTGGACAGTGAGAGAGAGAGAGAGAGACAGAGAAAGGTCTTCCTTTACCGTTGGTTCACCCTCCAATGGCCGCTGTGGCTGGCACACTACGGCCGGCGCACCGCGCTGATCCTAAGCCGGGAGCCAGGTGCTTCTCCTGGTCTCCCATGGGGTGCAGGGCCCAAGCACTTGGGCCATCCTCCACTGCACTCCCGGACCACAGCAGAGAGCTGTCCTGGAAGAGGGGCAACCAGGACAGAATCCGGCGCCCCAACCGGGACTAGAACCCAGAGCCTATTGAGCCGCGGCGCCGGCCTGATTATTCGCTTTTAATCTGCATTGGAAATTAAAGATGATCAGCTCCTATGACACCAAAAAAAAGAGATAAATTTTAAATGTGGATCAGGTAATTGTCAATCCTTAGTGGGTGGAAATGTGCAATCTTAGAAAAATATCATCAAGGGGGACAGGCACTGTGGCATAGCTGGTGAAGCCTCTGATGGCAGTGCCAGCATCCCATATGGGTTCCGGTTCGTGGCCTGGTTGCTCCACTTCTTAATCCAGCTCTCTGCTATGGCGTCAGAAGGCAGTAGAAGATGGGCCAAGTGCTTGGACCCCTGCACCCTTGTGGGGACCCAGAAGAAGCTCCTTGCTCCTGGCTTAAGATTGGCACAGCTCCAGCCGTTGTGGACAGCTGGGGAGTGAACCAGTGGAATAAAAACCTCTCTCTCTCTCTCTCTCTCTCTCTCTCTCTCTGCCTCTCTGTAACTCTGCCTTTCAAATAAATAAATAAATCTTTCAAAAAAAGTATCATCAAGGGAAGGAAGTTAGTGAAGACATTGTGTCCACTTCTGTTTTGATAGTGACCCTGGACATGACATTTGGAAGATTCTTAGGGAAATGGAAATAGCAACAACAAATGGAATTGTTCAGATATCCTTATGGTTTTATACCATGGGAGGTTACAAAAAGAAGGAAAGATAAAACTATGTTGATTTTATGTCAGTACACGCCTTCAGAATAAGTATTACTGCTTGCAATCTAGTTTTTGCATTCAGAAACTTCTGAGGTTTACTTGAATGAATAGTCTGATCAATTCTACGGATATGTGTAGACCTTCACTGGAACAGTGAATTTAAGAAATTGTCATATTTCGAAAGAAATTACTCAGCCCTGTTATTTTGACCTTTAATTTTCTCTTATACTCATCAGTATAGTCTGAAGTATATTTTTGAATGTTCTTTCAGATATGTAAAATCCTTTCCTTTCCTACTGTTATGCTCACTACTTCTATTTGATTTATTTTAAGCCAGCATATCGCACTGTGAAGAAAAAAGTAATAAAATCCAATCCTTTTCCTCAAAAAGGTTATACTTTGCCATAAAATGTTGAACCCGAAGTATAACTATTTGTGCAGAAAAGTGAGCCTATCGCCATTACTATGCTGCCTTTCCTGCCACCGATGGAATGTTTGCATTCTGGGTATTAGAACAGAGACTCTGGAGCCAGACTGCATTAATCCGAAGCCCAGTTTCACAAAAATTGGCTATGAGAGTGTGAGCAAGTTATCACCATGCCAGTTTTCTCACAGACACCAAGAGTAGCTCCTGTCTCAATGATTGGCTTCGTGGTTTAAGTAAATTAACCCATGAGGAGTATCCAGAAGAGCACCTGTAAGTAGTCATCTCTTTATTAGAATTTATAATTTAAACGTGCCTCTCCAAGTGAAAAAATTCTTAAAAATTCCCACGTGTTTCCTCCCTGCAGGGTCTCCATGGTTCAGCTGTTTGGTCCCATCTGCTTCCTGCACTTCAACACTAAGCCTTTTGACAAAAGCTAGTTAGTGGCCATGGGTAGAGTTGAGGGCGAGAGAATGTAGAATGAAAAGCATCGTGATGGGTCCTTTGTTGGCAAAAACGAATTCCATCACATGGCACCCAGCCCAGGGTTCCTTCTAGACCTCTCAGACAAGGACTCAGGAAACTCCGAGTTTACTCAGCACATGACCAGTCCTCCTTCACTGCAATGATGTGACGACTTTTTATTGATAGTGCAAGTAGCTAACAGCAAGACTGCTCTATCTGCATCTATGGTGAGAATGTGGGGACAAAGAAAATGGAAACAATCAATGGCCTTATGATAAATGACTGGTGTTGAAAAGTACATTTAAAGGTATTCTTAAAACTTACCAGAATATGTTTAAATAAAACATTAATTAAGTGGGATCTATCTCTATATGCTGGATCAGCAAGCTATGGGATCAAATCATATCAACATATTTGCTTTGGGGAATACCCTTTTGGACCTTTTTATTTCTCATCATCTCATGGCATATCACAAGTCCCCAGAAATATGCCATGCTAATATTGCCAACTGAGTTCTTCCAAGCAGAGATGACATCAGCCATCTGTCACACAGTACTAATGCTAGGAAGCAAAGCCAACCATAGAGAAAATAAATACCTTTCATATCGATTAGTCAAATATTTATGTTGAGAATGAAATGATTAAAATCTCACTATTCAAGCTAATTACCCTAAGTGAATATTTACCTTCAAGTGAGTGAAAAATATCAGCAGTGTTCTTGCCTTATTTCGTTCCTAAAACCAAATTTCCTTGTGAACATGTGTGCTGTAGGCAAGGCTTGTGCTAGACTTTGCAAGGTGTCGCAATATACCGCTATCTCACTCTTTCAGCCTGCAGGTGCAGCTCCTGCTGCTTTGGTGGATTCAATCTATTCACGGTGCCGCCCTGGGGTCCAGATGGCTGTTCTGTTATTCTATTTTAAGTTAATCTGTCTCTTAAACTTGGATATTCTGGAGCCAGTCAAGCAATTGGTGTTGAACCATTTCTTTCTAGAAGTGTCTAAATAAGTAATACAGAGCTACCTAGCTTAATTTTAATAGCTGATTACATTATTTTCCAGATTGAGTAGCCCTATTCAAAGACAGGAGAAGTTTTTCCAACTTCAGTCACTGCTGTTGTGGATACTGTAAGTCACTCAGTGTCCATAGGAAAGATCTTGGCTGAACTTACTGTGTCAGCTTCTATGGAATGCATACATTTATATCAAGGGGCAGGATTTGCTGACAATCATATCTAGGTCTACAGCTATTTCGTAATGGTGCATATTTTCCTTCTGGGAAGAAGTGGTTTATAATTTGATTAGGCAGTAAAAGCAGCTCAGAGCCCTCTTCCAGGTGACTTACAGGTCACCATACAGAACACTTCTGAAAGCTCAAGAATTTCCATTTAGTTTGGTTTGAAACAGCATCCTTTTCTAAAATAAATGAAACAGGATGATGGGAAAATATTTTGGGAGCGTCTGCAGCTTTATATAGTAACCAAAGTCAAAGGGTTACATGACCAGTCTTTTAAGATCAATTACATGTAAGTCACTCTGGTTTGCCTTTCTGTGTGGTTTCCACGGGAGTGCAAAATACAAGTGAAATGAGCCAACATTTTCTTCTCTCACCCCCTCCCCCCCCCGTTTCCCGCTGACTATCAAATTCTTCAGAGGCAGGTACAGTGTGAGTAAATGGATCTCTTTATGAGATACTTGTCTTGGCCACTGAAAATTTCAGACACAAAATTACTCTAGACTCACTCAGATATATTTGAAAAATCAGTTTAACATACCATTTTGCCTAACAGGATATTACCAGTTTTCATTGTGTGGGCAGTGATCTATCTTAGAACAAATTTGCATACCATATGACTTTCACATTCTCACATTATTCTACAGTGTCTGTGTTACCAAACTATTACATATTTCTGAAGCAGTTGTAAAACAAGGCACTACCACAATAGGGGTCTGTAATCACCACTGCTGTAGTTGGAGAAGCCGTCTTTTCTACACAGGACCACGGATTTGGGCAAACACGCCTGAACGGCCATGGGACAGGATCATCACACTTGCCCTCAGTTGCTACTCTTACTAACTAGGTACAGAACTGGCCTCTGATGTGCAAACAGGGACAGGGACTGACAACTCTGAAGGTGGAAAATGGAAAGCAGACCCCATGTTCTCTCCAGAAAACTCCCAAATATGTCCTCTAGATAGAATGTGTATATGGGTGGCAAAAGGAGGATTCCACAATTTGAACATTTCTACAAAGAAGCAATGAATAAAAGGGCCAACAAGCCTTCTCTCCTGACTTACTGCTCTCCCCCCCAAAAAAAATAATTTTCTCTTATGTATGTGAATGGAATAGTGTCCCGTTCCCTTAAATCAGAATTATAAAATTTGATGTGCATATTTCCTTTACTTTCTCTAGGCAAATATAAATTTTAATTTAAGTGGCTTAAATTAATCACCACCTATGTATTCACAATTCTATGGTTAAGTGATTTGAACAGGAGTTTCCAGGGATAATCTTCTGTGTTTCACATGGTGATTATCTGCTCAGCTATGCAGTTTTGGGCATTTTGAGAGGTTACCTTGAGCTGGATTGTCCTCTCTGCTCATGCCTGGTATAACTCCAAGGCTGGCTTTAAGCCACATTGGTTCTCCCATACATGACTTCTCATCTGGCAGAAATGATAACATCTGTACATAAGACAGAAGCATCCCAAGACAATGGAACCAGAAGCCCCTGAGTCTCTTAGGACTTAGTCTCAGAATTCACTTTATTTCTAATGAATTTTATTTCTCATAGCAAGCCAAAGGACCAGTGAAAAAATCAAAGTGTGGGCTGGCACCACAACTCACTCAGCTAATCCTCTGCCTGCGGCACCGGTACTCTGGGTTCTAGACCCGGTTGGGGCACCGGCTCCTGTCCTGGTTGCTCCTCTTCCAGTCCAGCTCTCTGCCATGGCCTGGGAAGGCAGTGGAGGATGGCTCAGGGTCCTTGGGCCCTGCACCCGCATGGGAGACCAGGAGGAAGCACCTGGCTCCTGGCTTCAGATCAGCGCAGTGCGCTGGCCATGGCGGCCATTTGGGGGGGTGAACCAACGGAGGGAAGACCTTTCTCTCTGTCTCTCTCTCTTTTTCACTGTAACTCTGCCTGTCAAAAAAAAAAATCAAAGTGTGGATATTTATTGATAGTCAATATTATAACAATTTAGATAAATACAGGTATAAAAATATAAATACACACACCCAGAAAGAGTGAGAGTGACAGTGAAAGTGAAAGAGAGAGAGAGAGAGAAAGAGAGAGAGAACTTCTCTGTTTTCAACATTCTCACCCACAGAGTGATATTAGTAACTATCCTATAGATTTACTTATTTTGAGCAAAAGATGTACAAGATGTAGGCAGTGCCTGATGCATTAAAATTCACACACTTTACTATTTCTTTCTGACCGCTTTATGTAAGACATGAGCCAGGCTTAATACATTGCTCTAAATTGTGTTTTTTATTTCCTTAGCTCCATGCAGAGATGAGCTGCAGTGAATCTAATTGTCCTAATGGGTACGTGGAGATCCAGGAAAGAGTGATGTCCTCATGGTGAAAGTTACCCCAGATCTGTCCCCTGTTCCTTCATTTCCAGTCAGTGTCTATGACTTGCCCTTGTGTAGAATGTGGTTATTGTTGACTTTAGGTCAGGAGTAAAATTTTCACTTGAGAATTCAGATGTGGTGATCTTGTAAAGGCACTACTTGTAGTAGGAGATAAGCATCAGCTTTGGAAACCAGCAACCTGCCCCATGAATGACAGCCAGTGATTAGAGGAGGGAGTGAGGTAAATGATGTAAGACTTGTAGATAAACCAAGGAAAACAGCTATAAAAGAAAGCATAGGCTGTGGACGACAGAAACTGATTATCTCATTCAAACATCCCTCTACTCTGCCACCAGAAACTTCCAAAGAAATTCAGTTTTTAAAACTGAAAAGCTGGCCGGCGCCGTGGCTCAACAGGCTAATCCTCTGCCTTGCGGCGCCGGCACACCGGGTTCTAGTCCTGGTCGGGGCGCCGGATTCTGTCCCTGTTGCCCCTCTTCCAGGCCAGCCCTCTGCTGTGGCCCGGGAGTGCAGTGGAGGATGGCCCAGGTGCTTGGGCCCTGCACCCCATGGGAGACCAGGAAAAAGCACCTGGCACCTGGCTCCTGCCATCGGATCAGCGCTGTGCGCCGGCCGCAGCGCGACGTCCGTGGCAGCCATTGGAGGGTGAACCAACGGCAAAAGGAAGACCTTTCTCTTTGTCTCTCTCTCTTACTGTCCACTCTGCCTGTCAAAAAAAATAAAATAAAATAAATAAATAAAATAAAAAAATAAAAGCTACTTGCAAATATAAAATTATAGCACCTACATAAATATATTGAAATTAAATAAGTTTACCGTAACAGGGTTATAACTTGATATTATAATCATACCAAGTAGAAGAAAATTACAAAATAAACTAAAATAAACGACAATTACATAGATAAAAGAGACCTATTAAATCAAAATATGAGTTAAATTAAAGAATAGATGGGCAAGAAATCAGAAAATAAGAAACCAGAAATTATAAAACTTTGGAAAGAAATTGAAGACTAAATAATAAATTGCAGACTACAGAATAAGAGGGTAAAAATTAACTTATAGTAAGGGACATTTAGGATTAAATTAAAAACAGCTAAGAAACAGACAAACCAAAACAGAAGTAACAAGAATTATAGGTAAAATATTCCAATAAATGTACAATTTGTGTTTTCCTGAATAAGAAAATTTGTGTTCCTGCATAAGAAAATCAAACTAGGAAAATAGAATGGATGACACTAAAAACAAAGAAGAAAATCACCCCCCAAGAAACCTCAAAAACGAATACTTGAAAATCATCTCTAGAGTCAACTGACCCAGTTCTGCACCTAAGGAGCATAAAAATTCTATTTGAGAAAGTTGATCTGGTCAACCTGGGCAGTGTTCCTATGAAATTAAACTTCAAAGAAGAAGAAAATCCCCAGGACTTTTAGCTACAAAAACGATGTCAATAAAAAAGTAAGAAATCAACTGGGCTTCACACATTTCTAGAGCAATGCTGAATTTAAGAAAAGAGTGAAGTAATATTTTTTAAATATTTGCAGAAGAATGTAACTCCAGGATTTTACACCTAGTCAAACTGTCACTCAATGATCAAACACAGAATTGTTGAACATGTGAATTTCCAGGGGAAGTGGATGTATGAGTACTGTTTTGAGGAATACACAAAAGGATAAGCTTCCCAATAAAGAGATGACCAGGAAATTTCAGCAAAGGACTTAGTGGTGCTTATGGAATAACTTTAAAAATAGATTTGTATGTATCAATAAAACAATGGCAAGATAAGGATGCAAAGCTATTATTTTACTGCTGTTGAAACCTGGATGCTAAATCCTTGAGTTAAATATTTAAAATGATGTCAGGGGCTGGCATTGTGGCACAATAGGTTAAGCTGCCAGCATCCCAGAGCAGAGAACCAGCTCTTGAAGTGCCTGCTCCACTTCCCAAATCCAGTTCCCTGATAATGTGCCTGGAAAGCATTGGAAGATAGCCCAGGTATTTGGGTCCTCACCAACCACGTGGGAGACTCAGATGCTGTGCCTGGCTTCTGGGTTCAGCCTTGCATCTGTTTGGACCTGGCTGTTGCATCTGTTTGAACAATGCAAGATTTTTCTCTCTCTCTTCCTCTCTCTCTCTCTTTCCCTCTGTTGCTTTGTCTTTTAAGTTAAAAAAAATAAATCTTTTTAAGTAATAAAATTATGCCAGTGTATCTTCCTTATGTATGAAAAATATATGAAAACAGTTTATCTAGAGGCATTTGACTAAGTAGAGAATATACATGGGACAAGATACTTATTATATTGTCATTATATTATATAGATTTATTAAATATTTGACAATAATTATTAAAAATTTCAAAGATTTATTAAAATACTAGTGGTTAGAGATTTAATAATATTGGGTTTTAAAGTTAAATAGGCTAACAGGTTCACAAATTTCTGAAAATTAAAATGATGAAAGAACTGCATCATTAAGTTATAAAAACTTTCAATGAAATCTTTTTTCCATATATTTTCACAGTAATAAATTGTGTTAAAAACAGAGGGAGAACAAATAAAGATTGTTTACAAGTCTCATGAATGCAATATTAATATAGTAGAGCAATATGGAATAACACTAAAATATTTAATCCCTGTGAATGTAATTACTTTTTATAGAATTTGGCATATTTTAGTGATTCATATTTTTCAAAATTACCTAGATAAATTCAAGTATTTCATGCAGAGTTTTCATTTAAGAAATGATCCTTGGGGTCATCACTGTGGACAGAGCAGGTTAAGCTTCCATGTGCATCATTGGCATCCCATATGGGCACTGGTTGATGTCCCAGCTGCTCCTTTTCTGATTCAACTCTCTGTTTATGATCTGGGAAACCAGTGGAGGATGGTCTAAGTGCTTGGGACCTTACACCCATGTGAGGGACCTAGAAGAAGCTCTTTGTTCCTGGCTTCAGATAGGCTCAGCTCTGGCCATTGTGGCCATTTAAGGAGTGAACCAACAGAAGGAAAACTTTTCTCTGTCTCTCCCTATGTCTGTCTGAAACTACCTCTCAAATAAATAAATAAATAAATAAAATATTTTAAAAACAGATGATCCTCAATAGTTAATAATAATATCTGAATATTTATATAGGTCTGTCTTGTCTGATATATTTAAGTTACAGCATTTATGTATTCCATTGTGGAAGAAAGCACTTGGTGGATTTTTGTTTTGTCTTTCCTTTGACCACAGCTTTATTTGCTCAATGTACTGCTTTCAAATTTACATTGTTTGGCTAAATATAGAACTCAGTAGTTTATGACTGTCTTTGTGTCTAAGTTTATGAGTGATGTAGCTAGAGTTGTGGCACAGCTGGTGAAGCAGCTGCTTGTGATGCCAATAGCCCGTATTGGAGTTCAAGTTCCAACTGCTCTGCTTCCAATCCAGGTCCCTGCTAATGTCCCTGGGAAAGCCACAGAAGGTGGCACAAGTACTCGGGCCTCTGCCGCTCATGTGGGAGACCCAGTTGGAATTCCTGGCTCCTGGCTTCACCTTGGCCAAGACCTAGCTGTTGTGGCCCTTTGGGGAGTGAAGCAGTGGGTATAAGATCCCTCTTTCAGGCTCTCCTTCTCTCTCTGTCATTTCACATTTCAAATAAATTAATGTTTTAGAAAAGCTTACAACTGATTATTACTCTTTTTTTTTTTCCTTTTTAAGTTTTCCAATAATTCTCCTCTGGCATAAAGAAGGAATATAAAATAGACTTATAACTTCCAATAATTTGAAGAATTTCCAATACTCTCTATCAACATACTAAAGGAAATGAAAATTAGAAGTTAAAATGGTGTGTTTATAGCACAGTAAAACAAATATACCAAAATAGAAAATGTGGGCAATAAGATTTGGGTAATTTACTTTCTTTCCTTCTTTTTAATTGCCTATGTTCTTATAACATGTATATACTAATTTATAAAAGAAAAATATTTCCAATGTTGCTTAAGGTTTTCCAGAATATATTAATAAAATCTTATTTAATTAACATTTTAATTTATTTATTCTGAGTTTCAATCTACCTGAAATTAACATGCTATTAATTTTCAAATAACTCATAGAGATTCTCATATAATATATAGTGCAGGAGAAGTTATATAAAGAATTTTAAGAAAATCAAAGGGTGAGGTGTGTGGGAGGGAAAGAAATAGAATCTAAAATAAAGGAAAAAGTAGATATTACTAAGGGTCTTCATTTTGTAATAAAATAGTCTGATTTCAAGAACTGAAAGCCAATATAGTTAGAGATATGATGCCTTATTTAATTTTTATTTGCTTCTAAAATAAAACCAATACCATGTCTGCAAATATAAGATTTTCTGAGAATTGTACTCAGGGAAATATTATTAATTAGTTTTATGAAGAATTATCATGTAAAACAATTTCCATAAAAAAGATGAATGCATAAAACAGGAAAAAAGGACACTGTTAGTGTCTCATTGGCCTGAAAAGACAGACAGTCCAATGGGTACCAGACTAAACCTAGGGACACACAAGACAGCAAAATTCCCAGCATTGATTTTCAAGTGAACTAATTTGAAGACAATTTTAGAAAATCAGACATTTTTGTTATAGAATATCTGTCAACCTTGCTATAAATCAGTCACCAGATATGATCTGTTTGTCAGTGATTTATATTAGAAGTAAATGCAAAATTAACAGTACATTTCCCTTGAGTGAAATAATATCACATATTTTAAGTATTGATGTGGCCTGGCTTTGAATCCAGATCTGCACTGACAACCATGAGATAATCGCATACCTTTGCTGCTCCTTTGCTTCCCCATCTATAAAATAGGGATCATTTATTCATTCTTTTGACACACATTTATTGATTATTATACCAGTTAGATGGGTTGAGTTATACTGTGGTGACATCAACTCCTTACCCTCAGTGGCTGCATGCCACAAATTCTTATGTTTGGCTGTGCAAGTCCACTCTACATGTGGGAAGCTCTCCACAGCAGCTGTCCTCCAAGTGTACACTCAGCATACCTAGCTGGATCGATCTTTTGACTCTTCGATGCAAACATGAGCTTCCAAGACCTCCACATAGAGGGAAGGAGGTGAAGGAAAAGCTGAGAATCCACAATTAAATTCAACCACCTAGAAGTAACATGCAGCATTTTCACTCACATTGATTTGTAAAAGGATGTCAATGTCTATCTCCAACTTCAAGTGTCAGGAAAGAGCAATGCCTCCACGTGACAAATGGAGTATAGATTGGCTGTCACTGGGCAGTGCGAGTGCTCATCAGCACCACCGCAACGTGCCAAGTGTTACTATTGATTCAGCAGTTAGGGCAGTAGCAGAAAATTCTAAATTTTTGGACTTCACAGACCTTTGAAGAGATCATGATGAGGTCAGAGTATACAGATTGTTAAAAGACAGAAAGACCATAGTGCATCACAGAAGTCCTAGTGTTATAGAGAAGAGAAATAAAGTTACCTGCGAGAACACAGGAAAAGATGAAGGTGGAAATAGGTGCTTATGGTTTTTATGCTGTTGGAAGGCATGGAGTACTGCACTGACGTGATGATATTTGGGGAGAGACACTGTGACGTGAACAATTGCAGGTAACCTGGGAGAGGGAGCAGCAAATGGGAAGCCAGGAGGCAGGTAAGAATGCAGCCTAGTATATCAACAGGCAAACAGAAAGGTGATAGAATTACAAGTCCATCCCTCATTATGGCACAGAAAAGTAGATTTAACAGTGCCATACAGAACAAACACTTTTATGAGAGGTTTGGCGTTGGGTTAAGAAGTTGACCTACTCCAAACATGAACAAAACCAAGAGCAGCCACATGGAGACTGGTGAAAAGAGTAATTTCTCTTCACCTGTGTTGTCCTCTCTTCCAGGCAGGCATAGCCCAGCTCACAGAGCGGTCACCTCACCCTATCTACATTTCCTCATCTGAGGGGAAAGGAGAGTGCACGGCTTCCCCAGTGTTCTTCCTTTCAGTGCACTTCCCCTCAGTTTCTGTCACCCTTCACATGAAGAACTGAAGTTAGGTAGTATTCCATAGTGTGTGTGTGTGTGTGTGTGGGTGTGTGTGTGTGTATGTGTGTATACATATACATATATATATATATGTCATAATTTCTTTATCCAGTCAACAAAATGCGTGCAACCAGAAACCACTGTACTTAGTGAAGTAAGCCAATGGTTCCAAAAAGACAAATACTGTATGTTTTCCCTGCCCTGTGGTAACTAACAGAGTATCCAAAATTTAATACATAGGAATGAAATTGACACTTTAAGATGTGATGATTTTTTACAGCTCTCATCTCTACTGTTGAGGAACAGTGTCTTTTTCCTCATGCTATTGTTGAACTCTATACTTACTGTAGGATTCATCTTATGAGTATAAAGTAAACTGAAAATAGATTTTTGTAAAAATTAACAGTAGGAATAGGAGAGAGATAGAATGAAGAAGGGTGGGAGTGCAAATGGGAGAGAGGAAAGGGTGGGATAATCACTAAGTTCCTAAATTTGTATATGAATTGTATGAAATTCGTATACCTTAAATAAAATTTTAAAAAATAATCTTAAAAAAAAGTACTGATGTTAAGTTAAAAAGGGGGTGGAGCAGAATATCAGTTTGGTATAGCCAGCCCAGGTCAATGAGTTTGAGAGAAGGCACAAAAGGCTTCCCTTTCAGGAATGAGAGATGAGCAGAGCAGCCTTCCAGTGCTTGGCTATTTGGTGCATTGTGCAAGAAGTTGGTTTCTGTTTGGCCTTACTGGGGATGCGCACAGAACTATTATAGTTTGGTTGGGGAAAATTAACAATGAAAGAAAAGGGACAGATGACCTGCCATACCCAGCATGACACTGGAGACTAGGATAAGGGCAGAAGTCATATTTTCTCCATAAAAAAGAAGTAGAAAGAATGGGATATGTCACAATGTCCTACTCCACAATATAGCAAGTAGACCAAAAAGAGAGAATAGATCCTAGAAAATAAAACAAGCCAGTATATCCTTTTGCTTCAGAATCTGTACACACAGAGAAGGCACATACATAGAAAAGGTTAGAGAGCATCCCAGAACCTCTTACAAGGTTAATTGTTGAAAATTCTTTTCTTTCAAAGGCAGTCTGTAAAGACCAGGAGAGATTGTTTATTCAAAGATACAGAAACCAATGCAAGGAACATAAATAATCAGGGAAATGTTGTCATAAAATCAAAGAACAAAATGAATCTCTAGTAACCAGTACTAAGAAAGGGAGATCAGTGAATTTCCTGATAAAAGTTTGAAATAAACAATTTAAAGAAAATGACTTACAGGAGAAAACAGACTGCTAAATGAAATGAGGAAAATGATACATGAACAAAAGGAGAATGACAGCATAAGGAAAGAAGCAGAAGTTCTGGAGCTGAAGGGTGTAATAACTGAGCTGAAAAATGCCTTGAAGTAGTCAACAGCAGACCTGAGAAGCAGAAGAATCAGGCATCTCAAAGGCAGATGATTTGAAATCATCCAACAGAGGGATAAAAAGGAATTCAGAACATAGAAGCCCAATAAGTCTATAACACAACATCTTTGATCAAATAGTCAAAAGTCCATGATGAAAAAATTTGAAAGTGGTACAAGAAAAGTGATTATTACATAGTGAGAGGACTCATGAGACTGTCTCTGGATCTCTCAGCATAACTTTGAAGGTCAGGAAGGTGTGGGAGGATGTATTCAAACTGTTGAAAGAAAAAAGAAGCTATCAAACAGGAATACTGTGCTCAGCAAAACTTGTCTTAAAAATGAAGTGGTAGGGCCAGTGCTATGGCACAGTAGGTTAAGCTGTGGTCTGTAATGCCAGCATCCCATAGAGTTGCAGGTTTGAGTCCTGGCTGCTCCACTTGCAATCTGGCTTCCTGCTAAAATGCCTGGGAAAACATCCCTGAGCCCCTGCACACACAAGGGAGACCCAGGTGAACCTCCTGGCTCCTGTCTTTGGCCTGGCCCAGCCCCAGTTGCTGCAGCCATTTGAGGAGTGAAATAACAGGTGAACAGTCTCTCTCTTTCTGTGTGTGTGTTGTGTGTCTCTGTCTGTCTCTCTCCTTGAAACTCTGCCTTTCAAATAAAAAATATTTTAAAAAACAAAGAAATGATAAATGTTTTCCCAGACATTTAAATGCTGAGGGAGTCTATCACCACAATCCAAAGAGGGTTACTGAAGCTGGACAGAAGGACAGTGACACGAGAGTATAAAAGTGTGACACTTACTGGTAGAGGTAAACACGTAAGTAAACACAGAACACTACATGTTGTAAAAACAGTGTGTAAGTCACTTTTAATTCTAGTGTAAAAGTTAAAACACCAACATATTAAGAATAACCAATTATGAAGAATGATGTCAACAATTTAAAATGTTACTATGGAGGAAATAAAAGAATAAAGTTTGTTTTTATTACAACTGAAGTTAAACTGTTATCAGTTGTTAAATCTGATCTAAGATATTTTACATAAACCTCATGCAGATGACGGAGAAAATTCAAAAAAAAAAAAGAGAAACAAAAGTACATGACTGCCAAAAAATGAAAAATAATAATGAAAATAAAATGGCAAGAGAAGAAGACTAGGAACTATAAAAGCTTCAGGAAACTATTAATATAATTACAAAAGTAAATCCTTACCTATGGATTGTTACTTTACATGTGAATGGATTAAATATCCCAATCAAAAGATTCAGAATGATTGAGATTTAAAATAAAAGATTCGACTACATGCTGTCTATAAAAGATTCACTTTACATTTAAGGACAAATAGTGTAAGTGAACCAATGAAAACAAAAATTTATTGATAAAAAAAATAAATACCAAGAGAGATAAAGAATGCCTATAATTATATCAAGCAAAAAAAAAAAAAAAAAGCTTTAAGAGGGTCAGTGTGGAAGCCACCACCTCACAGCCAAATCCAACATGGGTGCTGGTTTGTGTCCAGAATTCTCCACTTCCAATCCAGCTTCCTGCTAATGGCCTAGGAAAGTAGCAGGAGGTAGCTCAAGTCTTGGTCCTCTGCTATCCATGTGGAAGTCCTGGAAGAATCTCCCATCTCTTGTCGTTGATCTGGCCCAGCCCCAGCCATTGCAAACATCTGGGGAGTGACAGTGTATGGAAGATTCTCTCTCTCTCTTTCTCTCTTTCTCTCTCTCTCTCTCTCCCCATACATCCCCCCTTCTCTGTAACTCTAACTACTAAATAAATGAATAAATAAATAAATCTTTTAAAAAAGACTTTAAGTAGAAACCTGTCATAAGACATAAACAAGGTCATTATTGATGATGAAAGTTTCAATTCACCAGGCAGTTATAACAATTATAAATATGTATATACTCAACATCAGAGCACCTACACTTATAAATCAAACATTGACAGTGCTGTTGGGAAAATAGATAGCAAAATAATTACAGGAGGAGACTTCAATATCCTACTTTCCATAATGGATAGAACATCCAGACAGAAAATCAATAAAGAACAACGCTACGAACTAAAGCAACCTTAGAGATGTATATAGAACCTGTTATCCAACAGCAGTAGGTCACACTCTTAGCAAGTGCACATGAAACATTATTTAGAATAAGTGACAGATGAGGTCAAAAAAGTAATTGTAACAAATTTAAGATTGATATCATTTGAAATATCTTTTCAAAAACAAAGGAGGAGGAGGAAGGGTGGGAGTGAGTGAGGGAGAGTAGATTGGGAAGTATCATTACGCTCTTGAAACTATATATATGAAACTTGTTCCCTTTACATACATAAAAAAACTATATAAAACAATAGCATAAGGGGGCCGGCGCCACGGCTCAATAGGCTAATCTTCCACCTGTGGTGGCACTCCGGGTTCTAGTCCCCGTCGGGGCGCTGGATTCTGTCCTGGTTGCCCCTCTTCCAGGCCAGCTTTCTGCTGTGGCCAGGGAGTGCAGTGGAGGATGGCCCAAGTGCTTGGGCCCTGCACCCCATGGGAGACCAGGAGAAGCACCTGGCTCCTGGCTTCGGATCAGCACGGTGCGCCGGCCACAGCGCGCCAGCCGCAGCGGCCATTGGAGGGTGAACCAACGGCAAAGGAAGACCTTTCTCTCTGTCTCTCCCTCTCACTGTCCACTCTGCCTGTCAAAAAAAAAAAATAGCACAAGGGAAGCTAGAAAACTCATAAATGTTGATATGTTAAAAAAAAAACTACTAAGCAATCATAAGTCAAAGAAGAAATCAAAAAGAAAGGAAAATTAGAAGATACCTCAAAAAAACCCACTACATATCAAAAATTATAGTATGCAGCAAAGACAGTACCAGGTGGAAAGTTTTATAGCAACACTTACACTAGAAAATATTTTTGTGTCAAATGGAAAGAAAGAGCAAAGTTAGTGTGAGAAAGAAATAAAAACAAATAGTTCAGTAAAAAATAAAATAGACAATACACAAATGATAGAAATGAATGAAACCAAGTTGTTTCCTTGAAAAGGTAAATAAAATTGATCAAATATAAAAAGCTAAACACGAAAAAAATAAAGAGAAAGGGGCACTTCCAAACTTATTTTATGAGGCTAGCAGTACCCTATATTTAAACCAGACAAGGACTTAAAAATTACAATAAAATTGCCTTACAATTTCCCAAATGAGCATGGATGTAAAAGAAAACTCTCCACAGACCAGACATAGAAGGAACTCACATCAACATAACACAAGCCACCTTTGAAAAGCCCATGGTTAACATTACACCCTAAGAGCAGAAAGAAGACAACAGCATCTACTGTCTCCACTTCTGTTCAACACTATGTCAGAATATCCCAGCCATAGCAAGTAGGCAAGAAGAGACGTTCTTGCTGGACAACAGGCCTAATGCTTAAGATGCAATGTCTCACAACGGAGTGCCCTGGCTTCTAACTTCTTGCTACTGTAGACTCTGAGAGTCAGTGGTAATGCTCAAGTGGTAATTGGATTCTTGCCTCCTAAGTGGGAGACCTCAATAGAGTGTCTGACTCAAACCTTCAGCCTTGGCCCTGCCCTAGCCATTGAGGACATGTGGGTAGGGAACCAGTGAATGGGAGTGTTCTCTCTCTCTCTCTCTCTCGCTCTCTCTCTCTCTCCTCCTTGTGTGTGTGTGTGTGACTCTCTCTTAAATAAATAATAATAAAATAAAAGGCATTCAAGGAAGGGTGTGTTTAAAATTATCCTTGTTTGCTGATGATATGATCCTATGAGTAGAAAATCCTGAAGACACCACTAAAAAACTGTTGGGTCTAATTTAAAAATTGGAAAAAGTTATAGGATATGAAATCAACATACAAAAATAAGTTGTGTTTCTATACATTAACAATGAATTATCTAAAGAGGAAATTCAGAGAAACATCCCACTATAATAACATCAGAAACAATAACATACTTAGAAATAAATTTAACCAAGAAAATAAAAGGTTTTTACATTGGAAACTATAAAACATTGATGAAAGTAGTTAAAGAAGGCATGTTTATGAATTGAAAGGCTTAATATTGTTAAAATATCCACATGATCCAAATAAGTTCAGATGTAGTGCACTGTATATTAAAATCTTAATAGTACATTATCTTTACATAAATAGAAAAACAACTTTTAAAATTCATACAAAACCATAAAATAATCAAAACAATACTGAGAAAAGACAAATATGAAAGAGTAAAACTTTTGTATTTCAAACTATATTTTGAAGCTATTCTTTTTAATATAGCATGGTACTAACATTTAAAAATAGAATTATAGATAAAATGATAGACCTGTAGAATAGAGTCCAGAAATAAACTCACACATATACAGTCAGCAGATTTTAACAAGAGTGCCAAAACTGTTCATTGAAGAAAGGACAGTGGCTTGAAAATACATTGCTGATAAAACCTAGCATCTACATGAAAAGTATAGTGAACTCTTCCCTTAAACCAGACACCAAAGTCAACCCAGAATGGATTAACTATTTAAACATAAATCCTGAAGCTTTAAAACTCTTAGAAGGGGCAGTGCTGTGGCGCAGCAGGTAAAGCCTGCATTGCCAATATCTCATAAGGACGCTGATATGAGTCCCAGCTGGTCCTTTTCTGATCTAGCTCTCTGCTGTGGCCTGGGGAAGCAGTAGAAGATGGCCCAAGTCCTTGGGCCCCTGCAAGCATGTGGGGGACCTGGAAGAAGCTCCTGGCTCCTGGCTTTGGATCGGTTTTCAATTGGCTCAGCTCTTTTCAATTGGCTCAGCTCTGGCCATTGTGGTCAACTGGGGAGTGAACCAGTAGATGGAAGATTCCTTTCTCTCTCTCTCTCTCTCTCTCTCTCTCTCTCTGCCTCTTCCTCTCTGTAACTCTGTCTTTCAAATAAATAAAATAAAAATTAAAAAAAAATACTCTTAGGATAAAACTTGTAAGAATGCTACATGACATTGATATAAACAATTATTTTTGAGTATGACAAAAAGTACAAATAACAGAAGCAAAACATAAACAAGTAGGACTACATGAAACTGAAAATCTGGTCTACTGGAGAGATTGGAAATGTATCTCTGTATAGTGGAATATATGAAGAACTCCCAAAGCTTGATAGGAAAAAAATAACATATTTTAAAATGAACAAAGGATCTGAACATATACAAATAATCAATAGTTTCTGAGATCAGATGAGATTGGGCACATACAGGGTGGCATGGCCATAGAAAATAGTTGTATGAAAAGGTGCTCAACATCACTATTCATCAGGGAAAATCAAATCATAATCACAATAAGATATCACTTCACAAATGTCAGAATGTCTATTTCAAAAAAAGAAAAGATAATTGTTTGGGAGGAGTTGGAGGAATCAGAACCCTGTGCACTCTTAATGGAAATATAAAATGGCTTACCTCCTACAGAAAACATGATCCAGCAATCCTGTGTCTGGATGGAATCATACTCAAAAGAATTTAAATTAGTATCTCCACCAGCCTTGCCATGTTCATTTCAAAGTTATTCACAATAGTCAGCATATGGACACAACCTAAATGTTCATTGACAATGAATCATAAAGAAAACGTGGCATATTCATAAATTCCATCTTATTAAAGAATGAATCACTGGCCATATGTGAAAACATAAGTTAGCCTGGAAGAAGACAATCTGGAAAGTGATGCAGAGCAGTTATAGATAAACACTCCAGGATTCCACTTATTGGAAGTGTCTGAAAGTATCAACTTGCTATAAATAGAGAGTAGAATGGTGGTCACCAAGCCTCAGGGTTTGGGCAAACAGGGAATCACTGTTAAATGGAAATAGTTTCTATTAAACAAGGTGAAGAAATTCTAATGATCAACAATGCAATATGGTGCCTATAGCCATCCATTGTATATTATCTTTAGCAACACTTATAAAGTGGTGTTGAAGATGTATCTCATGTACTCTTAACTACAACTTAAAAGAATTTATATATATATATCTCCAAATATTATAATATTTCTATAGGCTTTTAATTATATTTTGATTAACTGAAAAAAACTTAATTTATGTACACTTTTTAAAAGATTTATTTATGTATGTACACTTTTTTTTAAAGATTTATTTATTTAAAAGTGAGAGTTACACAGAGAGAGGAGAGGCAGAGAGAGAGAGGTCTTCCTTCTGATGATTCACTCCCCAGTTGGCCGCGAAGGCTGGAGCTGCGCCTATCCGAAGCCAGGAGCTTCTTTTAGGCCTCCCACACAGGTGCAGGGACCCAAGGACTTGAACCATCTTCAACTGCTTTCCCAGGCCATAGCAGAGAGCTAGATTGGAAGAGGAGCAGCCGGGACTAGAACTGGCGCCCATATGAGACGCTGGCGCTTCAGGCCAGGGTGTTAACCCGCTGCACCACAGCGCCGTCCCCAGTAGTGTATATACACTTAATATTACTTTTGTAAAATAATTTTTCTTTAAGTGGGCATTATCATATGAATTATCTTGCTATAACTATCTTTGTGGATAATGGATTACCAGAAAAGTTCACCAAGAGTGTAATGTCATGGCACAGTATGTTAAGCTACCACCTGTGACAGCTGCATCCCACATTGGAGTTCTGGCTCAAGTCCTGGCTGCTCTGCTTCTGATCCAGCTTCTTGCTAATGCTCCTGGGGAGGTGGCAGATGTTTACCCAAGTAATTGGGTCTCTGCCGCCCCTGTGGAAGACCTGGGCTCCTGGCTAAGACCTGACTTACACCTGGCTATAACATAAATAGATCTTTTTGGTGGAGTCAGTGTTGTAGAGTAGCAGGTTAGGTCACTGCCTGCAGCCCCAGCATCACCTATGGGCGCTGGTTTGAGTCCCAGCTGCTCCATTTCTGATCCAGTTTTCTGCTTCTGCACCTGAGAAAGCCAGGCTGTTTGGGCTCCTGCCACCCACATGGGAGATCCGGAAGAAGCTCCTGGCCCCTGGTTCTGTGTGCCCAGCCTTGGTCTCTGAAGCCATTTTGGGATTGAAGCAGAGGATGGAAGATCTCTCTGTCTCTGCCTCTATCTCTGTAATTCTGCCTTTCGAATAAATAAATAAATCTTTAATAAAAAGAAATGGAAAATTTCTTTATGTGCGGTTTGATATCCTACTACGTTAGAAGTGAAGTAGTTGCGTAAGTTGCTGGGTTTGGAAGTCTGAAATTAAGAGGAAAGCCATATGCTGCAGTAAATACATGGAAATCCAGCATTTGGTCTGTATTTGAAGCCTTGAAACTGAGTAAATTTACCTAGGAAGTGATTCAAACTGGAGAAACTGTTGGAGAGCAAGTCCTCATATCTCCAATATATATATATATATATATATATATATATATATATATATATATATATATAAAGGATTAGGAGAGACAGAGAGGCAGAGAGGAAACATTCCAGCCGCAAGGAAAGGATTGTATCAGCAGAGAGTGGCATCTCGAAGCCAAATGTGAAAGAGAAGATTCAGGAAGAAGTGCCTAATGAATGTAAAGACCATTGAGATAACAACAAGCAGCGTTATAAATGTTCTTGGAGGGAATAATGAGATGATGTATGTAAATCACTAACCTCATTTCTTTAGTACGTTTATAAATTCTACTTCTTGAGACTGGTATCATTCTGTTCTGAAAGTTCATTCATATCCTGTGATTGATCCTAGTGACATTCAGTTGAACAGGATTCACAGAACTCAGGGACAGGTGGAAGAGATATCTCACAAGCCATCTGCAAATGTTAAAAGTGCTTTGTAGAAAAATAGGGATTATCCATGTGATGCTAGATAGGGGCAGGTAATGAGTAAATACACAAAAGATAAAGGGGGGGAGGAATATTTTAATATCTAAATTGATTGTTAAAATTAAAGGAAAGGAGAATACGTAGTGATGAGAGCAGAGGGAGCTAAGATGT
The DNA here is from genome assembly GCA_949820135.1 of Sylvilagus floridanus. Lineage (NCBI taxonomy): Eukaryota > Metazoa > Chordata > Mammalia > Lagomorpha > Leporidae > Sylvilagus > Sylvilagus floridanus. Next base: position 22,216,142 of record OX463229.1, read on the forward strand.
TCGGCATTTAATAGACTTTATGTGCCATTATAAAAAGCTTCTAAATTTATCGTGAATGCATGAGAGGAACAATGAAGAATTGTAAGCAAGACAGAAAGGGAATTTTTCCCAGTTAGTTAAGAAATCACTCTAGCACTGATGGACATTGTGTGCAATAGTTCAGTTGCCCCTGGGGATGCCAACGTATCTTATCAGGTTGCCTGAGATCAAGTTCTGGCTTTGCTTCCAACGGAACTTCCTACTTGTGCAGACCCTGCGAGGCAGCAGCTGACAGTTTAAATATTGGGATCCCTTCTGCCCATCTGGCAGACCTGGACTGAGTTCTAGGCTACTGGCTTCAATCTGGCAACACAGAGCTCTTTCAGGCCTTTGGGGATTGAACCAGTAGATAGAAGATATCGCTCTGTCTCTCTCCATCTCTCTCTGGTTCCATCTTTATTTCTCTTCCTTTTCAAATAAAGTAAATAAATACAATTTAAAAAGGAAACCACATGAAAAATGGAATTTTTTTAAATTTATTTTTTATTTTTTATTTTTGACAGGCAGAGTGGACAGTGAGAGAGAGAGACAGAGAGAAAGGTCTTCCTTTGCCGTTGGTTCACCCTCCAATGGCTTCCGCGGACAGCGCGCTGCGGCCGGCAGTTAACTAAGATTCATTACAATAACCAAAACAAAAATATTTAGTAAGAAGAATTGGAAAATATTAAAAGGTGAAATCAGATGTAAATTAAATAAGAGTACAGATCCAGAGTCTTTCAGATAACCTCCAAATTTGTTAATGGAACCTGTTTTTCTCACCAATAGAAAAATATATTAGAAAAAAAACAATAGACTTAAAAATCAGTAGATGAATTTTATTTTTGGTCAATGGATTTTATCAAGGTGTGGAGAATTCAGAGGATACTATTCGGAGCAGAAGGTGCAAGTATAGGAAAGAGAGATAACTTTCACTGCAGAAATAGAAGGTGGCTATGACAAATTAGTGATGGAAAGTTTAAAAAAAAAACAACAAACTTCTCTAGTACACATAGGGTGAGAATAGAATAATGCCAGGCGTGGAAATTGTCATTAAAGTTTTATAAAACAGGTCATCCCACATTGATTTGCATATTGTTTGTTGGTTGGTCCAGCATTATTCTGGAGTTTCAGTTTCTTTAAGGGTTTAAAGTATTCTTATTTTTAAAAGATTATTTATTCATTTATTTGTCAGAATTCCAGAGAGAAGGAGAGACTGAAAGAAATGGAGAAACAAAGAGAGAGATCTTCTATCTGCTTGTTCACTCCCCACATGGCCACAATAGGTGGCACTGGGCCAGGTGGTCTCCCACTTGGATGTAGGGGCCCAAGCACTTGGGTCATCTGCTGCTGCTTTCCCAGGTATAATTAGCAGGGAGGTGGGTCAGAAGCGGAGCAGCCAGGAATGAAACTTGCACTCATATGGGATGTTGGTGCTGCAGAGGGCAACCTAACCTGCTACCCCACAGTGCTGACCCCCTACATAATGCTTGACTTGTAATGAAATATTGTAGGTAACTTAGAAAAAAAATACACAATAAAAGTAGACACACAGGATGTCTTTGCTGTAGGAATAGTTGTCTAGGCCTGAAGAATTCAGTAACAGATAAGGCAAATGTGGTTTTTTTTAACATAATAGTTAAAATTATATTGATAGATTCACTTTTGAAAATGGAAATATGTAGGAAGGCTTAGAAGGATGTTGGACTGTGAAAAAAGTAGATAGAATTTTTGGCAATCTCTCTCTGTTTCTTTCTCTTTCTCTGTTTCTCTCTCTCCCCCTCTCTTAATCATTTCAAACCAATCAGAATATTAGTTCATGCAGACAGAACACGGCATGCCATCAAGGCAGCCAACAGGACTCATTTTTCCAGAATTAGGACAGTAATGTAAAGAAAAGATACAACAGTCCCACAAACCTGGGTCAGTTACCAGTTGGGCCACATTCTGTGTTCTACGTGGTTATTGAGGTTCAGGCTGACTTCACTTCCTTTTCATCTTTATATCTTGACCATTTCTTAGCTCCAGGACTCAACAGATTTATGAGCCACTGACACCCTTCTAATAGGTCCCCTTTGCTTAGTAGACTGTGCTGTCACTTCTTGAACCATTGCCTTGTCACCCATTTCTATGCATTTAGATTATGTGAGTTTTTGTAAATTTAAAACAATGTGTAATCTAATATTCAAATAAAGTTGGAAATAGGATGTATTCTGAAAATTCATGTTCTCTAATATTCCTTTCCGTTCTATATGCTTCAACGAGAAAAACACAAGAACACTCCTTTCTGCAATATAAATACAGTTTCTTTTATTTGGTTTTTACTGTTCCAGAAGATGGACAGATAAGAAAATAAATGGGACATCCTTACTACCTAACAGTGAAGAGGCTGTTGCTCCAGACATGCCTCGCACTGCTACTGCTGCTTAGCTGCTCTCTAGGAAGCCCTTGCATAGCGAAGATTCTGATTGCTCTGGGGCAGCAGACTTTGCTTGTTATTTACAAAAGTCTCAGGAAGTTTACCATGGAGTTCTCTGCAGATACCATACAGACAGTGTATCCAAATCCAAATGGTTTTCTAGAACTTTTCCGAATCTTTGCTTTTTCACAGGGCTTTCTTTTTCACCTGCTTTCGAAAGCCAAGATGAAATACAAAGGGATTAAATGGTATTTCCGTTGCTGTCATTCTTAGCAGTTGACTTGACTGCTTCGAGGAGACAAGTTTGTTGTTCAGTTTTCTTATGGGTCTCAGATTTTAAAACTCCAAAGATACACTGCATGATTTTTAGAGAAAACTACTTTCTTTGCTTGGGTGCCTAAAACAGCAATTCCACCTTCTCCCCTCTTTTCTTTGAGCTTAAAATTTTTTCTGGCCGGTGCCGCAGCTCAATAAGCTAATCTTCCACCTAGTGGCGCCTTTACACCGGGTTCTAGTCCCAGTCAGGGTGCCGGATTCTGTCCCGGTTGCCCCTCTTCCAGTCCAGCCCTCTGCTGTGGCCAGGGAGTGCAGTGGAGGATGGCCCAAGTGCTTGGGCCCTGCACCCCATGGGAGACCAGGAGAAGCACCTGGCTCCTGCCTTTGGATCAACGCGGTGTGCCGGCTGAAGCGCGCCAGGGGAAAAAAAAAATTTTTTTCTTATGGAAGTGATTGTGCTGTTTGTACCTGAAGCAGTATTTTCCATAATGGAGTGAAATGATTATTTTTATGCTGTTACACAATATACTATTATACCTGTTAGAAAATCATTTTCTTAATAATGTGAATATTCCATAGTGCATTGGAGGTCAAATCCAAAATGAATACTCTTACATATGTATTTACTTGGAAAAGGCAATTCCTTGTACATGGAAAAGAACTATTATGTGTCCTGTTTGCTGGGATAATATGTTCTTCTTTCCAGCATTCTGGACAATGTTAACAGATCTCTGAGAAACATGCAGCTATCTGTGAAAGTCAGTTTTAAGTGACACCTGTTTGATCGTTAATCAGCCATAAATTTTAAATGTGTTCCAGGTTTTATTATATTTTCACTCAAAATTATTTTGTTCTAACAAAGGAATAATTTAACAAGCCATTAACTATTATCTCTGAAAGACCAGTCTTTAAATGCTAGTTTCTGACAACCATGTAAATGTTACATCATCCGAGGTCCTGTTTAAATCAGGGGGACCAGCTGCCACAACAACGGAACTCTGAGACCACAGGGGCTCAGCTTCTCTCTTGAGATGAGGTCTATAGGGGCTGACAGGTCATCCTGCTGCTTGCAATTGTTGTTACCTATGGCCATGGCCTTGAAATCAGGGCTACAGTGGAAGAGATGCACCAGGCTCTTGATTGACCGGCATCCCTGCTGCTGATGCTTCCCTGGCTGGGAGTTCTAAGAGGGTTCTAACCCAACTCTAAAGTTTGCTGGGGAACACTGAGACAGGGAGTTCCTGTATTTTTTGCTGAGAAGACCGATATCAAACCTCTTTCTCCACCTAAGCCATATCTGGTTTGAATATTATTCGTCAAGAAGGGAACAGTCCTTACCTCTGTAAATTCAACTAATGGGGGGTGGGGAGGAGAGAAGCCAAAACATGATGGATCTCGTAGTTACAGAAGAGGAAATGCACTTGGGAGGTTCAACCCTGACTTAGCCACACTTAGACTACTAAGTATAAATCTGGACTTAAACTAAGGTCTTCCCACTTAGGTGTTCCATCCCCATGTGTAGTATGTGTCTCCTACCCAGAAAAGTAGAGAATGCTACAGTGAGACTTGCACTGCACACAGCTTCAAATATTTTTAGGCATTTGAATTATTGATTTTTTAACTTCTTGTTGATTATCCTTACTACAAATCATATGATTTCTCCAAACACTTAAAGGTCAATTTTATTTTAATCAATTATTAATAAAATGCCTTATTGTAAATAGCATCCTGTAGGATTAAATAAATCACACATATGACAAAAGTAATGAGAAATCAAAAATGTTTTTTTATTTCTCGGGCTAAAAATATGCTTAAAAGTAGTTTTCTATTTAGATAAATTATTTGAGAACCACGTTTTTGACACGGTGGTTAAGACACTGCCTGAAAAGCCCTCATGTGTTACCAGAGTGTCTGGGTTTGAGTCTCAGCTCCACTCCCATTACCAGCTTCCTGCACACTCGAGAGGCAAAAGGTGTTGGCTCCAGTGATGGCTTCCCTGCTGTCTATGCGAGAGACCTGGAGACCTGGATGCAGTTCCAGCTCCTGGCCCAATCCCAGTTGCTTCCAGCATTTGGGCTGTGAACCAGTTAATGGGAGATCTCTCTGTGTCTATGTGTGTGTCTCTCACTGTCTCTTTGTCCTCTTCACCTGTAAAACTAACCAGGAATTCTAAACCATCCATGTCATTTACATTATCATTGAATTCTTTTTTCATTTTAACCTTATGGAGAATTCTGAGTCTTGAACAACATAAATGAAAAATCACACATACAAAAACAAAACATTTAAAGCAAAAAATCCCAAGTATTATTTACCCAAGGTGTTGCTTAACATGGCCAGGGAAGATAATTCTAAGCTAAGTACAAGTAGGTTGCTGCACATCAATGTGTAAACCAGAACATTCAGCACTCATTCTTCTTGTTCAAACCTCCTCAACCCCAGGTTTCAGGAAAACATCCATATTAAACAAGAGTGGTGCTCTGTTCAGAGCGCAGAATGAAGCTGCAGCCAATTTCAGTCCAAAATCACATGTTGAATATTTTCTTCCAGTCATATGGGAAATTTTTATTTAATTTTATAACATTTTCTTGAAGTAATCTTCACATGTGTTTTAATAAATGTAAACATTAACTGTGGCTATTATCCTGGTTTTATTTTAAAAGAATTATATTTACTATACCTACAAATAGTTCACATGAACCAAGAAACCTAATATTTATATTTTACAATAAATATTATGAATATCTCTCTCAGGGAAAGAAACTGTTTAGATAATCTGCTTTTCACATACAAAATCTTGCTTCTAAATCTTAGAAACTATAGTTTTCTATTTTAACTTTTTCATATTAGACAGTTGTAAAATAGTGCCTTATAGCCATACTTAAGATTTTTTTTTTTTGCAAAGGGGGAAAAATCATGGAAGCTGTATAAATAAGTAATGATTGCCCAAGATCAGAGGAATTTTACATAAGACCAAAGCAATTTTATCTGGTGCTTTGATACAAGTTTGTAAATAATTCAACACAATGATAATAACGGTACCTTGAGAATTCCCAAGAACTGATTTACGCTCCAAGGTATTAGAAGATGATTAGATATTGAATAGTTTTAAGTCACGAATTAATTTTTGGGCCCTTTCAAGAAGTGGGGTGAAGTGTATTCTTTTAAACATTTGCTGCCAGTTAGTGTAAATACAAAAAATGCTCACGGCCTGGTCCTCTGTGTGCTAGAATACTCAGCCAACGGCAGAGCAATGTGCTATTTCCCTAAGAGTCAGGAATTCAAAATCAGCAGTTTTGTTTAAAAAAAACTACATCACATATCTTCATCATCTAATTTTTCCTCTTCTCTATCCTTACACGTGCAGATGTGATCCAAAAAGCCCTGGCTTTCAGACTCTCACCAACCAGAGCATCATTTTGGCCTCCCTTCTCACTACTTTCTCCTAGGCAGGTTAATTTCTTTCCCAGGAGTTTAGATTTCATCATGCGTGAAATGTGGAAACTGGGCTCTGTGATCTCAAGGAACTCCTCTGGTCTGAAAAGCTCTGAGCATGTTTTTCTAGAAGGCAATTCTGGAAGAGAAGGCCCCTCACTACCCAGGTTCTGCCCCCTTGTCCAGCCAGGCTTGGAGGTCCTCAGAGCTGGGCAGAGCCCAGGCTCATTGGAAACAAGTTGTTGACTCTGGTCTTTTCTGTTGTACACACAGGAATCCTCCCCCAACTCACTCTCTTGCACCTGCGGCACCTGGTTCCCTCTGGAAACCCCTAGCTGCAGTCCCAGAGTGTTCTCCACTTCCTTTCATAAGCCATCATCTTCACTGATATGCCTCTCATTCAGCCAGTCCTCCTAAACGTTAATATGCTTTTAAACATCCATGCCTCCACACCAACTACGATTTCTCCAAAGATAAAATCATGTACTTTCTAAGATTCATGTACGTATTTATTTATGTGAAAGGCTGAGGGGCAGAGAGAGGGAGAGACATCTTCCATCTTCTTGTTCACTCCCCAAATGGCCACAATGGCCAGGGCTGGACCAGGGACAAACCAGGAACCGGGAGCTTCATCCTTGTCTCCCACAAGGCAGGCAGAGACCCAAGTACTTGGGCCGTCTTCTGCCTTTCCATGTGTATTAGCAAGGAGCTGGATCAGAAGGAGAGTAGGCAGTGCTTGAACCAGCTCCATTGTTATATGCCACAGTCGCAGGTGGCGGCTTAACACCAGCCCCTCCTATTTTGTCCTTGTACCGCCACTAGCAACGTGTTTTACACTGAGAATACCCAATAAGGACCTGGTGAATGAAAGGCAATTATGGAGTTAATAGGTAAGAATATAGTAGTGAAAGCAAGACTAGGAGATATTAGATTGCTATTATGGTACCAGTTCTATGATTGTTAATTTTATATCCTTGTATATATCACTTCAACTTACAGAGTCTCTTTGTTCAAGTATTGGTAGGAAGGCAAATGTTGTCTGTTTCACTGAATTGATTTTATGATCATATAGCATAATGCAAATTGAATTACATGAGTATATATGTCATTAATTAAAATTCTGTATAGGCTGGCGCTGTAGCACAGTAGGTTAATCCTCTACCTGCAGTGTAGGCATCCCATATGGGTGTCAGTTTGAGTCCTGGCTGCTCCATTTCCAATCCAGCTCTATGCTATGGCCTAAGAAAGCAATAGAAGATGGCCCAAGTCCTTGTCCCTTGCACCCATGTGGGAGACCTGGAAGAAGCTCTTGGCTCCTGGCTTTGGATCTGCGTAGCTCTGGCCGTTGCGGCCATTTGCGGAGTGAACCAGAGGAAGGAAGACTTTTCTTTCTGTCTCTCCCTCTTACTGTTTGCACTCTACTTCTCAAATAAATAAATAAAATCTTTAAAAAATTCTATATAAAAACATCACATTTTATACTAATATATATAATTTTTCAATAAATATGCATTCTGGGGGCCAGCACTGTGGTGCAGCAGGTTGTTGTCTTCAACCCAGGCATTCCCATACAATGGGCTGCTTTGCGTCCTGGCAGCTACATTTCCAGTCCAGCTCCATGCTAATGTGCTTGGGAAAGCAGCAGAACATGGCCCAAGTGCTGGGGCCCCTGCCACAGAAGTAGGGGACTTAGATGGAGTTCTAGGCTCCTGTCTTAGAACTGGCCCAACCCTCGCCATTACAGTCATTTAGAGAGTGAACCAGCAATGTGGAAGACCTCCTTCTCTCTGTCTCTTCCTCTGTATGTCACTCTGCCTTTAAAATAAATAAAAATACATTTTTGTAAAAAAAACATATTTTTTATGGGACAGGTGTCTGGTTCAGCAGGGATGTTGCTGCTTGAGACACGTGTATCCCATACTGGAGTGCCTAGTTCAAGCCCTGGTTCCTCCACTTCTGATCCTGCTTCCTGCTAATGCACATCTTGGGGGTAGCAGTTGAAGGCTCAAATATTTGGGTTCCTACCACCCATATGTGAGACCCTGACTGAGTTTCAGACACCTACATTTGTCCTGGCCAAGCCCTGGCTGCTGTGGGTATTTGAGGAGTAAATCAGTAAATGGAAGCTCTCTCTGTCACATTTTCTCTCTCTCTCTCTCTCTCTCTCTCTCTCTGGATTTCAAATAAAATGAAAATAAATAATAAATACATAAATAAAATGTTCCACAAATATAGATGTAGGACTATTTTAAAACTGTGAGGAGACATGCACTTATCAAGGACTACTCTGTGATATTGACTGCTACAATCCAATTTAATATTGAGAATTCCTTGCTCCTGAGTTATCAGTTTAAATTTTTTTCCCCCAGAGCCATCAAAAACTCTTTCTAAATATGTAGGTGAGAAAATCAGATTCTAAGTCCCAGCTAACAAGGAGGCAATAGTGACTGAAAAGCGACAATATTTCCCAAATATGCAAATACTCTCTATTTTGTAGTCTCCAACTGAGCCAGTTAGAATTGTTCTGTTGTTTACTACAAAAGAAAAAAAAATATTGTGCAAGACATGAAAATGAGCTTTAGTAACACCTGAGTTGCATTGCTAACCAGTCCCTTGCCGCTGACTTTCAGCTTATTCTTTTTTCTAAACTTGAGTTTAGCTTATTCTTTATTTAAACTTTCTTTTCGATATTTAATTCCAAAAATGCATTCTGTATGACAAAGTCTCACTTTTCTCCTTCTTTTTATAAAAGGAGTCAAAGGGTAGAAAAACTTGAACTTGCTTTGTTCTATTGTTTCGCATTGGATAATGAAAGATGGCCAACTCCATCATGGATCGTCCTGTTAACGGCAAGAGGTACACAACTGATTTCTCAGGAGGTCCAGGCAGCAGACCTCTGTGGCTTAGGGGGCAAGACTGGCTGCAGTAACTAATCATGCATTGTGTTTGCAATTAAAACAACACTGCTAAAACTCCCACCGGTGTGAGCTTCTCAGTGTTCAATTCCAAGCTACATGTGAGTGGTGCTTTCTATAGAGGTTAATTGCAAGTGTAGATTTCAGAATAAAATTAAAGCTGTGACTAGTGATAGAATGAAACTGACCAGTTAAGGACATGACTTTTGTCCTCAGTTAAAAATTTTCAAAGTAATACTAATATCCCCAACAACTAGGCAGCTACATAAATTCACATTTTTCTGAAGAAAAAGATGCACGGTATTATGTAAACTTTAAAAATACTTCATGGGTGTGGTCATTTTATATTTGATGAGAAAAACCATTCTCTTCATGCTATTTAAGAAGGATGTAAAAAAAAAAAAAACCTTAAAAGTTCCTTTAAAGTTAGGAAATATACTTATGTGTGTGTACAAGTAATGATATGCAGATTAGTAACTGTGTGTGTAAACTTATAGTCCCAGGAACAGATACTGCCATCAGTGTGCATCCAGATACCCTCTGCTGTATGAAGGCATCACTCTAGAAATAGAGTTACGTCCACCATCCGTCTCTTCCTCCATGCTACTGACGGCCAGAAATCATCTGAGTTTCCAGCTCTGCTTCCTCAATCCCCTGGGGCCTTCCAGTGCCACTGCAGTGGCCCATGCCCACCCCCATCTAGAAAGTTCTTTCTGGGGCCAGTGCTGTGGCATAGTGGGTAAAGCTGCCACCTGCAGTGCTGGCATCCCATATGGGTGCCAGTTCCAATCCCCACTGTTCACTTCTGATCCAGTTCTCTGTTGTGGCCTGGGAAAGCAGTAGAAGATGGCCCAAGTCCTTGGTTCCTGGCTTTGGATCAGCGCAGCTCCGGCTATTGCACTCACTTGGGGAGTGAACCAGCAGATAGAGGACACCGTGCTCACTCGCTCTCTCTCTCTCTTTCTCTCTCTTCCTGCCTCTGTCTCTCTGTAACTCTGCCTTTTAAATAAATAAATCATTTTTTAAAAGATTGATTTATTTATTCAAAAGTCAGAGCTACACACACACACACACATACAGAGAGAGAGAGAGAGAGAGAGAGCGCTTCCATCGCTGGTTCATTCCCCAATTGGCTGCAATGGCCGGAGCTGCACTGATCCGAAGCCAGGAGCTGGGAAATTCTTCCAGGTCTCCCACGTGGGTGCAGGGGCCCAAGGACTTGAGCCATCTACCATTGCTTTCCCAGGCCATTGCAGAGAGCTGGATTGAAAGTGGAGCAGCCGGGACTCAAACCGGTGCCCATATGGGATGCCGGCACTGCAGATGGTGACTTTACCAGCTACGCCACAGCGAAGGGCCCCTACTTGAAAACTTTTACAGGTGATGCAGATTTTCTAAGTGCATAGACTCAGATCCTCAAAAGTACTACCTGGCTGTCCTATTACATCAGAAATGTTACGTCTGGAAAAAAATCAGGTTCTGATTCCTATTTCACTGAATTGTTACATGATATAAATTATAAGCATATACTACTTCAACTTTTCACCATGTCCTAGCATTTCTGTTCAAGATCTGAGAAAGCTCCAGGTGCTTTATAATTTATCTGAGGAGGATGAGATATTCTCATTTAATAAACAAATATTTTAACACAGGGCACTGTGTGTCCTAAGCTATTAAATAAGGAACAAGCAAGATACAATGGAACAATGAATTTTTTACAAATCCAATGAATGAAGTAATAACTTTAACCTTGAACTCAGCATGTACTTCAGCAGATTTTTTGCCTTTTTACTTAGGAATTGCTTTAAAGTTAAGCCTAACTCCTCACTTTGAGAGGAAAATGGCCTATTATAAGAAAAACAATGAAAGATACTTCACACATGCTTTCAAAGACCTTGTTTTTCCCAGAAAGTGTGTGTATCCAGGCGGGTGTTGTGGTGCAGAGATGTTGGCATCCCACATGGACACTGGTTCGAGTCCTGGCTGCTCAGTTTCCAATGCAGCTCCTTGCAAATGCAACTGGGAAAGCAGCAGAAGATGGCCCCCAGGGCCTGGAACCTTGCCATACGCGTGGGAGACCTGGGTAAAGTTCCAGGCTTATGGCTTCAGCCTGGACCCCAGCCCTGGTCATTGCAACCATTTGTAGGGATGTGGATGGAAGATTCTCTCTCTTCCTCTCTCTCTCTCTCCCTCTCTCTTCCTCCCCCCCACCCCCCGCAACACTCCCTCTGTCTCTGTAACTCTTTCAAATACATAAAAATGAATGTTTTTTTACAAAGCATGTGTAATGTATCAGTAGCATGAGTAGCTAAGGATATGTATCACACATTCATTTCAATTATATAAAGTGCATGAACAGGGGTCCATCAGGCTTCAGCTGTACATGGGGTGAGGACAGTGGGCCCCTCTTCCTCTCCCTTGGCACTTCTCTCCATGATAAGCAAGTTCTCTTGCTCAGTCATCCAGTTTGTCTCCTGACCCCCATCTCTCCAGGGGAGGACGCATGACTTACTGGGATTGGCTATTGTGGAAGAGAAACAGGCAAGATGGGCCCAGCTTTCCTCTCTTGGTTCTTTGCAAGGAGGGCACACATGAGCCCTGCTTCTCTATGTCATCCCTTCGAGAAGCGAGTGGCTCATCTTTCTAGCACTGTGGTTTGGTATTGGGAAGCTCAGTTGCCTGCAGATGTAAACCACATGTCCCAGGGTCTTGTGTTTTCTCGCATTTGTCTTCCACATTTACATGCCCCCCCTCCCACCCCAGGTAGCTCAGATTCAGACAAGGAGCCAAGTATTAAGAATCTGACTTCCAATAGCACTTTCATCGTGACTAGAAAAAAATTTCAATTTTTACCCAAGATGACTTTTCATCCTATAACTGACAGCTGTGTGCTTGACCTCCCTGGAGATGTCACACATGAGCTCCTGCCCCAGCATTGTTACATGAAATGAGTACAGGCATTCCGGCCACATAGTGTGAAAGGTCATACACACGTAATGACTTTGGCTAAGAAACGAGCTTGCAAAGAGTGCTTGGTGGCACTCGAAAGCCAGAGATGAACACACTAGAGAGGAGCACTAAGTTAGCACTAAGTTAGGAGCACTAGGTTAGGATGGAGAGGGGGTGGTGCTGGCATAAATGCTGCCATGGACCCTGCAGGGCTCACGTGACCTCTCTCGACCTCAGTGAGATCCAACACAACTTTAAATATTGACATACATTTGTTAAAATATATTGAGTAAAACATGTATATGTATTCATAGATCCAATAAAACATTCCTCACCTTTTTCAAATCTATGAAGTATAACATTATACATATATTACTTGCATGTATGTATCTATATCCATAGATATGCACTTGCATATACACATATTAGTCCTGTAGGCTGTAAAGTTGTGTAAGCTTATGTCAAATTAAAATTTTAAAAATTTGGTCTTACTAAAAATTAATTTTTAATTATAGAAAAATTATAAGATCACCCACTACATATGTATATGACCATTTATCATTCATACTCTTGAAATTTTGGTGTTCATCCAGATTTCTCTCACTTTCTTCACTCTATGCATTGCATAATTAATAATTATTATACTTATACCATAAGTGTCATTACTGAATTAGAACAGTTATAATTATTTTAAAACTGTCTTAAATAGATTTGTTTAAATTGTCTTTTATATATTACAATTTAAATTGTCCTCTATTATTCCAAAAATATAGTCTTAAAATTCAGAGTGCCAAAAAAGGGCCCTAAACATGACAGGGCAGAACGGAAAGGAGGAGGAAGTAGATGTTTATCTTACATTGTATTCTTGGTTCCATCACAAGTAAAATTTGTGACATTTGGCATATCTGAATTTCATTTAATCTCGAGTTTCCTCTTGTATAAATATGACAACCATCAGGACTGCGCAAACTAATCCTTTGTGTGCCTTGAAAAATAACTGAGACCACACTTGCTCTGCTTTGTCAATTCCAAGCAGTCCATCGCTGTTCCTGGTTTGAATACTGGGGATGCAACATCCCTCAGAGAGGAAGGCCAGCGGCAGGTGTTGGCTTCAGTCATCCACTGCTCCATGGCAGAACGTAGTTTGCTAAGAAGGCAGAGTCTTCTCTTCTGGGATGTTTCTCTAAAGCATGGAACCCAGGTAGGCACTCTAGACTGCTGGGCTCAGAGCTCTCTCCTTGTAATTACTTCCACATTCCAGGTAGCTCAGAGAAAACCCAAGCCAAAATGGATCGCTAGAGACCGCATGGACAATTATGCACTATGGTACATTTTTCTCAATTTAATCAGAATTCTACAGATTGCACTCTAAAAATAAAAATCTTATTTTTCAATCAGAGCTCCTGGTTATAAATATTTGCAAATTCTTTGATTAGAAGTAATTCTCTGTTCATAGAGAAACCTTAATCATGATCCAATTTATGAAAGGCCAGTGAAGTCAAGTTACAAGTCAGGGCTCTTTGTCTGGGATGTTTCAGATAAATTCGGCTTATTCTCTAATCTTAAATTTTCATTTGCATTTAGAACTAAAAAAAATTAAAAATGGAAACTTTTAATAATAATCTTTATTGATTGCCATAGGATATTTTTTTTCCTTTGCAAATTTACAAGGAACATGTGGTTATGTAAATATTTTTTCTGGAAATGCATTTCAACATAATCCTACATGAGTTACAAGAGATTTGGATTGTCATGTAAACCTGTGGTGCAACCACAGATTTTAGAGATAAACATGATTTCTTAGGTGGTTATTTTCACTATGACATATTTTATATACATAAGTGGACAAATTCAAGTCATTTCCAGGAATCTATAAAGAATTATCCTGTGATATGTTTTAAAGTTTTAAACTTAAGTTCATGATGTGTTTAATAGTTGGAATGGAGGATACAGGAGATTAATTACAGCACCAGACTCCAAATTCTTGAATGGTTATCTTTGAGAACTGAGTGCTAAAGCATGATTTTCCATACTCGAGTAAGTCTGCTTTTCACTTATTAATAGCAAGATCAATCAGTTTCCAAACAATTAATGATATGTCTTATTTAGATTGCAGGTTTATTAGATGGTTTGATTTTGTATTTCATGGATTATTAAGGCTTCACCTGGGGAAAATAAAGGTGCGAACTGCCAGTCAATCATTTGATATGAATATTATCTGTGTCAAGTCTTTATTGCTCAGTAGATAATCCTGTTGCTTTGTCTGATTTGGCTGTCTCCCTCATAATCCACACAAGTTCTTTCAAAGGCTACCTGCTCAGACAGTGGATATGGCCTCAGAATCGAGAATGACAGAGGCAAAGTTTAGTTAGAGCTATCCCCCCCTATACTGGAGAAAAACTGACATGAATGCAGACTGACGCTTTCATGCCTTCAGGATTCATTGGCCCAACAGACCTGCTCTTGGGGTCACGGAACTGCTCCAAGGAAGACACACTAAAATGTGCCGTTAGCACAGGGCTAGCTGCAAGTTAACCCTCCTTGACCAGTTGAGGCTTCCAAGGAATTGCTTCAAATAACCATGATGTCACATCCACGTTCCTCCCCATATTACCTCTTTGTGACTCATCTCCAAATGGACTGAGACCAACAGAATAGCCTTTCACGTCTGGGCAGGGTAAGAAGAACATGGCAGATCAGAAAGAGAGAAACACACAAAAAGGATTTTGTGGTTGTTGATTATTTTCTAACTCTGCCTCCCTTTCTGCCCCTGTCCAGGCCACACACCAGTGGCTGAGCTCAGGCAGGTAGCTGGGCTATGTTCAGGACCACATCAGGATAGAACCAGGTCCCAAAGACCATCTTTAGGCCACTGCCTGAAGCCCACACTCTTCTAAGAATCTGGTGAATGGCATGGATGTTGGGAGGCCTCTTGTTGGCTTTGCTGAGACACTGTTAGGGCCAAGGGAAATGAAGTTGATCTAAACATAACTGAATGAGGCTGAGGAGATGGCCCGGAGAGTGCTTTAGGGGATGTAAGCTCCCGGACACATTAGCAGGGAGCTGAATCAGAAGTTCAGTAGTCAGGACCCAGTAAGTGCCCATATGGGATGCACGTATTGCACGTCACAGCTTTACCCACCATGCCACCATGCCAAAAGATTTTACTTTAAGGGTATAAAGGAAGATGATAAGTATAAGAAGTCCTTGCAGGCTGGCCCTATAACCGAAGTCCACATTTATATGGCATGGTATTGTTTAAGAAAAGAAATTTGAAATATTTGGGACTTTTAACAAAATCTCAGTGGAGCTGTAGTGTGCATTAGAGCACAGGCTATATTTTTGTGAGAATAATGCCTTGTTATACTCCTTGGGTCCAGTTGGAAAGTCTGGGCATTATACTGTTGGAGAGTATGAACTAATAATTCTATATTGTATTCAATGTTTAGTGTTTGTGGATATCCAAAAGGAAGGGACAGTTATCCTGGTGGTCATGGTGGAACTCCCAGGTGAAAAGGCTGTGGTGATAAACAGGGAAGGTGGGAGTAGGAAGTCCAGTTGTAAAGTGTCAATAGAAGACCAATAAAGCAACAATCTTCCTTAATTCCTAGAATAGCACAAATAGTAGTAACTGCCACAGGATTTTCTTTTAAGCAAATTTGTGTACCTGCTGACAAGACTGTAAATTAGTAAAGCCATTATGGAAAAGATATGGAGGTGCCTCAAAAAAAAAAAAATAGAACTCCTACATGACTCAGCAATCCCACCATGGATTTAGATCTAATAGAAATGGAATCATTATGACAAAGAAATGTCTGCTTCTTCAGGTGCAATGTGCCATCATTCACAACTGTAAGATGTTAAATCAATCTAAGGGCCTATTAGCAGAAGAATGGATAAAGAAGATGTGACCTATCTACACAGTAGAATACTATTCAGCCTTAAAACAGAAGGAAATGTGTCATCTGCCACAGCATGAATGAGCCTAGGGTACATCATGTCGCATGAAATCAGCCACTCGCAGGAAGATAAATACTGCTTGGTCTTACTTACACGTGAAATCTAAAAAGTCAAAAGCACAGAAGCAGAGAGCAGAATGATGGTTACCAGAGACACGCTGTGGGGGATGGGGGGTGGGGAGGAGGAAGGAATGGGAGGTACAATCCAAAGGGTACAGAGTTTCAGTTATACAGCAAAATGCCATTTTAGGATATCTGTAGTTAATAATCCTGCATGCTATATCTTAAAATTAATGAGACAAAGGATTTCAAAGTTGCACCACAAAAATATGAATAAGTGAGGTGCTGGCTGTGCTAATTAGCTTTATCTAATCACTCCACTTTTTTTTTTTTTTTTGGTGTGTGTGAGTGTATACATCACATTGCACCCCACAAATATATGCAGTTATGATTTTTCAACTAACAGACTTTCAAATGATAATAATAATAATGATGATAATGAGAGATCACCTTTAGGAATGGAACTCTAATGATGTACTTTTTAGCATAGAGTAAGGAAAACACCAGGACCTTGAGCTAAGCAGATAACAAGCTCAGGGATTTTGATAGAACCTCTAATAGCAAAGGAACGAAAGCAATGAATGTCCCATATATGACCTGCTACTTTCTTAGAAGGGGCAGCCAATGGCTTCTGTGGGGCCAGTAGTCTTGGTGGCTGGGTTAGGGTAAAGACCACTGCACCAAAGAATGTTATCACCAACATTAAGGACTTAGGCTGAGGTGCTATCAACTGGGAAGTGGATACCCATTTGGGTTGATATGGATTGTGTTTGAATGAATGGCATTTTTTGCATGTATGTGGGATGATCCTCTTGTGGAAATTAAGGGCAACATTGGAACTAGAGGTTTTAAGACAGGTGTGGCTGCATAGCTGGCAAGGTGAGGCTGGCATCTGTGATACTGCTAGAATAAGAATGGGAATATCACTGGCAGAATGAAAGCCATGATAAAAGGTAGACAAAGCAACATGCTTCCTATAGTCTATTGTTTTACCTGAGTGGCTGATGAAGGGAATTATGCTACATAGAGAGTCTTTAAGCTGTATTGGCCTGATTTGAGTGCATTTTGTCAATAGGCTACCCATCTGTTTCCCAATCGAAGTATTTATGGCTGAGAGTAGAGTTTCAGCATTGGTCAGTAGGCAAACCTTCCAATTTAGAGAATTACTGAGTGTTCTTTGTCTCGGGTATTGGCTCAATGGCAAATTGGAGGGTCTATGAGATACCAAGTTTGCATCAGCTAAATTCAATGGCCCGTATTCCCCATGTTTGGTTGAAAAACTGGCTTATTTGGAGGGTTGGGCTCTAGACCACAAACAAATTAAAGGACTGAAAGCAACAGTAATAAGACCAAGAGTGAGCAGAATGGTGCATAGATGCATTTAGAGGACTTTGTTTTCTGATGTGGATTTTCCCTTAGCTTTTATACTTGGTAAGTGGGATTGGCTGGTTTTATCATCATGTGATATGGTCTGGATTTCAGTATTATCTTCCAAATGTGATTTTTATTTGCCTAATGGGATTTTTTAATCTTCCATCTTAGTAGTACATACTGTCTGTGAAAATGGTTCTAGACAATTTGCTTCTTAAAGGGCACTGGAAGGAGATGCCATATAGATTATCTGCCCCTTATAAGTTGAAGCTTCATTAGGCCCTATGTGACACAGATACATGCTTGACTCTTGAGAGGATTTATGCTTAATGGATCCCAGTGGAGCACTGAGTTCTGAGTCTGGCGTCCAGCCCTTATGCAATGAAGGAAGAATTAAAAATCCATAGATAGGAGAAAATTATATTATTATATATTAAAAGATATTATTCATAGATATTAAAATATATTATTATTAGAAGATCATTATTTGAAAACTCTCCTATCTTGAATTTATTATGAGGCTGCACATACATGGAGGCAAGGCATATCCCCCTTTAGATATGGAAATTATAAAACTAAGTTTTAAAAGTTAGTATGAGATACATGAGTTAGTCAAATGACTTTCAATTAAGAGAGATTAAGTTTAGGAAAAGATCAAGACATATTTTGAGGTCCATTAATCATATTATAACATAAGTAGGAGTTCACTGAGTAAGTTCATTCAATTCTCAATTAAACTGGTTGCCTAGGACCTGCTGGAGAAGTTAAAGCTCCAATGAATAAGCCCAGAATTGTGCATTCTGAGAAATGAATGTGTGCCTTGATCACTGTCAGTACTGTGTGGAACTTCAAAAGGGGTAAGCTCTGCATTTGGGCCATAGTTTATGTACAGACATCTGGAGCTTTGATTTATATTTTAAGTATCTTTGAGGCAAAAGATTTCTCAAGTTCTTTACCCTGAAGGAAAATACTCTTAGGCAATGGCCCAGAAATTTATAAATATCTGAGATGGAGTCTTTATTGGCCATGGTATCAGTGTGAAGATAACTGCCTGATGATTGGCCAATTGTGCTAACTCATTGGATACTGCGTTGTAGCAGAGATATGCTTGTTGTGAGATTGATATCAGCAACATCCCACCAAGCAAAGTCAATTATGATTGTTGCACTGTTATCCATGCAATCTATCAACTCCTAATGGGCTTCCCCAGAGGGATCTTGAGAAGGGTGACCACGAGACTCTCAAGGAATCTTGAGATGGGTAAACCTCCTCTAGTACCATGACACCCGCCAGAGGAGAAGGAAGCAAGGTTAAAGGAAGCCATCCTCTCCTGCAGGAATACTGTGCACAGAGCCAAGTTGTGGCCCCTCCCTGTATCGAAGAAACCTCATTAACTGCCAATGGTGTGAAGCTTTACTGTTACAATCCATGAAGTAACAAGCAACTGGACATGAAGGCTCTCAACCTCAGGGCTCATCACAGCCTCTATTTCCAAGAGATTGAAGTTTCTTGGTCAGCATTTACTACTCTAATGGGATAGACTACTAGATTAAGTAGGATAATACATCTTATCAGAAGCCAGTGTACTATTTGTGACCACCATAAATTACCCAGAGGTTCCAGGAAGCACACAAGGAGTATGCTGAAGGCCCTACAATGAAGGAGACTCTGAGAGCATCAACAGAAATACTTGCTGATTCTCATTTGTACTGATTCCAGGCCCTCTACTGGTGGGAGCCCTATACATGGTGGGCTATTTGTAAACAGAAGCATCAGTTATGTTAAGTATGGTGCCTCCAGAGCTCAGAGAGAGCTAAAAGACATTGAAAACACATATCCTTTAATAGATATATCAGATGCATCTCATGAGAGAAAGATGTCATAAAAGCACTGTCTTACCTGTGTTCCCGGAGAAAGGTAAGCACAGTGCAGGTAGGATCTGTGGCAAAGATCCTATGAGATAGCAAAGAAACTGAGGTACCCTTATGGGCATCCTGGTTTGTATTTTCTACAGAGGTGGAGGCAAATTGCAACGGACCCATTGCTGAAATAGGCATAGAATATAACATACTAATCAAATACATAATAGTAAAACATTTGCTGGTTGCTGACTAGATGGAGCTTGTGATTTTAATGACATTGGGTTTGGAGTTTGAGGAAGTGTGACTTCCTGAAGTACGATGGCACCTGGCAGGGGATGAGAGACAGAAGTGATTACTCCCTCACCAGATGAAATATGCCAGAGGGCCCAGGTTTGGCTACACCTTGTACCACAGCTTAAGGTCGCAGTAATCCACGGTGATAAGCCATTCATTTTCAAATATGGAAGCAGTAGGAATAGTCACTTTTTCTTTAATAAGGTCTTATAGAAAAAGTTTCAATCTGTGTGAACAAATATTGAGCCATATTAACTATTGTCACTGGGGATCGGTGAGTTTCAATTTGTCAAGACAATTTGTAAATGCCAAACACGTAAATTAATTTTAGTTTATTACATATTGTGTGTGATATATTGAGTCAATGGGTACTTTATTTGTGGCTATAGTTAAAATGAAGCTTACTACTTTCTCTCTACTCGATATGTTGCTATTATCCTAGGATTATATGGTATACAACATTTAAGGTTAGAGGAAACACCAGGTATGACTATCATTTCAGCCCCAGGATTGATTAAGTTTATGATGCTCTGGAAATTCATCTCGGCAAACATAATTTAGAATCAGTGCTATAAAGGCCAAAGGCTGATCAGCTTCCTTTTTATCTTCTTGTTACATGAATTATTTTTTTTAATTTTGGATTTCCACTTGAGTGGAATTGTGGGCCTTTGCTTCAATTGACCTATGCTTCCCTTGTCCCATTCCCCTTTGTTGATTTCATCCTACTGTACCCAGGTTTCTTTGTTCCGCCCCTCCTCCCCACTATGCACCCATTGTACTTGAGGTACAATGTTACATAGTTACAGATTTCTTCCTCTGGGCACTTATAAATTGGTAGCATCAGGGCTAGGGAATTCCTCCATGGTGATGGTCCTATAATTTCAGTAACTCAGTGACAAGTTCCATTTGAGACAGTACATTTGTCTTGGTGTGGGCAAGAGTGGCATGGATTGTTTTCTGCTTGATTCTAGAAATTAACCGTTGGTTCAATAAAACCATGAATAGCTGAGTGGCGCCATGGAGGAACACAGGGTCTGTGACCAAGAGACCGTGAATTGAAGCCATCTCTCGTCATGCCTCTGCATTTCTCTTGCATGCATCTGAAGACCCATCTTTCACTCTCTGGATGACACCAGCGTGGATTTTCTTAGCAGTCAGGAAGAAAAGAACAGAGAATCAGATGGCCAGCGCTGTAGGCAGAATCCTCCCATCCCAAGTCCTCCCAGTGTGTCTCAGACAGATTAGAAAGCTGTTTTCTCTGGATCCATCCTAGAAGCAGCTCAGTTAGCCTTTGGACTGAAGTGGCCTTGTCTTTGCTGTCCTAACTACTAAGGCCCACCCACCCTGGCAGGGGCTCTTATGTTATTTAAGCCATGGGAAACATTGGTGGTGTTGGCGTGAGGGACAGGGGTAAATGCAGGGATGAGATATGCTTTCTTTTCCCAGTGTTACCACTGGGGCACATGTCTCCAAGGTACATGAACTTAGCTGGCAAGAGCAGCAAGGCAGAAGTAGTCCTGAAGACAGGAAGCCACTACCTCCCTTGGACAACCAAGAGACCAGGCACCATTGCTCTACAATGGAAAAGACCAGCTAACAGCTTGTCACTCATGGATTTCCTGAAACACTGGGTCAAACAAGCATTCTTCCTAAGTAATAATTAAAAAAAAAATCCCACTTGTGCTGAAGAGGTGCAAGGTCACTGGAATAGGCCTCTTCCAAGTACAGACTGTGGCTAGAAGTACCTGTGATCACCGACCAGGGAAACTAGGACTCATGTAGCCAATTGCTCCTATTGCTCTGGGGGGGTGGGAGAGTCTCCACCAGGATAATATGTAGTCCCCAGTAGTCCTGCTCCTTCTGAACATTCTGACAGCAGGGACATTTGTGTCAGGAGAAAGGAGGCAACCACAGCCAGTGGGGCAGCCAGCAACAGCAGCCAAGGTGCAAGCTAATCAACAAGAGGCTACTCCATCCTAACCTGCTCTCCTAGGGTTTGAAAACAATTCACAAACCAAGAGTGTGCCCCAACAAAGCTATTCAAAAGTCAGCAGTCACAGGCATGCCACACAATGGCAAGAAGTAAACATTTGGTTCATTTTCAAAGGCAGATGTTTCACCTGAAAGTTGTTAGCAAACAGGATGTTAGTGACCAAAGCAGCCAAAGCAAATGCCAGAAAGATTGTAACCTCCTAGTACTCAGACAATAAGGAACCCTGGGGAGGGACCTGCATGCTAGGAAATAAATAACTTGCTGTAAACCAACCCAACAGGCACCAGTTTTGCAAGATGTTTAATAAAGTCTCACTTTCACTGCACTTCCTGAATCTGAGTCCATCCTTTGAGTGGTCTGATGAAGCTGTTAGCTGTTTCTCACACAACTCACAATGCCAGTTGTGGCATGAAGATCCTTTGATGGCAAGGCACTGCATAGATGGAAGGCAGACCCTTTGTTACAGCTCCAAACCAGCAAAGGCTGTGCTAGTGAGAAAGTGATAGCAAGCAGGAGCTGTATGTGTTCTCTCATGCAGAGCAATTGGGTTGAGATTAGCAAGGTGTCTGGGCTCCTGGTGTGTTAACCGACTGGAATGATATTGTGGACCTGGGGCACAAGGGCTGTCCCTAGTTGTCTGGTATCATTAGTTCAGATACTTAGTGGCCCAGTGTGTAAAAGCCCAGTGAGGGAAGCAATTGGTGAATATACCTAATTAACTGTTCAAGAAGGCAAGCTGAACTGGCCTATAGCCAAAAGTGGGTGAAGATTGTGTTTCAAAACAAGAGATTATATCGTAAGGGGCTGTGGTTCAGTGCCCAGAACAGCCCTGGCTGAAGAAGTAGACATCCTAGGCCAGGCAAGTAGAAGTCATGGCCAGACCCCAGGCAGGCGTTCAGCCACTGGGTAGCTGGTTCTCGGCTAACACTGGCAGCTGGTCTTTTCAAATGCCCACAGAGAAGACAGCGCTCAGGACAAGACAGCCCCTCGCTATGGGGTGAGAGGAGCCAGACAGCACTGTAGGGATCGGGGAATCTGTCCTCACTGTGCCAGAAGGTCACACACTTTCTGCTTTGCTCCTGCCCAACCCCCAGACTACACCCAGACGGAGTGTGGGGGAGTTATAGGGGAGGATACAGAACTGTAGCGCAACGGTGACTTTACATGAAAAATACGAGGAAAGACAAAGTCACACGAGACCACTGAAACTACAGCATTGGATTTACTGGTGAGGACTAGATGTGGTAGCTTTTCTGATCATTCCGTTGTAGTGGATTTTGGCTAAGCCAGACGAAATGCTGGCAGGCTGGTTGTAGACAGCCAGGTCACATGCAATCTCTGATGCCTTCTGTATTTGTGGAGTTTCTTGTTTGTGAATTCCCTTTGGTCAGTCTCTAGCACTTACTAGACTCATGGGACACAGGACACTCCTACCTTGATCTTTCTTTGTGGTGTGAGACACACTCAGTTCCTTCAGCCTAAACTCTCTGGCTTTCACACAGTATACATGAATAGCTTGCAGACACCATGTACGTCAAAGTATAAACAGCTGCGTCTGCTGTGTCTTATCAATTGTCCCATTTCAGTGGCTGATATGTCATCCTATCAAAACTACTATCATTGGCCGGCGCTGCGGCTCACTAGGCTAATCCTCCGCCTGCAGTGCCAGCACCCCAGGTTCTAGTCCTGGTCGGGGCACCGGATTCTGTCCCAGTCGCTCCTCTTCCTGTCCAGCTCTCTGCTGTGGCCCGGGAAGGCAGTGGAGGATGGCCCAGGTCCTTGGGCCCTGCACCCGCATGGGAGACCAGGAGAAGCACCTGGCTCCTGGCTTCGGATCAGCGTGGTGCGCCAGCCGCAGCAGCCATTGGGGGGTGAACGGACGGAAAAGGAAGACCTTTCTCCTCTCTCACTGTCCACTCTGCCTGTAAAAAAAAATACGATCACTGGACCTCACAACTTACTACAGATTCGTCTGTGTTACTCTATATCCTTAGGGCTAAACTCCATGAAATTTGTATCACTATTCATTCTCATGTCCTCACCTTCCGTTTTTAATATATTACAAGATCATATTAAAGCATGCGTGTGATTTACAGAATAAGATAAAATGGACATCAGTGGCCCCAGTGCCGAGCCTGAGAGATAGTTATAAGTCCCCCATCTGTCAAACCCATCTTCCTCCATCTCCTGAATACAACTTTTAACCTTGTCCTTTTGATCTTGATCGTTTCAGGGCTACGTATTATTTTGGCCTTCTTGTTTCTATTTTCCGCAAATAAAATCACACTCCATGCATCCTCTTCCAACTTGGTTTTGTTAGCCAATATTAGCTTTTGGGACATTCACACATGTTGATCCCAGAATCTTTAGTTTATTCAGTGTTGCACTTCCAGGTCTTTCCATGCTTTGACAATGACATGAATTACGGCTCCATTCCACTAGTTACAACTTGATGGGCTATTATTTTTTCTTTTTCTATTAGATATGACTGTTGTTACTTATGATAAAATTCTGCTGAAACTGACAGAATACTCATGTCTGTTCCACATAAAAACCCCAGTAGGAGTTCACAGTGAATGTCATGCTCTGGCTGTAAGGATCCCAGACTCCCATTACTACACTGCCACAGTCTGTCCACCTCCACCTCCACGTCTCTGTCTCCACCATCAGGAAGAAGACAAAGGAAAGAAAAGACCACGCAGCCATCAGTAAGGACAGTAGCCATCACTCACACACTGCACCCCTGCTCCAAACACACCGCACAGAACAAGTCTCTCAACACAGCTAGCTGCGGTCTTCATTCTGATTGATTATCAGCACAGCACTCAACAAGTAGTGAGGATGGATCGTGGGAAGGAGCTAAAAAGCTGTGCTTGGTGTGGGCACGGCACTCCTGGTGCACGTGTGAGGAGACAAGTGACTCAGTAAAAGCAGGGGCACGTACATACACTGATGGGGAATGCCGATACACTTTCCATGGAGACTTCTTGGTGGATATCCACGATGGAAGTGTTCCTGGTTTGCCTTGATACCAGGTATCTATTTATTTATTTTTTTCTTTCCTTCCTTTTGTTTTTGTCAATCTGCTATGCAATGTAATCAAACTGTGATTCTATTTATTTTTGTGTTTTCTAATTAAAATTCTTCCATGTCTTTTGCCCATTTTTCTATTTGTCTTCTTTTATCCCTGTGCAGAGTCACTCATATTCTCTATGCTACTCCATTATTAGTTACATTTACATGTGTTCTCTGTCTTTTCCTACTTTAGGTTTTTTACCTTTTTAATGGTGTTTAATGATTAAATATTTTGATTATGATTTTCATTTTTCTAGCTTAAAAATTAATGACATCACTAGTTTATATTTTTAAGAGTTTAAAATTCCAGATTTCATACTATGATCTTTGAAGAATCTGGAATTATTCTTTTGGCATAGTACAGATCAGGACTGTTTTCCAACATTTTCCTTTATGGAAAGCTAATTGCTCCACATCATGCATCATAACATTTCTCTACTGACCAGCAATTAATCCTGTGTGTAGGGGCTGGTGCTGTGGTGTGACGGGGGAAGCTGCCGCCTGCAGTACTGGCATCCCACATGGGCACCGGTTTCAGTCCCGGCTGCTCCACTTCTGATCCAGCTCTCTGCTATGGCCTGGGAAAGCAGTAGAAGATGTCCCAAGTGCTTGGGCCCCTGCACCCACATGGGAGACTGGGAAGAAGCTCCTGGCTCTTGGCTTCAGATGGGTACAACTCCAGCTGTTGTGGCCAACTGGGGAATGAACCAGAGGATGGAAGACCTCTCTCTCTCTGCCTCACCTCTCTCTGTGTAACTTTCAAGTAAAATAAATAAATCTTCGAAGAACATCCTGTGCGCACATGAATGTGTGTGTGTGTGTGTTTCCTGGGTTCCTTGTTCTGCTTCAGTGTCTAGCTGTCTATCTCTAAGTCCATATCACACAGTCTGAAGACAGTGTTTAATCTTGGTGAGGCATAAAGTAGATTTATTCTCTTTGCTTCTTCTTCAGAAATGTCACTTTTTAATTCTTGGCCCATTGCTCCTGAACATAAATTTCATCAACAGCATATTGATGCTTCCAAAAATCTTTAGATTTTTACTGGAACTGCATTGAATCCTGGTCCAATTATCTGTTGCTTCTTAGAAAATTGCTCTGATACTCAAGTTCTGGTAATAACCATTTGTTGTAGTGCATTTTTCTATGAGTAGGAGACTGAGGCAGGGCTCACTTTGGAGAAGCTTCTACCCTGTGTGGCTTCCCTACTGAGATATACCCCTGGTTGGACTACTGAGAGGGTGCGAGATGGCCTCACTCATAGGTCTGCATCTTCCTGGGGTCGCTGAAGCTTGGATGTAGCTATCTCCAAAGCGTTTGCCTGGGGCTCCACCTGCAGAGGCTCTCAGTGTAGGTGAGTCACTTACCTGGTAGATCAGGGCACAGAGGGGTTATTTCAAGAGAAAAAGCAACAGAAGCCATGGTTTCTTAAGACCTGGGCCCAGAAGACTGTCCCAGTATCCCTTGCACTATTCTGGATCAGTTAAAGTAGTCACAAGGCTAAACCAGAATGAAGGTTGTGGGGTGTGGCTCTCTTCCCCTATTAAAGGAGTGTAAAGATAGTGTGTGCATTTTTAAGTTGCCACTAAGCCAGGACTAAGAATAAGCATCTTCCTTCCAATTTGTGAACCTGATTTATCCTCTATTTAGTAGAATTATTTAATGACTTTGGGAAAATGTTCATAAGAACCTTTCACATTTTCATTATATTTTAGTAGCTTACACATTTTTAGGCTGGGCTAAATGCTTCAAATTTGTTTTCCTTTGTTGTTTATATACAGAAAGAGAATGTTTTATGGTGCTTTATATCTGCAACTTATATTTAAGATAAACAATGTCATTCATTTTATTTTTTCTATAGATTCTTTATTTAAAAATTTACTTATTTGAAAGGCAGAATGACAGAGAGAGTGAGACACAACCAAAGATGGAAAGAGAGAGAGAGAGGAAGAGAGAGAGAGAGAGAGAGAGAGAGAGAGAGAGAGGAAGAGAGAGAGAGAGAGAGAGAATCTGCATCCATTGGTTCATTCTCCAAGTAGCTGAAACAGCCAAGGCTGGGCCTAGCCAAAGGCAGGAGCCAGGAACTCCGTTCTGGCTCTCCCATATGGGCGGCAGACCCAAGCACTTGGGCCATCTTCCTCTGCCTAACCAGGCGTATTGGCAGAGAGCTGGTTCAGAGGTGGAGTAGTGGAGACTTCAGAGTTCCGGTATGGGATATCATCATTCCAAGTAGCAGCTCAACACCACTGCACACTAACCTCCCACCCCTTGTAGATGCTTGTGGGTTCAATATTTAGACAATCATTTATCTGACGAATGATGGCAGTGTTGTATTCTTTCTAATTCCTGTAACTCTCATTTTACTTTCTTGTATGATTTAATTAGCTGGAACTATCTGTATATTAAGGAATAGAAGAGGGTAAATTCCTATATCATTCAGGACTTCAGAGGGATGTTCTAAAAATTTGATCATTGACTTTGGTTGTAATTCCCTTTTGGTTAATTTTCCTTTAAAATTAAAGAAGTGGGCTTCTGTTCGCATTTCAGGATCTTTGGTTAATAATAGTGAATTTATCTTGAATAACTTTCTGGATCTGTTGACAGAGTAATGCCTTTAGTAAGATGAATTATATTACTACATTTTAATGATGTATATTAATGTAACTTAACATACAAATATATATACATATATATACATTTAAAACACAGAATATATGTATCTTAATATAAATCAGCCTAGACCATTAATTTTATTTATATTTTTAATTTGTTGAAAGATTTGTATTGTACAATTTTTTTGCCTCTGTGTTTGTCACTCCATGTGTTTTATTTTTTCTGATATTATTCTCATATTATTTTAGAACTCTTAATTTACTGGGGCATTAAGCCTTTGACTATGACCTAATGCTATCTCTAAAATAAAAAATAATTTTTAAAAGTTATATTAAGCATATAAAATAAGCTGGATTTGTTCTTTCTGTCACTACTGGAACACTTTTTGTAAGATTTAACTGCTGGCGGCCGGCGCCGTGACTCACTAGGCTAATCCTCCACCTGTAGCACCGGCACCCCGGGTTCTAGTTCCGGTTGGGGAGCCAGATTCTGTCCTGGTTGCTCCTCTTCCAGTCCAGCTCTCTGCTGTGGCCCAGGAGTACGGTGGAGGATGGCCGTGGTACTTGGGCCCTGCACCTGCATGGGAG
Source organism: Sylvilagus floridanus (assembly GCA_949820135.1). NCBI lineage: Eukaryota > Metazoa > Chordata > Mammalia > Lagomorpha > Leporidae > Sylvilagus > Sylvilagus floridanus. The sequence goes on from OX463229.1 coordinate 22,243,962, forward strand.
ACCAGGAAGAAGCACCTGGCTCCTGGCTTTGGATCAGCACACCGGCCGTGCAACACGCCAGCTATAGCAGCCACTTAGGGGGTGAACCAACAGAAAAAGGAAGACATTTCTTGCTGTCTCTGTCTCTCTCTCTCACTGTCTAACTCTGCTTGTCAAAAAAAAAATTTTTAAAATGGTTTAACTGCTGGAGTCTTGACTATTTAGTAGAATTTGTCTATAAGATTATGAACATGATACTTACTTTGTGGATAACTTTAAGGCATCTGATACAATTTTTCCGAAGATTATAGGAAATTTCAGATACGGTACTTCTTTGTGATCTGTTTTGCTTATTTGTAAATTTGTAAACTTTTGCAACTGAAGCTAAGGCTTTCATTCAGTAACATTATTTATGTTTAATCTCACTTTCCATTGTAGTTATGTAGTAACCTCACTCCCATCCTCTTTTTGTCCCCACCTACTATCTCTCTCTGTCTCTGCCTCTCACCCTCATTTCCCTGGATCAGTACTCAGAGTCTATTGTCAATTTTATTATGTAACAAGGGAAAAGTAATTCATTTTATTCACTCATGGCAAGATTGGTGGCTGAGACTCCTTTAACAAAAGACGGGCTTGTGGAAAACAGCACAGAGTTTCTTCAAAAAAAAAAAAAAAAACTAAAAATAGATGTAGCATACAACCCAGCTATCCCTCTTCTGGGAACATATGGGGAGGAAATGAATTCTCAAAGGAAAGAGGTACCCGCACTTCCCTGTTTATTGTAGTCCAACTAACAATAGAAAATACGTGAAATCAACCTAGATGTCCATCAGTGGGTGACTGGAGAAAGAAAGTTTGAAAAGACATGGGATGCAACATTGCTCAGCCATAACAAAGAATGAAATCCAGGCTAGTGTTGTGGTGGTGTAGTAGGTTAAGAAGCCACTTGTGATGCTGGGATCTATTATGGGCACTGCTTCCTGTCCTGGCTGCTCCACTTCTGATCCAGCTTCCTGCTAATGCACCCAGAATCAGCAGAAGATGGTCCAAGTGTTTGGGCCTCTGCCACCCATGTGAGAGATCTGGTTGAAGCTCCTGGCTTCAACCTGGACCACTCCTAGCCATTGTGGCCATTTGGGGAGTGAAACAGTAGATGGAAGAATTTTCTCTCCTTCTCTCTGTAACTCTATTTGTCAAATAGATACTTCTTTAAAAAAATGAAATCCTGATATTAGCAACAAAAAGAATGGAACTAGAGATTGTTGTGCTAAGTAAGAAACAAATTCCACAGTGTGGCTGCCATATTATTCTGTATATAGATATTTATAGATGTCATCTTTACTGAATTATGTTCCTTACATAGTTATATACTCTTATTTCCTCACTTTATTGTCTTTCTCACAGATGCCATGGTATGTAATATCAATATCCCTATCCCTGATTTTGTGAAAAATAATATGCTTGTGAGTATACCTAATATTTACACGTGAAGTGAACATGGTAAAAAGTTAAAATTTGTTAACAATGAAGACCCAGAGAAACATGGACAATTGTAGATGGAGAAGCAAAGAGTGTAATCTAATGGAAATAAACTGAGGACAGCTCAGTAAGGCCTGTAGGCTCCTCAGGGTGCAGGAGAGATGCTTCTGGAAAGAGAGTCTGTGACGTTCTGTGAGGGAGGCCACAGGATTCTTTTCTGGCCACGCTCAGAGGAGAATGGCAGGAGACGGCCAGAGAGACAGTCCTCCTGTGCGCTGCTGTCTCACAGGCCCAGGTGCTGTATTCTGGAGCAGTGTGTGTGGAACCCCATCCGCTGGGACTGCGATCAGTTAATTTTCTTTAGTGGATGTGAAGCTAAGCCCCTCTCCACGATGCTTCTGCAGGAGACTTTGTCAGTCCCAGGCTCTTTGCATTCGTTTGCGATTCCTGTCTTCCCTCTGATGACTCCAAGTCCATGCCTTACTAAAGATGAATTCACTCAATTATGAGAGTGGAGCCTGGGTCAGGTCGATCCCACCACACCCCAGACCACAGACTCAGAATTCAATTTTCACTTCTACAGAGAACTTCTTTTTCAAGATATTTTTTTAAATTTATTTGAAAGGCAGAGTTACAGAGAGAGGAGGAGAGACAGACAGAGAAAGATTTTTCATCCTCTGGTTCACTCCCAAATGACTGCAACAGCTGTGACTGGGCCAGATCAAAGCCAGGAGCCCAGAGCTTCTTCTGGGTCTCCCATGTGAAGCCCCAGAACTTGGGTCATTAGCAGGGAGCTAGATCAGAAGTGGAGCAGCCAGGACTCAAACTGCTGCTCACATGGGACACTGGCCTCACAGACGGGGTTTGAACTCACTACGCTACAACATTCAGCCCCCACAGATAACTTCTTAGTGCTGGACCCCATTCTGAGACTATTCCCTGGAATCCTAGACTGTGGTCAAAGAGAGCGAGAGACATCAACCCATAGGCCCTAGACAGGCCAGGGCCCATATGGCCTTCACTGACCATGCAGAGAGCCATGAGCACTGTGGACCCACCAGAGACCCTCCCCTGAGCAGATCACACATTGCTCAAACCCAGCTTTAATCTGCAAAACCCATCACCCTGTGTATCTCGGGGTACCTGGGGGCTGAGCCATTGGTGCTCTGCAGTTTGCACCTACTTGCTCTCACCACCCATGCTCAGCAGATGAGCAAACGCAGGATTTTCTGGGGTTCTACAATTACATCTGTATTGTTTGCTTCGTCAACTTCTGGTTTTTAGTTTTCCACCTATTTAATTCATATCTATGCATAAGAATGCTGTGTATACAAGTTACACCCCCATTGTTCCAGGTATACACTGGCACTTTTAGCTTTCCTTGTGATATTCTGTCCCTTATGTATATCCATTTTCCTGAACCCCATAAGTGATAAGTAACACTTTTTCTTCTAACTCAATCTAAGTGTTTGCCAATATCCATTATGATTGATTAATTATTTTAATTAAGAAATATGTTCTTAAATTTTTAAGTGGTTGAGAGGTGTATTATTATTTATTACTACTTTGTAATTTATTTTCCTGGGATTAGAGTGTTGAAGCAAGCAGGTGGCTCAAAATTTGTTTTAAATTTTAAACATGTGCATGATCTTTATAAATTCATTTTAGTTACACTCTCCAGAACGTGTTTAAAGTAGGAGGAAAAATAGACTTACTAGAGATGAGCTTATGTTGAGAATGGCCTGTGTGCCTTGCCTAATGCTATTATCCTACATACATGGTCTGATGTAGTACCTACCACCGTAGTTAATGTCAGGATTCGGGGCTGAAAGCACATTTGAGGATGTGACTATGTCCATGCTGCAGAGTGTGGCATGGTAAGTCCATGTGTGGAACTTAAAAAAGCTGATGGATTTCAGCCTGTTCAGAATCACAAGGCTGGAGAAACTCATTTGACAGCAGGGGTTCTCCTGTTTTTATGCATTTGTTTTCTTTTTATATGGACACCATAGGTGAAACTGTAGAAGTCACCGGAGATCCTATTAGAGAGTGGACATCTGAATGGGCCAAGAGTTTGTAACTCCCTCCTCCCTGGCCTCAGCTGTCGTGTCCACTTAGAGCTGGACCCATGGCCACTTGCTCCGTGGAGAGTTGCTGGCCAGTATCAGCTGGGCCTGATTTCCTAATATCACCTGTTCTGTTTCCCTGCGGTGACGCCTCACTTCGCTCACCATGGAAGGAACTGGAACAGCTCCACTGAACTTGACCGGAGACTCCCTCATCAACTCCTAGACACAAGTGAATCACAAAACTCAGTAGCTGCTTGAAAGAACAGAGCAGCATCATACAGAAGTGTGGCCAATTTAATGTCCCCATGGCACAAACGTCAACAGTGAGGGAAAGGAAGAGGGCGAACATGCCTGCATTGCCTTCCACCTGCTGATGCCCTGCTCCAAGGCGAGAGGAGCTGGAGAGGCGTCCCCCAGGGCAGAGCGACAGCTGGGTTCGTGTTAAAGCTGTGCTAGCTTGGGGATGGCTCCCAGGCTTGGCTTTCCCTCGTGCACTGACTCACCCCATTCTGCCCATCATGAAGGAGGGAGAAAGCTTTGTTTCCGTTGCTATGTCTAGAGAAACCGGGAAAAATCAGCATCAAAGATCACAGAGAAGATTTGCGGGGGGAGTGTGGAGAGTGGGTGGCTGGAGAGACTAGGAAATGCAGCCATGGGCACTCAGGGGTGGGTGGCACACATGAGAATCCCACGTGATTTCTGACGTGTCTGAGCTGGTTATTTCAGTGCCCCAAGTATCAAAGGACAAAATGACTCAATATCAATGAACCACTGTTATTTATTAAAAAAAAAAAAAAACTGCATCTTTTTTTCTATAGCTTTTTCTGTAAATAGTAGAAAATTCCGCACAATGATTTATGAAAAGAAGACAACAAATTCAAGATCCATTGAATTTCCTTGTGTTTATGTTTCACTTCCACAGTAACTCTCATTCTGTTTAAACACACACACACACACACACATACACAGAGTATTTGTTGATTGGAGCAATCAGTGTGTGTATATTGCATACGTCTATGTATGTGAGATATATACACATATCCATGAATAATTAGCTCATCTCTGAATATGTGTTCGTGTTCTCAATGAAAGTAGAGGAACAAGGTTAAATCACACATTTATTTGAATAAGAAACACATTTCTTATTGCTAATCACTATACTACTTATAATTAATCATTGACTATTAATCACTAGTCGAGTTTCATCCCGAACGTTCAGCATTAATCAAATCATTAAAATCCATACATATTTAACAAGAAGGGTGCATGTGCTTCCCTGATGCGTGTTCAGGCTGGAGCCAGCGACTGCTGAGGCCAGTGCACGTGTGTCTGAGAGGGTGACATGTGACGGGCGGTGTTTTCCACACGGCGCACATGGGTTTGCAGCTGCAGCTGTTGTGTGCAGATCCTGGCACTCTTCATGCCTCTGCCTTGTGCTCTCTTCAAAGCCTTCTTCTGAGTCTCCCAGCACTGACTGCCAAATGCCAGGCCGAGCTGTCTGCTTCTGCGGTGTTTCCCGGCCCCTCCCACCTCTACCCTCTTGTTGGGTGCACGCTTCACTGTGTCTTGGAACAAAGTCTCGCCCTGGCTGCTTTCTGTGCGACACTTAAACTCATCACACGTAGTTGCCAGGTTGTCCCCCTTGCCCTGTGTCCCCTGCACTTATCCTGTGTCCTCCATTGGGCCAACTGCATTCAATCTCATATCAAATACGGAATAGCTGTGTCATCCCTTCCTCTAGCATTTTATATTGCACAATATATTTTCAAATATATGATCCTCACTCTTTTTGTTTTCCCTGTCGCAGAAGTGTAATGTTAAAAGGAAAGGTCATTTTCCTCAAACATGAAAACAGATGCCGTGGCAGGTAATTTCTGTATGATATCCATAGAATGCAGTTTTCTCAATATAGTATCGGAGAAGGGGGAACAAGATTTCCAAGATCACTCAGTAAGGACCTGGAGATCCAAATATCCTATAACCACCTTCGGACCACACCTCTGCCAGCTCCCCTGGGGCTGTGCCTCATCTGGGCTATGAAAGTCCTGTCAATGAGCTGAAGAGTTGTCTGCCTGCTTTGTCTTCGGAACGTGAGCATCCTTCTTACCAGGAGGCAAATCTTCGGATTCTTTTGAGGAAGGAGTACATCACACTCACCTCTTAGCTGTGGCACTTAGAATGTTCACAATCAGTATTTTCTGGAGAAATGAAACGAGAATTACAGCATTCAGAACACACCTAATAACTAGGTGCACCCTGTTTAGAAGGAACTTTAAAGCCACATTGACAGCCAACGTTGGAAAACAACGTCGGTCTTCTCATGTCAGGCTGAGTCAAATGGGGGCAGAGAAACCACACAGGGATTCCAACAGGGGATGCTGAAAGATCATTCACTCCACCAGGAGTCTGCAACAGCGAGAGTGAAGTAGGGAGGATGCTCAAGATTCCAGAAGAGCAGAGAGAAAGCAGGAGCCGGCCTCAAGGGGACACACCTCCAACCCCTTGTCCCCTGCTGAGGCTGAGAGCTTGCTGCAGGGGTCACAGCAGTGGCTCCTGGGTACCACGGAGGGAACTGAACCACACCCTCCCAACTTGCTGGAAATCCTGCACTCCCATCTTTGTAGCAGCTCAACTCACTATAGCAAAGATACGGAGTCTACCCAGATGTCCCAAGTTTTCACCGGGAGCTGTCTCACCAGACGCACTCAGGGACAAAGCTCTTTGAGGGTGAGTTAGGGAAGCTTCTGGGTGCTGGCGTTGCTGGCTGCCATGCACTGCAGTAGCTGAGGAAGCCATTGGCCAGAGAACCCCCTAAAGGGACAAGGTCTGCTGGAGACACGGTCCCTTCTTTCCTCAAAGACTCTCCATCACCCTCTGCTGGTGATGCTTCACATTACACCAGATGGTCAAGAGAAAATGGGAAGGGACCCAAATCCATTTTCACAGAGCTGGCGAAAAGGATGGATTTGGAGCTGAGAGGCAAAAAAGCGATCGTTAGTACAATTTCTCTGATGACATTTTAAATTATCACATCTTGTTGCTTTAGTATCATAATTCAGTGATGGCTTTCTGTTCTTACTAAAAGAAAAAAAATCCACTTTATTAATCCTGAAATATAGCATTTTCTATAAGATGACAGAAAGGAAAGCTCCTATGATCTGTGTTCAAGGAAATTTAGATTCCTTCTTTACTGCCATCAATAGAATCTTTGACTCGGAATCAGTAACCTCACCAAACCATCAAATATTTGTGCACAAGATAAGAATTTCCTCATAGATACCTGCACTCCCATCTTTGTAGCAGCTCAACTCACTATAGCACAGATATGGAGTCTACCCAGATGTCTATCAACTGATGATGGATATAGAAATTGTGGCATTAATATGCAGTGGAATATTGCCCAACCATAAAAATATGAAATCCTGACTTTTGCAATAAAAAGGATAGAACTGGAGATTATCACACTATGTGAAATAAGTCAGACACAGAAAAACAAATGTCCCATTGCTTTCACTCATATGTAGAAGTTATTTTATACAGAGTATTAAAATTGTGTGGATGGGCTGGTGCCGTGGTGTAGTAGACTAAGCTTCTGCTGCAGCACCAGCATCCCATATGGGTGCCGATTCGTGTCCTGACTGTTCCTCTTCCAATCCGGCTCTCTGCTATGGCCTGGGAAAGCCCTGGAAGATGGCCGGAGTGCTTGGGCTCCTGCACCAGCATGGGAGACCTGGAAAAAGCTCCTGGTTCCTGGCTTCAGATCAGTTCAGCTCCAGCCATTGCGACCACTTAGGGAGTGAACCAGAAGACCTCTCTCTCTCTCCCTCTCTCTCTCTCTTTCTCTCCCTCTCCCTCTCTCTGTCTGTCACTCTGCCTTTCAAATATATAAATAAAATTTTAAAAAAATTTTTGTGGATAATCTGTCACTTGATACATAGTTGTCAATGTTACATGTATATTACAATCGTCTTCTTTCCCCATGTATAGTCATTGTTACAAATCTCTCATTTTGTGATGTTAATATTCCTGATTTTAAGAAAAAATAGCATACATGTGTATACGTATGAAGTAAACGTGCAAAATGTTAAATCTTTAAAGTAAAATATACATTTATAATAAAAAAGAGGTTTAACTCAAATTTAAAAACACATTTATAAATTCATAAACTCGTTTATGAAAAGATTTAACTCTTAAATAATCTGTACAAACACCACAGTCATTCCTGGCTCATAAAATTCCCTTTCCTAAGGAATTCATAATGCTTTGTGTGAATATTTTAAAAAGCTAATGGAAAATAGAATTAAAGATGCTTGTTTTGATGCAAAAGATTATTAAAATGCATGTATTTTTTGTAGTATGCATCTTCCACCAGCTCTTGAGGATCCCTCCTGTAGTATTTAAGGTAGTAGAGACTTAGCCCCCTGGCTACTTTCTCATGGACTTGTGCTATTTGCCACTCAGACACCTTAAAATGTACTTATTATCAAATTGCTAGCCTTGGGCCAAAAGTAAATTAACCCAAAATAGATTGGGTCAATTCCAGCTTTCTCCAATCACTTACTGATGGAGATATTGTGGGATGGTATCTACCCTACCTCAGTTAAACCCGCTAGGTAACCGGCAGAGCTCAGCATTTTTATTAATAGGCCCACGTGTCAGGCCTAGTAATAAATGTCATTCATGTTATCTGTTCACTGTTTTGAATGTCTGCTTCTCCCACTAAGAAGTCTCATTCACTATTGTGGACATCATGCCTGTTATAATATGTGCAGGGTCAGGGCAGTGGCTTAGTGGGTAAGAGCCACCTGCAGTGCCAGCATCCCAAATAGGCACTTGTTCAAGTCCTGGTTACTCTGCTTCTGATCCAGCTCTCTGCTGTGGCCTGGGAAAGCAGTAGAAGATGGCCCAAGTGTCTGGGTCCCTGCACCCACGTGGGAGACATGGAAGAAGCTTCTGGCTCCTGGGTTCGGATTGGCTCAGCTTCAGCTGTTGCAGCCATATGGGGAGTGAATCAGCAGATGGAAGACCTCTCTCTCTTTCTCTCTTTCTGCCTCTGCCTCTCTAACTCTGTCTTTCAAATAAATAAATAAATAAATAAATAAATAATTCTTTAAAAAAAAAAAAGAATATGAGATAGGCGATTGTGATTTGACTCTGAATCAGTAAGCTTGCCAAACTGGGTAGGTTTGGGGCATCCCTGAAATCTTGTAGCAATTTTTGGCAGCCATTCTTAAACAGAGTCCAGCTGGACAGCTACTGGAAAATTTGTGGAGAATTATGGATTCTTGGAAAAAGATGAAGTGCATATGTCCATTGAAAGTTTTTAGCCTAAATTATCAGAGATACAGAATATTATCCTAAATGAAGTAACTATTCTTCTATCAGTTGTCTATGGCTGGTTAGTAAATCTTATCAAAATTCAGTGGTTTGCAAGAACAAAAGTTTAGGCTCTCCTATTTTATGAATGAAAATTAACATTAATGAAATTGTATCCTTAAGGAGTAGAAAGAAGAGAAAATTCAGAGAACTTATGTCCTTCCGTGGACAAGAATTTGGTCTGTAGTTTCCCAACACCTGAAAAGCCCATTAATCAAATTTACTTTCCATACTTCATGTTTTCCCATACTTTTGGTATATGGACTGTACATTGCAGGTAAAATTAATAATGTTACAATTCAGCAGGTTTGCCGTGATCAATTGTCACCTTTATGAAGATAATGGTGTATAGGAAGTCGTGAGATCAGCTTTTTCATGTTAAAATTTCCTTCAGGTCAATTCATGGATCAGATTGAGTGTCTCGTATATGCACCAGGAATAATGAGCAAACATCCTCTGTTCTCAGGATCATGTAGGTGTAGCTTTGCCCAAGTAGGAGAGTCAGGTGACAATTGACACAGAATAAGAAAGGAGGACATTCCTGTCTTGCTGTGAACGCTGCCAGGAGGAGGGAGTTATTGAAAGGGATATCTTCAAACACCACAAATAAGGATTATTATTCCCCCTGTGTCAACAGTCTCTGCAACTTCCTCTGTTTACTGAGACTTCGGTCCCTCCATGTTTTCTCAAGGCTGTGGTCTTTCCTTTCCCATCCTTTATTTCTTTATGTGTTGCATTTGATTTTAATCTTCCTTTCCATTGTACAGAATGTTCGGTTCTTTTGTTTCTGAGAAACAGCGTCCTCTTGGTGTTTCTTCTTTTCTGACAATAGTTTTTTACTTACCTTGCTGTTCACGTCTCTCAAGTGACTTTGCCCAAAGTTTAGCCTTCATTTTTCTCTCTTTAGTCTTCTTTTTTTGGTATACTTTGGCCTCAAAGGTCTCCTAGTAATCAAATTCTTACCGTTGATTTGCAATCACTGATAGCTAGTGAATATGTTCAGTCATGCATTCTGAGTTGTACCAAATATCAAAACACTGAATTTTTAAGTTATGCTATCTATAGGTGAAATTTAGGCTATCTATTGGTTCTTTTGAAGAAATTCACTCAGGTTTAAAGGATTTAGACTTAAAGTTGATTAATTCTCACTAAACACACTGTTCCTATAGCCATAAATTTCTCACCTCCATTGGGACTGGCGTTGTGGCACAGCAGGTTAAAGCTGATGCCTTTGACACTAGTACCCCTTATCAGAGGGCTGGTTCTAGTCCTGGCCCTACTGCTTTCAATTCAGTTCCCTGAAAATGTGCATGGGAAAGCAGCTGAAGATGTCCCAAATACATGGACCTCTGCTACCCATGTGGAAAAACCAATTGGAACTCCTGGCTTCTGACTTTGGCCTTTCCCAGCCCTGGCCACTACAGCCATTTAGGGAGTGAATCAGCTAATGGAAGATCTCTCTCTCTCTCTCTCTCTCTCTCTCTCTCACTGACTTCCAAATAAATAAATCTTTGTAAGAAAACTCTCTAACCTTCCAGTTTTCCAACCCACCTTTTGGCCTATTCTATTGATCTCTAAATGTTTACGACCTCAGCCTATGTTTTTATGAGTGAATGGAAGAGCTTCAATCTTTCTCCATGGTGCTATTGGTCCTCAGGGGTTGGAAGTGCCCTCATACCCTACACGTAGAGGCATTTCTGTCAGTTTAAAAGTACTACAGCATACAGTCTTAATAGGCTCATTTTCTTGTCAGTCTCTGGTAGTTTCTCTGTTTGCCTCCCTGCTCTCTGTAGATCATATTTTCATTTCTATACTAGCAACTTGACACCTGTTATTGATGTCACCCAAAGTAAAAACCAATCCCCAACCTTTATTTTGTTGTTTTGTTTTTTATTTATTTGAAATTGTTACAGAGAGAGAGGGAGAGAGGAGATGATAGATAGAAATGAGGGAGAGAGAATGAATGAATCTTCCTTCTACTGGTTCACTCCCCAAATAGCCACAAAGTGCCAGGTTGAAGCCCTAAGCCAGGATCTTCTTTTGGGTCTCCCATGTGGGTGGCTGGGACCTGAGCACTTGGGCCATCTTCCACTGCTCTCCCAAGAGAAACAGTAGGGAGCTGGATCGCAAGTGGAGCAGCTGGTTCTCAAACTGACAGCCATATGGAATGCTGGCATAAAAGACATCAGCTTAACCCACTATGCCACAAGGCCAGTCCATCCCTAACCTTTATTAACTGGTTACTTCTTGCCAGGAACTATGCTAAGAGCCTAAATGTCTCTGCCTTATTAATCAAGCAATTGAGACAAAAAAAATTGGTAACTAGACCAAGATTACCAAGAACTACGTAGCAGAGCCAGGGTGAGCTTAGACAGAATCTCCCCAAAGCCTAGTTTGCCCTGAACTCTATTCCACACCCATGGCTCCTCTTTGTCATCTTCTTTCCTGAGCCAAGAGGCTTAGCAAATCTTATAGCCTAAAAATAACCACCTACTTCTTGGGCTATTGGCACTCAACTAACAGGGTTGAGTATTGCTTTCCATAATGTTTATTGTGAGGAAAGATACAAAGTCTTGAGAGATCACTTCAAATCTGTGCAAAGGCTAAGAAGGAAAGGGATGGATTGTGTGTGTGTGTATGTGAAAGAGAGAAGGAGAGGGACATGGAGAGGGAGAGGGAGAGAGAAAGGGAGAGGGAGAGATCTTGAAGTGTTTAAACATAATGTGCTCGTTGATTTTCAGTATCCTTAGTTGAGATTAATAATGTTAAAATTAGTATTGGACAAGGAGGAGGAGCCTTACTGTTGCATGGTCCTAATTTAGATGACTTTCTCCTACAGTCCCCATTGTACCATGACAGCCATTGGCACATGCAACATTGTGCGTGCCTGCCCAAGCTCTGATGAACTTTATCATCAAATGTTGCGTAAATGCCTTCTTTCCCTCTCCTCCCTCTATCACTTGGTTGACTGCCCTTGAGATTGATGAAATCTGTTTTCATGTACTTTTCCTATACCAGTCTCCTTGAGTTCTTATTACTTTTGGATGCTTTTCTGGGTCTCTTTCCAGCTCCCACCTCTTCCACACGTGCCCTTCATCGTGTCCTCGGCTCTGATGTTTGCTCACATGGCACTCAAGAGCGAGATCAGCTCCCGTGAGTATTAGCTCCCCCACAGGAGTGTAGTGAGCATGGCTCTGTTTGTGCCATTGTCATTATTTCAGATGTGTGTCTCACAAATCATTCCTGGAAGCCCCCTGAGAACAAGATATTTCACCATTTCTCTGTACTCTCTGTATCTCATATGTAATAGGCACCTAATCCATGTGTGATGGCCTGAAAATATGTAAGCTAAGAGTTGTCTGTCTTTGTCAGCACAAGAACAGTTTATATGACACCCATAGATGCATTTTTTTGAAAAGAAAAAAGAAAACACTGCTTTTTGTGTGACTCCCCATGAGGTTGGATTATTTGATCAGACAGTCTTTGAGTTTCCTTGTATTAGAAATTTTGGAGCATGAGACAGCATATTTTCTGCATTAAATAAACAATTATTTTTATGGCCATCCTAAAAAATATTGCCAAAATTTATATAATGCTAATCAAATATACGATTAAATAATTTAGGCAATGCAAATAAAATAGAGATAATACCATCCATCAGACAGGCTATTGCAGAAATAAAAATCAGATAATGTATGTACAGCATTGAGCATGATTTCCAGCAAAATAATAAAGACTTATGATTGATGCTTTTTTTTTTTGAGCTGCAGGCAGAAAGAGAGGAATATAGTTGGTGGGGGGGGGGGGCGGGGGTGGAAGAGAGAAATCTCCCATACACTGATCCATTCCCCAAATGCCCATGATAGCTGCGCTTGTACAAGCCAAAACTGGAGCCAGAAATTCAATCCAGGTCTCCAATATAGGTGGCAGGGACCCAGCTACTTGAGCCACCATCTGCTGCCTCTCAGAGTGCACATTCACAGGGAGCTGGAACAGGGAGCAGAGCAAGGAGTAAAATCCAGGCGCTCAGATATGGGGTGCATCTTCACTGCTACACTAAATGCTCACGCCAAGTGGATGGTTTTTATCAAAATTAATATTTCCTTTCATAAAACTTGAAGCATAGATTCTAATGATGAACTCACAGAAAGAGAAATCAAGAAAGAAATCTTATTCACAATAGCCACAAAAGATCAAATATCTAGGAATAAACCTAAACAAAGAAGTGAAAGATTCTCTACAAAGAAAATTATCAAGCATTGATGAAAGAAATCATCAAAGACACAGGAAAATGGAAGGATAGTCATTGCTCATGGATTGGAAGAATCAGTATCATAAAACGTCTATACTATCTAACATAATTTATGGATTTAATGTAATCCCTATCAAAATACCAATGGCATTCTTTACAGAGTTAGAAAAAAATCCTAAAATTTATATGGAATCACAAAAGCCCCCAAATAGCCAAAACAATCATGAGCAACAAAATCCAAGCTGGAGGCATCACAATGCCTGATTTCAAAGCATACTACAAAGCTATACCAATTGAAACAGCTTGATATCGGCATAGAAACTGATACAGTGGCATAGCGATCATCTCTTCAACAAATGTTGCTGGCAAAACTGGATGTAGAAGTGTAGAATAATGCTATGCAAAATACAAAAATCAACTCAAGAAGTATCAAAGGTCTAAGTTTAAGGCCCGAGACTATGAAGTTGCTGAAAGAAAATATTGGGGAAACATTACAAGATGTGGGCGCAGGGGATGACTTCTTGGACAAAATCCCCAAAGCACAGGCATCAAAAGCAAAACTGAACACATGGGACCTTATCAAACTCAGAAACTTTACACAGCAAAGGAAATGATCAATAGAATGAAGAGACATCCAACAGAGTGGGAAAAAATGTTTGCATACAGCCTATCTGACAAAGGATTAATATCCAGAAAATCTTAGCAACTGAAAAAATTGAGCAAAAAGTAACAACAACAATAAAATGCAATCCAGTTGAGAAATGGGCAAAGAACTTCCATAGATAATTCTCAAAAGAAGAACTATAAATGGCCAATGAATACATGAAAAAATTCCCAACATCACTAGCCATCAGGGAAATGCAAATCAAAGCCACAGTGAGATATCACCTCACCCCTGTCAGAATGGCTAAAATAAAAAACACAGTGACAAATGCTGGCAAGGATGTGGAGAAAGGATCACTTATATACTGTTGGTGGGAACGTAAATTAGTGCAACCACTGAGGAAAACAGTATGGAGGTATATTAAAAGAAACTGGAAATGGACTTGCCACATGACCCAGATATCTCGCCTCTTGGAATATAGCCTAAAGACTTGAATGCAGTGTATCGAAGACATATATGCACCACCATGTTTCTAACAGTGCTGTTCACAGTAGCTGAAATTTGGAACCAACCAAGGTGTCCATCATCAGATGCATGGATAAATAAAATGTGGTATATACACACATGGAATATTATTCAGCTGTACAAAAGGAATAAAATTCTACCATTTGCAGAAAAATGGATGCAACTAGAGAGCATCATGTTGAGAGAAATCCAAAAAAAAGACAAATTCTGCATGTTTTCCCTTATATGTATGTGGGAGCTACAATTTTAAAAAAGAGAGAAAAAAAGAAATAAAAAGGAAAGAAATGTCTGTGTATCAGTATTGCTGCAAATGCAATTTTGTAAAACTTTGATTTATATCTTTGTCAAATCAATGGTTATTAATGTTTACTACTACAGTTTTAATGATCTTTGATTATTTTAAAATTTACTGTATGTGGGTGAAATAGTCATTTTTCATTCGATTATTTTTATAGCCATTGCTATAGTCCCACTAAACTAGGACCTTTTTGGTTTTTACTTATTAAACTTTTTATCTGGTGAAATATTAAGCCTTTTTACTGTAATGTAATTTTTAAATGTTATCTTAAAAACTAAAAAAAAGAAAGGGAGAAGGAAAGAGGGTGGGAGGGAAAGGTGGGAGGGACCCATTATGCCACAGCACCTGCCTCAGGATTCTTTGTTTAAAAGACTTTTTTATTTGAAAGGTAGAGTTAGAGGGACTGGGTGGGGGAGAGCAGATGGGGAGAAAGAGAGAGAGAGAGAGAGAGAGAGAGAGAGAGAGACGGAGGAGAGATGTTGATCTTCCATCTGCTAGTTCATTCACCAAATGGCTTCAATGGCCAGAACTGGGCCAGGCCAAAGCTGGAAGCCTGGGGCTCCATCTGAGTCTCCCACATGGGTGGCAGGGGCCCAAAGACTCAGGCCAACTTCTGCTGCCTTCTCAGGAGTGTTAGCAGGGAGCTGGATAGGAAGTGGAACAGTTAGAACTTGAACCAGCACTCACATGGGATGTAGTTTAACCAGCTGCACCACAATGCCAGCCCCAAAAGACACTCATAAAAATGTCTACAATGGTATCCATGATATTTTCTTAATTAACTTGGGGATTCAAATGTGATATTTCCCACTCCAAAATAAGCATTATTGCATTAACAAAAACTTTCACTTGAAGCAAACAGACATCTTTACATAGCTACAAAATGATCTCTTTTTCCACCAGCTATGTTTTATGTGAACATTGGGCAAGCAATCATCACCTGTTTTCAATCTTCAAATGGAAATCATTTTAGTAGCAAATAAAGACATAGAAAAATGCCAATATTTAGCTTGGGGTGGGTCATAAATGACTTCAGGTGAGAAAATTGACACAGGAAAACAATTAAATCTTAGTACCTTTCTATAATAATTCCATCTTAGACTATAATCATGTTCACTACTGCTCTTCTGAAGTTCTTCCAAAGCCAGGAGCCAGGAATTCAATCTGCAGGTGGCAGAAACTCAACTCTTGAGCCATCGCTTGCTGCGTCCCAGGGTCTGCTTAGCAGGAATTTGGAATCAGGCCCCAGAGCTGGAATGAAAGCTGGGCCCTCCTATAGTGGCATCTTACCGTGAGGCTGACGCCAGCTCCCACTACTATTCTTTAGGCTCGCTGTGGGACAGAAGCCTCAGCCCTGCCAGCTGAGGGCTTGGATACAAATTATTTTCTGAAAAAATCACACGCACATTATATTTATATGAATCTATCGATGTGCTCACCCATCAGTGTTTCTCAGAAAGACCTTCCTGTCATATTACATGTTACATTTACTGCATAACAACACATTTAAAAAAAAAAAAGATTTATTTATTTGAAAGAATTACAGAAAGGCAGAGAGAGAGAGAGGTCTTCCACCTTCTGGCTCACTCCCCAGATGACAGCAGTAGCCAGAACTGTGTCATCCAAAGCCAGGAGCCAGGATCTTCCTCTGGGTCACTCAGGCAGGTGCAGGGGTCCAAGGACCTGAGCCATCTTCTACTGCTTCCCAGGCCATAGCGAAGAGCTGGATCAGAAGTGGAGCAGCTGGGACTTGAACCGGCGCCCATATGCAGGCAGCAGCTTTACCCGCTATGCCACAGCACCGGTCCCTAATATCTATTTTCAATTCCTCCCACCTTTGAAGGTCTGTGAAGTCTCCTACAGAATCTTACAGCTATCACTCAACCTTGAGGTCATCTTCTTCAAAACTGTTTCCCGAAGCACCCTGTTCAAGATTTGGGCTGGGGTTTCCCTCTGGAAGCTCTCATGGCCTCTGCTGCCCCATGGTGCTGCGTGGTCGATGAGCTGGAATGGTCATTCCTGTCATGACTTTTCACTTCCTTAATGATAGTTTTCGTTTCTTCGCTATCACCATAGTCCTCATGCTTAGTACAGAGGCCAGGAGTTGGGAAGCCTCATAAATGCTTAAGAGATCACTTGGTGACTGCTTTTTCTTTGTGGAAGTAGATTCTGGGGGCAGAAAGTACTGTCTTTCAACTTGGGGATTACCCAGGAGACCAACATTCATCTCAACGGTATTTAAGGCAACTAAGCAAAGTTCCAAATGCTGGAATTGGCTGCGTAAACCGTATTTATGTCTTTGCCTTTGCTTTAGGACTCTGAAGTTAATGCCTTGATTTTAGATTTGCCTTATTTTCTCACTTTATTCTCTTCACTACACGCACTAGTGCATGCTTTGACACTCTGCAGTGAGAGTGACACAGAAGTCTTGTCTCCACATTTCAAAGAAATGGCACTTGTCTTCCTTTCCGAAACCATAGTTGAGCTTTTTAAAGCTTTCACTAGAAATCTCTCTTTCTTGCTTATTTGGCTTTTGGTCTTGCCAAGGATTCATGATGAAAAGCATACCTTTCACCTGTGCACAAGTGTCTGACAAGCCCTCATGTTAACAAGCAAATCAACATTTTACATTTACGACTATAGCAATTTTTATATTCTTACATACCCATTTCCTTAGCATACAGAGTGAAAAAAAGTAAACGTTTTTTGAATAATTGTTATTTGCCTTAAAGTTTTCAAATGTCGATCTCCTAGAGGCAAGAAAAAAAAAAAAACAAAACACCTCCCTTCCCACATTTAGTCACTGCTGTTAGGAACTCCAGTCCCTTCTCTTTAATCCTAGGGATGCCAAGAGGCAAGATTTTTGGACAGAAAGAAAAGCCGACTTGTTTTCTCTGGGTTTTGGCTGTGACTTAGATGTCGCTTTGTTTTATTGTAATAGGATATGTTGGCATGAAAGCTGAAGTGGGTTCCAAGAAGTATAGGCTGGACTTTTTATTGGCATATCAAACAGAGACTCATTCAGGCCATACGTTAGTGAGCAGCCAAGTAATTAATAATAACACACGTGGAAGAAAATGAGTGTTTTGGTTGAGCAGGAGAATAAGGAGTCAGACAAAGACCCAAGATTCATGTCCTTGCCCTCTGCGGCAGCAAAAGCAATGTTATGAATAGCATTTAACTTGAATTTGCAGCAAACTGCTGCTTTTATCATAAACAATTGCCAGATGGTATACATTATCTTTCTTTTTTCTCCTTTCACAAAAGCGGCATTAATTGCAGAGCAGCCCAGGGCTCCACTCAGCTCATCAGTGTGATAACACTTCATGACCCTGATTAGCCGTCAGTCTACTCAATTAAAAAGATCATTTAGACATTCACCCAATCATTTGCCTATCGAGCCACCTGGGCCTCTACCAGGGGCTCCATTTGTAACATTCTCCTGCCCTCTCTCATCTTGCCTGGCTTTTTTACATATCTCCAAAAGACGTAATTGAATTAAATAAAGCGTCTCAGGGCAGCTGCAACATCTGCTGTTTGTGGTATGTCAAGCCTTCAGCATTAAAAACAGTTACATATGCTCCAAATTAGCAGGTCGTGGAGATGAAACAGTCGATGATAGTGTTTTTGTGCCAGCGTGAGAAGCAGCTCACAGCTGTGTGCAATTTACAATTAAAGGCTTTATCAGAGCTCAATTGTACTAGTGAATCAAGTGGTGAGAGGTCAGTTAGTGAATTAGACCAATTAGAGCTTGTACAGTTAAATTATCTGTCTTATTACCTGCTGATAAACAGCCTTGTCATATCTTCACTGCAGTGGTGAAGTTGAGTGAGTTTTATGAGTGATGATGCAAGTTGGCTGTCGTGGAACTTAGTGGTTTCCAAAATCAAAACCTATAGCAACCACATGGCTTAAATAACCTCTTAGAATAGCTGGAAGACAGGGAACTAGGAAATGGTTAAAACTCCTGCGATTAAGCTGGTTATATCTAACTATGAACACCTTCCCACATATGAGATTTTTGAAAAGCAGAATGACATTTGACTCATCAAACTTGAGTTTCAATTAATATCATTTCTAATGATTTTAATTTATTCAAAGAGAATAAAGTAGAGCAAAACTGTGTTTGGAAAACTTAAGAGCCAAGTGTTTCAAATCGATGGAGGAAGGCACATAGGCCCTCATGGGAGTGGAGATCCATTTCTTTAGGAAAAGCAAATTAGTTATTCTCACAATCAAAAAATACGCACAGTTCAGAAATTTCAAATTCTTTAGTAGGGCAAGCCACACCCATTTTATGCTTCTGTACATGTAATGTAAGGATAGGTATCAATGAATAAATATTGTTTTTAAATATTCTAAGGTGAAATCATTGGTGAATTATTTGTATTATAATTTTTCACTGAATGAATGTCCATCTTTTCTCTACTTGGTCAGTTTTCTTATCTACTTGATCTTGTGATTATTGAGTTACAAAGCCTTATGATTAAACAGATAATCATTGGCCAGGCAAATCACTGACATCAATCAGACTGAAAAAGCTAGTCCCACAATCATTCTAGATTCCTTCTTGGATCAGTGGTAAGAAAGAAATGTGGAGAACACATCTTAAATAGCACATAGTTATAGCCTCTGGTTTACTTTTTCCTAGAGCAAGAATTTCAAAATTTTTATATTGGCCAAAACTCATGAGAGAGATTTTGAACCATACTTTTCAGTTGCTTCAGTCTTTCCACAACACAACTTTAAGTGTTTTGACTTATTATTGATTTAATTTTAGTTTTACTAAATATGTAGAAGTTATATTCTTCCAAAAATAGGACAGACTTTTGCATTGTAATTTTCTATTTGGGAATAAAATTTTCTAAATCAAATAGCAAGGATCACAGTGAACATAATAATACATAAGAGCCAAAAATGTATCTTTCTTTAAAGAAAAATGCTGCAAAATTATTTCATGATTAAGAACCAATATTCTTGGGGCCAGCGCCGTGGCGTAGTAGGTTGATCCTGCTCCTGTGGTGCCGGCATCCCATATGGATGTTGGTTCTAGTCCTGGCTGCTCCTCTTCCGGTACAGCTCTCTGCTGTGGCCTAGGAAAGCAATGCTTGGGCCCCTACACCCACACAGGAGACCAGGAAAAAGTACCTGGCTCCTGGCTTTGTATCGGTGCAGCTCCAGCCGTTGCAGCCACCTGGGGAATGAACCAAAGGATGGAAGACCTTTCTCTCTCTCTCACTGTCTGTAACTCTCTCTCAAATAAATAAATAAAATCTTTATTTAAAAAATGAACCAATATTCTCTTTTTAAAAATGTGTGTGTTGGCCGGCGCCGTGGCTCAATAGGCTAATCCTCTGCCTTGCGGCGCCTGCACACCGGATTCTAGTCCCGGTTGGGGCACTGGATTCTGTCCCATTTGCCCCTCTTCCAGGCCAGCTCTCTGCTGTGGCCAGGGAGTGCAGTGGAGAATGGCCCAAGTGCTTGGGCCCTGCACCCGCATGGGAGACCAGGAGAAGCACCTGGCTCCTGCCATCGGATCAGCGCAGTGTGCTGGCTGCAGCGCGCCAGCCACGGTGGCCATTGGAGAGTGAACCAACAGCAAAAGGAAGCCCTTTCTCTCTGTCTCTCTCTCTCACTGTCCACTCTGCCTGTCAAAAAAAAATGTGTGTGTTGAGAAGCATGCTCAACCCTCTCCTTTGAGAAGATACATGATGAAATTATTCAGTTACTTCAAATAAATCTATGAATATATTTCAGTAGTAGTCAATGTCATCAAAATAAAATGTGTTAGAATAACTTTCAAATATATCTGGTGGAAAAAATGTGCACATGGCATCAAAAAGTAGGGCTCCCTATTGCATTTTTCTTATGGTTTACTTCTTTCCATTGTTCCTTTCTTCCAATTTTGCTGTCACCTTTTATGACTTGATGAATTTGTGTAGAGGTATATTTTGATTCCTTATGCTTTATATTTTGTGTGTCTACTAAACATTTATTTTTTGTCACCACCATAAAGCTTAAATATAACATTTTATAGTTATAACATTCTGTTTTAAGGCAATGACTTCAATCTCATACAAAAATCTTAACTTTTACTTCTTCCTTCCTTTACATGTTATGCTATTGCTATTACATCTTCTTATTTTGCATATCAATTAATTTGTTATTGTAGGGATAGTTATTTTTAATACCTATTTTTAAGTTTTTGTAGTAAAATGTGATTTACACACCACCATTACACTGTTAGTGTATTCTGAGTCAGCAGTGAATTTTATACTCTAGAATGTTCTCATGTTAGTTTGCAACTTTTTTATTTCAACTCCATGAATTCCCTTGGCATTTCTTGTAATGTGATGAACTTCATGGCTTTCATTTGAGAATCTCCATCTCTCTTTCATTCCTGGAGGACAGTTTTGCTGGGTATAGTAAACTTGGTTAATAATAGATAGATCATGAGACAGAAAATTAATAAGGGAGCAACAGACCTCAACAGCACTATAGGCCAAACAGCTCTTACAATTGTAAACAGAACATTGCAACCAGAATATGGAGTATGTATTTTTGTCAAGTGCACAGTACATTCTCCAGCATAGATCAAGTATTGGATCAAATAAAAATCTTAACAAATTTCAGAAAATCGAAATAGCCTCAAATGCTTTTTATGACTACAATGGTACAAAAATGTAAGTAAATAATAGGAGGAATTTTGGAAAATTCACATATATGTGGAAATTAAAAAACACACACCTGAAACATAAATTAGTCAAATAATACTTCTAAAGGGAAATTTCAAAAACTTATTGAGACAAATGAAAATGGAAACATTATATACCCAAACTTAGGATGCAGAAAAATAGAGCTAAGAGGAAATTTTATAGTGATTAATGTCTATGTTAAGGGTGAAAAAAAAGACAGCATCATGCTACACTTCGAGGAACTGAAAAAGAACAAATTAGGTCCAAGATCAGGAACAATAAATAGTAGGGAACAAATGAAATAGAGGCAAGAAAGGAGAAAGAAGATCAGAAAAGTTAAAAGTGAGTTTTCTGAAAACATCAGCAAAGTTGAAAAGGTAACTAAACTAATTGAGAAATAAGAGGGAGGGTTCAAATACAATCAGAAAATAAGGCAGAAACATACCAGTTGATATCAAAGAAATATAAGGGATCATAAGAGACTAATATGAACAATTATATACCAACAATTGGATAACCTAGAAAAAAATGGGTAAATTCCTGGAAACAGATGACATACCAAGGCCAAATAACAAATAGGGAGGTTGAATCCACAGTCAAATCCTTACAAGAAAAATTTCAGATCCTGATAGCTTCTCTGATGACTTATTCCAACATTTAAGAAACAAATATCAATCTTTCCTAAATTCTTCCTAGAAGTTGTAAAGAAGGAAAAACTTCCAAACTTGTTTTAGGAGGCCAGCATTACCCACATACCAAACCAGATAAAGACACCACAAAGAAAGAACATTAGAGAATAGTATCCGTCATGATTATAAATGCAAAAACCATAAAAAAAAAAAAACAGTGAACCCAATTCCACAGCATATAGCAAATTGAGACCTATTCTTTGGATACAGAAATGGTTCATTAAGTACAAATCAATTGATGTATCAGCAGAATTAAGGATAAACATCACATGATCATCTCAGCAGTGTCAGGAAAAGCATTTGACACAGTTTAATATCTCTTCATGATAAAAATGCAGCAAATTAAGGATAGAAGGAATTTACTCAAGCATAGTAAAAACTGTATGAGAAGCCCACAGCTACCATTGTTCTCAGTGGTGAAAGACTAAAGTGTTTCCCTTAAGACCGGGAACAGGCAAGGGTGCCCACTCTTGCCACTTTTACATCACACAACACTGGATATCCCAGCCAGAGCCAGTAGGCAAGAAAGCAAAATAAAAGGGGTCCAAATTGTAAACGAAGAAGTTAAATTGTCTGTGTTTGAAAAAGTGATTATCTTGTATATATAAAAAAAACCAAAAGATGGCCTCAAAAACAAACAAAATAAGTGTTAGAATTAATAAATTAAAGGCTGGCGCTGTGGATCAACAGGCTAATCCTCCGCCTTGCGGCGCCGGCACACCAGGTTCTAGTCCTGGTTGGGGCGCCGGATTCTGTCCCGGTTGCCCCTCTTCCAGGCCAGCTCTCTGCTGTGGCCCGGGAGTGCAGTAGAGGATGGCCCAAGTGCTTGGACCCTGCACCCCATGGGAGACCAGGAAAAGCACCTGGCACCTGGCTCCTGCCATTGGATGAGCGCGGTGGACCGGCCACAGTGCGCCGACCACGGCGGCCATTGGAGGGTGAACCAATGGCAAAGGAAGACCTTTCTCTCTGTCTCTCTCTCTCACTGTCCACTCTGCCTGTCAAAAAAAAAAAAAAAAAAAAAGAATTAATAAATTAGGTAAAGTTGTACCAGATACAAATCAACCCACAAAAGTTGTGTACTGTAAAGTAACAGAGACCTGTGTGAAAAAGAATTTAAGAAAATGAGAGACTGTCCTGTGGCACAACTCATTAAGCTGCCATGTGAGACACTGTTGCACCATACTGGAGTGCTGGTTTGCGTCTGGGCTATTCCACTTCTAAACCATTTCCCTGCTAACTTGAATGGGAAAGCGGCAGAAGATGGTTCAAGGACTGGAGCCCCTGTCACCCAAACTGGGGATTTGGATGGAGTTCTGGCTCCTGACTTCAGTCTGACCCAAATCTGGCAGTTGTAGCCATTTGAGAAGTAAACCAGGAGATGGATGACTCTATCTTTCTCTCTCTCTCTCTACTCCTCCTCCTCTATCCCCTACTCACTCTCCCTCTCTCTGTCACCTGCCTTTCAAATAAACAAGTAAATCTTTACAAAAACAAAATGATTTCATTTACAATAGCATCTAAAACGAAATTTTAGAACTAAAGAATGGAAAAATGTGCATTGTAAAATCATAAATGGTAATGAAGAGAGAAATTGCAGAAGATACAAATGGAAAAGTATACCATGTACATGAATATAGTAATTAGTACTGTTAAGATGTCCATATTACCCAAAAGAATCTTCATATCAAAATTCTGATGGCATTTTTCAAGTAGAAAAAAATATCCTAAAATTAATATGGAGCCATGAGAGACCATAAATTGTGAAGGAAATTTTGAAAATGAATTAAAAAGTTAAGATATCTCCTCACAACTGCTAGAATAGTTGTTATTAAAAAGACAAGAAACAACCAGTTTGGGTCAGACGTATGGAGAAAAGAGAAGAGCCTTTTGGAAAATGGTACGGAGATTCCTCAAAAATTAAAAATAAACTGTCATACAACCCAGAATTCCATTAAGTATCAGAAGATGTACTTTCACTCTCATTATTCACAATAGCCAGGGCCAGCACTGTGGTTCAGCAGGGGAAGCTGCTGCTTGTGATACTGTTGTCCCCATATCTGAGCACCCGTTCAAGTCCTGGCTGCTCCATTTCCAATCCAGCTCCTTGCTAATGCACATGGAAAAACAGCTGCTGATGACTCAAGTGCTTGGGACCCTGCCATCCAGGTGGGAGACCAGATGGAGCCTGGTTCAGCCCTAGCCATCATGGCCATTTGGGGAATGAGCCAGTGCATGGAAAATTCCATCTCTCTCTCTCTCTCTCTCTCTCCCTCTCTCTCTCTGTGTGTGTGTGTGTGTGTGTGTGTGTGTGTGTGTGTATGTGTCACTCTGCCTTTCAAAGAAAGATAAATCTTAAAAATATTTACATTTATTCACAAAATTATGCTACCATATGCAATTCAGACATCCCATACGGGCGCTGATTCAAATCCTGGCTGCTCTATTTCCAAACCAACTCCCCATTAATATACCTGTGAAATAGTGGAAATTGGTCCAACTGCTTGGGTCCCTGGCATCCACGCGGGAGATCCAGACGGATAACCAGGTTTCTGGCTTCAGCCTGACCCAGCCACAGTCATTGTGGCCATTTAGGGAGTGTATCAATGGATGGAAGATCTCTCTCTTTCTCCCCCCCGCCCCATCTCTCTCTGTAACTCTGCCTTTAAAATAAATAAAACATTTTTAAAAATTTACTCACAATCACCAAGATTTGCAAACAACCTAAGCAATCATCAATGGATGAATAGATTAAAAAATAGTGGTGCATCTGTGAAATGGACTATTATTCAGCCAAAACTAGAAAGCAATCCTGCTTTATTCAATAGCATGAAGGAGCCTGGAGAACAACAAGGTGAACAGAGAGACCAGTACTCACGTGTGGAATGTAAAAGGCTGAATGCATAGGAGAATGGTGGTTGACAGAGGCCATTGGTGGAGGAGATGGGGAGATACTGATCAAGAGGTATACATTCTGGGGATTGCATGTTCCATAGTGGTGGTGGTGAATGTGTCATTAATTTGATCATGATCATCAGTCCAAAATGTGCACAAGGGAACTTTTAAACGTTTGTGAACAAATAGATGAAAAGAAGCTTATTTTGTGAAAAAAAAAATTGAGGTACAATGGTGAGTGCATGGCTTAGCAGGGAAGACGCTGCCTGGGACACCCACATGCCATATCTAAGTGCCTGGGTTTCTGTTCTGGCTCCTCTCCCAATTCCAGCTTCCTGCCCATGCATACTAGGTGGTAGTTGGTCCCTGCCACTCATGTGGGATATCTAAGTTCACTCCTGGGTTCCTTGGCTTCAGCCTGGTGTAGCCCCAGTGGGTACACACATTTGGAGAGTGTGAACTGGCCATCAAATTTTTTTAAAAAAAATTGAAAATCATGCATATTTTTCTTAAAATACACGTTTTCAATTAACTTTTTGAAGATCCTTTGTATATTAAATCATCACATTGTACACTTTGAATATATTCAGACTTCATTCTATAATGAAGGCCGGCGCCATGGCTCAACAGGGTAATCCTCTGCCTTGCGGCGCCGGCACACCAGGTTCTAGTCCCGGTTGGGGCGCCGGATTCTGTCCCAGTTGCCCCTCTTCCAGGCCAGCTCTCTGCTGTGGCCCGGGAGTGCAGTAGAGGATGGCCCAAGTGCTTGGGCCCTGCACCCCATGGGAGACCAGGAAAAGCACCTGGCACCTGGCTCCTGCCATCGGCTGAGCGCTGTGTGCCGGCTGCAGTGCGCCGACAGCGGCGGCCATTGGAGGGTGAACCAATGGCAAAGGAAGCCCTTTCTCTCTGTCTCTCTCTCTCACTGTCCACTCTGCCTGTCAAAAATAAATAAAAATAAATAAATAAACAAACTTCATTCTATAATGAAATATTTTATAAAAACAACAAATGAAAACATATATAGAAGTTTTTTCCTTACTATCAGGTACTTTTGAGTTTATATTAAATGACGAGTTAAAAGATATTGTAATAGGGCTATCTTAGAACCTACATGTACTTTGCAAGGTTTGTTGAGGATGTGGTGAACTCCACAGAGTTGCAGTGACTGGGATTTTTATCTAAAGATTTACCTTTTGCTTCAGGGAACCTTGTTATCGTCAGATAAAAGATACCACCACAAGTTAAATAAAAAGTAATACAACTGAAGAATAATAGTTAATTTTTGTTCCAATGGGTGCAAAGTCTATGGCATAGGTAATCTCATCCTCTCAACACTCCTGTGAAGCCTGGTTCTGGTAGTGGCTATCCACAGTCTACAAATGAGGCAGCCGAGTCTCCACGTGGTTCAGCAGTAGCTTGTCACAGAGTTCAGCAATGCTGGACACTAGTTAAAGAGACCTGGGCCTTTAATAGTACTAAGTATTGCAACAGAAGAGAAAGAGATTCCTGTGAACAGAGCTCAGCTTTGATTTGTACAGAGGCAGCTGAGTAAGAGCGGACGGGAAGAAGGTGTGATTGGTAGCTCTGTAGAATCAGGGAAGTGAAAATTTACAAAGGGTTAGTCAATGCAAATGGAACTGGCCAGCTGGGCCTGCTCCCTGGGAATTACGAGTGTTAAGAGTCTATTCTCCCACAGGGCTGGGAGACAGAGCCCAGTCCTTGGGTGTTGGTGGGAATCCACAGCGGAGTCTTGGGGCAGCCTGTGTGTTTCCTCATGCAAAGCACTTTAAATGAGGGTGGGGTCATCTCAGGGACTTAGCCTTGAGCTGTTAGAACCTTACACAAGGTTAAGGACTACTCAGGAAGACAACACAAAAAAACCTGGGATTTGGTTAAGAAGACAATCTGTCACTTGTGTAAGATTACACAGCTAGCAAGTGATGAAGCTGCTAAAATTAAGTATTAAGGTAATCTCTGTGCTTCATAAGTGTTCATAAATGACTTGCACACTCAACAGACTGTCAGAGTCCTGTTTCTGAGAGCATGCTCACACAAGGGTACTTCGAAATATTCATGGAAAATGGACGTCAGAGGGGTTTGTTCTCGGTTTAAATCATTTTTAAATCCATGCACAGTTTTTCATAGTATGCATTTTCACAAACTTTTTGAAGACACCTGTATATGGCACTTTGATGATAACTGAACTCCTTTAAAAAGAGTATAAGGGCTTTACAAAGTAGGTCAAACAAAAATGATAGAAAATTAGCATACATCTTGGATTTCCCATTCTATACTTCTAAATGAAGAAACATTCGGAGGCATTCACTGAATCCTTCTAAGGGACTTGAGCTATTCCACTCATTCTTCAAAGTACTGACAGCATGTGATGGGGTGGAGACAAAGCCTTAACTCTTTGTGCACCATGTAACCTGTGCTGTCGTGGTGAAGCATTCTCGGGTTTCTGCTAAGTAATAGCTGAAGACTCTCAGCAACATACAAAAAGGAGGAATTTCCCTAGTTATATATATGTGGGGGGGATTTACTCCACATTTGGGAAATGGTGATAATTACCAGTTCCATAAGCAAAGCCTGAACCCTGCTTCAGGAAATCCTTTGTCTGGTGCTGATGATGTCATGGACTTGTCTAATGGATAAGGAGTAGAGCCAAGGGTTTGCAAAATACAATAACACACTAAATTTTTGTCAAAATAAGGTTTAAAAATAGGAAGCTGTATCAGTAAATAGTTTGGTTTGCTTCCAACATCTTTACTGGTTCCTTTAAGAAACTTGTCAAATGGATACCGTATCAGAAAGATGATATGCAATAAAACACAAGGTAGTGAATAACTGGAAAAGCAAACTGGTATTAATACGATGGCTCTTTTTTGTTTGTTGTTCCATCTAATACACATTTGTAAAAGTAACTATTGTTAGTCACATTAGAAATTCTACTTACCCAATGAATTGTTTGAAATTATATTTATACACATACATACATACACACATACATATATATCCTTAGTTTTGCCTTCAGCCTCTTCTGGCTTAGAAAAACTCATTTTCTTCTTGGAGGTATAAGAGTGAGGATTCACATTGCACATAAAAAATTAATTCTTGGTCCATTACTATTTCCAACCTGTGTTAATAATGTATTAGATGTGCTTATTGCATAGATACGGATGTATAGATGGGCACATCTGGGTTAGGCTGGTCAGATATGATCCTGAGATCACTCTTATTACAAACCAAATCTAATGTTTATTGGTTGAACATTATAAGAAATATGACTCAGTTCATATAAGGGCTTTATTCAAAGTGTACTTACCAAAGCCTTGCTTCAGTAAGGACTATATTTCTGATATTGATCAAGCCATATTCCCTTAGTGTACAAATGATTAATTCACCATTAAATCTTGTGTTATGAGTAAGCCACAGAACAACATTTTTAAAAGTATTAAAGTGCAAGTATACTTACATAAAAAGACATAAAACCTTTATGTACATATTACATAATGCAGTGTCTATCTTCACAATATTAAAGTACTTTTTAAGATTTGAAATGTTGCATTGATTAATTATACCCGAAGAGACATTTACCTCTCCTTTTGTTGTATCTACCATATACAACAGTACTCCAACTATTTTTTCAGGAATATGGAGACCACGTATTCCAAGAAATAAAGCGATTGGCTAAAATAAATGAAGTAAAACCAAAAGGAAATCGCAAATTCTTTAATAAAGTGCATCTCATCCCTAAAACTTATTTTTAATAAATTGTGCATGAAGAGAATTTACTTTCCCATTGAGTTATTTTATCGAATGAAAACAGATGATATTCATCTATTTCCAAGTATAAATGCTTCTGGTAATCTCTCCTCAGCATTTTTTAAGTGTAAAGAGCAGTAGAACAGGTGTAAATCATTTGAAAGTGACTCTGTGCTCTGTGCCTGGACCACCAACTTAGGCAGGAAAAATCAACATCTGTGAAGACAAGGAGCTCGCTGTTTTCAGTCACCTCTATGAGCCTTCCATCCAACACCAGAGCAGCAGGACTGCTTTGTTCCCTGCTGAACCCCTCTACTCTTTCTGTATAGAGTTTATTGGAGCACGTATGTCTCTGCTAAAATGCCTCCAGCCACTGCATCCATACTGTCCTCATGATTCCTCCATACGTTACTGTTCCTCACTTCCAGGCATTTGCCTGTGGTTAAGCTCTTGACGTGGCCATGCTGTCTCCTGCTGATCCTTCAGTGTCAAGCTAAATTCACTTAGGAAGTATCTGACTCCTTCATCCACTCAGTAACATTTTCTTGAGTCCCTGTGCTATGCTGGATATTGGTTTAAGTACTGGTAACACAATGGTGGGCAAAGTATCCATAACTTCTACCTACATGAAAAAAATTATCATCTGGTAGGGAAGATAGTACAGTCCTTCTTTGACCAGGGGTTTTCTGGAAATAGTATCTTATAAAACCTGAGTTGATTGTCTGTGGTATTCATTTGCAGAACTCAACATGGTGATAGCCAGCAGGATGGTCTAGGCGGCAATGCCCTTTGAACCATGGCCCTGCACACTGGTCTCCTGGTGTATCATCCAAGACTCAATGTTCTTTCTACAATGGTGGCTCTAAGCTTAAGAACCTCTAGTTCCACACAAGTAAGCTATGACTATTGGCGACAATATAGCATTGTCAGTGGATAGATTTTCAAAGGGAAGGCTTTTGGTTAACTCTGATTCTTCCACTGATCATGTCTTTTTTAAAAAAAATTAGTTTATTTTAAGGGCAGAGTTACAGAGCAAGAGAATGAGAGACAGAGATATACCTTCCCCTTGCTGGCTCACTCTTCAGATGGCTGCAATACCCAGGACTGGGTCAGGGTAAAGCCAAGAGCCTGGAACTTCATCTGGGTCTCCTACATGGATGGCAGGGTCCTAACTACTTGGGCCTTCTTTCACTGATTTTCCCAGGTGCATCTGCAGGGAGCTGAATTGGAAGTGGAGCAGCTGTGACTCAGACCAGCACCTACATGGGATGCCAGAGTTGTTGGCATCGGCTTCACCGGCAAAGCCACAATGCCAGCCTGCATGGCCTTTTTGAAGGAATCCAAGATTACCAGCTGGTCAATCAGATCTCACCTTTCACTAAACTCTGAATAGAACTTTGTCTGCCAGCAACATCTGCTTTTGACTTCCCAGGGCATCTAGTTTTGCTGTTTCCACTTTCTGGGATATCCCTTTCCTTCCTTGTTGATTTATGTCTCAAGGCCAGTGATTTGATAAGAAATATTACTCTAACTCAAATCTCATTTAAGTTGTGGTGCTCACTCTTTCCAGGATTTCTTTTGTGACTGCTACATTATACATCAATTGTTCCCCAGGACAGGCAAAGCTTTGGTTTCAATATTTACTGCATCCTAGTTCAATGATCTCTTTTGAATGGCATGGCCTTATTATATGTCTCCATGGGTATGTGTTGAACCAAAAGCCACCTTGTAACAAGTTCAGCTTCTCTAGTGTGTGCATAACTGTTATGCACACTCAGGGTCATAACATGGAGAATTTATTCTTTACAAATGGGATTTGGTGTGCCCAAATTTGGAATTTTCTTGATGAGATGCTTACTTTCTAGAATCAAGAAATACGAACTCAGTTCCTGGCATGACTAGAGGTTCCCCAAATATGGATGAATCCATTTTCTAGAATAGTAA
Source organism: Sylvilagus floridanus (assembly GCA_949820135.1). Classification (NCBI taxonomy): domain Eukaryota; kingdom Metazoa; phylum Chordata; class Mammalia; order Lagomorpha; family Leporidae; genus Sylvilagus; species Sylvilagus floridanus. The sequence goes on from OX463229.1 coordinate 22,274,535, forward strand.
ACTTTCTCTCCATCTGTCTCTCAGCTCCCATGGATGACAGAGCCATCCATGGGAGAAATGAGACCTCTTCAGTACATCGGTGCATTTCCTGCTTTGGTCACACTTGTTATTCCGGAGAAGAGTTATGTCCTACTGTATCAGTTGGCTTGCACTGCATTCCCAGCTTTGAGTGACTTAATTTCCAATGTTCTAGTGCACTTTTACAGCAGAGTTGCCAACTTTACTCTCCGGGTTTCAAGGACACAGGTTTAAGGAAAACAGTGGGCCTCTGTTTGTCTCAATATCATTGTCTTGTACAGGGATATGAAGCTTGACTTTGAGATATTGGCAATTCTAAATGACATTTTATAAATGCAGGATTATAATTCCAAATGAGTCGTCTCTCTCTTGCATTAGACGGACAATAAATTCATTGTGAACTTGGTGGAATTTTGTAGCCAAGTAGAAGGTTAACTATTTCCTCTTTGCTTGTTTACCCAAAATAAATCAACTGTAATTTTTTACAATGATGCGTAAATTATATGCAAGTTAATTTGTTACTTTGTATAGTTCAATGTTATGTAAATATTTTTAAAAGTATATTAAAATTAGACATGATATATAACTGCAGAGATTACTACTTCATTACTAAATTCATTTAAAAACAATATTTGGGGCCAGCATTGTGGCCTAGTGGGCATAGTCACCACCTGTGTTACCAGCATTCTGTATGGGTGCTGGTTCAAATCCCAGCTGCTCCTCTTTTGATCCAACTCCCTGTTAACACACCTGGGGCAACAGTAGAGGATGGTCCAAGTCCTTGAACCCCTGCACCCATGTGGGAGACCCATAAGAAGCTCCTGGTTCCTGGATTTGGTTTGGCCCAGCTCTTGCCATTGGGAGTGAACCAGCAAATGGAAGATCTCTCTCTCTCTCTCTCTGTGTGTGTGTGTGTGTGTGTGTGTGTATGTCTGTACTCTGCTTTTCAAATGAATAAAACAAATATTTATTTAAAAAGGATACCTAAAAATAAAAAAATCACTGTTTTTTGAACATTTAATCAACAAATTAGCTGGATTCTGAGGCCACACCAGTGAATAAGCTCCTGCCTTCACAGAACTTACTTTCTAGTGTGGAAGAAAGGCTACATGTAAGTGTGTGCATATTTCAAAATTGATTGAGGTAATGACAAGTGCTTTGGAGAAAATACTATGTTTACAAAGATAGAGGGATAGTAGGATAGATAGGCCCCTTTAAACAGATGACATTTAAACAGAGACGTGAATGCACAAGGAATACCAACCAACAGTCAGGCTGTCCGGAAAAAACAAATCCAGGCAGATGAAAAGCAAACAGAAAGACCCTGGAACAAGACCAGAGTTTCTGCAGCGTGGGCATTCATGTAGGAATCTGTAAGCCGTGGAAAGACGTTTGGAAGTTCTTTAAATAAAAAATTTATATATAAAAAAAGAAAGTTTCCCTGATGTTCTGAGTCATTTTCCTTCACACACATACACACACACACACAGTCAATATAATAACCAACACCATCAAATTCTCCCAAACTGATAACTTCTTGTTTCCCCCAAGTCGGTCCAGCAGCAGGAGGACAAACGGGCGACTGCCTTCTCCTTTTCAATAACTCTTCCACTCTAGCCAGTTGTGGCTTCTGCCACACTAAGAGCCTGGGCCAGTTGTTCAGCACCTGCCTCTTAAGCAAAGTCTTCTGCGGGCCAAACTACAGGCAGCAGAGTTCCTGGCCTCTTCGCTTTGTGAGAGTAAGACCTCGAGCGAACACTGTTGTTTTGTTTGTTTGTTTTTTGGACACCTGTTCCGACATTATCACATCATTCTCCCCCACCTTATCTTGCCACGAGAGGGTAGTTGCTACTGAATTTCTTGGGCAGTGAGCAAACCCAAAACTGAAACCGTCCCATTTCTCCATCGTGCTGCACCTGGTAGACCCTTAGGTTTGATGCGTGAATGGATAGAGGAGAGAGGGGGAGGTGAGAAACTCTCAATGATTTCTTACTCTTTTCTGGTGAGAGACTTTCCCCAGCATCCTTTAGAGTTGCCTCCTGAAATCTCACAATGCCAGCAGCTGGGAACCATCAGATTAAGTGTCAAGACGTGTGGGTTTCGCCACTTCCTAGTACTGTGACTGTAGACAGAGTGTTTGACATTCCTGATCACATTTTCTTGTTGGGACTCAGTACAATAAGCCCTGCCTTCCTCGAAACGTTGTTGAGATCAAAGGGGATCAGCCTGTGAAAGCTCTTTGTGGAGTTATACTGGGGCAGGAGCACATGACAGTCTTTGGTTCGCTTCACTCAGGGCATAATCTAGGTGTAGAAATCGGCTGTGCTCTTCTCTTTAGCAATGAGTGCAATTGTTTGTCATGGTTTATGCCAAGACTTGTGGGCCATCAAAGAAGGAGGTACCTTTCTCTGAAGAGAGGAGGGAACTTCCACTTTGACTATGACCTTGTCTAAATAAGATCGGAGTTGGCGAACTCAAAAGGCCCTGGCAGCTCCATAGCCTTGGCAGCTCATGACAAGAGCCTTGGGTGATTACTGACATCATAAATAAGAGTGTCAATTGTTAAATCAATGACAGGAGTCACTGTGCACTTACTACCCACGTAGGATCTCTGTCCTTAATGTGTTGTGCTATGCAAATTAACGGCACAAACAAGTTCTTTATGCAATCTTTAACTCATGGCCTGCACTATTGCTTTCTTCATAACAGGATCAGTAGACATCAAAACATTTTAAACACGACATTGCAGCCAAGAAATTATTGTTTTAATATATTTCTATTTTGAAGTTTTATTTATTTATTTGTAAGTCAGAGTTACACAGAGAGAGAGGTAGACAGAACGAGATAGAGATCTTCCATCTGCTGGTTCACTCTCCGAATGTCCACAATGGCCAGAGCTGGGGCAGGCCAAAGCCAGGAGCCAGAAGTTTCTGCCAGGTCTCCCATGTGGCTGACAGAAGCCCGAACACTTGTATCATCTTCCACTGCTTTCCCAGGCTATTAGCAGGGAGCAGGATTGGAAGAGGAGCAGCTGGGACACCACTGGCTCCTATATGGAATGCTGGCACTGCAGGAGGTGGCTTTGCCCACTACACCACTATGCTAGCCCCCGTTTCTATTTCTAATTGTTTGATTTGCCATGAATAAGGAAGATATTTTTTTCCAAAAGGAGGCACAACAAATTTTTGTTAGTTGTTTCTATATGAAATTATTCAAATTCTAGCACATAATTATCTAATGACATATAGTTTGTTAGAAACTGGATATGTGCAAAATAAAACATACAATTGTACATAGCAAATGGTGTCTGGTTATGGCTGGTGTTGTGGCATAGTGGGTAAAAACTTCTGCCTGAGATGCTGCCATCCCATATGGGCCTTGGTTCGAGTCCTGGGTGTTCCACTTCCTAGCCAGCTCCCTGCTAATGGCCTAAGAAAAACAGAAGAAGATGGCACACATATTTAGGCCTCTGCTATGTACATGGGAGACCCAGATGAAGCTCCTGGATCCTGGCTTCAACCTGGACCAACCCTGGCCATTGTGATCATGTTGGGAGTGAACCAGGGAATGGAAGGTCTCTCTCTCTCTCTCTCTCTCTCTCTCTCTCTCTCTTTCTCTCTGTGTGTGTGTAACTCTGACTTTCAAATAAATAAATAAATCTTTAATAAATAAATAATTGATTAATTTGCCATTAACAAGGAAGATATTTTCCCCAAAAGGAGGCACAACAAACAACAAATATTCATTAGTTGTTTCTATGGGAAATTATTTGAATTCTCTGACTTAATTATCTAGTGACATTCAGTATGATAGACCATAAGTGCAAATCAAATCATACAATTATTATAGCAAAAGAAGTCTGGTTGTGTATGGTTTCCCACTAAAAACTGTAATGACTGCATTTACCTTAGGCTTGTATGTTCATTTTTATCCAAGGACACCTGTAGAGGTCTGTGAATCATGGTGTAAAACCATTGACCCAGAGAGTCCAGACTGAGCCTCCCTCTATTCTAAAAATTTGGTTTGTATATATTTGACCTTCTTTCTCCATTGTTATTTAAACTTCTTAAAATCACCTAGAGACAGTTTGGCATTGATGTGACCAGCCTGTCAGAGCGGTATTTCAACAGCACAGAAGGGGTGTACATGACACAGCTAGTCTGGTTCAGAGCAAGACTCCAGGAGAGCAACCACTGAACTCATATTAGAAACCAGAGCCCCTTGCTAGGTTAATGACCTACATTTTATAAAATAATATTTGTTTTTTAACTGCTCATTTATTATCTTGTTTGCAAAGGTCATAAAATGTAGAATTGCAAGCTGATGTTCTCATGGAAGATTTTAAGTATTTTTCCCTCTAAGTCAGCCTACACTTTCTGACAACCCTAAAGCACCCACACGTTTGTCTACACTGACCACTACACAGAATTTATTCATGAAAAGCTGCTCAATCTCCTATTGTTAACTTTGATTCCATACTGCTGTGATATCTTTGAAAATCTGATTTCAAGTTTGTATAATAATAGGGAATTTAAAGTGGATTGGTTTAAACCAGCAATGATTTAAAAGCACTCCAAAGCTCTGTACTATTTTCGGTTTTGATATTTTGGTTATGCAGACAAGAAACTCTCAGAAGAAAAAACTGATATGAATAACAACAATCAATGAATACATTACTCTCCTAATTGTGCAAACAAACTGTGTAAAGCATAACCATATTGTTCCTTCAACTGTTCCTATCCCCAGTTAGAGGGAACCATGGTGGTAGAATGAAGTTCATCCTGATCATCCTTTTCCAGACACAGGATTTTTTTTCCAAAAATGGGAAAAAGAAAAAGAAACAATCTTATTGTCACAAATTGTTCTGTCAACATATCAAATAATTAAAAAAAACCTTTTCAACTGTAAAACTATCTGGAACATAGAAAAAGATGACCAGTGTTTCTGTTTATCCTCTTAGCATATCCTCTTTTTAAAAAATGCCACATATCAGGGCTGGCGCCATGGCTCACTAGGCTAATCCTCCACCTGCGGTGCCAGTACCCCGGGTTCTAGTCCTGGTTGGGGTGCCAGATTCTGTCCTGGTTGCTCCTCTTCCAGTCCAGCTCTCTGCTATGGCCCGGGAAGGCAGTGGAGGATGGCCCAAGTACTTGGGCCCTGCACCTGCATAGGAGACCAGGAGAAAGCACCTGGCTTCTGGCTTCGCATCAGTGTAGCGCACCGGCCCTACTGGCCATTTGGGTGGTGAACCAATGTAAGGAAGACCTTTCTCTCTGTCTCTCTCTCTCACTGTCTAACTCTGCCTGTCAAAAAAAAAAAAAAATACCACCTATCCTTTAGCTTCTATCTTACCCCTCATCTAAATATAAAAGCGAAACCATAAGTAAAATATGGCTAGATGGAAATCGGTGGTGTCTAAAATAGCAGGATGGCTCCCCAGCCTTCCAGGCATCCTGCTTTCCCACAAGGTGCATTGTGTTGTCAATGTCAGGAGTCCTAGTCCATTCCATTCTTCCCCAGTGCTGGACCACATCCCTGCACCTGCTCACTTCCAGCCGCTAAAGGACTACACCAAGACCTGAAATTCCTAGAGCCCTCTCAAGTACCAGTGCAAGCTTCTGTGTTGGCTTTTAGTATTCTCATTCGTTTCTTCTGAGAGTTCCTTATCTTCGTAAACTCATATCTGCACTTCAACAATACTATATTTTCTATAACATTTTTCTATTCTGTTAATGCAGGGTTGGAAAAATGCCCACATGTGTTAGCTCAGTACACTGAATTGCTGAAACAAATTTAAAGAATGTACACAGTAATCTTCAGTGATAAACGTGGACTATTACAAAACAATACTCCTGAGCTTAAAGAATCTTAACTACTTTATGAAAAAAATTGTTTATTTTTTAATATTTTATTGTGTTTCAGTTCTTGAATGTTTTGTTTCTATGAAATTTGCACTTATTCAATGATCATCTGCAAACTCTCTACTCATTTAACCAGATAAACATAGAAATATATAGCTTATATTTCTATGACTCCTTTAGCCAAAATGTCTATTACAAGACTCAATTTTGAAAAGGAGAGATAGGTAGATACTACAAATAGAACCAAATGTTAATCTATTTCCACAAGATTTGAAATATGTGGAAATCATAAAAATCATAATAAACTAGGCTATAATCTCTTTCTGAGAAACAACAACAAAAAAAAACCCACCGACATCCCATTTTCAGGGTTTGGAACTTAATGCATCTTACCTCCAGCTGGGGAATACTGAAAGCGTACCCTTCGTAATCATGGTAACAAATTTCAGGATTTACTTCTGGCCGTATCACCTTATTATTAGCTGAGTCTAAGGGAAACAGCAGAATGTCAGCAGGAGCAACGACTCCTCTGCTTGAGACTGGACTAGATGAAGCATTTACTTTGATTGGAATGATTTATGAGTGAAACTGCGGAAAGTGAGATGCTGTTTAAAGGGCATAAATGGCATATTTAGCTCAACTCTTGGTTCTACTCACTAGAAAACTCCTGAGTACTCACTGACTTTATATCTCGTATATTAAAACTGGAGGTAGTTCCCTGAAATTTTAATGGAAACTCCTTGAATTAAAATACAATCTAATGTGGTTGCATAAGGCAACCTATGATTTCTCTTATTTTACCATTTGCTAAAGCTGCTAGAAGACCATATAATAAACAAAACTAAAAAAAACAATGATTTATTATTATTTACAATATAAACATTAAAAGTATACTTGTAATATTTAGTTCCCATAGTTCTAGATAAAGCTTTGGGCTGTAGAGTATTCTTGGCATCCAGATATACATGTTTTCAAGCATGAACTCTTGAACCCAAATGTTGTGATGAACTCATGGCAACATAGTGAATGGCACCAGAAATGTGATAAAGAGTTTGGCCATGTTTCTATAAATATAGAATATTTACAAAAGAGCAAAAGGTCCTAGAAGAATTTTGGGCTTCCTTTTTGTGTGGTTTACCTGGAAATACCATCACATGCTTTAAGGAACTGTGCAAACATGCCAGCCCTTAGCCTAAATTCTAGTTCAGTGCCTAGAGTTGGAGAAGAAGTCAGTGACTAAAATTTTTTTTACTACTTTGGCAATTAAGAAAGTTTCTGATTTAGAAAAGGAAAGTGTATGTCAAAAACAAATGTGAAATTTTTATAGAAATATTTTGACACTTTAATGAATTCCTTTCATTGATCCATTTAAGAAAATCCTTGCACCACAAAACATAGAATTGTACATCAAAACATATAAAAATACATGATCAATTTCTTTTCAAAATTAAATAATTTTTGTTTTATTCATATACAGCCAATTTTAAGATAGTCATATCATTAAAGGCACAGTAGTATATCATTCTTCACAATTTGTTTGACAAAGATTTACAAGGTTTTGAAAAAATACTATATTTGTAGCAAAACCAATAGGGACATGCATTCCTTTTTTTGAGTTTTAAAAAATTTAGCTCCCACATATAAAGAAGAAAACATGCAATATAAAATATTATACATATCCTCCCAGGAATTTACATTATTGTAGATAGAATATTATTATATTTATATAATTATGTCAAAAACCTAATTACCTAACTAATGAAGCAAGGAAAACATACTAATGTGGACTATTTTAATGGATAAAATGATATTCATTAAAAACTTACATTTTCTCATTCACACAAGAACTAATATATATACACTGCTTCGTCATGAAAATTTAAACCTTTTTATTACCATTGCAGTTTTCTTTTTTTTCTTATTTGACAGACAGAGTTATAGACAGAGAGAGAGAGATGGAGAGAGAAGTCTTCCTTCCATTGGTTCACCCCCAAATGGCCGCTACGGCTGAGCTGATCCAAAGCCAGGAGCCAGGTGCCTCTTCCTGGTCTCCCATGCAGGTGCAGGGGCCCAAGCACTTGGACCATTCTCCACTGCCCTCCCAGGGCACAGCAGAGAACTAGGCTGGAAGAGGAGCAACCGGGACTAGAACCAGCACCCATATGCGATGCCAGCGCTACAGGCAGAGGATTAACCTAGTGAGCCAAGGCGCCAGCCCCACAATTGTAGTTTTCAATGGTACAGAAAGAACCTCTGAGTCAGGCTGTATAAAAGGGCAGTCCACTAGTAACATTTGCCCTGTGAGAAAATAAACTGTCACACTAGGATATTCCCATTCACTGGAAAACAAAACACGTGAAAGCATGAAAAGTGTTAGACGTGATTAGAGTCTCCACCATCAGTATCCCAATATCCTGCCTGTTCCTGTACTGAATGAAAGAGTTAAGCAATACCAAAAGCAATTATAGAACATTTATTTAATCATATAAAACTCATTCTGCCTAGTAATTTTGCAAGTTTCTTAGGATTAGCAGAGTTCTCAGTCACTGGTTATTTTGCAGATCCTTGCAACTATCTGGAACCTTTGAATGTTCTGCAAAGTTCATACCCAGTTGATACCGTATGACCCAGTGAAGACTCACTGTAACTTAGACACTAAAACTGAGGTTCAAAATAGTAATGTTCACTTATGTTGGGCTAAAATTATTGTTTAATATCAAATTATTTTGAAATAAAATGAATTTTTTAAATCTAACCTCAGAAAAATGATTTAAGTGTAAAGATGTTTTTTCCAAATTTCTAATAGATTTTATGCAGCTATTTCATAAAACAATCCCCACTTAGAAACTTACCTCCTAGAAGAGAATCTCAGAAATCAATTTTAATTTGGAACACTTATTAGACCTTTAACCTAAGAGCTTAGCTATATTTCTAATCATGATACAGCTGACTAGTAGTGCCAGATCCAAAAGTATTCTCAAATATGAAACATAATACTCCTCTGAAAGAAACATCAAATGGAAAAGAACAATGAAAAAGTGTTTAAAATTTTTTTGAGAAACAAATGATGCTTGTACGTTTGCATAGGGCATGGTGTAATACTTCAACACACATACACAGCATGAATTGATCCAATCAGGCTATTACTACTCACATTTGCTTATCATCTTAGGCTGGGAGCCCATGAACTCCTATCTTCTAGTTCCTTACAAAATACATGAACTATTGCCATCCCCTTGTGCTATGGAATGTATTCCTGTTCTCTGATTGTGTTAGGGTACCTGTTATCCAACTCCACGTCTCTCCCCTACACCCTGCCTTTCTTGGCCCAAGATGATGACAATTCTACATTCAGATGGACTAATTTTAGCTTTCACAAATTAAAAATAAACTGCTGTAATTGTCTTCCTGTGTCTGCCTCATTTCATTTAATGTGACGACCTCCAGTTCATCCATTTTGCTGCAAAACACAAGAATTCATTGTTTTTTTTCTGACTTAACAATATTCCATTATGTATATAAATCAAATTTTCTTTATTCAAGAATCTGTCTGATCTTGGTTGATTCCACATTTCGGCTCTTGTGAATAGGGCTGCAGTAAGCCTCTGAGCCCAGGTATCTCTTTTACATGCTGATTTCCTGTCTTTTTGGTTATATACCCAAAAGTGGGAGAGCTAGATCACAAGGTAGATCTATTTTTAGTTTTTTGAGGAACCCAGAGACCTTTCTCCAAAACGCCCAGTTTGTGTTCCCAACAACAGTGTGTAAGAGTTCCCATTTCTTACAACCTCAACAACAATGGTTTTGTTTTGATTTGTCTTTTTGATAATAGCCATTCTAACTAGGGTGAGATGATATGTCATGGTTTTGATTTCTGTTTTCTCTTATGGCTAATGATTGAATATTTATCATATAGTTTTGGCCATTTGTATGTTTTCTCTTGGAAAACAAAATATTTTTTGCCCATTTTTAATTGGATTTTTTTTTACTGTTGTTGGTTTTGGCTTCCTTTTACATCTAGATATTGACCCTTTGTCTCATGAAGAGCTTGCAGATAATCTCTCCCATTATATTGGTTGTCTCCTCACTCTAAACTGTTTGCTTTCTGTGCAGAAGCTTCTTGCTTGAAATAATCCCATTTGTCTACTTTTGCTTGTTTTGGGAGGGTTTTATCTAAAAAAAATTGTTGCCTACACCAAAAACTTTGCTTCCCTGTAGTCTAATAGCTTCACATACTGCATTTATGAAAGCAATCCATTTTGGACTGATTTTTGTATACAGTGAGAGGCAGGGCTCAAGGCTAAGTCTTTGAAGAGGCTAACCTTTCTCCAATATATGATTTAGATATAGCAGATGATAATCAGTTGGCTATGGATTTGTGGGTGTATTTGAGAGGTTTCTATTCTGTTCCAATAGTCTTTGTGTCTGGATTTGTTTGTTTGTTTGTTTGTTTAGCACTACCATGCTGGTTTGGTAACTATAGCTCTGCAGGACATCTTAAACTTAGGAATTGTGATGCCTCCAACTTTGTTCTCCTCGCTCAAAATTGCTTTGTCTATTTGAGCTCTTTACACTTGCAAAAGAACTTTAGAAGTCGTGCCTAGTTCCATGAAAAAAAAAATATATTTTGGTTAAGATTGCATTGGACTGTCCACTCTGCCTGTCCAAAAAAAAAAAAAAAAGATTGCATTGGATCTGTAAATCATTTTGGGAAGTGAGAACACTTTTAACAATCTATGAAAATAGGAAGTCTTTCCATTTATCCATTTTCAGTGTCTTTTTCACTTCCATCAGTGTTTTAGAATTTTCATTGAAATAATAATTCTTTTTTGTTTAATTTGTTCCTATGTATTATTGGTAGCTATTGTGCATAGGATTGTTTTTATTATTTGTTTCTCAGTGATTTCATCATTGGTGTATAAAAATGCTGATGATTTTTATATGTTGGTTTTCTATCTTGCTACATTACTAGATTTGTTTATCAGCTCTATTAAGTATTTTGATGAGTAATGGGATTGAAAAAATAATTAAAAGTCTACATATTCAAAAAATCAAAATTGTTATATATAAAATCAAAAAATCAAATATATATATATATATATATACATATGAGTAATGGGATTGAAAAAATAATCAAAAGCCATATATGTATATGAACATATATGTATATGCAAACAGGGATCATTTGATTTTCTCTTCCAACCTCTGTTTCTTCTATTTCATTCTCTTTCCCAATTATTCTGGCTAGAACTTCTAGATCTGTATTGAATAAGAGCAGTATGAGTAGATATTCTTGCCTATTCTAGATCTTATAGATAATGTTTTCAATTCATTCCATTTCATATGCTGTTGACTGTCCATCTGCCATACTTGGGCTTTATTATGCTGTGGTATGTTCCTTCTAACCTAATTTGTTCTGGGTTTTTATTATGATTAGATATTGAGTTTTATCAAATGCTTTTTCTGCACATATTGATATAATCCTATGATTTTTATCCTTTATTTTGTTGATGTGATATAGTAAGTATTTTGGTTTGTGTAAGTTGTGCCTTCTTTCAACTCTGAGATAAATCCCACTTGATCACATGGATAATCTTTTTTATATGTTGTTGGATTCCATTGTGTTTTTTTGAAAGCCTTTGTATCAATGTCATCAGGGAGATTTATAATTTTTCTTTTTTTGTTGTATTCTTGCATGGTTTTGAAATCAAGGTGATTAATGTTGGCTTCATAGAAAGATTTTGGAAGAGGACTTTCCTTCCCATTCTTTGAATAGTTTGTGAAAAAATGATGTTCATTCTTCTTTATACATTTAGTAGAATTCAGCAGTGAAACCATCGGGTCTTAGATTTTGCCTTGTTGAGAGACTTTTAATTATTTTTTTTCAATCTCATTACTCATTATTGATCTGTTCAGATTTTCTACATCTTCAAAGTTAAATTTTAGTAGGATACACATTCCAAAAATCCATGTTGGTTCCAGTTTTTCTAGTGTATAGTTGTTAGTGACAGTTTCTAATGGTCCTCTATTTCTCATTTCTTATCTCTGATTTTATTATTTGGGTCTTCTCTCTTTTTCTTGATTAGACTAGTTTATGGTGTGTCTTTTTTTTTATCTTTTCCAGTAATAAATTCTCCATATCCTTGATTTTTCAGCTTTTTAAATTTCTGCTCTGAGCTTTGTTATGATATATTATATCAGAATTTGGATTTGTTTTGTCCTTGATTTTCTAGGGCCTTGTTTTGCAACATTATGATGTTCATGTGATGTATTCCTGGTTTTTTTGGTAAGTACCTGCTGCTATAAACTTCCCTCTTGGAACTTCTTTTGCTATGTTCCATAAATTCTGTTGCAACTGATCTGTTCTTCCATCCATTAACCGTCATCTTCCTCCCACAAGGTAGTATATTTCATTCCCAATGTTTCAATTGACTTTTTTTTTCAATTTTGTCTTGCATTTTAGGTAATATCATTTACTCCTGCTTGTGATTCCTTTTTTTTCCCTTTTTTTAAGTATTTAACACATAGTGACTTTTGTATTCTTTATCTGACAATGTCAAATATTTCGGGGAAGTAGGATTTTGAAAGGATTGCTTTTGCTTAATCTTAATCTTAGCAATTTTCCCTTAGATGCCTGGTAGTTATTTTTATCCCTGGGAGCCCTTGGAACTCACCTTGGGGATGTTTCCTGGCACTTCCTTCTTTCAGGGGACCAGGAAGCGCCCCTGCAGTGGGTTCCCTCTGGCTCTCTTGAGTCCTCAGCTCCATTCTGGCATTTCTAGTTTACCCCGTTCTTCCCCACAGTGAGCAGGGTCTCAGTTGCTACCTCATAGGCCCTAAGAAGAAGCTGACTTTTACCGAAATTCTGACTCTCACAGCTCTGTACGTGGCTTGGACTTTGTCTTATGTGACAAGAAGAGACTTTCTATACAAGCTTGACTAACTGTAAGTAGTCCAGCAACACAAAGCAGCATATGTTACCCTAACTTGACAGAGCTGCTACTCTCTGTAGTGTAAGTAAAGTATACGCACAGCATAGTGTGAGGTTGGATTACTTTGTTATATATAAAATCTGACATACGGCTGGCACAACTAAATTAATATTTTATTTAAAAATTATTTGGATGTAGCCCTGACTATTGGGGGCATTTGAGAAGTGAACTAACAGATAGGAGAGTTCTGTCCTGTCTGCCCCACCCTCACCTCTCAAATTAAAATAATAACAATAAAACATACTTAACTAAAATATAGTTAAAGCCAAAGAAAATTCTTGGAACAAAAAAATTGAATATTGCAATTTCAAAATAAGGTACTTTGGTATACGTGAATTTCACCTATATCTAAAACTGCTGTAAATTATCTTATCTTATTAAGACTTACATGTTTCCTGACATCAGCTTTGTAATATATCACTTTTCTCTATGAAATTATAAATGGAAAGAGTTATGTTTAGATAACAGCTGTGATTTTTTTTAAAAAAAATTATTCACAGTAAAAGGCAAATAAACTGTCTTTAAATAGCAAACCAATACTGAATTCTGAAAATTTTCCTCTTAGTTTTACTCTGCTTGCTTTTCCCTGGCAGCTCTGCCTATGCTGAAAAGCAACGTTTTTCAGGAAAAAAAAAATCTGTGGGTTATAGAAGCAAATGCAGTAAAGTTTCACTATGGGGGAATCTTAGGCTCCATGACTTCTGTCACTCTTGTTTTACCCTTGAAAGTGAGATGTGGTCAAGAGTTTTTTTGATAGAAGACAATGCAGAGTTGTATGGATCTTTAACTATTTTCTGTTATATTCTATTCTGCCAGGGAAGAACAGAATCAGCCATTTGGCTACAATAGAATTAGCAGCCTGTGCAAGGAGAGTATGCGCTGATCTTCAGGAAATTAATTACAAGGGATTAAAAAGGAAAGCAGAGTCGGAGTCTGAACTCTGTCACATCAGTAGTCTGGTTAAGATAAGCAACACTGATTTCCTAAGAGTGGATTTGTGCACAATGGGATTTTTTTTGGAAATAAAATCCTCTGCCTTCACATGTATTCCATCGGTGCTTAACTAAAGTCTCAGCAACTGTGTGTTTCTTGTCAACCGGACTCCAGGTCCTGTGCAGCTGAGCAGAGTACTTAAAAGCATTGCTTGCACCTCTCGCTGGAGCAGGACTCCCAGCAGCACTGATGTCCCGCAGGTGACTAATGAAGATCTTCCAGGAGAAATTAGCCTCTCTGCTCCCTCCTGCATTCGCTGGCCCTACGGAACTCTCAATCTGCCCTCTGCCTTCAGCAGGCTCCCTGGAGAATGCTGGAAACAGGTGTGAGGGATCTTGTCATTAATTGAGATCAGCAGTGTCGGTTAATTAAGTGGAAGTTCTTTAACCTGGCCTTTGCAGACAAAGTTGGCGGAGAGTCCAACATGATTAAAATAAAACCCAGGTTTCTTGTCATCGCTCAAAGTCATTTTTCTTCTTCCTAATTACATTTCTTACATTTTCTTAGGTTGAACTCTTTGAAAATAAATATTAAATGGGACCAACATATTAGGGGGAAGATATTGTTTAATCTACTGATATGTAGAACACAGAACATCATGAGAACAAAGCGTCTTTCCACCCCATGTTCCACATACCATTCCTTCCAAAGGATGCCACTCGATGCACCTTGGGAGAAAAAAAGCTATTGTAAAGCACAGTAATATTAGAAATTCTGGGATCCTTAAAGTCTTCTTTGTTGGGGAACTTTTGTTACACTAAAACATGACATGTTATGTGTATTATTATAATAATACATTATAATAACAATTAGGGCCGGCACCGTGGCTCAACAGGCTAATCCTCCGCCTTGCGGCGCCGGCACACCGGGTTCTAGTCCCGGTCGGGGCGCTGGATTCTGTCCCGGTTGCCCCTCTTCCAGGCCAGCCCTCTGCTGTGGCCCAGGAGTGCAGTGGAGGATGGCCCAGGTGCTTGGGCCCTGCACCCCATGGGAGACCAGGAAAAGCACCTGGCTCCTGGCTCCTGCCATCGGACGATCGCGGTGCGCCGGCCGCAGCACGCCGGCCGCGGCGGCCATTGGAGGGTGAACCAACGGCAAAAGGAAGACCTTTCTCTCTGTCTCTCTCTCTCACTGTCCACTCTGCCTGTAAAAAAATAATAATAATAATAACAATTATATATTATATAATAATATATAATATATTTAATATACTATATTATATATAATTTATATAATATAATATATTATAATTAAATAATATGTAATTATATGATATATAATTATATAATATATAATTACTGATTTATAAATCAGTAAGATGGCTACAAGAGATATGGCTGCACACATGTATGATATAGCCAACATCAGTATTATTTATTTGAAAATGGACTCTTTTTAAAATTTTTTTATTTATTTGACAGGAAGAGTTATAGACAGAGACAGAGACAGAGAGAAAGGTCTTCCTTTCATTGGTTCATTCCCCAAATGGCCGCTACGGCCAGTGCGCTGGGCCAATCCAAAGCCAGGAGCCAGGTGCTTCTTCCTGGTCTCCCATGCAGGTGCAGGGGCCCAAGCACTTGGGCCATTCTCCACTGCTTTCCTGGGCTATAGCAGAGAACTAGGCTGGAAGAGGAGCAAATGGGACTAGAACCGGTGCCCATATGGAATGCCAGCACCGCAGGCGGAAGATTAACCAAGTGAGCCAGCCCCCTGAAAATGAACTCTTTTTGTTCTAAAACTTTAGAACATAGTTTACCAATACAATATTTTTTTAGATTTTATTTATTGATTTGAGAGGTAGAGTTACAGATAAAGAGCGGGAGAAACAGAGTGAAAGGTCTTCCATCTGCTGGTTCACTCCCCAAATGGCTGCAAGGGCCAGAGCAGGACCGATCTGGAGCCAGGAGCCAGGAGCTTCTTGCAGGTCTCCCACGTGGGTCCAGGGGCCCAAGCTCTTGGACCATCTTCTACTGCTTTCCCAGGCCATAGCCGGGACTAGAACTGGTGCCCATTTGGGATGCTGGCATGGTAGATAGGCGATTAACCTACTGCACTGCAGTGCCGGCCCCTACCAATACAATTTTGTGGGGCTTAAGAAAACCCTGAATTTTCCTTTTTCAGAAATTTGCAAACTTTTGCCCAGTACATCTATTCTTACTTTTCATTTCTGTCCTTTAGAATTGTCTTCCTCTAGATGATTCTTTTGTGAATTCCACACTAAGAAGTGGAGTGCTTGCATTCCCCTGGGTGCTGAGATACACCGTGGTGTGTGTGTGTGTGTGTGTGTGTGTGTGTGTGTGTTTAAGGCCAAGCTGCCCACTTTATTTTCCAGTCTGGCTTTTAAGTTTGTGTCTGTTTGACATCAAAGTAAACAGCAATCAAGGAAGTTTTTCCTCTAGCATTTCACTGACTGCTATGAGAATCTTTCCAGGTGTGACCTGGGGTCTCATCCCTTCCTCAAGATGCTAGCGCTGCTGAACAGTGATGGAACGTGAGACCTGGGTGCCGCCCCCAGGCAGGCATCTCGTGTCGTGAATGGGAGCGTGAGTGGTGCCCTAACATTGGGCAGGAACCAGCCTGCCTGTCTCTATGCCATGGCTCTGAACAGAATTCCAGATTGCTGAAGGGTAGACAGTATTTCCCCAGAGTCTCCTCTGAGGCAGGAGCCGAAGGGAATATTCTAATTTGTCATTTTTAGTTTTTACTTCTTTTTTTTTTTTTTATTTTTTGACAGGCAGAGTGGACAGTGAGAGAGAGAGACAGAGAGAAAGGTCTTCCTTTTGCCGTTGGTTCTCCCTCCAATGGCCGCCGCAGACGGCGCGCTGCGGCCAGCGCGCCGCGCTCGTCCGATGGCAGGAGCCAGGAGCCAGGTGCTTTTCCTGGTCTCCCATGGGGTGCAGGGCCCAAGCACCTGGGCCATCCTCCACTGCACTCCCGGGCCACAGCAGAGAGCTGGCCTGGAAGAGGGGCAACCGGGACAGAATCCGGCGCCCCGACCGGGACTAGAACCCGGTGTGCCGGCGCCGCAAGGCGGAGGATTAGCCTGTTGAGCTACGGCGCCGGCCTACCTTTTACTTCTAACAACCAGCTCCTGTCTTCTTTGAGCCCAAAATTATTTTTTCTTTAAAAAAAAAAAAACTTTTAAATAACAGTCACTGATGGGACAGTTTTTCAAAGGTGAGATCTCATCTTTAAGAACAGAGACCAGATCATTATTAAGAGTCCAGAGAAAACATTTCTACTGTCAACTGACTTACCCATCTCTGTGTCTTTAAATCCTTAGAAAAGTTGTGTAAGTGTGTTACCTGGGGCCAGTGTTTGGCCTAGCAGTTAAGACCCAGTTGAGCTACCCACATGGCATATCAGAGTGCCTGCCTTTGAGTTCCAGCTCCACTACTGACTCCAGCTTCCCGCTAATTCAGATCCTGGACGACAGCAGGCAATGGCTGCAGTGACCGGGTTCCCGCCACCGCGTGCCAGATCCAAATGAGTTCCTAGCTTCCTGCTTTGACCAGGCCGAGTCCCAGGTGTTGCAGGCTTTCGAGAAGTAAACCAGTGGATGAGAACTCTCTCTCACTAAGTCTCTCTGCCTCTTAAATACACAATTTTTAAGGTTTGTCATCAGTATATATCACCGTCACGAAGCCTCTGACATGAAATTAATTAAAACATTATTAATATACACAGCATGTTTCAGAAAGAGAGACACTGTAAAATAAAACCACATCTGTGTCATTCCATTTGCTTCATAAAATCTACTGATGAAATTCTAGGAGAAATTTGTGTTGTCTATCTGCTGAAAAATTTAAAAGAAATAAGAGGAAGTACTTTACAAGTATGATTTTATTAAGGAAAGGAGTTTTGTTCACTTTAAAATTATTCAGCAGTTGAAAAATCAATAGTGTTTACCAAAATGTAATGCCGTCATCTGACATCTTCTCAAAGTATTGGGAATCATGTTTTCATGTTGCAATACAAATCATTGTTTATTTAAAAGAGACTTGATTAAAAATAACAAAGTCCTTCACCTTCTCCTCTCTTATCATTTGTTTGGAATCTCTTTGATGATTTATATTTCAGACAGATATTGATTTCTGTCTTCTTTTGCCCTATAAATGCTGCTCTATTTTCAGTCAAGTGTGTTGAGCATTAGGTCAGCACAAGGATGGAATAAATAAACCAAAGCGACTTGTTTTACATAAAGCAGAGCAAAGCAGCTCTAAGACACCCAGTGTTTTCTGTAACCAACCTTTTGCCTGCCAAATGACAAATGCACAAAACCAAGACTCAGATACAGCTTAGTCAGTTTTCTGTTTCTAAAACGTCTACCTTATTTCAGATTTTATGCTTTCTTAGGACCAATGCAAATGTTTTGTCTGTTTTTAAGTGTCATTTTTGGGGAAGTCTTCCTAGGCTGAATTAAAATTGTCATGACTTTCTAGAATTCCAAAAAAAAAAATCCTGGGTATGAGGACTAAGAGAAACACATACTTTTTTTGAGAATAGAGTACTGTTTTTTAAATTTTTTTAAAGATTTATTTATATATTTGAATGGCAGAGTTACAGAGATGCAGAGAGAAGGATCTTCCATCTGTTGGTTCACTCCATTGATGTTCACAATGGCCAGAGCTATGCCAATTCGAAGCCAGGAGCTTCTTCCAGGTCTCCCACAAGGATGCAGGGTCCCAAAGACTTGGACCATCTTCTACTGCTTTCTCAGGCCATAGCAGAGAGCTGGATCAGAACTAGTGCTCTAGTGCCGAGACTTGAACCAGTGCCCATAAGGGATGCTGGCACTGCAGGTGGCAGCTTTACCCACTTTGCCACAGCTCCAATACACTAGAAATATATTCTTTACAATGTCTTTTAGGACCCACGCATGCTAAGATTTGGGTGCCGATTAAGTACGCGTCAAAGCCAGGGGCTCAGCATGGAGGGGTCACGCTCAAGCCACTCCATGATAACCAGTAAAGTCACTGCTTTTCTGCCACTGACCATGATGCCATTCCGTTGAAGGAAGGGAATGTACTGAAATAATTAAATATGCTTGTGAGGAGTGTCTACATGAAGGTCACAGCATTGCCTTGGGAAGAGAGAAAGCATCAGCTGAGAAGATCGACTAAGCAAACTCCTAAATAAAAGAAACCCACTTGAGTCCTGCACAGCAAACTCCCATACCTCTCAGCTTCCAAATATAAGGATTTATTTTATCACTTGGATTCAGGTTTCTCAGGAGGCAGGAAAATGACCTCCTCACACCCATCAGAAATGCTTGCATCTTGCTCCATGGCAAGGGGAAATGAAGGTTGCAGATAAAATTGGAATTGTTATCAACTGACCTTGAGATGTAGAGATTATGCTGGGTTATCCAAACAATGAGCTCCATGTATCATATGGCTCCCTATAAATGCCAGAGAGCCAGAGACATAGCGGCATGAAAGGCACTGTCGCACCTGCGTTTTCTACCCAGTCAAACCCATCTGGAATTTCTCTGCTCCAGAAAAAAGTAATCATATTTTTTTTTATTGTTTTCAGATGATAAGTTTGTGATCATTTGTGGAAACCCTAGTAGGAAATCCGGACAATGTCCAACAGAAATATGATACAGGAAGAGACTTAATGGAAGCCACTCAAGGAAAAGTGAGGCTACATACTCATAAAGAAAAGTGCTGTATTCACTGAATCTCCACTTTTCCCAGCCTGTTAAGAGACATCGCTGAGAAACATGGGAACCAAGAGGAAGGCCGGTCCTAGGCCTTCCCACCCAATCCAAGCAGATGAGCATGGAACCCACTTAGTGCCCTTTCTCTGATGGAGTAGGGTGCTCTAAAAGTCGACACTTTCCCTCTTCCACATCATCACATTTAACGTTCCTTTACTTGATGACTGACAGCTGGGCAAAGAGATCAAAAGCTGTTACACATTAATACAGATGAAGGTCATGATGAACCACTCTCTTTCTGGCTCTTTCTCCTCTCTCCTGTCTCTGTCCCTCTGCCTCTGAAATAAATGTTTCAATTGTTAAAAAAATATTTAAAAGCTACAAAGAGTTAAAGTCAGAGTTTTCCCTGAATTCTGCTTAGAGATACAAAACAAAACAAGAAAAAAGATCTAATGGAAAGAAGGGAAAATCCTTAAATTTCAGGGGTTTGAGGGATTATCTCAGTTGAGACAGTGAAGAACTGCAAGAACCAGAGAGCACAAGCAAACAGGCAGGAAACTTGCTCCCTCTTGGGGTCTCGCTCATTCTACTGTGATTCTCCAGAATAAAAGTTTCCACTGCCCACACGGCTTGCTCCCTCATTGTTCTTAGGACTATTTTGGTGGGGAGACTTTTGCTATTACCCTACAAAAGTTCAGTATTTGTTGTGATTTCCTGCATCCCCTTTCGTTACTATCTATGCTCTTGTTAATAGTACTAATAGAAAACTTGTTTCTTACCTTGTTTATTGCTTCTTCTGCTTAAGGGCATGCTCACTGCTCATTCTGCTCAATCAGTATCAGTGATAATGCTTTTTTCCACCACCATGCTCTGGTGCACTTCAGGGACAAAATGTAGAACAGGCAAATCGCCATGTACAGAGACAGCATTGAAAAAGGCTTTGCGCTCAGGCTGTTTCCAAATGATTTGTAATCCAACCAGAGATTGGAACGTCCACAAGAGAGTACATTAAATGTATGTGAACCAGCTCATCCCAGAGATCTTTTCAGCTTTGACAATTTGCTAACCACATTGTCTCAGGGATAGAAGATCAGCTCCCAATCCCTATGCGTGCTCCACCTGTCAATGAGTGGCTGTTTGCATTGAGATACAATTTGAGCACTGGGACAAAGCATGCAACTTGGGTTCTGTGTATTTCTCAAGATTCCTGTAATTAATGTTGCACGGGAGATTAGACCCAAGGTCATGTTCTGAGCACAGAGGAGAGCACAGCTCTCAACACAGACAATGATCCCAGTGACTAAAAGAAGAGCAACTCAAAATCACGGATATATGGATGGTGTTAGTTCATGACTATCAGAAATGTATCAGTAGTGTTTAAGACACACACATATTTTAAAGATTATTTAAATGAATGGATGTGCAGAAAAATTCTATAAATGATCTATTAGGTATTTTCTAGGGATCTATCCAAATTTACCTAACAAAGGAAATTATTTTCTAGATAAATGTGTGATGATTTCATGCTGTAAATTCTCAGTGTATGCTTTTACCCCAGGCAATGTTTCTTTGTTTTATTTTTCTGCCTGAAGAAATTGGTAAAATTTTTGTCTGGAGGACTCAAATCACCTTCAATACTATACAACTTTCCAAGATTTCAAACAAACATTTTGTGACATTTCCAACTATTATATTGCAATAAATTATCTCTGCTTTTATCAATATCATCTTCAACATGTTATTTTTAAAAATAAATTCTAAATGTTATTAACTCTTTTTCTGGATACACAAAACACTATGTCCTAATTCTCCTAATAGCATTCAAGGTGCTGTGTGAATTTACTTAGTGAAATAAGTCATTCCCCAAAATACAGATATCATATGTTTTCCCTGATCTGGGATTACTAATAGAGTATCTAAAATGTACTATATTGGCGTGAAATGGGCATTTTGAGATTCGATGATTGTTTACAGCCCATTCCTCTTCTGTTAAGGAATAGTGTTTCGTCATACTATTTGTTGAATTCTTATTATAGGGTTGACCTTATGAGCATTAAGTAAGCTGAAAATAGAGTGGGAATAGGAGAGGAAGGAAGGAGAAGGGTTGGAGTGTGGGCAGGAGGGAGGGTAGGGTGGGAAGAATCTATGTTCCTAAATGTGTATATATGAAATACATGAAACTTATTTAACTTAGATAACATTTTTTTTAAAAAAAAGAATATTGGTAGGGACCAATGCTATGGTGCAGTGGGTACAGACACTGCCCATGACACCGGCATCCCATAGAGGCACCGTTTGTGCCCTAGCTGCTCCACTTCTGATTGAGCTCCCTGCCAATTGCCCAAGTGCTTGGTTCCCTTCTGCCCATGGGGGAGACTTGGCTCCTGGCTTCGGCCTGGTTCAGCTCTGACCACTGCGGTCATCTGGGAATGAACCAACGATTGGAAGACCCCTTTCTCTCTGTCTCACCTTCTCTCTCTCTCTCTCTCTCTCTCTCTCTCTCTCTCTCTCTCTCCTTCTCTCTCTCTCTTTCTGTAACTCTGCCTTTGAAATAAATAATAAATCTCAAAAAATTAATAAGGGGAAATGGTGGGTCATAGTAAGTCCCAGATAATGAAAAGCAATGTGTTTTTCCATGCCTTCTTTCCTTTCCACGTGCCTGAAAGTGGAACTGGAACTGCAAGCCCAGGGCATCCTGGGAGCCTGGTTTCTGAATGGATGAAAGCTGTGCACGAATCCAACTGGCTGGTGAGAGTCTCAGCACCATACTCTGTCAGCTTGTGTTGACCATTCTGAATAACAGAGGGAATAATTACAAAGGAACCATTTGATGTAGAGGCTTCAGAGAGAAAAAAGTTTTCTCATTGAATCTCCAAGAATTGTCTATTGTAAAAAAGAAAATCAAAGAATTGCAGGAGGGCTGCAGCTGGCTCAGTGGTTTAAGCCATTGCTTGCTCTGCTGGTGTTGGGCTGCTCAACTTTCAATCCACCTTCCTGATGATTTATCTGGGAAAGCAGAGGATGGTGGCATAAGTCTCTGGGCTCCTGCCAACCCACCAGAGACTCGGTTGATTCTGCACTCTGGGCTTAGGCATGGCTCAATCCCAGCACAGGCCATTTGGGTAGTGAGCCGAAGAATGGAAGATCTCTCCTTCTCTGTCTCTCCCTTTCTCTCTCTCTCTCTGCCACTGTTTTAAAAATAAATAAATATATAAAAAAGAATTGTGACATTATTAAGCAAGCTTCTATAATCATGGTGTCATGAAGAGCAAACTGAATAAGAGTTTTAAGAAGATAAGCATTCATTACACACTTATAGTTTGACCATCTGAAGAATTCATATAACATTTACTTATATATTTATAAATATATAAGTATATATACTTATATAAGTGTATATATTTATATTATAAAATGTACCATATAACTAAAAAATCATGTAAGTAAATACTGCACTAAATCCTTCACATAATTTTTAGAACAATACAATTTGTACAGAACACAAAAGTTATGTGCTTATCACTAATGAAGTCAAGATCACAAATAATTGAAGTGATAGAACTATGATTGTAACTGGGCCTCTCTCTAATAAGACATAATGTTTCTTTCTTTCTTTCTTTCTTTCTTTCTTTCTTTCTTTCTTTCTTTCTTTCTTTCTTTCTTTCTTTCTTTTTGACAGGCAGAGTTAGACAGTGAGAGAGAGAGAGAGACAGAGAGAAAGGTCTTCCTTCTGTTAGATCACCCCCCAAATGGCCGCTATAGCCCGTGTGCTGCGCTGATCCGAAGCCAGGAGCCAGGTACTTCCTCCTGGTCTCCCATACCGGTGCAGGGCCCAAGGAATTGTACCATCCTCCGCTGCTTTCCTGGGCCACAGCAGAGAGCTGGACTGGAAGAGGAGCAACCGGGACAGAATCTGGCGCCCTAACCAGGACTAGAACCCGGGGTGCCGGCGCCGCAGGTGGAGGATTAGCGAAGTGAGCCATGGCGCTGGCCAGACATAATGTTTCTTAACCACTTACTCAACAAATACAGTTGCACACAAATACATAGAAACACCACAAATATGAATGCACAAAAACACAAACACACACCACAGACATACTTATGCTTGTAAAATGGACATGTATTATTATTATTATATTTAAATCTAAAAATATGAATGTGTTGTGTTAAGAACAAGTATATATCCCACCAGGAGTATTGGGTTTATATTTAAAAGTGGTTTTTTCTTCCCCAGGGGACATTAATAACCAACCCTACAACATATGAAAGACAAGAGCATTTAAGGTTGAATGTGGCTACCACTTTGTGGCTGAAAATGCACACAATTGTTGAAAAAATTGTGAGTGTCAGTATATTCTATGTAGCAGTCAACATTTCCTGACCTGCGGGGATTTGGGATGGATGGTATCAAACTTCTGAGATGACTTTTTCATCTGTGACTGTACATCGCTTCATAGTAGAGTAAAATAGCAATGTTGCAAATGACAATACTTAAATAAGAAACAATATCATTTGTATTTGTATTTTATAGTTGGGGGCCACCAACCATGACTTATGGACCTCCTATGCTTAATTTTTAATTTATGCTTAAATGTTATTGGAGCAGAGACATCTCACTCACCTATGTATCCTCTAAGGTGCTATTTTGCAATTGCTTTAGAATTGAATCATAATGACATAGACATAGAACCTTTGCTATCTATGTGGTCCTTTAAGAAAAATCCTGGTGTAGATAAAGAGGAATTTCTGAAATGTTTTCCAAGAATAATGTAAGAACAGTGCTGCACAAAGTCAATGTCAGTGATCGTATTAGGAGTAGGAGGAGAAAAGCCGGAGCAACTTACGGAGCTGGCACAACAGCCCAAGACAGCCTGACTCTGTTTGGAAAAGAAAGTACAAAAAGAAAAGAATCTACAACCAAGTCACAGAGGGGGGATGTGTTCAGTCACTGGCATCTGCCCTGGCACACACAGTCCCCAGCAGCAGCTCACCACTGGGGCACCTTGTGGAAGGGCTCCCACTAACACACAGGTGTGTCTAACTCTCCCTTTGCTTGTCTCCCGCTCTCTGTGTGCGCATGCACAAGCTCTCCCATGCACAGGCTCTCAAGATACTGAAGGTATGTGGTATGTGTCCCTTCTCCCTTGTTGATTCTGCTTCTGTAAGGACGCTCTTATCCTTTTAAAAACAGGTTTGCCTCAGACTCATCATTGAAATCCTTCCCCAACATCTCCATGAATGGCCCCAGGATTGGAAACAATTTTACTTAAACTAAATTCAGTTAAAAAAACAAAACAGTGGCCATTCTCCTCCATAGTGTAGATTTTATGAACAATATTACATAGAATTTCTTTTAAAATAGATAATCCTGCCATTAACGTTGCCTTCATTTCTCCCACTTCTACACTGTCTTTGTCTCTCTGGTACTCCTCTCCTCAGCATGTAAACATTATTTTAGAAATAATACAGTTTAGTCACTCCTAAAAGATGCACAGACAAAGATCTCTGCTTCTGTTTTTCTCTCTGCTCTTCCAATTTTGTTGTCTAACAAAATGTGTCAAGATGGTCAACGACACATCCTGTTTCCATGATGGCTCCTGTCTCAGATTCACTGTGTGCAGAAAAACACAAGCACACAGTTGAGCTGTCAATCCCAGCTCTCACATTATACAGCCTGGCATCAATTGGAAGAGGTGCTCCTACTCCCTCCTCTCCTGTTTCTGGAAAACTGCTATCTGGTCTTTCCCCTTACTATGCAGTCATTGTTCTAAACCCTCTTTAAAATTCCTTCATAGCTCCCTGAATGCTACAGTGGAATAGCATCCAGAGCTGTTTCTCTTGTTCTCCACTTATGCCAAATGATCTCAACCAATCCTATAGCTTTGAATCCTACCTCTTTACGAAAAACCCCATGATCATGGATCCAGCCAGATAATTCTGTTGAAATCTATAATGACCAACTTGACATCACTAGTTTTGTACTGTATCAGTTCTTCTAGATTAAACCCATGCATCTTGGAATTCCCTATATCAACCTAGGCTTGGGTTGAGAGATTGAAAACTGGGAATGAATCAGTAGCCTTTATACTTGGGAGATTTGTGTGTGCTGACAACACCACTGAATCGTGCATGCATGGCCCTGGCTCACCTTGTTTGCCAGCAAATGACACCTGGGCAACAGACGCTTGCCCCCACTGATGTCTACCTGGTCACCATCACTGTGAGGATCTCTCAATCTTGGCCAGACAGGTGTACAGCTCCCTGGTGTAGAGTGCTTCTTCCTTCTGTAGTTGGTCAAGGTTGAAGGTACGAGAGACAAACTTGAATTCTAGTATGTTGTCATAGGTTCTTGCTCATCCCGCTTCACTTCTGAAGATGAACAGACTTGAAGTCCATCCCCAGACAGTGCCAAAGCAAGTCTTGAAAAGACTTTGTATCAACTTTCACAATCATGTAAGATCAATTTTTAAGTCCTCATTTAAAAACCCCTGAGTTTACTTCATTCATAGGGCTTATGTCTTCCTGCTTGAATCCTAACAGACACACTCCAGTTGATTTTCCTTCCCACCAAAAGGTGGAACCACTCGACATGGCAAACACTTGTTTGTTTTCTGATGGCTTCCAGTAGAAAGTAAGTTTCATGGGGTAAGGTGCTTTGTTGCTTTCAGTCGTGACTGCATCCATGACTTACAGAATCTGTTTCATTAGAAATACTCAATTCAGGGGCCGGCACTATGGCATAGTGGGCTAAGCCTCCACCTGCGGCACCAGCATCCCACATGGTTCTAGTCCTGGTTGCTCCTCTTCTGATTCAGCTCTCAGCTATGGCCCGGGAAAGCAGTAGAATATGGGCCAAGTCCTTGAGCCTCTGCATCTGCATGTGAGATCTGGAAGAAGCTCCTGGCTCCTGGCTTTGAGGCCATTTAGGGAGTGAACCAGCATATAGAAGATTTTTCTCTCTGTCTCTCCTTCTCTCTGTCTGTAACTCTGTCAAGTAAATTAATGAAAATCTTTTTAAAAAAGAAATACTCAATACATAGAAGTAGATGTCAAAAGTTCATGGGAAGAATAATTAAAAGAAAAGTTTGTTTTGGTGTGAGAACCCTTGAAATCATTTCCATCAACTTTTAGAAGACTTATGTATCTATTTAATAATAACTATGTATTTTGTAAGGGATTCTTTTGGTTAGTCCCAATATCAATTTATGATGAGGAGCAACGTCAAGGGTAAGTAAAAATGCTTGAAATAGGGCTTAAAAAATATTAGCACTGAGAAAGTAAACCAGGCAGGAAGTGACAAGCTACAGGAAATGGAGTTTGTTTCTTTACTAACAGGTTAAATAATAAAGAGTCCAATTCTACATACTACCAAGTGCTTGTCATGACAAGTGAGAAGGGCATTCTCTGAATGTGCAACCTGCATCGTTTTGTCGACTGCTACAGACTAATCAACACTGGTTCACAGTCAGTGACTGAAATTGCTAGAAAAGAGCCTGTCAATTATGCAGTTATGTTCCACTTTGAAATCACTGCGTAGCTGCAAACAGACATTTGGCAAAAGTGTCGAGCAAGAAATAAGACATACTATTGCAGGCATACGTTTTTCCTTTCTACAGCAGTATGAGTTCTGCCTGGAATTTGTTGCCTTTGTGTGATAAATCTTTCTTCTCCAAAGGTAGTGGGGTTATTAATTAAACAAAGGAGAAGGCAGCTGAGGTGGGATCAGGCTAACCCAAGTGGTTAAAGGAATAAGAACTGTCTTACAGAACATGTTACCCAGTGGTTAGCTGGGCTGTCACCATTTTCGTACCTCTGAGGAAATGTGCTCTGAGATCTGTGTTACTGTTGGCAAAGGAACGAACTAATTTTAATTCTCAACTCCTAAAGCTGACATCAATCCAGAAACTTTGCAGCTAAATTTATCTCTATTTGCTGCCCTGCCAATATTTGCATTAAGAATATTACATAGGAAAATAGCAACCCACCTGACATAAATGAAAAAAGTGAAATTTATAAAAGAATTATTGTTACATCTTACAATGTTCAAGTCTATCGAAAGTTCTGATTCCTAGAAGGTCACTAAAGGGCTCAGAAAAGATTTGTTTTCTCTGATTGCTCAACTGGTTACAAAACCAGATGATTTCCTGCCACATCTACCAAAGCAAATATTATTAAAATACTGAATTTCTCACTGGTCAGTCAGAATGAAAGAGCTGTGAAAGATTGTGTTTGTTTGCACATGTGCACCATCCCCCTGGCAGAACTTGAACTGGAAGTTGCAACACACAAGACAGTTTCAGCATTGGGTGGAGCCAGCCTTTGCTGGCTTTGCACATCCTCCTCACTCATCAAATGCAAAATATTATTGACTGTCCAGCTGTTTACCCAAATGGTTTTCTTCCATATGTGACTAAACACTGAAGTTTTTTATCACTGTGATAATGAAGGCATGCTTAATTGCTGATCTTGGAAATGATGACACTTAAAAATCCCCACTTTCTTAGAGTTGTTCTGAAAAGGAAGATACCTGCTGGGAACAAGGAAAAGGTCTATTGGATTTTCTACTGATAAGATAAATACCACTCAAGTAGATTTCCAGAGAGGGAGGAAAAAAATAAGGCTCCATAGTTTGGTGCTGGAAGAATGCCCCAATTCACACCACATTAAAGTCAGTGATTTTTCAATGGCTCCGTTTTCAAGCCATGTTTTAGATTCTAATTGTAAAGACGAGCTTGTGAAATTTTTGATGGTGTTAACTTGTGACCCAAAATGTTCCCATTGGTTAAAACAAAAACAGAAAGCACAGCCATGAAATCTCAGCTTTGTGTAGTTGCCATCTTTTGCCAGGAGCGGGCAATAGTCAAGCCAGTATAGACGACGTCTATCATCTTTGCAACTTCTAAAGAGGTAAAAGGACACACAGAACCCTCATCTGCCTTGATGGATATTGCTGTGCAATTGCAGTGTAATTATGGCACATATCAGCTTCAGAAATTATCTTTCAAGAAAACAGCTGGTTCTCTTTAACAAACTGAGATGTAATATCATCAATTAAAAAAAAAGCCCAAAGAAAATATTCCAAAAATATAGGCTGATAATAAACAAGCAACAAAAAAATGAAATAACATAACATTTTAAATGGCTAAATCGGAGCTGCTGATATGAAAACTAAGACACATACATATCAAACATAAAATGATGAAGGTAGAAGGTATATTGTTTTATACTGCAGTGTAAACAGATTTCTCAGAACGATTTTCCAAACACGTTTTTCCATGTTTCTCTTTTCACTTATTTCTGTAACTATGTAAATGGGTGAGAAAATCGACTCCGTAGATCTAAAGTATAAGGCTTTTTTAATATGCATTGTCCTGCAAAATTTATAAAATGATTCAATTAGGATATTTAGTACTCCACATTTGTAATTTAATTGGCCATTTAGCTATATTTAATGAAATGTTTTTAATAAAAACACCTGTGCACAAAAACTTGAAGGTGCTAAACAGGTCACTGAGTGAAAAATTATAGAATATTTCACAAGATCAGAAATACAAATATTGATATTTATTTCCTTATCAAATATTTGGTTGATTGATATGAATGGCAGTATGACACAGAGAGAGGGAGAAACAGAGAAAGAGGCCGGCGCCGTGGCTCAACAGGTTAATCCCCCACCTTGCGGCGCCGGCACACCGGGTTCTAGCCCCGGTCAGGGCGCCGGATTCTGTCCCGGTTGCCCCTCTTCCAGGCCAGCTCTCTGCTGTGGCCCGGGAGTGCAGTGGTGGATGGCCCAAGTGCTTGAGCCCTGCACCCCATGGGAGACCAGGAAAAAGCACCTAGCACCTGGCTCCTGCCATTGGATGAGCGCGGTGTGCTGGCCGGAGCATGCCGGCCGTGGCGGCCATTGGAGGGTGAACTAGCGGCAAAGGAAGACCTTTCTCTCTGTCTCTCTCTCTCACTGTCCACTCTGCCTGTTAAAAAAAAAAAAAAAAGAAACAGAGAAAGAAAGAGATTTTTTCCATACAGTGGTTTACTCCCCAAATGGCCACCTCAGTTGGGACTGGGTCAGGCCAAAGCTTAGAGTCAGAAACTTCATCCAGGTCACCCACATTGGGGGCAGGGCTCCAAGCACTTTGGCCTTCTTCCATTGATGACCCAAGCACGTTAATTGGAAGTAGAGCAACTAGGACTCAAACTCAAACTCATGTTTGGATATGGGGATGCTGCTGTCCCAGGCAGTGGCCGTTATGCCACTGTGCCACCATGCCAGCTAAATATTATTACTAAATATTACTATTTAAGTTTTCTTGTCTTCTACTCAAAAACCTACTATCAGGCAGTTACACTTAAGTTTGAAGTATGAAAAATAAAATCGGTTATTATTTTACAGCATCTCATGGTGGCATCATGGTATCCTGTACCAGTATCCCTTATGAATCCTGTATTTTGAAGCTGTTCTAATAAATAAACATTAACTGAGGCTAATTTAAAAAAGAACTAACTGCAACTTATGTAATTAAAAGCACAAGTCTTTATGTATATGTTTATTCTGTGTATAAGTGGTATGCATATATATGAAGCATATGTATTAAAAATCAAATAATTATATCCTAAGTTTTGTGAAGGGTAAGTTGAATTCTGAGCAAAATGCCCATAGTGATTCTCACCGTGTGGTTCCCTGCACCCTTAGCACCAGTAGCCTGGAAACTTGCTACTTCCCAGTCCGTCCCAAACGTGCTGAATCAGAATCCCTGGGTTAGGCTCCAGCAGCCTGTGTTTAAGCAAGCCTACAGCTGCTTCTGATGTACCTTAATGTTTGGAAACCACTTGTCAGTAAACGTAAGTTACTTTTGTACTTATTTTAAGTTATTGTGACTCTCAGATCTCATTCTGACTCTAGACTTGCTTTCAAACACGTTCTGAACTAGAAATGCTCAATGTGGGGAGAGTTAACATGCTCTTATCTGGCTGATTGATTCTTTGTGGCTTGATGGAACCTTTTAAAAACTGGGCTTTAATCAACTCATCACAGCATCTTCCTTAAATTGGCTAAGGAATTTAGGTCTTATGAGCTCTTGACACTCATCTAACTAACATTCAGAAACAGAAAATTTGGCACCATTGGGATTAAAAATTAGTAAATACCAAAAGACAATGTGATATTGACCTTGAGTTTCAAATCCAAATCTTCCAGCATCTATGCTGAAATTTAATCGGATTAGATTGAAGAGTATTGTTTTCAACTAATTTTCTGTGTTGATGATAGCTGTCAGATAACTCATGACAATTTTAAACAACAGACATTTTTGCATTAGCTAAGTATTTTCCACAGTGCCTTCATCAGTCTGGGTATTTGGATATCTCCCTCTGTTTCCATGCATGTGGGTTTGGTTTCTCCTGAGGTCAAGATGATATTTTGTCTTCAGACTGGATGAACCCAGCAACTTCAGCATTGGCAACGCTGGCGTATTCTCAGCACTGGAGAACACGGGGTGCTTTACCCTCAACTCTGCATTCCCCTAGTAGCAGGGGTGACTGTTTATCTCTCTTACAAGCTACTGTTGCACATTTTCAATTTTAATTTCAATTTTAATTTTATTTTTTGAGAGGCAAATTTACAGAAAGAAGAGACACACAGAGAGAGGCCTCCCATCTGCTGGTTAACTCAACAAATGGCTGCAACTGCCAGAACTGGGCAGATCCAAAGCCAAGAGCCAGAAGCTTCTTCTGGGTCTCTCATGTGGGTGCAGGGGCCTAAGCACTTGGACCATCTTGTGCTGCTTTCCCAGGTCATAGCAGCAAGCTAGATAGAAAGAGGAACAGCTGGGACTTGAACTGGCGCCCACATGGGATGCTGATGCCACAGGTGGAGGCTTAACCTACTACACCACAACATCTGCCCTGTTACAAATTTCTAAGAGAGGCCGGCGCCGTGGCTCAACAGGCTAATCCTCCGCCTTGCGGCGCTGGCACACCGGGTTCTAGTCCCGGTTGGGGCGCTGGATTCTGTCCCGGTTGCCCCTCTTCCAGGCCAGCTCTCTGCTGTGGCCCTGGAGTGCAGTGGAGGATGGCCCAAGTGCTTGGGCCCTGCACCCCATGGGGAGACCAGGAAAAGCACCTGGCACCTGGCTCCTGCCATCGGATGAGCACGGTGCGCCGGCCGCAGCGCGCTGTCCATGGCGGCCATTGGAGGGTGAACCAACAGCAAAGGAAGACCTTTCTCTCTGTCTCTCTCTCTCTCACCGTCCACTCTGCCTGTCAAAAAACAAACAAACAAACAAACAAACAAAAATTTCTAAGAGATACTGTTGATGTCAGCAGCCAGCTGAGGGGAGGTAGAGTCCAGTTTGCTTTGGGTATGGATGTGTCCTGGAAAGTTCACGTGTTGGTAACAATGTTGAGAGGTGGAATCTAATAAGAGGTCATGAAGCCGGTGCCTGCATGAATTGACCAGTGCAGTTATCACAGAAGTGGGTTAGTTATCGTCCATGTGGGTTTGTTACAAAAGCTCAGCCCTCTCTTGCCCTAGCCTTGCCCTCACTCGCTCCTCTGCCTTCTGCCATGGGATGAGGCGATAGGCAGGTCCCACCAAATATCAACCAGCACCGTGCTCTTGGATTCCCATCCTCCAGAATCATCAGCCAAATTAACTGGAGTTCTTGATAAAATATTCCGCCTCTGGTATTGTGACTGCAGCAGAAAATGGACTAAGACCATGTGTGAAGATATTTTCTGAAACAGTCATAATTGGAAGAGTTTCTTCAGAATGCTTGCTGTGTCTCTGCTGTTTACTTCCAGGGTTAATCTTTTCTGTTCTATCTTGCTTTTGAGGACCTGGTACACGATAATCGACTAACACCAGCGTCAAATCAATGAAATGGTTGAATGACAATCTCAATAATAATATTCAATTTTTCAAAATTAACTCAATAATAAAGGATGAAGCTTTGCATGTAGATATTATGTATTTTTGTGATAATGTCATCAAAGAGAGATGATTTGTACATAGCATAATTGGTTTATAACAAACTTAACTCAAGACTTTAGATTTCCTCTCCAGTTAATGAATGTTTATTGATACAATCAGTGAAATCGTTGTTGCTATGGACCTCAGAAGCTTTATAGGAATGGAAGGGACATGAGAGAGCTGGCAGTTAGTGTTGATGAGTTGCTAAACTCATCATCAAGCCCCTGATGTGTAGGTGTCTGTGTGGACGGCCATGGGCTACCCCTCCTGCATGTGAGATGATTCCTTTTTGTCTTCTCCTTTGATCTCACCTCCAACATACAAGATCCTGTGTATATGCAGCATGCCTGCAAAACCACAGCTCCTAATCACCAAAATTTCAACGAGCCTCATCTCAGTCTGACGACTGTCCTGATAAATTTGCACCAGACTCCAATAAGCCATATCCCCTTTTGTTCCCCATTATAGCATAGCTGGCTGTTCAGTATTTTTAATCTTGACCAATATTTTGCAAAGACTCTCCCATTAACACATTCCAGAAAGCAGAGGGGAGTAACACATCTAAGATTGCTGTACACTTATCTTTGAAATGTATGCAAATGCTATTTTATTTCATTATAAAATAGTGTTTTGATAAGAAAGTAATGCTTTAAATTGTTTGACATAGATGGAAATGTATTTCTTCTAGAACGGTGTGCTGCATGTTGCCTGTACATTATAAATAGCCATCAGGCACAAATTTGCATCATCTTGTGAGTATCCATGGACAAGTTGAGAAGTTGAGCTGTGACTGAATTTTAATGGAAGAGCTCATTTTTTTGGCCAACTGTTTATGGTAGACACCTGTATTAGAAAGCAACTGCCTGGCCGGCGCCACGGCTCACTTGGCTAATCCTCCACCTGTGGCATTGGCACCCCAGGTTCTAGTCCTGGTTGGGGCACCGGATTCTGTCTCAGTTGCTCCTCTTCCAGTCCAGCTCTCTGTTGTGGCTCAGGAAGACAGTGGAGTAAGTGGCCCTGCACCCACATGGGAGACCAGGAGGAAGCACCTGGCTCCTGGCTTCGGATCAGCACGCCGGTCATAGCAGCCATTTGGGTGGTGAACCAACAGAAGGAAGGAAGACCTTTCTCTCTGTCTCTCTCTCATTGTCTAACTCTGCCTGTTGAAAAAAGAAAGCAACTGCCAACAGAAGCTTGAGAGCAGATAATCTAAGTGGTACACGCAGGGTTGGCATTGTGGTGCAGCAGGTTAAACTGTCCCTTGTAATGCCAGCATCCTACTCATGGCCTCTGGTTCCCCCAGCCACTCCACCTACCATCCAGCTTCCTGCTAATGCACCTGGGAAAGCAGCAACAGATGCCCCAAGTACTTGGGCCCCTGCCACCAACAGTGGACCAAGAAGAATCTCCTGGCTTCTGACATTAGCCTGACCGAGCCCAGGCTGTGGTGGTTATTGGTTTAATGAACAAGTGGATGGAAGATCTTTCTTTCTCTCTCTGTAACTCTGCTTTTAAAATAAATGAAATATTTTTGGAAAAGAGTACATTCCTTGCAATATTCCAAACTGTTTCTCCACACCAGTGCTGAATCTATCCTTGGAAATTGTCATTGCCCATTAACTAAGAGGCTAATTCGCTGTGAGAGGAATTAGGCAGATGTCCACAGTTTCTCAAGATATTCTCAGGTATGTTTGCATCTCAGCAGACTGAACTCAGTCGTTCAAACAAGAATTCATGACTGTGTCTCAAGATTCAGATGTTTCCAAAGAAACATCTAGACTTTGAATGGAGTACTCCAGGAGGTTGGCCAGTCATTATACGTGTTGGATTCAATTCAGCTGTCTTAAATTTTAACAAGACTTAATAGTTACTGTTCATTTACAGAAATGTCTTTTCAAGCCATGCTTGATAAAATGCTTCTTAAAAGGTAGTTGCATATTTAATTACACAAAATCTGTTCATACTTGAGTGATTTGAGTTACATAAAGTGAGCACCACGCAGAAGCAGGTGTTAGCTTTTCCCTTGCATCCCAGGTCAGATCCAGTTTCCTGATAAAGCGACCCTGGGAAGCAGCTGTGATAGCTAAGTAGCTGGGTTCTTGTCACCCTTTTGAGAGCCTAGGATTGAGGTCCTGTCTCCCAGCTTTGTCTTCAGCATAACTGTAGTCATTATCAGCATTTGGGAACTGAACCCAAAACAGATAGGAGACCTGTCTGTCCACCTATCTCTCTGCTTCTGTCTCTCTGCTTCTCATACAAATAATTTTATAAACCTAAACTCTGAATGCATTTGTATTATTTTTATTTTATCTGAAAAGCAGAGGGGGGAGGAAAGTAGAGGGGGGAGGAGGGAAGGAGGAAGAGAGAGATAGATGAGAGAGAGAAAGAACGAGAGAGAGAAAGAGAAAGAATCTACCATCTACTGATTCACTCACTCAAAGTTGGGCAGGTTGAATCCAGAAGACTAAGACTTCATTGGGAACTTCCACATGGGTAGCAGGGACCCACATATTTAAGCCACCATTTGCTTTCATCCCAGGCACATTAACAAGAAGCTGGATTGGAAGCAGATTAGCCAGGACTCAAAACAGGTACTTTAACATGGGATGTGGGCATATGAAGAACTGGATTAACCCACTGTGCCACAGTACCTGCTCTGAGACTGCATATGAGCAAGTGAATCATAAGAAACTAAAGCAAAATGTATGAAAAATAAAATGTGACTAATCTAGAGTAAGCTAGCATACCAGAAAAGTTACTGTGAAGAAGTGCTCAAATGATGGGACTTTACCAGCATTATTTGGGACACAGGACATGTGTCCGACTCTTGGTTTGCTGCACATGAGAGGATTTAAAACTGTGCATGGAAAATAGAATTAAAAGACAAGTTTATTTGAGTGCAAAACATTTTTGAATTGTATAATTCCTCATAATATGCATTTTCATAAACTTTTTGAAGATCTCCTCATATGCACGGCTTTCAATTTTTTTTGCACCCAAACTTACCTTGAAATTCCATTTTCCATGAACTTTTTAAAGTCGCCATTCTTCAGAATACTGGAAGGAGTTTATGAGAGATTTCTCAGAAACAGGTAGGCATTGCTATAACCTTACATCTCCTTTCTGAGAAAACAAGTTAACTGAAATATTAAATGGATAAATATTTAATTCTTGTCTAGAGGAAAAGATAAATTAACTAGAGTGATAGCCATCTGAAAATGCACTTGGAATGATGCACAATAGTGGTTAATACCACATGAGGGAATATAGGCAAATGCTTTAATTGAACCAAAAAAACAAAATTGCATCAAAGTTCACAGTTCGAGAACGTCTAAACCAAAGTCAACTTTTATTGATATTTGAAGCAGTGAAACCACTTTCATAGATCAATTTTGTGTGGTAGCTGATGTACTTGAGAGACACATCTATAATGTGCTGTGCAAAGCGTTATAAGTAGTGCTGGCCATTATGAAACAATGTTGGTGTTAAAACGAAGTTTTAAGTGATAGCTAAATTTTCATACAGATGAATTTAAATTGTTTCTGAACCTATTTCACTGAGGATTTAACATTAAAAGCAGTTTGCATTCTTAAAAGCTGACC
This sequence comes from Sylvilagus floridanus, assembly GCA_949820135.1. Classification (NCBI taxonomy): domain Eukaryota; kingdom Metazoa; phylum Chordata; class Mammalia; order Lagomorpha; family Leporidae; genus Sylvilagus; species Sylvilagus floridanus. The sequence continues at coordinate 22,310,633 of OX463229.1, forward strand.
CAACTATTAGATAAACAAGTACCTTTCCATGCAGAATACTGAAAGTACAATTTGCCAGTGCTGTGTGAACTAACACTTTTGCTCTTTCAGTGTAGAAGACTGAAGTAGTTATCTTGAGAATATAAACAAGAAATACACAGCATAGCTTTCATAGGTTAAATTCCAAAGGAAATTATAAGAAATAGATAATAGATGATAGAAAAGCTTGCTTTATACTTAAATTCATATATGTGAAAAAATACTAAAAATGTTGCTAAGATGTTGTTCATCATTTTTATTATAAACTAGTAACACCAACACTAGTTATAACACCAATTTCACAACTGGGGGATATAAGTTATAACTAGATTACTATTAATTGGCCGGAGCCGCAGCTCAATAGGCTAATCCTCTGCCTGTGGCACCAGCACCGCAGGTTCTAGTCCCGGTCGGGGCACCGGATTCTGTCCTGGTTGCCCCTCTTCCAGGCCAGCTCTCTGCTATGGCCCAGGAAGGCAGTGGAGGATGGCCCAAGTCCGTGGGCCCTGCACCCAAATGGGAGACCAGGAGAAGCACCTGGCTCCTGCCATCGGATGAGCGGGATGCGCCGGCCGCAGTGCACCAGCCGTAGCGGCCATTGGAGGGTGAACCAAAGGAAAAGGAAGACCTTTCTCTCTGTCTCTCTCTCTCACTGTCCACTCTGCCTGTCAAAAAGAAAAAAGATTACTATTAATTTATTTTGCCCAAGCTTCTTTATAGTTTCTCGATTAAGATTATTTTAATTCAATATAAAGTAGCAGAATAAGCTTTTCTTCCACCTCCAAGCGCACCTGCCAAAGCCTTGCACTAATAATATAAACATTGGAATCCCGATGAAGTCAGAACAATGACAGCAACAAAATACCAGTGCTTCACTGCCTCTGGCTCCATCCTCATCCTCATCATTGACGTGAAGATAGCTGTCTGCATAGCAGCAACTTTTTTTTTTAATTATTTGACAGGCAGAGTTAGACAGTGAGAAAGAGAGAGACAGAGAGAAAGCAGCAACATTTAAAGAGTGATTTTGGGGGACTGAGGTATAGCATCGGCCACAGCAACATTTAAGACAATGGCGGCCCAGTTATATTAGCACCTGCAGAGACTGGATTTACCCATGAGGCTCTCTGTTGCCAGTTTCCCAACATTCCAGTGCTTTTGTGGAAGAATATGTGAGTGTTCTTTGCTTCTTCCGTTCTTCCTTAGTGAACACAGGTTCCTTACGTAAGAAACTTGCTTTAACTCAGCATGTAGAATCCTCATCTCCAATATTTTCCATTCGTAATTCTGCGACTTTTAATTTGGCTTAGAGGTTGCAATACCTACCTCCAACCAAACTTCTGCACAGGACTCACCCCCACATGGCACCCCCTTCACAGACTCACAGCCTGAGGGGCAGGCACTCGGCCCAGCAGCTGAGTCACTGGTTGGGATTCCTTTTTCCATGTGGTAGACCCTGGGTTGCGCAGGCCTTTGGGGGTATGAACCAGAGTGTGGGAGCTCTCTCTGACTCTCTCTTTTTGTCTCTATTTCTCTGTCTCTGTATCTCTAATAAAAGAATCACAAATTCAAGCTCTAATTCTCTTGATTAAGAATACAAGCATTTGCAGAAGTAAATTGGACAGGACACACACACACACACACACACAATCATGTGATATAACAAAGAGCAAAACTTTTAAAACAGTTAGTGACCCCTCTGTTTCCATAAAGTCCAGCACTGTGTGGCATCAGCTAAGCAGTCTGCACTTCACCTTCAAAAGCCTTGAACAAGCCTCCCTGTCCCCACACTGGTTTTTTCACACCCTTACTTCCCCTCTCATTTCCCAGGTTTATATTATTAGCGTAAGGCTTTGGCAGGTGTGATTGGAGGTGGAAGAAAAACTTATTCTTCTACTTTATATTGAATTAAAATAATCTTAATCAAGGAACTATAAAGAAGCTTGGGCAAAATGAATTGATAGTAACCTAACTATGTGGTGAACCAGTACCTTATTTATGCTTATGATTAAATTTCTATCCAGTCTGGCATTACAAAATGTAAGAAATCAAACTGATAAAACTTCTCCTTCACTAAAAGCTGAGGAGGGAAAATGGAGAAAAGAAGAATTATCTAGATAAACTTTAACCATTGTTATATATTCCCAATACCACATATCCTTTTCTTTCAGCCAAAGTAGGCTCAAAAACGCATATTTTTCGGTTGTTTGGTTGTCAATGATTAATTCGGTTTCTTCCATTGATCCTTCCTTCTTATTTTAAGATAGATTTATTTATTTATTTATTTATTTGAAAGCCAGAGTTACAGAGTGAGGGAGAGACAGCAAGAGATCTTCCATCCACTTGTCCACTCCCCCAGATAATCAAAATGTCCAGCGCTGGGCTGGGCTGCAGCCAGAAAACAAGACTCTCTCTCAGGTCTCCCACGTGGTGAGCAGGGATCCAAGCACCCGGGGCATCTTCCACTGCTTTTCCCAGGCCATAAGCAGGAAGCTGGATCGGAAGTGGAGCAGCCATGTCTCAAACATGCGCCCCTGTGGGATGCTGGTACCACAAACAACAGCTTCATCTACTGTGCTGCAAGTCCGGCCCCTCTCTCCTTTTCTCTATTGTGTTTTTCTCCATTTTCCTTCTTCCATCTTGCTTACACTTCGTACAATTCACACGAAGCTAAGGCACCACCGCCGTCTGTGAGCGACTATTGCTGCAGGGGAGAAGCATTTAACTAAGGAAAACCCAGTCTGAGAATGAGAAGTTGGGATGTGTCAGGGCACAGAGGGCCACTGGTTCTCGTAAAGGCAATGGATTTACACAGTGCTTTTGAAGGGTGTGCGGATCTCACAGATTTGTCCTATGGCAGATCTTTAGACCTGCTCCTCCCTGTGTCATGTCTCCAGATGTGCGATTAGTGAATACTGCCATCTTGAATAATACCCACAACATGGGCTTCTCCCAGGAACATACTTGAATTCTTATTTTCTCTCCCCTTCTCTGAACATTCCATGAACTTAATGGTTGGCAGGTGGGTGTTTCTATCATTGAAGTGGGCTCATGGTGGAGACCAAACATTTTCCATCCCTTTAAATCATACTTTCCCATGTTTTCCTTATTCCAACCGGAGTACACACATTCACTACAACCACTGTGCTCACCATGTTCCAAGCCTCATGCTATGTGTTTAAATAGTTACCGTCCTTTAACTTTAGTTTGTAAATTGTAGTTATTACTGAGCTCACTGTTGTATCAGGCAGATCTCTCTGCTCTACGGAGCAGGAGGTTGCTTGGACCACCAATTTCTACCTGCTTTTGCCATTCTTTTTTTTTTTTTCACCTTGCAAGTGTCTCAGGTTGGACCAGTGCTTTATAAAGTCAGTGATTTTTCTTCTCATTGAAAATGGCACAGTCACGTGCTCTACTAAAAGCTCTTCTGTGGTAACAGATTTATCATGCTTATCATTTAATTCAACGCACACAGCTGAAATTTTGGTTTAATAGCTAAGTGCACTCAAGAGGATTTTCCCACATTACTGTAGGTCTGTGGCAATTTCTTAGAGTTCCAAATTTATAAAGTCGACAAACTGTAAATGCACATTGTTGCACAATGTGATTCTGCTCTTGAAAACATATTAATGAAGAATCACATGTTAGTTCAGCTTATTATACCTGGTAAACATACACAAGTTACATAAAAACTATAAATGAAACAGGAAGTCACCTACCTCTCCACGTGGTGAAGAAACGTTTGACCCTAGGAACATGCAAAGAAGGTCAAGTGTGGAGAAATGCTATGAAGAACCCACAAGCATTTGAGGATAAACAAAGACTAACATTCTCATCTGAATGTTTTGAAAAATGAAACATCTCTCTGTTACTTCCCATCTCTTTATTCCTTTATCTACATATGGTCATAATCCTGGGTAAATACCATCCAAGTCAGTCTTCAAGACAGAGAATCTCATAGTTTGTTTACAAAGTTGAATCTTTCTCCCCTGACATTTCACAAGGACGTACAAAAAAAAGAAGTGGTCTATCTTGGTAGAACAGTGTGATTAGGATATGCATTAAAGATCATTATTTTTAAAGGTATTCTAAGTCGACCAACAAATTTTAAGGTAGTAGACTCAGCAGTAACAGTTACTTGTGCTATCGGTGTAGCATTGTACAAAGTAACAGGACTTTTGCCAGACCATATTGAATATATATCTCTGGCTCCAAAAACTAAATAGCTTTTTTTTTTTCATCGTGGTTGTAGAAATAAATCCTCAAAAAAGCATGGTCACTTAGGGGGTCCAGAAAATGGCACCCCAAAGTGTGGTACCTGAGTACACTAGGAGTATCCTAAGTCAAAGGAAATGAAGAAAACCTCAGCAGCAGAAAAGTGTGTCTGGCCTTGTCCCAACCTTGCCTGGCCCCGAAGCGATCCTTTCCAGAGGTGCCCTCCCCGACCCAGAGGAGAGAATGTTCTCATTTCTGAACACACAGGGACCCACAGAGGAGAATCTGAGCAAACCAATGGTCAAGGCCCCCTGGGTTCTTCCACCAGATCACAGCGCCTGTTCTCCCACTGAGCTCTGCACAGATGTCCATGAACTTGCAGTTCACCTTACTTCTCTGGTGTTTGCATTTCTTCAGGCACCCATGTCCCGTAAAACACATGTGAACTACATTGACATGATTTCCTTTTTTGTTAATCTCTTTTGTTATAAAGATCTCAACCCTGAACCTAGGATGAGCAAGAAAAGAAATCGCTTTACAATCTCTACATCACAAACAAAAATAATTCTTTTAACAAACGTTCCGTGTCTCCAACCATGTCTGTAGGTTTAACCTTGCTTATTGCAAGGCATGCAGTTTTAAAATGTACAAAACAAAATATTCCTTTAGATTTGTTGGCCAAGCAAAAGAAACACCTACTTTTTTTTATGTTTTAAAACAATTGGTGATATTGCAAGAATACAACATGATCCAAATATACTTGAAATTTAAAGATAAAGGTTGAAGCTCTAGGGCTCATGCTGTGATGCAGTTGTTAAATTACCACTTGTGACACAAGCACTTATGTGAGTCCTGGCGATGCTGCTTCCAATCCAGCTCCACACAATGCATCCTGGGAGGCATCAGATGACAACTCAAGGGCTTGGGTCCCTGCAACCCACATGAGAGTCCCAGATGGGGTTCCTGGCTCTCAGCTTCAGCCCAACCCAGACCTAGCTGTGTAGCCATTTTGGGGAGTACACCAGAGCCAGATATCTCTTTTTATCTCTCTGTCTCTCTCTCATTGGTTGCCCTGGTTTTAAATATATTCTTGAAAGAATGGTGTTGTAATTGTACTTCTGAATGGCTGACTTATTAAAGAGAGAAAATTTTATTCAATTCTTTTGTTTTTAAAGCACCATTGATTATGATAAGTGACTATTTAGAAAATTTAGACAATTATAAGAAAAGACAATTTAGCCATTTAGAAAAAAAAATTGTCAGAGAATGTATACCTTATTGATGTATCAGGATTTCAAAACTATTAAGGGGTAGCTATATATCACATGCATTATATTAGTATATACAAATAACTGATACAGACACATGCCCTTGCACACATACACATAGAACATTATTTCGGGAGTACCTTGTGTGGTATCCAAATTTCTGCCACCAAATAGGGCCAGGAGAAAGGTGGCTCAATGTGGGAATTCTCCACAGTTTTGGGAATAAAACCCATGTGCCCCCACATCTGATGGGACTGTTACCTTTGCTATTTGGGAGAATATTGTGATTAACATAATGATTAATGTTACATCTAGAGAAAAATGCAGTCAACGTATACATGAAAAAGAGGAATATACTCGTGTGGGCAGTGTTCCTTCTGTATTAGTGTAATCTACAAAGTGTTTTGCTTTCTGTTTCTCCATGAACTTAGTCAGAATTTTGTTTTTTATCCTTGTGTGCTTCTCACATTCAAGTAGATTCTGTAGGGGCCAGTGTTATGGTGCAGTGGGCATCCCCTATGAGCACCAGTTCAAGTCCTGGCTGCTCTACTTCTGATCCAGCACCCTGATATTGCAGCTGGGAACACAACAGAAGTTTGGCCAGAGTGCTTGGGCCCCTGCCACTCACGTAGGAGACCCACTTGGAGCTCCAGGCTCCTGGCTTCAGCCTGGTCCGGCTCCAGCCATTGTAACCATTTGGAGAGTGACCCAGCAGATGGAAGACCTCTTTCTCTGTGTGTCTCCTCTGTAATTCTGCCTTTCAAATAAGTAAGCAATCTTTAAAAACAAATAAAAACTTGTTGAGTACATGAATCAACCTTTTAACTTAAAATACAACATATGTGTTTCCAAATTTCGTTTTAAAAGCATTGCTTTTCTTTTTATTAAAAAATCTTCATAATATATATTTTTGTGGATAAAAATCTTATTATTGATGCATAATGGTGCTTTTTATGTTGATAGTTCCTTTCAATAACTTTATATTGAATGAAAAGAATTTTATAAGCCACTTATGCCAATTTTTCAGAATTTTCTGATACCTGACTAAATAATAGTTTGACAATAATTAAATTCTTGTATAACCCAAGCTCCATGACTTAGTAATATCAGAATTGGAGGAGGTAAAGGATCAAAAATCATTTATATCACCACCACAGCATAAAGTTAATTTAGGCTTATTTTTAAATTCCTTGGCATTTCAATTTTAATATCAATCTATGATTTTGTATCTGTCAACTTTTCATTTGTTTAACTAAAATACCCAAGCAGAGCATTAGGGAGGAAGAAGGCTTATTTCAGCATACAGGTTTGGAGGCCCACAGTCCAGCATGATGCAGCCCAGAAGCCTGGCGTTCCAACTGCTGAGGCTGCAGGCAGAGGGAGGATTGCATGGTAAAGCAGGAAGCAGAGAGAAACAGGAGCATCCTTGGCTTCCAAGTCCAGGTGTCTCTTTATAAAACTGTCAGGATTCCATCCTGGGTCTCCACCTTAGCAAGGTAACCTGATCCAATCACTGCCTCAGAGCCCCACCCTCAAACATGGAATTGGACCAAGTCTCCACTCTATGGGGCTGGGGTTGTGGCACAGTGGGTGAGGCTGCTGCCTGCAGTGCTGCCATCCCATATGGGCGCTGGTTCGAGTTCCGGCTGCCCCACTTGCTCCAGCTCTCTGCTATGGCCCTGGAAAGCAGTGGAAGATGACCCAAGTCCTTGGGCCCCTGCATCCGCATGAACAGGCAGGTGGAACAGCAGGCACAGAGGCTTGCTGTGGAGCTGAGAGAGGACTGCACGGGAAGCAGTGTGACGTCATTCCTAATAGTAGGAGTGAGAAAGGAAAGAGGGATGGGAGACTAAGAGAAAGAACAGGGCCGGTGATTTCATGCAGGCTCCCGGGAGTCACAATTATGGTAAGGCCCTTAGCAGGTTTGTAAAGAAAGGAATGATGGGCTCTGAAGTAGAATTCTCAGAGATTGAGAAGAGATTCTAGAGGTGCATGTGGGACCTGGCATATGGGTTAGGACGTTGCTCAGATGAGAGCTATCAACATCACTGCAGAGCTGTCGGGAATTGAGAGAATAATGTGGGTTATGGAGGGAAGAGGGTTAAGAAGAGTGTTTATGTTTAGCCTGAGCTGCTGGAAGATCACAGTGCTATTTACTGAACTGAGAAGGCTGGAGTAGGAGTGGACTATGTCTATCTGGTATTTCTGCTCTGGGCAGAACTCAGGGTTCAAGACATATTCTTGGAGACCATAGATGGTCTTTGTAGCCTTGAGGCTGAATGAACTCAGCTAGGGAAAAGAAAGGACCCTCTCAGAACTCAGTACACACACACATCTTGCCATTGATCACACAGATTCACGTGAAGAATCAGCAACAAAATAAGAAGTTGTGACCAAGGAAGTGAGAAGGAAAACAAGAATATGATTTTCTAAAAACCAAGCAAGATCAGAAGGAAACAAGAAATGTGTTTCAAAAAGGAGCAAATGATGAACTGCCTGTATTAAATCGTACAGGACAGGAAGTAATTTCACGGGGCAGATCCCAGTGGACTTGTAATGGAAAGAACTGATCAAACGAAAGAGAAAGTAAGAGATAATAGTGGATACAGGCGGAACACAAAACTTTTTAATTGGTTTCATATTAGAGTGAAGTAGACTAATGAACAGGAGCAGGAGAAAAATCAGAAAAATATTTTTTGGAGAGTGTGTAGGTTTACTTGTTGGTAATCAGATCATTGAAGCATATCTGTATTGATAGAAATTGAGCAGTAGGACAAGCGGAAGTAATGAAAATGCACCAGGGAAACCCTTGAGTAGGTAAAAGGACATTTAATTAGTACACAAATAGCCAGAGCCTTAAGTAGAAAGAATGCCTTCCTGACAGAGAGGAATGCAAAGTTAAATCAGAGGTGGAAAGATCAAGTAGGCCTCTTCTCGTTGCTTCCATGTTATCATTGAAATAGAAAGTGAAGCTATCATCTACAATAGGAGTAGTGGAAAGAACGGATGCAGAAGCTTGGAGGAAGAAGGAGGTGTAAGATAAAGGGAGGGCTCAAGAGTAAATGGTGGCAGGTGGGCTGAGCACACTCAGGGACAGCTTACGATCTGCTGACAAGAGTGAAAATCAGACCAGAAGGCATGCATGTGTGTGTGTGTGTGTGTGTGTGTGTAAGAGAGAGACACAGAGACAGAGATGAAGGGGAGCAGAGAGGTGTGTGGGGGCCATGTGTATTGTACATGGTGTGTGCTTTGTGGGTGCATGTGTGTGTGTTGCTAATTCACAAGCTCAGGTGAAGACAGGGACCATATTGAAGTAGTCTTTCTCAACAGTCCTGTGCTAACTACTTGTTCAATATTTTACCTAATACTCTTAAATTCAGGCAAGCTATAGGTTAAGAGCTTATTACACCTAGGTTGGATTTTGCTAAATTATATGCCTGAGGTAGAGATTCAGAAAACTTTTGAACAAGAATTAAAGGCATGATTTTAGTAGTGAACACTAATATATGTCCGTGAAAGGAAGTAAGGAGATGAAAAAAAAAAACAATAAATCATGTACAAAGATGTCCATCAGTTCCTAGAATGAGATCGTCGTGGCTTATTCGCAACTATGGTGACGCAAATTATTTGTAACTATATAAACACAACCGTTTGTGACGTGACTCCCCCTTCATCCAGAAAAAGCAGGTTCTCCTTGAATCTGGTTTGTCCTTGGGACTAGCTTTGAGCAATTGAATGAAACATAAGTGGCACTGTGTGACATTTGAACCCAGACTCAAGACACCTCACAGCTTCTGCATCTCCCTTCTAGAACTCTGTTGTCCAATGTAGGAAAGGATGGGCTAGCCATTTGGTTGGTGAGAGACCTACAGACAGAACAAATATTAGCAAGCCTTAACCACCAGACTGCCACCAACACTCATAATCATTGGTAACTTGTTACTTGAAGTTCTGTATCTTTACATACTTGGTCAAAGCACAATTAACAGCTGATACAGGACCATATGTGTGCAGGTTTGTGTCCCTGCTGCTCCTCTTCCTATCCAGCTCTGTGCTGTGGCCTGGAAAGGCAGTAGAAGAGTGCTTGGGCCCCTGCACCAGCTTGGGAGACCCGGAAAAAGCTCCTGGATCCTGACTTCATACTGGCCCAGCTCCAGACATTGCAACCATTTGGAGAGTGAACCAGCATGCAGAAGACCTTTCTCTCTGTCTCTCCCTCTCACTGTCTGTAACTACCTCCCTAATAAAAATAAATAAATCTTCAAAAACAAGACAGACTCAATTGTTATACTTTCCATTTAACCTGAGTGAGATTCCACTTGTGTAAAATGAACAAAGAAGGAGATAAAAGAAAAATACAGTTAATATACAGACTAGATATATACAAATTAAAGCCTGAAGCTTGTTGCTTGGTTTTTGCAAATGTTCCAGAGAACTCAAACCACTGTATATGGTGGGCCTATATCTGCCAGTGCTGATATTGAAAACAAGGGACATTCCATCCTCCTGGGTCATCAGCATTGCTCAGTCCTTCAGCAAAAGTGACCACGAGTCATGGTTGGGCTAAGAGTGCCATGGATTTCTACCAGTCCATTCCAATTGCCAAGGAGACTTAGCCCATTTCCAAGCCCAAGTTCATAAATAAATCTACCTCCAATTAATGCCTCTGTGTGTCCTTCTTGGGACCATGCTGGATACCAATTTCTGTATGAGGTCTAGCGAGCAGGGATTGGAGAGAAAACATAAATCATTGCCAACTAATTACCTCAAAGGAAAAAAGGTGACCTCTGCAGTATTATAGTTGTAGCGAGGATGGGGGTAGCTACACCTGCAGAGTTAAAAGAAGACAAGGAAGATATTGAAGTTATTAGCATTTCAAGGGAAGGTTCCATGAAGCTGAGACTCAGAGCTCTGAGTAGGAAGCCCTATCCAGCTGGTGCTGGGTTTTCCATGCTTTGGAAACTTAAAAACCTGGAATCCTGACTTTTAAGAATGGGACAGCAACATAGCAGATGTTGATCACTCCAAGAGTCAGACAGAATGAAGCTGACTGTAACAGGACAAGGTTTGCTAAAGCTGTAGAGCCAAAGAGCCACCTATATGAGAAGTAGTTGTTCCTGCTTGGGGAGGACTGTCGTGGCAGGCACCACAATGAGTTCGGAGGCTCAGGATGCCACAGAAACAAGCAGGAGCCAGCAGGTTCCTTTTCCTCCCCCAGGCTTGCCATCTTTCTCGAGGCTACCCTCCTGCAAGACTTCATCACTTAGCCCCAGGTTGAGCAGCAGTGTGTATTACAGACTTCCAGTTTCCATGTTATAAAACACAGTGTAGAAGGAGGAGTTTCGGATGACATGAATAAGACCCATAGAAGAAGCCAAAGAAAAACATGGGGGTCGGAAGGCAAATCTGAGAGTTCAATATTAGAGAGGGCTTAATGACATAATAACTTCTTCCCCTTGAGTTGAAACCCTGTACTGCTGCAGCCCAAGGTACAAAAATAGAAAACACATCACAAAAATAATCGTTATTTGCAGGGACTAGCACTCTGTTTAGAATCTTCCTCATTTAAATAATTGAATTAATATATGTGAACTGGTAAAAAATAAGATTGAGAATTTATCTGGGAACTGTAAATTATTTTTTAAAGACTTTACATGTTTGAAAGAAAACCAAACATAAGTTCTATAATTAAAATTGCGATAGCTCAAGAAATAGACCAAACAGCATAAGGGGAAACTGGTGAGCTGCTAAATATATCAGAAGAAAATTATCTGAACTAGGCAGAGAGATAAAGTTAATTGGAAATACAAAACTAATATAGGGAAACAGTAAGAGCTCACATATGTATAATTGGTTTATCAAACTGAGGGGTAAATTTAAGCAAAAAGCATTGCTTAGATAATAATTTAGGATTTTATATATATAAATAATTTTTGATAATTTTCCAAAACTGAGAAACTACAAGGAACTTCAAGTTCCCTAAGGGAACCTACAAGCCCCAAGCATGGTAAGTACAAAGAAAATGATACCTAGATGACTGACAACAGAATGTGAAACAGCATGTGTTGAAAGTAATTGGGGGCAGCACTGTGGCATAGCAGGTAAAGCCACTGCCTGCAGCGCCGGTACCCCATATGGGCACCAGTTCAAGTCTCAGCTACTTCACTTCTGATCCAACTCTGTGCTGTGGCCTGGGAAAGCAGTAGAGGATGGCCCAAGTCCTTGGGCCCCTGTACCCCCATGAGAGACCCAGAGGAAGTTCCTGGCTTCCAGCTTCGGATTAGCACATTGAAGCCATCTGGGGAATGAACCAGCGGATGGAGGACCTCTCTCTCTCTCAATCTCTGTGCCTCTGCCTGTCTGTAACTTTGCCTTTCAAATAAATAAATAAATCTTTTTTAAAAAAGGAAAAGAAGTAAGTAAGTAAGTAATGGGAGATGGGGAGAGGCATTTGGTCTAGTAGTTACAATGCCCATATCCCCTATTGGAGTGTTTGTATTTGAGTCCTGACTCCACTCCCACTTCCAGCTTCTTGCAACTGTACAACCTGGGAAGAAGCAGGTGCTGCCTTAGGTCATTATGCTCCTGCCAAACACTTGCATGGCCTGGATCAAATTCCTGGCTCTGGCTAAACTCTAGCCACAATAGGCATTTCAAAACTGAACTAGTAGATCAGATCCGTTTATCTACCTACCTACCTACATATCATCCATCATCTATCTCTATCTCGGATTCTCAACTAAATTAAATGAAATAAAATGAAATAAAAACAGCTAGGAGAGGAAAACAGCAAGACAAAATGCTTTTATAAAATATTTTGACTTCTCAATAATATAAGCTAAGTGGCATGTAAATCGTATCTTTAAAGAGATGGGGAAAAATGTCCATGTAGAATATACATGCACTGGGCAAGCATTGTGGCACAGGGGGTTGAATTGCTGCTTGAGATAGCTACATCCATCTTGGAGTGCCTTGGACTGAGTCCTGCCTCCACTTCTGATCCAGCTTCCTGCTAAGGTGTACCCTGGGAGGCAGCAGATGATGGCCCAAGTACTTGGGTCTCCGCCATCTTTGCAGGAGACCAAGACAAAGTTCCCGGCTCCTGGCTTCAACCTGGCCCAACCCTAGCTGTTGCAGGCATTTGGGAGTAAGCCAGTGAATGGAAGATACCTCTGTCACTCTGCCTTTCAAACAAAGAAATAAATAAAACTCAGATTTAAAAAAAGAATATATGCTCCCTGAAAACAGAATTCACAAGCAAAGGTAAAAAATAAATCTTTTCAAACGAATAAATACTGAGAGAACAACCAGTAAAATCATATACAAAGAAATGCAAAAAGATTTCTTAAAGCAGAAAAATCATCCCTGAAATATAACCCAATGTTAAAGAGGAATGTAGATTAATGAGGTTAAATATAAGCATAAATATGAATAAATCCTAGTTTTGTCAAATGACGATAATTTAATCAAATGTGAATTCCAAATGTTGGAATTTATAGTCTTCTAAAATCCATTCTTGGTTGGAAAGAGGTAATTGAACCAATTAATACCATTCACAAGAGATATTTGATGTCAGTGATACACATTTTAGTTCTAGGGTTAACATTTAAATAAGACTAGGAGGTTACAAGTGCCAAACTACCAGAATGAATTTAGAATAATAATATCAGTGAATACAACAGGCTCTAAAAAATGGAGAAAGAATATAAAACAAGTGGGAACCTTAAACAAAGTGTAGTATGATGTAGATTTTAACCAAATTTATCAATAACTATATTAAATATGAATGAACCAAAATTTTCAATTTAACAAAAGAATTATCACACTAAAATTATAAATGTGTATTATCACACTAATAAATGCAATATTCACAAATACGAAATTTGCAAAATCAGTGGGAAAAAGTACACCAGGTAAAAGTGAAGGAGAGCTCGTGTATCTATACTAATTTTAAACAAAGCGGACGTTAAGGTTAAAAACATTTCATCTTTCTGTGTCTTTTAAAATTTTTCTTTAAATTCTTGATTAACATGTGATCCTTGTGTTTCTATGTGGGATGGTGCAATATTTCAATGGACATTTATGCATTATAAATTGATCAAGACAAGCAGTCAACATTTCTATAGACTTACCTTTGTAGAGATAGAAACTGGTACCTCACAAGGACAAACTTTCAATTAAAATATATAAAACAAATAAAAAGCATGTGGTTATTGACCAAAGGAGGTAAAATTTCATGTAGAGAGGAGGAAGATGTTGAAGAGATTTTCTGTACAACATGGTAGCTTCTGTTAATAACTTGCTTCCTAGAAAATTGCTGAGGGGGAGAAGAGAGAGAGAGAGAGAGAGAGAGAGAGAGATCTACAATTACCCTAGAGGATTTTCCCATAGTTCTTTCCATAAACGAACATATCAACACCATCAACACAGTTATGACTTCTAACTGAACAACACTGATTCATTGAAATGATGAACCGAACAGACTCATCACAAGCAGTATTGTAGAAAGCATATTTTTATGGGACATTTATCAAATGCTGAACTGTTAAATTGTATCAAATTCCAGATGATGTGTACTGTATAGAACAAGCTCTTTAATTAGGAAGAATTGAGCTGAAATTCAGCAGTTAAAGAAAGAACAACAAATTCAAACCTATACAGCATACTTTTAAGTAATCTAGATTTTAAGAAGCATCCATTATTCTTAATCACTAGGAAAGTATCAATGGTACCTCAAAGTTTGTAGAAAAAAAGCAATTATAGGTTGATTCTAGGGGAAAAAGGGGGGGAAACCCATGCTTAGTTTTTGCCCAGTAATTATTTTCCAAGAACCTTTTGAAGACACCTTATACCTTCCCAATGACAGTTCTTTGTGTGTGTGTATTTACTTAGTTTACACCTACTGTAAATAGTTTCCTTTTTTAAAAAATCAAGTTGGTAAGAATAGAGTGGGGTATAGACAACCACGGTGAGTGTATACACCTCAGTATAAACCGAACTAAAGATGAAATCAATACACAGTTGAACTAAAAATGAAGCAGAGCTCCCCACAGCTGGGCCAGCCTGAGGCATGCAGGCCTTATGAAGTTGCCTCGCCTGGGTGGCAAACTCACGAATACTGAACCGACCAAGGACACAGCCTGGGACATCATGACCTTGACCCTAATGGACAGAGCCCGGGATTTCAGAAACAGATACCACCACCCTTCCCAAATAAAACCCTCAGCAGACCTGAGAGTAAGTGAGGACAAAAAAAATAAAAATAGTACATTTACATTTCCCATCAATACCTCCCTGGACCCTAAATCTTTGACTGACACGTGAGTCTTTCAACAAATATTTGCTTATACAGGTTGTATATTTAATAGAAATACATGTTCATACTAGAATTTGGGAATTTCTGATTGTTGATGTTTCATAGGAAGACAGCTAGTCAAGTAACATTTAGAAAACAGTTTTTCTTCTAGGTGGCAAAAACTGTACCAAAATATTTAAGAGGAAAATAACATGGTACTTTTTGCATTGTGCCTGTGAATGTATATGAGGAGAATATCAACATTACTTTACCTGTAAAAGCTAATGAATTTATTCCCTACATGAAGACAATTCATTTTCACTTAGGAGTAAATTGCTAAACCTTTTGCAACTGTGTAACTCTAGCCTGGTGTTTTCATGCATTCTGGTTTAATCATCAAAGCCACTTGGAGCATTCACTTCCTGGGAGAGTCACGATTGTCCACACTCAGTTCCCTAAAGAGGGCGGTGCCTGCCGCTGCAAAGCCTTCCCACGAGCTTCCCTCTCGGCTCCCAGTGCCCACACCTGCTTCTGGCACCCGTCGTCCTCATGGTGGTCCCAGGTGAAGCTTGACCAGCCCTAAGCGTTTCATCACTCTTCTGTCCCA
Organism: Sylvilagus floridanus; assembly: GCA_949820135.1. Lineage (NCBI taxonomy): Eukaryota > Metazoa > Chordata > Mammalia > Lagomorpha > Leporidae > Sylvilagus > Sylvilagus floridanus. The sequence continues at coordinate 22,326,033 of OX463229.1, forward strand.
CTCCTCCTCACTGAACAGAGTTAATTGATACCTTACTTCCACACATTCCTCTAGGAACCCAGATGGCCCATTCATGGTTCAGCATTTTTCAAAGCTTTCCTTTTATTCAAGTCACAGATGTGGTTTTCTGCCCTTCAACACTGCCAGCTTCTTAGGCCTTGTCTGACTGCACTGTGCACTTAGGGGCTCCATAAGCACACATAACTCTGGCTTCATCTGCTGTCCTTCTTACAGTTCCAATGTGCACGTATTTTTTATTACTCTGGAAGGGACACCACTGCACAGTTACACCTGATATGAAATATTCCTATTTCATTTTACCCCCACGGCTTCACTTGCCAGTGTTCACCATTGGCCAGAAGCACGCCAGCTGAGACATCTTCTTGAGTAGCACATGGGAAGCTGAATGAATGTGCTGCACTTGAGTGTGCTCACTGAAGTCTAATGAGGTCCACAGAGGTGACCGTATGACTCACAACATGAAGTCATTTTTCCAATTAGCATTCTGACAAATGCATTAGAAGGAGAACCCCCTCAATAGATTTCCACAGCTGCTGAAGGGATCAGGTGTCAGAAGATTTTCAGCTTTGTTCTGCTGTTCTGGTCAAATAACATATTTTTACCCCGACTCTGCCTCTTGAAGCAGCTGGTCGTGGTCATATGTCATCTGAGTCTGAATCCCGTTCAACCAGTCCCTGCTACAGTGCTGCAGCTGAAGAAATGCCAGGAGCCAGCCACAACTCGTGATTGAATCATTGGTCTCTTAAACATGAAATTATTTCCATATAGTAGAATATAAAAATTCTTATACGAATCTTCCTATTTGTGTGGCTTATTGTTTGTTTGAGAGATAGAGAGAGAAAGAGGAGCAGCTTCCATCTGCTGATTCATTCCCCACAAAAGCCTACAATTGCCAAAACCGGAATGCAAAAACTCAATTCAGGACTCTCACACGGTGACAGGTGCATTAACAGAAAGCAGGAATCCAGGTCCATTAGCGGGAAGCTATATCAGAAGTGAAGCAAAAGCAGGAACTCGAGCCCAGGCATTCTAATACGGGATGCAGGCTCCCCAACTCACAGCTTAACTGTCACACCAAACACCTGCCCCAGTCACTGGTGAGGATTAGCACTTAATGTAAAATACATATTTGCCAGCATCATGAAAAGGGCACTTTAAAACCTGTTAATTCTAGTAATTCCACTTTCACCAGCTTTGTTGTCAGTCAGTGCATGTCTTCATTTAGACAGAAGAAAGGGTTTCAAAATCAATGGCCAGGGACCCACGTAACGGTAAAGCAGGTTACGCCTCTACCTGCTGCCTCCAAGGGTCTACATTAGCAGGAGCTGGAATTGCAAAATGAGCTAGGACATGAACCTAACCAATCCAATATCAGATGCATGTCCTAAGTAGTGTTAACTGCTGTGCCTAATAGCTCGCCCTTCTGTATGTATCTTTTTAATTGGCAAATAAAATCATATATACATTTATCAGGTTCAACATCATGTTTTGAAATATATATTCCTCCATGGCTAAACTGACCTGAGGAACATGTACATTACTTTACATAGTAATTGGTGTGATAAGAATACTTACAGTCTGCTCTCAGGGTCTTTGAAGAATACAATGTGTTGTGATTAGCTATAGTCACTGTGTTGTACAGTGCCCTTCTTGGATTCACTCCTATCAAACTGGAATTTTCTATCTTTTGACCAATATCTCGTCACCCCCATCCCATCCCCCATCCACTCTTCTGGTAATCACTGGTCTACTATCTTCTTCTGAGAGTTCACCTTGTCATACTCCATGAGTAAGTAAGATCATGCATTATTTTTCTTTCTGGGCCTAGCTTCTTTCACTGAACATAACGCCTTACAGATTCACCTGTGTTGGGCTAGATGATAGATGATAGGATTTTCTCTCTGAGGGCTGGACAGCAGCATTCCAGCATGGACATATACCATTTTCTTTATCCATTAATCCATCAGTAAACACCCAAGATGATTCCAGATTTTTACTAATGTGACTAACACCACAATAAACATGGAAACACAGTTTTTATTTTCAACAAACAGATTTCATATACTTTCATCTATTGTTTGCACTCATAAGATAAGTAGTGGGACTATTGGATCATATTTTTCGTGTAATCTATTTTTAATATTTTGAGGAAACTCCACACTCAGTTAGTTCTCTGTAGCCTTCAGTGTTTTTCTGTGTCAGTATGGACTGCACTGCATTTACAAGAACATTGTTACAAAAGCATTATTTAAAAAACAATAAATTTACTAATTTACATTTTTATTTACTCACAAAAACACATGGATTTTTCCCATTCTTAAAAAAAGTAAACTCAATAAATAACTGGTAAATTTATTGCCATAGAAGATAAGAAGAAATACAAGAGGTGGGTAAGAAACTGACTTTTATGGAGCTGTGGTACTAAAAAGACAGAAGAATTTTGTTTTCTTGAGTATAACTCAATAAGAAAATGGGTTCCAGTACTCTTCTGCTAGATAATCCCACATTAATTTAATCCCATCACTGATCATATCCTGTAGACATTTGTTTTCTGACATTTCTGCTTCGTATGCTTTATTTTATTTTGTAACCAAAATCACATTTCAGAATATTTGTTGCATTCTAACAGAGAGAGATGGCTGCCTGCACCATGTTCTTTTTTCTTAGGATTTACAACAAAGTGCCATACTTATTTTGCTAATTATTCAGAAACTGAACTACTCATGTGTGAGAAAGAGAATTCAAACTATTATGTTCCTTATCAAACAATGTGTGTTCTACAGATGAAATACAGGATTGAAATCATAAACTACTATTCTGACAAATGTCAAAACACTCCTATATGCTACTATTTTCCCTCCCCAATACAAAACAATTTAATCAATTATGATGTTTAAAAATGTATTAAAGACTAATTTAAGGATGATTACTTGTCTGGTCCTATTATGCAGAAGAAAACGAGTAATTCCACTGAAAACAGAAAATAGGAAATAGAATAAGGATGAAGAAGTGAGCTTGCTTTAAGGAAGAAATACATCAAAATTTGAACTCTGCCAAAAGATCCTTCTGGTCAAGCTCATTTTAATCTGAAAAACAGTACGGCTGTCCTCACATTCAGGATATGTGAATACTTCCCCTTTTATTAATTTTTATATTTTTAAGGTGAACAAATTTCACGTGTTTCATGCATACAGATTTAGGAACACAGTGACATTCCCCACCTACCTTCCCTCCTGCCCACAGCCCCTCCTTTCCTTCTCATTCCAGTCTTATTCTCTCTCCTAATTTTTTTTTTACAACAATCTACTTTCTGTTTACATTGTACTCATAAGATTAACCCTACACTAGGTAAAGTGTTTAACAAATAGTAAGAAAGCAATACTGCTCCTCAACAGTAGAGACAAGGGCTATAAACAATAATTGAACCTCAAAATGTCTATTTCGCTCCTCTACATTACATCTTTTTGGCACTCTAATATTAGTTATCACAGATCAGGAAAAACATAGTATTTGTCTGTGTGGGGCTGGCTTATTTCACTAAGTATATGGTTTCCAGTTTCATCAATTTGTTGCAAAAGACAAGATTTCATTCTTTTTTATGGTTGAATAATATTCCACGATTTCTTTATCCAGTCATTCGTTGATGGACATGTGAGTTGATTCTGTATCCTAGCGATTGTGAATTTAGCTTCAATAAACATAGAAGCACAGATAACTCGTTCATATACTAGGAGATGTTTCTAATCAAAGAACATCATTAATGAGCTGGAGTTTTTTCTTGTCTCTTCTGTATTTAAATTGTATTCTGATACAAAAGAATACTATAGTAATGAAATATACTGAAAATATCAAAACAATATCAGCTACATCAAGGTTGACAAACTGCATCCAGCACATGCCAGCTTTTCTAATTGAGCTTATTGGGAAAAAAAAAACATTCACCCTCATGTGTGGCTGCTTTATTGCTACAAAGGAAGAGCTACGCAGCTGCAACAGACACTGCGTGGTCCACCGGGTTGAAAATATTCACTATCTGGATCTTTACAGATAAAGTCTGCTGCCTTCCAAAATACATGTGCAATCTAACTGCCTTGTTTTATACTCTATTTTTATCTTTTTAAGCTCAGAAAATAATTATGAATGGGTAGATATAGATAGGAGCATAGATATAAAAGACTTTGTCTACTCTTATGGGTACGTATATAGGTAGCTGGATCATTCCTGCCATCTAAGAAAAGTTCAATAATTTATCACAAGGAAAGCTAAAAATGACAAGTCAGTGTTTGATAGGTTTCCTCTTTTATGAGCAAACTTTTAAATATCATCCTATCCCTAAACATAATCATGGACTATGAATTTAACAATATTGAGATATTACAGTTTCCTTTGAGTTACTCCATTTTAGACAGTTAGGCAGGGATATTTTTATTATCATCCATAGTGACTTCCACAGGGCTAGGTTTTAAACACATTTTTGCAACTATGTGAAATATAGTGTTCCCTCCAGAACTTTTACCAATCAATGAGGTTAAGCGTTTTTGAGAAGAGAACGGATTATAGACCGTGAGGTAAATAATTGCGTAAAGACCCAGTGCCTGCAGGGAGCACATTGAAGCAGTGAGCTTCCACAGCTGGCTGTACACCACGGTAGACAAACTGGAATTATCCTTTGCCTCATTCTTGAAAGCCAAAAGTCACACAGTTCGCTTTTTACTAAAGACACAGAGAGCACAAAACATAACCTCAGGTCTATGAGCATCAATTATCTTGAACATTCTTTAGAGTAAAGCTACTAGTGACTTTAGACTAATGCTTGGAACAGTGGAACCTTTGAGAAATGATCACATTAGAGTTTTACTCTTCATGAGAAAGAAAGAAAGAAAGAAAGAAAGAAAGAAAGAAAGAAAGAAAGACAGAAAGAAAGAAAAGTTTTTCCTCCAAAGCAGTGAATTTCGGAGTGTTATCTCTTCAAAAATTAGTTATTGAAGTAGAAGAAAGAACTGCGTTTTGCCTAGTGAAATCTGTCTGGTTGGGGTGGATGTTCACTGCTTGGGATACCAGTGTCCCATACTAGAGTACCTGGACTCAAGCTGAGGCTTCAGTTCTGATTCCCTTTTCATGCTAATTCAAACCCTGTGATGCAGCGGTGGTGGCTCAAGCACTTGGGTTTCTGCCACTCACATGGGACATTCAGATTGAGTTCCTGTCTCCTGGCTTCCATCTCTTCAATCTCTCTAAGCTCTGGTTGTTGTGGGTATTTAGAGAGTGGACTTACAGATGGACAATAGCTCTGTGTCTGTTTCCATGTCTGTCTGTCTGTCTCTCTCAGCTTTTCAAAAAAAATTATTTAATTCTGCCTGGATTCTCATTACCCAAGGAAGAATGACGTGAGTCTCATGTTGGAGAGGCAGTTGTTGAACTGTATCCAGTTCTGGGGCAACACTGACCTCTAGCAAAACACCTGAGCTATAGAAATCATTGCACCTACATCAGTGAGCCACACTTAGTGCACTTGCTGCCTCTACTGCAAGGAGAATGCTTGATCATCCACTTCATGCCTTCACTCAAGAATCTCTTCCACCCTTCACTATACACAGGTCCCTCACTCCCTGAAGAGGAGGGAATGGGCAAGGGAAGGGCACCTAACTTTGCTGAAGACTCATTTTTATGGGTCACATCACTGCCTATTTTTCTAATGGATGCAAGGTGCTTGATATTCTCATTGTTTTGCAGAATAAAAATAAATGTAATTATATAAAGAAATTGAATGGTAATTCTTTCACCTATAACCAAAGGAAACAACAAAGTGCCTCATTTTTGGTTTCCAAAAATATTACCCCACCTGATGGTCTTCTTCAATTTGAATTGACAAGGTTTTCTAAATCAGAAATTTTACAAATGCCTCCCAAGCAATTCAGTCCTTCTTCAGTCAAGTCAATAGTTGTGACCCAAGAACTTAATTTTAAGTAAACACATTGTCTGAGTCTCTCAATACACCCTTTCATATGAATACAGTAAAGTGCAGACTCACTCTGAATGGCAGTAGTTGCTCCAAAAATACCAAAGGAATTTGGGGAGTGAACCAGCAGGTGGAATCTCTGTGTGTGTGTGTATGTGTGTGTGTGTGAAAGAGAGAGAGAGAGAGAGAGAGAGAGAGAGAGAGACTCTGCTCTTCAAATTTATTTGAAAGTAAATTTATTTGAAAATAAATCTGAAAGACAGAGTTACAGAGACAGAGGGAGATACAAAGACTGGTTCACTCCCCAAATGGTCTCAGTGGCTGGAGCTGGACCAGGCCAAAGCCAGAAGCCTGGAACTCCATTGGAGCCTCTCACGTGGGCTCAGGAGCCCAAAGACTTGGGCCATCTTCTGCTGTTTTCCCAGGGTTATGTGGAGGGAGTTGTATCGGAGGAGGTGCTGCGGGACTTGAATAGGCACCCATATGCCAGTGTCACAGACTGCATCTTAACTCACTGCACCACAATGCTGGACCCAAGATAACTTATTTACAAAAAGAATTCTAGGGGCCTAGGGGCTGGCGCTGTGGTGTAGTGGGTAAAGCTGCCACCTGCAATACCAACATCCCGTATGGGAGCCAGTTTGAGTCTGGCCCGAGTCCTTGAGACCCTGCACCCACATGGGAGACCCAGAAGAAGCTCCTGGCTCAGATCAGCTCAGCTCCAGGCATTGCAGCCATTCGGGGAGTGAATCAGCAGATGGAAAATTCTTTTTCTCTCTTTCTCTGTCTCTTTGCAACTCTGCTTTTCAAATAAATAAATCTTAAAAAATTAAAATTAAATAAATAATAAACTACTTTAAAATGAATTTTGTTAATTATAATGGAGTATCTAAAAAATGAAGCTAATGTTTTACTTGATATCACATGAAGATCTTGAAATTCCGTGTATATTTTTATGCACTTTTAGAAATTAACATAGAGCAAGTAGAGCAGGCATCATTAGTGAATAACGATGTGACACATTCAGAGGGTAATGAAGGAAATTTTAAAAAATCATTCTTTGTGAGTAAAAATTGAAAGAATTAGGAATATTTGGCTTGATCAAGAAAGGATTTAGAGGGAATAGAAAAGCTTTTTTTGTTTGTTTGTTTTTTATTAAATACCTGAAGATAAGTCATTGGGAAAAGGAATTAAATGGAGTTCAAGAGAAAGGACAGGAGTCAATGCATAAAAGACTCAAGCAGACATGTGATGTTCAGGGCAAGAAAGTGCATGCAGTGGTGAGAATGGATGGTCGCAGTGGGATCCCCCTGCTTCAGAACCCAGGATGGAAATTCAGACTGCATGGATAACTAGATTACCATTAAGGTGATCCAGACTTGCCAGGTCAACTCACACGTTACTCTCCAGTAAAACAGAAAAGACAAGCATGCCTTTTTATTTCAAAATGAGCAGCACAATAGTCCTCTCTTAGCCACTAGGTGTTCATGTCAAGACCCCAGGAGGTGCTGAATGCAAGGACAGTACCAAATGCAATAAGTATGCACTATGTGTTTTCCTACACAGATCAATGATAAAGTTGAATTTCTGAAGTAGGCACGGTAAGAGGCCAACAACAACTAATGAGAATGAAATGGAACCTTAGCAAGCACAGTCAAGGCCACAGGAACACACATACAGATTCCACGACAGTGCACCTGACAGCTAAGGTACCCCTTAACTGACTCATGGCCAGGGAACACAGGCAGTGTGAATGTGCTGCACAATGACTGGCATTCTGGGTGGGACCAACTGGAACAGCAGACAGTTTCAGAACAGCACACAATGCAAAACCTGTGAGTTGGTTATTTCTGGAAGTTTTCATTGAATACCTTTGGATCACAGATGACGGCAGGTAACTAAAACCACAGAAAGGAAAACCACAGATAATGAGGGGCTAATGTATTAAAATGCAAATTTAAAGACTCTTGGTGTTAATGCTATCTATGAATTTGTGGAAACTACTCAAAACAAGGATTTAAAAAATGATAAAGTAAATGGACTTGTATGAGCAAGTTCAATTCAAAAATACAGATTGGAAGTGGGCATTTGGTACAGTTATTGAGACACCACTTGGGATCCCCACATCCCATGTTGGGATTTGTACACCCTAAAAGGCAGCAGGTGACGGCTCACATAGTTGAATTCCTGTTACCCACATGGGAGACCTGGATTAAGATTAGGTTCTTGGTTCCTGGGCATTTGTGGGGTGAACAGGGGCAGGAGGGGAATGACAGGAAATCTGTCTCTGAAATAAAATAAAAATTTCAAATAATACAAAGTTAAAACCCTACAGTATTGTAAATTAGACCAGATACTAAGAATTTATTTATTTTCACTAACAGAATATATGCACACAGAGAATAACAATTTTCCTTCAGAAGTATATAGTGTCTTTTACATTTTTTAAGATAGCAACCTGGATATTTCTTAAAAAAAAAAAAAAGGTTCCAGAAACCTGCAACAACAAGTGTGCCTTGACGAACCACAAGCATTTAATTCCTTGTATTTTATGCAGAGCAAAATGATGTCTCTTTTAGATATAACAGCAAAAGTAAGATGCAAATAATTTAAAATAACTGTTGACTGGGGCAGCAAGATGGACTTTGCTCAGAAACGTGCTAAATGAGTGAGGAGGAGTTAGGTCCCTTCCTTGTTCTCCATGTGGTGTAGACGTTTCCTCCCAAGCCTCAGACCCATCCACAACACTACATTAGGCAGGGCAGTCAGACTGGAATTATTGAGTGGTTTTGTGTTTGGGATTCTGTTTGTTTCACTAAATGCATTTTAATGAAGACCTTAATGCACTTCTCAATCTATTGTTTCTCTATTCCTCTTTTTGCCCACCTATAGATTAGTATTTAGGGAAGAAGCAGTATAATTTATAACTGCAAAATTTTATTTTTAGAATCCTTAGCTAATAACATTTTAAAATAATTAGCCTCAAATTACTATTAAAGCAAGATTTTTATTGCCAACATTCCCGTGAAATGATGATTTATCAGAGGAAATAACAGCATACAAATATACTGGTACTAGTACATTAAAGCAAGTATGAATTTTGAAATGGATTTTATTTATGTCAGGAATACAATGCAAATGTTAATATCCCCCTGGGCAAAATAATAGCAGATGAAAGGAAATGAACATAAAGGACTGATTCAACTGATTGCAATCAATGCTAGTAAGGATGTAGAAATAGATGGTTCAGAAATTTCCAAGAAGGTTACACAATACTAATCCAGTGTCTTGAGTTCTTAATATGTTATAGAGACACAAGCTGATGATTATTTATAGCCTATAATTAACATCTGATGTTTTAATATATTTTATATATTTACATATTTTATTTTGCTTACATGTTTTATTAGTTCTCTAATAGTGAAAAATCTGGTAGAAAAATTGTAAAACAACCTACCTATTTCTCATTTTTATCTGATTTTTGCCTTCTGCTTTATCCTCACAATCCTCTTGTCCCTTATTAAAAATTGAGATTGACTTCAGAAATTAGAATAGCACACTTTTGTTAAGTTTAGTTAATAGACTCTCATGTCCTTTTAAAAAAGCCTCCTATCTACATTATGTTTTTTACAATTACAGCATTAATAAGAGAGGATAATACATTTTGGTTTGTATAATTATTATTGATTTGCTTTCACTTTTCAAATATACGCTCCAAGCAGCACAGTGCCCTGGTGATACTACTTCATCAGGCTTACGGTCACTTTTGCAAAGTGATTTTGATCTTAGTCAGGACTGTTCAGATGAAGTGGACTGATAATCAATGAAAGACAATCCTGGATGAATTGTTTGGATCTATATAGATTGGTTTGAGGATTTGTCCTAATAGCACATTCTCAAGTAGCATATTCTGGAACCAGGGTTTCATTTTTTTAAAGCTGTGTGTTAGGGAAGTGCAGAAGCCTTGGAGATGGATATGTGAGGAGCACGACTTCATACTGAGTCATCAAGATTGCTGGCATCTGGTTTCCGAATTCCTTACTTAATCATATTACATGCCTGCCTGGTGAGACACATATCCTAGGTGTTACAGCACACACGCGCTAAAAGATGGTGAAAAGGTGGCTTTCGTATCTAGCAGGACCCCGTCAACTGGCTTTGACAAGTGTAGCCAAGTTAAACCTGAAGAATTCAGAAGAATTTTATAGCAAGTGGAGATGACAAGATAGGAAAATAAAATTTTTGCACTATCCAATCTGATTTCTGACTTGTTTGTGTAGTGGGTTGAAATAATCGACAATTGACTTGTATAGGTTCTCCTGTTTCATTAAAATAATATTGTCTTGGGCAGGTGTTGTTACACAGCAGATTAAAGTTGCTGCCTGGGATGCCTGCATTCCATACTGGAGTGCCAATTCAGTTCCAGTGCTTGGATTCCTGCCACTCACAAGGGAGACAGGGATGCAGTTTCTGGCTTCTCATTTTAGCCTGGCCCAGCCCTCCTTTCTCTCTCTCATAAATACATAAATCTGTCTTTGCAAACAATGTCTTAGTCTTATTTTTTAGTGTGAACTGTGTATCATGGTTCACATGTTTTTTGTTTTTTGGGTTTTTTTACAGGTAGAGTGGAGAGTGAGAGAGACAGAGAGAAAGGTATTGCTTTTCCGTTGGTTCACCCCTCAGTGGCCACTCCAGCGGCGTGCTGCGGCCAGTGCACTGTGCTGATCTCATGGCAGGAGCCAGGTGCTTATCCTGGTCTCCCATGCGGGTGCAGGGCCCAAGCACTTGGGCCATCCTCCACTGCACTCCTGGGCCACAGCAGAGAGCTGGACTGGAAGAGGAGTAACCGGAACAGAATCCGGCGCCCCGACAGGGACTAGAACCCGGAGTGCCGGCGCCACAGGCGGAGGATTAGCCAAGTGAGCCGCAGCGCCGGCCATCATATGTTCTACATCACAGCTTGTATTCTACATGGTTGCAATAACAAGTTTACCTTGCTTTGACCAAATATGGATGATAGGATAAATTTCTGAAGTATGACCAGAAGCACATTCCCTCTTACAATTTTATTAATAAAAATGCAGATGTAAAAATACTTTTAAAGATGCTTATTTATTGAAAGAGAGAGAGAAATCTCCTATGTGCTGATTCTTTCTCCAAATCCCCAGAACAGCTGGAGCTGGGCCAATCAGATGCCAGGAGCCAAGAAAGCAATCTCTAAGTTCTTGAGCCGAAATCTGCTGCCTCCAGAGTGCACAGTGGCAGGAAGCTAAAATCAGGAGCGGAGCTGGGACTCAAACCCAGGCACTTTGATTGGGGACATGAATGTCCCAAGAAGCATTACTACTACATTAAACACTTGTCCCTTTTTTAAAAAATGCAGGTTCACAGAAATGTCCAACAGAGAGGCCTGAGTGAGCTAAAATGTGGTCACCAAGTCCCGTAGCTGTCCCTGGGGCTGTATCCTGGGAGAAGGGACATGTCTTCTTTGTTGAAAGACAGTGTCCCATTGCCAAACATCGCAGGGAACCAAGTCACTCAGATTAAGCGAGGGTTCTACTGCACACACCCGGAGATGGTGTATTTTCGGACGTGTGGAGCATAGATCATGTTATCAAAGACTCCTGCGGGGCATCAGCAGAGGCATTGTCAAAGCAAAAGAAGGAAGTCACACAGCAATCCAGAGAAGTCACCTGATTTGAGTCTGGACTCAAAACTCATCTTTGAAGTTCGAGAAAGATGCCATCTCTTGGAAAGGAAGCCCCTTGATTTACAAGAGCCTTGCTCTTTGGTTTTTCAAAGGCTAATACCTAAAAGCCATAAAAGGAGACTGAAAATAGAATAGATGGAAATCTGGAGTAAGCCAGAGCAGCTAGGTGGTCTGCTGGGAGAGAACAGAATGTTTGGAGATAGAAGGAAGCTTAGGCCCTGGTAGGGCCTTGAGGGACCTCTAGCCCACCCTCCCCAGCAGGTTCAAGGCTTTGGAGAGGGCAGAAAAGGGAATCCTAAAAGATATTTGGGATCCTAAGAAGAATGCAACTGGTTCCTTGACTGCCAGAATAAGTCTAGGGATGGGACCAGCATTGCAGCGTTCCCACGACTCAGGTCCTGTGGAGTTGGCCTGCGTCACAAGCAGATTGAAATGGAAGGAACCTGCAGCTTGCCTGCACAAACAGACTTGCAGAAAATCCAAAACACTTTATGTGGCTCTAAAGAAAATTCAAAAGGCAACAGAAGGGTCTGGGGGTGGGGTCTGAAGAGGTTTAAGAGGATAGAGGAACAGGTAGGACCTAGAAAGGGGATCCCAGACAGCTAAGGCAGACAGCCCCTGCAAAGCCAGCCAGCTCAAAGCCTGAGAAAGAAGGGTCTGAGGTACTCAGCAAGCGTCTTCCCGCACAGGTGCCTGTACTCCATTTTCACCAAAAAGAATTGAGACAGTTAAGGAAAAGCTCTTTACACTAGACTCCAAATCAATTAAAATAGCACCCTCTGCTTGAGTTTATATAATCTTTAACTATAATGGGCTTAAATGAAGATACTTTGATTTTCTGTATAGACAAGTTTGTGGCCTAATCAAACTCATATTCTATAAAAGGTTATTTTAAAAATTGCAGAAGAGAATCCTGGAAAGCACAACCCAAATTCACCACATTGTTTCTGAATATCCATTAAAGCATTCTTGCTTTGGCTTTGTTCAAATTTCAGTTACTCACCACATTGTTGGGAACAGCGGGGACTTGGTTGTCATTATATTTTGTTCACTTATGATTATACCTAAAGTGACTTCTTCACTTATCCAGTGATATCTTCAATCTAAGGGGAGAATTATGAGTTGGCACCTAACCCTCCAGATTTTGCCCTAAGAATGCTCTCTCCTATTCTCTGCCCAATAAAGAGAGAGGAGCCCACCTTAAATTTCTGGAAAATTGTCCCTCCTTAATGCAATAAGCAAGGAAACACATTGTTTAGAAACAATGTCTGAAACATGGTCATTGTTTGGCTTACTGACATCAAAGACATGAAGGGATTAGCAATCCACATTAGTTTAGTTGTGAATGTAATTATGTGGGTATTTATCTATGTTCCATAGTTGTGTGACCTTTAGAAAGGTCATAAATATGTATATCTGTAGATCAATGCCAGTAATAGTTTTTCAAGGCTACATGTGGGTTAAAGAAACAACGAATTTGATCTTCAATAAATCACAGTGTCGCAGGAAAGAGATCAGATAAAGGAATCAACTCGGTCTTGCTGAGTCCCACTGTGTTCAATGCAACCTGGCATCAGAAATCATCACTGCATATTTTAGACAATATAAGCTTCGTGCTTGGATGTATTTGTGTACTCAAATCATTTAATTACAATGTGTGAATGTGTATATAAAGACTTCAGTGAGAACACAAAATCTTTCAGAAATTCCACCTAGTGTGAGATTGGAGATAAAATACAAGGCATTTTTATGCTGGTTGTGAAGAAGCAGACTAAAATATTTACGTGTTAATATCCCATTGCAAAGATCACTGTTAGCTCATTGGCCTTAAATTATTCACTAGGTTCAATGATTATTATTTTTGGCTGCTGTAGTCAGACCTTATAAATACATTTCTAAGGTCACCCATGCTACTTTTCATCTAAATCTTTCTTCCTTTTTTCTCTTTTAAAAGTGAACATTAAATGAAACTACCTGACATTCAACCTTAGTGAGTCAAACACTTTTCTGAAAAGCAAATGAAACTATCAGGATATTATTTTTAGGAAATAGGGGATTTTAGTGTCAACTTTAATAAATATTATTTTTAAATGACAATCACCACAATACCTTTCTTGTTTAGGAACAAAAATAATCATATCGAAATACAGTTTTCCAATATGTGTTTATATTACTCAGAGTTCCCTTTTTTGTGAACGCCTGAGCACAATAGATATTTTAATGACTCTTGCCCATGCGTCTCACCCTGTATTGACTTGAGCTACAGGCTGTGCTGGTCTGAAAAGTAGGAAAATCAGGGCCAGTGGGGCTGCAAAGACTTTTTTATTTCACACCACTCAAATTTCCCTTTGCTTTGGATTCAAACACAGGAAAGGGTACATTTTCCCATAAAGGTAGTGCAAGGACTTGCTGAGAATATCCTGACTCAGATCAAAGAGCCTAGGTAGAATTTAGACACAGGCGCTCCTTTTGCCCAAGAATACATTAGGAAACACCAGGGGTGACACTAACTCTTGACCTGTCATTGATCTTGGGAAGTCATTCACCATTTACACTTCAGCTGGGTCACTTGTGACTCAGTCACCTCACATTACCAACCACAAGTGCCAGTGAACTGCACCTCACTCTACTTAATAGGAAGTGTTTTTTTGTTTTGTTCTTTTTTTTTTTTTTACTCTTGTCTATGAGGTATTCTGTCTGAGTTAGATGCTAGACTTCTCTCTGCCTCTATATGTTGCTGTCCTGAATTTTAGGATGTTCTTCCATGTCTAAGCTGATACTCATGTCAATCAGTAATTTATTACCTAAATACCTGTGAATGCCAACTAGGGATTAAACACTGTGTGAGTGTTAGGTGTGATTTGAAAGCCTCTCGAGCCTAGAAATAGGCTCCCAACACTCCAGAAGTGCTTGCTTTTCTGGTTCAATGCCATTTCACTTGTGAATGCAAAACTCTGCCTCAAGTCTACCAGAGAGGTGACAAAGTGGCCCCTTCCTCATACTCTCCACTCCCCGTGGCCACTCTCTCACACTGCTTCTTTGGCCCTTGAATCTACTTTCTGTTTCCTCATCAGTTCTCTAAGGAGCCCTAAGACTGATTCTCAAATGCATTTTCAGATATAATTCAAGGTGTGAGCACTTGACAAACCAATCTTAGAAATCATGGACACATGCCTTGGGGTGCTCTGAGGACACTGATGTCTATAAAAGGTCATAGAGGAAGAGGATCTGGAAGGGAAAGTGGGATTTTTGATTAACAACAACAGCAACAAAACACCAGTCATCAAAATGTGGTTCCGCAGGAAAAAAAAATAAGCTGTATTACTCAAAGAAAGAGCTGTATAGGAAGAGACAAGTCTGGATCTATAAGTGCTAATGTGGGTTGATAAGAGGCAAGAATATGGATGTTTCTGTATCAAATAGTTTAGGGCATCTGCCATATGCTAACCCTCTGCTGTGCTATAATGACACAGAATGAATAACCAGGTAGTTGAACTTCAACTTGTGTCAGAAAACGATTCTTTGAACACTTGGCCTTTAAATTCTTAGTCAAAGCGCAGATGCTTTGAGAAGCTTTGTAGCAGATGGAACTGTTCTCTGGGAACAGGTTTTTCACCCATTGTTCCCAGCTTGGATGAGATATCTCTCAGTAAATATGTAATATATATTTATATGTATCTAACAGAATTCACTCCAATTTCATAATTACCAAACAATTACATGGTAACCACCCCTGAGAGTCTCATGGAAAGAATATGCAGACACTTCAGGTGGCACACGAGAAAAATCTCAGTAGCTGCATTGAAGTATCTGTAGAGTCACTTAATAAATTCACCTGCTATCTAATGTATAATATATGTTTATATATATCTAACATATCTATATCTATCTACCTATAGAGAGAGTAAGAGAGAGTAAGAGAGAGAGAATATGTATATATATATATGTGTGTGTGTGTGTGTGTGTGTTTATGTGCATATATATATATATATATAAAATTCCTTGAAGGATTATGAAAAGATATTTTATACATGTATTTATGGGGAAAATTTATAGTGTTTCATTATTTTAAAGGTCAGTCCAAATATTTGGAAATTTTCATTGGATTTCTTTCTTAGTACTGACTTATTAGGATGTGTTTTTAAATTTCCAAATGCACAGAGCATTATTTTCTGATTTATAATTAAATTTTACTATAAAATAGGAATGTCATCTTTGGAACTTGTTGACACTTGCTGTCAGTTTCTCTGGTCAATCTTGGTAAAATACTCTGTGTGTTTCAGCAATGTATTTTCTATTTGTAAATGCAGCATCTATCATACCTACCTGTGAGTTCTGGGTGAAGATTGATACTTGTATATGTTATTCAAAGGTTCACCTTATTTTTTGCATTTAAAAAATAGATTAGTAAGAGAGGTGCATTAAATCTTGAATTTTTCAAAATTCATACATTTGTCATTTTTACATATGATTTGAACTTATGTTATCAAGCATATAGAAGTATGCAACTGTTATGTCTTCCTAATGAACTGAAGTTTCTAGCAATATATACTAATACTCTCAATTAAATTTCTTTTAATTAATTAATATACAGTAAACAGACTTTGTGAATTTCATAGATATGATTCCGACAGTACAATGATACTTTCCTCACTCCATTCTTCCCTCTTTCCTTCCCTCCTTTCTTTCTTTCCATTTTCTTTCTTAATTTTTTGTGATAATGTACTTTCAGTTTACTTTATAAGCACAGGTTCAATCTCCTCTAAACAAAGAACTCTGCAAGTGGAAAGCAGAAGGATCACTGTTCTTCAGCAATGTAGACAAAGGTCATAAATGATAATCAAATTACAAGTTGTCAATTTCACTCATATGCATCAAGGTTTTTTTTTTTTTTTTGGTACTCTATGTTAGCAACCACAAGTCAGAGAAAATATATGGTATTTGTCTTTTTGGGTCTTGTTTATTTCACTAAGCACAGTGGTTTAGAGTTGCATCCATGTAGTTGCAGACAGGATTTCATTCTTTTGTAAGGCTGAGTAGTATTCTGTTGTTTATGTATACCATGATTTCTTTATCAACTCATCAGGTGAGGGACAATCAGTTATTGTTAATTGAGCTGTTATAAACATGGGGTACAAATAACAATAATTTCATTTCCTTTGGGTAAATTACCAGGAGTGGGGTGGCTGGGTTATTCAGTAGATTTATTTTCAGTTTTCTGAGGAATAGCCATAGTATCATCCATAATGGTTATATAAGTTTATATTCCCATCAACAATGTATTAGGGTACCTTTTTCTCCACATCCTCACCAGCAGTTTTTTTTTTTAATTTTTTATTATTTTAGGGTGATAACCATTCTAACTACAATAAAACAAAACCTCATTGTGGTTTTTATTTGTGTTTTCCTGATGGCTAGTGGTCCTGAGCACCTTTTCATGTGTTGTTTGGCCATCTGTATTTCATCCTTTGAAAATGTATGCTCATGTCCTTGTCCATTTATTAACTGGATTGTTTGTTTTTTGTTGAGTTTCTCAATCCCCTTATAAATCCTGGATATTAAACCTTTATCAGATGCATTGCCTACGAATATTTTCTACCATTCCCTCAGTTTCCTCTTTACTCTGTTGAGTATTTCCTTCACTGTGCAGGAGATTTTGCTTGATGTAATCCCATTTGCCTTTTCTTTGCCTTTACTGTCTGTGCTTCTGGGATGTTATCCAAGAAGTCTTTGCCTCGGCCAAAGACTGCCATTGCTTCCCCTTTGTTTTCCTCTTTCAGGTCTTCAGCTTAGATTCTTGACTCACTGTGAGTTCCTGCTTCTTTTGCCCTATGAGCACCACACGCTAAAGAGTCTGCCACTGGGGTGCTTGCTCTTTTGGCCCTAAAGTCCATCGTCCATGTGTGATTCTTCCACTAAGAGTGTTTTTTTAGTGTTATATATTTATTTTTTACCCAATTCCTTCCAACCTGCCTGTGTTTCTACAACTTAATGTATTTTAAAACTAATAATTATTTATGACCACGCTGGTAATTTTATTTTATTTATTCTGATTATTGCTTTCTATTTTTCCCATTTCATATAATTTTCACCTTTTCACCCTTCTTTCCCTCCTTGCTTTTTCTTCTCTAGAAGTGGACTGGGGGGTTCTGTGCTCTGTTTCTGTTCGTAGTTTCCCAGAAAGTTTCATGTGGCAACTTTAATGAAAAATATCTTTACCTTCCTCACAGGAGCGTTATGCAGTCTAACTGAAATGCCTTTTCTGATTCCCATTGTACTATTTCCAACATTTTTTAATCTTACATATTTTTTAATTTAGCTTCATAAATGCAATAGCTATTATGTTATAGTCAATAGTCATTCAAGTTTTACAGCAGGTTTGCCATTTCTTTGCTAAGCCTTTCTTCTTCCATATGAGACCTGCCTCCACCCATTTTCTCACTGAAATGCAACAAGACATTTCTGTAACTAGTAAGTTGGTAAACCCTCTTTGTTCATGTTTTTGCTCTCTGCTTTTCCTTGAAAAGCCTTATGCATTAAATACATTGCATTTTTTTCTCTATGGTCTTTGAAGAGATTGCTCCATGGCCAATTGGTTCCACTATTGCCAATCAAAAGGGTTCTGTAAAGCTACTTGTAACCCCTCTCCAGGGAATCCATCTCTTTTTCTTGACAGTGAAAATGTCTTCTTCTTTGTGTTGGAAATGTGTAGTTTCGCTATCAAGTATCTGTGAATCGATTTCTTTGTACTAATAATCCTAGAATATTTGCATCCAATTTATCTGTTCATTTTGTGATTCCATATTGTGTTTGTTTTATTATTTTTTCTGTATGTATTAAATCCCAGATGTGAAATCTGGGAAGGCAGGATGTATCCTTACAACCCTTTTGCTGGTTTTTAAAAGACTATCTTTGGAGCAGTGTTAGGTTCACAGTAAAACTGAGATTAAGTACAAAGATTCCTCATATTCCCCTGCCTTCTACATACACACAGATTCCATCATTATCAACATTCCCTGCCAGAGTGGAACACTGCTTACAGTTGATGAACCTACACTCATCCATGCTACAAAGTTTTCATGAGGGTTCATGCTTGGTGTACTTTCTATGATCTGAGAGCAGGCATCCACTGGCACAATCTCACACAGAGCTCTCACCATCCTAAAAACTCTGTATTCTGCATGTTCTCGCCTCCCTCCCACGCTTGTAACCACTAGACTTTCTGTGTATTTGCAGTATTTTAATCTGAGCTTTATTTTACTTATCAATTAACACATTTCTTCATGCATTTATTGATTTCCTTGGTAATTCTCAGCAGCTAAGTTGGAAAGACTTCCCTGAAGAAGACATGTACATTTATCTCTATCAGATAAACCAAAGGGGGTGGACTCAGAAGCAGTGGCTCCCTCCAAGGGCTCTGGCTTGCTGTGTGTGTCCATCTAGGTTGCATCTTCCTTCTAGCAGCTCTGCCTTTCACATCTGTTCAAAAGTCTCCAAGGTTCCAGGCTCAGCTTAGGATTTTGACCAGTGGAGGTATACTTGGAGATTTCCTTTACTTCTTTCCAGCCAAGAAACTCATTAAAACTGTTGTTTTATCAAGACTATGATACTTTTTTGGTTTAGGTTCTACTCAGAGTTTACATACAGTCCACTCAATCTTTCCTCAATGGTGTCTAATCTGTTTAATCCATCAATTGTATTTCTCATTTCAATTATTTGTTTTTTTAAGAGTATTTTAAGTTGATTTCTTTAAAAATCCGCCAACCTATTTTCACAATCACTTACCTTTCCAATATGTTCAGTGCTCCCTTTTATTTCCCTACACAACCATAAACATGCATTTCTCTTGTGCTCTGTATTTGATAATACAAATGTGTACATGCTTGGAGCATAATTTTGTGAGAATCTGCACTCAGTGTGCGATTTGGGGAATTTGCTGACTCATACTGTTGTGGCTTATGCTTTTTAAAGAGTAGTGAGCTGGTGTTTCCTGGAGCTTTATCTGCAGGCACACTTGATGGACTGTGTGTGAAGTACCTCACATTGACTGGAGCTCATAGGCAGGGGGAACTCTAGCTCTGAGCACACTGAGTTCAGGTCTGTGGTTAGAATTTTCCTGGGAGAAAGCTATTTTATTTTGTTCTCTTCTATTATAGTCTAAAGCCTCTCTCTCTCTCTCTCTCTCTCTCTCTCTCTCTCTCTCTTGCTCTCACTCTCTCCCATGTCCCCTAGAAAGTAATTTCCTAGATACTCACCAAAGAGACAGGCTAATTATTTCTCTATACTCATGTGTTTTTTTACATCTGGCTTCAAAAATTCTACTTACCTTCTTTACCATGCAATTTCTAAAGTGTTTATTTATTTTCATTTTATTGTAAAGCTGAAGAGACAAAGAGAGGAGACACAGACAGAGATATTTCACCTACTGGTTCACTACTGAAATGTTTGCAATAGCCAGGGCTGGGTCAGGACAAAGCACAGAATTCCATCTGGGTCTTCCATGTGAGTGACAAGGACCCAATACCTGCTGCCTGCAAGGATATGCATTAGCAGGAAACTGAATCCAGAAACAGAATGACTGATACCCCAACCAGACACTTTAATATGGAATGCCTGTGTCTCATGCAGCGTCTTATCTGTTGTACCACAAACCCATCCCACAGAGCTACATTTAAAAATACTTTCCCTTTTAATATCATCTTCATGGTTTTTATTGGCTATAAATAAAAATCTTCTTCATGACTTTAGGAAAAACTTCCCTAAGGCCAAGATTATAGATTTTTCTATTACGCTACCCTTTGACTTAATAGAATGTGGCACGATTTAAGTATAATTCTCTTCGCTTATAGGTTATGAGCTAATGTGAGTTTCGGGACTCTCTAGATTTACTTACATGAGTTCTAAAGTGCTACTGCTTTTCCAGCATGCCCGTCACATGCCACCGTTTCATGAATTCATTCCTGACCTGCT
The DNA here is from genome assembly GCA_949820135.1 of Sylvilagus floridanus. Classification (NCBI taxonomy): domain Eukaryota; kingdom Metazoa; phylum Chordata; class Mammalia; order Lagomorpha; family Leporidae; genus Sylvilagus; species Sylvilagus floridanus. The sequence goes on from OX463229.1 coordinate 22,346,693, forward strand.
CTAAACCTCTTTGTCCCACTATGTACAAGAAATTTCAATAACTGTCCCCACTCAGGCCGGCTTCTCAGTGATATTTCCCAGCACAGCCCGCACAGTGACAGTTCTGGAGGTAATGTGACTTAGCCTTTCTTATACTGGCATCACTCAATGGCAAACACATCACCAAGTCTAAGCTGTCATCAGATTCTATTTCTGAAAACAGAGAAATTTGTATGCAACAGTAGCCGTAAAAATGTGAAGGTTATAAAAATAATACATGACTAATTTTTGAAAAATTTCTAGAAAATTAATTTATGAATAAGGTATCAGATTTTTCAGTAAATGAACACGTATTTTTTCTCCATAATTTTCCTGACTTGTTATGAAACTTAAAAAAAAATAGTGAAGGAGCTGGTGCTGTGGCATAGTAGGCTAAGCCTCTGCTTGTGGCACCAGTATCTCCTATGGGCACGGTTCTTGTCCCAGCTGCTCCTCTTGTGATCCATCTCCCTGCTAATGCACCAGGGAAAGCAGTGGAATATGGCCCAAGTACTTAGACCCCTGCACCTACATGGGAGGCCTGGAAGAAGCTCCTGGCTCCTGGCTTCGGATCTGCTCAGCTCTGGCCATTGTGGCCATTTGGGGAGTAAGTCAGCAGATGGAAGACCTCTCTCTGTCTCTCCCTTTCCATGCCTATAACTCTACCTCTTAAATAAATAAAAAAATCTTAAAATAATGAAATGAAAATCTTGTGACTAAGCTTGTAAACCAAGAACGAGAAATTGAATCCAACCCCAGCTGCACCATACAGTAGTTTATGAAAGGCTTTTATCTCATTTCTTTAGGATGATCGAAAAGTTTTTCATTCTTAGAAAGGTGAGAGTTAAATAAATTAATAAATAAAACACTTGGAACAATATCCAACACATAAAATTTCAATATATATTTTGTATTTACTGTTATTATAATAATAAATACTATTATTAAATGCCTAGCAAAGGACATGGTCCATAATTCATAATCAAAAATATAAATTATGTGGATAGTACTGTTTCATTTATTCATCAGATAGTAATACCAGATCTGGTGCACAAACAGAAAACATTGGGCTTAAGAGCTGAATTGAACTGAGCACTATTATCCTTCATTTTTCTCTTCATATAAAGTAATTTTTAAATACAAGTAAGAGTAAGCAGGTATATGATGTTCATATGATAACTGTGTGGGCAACTTTTTCTGATAAGTTCTATGGATGTCACAAATTAATCCCCAAGAACTACTGAAAGGTTTTATGTCAAATGGTTACAGGTTTTTCCTCTTGATATTTCAGCCTTCTGTTAACAGTATGAAATTGAAGAACAGTTTGTTAGCAAACATAAAATAGATTTGTAAATGCCGTTGGAGATAAGAGGGTATGAGAAAGAATCCCAAGCAAGTAGTCTGTGTGTCAAGAAGGAAATGGGAATAGAATACACTTTAGACCCAGAAGCTATTAATATCACATTCATACTATAGACCAAAGTGAGTTTATAGTTTTGGTTAGACTGATAGATTCTTTTCACATGTGACTATGGTAAATTATTGCAATATTTATGTTTGTCTATTTGTACTTGATTGCTTGCCTTTCTGTGTGTTTCATTTACTGAGTCATGAAAGCCAAATTAGGAATAATTAAAATGCCCAGAAAGAAATTTCTATAAACAAAAATGAATAAAAATTCTTTCCAAAACAAAAACAAAAACAAAAACAAAACAAAACAAAATATATATATAAATTACTTTGCTAACCTCCCATGGAATCACTTACCATTTTTGGTCAATATATATGAGTTCTCATTCTTATTCTTTTTGAAAATAATGCTCTTTCATTTCATTCAATTTTTCTTTTGATTGAAACCTTCCCTAGCAAAAGCAAGATTGTGCAGAGGACTTAACCACTGTAAACAAAACCTCTGTCCTATTCATCTTAACTGCAGTTTACGTTTTTGACATTTTGTCCATGTGCTTCTGCTTTTGTTTACATAGGAAATATTTACACCAATAGTAGTACTGCCAAGGTACCGTGACTCTGTGTAGCACCTTCATGTAAGCCACATGAACACTCTGCATCACAGAGGATAAACCTGAACATTTCTTTGAGAATTACTAACTTTGTTCACATATACTACGTGATACAGACCTGAGAACCGTGGCACAGAAATGGACAGACTTAATTGTCTGTATTTGCTAAGAATGTCAACTAATGAGGTACACATTTCCCTAGAAGAAGAGGTGTAGATTATGATTAAATCATGCTATAGCTCATGTGAACAACTTTGTGTATCTGCATTTATACTACTCAAATTTCATAAGTCAAAGAAAATCATCCACAAGTTGGAAAAACATTAATGCTAGGCAAGATTATTACTAGGGTTGATACATTTTACCACTCCTCCTAGCTTGCAAATTTCATCTTCCTGCTCTTATATGCTTTTAATATATATACATCTTTCTTTTCTTTTTAATTAATTTATTTGAAAGAATTAGAGAAAGAGAAAGCGAGTGATTTTTTTTCATCTGCTGGTTCATTCCCCTGAAGGCCACAACAACCAGCACTGGGCCAGGCCAAAGCCAGGAGCCATTAGAGGGAGCTGGATTGGAAATGGAGCAGCCAGGACTAGAGTGGACACCCATACTGGATGCTAGAGGCAGTTGTACCTGACACTCAAGACGTCAGCCCCTTGTATGTATTTTTGAACACCAGTGAATTAGTTTAGCATACTGTTCTACCAACCTCAGCTAAATGGCAGCGAGCCAGAGGAGCATTGGTTTCATTCCTTACATTAAGAAGATGCCAGAGTACACTCAATTGGAGTAGGTACTTCATTTACATTCTTCTCCACTGGATGCAACTAACTTCTCTGGAGGTGGAACAGCCAGTCGCTCCATTAATCATGTTGGACTTTTGTTCTAGGGAAACACAACAGTTCTGACTGCCATGTAAAGAAAATGACAACCTCATGGAAACGATGTCATACAAAACCCAGATCCTGGCAGGTATTGGTTCCTCTCTGTGCACTAAACAAAGAAAAGAAATAGAACTCGGTGGTTTTGGGGAAATCAAATATAAGATACCTACTTACGGTAAATTTCTAGCAAAAATCTTCACTCACGTGCAAAGAAGAGGTCACCAAATCCTTAGAGGCTAGCTTTCTGGAGAATTGTCAGCTGATGCAGAAAACAGAAACCAGAAAACAGAAGCCCCCGTTTGTTTGGTGCAAGTACGTTAAGGAAGTTTTTTTCCCCCCTAGAATAAAAACAGGTTTTCTACTAAGCAAAACTTATCATCTGCTCAGAGTTGAAAGGAGGTGATTTTAGAATGGAGATTGAAAAGCTCCATTTGCAGAGTGTGGTGACTCAGCTGTAAGACACTTTCTTGCACAAGATCCATGGAGCATCATCGATAAATGTCTAAGACACATGAAAGCAAGCCCCCTCTTCAGAACAGATCTCTCTCTCAACTCTGTTATCTCACAACCCCAAGGTACAATATGCTAATGACACTGCTTACCATTAGTGCCGAAATGGGGAGGGAGAAAAGGAAAAGCTGCAAGCATTTTAACTAGAAAGAAAATCAAATTAAAATATTAATTTACTGATTAATATAACATTAGCTGACCTATTTTCATAAGCTTGTTAAACAACAAAGACTTGTGAAGCTAAATAACTGCCTAAAAGATAAATAAATGTTTTAAGAATTCCCAGGGAGATGTTTAGCTCCTTTTTAAACATCATTAAGGATATGCCTTGCGTAGAGCAGGCGGTTCAATGCTTTCCGTACTGGGACATCTTTTTTCATTTAGCAATGCTGTCTGAAGAACTATGATCGCAGAGGTTCCCTCTTGTTCCCAAATTAAGACCAACAGATGTTAACTTTCTTAGCCTTAGCAACTCACTGTAAAATTCAAGAAAGTGGATCATGTCACACTTGAAAATTTATTTTCTTAAGCTGTTCATAAATTGAAATAATATTGATTTTAAAGATAGAAACCAGCAAGCTACTATCTATATGCACGTAGTCCCAGGACCTCAGAAAAATCAAGTTGGTCTTCAGAGAATTGAAAACCAAGAAGGCTGGGTTGTGGACAGGGAGTACAGAGTTCTGAGTGTAGTTCTATGACAAGTACCATACACTGTTAAATCACATATTTTCTTTTTGAAATAAAAGGATTTTTAGCAAAATATAAGGCTTTCTTGAGCTCAAAAATGCTAGCAATTTAATCAACCAAGAAACAGAATGCTCTTCAATTTAGTATATTCAAATGCATAGTCCTTAGAAAGTGGAGATATTTTCAATATAAACTAAATGGGATCCTTGGGCAGAATGCGAATGGTTAGGATGTGGTATAGACAGAAAAGCACAGGACCCAAAGGTTTTGAGAAGGAGTTGGAATGAGTTACTCCAGTGATAGATTCTCTGGATTAATGAAAAGAAAAAAATCAAAATGATCTTGAATTTTTAGAATATTTTGGTGATTAATAACTCATCCTTAACATAACTTGAGGTCAACATTCGCTTTTTGCTTCATTCTTTTATTGAGTTCCACCTTTTGGCATAAGAAGGAGGTGATTTTTGTTGTTTTTGTTTTGTAGAGCCAGTTTTCACTGCCTGCCAGGGAATTGTTCAAAAATCTTCTCAAGGGTTGATGAAGCTTCAGGGTCTGTCCCGAGTTTGTTCAAATATAAAGCTTCACAAAAAGTTGTTAGCTTTCTCTAGGGTTCCATTTGGTCTTTCCAACTTTCAGCCTCATCAGAAATGTTTGGAAAATAACATTTGTGATCTTTCTCAACCTTCATTAGAGTTTGTTGCTTTCTAGTAACAATTCAGCCAATTCACAGTCCTGTTCTTTGTGTGTAGTCTGTGGACTACCCCTGGGATGCAAGGATGGGTGTCAGTTGCCAAGCTCTTCAAGGAATGTCTGCGTTTTCCTTTATTCTCTCATATTATCTCGTTCTCTCTCTCTCTCTCTCTCTCTCTCTCTCTTTTCTTTACAGGCAGAGTGGACAGTGAGAGAGACAGAGAGAAAGGTCTTCCTTTTGCCGTTGGTTCACCCATGGCCAAAGCCAGGAGCCAGGTGCTTCCTCCTGGTCTCCCATGGGGTGCAGGGCCCAAGCACTTGGGCCATCCTCCACTGCCCTCCTGGACCACAGCAGAGAGCTGGCCTGGAAGAGGGGCAACCGGGACAGAATCCGGCGCTCCGACTGGGACTAGAACCCGGAGTGCCAGCACCACAGGCGGAGGATTAGCCAAGTGAGCTGCAGTGCTGGCCTCTCTCTCTTTCTCTTTCTCTCTCTTTCTCTTTCTCCCCCCACCCCAAATGCTTTTGGAAGCTTGGTGAGAATTCAGACTCACTATGAACAATACACTTTTTTTTTCTGATCCAGTGCCCTAAAAATCAGTGACACTACAGAGGAAAAATGATGTGTTGGCAAGTTTCACAGTCAGTTCTCTGGAAAGAAGAAACGATGTCCCGATACCAGTTTTCCTAGTTGAGTAACTCTCGCGATGGCCAATACCTCACTGAGTGGGAATTGGGGACAAGGTGTACGCATTTGGCTCTTGGGAACTGATGGTCGCCGGACAGTGGCCATGGTGTCTGTACCTCCTCTGATCGCTGTCCACAGAGCTGGCAACCTTCAGAAACATGTCAGAGTCTCCTTCTACCACCCCTATCCCTGCAAAAGAGCACATTTACTTGTTGTGCAATGAAAGGCTTAGATTTTCCAGGTTCAGTGACCCATAAGGGTGACAGCTAGCTATAAGCCAACTTAACATCTGATAAGTAAGACAAAATCTAATTCCATACCTGACAGTTATCCTGTATGTTAAAACTAATGGGGCTGGTGTCGTGGCGTAGCGGGTAAAGCTGCTGCCTGCAGCGCCAGCATCCCATATGGGCACTGGTTTGAGAATAAATAACAAATCTTATAAAAATTGTTTTCACTGACCAGAGCTACTGGAATAATATGGAATAATTCCGTGAGAATAAAATTGTTGAGAAACTTCAGCTAACAACACCCAACCAATGCATTTTTCACTTTGAAGCACTTATTGACCATTTCTGTGCCGAATTATTTTATTGGATAATGATTTTTTGTCGTGCACTGCAGTGATCTGTTTCTATAAACTTCAACACCTTCTAACACTGATCCAGCGAAGATTAGAATATTCAATTGAAGACAGAATGGAAATTGCCACCCAGTTTGAAGTGCTTAATCTCTTAATATAAGTGGATGTATTTCTAACTGGCTGAGAGTTCCTACCTATAGTTTACAGACCCATATTAGCAACTTTGATTAGCAACTGCTAAAAATTTTCCAGTTATAATAAGCTCTGGGTCAAACTTCCTTGTCTTAAACATGATCTTAAATGCAGTAGAAAAGAAGATTCCAGAAATGAGACCTTGTTTCCTTCTCTACTACCAGGGTTCATCTGACTATAAATGGCTGTGGAATGACTTCTCTGTCTTTAGGTCACCATTCTCAACAAATTTATACATCTATGTATGTAATATATACATGTATATAATATATATATTCATATATCAAAGAATATATTGTGCACCATGAGTGTTTACAATTTTTACAAGTTAAAAAGTAAAATAAATAAAATTATAAGTGGTCCAACATTTAAATAAGAAAAAATATTATGTAACAAATTATGGTTTGAGTTTGTTTTTTTCATCACTTCATACTTTAGAGTAAATGAATAAGTATGTTAAATTTTCAGTCAATATTATATGTTGGAGGATGTTCCTAAAAACATTAAAATAACCTAATGTTTCTTTAATACAGTATCAAATATCCAGATCTTGATAAAATAGTACAAAACAGAAACTTAATAAGCAATGAAAATTGTGCACATATTAAGTCCTAAATGCTACTCAATTTAGACTAACAAAAATTGTTGTTAATCAAGTAATGTTAATGATATTGTGAAAACTCTTCATTATATCATATTACCAGAAGAAAATACTGTATAACTAATCATATTAAAATAATATAATTTAAAACTTATTAGCTATAGCATATTAGAATTTTATCTAGTTTGGTTAGTATTTGGTATTACCACAATCAGAAGTAGTGATGTCATTTGAAGTGAATTTGTATCAAATGAGAAACATAAAAGGAACAAAACCGCCAAGTGTGAATTTTAAAGATTAATGTCAATCTGTTTAACTCCTTGATGAATTCAAGGAAAGCAAATTTTCATTTTGTTTCTTGACTGTCCGTATCCTCACTCACACTCTAAGCCTGCTTGACTTCTATCTCAGGGCTATGATCACATCTTAAGGTACTCTACTAAGGCCATGCCCTGGACCCATTAGCGATAATATGTAGAGAAATGATGCCAAAAATGTGCCAAATAATGCTCCAATATTTATCAGTCGCTAATGATGCATATGAAAAATGTTGGCTTTTACTGTCGGCTTTATCAGGGTCTTTGCCTCCGTATTCACTGTAAAGCCCATCCACTCAAACTGCTGACTCTTAACCAGCTCTCTCAACATCCTGCTCCCACGTTTTAATGACCCGAAGCTTGATGACAACAGCTGCTGTCTTGACTCACACACAAGCTGGGATCTAACATTGGGCTTTTTTACTAGAATTTTAGGAATAAAGAATGTACCAGAAGCCAACCTTGAGGAATTATTCAAGAAGCAAAGTAGTGCAGCATCTGTCCCCCACATTTATGACACGGCTTTTATTCTGTAGCACAACCCGGCAAGTGTGATGTTGTTGATCCCAGCTTAGAGAAGGAAGAGCTAAGCTCAAGCTCACACATTTCAAAGGGAAGGAGCAATGTTTTATCACTACTCTATGCATTTTCCACAGAGGATTAAAAAGGGAGGTTACTAGGCTCCTAACTGTAACTTTTTTCTTAAATTAAGCATCACTATAGAAGAATCATACTTAATTTTGGAAAAACTGTGTATTTGGATACTATACACAAATATCTGGTGGAAAACCACACTTAATGATCTTACACCTTGCTCTCCAAAATGTTCATCCTGATTTATGAGAAATCAAGGGTAAAAATACTACGTGTAAAAGTTTTTACTGTATTAGTAATATATTCCAAGCAGGTTAGTTTTAAAATGTTTTTCATTCAATGTGAATCATACTACATAGGATAACATTTAAAGATAAGATGCTAAGGGAAATTCACTGTTTAACCAGAAACTTATGTTTTATGTTTCTACTTGTTTTTTTTTTTATCTTTTGCATTAATAACATTTACCCATTTTGCTTCACCTAGCTGTTTTTATGCTTATTGTTGGCTAAAATTCTGATATGATCTTATTTAATATGTATTCATTTTGTATTTATTTGAAAAGCAGAATGACAGAGACTGAGACAGAGAGAGAGAGAGAAGCCTTCCTCTGGTGTTTCATTTCTGAGATGCCTACAAGAGCTGAGCAGGACCAGGCCCAAGCCAGGGGCCAAGAATGCCACTGGGGTCTCCCACGTTGGCTGGCAGGGACTTGAGAACTTCAGTCATCACCTGCTGCCTCCAGGTGCATTAGCAGGGAGCTGGATCAGAAGTGGAGGCTGACCTCTATGCCAGGCGCTCTGAGAAGGCATGCCGACTTCCCAAGCAGTGTTTGCACATTCAGAAAAATCTTCTGACTTATCAAGAAAGCCACTCCAGTACGTTGTATATGGGATCATTTGGAATTCACACATGTGACATTTCCATAGGAAAGAAATGGTTTATGAAAAGGATGATGAGTGTTTCCAGAATCCTTTTCTGTTATGCAAGATGGGATGCTCCCTCAATCTCGTTTGTGTTCTTACTCTTCCTCCTTCTCTCTTCCTCCTCCTCCCTTTCTCCTTCTTTAAAGCCACAGCATTTTGGTGACAATAATTTTGTGTACAACAATGAAGTATTATTTTGTTAAGGTCTGCTCATCGTTTGCCTGTTTGCTTTACCAGCATAACAATTTCAAGATATTATTTTCCTGCTAGATGTATTTTTTAAAATAGCCAAAGATCCTAAGTGTATTTTGAGCAACATTTAAACATTATCTTTGGACCTAATTTTATAACCTGACAAGCAATCTTGCACCAATTCGGTATTTGGTGTTCTGGACATCCTAACATGGCACTGCTCAGGGTCAGCACCCATGCACCCTTGGCAATGAACTTGTTTTTTTTTTTTCTTTTCTTTTCTGTTTTTTTTTTTTTTTTGGACAGGCAGAGTTAGACAGTGAGAGAGAAAGACAGAGAGAAAGGCCTTCCTTTTACGTTGGTTCACCCTCCAAAATGGCTGCTATGGCCAGCGCACTGAGGCTGGCGCTCTGCGCCGATCTGAAGCCGGGAGCCAGGTGACTCGTCCTGGTCTCCCATGCGGGTGCAGGAGCCCAAGCACTTGGGCCATCCTCCACAGCACTCCCCAGCCACAGCAGAGAGCTGGACTGAAAGAGGAGCAACTGAGACAGAATCTGGCTCCCCAACCGGGACTAGAATCCGAGGTGCCAGTGCCGCAGGCAGAGGATTAGCCTAGTGAGCCCCGGCACTGGCCTATGAACTTGGTTTTTAAAAAGACGCACTGCAGAACTCCCAGAACACTACACTGGTCCTCTGTCCCCTTCCCTTTCCGCCTCTCTCTTATGCCACCTGCCAGCTTCAGAACTGTTCCTTGTTTATCTACTGTCTTATTTGCCTGTTTCTGGGTAGGCATAATCTTATTCCCACACAGGATCCGTGTGCTAATCCAGTGATCTGGATGTGATAACCCTCATTTTAAAGCTGAGAAGAGTAAAGTTCTAAAAGGTTGGGCCACTAAGAAATGAAGCCAGAATGTTTCTTCATTCTGCCACATGAAAAACTGATGTAATGGAGATATGCAAAGGAAATAAAACATCAAAAATGATTCTGTTCTATATCAAAGGCTGCCCTACGTCGGAAGTCAAGGACAATGTTTCTGTTTTACTCACCCTAATGTAGCATGTGTGAGTGTTGAGTGTACCCATCCGGCCGTTGCAGCCAACTGGGGAGTGATCCAGCAGATGGAAGACCTCTCTCTCTTTTCCTCTCCTCTCTCTGTTTAACTCTGACTTTCGAATAAATAAATAAATCTTTAAAAAAAGAAGCCAAAGTAATCTCAAAGCACTTGAATAACGGCATCAATAGGGTGGCATGTCATACTTTTCCAACCAAAAACAGGTGACTGCACATCCCACCCTATCTCTGCTTTCTGTGGGTCAGATCTGATGATGAGGTAGATGGAGTGATTGCCTGTTATTCCTGTGGCAACGTTGGCACTCATCCTGACTGTAGCGCTCTCTGCTTTATAACCTTTTGTTATAATCCTCAAAGTGATTTCAGAAGACGATCTGCATCAGTGCATTAAATGCATAGAAGACTTGAAATCAGATGGGAAGCCTCGAATGTTCGGACACTATAAACTCTGCCTTTCAAACACATAAATAAAACTTAAAAAAAAAAACTAACTGTAATGGTACCTTATACACATTCTCCCGTATTTTAGTGCCCTGTCCACACATTTGCGGTGAGTGACATGGAGTTGACACTGTGCATCCATCCTGTGACCAAAGCTGACCTTCCCATTGAGTTCTGAAGTGTACACTTGCCGGTCAGTTAGTGAGCCCTAGATTTCTGCAACTGGCAACTGTGTGTGACAAAATAGTCAAAGGTGCCAGAGAGGATCATTTGAAGTTTGGCTCTCACAGCATTTTAAAGAATCCAGAAACATAAGAACTATCCTTCTCCTAGGACCTGACAAGACTGCTGGAAATCAGAGTCGGATGAGACAAGAGGGAGTGAGTGCTAAGGAGAACCCATTTCAGCCGGTTTATCTGGACTTGGGTTTTCTGTAGTAACATGTTTCAAAGGGAGAGAGAGAGAGAGGGAAAGAGAGGGAGAGAGAGAGAAACACAGAAGGCAGCAAGTGATGTCTTAAGCGTTTGTGTCACTGCCACCTACATAGTAGGTGGTACTAGGTACTAGGCTTCAGCTGGACTGGCTGTTTCAGGCATTTGAGGAGTGAATCAGCAGGTGGAATCAATCTCTCTCTCTCTCTCTCTCTCTCTCTCTCTCTCTCTCTCTCATATTCTGCTTTTTTCAAATAAATAAAGAGAACTCTTTTAACAACACCTGTATTGAATTATAATCAACATGTAATAAATGCATGTGACCAGCATGAAGCAGTCATCCTAATGAACAAATCACTCCCTCTGTTTCCTTCACCATCTGCCATCTGTGTTGGTCAGCTCTTTCAAGTCCCCACTCTGCAACTCCCCTGCTCTTTCCCTGTGAAATCACTTATATGCAGAGGACCCAGCAGTCTGCAGTATCTGGCAGTCTCTACATGTCATCACACAGTGTAGTCTGTCATGACCAGCTTTCTTTAATCAGCATGTTTAGCACTCATGTATGAACCAAGAGTTCTTTCCTTTTCTTTTCTAGGTAGTATCCCATTGGGGGTCAGGGTCTAACACAATGTATTCATATATTGTCCATAGGTGTTTGCATTTATGGAAATGCTCTCTTGCATTGTTTGTTGCTATTGGAAATCTTGTTGTTTTTTGGATGTTAACCCACTTGGCCACAAGGTGTTGCTCATTTCATATAGTGTTGGCTTTGATTGGTTAACATTTTGTGTTGAATCATTAGCCCTATGTCCAGAAGGTTATTCATCTGTGATTTGCTTGTGATGTCTTTGTCTTGTTTTAGTATCAGGGTGATACTGATGTCATGGGGTGACATAGGAAATAATTCCTTCTCTAGTTTCCTGGAAGAGATTGTACAGTTTCAGCATCATCTCTTTAAATGTTTTGTAGAATCTGCCAATTAAGGCTGGTGCTGCAGCTCAATAGGCTATCTTCCACCTGCAGCACCAGCACCCGGGGTTCTAGTCCCAGTTAGGGCACTGGATTCTGTCCTGGTTGCTCCTCTTCCAGTCCAGCTCTTTGCTGTGGCCCGGGAAGACAGTGGAGGATGGCCCGAGTGCTTGGGCCCTGCACCTGCATGGGAGACCAGGAGGAAGCACCGGGTTCCTGGCTTCAGTTTGTCACAGTGCGCTGGCCGCAGCGGCCATTGGAGGGTGAACCAACGGAAGGACGACCTTTCTCTCTGTCTCTGTCTCTCTCTGTCTAGCTCTGCCTGTCAAAAAAGAAAAAAAAAATCTGCCAATGAAGCCCTGGTTCAAGAGTTTTCTTAGTGAGGTTTTTTTAAATCACAAATTTAAGGTCTTGACTAATCTTAACACCATTCAAGTTGTGTCCTGTCATTTTCAGTAAATTATAACAGTTTGCGCCTTTCCAGGAATTTTTCCATTTCTTCTAAGTTGTAGACTTTATTGCCATAAAGTTGTTCATAATAGTTTGTCCTCTTAATACTTGCAGAATTTGCAGTGTCATCAGGATTTCTGATGCTGTTAAAGTTCTGTCATCTCCCCACATCTTTTCTCAGCAGGCCGGCTATGTGTATGTATTATATTGCCATCTCCAAGGAACAAGCATTTGGCTTGCTCGATTTCCTCTATGGTCTTTTTGCCTTTTATTTCACTGATATTTGCTCTGATATTTACTATTCTCCTTGTTTCTTTAATTTGGGTTTTATTTGCTTTTTTCCTAGTTTCTGAAGACACAATCTCAGCATATTGATTTGAGAGCTTCCTTCTATTCTAATATTAGCATGAAGGGCTTTAAATTTTCCTCTAAGTCCTGCTTTAGGGACATTTTACCACTTTTTATGTATGGTGAGTTCATTTTCATATCCTTTCAAACATTTTCTAATTTCCCCCTTTAGCTTACAGTTGATTTAAAATTATTTTTAGTTTCTAATATTAGGATCTTCTAGATATCTATTTCTATTTATAATTTAATTTTGTTCTGATCAAAAAACCATGGGAGACCAGGAGAAGCACCTGGCTCCTGCCATCAGATCAGCACGGTGCACCGGTTGCAGCACGCTGGCTGCAGCGGCCATTGGAGGGTGAACCAACGGCAAAGGAAGACCTTTCTCTCTGTCTCTCTCTCTCACTGTCCACTCTGCCTTTCAAAAAAAAAAAAAGAAAAGAAAAAGTTGCAGCGCGCTGATCAAAAAACATAATTTGCATGATTTGGTAGCATTGAAATATGACACTTATTTTGTGACATAGACTATAGTTTATCTTAGTAAATTATCTGTGGACTCCTGACAGAAGTGAGTTTTCCATTATTGTTGGCTGCATGGTTCTAAAATTTCTAATTAGGTCAAATGGATTGAGGTGCTATTCAAGTATTTTATATATTAACCGGTTTTTGGTTTGTCTATGTCATCATCTTTGAGAGTAATATCGATTCAACTATAATTGTGGATCTGTCTATTCTCATAGTTTTATTAGTGTTTGCTTCAGGTGTTTGAAGCATTTTTTTTAGATGCATGAACACAGGGTTTTTTGCCTCTTTGGCTAATTAACCTCTTTATTGTTGTGAAATGACCTTTTGGCCCTGGTTATAATCTTTGCTTGAAGAGTGGATAGTTTCTGTCATTATTGTCATCCCTGCTAATAACCTTTCTAACCTTTTACTTTTTGACTCTCTGTGTCTTTATAATTTTTTTTTTTCTTTTTAGGCAGTCTGCAGCTGGAGCCTGCCTTCCATCCCATGTGACAATTTTTATCTTTTAATTTTGGGACTTTGGACCATTTATATTTAATGTGATTGGTGACATGGTTAGGGTTAAGTCTATCATCTTGTTGCTTATTTTCTATTTGTCTTAACTTTCTTTCTTCATTTGTGACTTACTGTATTTATTTATAATTTCTTCCCTTCCTCATGTTTACTTGCCATAGCTATTTACTTCCTTATTTTAGTGATTTTTTTTAAAGATTTATAACACACATTTTTTTATTTATTAACTACATCAAGTGATGTTATAAGATTCCATCTGTGGTCTGAGCACCTTAAAATTATATCTTTTATATATATAAAAAATTATATCCTTCTTTTTCCATCCTCCTAGCCTTTCCACTAATTTTCACATATTTTAATTCTACATATATCACAAACTCCATATCACTTTATCATTATTTTTGTTAAATCAGCAAATTATTTCAATATTTTAAAAAATATTATACATCTCCATGTCCATTTTTCTCTTGTTTGAAGGACTTCCTTTAATACTTCCCAAAATGCATACTGCTAATTATGAACTCTTTCAGCTTTTTACTTCTGAAAAATTGTTGAGCTTTATTGTCACAGATATTATAACTGAGTAACAAATTCTAGGTTCCCAGGTATTGCTCCATTATCGTGGACTGTTTTCATAAGAAATCTGTTCCCCTCTGTGCAATCTGCCTTATTTTTCCAATTCTTTGGATAATTTTACTATTTTCACAGTATTTGTGCTATCTAATTTTCATTTTCTTGGAACTACCGTTCTTCATATTTCTCGTACATTGAACATTATGTTTGAAATTTTCATAAAAATTGGAATTTTCCTGCAATTGTCATTTCAAGTATTTTTCTGTCACTTCTATTTTTACCTACTTTCCAAGAAACCTAAACAAATGCATATCAGCAGCCAGAAGATGTTGACTAGCTGACTGATGCTCTTTTAATAGGCTAATCTCTGTATCACTTTGGATAGTGTTTTATCACAGTGTCTCCTGTTATGAGTGATATTTTCTTACTCCTTTGTATGACTCCTTTTTTATTTGACAAACCATCCCAACTGCTGGTTTTGAATTTCTACAAAAATTCTTGATGCATTTTCTAAGACAGTGAAGTTACTTGGAAACAGTTTAAACATTTAATGCTTTGTTTTTAAGATTTTATTAACAATAAGATTAGGGTATTAATCCAGAGTTAATTTATTCCACATGACTGGGGGACCCTGATAGTGCCCCATCCAATAGTCAATGAGTTACCATGTGTATTTTTTTTTAGTTTGGCTAATGGTAGTATTTTCAACTCTATGGAATCTCCTGGTACTGTTGCCTCAAACCCTTCAGGTGATTCTTTCCTCAGGCTTTGGTATTTTTCTCACTTGCTTCTGCTGAGTAATCAAGGGGCCTTCTTCAAGCTTTGGAATCCTCTGTGCGACACTCTCTCCTCCTTGCTGCTCTTTACCTCAGCCCAGGGAGCCCACCAGACTTGACCTGGATTCCCCCTGATACCAGGAAGCTCGTTCAAGATGCAATGCTGGGGCACTGAGGCAGAGACAGGACAGATCTCATTTGAGTCCTTTGCTTTTTGTTTAATCAATTCCCACGTCTCAAAAACAAGCTTTAAAAATATTTTGTGCTGTATTATAGTTGGTTCAGACAGGAGGGAAATCCAGCCCTTGCTACCCTATCTTGTCCACAAGCATGCATCTCCCCACCCTTTACACTTCAAAGGTGCTTAGTGGAGAAGCAGAGGTGAGACACTGTTTTAGACGTCCAACATTTGCTGTGACTTGGGCTGGAACAATTCATACAGTTAATGAAATGAGCCTGGGCTTTTATGAGATTAAATAAAATAGGATATATGAAGTTCCTGGTCTCATGCTTAAAACTCAATACTTATTAATTACTTTTTACCTTCTTTAGTGGACCATTGGATAAAAACGGCAGTGTTTGACAATGGAGAGGGCTGTAACTGGGTGACTAACCTGGATTCTGTGCGTTGGATACCTCTCTGCTGGCACTGGTAAATCACATAAATTCCTGAAGTCTTCTTCTTTCACCAGTTTCATGCCTTACAGGAAATTGGCAAGAATAATGCACTAAAGGGGAAAGTCCTTATGAAAATTCAGAACATTTTATGCACATGTGATACAGTTCTCAACCTTTTCCTGAGAGTTTGCTGATATTTAAATGTCCATTTCCCAATGTGTCCATTTTTTCCAAATTAGCTACTTTTGCCCAATAGGTCACTGAAGTAGAGTCCTAAAAGACAGGTATTTGGACATATTTTGTTTTTAAAACTTCACTTAGCACAGAAACTTTTCCAAACAACTCTCTTTAAATAAATGGATAAACTCATTTCAAAACAGCATCGAATAAAGTGAAATAACACAGAAACACAAATTTTTGTGATGTCCTACAGTAATTTACAAAAACAAATTGATAGTGTCACCCAATGCCCTACTCTAACAATTCTAAGAATGGAGCAGGACATTGGTTACCGTGGTTAAGGTGCTGCTTGGGATGTCCACACCCCAAATCAGAGTGCCTGGGCTTGAGTCCCTGGTTATAAGTGATGAGACAGTAGGTGATGGATCAAGTAAATGGGTCTCATGCATGGGAGACATGGATTGTGTTCCTAGCTCCGGCATAGGAGGGAACCAGCAGGTGGGAGATCTCTCTCTCTCTCTCTCTCTCTCTCTCTGTGTGTGTGTGTGTGTGTGTATGTGTGTGTGTGTGCGTGCCTTTCAGATAAAAAAAACTTAAATAGCATAAAAACATGTTTCCTCTGATCTCTGTTTTGTGGTGCTCAAGATAGTTGTGCTTGGAGAGATTTATCTCTGATACTGGGCATAAAATCAGACCAGCCCAGAGCACATCCTGGGTGAGGCAGGGCCCCTCTGGTGTTAGGAGCGCTTCACGGTTAACTCTGGCCTGACTAAATTGCTGTGTAAATACCAGAGGCATAGCTGCAGGTAGAGCGCAGCATAAGCCCATCTATTAGAAAAGTTAAATGTCATAGTGCATAATTCATCAATGCTAATAGCCCTCGGCACAGATCTGAAGGAATTAACCTATACAGCCAAACTATTTATCACATCACAATACATAAAATGTACTTTTAATTAATAAATGGCCAATCTATTGGCTTCATGGATGTGGCTGATCAATCCTTTTTTATCTTCTGTCTACAGTTTGGGTCCTTTTAGTGGGTTTTAATGGGTTTTCTGTACACTAACACAGCTGAGTTTATGTCCTTACTTCCCGGAACAGCTTCTGTACATCTCACAGCCTCTGTGGTGTTTGCTCCACAGAAATATCAGTATGGAAATAATCATGCTTCTTGGGACTTTAAGATGGCATTCATTACTCTTGAGCTGACCTTGCTACCACTAACCTATCTAAAAGTCGTAAAATCAGTATAATGCAGCTCCCATCAATACCCTAAGTCTATAAAGGTCTGAGTTAATAGTGTACACGAGCAAAATGTTTTAAAGTACAGTGGCTCACTCTAGGAAAGTGAAGCAAGCAGATACCACAGGAAAACAGTTTACACAGATGCTACCAAAGCATGTAGGTTATTACTTAACCAATTAAGGCAACTACTAAATTGAATTGCCTATTTACATTTGGCATCAAATCAAATTGAGAAAATTTGATCATATTGAATGATTACCTCTTCCAGATTTACAGATAAGGGTGTGTATGAGCAGGAGTTTTATTTTTTGATTTGTGTATAAACTCAACTCTTTTGAAGCTATTGATGGTTTCAGCACTTGAAAGATCTCACTATGCCTAACTCAGGTTTTAAAATGAGTTACAATGAACAAGGGAATCTTATGAGTTACCTGTTTGTATGGCTCTGTAGTGCTAATAGTCTCTGAAACATGTCTGATACAAGATTTATAAATTTCTGGAAAAACATATTTTAAGCTTCTCTTTAATATATAGCCTAAGTTTTAACAAAAGACTGAAAAATTAAAAGTTGAGAATTTTTTCACTCATAAATAATCATATAACCAGGATCATTTGGTTTCACAGAGAGAGCACTCCTTCTAATGGTGCCCTATCATGTCCTTCTGCCTTAATACTTCAATTTTCAAATCCAAATACCAAGGAAGACAGAGCGTCTTACAATGAGCTCCATTTTCCAGATTAATGCACCTGAGAAACATTTTTCCTTATTTAATATCCCTTACTCATTTCCTCTCCTGTTATAGGGATAGCACAGCTGTTTATCTGGCAATTATCTTTGAATCTATTAGTGAAAATGTCTAAATTAATCATAAAAAGACAAGTGCATCACAGAGTCACTGTGCTATGAATACAGGGCTTCGTTGTATTCTTTCTGTCATTTTCACTGGTTCCATATGGCAGCTTTAGTTCCTTGATACTGTAAACTAAAAATTTGTTGCCAGTAAAGAAAACCCATAAAGGCTTAATAGTATCTACCATTCAGTTCTGGTAAGCATCCCACTTACCTTAGTAATTCAAATGTTCTTAGTTTCTTCTACTGAGTCCTTATATGCAAAAAAAAAAAAAAAGCTGGATAACTGAGAATTATAGATACCGTGCATAATCTGTTTAAGCAACTCATCCAATATTTGGGTCAATGGTAATAAAATAGATTTCATTCAATTTGATGAATATTTCATTATGTCTCTTTACTGTATGTGTTGTAGGCAATGAAAATACAGGCAGGGCAGGGAGAGGAGATCAGATACGTGAACTGGTAATTAGAAACATAAAAATAAGGCTGAATAATCAGTGCCCGAAGAATAAAGGTATAAGCTATCTTGTGTCACTGAATCATTCAATCAGTTAAGATACATTAGCACTTAAGAGATTAAACTTGGGCAAATAGGACTAAGATATGCCTTTTTTTTTTCCTTTTAACAGTTACTCCCCAGTGGGAGACCCAGATGGAGTTCTTTGTTCTTTAATATTTTTATTTATTTATTTGAGAGGTAGAGTCACAGACAGAGAGAGGGCAAGATATAAAGGTTGTACATCCACTGGCTCACTCTCCAAATGCCTGGAGCTGGGCCAATCTGAACCCAGCAGCTAGGAGATTTCTTAAACATGGGTGCAGGGGCCCAAGCACACTTGGGCCATATTTTCCTGCTTTCCTAGGCCATGGCAGAGAGCTGGATCAGAAGTGGAGCAGCTGGGACTCCAACCAGTGCACATATGGGAAGCCTGCAAATTGTTTTATTCTCAAGAGTAAAGTGCTGAGGCCGACACTGTGGTGTAGTGGGTAAAACCTGCAGTGCTGGCATATATGGGCTCTGGTTTGAGTCCCAGCTGCTCCACTTCTGATCCAGCTCTCTGCTATGGCCTGAAAAAGCAGTAGAAGATGGCCCAAGTGCTTGGGCCCCTACACCTGCATGGGAGACCCGGAGGAGACTCCTGGCTGAACTCTCTCTCTCTCTCTCTCTCTCTCTCTCTGTCTCTCCTTCTCTCTTTGTGTAACTCTTTCAAATAAATATATAAATCTTCAAAAGTAAAAAGAGTGAAGTGTTTACTCCATGTAACAGAGATATGAGGGTGTCAATCCTGAGAGAAGCTTCAGACGTATCATTGTGACAAGATCAAGCATTGAGGGAGCAAAACATGAGGGACCCATAACCGTGCCGGCTCCAGTTTCATATACAGAGGTGGCTTGAAATCTTCAAGTGCAATAGAGACAATGACACATAGATTAACAGAAAAGGAAAAGAACACACTTTCAAGTAGTCTCCCCTCCCCAAGAATCAGAGAAAGGGAAAGAAATATGCTCTTCAAACACAAGGCTGTTCAGTCACATCTCACTAACAAACCTGGGGAAGCACTCGGCTTTGGTGTTGAGAATTCTCTCGGCTCAGCCCCTGGCAAATGGGCATTGCCTGAGGTATCCTCAGGGCCTCTAATGTACAGAGAAAGGGGAAGAAGCCCAGCCACACACATCCTGGCACACTTTACCTTGCTTGTACGAAGTATCATCTTGTTTTGTAATGTCTTTGATTCTACGCAGGTGGGATTGACATATGTATCCGTGCCCCAATTGTTGGTGGTTAAGAGCACATTTGAAATGACTTATAGATGTCAAAATGCTTTAGCCCCACTGCAGGGACCAAGGCTGATGTGGCGCCCATGTTAAGAGGATTCTGAGAGCACACAGCCTGACAAGTTGGCAGGTATGGGTGAGGAGGGTGGGGCAGGACAAGGGCCCCACACTGACTGGTTCTAGAGAGAGAACTCAGATGAAAAGAAAAGAGTGAGACAACCTTGGGCTCCAAGCTGGACTCTCACCCACCAGTCGTGCATTCTCTGAACGCCTTGCTTCACCTTGGGTTTCTTGCCCTGTGAAAGGGAAGCCGTGTGCTCGCTGCAGCAGCACATGCACTAAAAGGGAGCCATTACTGGGCCTGCTTCACCTGGGTCTATGTAGTCTTCTCCCAGGAAAGCGCTTTGAGGTACAGGTGCACTGGCTTGAGAGCAATTCACTCATTCATTCTTTCATGCTGCAAATACTCGTTGAACACCACAGATTTTCATTCTGAGCATTGCTAGTGAAATAGTGTAGCCAGATTTGGGCACTTTTGGTGTTTCTATTCATATAAACCCATAGTCTCACAATTTGAACCAGTTTACCTACAGGCAATGGCATTTTGGTGCAGAATAGAGCAGGGACTGGGGCCGCTGCTGTGGCATAGCAGGTAAAGCTGCCACCTGCAGTACTGGCATCCTATATGGGCGCCGGTTTGAGTTCCAACTGCTCCACTTCTGATCCAGCTCTCTGCTGTGGCCTGGGAAAGCGGTGGATGATGGCTCAAGTCCTTGGGCCCCTGCACCTACGTGGGAGACCAGGAAGAAGCTCGGGGCTCCTGGCTTCAGATCATGGCAGCCCTGGTCATTGTAGCCATCTGGGGAGTGGACCAGCAGATGGAAGACCTCTCTCTCTCTCTCTCTCTCTCTCTCTCTCTCTCTCTCTGCTTCTGCCTCTCTGTAACTATGCCTTTCAAATAAATAAATAAAGAAATAAATAAATCTGAAAAAAAAAAGATCAGGGACTGTTGTGTATATTATTTTGCATCATGGGCCTGTCAATCCTGCGACACTTAAGATAATTCAAGATAGTAACAAATATGTTCAATCTTTTGACATTCACCTCCTCTACAATCAATTAGTGGAGTCTTTATTCAAACTCCAGGATAAAGAATTCTTGTAATCTCTTCTAATCTCTCAAATCCTCTATGGGGAATTAGGAAACCAAGCTGAACTGTTTCTGTTGCAAAGATTCAGGAAATTTTTTAATGAAGTGTTGAACTTTGAAACTAGAATCCAAAGCTGACTATATATATATATATAATATATTATAATATTATGTATGTATATATAATATATTATAATATATATGTTATATATATGTTATATATTATATGTGTGTGTATATATATAATGTACCTCTTTTGGTACATTAATTCTGAAGGCTGCAAGAGTTATGGGGTTCTAATGACTTCAATGCATATTAGCACATCTGAAGAAGAGATGGGGCTTTATTTTCTTACTTATAATTGCACCTCGTTTAACTAACTAGCCATTAGATGCATGATTTTCTAGGAAACAGGCTAATGAAATAGAACTTTATTTTAAATTAAGCTTCATACTGAATTCCAAAGACAACACATACCCAAGTCTTGAATACAATGGAAAGGTAAGTGATTTTAAACCTCCATTGTAAATATACATCTTAAGAAATTATGTTCACTTAATGGAATATACAATACTTTAAATTTCACAATTTTGCTCCTACGAAAAGAGCTTTGATTTTTCTCTAATTCAAAAGGATTGTTCCAGAAATGATCTCTTCAGATGCTGTTTCCTTGAGACCGGTGACAGCCAGTTATCAATACTGACTTTACAAATTCTGTTTATTAGAGAGTACTATTTGAATTCTATCAGGAGAAAAATATAGATTTCAAATTTGTTATGCACTGTTTAGAAATGAATAAACTCAATTATTACCACAGAAAATGAGGTACAAAGCAAAAAAGATTCATTTGAGTATGTTTCTAATAAAATTATAAATGCTTATATTATTAACTTGAAAGTGTGGATTAAGATTACTAGATAAAGGCTCTCTTGTAAATCAATATGAATTAGAAAGAATTGTGATCAGATGACTAAGCCCAGGCCTGTACTGCTGAGAAAAGGGTTTGCCCGAGTGACGGATGAGTGCGACAACCTCTCACGCTATTGGGTGATGTTTACCATATGTCCATGACTGATAGTCGGATTTAATGAGTTCTTACAAGCAATTAAATAATCAAGAGTTCCTGCTGTTACATGGCTTAGCTTGATAGAACAGTGACAAATGAGAGAATATCTACAACCTAATCAAAGGGACATATTTCCTTGGGAACAAAATAATATTATCCACCAGTGCAATCAAAGGACAAAAGAACATAGAAAGGACACCAACAGAATGAGATAAATTATGTCCTCTTTTCATTATTCTGACTACACAGTTTCCATTTATTGGGCCCCATTAACTCAGAAGGAAAATTAGGCTTGTTAAATATATCTTAACATCATATGTGGTTTGATGGTGCCTATATGTATATATACACTCACACTCACACGCACAAACACACATATGCTTAATCTTTCATAAAGAGGCTATTGTTAAAAATCTCTAGCAGGACAATGTATTATTCTGCAGCCCCTCCTTGGAAAAACACATCAAGAGTAAAGACTAACAGATAAGCCAAGAAGTTCAAAGCTGCCTTAGGTACTTGTCCTAAGGTCTTCAATGTTGAATGTTATTACACTGGCCCCCCTGGGTGTTTAACCCAGGTAAATGCAACACAATTTTGTTTCTGTCAGTTCATCTCTGAGTGTAAAGTTACAATAAAAAGGATCCATTGCCTTTGAGGATTCTCTATTTTAGTGTTATTTCTCCACAGTAATTTCTTATAAATTTCAAATAAAGTGTCTCCAGTGTATATAGTATTTCATGATAAGATTGTATATATTTCTCATACTGTTAAGAAAGTAAATGGCTCTTGTTCTGTTAAATTCTGGTAAACTATGCATTTTTATGTCTATTCATGACACCTATAGTAGACTGTATTTTACACGTCCCATGCTTGCTTGGCTAAAATTTAATTAAATGATGAGAATATAATGAGAATAATAGCAAATGGTTATTGTAAACTCTCTGCTGGCATAGCGTGTTTGATTATTTAATCTAAAAAAATCAGCACATGTATTACCATCCCCTTTGGGGAAATTCAGACTTAGACTTTAAAAGGAATTAAGGAGAGCTTAGTCTGCCAAGAAGAGTAAGAATCAAACCCTTGCACTTCTAATGTGGTAGAGACAAATATTCTGAAATTAGATATGCTTGATGTTGAATCCAGTCTGTCAATCATTAGCTGTTTGCCTCTGGGCAATTATTTAGACTCTTCAAGCCTCAGCTCTTTCACCCAAAAAGGAGATAATTCAACTAACATATGTAGAAAATTACTTGGATCAGTAAATATCACCATTGTTTATTAACTTATTCAAATGTGTATTGGCCTCTGATTATGGAATGGGATATATAAAACGGTACTTGTAGCCCTCAAGGAATTCACAATTTAAATGAAGACCATGCATAGGTAAGTAGCAGATTAGCATATGGTTTACCTATCTGTACCACTTGGCTTAATCTAGGCACAGTACAAAGTGAGAGAACCAGAAAAATCAAGACCTAAACACAGGGAGAATGAGAAATCTAAGCTGTGGGTAGGACAGTTGGGTGGAACCTGTTGGTAAAGATGGATCTTGAAGGATCAATGTGCATGAGTCAATGAAGACAGGGTTGACTCCTGCAGGAGGAAGCACAAAGACCTTGGATGTGGGAGATTCAATGCCATTTATTCTGCCTGGAGCTTAGAATAACTCTCTGGAGTAGTGGGAAATGAGATAGAGAAAAGCAGGCCAGTGCCGTGGCTCAATAGGCTAATCCTCCGCCTTGTGGTGCCGGCACACAGGGTTCTAGTCCCGGTCGGGGCGCTGGATTCTGTCCTGGTTGCCCCTCTTCCAGGCCAGCTCTCTGCTGTGGCCAGGGAGTGCAGTGGAGGATGGCCCAAGGATTTGGGCCCTGCACCCGAATGGGACACCAGGATAAGCACCTGGCTCCTGCCTTCGGATCAGCATGGTGCGCCGGCCACAGTGCGCTGGCCATTGGAGGGTGAACCAACGGAAAAAGGAAGACCTTTCTCTCTGTCTCTCTCTCTCACTGTCCACTCTGCCTGTCAAAAAAAAAAAAAAAGAGAGAGAGAGAGAGAAAAGATAGAGAAAAGCAAAAGACAGATCTATCTTGTGGAAACAAAAGATTTAATCATCCTGGAGATTATGAGGAGCAATTGAAGAATTGTGAGCATTAGTCCAAGGAGGAAACCTGATTAGAAGTCCCTGGCAGTGATGCCAGCTATGGTGAGGAACAAGAGAAATTAAGGAATTGAGTAGTGAGGCACCATCGTCCCCACTACGTGCATATTAGATAGGTAAGGTAAAGAGTGACCTTGTGTTGAGAATGCAGAGGAACAGATCTTTGGGAAGGGAGATTAATGTATTTAACTCTGAAAATGTTGAATTCCTATAAAATATCCGGTTAGAACTGGGCATTGACAAATTAGATACATGGGTCTGTAACATAGTCAAGAAATCTCAGCAAGAGATAAATGCTGGGAGCATGAAGTCAGTTGGCCAGAGAGAGTTCTTCCATCTGCTGGTTCAGTCGCCAAATGGCTGCAACAACCAGGCCTGGACCAGGCCAAAACAGGGAGCCAGGAGCTCAATCCAGATCTCCCATGTGGATGGCAAGGACCCAACTACTTGAGCCATTATCATGAGTACTAGCACACATACGAGGGGGATATTCTCTCCCAAGAAGGTGACCTCACATGTTTGGGGCTTTCCATAATGTCATATTTGTCAAACACACACACACATGCACACACACTCCAATCATAGCAAGTGCACAAGGTTAGTCAATAGTGCACTTTAGTCACATCCAGCAAGGAGCAGATGAAGGAATTAAGGAGCAGAGTCTGCTATTTGGGAGATCTTGGCCACCCAGCAGGTGGATGTCAAGGTCGCCAAGGCCACAGTCCCTCTGACCGACTTGCTTGCTGAGTGACCGTGGCAGAGTGCTTTGTGGCAGGTGCTGGTGGTTAAAGGTGGACACCCAGCATTGCCTGGAGCACTGACCCTAGGGTCCTTCTATTCTTTTAAGGCCATTTCAGGTGGAATTGTCTTCTTATCCTCAAGTTCATGAATGTCCTATCATCTGATATCTATTGCCTTCAGGCTGTTCTTGGGGCTCAGCCCTGGTTCTGTATTCTTGAGGCTAAGGCCTTGTTCCATATGTTCCCTTGATAAATCCTTGACTGATGTCCTTTGGCTTAGCCAGAGCCGCTTCATTTCATATTTCAAAATAGAGTCATTTTGGTCAACCTTGTTTATGCTCCATGCAGCCACCACCTGCTGCCTCCCAGGCTTAGCATTAACAGGAAGCTGGAAGTGGAAGTGGAGCCAACTCAAACCAAGGCCCTCTGATGTGGGATGGGGGCAATCTGAGTGGCATCTTAATAGCTGCACAAAATGCTTGCCCCAATTCAGCCTTCTGAATATAATAAAGGAGAAAGATGGAAATGAGTTGGGAGACCACTTGGGAGTATATTTTAATTTATTTATTTTGAAGAGCAGAGCCATAGAAAGAATGAAAGAGAGAGAGAGAGAGAGAGAGAGAGAGACCTTAACACCTATTGTTTCACTCCCCAAATAGCCACAACAGCTGGGGCTTCACCAGGCTGAAGCCAGGAGCTAGGAGATCCAGCAGGGTCTCCCACATGCATAGCAGGGCCCAAGCACTTAGGTCACCCTCCACTATTTTCACAGACACATTAGCAGGGAGCTTTATTGAGAGATTAGCAGCTAGGACTTGAATCAGTGCTCCAATTTGGGATTCCAGTGTTGCGGGTGGTGGCTTAACCTTACTACACCAGCACGCTGCCCTGCTGAAGAGTATCACAGCCTAATGTTTTTCTCCAGAACTAAAGTAGATGGATTAGTTCAGGTGAGCTCACTGTCTGGCTTTTTCCTGGTGGTTCTCAAAGTGTGGTGGCCACGGCATGGCATCAGTATCTCCCAAGAAACTGATGGAAAACCAAGTTCTCACATTCCCACCACCACATGCTGAATAGCAAATTCTGAGGGTACAGCCGAGTAATCTGTTTTGACAAGTCCTGTAGAGGGTCCTGATGCATGCTAAGAATCGAGAACCATTGTTTTATATATCATGATATATTGGGGGTAAGTGTGACTAATTTAAATAATAATAGTTACCTCCTTGATGAAATACTTCCTTCATTTCCCAAAACTGAAATAATCTTTCCTGCCACTGAATTTCCAGAACACACTTTTTTTTAAATAATCTTAAAATGAAGGGACCTCTGTAACATTTCAATACAATATCTATGACTCAGTTGAGTAGTGATTGTGAATGCTAACCTGCTGTTCCCCAAAGGGATATGGACAGCTAAAGATGCCATTCACAGTGGCCACCTGCCACAGTGGACAATAGTGGCCAAAGATCACAAGGTCTTGTTAAGAAAAACAAAATCCAATTTCTGTAGAGAAAGTATACCTACATGTGTACTTGCATACTGGTGCAGGCATCAAGACTGAAAAGTAGATGCCATTTTCTCTGACTTTTAAAATGCCTTAGACAAGGTTCTACATTAAAAGTTATTGATCAGGTTAAGTCAATATTGGAGAGAGGGCAATGCTTGGTTATAGGTAGGAAGCAAACATAAAAAACCATCAACTGTCCATTAGGCACATGTAAGTTTTCTAGTTTGGTGGTCCTCTGTAGCAAAATATCTGTTTTAGACTACTTACTCTAGTTGTACTTGGTGGATCTCCAAGGAATTAAAATCTCCAAGGAATTATTTTCTAATCCAAAGATTTTCAAACCCTTTAAGCAGAGGAACAGACTAATTTGTATTGTTGCTTTCTTTAAAGTGAAAATCAAGAATTATTCTATGTAAAACTTAAATAAAAGCAGTATTTTTGATATCTCAGTGGTTAATTACCAGCAGGTAATAGTGAAAATTTAAGGTTAGCATGATGAGAAAACAGCCATGCTGTAACTAAGTTTAATCCTGGGCAGTCTGCAAGCTATAATTTGAGACTCTTTCTTTGAACAATTTTAGTAAATATATGAAACTTGAGTGTTATCAGTATGCAAATATTGGTGATAACATTCTCACATATTTCAAATAATCTACCGCAAATAAAGAAAATAATCTCACCGTTGTCTAGTTTGTGTTGTATAAAGCACAATCAAATATTGAGCTTTGTGGTCGATTATAATATTCAGTACTCTTTAACTGGTTTTAAAATTACATGAAATATTTTCTCAAATAGTTTATTGAATATTCTACTCTGTTGGACTTCCTAAAATACCAGAAGGAATAGACAGTATAACAGTTTATTCTAGTGAGTTCAGTGCATTTTAAAGCACTGACATTCTCTCTACATTCCAAGGCATAAAACTACTGTCAAGATAAAATGAATACAAACACAAATCTGAGAGTTTTCAGTGATGCCATTCAAAAGAAAACATTAGTTGAAACTATGAACTACCAGAAGATAGAATTACGGAAGAGTTTTAATAAGAAGAGAAGCATCCTAAACTACATAATCTTCCAGAGACACTCTTCTATGAACATTTAGAGAAAAGGAGTTCACATATAATAAGAGCAATACAGAGATCAACAGCTGGCACGAAAGTATTATTGTCTTTATCCAAGATGAATGAAAGGTAAAAATACTGGAGTTCAAGCATTAAAATCCTTGAATCTCTGAGACTCAATAAGTTCACAAAAATCACACACCTCATTAAATTCTACACAGATTGCAAAGCCAGCTATAATGTAAAACCAGGCAGACAGTCTGTCTCAATATTATTGCAGGAAGGGTTGGTTAAATTAATAGCTTCTCATTGATTAAAAAATCTTGCATTTTACATGTTCTTAAGTTGGTTCCCACCATTACCTTTCAATAAAAGAATGAGTCTATGGAGAAATGTGGTTATATTGAGCTACTAATTTACAAAGGTAGGCAAAAGACGATGTTTACAATATCCTATCACTGTTTCCTGTCATAAAATGCTATCTACTTGAAAAAAAAATGATTCTTGCTTCCATATATTCCTAGTGATTTTTTTAATGTTTAGAATCTTTTATTGCTAAAAATGTAATTAGTCTATAATGATAACTGAGTATAAAATATTATGACTCCATCATAATTTCCTAGGCAAGAAATCATTTTACCCAGGCAATATAGTATATGACATTACACGTTGATAATGCCACTGGGACCTTGTCCATTTGTAATCATTGAGCATTCGGAAATGCTATGACCAGACTACCAGTCCACCGCACTTTGCATATATTCATTTACTCTTTTTCACTTTTCCTATTTTAACAAAGCATGGTAGTTATATGACTTACTGAGAACAGTTTTATTATGGGTATGGATTCTTATTTAACTTACACATTGCCTTCTGTTCAACAGCAACCATATTTTTTTTTTTTTTTTTTTGTTTTTTTTTTTTTTTTTTTTTTTTTTTTTTTTTTTTTTACAGGCAGAGTGGACAGTGAGAGAGAGAGACAGAGAGAAAGGTCTTCCTTTTGCCGTTGGTTCACCCTCCAATGGTCACCGCGGACAGCGCGCTGCGGCCAGCGCACCGCGCTCGTCCTATGGCAGGAGCCAGGAGCCAGGTGCTTTTCCTGGTCTCCCCATGGGGTGCAGGGCCCAAGCACCTGGGCCATCCTCCACTGCACTCCTGGGCCACAGCAGAGGGCTGGCCTGGAAGAGAGGCAACCGGGACAGAATCCGGCGCCCCGACCGGGACTAGAACCCGGTGTGCCGGCGCCGCAAGGCGGAGGATTAGCCTGTTGAGCCACGGCGCCGGCCAGCAACCATATTTTTTTAAAGATTTATTTATTTAGGCCGGCGCCGTGGCTCAACAGGCTAATCCTCCGCCTTGCGGCGCTGGCACACCGGGTTCTAGTCCCGGTCAGGGCGCCAGATTCTGTCCCGGTTGCCCCTCTTCCAGGCCAGCCCTCTGCTGTGGCCCAGGAGTGCAGTGGAGGATGGCCCAAGTGTTTGGAACCTGCACCCCATGGGAGACCAGGAAAAAGCACCTAGCACCTGGCTCCTGCCATCAGATAAGCGCAGTGCGCTGGCCGCAGCGCGCCATCCGTGGCAGCCATTGGAGGGTGAACCAACGGCAAAGGAAGACCTTTCTCTCTGTCTCTCTCTCTCACTGTCCACTCTGCCTGTCAAAAAAAAAAAAAAAAAAGATTTATTTATTTACTTGAAAGTCAGAATTACACAGAGACAGAAGGAGAGGCAGAGAGAGAGAGTTATTCCATCTGCTGGTTCATTTTCTAGTTGGCTGCAATGGCCGGAGCTGCACTGATCCAAATCCAGGAGCCAGGAGCTTCCTCTGGGTCTCCCATGTGAGTGCAGGGGCCCAAGGACTTGGGCCATCTTCTACTGCTTTCTCAGGCCAAAGCAGAGAGCTGGATCGGAAGTGGAGCAGCTGGATCTCGAACCAGCGCTCATATGGGATGCCAGCACTGTAGGCAGTGGCTTTACCCACCACGCCACAGCACTGGCCCCAGAAACCTTTTTTTTTTTTTTAAGATTTATTTTATTTATTTGAAAGACAGAGTTACAGAGAGAAGTAGAGACAGAGAAAGAGGTCTTCCATCCACTGGTTTACTCCCCAGATGACCGCAACAGCTGGAGCTGCACCAATTCGAAGCCAGGAGCCAGGAGCTTCTTCCAGGTCTCCTACATGGGTGCAGGGGCCTAAGCACTTGGACCATCCTCTACTGCTTTCCCAGGCCATAGCAGAGAGCTGGATCAGAAGAGGAGCAGACAGGACTAGAACCGGTGTCTATATGGGATACCAGCGCTTCAGGCCAGGGTTTTAACCTGCTGCGCCACAGTGCATGCCCCAAAACCTTTTTTTTTTTTAATACACATAATTATTTATTCAGTCTGCTTCTTCCCTTGAAGGTAATCAGTGGACATTTCACCTTGGGTATTGTCAAGGGCACTGGAGCTCCTCTTCTTACTATGCGCAGCTAAGTTCATTTAAGTTTCAAATCAGAACTGATGAGGAAACAATCCTGTTGATGACATTGTTAATAACAGCACTGGTCTCTTGGTTGAGCCCATTTCATTCATTTCTTCCTTGAACTATGCAGACCTGTCAAAATCCAATTGTTGGCTTTGAAACAGCATTGGATTGCACTATTGTTTGGCCACCTATATGGTTTTTAAAAAATAACTTTTAAAGCACATTAAGTGTTATATAATTATATATTATATGTTCATATGCATATTTTTAAACCTTTAATAAGGGTTGAAAACACAACCCTTTAATATAATTTTAACTTAATTACAATGTATTCTTTAATTAGTTAATTGTGATATTCATGTCTGAAAAATATATACGCAATATATATTTGCGCAAAACTAGGAAATGTTACAGTATATTGTAGTCCACTGTAATTAGAGACATTTAAATGCAGCAAAGTCAATAAAGAGAAAATATTTAGGTGTTTTGAGATTTTTGTACAAAGCATTTTAGAAATTATAATTTTTAAAAGTTTAGAATTATAGAAGTTATAATTATAGTTCCAAAAATTCACTTTCTCCATGTCTGTACATTTGTCCATAGCCACAAACTAAGATAAGCTTTTGCATTTTTTGTTTTTGGAAACAAATCAACATGTCACATCTTTTTCTTTTTAGCTGAAAAACAAAGAATTCATATGATAGGAAAATTCATAGTCTGACACCATTTCTTCACTGTGGTATTTCTTACTGGTGTGACAGTTTCATGTGTTGGACTGAATAATATTTATTCAAATTTATAAAGGATTTGAAGATTACATGCAAATACTTATAATTACAACCCAATAAGATTAGAGTTTAAGGATAGTTATCATTGCTAAGTGGACGTCAGAGCATAGATCAAATCCTTATTATCAATTAATGGCCATGAAGTCCAAGGTGATCGTGCCCTTCAAATTATAGATGGCTCTATGCTTTGTCGTTACAGAAAACGAAAACAAAAACCTAAAAAGTCCACAAGGAGGTCATCATGATGACTTTGTCATGAAATTCAAACCTATTTTGGTTTTGTCTGCTTTGATTTTTGTTTGTTTGTTTAACCAAATCCAGTTTTTAAGATTTTTGAACCTAGCTGTAGAAGTTATTTCATCATGACACTTTTACATTGTGGTGGAAATTCAAACATACTCCTGAAATTTCAAAATACTCAGATCATAAAAATGATTTCTACAAATTTGACCTTTACCAAGAGAGTTCACTCAATGCAAGATAAAATCAGTTGGAAGCATTTATCCACATTCTTCGGTTTAAGTAAACTAGAGAAGAGAAAATGAATCAAAGACGCAAAACAAAAACTTAGGAATTGTTTAACTTTTCAGCTTCTCCTTAGGTCAATGCTGTTTTGATTAAAAATGCCAATGAAAAAAACAAAAATCTAGTGGACTAAAGAAAGAAAAATTGCCACATCTATACATTTACATGTTTACATTTTTGTAAATGCTGAATGCAGATGATGTAGGAAAGCTTTATATAATTTGTTATGTTAATGAGTAAAATTGGCAAATTAATAAAAAGATAAGAATATTTATCTAATTCTCACCATTAGAAGCAAGTAAGCAAGTTTCTGTTTCATGCAGTAAATAACTGTTTTATATGCTGTAATAGTCAGGACAGCTTATGCCTCTGTATCACTATGGAAGGAATAATTCTTCAATGTGAAATGGAAATTAATAAGGAAATGGTGAATGAGAACAATGTTTCTTTTTTTATTTATTTTTTGACAGTGAGAGAGAGACAGAGAGAAAGGTCTTCCTTTTCCATTGGTTCACCTCCCCAAATGGTCGCTACAGCTGGCACGCTGCGCTGATCCGAAGCCAGGAGCCAGGTGCTTCCTCCTGGTCTCCCATGTGGATGCAGGGCCCAAGCACTTGGGCCATCCTCCACTGCCTTCCTGGACCA
This sequence comes from Sylvilagus floridanus, assembly GCA_949820135.1. NCBI lineage: Eukaryota > Metazoa > Chordata > Mammalia > Lagomorpha > Leporidae > Sylvilagus > Sylvilagus floridanus. The sequence continues at coordinate 22,378,481 of OX463229.1, forward strand.
CAGCAGAGAGCTGGACTGGAAGAGGAGCAACCAGGACAGAATCCGGCACCTAATTAAATATTTGAAGTTCTCATAATCTAATTTTTAGTCTACTTTTTACTATTTTAAGTCATTTGATCCCCCTATTATTTTAGAAGGATCAGAGAAGAAATAAATAAAATTAAAAATTTAAAAAAACATAAACAGGCCGGCACCGCAGCTCACTGGGCTAATCCTCTGCCTGTGGCACCTGAACTGAGGGTTCTAGTCTCAGCTGGGGCTCCGGATTCTGTCCTGGTTGCTCCTCTTCCAGTCCAGCTCTCTGCTGTGGCCCAGAAGTGTATTGGAGGATGGCCCAAGTGCTTGGGCTCTGCACCTGCATGGGAGACCAGGAGAGGCACCTGGCTCCTGGCTTCAGGTCAGCGCGGTGTGCCGGCCACAGCGCGCCAGCCGCAGTGGCCATTGTGGGGTGAACCAACAGAAAAGGAAGACCTTTCTCTCTATCTCTCTTTCTCACTGTCCACTCTGCCTGTCCAAAAAATAAATAAAATAAACAAAATCAAAAGTTTATTTTTGACAAGATAAGCAAAATAGATAATTATCTAGTCATACTAACAAAGCAAAAAGGGAAAAAACTCAAATAAATAAAATTAGAAATGGAAAAGGAGAAATTACAACCAACACCACTGAAATACAAAAGATCATAAGAAACTACAATGAAAAACTCTATGCTAGTCAACTGTAAAAATTCAAATAAATGGATAAGTTCCTGGATATATTAAACCAAGGATATATAGACAACCTAAACAGACCCTTAACAAGCAATGAGATTAAGCAATGATCAAAAGTCTTTCATCAAGGAGAATTGCAGGACTTGATGTCTTTACTACTGAATTCTACAAAACGTATAAAGAATGGACTCCAATATTTTTTAAGCTATTCCAAAATATTGAACAGCATGGAACGCTGCCACCACTCTGATACCACAACCAACCAAAGACATGGCACAAAAGGAAAATTATAGACCTATATCCTTAATACATGCAAAACTTCTCAACAAAATACTAGCAAACCATATCCAAATCCACATCAAAAAATCATATGCCACAAGTAGAATTTATCCTGGAAATTCAAGTGTGGTTCAACATTTGTAAATCAATAAATGTCATAAATCACATCAACAGGATGAACAAAAACTATATGGTCATCTCAATAGATGCAGAGAAAGTATTTGATAAGCTTTTACACCTCTTCATGATAAAAACCCTCAACAAGTTAGGTATAGAAGGAACATACCACAAAATTCAAAAAGCTATATATATGACAAACCAACTGCCATTATTATACTGAATGAATAAAAGCTGACAGTATTTTCCTCTCAGATCTGACACAGACAAGGATGTCCATTTTCATCACTCTTATTCAATATAGTCCTGGAAGTTTTAGCTAGAGCAATTAGGGATGAAAAGAAAGGTCATCATAATTGGAAAAGAGAAAGTCAAATTATCCATTTTTATGGATGGCATGATGTTGTACGTGGAAAAATCTAAACACACCATCAAAAAACTGTTACAACTGATAAACCAATTCAGTAAAATTGTAGGTTATAAAATAAACATACCAAAACAGTAGCTTTTTAAATGATAATGATGAACTCATGAAAAAGAAATCCCATTCACAATAGCCACAAAAAAATCAAATAATTAGGAACATATTTAATCAAAGAAATGAAAGATCTATACAATGAAAATATCAAACATTGATGAAAGAAATAACCAAGGACCTAAAAAAATTGAAAGATTCCTTGCTCATGGATCAGAAGAATCAATATCATAAAACATCTATGCTACATAAAGCAATCTACAGGATCAATGCAATCTCTATCAAAATACCAATGACATCACTTATTGAATTAGACCCTAAAATTCATACAGAATAACAGAAGACAAAAGACTCAGAATAGCCAAGGAAATCCTGAGGGGGGGACAGGACACTAAGCCAGAGGTATCACAATAACTAATTTCAAAACATACTACAAAGCTATAGTATTGTAAACAGTGTGGATTCTGACATAAAAATTGACCCATGTCGATGGAATAGAAGAGAAAACCCAGAAATTAATCCATGTACATGCAGTCATCTGATTTTGACAAAAATGTTCAAACCATACTGTGAAATAAGAATAGTACTGCTAGCAAAATGATGTATATATGCAGAAAGATGAAATTAAATCCATACCTCCCACCATATGCATAGGAAACACAAGATGGATCAAAGACCTAAATTTAAAACCTGAGACTATGGAGTTGCTAAAATAAAATGTAAAGAAAGACATTGGATTAAGGGATGACTTCTCAGACAAGACCCAAAAGCACAAGGAATAAAAGCAAAACTAAGCAAATGGGATTATATAAAACTCAGAAGCTTCTGCACAGCCAAGGGAATGAGTGGAGACACCCAACAGAATAGGAAAACATTATTTGTGAGCCACTTACCCAACTAACAATTAATATCCAGAATATATCAGCAATTTTAAAAACTCAAAACCAAAAAAACAACTAATGCAGTTCAGAAATAAGCAAAGAATCTCAACAGACAGTTCTCAAAAAAAGAAATACAAATAATCAACAAGTATATGAAAAATTGCTCAACATCACTAGCCACCAGGGAAATACAAATCAAAACCACAATGAGATATCACCTCATCCCTGTCAGAATATCTAAAATCCAAAATACAGAGAGCAGCAAATGCTGACAAGAATGTGAACAGAGGGGGACGCTTATACACGGTTGGTAGGCATGCAAATTAGTGCAGCCACTGTGGAAAACAGTATGAAGATTTTTTTTTTAACAACTAAAAATATACTTGCCATATGATTCAGCAATCCCAATACTTGGTATATACTCTGAAAGATATGAACGTTGTACCAGAGATACTTGCACCACAATGTTAACAGCAGCATTGTTCACAATAGCTAAAATTTAGAATCAACTGAGGTGTCCATCAGAAGAATACATGAAGTGAATTCAGTGTGGGTGTGTGTATAATGTGTGTATATATGCATGTGTGTATACAACGGAATATTATCCAACTATTAAAAATGAAATTCTACCTGGCCGGCGCCGTGGCTCAACAGGCTAATCCTCCGCCTTGCGGTGCCGGCACACCAGGTTCTAGTCCTGGTCGGGGCGCCGGAGTCTGTCCCGGTTGCCCCTCTTCCAGGCCAGCCCTCTGCTGTGGCCCAGGAGTGCAGTGGAGGATGGCCCAAGTGCTTGGGCCCTGCACCCCATGGGAGACCAGGAAAAAGCACCTAGCACCTGGCTCCTGCCATCGGATGAGTGGGGTGCGCCGGCCGCAGTGCGCCGGCCACAGCAGCCATTGGAGGGTGAAGGAAGGAAGGAAGACCTTTCTCTCTGTCTCTCTCTCTCACTGTCCACTCTGCCTGTCAAAAAAAAAAAAAGAAAAGAAAAGAAATTCTACCACTCACATTCAAATGGATGCAACCAGAAGACATCATGTTGAATTTAATAAGCCAAATAAAGAAAGATAAATACTGTATGTTCTCTCTTAAATGCAAGAGGTAAAATTTTTAAAAAAAATCAAAAAATAAAAACAAATAAACAAAAGAAAGAAAGAAATTCCTGTATGTATCAGTAATACCACAAATATGGTTTTGTAAAACTGTTTTATACATTTGTCAAACCAATGGTTAAGCGTCTCGGGGCTGGAGCTGTGGTATAGCAGGTAGGGCCACTGCCTGCAAAGCCAGGTTCTTGTATGGGCACCAGTTTGTGTCCTGGCTGCTCCGGTTCCCATCTAGCTCCCTGCTGACGTGCCTGGGAAAGCAATAGAAAGGATGGCCCAAGTGCTTGAGTCCCTGCCACCCATATGGGAGACCTGGAGGAGGCTCCTAGTTCCTGGCTTCAGCTGTTTTAGCTGTCTGGGAGTGGATGCCTGGGTAGATGAATTCTGTCTCTTCCTCTCCCTCTCCCTCTTCCTTACCATCTCTCTCTCTCTCTCTCTCTCTCTCTCTCTCTCTCTCTCTTACACTGGGGCTCTGACTTTCAGAATAGACAAATAAATCTTTTAAAAAAAAAAAAAAGAATGTTATACTACTAGAGCCAACATTGTGGCATGATGAATTAAGCTTCTGCCTGGGATGCCGGCATCCCATATGGGTGGGCACTTCAAGTCCTGACTACTGTACTTCCAATGCAGCTCTCTGCTAATGGCCTGAGAAAAGTGGTGGAAGACAGCCCAAGTGCTTGGGTCCCTGCACCCATGTGGGAGACCCAGATGGAGTTTCAGGCTCCAGGCTTCAGCTGTTGCAGCCATTAGGGAAGTGGACAACTGGATGGAAGATTGCTTTCTCTCTGTCTCTCCATATGCCTGTGTAACTCTGCCTTTCAAATAAATAAAATAAATTTTTTAAAAAACTTATTAAAATTTTAAAACCCTTTAAAAAGGATTTTAAAATGTAAAAAAAAAAATTCTTAACTTACGAGTTGTGCAAAATAGATATTAAGGACTTTCAGTTCAAGGCACGGTGTGATTAATTCACTTCCCCGTTTCTCCTCCAGCTTAGAAGAGCTAAAACCTTGTAGATAAAACAAGCGCAGGAAGGCTCTGAAAGTTAAAAGAGGGTTGAACGGAACAAAAGGAATCAGGGCCCAGGAGTGACAGGATGGGGCCTGATCCTGATGCTTCCTTTCTGAAGGAAACCACCAGAACCACCAGTAGGAGACAGGCTGCCCCTCTAGCCAGAGCAGTTGGGAGAGGCAGCAAGATGGAAGACAATGTCTGTCCCACTGAGGGCAACACTATGGAAAAACCTACAGCTTGCAGCCCTGTCTGTCAGCAAAGGACGGATGGGGAGCCCACTCTTCAATCTCCCCCAGCTGTAAGAAGTCACCCTTTCTGCCCACAAAGAGTAGAAGGAACAAAGGCTCCCACCAGGGGAAGGCACGTAGCAGGTAGTGAGGGGCCAATCACCTCCTTGATCCTACAGCATCAGCAAACAACAGGCATGGACTCAAATATTCACTCCTTTCTGTGTGGAGGTCTCTCCTGCTCCCTGGCATAGTGTCTGAGCATATGGCTCAATCAGCAGACTCCCGGGTGTATCATAGATTCTCCAGTGTCCCCATGATAAGATCAAAACTCACTCAGCAAATCCAACAACAGGGAAATCACAACTGATAAAAGAAACATTGATATGGACCCATACCAAGCTGGCACGGACTCTGGACTTTTCTTCCCTAAATGCTTAAGCAGCCAGCATAAGAATATTTCAACTAGTAATCAAATGTCCTTACAACAATACATGAGTAGAATGTCTATGAAAAGACACTAGAGGTTTAAAGAAAAATGAAATAGAAACTATATTTTTTAAGTTTTTTTAAAAAATGTTTTTGTCTTTTTATTTTAAAATATTTCAAGCAATTCAGAAAAGTACAGAGTGCAGTTCAATAAGTTCACATAAATTTAATATTTTTTAACATTTTGCCATACTTGCTTCATGAATAAATATTATATACATGCATGGGGTAGATATTTTAATTTCACATAAGTAGTTCATGACAAAGAACTTAAAATAAGGGGAAAAGTCCATATTGTCATGTAAGGGGTATAATTCAGTGACGACACCATTTATCAATACCTAAATACCAAACAACATGGCACCCACACTTCTTTTTCGAATTGGAAAATACAGTAACTCAAAAAAAAAAAAACCTCCATGGAAGAGATAAATAACAGAATGGAGAGAACACGTGAAAGAATAGGTGACTTTTCAAAGAAAACACGAGAAGTTTTCCAATCTGAATAATAAAGACACGGGTGCACCAGCTCTTGCTTTTTCTGTACCTTCTCCCTCACGGAGCTCATCAGGTGAAATTATTCTTGAAAATAAATATAAACAGTAGATTCCAGTAGGTCTTGTAAAATCACCTTTATTCGGTCCACTTGTATCCACTTACACACACACACACACACACACACACACACAAATCAACCCTATTCCATCCTAACAAACTCAGTCACAGAAATAAAAGAGATTTTCAGGCAACCAAGTCAGCAAAGGACTTGGGTATCAGCCCAAACAATGATGTATGAGTTAGGGCATTCAGAAGTACCATTTAGGGCAACCTTTTCAATCATTGATTCCACTTGTACCTCAACCCATATGTCATGTACACTAGAGACATTGTTTTAAATGCAACAATCTCCAAAACTTTTGGCACATTGAACTAAATACACATAAATGTAGCTACATACATATATATATATATATATATATATATATATATAATACAAAATAAATATGGTTATTTATTTCTTAAAATAATTTTTAAAGAATATTTATTTGAAAGGCAGAGAGAGAAAGAGAGAGGCCTTCCAGCTACTGGTTCACTCCCTAGATGGCCGCAATGGCTGGAGCTGGGCCGATCTGAAGCCAGGAGCCAGGAGTTTCTCCCAGGTCTCCTGCGTGGGTGCAGGGGCCCAAGGACTTCGGCCATCTTCTACTCTTTCCCAGGTCATAGCTGAGAGTCGGATCAGAAGTGGAGCAGCCAGGACTAGAACGCCATGGCACCTAAATGGGATGCTGGCACTGCAGGCAGTGGCTTTACCTGCTATGCCACAGAGCAGGCCCCTCTTAAAATAAATTTTAAGAAATGATTAGAATGTTACTTTCCGGGCAGATGCTGAGGCTCACTTGGTTAATTCTCCGCCTGTGGCACCAGCACCCCGGGTTCTAGTCCTGGTTGGGGCGCCAGATTCTGTCCTGGTTGCTCCTCTTCCAGTCCAGCTCTCTGCTGTGGCCTGGGGGTGGGGGGAGCAGTGGAGGATGGCCCAAGTGCTTGGGCCCTGCACCCACATGGGAGACCAGGAGAAGACCTGGCTCCTGGCTTCAGATCAGCACAGCACACCGGCCACAGCACGCTGGCTGTAGCGGCCATTTGGGGGGTGGACCAATGGAAAAGGAAGACCTTTCTATCTGTCTCTCTCTCTCTCAATGTCTAACTCTGCCTGTCAAAAGAAAAAAAAATGAATGCTACTTTCCAGAGAGCAAATTATGATGGATAATGAGGAACAAAGACAGAAAGGGGCAGTTGTAGGGAGGGGGCTGTTGGTTTTACTTGGAGAGAACAAGAATGACAAAAGGAGAGGCCAGATATACTCCAGAAAAACTAAATGCTTTTTTCATTTGAACTCAGGGTCAATATTGCCAAGAACGAGTCCATTAGAAAAATCAACTGTAGGGACTGACACTATGGTGTAGCAGGAATAGCCACCACCTGCAATGCTGGCATCCTATGTGGGCACTGATTCTAGTCCTGGGTGCTCCACTTCCTATCAAGCTCTCTGCTATGGCCTGGGATAGCAGTAGAAGATGGCCCAAGTCCTTTGGCCCCCCTGCACCCATGTGGGTTACCAGGAAGAAGCTCCTGGCTCCTGGCTTCAGATCAGCTCTGGCAGTTGCAGTCATTTGTGGGAGTGAACTAGTAGGTGGAAGCCCTCTCTGTCTCTCTGCATCTCAAATAAATGAATCTTAAAAAAAAATAAGAAAACCAAATACAAAAGCAAAGTCAATAAAATCTATATGTATGTGTTCAGAACTGTGATTATAAAGACCTTGGGAACAGACATGCTAGATGGTTCTTTAAATATGAGCAACAAAAGAAAGCTATTTTAGCTTCAGATATACTGCTAACTTGTGGTTTATTTCAAAACAGCTTGCCAGAGGATATTATGATATTCTGTCTGGCTTTGCAGTTACACCAGTCAGCAGGGCAAAGATAAAGACCTCTTAAGTCTTATTCAGAAATGAAATGGCTACTAAAATGGATAGAGTTGTATGTTAAAGAGACACCAAACCATCTTAAGTCAACTAAGTTAGCTCTAAGGGCAAGAATGAATGAATGCAAATGTGACACTACATCCTGTTGAATCCAATCCTTTCACAGAGTGGTGTCTGGGAGTGTGGGAAGGCCAATGGGGAAAGAATGAACTGTCAGAGGTGAATTTCCAAGCAGCATTTAAATTTCCTGATGCTTAAATGCATCAAGTGTAAGATAGCTTCCTGGGGTCAAAGCTTATGGACTCTGGGTGTTCAGCACAAAGGAAAATGGACAGGAGCAGAGAAAAGTCAAAGCAGCAAACTGATTCACAAGAGGGTGCAGTCGTGCAGAGACCAAGACTGAGTGTTTGGAAATAGGAGTAAGTTAGCCCACCCAAAGCAGAAAAATAATTCAAAGCAGAAGTAGGTAGAAGAGGTGACATATATACATAAATCTAAGACTTTGGTACAATGGAAACAAGATGGAAAAAAATAAAGCAGAATTTATTAAAATTTTTCCTTCAAAATATCAGTTATTAAACTTTCAGAAGATTTTAGGGTTTAGAGAGACAGAACCAATAGGACGGATGGATGGATGGATGATAGATAACAAAAGATGATGATACATAGATGATAAATTGATCGATTGATTAAAGGACTTGGCTCTCATGATTATGGACGCAAATAGCAATAGACCATTAACAAGATGGAGAATGAGGGGCCAGCACTATAAACATGCTCTAAAATGAATTTTCAAGTCTTTAAGTCATATGTTTGAAGTCTGAGAATCTCCATGGCTGTAGCAACCTGAGCCCGAGGCCACAGTGGTGCTCCCAATGTCCCACACCCAACCCTGAAGAGCCCAGGTGGGCGAGGGAATAGTCAGAGGGATCACCGTCTTCCAGCTACATTGTTGTACTCCGATAATCCGCTGAAGGTTACAGAGAAACTGACGTCGAACAACAAAACGAGGGTCCTGAAAGTGCAGTCCAGGCTCTTGGTCGCCAGACAGGCTAGCTGGAGAGCGGTGCTGAGCTCCAACAACCTCTCCCACCGGGAGCAAGTCCTGTGGCGGTTTGCAGAGGAGCAGCTCTGCCCCGACCTCGTCTCCATCTGCTTCCCTGAGAACTGTGAGGACAGAGCCACCCTGCTCCGCACCTGTAGCTTTCTGGGCATTGAGACTGTGAGACCAGGGCATCCCCTTGTTCCCAGGAGACCGGATGCTCGCTTGATTGCCTGAATGCTGGGGAGGTACTCCCCTGGCGAGGAGAAGCGGCCGCCCGGCTCCACAACTATGTCTCCTCTTGGTTTGTCCACGTTTTGTTTGTGCAAATAAAGGCTCAGTCCAAATCAGTGGTCTATTTCTCAAAGTTTAATCTGTTTGTCATACAAAGTATTTGTTTCAATTCTAAATAAAAGTTTATATTTTACTTTTCAAAAATGTAAAATGGGCACCAGTTTGAGTCCTGGCTGCTCCACTTTCAATTCGTCTCCTTGTTAATGCACCTGAGAAAGCAACAGAGAATGGTCCAAGTTCTCGGGCTCCTGCACCGACCTAGAAGACCCAGAAGAAGCTCCTGGCTCCTGGCTTCTGTCTGGCCCAGCCCTGGCTGTTGCAGCCATTTGGGAAGTGAACCAGCAGATGGAAGGTCTTTCTGTGTCTCTTCCTCTCTCTCTGTAACTTCTCCTTTCTCCCTTTCTGCCTTTCAAATAAATAAAATAAATCTTTAAAAAATATATGGAGACTGAGTGAAGTTATTACATGGCTCAATCCAAGACCAAGGGCTTTAGAACCAGGGAAGCTAAGGGTATAATTCTCAGCCCAAGGACAAAGGTCTAAAAAGGGGGTGGGGACTGGGGAGGGGAAGTCTGGGAGTGTAGATGAAGCGTGGACAGCCTGGAGCTCTATTGTCCAGGACAGAACAATGGTTCCCCAGTTCCAGCAGAGAGTGAGTAAATGTGCTTTTCCTCTTGCTTTTTGTTCTAGTGCCTGCTCACACTGGGTAAAGATAGATCTTCCTTACTCGGTCCACAGATTCCAAAGCCAACATCTTCCAGAAACACCCCTACAAACACCACCCAAAATAAGGCTTTACCAGCTATCTGGTTATCTCTTAATCCAGTCAACACCTATAATTAACCCGCGTGATTCCACTCCTTGTCAACTTGGCATACCAAAGCATCTCCTTAAACAGTACTTAATCTCTAAGGGAAAGCAACAACGTTATAGTTTTGTCTGACACAGTGCAGCTTGCCATACTCCCCTAAAGAGGAGTTAAGGGCCTTGAGCGAGGTTTTTTTTTTTTTTTTCTTGTTATCCCATCATTTAGAGACTATGACTTAAAATTAACAGTGTTTCCATGCTGATATAAATGTGGTTCATCTTACATTACCAGGTAACAGCATAATAGGAAAGTGTACAGCCATACCACCCTGAACATGCCTGATCGTGGAAGCTAAGCAGGGTCAGGCCTGGTTTGCATTTGGGTGGGAGAAAGGAAAAAAATAGTTACATTTTCATAATATAACAACATGGAGAGGAAATACTCACAGCAATTATAGTCCTTGTTCTGTGATTGGTCATGTGATCATAGGTGGCCCTCGCTTATAAGCACCTTCTACCGCCTATTCGGCATGCCTTTTGCCTTCAGTAAGCACCCCAGCTACTGCCTGTGCCCCTTTACCTGCTGGGATGACCCAAATATTCTTCCTGAAGTGCCTAGGCCATTAGTGCTTCTTCCCAGATTTGGCTGTTTTGGTTTTCCTTTGACCTTAACCCTATGACAAAGTAATGAGATCCCTGGGAACTCTCCAGTATTCCATTCTTCTTCTCAGTCCCAGTGTGAAGTAATATTCTAATTTCCTCCTAAAAATTCAGATCATCCACCCCCTGCCCCCGCCAACATCATAAATCCCTATTTAGTCTGTTGACTCAGAGGCATGAGGAGCCCAACGTGGCCAGTTCACGTGTTAATTTCCAGTTCAGTGGAATCATTGGTATGTCTCCTGTGGAAGCATTTCTCCCTCTGGAGCTAAAACGTCTAGGCCAGTGGAGTATAAACTTATGGAAACAGAAAGCAAGGCTTTTCTATTAGATACTCACCCCCAGTAGAGATAATGTTGAGTGGTGCCACTCCATTCCCGCTCTTGATTCTGTGACCTGTGACTCCTGGCTGTGGGTATTGCACATTGACTCAGATCTGTGCAACCTTATAGAGGAGCTTGCCCCAGCCCCACAAGGTATTGTCACCTTGCTGGTGAGGTCAATGAGTTCTCAAAAAAAAAAAAAAAAAACATCACCCTAGTCTGCAAAGCCAGCTGCTTCAGAATGGTGAGGAACATGCCGACACAGGTGAATTCTATGAGCATGAACATGTTTCTGTACTTCTTTGCCTCTGAGGCAAGTTCTTTGGTCAAAAGTGATACTGTGGCCGGCGCCACAGCTCACTAGGCTAATCCTCTGCCTGCGGCGCTGGCACACTGGGTTCTAGTCACCACTGGGGCGCCAGATTCTGTCCTAGTTGCTCCTCTTCCAGTCCAGCTCTCTGCTGTGGCCCAGGAAGACAGTGGAGGATGGCCCAAGTGCTTGGGCCCTGCACCCGCATGGGAGACCAGGAGGAAGCACCTGGCTCCTGGCTTCGGATAGGTGCAGCACACCACCTATAGCGGCCATTTGGTGGGGGGGGGGGAGGGGGCAGTGAATCAACGTAAAAGGAAGATCTTTCTCTCTCTCTCTCTCTCTCTCTCTCTCTCTCTGTCACACTGTCTAACTCTGCCTGTCAAAAAAAAAAAAAAAAAGTGATGCTGTGCAGAATACCATCATCATGGATAAGGAGTTCCTTGAGTGCACAGGTGGTAGTTTTGACAAAAGTGTTGCATGTAGAGAAAGCAAACCCTTATCCACGGTAACAAAAAAAAAATTAAATAAATAAAACAGGACAAAACAATTCCCCTCGCACACTAGAACCAATTAGCTAGCTGATTACCCCCAAGGAATGGCATAAGGTCAAATGTTTAGTGTTAGCCCCTGCTTCTGGCAGACTGGACATTCAGTGGTACCCGCAGCCACCCTTGGAAGGTGGAGGCTCACGTGCTGAGCCCATGTGTAACCTCCACTTCTGCCACCATGGCCACTCTGTTCATGATTCTACAAAGAAAGGACAGGGAGGCCGAGGGAGGAGAGTGACCATTATCCACAAAACAGGTCATTCCGTCTACTTCAGTATTAAAGCCCTCCTCTGCAGAGGCATACTTCGGTGACACAAATGTTTTTATCTCTTTTTCTCATTCAGAAAATTCTATGCACATACATCTTCCCTGAGGTATACATCCTCCTGAAATAATTTGTTCTGAACGAAAATCAGGATATAGTAGAAGTAAGTTACCCAGAGAGAAAGAAAACGAATGGATGTAAAAACGTGGGAAAGGCCAATAAGCTGAAAATTCATGTTTAATATCTGTCAAAATGAAACTGTAAAGCTAAAGCACTTACAGAAAAAGAATTAAATGGTAATTATTTTTCTTATGGACATGTGTGCACAATTAGATTATATACATGGTTAGTTCAAAAATATCCACAAAAAGTAGACTTAAAATTAGAATGAAATTTGGTGAAAAGAATTTAAAATCCATGCAGATATGTGGAGTCTTTGCAATGTTCACAGAAAATAATGCTTTTATTATAAGAATGTCATGGATTTCACAATTTTTATACCAAAATATTACCTTATTTCCATTTTTTCCATCAACTTTTTGGAGGTATTCTCACATAGATTATGACTATAATCATCTGCTCCTTTAGAAAAAAATAAATATCATATATATACATATACATATCATTCTATGGGATAAGTATTTCTAAATACATATCACTTTGTATAATATACATGTCTACATTTTAAACATACACGCTTCAAAAGAAGCAGATGACTGTTTACTAAATTTCCTATTTCTTTATTTGGAGGAAGAATTTTTGAAGAAAGTGATTGTAAATCACCCCCCTTGAAGTACAGGTCCAAAGCTTGCAGAAAACAAGCAGGACACAGATAGCAAAGTCCCGGCTGTGTTTGCCAAGGAGGAAGAGGGGTGCCGCATGCGTTAGTTCCTTACCCCAGAAGGGCGGTGCCAGATGTGCACACATTTGTCACCTTCTAGGTCATTCCACGAGGCCATGTCCCATGGGTGCACGCTGAATGGGGAAAGAGCAGGTGCGCAGAGCAGGTGAGGATGTGGTGGGCCTCCGGGGGGGGGGGTAGATTTCTGTTCAGTTGACAGGCTCCCAGCACAACAGCTCTATATATGTGCTCTCTATATATGCTCTATACCAGAAGCATAACTCTGTGATATCACAGTGTCCCCCTTGAGCAAGAGAGAAGAGTGACTCCTTGGGGAGTGGACATCCCCCCACCACTCAAGGAAGAAAAAGCAGATATTTCCACCTAACACTTAACACGGATTCTGTATGCTCCATCTGACACTGCATTCTGATAAAATAACTGAATAACTGAAACCCTTCATATTAGCAAGAGAGTCAGGTATGTAAGGAGCTCTTTTCGATCAACATAAAGTCATTACGATTTAGTGATTTCCTGCCTATGGTGTTTGATTTCTGGTCTAGTAAGCAGATGTCACAGCTGCACCCATGTAGTACCTGGGGTCAGAATTATTTCCTATCACCCAAGAAGTGGCACAAATGAAGGAAAGTATTGCACAAACTCCTCCATAAAGTGGGTTAGCACGATCCACAGGCTCTGCAGAGCCTGCTAAAATATGGCAGGGCTTTGTCCATCTTGAAAGCAGACATCAGGAGTTCGTGAAAAACACACTGCAGAACCCAGCAGAGAAAGCTTTGTTCTCAGCCACATTTCCTTTGTAGAACTTTACGACTTGATGAGTTTATCTCCATTTAATACTTATTTGGCTTTTTCTAAAGTTTATTAATTCAAATATCTTTACCAATCCAGGTACATGGAGAAAATATTGAAATGTTCATAACTCCACTGCCAACCACTGCCATTGACAAAATGTAACTATTGAGTATCTTTTTTTTTTCAATGCTTTCCTTAACATTTTGGCTTCCATCAAAAATCTAAAAGATAAGCCAGTAATAAAGGTGTTCAATAATTCAATTTACATTTTTTCCTGCTAGAGAAAAATTTGAGTTTCAAAAGATTTTTCTCTTTGCTACTTTCAAACAAAAATGTTTTTCAGATATGTGATGGAAAAACTTTAATTCTTGGAAAACCCTGAGACAGTTTATCTGGGTTTTTCCCAGAAAAAATAGTGTAATTCCTTATTTTACAGGTCATTTATAATATATATTTTATAGGCCATAGCTCTCCAAGGGGTCTTGTCACTGTCCCACAGAGGTCTAGGTAGAAAGTGCCAAGATACAAACCCAGGTCCAATTTACTCCCAAGAGATTTGTTCTCCCACCACCTCTAGGTCACGTGTTAGGTGCATGTATCCACATTTCTCCTATGCAGCCGATGGGCAGTTTCTGAGAGGTGTTCCAGAAACAACGTCCTAGGCATTGAGACCTCGCCATCCATAGCTGTAGATTCACACTGTTCAGTTGTGCTGTTTAATTCCTTCTTCCTTTTGCACCCCAATGCCCGTCAGTCTTCGCCTCTGCATGTAGTATTTGCACTTCAGCACAGAGCCCGGCCTATGTCCAATGCTGACAGCTTTGATCATGGAATTTCAGTTATTTTAATAGTGGGAATGGAAAGTTGTTAACATTTGGTGGTGAGATCTGAAACTGATCTAAAGCCATGGCGTGGCTAAGAAATGTTCACCTAGTCTGCCTTCTTACAAAACTCTATGAGGTTATAGAAAATACCAATTTGGGCCCCTGTCACCCACACAGGAGACCAGAATGGAGTTCCTGGCTCCTGGTTCTGGCCTGGCCCAGCCCTGGCTCTTTTGGATATTTGAGAAGTGAACCAGCAGATGAAAAATAATCTCTCTCTCTCTCTCTCTCTCTCTCTCTCTCAATCTGCCTCTCCTTCTGTCACTCTGCCTTTCAAATAAATAAATAAAAATTAATCATTATTTTAAAAATCTAATTTATATACAAATACTTTTAAAATGTGTGAATAGCAGACCTAAAAATTTACTTTCATATTTTTTTCATTTAATAAAACTCATGGAATCAAAGTTTTATAAAATTCAGTCATGTGTCACATAATGACATTTCAGCCAATACTGTACTGCATAGACAATGGTGGTCTCATAAATCATAATGCCAGGTGACATCGTGGCCACCTTACTATAAGTCACTCCACTGTAAGTCATACACCCAGCAATGAAATCACATTTCTCAAAAAGTAGCTCATCAAGTGACCCATGACCACATATTTTTTTTCATAAGGCCTTAGCATCTTATTTTTTATGGCAATATGGCAATTTGCTAAGAATGGTTACAATTTTCCTTAGGTAACGTTAATCCCTTCCTATCACATGGCCAAACATCTTTGAAAATCCTCAGACTGTGTTTTTTAAAGACAATGAAAGCACTAGAAAATCTGAGTTGCTTTTACTCAGATGGACAAAGAGTCTGCAGAGTTTCTAACATACTCAATGTGGTTAAGTGACAATCCACGTGAAGACACTGAGGTTGTTAGGTAGGAAGTTGGAAATAAGCCCATGTGCATGGGAGGGGCCTAAGAAAAACACAGCATCAACAGAAACGCTGAAACTCACGTTGGAAGTAGCCCGATATTTTACACTACAAAGTCCTTCCCAGACCCCAATAATTTTGCAGGTGGTCCGGAGCCAAGCGGAGCTCCCCAGTGTGACAGTACTGAGTAGTGAAACCTTGGGAGGAATGTTACCTAATTCACACTCAGCAAACCCTTTGTGCTGGAGAAGGAGGAGGAGGGGAAGGAGATATGGCGGGAAGAACTGGACCCCTTTCCTTTTTAAGTCCTAGTCTCAATACAGGCTGGGCACTCAGCTCTCAGCTCTTCCCTGAGCCACCTACCTGGGTGTGTTCTCTCCATTAAACCATGGAATCTTGCTTTCCCAATGTGAATGACTGGCCACTCTCTCTCAGGTTCTGTCCCATCCATTCTGATGGATGCCCTTACCCCTTCACACCTTGCTATCTTGCTTATCATGCCTCTCTGTCTCATGTCTAATTTTTTTTTTCTTGCTAGAAGACAGGAACCTATTCACCCAACTCCACTAACAAGATAGTCAGTCTGATGTCACGGGTTGGATGCTGTGTCACAGTGCAAATGCTGAGGAGTAAACAAGGCGCCAGTCTTGCTGTTGGCAAGAGCGTGAGAACATGAGCAAAGCAGTTGGCGCCAGCCTAGATTGTTCCCCACGGCGCCTCACTGGTGCAGGTATCACTGTATGAGGAACAGAAATGCTCCCAGTGGAGATTTTCAGAGCCTCAGCTCCTAGCCTGCCTCGTGGAGATTAGTCAATAAAAACAATAGTTTGATAAGTTCCATGCACTGGGAGTCAAAAGGTTATGACCATCCCTCAGTGACTTCTATCTAGCCTCTCAGTAAACCAAATGGAAATCTGCTCTGGAAGTTGGAGTTTGCTCTCAGAGCTCAAGCAGACGTATGATATAGATGTTTAGAAACCGAGTTCAAAGAAGGAACAAGGGAAGATCAACAGGTTCAAATATTAAAGTAATTTGCTCTGGCAAATGTGAGTTTTTATAAAATTAAATATGCACACATGGTTCATTTCAGAACATCTTCTATGTCCTTGCTCTGAGTCAGACAGAGGAAAGAAGCATGAGAGGGTCAACCATTTTCCCTGAATCATTGTTCCAGCTTGCTTCCTTTGTATTTGCAAATTCTCAATTGTCAAGATAAAAATCAAGAACCTAGGGTAGGTATTTTGCACAGCAATTATGTCCCTTTTGGGATGCCCACTTCCCATACTGGAGTGGCTAGCATCAAGTTCTGGTTTTGTTCTCAGCTTTCTTGCTGCTGCACACCATGGGAAGAAGGAGATGGATCAAGTACTGCATCCTTGCTACCCACATGAAGATCTGGTGGAGTTCCTGGTGCCTGGCTTCAGCCTGGCTCAGCTCCAGCAGTCATGGGCATTTGGGGAGTGATCTAGCAGATGGAAGATACCTCTTTGTCTCTCTCTTTGTCTCTCTCTCTCTTTCTCTCTCTCTCTGACTCCCTTTCTTTCTCTTTCTCTTTCTGTTTTTGTTTGTCCTTCTGTGTTTCTATACCTTTCAAATATGTAAAATATCATAAACTTTTTAAAAAACAATTACCAATATATAAAGTAAAAGGGGAAAAAGTAAATCATTTGGAATCCACTTCCAAGAGTTTGTTAATCTAATATGTGAGTAGTTAGGCAAATATTCAAATGATTATATACACAAGTTTACAGATATAACTTTATTATTATTCTATATTTATTTATTTATTTTAAAAATTTATTTATTTATTTATTTATTTGAAAGGCAGAATTACAGAGAGGCAGAGACAGAGAGAGAGAAAGTCTTCCATCCACTGGTTCACTCCCCAAATGGCTGCATCAGCCGAAGCTGGGCTTCTTCTGGTCTCCTATGCAGGTGCAGGGGCCAAAAGACTTGGACCATCTTCTATTGCTTTCCAAGACCATAGCAGAGAGCTAGATCAGAAGGAGATCAGCTGGGATTCGAATTGTGCCCATAGGGAATGCCAGCACTGCAGGCAGAGACTACCCACAATGCCACAGTGCACCACATTATTCTATATTCATTATTCTGTAATTTTTTCATTCAAAAATATACCCTAGACATTATTCTATGACAAAAATAATTATTCATATGTCGATAGGATATAGACTCTTTGTATTTCACTCTATGTATATGCCATAATTCATCTCCCCAACCTTCTATTGAACTTTTAGATTATTTCCTGGGATTCACATTTATAAACATGCTACAGTTGCTCATGTTTCTATAGCTTCTGAATTTTATCACTAGAATAAATTCATAGAACAATGACCATTCAAAAATGCATAATTTTACTTTTGTATAAGATTACTTTTGTGTAAAAATTTGAAGTCATACTGAAATTTTTGAGTGTGACTATTTTCACACATACTGTCATACCTTTTGTATGCTTAGTTTAAAGCATTTGTCAATGTAAAGACAGAAAATATTAATTTTTGCTTATGTTCTACTTTGTAGTAGTAGTTAACACACTTTTCAATTTTTAATATTTTTGTTCCTTTCTGTATATTCTTTTTGATTTGTGTATTATGTCCAATTTGTATTACAGTGTCAATCTTCTTACTGATTTAAAATTATGAATATTAAAAATTTCTAAATAAATAATTAATAAGTTTATATATTGATTTTGTTAATGGAATTATTTAAATAAATGCCTTTTTAAATTTTATGTACTTACACCATCATTTATTCAGAGTTTCTACATTTTATGTTATGTTTAGGGAAGTAATACTCATTTCATGACCGTAAAAATATTCCCTTCTATATTCTTCCATTGTGTTTTTATGTTTCAATTTTTGCACGTAAATACTTAATATCTGTAAAAATTTGCTTTTGTGACTATGGTGAGAATGGATAGTAGACACACTCAGCAACTTTATAGTTTGTCTATTTCATAAGCACAAATTGTTTCATAGGGGCTGGTGTTGTGTACAAGCTGCCGCTTCGATGCCAGAGTCCTATATGAGCTCCAATTCCAGTCCAGCTCCGTACTAACACATATGGGAAGGTGGCAGAAGATTGCTCAAGTGCTTGGACCTCTGCCACCCAGCTAGCAGACCTGGTTGGAATTCCAGGATCCTGACTTCTCTCTCTCTCTCTGTCTTTCCTCCTCTCTCTCTGTAACTCAGCCTTTCAAATAAATAAATAAATCTTTTTAAAAAGTTTCACAATTCACTCTTGCCTAATTAAGTTTAAATACTAATCTTTTCATTTTCTAAGTTTTCATTTGTAGAAAGATTGACTGCAACACTACTTTTGTTTAATTTGTCTGTTCACTTACTTTCCATTATCATACTATTTTATTGGCTAGCTCTATGCATTATTTTTTAAGACATCTGGAAAGACAAACTTCCTCTCATTCACTTCTGATTTAATCATTTTAATAAACATTATTCCTTTGACATAATGGAAAGCATTGTGACCCAGCATAAAATAATAATTTGAATGTCTAATATAATTCTATCACAGTTTACAAACCATCACACACTAAGTACTTTTTAAACAATAAATGCCTCTATGGGGCCTGTGCTGTGGCACATCTAGTTAAAGCCACAGTCTGTAGGGCCAGCATCCCATATGGACACTGGTTTGAGTCTCAGCTGCTCAAGTTCTGATCCAATGAAACTCCCTGCTGATGTGTCTGGGAAAGCAGCAGAGGATGGCCCAAGTGCTTGGACCTCTGCACCCACGTGGGAGATCTGGAAGAAGCTTCTGGCTCCTGGCTTTGTTCTGGCCCAGCCCCAGTCATTGCTGTCATTTGGAGAGTGAACCAGTAGATGGAAGATCTCTATCTCTGTCTCCCCTTCTCTCTCTCTCTAACTCTGCCTTTTAAATAAATAAATAAATCTTTAAAAGTAAATAAATGACTCTTTGAAGAGGAGGCTGATTAAAATGATGTAATTCAAAAATGTTTTGTAACTATATTTTGTAAGCCATTGATTAGCACTACTCTGAGATATGAACAAAGATATTTTTGCTAAAATTATGGACAATGATATAGTTTTATAGTATATATGCATATTTTGGAATGCTTTCTCCACTTTTTTCCTCTAAAAATGGTGGCACACTGGAAACAGATCAGTTGTACAAATCTATATCCATTCAAACCGCATTTGAGTGTGGAACTGGAGGAAGCTGTTTCAGGAAGGGATGTGGAGCTCTGAACAGCTCACCCAGTGGGGTGTGGTGAAGAGAAGTTTGTCCAAGAACATCCTGTGTGAACCAAAACTTTGCCAACCTCTTGAGACAACTTTGAGGCAGAAATCGCAAAATAAATACTAATGATATGTTCAAGAAAAGAGTGATGCAAATCTACCTTCCAAGGAAGAATCAACCCTAGGGTGGTGACCACCCTTGCCCCACCCTGGGGATAAGCACAGATCCTGTGAGTCAAATGCACAAGCAGGCAAAACAGCAACATTCATACCAAAATCAGGCCAGAAAGGCAATAAATTGCTTTTCACTATGAGGCAATTTTTTTAAAAGGCAATCCATAAATGTTTTGAGCAATTGCTACACCATCAGAATAAATGTGTCGCCACCTAGGGTCACTTCCTACACTGAGCCTATCCATTCTAATAAGTAATTCATAGATCTTTTTGTATGAAAAAGCAGTCTGTTTTCTTACATGCATACCCGATAAATCTCTCAATGTGTTCTAGTCTATCACAGGTTTTGAAACATGGCTGTATTTTGGTCAAATAGTCATGAACATCTTTGCACACATCCCAAGTGAAAGCAGAAAAATGGTCAATCATAGACATTTACAGAGTGCTACAAGGCAAGAATCATTCTGGCAACAGCAAATTTCCGGTCTATTGAAACTCCAGGCAGGGGCGCAGCTTGTCCTCAAGATGACTTGGGAACCAGAAACTCAGCTGTGGTCAAGATTCTCTGTTTCCCAGCCTGCTCCTCTCCGCTTGTGTGCTTCACTCTGACTCTGCAGCAGACAGATTTCCTCTGCTATCTGACCCATGGGGTGAGAAGATATGGCTGCCTTATGTGCCTGACCTCACTGGGTTCCCTTTCTGCTCTCTGGAGTCAACCTGATCTCTTGCACATCCCAGCAAGGTCCCAGAAATGAATGCTACATAGTCCAGTTCGCATTATGTGTCCACTCCCTACACTGATCCATTCATTTGTAGCCAGGGGAAAGAACAACATTCATTTAAATTGACCAGAATTCACACCTAAATAGTTAGACTTTTATAAAGGGTTCTAAAAAGAATCTGCTATGCAAGAATTACCTGGTGTGTTGTCATATGTAACAAACTCATTAGAATATTGAAATAAAACATTTCCCTTATCAATAGTATTCAGAGAAATATGTGTGAGTTTTTTTGAGTGTAACTAACTAATCTTAATGACAGCTAAAATGTCTATCCTGAAGCTAGGCCATCATCTTACAGGATGTACTTGTCTGAAACTCTTTGGAGTAAACTGAAACAAATTCTCTATGTATAGAACTAATTTTCTCTTACTCCAGTGAATTATACATAAGTGTCAATACACAAACAAAGAGACTGGGAATATCTCGATGGTTACATCTCTTTCTTCTGTTAATCCCAGTGTCTGACACAAGAGCTATTTACTGTGTGTTCAATAAATGCTGGCTAAATTTTTCTAATAAAGTGGCGAGCATACACTCAATGAACATCATAAGGTTTGCTGGTGATTTGTGAAATATCACCTTTTGTTATCCACTGTTTCAAATTTGCTTTTCTTCATTTTAGTATAAAAACATCAAGAAAATGTGATAATAGGCTAGACAAAAAGATAAGCATTTACTCATTGCTTTTCTTTAGTAAAAGTAGAGCTCTGTAGATCACAAATTAGTGCTAAGGAAATGAAAAAATATAAACAATTTTTAAAAAGCATTGATTAGGATTGGTCAAAGATTTTTAGATGCATGGAGATGCTGGTAGATATCTATTACTGTGAATTGGATTATAAAGTAATACTCAAAATAGGATGCCTATTTTATTTTATAAATATCTCCAAAAAATTTTAATTCACTTACCTACTAAGTAAATGACACCAGATCAAATTTTGTTAAAGCATTCAAGTTTTTTGAGATTTTTTAAAATGAAGAAATTGCTTTCCTTGGTCACCTATGTTGCCATATTACTTTGTATTTTCAAGATTTTTCTCCCACAAAGTAGAAACGCTCTTTTTAGAAGTCAAAATTTTCCAGGCAATAAGCGGAATTCATGAACTATCTGCAGTTTGCTAACACTGAATTGTTCATTTTCAGTTGGATTTACTTTCAGTTTAGATACAGCTTTTTTCCCCCTAATCAGTGGGCTAGTATTGGCACAACTGATAGATTACTTGTGGCAATTAAGTATGTTAGTTTTGCTATAACCGTAATTGCTGTAAGCCAATGTTTTGTGAGCCATAATAGAGTTCATAATCTAACCCATGGAAAGGACACTATGTTGTCAAGAAATTAACTGTTAGGTAGGAAGTTAGAAATTAGCCTATGTGTGTGTGAGAGGCACCTGAGGAAACCGGACTCTACAGAAGCCCACTTTGGAAGCAGCCCAGTATCTACAACTCAAAGTCCTGCCCAGACCCTGATGAACTTCCCAGTAGTCCCAGCCCTTCCCCCTGGGAAAGCTTAGCGCCAGGCCTCCCAGAGCTGGTGAAAAAATTTCCTAATTAACACTCAGCAAATCCTTTGTCCTAGAGAAGAGGCAGGGGGTAAAGAGAAACTCCCTTAAAAAGCAGGAGCCTAAAAAAAAGACTGTACACTCAGCGCTCTGCTCTCTGTTGAGCCTTGCGCCTGGCCTGCCAGGTGTATTCTCTGCATTTAACCATGTAACCTCGCTTTCCCCCAGTCTGAGTGACTGGGCACTCTCTCTATCCCTTCTGTTCTGATGGATGCCCTGTGCCCAATGAAACCTTGCTACTTTGCTCTCTGTTTCAAGCCTGAATTATTCCTCTTGCAAAGACAAGAACCCCAAGACTTCTCTCTAGTGACATTAACCACTTTATTGAATCACACAAACCTTTCTGTTTTCCAAGGAGGTAGCAGTAATTTAACATAAGTAGAGTTTAGATAGGAACCAGAATCATTTCTAAGGACTGAGATTCTAGCAATGACTCTAATTAGATTCCAGTGGTGGAAGGTGTTGATAACATAATCTTTTGTTCATATTCTAATCCAAGCCATGATCATCTTTTTTAGTTTAAATATTTAAGCAGGTTACCAGCAAAGTGAACCTGCGCTGTCAACCTATCAAAGCAATTTTCAATGTCATTGTGGAGAACTTCAAACAATGTGCCAGAGTGCATGTCACATTGAGTACTTTCCTTTCAGAGTTCAGAATCACAATAACTTATGAGAGGGGTGATGCCAACTGACCTCATTTTTGCCCTGAGCATTTACTGCCCCTGGTAATACTAATGATAAAATCCAAGGCCATTAGCAGAGCCAGGAATTAGGCTTCCTGTGTTCCAAGCACAGCTCCTTCACTTAATAGTTGGAAAATGTAGGCACATCAGACAGCCTCTTACCTACTCAGTTTCTTTCCAGGGATTATATCACACACTTGATAGTGTTTTATTAGACTTAATAAATTAACCCACAGGGAGCACCTAGAACAGTGCCAGTCATATAGCAAATGCATCACAAATAAAGGCTTAATAAAATAACTAATGCTGGGATTACTTTAAATTGTTACTATTTTTTCTTTCTTTAATTCTATAAAATAGTGGTAGAATTCATTCATTCTATCTTCCTTTCTCCCTCTCTCTTTCTCTCTCTCTCTTTCGCTAAAATTCCAACTTTCAAACAAATATTTTAACAAATATTTTCTTTGTGGGAAAAAAGGAAAGAAATAAATGGCTCATAGTAACTACAGAAATAGCAATTAAAAAAATACATGTATTTGAAATCAGAAAAAGACAGAGAGAGAGAGAGAGAGAGAGAGAGAGAGATCTCCCAGTGGCTGCAACAGCCAGAACTGGGTATGCCTGAGTCCAGGAGTCAGGAACACAATCAAAGCCTCCCACAATGGATAGCAGGGGCCCAATCATTCAGGCCACCTTCCTCTTCCTTTCCAGGCACCTTAGCAGGGCAGTGGAGTCTCAAACCAGAGCTCCAATACGGAGTGGGCGTGTCCAGAGCAGCAACCGAACCCACTGCAACATAACATCCTCCCTGTCATAGCAATTCTAACATGCAGATAAGTCTGAGTCTCTACTCCAGAGGCTACATTTCCTTCCCTCCAACCAGGAAGCCTGTTCTTACCCCGCTGCCCTCCCTTGCAGCTCCCTGTGCCTGGGGAACTCCTTCCCATAATCTTCCAATGATCTTCCTATCTGTTGTTCTAGTATTAAGTCAGGCATTACCCTTCCCCGAAGGTGGATAGCGACAACGCTTCCTAGAGTTGATCTCTTCTCATCTTTTCTTGATGGGAGTATTACATTCTAGGATCATCTTCTAAGCTGATGTAATTACTCAAGTGCTGTTTGTTTCTAACCACTATCAGAAAACCTCAAGGGCACAGCTTTTGGTTCTTTGTTTTATTCTCTCAATTATTCCCCACGTTTAACTCAGAGCCTGATACTTGACAGGTTACCGCAACAGTTCCATTGGATGCATTGGTGAATGAGTTCTTACAACCACCTTATTGGGTAGTTGCTTCCCTGTTAAAGTGTAAAGAAACTGACTGATGCCTAAATAGGTAAGTATTTGCCAAAGGTCACAGATATTGAGTCAACAGCAGGACGCAGTTTCATCCCGGCAAGCACGCTGTCCCCACCATTTCCGTGAACCAGCCCGTGTCCTTCAGAAGTTGACATTGTTTTAGAATCTTGCCCTCTTGCATCACTTCACCATTTCACGTCACTTCAGGTCCTATTATATCAGACAATCCAAGAGCAACGCCCGTGACTTTCACCTTGAGTTCTTTCTGTTTATAACTTTTGCCGACTCTGTGTTATTTAATAAGTGAGCAAATGGGATCTGGCAGATGAGGAGAGAGCACGTGTCCTCGGCCTTGCTTCCCGTGGGCCGCAGTCAGTCCATGCTCCCCTCTGGAAAGAGCATCTTGTTTTTTCTGATTGCATTCAAAGTTCCTGTCACCAATGCCATTGGTGAGTCTGTTTAGACTGTCAAGCACACGCTACCACAGGATGGAAAGAAGGGCAAACACAATTTCAAATATGGAAATAGAGCTTTACATTAGGATTTCCTCAGAGGCACATGACTGTTTAAAAAAAATACTGAAACACAATTAATTAACACAATTCCCAAAAGATTTTAAAATCCAATTTTACCAGGATTATCTGAAATTCAAAGGAAAATAACTTCATATATGCACACACACAGAATTTTGTGGATGCAAAACCTGCAGTGCAGATCTGTTCAATAGGGCCAGCATTTGGCATAGGGGGTTAAGCTGCCACCTGCAATGCCAACATCCTGTACAGGCTCTGGTTCAAGCCCCAGCTGCTCCACTTCCAATCCACCTCCCTGTAAATGCATTTGGAATGCAGCCCAAGTGCCTGGACCCCTGCACCCATATGAGAGACCTGGAAGAAATTCCTAACCCCTGGCTTCAGTCTGGCCAACCCTGGCAGTTGAACGAATTTGGGGAGTGAACCAGCAGATGGGAGATTCTCTCTCTCTCTCTCTCTCTCTCTCTCTCTCTCTCTCTCTCTCCCCTCTCTCCCCCCTCCTCTTCTGCCTCGTCTGTCTCTCTGTAACTCTGTTTTTCAAATAAAGTATTTTTTTAATCTATTCAGTCTATTTTCAGCTTCAGCATGAGTAAGTAGCCTACTAGGGTGCTAGAACCATTCTGGAGGACTGTTATTTTTGCTCAACCTTATAAGGAATCTTCCAGAGACGCATTTGCAGTTCTGTTTTACAGATCAGGACCTGAGTCTCAAAGGCTAATGAACGTTACCAATTCCAACCCGATTCTATCTTTTTCTAACACAACATATACCAGCTCTATTAGAGGAGACCCAACCCTTGCTCCTTGCAGTGTGTTTAGATTTTCCTCACACTCCCTCCCCATCTTCTCTTTCTTTTTTCCCCTTTGGTGCTCTTCTTTCTGAAGAAGATAATGATAAAGTGCACTCTCCATAAAGCATCTTTAGGGCGATTACCCACTAGATAATGAAATCATTTCATTACAGCGTGCTACAGAAGTCAATGGCAAATTTTATTTTAAGCTCATTTAAAAACTAAACCTATAGGTTAACAGAAGAGACAGAATCTTTTCTTTTTGACAATCCAAACACTGGGAGCACTCCCACTACTAATAAACCTGTGCAATAACAAGTAGGATGTTTTTAGCCAGAATTCAAAGAGCCATCATCTCAAATCGTATTTTTGTTTTGTTTGTTTTCACTTCAAATGTCATTGATACATATTTGCACAGATTTATGGTGTACAGTATGGAAATTCTATATATAGGCATATAATATGTAATGATAAAATCAGGATAATTTATATCTTCATCTGTTCAACATTTAGGATGTCTGGGTTGGGGACCCTTGGGCTCTTCTAGTTATTTTGAAACATATTTAAATCATTGCAGACTGTCCTACTATGCTCCCGACCACTAGACCTGAACTAAATCCTCCCATCTAACTGTATGGAGCATTCATTATCTAATCTCTCTCTATCCTCCCTCCCCTCTATCCTTTCTGGCCTCAAGTGATCACTTTTCTGCACTCCTCTTCTGTCAGATCAGCTTTCATGGTAGAAAGGGAACATTGCATCCCACACCAGCATATCCAGGTGGCTCGTGATAAAGCTACAGGCGTTGTACAATCAGCTACTCCAAAGTGTTCCCCAGAACAACTGGTAGATTATTTTACCTTGATCTGACTTGAAATATTGTAATGTAGCTTGAATAATTTCTGTGCACTCTAAGTGATCATACACTTAGGAAGGATGTCTTTGAGCCATATCACTGAATATTTTGTGAGATGAAGCAATTTGCATAAGCTTTCTGCATGTTACTTTTCTTATCTGTAATACTAATAGTACTCATCATATGGATTATTGTGAGCACTTAAGAAGGTAATCTGTGGACAATTTTTATCACTAGCAAATGGTGAACAGGACAAAAATGTGAAATATTACTATAATTGTCAACCATTTAGGTTTTTAAAAACCATTTCAGTTATTAAGAACTTTATTGAGAGTAATTTATACACATAAAATTCACTCATTTCAATTGATTCAATACTTTTAACAACTAATGAGTGAGTGCAACAATCACACATTTTTCTGAAAGTTTTCAATTCCCATTACAAATCTGTAAAATGTCATGTGTGTGTTGGGGCGCAGTAGGTTAAGCTGTCACTTGCCTATATTGGAACATAAGTTTGAGCCCTGGCTACTCATCTTCCAATCCATCTCCCTGCTAATGTACCTAGGAAAGCAGTAGAAAATGACCCACATATTTCAGTGACTGCCATCCATATGGGAGCCTTGAACGGAGTTCCAGGTTCCTGGCTTTGGTCTGTACCTATCCCAGGCGTTGAAGCCATTTGCAGAGTGAACCAGCTGATGAAAGAGCTCTTTCTCTATCTCTCTTCTCTGTATGTCTACTTTTCAAATAAAGAAAGAAATATTTTTTTAAAAATCAATAAAATGGAAAAATAGGATTTTCATCAATATTGAATGAATTTACTGTATACACATATGTGTACATATAGTTAAAGCAATAGATAGGCAATATATACACATGTAAATAATACCTAGGACACAGAGAGAATTAATTAAAATGAAGTCTTCCTCTGCCATATCTGAATTGAACTTATGAAACAATTAGTGGGTTTCTTAATAATGTAGGAATAAATCTTCCTATATTCTACAAAATTATAAATACAGTTTTCACTATGTTATATTCAACATCGTGTGTTTGTGACAACAGCAACCAAAGTGGACAGGTAAATTTTACACAGGAGGTGCTGAGCTTTGCACTGTTTTCATTGCAAAAGAGACTCAAAGAGTCCATTGCTTCCCCTCTCCCTTCGGTGCACTCATCAATGATACTCGAAAACATAAATAGTTCTGAGAGGTGCCCACAGAAACAATGGGGGGAATTCACAGGTTAATGTTGGTGTGCATATAGTAACGATTTATTACAATGTGCATAGTAATATACTTTTTTATTATGCTAGTGTATACACTTTAGGATCAATATTTGAAAATTAAGTAAGCCAAATATACAAAAATCTCTTTAAAGTATACTTGCTTACTGCAAGGTTCATAATTCTTCCTATTTTGCAAGACATGATTGAACTTTTATATTACTTTATTGTTTTATTGAAAAAGAACAAAGAAGGGGACTGGCATTGTGACACAGTGGGTTAAGCCTCCACCTGCTATGCTGACGACCCATATATGCACCAGTTCAAGTCCTGAATTCTTCAATTTCTATCCAGTTCCCTGCTAATGCACCTAGGAAAACAGCAGAAGATGGCCCAAGTGCTTGGGCCATCAACCCCCAACATGGGCAACCCAGGTGGAGTTCCTGGCTCCTGGCTTTGGCCTGCCCAATCCTAGTTGATGTGGCCATTTGAGGAGTGAACCAGCAGACAAAGGATTTCTCTCTCTTTCTCTCTCCCTCTCTCTCTCCTTCTCTTTGTAACTCTGCCTTTTTTTCAAACAAAATAAAATTTCTAAAAATGGACGTTGAAAAAAGAATAAATTCCATAAGGAAAAAATGCATAATACAAGATAGAAACCCTGAAAAATACAAAGTATAACAGTTAAACAAGTGGAATTTCTACAGATACCACCCATCATCAGACCTCATTACACTATAATTTTACCATCTGTCTAAAGTTTTCTTTAAATTTTTTTTTTGTTATAGATTTCTTTGCTGCTATGGTCAGACTCACTAGTCATATCTCGGGTTATTTTACTCCAGCAAGGATTCTAATTATAACTTCTAATATGTTAAGTAAATACTAATTACACAATGAGAGCTAAATTCTGTCCTTGAATTTAAACAAAGAATTTACAATGACTTCAATTAAATCTGAACATGTATCAGATTTATTACCCCCAAAAACTTAAAGTTGAGAATCACATTCATGTAAAAAATGATCTAACTCTACATGGAAAGAAACCATTTAGATAAATATGATTAGACTTGGGCATTAGGAGTCACACACACACACACACACACACACACAAAATTCCAAGGGTGCCTTTATATTTTACATTGAGCCGCTGAAGACAATTCAAGGGCAAATAGGATTTACTGATAGAAACTAAAATACCTAACTGTCAGGATTGTTGTATTTGTTGCCTTTATCTTTATGCCTTGAGATTTCTTTATCTTCTTACAGGGTAGGAGACGAGTCCAGTGGACTGGAAGATTAGCAAGACCACACTCAGTAAAGCTGACTCTTTGTAAGGAATCATGGTAAAGCCAACTCATGTTTGAGATCAAGGGTAGCTGCAAATGTCTGGCAACCCCCAGCAAACTTATTGATTTTCCTAAAAGGAAATTGATATCGAAAAGCACTTGATTTTGGTTTTCATACAAAAAAGTTTCACATACAATGAGACATTGTCTTATTTTTACTCTTTTTTACATTTATGTCAGAATGGTTTTTGCAAAACAAAGAATTGTGAGGAAATAATAGGAAGCTTTCCTATATACCTTCCATATAGCCCATAAAATATGAATTTAAAGGAAGAATGAGATCCAAGAGAAATGAAAACACATATTCAGCCAAAACTCGTTGACTGGAGCTTCTAGCAGCATTGTTTATAATAGACAAAGGTGGAAACAAGCCAAATACCCATCATCTGTTGGACAGGGAAGCAAAGTATGGTGTATCTATACAATTGCATATGTTCAACCACAAAGATGAATGAAGTACCACTATGTGTCACCTTGAAAACCTTAAGTGACAAAAGCCAATCACAAAAGGTTACAGTATCATTCCATTAATATGAAAATTCAGAACAGGCAAACGCATGGAAACAGAAAGTGAATTAGTGGTTGCTAAGGTCTCATAAGTGGGGATGCACAACAGAGAATGAAAAATAAAGAAGCCTTAGTCCCTTTCTCAAGAAATGAAAATAAAATAGTGGTGCTGATTGCACATATATGTGGAAATATTAAAACCATGAAATTATATACTTTCAATAGATTAAGTCCATGTTAAATGAATTGTTTCTCAATAAACCTTTACAAAATAAAAAGAATAAGGGAAAGCCACTCTAATCTAAAGCTAGTTTATAGAAATGTCCCAGGAGACTGAGTACAGTACAAGAGATTATGTATGTATTTGGTGTATGGGTAGGCATGTGTTTAATTTAGTAGTTGTTGCTGCCGCTATTGCTCAAAAACCTTATACTTTGAATTATTATTTTAAATACACAGTTTCCACTTTCTAGTCCTCTATTTTTAAACTAGAATACATTGAAAAATCACTTTAGAGGTTGAAGTACATAAAAATGGCCCAAAATGCTTTTCCTACATAAATATTATTTGTCATCATGTTCTCTATCCCATATAATAAAATATCAGAATCTGATGCTCTGATCAGTTACGCCACACCATGCTATTTAAAGCTTGAAGCCTGGCAGGAATTTTTTTTTAATTTAGTATAATTTTAAACATTACAAAAATAGCTCTCCTGCAGCTCCCCTGCTGTGTCTTAGATTGTCGCCAAGGCTTTTTGTAATATGTTATCACTAGAGTAACATCCTTCTATAAATATTTCATCCTTGATTCTAATGTCACCCAAGATAGCAATGTGGTATAAAGGATACAGAGAGAAGAAAGGTACCAGGATTTAATTTTATTTTTCTTTATTTTACACTCATCACAACTTCATATCATCAAGCCTTCTCTCTCACCTGTATCCATGGCAAACAGAGATGTCTCAATGGGGCCTCGGGATATTGTTTTTGCCAGGCCAGAAATCCCCCCCCTTATAATATTTAATTGAGTTAAATAATTGATGTGTCATTTAGGGGAAAAATTTGCTGAGTACTTTGTCAAACCCTACTTACCAAGTATCAACTGATCTTGATACAAATTCTAAAGAAAATGGAGTTGACACAGTTTGCTTAGGATTTTTTTACTCTAAAATGTTAATTTTGTATGTATTATGAGGAAAATTTAGTCCATATGTGACTAATTGTCAATTTTATTTTATTCATCAAACTGTATTTTAAAAGAGCTACTTGAGGTTCTAACTCAAATAACTTTTGAAATAGTCTTTGGAATTTTTTAATAAGCTATTAAAATATTGTTGCTGAAAAAGAGGAATTCATTATTTTGAGCCCAAAATAACAAAAGACCGGAAAGAGTGAACTTCAACTGGAAATAATAAGCTACAAATGCTCAATAATTGCTACACCTAATAGAAGCAAGTTGAGTATTCCATTATGACAGTCCAACTCTTTTAAATAGCCCCATATGCATGTGGCTATGCTAGCTGCTAAGTGTCACATGATAAGAAAGAATGTGTGTTATGGTGACTTCAAACTGATTTTTAATCCCTGGATAATAGCTTACCATGTGTTTCAGCTTGATTGTGGCAGATGCATGTGCCAAAACGATTTTGTTCAATATCCCATGGAGCCTTTCTATAGCCTCCAACAACTCTTCAGCAAAGTTAGTCCCAAAAATCGTAGCCAGAAAATTAATTCTTAGATGCCATCACCATTCATTCATAACATTAGACTGAACCCCAAGAGCAGCCATATACTTGTTTGAAATCCAATCACCATCATTCTTCTACAACTTATAAGGTAAAAACTACATAAAAATAGCAATAATTAAGGGGAAATGATGGTGGGGGTGTGGGGATGCTGGGGCCCAGTGGGTTAAACTGATGTATTCGCATATTTGAGTGCCTGGTTCAAGTCTCAGCTGCCTGGCACTTCTGATCCAGATTCCTGCTGATGCACCTAAGGGCAGTGGATGATGGCCCAAGTGCCTAGGATCCTGCCACTCACATGGGAGACCAGGTGGACCACCTAGCTCCTGCCATCGGCATTTGGGGTGAGGGCCAGCAGATGGAAGATAAGATTGAGGCTCAGGGCAAGGCACTACGTGACTTGAGAGACCTGAAGCAGTAGACAGAGATATCAAGACATGGTCTCCTTGCAGACAGGGGTGCTCCTCAGTGAGCTTCCCTAGCAGTAATCGGCAAATACTAGCACTGTTTCTCTATGGACTACCAAAGGTAGCTTACCCCAGGTGACCTTGTAGGTGACTACAAGTTGGATCAAGCAGAAAAACATGCTCGTTTCCCCCTTCTCCCACCAAACCTGATGAGATTTACGGAAGATGTTTGGGAAAGACTCTAGGAACAAACTACAAGAAACAAAAATACTCCTAGAAAATTTTTTTAGCTCGCTCACTGGTGCTCTCTCTCTCTCTCTCTCTCCTTCTCCCTCTCCCTCTCTCCCTCTCTCCCTCTCTCCCTCTCTCCCTCTCTCCCTCTCTCCCTCTCTCCCTCTTTTCCCTCCCTCCCTCTTTCTCCTCCTCCTCTGTCCCCATGTGGGGATACACCTATAAGGCAGCCATGTAAAGGCCAAGAAGAGAGCCCCTACCAAGAACCAAATTGAGTCTTGATCTTGGACTTGAACAGCCGCAGCTTTCCCCTACCCGCAGCTCCCAGCTCGGCTGGACGCGCGCCCCCTGCCGGCGTGAGCTTCCGCCGACGTGTCAGCGCTGGTACGCAGGGCCGGAGCCACCTTGCCCCTGAGTCCCAAGGAGGCCCATTGCGCTTCAGATTCTGCTGACGTGTGTTCTCCAATATGAAGTAATGCAATAACTAGTGCTGAAACAGTATTTTTACACCTTGTGTCTCTGTGCGGGTGCAAACTGACAAAATCTTTACTTCGTATATACTGAATCGATCTTCTGTATATAAAGATAATTGAAAATTATTTAAAAAATGGAAGTTGCATAAAAAAATCACTTTTTAAAAAAAATCATGTAGGATCTCTGTCCTTAATGTGCTGTACAATGTGATTTAATGCTATAACTAGTACTCAAAGAGTATATTTCACTCTGTGATGCTATGTGAGGGTAAATGGTTTAAAATCTTTTCTTAACACATACTAAACTGAGCTCCTGTAAACAAAGAGAATTGAAAATGAATCTGGATGTGAATGAAAGGGGAGAGGGAGTGGATAAGGGGGGAGGGTAGCGGGGGGGGGGGAGGGAAGGTATGGGTGGGGAAGCCATTGTAATCCACAAGTTGTACCTTGGAAATTTATATTCTAAATAAAAGTTTTAAAAAAATTCATATATGCAAAAAAAAAAAAAAAAGAAGAAGTCACAGACAATCGTCTGCCTCCTGTCACTAACGCAGAACACCGGCCTCAGCGTCGATCAGAGACTCTCGCCATGGGGTCCCAGCGCCAGGACAGCTCGCTCAGGAGGTGGCAGCTGGAAGGCGGAGGCACTGAGCCTGCAGCAGAGGGCTCGGTGCTCAGCTTGGTGGTGCCCAGTCTGGATCTGGCGTGTGCCCCGACAGCCGGGTACTAGAGAGCTTCCTCTGGATATCTGGTCCCCTCCCACGCTACAGTCCACCGTCCCGCACTCCCCTTGTGGCGCCAGTGGTACGGCCCTCCCCAGCCCCGCGCTTCTGGTTCCAGGCAGGGGAGCTAATAAAATGCTTAAATCTAAAAAAAAAAAAAATTTAAAAGAAAGATCTCAAATCAATATCTTATCTTAATGGCAACTCCTTAAAAAAACACAAAAAGAAGAAACTAAATACAAAAGCTAGATGAAGGAAAGAAATAACCACAAGCAGAGCATAGATAAGCAAAGTAGAGAGTAGAAAAACAATAGAGAAAATGAATGAAACCAAATTTGGTTCTTTAAAAACATCAACAAAACTGGCACACCTTTGGCTAGGTTGATAAGACAGAGATAGAAAGACGAAGATATCAAGTCCTAAAAGAAGAAATGAAGTCGATGGTATTAAATAGCAACTCTACAGAAATAGTGTGATAATGAACAGGGTTCAGCAGTTTAATGCCTGGCCTGAAGCGCCAGCACCCCATGTAGGTGCCATTTCTAGTCCAGGATGCTCCTCTTCTGGGTCGGCTCTCTGCTGTGGCCTGCGATAGCAGTGGAGGATGGCCCAAGTCCTTGGGCCCCTACGCCCACGTTGGGGACCTGGAGAGAGCTCCTGGTGCCTGGCTTTGGATCGGCGCAGCTCCGGCCGTTGCGGCCATTTGGTGAGTGAACCAGCGATGGAAGACCTCTCTCTGTCTTTACCTCTCTCTGTAACTCTTTCAAATAAATTTAACAAAAAAGACATTAAGAAAAATACTATGTGACAAC
Organism: Sylvilagus floridanus; assembly: GCA_949820135.1. Taxonomy (NCBI): domain Eukaryota; kingdom Metazoa; phylum Chordata; class Mammalia; order Lagomorpha; family Leporidae; genus Sylvilagus; species Sylvilagus floridanus. The sequence continues at coordinate 22,412,308 of OX463229.1, forward strand.
AAATAGATGAAATGGACAAATTCACAAAATTTGAATAATGAATAAACTAATTAATATGGACAAGAAAAAACACTTTGTTAAATTAGACTTATGTTCAACTAAAAGTATAAGAATGTCCTACCCAGAATGATTGACATAAATGAAGATGTATTTGTTACTGCAGCTGAACATTCATACAAAGTTTAAGGAATATTTTAAGAGCTGTTATAAGACTCTGTTTCCATGAGGTTCTTGGACCCCTTACCTCCATTTTGCCTTACATTGGCTTTAGTAGCACCTTGCTAATTCCCAGATACAATTCTGTTGCAAAAGAGAAACTGTTCCTTCCTAAGTGATGAAAAGCCCCAGGATGAGCTGTTGCCTGGCCTTAACCCAGTCCTTTGGGGCCTGGAGAGTGGAATGCATGAAAGAGCACAGGCTGGGCCACATGTCCTATGTGCAAACAAGAAGGCAGCATCACACAAAATGCATGGCTTATCTCAAATGCTAAATAAGGTCTTGATGGAGAATACAGCAGTTGAGGAATTGTTTCCCAAAGTAAACAATACACAGAATTATGTCAGACCCTGGGCAGAAGAAACCCTGAGGAAGGGAGTGCCTCTACTAACCCCAACCCACCCAACTTGAGGTCTCACATGCGATCCATTTCACCCTCCCCTAGACATGGCTGTGAAACCAGCGTACAGGTCTTATAAATGCAAAGGAAGTTGTTGAATGAAGTAAGAGTCACAATGATGAAGCAAAAACAATAAACTTCTATCCAGCCCAGGATCCTGCCTTGGTATAAAAATCAGAATAATTATACTAGAATATGGATTGCCTTCCAAAGTAAATATAAAATAGTATATGGCTTGCCTTCCAAACTCCCAAATATGCTGGTTAATGTGTATGTCATCAGGCTATAAGACCTGATAATTTGTCAAGAAAAAGGAACTCCTAATTAGACTTTTTTCATGTACGTAAAATGCTTAGTAAAAAGAAAGAGAAAAATTAAACATGAGTTAAATTCTTCAGAATTCACGTGTAGTCTAAAATATTCATCTTTCCTAATAAAGAACATAAACCATTCTAGGAACAAAGTAAGATTAAACAAACAAATGGCAAGGACGGTACTTCCCTTATATCATTCCCACTTCTTGCTAAGGTTTTGCTCCTTCTGAGTGCTTATAAATAGATGTGCATGGCACAGTTAGAAACTTACTTTATGGTACTCTGTTTAAGAGTATAGCACCGGAAACAGATTGAGTCTAAAATTAGAGAACAGTTTTATTATATTATCTTTAACTTTAAATCTATCAATCAAATTTGCCTTATAAAATGATTTATTTCTCTTAAAATAATATCAAGTGTTAGGTAGAAGATTTTTCTACATAATTATCACATTACAATCAGCTAAATGAGTAATAATTATTTTGACATTATGTCCTGGAGAGTGAACATTTACATAAAAGACCGATGCACCACCTCACCCTGTTAAAGAGTGGCCTTTGAAAGGGATCCATAGATCATCAAATCAGAAATTTGACAGATTGGTAAGCTGAACTAACCTCTAACAGAGCTGACACCAGAAGCCAATGCTCCGAATCCAATGCCACACTCCAGTTAACCACACTTCCTTCTGCTCTTACACTGCAGCATCTTTTAAATAATTATAAAATTTTAGAGTATCCTCAAGTCTCTTTAGTCCCTTCAAATTTGGTTAGTAATTTAAAAATATATCTGAGATGAAATGCTAATTACCCCAATTTGATCATTACATATTTTATACATGTATTAAATAATACTTTGCTCCAAATGTAAGTTCTAATGCTATATATGCCAATTAAAAATAAAAACATAAAAAAAGATTTTCCTTGATTGGTATATTATATCACATAACTCAAGATTTTCCTAGGCCTTTCTTTTTAGTCAATGTATTTTAGTGAGTCATGCTTCCAAGTGCGTAACACTAGACTTGCACCTACCCTAAAATCTCACCCAATAGGTCACGTACAGGTTGTGGGACATTTGTACCTTCACACTGTGTGAACATTTCAGGGTGAAAACTACTGTGCTACATCACCCTCCCCCCAACGCAAACACATAAACATGCACTGCATGCTTCCAGACCCTGTCATACTCTCAGTGGATCTCAAGGCTTTGACTGAGTAAATGTTCAAGGTTCCTTACATTATGCCTGGGTAAACATTGCACACCTGAGGCGTGTAGAGATTGGTGACAAATCACATCAAGTCTTCTTTGTGTGAATTTCCAACTCTACTTTTTTTGAATAAAATTAGCATTTTTTGTTTCAGCAGATTTTTGCCTTTTTACTTAGTTTAGTTAAAGTTAAGACTAATTCCTCACTTTGAGAGAAAAATTAACTATTAGGAGAAAAACAATGAAATATACTTTGCACATGCTTTCAAAGACCTTATTTTTCTCATAAAGTGTGTGGGGCGGGGCTGGTGTTGTGGTGCAGAGATGTTGGCATCCCACACGAACACTGGTTCGAGTCCTGGCTGCTCAGTTTCCAATGCAGCTCCTTGCAAATGCAACTGGGAAAGCAGCAGCAGATGGCCCCCAGGGCTTGGGTCCCTGTAACACATGTGGGAGACCCGGATAGAGTTCCAGGCTTCTGGCTTCAGCCGGACCAGCCATGGTCATTGCAGCCATTTGTGGAAATGCGGATGGGAGATTCTCTTTCTCCCTTCCCTTTACCCACTACACCACAGCACCAGCCCTATAACTTTAAGCTTTATTTTATTTTAAACTTTTATTTAATAAATATAAGTTTCCAAAGTACAACTTTTGGATTATAGTGGCTCTTCCCCTCATAACCTCCCTCCTGCCACAACCATTTCATCTCCCACTCTCTCTTCCATCCCATTCTTCATCAAGATTCATTTTCAATTATCTTTATATACAGAAGATCAATTTAGTATATACTAACTAAAGATTCCAACAGACTGCACCCACACAGACACACAAAGTATAAAGTACTGTTTGAATACTAGTTTTACCGTTAATTTGCATAGTACACACATTAAGGACAGAAATCCTACATGGGGAGCAGGTGCACAGTGACTCCTGTTGTTGATTTAACAATTGACTCTCTTATTTATGATGTCAGTAATCACCCAAAGCTCTTATCATGAGCTGCCAAGGCTATGGAAGCCTCTTGAGTTCACAAAATCCGATCTTATTTAGACAAGGCCATAGTCAAAGTGGAAGTTCTCTCCTCCCTTCAGAGAAAGGCACCTCCTTTGATGTCCTGTTCTTTCCGCTGGGATCTCACTCACAGAGATCTTTCTGTGAGTTAGGTTCATGGGTTTTTTTTTACCACAACGTCTTGGCTTTCTATGTCTGAGAAACTCTCATGTGCTTTTTAGCTGGATCCGAATGCCTTAAGGGCTGATTCTGAGGCCAGAGTGCTGTTTAGGGCATATGCCATTCTATGAGTCTGCTGTGTATCCCACTTCCCATGTTGCATCATTCTCTCCTTTTTAATTCTGCTTCCCATGCTGGATTGTTCTCTCCTTTTTAATTCTATCAGTTATTATTAGCAAACACTAGCCTTGTTTATGTGATCCCTTTAACACTTAATCCTTTCATTATGATCAATTATGAACTGAAACTGATCACTTTGACTGGTAAGATGGCATTGGTACATGACACCTTGATGGGATTGATTTGGAATCCCCTGGCCTGTTTCTAGCTCTACCATTAGGGATAAGTCCAAGTGAGCATGTTCTGAACTGTACATCTCCTCCTTCTCTTATTCCCACTTTTATATTTAACAGAGATCTCTTTTCAGTTAAATCTAAACACCTAAGAATAATTGTATGTTAGTAAAGAGTTCAGCCAATGGTATTAAGTAGAACAAAAAATACTAAAAGGAATAAAATAGTAAGTTGTTCCTCAACAGTCAGTACAAAGACTGATCAAGTCATTGTGAGATCAGATTTCTTATACTTCATAGATACAACTCTATGAAGACAATGATACTTCTCTGCCTCCCTCCTTCTTCAATCCTGCTCATTTCTTCCTCTTTCTTCCTTTAACTTTGGCAATAATATAATTTAGATTTCCTTCATAATCACAGGCTTAATGCTTCACTAACCATAAGTTCAACAAGTAAAATGTAGAAAAATCACTGTTCCATAGGAATATAGATAAGGGCTAAAAACCATAATTGAATCATAAGATGTCAGCTTCATTCTTATACTTTTTTGTATTGTACATTAATTACCATATATCAGAGAAAATATATTTGTCTATTTGGGTCTGGTTTATTTCACTAAGCATAATGATCTACAGTTGTATTCATGTTGTGGAAAAATTCTTTTCTATGACTGAGTAGTATTCCATTGTGTATATATGCCACATTTTCTTCATCTACTTAACAGTGATGGACATTTGGGTTAATTCCATATCTTAGCTATTGTGAATTATGATGCAATAAACATGGGGGTACAAACAACTTATATGCTGATTTCATTTCATTTGGGTAAATTCTCAAGAGTGGGTTTGCAGGTCATATGGTAGGTCTATTTTCAGATTTCTGAGGAATCTCCATATTGTCTTCCACAATGATTACACTAGTTTACATTCTCACTAATGTATATTAATGTGCCTTTTTCTCCACACCAGAATTTTTTTTAAAAAATTTTTGAATTATAGCCATTCTAACTGGGGTGAGGTGAAACTTCATTCTGTTTTTTATTTGTGTTTCCCTGATGGCTAATTATCCTGAGCATTTTTCCATGTGTCCTTTGACCATTTGTATTTAATTTTTGAAAAAAATGTCTATTTGCCCATTTCTTAACTGGATTGTTTGCTTTGATGTTGTTGATTTTCTTTAATTCTTTATATATTCTAGATATCAATCCTTTATCAGATTCATAGTTCTCAAAAGTTTTCTCCCATTCTGTTGATAGCCTCTTTACATTGCTGGGTCTTTCCTTTGCCATGCAGAAACTTCTTAGCTTAATGTAATTCCATTTGTCTATTTTTGCTTTGATTGCTTGTGCTCTGGATCTTACCCAAGAAGTCTTTGCCTATGCCAATGTCTTGCAGAGTTTCCCCAGTGTTTTCCTCTAGTAATTAGATGATTTTGGTGTTTGGTTTAGATACTTGATCCATTATGATTTGATGTTCCTATAGGGTATGGATTTTGTTTCATACTTCTGCATATAAAATCAATCCAATTTTCTCAACACCATTTGTTGAAGAGACTGTCGTGGGAGTGATTTTAGCTCATTCGTCAAAAATTAATTTGTTGTGGATGCATAGATTAATTTCTGAGTCTCTTATCTGTTCCGTTTGTCCACATGTCTATTTTTGTGCCAATATGTTTGTTTTGATTATAACAGCCCTGGAGTAGGTCTCAAAAATCTGGTATTATGATACCTCCATCTTTGTTTTTATTGTTTAAGATCACTTTAGCTATTCAGGGTCTCTCATGTTTTCATATGAATTTTAGGGTCTTTTTTTCTAGATATTAAAAGAATGTTCTGGGTACGTTTATTGGGATCATACTGAAGCAATAAATCACTTTGGGAAGTATCAACATTTTGATATTAATTCTTCCAATCCATGAACATGGAACAATTTTACATTTTTGGTGTCTTCTTTTATTTCTTTCCCAATGTTTTGTAATTTTCATTGTAGAGATCTTTCACACCCCTTTGTTAAGTTTATTCTGGAGTATTTCAGGTTTTTTATAGTTATTTTGAATGGGACTGATCCCACAAGTTCTTTCTCAGCCATGGCATTGATATTTGTGTGTTGATTTTAATGCTATTGATATTTGTGTGTTGATTTTATAAACTGCAATGCTATCAAACTCTTATATAAAGTTCCAATAGTCTCTTAGTGGTGTCTTTTTGTTTCTCTACATATAGGATCATGTTATCTGCAAGCAGGGATAATTTGAATTCCTCCTTTATAAGTTGCATTCCTTTAATATCTTTTTGTTGCCTAATGGCTCTGGCTAAAACTCCCAGAACTGTATTGAATAGCAATGGTGAAAATGGGCATCCTTGTCTGGTTATGGATATTGGTTGAAATTCTTACAACTTTTCCCCATTTAATACGATGTTGACTGTGAGTTTGCCTACTATATTTCTTGCAAATACTTTTCCCTAATACTGTGGCATGTTATCTCACTAGTGAATAGTTTCTTGATAAACCAAAGGTCATATTTTAATATAATTCAATTTATCAATTTTTATGATCAATGTTTTGTTTCTAATTTCAAAGTTCAGATGCATCTTATTTGCTTTTCTAAAATCTTTATTGTCTGATTTCTCAAATTTAGATTTAAATTTGATCTATGAAAAATTGATTTTTGGCTATGATTTGGGGTATAAATTGGAATTTTGTTTTGTTATATGTCTATCTAATTGATAGAGTATTATTTATTAAACAGATCACCTTTGTGCCAGCATTATGGTGTAGCTGGTAAAGCCACCGCTTGTGATGCCAGCATCCCATATGGACCCCAGTTTGAATCCCAGCTGCTCCACTTCCAATCCAGCTTCCTGCTAGTGCACGTGGGAAAGCAACAGAAGATGACCCAAGTGCTTGGGTGCTTGCACCCACATGAGAGACCCAGAGGAAGTCCCTGACTCCTGGCTTCTGCCTGGCCATTGCAGCCATTTCGGGAGTGAACCAATGGACGAAAAATCTCTCTTCTCTCTCTCTCTCTCTCTCTCTCTTTCTCTCTCTCTCTCTCTCTCTCTCTCTCTCTGTGTGTGTGTGTGTGTGTGTGTGTGTGTGTTTGCCTCCCTCTCTCTGTAACTGTGCTTTTCAAATAAATAAAATAAATCTTTTTTTAAAAAATGAATAAACAGACCATCTTTTCAGCTTTATTTTAAATCAAGAGATGATACAAGTTTTCCTTGGTTTATTACCTAATCTACACTGTGCCACATGTTGCTCATCATTGTAGATTATAAATTTGATATTATCTCCACCTTTCTCCTCTCTTTTGATTTTATCATGCTTTTGATTTCTACATAAATTTTAGAATTATTTAACATATTTCAGAAACAAGAGTTCTAGATTTTTTAATTAGGATTGTATTGAACCTAAAGATCAGTTTAAAGAGTGTTGATACACTCTCCATTCTGAGATCCAAGCCATTAAAATTATATTTTTCCACTTATTTGTGTGGCCTTAACATTCTCTCAACACATTTGAAAGAATTCTTATAGATTTTGTACTAAATTTTAATGGGAGTAGTTAATATTTTATGCTGTTGCAAATGTTATCCTTTAATGCTATTTTAAACATGCTTATAGCTAGACTATAAGGGTAAAACTGATTTCCTAATGAAAGTCTAGTAAATTAGCTTTTCATTTTACAAGTTTGCAAATTCCTTCTACTCATATACAAATTAAATTTCACTTCTACAATTATATCAACCTGAGCAATTCTGGCTGGTTTTAGGTCTCCCAGTTCTTTATACTTCTTAATGATTTTCTTGACTATTGCTATGTATATTATAACAGCTTGTTTCCACCTGCAAGTGGCAAAAAGGGATGTCCTTGCATTGTTTCCAGCTTAGGCAATATTTTTTTCAGGATTGAACTACCAAGTCTGGTGTTTTCTGCAGGATTTTTGTAGAAATGCTTTTCTTTTTCCAGTCTACAAAAAATGTTTAGCATAAATGGAAATATAATTTAAAAGAATTTTTCTTTTCTGTATTCATCATATGAGTTTACTCCTTTGTTCTGAAAATATTGTAAACCACACTGATTCTTTCCCCATCTGTTAAAAAATCTTACATTCCTGGAATAGACTTAACTTATTGTGGTGTATTAATGTTTTATGTATTATTGTATTTAAATATTTGTATGGAAAGAGATGACAGACTTTTGCAAATACTGCAATTTTATACCAAACAAATTTTACAATGAATGTATTAAAGAGAGAGAGAGAGAGACTTTCTTGATTCTGTAACAATTCCTGAGTATAAATCACTTGGATTCTTTTTTCTCTTTCATTTTTAAAGATTTATTATACTTATTTGAATATCAGAGTTAGAGAGAGAGAAATAGAGAGAGAGGTCTTCCATCCGCTGATTCACTCCCCAGTTGGCCTCAATGCCTGGAGCTGCACAGATGTGAAGCCAGGAGCCAGAAGCAACCTCTGGGTCTTCCAACGTGGGTGCAGGGGCCCTGGGACTTGGGCCACCTCTATTGCTTTCTCAGGCCATAGCAGAGAACTGGATGGGAAGTGGAGCAGCCAGGACTCGAACCACTGTCTATATGGGATACCGGCACTGCAGGCGGTGGCTTTACCTGCTACACCACAGCACCAGCCCCGATTCTTTTTCTCATAAAAATGTTATCAGGAGGGCCAGGGTTGCAAGCCAGCATCCCATATGGGCACTGATTCAACTTGGCTACTCCACTTCCAGCTCCCCACTAATGCACCTGAGAAAGCAGCAGAATATGGCTCAAGTCCTTGGTCCCCTGCACCCACACGGGAGACCAAAAAGAAGCTACTGGCTCCTGATTTGGATCTGGCCCAGCCCTGGCCTTTGTAGCCATTTGGGGGAATGAGTCCACAGATTAGAGATTCTCTTTGTCTCTCTTTCTCTCTTTCTCTCTCTCTCTCTTCTTCCCTCTCTCTCTATAACTCTTTCAAATAAATAAAATAAATATTTTTAAAAAAAATCTTATCAGAAAAGTATAAAAAAGATGTTCAGCAATATCAAACTTACTCTGTTAGCATAATAAGATTATGAAAATGAAATTTGTGGCCAGCACCGTGGCTCACTGGGCTAATCCTCCACCTTGCAGCACCAGCACACCAGGTTCTAGTCCCGGTTGCGGCACCAGATTCTGTCCTGGTTGCCCCTCTTCCAGGCCAGCTCTCTGCTGTGGCCCAGGAGTGCAGTAGAGGATGGCCCAAGTGCTTGGGCCCTGCACCCCGTGGGAGACCAGGAGAAGCACCTGGCTCCTGCCATCAGATCAGCACGGTGTGCCTGCCACAGCACGCCATCCACGGCAGCCATTGGAGGGTGAACCAACGGCAAAAGGAAGACCTTTCTCTCTGTCTCTCTCTCTCTCACTGTGCACTCTGCCTGTCAAAAAAAAAAAAAAAAGAAAAGAAAAGAAAATGAAATTTGTATTTTTTATATATAATCTTCTTACTAAACCCATAATAATTACTTTAACTCTTGGTCATACATCTGACATTGCCTATAGTTGATAATATTGAGAAATTTATGGCTTGTGGTGTGGTATAGCCAGTGAAGCCACCACCTGCAATGCCAGTATCCCATATGGGTGCCAGTTTGAGATCTGGCTGTTCCACCTCCAATCCAGCTCCCTGCTAACTCACCTGGGAGAGCAGTGGAGGATGGCTCAAGTACTGCCACATGAGAGACCTGGAAGAAGCTCCTGGTTCCTAGCTTTTGACTGGCCCAGTTCTAGCCATTGAACCATTTGGGGAGTGAACCCGAGGATGGGAGATCTCTCTCTCTCTCTTTCTCTTTAATTTTGACTTTTAAATAAATAGATTTAAAAAAAAATGTTGAGTAGGTATGTCCTCAGACGAAGCTATTTTACCAGAGCGAAATCTACTGGGTTTTTTCAGAGTCTAAGCATCCTGAGGGAAGGAAATTCCCCAACCCCATGCCACTCCAGCCATCCTGTCCAAACTTTAGTAGAGGTGGGGAAGGGGGAGTTACTGAGAATAACTTGTAAAGTTCAGTCTAGAGACACAGGCTCGCTAAGACAAAAATCAGACCATAGGAGTACAGAATGCTGCCTCTCTCTCTACAATTTAATTGATTAATTAAGGTCATTTACATTGTCTGACTATCAAGAAAAAATAACACATATTCTAAAAGTAAAAAAAAAAAAAAGAAATCATTTTAAAAGTCAGTGCAGGAACTGGTGCTGTGGTGCAGTAGATTAATCCTCCACCTGCAGCACTGGCATCCCATAGAGGTGCCAGTTCTAGTCCTGCCTGCTCCTCTTCCAATCCAGCTCTCTGCTATGGCCTGGGAAAGCAGTGGGAGATGGTCCAAATGTTTGGGCCCCTGCAACCATGTGGCAGACCTGGAAGAAACTTTTGGCTCCTGGCTTTGGAGAGGCTCAGCCCCAGCCATTGTGGCCATTTGAGTAGTGAACCAGCGGGTGGAAGAGTTCTCTCTCTGTCTCTTCCTCTCACTGTCTGTAATTCTACCTTTCAAATAAATAAATAAAATCTTTATAACAAGGTAGTGCAAACATCAGAACCAGACACAACAGTGATGTTGGAAGTATCAGGCTGGGAATTTGAAAGAACTATGATTAATATATCATTGCTATGGGACTTAAATGCTAAAGTAGAAAGCAAACAAATACAGATGTGCAATGCAAGCAGAAAGATGTAACTCTTAACCATAAAAAATAATCAAGAAGAAATGTTAGAGATGAAAACACAATAACAGAAATGAAGAATGCCATTGATGGGCTAGTAGCAGATTTCACATGGAGGATCTCTGAACTTGAGGACACATCAATAGAAATGTCCAAAACTCCAAAGTAAACAGAATAGACCACCCCCACACAAAACTAAGGACACCATATCAAAGGACTGTGGTACAACTAAAACAGGTACAACTCGTGCATGATGTGAATACTAGAAAAAGACATTGAGAAGGAGAAGCAAAAAGTGTTTCAAGCAATAATAACTAGGAATTCCCCCAAACTAAAGTCAGATACCATATCAGAAGTCTAAAAACCTCAGAGAAAACCAAGCTGTATAAATGCAAAAACAAGACAAGCAAGCAAAGACAACAGAGACACAACAAGGCATATCATATTCCACAAACAGAAAATGAAATACAAAGGAGTAATCCTGAAAAAACCCAAAGGACAAAATGCCTTACTTACAGAGGCACAGGAGCTTGGAGCTGCTTCTGTGTCTCCCACATGGGTGCAGGGTTCCAAGGACTCCTTAGAAAATATTTGAAGATTATTCATCTAAGTTGAAGGAGCTGCATAGACTTTATCACACAAACAGAAATTGAAGAAATCTATTACCAGTAGACTTACCATCAAGAAAGGAAGATCACTCAAGGAATAACATGTGAAGGTAACATAACACTCTTGTTAACTAATCTAACAGATAAGTTTGCTCAAAATAGTAATAGGAAAAATGTTTTTGATTATTTTTGTGTGTATATTTTATGTATAGATAACATTCAGCACTTTTTAAAATAGTTACTTAATTTCTTTTTGTTTGAAAGATAGAATGGCAGTGAGAAAGAGGGAGAAGGAGAGAGAGAGAGAAAGAGGAAGAGAGGGACAGAGAGAGAGATTCCATCTGCTGTTTCCCAAATACCCATAACATCTGGGGCTGGGCCAGTCCAAAGCCAGGAGCCAGGAACTCCATCGAGGTGTCCCACATGGAGAACAGGTATTCAAGTACTTGAGCTATCATCTGCTGTTGCAGGAGCATTAGCAGGGGCTGCATCAGAGTACCCAGAACTCAAGCCAGGTACTCCAGTATCAGATGCAGGTGTCCCAGATGGCAGCTTAAACCACTGAGCCACAACACTCACACATATCCATTATTTCTTACTGAATATTTTATGTATCCTTATATATAAAAGTTAAGTAAATGATACTAATGAAGTGAGGCACAAGAGTGAGAGATTCCTACTTTTTGTTCTTATAAGGAACTCACACTACCTGAAATGCAATAGAGTACAATTTTAAGTGTGCTTGGATTAGTTGCTAATGTGTTTTTGCAAACTGCAAGGGAAATATCTAAAAGAAATTTTTAAAAGTATAACTGGCATGCTAAGAAAAGAGAGAAAGTTAAAGCATATAAAATGCTCAATTAAAATCACAAAAGGCAGAAAAAGAATAGAAAAGAAAGAGCAACAAATGTGCTAAATCCACCCAACCACATCAATCATCATATTGAAAGTCAAGTATCTGATACAGCCATTGAAAGATATAGATTTTAAGAGTCTTGGTTTTTACCAAGACTCTACTACATGTTGTCAATGAGAAGCTCACTTTACATATAAAGCTCATGGTAATGCCAAATGGTAGAGCCAATTTGTTAAAGTGTTTGCATTTTATAACAAAATGAGCACACTCTTATGAATCAATCTGCAATCATGTTCCTTGGTATTTACCCAACCTACAGAATATTTACATTTACACAAAAGTCTATGCATAAAAGTTAATATAAGATTTATTTATCATTTCCTAAATGAGAAGCCACCCAGATGTCTTCAGCAGGTGATTGGACAAACTATAATCCATTCAGACAGTAGAATCATTCATAATCAACACTATAAAGAAAGGAGTATTCAAGCTAGGAAAGTCTTAAGGAAATTAAATGCACATCACAGACTGAAATAAGCCTATCTGAAAAAGGTTACATAGTGTCTCAGTCCAAGTACACCATGTGCTGGGAAAGGTAAAACTATGGGCACAGTGTAAAGACTCTTAATTGTCATGGGTTAAGGGGGAAACACAAAGGAATAAATAGAGCATGGGGTTTTATGGACAGTGAAACCCTCTGTCATCCTCTGATGAAATAACCGCTCCTCTCTGGTTCACATGTTGACAAATGTGGCGGCTACGCGTACATGGGATCAGGACTTCTGTTGGACATCGCCATGCCTTCCGCTCCACGTTTCTTTCAGTTAAAAACAAAAGCTGTTCTTAATAGAGTTCTCTAAATTTTATTTTTACAAGGTATGTAAGCATGATTAGTTCAAGAAGAAACTCTCAACACAAAAAATGAGGCATAATATGAGACAGAAATAATGTAAGATTTTATAAAATATTTGCTCCAAAAAATAACTTAGGGGCTGGTATTGTGGTGCAGTGAACTGAGTTGCCTGCATGCTGGCATCTCAGTTCAGATTTCAAGTCTGAGTCCCGGCTGCTCCATTTCTGATCCTGCTCCCTGCTACTGGATGTGGGAAAATGGCAGAAGATGGCCCAAATATTTAGATCGCTGTCACCCAGATGTGAGATCTACATGGAGTTCCTCACTCCTGGCTTCAGCCTAGACAGCCTCAGGCTTCATGCTAACTTCATTGGGGAATGAATAAGCAGATGGAAGATTTCTTTCTTTCTCACTCCCTCTTTTTTCTCTCTTATTGCTCTGCCTTTCAAGTAAATAAATAATCTTTAAAACATAATATAACTACATTATGAATAGGAAGGACCCCAAAAGCAAAACCTTCTTTTTAATTTACATTTTTTCACTACAAATTACCTAAACTGCTCTTATGATAAACAGAAATATCAGAAATGACACACCGGCAGAAACTATTTCCAACTTACGTTACAGAAGAAAAGGAAATATTTCTCCTTAAGAAACAATCAACTTTACAAATAAATTATAGAAATTAACAGCTAAAATGAATGAATAAGACAGAAAATAAATGCCACAGATAGTTAATAAATGTGTGAATTGTGATTTTTAGCAATTAAAAAATATAAACTAAACAACTGAAATATCATTTTCTATTATCACACTGAAAAAATTATAACATCCTGTTGACATGGAAAACAGACATCCAAATTATTTTGATATAAATATAAACTGTAAGACATTATTGTGAGAAATTGCAGAAATTTGAATAAAAACTTTGGAGTGTTTATGACTGTACCTCTACTCAGAAACTTCCCTTGCAGAAACTGATCCTAAGAAAAACTGACCTGACCAGCACTTGTGAAGGATGAAGCTACTAACTTATAACAGACAGTGGGGAAATAGAAATGCTCTAACACTGCATTCAAAAGCAAGATACTCTCTTGGCTTTCCATTTGGGGTTCAACACCACACATTTAGCAGCTTAAAGTTAGATCCATTTATTAGCTCAGGGTGCTGCTGATCAGAAGTCTGGCAAAGAGTGACTGGACCACTTGCTCAGGCCACCGCAAGCCAGTGTCAAGGTGTTGGCTGAGGTTATGGGGTGGTCACCTCCCCACTCACTCTTCCTGAGAGTAGAGTCCCCTTTCTATGGCTGTATTACAGGGTGCCCTGTCTCTCTGCTGGCTGTCAATCGTAAGTCAAATCCCTCTCACACTTGGAATTTCAGAAACTCAACTCTCCCCAGCTCTGATTTTCTCTCTGTCTCTCTCCATCTCTCTCTCTCTCTCCCCACACACTTCTTCGTCATCTCAATCAAAATAAGTAAATAATTTTTAAAATCTCATTACTTACAAGCTAAAACAAAATAACACAGTAGATAGTTCTGTATTACCTAGAATTGAAATTTTCCAAATATACACTCATACAAATAGCAAATAAGCCTATCAGTTATCTTAAACCTTGGTAAACTTTGTAAACTTTATGAACATGATGAATGAAAAATATAGACTTATAAAATTTTACTTCAACTTAGATTTCCTTGATTTCCATTAAGTTTGAACTACTGTTTTTCTTAGAAATGTCTATTATTTGGGTCTATTTCACAAATTTTGGTTATGTTTTTCTTAATGATTTGTAAGCGTTGTTTATACATTATGGATACTAACTGCAGCCTGCTATCTATGTTGAGAAAATACTTTCTGCTGATCCATTACTCACTTTTTATAAGAGATGTTGAATTGTGTTTATTTATATTTATGAAATTTTTGTTATTTTTGTTTAAAAATAATACTATTAGAGGGTTTTATTGTTTGTATGCTTTTCATTTAGCTCTTGTTCTATCTCAAATTTATTTTTGTGTGTGTTATAACTAAAAATTATTTTTTTCCTAAACAATAAAAAAAAGAGTACTTAGAATAAACTCTCTACATTTAGATATGCAAAATCTCTTCAGTAGCTAACTTAGTATTTGATTGAGTAACTGAAAGTTACTCAATAACTGTGTACCAATAGCAGACCAACACACAGATGGCCCTATTTATTTATAGGTATAGAAACATATACAGGCCAGCGCCATGACTCAGTAGGCTAATCCTCTGCCTGCAATGCCAGCACACAGGTTCTAGTCCCAGTCAGGGCGCCGGATTCTGTCCTGGTTGCTTCTCTTCCAGTCCAGCCCTCTGCTGTGGCCCGGGAAGGCAGTGGAGGATGGCCCAAGTGCTTGGGCCCTGCACCCGCATGGGAGACCAGGAAAAAGCACCTGGCTCCTGGCTTCAGATCATCGCAGTGCGCTGGCCGCAGCACACTGGCCGCAGCGGCCATTGGAGGGTGAACCAACGGTAAAGGAAGACCTTTCTCTCTGTCTCTCTCTCTCACTGTCCACTCTGCCTGTCAGAAAAAAAAAAGAAAGAAAGAAAAGAAAAGAAACACATACAAACCTAACTTAAATGCATGCTTTTTGTAAACAGAGATACAGGACTGGTAACAGTGGATGGTGTAGATATTGTTTCATATCTATACATATATGATATATATATATATATATATATGTATTTACTTGTTGAGACTACCTCTCCAAAAATTTGAAATTCAAAATGCTCCAGAATCCAAAACTTTTCAGGCACCAATACGATAAGCAGAAAATTCCATAGCAGCCTTCATGTGACAGATAAGCCAAAATGCAGGCACACTAAAACTACTGCAAAAATCACCTTTAGGCCATGTGTATAAAGTGTGTATGAAACATAAATGAACTCTGTGTTTAGATTTTGGTCTCATTTTGAAAACACTTCATTATTTATAAACAAATATTCCAAAGTTTGAAAAACCTAAAGTGTTAAATGTTTCTGGCCTCAAGCACTCAACCTGTGTGTATGTGTGTGTGTGTGTGTGTGTGAGAGAGAGAGAGAGAGAGAGGAAGAGAGACAGAAAGAAAGAAAAAAAATATTGTAGATAAGATTTTAATGTTCACTTTCTAAAATCAGGTTGAGAATTTTTATCCAAAGTAGGTACTATAGACTTTTAAGAAATAAATATAGTTTCAGAACCTGACAAGAAATTTGTATTTCCAGACATAAAAGAATTTATAAAGACATTTACCTATTTAATAGTGTTTACTAGTGTTATGCTTCTGAATAGAGACTATATTGACAGCATCAGAGTGAGATTATATTGAGAGAAAAAAAAAGCACTTAGAAATTTTAGTTACTTTAAGCAGTTAAAATCCTATTTCAATGAATGCTCAACTGAGAATTAAAAGTTCAAATATTGATTTGCATAGGAAATTAGCAATTAAGTATCCATAAAATTAACTTGCACCTGCCAATTGATATGCCAATTAAGTTTGCAGACACCTTAAAAGAAACTTGTTGAAAATAAAGTTTTTGACAT
The DNA here is from genome assembly GCA_949820135.1 of Sylvilagus floridanus. Classification (NCBI taxonomy): domain Eukaryota; kingdom Metazoa; phylum Chordata; class Mammalia; order Lagomorpha; family Leporidae; genus Sylvilagus; species Sylvilagus floridanus. The sequence goes on from OX463229.1 coordinate 22,428,529, forward strand.
TATTTGACAATAATCTACGGTAGATGCTTGAAAGTTGACATTTCTGAAGAACTGTATGTGGAGTCGTCATGTGAATTTACCCAATAAGCATCCAACCCCAGGGGACATGATGGACCAAGGGCCCCGTGGTCAGTCACCAAGTGGACACAGCAGCCAGGTTTCTCATGAGGAGCTCACTGCCCATGACGGGATGCTCACCAGTGCTTAGGAGACCTAGGCCTCCACCTGCCGGCTTTGGCCATGACCTTGCCTCTTCTAAGTGAACTGTGTCACCCACAGGTATGCAGTGCCTGTGAACATGATAGTCACTGATGTAAACAAGAGGACTGACCCTCCTTCAGGTGAGCCCCAAATCCAATGAATGATGCCCTCGTAAGGGGAGAGGTTTCACACACCAACCGAGAGTGTGCGCACGTGGAGACGGAGACGGACATCAGAACAGTGCACCTGGAAGCCAAGGGAAGCCAAAGATGGCCACTGTCACAGGAAGACACTTTCAAAGAAGGCAGGCCCTGCGCACAGGCTTGTTTCAACCTTTACACCCTCAGACCTGTGAGAGAATGAATTTTGTTGTAGTTTTAGAATTTGACAAACAGTTCTAAGAAACAAGTGCATCACCTAGCCCTCCTTCCTTTTCTAAAAGAACAGAAGTCATGGTGTGAGATCCAGATGGGCAGGCAGCTAGTTTGGTCTGTGGATCTGAATAGGCTAGCGGCTAGTTACATCTGTGGATCCAGGTAGGCAAGCAGCTAGTTAGAGCTGCAGAACCGGATGTGAAGAGCCACCACTGCCCTCTTCACCATGTGTCTGTCAATCAAAAAGTCCGCCTTCCCATGATGCACCGAAACATCCGGGACCTGCGCACAACGAGGCTATAAAAGGAGCGGAAGGGGGCGGCAGGGCTCTTTCTGACTTGGAGCTAGTGCTGAGTGGGTGGCTGTTTTTCTGACTCTGGACTTTTGGGCGCGCAAACTTCGGCTGTGAGCAGACTGTCCTCACTCTGCCGCCTTGCGCTTCTTGGACAGACCTTGTATTTGCATATCGTGGTTTCCCTTGCTTCCCTAGTTACGGGCACTCCTTGGGCCCATTCGTGCTGTGTGTTTCTCCATGTATGTTTGTCCCCTCGCTGTTCTCATCGTCATGTTTCTGGCTCCGTGGGCGACCGCGGCCTGCATGGAGCAGTCAGACTTCCACCGTGGTTAACACCGCCGACCTTACGGAGCAACTGCGCCATTCTGTCCCGAGAGGGCGTTGCTTGACACAACACAACCCGAGCAGGTGTAATTCCACTATCTAACGTGCTCTTCAGGGCTCCCAGGCCGTAGAAGACGCAGCACCTGACGTGTAAGCGTGTGGCCAAATTGTTCAGTAGTAACACGGGTGCGCCCTGATTGGGAAGATTGGATTTGCATTTTCCTGCTTGCTACTGAGATGGCGGAGACCCCCTTGCGTGGATGGGCCAGCAGCATGGGCAGCGGTGACGGACGGAAGCCAGGAACCACAGAGCGAGACTTCCTGGTGGGAGATGTGGGGGTAGCCCACCAGCGGGAGACTGCCTGACACAGCTGGAGGAGGAGGAGAAATAACCCCAATTGAAAGCCTGGGGACGGGGACCTGTCTGCGCGCACAGGACACGTTTCCATCGGCTGTAGCAGAATGGGTGACATTACTGATGACGCACACTCTGGGGTGCACAGGGAAGCATGACTCGGGTTCTCAATCTGTGTGAAGACCTCAGAGAGAGATGGACAGAGTCCCTGAGTGTGCCCGGTCTCTGCGCAGGCAGGTATTTATGTAGTGTGAACAGCAGGCGTTTTCCTGGCTTGGAAAGTTCAAGGCAAGAGTGTTAGAGATCGGCCTTAGACTACGTCTCCTTAAGCGTTCAGACATTCTTCAGTCCGAAGGGAAGCAGATATTGCATGGCCACTCAACCCCCTAGTGAATTATTGGAGATAGTCATGGTTACCAAGAGGTTACTTAAGAAATATCAATGCTCAAGAACTCTCATAATCGTCTGATTCTTGGGACAGGAGAGACAGGCCACACATGTCCTTATTTGCCTTCCACAACTTGCGTCCCGCCCTATGCTGTGCTAATCCCTCTTTGTACGCTATTGTATGGTCTCATGAATCTATTGCTGTGGACAGTGCTTCCTTATAACGATTATTTATAGGTTGCAGAGTTCTCAAAAAAGGCGTGGTCTTGTTCTTTGTTTATTCCTGCTGTCAAACAGCTCCAGAAACTTGTCAGTATTCATAATTGTGTGGAACGAAAGCATCAGTCTGTATAAACACAAAAGTTAAGCTTGCAGGCCAAGGCTTATGCAATCCACCTGGCTGCTAAATTTCCACCAAAAGTCTGTTGCGTCCATTCTTAGAGTAAAACAACAACAAAAAAGGAACATAGCCCATCTAATTGCACCAGCAAATAGAATTCCCACGTCAGGAGTTAGAACTTGCTCCTTTGGCCCTGCACAAGCATAGCATTCTCCACTCTCCTGTATTGGCCACTGTCCTTAAACAAGACTAGGAGAGCCTGTTGTTGAGAAAGAAAGCATTGAAATTGATAATACGTGAAGAAAATGCAAAAAGAAACAAAAACATATTGTATGAGTCTCTTGGCTTCAGCCTGGTCCAGACCATTGAGCCGCTTGGGGAGTGAACCAGTGGATGGGAAATTTTCTCTCTCTCTCTCTCTCTCTCTTTCCCTCTCTCTTCCCTTTCTGCCTCTTCCTCCAAAACTCTGACTTTCAAATAAATAAATAAATTTTTAAATTTGTAGTAAGAAAGTAAATATCTAGAATCCAAAGATCCTACAGGAGGCACCATAGAAATATTGAGGCGTACAGAAACAAGAGTCCATTGCTGTGAAGCTGTTGGTAACTTGTGGGTGTGTTCACTAGAACAAAGAACTGCCTTCTTTCAAACCTGACTGACTACCTAGAAGGAACAAGACCTTCCAGGACACTTCGTAGCTGGCTGGCGCTTCTGGAGGTGAATTCATATCTACCAAGCAGACGTAGCCACCTTTGCTAGCCTTTTCCCACAGGGCTCTTCCATAGCAAAGAAAAATCGTCTGGGTTCTCTTTGGGAGCTCATACTATGAAACATCTTTCCTATTCTCTTCCAAGTGTAATAACTGTCATGTTTGCACAGGGTAAATACTCAGCTTTGCTACCTTTATTGCAAGTAGAGCAGAGATGGAGGCTTCAAAGGACCGGAATTTGAGCACTAGCTTCATCATTAATGAGCAATTCCTTTTGGGTGATTGGAATAAAGGTAAAAATTACCATGCTAGCAAGTTCAAATAAAACTATGCAAACATCTATTTTGTGTAAGCGTCGAATACAGGTGAAGAGATTTGCACCCCCTTGTACATTCTTGTTATCATCAATATCTAAAGTCGGCTTCTGTTAACCACTGAGATTTGAGGTGAGAAGCACAAGTTCTGTCAGAGAATTCTGTTGAAATGGCATTGAGAAAGACAAGGTCAAGTCCCCTGGAATGCTTGAGAGGTTCTTGGGTAGCGTTTCTGTAGGGCCAGGGGCCAGCAATCGCTTGGACTCCTGGTTTACTCTGAAAGAAATTCGGGAACTTCCGCTCTCAGGTTTAAAGTGGATGTGCAGTACAGGGATAAACAGTTCTTCTCACATGGAATGGGGGGTGGCAAGTGATCCGTGAGGGTTATAAACATTTAGAAATCTTTCACTTTGCCTAATTGATGGCTCTCACAAGAGCATTCACAACTGTTTTGTTAGTTACGCTTTACTTTCTCCCATGTCTGAAGTCTTGAAACAGCAGAATTGGAGAGATTTTGTAAAGTTAATTAATGTTAATTGTATCGTGAATTACTTTCAGGAGTTTGATGAGTGATGAGCCCAGAGAAGCAGATCGATACCATTTACTGTTCAATAGTGGATAATGTGGGTCTCGGGCGCCGTTTTACGATGATCATCGGGGGCACCGCTGTAAAGATCAGTTGCTCGGAGCAATTACAACCGTGGAAAATGACCTGGCATCACATCCTCCAAGAGCAACACAGCTCTGCGAACGCTCGGAGTTTCATTCCATTAGTGATTTTCAATTTCATACCAAGCAGTGCGATTTGTTTTTCTTAGCTACTTTTCTGTGGCTCCTCTAGCAGGATATTATCAGTATTTATCCTGTTATCTCATGCAACCTTTCATGCTTAAAGGACTTTGCAGTCTTCACGAATTAATCTTGATGTCCTGCCTGAAAGTATCATAAACACTCTTGTAGAATTAGGGAAACTGAGCTGGGGGTGATAAGGAAGTGTAGAATAAGAAAACAGTCTGATTGGTCCAAGGTCTGTCTGTAAGCTTTTTGCCCAACCTTGGAATAAAATTTGTGAATCTGTGATTTTGAACATCAAATCTTTAAGAAAATAAAAAAAGGAGGGGAGGATAATTTTTAACATAATTTACCATTTGGATTAGACAAAAATGAAAGCCTTTAAAAAGTGACATGAGTAAGGAGAGTAGAAAGAAAGGTACCTAATGTACCTAATAGGCCTCAAGAAATGACAGATACTTTACAAGCATGTTCAATCAAACCAATAGTCTAGCAAATTTGATAGTTATTCCAAAGTACTGATAAGGTAATTGAAGCTTAAATAGTTTAAGTGACTTGCTAATGACCTCATGGCTAATAAAAGACAATGCTAGAATTAAGATCCAAGCCTAAGACAGCCTTCATTTTACTACAAAAATATTAGTTCCAAAGCAAGGAGAAACTCAATGATTTCCAGTTTACAGATCTGTACTTGACCCAGCAATGGTTGATATCTCTCTCTCTTTCTCTCTCTTTCTCACACAATTCATGGCCCACTAGACTCATTGAAAACCACTCAGCGTGCCTTACATATGTCATCGTTATATTCTCACTCCCATTTCATGGCCATGACCCCAAACCCAGCAAGACCTCCCACTTGCCACCACGCCCTTGCTTTGCCCACAGGTCCTGAAAGAGCAGCAGAGAGCCCCTGGGGAGGCCCCAGTAAACTTTTATTCTTACCCTCATGAAGATAGGTCTCTAAATTTTAGTAAATGTGTATCGTTGTTGTTAAATTTTTATCTGTTTATTTTCATTGCATTTGAAAAGCGGAGAGACAGGAGACAGATGGATTGAGATCTTCTATCCATGGGTTCACTCCCCAACAGCTGGGTAGGAGCTAGGCAGAAACCAGGAGTCCCATGGGGGTGAGAACCCATTGTTTCCCATGTGAGTGACAGGATCAAGAGTACCTGAGCCATCACCTGCTGCCTCCCAGGGTGTACAGTCATAGGAAGCTAGATTGGAAGTGGAGAAGCCAGGACTCAAACCAGTCACTCTGATAAGAGATACAGATGCCACATTCAGTTTAACCACCACACTAAATGCCTGCCTCTGACAATTTTGAAGAAGGAAACAAGATACGAAATTTTGAAACAGATCTTCTTTTGAGCAGAAGACATACACATGATTGGGATGTTGTGGTCATCTTCTTCCTTACCCCCTCCTCCTCTTCCTCCTATCCCTGCCCTTGTCTCCTCCTTCTCACCTCCTTCTCCTCCTTTCTCCCCTTTACATCATTCTTTTCTCATAATTCCAAGCTTTTGGCATGTGATAGAATCATTGCATATGCCATTTTGTGTATTCAGAGTTATCAGCTTGAATTAATTTTGTCTGGGTGATTGAAATTTCTTCTAAACTGACTCCATCGTTTGTGCCCTTTGGAAATGCTAAATAACATGCAGTGAACAGGGGAGAGGAGTAGTTGCCCAGGGGAGGATTTCAATGACTGTGCTATCAGAGCTGGTGAGTTCATAAGACAGGCAGTCACCCCAGGCCATGGGAGATGACAAAGAAAAACTGATAAGCCAAAAGCAACTGCTTCTCCGGGGAGTGGTCCCTTTTACCTTGAGAGTCAATTATTTAGGAACTATGTTTTTAGTTAATTAAAAATATATTTTTTAGAAGACAGACGTCATCCATGCACTGATTCGCTCCCCAAATGCCCACAACAGCTGGGGCTGACTAGGCCAAAGCCAGAATCTAAGACCCCAATCTAGGTCTCCCAGAGGGACAAAGGTACTTGAGCCTTTACCTGCTGCCTCTCAGGGTGCATATTAAGAGGAAGCTGGAGTCAGAACAGGAGCTGGGACTCCAACCAGACACTTCAATATGGGACTATGGCAGAATCACATGTTTCTGCAAGATAAATCACAATAGGCAGGCGCCATGGCTCAACAGGCTAATCCTCCGCCTTGCGGCACTGGCACACCAGGTTCTAGTCCTGGTCGGGGTGCCGGATTCTGTCCCAGTTGCCCCTCTTCCAGGCCAGCTCTCTGCTGTGGCCTGGGAGTGCAGTGGAGGATGGCCCAAGTGCTTGGGCCCTGCACCCCAGGGGAGACCAGGATGAACACCTGGCTCCTGCCTTCGGAGGAGCATAGTGCGCAGGCCGCAGCGTGCCAGCCACGGCGGCCGTTGGAGGGTGAACCAATGGCAAAAGGAAAACCTTTCTTTCTGTCTCTCTCTCTCTCACTGTCCGCTCTGCCTGTCATAAATAATAAAAAAAAAATTTTAAAAAGGTAAATCACAAACAAGTAATGAGGAAAATCCAGAAAGTTATGGGGAAACAGCAAAGGTAGAGTTACCTGGACATCATGAAAACCACAGGCAAATAAGGAGTTGATTGTATGGCTATTTGGCCAAGGAGGAATTCAGAAGAACAGAACTTAGGGAGCAGTTTTCTTCATAGAATCCTTGTGTGTTACAAGATGTGGCTAAAATCTCCCAAAAAGTCCACAAAAATACCAAAACCCTCCTGTGACTGCATGTATTTTTTTTATTTTTATTCATGAAAGTTTATTTTGGTTATGTCCATGCAAGATCAAAAATATAAAAGGTAAAACAATCCAGCCAAGAATACAAAATCTTTCTAAGTATATATTCTCTTTATACACACTGCATTACATATAATTTAATCAGTCTTCTCTGTTGTTTTCTTGTAACCCAATTTTGTTTGTCTTATTCCTGTTTTGCTCATGTATGCTTTTTTCACCTGTGGGATTTTTTTTTACTCTTATTTTTGTGTCTTTTTTGGCAAAACATAGGGAAAATCTGGGGAATCATTTTCAACTGCTTGATTAAAATGTTTGATGAATTTAAGCATTTATTGAGACCCATGAGATGTATGACTTTGTGTCAAGCTCAAGCAAAGCCATAGATAAGATGACAGCAAGTATCATGCTTAATATCTAAAGGAGACCATGATACAGAAAACCGTGAAAACTTGGATTAATTCTCGTAATCTGTGGCCCAAATAACTGCATATTACATTCAAGAACTATTGTCCCAAAGAGGCAACCTGAATTTAAACATGTATGGCACTCATGTGTTTCCATTGTTAAGGTGAATTCAAGAAAAATCACAAGATTTAAATGTGTTTTTATTCCTGAACCATTGAGATAGTAAGTGGTCTGTACTGTAGAATCAGAGTTCACACACTTTCCGCACAGTATCATATCCATATGCATTTAAATGTTAAGGAGAGTAGAGTCTGATGAGAATGCAGGGTATGCAGGAGTGTTTTGGGTTTCTATTGACCCACCTGCAGCCTCCTGGCCCATGCAGCAGTGACCTCACAGCATTCTGAGACTTGGGATAGACCCATGAGGGTACATGATGGATGAGTCTCCTATGAAAGCAACCATTTTTCTGCTGACAAAGGAATTTCCCCTACATTGAAAATATCTAATGGTAGTGATAGGAAGGGATGATGAAAACAGCATTCACACCACTCCAGGTTTCCTGTTTAGATAGTAGTAGACAATATTTTTAAATGTCATGGCATGAAATATCTCATTATTAAGCCTAAAGCATTGAATCTGCTAGGTCGTGTGATTCCTGTTACTAGTGAAAGTTGGACGTGACCTTCCTAGAGACAGTGCTGATTCATATCAAAAGGAACTACATGTGTTGTGCATAATGCTCTTCCAACACATCCTACAAAACAACACTGTTTTAACCTTCTGATACCATCAAAACTCAGGAAGAAAGAGGAGAGAAATCCCCCAAATAATTCACTTACGTTTTCCAAAATCTTCCAGTTTACATCTTACATCAAATTGTCCTCATGTTCTTTCTATTCCTGTGTATTCATTCAAATTTCTTTTCCATTAAAATGTTAGGCTAATGTGGATTTCTACTTGACATTCTACAATGTACCGCCATTAAATGTGTTGCTTCTTTTAAAGCCATACTTCCTTCTGGAGAGAACTAAATAATTTTTAAATCATATCACAGAATAACACGTAAATGACTGAGAACAAACCAGTAGAACTGATTTTCTGAGTGAGTTTGAAGCTTCCTATTTGTTCCTTCAGCAATACCTAGTAATGCACAAACAGTTCTGTATTAGATTATTTGTCAATGTTATTTTATGAAGAAATTTAATAAAATTTACTACTCTGCAATCCATTGAGCACTTCCTAACTTAATTGTCATATTCTGCATTTCCTGAGATTTACAATTAAAATTGTGATGAGCCAGACATACAAACTATTCCTTTTGTGACAAGGCAGGTTATTAGCATCTTACCAAAATTACCTGATATTTTCATTTATAAATTAAAAATTCTTTTAAAAATTAACTTCACTCATCTCTAAGATCTATATTGATGTATGTTAAGTCTGAGTATTTTTCAACTCTATTTCTCTTAATGCTCACCACAAAAAAAAAAAGATAGTTCAATTTACTATTTATGCCCATGCCAGATCCAGTTAATAAAAAATAATGGCTCTGACATTTTATATTTTCCAAGCATGATCAAATAAGAAATGGTCTCCAGACCAGAGTAAACATTCATTGTGATTATGACATGCTCAGTCTTCCTTATATTATTGTCACTAGTTACCAATATTACTTCCTAAATCTTTAAAACTACATCATTATACCTGCTAATGATATCTTATGTCACTGTTTTTTAAACATAAGTTTAATTGGTAAAAAAAGACCAATACAAATATGAGAGACTACATGACAAAATGATGTTATTTTGTGTAACAATTGTTTTCTGGAAATTGAAAACAATATAGAACCCAAGATCAAAGATTTGTTCTTATTGTGCTTGTTTAAAGATAAATTTATCTTTAAATATCTTTTACATTGTCCCACTGGATTGTAAAAGATAAGCTATTCCTGACTAAATTCATCTTTCTTCATGCTCTTTCTCCTGTTTTCTCCTAATTCGTTTGGTGAATGCAGTAAGAACCAATGATATGGAGGCATTAATGACTCTGCAGGAGGTTTCGTAAAGACAATACATAGTCCGTTTTAAAAACCATTCTTTTTATTCTTTTTTATATCACATTTTCAACAGTTTCTGATTAGGTTTCAAATACCAACCTTGATTACAGGCTGATTAAACAATAATAGTGCTGGAGTGGATGTTGTGGTGCAACAGATAGGCCGACGACTGGGGTGGTTGCATCTCAGTTTGGAATGCCCATTTGTGTTCCAAGTGTTATGGTTCTGGCCCAGGTCCCTGCATATACACCTGGAAAGGCCCCAGAAGATAGCCCAAGTACTTGGGTTCCTGCCATGCGTGCATGAAACCCAGAGGGAGTTCCTGCCTCCTGCCTCCTGGCTTTGGCCTGGCTCAGCCCCAGCTGTTTTAGCCACTTGGAGAGTGAACCAGTAAATGGAAGATATCTATCTGTCTCTTCTTTTTTCTCTCTGTCACTCTCTGCCTTTGAAATAATAAATAAGTAAATAAATAAATTATTCTTTAATAAAAAAAGAATAGGGAATGATAGTACTATTAATGGAAAAATTTGAAGAACATTTGTAGCAATACTGATAGCATTTCAAAGTTCCTTCTGCAATGTGTCTTGACCAGTTCAGAGTTGCCTAGATCATCTTTTGACATTGAAATAGCTCTGGGCTTCTTTGTTTGACATCTGAACGTTCCTTGCTTGTATGATTGACCTAATGGCATGGAAAACTAATATTTAAGAGTCAGTGTCCTATACATAAAATGGAACTAATATCCCCTACTTTAAAACCATGAAGTGAGGGGTATATATTGAGCCTAGCTGCTAAGATGTTTGTTGGGATGTGAGCATCCCATGTTGGAGAACCGGGATTCAGGTCCTGGTTCTGCTCCCAGTCACAGCTTTCTGCTCATGCCCACCCTAGCGATGGATCCCTGCCACCCATGTAGAAGAAACAGATTGAGTTCCCCACTCCCAGTGTCAGCCAGGCCCACAGAGCTGTAGCATTTGGGAGAGTGATTGTAGCATTTGGGAGAGTGAATCAGATGAGATCTCTCTTTATGCATCTGTATGTATGTCCCTCTAGCCCCAAAATGAATAAAATAAATATATAAATAAATAAATTTTTATATTGAGAGAAAAATGGCATTATGTATATGAAAGTGCTTTGTCAACTACAGAAAGTTACAAAAATAAATGATATTGCTAGAAGGACATTCAGCTGGAACTATCCAGAAGGCATTTGTATAAATGGAACTTGAAGGCATAGGATTGTAGATTTTCTTAAAGATGTATTTTTTTTAATTTATTTGACAGATAGAGTTAGACAGTGAGAGAAAGAGAGAGACAGAGAGAAAGGTCTTCCTTTTTCTGTTGGTTCACCCCCCAAATGGCCACTATGGCTGGAGCTATGCCGAACTGAAGCCAGGAGCCAGATGCTTCCTCCTGGTCTCCCACGTGGGTGCAGGTGCCCAAGCACGTAGGCCATCCTCCACTGCCTTCCCAGGCCACAGCAGAGAGCTGGACTGGAAGAGGAGCAACCTGGACAGAATCCGGCACCCATATGGAATGCTGGCGTTGCAGGCGGAATATTAGCCAAGTGAGCCACGGCGCCAGCCCCTTTATTTATTTATTTGAAAGTCAGAGTTACACAGAGAGAGGAGAGGCGGAGAGAGAAAGAGAGAGGTCTTCCATCAGCTGGCTCACTCCCCAGTTGGCCACAATTGGGAGCTGCGCTGATCTGAAGCCAGGAGCCAGGAGCTTCTTCCAGGTCTCCCATGCAGGTGCAGGGGCCCAAGGACTTGAGTCATCTTCTGCTTTCCCAGCCACAGCAGAGAGCTGGATTGGAAGTGGAGCAGCCGGGTCTCAAATAGGCACCCATATGGGATGCCAGCGCTTCAGGCCAGGGCATTAGCCCACTGTACCACAGCGCCTGCCCCAGGACTACAGATTTTTAAATGTTAGGTGTTTTAGGCCTGAAGCTCCGACATCCTATATGGGCACTGGTTTGAGACCTGGCTACTCCACTTCCAGTCCAGCTCTCTGCTGTGGCCTGGAGAAGCAGTGGAAGATGGACCAAGTCCTTGGGCCCCTGCACCTGTGTGGGAGACCCAGAGGAGGCTCCTGACTCCTTCCTTTGGATCAGCACAGCTCTGGCCGTTGCAGCCAGTTGGGGAGTGAACCATCAGATGGAAGACCTCTCTCTCTCTCTCTCTCTGTCTCTCTCTCCTTCTCCTCTCTTTGTGTAACTCTGACTTTCAAATGGATAAATAAATCTTAAAAAAAAGATTTGTAATTAAAAAAAATTAAGTGTTTTTCATTAATTTGTTTTAAATTTTTATTTATTTATTTTATCTGAGAGACAGAGAGAAAGACAGACAGACAGCAGGAGCTCTGTTGTGGGTCACTCCCGTAAGGCCCACAACAGCCATGGCTCAAGCAAGGAGCCCAGAACTCCATCTAGGTCTCCCTTGTAGACAGCAGATGCCCAAGCACTTGATTCATCACCTGCTGCTTCGCAGGGTTATGGGGAAATTAGGCAATTCAAAGATGGTGCCTGCAGTGAAATCAGGCACACGTGGCAATTCAAAGATGGCACCCAAAGGGAGTAAGGTGGGTGATACCCAAAGTCATTTACCACCAAAGCTGATTGGCTGCACAGCCTCAGGGAGTTGATGACAACTGATGATGAGTGTATAGACACGTGACTGGTCCTGTAAAAAGTCGCCCTGTAAAATGACCTTTTAAGTAATTGGTTGGCCCTTATGCCCTGCCCCAGTAATCCTGTGGTCTTGTGCTTTAAAAGGCTTTGCTATGCACACAATAAACTGAGTTCTTGCTTGCTTGACTTGACTCCCTGCTGCGTCTGACTGTCTCCGGGATCGGGAGGCTGGGGAATGGGCGAGCCGCGCACTTACCTTTCTCCGGACCCAGTCTATCCTTGTTCCAGTGGACTAAGACCCAGCACAGGGTGCGCATTAGCAGGAAGCAGGAATCCAAAGTGGAGCTGAGACTCAACCCCAGACACTGACACATGATGCAGATGTCCCAAGTAGTGTCTTAAGCACTGTGCCAAATGCCTGCTCCCATTCCCCTTATGTTCTTTTGTTTAACACAGTTTTACTAGAAATCTTAGGAGCAATTCACTTCCTCCAGCTAAAAACAAAAGTGAGAGACAAGGAACAGCAGCTAAAGACTGAATCTGAGACACATGAACCATTATGACACCATGGAATGGAAAAGAGGCAGATTAAAAAAAAAAAAAAACAGCAACAATGAGACAGCATCCACAATGTAAAACGAAAACAGTGCATGGGCACCAGTGACACCAGACCTAACTGAAATCAGGTCCATCATGGAAAACTACGCAAGGGGTAACAGGTACCCAGGTGCTTCTTTGTAGTCAAGAGGTCCTATTCAACAAATTACCATAAAGACAGAGTAAGTCCTACAGATGCAATCACAAATCCATGAAAATACAGTACTAGAGATGCAATTATAAATCTGAAACTCACACACTTGCCGAATCCAGTTGTTTCTATCTGCTCTGCCATGAACCCCTAATGTTGTTATGGATGCTCTCTAGGTTCTCAGCCCTAAATCTGGAGAAGCAGATACCCACAGAGAGGCAGCATGGACGATCAGAACTTGGAGACAAGAAGGCTTTGCTCCTGGCCTGTCGGTCACGTCCAGCTACTATAACTAAGCACTTTCAGATGGGCAGTTTGAACAGCAGGATCCAGTTTTTGTGGCTCTGGAGGCTGAAGGTGCCTTCTGGGCTGGCTTCCCCAGGGCCGCCATCTTGCTGGATGCTCACGTGGTCTTCCCTGTGTCCACCCACAGAGAGTCTCCTCTTCTTCTTGAAAGGGCACTGTCCTGTCAAGTTAGGGCGGCACAATACAGTCCCTCCGAAGAGGGCATGGGAGGACTCGTGATGGAAGGAAGCTGCTCCCATCTGACTTCGAGGACACGAGCTAGATACTGCCATTGAAAAACTCCCAAGACTTCTCTGTGAAGAAAGCAATAAAAAATGACTCTTTTTTACTCTTTTTTCCTATTGCTAAGTATAATTAGGATTTCTCTTGTGTTTCTCTTGTGTTTTCTTTGGCTTTCCCACTTGTTATCTAACAAAGCTACTGAATTACTTTCCTAAACTTGAAGTCAGAGCATTTTACCCTGTTCTTTGGAAACCTCCAATGACTCCCCACTGCTCCAGGGATAAAATGTAACATTTTAATTATTCATTCAGCTGCCTGGCTGAAGCAACCCTCAGTAGCCTGGCTTCCACATGCACTGTCAGTCTCTTCAGGTGGCTCATCACGGGAACAATAAGACTCCTCACTTCTTCTGCAACTCTCCACGCTTGCTTTCTAGGACACTCCCTGCTAGTGCTGTTTCCTGGGCCTGACAAGTCCCAGCCCCAAGGCTCACCTGCAGAGTCCAGGCCCTCAGCCTTCCTCCGTGAAAAGACATCACTCCTAAAACTCTTCGAGCACTGGACTCTCTTCCTGTCCCTAAATATGCTGAATGCCTAGGGAAGAGGGTGCTTTGTGTCCGTTTCAACTAGCATAGCAAAGTGAAATAAACAAAAACCTTTCACATGGAACACGTGCTAAATTGAATGCTTAATTAATGATACCAGGTGGGGAACTGAAAGAGGCCACATAGAACAGGTGGAGATGGTTTGTATGTAAAACCAGACAAAAAAATAAAATACCATGGAAAAGTGTACGGGATGTTATTTTTCTCAAGAGGAAGAGCTAGCTTCATTGTATTAAATGAGAAGAACATGCTTCCTGTGACAGGCTCATAAATGCAATCCAACCAGACTCTTGGTTGCTGGGCACTACAGCATACAGCTCAACCGCAAAGAGCACAGATATCAATTACCCAGTATGGCAAGAAGAAGTAGATGTAAGGGGGAAGCAATGAACCTCTGCCCTACCTTCCTTTAACACCCCCTTTCGCAACCCAGCAAAGAGTAGGAAAAGAAAGTGTTCTATGAAAAAATAGTTTATTGTAGTAAAAAAAAAAAAACTGTTCAGAGTTCACACCGAGTATCTTTTCTCAAGAAATTATATAGCAGCACAATTAAAATGAAATACTAATTGCACCAAGAAAAGATGCTAGCTGCAGAAGATAACTCAGGCTTAATAGATTTTCGACTGCCTTTCTTTATTCTAAAGGGGAGTAGTCTTGTAGCCAATAAAGTAAATTTTCTGATCTCCAAATGGATACTTTATCCTCATTCAAGCTGATATTGCAGCGACATCATGAATTTCTCAGACAGCTTTGTGAATCAGCAGAGTGTTTCAGAGGACGACACTGCTAAAAGCAAAATCGTTATTTTTTAAGCAGCTTTTAAATGAGTGGAAGAAACATTTCATTCTGGGTCAAGGATGCATTCACTCCAGCAACCTGCAGGAGCAGAGAGGGCTAGAGTAGTGGAGAAGGATCAGAACAGGGGTATTCTACCAGCCAATCTCAGATTATAGACTTTTGCAGGTCAAGTGTGTTTGGCTTTTTCTTTTTTAGAATCTATGCCTGTACTCCTTAAACCAAGAGCTAAAACATTAATATTCTAAGAAACGTCACCCTGAATTTCTAAATTACTTTTGAAATACCATTAACTAACTTGTACATAGTAAACTTTCAGATCTAGATTTTCTGTCTGATTGATCTATCCGTTGCTAAAAATGGAATGTAGTAGTCCTCCATTACTATTATATAGGAGTCTATATCTCCCTTTATAATCATTAACATTATTTTAAGTAGCCAGGTGCCCTGTAATTAGGCGTATACAAATTTAATATTGTCACATTTTACTATTTAATTAATCCCTTAACCACTGCACAGTGATGAAAGGATTGTTGGTATCTCTTGGACAGACTTTTGAAGAAAAGCCCAAGTGTACGATTTCTGTAGGTAATACCTGACATTGAAATAGATGGAATCATGTTTGCATGCAGTGCGTGTTTAAAGATTCAAAAACAGAAAAGCACTGTTCTCTACAGCAGCATTCAGATAGAGTTCATTAGAATTTAAATAAAATCGAGAGAGGTGTAGGTGTCTGGGGATGTCAAGACCCCACTTGGGATGCACACATGCCATACCTGAGTGGCTAGGTTCTAGTTCTGGCACTACCATTGAGTCCCCATTCCTACTCACACATACTCTGAGAGTCAGCAGGTAAACACCCAAGTTCTTGGGTCCTGATACCCAACATGGGAGACCCAGATGCAGTTCCAAGATTCAGGCTTGGTGACCTCAGCCTGCTGGCTTCTCAGAGAGGAAAGAGCACATGCTTTGGCCCAGAGGTGGCCCAGGATCTGTGCCTAACAAGGCCGTCCAATGTGTGCAGAGGGAAGGTGGGCAGGGGGGCAGGTGAGTCTAGGTCCCCAATGTCAGAGGAGGAGCTGTGTCCTGCCCTGAAGGGGACATAGCCCGGCATGGGTGTGAAGGTCAGCAATGCTGGGAGTCCACACTTTGGGCTGCTGGGCATAAAGAAAATCCACACCAGGGAACAGACAAGGGCAACAAGCCTGCCACCCCATCCCTGCCTGCTTCTTGTCCCCCAGTCCTGCCCTCAGGGTGAAGGACAATCTCATGTGGATGGGGGGACCCAGGTCTATAGGTCTATACCTGGCCATGACCACTCTAGGGCACTGCAGAGGAAAGACTTCCCCAGAGAAAGCCCCTGAGGCACTTCCCAAACCTCACATTCACTGCCTCTCGTGGAAATGCAGGTGACTGGGGCATTGGAACCTGCCTGCCAGCCACCAGCCCATCTGGGCTGCTGTGTTTCACCATCCATCTCCCTTCTGGCGCCCAGGGTTGAGGGAACCTGAAGATGGGACACGGTGAAGCCTCCCAGGACTGTCCCAAGCCACAGCTCCCAGGAAGGGAACACATCGGGAGGAAAGGCCCAGAAGCAGCAAGGTTAAGAGAACCAAGCCTCCTGGGGGCACTGCCCAGGCCACCTTTGGGACTCCTAACAGGGCCTGTTTCTTAGGACCTTGTCACTGTGTTGTGGACTTGGGGCAGATGCACACTGCCAGCAGGACCTGTGTTCCCACTGCACTTCTGACAACAGTAGCCAGGTCACGTATGAGCAGGGAGCTCACACAGAGTGTCTGTGTGTCTGCCCTGCACATGGCTCACAGCCTTATCCTTGGAAGGCAGCCCCTAACCTCCTTTAAGTTCACTTCCTTTCGCACAGGTACCTTTGGAAAGCCACGGTGAACCAGGTGACCCAGTGTCCTGAACACCTGCAGAGAAACCCCTGGTACATGGCCCTTATGTCCTCAGCTGAACCCAGGCCACAGTTGGAATTCCTGTCCAGCTCCCACCTGTTGCTGCCTGAGTCCACACCTGGCCAATCCTGTACATTGTGATGTCAGAGTCCTTGACCTTCTGGGTGGAGTCTTGTCCTCCATTGCCAATTCAGGTGCACATTGGTATAGACACTCTCAGCTCTGCCTCCATGCACATCACTAATGACTAGAACCTCCCTGCTGTGTCACAGATCCATGGACCCTCCTTCCTGTGCAGGAGCAACCAAGCAGGTTTGAGCCTCTCCTTCCCCTCCCTCTACTCCCTTCCCCTCCACAGCCTCTCCCTACCCACTCACCACAAACACCCTACCACCCCTCACCTCCACCCCCTACACTCCATCATCCACCCCCTCCACCGCCCTTTCCTACCCCCCAACTCTCTTCTCAGGTCCAGGTGATCAGCCGTGTGTCAACCCCAGAGCAACGAGAGGGGACCGTACTTGTCCAGGGGAGCTCCATTTGGTAGTCAACTCCATCCAACCATGCCACAGTGCACACCAGGACCCAAACACCACACAGGACCAACTCCATGATAAAGTACACTGTGATTTTTATTGATGCGAAACAGAAAAGTCTCAAGCAAATGAGAGCCCTGAGGCAGCTCAGCTTGCACACTGGGGCAGGCTACCTGGGCGCCAGGGCTGCGGGCTGGGGCTGGCAGGCAGCAGGCACGCAGGAGGAATCTGAGGATGCTCCTGCCAATCCTCCTGCCCAGCCCCTGCCGGCCCTTGCTTGGGACAGAGGCCGATGCTGAGGGCCCAGGCTCGTCAGGCTCAGCTGCTGGGACCTCTGGCACCCCCAGGTGTGGACTGCTCCTGGGGCTGGGGGTGGAGGGGGCGGCCACAGGGATGGGCTCGGGGGCTGGGCTGGCACCAGGGCTCCTCTCCTGCAGCTGTCCAGGGAGGGAAATGGCCAGCACGGGGGCAGACACTGCAGGATCCAGCTCCGGCCTGGGCTCCAGCTCCGGCTCTGACTCCGACTTTGACTCCAACTCCAGCTCCGGCTCCGGCTGCAACTCGGACTCCTGCTCAGGCTTCGGCTCCCTGCGGCCCTGAGGCAACAGGGGCTTGCAGCTGAGAAGGGCAGGTGCACTGTGGCTCTCCCTTGCGGCAGCCTGTGCAAGTGAGCCCCGCAAGACGGCAAAGCTGTGCAGTGAGGCTGCTGCCAGAGGAGCACTTTGCCAACGGGGCTGCACCTGCTCCAGACTCCGGGAGTCCAGCTGCTGGGACATCTGGCTGGATCTCCCAGGGCCAGATGGCACCGCTGCTCCAGCGCCCTGCAGCAGACCCAGGCCCGCCAGGCACTCCTGGGCCTCTGGGTCCTCCGGAACCCCCAGGGGCTGCACCACGGTCACCTCCTCGCCCTCGGCTCCCTCAAACCACCATTGCTGGCGGGCGATTTCGGCCGTAGGCCTGTCGCATGGGTCCATGCTGAGTAGCCAGCTCAGGTGCTCCTCCAGGGCCGGGCTGGCTGCACATGGGAGCTCGTTGCTGCCCCTCTGGATGCAGTCCCGCAGCTCCGCCCAGTCTTCCCCATTGAAGGGCATGGCCCCCGCCAGCATGGTGAAGAGGATGACCCCCAGGCTCCACATGTCCAAGGCAAAGGGGTCGTAGGGCTCCCGCTGGAACACCTCCGGGGCACTGTACTCCAGTGTCCCACAGAAGCCCTGCACCAGCTCGCCTTCGGGCACATGGCAGCTGAGCCCAAAGTCCTCCAGCTTCACATTGAGCTGAGAGTCCAGCAACAGGTTCTCCTGCTTGAGGTCCCTGTGTGCCACCCGCTGTGCATGGCAGTGGCCCACGGCTGCCAAGATTTGGTTAAACAGGACCATGACCTCGGGCTCTGGCAGGCTGCCGCGGCTCAGCACGTGCTGGGAGAGGTCGCCCCCGTCCACCAGCTCCATCACCAGGCAGTGGTAATGGCCGACGCGACCCACCTCCAGCAGCTCCACAATATTCGGGTGCCTCAGGAGCTGCATGATGCTGGCCTCTCGCTGTACCCGCCTGGTGCTGAAGGGGTCCCTCGCATCTTCCCTGAACAGCTTCATGGCCACCTGCTGCTGGTTGGACGGCTGGCGGGCCAGCACCACCATGCTGTAGTTGCCCTGGCCCAGGATCGAGAGCAACTGGAGACCAAGCTGATGGCTGGCGATGGCATCCAGATCCTCACGGCCTTCCAGGCTGGTGTCCCTAATTACACTCTTGCACTACTCTGTCCAATATTCCTGTCCATAGACACTAAGGAGCTACCCTAACTACAATAACTAACAAAAGAAAGGGACAACCAGGGGACTACCTGCTGATCTGACTATGGTGCCACAATACCTATACTAACTACCCTAATGACACACAGTGGCAAGACTAAGTCCTATCTAACCAAAACAGAAAACAAAAACCAGAAAAACTCCAAAACAACAAACACTAAATAGCTACACTAACACTCAGAGATCTAGCAGCACTTTCTAGCTAAAGATGGGGGAAGTCAAAAATGAAAAAAACTGCAAAAAAAAAGTCAAAGTGGGCAAAAAAATAAATAGGTGGAAAAAAACAAACTAAAACAAAATGGGGGAAAGAAAAAACCAAATAGAACAAGAAACAAACAAACAAACAAAACAGCACACCAACACCAACCAGCACAAGCGCACACAAAGATGGGGCCAAGTCACACAGGTCACCGAAATAGCTCCCTGGTAAGTCAGAGTGAGAAATGGACCAATGGCAGCCCAGCAGGGACTTGCACAAATTTCCTTTTCATGACAGTTGGTCTTTATGAAGTCAGAGACGGGAGGGGACCAATCACAGCCACAGCTAATCCTCGGGGGTTTCCTCAACCAGCTTCCACATAAAAAAACCCAAGAACTCCAAGATCTTTTGGCTTAGGTTGGTGATACAGATTGATGTTTATTTTTTGAGACATTAAAACATGTAAGATGCCCCGATGGCCTTTTCACTTCTCCTTTAAAGTGTGATAAAAACTGTTGGGTCTTTAAGACCTCCAATTGTCTACACTCAAGATACACATCCCATTTCCTTGAAGCTCTGAATGATAGGTCCCAGAATGATGTTACAACTTCTCTGGCATCCTCATAACCTTGACCAAGTGTTCTGTTGCCCATGGCACCACCAGGCACATTATTCAAAACAATGAAGCTGAGAGGAAGGCATCTTTCATCATCCTCTCCCCCTAAGATCCTCACCAGATTTCATGTTAGAACCCCTGGAGGACCAGAAGGGAGCTCTGGGTGGGTATAGTCCAGGTATGGAAGGCCAACTGTCAGCTGAGAGAGCTGCATCCTCCAAATTGTGCTTAGAAACACAGGGAGAAATCAACGCATGTTTGATGTCTCAGGGTTCCCTGGCTACTCTCACAAAGTGTCTTGAATGGAGTCATGGATAAAGAACAGAAATTCATTCCTCAGTGTTTGTTCTGCAGGCTGGAAGATGGAGGTCAGGGCTCCAGCAGACTCGTTGTCTGGAAAGAGCTCCCTCTCTGCTGCTGCTGAGCCTTCTTCAGAGAGAGATGGTAAGACGGGAAGGTGGTGGTTTGCTGTGGTTGGTTGAAGCAAGTACATGTGTGGAGAGTGGTGTAGTTCTTAAAAAGTACCACACCTTAGTCCAAAACTCCCCAGTAAATTTTAAGGAAAGATCATGGCTTCCTGGGGTGTCCTCAGATGGTGAAAGCACAGGCCTCTCCCCGTCAAGCCCTTTAGACAGACAGATAGCCTGCGGCTGACACTGGGGTCCAGCAGGTTAAACCCTGCTACACCAGCATCCCATGTGGGTGCTGATTGAGGTCTGGGTGTTCAACATCCAATCCAGCTCCCTAGTATCATGTCTGGTAAAGCAGCAGGTGATGATCCAAGTATTTTAGGAGCCCTGGATGGAGTTCAGGACTGGCCTGACCCAGCCATGGTAATTTTGGCTCTTTGGGGAATGAACCAGTTGTTGGTTGTTATCTATCTTTCCCTTTCCCCCAACCTCTGTAACTCTGACTTTCAAATAAATAAATAATTCTCTTGTTTTAGAAAAAAAGAAACTCATCCTGTGAAAGAGAGTGGAGTCTTAGTCCTGGATTCCCCACCTCTTTATGCTGTAGCATTGACCTTGAAGTTTGAACATGAAGTTTGGAGGGACATGGACAGTTCTCACCACTAGGCCTGCTCTGCATGAAAGGAATCTTTGAGGCTGAACTACAGGACCTTGGACAGGACACCAAAGCCGAAAAGAAATAAGATCTCTGTGAAGGCTAATTGTCTGGTATGATCAATTTATGCTGAGTGTATGTGTTGAACCAGTGAACTGTAGCCATAAAACTCCGAGTAGTACATGCTAATCCCATATCTAAAATACTCTTTAATTTCTTTCATCGATGATTCATAGTTTTAATTGTAGAGAACTTTTACCTCTCTGGTCACATGTATTCCCAGCTGTTTTCTTGTTCCTTAGTGTAGCTATTGAACATGGAATTGCTTTTTACTGGTTATTGTATGTTGACTTTGCACTCTGACATTGCATTTGTCCTCTCAGGTTTTTGGAGGAGTCATTGCGGGTTTTCTATATGTAAGATCATATCCTTAGCCAAAAGTGGCAATTGGGCCTCCCGCTTTAATTTAGATATCCTTGATTTTTTCTCTTGCTTAATTTCTCTAGCTAAGATTTCCAGTAGAATGTGAAATTAAACTTGAATGATAATAAAAAAGAATCTGCCTAACTTTAGTATCTGTTAGCATCAATGTTGGTTTTACCATATCTAGAAATATGTTTTCATTTCAACCTGAATTTTAACCTGAATTTTCCAAAATAGAAATTATTGAAGTCGACTTAAAGATTTTATATATACTAAACATCATAGGGTGACCATAATTTATAGGAGTATTATCTCTGAGATAAGCCAGTAATATGTGGCATAGTGGTTAAAGCCATTACCTGCAGTGCCAGCATCCCATATGGGCACCAATTCTAGTCCCTGTTGCTCCACTTCCAATCCAGCTCTCTGCTATGGCTGGGAAAGCAGTGGAAGATGGCCCAAGCTCCTGCACACATTTGGGAAGACCCAGAGGAAGCTCCTGGCTCCTGGCTTCAGATTGGCACAGCTCCAGCTGTTGCAGCCAACTGGGGAGTGAACCAGTGGATGGAAGACCTCTCTGCCTCTCCTCTCTCTGTGTAACTCTGACTTTCAAATAAATAAATAAATCTTGCAAAAAAAAAAAAAAGAAATACAGAAAGTGGGGCCAGTGTACTGGCATAGTATGTAAAGCCATTGTTTGCTGGCATCCCATATGGGTGCTGCATTGTGTCATAGCTGCTCCACTTCTGATCAACTTCTGTACCAGCTTTGCAGGTACAGTGTTCTGGGTTGTTTCTATTTGAGAGTATCCCACAAATCTCTAAATCTCTGACACTGTTTCTTAGTTTTCTAATTTCTTCTTTAAAAAAAAAAGATTTATTTGTTTCTTTGAAAGTCAAAGTTACACACAGAGAGAAGGAAAGGCAGAGAAATAGAGAGACTTCCACCCGCTGATTCACTCTCCAATTTGCCACAATGGCAAGAGCTGTGCTGATCCGAAGCCAAGAGCCAGGAGCTTCCTCCAGTTCTCCCACACGGGTGCATGGCCCCAAGGACTTGGGCCAACTTCTACTGCTTTCCCAGGCCATAGCAGAGAGCTGGATTGGAAGTAGAGCAGCTGAGACTCAGACCAGCACCCATATGGGATGCCAGCACTGCAGGCACTGCTTTACCCGCTATGCCACAGTGCCAGCTCCTCTAATTTCTTCTTTTTTTTGGTCTGACTGTAAAATTTCCAGAAATTTGTCTTCTAACTTGGATATTCTTTCTTCTGCCTCACCAAATCTGTTCTTAAGGTTTTCTACCATATTTTTTATTTGTTCTACTGATTTCTTCACTTCCAATATTTGGTTTTGATTTTTCTTTAAATCAAAATTTCTTGGGAAAAATTTTCATTCATGTATTGTATGAATTTGTTCATGAATTTGATTTTGATTCCTTCTCAGTAATCCTAGGGTCAATTTTTTAAATTCCTTTTCTGGCATTTTGGCAGTCATCTTCACATTCTAGCTTTGAAGTGGTTTATTCTTGTTTCTTGAATTGCTGCATTTATTATTAGGCATTTGTGGTGATTCTTTTTTCCTTGTGATCATTTTTATCTATGGACTGTGCGTCTGTGGCTTATTGGGGTGTCTGCTCTTTCAGTGAATACCCAGAGTCATATGCTGGGTGTGGTCAGGGAGTTCTGTTCAGTGCTCCAGTACAAGGGAACGTCCAAGGTGACTCCCAATTTGGGTATAGTAAATCTCCATTTTTTAAAATCATAAGGGAGATTTGTTCTGCTCTGTTGGCATTTTCTCGTGTTCACCTCTTCTCCTCAAGAGAGAGCAATGCCTGCGTGGCAGCCCCAGTGGGTACAGTTTTCATCCACACTGCCACAAGAACCACACAAATGATCCATACAGTCCTTGGTGTGAACATGAATCCTACAACAATGACCCTTACCAGGGAATGAGGTGGAACACGTGGAGTCACCCACAGTAACTGCCCAAAGTCCCAACCATACCCTGTGACTTCCCACACGGCCATAGTGTTTTCACAGGCCCAGCACTCCAGGGCTCTCACAGTCACGAGCTCATAGCACCTGTCAAGTCTCCAGCCAGACTCAGGTGTCTCCTTTCAGCTGGTGGCTAGGCACACAAACATGAGCTGGCGCAGCTGTTATGTATTCCAAAATGGCACCTGACCATTCTCAACTTGTTATAGTATGCCAGTGCCGGGTGGTGAAGGAGAGAGAAATGTGCCCCCTTTTCTCCTCTCCAGGTTGGCAGGTACACTGTCCCCCACAGAGCTCCAAGCCAAACTCAAGCCAGGCTCTTCCGCAACTTTATCGCCAGTGGCTTTGGCTGCTGCAGTCTGATCTCACCTCACTCCAAAGCTGGTGCTGAGGCTGTTGGTTCCTGGGGTCCCGAGCTGTGTACTTCTACTCCCTCCACCTAGATCCACAGTGTCCCCCTAGTTTATGTGGACTCTCCTCTGCCGTTTTATTCCAAAGCCTTTCCTAAAATTGTGCTGTTTAAAGTATATGAACTACATGTATTTCATGTATACCAATTTAGAAACATAGCGATACTAACCACCCTAACCTCCCTCCTTTAATAAACATCTTTCAAATATTCGTTTACACAGAGGATGGGATTGCAAGTACAGCATAAAATATTTGTAAAACATCGAATGATGAAATTGTATGTGTTCAGGAAAGACATTTTTGTTTTACAAAATGATTTTTGTACATTAACAGCAAGCTAGTTTCTTTCCTTCTCTTCTTTCTTCCTTTTTTTAATTTTTTTCTGTATTGCTGTCTCTCCACTGCCATGAGTATCCTTCAGTATGTATATAGTTGTGTTTGTGTATCCATCCACTTGTTGGGTACTAAATGTACCCTTGAATTCCTGTGTCCACACTCAAACCTCCATCTTCTAATCATCATTCCAAGGTTTTCCCGCTGTTTACTCCCAGTCTTTGAAACTTGTGTGAAGTAAAGAAAGTTTACAGAACAGAAAGTTTAGTTTATAAGACAAGTGTCTCAATCTGATTTCATAACTAATATCTTGTGTATCCCTTGTATCATTTTTTAGGGTCATCCCATTAATATTAAATTGATACTACTATGTAATATTATATGTGCCTTCATATGTCTCTCACAAACACTCAGACTACTAAGCAATAAAATTAATTTATGGTCAGAAATCTGTTCCATCTACGTCAAAGCCCACAGACATTTTCTGTAAACAACTAGTTACAAGTATTTTAGGAAACAGTCTGTTACAGTACCCACATCTGCATCAACACCCACAGACAACACTGAAGGAATGGACATGGTGGTGCTGCAATAAAGCTTTATTTACACAAATCTCCAGCTGGGTAAGGCCCAGTAGACTGTAAGGGTTAGGCGCTGATCAACATGCATCACACATCCCCATTGTTAGGCAACTACTCTTTGTGAAGTAATGCCTTGATACTAGATATGGTGGGTTTCTGTCAAGTTCTTCACAATGTTGAAAAGACTGATAGAACCCTTGCTGGTACTTTTGGTTGGGAAAGGATAAAGCACACTGTACTGACATTTTAAAATTCACCTAAGTTCCTTTGTTGGGGAAAAAGGTGAGTGAGCAGGAGTAGACATCTTAGAGTAAGAATTTTTAAATAATATTTAAAAGGCCATGCTTAACAATTACATTCATCAATAAACTAGATGCATTGGCTACATATTATATGTAAATTCATTGATGGAAAAAGCCCTTAGTAGTTATTTAATTTAGGAGTTATTTCCCATTCTTTCCTGCTCACAGTAATTTCCTGACAATTCTTAAAGGAATGAAAGAGTGATAGATGAATAAGAAAAGACTAATAAAATAGAGAACATACAAAATCAGAATAAAGTAGTGTTGCAATGTATATGCACAAATAGGACTTCTTATGCATATGTATATGTTAATATGCACTTCAGGCATAACAGTAGAAATGGACTATGGGTGCTTAAAAAGCAAGAGATTTTTTAGTTATGTGTATAAGAAAGCAAACTGTATATATCATATAATATGTTTACAGAAGAATAATTAAATGACAACTAAGACATTAATACTTTGATACAATTTGAACAATTTCAATTTTCCATACATTGAAAACAGTTAAAAAATAAAGTTTTAATTTAATTCATTTTTTAACACGGAAGATAATTTTCAGATTGTATTAAATAACATTTTTCTTTTCCTTGTTGCGAGAATCAAATGTTGGAACCATTTGAAGAAGCTGATTATTCATCAGACAAACATGAAATTATCACTCAGGGAGATTTAGTTTTTAATAATATTAAATAATAATCATTGATAAACCATCTAGTGTATAAGTAAATTAGTTCAAGTTTCATGAAAGAAATGTATTTTGTTAAAATTGTATTGATTGTGATTCACTAAAATTACATGTCATTTCCACAATACATGCATACTTCTTACCTCTCTAACAGGGCTTTTGTAGGTCATTAGGCAACCAACAGACCATTTAGATTGAACTCTTTGTTTACTCCCTATAACATATCAGTTGCAAATGGTTTATGGGTAACGATTAATAAAAGGAACATACTTTAAAAATAGCTTTGATAAATATTTACAAGGCCAGCTCTAATGGCTTTGACAGATACCTCCATGCAAGGATATATATTTTGAAGGGTGGAGGTTGACTTTTTCCCTGAGGAAAAGCAGCTTGCACTAAAAATAAGAGATAATACATTGGTAAACACATTAGGAAATCATTGCCCTCTACATTTTAAAATCATACTTGATGTTTAAAGTGTTGACCCTCATTTATCTCAGCTATAAAATACTACTTGAACCAGGGGACAAGAAAATAGAGCATGAGAGAGAGTAATTATCTTCATTATCTACACAGTACAGAGACATCAAAACTTATAAAAATTAAATAGTTTGATGTTAATTTTGTCTAAAATCTAAAATATAAAAATGGATTGGATTCTTTAGGGGAAAAGTACAAAAATGTAAAAACAATAGCAATCATTTAAAAAGGCATTTTAAATGAGAATGAGAAAATTATGACATTATAATGAATCATAATAAATAGTTCTTATAATTTATCTGACATATATATATATATATACATATACATGCATAATTACTACAATTATTTCAGGACCACTAAACAGGAGAATCTTGTTTTAATAATTGTTTTGAAACGTAGAGAGACTGAGACAGATTAAACAGAGAGGTCTTTTTACTGCTGGTTCACTCTACAAATATCCTTGATAGCCTGGATTGAAAATCTAGAGCCCAGAACTCAATCTGCATCTCCCACACGTGTGGCAGTAACCCTGCTACTTGATCCATCACCACTGCCTTCCGGGATCTGCATCACTGGGAAGCTGGAATCAGGAGGCTGAGCTGGAACTCAAACCCCAGCACTTCACTATGCGACATGGGCATCCTAACTGGTGCTATAACCACATTAAAAAATGCCTGTTTCCCAATATCATTTTCAAATTACATATATATTCATATTTATTCACTGAGCAGCACAATTATAATGAGTTTTTCTTTTCCTTTTCTGCTTATCTTTTCTAAATTTCCTACACAGAAAATACATTATAATAACAGAATACATTATAATATACATTATATACATTATCATAACAGAAACATGCTGAAACACACAGCACATTACGGACGCTCACTGACCACTCTTTAAAGCGCTCGTTAATAGATCAGAACCACAAATGGCAGGCACCTGACTCAAAACGTTAATGAAGTGTAAGATTTACACATTCTTATTCTTTGACAATAATGCTCTAAAATTGCCCCAAATCTATGACATGTTTGTTAGAATGAAGTACTTAAGAGTTATATAATTGTTGGTAGACATTTTTCCTTGTAAATCAATTCATCCAGGTTAGATTACAGGCTACCTGGCAGCAGTCAGTATCTGAGAGTCTTGCTAGGCAGCTGCTGAATACTAATAGTTCTACAAAAATTGTCTCTGAACATCTCAAAGAGGGAATGGTTGAAGGCTCAGGTGCTTGTCCTTAAACCCACACTCTACAGATCCAAATTCTGCTGCTAAGAGTCCAGCTGTTGGGATGAATGTATGCAGTGAAAGCATAAACTCATCTCCAAGTTGTTGCACTGGTCTTTATTTTAAATGTCTTTGGCAGTCTTACCCTTTGTCAAAACTCAGAAGTTAAAATGTCTTTGATGGCCTCACAATTTGTCAAAAGTAAAAATTTTAAATGTCTTTGAAAATCTTACCATTTGTTAGAACACACCTGGATTTTAAAGAGAGAAATGTGTGATACATGGACACATATCAGTATGTATGGACACTTACCAGTGTCCTCGGGAAGTCCCTCCAAAACCTCGGTCTCTATTTCTTCACTTGTAAAATGGACACTGGACTTAATAAAATTGTCTCCAGTTATAACTGGAACTCATCACTAAAGGTTAAAAAAAAAAAAAAAAGTGTTCCCTTAGCATTAAAATAAAAACATGTTGCATCAGAACCCCTTTGCTAATGTTTGCAAAAACAAAATATATAAACTACATGGTATTTCTCAGCTCTGTGTTCATTATTTAAATAAGAAAGAAATTATTATGGCTGAACTCATTTGATCTCGTGTTCAATCTTCATCCCTGATGAAGGCGAATCCACCTGCTACAAGCCGTCATCTCAGCCTTCTGAGCCACTAGTGGACACATGATTGAATTTTCTCGCTCAGTTCATGGAATTTCTTTCCCCAACACTGGAGGCTGGATTGGGCTGAATTTAAAAAAACCCTGTGAAACAAAATGATAAAGCTTTATAACAAGGAAAAGTCTGTGTTAAATACTTGACAAGCAGTATTTATAATTTTAGCCTAGGCAAAACCTGTTCAAAGCATAAAATACCAGAGACTTTTTCATAAGCTTTGATGATTCTGAGGATCTTAAAATTCATATCTTAAGAATTTGACAAAAATGTTTTGTATGTGTTCAAGTTATCATTAATCACTAGCATTTTCACTGACATATCCAAAGCAAGCCCTCCACAAAAGGCCTCCTAAAGCCAAGTTAGAATACAGACACCACAAAATTATCTTTGTTTTGGGGCTGGCATTGTGGTGTAACAGGTTAACCTCTGCCTGTGACACTCATGTCCCGGCTGCTCCACTTCCAATCCAGCACCCTGCTGATGGCCTGGGAAAAGCAGCAGAAGGTGGTCCAAGTGTTTGGGCCCCTGTAACTACCCTTGTGATAGACCCAAAGGAAGCTCCTGACTTCTGCTTGGCCTTACCCTGGTTGTTATGTCCATCTGGAGTATGAACCAGTAGGTGGAAGATCTCTCTCTCTCACTCTCTGTAACTCTGGTTTTAAAATAAATCAAAAAATGAATCTTGTACAAATTATCTTTTTCTTGAAGATTTCTATTTTCATTTATACATGTTCACTATCAAAAGACAAGTAAAGCACATAAAGAAGAAAAAAGTAGCTATATTATTACTATTTTTATCATCTTTTTTACATGTTTTCATCCTGTAGAAACATATATGGATGGTACACATTGAGAAATAAAGCACATGCATACTTATTCAATAAAAGCCTTTGGATCAGGGCTGGTGCTATGGCACAGCAGGTTAAAGCCCTGGCCTGAAGCACCAGCATCCCATATGGGCAACTGGTTCCAGTCCCAGCTCTCTGCTGTGGCCTGGGAAAGCAGTAGAAGATGACTCAAGTCCTTGGGCCCCTGCACCCACATGGGAGACCTGGAGGAAGCTCCTGGCTCTTGGCTTCAGATCGGCACAGCTCTGGCAGTTGTGGCCATCCAGGGAGTGAACCAACGGATGGAAGACCTCTCTCTCTGTCTCTACCTCTCTCTGTAATTCTGTCTTTCAAATAACTAAAATAAATCTTTTTAAAAAAAATTTTTAAAGCATTTGGATTATAACAGCCTTAACATTATATAGCCTATTTTTTAAATAAAATATATTTATTTTAAATAAAAAATGATGTTTTTCTTGATTTCACTGTCCTTAATTACATATTTTGACAATAAGCATTCTAACACCCCTTGTTTATTAAATGTCTATTATGTAAGAAGCACCATAGTTAAGGTTTATGTGTATTTTTCCAGCATCTAACTTCAAGAGTTAAGTTGATTTGCTGGAGTTACAGTCACCAGATATTGAAATTCGAATTCAAGTGCATGCCTATTTTCAAAGTTTACATTCTAAAGCAATCTCCAAAATGTCTCCATTTTCTTAGTG
This sequence comes from Sylvilagus floridanus, assembly GCA_949820135.1. NCBI lineage: Eukaryota > Metazoa > Chordata > Mammalia > Lagomorpha > Leporidae > Sylvilagus > Sylvilagus floridanus. Next base: position 22,457,948 of record OX463229.1, read on the forward strand.
ACTCCATAATTTCCCACCATATAAGTCTAAGTATTTAAGTAATTTCCATTCTTGGAGATTTAGCTCATCTTCCTATTTTTTTATTTGCCTCATAATATTTTATAAACATTTTATGCATAAATTATTATATCCCTGACATTTCTCTAGAATGCATTTCTAAGCTAGGCATACGTTTTGCAGTTCTTTATATAATTGCTAACCAATTTTCAATTGCAGCAATGGTTTTAGATTTCGGAATTCTGAATGATGCGACCCCTTTACCTGAAAACTCATGACTATTTATTAAGGCCAATAATTTAAAAAATTCACAGCTATTTTGATATTACACAAAACTGCACAAGTAATTTTTAACTTTCACTGTTAAAGTCATGGATTTGTAATCATAAATTAAAAGAAGAGATTTAACCAGCACACAAGAATTTGTCATTTTCCTTAGGAAATTTACCTCTAGCCATTTATCATGGATGCATTAAGAGATTCTCTCACTAAGCGTGAATACAGAACATTTACCAGTAGAATTAATGTAGTTCAGGAGGCTGTACTTAGAGGGAAAACTACTATCCAAACCAGACACACACAAACAATAATACAACATTCACAGATTGAAGGATCCACATGATCATACCACCAAGTAACCGAATATAACTGCTACTAACATACAAAATGTACCTGATTCAACAAAACTTCAAGAGTGTTCCTCAGCACAGCATGTGGTTTAAGCACTGGATATTTTTATAGATCACCTGTGTTACACCTTATTTCTAGTTCATGGTCAAAGTTTCTACCGGAAATGACTTCTATCATAAGCTATCCAAGATTGTAAGTCAACCTTGAATCTCAGTTCTTTTCAGTTAAAGAAATGAAAGAGCCTAGTTTACAAACTTAAAATACAGTATTCTATTCCTTTTATTTTCAAAGAAAGAATTGTAGACCTGCCACAGAAAAAAAGTTCAACAAGAATGTTTTTAAGTGGCAAGAATGATTCTCTCGGTTGTTGGGACAATGGCTTTGTTATGTTTTGGCTCCTGCTGACATCAGAGAATGAGAAGGTTCTGAAAACTTCTTGCAATAATGGTGATTCAAACTGAATTGACTTTGACTGCAAATCCACTAGAATAACAAAGGCATGTGAGGTGACTCAGGATGGAGCCTGCCTGTTTCTGACCTGTCAGCTGGTTGTAAGGACAGTGAGGAAGGAAACCCTTTCTCACAGCCTTGGCTGCGGGTGTAAATCCTCCCATTGCTACCTATGCACAGTACGAGGATTATTTCCGACAGTTCATGGGAAAATGCAATTAAAATAAAAGTTTATTTTGGCCGAAAAATATTTATTTTCATCTACTTGAAAGGCAGAGGAAACAGAGAGAGTCAGAGAGACATGAACACTTGCTCTCCCATCCACTGACTGACTCCCTAAATGCCCACAATAGCAAGATCTAGCCCAGTTTAAAGCCAGAAGCCAGGTCTCTCACATGGGTGGCAAGAGCCCAAATACTTGGGCCATCAACCACAGCCTTCCCAGGTGCCTTAGCAGGAAGCTGGATTAAAAACAGAGTAGCCAAGACTTTGATATGGAGTTTTCAAGGAAGAAAAACCCAAATTGAACAGCTGCACGTAGAAGGAATGTGAGGGATCAGATCAATCAGAGTCCTTTTCTTAGACTTCAAGCCTTAACAGACATGAAAGCATTTGAGATTACTCCAGCAATAAATTTCACCATCTCAAAGCAGCATTGATATTCCTTCTTACTTTGTCACAATTCCTTTTTCCTAGGCCCAACTCTTTTTTTTTAATATTTATTTATTTATTTATTTGAAAGGCAGAGTTACAGAGAGGGAGAGGCAGAGAGAGAGAGAGAGAGAGAGAGAGAGAGGTCTTCCATCTGCTGGTTCACTCCCCAAATGGCCACAAGGGCCAGAGCTGCACCAATCCAAAGCCAGGAGCTAAGAGCTTCTTCCAGGTCTCCTACACAAGTGCAGGGGCCCAAGGACTTGGGCCATCTTCTACTGCTTTCCCAGGCCGTGGCAGAGAGAGGGATAGGAAATGGAGCAGCCTGGATTCGAACCAGCACCCACTGGGATGCCAGCACTGCAGGTGGTGGCCTTACCCTCTATGCCACAGCACCAGACCCAGGCCTAATTTATAACTTCAAAAATTCTTTCCATTTAAAAAGGTCTAGTTCCATTTAATCTGTTGTTTTCGTATCAATGTTGCTTAGTTGACTAGAGGCATTTAGAATTTCCGTGTTATGAAATGAGAATAGTAATGGCATATTTCATAAGGTCATTTTCACACTTTGCACATTGAATTTTGCTCAAGTAATAGATAACTATCTTGTTTTCGCATCTGAGTCTCTGGTAATTATCATAAAAATGTAACTCTGCTTTAAATTAATAATTGATCCAACAATCGGAGAAATAGGAAATCATTTGATTTAATTATATCCTCTCAAGAAGACTGATGTGAGGAAATTGTAAAGTATGCTTCGTACCTCAGGAAAGTCTAAGTTTCCTTAAACGTCATCCATTGGCTTGCTGCTGGGGTTGGTACACTGGATAAGGAACCTCTCATTTTCTTCGAATCAAGCACTCTGTTGTCAGCAGGTCACTGAGATTTGAGACTGAGTACCTGCATCGAATCTTTCCATGTGTGTCAAATAAAGCATAAATAATCAGAGTAGTTAAATCATAAATAACTAGTCATTATGGTTAAATTGAATTTCTAAATGGCTTGCTCCACTGTACACCTCCAATGCTTCTGCATATTTAAGTAAATTTGATTATGTCTTGGGACACTTCCACCTAATATATGCAAGTTTATTATTCCACATGAAACCCTTTTCTAATAAATCCCAAGAGGGAAAGAACTGGATGTTTACCTCCTTAAAATCTGATACAAATTCACATTAACTGTAAAAAAAAAAAAAAAAAAAAGCACTTTGTTTTTTTTCAAGGACTATACCAAAGTATTTTAGTAATGTCTTCATATTGTCGCAAGGGACAGAGAACGTTATTTATTTGAACAATATGGCCCATATTCACTGAATTCTCAAAAACAGCACTGCCCTCTGGAACAACTTGGAGACACGAAGCTGTCCCAACACTCACTGAATGCGCTCGTCTCACCAGCCAGAGCCTGAACACAGGTGATTTAATTTCACCTAAGTAATCAAGCAACTCACTGTTTCCATGTGGGCCTTACCAGAGCCCTGCTTCCCATCAGGGAATCTAGAGCAGGATGGAACAGAGCAAAACCCATGTTCCCTGCAGAACAAGGCAGCCTGAATCCAGCAGAGGAAAGAAGGGGAGGACAGAAAGCAAAGCAAAGGAAGGAAGGAAGAAAATATGACCGTGACTCAGTTCTATCTAGCAACAGAAAGCAAGCAAAGACCACAAGATCCATACCCAGGGCCAGGGAGCGTTTCAAGGACATGCTGTCTGAGGAATTAACAGCACTCGTACAGCTCTCTGTTTCTGTCTCTCTTTTTAAGATTTCTTTCAAAAGGCAGAGTTACTGTAGAGGGAGGGGAGGGGGAGAGAGAGAGAGAGAGAGAGATCTTCCACCCGCTGGTTCACTTCCCAAATGGCTACAAGAGCCAGGGCTGTGCCAGGCTGGAACTAGGAGCCAGGAGCTTCATCCAGGTCTCCCAGATGAGTGGCAGGGGTCCAAATAGATGAGCCATCACCTGCGGCTTTTCCCAGGCCATTAGCAGAATCAGAAGTGGAACAATCAGGACACGCACCGGCACTCATATGGGACGCCAGCATCCCAGGCTGCAGCTTTACCTGCTCCGCCACAACGCCCGCCAGCCCCAGCTTTCCGTGTCTTGTTCTGCCGCTGATGACAGAATTTCTGACGATAGGCGCTGTCTTACAGAGAGTTAAACACTGCATACCCGACTCCCATTTCAGACGCATTGCAGAAAGGTGAGTCAGAAGGGCATCACGCATTGTCTAATCCTGTGCTGCCTAAATCTCAAACACAGAGAAACCAGGCTGTGATGAAAACAGCACCATGTGCAGAGTGCGAGTGCTTACTCAGCCTCTCCAAGCTGGGAGTGCCCTGGTGGAAAACAAGGCTCTGTGGTCCTAGTGCATCGCTGCCCTATGTTAGTTTAAGCTCCCTTTGCCCCATTTCTAGATTTTTCATACCCCCATGACCTTTCCCATCACAAGGACCTATAAATAACCCATATAATTATCACTATAGGAATACCAATGAGTGTAGCAAATGTGTTTCCCAGCCCCCACTTCTCCCAGAGTTTGGTAATTAACTTACTACCATCACGTCTTCTGCAAGTGAATCTTCCATCTGTGAATCATTGAGTATCCTCCTCTACTCAGGACACCTATCTCAAACAGACGAGTTTGTTTCCTAACTTGCTATTTTTCTTTTTTGGCACAGATACCTGGAAAAATTATATAGTATCATACAATATCCCATATTTTCATGAAGTAAAGGTGACGACCCTCAAAGCTACCAGTGATGCTGTATCATAAGCTTCTTTAGTGCCTTTTTCATGATTTCTGAAAACCACAGAATTGTTCCCCTCCACAGACTGTGTGTATTTAACTTTCATCCCAGAAGTAATCCCCTGTTTTTTCAAAATCTCACATGTGCTTTTATCCATCCATTTGTTTCCACATTCATTCAAAACACACTGTTTTTAGTATTACCAGGCACTTAATAAATGCTAGGATAAATACATAAATAGGGCAACAGGTCCTTTGCCTCGGTATGCTAAATCTCCACTCTGGAGATGCAGACCTAATTTTGTATGAGCAAGTCTAGTTGTGGTAAATGCTATAAGAAAAATGTTCTGTGTGCTTTGAAAACAAACATTAAGGAGTTAAACAGAGCCCTGAGGCTTACAGACTAAGGAGGGAATTTAACTCTCATTTATTTAGATAAGAAGTCAAAGAAGAAGTATAGCAGTTCTGTAGGCTAGCACTCAGAATTAACTCCATGATTTATAGGGCACAGTAGAAAATGAAGATCATGGAACTATAAGTTCCCCTAAACCAGAGACATGTGTGACTACCCATGTCCAGACCTGGTGCCTGAGCAGCATTTGAGTGTCAACATCCAGTAAGCTAGTGATCACTCAAGCCTGGAGTACAACAGAAATGACTTGTTACATTGACAGATCAAAGATGGCTACACACTGTCAGTCTAACAGTCAATAAATAGTTCATCTCCTGCTGTAAATGTTTACTGGCCCTGGATAAAATGAAAGTGGTAATGTGTAAGGTGTAGGTTGGCCATTAAAGTAGTAATGTGTAAGGTGTAGGTTGGCCATTAAGAGTATTGTTCCCTCTCTCTTGAGATGCTAATTCTGAGGACACTTCCCCCAGGAATCCAGAGACAAAGTGCATGTCAACTCCAGGTTGACAGTCGTAGCTGTCTTAGGCAGCAGGCAACATCAAGTGCCAGCAGTAGATGTGAACCATCTCAAATGTTCCCAGGCAGTTGGGCAGAAGAACCACCCTGCTGAACCTAACTGACCCACAGAATGAGGAGAAAAAAAAATGATTGCTGGTTTAGGCAACTAATTATACCGTGATCACACAGCAAAAGATAACCAAAATAGAAATTGGTAATTTTTTAAAAATATTTATTTATTGGCCGGCGCCATGGCTCAATAGGCTAATCCTCCACCTTGCGGCGCCGGCACACCAGGTTCTAGTCCCGGTCAGGGCACCGGATTCTGTCCCGGTTGCCCCTCTTCCAGGCCAGCCCTCTGCTGTGGCCCGGGAGTGCAGTGGAGGATGGCCCAAGTGCTTGGGCCCTGCACCCCATGGGAGACCAGGATGAGCACCTGGCTCCTGCCTTCGGATCAGCGCAGCGCACCGGCCGCGGTGGCCATTGGAGGGTTAACCAACGGCAAAAGGAAGACCTTTCTCTCTGTCTCTCTCTCACTGTCCACTCTGTCTGTCAAAAATTTATTTATTTATTTATTTATTTATTTATTTATTTAAAAGGGAGAGTTGCAGAGAGTGAGAAAGGGAGAGAGAGATCTTCCAACTACTGGTCAACTCACCAAATGACCTCAAGAGCTACAACTGGTTGTGGTGCAATTGCTTAAGCTGCCACTAGCCACTTGCCATGCCAGTTCAAGTCATGCTGCTCCACTTTCTATCCAGCTGCCTGCTATTGCACTTAGGAAAGCAGTTGAAGATGAAACAAGTACTGGACCCATTAACACCCATGTGGGAGACTCTGATGGGCTTCTAGCCTCCTGGCTTCCTTGCCTTGCCCTGGCTATTGTTGCCATTTGCAAAGTGAACCAGTGAATGGAAGATCTCTTTCTCTCTCCCACTCTATCTTTTAAATAAATGAAATCTCTTTTTTAAGATTTGTTTATTTACTTGAGAGGCAGCATTACAGACAGAGAGAAAGGTCTTCCATCTGTTGGCTCACTCCCCAACTGGCCACAATGGCCAGAGCTGAGCCATTGAGTCTCAAGTTTCCCACATGGGTGCAGTGTCCCAAGGACTTGGGCCATATCAGCTACTTTCCCAGATGCATTAGCAGGGAAATGGATCAGAAGTGGATCAGCTAGGACTCAAACCAGCACCCCAGATGGTAGCTTTACCTGCTACACCACAGTATCACCCCCAAGTAAAGCTTCAAACATTGGTATTAGTGTTGAGCCGAGAAAGCTGGTAGAAGACAGAAGAGCCTGAAAGTGATGGCTTGTGAAAACTGGGAGTATAAGCAGAAAAAAAAAAAAAATGTTATTTGAAGCTAGGAAGAGAGATTGGGTTTCCAATGGAGAATGGGAAATAGAAAATGGGCCAAATGAATCTGTGTATTTTACTGAGTAGCTTAGCAGTGCCAACTGGTTTATCTGGATAAAATGGCATACATATAGAGAGAAGGATTAAAGTGAAATAATTTTCACCCTTTAAAAATAATCTAGGGGAGGGCGTTGGGCACCATGGTTAAGTCACTATCTAGGACACCTTCATCTCACGTTTGAGTGCTCCATTCCAGTTCTGGCTACCCCCAATCTAGTTTCCTGCTAATTCAGGCCCTGGGAGGCAGCAGATGATGGCTCAAGTACTTAGGTCCTTGCCACCCAGATGGGAGACCTGGATGAAGTTCCTGGCTCCTGGCTTCAGTCTGGCCCAACCCTATCTGGGGAGTGAATTATAGGATGGAAGAGGTCTCTGTGTGTGTGTGTGTGTGTGTGTGTCTCACCCTTTCAAATAAAGTAAAAATAAATAAATAATTTTAACAGAAGACTCCAGAAAAGAAATTACTTCCTCATTCCTAATCTCACCCCCAGCAAAGACTCTCAAAGTAAGAAATAAGCGCAGGACAAAGATCAAATCCAAGATTAAGCATGCATTATCACAGTCTATATCACAGAAACGTGTATTGGGTCACAAAAGCACTTGTTAAAAATGCAGACAGACTCAGAGTTCAAGTGGCGTCTTTGGAACGTCCTCCTCACAAGGCTTCCAGCTCTCACTCTAAGGTGGGAGCGGGGTTAGTTTTGTCGTTGAGAATGCACTGCATTTTGATCCTCCAGAAGTCTGATTTCTGCAGGGATACACTCTACCAGCTTTGGCTCGAAGGAACAGAACTGGTTTAGAAGAAAGAGGTTTTTGAAATCCTCCATTTCCAAAAGGCTACAATCTGAGAAAGTCATTCGGCTCCACATGGGGTATTTCCTTGGGAAAAGGGTGGTCCACAGGGGAGAGCCAGATGCGCAGATGAGAAAGCTGTGTGGCTCACAGTCAATCCAAGAAGCCTAGAAGGACCTCCATTCAAGGTTGGCTTATGCTAACCTAAATTTCAGGATTTCTATGGACCAGGGCCTGCTTGTCTTCTGGTTCCCAAGTAGATGTGTCTGTCAAACTCCTCTGTCCCATCGTACTGTAGTAAATTTTGTGTGTGAGGTCAGATCACCTGTCCTCTAGTCTTAGATTCTCATATCAAGGTGCCTCAGGATCACCTGTCCCTGATCTGGGGAATGAGATGCTGGACTTTGAGCCCAGTGTGCTGATGGGATGTAACATGGCGAGTCATTATAGGTGTAATGATATTCTACACATAGGATGGATTTAAATAATTTGTGGCTGAGGGATCGTGGAGGTTGTTTAAGACTAAGAAAAGTTTTTAATTGTTCTAACCATCAGCCTGTAGAGTTTGTCTTCTCTCGCTCTGGAATCCAGATTGGCCCTGAGACTGTTTAACAAACAGAATGCAGCAGAAGTGACAGCGTGGCAGCCACAGACATGCTCTGTAAGGGGACACACAGCAGCTCTCTCCCTTCTATAAACTTCTTGTTCTCAGAACACCTCTTCCTGGAACTCAGCCATGGGATACCCAAGCCACATGTATGGGACACATGTTGAGGTGCTGGTCGACAATCTCAGCTGAACCCCTTGCCACTCAGCAGCATGGAATGCCAACATGTCAATGGTCCTCTCGGCTCCCCCAGGGCGAGTACTGAGCCAACACCAGTTTTATGTGAGATAAGAGAGCAGCCAGCTCTGTTCAGCCAATGCACGACTAGTGAGAGACCATAAAATAATTGTTGTTTTAACTCCGTCAATTTTGAAGTGGTTTGTTATGCACTGACAGATAACTGAGTTGGAGCCTTCTGGGTAATGAGAATGAATGTTTGTGACATGAAAGATAAAAAGGCTTAGAATCAAATCTTGAGGATGCCAAAATGGCCAGTCAGAGGAACAGTCTTTCAAGTATGTTCATGAAGTTAGAGGGAAATCCAGAGATTGCTCCTGACCTGGAAGCTTAGGGAAGAACAGCATGAGTGTTAGTGAGAGATCAAATAAGATGATTGCTGATAATTGCTGGTTAGGAGCACAGAAATTAAAGGTGGCCTTATCAAAAACGGATTTCTGAATTAATAAGAAAGAAGCCAGATTAGAGTTAGAGGTAGTTGGAGGATGAAAGGAAATGAGACATTGATTCCCTTGAAAAGCCAGGAAAGTTGACATGCAATTCAATCTGTGTGTGTGTGTGTGAGAGAGAGAGAGAGAGAGAGAGAGAGAGAGAGATTTTAAAAGATCGAAATTACTTTTAAATGATGGTGAAAAGAAAAGAGATACGAAAGTCAGGGTAGGAGAAAAATATGAGTAATGTGTTACCCTTTCCAGAAAGATCCTCAAACCACAGGACATCCATTTAGGTGCTATCTATATCCATTGTCCAAACACACTGTAACCTCAAAAGAACATTTGCTATAAAGCAGACTTTGTAATAACTTGGCCGTATCACCGATCCAAAGGAAATTATTTACTGACCTATCAAAACGGCCTTGTTAAAATGCATGTAATGGAATCTATAGTAGAAATTTAACCTTGCAACTTTAATCCTAAACAAAAAAAATCAATCTCATCTTTTATATTTTCAGTTGCTCCCTGCAAAATTAAACAGTGAAATTTACCTTTTGGGTAACCGTCCCATATTTTGGAAACTATTATGTAATACGCAGAAGTATGAAAATATCTACTTACTGACGCCAAGGTCAATGTACAGAGTTTTGTTGGCAAGTCTCTGAGCACTGCATTCGTTCTGAGGGAGCTTAGACGAGGCCTGCTCATTGGTGATCGTCCAGACATGCGGGAGTGCCTTCTGGGAGCGAGTGGCTTACAGCCCAGGTTCTCTATGTGTGTCTCCACCAAGTGAAAACACGTGTGATTGAAGGTGTGGTTACATTCACTGAAGATCAAGGGGTAGCAAAGAAACATGGCACCAAAACAGTAAGTAAGGGGGAGAAGGCATCTAGGCAAGTGACTGGGAATCGTGTCCTGGTGCTGCTGAGAGAGGAGAGCTCCCAATAATGTGCACCTGACATGTTTGACACAGATGACCACAGGAGCCACGACACCACCAGGAAAACAATGTGCAGTATACAGAAAACTTCACAGAAAAGAGATTCATCCTACCATGTTCCAGAAAATTCCCTTAGACCTGAAAAAATCATGTGCTTGGCCTTGAGTGGATCATGCCACCATCAACGTGCTGGACCTCGAGTGCGATATGCCACTGGCCAGAACTTTTTTTCTCTATATATTCCCTCTCCTGGTCGGACTTCCTAATATCCACTTGCTTAGAATTTTCTTTACTGATCCATTATTTAACTTAATCTATTAGGGAAAAAAATGGTGAAATAGGGAATTTTCTTCCTGTTTTCTTCCCATTTCCAGAATTAGGAACTTTCAATTTTCTGAAAACCATGAACAATGGTGTCAGTAAGATTCTAGGACCAGTCTCTAACAGTATCTAAAGCAATTTTTGCTCAGAGGCCAAGACTAAAGCCAGAGCAGACTTTTTTTTTTTTTTTAATGTATAAACAACACTTGCTCATTGCCACTGGCTGCCATTGAAGAAAAGTAAACAAAAGGAAACAGTGACGACAAAATATGCAATTCTCTCAGGCAATGAAATATCCACTCATTGATTTCCAGCCCAAGCAGACCAAATCACCAAGTTCCCAAGAGCTCAGTGAGCTTCCAAGATGTCTCTGTGCTGGCTCAATGCCTACCAATGACCACACTCCCTAAGAACGCTCATGATTTCAGCAGTAAGTGAAAGTGAGCCCGAAGTCACAATGGGGACATAAAAAGTCAGGAGCCAGAGATAAGACTTGAACGCTTTCCACCAAGTGCTAAAAGATTTCAGTTTTGCGCCCTAACTGTTAACGCCAATCAAACACAACAGCAATACTAGTTGGTGCTCTTGGGCTGACTTTCCACCAAATATTCAAATTTTCATGATGCCAATCGAAATCTCCCCAAATTTAAACGAAGCTAATCCATTCTGAAATGAAGAGGCTGTATCCTGGGACAGCAGTGCTCCACCAGGAAAAATTTTGCTCTGCGAGGGCCACTGGACAATATCTGAAGACATTTTTGTTTGTTGTAGTTGGAGGAGGGGTTCTGCTGCCTCGTGAGTGAAGACCAGGATGTACTCAGCACAAGCCCTCGAGAAATTCTCAAAGGCACCAGGTTCGAGAAACTCTGATGGGAGTTAGCATCCAGCCCAATTTCCCTGTATCTAGGAAGGTCCCTTTGGTTTGTAATGATGGCAGTTCACAGGTGTGTAGGAAGAAGTGTGTCTTCTGATTCATCATGATTTTCAGGCAAGGAGGAGAACCTCCACTGCCCTACACGAAGACAAGAGTCGGCCAGAGATACTTTAAGCAAAAAGGAATTATCTAAGGCACTAGAATCTTTGCACTACTTGATCTTTTTTAATAAAGTTGGAATTTTGGAATGCTTTAAAATATCGGTAACCTTTCCAATATTCTGAGTTTAAAATAAATGTTCTGGCATGTATTGAGCATTTACTTTTATCATGCACAAACCAAATAAGATTCTGAAGTACTTCCAGCAAAGTGACTCCAGATCTCTATAAATGACCCCAACATTACAATGATAGTCTAAAGTATCAGGCTAAAGGAAATCAGTAATGAAGATTAAAGTAAATGATGCCAATTGAAATTCAATCAGTTAAACCTTGCTAATTGATACTTCCATTAATTCTGTTTTTGCAACCACTCAGACTTTATTTTGAGACCAGAGGTCTCAAAAAAGGAGAAAAAGCTGCAGAAATTGTTCTTACTGGTTCTGGGTCAAAGATTTCAAAGAACAGTGAGAACCAGCAAACTTAGAGGCAGGTGAAGCAAACTTGGTGCCAGGGAACTTAGGTAAAAAGCAGCCAAAGTGAAGACTGGCCCCACTGCTGAAGAGGAGGAGTGTCTTCCCTCACCACATCTCTCTCGTTTTCCACCTTTCCATTGGAAGGGAGAGGCCATCCTGGTGTCGTGGGAACAGCAGGTGTGACCTAAGTTCTTCTATCACATGTGGACATCACCCTGAGGAATCCACGTGGTTGGCTCAGGGTGAATCCATGGGGCTGGGGCAGCACAAAAATGATCGGAACACAAAATTTCATTTTACCAAATTCTTTAGTACACAGAACAATTTGGAGGGATTTATCAGAAAACCATTATTAGAAATAAATTTCTTCTGGTCGAAGTCCTTTTCTGCAATTTTATATAAAGCAAACGCACTCCATAACATTTGACACATTGTTCTTTCAACAGCGGTCGGAATCTCAAGCTGAATTAATTCAGTAGTACTTCTGGTAGCAAATTCTTATTTACACGGGCAGGGTAAGACTTAAAGCAGGAGAATGAGCGGGCACAGAAGTTTTTTCTAAAGTGGATTTCTTAGAACACTATCTTCTTAAGCTGTTCCTCAGGAAGAAATAATGGGTTCAAGGTTTGAAGAAGTTGGGAACGTCCTGCCTGCTGTGGCTCCAGGGTATTCCCTGAAGGGGCTCATGCTCCAGGCCCAGCGAGATCCGCCACAGCAATGAACACACCGTGGCATTGGTGTTCTGAGTAAAACTTGGGCAATGATGTCTAGAGCATGAATAGTGTTGTTGGGTATATTGGTTTTTTGTTGTTGTTGTTGTTGTTGTTGTGTGTGTGTGTGTCTGTGTAACAAACCATACAAGGAGCTTCAAGAAGCTCATGGAAATTTAAACTAAAAGAGAAGTTTATTTTAATGCTAAAACTTCTTTTTTTTTTTTTGACAGGCAGAGTGGATAGTGAGAGAGAGAGACAGAGAGAGAAAGTTCTTCCTTTGCCGTTGGTTCACCCTCCAATGGCTGCCGCGGACAGCGCGCTGTGGCCGGCGCACCGCGCTCATCCGATGGCAGGAGCCAGGTGCTAGGTGCTTATCCTGGTCTCCCATGGGGTGCAGGGCCCAAGCACTTGGGCCATCCTCCACTGCACTCCTGGGCCACAGCAGAGGGCTGGCCTGGAAGAGGGGCAACCGGGACAGAATCCGGTGCCCCGACCGGGACTAGAACCCGGTGTGCCGGCGCCGCAAGGCGGAGGATTAGCCTGAATGCTAAAACTTCTTGAAAGCCACACACAGTCTTCTCATAACCCATATATTCCTTGAACTTTATGAAGCTCCCCCATGTTATCCCACAGTGTGCCTGGGTCAGGAGTTCAAGGACGGCTTAGCTTAGCTGGGTTTGCTGCTCAGGATTTCTAAGCTGAAATCATGAATGAGCTCAGTGTGGACCAGGGCTCGGGTCCCAATAGAAGTTCAGGATGGAGCTCAACAGATGTTGGCTTGATTCGCGTCCTTGTAGCTGCAGCACACACGATGCTGTGCTTCCTCAGAGCCAGCAGAAGTGTCTCTGTAACTTTAGATCTCTTGCTAGTAGATCTCGCAAAAAGACTCACCTGATTAGATCCAGCCCACCCAAAATAGTCCTTCCTAATTAACGCCAATCAGCTGATTATTAACCTTAATGACATAGGCAAAACCCCTCTACCTTTGTTTCATAACACAATCAAACTCCTGGAATAATACCTGTGATAGTCACAAGTTCCACTTGTATTCAAGGTCAGGAGGTTACCAGGTGAAGTGAACCATGGGGCCATTGGGGCCATCAGCCACCATACTGGGAAATGTTTGGAGCAAGACTATAAATAGTAGAAAGTACAGGGGGAAGGACAGATTATAAAAGCACCTAGACCCACAGTCTGTTTCCCGAAGGCCTACGCATGCCACATGAGTAACAACCACCCCCTCACTACCTTCTTCAGACGGTGTCACCTAAAAGTCTAGTTTTCTTAAGACCAGTGGCAAAATAGAGCACACATCCGCTCAGACGTCTACGGCAGAGACCTCTCAGCCAGGCCTGAAGGGAACACACAAGAAAGTAGTCAGCATTTCTGGTACCTGTTCAGAGTTCCTGGGATAATGTTATTCTGGTATTTCATTCTTAGCAACATTTCAGTGCGTTAGTACAACACAAAGGAGTAAAGCTAATACTGTGTCCTACATTACAGCTCTGCCCTGTGATGGAAAAAGGCATGCTTTTATTAAGAGTTGGAAACAGATAAACAGGCATCAACCACCCATAACATAAGTAAAAAGGCTCGGTAAAATGTATCAGAATTAATTCCTAGTGGCTAGTATCTAGATTGCTAAAGTTATACTGCACCAAAATTTATCTTCACTGAAAGTTTGCAAAATTTTTCTGATTTCCATTTAGAATGGTTTCTATCATCTTGGCATTTATTAAATAACTAAGTAATTTCTTTAACTTTGTATCTAAACTTAAGAAAATGAGAGAAGGCAATAAAAATAAAGGAGATGATAAAATAGCATTTTTATTAAAATTATCTTAAGTTAATTAGTATTAAATTCAGAAAACATAGACCGAAGTCTGTAACTGCCTTTATTGTGGTATTAAATAGTACCTAATATACTTTTTAACTGAAAGGAGAGTCTCATTCCTGTATTTACAATGCTGGTTTTTAGCCTATTGATTTGAAAAAATATCTTTGCTTCTCTTCTCAACAGGAAGTATGAGATCACTGACAAAGCTTTAGCGTGTAAGTCTTCATAGAGCACTATTCTTTGTAGCAGTTATACACTGTACATATTGCATAGTGTAAATTATTTATATTTCAGAGGAAAGAGTTAGCTAGGTGATTTACGTACTAGTGGTAAAATCATTGCCCACAGAACTAGCTCTGCACAGAAAAGAATTGAAGCTCACTTCTGAATATTTATAGATCATTGTAACATTAGGGTAAAAACCCTCGTTTTAGAAAAGTAACAGTGAAATTTAAAAAAAGTTACTTTTGAAGAAATGGCATAAGAGATCCAAGTTTCTAATTCCACCAGCTTGAGTCACAATGAGGTCAAAAGCTCCAGTTTCCGGGGCTGGCACTGTGGTGTATCTGGAAAAACTGCCGCCTGCAATGCTGGCATCCCATATGGGTGATGGTTCGAGTCCCGGCTGCTCCACTTCCCATCCAGTTCTCTGCTATAGCTTGGAAAAGCAGTAGAAGATGGCCCAGGTCCTTGGGCCTCTGCACCCATGTAGGATACCAGGAAGAGGCTCCTGGCTACTGGCTTTGGATCGGCGCAACTCCAGCCATTGTGGCCCATTGAGGAGTGAACCAGCAGATGGAAGACCTTTCTCTCTCTCCCTGCCTCTCCTTCTCTGTGTAACTCTGACTTTCAAATAAATAACTAAATCTTAAAAAAAGCATCTGCAGTTTCCCATGGAGCCAGAGCCAGTTCCCGGTGGTTGGAGGCAGGCAAGCACTGAGTCTGATGTAGGCACGCAACAGTGGTGCCCTTAGCACATACACATAACCCCGTGAAAAAGGTCAATCAGATGTGCACAGTGACTTAGCCTGCAACGCCTGGGATGGCTGACCAACTCAGTTCATCTCTCCTCATGCAGATCCACAATGTCTCAATTCTTCATCATCCAGTCTTTTGTGCGTTAAAAAAAAAATGGCCAATAAAATGTCAGCCAAGAAACACACTGTTCACGCCTTTCAGGTTTCCTTTAAACCTACTGCACTTAGGCCAGAGCAAAATCAATTTTTCATGACTATCTACCCTGGTAGATTGCACCTCAAGCCAGTTCAGGTCCCCGGAGAATTTTAAAAAAGAGATTTATCAAGTAACAAGTAACACCTCAGGAAAAAGAAACAGGGTTTTTAATTGCCTTGTGTGCTCCGTAATTGAAGGCAGGCACCTCCTTGAGGCACTGGCTGCCAGCAGCAGTGAGACTCCACTTGGCCCTGCCTAATTAATCCTGTGATACAAACCTTCTGGCTTCAATTTTCACATTTCTGTCTCTTTTTAGAGGTGATAATAAAACTAAAAATTTATGTTGGTTACTGTATGAGGATAACTGTGCCAGCGGAACACAAATAAAACCATATGGGCTAAAGAGACCTTGTCTCCACTTTCCTGGTTTCCCTGTGGGATGAGGCCCAGGGGCGAGCTTTGTGCTAACAAGAAAAGGTAGGGCCAACTCAGCGAGCGGGGTGGACGTGCAGGTCAACCCCATCTCAGGCGTGTGCTCCGCGAAGATGACTCATTGAAACATATGCCTTTTTTATTGACAAAAAAAAAAAGCTCAAAATAGAATCATGCACTTTGGAAGCTCTGTGGCTCGGTGACTACATAGCACACAACTGCACTGGAGCTTTTAATGAGAGACAAATTGGGCAGGTTAGCTTTTAAAGAGGCCGTCGGAGTGACAAGGGCAGGGTCTGTTATCTTAATAGCTTGCAGATTGAGACGCGTGTAATATCTCATTTGGAACAACATCTGTGACGCCAGCCACGTCTGCGTCCTGGGTGGAGCTCTGATGTAGGCTGCATCCCACACGCTGAATTGGCTCCATGGTTGACCCAGGCCAAAATGGTTTTGTTTTAATGGAGAACCTTGATTTGTAGCGTGACAGTATTATTAAGCGTCTTGTGGAATAATACTTGTATGAAGAGCAACGTTGGAGATATCCCATCAATTACACATGCTGTGTTCTACAGCAAAACCTCTGTCTACAAAAGCCTATGGATTTGCCCTGTTATAAATTAGGAGACATGGCATTTGTGTTAATTAAAACATATTCTGAGAATACTAAAAGCATGCCATCATAGATAACATTTTGAGCAGGTTTTTTTTTTTTTACATAGTATTTAATAATCTTCCAGCTTGAAATATCAATAGCATGGTATAATCGAGATCTGAACAAAAAACCTGCAAGGTACATAGTACCACACGGTTCATCTATAACTCATACATTTAGAGAAAACAGAAATGGCTAACGACAATTATTTTCTATGTGTTCGAGACTTTCACGTATCCCTTTCTTAAACTTTATGCTGTTTAAATCTGTGCTGTTTATTTTGAGTAGCTTCCACTCTAGCTGCTGAATTTTTTAAAAATATGGGAGCCATCTGCTGGTCAACAATTAAATTTTTTCTTACAAATAAAATGTCTTTGTGCCTATTACAGAATAAAGTGTGGTTTTATTTTAAAAGTGTAGAAATTTTTCTTCTCCAGAAAGTGTGTCTTTGTAACAATGAGGCTGTCTACTCCCAGAGGCTTGCTTAGCTAGACTCTCAACATGAAACTAAGCTTCCAATACTTTGTTTTCACTGTGCACTCCAATCATTCCCTACAAGTACCAACTGGATCATTTTTCCACACATTCCATGTTTTTCATTCTTTAAATCACACAAGGAGGTGAGGAAAAACGCAAACACGTTCTTAAAAGCTTTATCATGTAGCACATGTGCTTTGATACTTTTGCAAATAAAGCAAGTGATTTTTTTCATAGAATATTCTTCATCAAGAGAAGGTTTTTGGAGCTGGGTTTGGGATTCTAAAAATATACACAGATATGGTATAACATTGAAAAAGGAAGGATCAAAATGCAAATAATATAATGGTCCATGTTCTGGCCAGTGATGTGTGAATCATCAAACCCGAACTGACATTAATAGCAATTGTTGAAATTCTACATGCCTTGTCCGTGAAGTTTTAAAATAAACTGTTCACGCAGCAAACCAGTATACTGGATATGTGTATGCATATGTACACATGTATACTATTAGTGTAGTCTGTTGTGAATGTGGCACTATATGGCAATGTCACTCTAATCTCGATCTTGTCATTTGAGTGTTGCTTGTAGTGCCAATGTTGTGAACATTTTGTTGTCATTAAACTCGGATATTTGCTTTTATTGTTGGCTAATTCGCAGTGAGTATTTACTCCATGTCAGGTGTTTGACTAAGAGCTTTTAGAAGTGATTCCATTGAGTCCATGTGAAACATTGCCACTCGGGTACTATTATTGGCCCTTGCAACTCATGAGGCATAGGCGGCTCAGAGAACTTATGGAATGTCGATAACAGTGTGTGTCCTTGGCTTGACCCCAGTTCTGACTCCCCCATCATCCAAATCCAAAATGACAGCCAGACACTCTAATGACTTGTAGTCTTACTGTGATTTCAATAATGTAGCCGTAAGCTCGAAAGTGGTAGGTAAGGCACCAACTCTATATGCCACATCTGTAACTTAGTTGTCAAGGGATGAGGGAAGCAAATGCATAGAAAGAAATCCAATGTCTGTGTGCTTGCCGCCTGTCTTTGCTCCATCAGACACCCCTTCTTCTTCCTCTTCTGGAACAAGTCCTTATCTTTCCACCCAGGTTGAGCTCTTGCCCTGCTCCAGCTCTGGAGTCTATGGATGGGATTGCAATCGCAGCACCTGGAGATTAGGCAGGTAGTCCTGGACACAGTGACCTGTCAAGAAAGGAACAGGAGACCCAGGTCAGGGCAAGCAGAAGTATTCCCTGGGACTTTTCACTTTTCATCTGGAGAGAGGGATGGTGCGAGCTCTTGGCTGCCAAATCTTCCGTGTCAGATCCTTAAAGCTGAGATGATACAGGCACAAAGCTGTCCTCTTCCCCAGAGCCCTTTGCCAAGAACTGTCCACACACTGCTCAGTGCTTGGGAGAACAGAAGACACTCATGGCAACAGGAAATGAGAACTGGAGAGGAGCAGAAAGCCCAGAGACTTTGACTTGATCCTGTTCCCTGTTCTGTCCCTACAGCTCAGAGTAGGGCTGCTCCTCCAGAACTTTCTGCTGTGTCTGATCAACCCAGCAGTTCCTCCCAGTAAGTTCATTGCTTGTTGGGCTTCGGTTTTGCTGTTGTTTTGCCTTGAGCTAGTTTGAGTTGGGTTTCTGTCGTTTGCACACAAGAGGCCATTAGACCGTACAATTATAAAATACTCGCTTCCTGTATGGCAGAGAACAGAGATAATCAGTGTTAGCCAATAGTGTCTTTCGGGTGTGTTTTAAAATAAACAGTTTCCCTAGGAAAAGAGCCAGTGTGACTGCATATGGCAGGGAAGTGTGACACAAAGCACCAGACTGGGTTTGGCAAACACAGGGATAAGCCAATTTCCAAAAGCTCCACAGTTTTAATCCCCACTGGCGTTCAACTTGTGTTTTTATCTCACCCTTCTAAGCGTAAAACTGGACTCGAAATTTGCACACGTAGGGAACACACATGCACACAACCCTTCTTGCTTGTGATATGACTACATTCAGGCCAGAACTAATTCCTTCTACTATTGTTAACAAAGGCAATAAAATAAAACATAAGGGAGGGCGTATGGTGCGGTGGCTAACTTGTCTGGTTCGAATCCCAGCTACTCTTCTTGTGATAATGCACCCCCTGGGAGGCAGCAGATGATGGCTCATGTACTTGGGTTCCTGCCACTCATAGAATTCGGCTCCTACCCTACTATAGCTTTTGGGTGCATTGGAAGGCTGGCCAACACATGGGCGTGCTCTCTTTCTCTCTCTCTCTCTCTGCTTTTCAAATTAATTAATTAATTAAACATATGGAAAAGAGGGGGAAAATGTTTGAATTTTTATTAGCCTTGCTTGCCTTTCTGGATATACAGAATGAGCTTCTTGCAATGGCCCTCACCATCAAAATTACCAGTTGGAAAATGCAAAACTGAAATCTAAGGGCAAGGTCATGGCTGGGGTGTATTAAGTACTCCACTGTGATTTTGTTTCTTCCTGAGATACCTGTCTCTCAGTACTCCATGGTTTCCTCTGTCTCAGAGTGCAGCCTCCTGACTCATTCAAAAGATGCACGCTGTATTGCAAAGTCTCCACACAGTTCTCTTTGTGTATCATTTGGACAAAATTATTACATAAAATATTTAATCTGAGGATTTACTTTAAACTGAGTGAAGCCAAGTTTGAAAGTGACATCCATTATATATGATAAAGAGCATCGCAGTTCCTTAACTTGAGATGTAACTTCCTTAACTTATTGCGACCACCGGAAAGTCCAGATGCCTGTTTCTCTCTCTCTCTCTCTCTCTCTCTCTCTCTCTCCCCACAGGCAGCAATTTAATTAAATGGCATGGGGAGCGGCCTTCACTTGGAGATTTTAGAAGACGTCCTGGTGATCTGAGAGGGCAGCGAGCTTGGGAAGCACGGGATTAGCTTCTGCACCTCGGCTCCCCATTGTGACATTTAGTTTCTTGAAGGATAGCCACATTCATTCAGGAAACTTTTGACACAGAAAATAAACACAGGGGCTGGCATTGTGACATGGGTGTTGGAGCTGCCACTTGCAATCCAGGCTACCCACATCAAGGTGTTGGTTTGAGTCTTGGCTGCTCTGCTTCCCATCCAGCTCCCTGCTAACGCACCTGGGAAGGCAGCAGATGGCTCACGTGGATGACCCAGATGGAGTTCCTAACTTCTGACTTTGGGCTGGCCCAGACCTGGCTATTGTGGCCATCTGGGGATTCAACCAGTCAATAGAAGATCTCTTTCTCTGCTTCCCCCCACCCCCGCCATTGGTCTCTCTTTAAATAAATAAATCTGTAAAACAGAAGAAAAATATACATTTTTCAATTATTTCATCAAATTCGTGTATTCTACTTCTCAAAGATTCAACACAGAACAGTAGTGACTAAAGAAGAGAAGACCAGATTCTGTCTTGATGTTTTTAAAATATTTGCATTAAGAAGAGTAAAATTCTAGGGGTCTCTCTGGCATTAATAATCATGAAAGTTCTTATTCACATAAAGATGGAGAGAATTACATCCACTGGACAGGACTTCCCAGCTAATATTCTTTGTACTCTAAGATTTTCCTTGGAAAATGCCATAGAAATTTCGTTAAAAGTGAACACATTTCTTCACCTGCTGTCTGGAAACTGCTTGATTTTCAGCCATATGGGAGGTGGCCAAGTAGCTTCACAGGCTCTGTGTTCTGATTCACATCAGACCCCGGTCCACAAATTTGGCTCCATCATTAACTCCACCTGTATGGGCGCCATTGAAAAGTTCTGCTGAGACTTCACAAATGGGGAACATTGACCTGTCCATGGTGCCCAGCTTCTTCCCATCACACAAACGGTGGAGGAACAAATCCACATTTGCACCATTTCTTCATTGCTTCTTCATGTGTCAACTGGCATCAAATCTTGGCATTCATAGGAGATTTCCAAGTTTTATGCCTCTGAATATACTTGCTATCTCTGGCTAATATGGAAGATGAAAGGTGATAGCGAAGCAAAGCACTCGGCATTCTGCCTCAGGAAAATGCACAGGTCCACTGCGGCAATGTGTATTCAAATTACAGGCAATGTCCAATGTCACTCTCTTGAAATGATCATGTTCACTTTAAGGGTGCTCATAAAAAAATTGCTTGAAGTCATTTAAAAGAGCAGCTCTATGGCTGGGGTTGTGGTACAATAGGTTAGGCTGCCACTTGCCATGCCAGTTCAAGTCACACACTGCTCTGCTTCCCATCCAACTGCCTGCTAATGCACCTGGGAAAGCAGCAGAAGACAACCCAAGTACTTGGCCCCTTAACACCCATGTGTGAGAGCCTGATGGAGTTCCAGCCTCCCAGCCTCTGTCCTGCCCAGTCTTGGCTGTTGTGGCCATTTGTTAAGTGAAACAGTGAATGGAAGATATCTCTCTCTCTCTCTCTCTCTCTCTCTCTCTGCCACTCTGCCTTTTAAATAAATAAAATCTTCTTTAAAAATAAAATAAAATAATGTTTTCTCAAAGGTTTAAAACTAATGCCACCTACTCCCAAACCTAGTGATTTTTCTTTTAACTGGGAGTAAGTTTCCATTCATTGTGGTTCAGCCTTTCAAAAATGAGTATTCCTAGATTTCTAAGTGGTGGCCTGAAGCTCTCCAAATTTGTTCTTGCCAAAGCAGGTTGAAAAGGGATGCATGAATAATTAGAATAATAGTTTGCTGATCCTTTCATTAGGTCTTCACTCTTTTCCCAGCAAAGCTACAGGAAACCAAAGCCAGAGAACATCTGAACTCTGTCCAAGCTTCACTTGTATTTTTACATTTTGGGTTAGAATGCATAATATATTAATGCTATACAACTTTTATTGCATTCACTTTAAAATTTATATAAAGTAGATTGCTACATTATGGTAATGTACTAAATTACCTAAAGCAAAGTAATACAATGATTAACTGACTATAAACATTGGTTTATGGTCAGTTTATAAAGTATCACAATGATTAACATTATGCATTTTCATAACAGTAGAAAATTGCAGGATGAAATATCTGTGGATTGACTCAGTGCCATTAGGAATAATAAAACAGTGGTATAACTCAGCCTCAAGTTACATCTTGAGAGTAAACTTTGTTTTAAATCTCCTCTCTAAGTGGTTGAGAAATTCATTAATTTAAAATGCCAAAGCCTTGCCAAACACAACCTAGAGAATGCAAGCATTTATACAAATATACTAAACAAAATCAAGCTTGACTAATATGTTTAGAGTATTTTTATCAATATTTTCATATAGGAGAGCAAGAAAACATCGATTTTATTTATTGTGTTTTCTCAATAAGAAAATAAATAGAAATGGTACACTTGAGTTTCAAATCTCACCTCTCAAAAATAGATTTTTTTTTTAAAGATTGATTTTATTTGAAAGGCAGACTTGCAGAAAAAGAAAGGGAGACAGAGAGAAAGTAAAAGAGGGGGGGGGGCAGAGAGAGAGAGAGAGAATCTTCCATTCACTGGTTCACTCCCAAGATGACTGCAATGGGCTGGTCTGAGACAGGGTGAAGCCAGGAGCCAAGAACTTCTTCCAGGTCTCCCACATGGGTGCAGCAGACCAAGCACTTGGGCCATCTTCTGCTGCTGTTCTAGGCACATCAATGAGCAGAGAGCTGGATGGGAAGTGTAACAGCCAGGACTGGAACTGGAACCCATATGGAATGCTGGCGCTACAGGCAGCAGCTTAACCGGCTACACCACAATGCCAGTCCCATCAAAAATAAATTTGATGGGCCAACATTTAAGATGCCTTGTATTTAAGACACCCAAACTCCATATAAGAGTGCCTAGATTCAATTCCCAACTCTGCCTCCTGTGTCTAACTTCTTACTAATGCACCCTAGGTTGCAGTCATGATGATTGAAATAATCGAATTTCTGCCATCCTCATGGAGGACCCAGATTGAGTTCCCACATCTTGGCTTTGGCCCAGTCTAATACTGGCCTTGCAGGCATTTGGAGAGTAAATCAACAAATGGAGCCCTTCTCTACCTCTCTCTCTGCCTCTCAGCCTCTCAAACTAGTTAATTAAAATAATTGTGACGTGGATTTCAACTTTAAAATATATGCTCTCAGAGGTAGAGAAGCCTTGTTCTGGTCTACAACACAAGGGAACAGATCTATCCTTTGTGGACAACTCAGAGAAGTAGGACCCTGCAGGAGGAGTCATAGACTCATTGTTTTTGCTGACAAGAGATCAGAATGTAGGGGAGTCCCTGGACAAAGGATCAGGACGTCAGCAAGAATGTCTACAGAGAAATCACAGAGCAAACTCGTGCCAGGCAGCACTGCAGTGGGATTGTCTGGACTTTTTGAAGTCTTGTCTTGCCACACAACTGCTGTCTAATCTCAGGAAATTATCTTCATTTCCTCATCTGTAAAATATCCCTCATTGAATGGATTAAATACAAACTGTACAGTGACTGTGATAATAATCAATAAAACGCAAGTATTCTTAATAACAACATTATTATAATTGTAATTAGTTTGTTACAGCCAGCTGGTTATCACTAAATCCTGATCAGAGGGAATAGATCTGAAAGAAAAAGGACAACACTAGGATTGGTAAGGTCAGTTTAGGAAGACTGGCTGGTGAAAATCTTAGGATCTTGAGAAATTGTGTTTAAGTCCTGAAGTATACGTGTTGATAATTTTGCATTGCACGGTCTCAGTCATTCCCCATCAATATTTGCCTTGCTCAGGGACCTCTCTTGGTTGCAAGACACCAAGAATCTTTCCTGAGACTGAACTTTGACTCTAGTTTCTTCTTCTTCAGAAGTTTCTTAATCCATCAGGTACATCCATCACATAGATGTTCAAGTCCACTTTCTTTTCCTTTTCCATTGGTTCACCCCCCAAATGGCCACTATGGCCAGCACACTGCACAGATCTGAAGCCAGGAGCCAGGTGCCAGGTGCAGGGCCCAAGCACTTGGGCCATCCTCCACTGCCTTCCCAGGACACAGCAGAGAGCTGGATCCACTTTCCCTAGATTACAGGCAACTTTTGTATGGCATTCACATCTTCTGTAATCTTAGCTCCCAATACACTTGTAGGCTGGTGTTAGAGAGTCAACAAAGATGATTAAAATTAACAAATGATGACTGAGGAAAACAATACAAGGAGTCTTCAATAAGTTCATGGAAAATGTGTATTATGGAAAAATTATACCTGGCTCTCAAAAATGTTTTCAACGAAAGAAAAGTATTAAACTGAATTTTTCTGTGAGCTTTTTGAAGTACCCTTGTACTTCACATTTTCAAATTAGTGCATTTTACTGCTGGTCAATGTGTAATGTTTTCACCACCATTAGTACTCATAAATCCATTAGCTTTCTAACAATCCATGTTAGCTTTCTAACTTCCATTGGCATCCACATATCCACTGACCTGCTCCTTTGAAAACCTTTCCAGTTTTCTGTTATTTAAACAGTTTCATCATGGCTTTTCCATGCTGTTTCTCATTATGCAAAATGTAGCCATCAACTGAGCAATACTACACTGTTCAGCAGGATGCTAAAACATGTTCTAAAACATAACAGTCAAACTATTGGTTGTTACCAACAGCAAGAATGTGTCAATGGGCCTCAATGGGTGCGTTACTGACAAAATGTCATCAACTCATTTTGGATACAAAGGAAGAGGAATCTCAATATTCCTTCATAACAATGGGTCTACCGGGACTGGTGTTGCACTGCCATGGGTTAGCGCTGCTGCTTTCAACATCAGCACCCCGTATCAAAGCATCTGTTTCAATCCTGGCAGCTCCACTTCAAATCTGGCTCCCTGCTAAAGTACCTGGGAAGCAGCAGATGATGGCCCAAGTACTTGAGTCCCTGCTACCCATGTGGGAGGTCCAGATGGAATTCCATGCTCCTGGTTTTGGCCTGACCCAGCCATGGTCATTATGGGTATTTGGAGGATAAACCAACAGATGTGAGTCTCTCCCCCCACCCGTCCCCCGCCCCTTGCCACTGTCTCTGCATTTCAAATAAATGAAAGAAATTTAAAACATTTTTTAAAAGACAGGTTTATTTGGATCTGAGCAAATGCTGAGGAGTGAACATTGCCACACTGGTTAGTTGCTGCCTGAGACACCTGCATCCCCTCTCAGTGTGCCAGCTCCACTGTGATTCCAACTTCCTGGCAATGCACAGCCTAGTGGAACAGAAGGCAGTAGCTCAAGTACTTGAGTCCACCCTCCCCACCCCTTCAGGCTCTTAGCTTTGGCCTAGCCCAGCCCCAGGTCTTGTGAGTGTTTTAGGAGTGAACAAATGATGGGAAACCTCTCCGAGTCTCTCTGTCTTCCAAATAGAATGAAAATCTAAAAAAAAAAAAAGCAAAAAAAAAAAAAACCAATTGAACTTGAGGATTTTTTTTTCCAGAATACACATTTTCCATGTGTATTCTAAAGATCCACTCATGAATGTTCATACATACCCACGTATACCATGACTCATACTTGCTAACTGTTATACTTTCTTGAGGTGTTAGGCTACCAGGAACTTTTTCTGAGTCCTTGGTCTTTTACCTGTTCTATTTTAGTACTTTCTATTTTTCTGTACAAAATGTACTACATTGGTAAAATAATTTAGTGTCTATTTTTCACTGGATCCAAGCTCTTTAAGAGCAAGGAAACTGTTTCTACTTGTGCATTTATATCATTAGAATCTAGCACAGAGCCTGACACACACTGGATTCTCAACACTTAAGGTTCAAAATAACAATGCAGGAACCAGTGGTTTACAATTCCAAATTCTTATCAACTCCTCCTTAGTTTCATATCTTTGTGCAATACCACATAACATTTAAGCCATTATAATTTGACTACCAAGGTGCACAAAATGTACTAAAATCTTTGGGTCTGTTTATTATTATTACTATTACTTACAGTAATAGCAGTCTACAGTATTTGCTGTAGACAGGGCTCTGTCATCAAAGAGTCCTCTGCTGTAGCACATGGGAATGACTCTTGCCAACTGTGCTTTGTTAAGCACCCTCCCTGCATCCTCCCACTCACTGGTTCATCCCACGCTACTCACTACTATCCTACTCTCCTCATGTATGGGATTAACTTTTTTAGCTTCCACATAGGAGAGTGAACAGGCAGTACTTGTCTTTCTGTACCTGATTTGTTTCACTTAACATCATGTCCTCTACTTTCATCCATTTTACCACAAATGACAGGATTTCATTCTTTCTTACGGCTGAATAATATTCTATTGTGTTCATATACATATGTCACATTTTCATTATCCATTCCTGTACTCATGGGCACTTCAACTGATTCCAAGTGTAAGCTATTGTGAACAGTACTACAGTAAACATGGACTGAATTGTTTGATTACCTGAATTCTTTCCTTTGGATATGTTCTCAGAAGAAGGATAGATAGAACTTCTATTTCTAAGAATCTGAGGTCCAGAATGATTAAGTGATTTATTAAAAAAAAAAAAGAGGCTAAATTCTGGAAGAGCACCAAATTAAATACAAAATATATAACTCTACAACTAAGACAATTTCAACTGCTCTTCTTATAACCACCGCCAATATTTTCTAAAAAAATGTATTATTTCTCCAGTAGGCCTTTTAAAATCATACAAAATTTGGGGCCAGTGTTGGGGCAAAGCAGGTAAAGCCGCAGCGTGCAACATTGGCATCCTGTATGGGCAACAGTTTGAGACCCAGTTTCTTTACTTCCATTCCACTCCCTGTTAGTGTACATGGGGAAGCAGTAGAAGATGCCCCAAGTGCTTTAGCCCCCGCCACATACATGGAAAACCCTGATGAAGTTCCTGGCCCAGCTGTGGTCATTGCAGTCATCTGGAGAGTGAACCAATAGTTAGAAAATCTCTCTCTCTGTAACTCTGAGTTTCAAGTAAATAAATGAATATTTTTTTGAAAAATCATAAAAGTTTCTCTCAAAGATTGTATTCTAGAATACATTCTCTAAACCAACTGAAAGCCATTGAAAAGAAAATATAAATTAAAAAATAGTCAAAGGTCATTTAGGTAAAAAATAAGAAACAATGAGCCCCTGAGTAATGCCACTGGATATGGAGAAAGAACAATTCCTATCCATAAATCAGGTGGGATGGTTTGATGTCAGTAGGCAGTAAGTAGCCTGTGTATACAATTCAAACTCTAACTGACTTTAATAAATGTTAAAGCATGACAATCCGGAAATGCATTGACTTCTCCTAAGAAAAGAGAAGCACCCTCAAGAGTGGTACTGCGTTCGGAGGAATGTGTCACTGGACAGGCTCACCATACGTCACAGGACGCACTCACACACACACACTAGCTGGTGGAGCCTTACAGTGCACATGTGCCTCTATAGCAGCAAGGCCCATCACTTCTCAGCGACGATGCTGTGAAGCCTGTCCCTGGGCTGGTTGCTGTAGGCAGCATTTGTGCATGTAACACACCTAACATGTTTGTTTCCTTCAACCTCACCACAAACAGGTGAGTCATTAGTTGTACTATTGCTGCTGCGAAGGCCTAAGTTGTCAGCAGGTGATAGGAATTATTCAGCCTCATTAAATCTTATGGGAGTATCTCCTATACTCGCTCTGTCACCACACAAAGCATCACTATGAGCCATATGACTGTGTCATAACTGATCAATATGGATGAACATGGTTTGCTTTACTTCCCTGTGCAATGTTAACATTTATCCTTGTGCCGATCTCATTGGCTCTATTCACTTTTCTACCTGAGTTTAAAGGAAGCAAAAGACACCTATAGGAAACGTGCTTTCTTGCAACATGGAGACCACTTAGTGTGAAACACTAGGGCTTGTTCACAGAATAGCACGGAACCCAAACTCTGCAATTTAAGGATGTTGGTCAGTTGGTTAGAGAATTTACTGCAAATGCAACAATGCTAATTTTCCAATCACTCAATCACACAGTTTCACTAGTGTGCCTTGTCTACCACAAGTAGGCTCAGATTGTGACTCTGGTGGGTGACAAATATTAGTTCAAATGTATGCCCTCAGGGCTGGTGCTGTGGCGCAGCGGATAACGCCCTGGCCTGAAGCACCAGCATCCCATATGGACGCTGGTTCAAGACCCAGATGCTCCATTTCTGATCCAGCTCTCTACTACGGCCTGGGAAAGCAGTCGAAGACAGCCCAAGTCCTTGGGCTCCTGCACCCACGTGGGAGACCTAGAAGAAGCTTCTGGCTTCTGGCTTCAGATTAGCACAGCTCTGGCCATTGTGGCCAATTGGGGAGTGAACCAGTGGATGGAAGATCTCTCTCTCTCTCTCTCTCTCTCTCCTTTTTGTGTAACACTTTCAAATAAATAAATAAATCTTTTAAAAAATGCATGCCCTGGCCGGTGCCGCAGCTCACTAGGCTAATCCTCCGCCTTGCGGCGCCGGCACACCGGGTTCTAGTCCCGGTCGGGGCGCTGGATTCTGTCCCGGTTGCCCCTCTTCCAAGCCAGCTCTCTGCTGTGGCCAGGGAATGCAGTAGAGGATGGCCCAAGTGCTTGGGCCCTGCACCCCATGGAGAGACCAGGAGAAGCACCTGGCTCCTGCCATCAGATCAGCGCAGTGCGCCGGCCACAACGCACTGGCCGCGGCAGCTATTGGAGGGTGAACCAACGGCAAAGGAAGACATTTCTCTCTGTCTCTCTCTCTCACTATCCACTCTGCCTGTCAAAAAAAAAAAAAAAAAAAAACGCATGCCCTCAGCTGTCTTTATATGGGAAAGAAAATCTGACAACAAATCTATAGAACCCCTGATGATTTAAGCCAATAGTTATGGGGCAATCTCCCAAACATATACCTGCTTGTCTCATTACATTTGTTCATACAAATGAATCACCATTAACCTTCATATAAAACAAAAACAATGGTTTTAAAACCAACAAATCAAACACCCCTCAAAGTAGCAAGTAGATACTTAGCTTAGATTAGGAGTGTTTTCCTCTTATTACACAACTTCGCCTCCATAAGAATAAAGGATGCCAGTATAAGAAGATTCCACGAGACACAAACAGAAAACCCAACCCTTAAGCCACGTTATGATCTAATAGGCAGATTGGCCGTTACGAAATGTGCAAATGTTCTTCAGAATATATCCACAAGAAGTGGGTTTGAATCGTTGCTTGATCACCAGGTCCGAAGTAATGAAGGGAGAAATCTCATCCACCATCCAGGCAGAGTGTGGAAATCTGTATTAAACATTCTGATAAGCCCACATGCAGGACATTAAGTCTGTAGAAATACCTTGCACATACACCTGAGATAGCAGAAAACAGAAATCTTCGGCCTTGCATAAATATATTTCCACTTTCAATTTACAAAGAGCAATTACTACTGTAAGGAAGGGCACTTCGTGGGGATTGATGGTCACCTGAAGGTAATGATTCCTGCCCACATGTTAGGCCATCAGCTCCCTTCAGAGATGAAATCTAATCAATCTGTCATTACTGAGCTGATGTTTATGGGGACTCAAAAGAAAAACTGCCTTGTTTGATGCCAATAAACTCCTAAGGAAACAGGAACACAATCTTATATCATCAGGGCCACTCTGACTGCCTTTGCCCAAAAAATTTGCAGAGAGAAATGGAACAGACTGACAATAAAACTAAAGAACATTTCTGTAGCCACATTCACATTATGTCACTGATTGTATGAACTTTTAAGCAGCCACAAGCTCTCTGTAACTGCCTGTGATTGTTGTTTGTAACATATGGTAATAATTGCTCTCACCCGTTCAATAAACATTATTTGAGAAGATAATTAAACAACAGGCATTGTCTTAGGTGCCAAATTCTACTTTGACTAATGCGCAGACACTATCTTCAAGGGAATTTTAGTCTTGTGAGGAAGACAGCCCAGAGGGAAAGGGATTGAAAGTAGTACAAAGAACTGCAATGGGTCAGGCTGGTGAGGGATGCTCAATCCTGTCCTTAGCATCAAAGAACAAGGTGACAGAAAAGCTTTCCCAAAAGATATCAGCATAGGGAAGAGTGACCTGTACCCCCATGTTCATTGCCGCTCAGTGCACAGTAGCCAAGATATGAAATCAACCCAGATGTCCATCAACTGAAGACTGGGTAGAGAAATTATGGTATAATATACTATATATAGTTATATATTATGTAAACATATATTTATATATGTTTTATATACTATATATATATAACACAGCAATTTAAAAAAAGAAAAAAAGAAATCCTGTTGTTTGCAACAAAATGGATGTAACTGGAAGCCCTGTTGCACTTAGTGAAATAAGCCAGTTCCCAAAAGACAGATACCATACAGACTCTGATCTGTGGTAACTAATAGAGTACCTAAAGGGTATTCTATACAAATTAAATTGATCCTCTGAGATCCAGTGATTCTGGACAGCCCTGGTCTGGATTGTTGAGGAACAGTGTTTTTATTTTTCTTCATACTATTTTTTGAACTCTTTACTTAGTGTAAGGTTAATATTATGAGTACAAAGGTAACTGAAAAATAGATCTTTGTAAAAAAAAAAAAGAAAGAAAAAGAAAAAACAAGAATGGTAATAGAAGAGGGAGGAGGAAGAAGGGTGAGAATATGGGTGGGGGTAGGGGAGGGTAGGAAGAATCATTATGTTCCTGAGTTTGTAAAAATGGAATACATGAAGTTTGCATTCCTTAAATACAATTTACAAAGCAAGAAAAGCTTTCCCATAGGAAGTGGCCTCACCACAGAAAGTTATCAGGTTAAAATGTGTGTGTCCCAGCCAGTGGTGATGAAATGTGCAAATGCTTGGAGATGAGTAAAGAAAAAGTCACATATTCCAGCCACTGCAAACTGTGCCATTTGAGCCCAAGAGAAGGTGAATGGGAAAACCACAGACTCTTAAGGGTAGATAAGATGCTCACTGTGAGATCTGAAGTTTTAGGATAAGACAGGAAGACAAGAGATAGGAAGAGAGGAAATGAACTGAAAACATAGATAAGATGTAAAACCATGCAGGTAACAGGAATGGAGAGGGAGGACGTGAAGAATGGGACAGAGGTATCAAACACGGACAGAAAGGATCAGGAAGAGCGTGCTGTTGTAAAACGTCTGGTGCAAGTTGTTAGTTTAATCCAGAATTCAGCCTTCATACCATGATATTCTCTTGACTTTGATATGCGTAAACTCTTCATTCCATCCTTAGCCATGTTTTTTAGAATTCTCCCCCAGGGTCTAGGAGCTGAACTATGAAATAGGCAAAACCAGTCAACCCTTTCCTTTCCTGTCTATAGGGCATGGTTCCAGAGAGACACAAGAGTCAAATCAAGTCCATCAGAGTTGATACAGCTCATTGACCGGCTTCTGAGCCATTTGGGCAATGGATGCTTGGGGTGGGTGTTGGGATTGGGATCCTGAAGCCTGCAATTCTCTTCTAGGGCTTCTAAAAAGAGTCAGCCCAGAGGCATCGACCACAGACAGAGCTCCCACAGCAGCCACGAAGCACAGGCTAAGGTCATGCCCCTCCTTACCCACTGCCCACAGGGTATCTTTCTTTTCTACACTCAGATATACCTTGGAAACAGCTGCCATGTTGACTTCCTTATTTTTTATTATTTTTAAATACTTTCTTCTGACTATAAGAGAAACACAAAATCATGAGAAAATAGAATATTGGAGTAATCACAACATGAAAAGCATAAATATTAGTATGAATCCAGAGCTTACAGACACTAAATGCTAACGGTCTAATATAAAATAGTATTTTAAAGTGATATATAATGTAGTATTTTGACTTCCTTATTTTCATTATTTTAAACAATTTGTTGTGAATTCAGATGAAACTTAAAATCATCAGGAAATTGAAAAGCAAAAAATACTACAGTCTGAAAAGCATAAAAATTAATACTAATTCTACTACTCATACTAAATATTGGAATTCCATTATAAAATAATACTTTAAATTGATACAAGTAATCAAAGGAAAAGCTACTACTAAGAACAAGAATCAGCCACAAGGAAATGTGCTCCAATGTCAGTTTAGGCTGTCTTGAATGGCAAAAATTTCAATGAATTTTATTCTCCCTGGAAGAGTTAACAAGCCACCTCTGCAAGTTCCATAAATGTGAGTGAGTTTGAAGGACATTTTTGGGGCTGGCTCTGCCTGCATCCCACATGAGTGCCAGTTCGAGTCCTGGTTGCTCCACTTCCTATCCAGCTCTCTGCTATGGCCTGGGAAAGCACCTGAACCCAGGTGAGAGACCCAGAAGAAGCTCCTGACTCCTGGATTCAGATCAGCACAGCTCTGGCCATTGCGGCCAACTGGGGAGTGAACCAGTGGATGGAAGACCTCTCTCTCTCTCTCTCTCTCTCTCCCTGCCTCTTTTCTCTCTGTGTAACTCTGACTTTCAAATAAATAAATCATTTAAAAGAGAAAAATGGACATTTTCCTGCTCTGTGGCTCAGCTCTATCTCTCAGATATTGGGGAGATCCATGAACAGTGAGTCAGCATCTGAAATCCTCCCTTTCTCTCTGAAGGGGCACGCATTTTATGGTTGAAGTCATAAGAACATCAAAGAGAAGCTAACGTTGTCAAGATAAAAATAAACACAAAGCATGAAGCCACAGAATATGACATGATCGTTTTTTATGCCATTATTGCATAGGAGGGTTGGATTTGAAAAATCTCTGACGAGTGATGTGCATGACACAAACTGTTTTAAAGGCTTGTTTTAAACCAAGGGTGTGTAAACATTTGCTGAAGTTTGGATGGTGACGTACAGGATTACACACATGATCTTCACAAAATAACACTGGATTACAAGATTTTAGCTCTGGGAGCCATGAATCTAGCACCAACCAGCTCGGGCAAGTTATCTAACTTTATAAAGTAAAGAATTTCTTTCTTGTACTCAAATTCAGAGGAAATAAAATACTAATTTTTGTGTACCTTGAGATAAACTCTTTTGTTTCAAGCAGTCAATATTTTCAATGAGAACAATTCTTTTTTACAAATCACTCTGTAAAAATAAAAATAAACTTCATAAAGAAATACACTAAGCAAGGCCCCAGCTTGCCTTCTAAATAAGAAATTGTACTGCTAAAGAAGTGACATCTATATTTACGTAGGTAGTTGTTTGGATCTTGATAATAAAATCGCATTTGAGCAATAAATATTACATCAAAATCTTTCTCTTATGATAACTCACCTTAATACAGATTCAACATGTACCACCCCTAAAACTCCAAGTCAGATTTAAGGTGACTCCCAGGTATTTTAATTCCATGATATAAATTAATGGCCTCAGCAAATATTCTAATACTATATTTCCCCACACAAGAGTTCTTTGAGGAGCTGATGACTTCTAAGCAGGACTGATATTAAAATCATACTCTGGAGAAGCATAATTTTAACCTGCCAAGTGATTCAGATCCTTTCCAAGACGGAACAAGGATTAATTTTATTTAAGGCAATAAAATTTATGGCATAAGCCAAAACTTTGTAGGAATTGAAATTGACTCTCTAAGTCTTGAATCAGAGATAGTCTAACCATGAAGGATGCGCATTGTCTTCTTTTTTAGGGGAGTCCTGTCCTTACCCACAACCCCCAGCGACCAATTCAACCTTGTACCCTACTAGAATGGTTATCAAGATAAAAAGGATGCATTGACCGTCCTGTGTTAGTTTCTAATGAACAGGTGACTAACAACAGGTAATTATTATTTGGCATTTATGTTTTGAGGTCAAAACCCCCTAAAACAATTCACAGTATCCCGTATGCTACTGTGGTTTAGTTCATTTCCAAGCAAATCAACTGCATGACTTTCGATACCACAAGCTGAACGCCAGACTTGTGAGGTCCGGGGGAATTCTTGGGAAGGTGGCTGGGATTTCTTATGTCAGTCATTTCTAGACCTCAGTCTGGGTAGGATGCGGAGAGATGACAGGAGAGGACGTCTTCTCCCTAACTATGTTATCCTAAGCCTCTCTCTGGAATCTGACTCCTGTTTGAACCTAGAGAGCAATTAAAACGCAGCCATTCCCAACTCCCAGCCCCAACCAAATGCTCTGCGAGTTTCTATTAAAGGAATGCTCATCTGAATTTTCAGCCAAGATTCCAGCCTCTACTTTTCCTTAGGCTGGATAGCCACTTCATTACACAGCTCTCTGAATGAAGCAGAGATGGCCGATGGAGTCCTGGCCTCTCCCTTTCTTCCATGCAGCCCTTCACCATTATCCACACAGCATTGTGAAAACCAGTGGCTAGAAGGAGCGTCCAGAGTCCCAGTCTTTAGATTCTAGATAACCCAACACTGTCAGGTTCTTTGGGCGACACGTGTCCTTCACGGGTTACTTCAATTTCAAAGACATGAAGGGTGCATTCGGGACCAGAGGACCATGACGCTCACCAAGATGCAGTGTCAGAACTGTGGAGAGAATTGTGGCAGTGAGTCTCTAACCCATCAGAAATTCCAAAATTTTGGATATCTCCCATGACCTAGAAACACCACCATGATAGGGCCTTTGCTCATTGAGCATGTCAGCAAATTTCCACCTTCGTCTAAGTTTAGAGCAAGAAGCCCCCACTAGCACACCACAGTGCCCTGTTGCCCTGTTCACAGCTGGAATCCTGTAACTGGACCCCACATGTTTGTCTGGAGCCGCTACTGCCCTCTGGCTGCCAGTGTGAATTAAATCCTTGCAGAGACAGACTAGCGGGAGCCACATTTCTGATACTTTCTCAGGCCCTCCTTCTGGATCATGAAGTCAATACTCCCTTCCTGCTCTCCTAGCAGTGGAGCCGCCTAAAGGGTTCACGCCCCTCAACTCGCTCGGTTTCAACCATTCAGGATTTCCAACAAGAGGCAATTATTTTTTTTTTAATCACATTCTGTAAGAATAAAAATAAACAACCTTCCCAGAAAAATCACAATGAGACAAACTCTCTTATGAGCGTCTCTGGCTTTCACATGGTTTTGCATAATGAAAGGGCTAATATAACATAACAAATCTTAAACTGTTTTCACAAGGAGTGGAAAAAAAGATGTGTAAAAGTATGCTCTGTCTTGCTTCCTTCTGTTCACAATGTATCTAAATAAAACAAATGGTGTTCTTGCTCTTTCTGTCTGTTTCCCAATCTGTTTGGATAGTAGCCACCACTCTGCAGCCAACGATAATATCTGACACTTCCTGCCATCACGCAAGCCACCATCTGTCTATCATTGAAACCTGTACTTTTAAAAGACTTCTTGGCTTGATCCTTCATGGAGCCTCAAGTTGAACGCACAGGCTGGTTTAGAAGGAATACCAGGAATAATTGACCCAAGAAATCCGTATAAAATCACGTTTTCATTAGATCCCATCTGAAAACGTCAAATGAAATATTAAGGCCCCTTTGCAGGCAGAGAAGGCTCGGTTTAGTTTCAATTGTGTTTCATTTCCGAATTGCCTGTGAAAGTTTAGACAGTGTGGAACACCAGGAATAAACCTAAACTAAAACCTAAGCTTTAAATTCAATATTTTCAGTCTTGTAAAATTAAACAGTTAGACATGACTTTGCCGTGTGTATATTTGAGCTATGGAAAAAGAAGGAAAAAAAATCCATCAATTATTTTCCCAAGGCTTGAGAAAATCATGCCATTTAAAATTGAATCAACTCCTTCTTTAACACCTGAGCGATTATCCAGGAAACAAAAGAAAGGTCTGTGTGTCTTCACTTATAAATGTCACAGGTGAACACAAACAAGGAGTGCTGGCAATGTCAAGTCGCTCTTTGTTTTATTAAACTGTTGGACCTCTGTGTGTGCAGCGGGGAATTAGTGAACAGGACAGACTAAGGAAGAACATTTTCCTGGGAAATATGTGCTTCTTTTAGAAGAAAGCCAATGCTTTCTTGGGAGAAGACACAGTTACAAGTTTCACATGCAAATTTCATTACTGTACCCCACTGTTGTAATGATGTAGCTTGATTTTCTACTAATGTCTTTCTTTTTCCCACTTATTCCAATATTATCCAAAAGTGTCTTGTGGTTTCTTTAATAATCTCATGAATAGCAGTTTTGTGAATCCATGGAATTTCTTCTGCTGGTCAAAGTGTGTGTGTGTGTGTGTGTGTGTGTGTGTGTGTTAGAAAGAGAGGGAGAAGGAGAGGGAGAATGAGTGACAGGGAGACAGAAACAGAGATGACATATATGTATATATGAATACATACACATATGTCTAGAGCAGCCCAGTTTGTATCTTGAGTTAGAGGAAAGCTATTTATGGAGTTCTATATAAAAGTCCTTGTGGGAGCTGAAGTTACAACTCTCCAGAACACAGCTTGCTTAAAACAAGATTTATTAAGTGCTTTTTCTATGCCAGGTACAAGGTCAAGCCCCTCCTCCTTGTTATTTCATTCCATCCTGTGTATTGGCACAGTTACTACCCTATTGCTTTCAAGAGGAAATTGAGGCTTAGGGAGGGTCGCCCACGTGCCCAGGATCCCATAGCTAATAAGCTCTTGACCTTGGATTCAAATCACAATAGTTTTGAAGTCTGTTTTCCTATCCACGTCCACTGTACAGCACCAGGCAGGGAGACTGTATACCCTATGTAGTCTAGAAGTGAAGTCATAAAACTAGGGGCAGTGGTGGGGAAGGTGGAAAAAGTGCATGCCAGGGGACCAGCGTTGTGGTGTAGCATGTTGAGCTACTGCCTGAAACGACGCCAGCATTTCACATAGACACCGACAGGTTTGAGACCCAGCTGCTCCACTTCTGATCCACTTTCCTACTAATGCATCTGGGAAAGCAGCAGCAGTTGACCCAAATGCTTGGGTCCCTGAAACCTATGTTGGAGACCCAGAAGAAACTTTGGCTCCTGGCTTTGGCCTGGCCCATCCCTGGCCATTGTGGTTATCTGGGGGAATGAACCAGTAGATGGAAGATATCTCTCTCTGTGCTTCTCCCTCTCTTTGTAATTCTTCCTTTCAAATAAACAAACAAAGCTTTTTTTTTTTTTTTAAAGAGCATATCAGAATAACAGCATTCAAAATCATCGTCACGAAAGTCCAAAGACTGTTGCTTCCAGGATGCTAACATTTAAAAAAAGCCGGTGACTCCAAGCCACTTTATTAGCTCTTGAAGAAAAAACTGTATTGGACGGTACACATAAAATAAGCCCTCAGTTGAGTAAAAAGTGCTAAGTTCTCCCTGTCCAGTCCACATCAGTGTTTTCAGAGGCAGAGAGAAGAACGAATTATCCACTTGAAATAGCAGTTAGGAAGGCAGAATGACTCACTCCAGTAGATAATCTATGCTATTTTGCTCTAACTCAAAGCACCAGGAACCTTTAAGCCAACAGACGCTGGCTTGGGGTCAGCGGGTAGAAAATCCACCATGTTATCCAAAGTTTGCCCTCGTTGTTGTGGGAAGAGCTGTAAGCCCTGTGCTGAACTATTTCAGAGTGAAGCCCGTACCTGCATCTCACCGGTGCTTCCACCCACTGAAAACAAGGTAGGAGAGTAAAAATCCGCAGCCCTGGGTCGGAACGAGCAGAACCAGCAGTTGGTTCTTTTCCCGTGTGTGTTCCGAGAGGCTCACTTTGACCCGAGTGTAATCACATTTGATTGCTTCTCATTTGCCACATACAAGCACATTTATTTCATGTCACACTTCTCTCTGCTGCAGATTCAGGCTCGTGTTTCTCAGCTTGGAGATGGAGCAGTGCAGTTTTTAGAATAAAAACAATGCGTGAGAAAAAAACGAGAGCAGATTGTTTAAAATAAAAAGTTTATAAATTATTCAGGCCAGCTGTTTGGATTTGGAAAGAACTTTTCCATGGTGATTAAAACCTCTTAATTTGTGTTGTGTTGCTGCGAACAAGTAGGGTGTAAATAAATCAGGACTAGAGCGCTGCTCTCTGGCTGAAGTTAACTGGTCCAGGCTGGGGAGCTGCTGTCGCCTCCGTCTGCAGAGTTATATGGGAAACCAGGCTTCTAGAATGCTACACATTTTCACCTTAAAAATACCTGAACTGTTTCATGGAAAAACACATTTTATGCTTCTAGAGGATGGGAAAAATTGCAAGGATTACAACATGCATAGCTTACAGTGGGAAAAACAGAAATGAAGGGAGGGAGAGAGGGAGGCAGGGAGGGAGCAAACCACATACGGAAATAAGTAGCTGATGATATTTGTGCAATATGGCTTTTCCTACTCTCTTAAAAGCTATGCTGGGGACTAGAAGAAACCAGGATGATCTTCTTCATCCAACATCTATGTGGCCATCACTGTTTAACTCTCATCCAAAGGCTGTGTTTTACATAGATTTATTATGTATGTGTTGGTTCTTATTCATGAAGTTTACAAATCGTCTTTAAAGAACTGTGCTAAATATATAGTCCCAAACTATTCCTTGTAGGGATTATCTTAATAAATTCTCATTCCTACATCGAGTTCCGTATATTGGACCTTTGTTTAACTCTTTTTTAAAATGTTACATATTGTAGATGATCCCTAAAAAAATTAAAATCTTTTGCCACTGTCAACTGATAGCAGTGATCCATCTCTCCACTAAATTCTTAGAGAATTAGTGTTTACACTGCCTGTGGTTTGCCTATACTTGTTTTATATCATTTTGAAACTTAAAAAGCAAAATTTTTTAGCCTATTGATGACAACGGTATTAAAAGTTAAACCACAGTCATTATTGTCAATTTTTGCTCGACAGCTTTTTATTTTTGGTCTCATCAAAGTGTTCAAAAAGACAGAGTAAAACCCTTGGTTTTCCACAGAGACAGCCTGGAAGGAGCCCTAAACCTAATATTCTTATTTGGAGGAAGCAACTGACAAAAACATCTGTCGTCTCCCCACCAGTTTCGTTTGCATGGCAGCAAGTCGCACAGAAGCTGTTTACTGGGTGTGCAGGCTATTTGAACATTGCCTGGAGTGCAAGGGTGGGCCAAAGAAAGGAAGAGAGAAAGCATTCATTATTTATTAATATAACTCAACATAAACAGATACTTGCAGGAATACCTAGAGTACAGGGCAGTTGTGTTGTGGGTTGTATATCTTTCATTAGTTATGCAAATCCACCAAGGCAAATTAAATGAAAAATGCATGCATTAAGTGCAACTGTTTATACCATCTGAAAATAGGAAAATGTGACCTAGCTTTCATGTAGTACACTTTGAGCTTTCAATTCTTTTTCATCACAAGTAACTAGTAGAAAAGTAGCTCCCTTATAGCAAAACACTGATGCTGGCATCCCTATCTTCAGGGGAGGGAAATGTCCACCCCACAAGCCATATAAGATCCCTGAAATCATTTGGTCTGACAAGGCAACTGAAGGTGAGCCTTGAAATTCAACCAATATGTAGCACGCTAATTTTTAAGTTGGCAATTTTGTCTGACTTGCAAATGATGTTATAAATATCCAAATGTACCTTGGCAGAAAAAAAGGTTCCCCACCCCTGTATGTAACACTGTAGAAGGCAAAAATAAAAAGCCACAAGACACTGAAGGCATTTAGATTGTCATTGCAATTTCACTGAATAATGTAGAATTAATTGACATTCTTAAGAAGAGTATGATATAGACTTTTTAAAAATAAACCAGAACATTAAGTGACAAGGGAAATACCTAACATACACTAAACGAAAAGACACAAAATAATTTATACATATGATTTTTTAGATATCATATGTTTTCCCTGATCTGGGGTAAGCAATGGAGTACCTGAAATGTTATATAGTGGAGTGAAATAGGCACTTTGAGATTCAGTGATGGTTTACAGCCCCTGTTCTGTCTCTACTGTTGGGGTAAAGTGTTCTGTTCTTCATACTATTTGTTGAATTCTTTACTTAGTATAGTGTTAACCTTGTGAGCATAAAGTAAACTGAAAATAAGTCTTTGTACAAATTAAGAGTAGGAATAGAAGAGGAAGGAGGAGGAAGGGGAGTGTGGGTAGGAAGGTAGAGTGGAAGTATCACCATGGTCCTAAATCTATCTATATATGAAATACATGAAATGTATATACCTTCAATGAAATTTTTAAAAAATATTTACAGATTAATAAATCAAAGATTTTCATATTTATTAAAAAGAAAATAAAATTTAAAAAATAGTCACTAAAGAGGAAGTAAAAACTGGAAGAACAGAAACTAAAATCTTTCAGTGTCAATATGGATGAAAAGTTGAAGGAAAAGCTTTGTATTATTCTTTTTAGCTACCTAAATGTTTTTCAACTTCTACACATATAAAAAACTTTATTATGCAGACATGTATGCTATGATGTGCACATACACATACATATACATAACTTTCATATTGAAAAATTTGCTTATAATTTTTAAAGAGACATTAACACACCAAATGTAAGCTGTTGACCACTTGTCCAAATTAGTCTCCCATGTCATTCTCTTCTTCCACAATCACTTTCACTTAGACAAATTTCATTTCCCAATAAGTTTTCTTACTTTCTCTGAACTGTTTTTGGAATGCTGGCTCTGGCTTCTACCAAGGTCAGCTAGACATACAGCCTCAAGAAATGCCTACCTTTCTTATGCTTGGTTTTATTCTTAATTCCTTTCTTGAATATAATTATGCTGAGAAGGTTCCTTTTTTTAATTCTCTTTTTTTCTCAGTTGAGAGATTTTTTTTAAATTATTCCAAATTATTCCTAAGGTTAACATTTTGAGGTTTGGGGGCAACATCTTAAGTATATATATATATGGTAAAGATTCCTACTTTTCTAAATTGAAAGTAGTTTTTTTTCTCATTACAAAAGTTATACACACACACACACACACACACACACATGGGTATTTAGAAAATGCAGAAAACCAAAATAATATTAGATATTCTATAGAACATAAAATATAGGTTTATATATTTGCATGTATTCATATTTTTAGTCATTTTTCTCCTGTAAATTCTATTTTTACAAAATAATATGCTCGTGATAGAACATAAATCATGATTACATTTTCCTCTCCATATATCTGCTGGGTTCTCTGCATCTGTCCAGAGAATGGTGTTGAAGATTTGCCCACTATGTTCAATGACTATCCCTTAATGAAACTGATGGCTGATTTCAATGGCTCAAAGGGACACGGGAATCATAGAGCATTGAGTCAACAGCTTTTCTTTGTTATGTTCACTATTTCTCTTACAGGATGTCTCTACTCACATGTCATAGCTGTCTGTCAAAGCCCAGTGTAAGTCTTACTTCCGCTAAAACACCTGTCTATTAACTCAGTTTCCCAGGACACATTTTGGCCTCTGCATAAAGTAGGGGCACTGATGATGTTGTGCTGACAATTTCAAATTTCACTTTTTGATGTCTCCAATTCATTTCATCCTTTCTTGTCGTCGTATTTGTCTACTCTGTTCGTTCTTAGCAAGGGAGTCTAATTAATAATTGTATGGATTTTTATTTATTTTTCTTTCTTTACATCCGACTCAATTGCAAAGTTCATGTCATATGACTTGACAGGGTAGTTACCATGTCTTTATTTCATAGTTTAAATCACTCATGCAAAGCATCGGCTTTCTTAGCCTAATAATAGTTTTTTTCCATCACTGTTACAATGTTCTCATCCAGTGCCATGAATAACTAACAGTAGTAAGATAAATGTTCCAAAAACATGAGATTTTTAGGTCATCCAAAAAGAAGGGAAATCTTAAAGGAAATCTAGTAATTCTTTTAATATTTCTTATAAGCCTTACAGAATTACCAGCTTCATAAACTTTTGAAATACTTCAAAGCAGTCTTACCGATGATGATTTTATAAACATAGATAAATGTCTTTTCCATGAAAATATACCAAAAATCCTTCATTAATATTATTAGAGAGAGAGAGAACGAGAGAGAGAGAGAGAGAGAGAGTTTCCATCTGCTGATTTACTCTAAATGCCCACAACACAGGGGCTTTGGCCTGGCTGAAGCTGGGAGCTAGAAACTCAGTCTGGGGTCGCCCCTGTGAGTGTCAGGAACCCAATTACTTGATCATCACTTGCTGCCTCCAAGGGTTGACCCTGGCAGGAAATGCGATATGCATGGAAGCATCTTCAGCAGCATCTTAAGGTTAAGCTAAGTGCCTACTGCCCTTGTTATTTTCATCCGAACAATTTAATAACTTTCGACACTACAAAAAATCCTTTAATGTGATGATGAAAATGCTAGTTTATATAGAATGTGGAATGTTCATTACAGAATATTATTATACTCTACATCATATACCATAATTCTAAGGAATTTTGATACAGGACCTGGCATAGAGAGTAAAAAATGACGAATAATTTAACTCAAAGATGCCCAAGGATAGAATGTATG
Organism: Sylvilagus floridanus; assembly: GCA_949820135.1. Lineage (NCBI taxonomy): Eukaryota > Metazoa > Chordata > Mammalia > Lagomorpha > Leporidae > Sylvilagus > Sylvilagus floridanus. The sequence goes on from OX463229.1 coordinate 22,500,167, forward strand.
AATGTTATACAAAAATATTTGTAATAAACTATTGGATAGTTTTTTATAAACTCTTCCTTTAATGTTATGAGTCACCTTAAGCCAAGTTTTAATATTTCAGGGTCTTTAAGCTTCGAGGAGCATTCTTAGCTCAGACACAAATGAGACAAGCAACATGGTAAAGTTCAGGGTTTATTTAGAGAACAAGAGAAATACGCAGGAACACGAGGGCTTCATTAAAGGAGAGGGGTCCAAGAAAGGTAAATGGAAAGTTCCATACCAAAATCTCAGGGGGCAGTCCAGGGGCCACATGTGGGAGTCTGTAGGCAGTGGGGGAAGCCTTGTGGGTAGGAGAAAGGCCAGGGCCAGGAGTGGTGAGGGAAAAAACAGGTTTAAGAGGCCCTCTGGAGAGCAGGGGCAGGCTCAGCATGCTCCATGCCTCCTAATCGCTTCCAAAAAGGGGAGTGGTTACATAGTCTGATTGGCAGGTGAGTAGGATACATATAAGATCAGGTAGGGGTGGGGGCATGGTCTCCATCTCCTGTATCTAATCAGTCTAATCCTATCTCCTTGATTGGGTCCCATATCTCTTTCATTGAACAGATTAGACATCAGCATTTTCAATACCTGTCTATGCAATAAGATTGTATATTTCCAGTACACAGCCAGTATTAAGGAGATAAAAGATATTTTGATTGCAAGGCTTCAATCAAAATGTTACATCTTGCAAAACACATATCAAGACTGTAAATTTCTACAACGAACGTTGTTTCCTGCTTTAATCTACTTAAAACACAGGGGTAAGTTTTTTCTCCAAATTTTACATCTCCCAGTATTTTCCTTCCTCTAATACTGTTTTATTTTACAAATCAAAAACAATTGCAATGTGGACATATGCATGCAGGCCCTCTCATTTGCAAGAAACTACATTTACCAAAACAAAACACCAGGAAATGTGAGAGGGAAAAGAGCTGCCACCCAGAGTTCTGTAGCTAAGCAACGGGTGTCTTCTCTTCGGTAACCAAATTACCAATCACCCCTGGGGGACCCAGAGCTCTACAGGATTTCCAGCGAGCTTGCTAACCTAAGCCAACAACACCACCTTTTCAAGTTTATGGGGTACGGATTTCCATCTCCAAATCAGTTGTAGTCAACTCTCCTGGAGGTCCCACTCTCTAACAACCATCTATAGAATACTCGCTAGACTTGATCAGAAATATAGGAATCCACGAAAGAGAGCATTTGCAATCAATGAGAATTGTTTATGGCTACCATGACTCAGTATTTGTTCTTAGAGTCAAATGATTTTTTTTCTACATGCAAATTTCCCAGTGTCAAACATATAGAAGGCTACTTCTACCTAAAGCGCCCCAGCTAAGCTCTTTTGATTTTTTTTTTTAAATCTGGAAAATACCTTTAGAAATGTGTGCAATATGCCAGATACCTAGTACTTCTGGGACCTGGCAAACCACCTTTTATTTAGGAACGATGCCATCTTAACAGATGGGTGTTAGTGCAGGCATGCCAGCGAATCAAAATGTACATCACGTTCCACTACAAGGGGGCAGAGCGGCATCCAGAAATGTCCGTCTGTGCCACTGGCTAGAGGAATATTCCATTGGAACTCCGTCTCAAAAACAGATCACTTTAAAACAGTAACTCCTAAAGCCACAAAATAGGTTTTGGGTTTTTTGTTTTTGTTTTTTATTTTGAGAGCAAAGATTCACATTCCACTGGGAACAGTCAGATAAGAGCCATAGCAATGAAATTTTAAGTGGCAAAAAATGCTATTTCATTTTTCAGCTGAATGGTTTACCTAAATAGAAAAATAATTTTGTGGAAGCCAGCACATGACTCCTGTTCAATAGAACCCCCAGGTCCTTTCTGACTTTGGAGTGCATTTTCCCCTCCTTGGAACACGTAGAAGACCAGTTGAAAGTGAGAACCATTTCCCAGGAGTAACCCTGCTGAGCAAAGTTGTAGCACAACCCTGGCTGAACTTGCTGCCACGCGGCTGGCTGAACTTGGCGCGAAGGTGTTCACCAATCTTAGTACCAAAGGGGCTCTCTCGAGATTCTCTGTCTTTGACTGGAGCCTAAGAGAAATAGTACCTAAAATAAAAGAAATTCTGAGCCCGTATGTTTTAGGTTCTTTGCCTCCTTTGACTATTCTCTCTCCACAATACCTGGCAAAGCAATCGTCCCTTGAGTTAGTAAGCCACTCTTGTGCAACGGGCTTTCATTCCGATTGTACTGATGGGACTCAATATTTCTGGGTCTTGAGTAATAATGGATGCTTGGGAGCTAATCTCAATCTCAAAGAAAGATATTTTTAAAAGTTAGACCTGGAAATAATTTTATCTTAAAATAGTCACTGTTCCTATTTATATTTGTTCCTCCTGCTAGTTAAGCTACAGCCTATTACCAGTATATTAAAGCTTGCTGGGCATAAAGAGTAAATATTTTCATTAAATTATTTTAGGTCTTCAACTAGTATATATTTCCCAATGAATGTTGATAAGATGAACATATACTTTTATATTTAAGCATCTATTTTAAAAAGTACTCAAATGTCTTTTTGATACATGGGGGTCACACAAAAATATCAAAGAGTGTTATAATTCTATGTAGTTATCATACTTCACATAAACTTAAATGTGACTTTTTAATTTTTTTAGCTTTTGTTATTCTTATGAATGCTATTGCTAATGAGGAATCATGTCTTATAAATATAGCAACAACCTTATGTAAAACAAATTCATCATTTTGCAGTGACTAATGTAATGTTCTAATTATTGAAGCAGTTATACCTAAATATGTTTGATGCACATTGTAACCTCTCATTGATCATTTCAAGAATGTTTTAAATTGAGAACAAAGCAATGATTGTTGGTGAGCTAATTCTTCTCCAGTCAACCTTATTTGTAATCAAAGGTATTGCAAGCATTTGAAAAGAAAAGTGACATGTTAGATTAGTTGAGTAAATTACATGAAGGTATAATTATCTTCTTTTAAATGTACATATCTCAGATAATTTCTTAGGCAACATGACCAGAAAATTACCTGGTGATTAACAGCTGTGTACCTAGATGTCATTTTTTGCATGATTTTCACAAAATATTACTGCATTTGGTAAACTACGGTGGGAAACTTGCCGCACAAAGTCATCTCCCTTGGCCAGGAGAACCCCCTGGATGTTAACTTGCTTTCGTTTGCTCTTCTTGTTGGCAAGTGTGCCAAGTCGACTAGCCTTTCTATTAAAATAAAGACTACCTTAGCCAAACAAGAAATTGGACAGATCCTCAGCTTTGTCTGCAAACATGAAGAGGAAAAATACACTAATGGAAGCAGCATGATTCTTCATTATGGACCCCTCTGGGTCTTGAACATCATCCAACAAGCTATCTCATTCAATGTTGAAAGTCTTCCAAGGATGCCTTCAAGCACACCCTTTCTAAGTAGTGGGCTCCAGTCAAAGATGTTGTCTGTGGAAAATGGAGACAGGGCCTCTGGAATGATTTCCATGTCTTAAATCTTGTCCAAGCTCTATCCAAGCATTGACAAAAGATTCAATATACCCCTGTCATTTTTTGGCAGTTGAAATACCTAAAGAAGCAGCAACCTATGTCTACAATTTTCAAGGACAAATCCCACCCATTATTTAATGGTGTAAACTGTCCAGTGGGCTGTGTCCTTGCTTCTAAGTATGGATCTGCCATAAGCCCTAAGGAATGGAAGTGTTCCAACGACTTTCTATCAAGAATCCCCTCATGCTTACATCCACATCCCAGGCCTATGCTACTTTTCACAAATATTTCCAAGTAGAATCCTTAGAGCTATACAAAATCTTTGCCTATAAGAAGCAAATAGTATTATGCTTTAATTTTGAAACATTATTTCTGTTTCCATTACCCTAACACATTTTTAAATACACAATAAGGAAAATTATACAGTATTTACCCATATGTAGCAGAACATTATAAAGTTTCATATATTTACATTTCATTGCAAAGCATAGTGACAAGAGTAGGGAAAGGAAACAGATCTTCCATCTGCTGGTTCACTCCTCAAATGCCTGCAACAACCAGGCCAAAGCTAGGAGCCAGGAACTCCACCTGGGTCTCTCATTGGGTAGCAGGGGCAAAAGAACTTCACAGGTATATTAGCAGATAAATGGAGTGGAAGAAGAAGTGGACTTGACCCCAGGCACAATGCCCTTTGAATATATTTACAGTATTTTCTACTTACCATTTTAAATGAAAATTTTCAAATAATAAAAATGAGAATATAAAAAGAAAGTTATCCATTTTTATGCCCATAGTAGGGCACTGAACTTGAGATAGAGTCTTTAGATACAAGAAGAACATGTTGCAAATGTCCTGAGACTGCAGAAATAGAAGCCAGGCTCCAGATGGACCAAAAAATGTGTTGTCCACAATGCCAGAACATAATGCTAACGTAAGAAGAACATCCATTGCTGCTGTGTCAAGGTCACTTCCATAACCACCATGTACCTTTTGGTTCCATTGCGCTTTGTTTCTGGCAGCAGTTTGTTCTTAGGGTACTCAAACCACAGTGGTCTTCAAACTTGAACAAGTTGGTTTTGGCTTCACCCCTTCATAGGCAAACACATCCAGGTAATGCATTTTGACCCTGGGTTCTCAGAGCATCCAGGTATGTACAGATGAAATTAATGAAATTTTTATGAGGTGATGTTTGGAAGATGAGACTATTCATTTGACAAAAACAACAACAACAACAACAAAACACAAGGCAAATCCAGTATCTTAGACAAAAAAAAGAAAAGAAGGAAGGGAGGGAGGAAGGAAGGAAAGAAGGAAGGATTAGCCACTGGCTGAATAAAGTTATCTTAAAGTACCTCTGTGGGGCCGGCGCTGTGGCATAGCAGGTAAAGCCGCCGTCTGCAGTGCTGGCATCCCATATGGACACCAGTTCGAGTCCTGGCTGCTCCACTTCCAATCCAGCTCTCTGCCATGGCCTGGAAAAGCAGTGGAAGATGGCCCAAGTCCTTGGGCCCCTGCACCCACATGGAAGACCCAGAGGAAGCTCCTGGCTCCTGGCTTCGGATAGGCACAGCTCCAGCCATTGTGGCCAATTGGAGAATGAACCAGTGGATGGGAGACATTTCTCTCTCTCTCTCTCTCTCTCTCTCTCTCTCTCTCTCTCTCTGCCTCTCCTTCTCTGTCTGTGTAACTCTGACTTTCAAATAAATAAATCTTTAAAAAAAAAAAAGTACCGCTGTGAATACCTATAGAAATTGTTGATTGAAAGCATTATCATTAAATTATGCTGAGTCACGGTCAAATATCTTCTTTCCTTTAACATACCTTAATTTGCATTCCTAATAGATAATCTCAATCACATAGAGATATCTGCTTCCCTTTGAGGATGATCCAGAGTAAAAGCTACAGATATTTAAAAAACTGTGACCACGCCCCCCCCCAAAATGTCAGAATCTCATTTTGCATCATGGTCGCGTGGATGGGCTTGCTGACACTGACATATTTTGTATGATTGTAACTCAGCTGACACTTCTGTGCAAAAATATTTTCCCTCTTAATATGCCAAAAGCATCTTACAAATTATTCATTTTGCAAAATGATACTTTTAAATGACTACATAAAATTCCATGAAGCTAATATGCCACCGGAAGTCTGTGATCCCTTTTTCATATCTGTGACATTTAGCTTGCTTCTAATTACTCACTTTTAAACACAACACATTTGGGAATAATTGTTCACCTTAAGCATTAAAAAAAAAAAACCCTTGGGAATAATTTCACATTTGTAGAAAAATGAAACAGACAGTACAGATAGTCCCATTTACTGGTAACTCCAGCTTCCAGTTCTGTATGCATTGTGCCCTGTTCCATTTCCATGACCCATTTATCAGAACTAAGGAACCAACTTGCCATTAACTAAACCCCGATTGATTCAGATTTCACCTGTTTCTCTACATAGAATTTATTTTTAATGTTGGCACGTAATGATGGGGGGAAGAAGTAGCTAGAATACATCTATAAAAATCAATAGACCAAAAAATGGCATTTAAAGGTTGTTTTGTTGGTTTTAAATTAACAAGATATCTGTTTATTTCCAACCTACAATCTAATGATAATGACTAAAAATAGGTAGTATTAATTAATACTCAAAGTGCAAACATATGTGTTCCTGTCCAAGACAAATTTCTAAAATATTATCTGGGAAAAATATATTTAATAACATGCTAATTAAGACTTTTTGGTGTATGCTTGTGCAGATGGTCAGTCTTTATCAAATTCTAATCATTTGCTCACCTCTCTCCCAGGTGGTACAAAAGAAAAGTAAGAGCTACCTATAATAGTCGGTTTCCCCCTCAGAAGCTTTAAACTCTGGAATTCTTCATCAAACATTTGTAAGTGCACATAGGGAATATGCAAGATTGTGACAATGGAGAGAAAAGAAGAAATGCAGTAAGCAATAATAATGATTTAAAAGATGCTGACACACTATCTTACAGATAAAGGAACATTTTACCAGAATTTCTGGCATTCCCTTGGAGTTAGAATAACAATTACTAATAATGACCAGTGCCATCAACTGCTTACTAAGTGCCAAGAACTACCAGGGCAATTCATTCACTTTCCAAATGTGTTTGATAAAAACAAAGAATAATATTGACTACCATTTATCTGAGCCAGGCATGCTTTTAAGCATTTTACCTGTATTTATTCATCTAAACCTCACAACAACACTGCAAAAAGAAATCCACTATTAACTCCACTAATAGTTGAAGAAATCGAGACACAGAACACTCCAGAATGTGTCTTGGGTTGTTGAAGCAGTAGTCAGAGGAGTCAACATTCACACCCAGGCTACCTCATCCAGGGCCTGGGCGCATGGCTGCCCTCTGTCTACTAGAGAGGAGAAACTGGGAGAAGGTTTCCATTGGTTGGAAACCCAGGGAGACAGAAGGGAAAGAAGTTAGCCATCTGCTATGCAATGATTCTGGTGATTCTGGTAAACAACAGTGAAGGAAGTTAATCAGCTGAGAGGCCGACATTGTGGCACAGTGGGTTAACCCTCTGCCAGTAATGCCAGCATCCCACACTGGAGTGCGAGTTCAAGTCCCAGCTGTTCAGCTTCTGATCCACCTTCTTGCTAATGTGCCGAGGAAAGCAGTGGCTAATAGTCCAGGAACTCGGTCCCTTACCATCCACATGGGAGACCATGATGCTCCTGGCTTCAGTCTGGTCCAGCCCTGGCAGTTGGAGAATGAAGCAGAGGTTGGAAAATCTGTTTCTCTCTCTGCCTCTCCCTCTTTTTGTAACTCTGCCTCTCGAATAAATAAAATAAGTAATTTTTTAAAAAGCAGTGAATTAGCTGAAATGAAGAAAATGCCTTGATAATAAGTTTTGAAAACCACGTAGAATAAACTTGACAGACAAAAGTATCTGTTTATGTCGAATTTTTATAATCATATCATAGCAAGAGAAGTAGAATGCTTCACTGATAACACAGCCTTGGCTTTAGAATTAGAGTCTCATTCTATTTCCTGCAAACCTGCTCTTGATTTAAGCTGTTTTTATTAACAAGCAAAAAAGAAAATAAAAAAAAACACACCATTCTCATTCATGCTCAAATAATAAATAGCAATGGTTAGACATTGATTTAGCCAACCTTACGTCTGGCCTCAAGTGTTCATGAAATCTTTCCTTACATTTTTATTGTGTTTTTTAGTCATTTTGGAAAAGCTCAAAGTATCGGTGTCTCATATTCCATTTATTTGCTTGTAATCTAATGAGCTGTTTGGCCCTCCCCAGAGGCATTTCTTACCATGGACTCTTTCAGCACCTAACTCAGGGTTTGCTAGTCATTGCTGTGGATCCAAAAGGCAGGTGGTTAAAGGCACGATCCTGTCACCTGCTCTGGTTCAGCCTAACCCTTCTCCACCCAGAGAACTGTACTGTTTAGCAATGTTCTCTCAAGATGTAAAAAACAAGGCTAACTTTGGTACCAGCCTCTATTGTCAAGACACTCTGTTTTCCCTTTTCCTCTTTGTTTTTGGTTTAAATTTCGATTTTCTGGAAGTGGGTGTTGGGACCAGCAGTTAAAATGTCAATCAGGATGTCCTCATCCCATCCCAATGTACCTGGCTTGGAGTCTCAGCTCTGGCTGCTTATCCCAGCTTCTTGCTAATGCAGACACTGGGAGGCAGTGGCAATGGCTTAAGTATGTGGATTCCCGCCACCCACACGAAGACCTGGATTGATGTCCCCAACTCCTAATGTTCAGCCCCAAACATGGAGGCCATTTTGAAATGAACCAACCAGTGAAAGCTCTCATTCTCTCTCCCTGTCTCTTTCAATAATTCTCTCTCTCTCTCTCTCTCTCTCTCTCTCTCCCCCTCCCTCCCTCTCTCTCTCTCCCTCCCTCCCTCTCTCTCTCTCTCTCATTTAATTTTTTTTTTTAAATTTCTGGCCTGGCTGTTTAGGTTTATGATAGTAATCACATATTTGTCAAAGATTTGTTCATTACGTTGTTTTGTTGTTGTTGTTGTTTTTGTTTGACAGGCAGAGTGGACAGTGAGAGAGAGAGAAACAGAGAGAAAGGTCTTCCTTTGCCGTTGGTTCACCCTCCAATGGCCACTGCGGCCGGCACACCGCGCTGATCCGATGGCAGGAGCCAGGTGCTTCTCCTGGTCTCCCATGGGGTGCAGGGCCCAAGCACTTGGGCCATCCTCCACTGCACTCCCGGGCCACAGCAGAGAGCTGGCCTGGAAGAGGGGCAACCGGGACAGAATCCAGCATTCTGACTGGGACTAGGACCCGGTGTGCTGGCACTGCAAAGCAAAGGATTAGCCTGTTGAGCCACGGTGCCGGCCCATTATGTTGGTTTCTAATGATTTCAATTTGTTTAATGTTTTTTTCTACTATGTATGATTAAGAAGCTAAATATAAGACTTTTTATGATACTTAATATTCAAACTTGGCCCAACTTTTATTCCTTTGTCTCCACAAATTCAAACAATGCGATATAGACATCACCAAAGCATCTGTTTATTGAGCAAATAATTTACATTTTACAGATGCTAATACAATCCTCATAATAACCCTTTTAGGTAACTAGAATTTTTATCCCATCTACACTTTGGCCTATAAACTAAGGCAGGGAGATACAACACTCATAAATTGCCAAAGATTACATCTGTATCACCTTGTGGTGCCAGGACTCATCACAGATATTTTGATTTCAAAACTCATATAGTTAAATGTATTATTGTTTTACTCAATGTAAAAATATAAGGAAATTATTTGCTACCATGTTGCTTATTGAAACAATTTACAAAAATATAATATACAAACAATACATATTGTGCACATTTAGAGAGTTCAAAGGTGCTTTAAATCCACAGGGCAGATTGAGGGTAGCTTTGTTTTAGAAATAGTAAACAGATGTTACATTTTTCCAATTGCCCAGTTGTTGGTTTGTCTAATCTAGCCTCCCTGTGAAGTCCCTTTCATAGGTACCACTGTGAAATATGTTATTTACAAGCTTGAGTGGATCTATAATGCTCTCAGTGTTTACTTACAAATGATAAAGAAATTTCATTCCATAATTACAATCTCCACTGTTAATATTTCACCTTTAGTGTTCTTTATAGGGGCACATTGATTGCTTGAGGATTTCTGAAGGTAGTTAGAAGAGAATCTATTGCACATCAGTTGAAGTGGCTTTCCATGTGCATATTGCTACAGAAGCATCGAAGGCTCCATGTGCTGATGTGCAACACACCTGACATTTCTTGATAGCTCATATTGTTCAGGTAACTGCAATTCTGTACATAATCTATTTTTGTTGATAGACTCTGAGATTAAAATAAAATGCAATCTTTTACTACTTACAACATGGTTAAATGAATTAACAAGTATATGCCTTGTATTTCTCCTAATGGAATCAGCCAAACATTTACAAATGACATGCAAAGACAATCACTGGTTCTAATGTTTACACTGGAGTGATAAAATATCCTCTGTTATTGAAATAAAATGCAAGGAAAATGTATCCTATCTCCAGCTTTGTGTTGGTTACTCAATGATCAAATCGAAAATTTATAATAGCTCAGCCTTACAAAACAGCTGTTGTGATGGAGTTGTGTTTTGTTTCTTAATTTCCAAGAAATCTAGATATAGATAGCAGGCTGCTACAAAACATTTAATAATAAAAGGTAGCTGTTGGAGTTGAACATAGTAGAACATGGTGCTCAGTTCACTCCTTTACTAGGTCAAAACTTCCACCAAGTAGCTCACTTCAAAGTCTTTAGGATGTTCTTGCTAGTAATAGTGCAAGGAGGTGATTTTAATAAACCCTTGAAATCAAATATTTGGCTTTGACAAGACAGTTATTAAGAACTATTAGCAATTGGGCAAGTTATTTAATATTTTAAATCTTTGAGTTTTTTAAATCACAGTTTGCTCGTCCATATAATGATGATAAAATAGAAAGGTGATGTGAGAATTTAATGAAATCATGTTAAATATTTAGTCAAATGTTGTTTCCTGGAAATTAGCAAATGCTCCACAGCCTGAGAATTTCCAAGTGTTTCCTATGCTCCGGATTAGCAGGAGGGGCACTGGAATGAAGACCTTGAACCTCCGCTACCACTGCCTGAGCCCAGATTCTTTCTCCAGCCCTAACTGGCTGTGGGAGCAAAGGCCTGCATGGCACTCTGAAGAATGCTCAATAAAGATCAGCGCTCGACAGCTCCAGGACGTCTCTGGATTGCTCAGCTTCAACAAGCCTGTCCCACCTGCTACTTTCCTTTTCTCCCTACCTTCTCCCCCACTTTTCCTTTTCTCTCCTTTTTCAACAAAGTAACAAAAATATACAAACTGATACCTAGGAAATAGCCTTATCCCCTCTGAAATATCCCACCCAAGCAGTTGTGTCTCATCAACAGAGGTTGTGCAATTTTAATTTCTTCCAATTAGGTCTTTCCTAAAGAGCCAGATGTTTTATTTGGCAACACAATAGGATAGATCAACTGAAAACAATAAATTAAATCCAGGCATAGCTGTGGGAACACCATGGGACTTTCAGTTAACAAGGTTAACAATCAGAAAACCAATGGCAAGCTTGTAAAGAAACGCATAGCTACTGATCTACTGACGCCACTCAACAATCCATTCTCTACCACAAACCTCTCCCGGGTCAGTGCTGTGGCCCACTGGTTAAGCGGACTCTTGTGACCACAGCCCATATTGGAGTACCAGTTCCAGTCTTGGCTACTCTCTTCCAACCCAGCTTCCTGCTAACGGACCAGGGAAGGCAGCAGATGATAGCCCAAGAACTCAGGCCCCTGCCAACCATGTGGGAGACACGGATGGAGATCTTTGATCTTGAAGGTGGCCTGGCCCAGCCTTGGCTCTTGTAGACATTTAGGGAGTGAACCAGCGGATGGAAGATATCTCTCTTGCAGGCGCTCTCTTGCTCTCTGGAGCTGCCTTTCAAATAAATAAATTTCAAAACACAAATGTTTCCAAATCTATCCACTTCGAAAATAAATAAATCTTAAAAAAGAAATCTTTCCAAATATATCCACTTCAGCTTCTGATTTCATTTTCAAAGCCAGTACTCTTACAGAGAACCAGAAAGAAAGAAAGAGAAAGAAAGAAAGAAAGAAAGAAAGAAAGAAAGAAAGAAAGAAAGAAAGAAAGAAAGACAAGGTGCAACATCTGTTTGCTTAGGGAAGTTAAACAGTGCTTGTACCATGTCTGTTACACAGTACCTAACAGTTACTGACTGCAGCCCTCAACATTATATTTGTCATTTGCTTAGACTGCCAACTGATCTACACTTAACTTATATTGGTTTGCATCAGATAACGCTCATCAGTGTTAAACTAACAGAAAAATAAAGACACTCTGGTTAAAGAAACAAAAAAAAAATCCCTATTAGCCAATTACCAGAGCAAGGGTTAATCCACAACGTCATGGATAAGCAGTATTTATGTAGAACAAGGCAAATGTGATGACTTACAGATTTTTCAATTATTTGCTTTCTTTCTTCACACTTAATGGGGAAAAGTATAAGTTTTTGATTCTGCTTAATTTCTTAATTTTGTGATTTTTGGGAAAATAGATAAGTGCTCTATGTGTGAGATTCCTCATCTATAGAAAGAAAATAGTAATTATAGCAATCATAAAAGATATTATTTCATACATGTCAGAGAATATCTTATTTGGTATAAGAATTATAGCTCTGCTGAGAGTAGAATTTGAAATCAGTATTCTGTTCCTTTAACATACAATACAGGTGTATATTGCTGTCCAGAATTGAGAGTGAGAAATCTCTTTGTGGAGAGAATTAAATGAGATAATACATGTGAAATTCTTCACACAGACACTGAGATACAGTAAGTGCTCCATAGATCTTAGAAAGTAACACCCTCAGCAACCGTGTGCACTGCTCACACCACAGAGATGTCCCTGGACTGTGGAGGTAAGAGAAGGGCAACATACAGACCTCCCAGTGCCGATCAACAGCTTACTTATTGGGATCATCTTAGCCAAAACACAGCTCTGAGATCTGTAGCCTAAGATCTTGAGTCAAACGTGTAGATCAGAAAGATCCCTCCGGCAGTATCTGAAGAACATGCTGAAATAAGCCCAGATATGAGGTGATGACAAGGCTCAAAGGAGAGATGGGAGGGTTCTAAATGCAGGCAGTGGCCACAGCTACAGAAGAATGGCAGAAACATGCGATGCATTGAAGGCCCAGTCACTGTACCTATCACTGATGTAATGTGGGTGGCGCCAAAGCAATCCAGTCACATTAAGTTGTATTTAAAACTTTCTAGAGAAAGGATCCATCTCATTTTTCTCTAGTACTTCCTTCATACAACGTTCATCTCAATGCTCATTTTTAAAGAATTATATGTGCACTATAGAATACTGAATGCTATGTTGGTAAAACATGGTTATCCTCATTAGTACCTTGGACTAAACTATCCATATGTTAGCCAATACATTTATGTTAATTGCTAATTTTCACGTCTCACAACAAAGGTGCAAATTGTGACATCATTTGACCTTCAGGGCACATGCAATACCAATGATGCTTTTTCTTCTAAGTTGTGCAATTGCTAAAATTAATTATACCCTAGGGATATCATATTATGCATGAATTGTCACCCAAATGAATGATAATGTTTGAGAGAGAGTGAAACAATAGAGATTTAGGTGTGTTCTCAGGGAATGTTGCCAGCTACATGAAAACTGGCATTATACCCAATTACACGATCACTAATTAAGGCTATCAAATAAGGCCATCACTAGGATTTGCAACCTATGCTTTTGAATTTTCTTTCAATAAATAGGGAGAAATCCTTTTCAGAGTAGTTTTCCTTGACTTTCCAAAACTAGGATTTAGCATTCGGCAAGTCAGAAATTATGGTAATTCTGCTGTGCCTCATTCTAACATATTAACAAAAGAAAACCAACGTGGTTTGTTTTCATTTTTCCTGTCTCAGCACTCAAAAGACCTAGGAAAGTCAGGTACATGTTTCGTCTTTTAAGACTGCAGCTATGAAAGTGAAATCTGAAAAAAAAAAATGATTTCAAGGGTTATACAAGGACAGTTTATGGAGAAGAGAGCCTTACAAATAACCTATTCACTATTTTATCTAATTGAAAAGGAATTTGGCTAGTTAAAAATAAAACTTTCATAGCGGCCTTGTTCAGAAATAAGATGAACATGATGACTCACGTCTATGTCATAGGCAGGAGTGGGTATTGATGCACAGCCGGTGGAGCCACCACTTGAGACTCCCACACCCCATGTAGGAGTGCTGCTTCAAGTCCTGGCACCGCTGCTTCCATCCAAGTTCCTGCAATGCATCCTGGGAGGCAGCAGGTGATGACTGAAGTGCATTAGGGACCTAGATGGGGCTTCTGGCTTCCTGGCTTCCGCTTGGCCCAGCCCATGTCGGGGGGTCAATCAGTAGATGTAAAGTCATCTTTCTCTTGCATGCTCTGTCTTTCTGTCACTCTTTCAAGTAGATGAAAATAAATAGACTTTGAAAATATCTTTTTATGTTTGCAAAGTGGAGTTAGCTTTTATTCTGAATGATGATCTTCAATTAATGTCTTAGTCTTTTGGATAAAACTCTTAGAAATATGTGTTTCTTACATACCATATCATATATACACACATATATATTTATTTTTATTATATATGTATATACAGATACACATATTGTTCTTTAAAGGATGTTTTATTTATTTATTTGAAAGTCAGAGTTTTTGGCCGGCGCCGCAGCTCACTTGGCTAATCCTCCGCCTGAGGCACCAGCACCCCGGGTTCTAATCCCAGTTGGGGCGCCAGATTCTGTCCCAGTTGCTCCTCTTCCAGTCCAGCTCACTGCTGTGGCCCGAGAAGGCAGTGGAGGATGGCCCAAGTGCTTGGGCCCTGCACCCACATGGGAGACCAGGAGGAAGCACCTGGCTTCTGGCTTCAGATCGGCGCAGTACGCAGGCCGTAGCAGCCTTTTGGGGGGTGAACCAACGGAAGGAAAACCTTTCTTTCTGTCTCTCTCTCTCTCTCTCACTGTCAGAAAATAAAAGAGTTACACAGAAAAGAGAAGGAGATAGGACTTCCATCCGCTGTTTCACTCCCAAATTGGCCACAACAGCCAGAGCTGTGCTGCTCCGAAACCAGGAGCGAGGAGTGTCCTCTGGGTCTCCCATGCAGGTGCAGGGTTCCAAGGACTTCGGCCATCTTCCAATGCTTTCTCAGGCCATAACAGAGAGTTGGATCGGAAGCAGAGCAGCCGGGACTCGAACCAGCACCCATATGGGATGCCAGCACTATAGATGACGGCTTTACCTGCTACACCATAGCACAGACCTTGATACACATATTACCTTATAAATGTGTGTGTCTAAATTTTTCACCAAAGACAATTACAAATTTGTTGAATATTATCTTGGAGAATAAAAGTTAGCATTTCTTATACTTAATGGCCACAGACACACATGTACTTAGACACAGCACCGATTTATCTGGCATGTATTTATATTATTATAAATATTTTTCTGAATTCTATGGGTAACTGATATTCATATTTATCTTTAGGATTAGATCTCAACTCCAAGGAGACCAGATAAAGTTTGAACTTCGTTTCTTTCATTTTACAATTGAATTTCAATTTTTCCTAAATTAATTTCACACCTCTTAATACAGGACCCCATGATTTTCCAACAGATACCACTGATACCTCCTTAGTAGAGCCTTTGGTCTTTTCTCAGCACAACCTCCTTAAAATATGATGAAGGGAACAAAGTGGGGTGGGAGGGAAGGGATACAGATAAGTGGAAGTTGGAAAAGGAACAGGAAGGAGACAGCCCATGAGGGAAGCCATGAACACCCACAGTACAGCCAAAGATGCTGCTGGTAGCTGTGGATCTCTTGCCTGAACCTCCTTATATATGAACATGTCTTTGACCTTGCCACCCAGCTCATTGCAGAAATCATCTGTACCCCTCCTGTCCAGACCAGCTGACCTACAGAGTCCTGAGACAGAGCACTCATCCATTGTAAGTAAGCTGCTGGGTGTGTGACTGGCTGCGCAAGCAGCCTGAGAGATGACCTGTTGCATGGCTGCACCGAGATTATGATGCTGAGTCAGCATCTAGATTTTTCTTTTCCTGACCAACATGGCTAGCACCACAACTAAGCCAGCAAAGTTTCACAGCTCTGTGGCTAAGAACTGCTGGTTGAGGGAGCAAGTGGTCACACTTTAAAGTTAAAGTGCTGGGAGAAGATTTTCATTTCAATGGTTCAACATGTTTTGTGGATGGGCTTCAGTGGCTGTCTGGGAATAAAGCCGTGCTGCAACTTGACCTTGATCGCTCAGTATACACCTTTGCAGGAAAATTTTTGCAGACTTTTTAAATTTTGTGCATCCAGTCAACAAATATTTACTAAACAGCAGTCACCGTTGTCCACCAGCAGGCTCTACTCTTGTTTTTAACTATCAACATCAGTGATCTTTATAGGGAGCGCTGAGTCACCCATTCAGCCCAGTGCTTTCGTGATTATAGTTTCTTCACCCTGAAGAAGTCCTGAAGCTATAAAGTCAGGGAACAGCCGCACAGAGGTAGACATTTAGAAAGCTCTAAATCCATTGGCCCCTCAGTGTTTACTTAGGTAAACAAAAATTCACTGCTTCCTCTTTTTTTTTTTTTTTTAAAGAAAATTCAGTCCTTTGGGTGGGTCTGATGTTTGATTTACATAGCTTTTACTACTGAGTGATTTTGCAGAACGGAATAGATAGAACAGGAACAGCGGCCCCAGTCCCAACCCATTTTAAATTGGATTCCCTACACACTAAAGAACCAGCTGAGCATTGTAAATGAGCTCTAATAGTTTTGCAAACCAGGAAAAATACAATAATAGTTGTTTCTAAAATCTGGACTAATGAATGAATTATGTTTTTCTCTGTTTTCTACTCTACAGAAAAGAGTGAACTCTCAGACAGACTGTTTTCAGGGAAACAATTATGTAGTATACAGTAAAATCATAGGTAAAAATGAAAACCTCTTAAATAAGCACACCTGTTTCATGGTAGATTCCACATCTGGATTTACCTAGGGTATGTCTTTATTGAACAGCCTTTATGAAAAGATGCCACTTTGTATGACTACATCCCATACCAGAGTGCCTGGGCTCAAGTTCTGACTTTGCTTCCAGTTCCAGTCCTGATAAAACACACTCTGGGAGGCATCAGGGGGTGGCTCAAATACTTGAGTCCCTGCCACCTACATGGGAGACCTGGATTGAGTTCAGAGCTCCTAGCTTCATTAAGTCCACCAGATAACCTTATGATATGGGACTATCTTTACATTTTCCAAATGAAGAAAGAGGCACAAGGAAACTAAGCAAATTTCTACAAGATGAATATATGGCAGGACCAGATTTGAAACCTTGTAGTGATGCAGCACTGCAAATCTGACTACAAGTACGAAAGCGTTGGGCTGAATGGGTGACTCAGCCACTCCTTGTAAAGATCATTGATGTTGAGAGCTAACAACATGAGTTTGCCACACATGAATCTCACACCCAACTCTGTAAGGCGGGTGCCAGTACAGATCAGGTTCCTTGGGAAGTAGATGCTAAGACAGAGGTGAACATGAAGGCAGTTCACCAAGAAGAGTTCCCAGAATAGGCATCTGGAGGGCAGGAAAGTTAGAAGGAGAGGGAAAAGCTGGGTTGTAGCATAGTAGAAAAAAATGCAACAAAGATCTTGGCTATTCCCAGTGCATTCTGGAGCTGAATAGTTCCACAGAGTTGGACAACTAATAGTCATCAGATGTGAGCTGCACCTTGGAGGGCGTGAGGCAGGATGTGAGTCAGTGGCCAACATTCCCAGCAGCTGGGGGAATAAGTTCTTTAGTCCTGGAGTGTACACAGATAGTAGATAGTGTGCCCAGCATTTGCGAATGAAAAATCTGAGGAATAAAGAATAAACTACATGCCTCCAATAAAATCAATAATCAATGGATTAATCAGGATTGTACAAAGAAAAAGAACAAGTAGGATGTGTAGATGGATGTATAGGTGATAGATAACAGATGGAAAGATAGAAAGAGGGATTTCCAAGATGGCTGAATAAGGAAAAGATGTGCTCATTCTGACCTCAAGAAATTACCAAAAGACCAAGGGGGAGATGGAGAGAAATTTTTAGTGGGAAGTTAACAAAAGAAGAGAGACTCCAGGGGGCAGTGGGAGCTGCCAGCAACTCCCATAGCTGGTGGCTGGTGGAGAAGCCATCTTCTCAGAATGAGGTGAGAGGAAATTGCTATAGCCCATGCTCCTCTGGTGATGTGGTCTGAGGAAGAACCTCACGGTCCCCACTGACTTTGAGTCTGGCCTGAAGTGCTGGGGGTGGGGAGGCAGGGGGCTCATGGAACCCCATGAAGGGAGAGCACACTGCTTTCCTCCCCTACCCCACCAAAGCATGAAGCTACCAGCAGGGAGGAAGCGCCATGTTGATAGGGCAAGAGGAGGCAGCTGTGGCCTGGGTGGCCCTGGTGGATTTTGTCAAAGAGCTAAGTCTGTGGTCCCCACTGACTTTGAGTTCCTCCCCGAGAGTTGGAAGGGGGCAGGGCATCCACTTAATTCCATGAATGGGAGGCACATTTCTCCCCTCCCCTCACCCTATCTAAGTACTAGACTCAGCTTGCCAAGGCAGAGCATTGACTGATACCTGCCAGGCAGGCAGCTGGCTCTGGGAAAAAGGTGACTTCCTCCATGGACTGGGAGGCTCACAGGGCAGAGGGTAGATCTCCTGGTCCCTGTGATTCTGGTGTCCCTGCACCCTGTGATCGTGGGAATATTGTGACTATGAGATAGCGCCTGGGGTGTGGATGGGCCTTTGGCCGATCACTGATTCCAGCTTCAGAGGCTTACAGTCCCCAGAGTGCTAGGGTGAGTCATTACTAAGGGATCTGTGCTCACAATGAGGAGTGCATAGATCTTTTGTTGCTGTTCATCTGCCTGAGTAGGTGAATGTGAAGGTTCCATGGGCAACCAACCAACCCTGGGCAGTTGGTTCTCCTTGGCAGAGAGGGTTGGGCTATGAACATGCCAATCAGTGCAATCATACCCTCTCCCTGATGACAATAGACAAGATCTACCAAGCTCCAATTTGCTGTCAGTCATTACTCTTACCTTATACTTGAGAAATGTCCAGGGCTCCCTGGCCCAGCCCTGCACATCCCTCTGGACATCTGCTGAAGGAGCAGGCATTCCACTAAGCCATACAAGTGCATCTCAAAGAACAACGTCTTCAGAGGAAAAAAAAAGCAAGTGTCTCAACATAACCCAAAAATAAATGTAGAAATACCCACAGGAAGGTAACATGACTCTTAAAAAGTAAAGCAACAACACTTCGATACCAGAAGGTGAAGATGAAGAGACTGGTATGCCTGAAAAGGAATTAAAGAGAACAATTGTAAGATTACTCAAAAACACAGAGAAGCAAATACACAAGCTAAAGAAATTCACACAGGACATGGATGTGAGAATCTTCAGGGAAATAGAGATATTGACAGGGCTGGTGCTGTGGCGTAGCAGGTAAAGCTGCTGCCTGCAGTGCTGACATCCCATATGGGAAATGGTTCGAAT
Source organism: Sylvilagus floridanus (assembly GCA_949820135.1). Classification (NCBI taxonomy): domain Eukaryota; kingdom Metazoa; phylum Chordata; class Mammalia; order Lagomorpha; family Leporidae; genus Sylvilagus; species Sylvilagus floridanus. Next base: position 22,519,332 of record OX463229.1, read on the forward strand.
CCCAGCTGCTCCACTTCAGATCCAGCTCTCTGCTATGGCCTGGGAAAGCAGTGGAAGATGGCCCAAGTCCTTGGGACCCTGCACCTTTGTGACATACCCAGAGGAAGCTCCTGGCTCCTGGCTCCTGGCTCCTGGCTTCGGATTGGCCCAGCTCTGACCATTGCAGCCATTTGGGGAGTAAACCAATGGATGGAAGACTTTCTTTCTGCCTTTGCCTCTCTGTTAACTCTGCCTTTCAAATAAATAAATAATAATAATAATAAATATTTACAAGATATCACACTGAAATATTGAAAATGAAGAATTCAATATGTCAAATAAAAAATACAGTGGAAAGCTTTAAAACAAACTCAGTAAGGCAAAGGAAAGAAAATCCTAGCTACAGACAAACTTGGAAATATCTCATTCAGACAAAAAAGAAGAAAGGAAAAAAACCAAAAACATAGTTTGAGGTTTATGAGATACTATCAAATGACCAAACATACGTTTCTTAGGAATCCCTGAAGGTGAAAAGAGAATGGATTAGAAGAAACACACCTTACCAATAAAGATATACACAGACAAAAGAGAAATTGTGGAAAAAGATATTCCATGCTTACAAAAAGCAAAAACAAACAATAGTGGCTATCCTAATGTCAGACAAAATAGACATTAACATAAAAACTGTCAAAAGAGACAAAGAAGGGCATTATGTAGTTATTAAGGGATCATTTCAAAAGTAAGATGTAACTATAGTAAATGTATATTCATCTAATGTGAGGGCACATGACCATTTAAAACAAGTGTTAGTAGATATACTGCAGTACAATAATAATAGGGGACTTCAACACCACATTTTCATCAAATGACAGATCAACTAGACAAAATAATCAACAAAGAACTAATATATACGATTGACCAAATGAATCTAATTGACTATCTACAGAACATTTTATCCCACAGCTTCAGAATACACATTCCATCAGTTCATGGAACTTTCTCTATGCTAGATTGTATACTAGGCCATAAAAAAGTATAATGTATCTTTTGTGACCACAATGGAATGAAGTTAGAAATTAACAACTTAAGAAACCTAGACAATCCACAAGCACATGGAGACTGTACAACATGCTCCTGTATAGAAGAAATCAAGAGGGAACTAAAAAATTGCAAGAAATGAATGAAAATGACAGCACAACATATTAAAACTTATAGGATACAGCAAAAAGCTGTATTAAGAGGACATTTTATAGCAGTCAGTGAATACATCAAGAAATTGGAAATGTATGAAATTAAGCATCTAATAATGCATAGCTCAAGGATTTAGAAAAACAAAAACAAACCAAAATCAAAATTAGTGGGAGGAAAGAAAAACAGTAGAGAAGAAATAAAAAGATTAAAATAATAAAATACAAAATATCAGTGAAATGAAGAGCTGGGGTTTTTTTTGGAGTAATAAACAAAATTAATAAATCATTGGCCCAACTAACCAAAAGAAAGGTAGATGACCCAATTAATAAAATCAGAGATGAAAAATAGAATGTTAAAATGGATACCACAGAAATAAAAAGAATCATCAGAAATTATTACAAAAAGCTATATGCAAACAAATTGGAAAATCTAGAAGAATCGGATAAATTTCTGGACACAAACAATTTACCAAAAAGCCACAAAGACACAGAAGACCTATATAACACATAACCATGATGGAGATGGAATCAGTCATAAAGACCCTACAAGCAAAGAAAAGCCAGGACTAGATGGCTTCACTGATGAATTCTAGCAATGATTTAAAGGTTTGCTTTATTTGTTTAAAAGTCAGAGTTATAGAGAGAAAGAGAGAGAAACAGAGAGACAAGTCTTCCAACTGCTGGTTCACCCAGAAAACAGCTGCATTGGCTGGGGCTAGGCCAGGCCTAAGCCAGGAGCTAGGAGATTTTTCCAGATCTCCCACATGAGTGCAGGGCTCCAAGAATCTGGCCATCTTTTGCTGTTTTTCCCAGGCCATTAGTCAGGAACTGGATTCAAAGTGGAGCAGCCAGGACCAGATCGGGCTGCCATATGAAATGCCAACATTGCAGGCAGTGGTTTAACCCACTACACCACAACCAAAATTTAAAAAAACTTTTCTCAAGTCTCAAATTCTTCAAAATAATCAAAAGAGAGAAAATTTTTTCTGAATTCCTTATATGAGGCCAGCATCACCCTAATTCCAAAAGCAGAAAAAGACAACAATGAAAGAGAACTAAAGACCAATATCCATGGTGAACATAGATGCAAAAATCTTCAACAGAATACAAGCTAACTGAATTGAACAGCACATCAAAAAGTTCATCCACTCAAAACAAGTAGGATTTGCACCTGGAATTCAGGGATGATTTAATACATGCAAATCAGTTAACATGATACATCAGATTAACAAGCTGAAGAATAAAAACCATATGATTATCTCAATACATGCAGAGAAAGCATTTTATAAATACTTCATCCTTTAATGATGAAAAAAATGGGTATAGAAGGAGCATACTTCAACAAAAATCAAGACAATATATGAAAAAGTCATAGCCAAGATCATGCTGATAAGGGAAAAGCTAGAATTTTCCTCTAAATTCCTGAACCAGATGAGGATCCCCACTCTCACCACTTCTAAAATGTATAGTTCTGGACATTTTAATCAGAGCCACTAGGCAAGAAAAAGAAATCAAAGGGATACAAAAGAGAAAGAAGGACAGGGTTGACGCTGTGGTGCAGTGGGTTAAAGTCCTGGCCTGAAGCAGTGGCATTCCATATGGGTGCCGGTTCTAGTCCCGGCTGCTTCTCTTCCAATCCAGCTCTCTGCTATGGCCTGGGATAGCAGTGGAGGATGGCTCAAGTCCTTGGGCCCCTGCACCCTCGTGGGAGACCCAGAGAAGCTCCTGGCTCCTGGCTTTGGATCAACACAGCTCCAGTTGTTGTGGCCATCTAGAGAGTGAACCAAGGGATGGAAGACCTCTCTCTCTGTTTCTACCTCTCTCTTTAACTCTGTCTTCCAAATACATAAAATAAATCTTTAAAAAAAGGAGAAAGAAGGAAGTCAAATGACCTATGTTTGCAAATGACATGATGCTATAAATAGGGGAACAAAGATACTCCACTTTGTGATTATTAAAACTCATAAGAAAGTTTGGCCTAAAATCAAAACACAAAATCAATAGCACTTGTTTACACAAAAAATTCTGTGAGTGAAAAAGAAGTTGTAAAATCAACCCATTAACAATAGCTATGAAAAAATTTAAATGCCTTGGAATAGGTTTAACAAAGGACTTGAAAGTTTTGTACAGTGAAAATTACAAGACATTAAAGAAGGAACTAGAAGACACAAAAAAGGGTAATATCTTCCATGTTCATAGATTAGAAGAATTAATATCATCAAAATGTCCATAATATCAAAAGCAATTTACAGATTCAATATGATTCCAACCAAAAGGACATTGCTCTCAGATCTAGAATGGCTCTCATACAGAAATCAACAAATAATAAATGCTGGAGGCAGGGGGAGGTACCCTAACCCACTGTTAGTGGAAATGTAAACTGGTACAGTCATTGTGGCATTGTAGAAGACAATATGGAGATAATTCAGAAAGCTGAAAATAGATATACCATATACCCTAGCAATCCCACTCCTGGGAATTTCCCCAAGAGAAATGAAATCAGCCTATGAAAGTCGTATTTGTATCTCCATATTAACTGCAGCTCAATTAACAATAGCTAAGATACGGAATTTTTCATTTGCTGGGATGAGGTGGAACCTCATTGTGGTTTTGATTTCCATTTCCCTGATAGCTAGTGATCCTGAGCATTTTTTCATGTGTCTGTTGGCCATTTGAATTTCCTCTTTTGAAAAATGCCTGTTCAAGTCCTTTGGCCATTTCTTACCTGGATTATTTATTTTGCTTTTGTTGAGTTTCTTGAGTTATTTATAGATTCTGGATATTAATCCTTTATCAGTTTCATATTTTGCAAATATTTTCTCCCATTCTGTCAGTTGCCTCTTCACTTTGCAGAGTGTTTCTTTTTAGTGCAGAAGCTCCTCAGCTTGATGTAATACCATTTGTCAATTTTGGCTTCTTCTGCCTATGCTTCTAGGTCTTTTTCAAGAAGTCTTTGCCTATGCTAATGTCTTGCAGAGTTTCCCCAATGTTCTCCTCTGGTAATTTGACGGTATTGGGTCATAGATTTAGATAGATACTTGATCAATTTTAAGGTGGTTTTTTGCATAAAGTGTAAGGTAGGGATCTTTTTTTCATACTTCTGTATTCAGAGAACCAATTTTCCTAGCAACATTTGTTGAACAGACACTCCTTTCTCCAGGAATTGATGTTAGCTCCTTCGTCAAAGATCAGTTCATTGTGGATGCATGCATTGATTTCTGGCCTACATGTCTTTTTTTTGTATCAGTATCAGGCTGTTTTGATAATAACTGCCCTGTAGTATTTCTTGAAATCTGGTGTTGCGGTGCCTCCAGCTTTCTCTTTGTGGTATAAGATTGCTTTAGCTATTCATGGTCTCTTTGTTTCAAAATGAATTTTGGCATCATATTTACTAGATCTGAGAAGAATATCATTGGTATTTCGATTGGGATCACACTGAATCTGTAAACTGCTTGCAATAGTATGGGCATTTTGATGATATTAATTTTCCCAATCCATGAACATGAAAGACTTTTCCATTTTCTTGTGCCTTCTTCTATTTCTTTCTTTAACATTTTCTAATTTTTATTATAGAGATCTTTCACCTCCTTGGTTACATGTATTCCAAAGTATTTAATTTTTTCTGTAGCCATTATGAATGGGATTGATCTTAGAAGTTCTTTCGCAGCCATGATATTGTCTGTATACAAAAGCTATTGGTTATTTTTGTTAATTTTATATCCTGCTACTTTACCAAACTGTTCTTTGAGTTCGATAGTCTCTTAGTGGAGTCTTTTTGTTTCCCTATATATAAAATCATGTTATCTGCAAATAGGGATAGTTTGACTTCCTCCTTTCAAATTTGTATTTCTTTGATTTCTTTGTTTTGCCTGGCTCTGGTTAAAACTCCCAGGACTATATTGAAAAGCAATGGTGAGAATGGACATCCTTTTCTGGTTTTGGGTCTTACTGCAAATTCTTCCAACTTTTCCCTATTCATTAAGATGCTGGCTGTGGGTTTGTCATAAATTGCCTTGATTGTGTTGAGGAATGTCCTTTCCATACCAAATTTGCTTAAGGTTTTCATCATGAAAGGATGCTGTATTTTATCAAATGCTTTCTCTGCATCTATTGAGATAATTATATGGTTTTTATTCTTCAATTTTTAATGTGATGCATTGTGTAGATTTGGAAATGGGAAGCCATCCCAGCATACAGGGATAAATCTCATTTGGTCTAGATTAATAATATTTCTGATGTGTTGATGGACTCAATTAGCTAGTATTTTGTTGAAGATTTTTGCAACTATGTTCATCAGAGATATTGATCTATAGTTCTGTAGTCTGTTGTATCTTTTTCTGATTTATGAATTGAGGTGATGCTGGCCTCATAGAAGGAGTTTGGGAGAATCCCCCCTCCTTATCAATTGTTTTGAATAGCTTGAGAATAATTTAAATCAATTCTTCTTTAAAATTCTGACAGAATTTAACAGTGAAGCCATCTGGTCCTGGGGTTTTCTTTGTTGGGATGGCAGGCACTTTTCAAAGATGAAATACAAATGGTCAACAGACACATGAAAAAAAATGCTCAGGATTACCAGCCATTAGCAAAATGCAAATGAAAGCCATAATGAGGCTTCTCCTTATCCCAGTCAGAATGGCTATCATCCAAAAGTTAAAAAATAACAAATGCTGGTGAGGATGTGGGAAAAAAGGTACCGTGGTACACTGCTGGTTGGAATGTAAGCTAGTACAGCCATTTGTAAGACAGTTTAGAGATTCCTCAGAAATCTGAAAATAGCTCTACCATGTGACCCAGCCATACCTTCTTGAGAATTTACCCAAAGGTAATGAAATCAGTATATGAAAGCGTTACCTAAATCCCCAGTTTTTAGCAGCTCAATTCACAGTAGCTAAGATTTGGAACCAACCCAGATGCCCATCAAGTGGTAACTAGATAAAGAAAATGTGATATATATAAATGATGGAATATGATTCAGCCATAAAAAATAATGAAATCCTGTCTTTTGCAACAAAATGGACTCATCATGCTTAGTGAAATATGCCAGTCCCAAAAAGACAACTATCATTATGTTTTTCCAGATTTGTGATAACTAATATTACAGAGTACAAAAACATGCAAATGTATAGGAGTGAATTTGTTGAGATTTGGTTATTACTTATAACCCTTGTCTGTACTTCTGAGAAATAGTGGTCATTCAACTTTCTGCTTGTTGAATTCTTTACTTAGTAGAGTATTAAGCTTATGATAATAAAGTGAATTAAAAGCATATCATCACAAAAAATTTTAACTGGAACATGCTCTAATCTTTCGTTTTTTTCCTGATTAAAAATATAGCAATCTAGTGCAGTGTGGTAAAGAAATCTGCTCGAAAAGGAGCAGAGAAACAAAGCAAGGCAGAGTCCATGAGAAGGGCTGGGCCCGAGGGGCCTGCATGGGAGGACTCTTGGCTCCCCACAGGTGGGAGTGGACACAGGTGGGAGGTCCTGCACAAGGACGAGGACAGTGAGCACCCAAGCGTGTCCCACACCTGTTCTCTCGTGTGCTGGAGGGACAACCCTGGCAGAGAAGGCAGGGACACAGTGGACCTGTTTCTGAGGGACTGAATGCGCTAACATCGAACACTGGGGAGGTATATATGCAAAATCATTTCAAGGCCATCCTGGGCCAGACCCTCTCTGAGCAGCAGGAGCACAATGAGTATCTGTCAGGGAGGTCGAGGCAGGCACAGAACAAACAAGTGAGAACCCGTGGAGGTCAATAACCGGGCATCGGAGACACGTCCGGCACACGGAGCCCAGGGCCCACACGTGAAGCCACTCCGGCCGCAGCGGAGTGGGCTCTGTGCTCCGCAGCCCCTCGGAGGCCGCTGGACCGTCCGGGTCGGGGTCTGACTCTCGGGGGCTGGCTCCTGGCCGTGGTACTCGTGGCCGCTGCGGCCCGATGCATCAAATGAAGAAGCTGATGAACAGGATAGCGACAGGATGCTGAGCAAGATCGCCATGGCCACCAGGACAGGCGCGGAGCCCGAGCTGGACTTGAGCTTGTCCCCGTTCTCGTCGGACTCCAGCGCCACAGGCAAGGACTTCTAGGGCGGGGAGAGGGTCAGGTCTCAGCGCAGAGCTGGGGGCTCGGCCCGGGGCGCGGGGTGGGGTGGGTGGGGCAGCCGCAGGCTCCCCAGTTTCTGCACCGTGGGCTCCATGGCGGAGGCCGGCCTCAAGCTCTCTTTGTTCTGGGACTTGGGCCGCAGCCTCTGCATCCTAAAGCCCCGGTGGTCGGGGCGGCGCCCCAGGCCCACAGCGTCTTCTCTGGGGGTGGACGTGCATCCTCAGCAGCGGCCTCATCTCCAGCTTGTAGTTCCTCAGCTGCGCCTCATCCGCTCCAGCAGCTTGCCGCCCTCCCCCCCCCCCCCGCGCTGTGGGGCGTCCACGAGAACGTGGGGCCCACCGCTCCCGGGGTTTGGGATTCCCGGGCTGCCTGTGGCCCTAGCCCGGGCGCGCCGGTCCTCCGCAGGCTGGCGCACGCCCCGGGGGCTCCCCCGGCCTCCTCCTTGCCCCAGCCTTGCAGGTGCATCTGGATGTCCCCGCCTCCCTCCTAGTCCACCGACACCTGCCGGGAGAAGTGGGCCACCTTGTTCCTGGGGAGTGGGAGGTCCTGGAAGCCGCCATCTCGGCCTTCCTGCTTGGCGATGGTGGCCTGCCCGCTCGCCACCTCCCACGGCCCGGTCCACCTTCTCCCGGATCTTGCTGGCCCACAGCGGGATGAGGTTCTTGGGCTTGCAGCTCACCAGGAGGTTGTGCTTGTACCCGCCCTCCTCCTTGTGCTGTCGGGGAAGGTCAGGCAGCCGTAGCCGGGGTGCCGCCAGGGGCTGGCCCACTCACCCTCGACCTGGAGCCCATCCGAGCGCTGGCTCAGGCAAGAACCGGAGGGCTGGTCGCTCTTCCACTCACCCGCGTAGGTCCGGGTGGTCGATGTTGGCCTCCGCCTCGCCCAGGCTGATGGTGGTGGAGTGCACGTCGCCGGCCCTGGAGCTCACCGTGTTCGTGCCCGCCTCGCTGCGGCTGGCTGGCCAGGCTGCTCTTGGAATCCGACAGGCGCAGCTGCAGCCCGCTCAGCAGCGAGCGGCGGACGCACACCGTGGCCTTGGCGCATGCTGCGGCCACACTGGCCCTGGCAGGTTCCTGACGTCCTAGCGTTGAGGAACCATCTGTGCTAGGACCCATGGCAGGTGCGTGCGGTTTCACAGCCCACGTCCTGCAGGATTCTTCCCCGCTGCCCATGGAAACTCCGAGAAGGGGAAGCAGACTCTGGCTCTGGTCTCGACATCCCCCTGTGGGACCCTCACGCACGCACCCAGGATGCAGAGGGACAGTGGCAGGAGGGCTCACAGTCGGCGGCTTCGAGCTCCCTCACCTGTGTCCTGAGGCAAGGGAGCGGCCTGCTGCCTCTCCCCAGCTGTGCGGCTCAGGTGTGCAGGACCTGGGCGGCCTGCAGGCTTCTCGGTCCTGGACCCTTGTACGCGTCCGGGCAGGCCTTGCTGAGCACAAGTCCTGGACTCCTCCTTGGCTCCCCGATTCCTCCCACTACCACCTCCCTCTGGTTCTCACTGCAGGTGAGGCAAGGGGAGGTCAGGACCAGGTAGCCCCAGTCCCGCCTTTCCTGGACCCACACCGCCTGCCCCTGTCCATTACAAAAATTTAAAAAATATTTAGAAAGAGGAGGAGAGTGGAGGCAGGGAGAGAGGGTGGGAAATATTGTTATATTTTTTAAATTGTGTATATGAAGTACATGGGATGCCGGCACTGTGGGTTAACGCCCTGGCCTGAAGCGCCTGCATCCCATATAGGCGCCGGTTCTAGTCCCGGCTGTTCCTCTTCCGATCCAGCTTTCTGCTATGACCTGGGAAAGCAGTGAAGATGGCCCAAGTCCTTGGGCCCCTGCACCCGCGTGGGAGACCTGGAAGAAGCTCCTGGCTCTGGCCATTTGGGGAGAGAACCACCTCTCTCTCTTTCTCTCTCTCTCTCTCTCTCTCTCTCTCTCTCTCTCTCCCTCTCCTCTCTCTGTAACTCTGACTTTCAAGTAAATAAATAAATCTTTAAAAAAAGAAATACATGGAATCTGTTCTTTTTATATAAATAAATAAATGTGTTTTAAAATGGAAGATAGTAGTGATAGAGAGATAGATAGATATATAGATACATAGATAGATAAATAGATAGATACTTGTTATAAAGAACTGGCTCCCGCAACCATAGAAGATGAGAAGTGAAGAGAGGAGAGGAGCCAGTGATAGATTCATTCTGAGTCTGACTGCCTAAAATGCCACAGGACCAACTACATCAGTGCCAGTCTGAGTCCTGGAGGGAAGGCAGGCAAAGACCAATGTTCAAGTTCCAAAACAAGGTGGAGAGAAAGAATTCTTTCTTAGTCAGCTCTTGGGTTCTTTTCAGGTCTTCAACAGATTGAATGAGGTCTTCCCACACTGGGAAGGACAGTCTGATTGACTCAGCCTACTGATTCAACTGTTACTCTCATCCAGAAATACTCTCAAAGACACACAGAGAATAATGTTTGACCATATGTCTGGGCACTGCCTGGTCCAATCAAGTTCCCAGATAAAATTAACCATCACAGCATGTGATATAGGTGAGACATTATTCTAAATCTTTTGAGCTCCAGTGCATATCCTAGCCAGCATGCTTTGCTTGCTCAAGGTATGCAAAGACTCCCCGAGGACCAAAGAAGATGTTAGCTGGAGTGTGATGAGAACAAGCATGTTGGTACAGCTGTAAGTACAACTGCCTACTTCAATTGAAGATGTCAGACTCTCCCCAGATATCCATAATAAGAACAAATGGAGTGTAAATTTTGATTTTACTTATACTGATTCTAGCTACACTTTAAAAATAATATCATGTATATGGTTTTTAAAGAATGACATGAAATTACTTTATAAAAGTTTACTTGCCAAAAGCATGAAAGATTAAAAATAGATATTCAGCTGAGGCATTTGTAGTATAAGAATAGAGCTCCTGTACCAGCCATCTTCAACTCTCTGGTACATCAAGCTTTCTTCAACCAGAACTCACGTACGTGTAATCAGCTCTGCTCAAGAAGGGCAAGGGGATAGAATTCTGTGTGCAAACATAGTTGTGAAAACTGGTATGCTGACATATTTCATATATTTACTGTGGCTAAAATATTTGAATAGTTAATTTCACAATCATGAATTACTCTCCAAAAAAACATTTCAGTGTTTTTGGCTAGTTTAACAGCAATTGAATGAACTATTAGGTGTCTTTTTCCAAAAATTACAGAACTTGTTTTATAATGCCTTGAAAGGCTCTAATTTCCTATGTATCAAACAGTGAATCATCTTTCCACTCCCTGTTTTACTCATGCAAGCTAACTGAGATGATCTGAGCAGGATACCAGACAGGACGGCAGGGGAATGTACCCAGAAGTGTCAGAAGGAGCTGCACGAGGGAAGAAGGAAAGAGGCAAAGGAAGAGAGAGGAAGGGGCGGGGGGGGGTGTTTGAGACTTAACTGTAGAAGAGTCAATAACCATGAGGTCATTAAAAATGGAAAAGATTGGCAACACTCAGTAACCTACTGCTCTCTCTGATTTGTTTAGTCCTTCCATCGGACACAGCCTGCTTTCCCTGTGACTTTACTTTCATCTGGTCTTCAAACATAAGGAAGAGAAACTGTCAAATGTCTTTCCAAATTCAAGCTATACTATTTCTACAAAAGAGCATTCCCCAAATTTTCTTCTTTCACAAACATTGCCTAAAAAGGAAATGAGTTGGGTCTAGCATCAGATGCTAGTAATTTTATCCTATAATCACTGCATTCCTTTCTTAGATTCATGAAGCAACTGTTTATTAATCTATTTAAGAAGTCGACCAGTGGTTGACATCATACTCACACATCAATCCTATCATTCAAATTTTTTTGCTGTTTGATATTTGTAGGATGTTCATTTTTGACATAATATTTTCAATGGTGCCCCAACAGCAAATGAGCATAGAAGTTATATTTACATAAAGTTTTGCCTGTGTTTGGATATGAAGATTTTTCTCCTTAGTGAAAGAAACGCTAGCAACAAAAACAGAACTCGCATCACAGAAGAGGCAGCAAATAGTAGCTGACTCCATGTCATGTGGTTAATTGCTGCTGCTCTCCTTCCATCACCTATGGATTCCATCGTCTTGCTATATACAAGAAAATATACAAGAAATAGAAATCTATTTCTTACACTAATGTGAGTGACTTCAGAACATACCCTGTAGGTATGTACAATGACACTAACATCCAGGAGTGCCTCGCAACAAACTAGAGGAACAAACTTTTGCATCTGCTAGACCTAATTCTTTATAAAAATTTATTTTATTTTTACTTGAAAGGCAGAGAGACAGAGAAAGGCAGAGACAGAGAGAAAGAGAACTTCCATAGTTGGTTGACTTCCCAAATAGCCATGACAGTCAGGACTGGATCAGGTCAATGGCAGGAGTTAGGAACTTCATCCAGGTCTCCCACGTGGGTGCAGGATCAAAGCACTTGGACTATCTTCTGCTGCTTTCCCCAAGTTCATTAACAGGAGGTTGAATCAGAAGTGGAGCAGCCAGGACTCGAACTGGTATCCCTATCTGGGATCCAGCATTGCAGACAGCAGCTTAACCCACTGTGCCACAATGTCATCCCAAGACCAAATTTTTCATTAATCAGATATTTATTTTTCTTCTGGAAAATCCCGTTGAACTGTGCAAAGATCCATGACACTTCCTAAAATAAGTATTCTCAGATGTTTTGCCTACAGAATATTTATGTCAAAACTCTGGGGCGGAGGTTGAGCAGATACCACTGGGGAGATTCACATCACATATTGGAGTGTATGGGTTTGAATGCAGATTCAATTCCCCGTTCTAGCTTCTTGCTATTGTGCACTCTGGGAGGTAGCAGATGATGGTTCAAATGCTTGGGTCCTTGCCACCCATATGAGGGACTTGGATTGAGTTCCAGGCTCCTGGTTTCAGCCTGGCCCAGTCCAGCTGTTACAGATATTTGGGGAGTAAGCCAGTGCATGTAAGAGCTCACTCTGTCTCAGTCTCTGTCTCTGCTTTTCACAACACAACAAAACTTCTAAGGATGCCCACTAAAAATTTTGATTTATAAGCCTTACAAAATGGCATACGCAAATATGCAGTTTTACAAAAGTTCTTCTGTAGTGTACAATACCAGAGAGACACTGATTTAGAGTCCAGTCTCTCCTACTCGTCTTCCCTAACTTTAGGAAAAATCTTCCAATGCATCATTTTGGATCTCTAAGGCAATGAGGCAGAGTGCCACTGTGAGAAACAGGAATCTACAGGTGAAGCAGAAGCACCATTATGTCTACAGTGGCACCCTCATTAAAATTCAAACCTTTTAATGCAGAAAAAGAAGAAGAAGCAAAGATGGCTGGTTTGGGATTAATTTCCATCTCATTATTGCAAATTGAAAAAGCTAAGAAGTCAGAGGAAGGCAGATAATGAGCCTGAAGATAATGAGATAATGTATTTCTAGGCATCTTTCATACATATTTGTTTGTTAAGATGCTGAACTCAGGATACGGAGTGGAAGGTTCTAGGAAAAGGTGGCCTGAGCTTATATCCTGGCCACCTTCCCCTCCCCTCATCTCTGTTAAAGAGACTTAAAAAAGAAGTGAATCTCAGGGTAATAATCCAGAGAAAAGTACAGTTGGGCATCTCACTGTTGATAGTGAACCAACAGAGGTCTGAGTTGAGGCTACAGAGAGGTTTGGTGGCATACACTGGTAGAGTCTCTGTAATGAGATGGAGAAGGAACTTGTGCACTTTGCTTTCCTCTGGGAGTGGCCTGGTTGGTTGATAAATGAAATCCGGAAGGTACACTTGTGAGTTGAACCATTTGTGGTCCATTGGCTTATAGGTCAAACTTGGAAGACTAGTATGTAGAATATATAAAGAGCAATTACAAATTAATAACAAAAAGTTAAATTACTAAGTAGAAAATGTAGCCAAAGATTACGAAAAAGTAATACAGAAATACTCATTGGAGTAGAACTTAGGCAAATGTCTATAAAGTGACACATACAAGTATTTCAGAATAACAGCAAAAATGGAAACAATCCATTTTTAAAACTAATCATTTATTCGTGTTGTTGAATAGTGAATTTAAAAGAATGAAAGAGGTACTTGTGAATCATGTGCTCCACTTCCAATCCAGCTCTCTGCCAATGCACCTGGTAAAAGCGTGGAAATGGCACAAGTACTTGGGTCTTTGTCACCAATATGGGGGGCCTTCAAGAAGCTCCTAGCTCCTAGCTTTGGCCTGGCACATCCCTAGCCATTGGGGCCATTTGGGGAGTGAACATGGATTATAAGTACAGGGTGATACTATATACATAGATCTTATAAATCATACATAAGATACATTTTATTTATATATTCATATACGGACATTCTAAACTTGCATAAGAATAACAAGCAAGGGCCAGAATTTGTGGTGCAGTTGATTAAGCAACTGCCTGCCACACCCACACCCCACATAAGCACAGAGATGAGGCCCATTTGTTCCATTTCCAATCTGGTTCCCTGATAATGTGCCTGGGAAAGCAAAGAAAAACGGCCTGAGTCCTTGAGCTCCTGCCACCCACATAGACGACAGGGATGGAGTTCCAGGCTCCTGACCTTGGCCTGGTCCAGTCCCTGATGTTGTGGCCATTTGGGGAATGAACCAGTGGATGGGAGATCTCTCTACCCCTCTCTCTTTCTCTCTCTCTCTCTCTCTCTCTCTCTCTCTGTAACTTCCTTTCAAATAAATAAACCATTAAAATATTTTAAGAGGAAAAACAACAAATTGAGGATAATATTTATTTCTACAAGGGGGAAAGAAAATGCGACCACTTACGGTCACAGCCGAATCTCTAATATTTTATTCCTAAAACTGTCTTAAAAACAAGGAAGAAAATAGGACAAAATTATGTGTTCACATGTTCATTTTACCATTTTTCTATAATTTGTACAAATTACTCAATGTAAGAAAGATATGAAACATCTCAGCTTAGTTGTAAGCAACAACTGAAGTTTTCAGTTTTGAGAAAAATCACCAAGTGGCAGTTAAAAAGAACACATCTAGATACAGTTTATGAAATAGCTGTAAAGATTAAGACAAAATTATATAGATTTTCAGACATAAAGAATCAACTAAACAAAGAAGATCACCAGACTGGAAGCAGATTTCTCCCCCTCAATTCTGGACAGCAAAATATACACCTGTATAATCTGTTAAAGAGACGGAATACTGATTTCAAATTCAGTCAGCAGAGATATGATTCTTACACCAAACAAGATATTCTATGACATGCATGAAATAATATAAATATATCTTATGATTGTCCATTTACCCTTTGCTGGAAATACTAGACAAGTTTCTATGATGATTTATTTTTTAAATTTATATATATTATATATATATATAAATATTTTTTTGACAGGCAGAGTTAGACAGTGTGAGAGAGAGACAGAGAGAAAGGTCGTCCTTTTTCCATTGGTTCACCCCCCAAATGGCCGCTATGGCTGGCTGCGCCGATCCGAAGCCAGGAGACAGGAGCTGGCTTCGGATCGACGCAGCCAGCAGCCAGGTACTTCCTCCTGGTCTCCCATGCAGGTGCAGGGCTCAGGGACCTGGGCCATCCTCCACTGCCCTCCCGGGCCACAGCAGAGGGCTGGACTGGAAGAGAGCAACCGGGACAGAATCCGGTGCCCCGACCAGGACTAGAACCCAGTGTGCCAGCGCCGCAGGAGGAGGATTAGCCAAGTGAGCCTCAGCGCCAGCCCCAAATGATGATTTAATAAGAACAGAGTTAATAAAGTAAAGCAAAACAAAATACAAAAAAAAAGAGGAATGCATACATAAATTTGAACATCTACACATATATAATTCAAATATATTTTACATGTATTTGAACCTATGTGATTAGGAATTATAATGAAAGTATTAAATAACAATTCTCAAAACATTGTAGTTCAAAAATAAAAATTCCAAACTAATTGAAGCCAGGGATTGAGGCAGTAAATGCATACTAAAGGTCTTCCTCAGTAAAGATTGTGAAAAGATGATAAAATGGCTTTGCAAGCTTAACACAGATATCTAAAGTCACTCTGATGGTAGATACGTATTTATATATTCATGTACAATGGAAGTCACAAAATGAGGGATATAATAGCATTTCTAACTTAAACAGGGAGGAATAGAGGAAGAGAAAGAAACTCAACCAAATCAGCATAGTTGAGACATAGAAAAAAGTTGGAAAAAGAAAGAAAAATTCACCCAATAATTTAATAAAAATAAGGTAAGAAATAAGAACATGAAGGATTTCATTTACTTATTGAAAGACAAAAACTATTAGGCTGGGTAAAATAAGGAACTTGAAAGCATACTTCTTTCAAGTGACACATGGCAAAGGAATGAGCAAGTCGTGGAATCAAACAGAAATTAGTAGAGTAACAATGTGACCATCAGACAGAGGGCCACTGAAGGTGGGAGGAGGGGAAAAAACTGATCATATCTGACAGTAACTCAGCACTTTCTATTTAGGTTGACTACATAAAATTATCACTTTTAGTCAGGAGTAATCAAATATTGGCAATTTCAACAATGTCAACAGAGAAGTATTAACAGTCTTTCCATGGTAAGTCAAACACATAACTGCTTGATTATTCTAGAAAAGCAAATATCATGCAATGTTGGAAATTTTTAACATTATTGGAAAAGAGAAAATCTTTTAAAAACCCTTAAGATAATGTTAACAGATGTCAAAATACATTTGCTAAAATTCATCAACTATTTCCAACAAAACTACGAAAGATAGGAAAAAAATTACAAAAATCTTTTGAATATCAAATGTTCATGAAAATATGAAATGATAAGAAGGTCAGGGAAGTCAGTAATAATATGATAATTTGTTCTACTTGATTTTAATAAAATAAGGAAGATTATTTTTAAAGAGACATATTTACATGAAATGGAGAAAAACAATATTTTACTTTCTAAATACATGATTGGCTTTGGCAAAGAAAAATCTGGAAAATTCTGCTGAAAATCTTTAGACTTAATAAGAAAAATTGTCTCCACAGGGAGGAACTCAACAACTTTTCTTTGTCATTTCATTGGGAAGTTAAAAATAAAAAGAAAGAGAAAGCACCCTATTAGTTAACTATCAACTAGTCAAAAAGTTCTTCAAAATAATTATTCTGCTGCTTGAGGTACCCACATCTCATGTTGTTATGCCTGGGTTGGAGTTGACTCTGCTTCTGCTTCTAGCTTCCTGCTAATGTGCACCCTGGGAGGCAACAATGATGGCTTACACACTTGGACCTCAGCCATCCAAATGGGAGACCCTGATTGAGTTTTTAATTCCCAGCTTCCAACTGACCCAGAACCAGCTGTTATGAGCATCTAGGGAGTGAGCCAGCAGATGGCAGCTCTCTGTTGGTGTCTCTCTCTCTCATTTTATTGTCTTTGAAATAAAATGGAAACAAATAAATAAATTATTTTTTAAAAATAATCTTTTCATTAAGCAAGACCAACTTAATAGTTTACTACATCAAGGGAAGTCAGCAGATGAATAGACTGGTAGTGGAATCTTGGGAGGAGGGAATTTGTAACACTTGGGAGATCTGATTTAAGATCACATGGTCTTCCCACACCACTGAGTTCCTGACTGGGAACTAATTCCTTACATAGGATTCACGGCTACTATAAAATGAGTACCTTGAAGCAACTATCGAAACAGTAAAGCCATGTTGGATCATTCTCTCCCTTTTTGATTCTATCAGTTAGTATTAGCAGACACTAGTCTTGTTTGTGTGGTCCCTTTGACTCTTAGACTTATCAGTGTGATCAATTGTGAACGGAAATTGATCACTGGGAAGTGAGATACACAGCAGACTCATAGAAGGGCAGATGTCCTAAATAGCACTCTGGCCTCAGAATCAGCCCTTAAGACATTCGGATCTGGCTCAAGAGCCCATGAGAATATTTTAGGCGTGGAAAGCCAAGACACTCTGGAAAAGACAGAAAACCTAAATGAAAGATCTCTGCAAGTGAGATCCCAGTGGAAAGAAGGGGACCATCAAAGGAGGTACCTTTCTCTGAAGGGAGGAGAGAACTTCCACTTTGACTATGACCCTGTCAGAATAAGATCGAAGTAGGCAAACCCTAAAGGTTTCCATAGCCTCGGCAACTCATGACTAGAGCCTAGGGAGATTACTGACGCCATAAACAAGAGTGTCAAATTGTTAAATCAACATCAGGAGTTACTGTGTACTTACATCTCATGAGGGATCTGTCCTTAATGTGTTGTCCAATGTGAAATAATGCTATAACTAGTACTGAAACAGTATTTTTACACTTTGTTTTTCTGTGTGGATGCAAACTGATGAAATCTTTACTTAGTATATTACTGAATTGATCTTCTGTATATAAAGATAATTGAAAATGATTTTAAAAAACTTGGTGTTAAATTGGAAATTGCATAGATAATTAATCAATTTTAAAAAAAATCATGTAGGATCTCTGTCCTTAATGTGCTGTACATTGTGAATTAATACTATAACCAGTACTCCAACAGTGTTTTTCACTTTGTGTCCCTATGTGAGAGCAAACTGTTGAAATCTTTATGTAATTTTTTACTAAACTGATCTTCTGTATATAAAGAAAATGGAAAATGAATCTTGATGTGAATGGAAGGGGAGAGGGAGAGGGAAAGGGGAGGGTTGCAGGTAGGAGGGAAGTTATGGGGGGGAAGCCATTGTAATACATAAGCTGTACTTTGGAAATTTATATGGCAAATCATCTTAATATAGAGTATTTTTCTTAATCCTGTCAATGTGTGGCCCTCAAAGATTTTATCTAGCAGGGCCATATATTCCAGATGAAGTGAAGTTTTAAGCACTGAAAAAAACTCAATTTAAAAATAAAGAAAATTTAGGAAAATATTAGTGTCACCTTCAGGTTAGAGTAACTTTTTACCTATATGGAAGCCTACAAAATGTGGTATACAAGAGTCTGAGATAGGAAAACCTGGAGAGATAGTTATTTGCTATTTTCTAGTAATCACATAAATTTAATGCAATTCTAATAAAAATTTTAGAGAATTCTTTGGGTCTAGGATCCTAAAATCAGATTTTACAACTGTTATGGGAAAGTATATTGAAACCTTGTTTGAAAGATTTTTTTAAATTAGGGACAACTATACAATATGATAAAATTCATCATAAATCTTTAATCCAGGCTATAAGGAACAGCCTAAGAATGAATAGCTAAGTTGGTAAACAAATCAGAGCCCAGAAATAGAATTAAGAGTATTTGGGAAGTTAATACATTCTAGAAGTGGCATTTTAATTGGATATGAAAAAGATCTTTCATTTGCTATATGTTCCTTTCCGTAGTTGCCAACCCAAAATAAACCTTGTAAAGGTCACTTGTTCACAATATATACTGAGGTAAAGTCCAGATGAAGTAAAGCTGTAAGCACTGAAAAAACTCAGTGCTTCCTTGAAAAACGGAGAACATTTAGGAAAATATTAGTGTAACCTTCAGATGAGGATAATTTCTACTGAGCAAACAACCAAAGCTGAAAGCCATAAAAATTATATATTTGTCTACTTTAAAACTTATATGCAAAAAATACACAGTTATCAAAGTCAAGAGAAGAGATAGACTGGAAGAAAATTGTTGTAACAGTATGAAAGCAAAAAAAAAAAAAAAAAAACCAGAATATTTGTTAGAAGATAAGGATAGACAAGATAAGCCACCCAACAGAAGAAATATAAAACTGTATGGGCAAGTATTTCACATAACAGAATAAAATCCACTAAATGGACAATAACATCAAGGATGCCTGCTGTTGCTAATTGTCAAGAAAATGTAATAACATAATTTTGCATGCATCCAATTTTCTTTTAAAAGAAGATTTTATTTATTTATTTGAGAGGCAGAGTTACAGACAGGGAGAGGGAGAAACAGAGAGAAAGGTCTTCCATTCGCTGGTTCACTCCCCAAATGGCCGCAACAGCTGGAGCTGGGCCACTCAGGAGCCAGGAGCCAGGATCTTCTTCCATGTCTCCCACATGGATTTAAGGGACCAAGAATTTAGGCCATCTTCCACTGCTTTCCTGGGCTGTGGCAGAGCGTTGGATCAGAAGTAGAGCAGCCAGGACTAGAACTGGCACCCATTAGGGATGCAGGTACCTCAAAGGGAGGATTAACCTACTGTGCCACAGTGCCAGCCCCCAATTTTCTTAAAGAAGAAAACACCCAAAAGGCTATGTATGGAAATAAGCACTCACATTCTGCAGGTACGATTAAAGTTTATTAAAACAAAAAAGATCTGTACATGGAACCAGAAATACCTTCTTTAGGGTTTTTCACACAGGTATAAATACACCAATCTACAAGGGATTCTAGCTATATTTATAAAGATCATTGTAGTTTAATTTACATCACATAGTTTATATAGTTACAGCATAGTTTCTATGCTAAATTTTAAAAAATAGGGAAACAAGCCAAAGAATCATCAAATACTCAATAGTTACAATTGTTTTGCATTTTTCCATAACAAAGTTTATAATTTTTCATTAAGATAATTAAAATAAAAACAGTTATATACACAAATCTATTACTTTGCTTTTGTTTGTTTTATTTATTTTTTATTTTTGTCTTAATTTTTACTCTTTTTTCTTTCCAACATAGAGTACTTTTACCATACAAGTGCCAGTGTACTCTTGCTATACATGAACACATTCTGGCTTACAATTTTTTTAAATATTTATTTATTTATTTAAAAGGCAGAGTTAGAGAGAGAGAGAGGCAGAGAGAGAGGTCTTCCATTTGCTGGTTCACTCCCCAAGTGGCCACAACAGCCAGAGCTGAGCTGATCTAAAGTCAGGAGCTAGGAGTTTCTTCCTGGCCTCCCACGCTAGTGTAGGGGCCCAAGAACTTGGGCCATCTTCCACTGCTTTCCCAGTCAGGCCATAACAAGAGAGCTGGACTGGAAATGGAGAAGCTGGGACTGGAACTTTTGCCCATATGGGATGCCTGCACTGCAGGCAGTGGCTTTGCCTCCTACACCACAGTCCCCTCCCCCCGTAGATATAATTCTATAGTTCTACAATTGAACACAATGATATTCCTTTCCTCTCTCCCTCCCATCTTCCTTTCTTTCTTTTTTTTTTTTTTTTTAGTTTTTGAGATAACATATATTAGGTTTACATTACAGTAAAAAGACTTAATACTTGGCCAGATAAGAAGCTTAACAAGTAAAAAGTAAAAAGACCCTAGTTAAGTGAGAATAAAGGCAATGGCTATAAACAATAATTGAATGGAAAAATGACCATTTGACCCATATACAGTAAATTTTAAAATAATCACAGATCATTAAAACCATGGTAGTATAACACTCCTAACCATTGGTTTTACAAATGTATAAAAATCTTACAAAACTTCACAGCAATACTGATACAGACACTTCTTTTTTCTTTCTTCTTTTTTTGTTTGTTCTTTTAAATTTTAGCTCCCACACATAAGGGAGAATATGTGGTATTTGTTTCTGCATCTGCCTTATTTCACTCAACATGGTATCCTCCAGTTGTGTCCATTTTACTGCAAATGGTAGAATTTCTTATATAGATTATATATATACTATATATATATATATAAAATTTCATATATATATATGAATGTCGTTGCATTGTACATATATCCCACACTTGTTATCCATTCATCTGACGAAGGACATCTTTTTAGTTCCAAATTCTGGCTTTGTGAATAGTGCTTGTATAAACATGGTGGTGCAGGTACCTCTGTGATACATTGTGTTCAAGTCTTTTGGGTATAAACCCAGCAGTGAGATTGCTGGATCAGATGGCAAGGCTATTTCTACTTTTTATGAAGACATCTCCACACTGTTTTCCATAGTGGTTACACTACTTTGCATTCCCACAAACAGTGTATGAGTGTTCCCCCTTCCCCACATTCTCACCAGCAACTGTTAACTCTCTGTGTTTTGGATTTTAGCCATTCTGGCAGCGGTGAGGCGATATCTCATTGCAGTTTTTATTTGCATTTCCCTGGTGGCTAGAGGCGTTGAGCATTTTCACAATATTTGTTGGCCATTTGTATTGCTTTGCTTTTTTTTAATCTGGAGAATTAAAATAATTTTTTCACCTTGCATGATCTCATTCTTCCCCTAAATTATACAATTTCTAAACTACAGAAGTATTACAACACATTCACCAATATTAAAAAGAATGGATAGCCCTTTTCAAATTTAAATTTAAGACATTCAAAATGTACATTATTTTTTCACCAAAGTGTCTCTTTTTCCAACCATTCCATCTATATGAATCTTCTTAATCAAAATCTGGAAATTCACCTTCATTCTTCACTCTACACGCAATTTCTTTCTGAACCATACTACATTCCATTTGAAAAATATTTTGTATTTACCTCTTCCATCTCATTCTCAATCATTTTTATTATCAAAACATGTTTCTGGTTCAATTCAGATAATTTACACAGTTTATACCCTAATCTCCTGATAGCTCTTCTCCATCTTGGGCCCTCCTCTCCCCAAGTTATTTTTCAAACCATAGCCCTTCCTTCCTTCCAAGGTGGCCATTATCATTGCTTAGTACAAATCCCAACAACTCATTTTACCTGGCTTGTAAGTTCTTCTGTGGTGTACACACATCCTCACTGGAAACTCTTGATTTTTACAATAATGACTCTGCATTTTCATCTAGAATAACATCAACATTAACCTTGGGCGATGACACCGTGACAACCTCCAGCATGTCCGTGGTCTAGCAAACTGATAAAATAATAGACTGTGACTTCCATTTAGAGCAGAAGCTGGGCACAGTTGGTAAGAAAAGAGGAAGAAAAATCTCTCCTCTCTGGTTCCCCACAAACATTCCCTGATGACTACCGAATTCACCCTTGACACGGGTTAAGCCACCACCCGCAACACCAGCAGGCCTAATCAGACAGCCTGTTGGAGACCCAACTGTTCTACTTCTGATCCCTTTCCCTGCCAATGCACTTGAGACAGCATCAGAAGATGATTCAACTACTTGGGCCCCTGCCGTCCCTGTGAAAGAGCCAGATGGAGTTTCTGGCTTTGGCTTGACACAGACCTGGCTGTTGCATCCATTTGGGAAGTGAACCAGCAGATGTAAGATTGATCATTCTTTCTCTCTCTCTGTCTCTCTCTGTCTCTCTCTCTAATAAGAAAATAAATATTCACACACACACACACAAAGGAACTAAATTTAATAACCATCCAGAGTGAATCCAGATATTATCAAGTACGCTTCCAAGAACACAAATTGTTTGTCCTGTCATCATGTTAGAATTCAGGGTGTTTTTTCCCCCAGCATGGGCCCAGTTCCACACACAGCTGAGTACCCAGAGTGACTGTGCAACCCCACTGTTCATCTCGCCTTAGGCACAATTCCCTTTTATTGCACACTGCTTATCCCCCACAGGGAAGGCCTCTTTGTCCGGATGACCTGTAGAAATAAAATTTACCCAGGGGAATTGCCTCAACTTTCACCCTTGCTTTCAGCCTCTCCTGAATAAATCAGAATGAATTTTCTCACCATGGAAAATTTTTGTTCTGATCTACAGAATAAAGATCTACAGTGTTGTTTCCTGGAGGGGATGGCAAGTCACCAGTGGTTAGGCACTCTGTGTTTCCTTCCCCTGCTGTCTCATTAGTCAGATCGCACCTACACTGTGGTCATTGAGTACCTATTTGTCAATTGGATGGTGTTAGCCATAACAATTTATTTGACAGATGTAAAAACTAATTTGTAACCCAAAGTTTAATTGCCAAGCAATCATTTTCTCTTATTTGTGATATTCTCTTGCAATACACAAGAAGTCTTCACTAAAGAATGTACAAATCAAGAATCAGTAAAGTCTTCCATATTTGTTAACATATTTGACAGTATCCAGGGGAATATTCTAACTGGAATTGTACTTTCTGCCTCAAAGGTTGAAATTTAAACTTTCTAAAAATACAAGTGTTTTTAAGAAGCCTAAAACCCAGACACCCAACAACCAGTCATTCTGTTTTCAGATGTGACAAAATAATATGCCATGGGGAAGTGCAAGAAAGCAAGGAATGACCAGGAAGAGAGGAAACAAGGAAACTTTTCTTTTGGGATTCTCACTGGTAAGTGCTTCCTCTGTTTCTGATATTCCCAAGAGTGCTAGAAGACAGAATTAGCGACAGTGATACTCCATGAACATGGGGACCGGGAAATTCCTTTCAGAATACATGGACATGCATGTGAGGTCACAGATACTTCCCTCTTTGGAATTTTCCTTTATTTTATTATTTAAAAACTTACTTTTAGCATTTCAGATCAATTTACCCATTTTCAACATTAATTCGCTTTCTAGAATGTTCTATTTGAAGTAAACACCTTTGTATTTTTATGAAAAGGTTCCTCTTGGAATATATCATTGGGGAGGCAGTATGATAAACAGAATAGTTAACTAACTTTTTGCATGAGGAACAATCTTTTTTTTCCTTTAAATTGTCAAAGGATGAAGAAGAGAGCCATGCAATGGAAATTATTTGTAGAAACAACTCTTCTCTAAAATTCATTCTGCCTTTGATTCAAAAAAGAATTTTTGATTTTTCATCAATTTCCTTGACTTTTCTAATTAATGACAGATTACTTTTCTAATCATGTTTCTCTGAGTGTGACTTGAAACCAGACTTCATAGTTCAAACATTATGAATTTAGGGCAGGTGTCATGGGGCCTCTTGGGACACTGGAATCCCACATCAGAATGCATTGCTTCCAGTCGAGCTTCCTGTTCATGTGTCTGACAACACAGCAGATGATGACCTGTACTTGAGTCTCTTCTTCCCACAAAGGAGACCCAGACTGGGGGCCTGGGCTCCTGGCTTAAGCCTGGCCTGTCCTCACTGTTGCAGCCATCTGGGGAGTGAACCAGCAGGTGGAAGACCTCTCTTTCTTTCTCCATCTCTCCCTCTGTCACTCTGCCTTTCAAATAGATAAATAATGCATCTTTTTAAAAATATGAATGCTATATATGTTAACTGAGGAAACTCACAGAACCAAAATAATTTGCGTCAGACACTAGTTTAAAAAACTGAAAATGGGGGGCCAGCACTGTGGCGCAGCAGGTTAAAGCCCTGGCCTGAAGCCACAGCATCCCATATGGGTGCCGGTTCTAGTCCCAGCTACTCCTCTTCCTATCCAGCTCTCTGCTATGGCCTGGGAAAGCAGTGAAGATGGCCCAAGTCCTTGGGCCCTTGCACCCACGTGGGAGACCCAGAAGAAGCTCCTGGCTCCTGGCTCCTGGCTTCAGATCAACACAACTCCAGCCGTTGCGGCCAATTGGGGAGTGACCCAGCAATGGAAGACCTCTCTCTCTGTCTCTTCCTCTCTCTGTAACTCTGTCTTTCAAATAAATAAAACAAATCTTAAAAAAAAAAAAACTGAAAATGGAAGTTAAGCAGCAATGTGAAGAAATTTTACCACTAATTGGAAAAAAAATTCACATAGAATCACAAATCATGGGTAGGGTAGGTCCATTGTCTTACCAGTTCCTAGTGAAGAAAAGATTTTGTGTACTTACCAACACAAATCAGCATTTTATTAAAGAAAAGTTTTCCTCATAAAATACTACCTGTGAAAATGCAAGCAGCCAAGAAGTGAATCACACAAGCTCTATTCCTTTGCACAGTGGAAGACGCCCTTCCCTCCCTAGCATCCTGTTAATGAAACGTCAGTGAAGTTTCTTAATTCAAACAATGAAAGTTCAAAACTTTCCTTGGACCATTTTTAGCTATGTTATGACTATGTGCTCACTAGATTTTGCTTCCCAAAAAACTGAAATCTGGTTTATTGATTATTCCTCATTTTACAGGAGACAAACACCCATTACCTCCATTAACCAATTACTGAAGATATTTTTAAGATTTTAATTCACTTAATGACCACTCTATTATACTTCACTCAAGAATTGTTCAAAGTTGAAGCTGAACCAAGTGCAGTTTTTCAGGTTGTTTCCTTTAATACAATAAATGCCACTATTTTTCCTTAATACATCTAGCCTAACTTTTCCCTTTCAATAGTATAGAATTAACTATTACAAAATTGGTTCCAACTAATAGCAGGGGGTAGTGGAAATTTTATGCCAGTTTTAACCACCTTTTAATAATTAGAATTGAAGAATTTGTGCAAGGTTTTTCCTGAAATTAAGCAGCCACCATTGTCTGCTAATTGATCACAATGTGAATGAGGGCAGAAGGAAAGATCAATTATCACACAGTGGTGTCCGTGACAGAGGGGCAACTGCAATTAGGAGCCCCTGAAAAACAGATCCGGTGAGCATTTGTTCTTCTATTTTCATGACTGACCACAAAATCTTCCTTCTAAAACCACGTACAACTTGTCTCGAAGACCGACTTAACTGAGGAGAGGCCTTGGTTGGGGTTTAATGCCTGTTCTTTAGAATCTCAGCCTTGCTTCATTTATTGCCAAGTTCCTTGGGCCTCTGGACATTTTAGTTTTCTTTTCAATGGGTTAATAAAACCCACAACCAATCTCAGAGACATTGTTAAGGGAGGCTATTTCTCCCATAATTTTTACAAACATTTTCTAATATAATTTTACAAACATTTTCTAATATAAATTTTTCTCATTGCATGCCCAGATTGTGACCTCTGATAAGTATCCCCTCAATCGAAGCAAGGTCATTCACTCTGGTGAGCAATTATACCGTCCAAAGAAACTCTACCAGGAGAACCCTTAAGTGGTGGCACAGGAATAGTAATGTTTCCAAAATAAAAAATATATAACACCTCTCTCACTATTCTTCACTTATTACTTTACAGAGGATCCTTACTGAAAGGAATTTGCTTATATTAACAAAAGAGTAGATTTACTGTTCTCACTTTATATGCAGAGAAACACATGGCAAGTTAAAATAATCATATCCAAGGAAAATGATTTAAGTAAAACCCAAAAGTCTCTTCTAAATCTCAAATCTGAGAAGCTATTCTAAGAGAATATTACATGATTCAGTACTTCCCTAAGTACTGCCTGAGTTCAACCCTGCCCCTCACTGAGGCAGGGTAGTGATACTCAGGTTTACTCAGTACACACTAAACCATTATTTATTGGATGTTGGCTACGTGCATGGTACTCAGTGGGGTACAGAGTACACAATGGAGGACAAAATACACGGGATCCTTTCCCTGAAGAGCTTATGACCTAGAGACAAAGACAAACAGTAATCAGAGATACAAGCGCACAAATAAAGGCCTGGAAAGTGCCATAAAGGACAAGTATAGTGCTGCCTTTTGATGAGTTTCCTAGAAACAGAGCCTGAAACTGGGATTCTTGCTTAAGTGAGTGAGTGAAGAAGAGCTCTCAGGAAAGCAGAGTAAGCAGAGATGAAAACTAAGCAACATGGTCTCATGGGCAGACTGCTTTGATCCTGACCCCTCAGGGAGCTGTCGAGAAAGAATTACAACTGGGTGGTCCCACACTGAGGTGTGCTTCTTGTAAACCTGGAATACAGCATTGGTGAGGTCTGCCAGGTAGAGTGGAGGTGACAGGAGCAAACAGTTGCTTCAGAAACATATGCAACTAAAGATCTGAAAGTTGGCACTGGTTACCTGGGACAGGATGAGAAATAAGACATTCGAGGTAGTGAAAGAGGTCAGTTCCCACCAGGTATCCTGAGAAGGGGGTGCCTGAGCGGTGCAGAGTGAGAAAAGTGATAAATGGTTCAGTAACACAGGCTAGGTCACAAACTTTATCCTAGGAGCAATGAGCAGCTTCCAATGGTTAAAAACAGAAGAAGCACTTAATCACACAGGCATTTTAAAAGATCATTAGAGAAAAAGAATCAGAGTGCGTCAACAGTAGATCTTGGAGTATCAATCAGGTGACAATTTTAGGAGTCCAGAAAGAAATAATGATGATGTGAACTAAAATTGTGCTGACGCACAGGAATAAATATTAATAGATTAACCAGATTACCATGTCCAATTGACATGGATGATACATTGATGCCATAAAAGATTTAATAAGGTATAAGGGTACCATACCAGTCTGCTATCTTGGGTTGTTTTCTTTAGCTATGATGACTACCCAGAAAATGGCACAAGATAAAAGATCAGTTAAGCTCCATCAGAGCTGATTATTTGCAACAGTATAAGAGAGTTCAGGTCACTGCTAACAGAGTTCCTCAAATAGTGGGCCGTAGATTCCTAACTAGACCAAAAGAAAATAAGGAGTTGATGATGTCATTAGCAGGGAGAGCCAGAGGCATCAACCAGATGGAGCTACTGGCTGGATAGCATAGAGATTCATCCTGACTTCAATTTACAGTTATTTCAATCACTTTATTATAAAAACATTCAAATTAAACAAATTCAATTGAATAACAATAAATCTCTGGAAATATACAAAAAGAAACCTATAGTTGATATTACATAGGAGACAAAAATTTGGTTATCCTCTACCAGATGTAGACCTTATTCAATGGTGTAATGTAATTGTACTCAAAGCAAATGAATCAGCAGGAAGAAAGAATGGGAAGCAGTGTGCACTAGTTAGGTACCAGATAGGCAGTACTTATTAGGACCGAATAGTGCATTCTTCATCTCAGCTCTAAAAGAGATTAAAACTTGCATCCCCCTGGAGAAGCCACCTCCTGCTGGAATCCAGTCTTGACCCCCTTCCCAAAGAAAGACGCCCCTTTACAGCATGAAGCAGCCAGAGGGATCATCGCCCAGTTCCCCCTAACAGATGTTAGGGTTTCCATCTTCTTCGAAAGGTGGGAATGTGAAAAGTTAGATGGGTTAATAGATAGTCGGGGAGGGGGGATGCCAATGGAATTTGGGGTGTAAAATATTTGCTTCCTTCCCAAAACCTTATCTTTAGCAAGAACAAACAAGCCACCTTCCTTCCCTTCGGAACCTCCAAATTTACCATGAGAATAGCAAGGGAGTTCTTCCTGAGCTCACTGCTTATTGTGAGAACAAGTTATCTACCCCACCATTAGCAGGCAGGGCAGGATGGAGAATGGTAAATGAGGTCTTTTGATGGTTTTTGTCCCCACTTGGTAACTGAATGCCAATCTGTTTGTCAAGTATTTTTCCTTCTAAATTGTACTTAAAAAGCCTACTGCCACCAGTCCCTTTGGGTTTTCCTCTCTTGGAAGCCTCCCTCCACCCCAAATGGCAGGAGGCCTTTGACTCTAATACTTTTAAATAATAATAATAATAAAAGCTCTCAAGACTTACAATAAAGAATGTCAATCAATTTTGCAATGGGCCAGGGAATAGCACTCAGGTCACAGTGATCTTGCCATTTGACCTGCTTAGATAATTGCCTCCGTTCTTCTTATTTGAATCTGTACACACAACCTGTATGAGTTTGGTGTGCATTTTGGAGTCCTTCAATTCCACCAATATCCAGTAAATGGAAGCATGAGTGGAATTCAGAAGCACAATCTGCAGTGTGTTCTTCCAGAGTGTTCACAACTGCCTGTCACTGACCCAACCAGCAATGTGGATCTTGGATCCGTCAACCACACAGCTGCGTAGACCAGGGTGTGTAGATCAAAGGCTGAGAAACCTATTTTTGTTTTAATGCTGTGCAAAGCTCTCTGGTCCAAGAACTACATCGATTTTGACATAAAGCCTGCACACAGAGAAGTCAAAGGCTTTCAGTTCTCAAGTTCTTGGGAAAGATCACATATTAGTGAATGGGTAGAAATGAAAGTGCTTGGATAAAACAAAAATCATGTAAAATTGCCACATGAATTTTGGAAGTCTAAAAATACCCTCAACACAGGCAGAAGGGATTCTAACACATTCCACATTAAACTTTCACCGCTGAAAATAAATGCTACTCTGTTTATAGCAACAGTGAGGTGTTCTGTATTTATTAAAGGTGATGCTAAATGTGTTGGGGTCCCAGAAGCAGAGCTGATCTTCTTATCATAAAAAAGGGGTCCCACCTCCAGGGCTGCAACTGCCATCTGTGTTCATTCTAGTTACAAACAGGGCACACTATGCCGTCACCCGCTGTCCCAAACAATCTGATTTGGGCCTCACAATATCTTTTGCTGAAGCTGAGGAAAATCTATAGAACTGTTTCTGATAAGTAGACATCTACGTATGTCCAAAATGGATCCACCCCATCACAGTGTCTGTGGATAAGCCACAACTGCCAATACCCTTTCCAATGGGGAATGGAAGGGTTGAGTTTTACACCAAAGTGTGACTCCGGAGGTGCAGCCCCAGCCACAAAAGGAGGAACCTCCAACAACTGCATACAACCCCACTTTGCACTCCTCAGTCACTCCTCAGGCCTTACAGAGTCACAGCTAGCACTTTATAGACTTACCCAAGTAGTTTCCTGGCTCATTTATTTTTACAGATGCCTCATTTTTTAACAGGTTCTTTGGGTAATGTTTTAGATCCATAGTGAATGCCAGTTTTCACAAACACCTATCAAAAAGTGAAACAGTAAGAGAGATCATTGAACTATTTTAAATACCATCTAAAAATGTCCTATTTTTTTTTCTTTAGTCAACATGATATTTAGGGTAGTCACTGTGGCATTTTGAGAGTGCGTGTGACCTTAATAGGGATGGGTCTTTCATCTACTACAAACAGATGTCTTAGCAACTTGAGTGTATATCATGCCTTTAAACTGATGGCTGTATTATAAAAGAAATTTGCTTTTCATTTGAATACATTATTACCAGAGCAATGTATGGTTAAAAGAGTTTGATCTGCAGTTAATTGTTTAACTCAGGAACTTAAAGCTGTGTGGTCAATAGGTTTCTCATTTTCTTCACAGAGGTCAGTTCAAGCTTTTAGATGCTGTCATGAGTTGGCAGCCAGACGTGGTTGGCCACTCTTGTTTCAATTTGTTGTATGCTACCTGCTATCAGCTTCAAGATCTAGGTTAGCCAGCTGCTCTTGTGTTCCTTGGGTAGCCTCATGCAATGCAGCTATTATGTACAATTACATACCCATCCCTACCACTTAAATTTAACATTACTCCCAAGAGCAAAAGCAGATAGGTTCTCAACCCTGTCCTGGTCTGTGCATGCATGAATGTTTATGAGGATGCTAACAAAGATTTTATGTCAACTGTATTAAGTGGTTATGAGAAAAATAAGCCTTTCTCCTGTCACAAGTCGAAATTGTCTGCCTCTCGCTCACAGTGTGAAGATGAACAGTCTGCTGAAAACCGGGGTGGATGTTGCTCTCTGTTTCTCGTGTTTTCCCGGCCTGTGAACAGATGGTGTACCACCTGACTCAGAACAGTCTAATGTAAGATTCATTGTGCTTCACAGGAAACCTGAGATCATGCAACAATGCAGCACCTCAGCGACCAGGAGCGCAGTAAGACGGAGTCAAGTGACAACTCGGGGACAAGGGGCACAGTATGACAGAGACAGGTGGCAGAAGGAGAGGCCGGGAAAGAAAGTGATTGTGAGATAAAGGCAAAGATGAAGAGAGAGCAAAGTAAGTCAACCATCTTGGTAAACCAGATTTCTCAGGCCCTGAAGGCTACTATTTGGAAACATAACCGATCTCTAGCTCAAACTCTGGTCCAAGACAATGTGGTTTTTTTTTTTTGGCTTTATTTTATTTATTTGAAAGACAGAGTTACAGAGAGAGGTAGAGACAGAGAGAAAGGTCTTCCATCCACTGGTTCACTCCCCAGATAGCCGCAATGGCTGGAGCTGCACCAATCCAAAGCCAGGAGCCAGGAGCTTCTTCTGGGTCTCCCACGCGGGTGGAGGGGCCCAAGGACTTGGGCCATCTTCACTGCTTTCCTAGGCCATAGCAGAGAGCTGGATAGGAAGTGGTGCAGCCAGGACTAGAACCGGCGCCCATATGGAATGCTGATGCTTCAGGCCAGGGCTTTAACCCGCTGTACCATGGCGCTGGCCCCCAAGACAATGTTAATTTTCTCTCCAGAAGTCTTTGATTATCTTACGATTGTTGCCCTGATATCCTTCAAGAAACTATTTAAGCTATGAAGACTTTTTTTTTTTTTAAATTTTACAAAGCTATGGAGAAAGAGCTTAGAGAGAGAGTAGATCTTCCATTCACTGGTTCACTCCTCAAATGGCCTGCAATGACTGGAGCTGGACTCATCTGAAGCCAGGAACCTGTAGCTTCTTCCAGGTCTCCCATGTGGGTACAGGGGCCTAAGGAATTGGGCCATCTTCTACTGCTTTCCCAGGCCGTGGCAGAGAGCTGGATTGGAAGTGGAGCAGCCAGGACTATAACCAGCGCCCATATGGGATGCCGGCACTGAAGGTGGTGGTGGTTTTACCTGCTACACCATAGCGCCAGCCGGTTGACAGCTATTTTTAAAAGGATAGCAAGTACAGAATGTAAGCACTTGCAAAACCTTCTTCACTTAACCTAAGACAACGGTGGTCAAACTATGGTCTATGGATCAAATTTGGCCCACTGCCTGTGTGTATATATAAAGATTTATTGGAACATGGCATGCTTATTCTTCTGTGCATTGTCTATTGATGATTTTGCACTACATGAACAGAGATGAGGAGCTACACAGAAATCACACAGATGGTCAAACCTCAGCTATTTACCTTGTACAGATAAAATCTGCTGGGCTCTAGATGAGAACATGTTTAGATTTCATAATTTACATGGGAACTTGAACTTCCACCCACCTTGAGAATTCAGTGGGAACCCCTATAATAACCTACATGTTTGTCTCACATTCTTGGTCTTTTGGAAAGAACCCAATTTCGCTGGGCATGTGCCCTTGCTAACTGAGGACTTTATATTTGAGACTTCCCAACCCAGCACCCACCACCACCAGGAGTTCAAAACAGGATTAGTAGGAAAGATATCAAGGTGGACTCTTAGTGTTCAGATGTCAGCTGTTGGCTTCTTTGCACAAAGAAGCTGCCCATTTGAACTTAATGCCTCCGGGCAACTATATGCTAATTTGTAGTTGTCTTTCCCTATGCTGCTGAATCTGTTGAATCATTTGTTCCTGTCAAGCTGTCACAACAAAAGAAGTTTCAGGCCCTAGACAAATGCCACGTGAGGATGTCTTCCTAACCTGGTTATTTCTGGGACTGGTTGTAACACAGACTCACCCCCAGAGACAGAATGGCATTAAAGTGCAGTCAAGACATTTACAAATAAATTACTGCCTGAAAAAATCATAATAAGTGAAACAGCGTTTCATCCACAAAGAGCACACTTGAAAATCCGTTATCAAAGTCAATTTGCTGTTTCCACCCTACATTAGCCTAATATCATGCACACGAGGCACGGTCGCTGGTGTTCCAGCACAGACTCTCCGAAAAATAAGCCTTTAAGGATTTCAAAATATCTGAGAAACTGCATTACTGGTCAAGATAATGGCATTTCTATAACAAATGAAAAACAGCAGCTGAAATGCATAGAGGCATGAGATTGGGCATGAGCAATCTGGTTCAAACACAATCCCACCATCTGCCACTTCAGGCATCGTGCTGAAACAGGTCAGGGCTTCACCTATTTTGTGTTTTAAATCAGTGTAAGCTAGAGGCACAACCGAGACACAGGGTACCTCCTTTTTCTTAGAAGAAGATCGATTTGCAAACTGTTTAGGTAAGCTTCCAGGATCCAGGACCCCTGGACATACTTCTGACCAAGGTACAGCCGAAGGCACACACACACACACTGTCCTGTGTTGTAGCAAAAACACTGCTGAATCTACCTATGTCAGCGGGAGTAGTTGGAAAGAGCCATCTATCAGTCTCCCTGTGACCTTATATCACTATCTCTCGGACACACTGTGGCTCCATGTCAAGACTGAGACTCGTGGAAGTAACGAAAACTGGGCAAGCACAATGAAAAAGTAAGCAATTTAGATTATAGCTTCCATCTAGAATTTTATCTTTGATACCCCAAGTTTACACAAATATATCTAGCTTGTATTTTATGTATATTTTATACAAGCATTTTCTGTTTACCCAAATAATAGTACACAACGCTAACCTGTGATGTTATAAAGAGGAACTAATTGTGAAAAGGTTAAGAGAGCAATTTTCCCGAGAGGAGAAAAGAGTGGAGTCTCATTTTCATAGCCCCACATGGAATAAAGCAACGCAGAAGTTGTTAACTCTACATTGATGTGAAAATTAACGTTAGTTGTCCTAATATTATGTTGATATGTCTTCAGAACGTCCACCACTTCAATCAACAAAATGGAGTAATTCATTCAGCCAATATTTACTGAATACTTGCTGTCCCTGTGGGTAACAGGGACAGTCTGCTACGAGAGGGCCTCTGGTATAAAGCAATGCCTAAGTGAGTTCTTAGGAATTAGCTAGGTCAAGGGTAGAAAAGGAGAGCGTGTCCCCAACAGGGAGAGCAGTGATACAAAGCAGCGAAAATACATACTGTCTGACAACATTGCAAGCGGCACAACACTGCCCAGGCACAGCGTGTCAGGGCGGGATAGCTGGCACTGAGACAGAGGCAAGGCTCAGGAAGGAGACTGCAGTCTAGAAGCTTGGGCTGCATCTTCTAAATCATAAAAAGACACGGACAAACTTCCAGCGCAGAGTTTTATGTATTTCAATCCGCGTTTCTAAAAGAACATTCTAGCAGCTGGGTTGAATGCAGATTTGATTGGGAAAAGAATGGAGAAAGGACACCAATTAAAAAACTAATAAAGAGGAAGCAGCCAGATGATGGATAATGAGGATGGAAACTAAGACGATGACTGTGGGGATGGATTAAAGACCATGGATTGGGATTTAGAAATCAGCAGTACTCTGTGATTAATCACAGGTGGCTGGCGGGTAATAGAGAGAAGTAATTTATTATCAACATCCATCTAAATTTCCTGGCCATGATTCCATCAACTGAGCTAAAAAATTTCGGTTAAGGGGAGACATTTGGTAGAATACACGTTCACTTTTTAACATGGTATTAGTACAGTCTTTTGGTAGTAGCTGTTAGATTATGGGATATGTAAGTGTGGAGAGAGTTTGGGAGCCTACTTTTATGTTGGGTTGGTGAAACCTTCAGTGAGCTTAAGAAATTGGAGTGGGTGAAGAGAAAGAGAGACAAAAAAGATCAGTAAGAAAGAGAAAACTCAGAGGCCAGTGCTGAGGCACAGTGGGATAAGCCACCGTCTACAGTGCCAGCACCCCATATGGGCACCAGTTCAAGACCCAATTGTTCCAATTCCAATCCCGCTCCCTGGTAATGCACCTGAGAAAGCAGAGGAAATGGCCCAAGTCCTTGGAACCATGTACCCACATGGGAGACCCAAATGAAGCTCCTGGCTCTTGGCTCCTGGCTTCAGTTTAGCTCAGCTCCGGACACTGCAGTCATTTGGGGAGTGAACCAGTAGATGAAAGATCTCTCTCTCTCTCTGCTCTGTAAATCTACCTTTCAAATAAATAAAATAAATCTTTTCTTAAAAAGATGGAAAAATACCAAGACTACAACTTAACACCTAAGTATTAAGAAAGAGTACCAAGAATAATGGGAAGGAGAGGGGAAAACCAACATGGGTTGGGGTGTGGCAGGCGGGTTATGTAATGACTAAGCCTCTATAATTCTTAGGTCTTTTGCCATCAGTGCTCCATAAGGGTATTCTTGCCAAGCCCTAGGTGTCTCCCGCCTACCCTTCAGTAGAAACTGCCTCATGTTCATACAGCAGACGAAGGACACCCCAGCGCCCACCTTGGAGCCAGATAAGCTTATCCAGCCCCATCATACTCTGAGCCGGTGTGTTCTGGAAAATGTAAACACGGCTGATGAGTCCCATGTTGCCTCTATTCTTTGTGATTCAAGAATAACGGAAGACAACCCTAGTCTAAAATCTGACCCAGAGAGGAAAACATCTTCCCTAAGACAGAACCCCTTTCACAAAGCTGCTAATGCTGTTCACATGATCCAATCACCAATCTCAACGTCCAAACGAAATGCAGGCTTTTCTCCTCACTTTGACCAGAATATATTACTGCTGCAAAGCAATTTGCACTTTGCAACTTTAAAGAGAGCAGAAAGGACTAGACTTGCCAGAAGGCACTTGGGCAATTGTCACAGGCAGATTGTTTATTCTACCCAGAGGTTTGTTATTATTTTCATAGTATTCCGCAAAGATCAAGAGAAAGTGTTAACGGACTCTGTTTTTTCTTAAAGACAGAGTTTAAAGCATTATGAAGCAATAAACCATCAAATTTCTTGACAGTTTATACATGTAGGTTGCTTATGAAACTACATTAGCAGGAAATACATTTGATTTTCATTAGTTCCAGAACTGCATGATCTAGCCAAAAGAACAATTGGAAGAGATTTCCTTACATTTTTTTCTGAATTTTTACCAAACCTCTGCAAATGATTAAATGCTGGATAATTGTAAACCAATAATATTTGGAACAAGAATCAGGGTTGCCACCAGAAATCGTAATTCTGTCCTTTCTCAGTTTCCAATACAATTGACCAAAATAGCGACATTTCACTGGCAAGAGTAGCAGTCTCAGAGCTTATGAGGGAGAATGGAGAAAATTAGAAAAGTAGTTCCACTTTGCAATGACACATAATGGAAAGAGATGATGTTCCTATCTCATTTCTTACTACAAAGTAAAACCACCCAGCTTGAGAGCCAGAGCAGCATCTGTGTTAGCTCTCAGGGATACTAATACCACAAGATGGATTTTTTTATGCCACCCAGAAATTGTCTCAGAGTTCTGGAAGCTGATGTTCAAAATCAAAGGCTGTGTGCCCCTCTTCTAGCTTCAGGTGGCTTGCTGCCCATTCGTGGCACTCTGTCACTTGTAGACACAGTAGTCCAATCTCTTCCCTTCACATTCACAGGATGTGTGTATCTGTCCAAAGTTCTCCTTCTCATAAGAATGTCAGTCCTCTTGGATGGGGGACTTCTCTACTCCAGTGTGACATCATCTTAACTAATGGCACCTGCAGCTACCCAGATTTCCAGATGAGGCCACTGCCTGAGGCACTGGGGTTCAGAACTTCAACCTCCGAATTACTGGGAGGAGACACCACCCCTTCTAGAACCGGGTCCTGGATGCTCCCATCTTTCTGTGAGCTGTTGTCTGAAAGTATGGTTCCATCCACCTTCAAACTCATGGTAAACCTTTCTCTCTGTCTCCATGGCTAACAGCCAATCTCCACTTAATTTCATTCCCTTGACCACCAACAGACAGAGGGTAGAAATATTCTGACCATCCTCAAAAATGTCCAGTGGTTTCTCATAGTTTACAAAGATAAAAATTCAAACTCCTTAGCTTGACACACAAGAGACTTCACCTTGACCACAGCATTCTCTTGAAGTTTTATCTGCTACATTTCCTGTCCTACCCCTTATGCAGGAAAATCAGCAATGATAAGTCCTTGAAACTTGTAGCCTTCCCATTCTTCCACTGTTTGTAAGTCTTCTACTCTTTGCCTAGAATATGTTCCTCATCTCATCAGTCAACCAATCTCCCATGAGACATCTACATAAACCCCTTATAATACATGTTATTTGCCCATATGACA
The DNA here is from genome assembly GCA_949820135.1 of Sylvilagus floridanus. NCBI lineage: Eukaryota > Metazoa > Chordata > Mammalia > Lagomorpha > Leporidae > Sylvilagus > Sylvilagus floridanus. Next base: position 22,556,167 of record OX463229.1, read on the forward strand.
AGGGCTTTATGCTGACTATTTAAATGCTTCTTTCTGTGTCTCACATTGTGTAAGACTTTGAACTCCCTCTTATTCTTGAGGAGTAGAGAGGAAACATGTTTTTATCTTCGTATTCTCGGCACATAATACAAAAGAATGATAGGCACTGAATAAACATTTGTGAAATAAAAAAACAAGGGAGGAGATCCATGGCCCAGTGTTCATTTGCAGAGCTTACTTGGGACATATTTATTGGCAATATGACTTAAAGTTGTTCTAGATCTTCCTTTAAATCAGGAGCCAGAGTCAATAGACACATACTTTAATAATGGCCTCAGCGTCAGAATTCTACCTGCCAAAGCCAAGCAAGCCCATGAGCACAGAGCAAGCCTAGCTGAAGGAGAGAAACCACCACCCTCTTTGTTTCTGATGCTTTGCAAGTATTTTCTGAGACTTTGGGATGAAAGAAAATTCAGTACACTTTGGCTTATAAGGTAGGGGTGCCTAGTACATTCCATGATTGAACAAATTATGTGACTAGTGTGGAGGCAATAGTTGCCCTTACTTAGGCCATATAAGTAGAACAGGCAGTTAACTGATCTTTGGCTCAGACAATAAAATCAAACCAAACCTACGAAAATTAGCACTGGAGGGAGAAGTGTGTGTGCACGCACGTGTGTGTGTGTGTGTGTGTGTGTGGCAGTAGCTACATTTTCTGAGCCTGATCATAGACCATAGAGACTATTTCCCCTTAATGTCGATCTTGGGGCATTGAGGGTTGAGCTTATTATTACATGTGGGGACATGTATGACATTAGCAGAAACTCTCCAAGGCAGAGAATCTGAAGATATGTAACTACAAGGTACAAATTTCTAACATTGATGTTGACTGCTCTATATCTTTTGTCATTCGGGCATCAATTAATTATGGGAGTTGGTAGATTACTTTTTACAGTTCTGTTTATATATTGTCCATAGCATATAAAGGAAATTCAAGGCATGAGAAATAAAGCAATCATTTCTTTTGTCAAGACCATCACAACCAACTGAGAAAGGGATATCTTCAATTAAGTAATGCATGTCACACTAAGTATGTGAACAAATTGTGCATGAAACCTTTGGCAATCCCAGAACAAGAAGTAGCTGACATTGTATCCTTTGTCCATAAGACATAGAAATAAGTGAGGGTTCCATGAGACTCCATCACATGGGCAGCATAGCACAAGAACATTGCCCAATGCAGAAATGTGGAACACAGGGGAGAAGAATTCAGTGGCACTGTTGTTTAACTTTGGTCAATAGGACATACTACTGGAAAAAAGGAGACAGAGGAAGATGGAAGCCAGAGTGTCTCTGTCTTTTCCCTGTAGGAGTGGCTGTGGCTCCATATCTAGAGCACAGTCCAAGAAATCCTGCTAGGACTCTAAATTCCATGTGACCCAATCATCCACACCAAAGGGAAGTAGCATCATCTGGTTGAGACTCCCTTCTGGGTTGCATATCTGTCCTCTGATACAATTCTTATGTAGCCATGGATATATGACTATAAGTGTTACTAATATATTTTTTAGAAATCAATGTCATAAATTCTGAGAATTTTTCAATAAAGGATAGTACCATTCAGTCAAATATTTCAGATTCAAAGGCTACAAAACCCATCACAGTACAAAAAGAGAAAACAATAATCTTCATAAATAAAAATGCTAGTAATGCCTCTTTGAATTTTAGAATTTTCAAGTCTTTGATGTCTGTAATAAAAGCACAGTTCTCCTGGGGTGACCATTTTCACCGTGGTTAGGATGCCACTTGAGAAGCCCGCATCCCATATCAGAATTCCTGCATTCAAGTCCCAGCCCGTTCTCCAATTCCATCTTCCTTAGAGAGCAGCAGACATTGGCTCAAGGGCTTGGGTCCCTGACATTCACAATGGAGACCCAGCTTAAGTTCTGGGCTCCTAGCTTTAGCTTGGTTCAGCCCCTGCTGTGTGGGTATTTGGGGACTGAAACAATGGATGGAAAATTCCTCTCTCTCTTTCTCTGCTTTGCAAATATAAATACGTAATATTATAAGATGTATTATATATAATACATAACATATGATTATCCTAAGGATTACTCAATTTTATTTATTATTCCAATTTAGTAACAATAATAGAGATAACATGAAACAAAAATTCCATCCCCAAATCAATAAACAATGATTTGAAACTTATCACTATCAATAGTAATACTATACATAAATGCTGGGTCTTAGTCCACCCAAATGAGGATGGACTGGGTCCGAAGAAAGGTAAGTGTACCGCTCACCTGTTCCCCAGCCTCCCGATCCCAGAGACAGTCAGACGCAGCAGGGAGTCAAGTCAAGCAAGCAAGGACTCGGTTTATTGTGTGCGTAGCAAAGCCTTTTAAAGCACAAGACCTCAGGATTACTGGGACAAGGCATAAGGGCCAACCAATTACTTAAAAGGTCATTTTACGGGGTGACTTTTTACAGGACCAGCCATATATCTGTACACTCATGATCAGTTGTCGTCACCTCCCTGATGCTGTGCAGCCAATCAGCTTTGGTGGTAAACAACTTTGGGTACCGCCCACCTTACTTCCTTTGGGCGCCATCTTTGAATTGCCATGTGTGCCTAATTTCCCCACACATAAACAAAGTTCTACCTATTCTTAATCACTCTAATGATATCAGCTCTCTGGGTCTCAGTTTCTTCCTGGGAAAACTGAAGCACTTAGACTGAAGTACTGTCTCCCAAGCCTTGGTTCAGTTTTATCTCACTGTAGAAGTAATGATAATATTGGAGCAGGTGAATGGCCTACAGTTAAACATTGGCTGGGACACCGACATACCGCATCAAACTACCAGGGCTCCATCTGTGTCTCCAGCTCCTGATTTCAGCTTCCTGCTAAGGCAGGTCCTTGGAGACAGCAGCTGGTGAGGGCTCCAGTCATCAGGTACCTGTTACAACATGGAGACCTCAATTGAGCTCCTAGATCCTAGCTTTGGACCCATCAAAAGCATCTGGGTGGAGACCCAGCAAATGGGAGCAATTTGTTTCGCTCTCTCTGTATCACAAAAAAATAAGCTAGGCCAGCGCCATGGCTCAACAGGCTAATCCTCTGCCTTGCGGCGCCGGCACACCGGGTTCTAGTCCCGGTCGGGGCACCGGATTCTGTCCCGGTTGCCCCTCTTCCAGGCCAGCCCTCTGCTGTGGCCCAGAGTGCAGTGGAGGATGGCCCAAGTGCTTGGGCCCTGCACCCCATGGGAGACCAGGAAAAGCACCTAGTACCTGGCTCCTGCCATCGGATGAGCGCGGTGAGCCGGCCGCAGCGCGCCGTCCACGGCAGCCATTGGAGGGTGAACCAACGGCAAAGGAAGACCTTTCTCTCTGTCTCTCTCTCTCACTGTCCACTCTGCCTGTCAAAAAAATAAATAAATAAGCTAACATCTACAAAATCATAAAGATTTGATATCTACTGTAATTTCTATGACTTAAAGTAAGACAGCTATGTAGGAAATGTTTTCCTTAGAAAGAAAGAGTTTAAGTCTTTCCACGTGGGAGCGTATTTGCTGCTTAGAGCAGGTCAGATGAGCTGGCTCAGGAGTCAGTCATTTAGCTTCTGACTCAGTTGGTAATCCCTACAAGTACATTCGTTTTAAACAGCACATTGCTTTTCAAAATTCTCAGTCAAATATTGTTTAATTTATATCCATAATTGACCATCCGTTAAAGGCAGGAAGTACAAGGAACACTAATGTTGAAATGCAATAAGGAAACTAGGGGCATAATGATATAATTCTGCAAATTTTGTTCAATTTTCCCTTCATCAGATCAAAATTCTGTATGTATTTAGTACTTCAAAAGTCAATTTGGAAAACATAAACTAGTGTAATGATTATTAAATATGGTTTCGAATTAGGGGGGAAAATTACCCGGCATATAAAATGTTATGAAAGACTTTTCAAAAAACAGCTTGAACTTCCTCTTAGCTATCAAGTTAAAAACAAAATGTAAAAATGAATTTTTTTAAAAGGATACTGCAAGACTTCTACACATTTGGTAGCAATGGAAAGCTTTGTCTCATATAATAATATGCATTTTGAAGTGTCTATTTCAATCAATATTTATTCACAAAATCAGGTGTGATACACCGTTATGTTAATGTTTGTTTTCAACAAACTATAGCCTTTAAATAAAGTTAAAAATAAGAAATTCACCTTTAATGGGAAAAGTAGAAAATTGTGTTTTATATGTTATTTCTGATCTAAGATTGCAGTTGGCAGGCGCCACGGCTCACTTGGCTAATTTTCTGCCCGCAGCGCTGGGTTCTAGTACCAGTTGGGGCGCTGGATTCTGTCCCGGTTGCTCCTCTTCCAGTCCAGCTCTCTGCTGTGGCCCGGGAAGGCAGTGGAGGATGGCCCAAGTGCTTGGGCCCTGCACCTGCATTGGGAGACCAGGAGGAAGCGCCTGGCTCCTGGCTTCGGATCAGCGTGGTGCGCCAGCCACAGCGTGCCAGCCACAGCGGCCATTTGGGGGGGGGTGAACCAATGGAAAAGGAAGACCTTTCTCTCTGTCTCTCTCTCTCTCTCTAACTCTGCCTATCAAAAAAAAAAAAAAAAGATTGCACTTCAATTTTTAATTTTAAATTAGATTTTAACAGATTCAGTATAATTTGTAGAAATAGTTCAATGAATATAATGATATTAGTGTTTATAGTTTTAAATAAATATTGGCCCAAAACTATGTATGTATTCACTTACTTAAAAATATGCCACTCAGAATATTCAAAAATTATTATAAAAATTAAAATCCTGCAAGATCCGTGGAACCGCATAATCCTCCGACGCGTTTTTCAAGTAAAAGTGCTTGGGAAGTGCTTAGTTTTCCTTCTCTCTGAGATCTTTCTGTAAGCTTCATGAATTCAGTAGCTTTGAGGATCCCAACTCCTCTCCTCTCAAGGATATTCTAACGTCATTATTTGAGCCTCTAAATGCCAAACTCAATAAAAAAATTAAAGGAAAGAAAAGCATTATTAAAACTGTCTTTTTCCGTCTCCTTCTTGCCCCCTCCCCCTCTTCTCCTCTCACTGGGCTCTCCTTCTGGGCTTGGTGACACAGTTTTGTGCAACCAGACAGAAAGTCAGGCCCCAGAAACCATTTGTGTCATCGAAAAAAAAAATTTTTATATAAACCTACTTTTTTTTTTTTCACATTTGCAGGATAAGAATCATTCCCGTTTGAGACACCTGAGAATCTGGTGCCTGGTCCATGAGTATTTGTTCTTTCCCCCTTCACTTCTATCTTTATGAAATACAGAGAGCAAAGAACATGGAGTCCTTACCTTAGTCATAACGAGAATGAGCATGAAGGATGATCTACAAGTGGATGCAAATGTCCTTGATTTGAGTGATTAAGTGGGATCCATGGGAAAAAGGCCAGAGCACTCAGGAGCAATGTGTTCACACTTCAGATTCCTGGCGTGTGTAAGTTACAGAAGACAACCAGTAATGCCTACTTCACAAATGTTCAGGTTTCCAACCCAGCTCATCCTTCCTTCTTGAAAAAGAATTTTTGGTGAGAGCATCTAATTTTGAAACTCTACGCTTAAACCCCCTGTATCTTGGGATCCCACTTTGAAATTCTAATTCACACAGTAAAATGTTCATCCTGGCTGAAGTTGAGTGGAGACTTACTCTGTCTCTTTCTCGGGAAATAATGAGGAAAGCAGCTCTGTCTTGGAGGTGCTGCCCATGTAGCTGAGACTGTAGTTTAAGAGCAAGTGTCTTGCCTTGATCTAAGCGTTCGATGATCTCTACCGATGCAGAATCTTCTCCCTGCCTTTTTTTTTCTTTTTGAGAACGGAAATTAGGGCAAAGATGCATTTAGAGATACATGGGAACCAAACAAAGTATCACAGAGATGAATTATTTCTTTCAATGCTCTTTTTTTCCCCCAGAAACCTTTTATTTAAGGTATACCAACTTCAAGCATTTCACAAATACAACTTTAGGAACTTAATGATTCTTCCCACCATACTTGCCCTCCCACACTTTTTACCTCTCCCTCTCCTGTTCCCATTCTTATTTTTTACTAAGATCTATTTTCAATTAACTTTATGCACATAAGTCAATGCTCTTTAAGCAGAATCTGTTAACACTTCCTGATGAACCCTGGTGAAGTTTTGAAATGTCTAAAAATATCAACACTACACAGAGGACAGAGTATTCTTTTGGTATCACACCAACGTTACAAGAGGATCCCACTGAAGATGAAGTAGAGTCAAAGGGTCTGGAAGAAACACAACACACTCTACACTGAAGCTGTGTTCAACAGCGTCTAAAACTTGTAGGACCTACAACTCATCACAAGGGTGTATAAGAACTCTTAGAGATGCACAAAGTTTACTGTATTTAATGTATCCTTTATTTGTCAAGAAAAAGATTTTCCTCTGTACTGACTGATTTGTTTACTGAGTAATTCAAATATGGTGATAACTGGAAATAATAAATCAAATACCATAATATAGACATATGTTATGGAGATATAATGCATTGGGTATCTGAAATCATATTCCTTCCACTTTTACACTTCAACTTTACCTAACTTACAATGCATATGTATTCGAAGAAATCCAAACCATGGGTTGATATTTACATAAACAGCACTTCTTTTAATCTTTGTAATTTTATAGGCATAGCAGGTAAAGCTGCCGCCTGCAGTACCAGCATCCCATATGGGCTCCAGTTCAAGTCCTGGCTGCTCCATGTCTGATCCAGCTCTCTGCTATGGCCTGGGAAAGCAGTGGAAGATGGTCCAAGTCTTTGGGCCCCTGCACCTTCGTCAGAGACCAGAAAGCAGCTCCTGGCTCCTGGCTTCGAATCTGCGCAGCTCCGGCCGTTGCGGCCAACTGGGGAGTGAACCATCAGATGGAAGACCTCTCTCTCTCTCTCTCTCTCTCTCTCTGCCTCTCTTTCTGTGTAGCTCTTTCAAATAAATAAATAAATCTTTGAAAAAAAAAGAAATTATAATCTCAAAAATATACACATGTATGTGATTAAGAAACCCAGAGAGTTTAATAAGGTAAAAATCACCAAAAGTTCTAGCCTTGAATTGTCTTCTTCGGTGAGCATTTCACAGATCTGAGCATACTTTTTCCAGAGATGACTTGAATCATTCATGTAGGGTCTTGCACCATTGCTATGTCAGGAGGAAGACACTCTTTACCTGGCTAGTCTAGGCCATTTGCCCCTTCTCAGAACTGGGATAAGGGACTGGGAACTGCCAGTCTCTGGAAACCACATGGACTAAGAATAGAGATGAGGTTTTCCCAGCAGAGATCCAGTCAAGAGACCAAAATAAAAATATGTTGCTCCTCTTCTCTGCTCCTTGGTTACTAGCCTCCACGCACACTCCCCTCCCAAAGTAAACATTCTATCTTCCTGGCCTGACATGATGCACTTATATCATCTACATCCTGAACTGTCTCACCCCATCTCATCAGGAGACAACTCAAACTTCTGTGCAATTATTACATCCTCATATCTAGTAAACAAACTGTAAAAATGGTCAAACACTCTCAACATCAATTTGCTTTCGTGGAAGATAAATGACATGTCTTTAACAGCACCCATCTGGGAGAGAAGACAAAGAGAGCCGATAGTTATCTATTATTATCTACCTATTCCTAGGATCTTTTTTTGTCTGCATGGGCTACAGTAAGAAAATCCCATAAATTGGTTGGCTTAAAAACAAAAGTAACTTATGTCTCCTACTTCGGAAAGTTAGGAAGTCCAAGAGTAAAAGTTCCGGAAGTTGGGTGTTTAGTGAGAGCCCATTTCCAGCCTCATGGTGCCCACTAGCTATTTCCTCACGTGGTAGAAGGTACAAGGCGCCACTTTACAAGGAAGGGCACTAATCCCATGCATGAGGGCTCTCTCCTCATGACCGCCTCACTCCCTGAGGCTCTCCTCCTAACACTGTCACACTGGTGATTAGGTGGCAACAAACCAGACTTTGGAGCCACAGACCAGAGCAGAGTCCAGGGGCCAGGGACGGTAATGACTCTGTCTTGCCTCTCAGTAGGCTGCTGAGTCAATGCACTGCATTTCCAATATTCTGCATTTCGGTGACTCCTTTCCTGAGCTTTGTTGTTCCTGACCACTTCTGAGCTGGGTATTGAAGAAGCTTTCGTTCCAGAAGACTGAAACCTTTCAGCAGGCCAGTTCCTACAGGGATAAGTCTTGAATTTTGCCTTAAATGTAGAGAAGCAACACACTTTATCAGTCATGGGATTTTTCCAGCAATATAACTCCTTGAACTTCTTCACTCTTAACTGCTTATTTTCAAAATCCTTATACAAGTATGTGCAGTAAATATAAGCTTATCAAGGACAGTATTTAACTTGCTTGTAGTATTCTTTACAGCTGAGAGTGACAGCGATATAAAAATTACAAGTCAGAATCACCACATCTCAAACACCTGTACGTGGGACTTACACAATGATATAGTGGGTTAAGCTGCTGCCTGAAATACTGACAATCCTTGTGGGCACTGGTTCAAGTCCCAGTTGCTCCACTTCTGATCCAGCTCCCTGCTGATGTGCCTGGGAAAGCATCAGAAGATGACCCAAGTTCTAGGGCCCCTTCACACATGTTGGAGACCCAAAAGAAGTTCCTGGCTCCTGGTTTCGACTTGGCCATGCCCCAGCCATTGCTGGTCCCACTTACTATGTCTGTCTCTGGCTTTTGTCTCTCCTCATCTCTTTCTCTCTCTCTCCCTCCCATTCTCCATATCTATAACTCTGCTTTCCAAATACATAAATTTAATCTTTAGTTAAAATAAAATAAAATGCCTGAATGTAAGAAATAGTCATGGTCAGGATAAAGTCAAAAGAAACCAATATCATGAAAGTGCCTATGTGCTTTTATATTATTATTTATTTCAAGTGCTTGATTGCAAGTCATTTATTAAACAACAAACAAACAAAACACTATGATAATTAGTTGTAGTGTTTTTGAACCCAAAAATAGATGAGGCCAGGGCTCTCATCTAGTATTAGGGAATAAGAAAACAAGCCAAAGAATATGAGTGTTTGGTAAATTATCTAATCTCTCTATCAGTATTCTGAAGACAGTAAAGCTTGTGATGGATTTTGGTGATCATGAAGAGGTTTCCAAATACAGCCTTGCTTTCTTCTCTCTACACACAAGATTGTAATTTCTTGCCTCATTTAAGAGCTAGGTGTGTGACCATGTGATGAGACAACACAATTTGTCACTGTTGAGTGGGTGACTGATGGGACAGGGGCCCATTCTCATCTCTCTCTGTCCCTGCTGTGCTTGTCAGAACCTCTGTAAAGACATGGACTTTCATCGGTCTGGGTCCCTGAATATGAGCAAAGCCAACCTCACCAAACTATGTGTTGTGTGCAATACGACAGAAAATACCTTCCACTGCCGTAAGTCACTGTATTTCAGAGGTTAGCTACCAGGTCTTACCAGACACCGTGCTAATGGTTGCAATGTTCGTGATTTAGAATAGAAGTTTGCCAACACATGCTTCCTTTGTTCTAGCCAAAACCACCTAATCATGTTCAAATATTCAGTTTTCCCACCTAAAAGTGAGTTAGTAGTGTCCATTTCTCCAATTCAAAAATGTACTATGAAACCCAGAGGTCTAGATGGTCTTTTATATATTAAAGTCATGAAATGAAATATTGTGTGTTCTGACTTTGAATTATCAGTTGAACATTTCCATAAACTTGTCTCCCTTCATGTCAATATTTATTCTTCTCTGGTTTAACTTTTTCAGGGCCAGACTGATAAAGCATTCTTCCCCGAAGAATTTAGGCACAAGTGTTCTTTTTGAGCTATTAAAAATTACCAGGGGCAGCACTGAGTCACAGAAGGTTAACACCCTGGCCCGAAGTGCTGGCATCCCATATGGGCACCAGTTTGAGACCCGGCTGCTCCACTTCCCATCCAGCTCTCTGCTATGGTCTGGGAAAGCAGTAGAAGATGGCCCAAGTCCTTGGACCCCTGCACCCACGTGGGAAACTAGAAGAAGCTCCTTGCTCCTGGCTTCAGATTGGCACAGCTCCAGCCATTGAGGTCAATTGGGGAGTGAACCATCAGATGGAAGACCTCTCTCTCTCTCTTTCTCTCTCTACCTCTCCTCTCTCTGTGTAACTCTGACTTGCAAATAAATAAATAAATCCTTGAAAAATTACCGATTATTTTTGAAGGCATAAGTCACCAAATTTGATTGGTTTCTTCTCAGCTGGTGAAAAATAGCTTCAGGCCTCTGAAAGATAGCATACATCATTAACATGAGCTCTTAGAGGTGAGGTTATTAGAAACAAATGCAGGAAAGGAATATGAAACATCAAAGAACAAGAACTCATTAGGAAAGAGTTTAGATGACTTGTTAAAATAAGAACAAATGACAAGAGGTAAAACTGTAAGCCCAACTCTCAGAAGGACGCCTGACACTTCCTTTGAACTATTTAGAGGCAGACTACACTCACTGATAGCTTAGACTTGTAAACCCCACGTACTGTGTCTTTCTTTAGTTTTTTTTTTTTCTCCTTATTATTTCAGTGTATTTTCTAGAACTGTAAGTATATAACAACAAGCTTCTAAAACTCCATCTCTTTGCTGATTGGAGTCCCAGCTACTCTGTTTCCAGTCCAGGTCCCTGCTAATGTGCCTGGGAAAGCAGCAAAAGATGGCTCAAGTACTTGGGCCCCTGACACCCACATGGGAGTTTCCATTCCTAGCTCAGCCTGGTCCAGCCCCAGCTGTGCGGCCACTGGGGGAGTGAACCAGCGGGTGGAAGATCACTTTTTCTCTGTCTCTCTCTCTCTCTTTCCATCACCCCACCTTTCAAATAAATAAAATACATCTTCAGGAAAAAACTCCATTTCTTGGCACAAAACTTCATTGCATGAAGTATTCTAGCACTCAACTATGTACACGAAACCATTGCCATCGAGAGGGTGACAGGAGCAAGACCGGAACTTGGAGAAAGAGTAGAACAATCTGCAGACAACTGGGACACCCGGCTGTGATACCCAGCACGGAGTCAGATGGGAGATACTAGGATGGTTTATCCAGCAGCAGGATGGTAAAGTGTTTTCCTGTCAATCTGATTGTCTCGGATAAGGTTTCTCATGTGTTAGTCAATGAAACATCGGATATATGATCAGATTGCCTAGTTGCTTTGGTTTTTCTCACTGAAGTTCCCTGTTGCCAGAGACACAAAGAGCTGCTTTAAAGAGCAAGCCAACAGGCGGGTGCCAGACGGCGAGCTGGGGCCACGTAACATCCGTTCAGTAGCAAAGCCGCAAACCAAGACTGCTCGCCACCAAACGCCTGCGTGTCTCCGGCCCTCCTTCATTAGGGATTTCCTTATGATGGCAGCTGCTGCTCTGGCACCAGACATGAAGACCCGGGCTAAATGATCCCCCCACTAAAACCACCGCTGGTGTCATTGTGCCAGAAACGCCACTCTGACCTCTGTCCCACCAGACAGTCAGACGGCACGTCTCCCCCGGGCCTGCTGCAGAGTTTTCGAGTTTTCCCTGCATTTTCTACTTTTCCAGCGCCCTTTGTGGGCACTGTGTTAGAGAACCAAGTTGATTGCTGTTACTCAGGAATGAATTCTCAGCTCTTCATGCAGAGGCTTGCTGCCTCTTTCCAGGACACCGCCCAAAATGAGACTGATACAAAGCAAAGCATTACAAAGAAATGGGAACTATTAGTTCCCACTCAAGGTGAGACAAACATCCCTATGACGGAGGGAATCGGCCCTCAAATGTCCTGCTAGGGAATGATTGCCAGCTTCACTGTAAATTACTGGATACATGTCGTCCGCATATTTCCTAACCCTTTCCTACGAATGGAAGTATTGCCTACTGCTCCCTTCTTTATTTAACTTCAGATACTTAATCACCTTCACCATCTTACAATGTGAAGATCAACGTGGAAGGCAAGATTGATTCTTTCCCGGGGGCTGGCATTTTCGCGTAGTGGCTTGAGCTTTCAGCCTGCAATGCCAGCATCCCATATGGGTGCCAGTTCAAATCCTGACTCCTTCACTTCAATCCAGCTCCCTGCTCAGGGCCTGGGAAAAGCAGAATAGATGTTGCAGGGGGTTTTGGCCCCTTCTCCCATGTGGGAGACCTGGAAGAAATTCCTGGCTCTGGCTTTGGCCTGGCCCAGCCCATGCTGTTGTAGCCATCTAGAGAGTGAACCAGCAAACCAGCAGACAGAAAATTCTCTCTCTCTCTCTCTCTCTTTCTTCTCCCCTCATTCCATCCCTCCCTCCTTTTCTCTATAATCTTTCAAATAAATAAATCTTTTTTAAAAAAACTATTCTTCACCCAAGCTGGACCCAGTAAAGAGCAAGTGGGCAGAGAGTCACTTCAAAGCAGTATCTGCTCATCTGGGTTTCACAATGGGAAAGAAGGGCCACACCAAGCCTGGAGACCAGTCACCACCTCATTCACAGCTCTCACGTTTCAGAAACAGGAAGCCAAAAGCAGGCTGGCTGCAGCACAAAGAACACTCCTAGGTTCATACATAGCGGACGATGCCGCGATAGACAGGGCTTCATGCAGAGAGTTCATTGATAGCATCCTCATTCCAAGATGTCTACACAGCCAGTGTAGCACCAAGATCCACCCCATGCAGGAAGACAGAAATCGTGGCTGCGGCTGGCTCTCTGAAGAAGCCAATCAAACTCCCTATCCCCAAGCAGTCTGCACACCCACAGAAGTCGTTTGGGCCCCCGTTGCCAATTCCTGAACAGATTTCACTGGTGGAAATGCAAGCTTGAGGAGGAGTCTGTGACGCCATCACTGTGGCAGAAGAGGTCAGGGGTGGCTGGGCAGTGCCTTAGGCCACCCTTGGAGGTGGTGCTGCATTACGGTCTCCCCAGCCTGCTCCCAGCTCATCGCTGGGCTGATGGAGGCGACAGGAAACAAGCAAGGTCCCTACTCCTCCCCGTTGCTGAGGCGCAGCTCGCTCCCTGGAAAGCTTTGCTCACGGCACGTTTTTTGGGGGGATTTTCCTGTCCTGAAGATGGTGCCCACTCCACCTTTTTCAATGTGTTCTCTCAGGACTGAGGAAGCCCAGAGCTTCTGCACTCAGGGAACTCTTGAAATAGAATCACAAATTACTCGAAAATATTCTATTCCCTTTAAAGTACAAGATCTGAACAAGTTTACAAGCTCAAAAATCCCTTATTTGAGGAACTATATTGAGCAACTGATTTCATGAAAATCCAGACATAAAATAAAAGATAGGATCATCTCTAGACTAGCAGTCAGTTATGCTACTGGGTTTTTTTCTTAAAGTGTTTTTCCCCCAGGAAACATGTGCAAATAGACACACACACACTTACACACACACACACACACACACAATCATGTGCATGTGTACAGATACAATGCAATCAGCACATAGTTTTGTCTTCATTCATAATTAAACAGGAGGGAAATGTATTCTTCAACCATTGTGATTCTCAATATATTATTATTTCAGTTTAAGCTTAGCCATCAGAGATTATAAACTGGTTCAGGCCTGTGGGAGGATCTTCCTTGCTTTAATCTAACCTGGTGTCTGACACGTGGTCCAACTCACAATGTACCCATACGCCGGCTTTTCCAGACATTGGAGAACACCTGTTTGAGATGCAATCCCAAAGTGGGCACAGTCTGTCTTCAGGGACAATTAAGTTCATAATCAGGCAACTGCTTGGGCAGCGAGGTAAAGGAAATGGGATGGTGTATCCAGGCCAACACATGGGCATTCAAAACTAACCGTGCCTCACAGCTGGCGGTTTTGCTGTCAGTCTTTGTCTCTCTTGGTTCATTTATGATAGCATTTTTATAGACATTTTATAGACAAACAAAATTAAGTGTTGGTAGCCTTAGCCACAGAAAAACAATCACCCCACCCCCTAGTCATGGAAATTTGTGCTACATGATTCTAGACCCTTCAGCCATGGCGCTTTTCTTGAGTTCGGTTATTTCTATAGATGGCTGGTCTCAGTTTTTTCATGACGATCGTGTTTAATTTCGTTCTCAGAGGGAAACCTTAATTCCAGGAGCTGAGTATTTCTAGCTGTTCCCTCCTCGGTACTAACTACAATTTTCACTGTGGGTGTTAAAGTCAAGACTTAAAAATATTGGTGCACTATCACAACATGACATTAAATTGATATTGAGTGCTTCTCAGTCTTTTAAACATTTCCCTACAGAGAGAGTTTGCTCTCTTCGTAGGGGTATGTTTTCTGTGCAGATGAAGTATGATAACATATTTGTCAAGCATGGAATTTCTATACATCATGCTCTGTCTGACAGGCTTGGCATTCAGTGAACCAGTGTTGGGTCCATTCCACATGCAGTTATGGGAGGTCAGGCCTTGCTTGTGTTTGCTAAGCAAAGGAGTTTGATAAATTGCAAATATCCCCACACCTTTACCAGCTATGTGGATTCATAAAAGACTTGTAGATCAAAATGGTTTAAGCTATATATTTTCTTGCTCAGCATTTTATTCCCAGTATCTACAAAAATACTTGGTACACAAAGAAATTTTGGTAAATGTTTTGGAGTGGAATAATTAACTCCAAAATCTAGGGACAAGCTCACAAGAAACACATTCTCTTTCTAAACTGCACAGAAGACAGGCAAATCATTTTCTGCAGAAACATAACCAAGGTGAAAATATAGATAACAAATTGGCAACTAATTTTCTCCTTTCTAACAACAATACTCACAACCTGTATTTAATGACCAATACTACCATATAGAATTCATAGGTAAAAACACTTGTTTTCCATGATCTTGCTGAAAACAAAGTCATACATTTTTAAGAAATTAAATTAGTTGAGAAAATTTTAAGAGTCCAATTAATAAAATAATTTATAGTGTCTTCTTTAGAGACAGCAGGTATGAAAATAAAGCATACTTTATAAAATAGATGTGGCATTGGCCGGCGCCATGGCTCACTTGGCTAATCCTTTGCCTGCGGTGCCGGCACCCTGGGTTCTAGTCCCGTTTGGGGTGCTGGATTCTGTCCCGGTTGCTCCTCTTCCAGTCCAGCTCTCTGCTGTGGCCCGGGAAGGCAGTGGAGGATGGCCCAAGTGCTTGGGTCCTGCACCTGCATGGGAGACCAGGAGGAAGCACCTGGCTTTTGGCTTTGGATCACGCAGCGCGCCGACTGCAGCCACCAGCCATAGCAGCCATTGGGGGGGTGAACCAATGGAAAAGGAAGACCTTTCTCTCTGTCTCTTTCTGTCTGTTTAACTCTGCCTGTCAAAAAAAAATTTAAAAAAATAGATATGGCATTGATGTATCACACAGGTTGTCTGGGCAGTCAAAGTACTTGGGCTCATTTAGCTGTAGTATACATACTGGGAAGATACATTCTAATTTGCATACTTTACATATACTCTTAAATACAGGAAGAAAATTAAAGCCAAGACAGAGATTAGATATTACATTTTAGAGTCTTTAGACGTTTGAACTACAGACACGTTTCAAAGTGTTTACTTACTAAAGTGGAATAAGTATTTTGTGGGACAGTGAAAGTTAATTGATCACTTATTAGACTCTTGTGACATGAGAAAGTAGATGACAGGCTTCATCAATATCACCTGTAACTTTCTCTGGTTTAAGCAAGTTAAAATACAACATTATTTGGCTTGTAACTCCAGTTGAATCAAAGCATCTACTACCCCAAGCATCAGTGCTCTTCAATATCCAATTTCACAGTTTTCTTAACACGTGTCTCATGTTATTTATAATAGTCAGAGGCATCCCAACACCTTGTCTATCCTTGCTACCTATTAAATGGTTTATCTGGCAACCCATCAATCACAACTCATGAAACATATTTTAACTCAAGTCAGATCAGTTAAGAAAGAAAACAAAGCTTGTGTGGCCTAATTGGAAACCTTACTCACATCAATAATGCTTGGTCTAGGGAAGAACATGTACCCTCCAGATCCATCTCTAATATACGGTATGGGCAAGATTAAAATCCCCAATCACCTTTTAACCAGGGGCAAGGAAAATTTTGATGAAAACAACCCTAAGCTTTTGTGAAAAGTAAAGTTTTCAAAAAAACTCAATTTCAGATCAGGATATTGCTTGTATTACCAAAGAAGTAAACAAATGTTTTTTGCTTATTCTCTAATAGAAATCAGAGCTCAAGAAAAATAAAACTTGGAAAATGGAACTCAGTAACCTTAACTGAATGTTTTTTAAATGCCTTAATGAATTGGCTCACCTGGCTTTAGCCTAAATAATATGTATCCAATAATCTTATTTGATATTCATATTATTAAAATAACTTTTATTACTCATAACACTTATAAATCAAGATTTATTGATATTACACATACCCTTGTCTGTGTCTTATAAAGGCTACTTTAAACACACTCCAAGTAAATATATTCTCAAAGAAGCAAAAAACATAATGTCTCTTTCATAAAACTTTAATTGGAGGAACATAGATGTGCTCACTTATTCCATGAGGTCAATTGCACAACCACATTAACCAGGTGATGTTCATTCACTTGACAGGTAATGTCTCGGGGCCTGTCCACACAAATAATTTTACCTGGGCAAACACCATTTGCCAGTAATGATAGGACAAAACAAACTTCAGGGAACTTCATGACCGGTCGGTCACATCTCACTCTCAGTACACACTGGCCAACAGATCTCCATTGTTTGCGAATGAATTAACTATGGCTTGAAAAATCATTAGTGCCATCTGCTTTGATGGTAGGAAGAACATCTATGACCATTTGTTTGCAGGAGCAAAGATTAGGGAGAGTGTTTCAGCGTGTCTTTGGCATCATTCACCCTAAATCTGACATGGTATTTAAAAAATAAGTCGTATGGCCTGTTCTCATTGGAACTCCTTGTAGATCCATTCACTGCATAAGGAGGAACACTCCGGGCACTTTTCAGGGGTGTTGGACATGAGAAGTGTCGATTGTTTCTACATAAAGATCAGTCACCACAGCTACCAAAATAATTCATTTGCAACTACGTTTTTATCATTTAGGAAAGAACTAATGAAATTAACTAAAATCTGCTTAACAAATTAATTCCTTGGGCTGTTTGGAAAAAGTAGATTCAAAAATGTATTTTTATTTCAATTACTTTATTGTCCAAACAATTTAGATGAGTGTCGTTTTCAATATTACCAACATTTGAAAGAAAAAAATTCTTTCCACTGACTTAAAAATTATGTCTTTCATTGAAGTATTTTATTCAAGAATGTGTTTAAAATGTGGTGGCATATCTTATCTTTGCACATCTAAACAGAGGAAAGGAAGCCACGAGTACACACACAAGCATGCACACATATCCAATGTAAACACAGTATTGTATCTTTCTCAGGACTCACACTTTTTTTTTTTTTTTGAGAAAGATGAGGAAAGGGGGCCATCGCTGTGGCGTAGTGGGTTAATGCCCTGGCCTAAAGCGCTGGCATCCCCTATGGGCACCGGTTTGAGACTCAGCTGCTCCACTTCCCATCCAGCTCTCTGCTATGGCCTGGGAAAGAAGTAGAAGATGGCCCTAGTCCTTGGGACCCTGCCCCCATGTGGGAGACCCAGAAGAAGCTCCTGGCTCCTGGCTCCTGGCTTCAGATCTGTGCAGCTCTGGCCATTGCAGCCAATTAGGGATTGAACCAGTGAATGGAAGACCTCTCTCTCTCTCTCTCTCTCTCTCTCTCTCTCTCTCTTTCTCCCTCTCTTCTCTCTGTATAACTCTAACATTCAAATAAATAAATAAATAAAATCTTTTTAAAAAAAAGAGAAAGATGAGGAAAGGAAGAGGATGGGAAAGAAAGTTTACCAGTATTTATCTCCTACCAACAAGCATCAACTAATATTTGATTCATAACATTAATATACACACTTTACCATACAATTTGCTTTTTTTCCCCTTCTGTCTCTTAGGTTGGTGGCAGTGGAGAGTTAAGAACAAAGAACACATGTCTATTGGAAAATTGGAGTTACAGAGTGTGTGAGAGGGAGGGAGAGACAGAGAGAGGAGATCTTCCATTCACTGGTTCACTCCCCGGATGGCCACAATAGCAAGGACTGGGCCAGGTGGAAGCCAAGAACCAAAAGCATCTTCTGGGTCTCCCACATGGGTGGCAGGGGCTGAAACACTTGGGCCATCTTCTACTGCTTTCTCAGGCCATGAGAAGGGAGTTGGCTCTGAAGTGGAGCAGCTAGGACTTGAACTGGCACTTATATGGAATGCCAGCATTGCAGGCAGTAGCTATCTCCTATACCACAATGCCAGCTCCAAGTTAAATATCTGTTACAGTTTGTCATCTGAAATCATATCAATAAGCTGTTCTTGTGTTACACCAAACTTCATTGAGTTACCAGACATTTTGAATTTGTCTGTTGTCCACACAAACCTCTGTAGCCCTGTGCATGGAACATTTGGAGCGTAATAATTTATTGAATCATGTGGCTCTTTTCCAAATATTGACACAGTTCACTATGTAATATTCTAAAAATGACATTCATCTAGATCACTGCCAATCTCATTAGAAATGTCTGAGTATTAGAAAGTGGTGGAACAAGTTTACAGAATTCTAATTGTCTTTTCAACACTTAGATGTTATCGTTGACAAGATCATCTGTCTGTCTGTCAGTTGTGTCCCTGGAAGTGACAAGCCCTCTAAATCCCCAAGAAAATGTATTCACTGCCCAAGTCTGAACAGTTAGTTTTGTCTGCCAGTCTTTCTTCCAGTAAAATCAGTGTTTCCTACTAGATGGGTCTGTAGGGCCCAGTATTGCTGTGGAATAGCAAGTTAAGCCACTGCCTGCAATGCTGGCACCCCACATGGGCACCAATTGGAGTCCTGGCTACTCCACTTCCAACCCAGCTTCCTTCAATCATGCCTGAGAAAGCAGTGGAAGACGGTCCAAGTGCTTGGGCCCCTGCCACCCTCGTGGGAGACCCGGATGAAGAGCCTGGCTTGGCCCAGCACTGACCATTGTAATCATTTGGAAAGTGAACTATTGGATGGGAGATTTCTCTCTCTGTAAGTTGGCTTTTCAAATAAATAAAAAAAAATTAAATATGGCTATTGGGACAGTGTTGTGGTGTAGTAGGCTAAGACTCCACCTGCGGCTCTAACATCCCATATGGATACCATTTCATGTCCTGGCTGCTCCTCTTCCAATCCGGCTCTCTGCTGTGGCCTGGGAAAACAGTGGAGGATGGCGCAAATGCTTGGGCCCCTGCACCGGAATGGGAGACCCAGAAGAAGCTCCTGGCTCCTGGCTTTGGATGGGCCCAGCTTTGGCCATTGTGGCCTTTGGGGAGAGAACCAGCACATGGAAGATCTTTATTTTCTCTCTTTCTCTCTCTGTAACTCTCCCCCTCAAATAAATAAATAAATAAATAGATTTTTAAATGTGGCTATGTATTTTGTAACTGAAATCATCAGGTGCAAATGCACTCCCCTGGAACAGTTCTAGTACTGTGATACATAGTAGGTGTTAAGTACTTCTCCAGGTTGGCGCGGTATGCAGCGGGTTAAAGCTCTGAAGCTCAGGCATCCCATATGGGTGCCGGTTCTAGTCCCGGCTGCTCTTCTCCTGATCCAGCTCTCTGCTATGGCCTAGGAAGGCAGTAGAAGATGGCTCAAGTCCTTGGGGCCCTGCACACGTGTGGGAGACCCAGAAGAAGCTGCTGGCTCCTAGCTTCGGATCAGTGCAGCTCCGGCCGTTGCTGCCAATTGGGGAATGAACCAGCGACTGGAAGACCTCTCTCTCTCCATTTCTACCTCTCTCTGTAACTCTGTCTTTCAAATAAGTAAAGTAAATCTTTATAAAAAAAAGAATATGGTACTTCTTATTTCTTCACACCACCCATTAAGTAGACATGAACTCAAAGACTGACATTTAATAACTTTTAAAATTTTCATTTTTATTTGAAAGGCAGAATATAGAAACAGAGAGAGACAGAAACCTTCCATCCACTGTTTCACCCTCCAAATACTTCAAACAGCCAGGGCTGGGAGCCTGAAACTCCTATGTAGGTAGCAGGGATGCAAATACTTGCACCGTCATCTCTTGCCATCATGTGCTTAGGTAGAAAGCTGGATCCAAAGTGTAGGAGCCAGGCCTCAAGACACATGCTCTGATATGGGTTGTGGGTGTCCCAGGCAGTATCCTAACTGCTGTGCCAAAGACATATCCTGGGGTCAGCACCATGGCTCACTTATTTAATCCTCCACCTGCAGCGCCAAGATCCCATATGGGTGCCAGGATCTAGTCCCGGTTGCTCCTCTTCCAGTCCAGCTCTCTGCTGTGGCCCGGGAGGGCAGTGGAGGATGGCCCAGGTGCTTGGGCCCCTGCACCTGCATGGGAGACCAGGAGAAGCACTGGGCTCCTGGCTTCGGATTCGCACAGCGCGCCAGCCATGGCAGCCATTTGGGGAGTGAACAACGGAAGGAAGACCGACCTCTCTGTCTCTCTCGCTTTGTCTGGCACTCTACCTGTAAAAAAAAAAAAAAACGCATCCTGAGATTTAATAAATGAAAAACTTCTGATGTGATATGGTACTACTGCCTTTCATTGGGCTAAACCACCAGGAATATTGTGCACCATTAATTTCTCACCATGATTGCAAATTTCAACATAGTAAAAAGAAGCAGACAGCCTCCCAGCACTATCACTAAAAGGTTTATGATTTTGGAATCTCCCTGTGAGGATCTCAGAAACCACATCTGTCACTTTAAGGACCCCCTGGCCAGTTCTTAAAGAAGCACTGAGTGGCAGGCGCTGTGAGGAGGCGGGTTAAAGCCCCAGCCTGCAGTGCTGGCATCCCATATTGGCGCCGGTACGAGACCTGGCTGCTCCACTTTTGATCCAGCTCTCTGCTATGGCCTGGGAAAACAGTAGAAGATGGCCCAAGTCCTTGGGCCCCTGCACCTGCCTGGGAGACCTGGAAGAAGCTCCTGGTTCCTGGCTTCGGATCAGCACATCTTTGGCCTTTGAAGCCAACTGGAGAGTGAACCAGCAGATGGAAGACCTTTCTCTCTCTCTCTCCTCTTCTGCTTTTCTCATTGTGTAACTCTGACTTTCAAGTAAAATAAATAAATCTTAAAAAAAAAAAAATAAAGCAGCACTCAGCCTGCAGGGCTCATGGTCCTCCTGGGGCACTACACTCTCACTGCCCATTTACTCAGAGCTGCCAGGTACTGGGTGTGGTCCCGGAGACTGAAATGTAACTCTAGGCAATAACAGTTAGCTATCAGCATGATTTAAATAAATAAACCACATGAGGATTTACATTCAGATCTTCTGCAGGTACCTATATCCAAAATCTTAAATTTTTTACATGGCTAGGATGGCGGATTTCTCCTTCCCATCTCCTCCATCAGATTCTCGTCTCTGATCTGCCTTCTTCCAGTCTCATTTTGCTCCTAGAAAGCCACAGCCCAGGAGCAGCAGCACAGCACTTTGCGTGGTCTGGGTGTTTCCAGCCACACTGCAGATCAGAGGACCTCCCATGTGCTTGACCTATGCACGTTCTCGCCAACTCCAATGCTGACCCCAGTACTGGAGCTCGACAAACGTATCCAAGCATGCATTTTACAACACTTGGATTTCTACATGAAAGGGCCAGCGTTCTTGGGGTAGCAGGTGAAGCCACTGCTTGCGACAGAGGCATCCCACTTTGGAGAGCCAGTTTGAGTCAGCTGTTCTGCTTCCAATCCAGCTCCCTCCCTGCTGATGCACCTGGGAAAACAGGTGAAGATGGCCCACATTCTTTGGCCCCTGCCATGCATGTGGGAGACCCATATGGAGCTCCTGGCTCCTGTCCTTGGCCAGAGCTGGCTGTTCAGTCATCTGCAGAGTGAACCAAAGGATAGATGATCTCTCTCTCTCTTTCTCTCTCTCTGTAACTCTGATTTCCAAATAAATAAGTAAACTTTTTTTAATTTTTAAAAAATAAGCCTGCACAGCTAGCCTACATCTTTTGCTTTGCAGTGAGTGGAATAATCATTGCTTTTGTAACTTTCAAAGACTGTATAACACAATGTAGTCTTAACTTAGAAGATATAAAAGAAGGAGAGCTATAAAAATGGGCTTCTATAAATATGTTGGCTTTCAAAGAAAATTATGAGAAATCTTCACATAAAGTGCTTAACAGTTTGTCCTATCTAGAGGTCAATGAGCAGCCTTCAGGGAAACCGGGCTGAATTAACGTTACCAAATATAATGAAAACATGTGCTGATGTGGGAGGGGTGGGAGGGTGAGAGGGGTGGGAACTGTCCAGAAGCAGTGATGCTAACTGCAAACTTCCAAAGACATGCGTGAGAATCAGAATCAGGTGCCTTTTGTATGGTGAAATCCATACCCAGGACTTTTCCCTGGGTTTTTCTTCCCCCACCCCAAGTTTTCTACATTGAAAATGACACAAATCTATGATTTGGATAAAATACTGTTTTGAAAATAACAGCAAGTTGCCCAATCAATGACAATTTTGAAAGCATTTTTGAAGCCACTGGTTTTATAGAACACCATATCGCCATTTTTAGCACCAAAGCATGGATTCCAGATAATGGAGTGAACTGTGACACCATGCAGGACATACTACCCCGAATCATGGCACGTTGGCATTTGAGAAGACAGCAGAAGCAGATCATTCTCTCTTGCTTTCTCCTACCAGGCCAGAAAAGAACTCTGACCATCCACTGATGTAGGGCATATCGATATGGGATAAACAGGCAGAAAGATTAGCTAGGAACAAATGAGATGAAAGAGTTCCAGGCAGCCCTGCACTGTAACTCCACCCTTTACCTGTCCATCCACTATCTCTACTTCCCATGATGCACCTCTGTCTCATCTGGGACCAGGAGGGAGGAGATTCCAAGATGGCCTCCTTGAAATTAAGCTCTGCAGCAAACCCCACAGATATGAAACCTTGCCCTAGCTCCACCCAATTAGGGGACCACTCCCTGTGCCTTTGTGGTCGCCCTTGCTGCTGGGCCTTCTCTGGCTTCCTCTCACAGTCTCACAGTCGTGGGCAGCTCTCAGAGTGTGGCCCACACCCACGTGTGAATGGACATTCACTCGCTCACTGCAACTCAGTGCTGCTCTCTCATGCACTACATGGATGCCTCTGCTTTGAATTCTTATCGCTGTGGGGGAAGAAGAAGTTGGAATACAAGAGTTAGGAGACGCATTCCCATAGTAAGAAGGCCGTCACCAGAGGCGGCCTCCCTACACCAGAAGAAGAGAGCGTCTTCACCTGCAAGGTGACGAGAACACAACCAGGCCTCGCTAAGGACCCCCAGTTCATTACCACAGCATCATATTCCCCGTGTCTCAGCACAACTGTCCACTCTTCATCCAGCTGAAGCACCAAGACACACAGCTTCCCCTGTTTCCTTCTTGTCATTTCCAGAGACTCTTGTCTCAAGTAGAATGCACTTCAAATAAATTGCTGTGCTTTCCTCTTATTAATATGTCCTTTGTTATAAGGGTCTTAGCTACGAACCTAGCAACAGGTAAGTAAAAGTTGCTTTTATTCTCCTATAGTTTCCGGCACCCACGACCTTCCTTAATCTGTAGCAGGTAAAGGTCAAGTTTAGTAAAGATATAAACATCCTGAGAGTGATATACAACAACTCTCAAAACTGTCAGCTCACCTGATGGGCAGAAAGCAAATCACAGGTATTGAGGAGGTAGATTTATCTCCAAGCACAGAGCAAGCAACTGGCCGGTTATTCCAGAACTTTCCCAAGAGATAGGAGTCAAGTTCTTATGGACGGAAGTTGGGAATGGGAAGTGCAAGTTCAGCTCATGTCCAGGTTCCTGGTTGGTGTGTGGTACTCATGGCCTTTCCTGGTTGGTCAGTGATAACCTGTTCTTTATGATGGAGAAGTGGGCTCCAGTTAGTCTGGGATTTGATGGGATTTGCAGGTGGGAGATACTTCCTGCCCCCTCCCAAAATAAAAACCCTGGGGACCCAACTCACCATCAGGATGTTGCTTTTTGGAGAAACAAATGACCTCATAGCTGCCCACTCCCTCGATGCAGTGAGTTAATTTTACTAAGAGCTTGATTTGCCGTCAGAAAAACAGGGCAAGGAGAACTCTAGCTAAGTCTGGGACCACATCTGCATTCAAACCACGATACAGGGTGTCAGGTTCCCAAGGGTACTTGCTTAATCACTGTAGAGAAAGCTAAAACCATTTTGTGAGAATCCAGAAGCAGGAAGAAACAGATTTTGCCACCCTTAGACATATCCCACTCACACATCCACAGACTCCCTCCAGAACCTGTAATACTCAGCAAAAGTCCTGAGTGTCACAGCCTCACTTAGATGCTGTGACAAAGGAAATCAGTCCCTATAGCGTCTACTGCACAGAGTTCCTGTGTGCAAGATGGCCCGTGGAGTGCAGATAAAGCTAAAGTGCACATTTACACCTGCCTTTTCCTCATTGATAAAATAAGATTAAGAGGACTACCCATTGAGGGTTGCTACAAAGGGTATATGCATCACAAAATGTATCTAGAAGTATTTATTTGAAAGTCAGAGTTACAAAGAGAGAGGAAAGACAGTGAGAAAAAGAACTCTTGCATTGGTTCACTCCCCCAGAACTGGGTCAAGCCAAAGCCTGGAGCTAGGAACTACATCCAGGTCTCCCACATGGGTGGCAGTAGCCCCAACACTTGTGTCATTTTCCAAGGCTTTTCCTAGGCCATAAGCAGGGAGCTGGATTGGAAGTGGAACAGCCAGGATCTGGATGCCAGTATGGGATGCCAGTGTCATGGGCAGCAGTTTTACCCAGTACACCACAACACCAACCCCCAAAAAACTTTATTGATCAATTAATAGTAACAATTATTGTTATTGCTCTTGTTGTTGTTTATTTCTTACTCACATGTAGCTTGAACATTACCTATATTTATAATATTGTATATCAATAACCCACTACAGAAATACACCTATCTTGGAAGTTAATATTCAAGAATGATTTCTGACACATTGCACAATCAAAATTTTGGAGACAACCAACACACAGGAGAAAAGATCAAACTGAATCTCACTTCAGTGGGATGTGTATCTGGCTTTTTTTTTTTTTTTTTTTTTTTTTTTTTTTTTTTTTTTTTAGCCTGTGCTAACAGAATTCTCTTTTCATATTGGTAAGTCCATCCGTGCTTCAGGTATTGTTGTCCATGGGCTCCCCAGTTCCATGTCTCCCTTTCTTCCTGCCTCTCCCTTCTCAGATGTGCTTTAGAGCACGCATCCCATCATACTGCATCTCATGATGAATCTGTTTTTCTTGTTTGATCATAAGCTCCTGAGGAGACATACTGCATCTCCTTGAACCGCATTGCTCTCGGGACTAACACTAAGTTGACAGTCGACAACTATTTGCAGAAACAGCAAATGTTTTGATACAGGCCTGTCTTGATACAGGCGTGGATCCATTTCTTCCCCCATAAGCATCTCTAGAGAGCACAGTCTCTTGTTATCGGGTTATTAAAATCCAGCCGCACAATGACTCCACCACAACGTCTCCAGAAGCTGAAGATCTGGGCTTTTTTCACTTTTGTCTGACTTGGATGTCTGATCAAAATGCCCAAACGTCCGGTCCGGGGGTGGTTCCTGGGAGACCACGTGATGAGAAACAAAGAACACCCTTTACTGTCATGTTACGGGGGCGGGAAACTTTTCTCTGCCGTGGGCCATTTGGGTAGTTATAACACCATTCACTGGCCATACAAAATTCTCTACTGATAAATTAGCCTGCTACAGATTTACAAAATTTCAAGTCCCACCTGCAGGTGCCTTGGCAGGGTCAGACCAAATGATTTCACAGACCTCACGTGGTCCAGGGCCTGGACGGGCTCCACCCCAAAACTGCTCACTGTGCACCTTGGATCTGCCACCTGGGCCCAGGGTTTTGAAAAAGTACATATTAGCTTCCTGTCCAGTTACGACCTTTGTGTATTAAAAATTACAAAGTTTAGCTCTTTTTTTTTTTTTTTTGACTTTTGAGAGAATAAAATCCAAGACTCACTGGCATAGTTTCCTTACACGTGGTAGATAGCAATACTGACCTCCACCACCAGGCACAGTCACCACCGCTAAAATGAGCCCGGGGTTCTCAAAAGTATTTCCTATTGTCAGAAGGCTGCCTCATTTCCTTCATATCATAAGCTCCTTGAAAGTTGACTTAATTCGTTCCGTGTCTTCATCACCTTTTTCGGTGCTAACATAGTGCCTGCTGCATCCGTGTCTGTGCCTGGATCGAGTTGAGCTGGGTGGTAAGATTTCCCTCCAACTTCGGTGACTCTCAGCAGCTTCTAACGGAAGTTCGAGTTTGGATGAGCCATCCATTCCCTAAAATACACAGTGCACGCGCCCTGGCTCGGCCTGCGAGGCTGTGATCACCAGCCAGTTTTCAGCTGCATGCCTATTTTTTTTTTTTATTCTGGGAAGTTATAAAAATAACAGTTCTGCCATCACTTTCTAACTCACAAAGTGACTTCAGTCTCTTGCCTTCTAATTCCTTTCATTTCTCCTTTATAGACCTGCCAATAGCCTTGGCCCTTGCTGCCCTTGCATATTTAATCAGGGTAACCAATGCTGAGGATTTTTACGGGGAATTAAGTTTGATTTGTTTTGAAAAATTTATTTATTCCATATGGCATTGAAAGTAACTATTTTTGGTGCTGGAATGAGGTTACGTGAACTACGTTTGAGTTTTTGAAGGGAAACCACACACACACACACACACACACACACACCCCAAAAGTCCAGGAGTAGTTTTGCAGAAAATGACCCCTTTCAAAGGAACATCAACACACAGCTGACAGGTCAGATCAAGAGATTGGGCAAAGCCCTGAAGATAAGGTTGCTGGAATCACTAGCCCAAAGCCATTAGATCAGACCAGGACATGGCCACACACTGTACCATCACTGGGGCATGAGTGCCAAGCTATAGACCTCAGCTGTGGCTGTCATTGGCCACCAGTACCTCTTAGCCCTGGGGCGGAGGGCTGACCGGCCTAGCCCAGTCATTGATACAATCTCACCATTCACAGGCCCAGCAGAACCCAGCTCCCGCCTCAACCGTGGCCTTCAGTAATTGGTTCAGAGGCAGAGACATGACTTCGTCTTGTCCAATCAGCACAGACTAGGACTTTGATTCCATAGCTGGAGAAAGGCAAAAGTTTGACTATCCCAAATCCTACGGTCAGAAATATGCACCCTGGCACTGCAGCAGCTGTTTTCCTCAAACAAGAAAAAAAGAACTAACCAGCGGTACACAAAGCTGCAGCCTGAGCATCAAACAGTCCACTAAGCTGAATGTGCACCCAATCATAGCTGTTACTGTTCAAGTCACTGTGTATATTTCAACACTCCCCCTTCAAAAAAGCAATCGTGACTGAAGATCAGAGATGGACAAAAGTAAGTGCAGCATTGCCAAATCCTGGTCGGGGAGTTCTTCCGGGCTGGGTGCAGAGCATTGTTAATTCCCACTTTCCCTTGTTGGAGCCAAACTGCCCTTGAGCCTGTAGCCAAGCTTGAAGGGAAAGTCGACTGTTTCTCAAATATGTCACAAAGTTGAGGCTAACAAGCTTTTAAAGCAGATAAGTGCCTCTCTGCCTTTGCCCTCCCTGGTGGGTAGAGATATGAGTCATGCTTCCTGTGAAGCCCAGAGACAGGGCCTCTGTTTGAAGTTTATTATTTGGTAACAAAGTGGCAAGCGCGCTGACTCTGTGTCAGTGAGCAGGAAGCCATCCATAGTTGCCTGGATTTACACCTAGGAGAAATGCAAACAGGTTGCATTTGCAGGGATATGGGCTGGTGGCTTGACTCAAAACACTCCATACTCCCAGAATAAAGGAAGTGAAACCACAGGCTTAATCCTTGACTAAATCTTGAGGCATTTTTTTGAACCACAACTCAGAAAATTAAAACCAAAATGTGTTCTGCCATTCCAAAACCCAAGAGCTGGGCTCTCGCTTCAGAGGCTGGCGAATCCCACTGCCTGGCCCATTTCACTGAATCTTACCCTCTGGTTTCCTTCTCCTGGTCTTCTGTAGGCTTCCCCTGGGCAGAGCTGTGCAACCAGCGGTACAGGGGATGTGGGGGTAGGGGGGATCAGACTCTCAGCCTTGGGATCAGAGACTGAGGGCCGGGTAGCCTTGGGAGGGCACCAGCGGTGTGCAAGGCTAAGTGGATTCTGCACCCTGGGATTCAGCCAGCCACAGGTGGAAAATAGTCCAAAAAAGAAATTGCACAGGCACAGCACTTTTTTTTTTCTTGTCATTGTTCCCTAGGCAATACAGTATGCACAATGATTTACACAATGTTAGGGGTCATGAGTGATCTAGAGACAGTATGAAGAGTCCCAGATCGCACCCAAATGCTGTACCATTGCAGCTAGGGGACTTAGGCACCTGTGCATTTGGGTACCCACAGGGCCCTGGTTCTGGAGTCAACCTCCGCAGATACTGAGGGACGATTGTCAAGGCTGCATTTAGGGAATAGCTACAGAGCATCTTTGGGTTGTCCTGGGGGAAAAAAAAAGTTAACCTGGTAACCTTCAAACTTGCTGCAATATTCATGAATTATGAAACCAAAGGCAGTCATGCCCTCATCTAGGTGATAACGCACAAGAAGCCAATGTGCATTCTCCAGACACCCAGGCCACCCAGGGCGTTTAGCGGGGGGAAGGTTTAGAAGAGGCAGCTGGGTAGGGAGCCCCGGGCAAGGCTTGGATCTAACCCCAGGGCTGGCTCACGAGAGTGACATTTCTTAAGAAGAAAGGGGATGCGGGAATGGGGGGGATCATATCAGACATGGAGCTGATTGCACACGCACAGCTTAGCTGCAGCCTCTTCATACCACTGAGTGTCCAAAAAGTGACAACCTTAGCACCGGTGCGTGAAGATATTGGCCCCAAACACGGTTAAGCTCACCATGTGGCTGTCTTTTGATCCTGACAAATTTTGATCAGCTCAAGAGAGTTTCCATAAAATGTCTACTTATTCTGCAAGGTAAACTCAAAAATGTTTCAGACAATTTCTCATTTTTTTGAAAGATTTATTTTTATTTATTTGAAAGAATTATGGAGAGAGGTAGAGAGAGGTCTTCTATCCACTGGTTCACTCCCCATATGGCCACAATAGCCAGAGCTGAGCCTATCCAAAGCCAGTAGCCAGGAGTTTTTTCTGGGTCTCCCAAGTGGGTGCAGGGGCCCAAGCACTTGGGCCATCTTCTACTGCTTTTCCAGGCCACAGCAGAGAGCTGGATTGGAAGTGGAGCAGCAGGGACTCGAACCAGCGCCCATATGGGATGTTGGGGCTTCAGGCCGGGGCTTTAACCCACTGCGCCACAGCACCGGCCCCCGATTTCTCATTTCTTCAATGCTATGAGATGACAGTTTGCAACCAGCAGAAGAGGCACTTCCATATCATTCCCGACAACGGATTCTCAGCTCCCAGGTGCTGAGGGTGATGATGCAGTGACTTTAAAAATACAAGAGAAGTTAGCAATTGCTTGAACTCATCTTCTAAATGCTTGCTATATTGCACTGTGGCATGGCAGGCTAAGTTGCTGCCTCTGCCACCGACACTCCATATGGGCACTGGTTGGTGTCCTGGCTGTTCCACTTCCAATCTTGCTCCCTGCTATTGCCCTGGGAAAGCAGTGGAAGATGGACCAAGTGCTAAGACCCCTACACCCACATGGGAGGCACTGAAGAAGTTCCTGGCTCCTAGCTTCAGCCTTGCCCCACCCTGGCCATTTAGGCCATCTGGGGAGTGAACCATCGGATGGAAGATCTCTGTCTCTCTGACTCTCCTTCTCTAACTCTGCTTTTCAAATAAATAAACAAATCTTTTTAAAAATAAAAAATAAAAAAATAAGTGCTTAATTAGAGGTTGTAGCAAGACAGAATATTTTGAGAAAACTGCAATTTTTTTCAGCATTAAATTGAAATTATTAATATGAGAGTAATCCACAGAACATAGGTTGTTTATAATTCATTTTAAAAATCAAAGATTTGGAAATAATGGGGTAGAGAAATAAGTAATTAATTTAGAGAAATTTAACACAGGATTCACCACAAAAGCTATGGTTTATTTAATCTTTATGATAAAAGAATGGAAGTTTCTAGTAACTCACAGTTTCAGTGGTGCAATATATTAACCGTTTCTACAAATGTTCTGAGGTCTTCTAATGATTTCTTAGAGGAGTTTAAAGCAGTGTGTACTCATATCTTTCATTCATTCATTCAGTAAATATTTAATGAGTGCTAATATATTTGTGAAACATATCAGCCTATTGGGTTACAAAAATTAATGAATTAAAACAGATTTTTGTTTTGTTTTCATTCATGAAGCTGATTGCCTAACAGAAGAAGGTAGGCATGGGACTGTGTGCTCCTCTGCAATGCTTGAGATGGGAATTGTGTGTTCTCATTGTCAGGTCTGGAATTTGATTTTATCTGATTTAAAACCAATAAGTGAGCCTGCTTCTGCTTCATCCATGCTGGTAGGAGACAGGAGGCTCCTGGCTGAGAGACAAAAGACTTTGCTAATCATGCACAGTGCAACCAGCAGCATGCACACGCCATGGTTGTGTCACTTACTCTTGATGTCCCCTCGCCAGTCTGTGTGGGTGACGTGGCATGCCTGGGTGTATGTGTGCATGCTTGGTGGATTGTGTTCCGGGAAGGGCAGGAGCACTGAGCATAGGGAACACGTAGCACAGTCGTGGGAGGCTCATGCTGTTTGTCATGGGGTAAGACATGAACCTCCAAGGCCACTCTCTGCCAGCCTAACCCTGAGAAATAGCTCCTGAGACAGTAGCCAGAGCCTTGCATTCTTGGCATTCTGGCAAGACAAAGACGCTGGAGGGACTTCAAGGTTCTTGCATACCTCTGTTTGGAATCCAAAGGGCAGTCCTGAAATGCTGTGTGTGGACTGGGGCAGGAAGTCCAATCTAACTCCCTTACGTGCTCCAGCCATCTCCTTTGGGTTCTTCTAGGTACACCCATGCTCTTACATAGGGGAGTCCCTTGCAATTCAAGAAGAGAGTGTGGCTTGCTATTGACACAGCTCAGGGTGCAGACTGCTGCGCAGAAATGTGCAAGCCAGGGTATCCACAGTGCAAATCACATTTCTCAGCTCTCAAGGCTAACGCATGTGAACCACTGTGTTGGGATCTTAGCTTCAGTGTCAAACATTCTCAGGGTTACAGCTACTTCGCTTGTCTTACTCAGCAGCAGATGTGAGATGACCTTCCTGCACAGGTGGAGAAGGTATAAGGTGAGAAGTGGGCTGTTGGAACCTGGTTTCAAATAAGCTCCAGTGTCCATAGAACTCGTTATTCCAATAACTAGCTCTAAATGACTGAGGGTTCATGTAAGCATCAGAATTCACCTACAAAAACGTAAGCATGGTCGGTGCTGTGGCACAGTAGGTTAATCGTACAGCGGTGGCACCTGCAATCCATATGGGCGCTGGTTCGAGTCCTGGTTGCTCCTCTTCTGATCCAGCTGTCTGCTATGGCCTGGGAAAACAGTAGAAGATGGCCCAAGTGCTTGGGCCACTGCACCTGTGAGGGAGACCCAGAAGAAACTCCTGGCTCCTGGCTTTGGATAGGCGCAGCTCCGGCCATTGCTGCCATTTGGGGAGTGAATCAGTAGATGGAAGACCTTTCTCTCTGTCTCTCCTTCTCACTGTCTGTAATTCTACCTCTCACATAAATAATTAAAATATTTTTAAAATGTTTTAAATGTAAGCTATTTTCTGCATTCTCTGTTTGACGACTTCCAATCCAGGTAGTTTGAAGCTTATACAATCATCAAAGGGCTGGGGAGCTAAATTCAGGGAAACATCGCTTCATTCCAATCTAAAGTATTAAAGGGATCTCCTCAAAACCTCTCCAGAAAGGTGTTGCGACTGCCATGAATCTCTGGGGTGCTTTCACCCAATATCTCAATTGCTATGGGACCAGCATACACCCCAAAAGTCATATATTGAGACCTGACCTCTCAAGTGATGGGGTTTGGAATTGGAGCCTTAGTAGATAGTTAGGATTACATGAGTTCATGAGGTTCTGGTTCTCACAACGGGATTAATGCCCTTATTAAGAGACCAGCACTGTCTCCCTGTTCTGCCATGTGAGATCATAGCAAGATGATGGCTGCCAACAAGCCAGGAAGAGGACCCTCGCCAGAATCTGACCATGATCTTGCATTTGCCAGAACTGTGAGAAATAAATATTGTTGAAGCCCCCCAGCCAGGGGTATTTTGTCCTGACGATCTGAGCAGATAAGGAAAAGCAACCTAGAGCCGTCCCTACCTGGGGCTGCTTCTCTTCACTGCAGATCTCACACTGATGCTTGCTGGAAATGCTTTGCTCGACAAAGTCCAGCCCCGGAGCTTGCAGAGAAAAGCAAGCCACAGAGATATGTGGTTCCCACCTGTTGTCTATGAAGAAGGGAACGATTATGGCTCCGTGCTCCTCACGGAAAATCCCATCAAGTAGGATTATTAAACTGGTAGGTCGAATGTAATACATGCCATGTGAATGTTATGAGCTGAGTGACTTGAGGTTGGTAGTGACATGGGATAAACATGTTCTTGCAATCCACGCAAGAGTGGGGCTGAGTTGTGATATCCTAGGTCAGTGCACACAGTTTGAACTGTGACTGATTCCACTTGCCAGGCCTTTTGCAGTAGGAAAACAGCTTCTTGGCCCACACTGGGGAGAAATGGTGGCACTATAAAGATGGATAATCTTTCTGGGGACTCCCAGAAACAAAAGGAAATAACGGAACTGTGTAGGAGTCTTTGGTCCTTTGGTGCTGACAACCACCATCAAAACAATCACTCAAAATGAAAGAGTCCAGTTAGAGTCAGTGATAGGTTTACAACTTCTAAAAAAACACAATGGAATAAATACTTTATTAGGAATGATGGGAGGTAACATTGGAATGATGGCTTGTGAGATGCGTGAGGAGCCATGAAGGATTAGAGTAAGAAAATAGACTTTAATCTGTAGACTAATGGGTAACAACTTACAATTTCTGAACAAAGGAATGTCACAAGCAAGGCAAATGGATTACAGGGGAATAGACTTACGGCACGGAAATGAGGCAAAAATTAGACCAGTGTGTTATTTAAAGTGCAAGATAATCAATGTTTGGCTGCAGTGACAGCAAATAAAAAGGAGGAAAAGGGATTCCTGGATGACACTGTGAAAGGAGAATAAGCAAGGAGAGATGTGTATTTTTTTTTTTTTATTTAGAATGCTCTTCACCTGGTTGTAGGGTCTTGTATTCACTGAAAGCAATCTAGCATCTTTTATAACCACTTCATTGATCTCAGATCCCAGATCCTCTTAACAATGATCTGGGTGTGTTTTTACCGAGGCACAGCAGAATGGACATTTAGCGTTTCGTCTGTCTCATAATGTTCTCCTTGCCTGAATCTTGAGCTGATCTTTGATCCTCTCTAGATCTGAGTAAGGTGGAGAATTTTTTTTTTCATTTTCCGTAGGTTTTTTTTTTCTCAAACTACATCTGTCCATTTGTTCATTATGTTACTTTTTAAATATAATTTTGGTAATAGTAATTACCATGAAATCTACTCTCGGAAGAAATTTAAGTGTAAAGATAGTAGTACTATCTATAGGTGCAATGCTGTATAAATTCTAGAGTTTGTTCATCTTGAATAACTGCAATTTTGGTAACTCCTCACCTTCCTTTCTTCCCAGCCCCTGGGAAGCACCGCTCTATTCTTTGATCCTATGAGTCTGAATGTTCTACTTAAATGGAATCTTATAGCATTCTTTCTAAGATCCACTTACTTCACTTAGTATAATGTCCTGAAGGTCTGAATCCATCTGCTTTTTGTTATGTTAACTAAAATACCTGAGAGGATCCTGCTTCTTTGGGAAAGAATTGGAGAGTTGGGGAAGATTAGAGTTCAGGACCAGGCATCCCTGTATTTGGGCAGCTGTGGAGACTGGTCATGTCTACATGAATTTTTGGGAAATACATCCCACTGAACCCATAACCATGTTCATCCATGTTGGTACCTGTAGCAAGATTTCCATCTATGTTGGTACCTGTAGCTGAGTAACATTACAATTTTGCATTTGTTTGTATGTGTGTGTGTATCACCTTTTAAAAACTACATTCATTCGCCTATGGATGGGAATCTTGGTTGTTTTTACATCCTGATGATTGTGAATTGTGCTGTAATGGATATATATGGGTTAATATCTCTTCAAGATCCCAATTTCAATTCTTTTGAACACGTGCTCAGAAATGGGATTGCTGAATCATAAGGTGGCTCTATTTTTTTTTTGACAGGCAGAATTAGACAGTGAGAGAGAGAGAGAGAGAAAGGTCTTCCTTCTGTTGGTTCACTCCCCAAATGGCCGCTACGGCCGGCATGCTGTAACCAGCACGCTGCCCCAATCTGAGCCAGGAGCCAGGTGCTTCTCCTGGTCTCCCATGTGGGTGCAGGGCCCAAGCACTTGGGCCATCCTCCACTGCACTCCTGGGCCACAGCAGAGAGCTGGACTGGAAGAGAAGCAACCAGGACAAAATTCAGCGCCCCAACCGGGACTAGAACCCAGGGTGCTGGCCCTGCAGGTGGAGGACTAGCCAAGTGAGCCATGGTACCGGCAAGGTGGCTCTATTTTTAACATTTTGAGAAACCCCTGTTCTATTTTCCTTAGCACTTGCACCATTTTGCACTTCTACCACCAGTGTTGAGGGATTCCAACGTCAACTCACTCTTGCCAGCACATCCTACCTACCAACTTTCTGATAACAGCAAAGCCAAGGTTATGAAGCAATAATCTCATCACAGATTATTTTCAGATTAACTATGTTTTTTTAAATCCATGTTTCTCAATGCATTTACATCCCTATAAATCTTGGAAAGCATCTATGTTTCAGAACGTGTCCATTTGAAACTGCATAGAAACCAGCAGTAATCGATTTAAACCTGTTGCAGAATAGGAATACCCTAATACTTTATTCCAACATTGGAAAAAGGGAGCATTCAGCTGAAGGAAGACAGATAGAAATCATAGACTATTTTGGCAGAGAGCAGTTTTAGCTATTTGCCATCAGACAATTTATGGTTGGAGATCTAAACTATTACTTTAGTTTTATTTTCCTTCTTCTGAGTACCAGATCTGTAACACCACTGTGGATGGCATTTTAACTTTGAGGAGTTTCCATGAAATCCAGCCTGTGTATGTGTGTTTTGTTTTGGTCTTTCTTTAGTTCTTTCTAACTACTTCCTTCCAGGTCACCTCTACCAAACCCCCAAACATTAACGTTGTCAATGAGGTTATCTGTCTTCACTTACTTTATTTTATAGCTTGCTCTTGCTATTTATAAACATCCCATAAAAATCAGGTGTCAAGAGAAATTTAGAGGTCTCAGTTAAGCATTTTGGTGGTTGGGGAGCAGTCTGTTCTTCTATTTTCCAACTCAGCTGTTTTATGTTTGGAGTCTGCCATGCTTTGAATGTATCCCCTAAAAATCCTGTGTTGGAAATGCAATCCTTGAAGCAACAGTACTGAGAAGTGGAATCTTTAAGAGATAATCAGGTGCTAAGGTCTCCACCTTGTAAGTAAATTATTGCTCTATTTTGGTGGTAGAAAAGTTCTGGGTAAGAGGATGGTTTTCAGACTCTCCTGCCTCTGTCTATTTCTCCCTCTCTCTTTCTTTGCACAACTACAATGATGCAGCAAGTAGGCCCTTACCAGATGCCAGGACTTTGATGTAAGCTTGCCAGGACTGTGAGAAGCAAATCTCTGCTCTTTATAAATGTCTCAGTCTCAGGCCTTCTAACAACACAGAAAGCACTCAAACCAGGTTTCATGTCCCTCTGATCATAGCACGGTGGGATCTTTGTCCACTGAGTGCCTCCTTCTATGTTACACCTTTGGTCTCCTAGGGCAGCCATAACAAAGAATCACAAACCAGGTGGCTTAGAACACCTGAAATGCATTGTCTTGCGATTCTGGAAAATAAAATTCAAAGTCAAAGTGCTTGCAGGAGCCTGCTCTTTTGCACATCTTTAGGCAAATCCGCCCTTGGCTCTCTCTCCCTTCAGGTGGTTTGTTAACAATCTTTGGTGTTCCTTGGCTTGTAGTTACATAAATGCACTCTGCCTGGGGAGATGGATTCTCCTGTATGTCTGTGTTTACAGGGCTCATTTCTAATGAGGACACTGATTATCCTGGGCTAAGGGCCCATTCTACACCCGTACGACCTCATCTTGACTAATTTCATCTTCAGTGGTTCTATTTCCAAATCAGGTTGCACCCTGAGACACTAGGGGTGAAGATGTCAACATCTCTGTTTCTGTGGGACACAGTTCAACCGATGTTGATGTTACTGATGTTGAGAAATGGTTTAGGATGATGCGTAAGAGCTTGGACTTAAGCATAGAAAAAGCCTCCTGTCGCTAACTGTGATCTCTGTCAAGTGATTTCATTTTCTTGTTAAGACTCAGTTTTTTTTTCTCTATTTTAAGTAAAGGTAATGAAAATATCCCAGAACTTTCTGAAGATAAAAAGGCAAGCATGTGGTCCAGCAGTTAGGACACTGCTATCCCACAGTGGAGCACCTGGGACCAAACTCCAGCTCTGGATCTGGACTCCAACTTCCGGGCAGTGCAGACCCTGGGGAGCAACCGCGATGGCTCAAGTGAATGGGTTCCTGTCACCCATACGGGAGACCCGGATTGAGTTCTTGTTTCCCAGTTTTGGTCCCTGCCCAGTCCCAGCCACTGCAGGAATTTGGGAAGTAAAGCTAGTGAATGGGAGCTCTTTGTGTCTCTTTGTTCTCCTTTCTCATCTCTGCTTCTCAAGTACATAAATAAAATTTTAAAATTAGGTTAAGATGATTAGCTCAGTCCCTGGTATCGAACAATTTTCCAGTAAATATTAGCTATTGGCACTCCTTAAACTTATCAGCTCTTTCTCAGTGTATTCAGGAATCCCTATTTTGAACATTTTTGAAGTTGAAATGATGGGAGGGGCTAAGGGGTCACTAGCTTTAGCCTATGCTATGTCATCTGTTGGTGTTCAGATATTCCTAGCAGCATCTACATGGATGATTAAGAGGAACTAAGAGGACCCTTTGCAGGGAGATGTGAGAAGTTCCTGGGTGAAGATTCATCCCAAAGGAAGACAGCACTTTCTCTTTTTTTTTAAGGTTTGCTTATTTATTTGAAATTCAGAGTTAACACCGAGAGAGGAGAGGCAGAGAAAGGTCTTCCATCTGATGGTTCACTCCCTAGTTGGATGCAATGGCCAGAGCTGCGCCTATCTGAACCCAGGAGCCAAGAGCTTCTTCCGGGTCTCCCACAAGGGTGCAGGGGCCCAAGGACTTGGCCCATATTCTACTGCTTTCCCAGGCTATAGCAGAGAGCTGGATCAGAAGAGGAGCAGCTGGGACTCGAACTGGTGCCCATATGGGATGCCAGTACTTCAGACCAGGGTGTTAACTTGCTGCGCCACAGCACCGGCCCCAGAAATGAGCACTTTCAATGGCCAACTTGGTCCTCAGGCGCCTTTGCTGTCCACGAGGGAAAAGTGCTTCTGAGGATAGACTTGTGTCACCTGATCCCTGTCTGGGACCTCCTGCAGAGAGAGGACCTTACTGTAAAGCATGCATTGTTGTATCACCCCTCAAACAAATTCTAAAGCAAAATGATAGTGCAAGGCATTCTGTTCTAAACTGCCACGAATATCTACAATGCGTTGACACTTTGGGGACCCCTGAAATGCCCAGGGTGGGTCACAAAAGGATCCAGAGTCTTGTTAGTGTGACTGGCAGATCCTGGAAGGAAATAACACGGAGACTAGTCGCAGGCAGGGATGGATGTGCATGGAGGAGTGGTGGTGCTGGGTGAGCCAGCCCCACTGGACCCATCCTAGAGACAGCTCTATCAGAGAAGGAAAATTATTATTGTATGTACTTCACACGGGAACAAAACAGAGAGAAACCTGTAGTCCAAGGACACCGAGCTACTAGGGAGCAGAGAAAGGATGTCCACCAACGAGCTGAGAATTTTCCGGAACACACGTTTAGAAGCCCTCTGGAGCAGGGGTCAGGAATCTTTTTCTGTAAAAGCCCACAGAGTTCATATTTTCAGCTTCGGGGCCATCTGGTCGCTGTCACAACTACTTAACTTTGCTCCTGTAGTGCACAAGCAGCCACAGACATATGTGTACAAATGGGCACGGCTGGGTTCCAACGCGAGCTGATTTTCAAAAACCAGGAGTCAGCCAGCTCCGGCTCACAGGCCACAGTGTGCTGACCTCAGCCTCCTGTCACTGCCATGGCAAAGGATTTGTTCGTATTTGGGAAGCGTGGCTTCCAGAAACAGCAGCCACCCTCCTCCTCCGTCACCGTCAACCCCTCTCCCACCCAGCAGAAGCTGGGGATCAGCTCCGATTTGTCTCATTCGGTACGATGGGTTGTCTTTGCTAACAGAGCCAGAGTCAGACGCTCCACGTGAATTTTCCACAACATGGCACTGGTTTAGCACCTCCTTGGCTGCACCTGTTCGTCGGCGGCTCGTGGTACACTCATTTTTTCCTACACCTGTCTCAGCCCATCTCCTCTTTCTTTTTTCTCCCCAGCCGCCTTCCCTGTTTTCCCGGAAAGTTTGATTGGTTTCTCTTCTTGTTTTATTTTCTTTAAAGCTGTGGCTTTTACTCCATTCCCTTACACAGCTCTGATTGCAACACATTTGCTTCAACTTACAACATCTGTGACCTAAATTTTATGAGCATTTCCATGGATTAGGGATGAAGACTGGGTGGATAAACTTTTAACAGTTCAGTTTTTTTTTTTCCGAAACTTAATTAATAAAGCTTATACGAAGTGACAAAGAAGCAGAATGAAAACATCTAAAATGATGGTAAACTGCCCACGTTCCTGAAAGAGATGGTTTATTAGAGCTGGAAGAAATGTAGCTACCAACACACCCGAAACCTTCTTTCATAAGAAATATTGAAATCAAGAAATTTAGAGGGGGCCAGCACCGCGGCTCAATAGGCTAATCCTCTGCCTGCGGCGCCGGCACTCCAGGTTCTAGTCCCGGTCAGGGCACCGGATTCTGTCCCAGTTGCTCCTCTTCCAGTCCAGCTCTCTGCTGTGGCCCGGGAGTGCAGTGGAGGATGGCCCAAGTGCTTGGGCCCTGCACCCCATGGGAGACCAGGAGAAGCACCTGACTCCTGCCTTCAGATCAGCACGGTGCGCCAGCCACAGTGTGCCGGCCAGAGAGGCCATGGGGGGCGGGGGGGTGAACCAATGGAAAAGGAAGACTTTTCTCTCTGTCTCTCTCTCTCACTGTCCACTCTGCCTGTCAAAAAAAAAAAAAAAAGAAAGAAATTTAGAGGGGTAAATCAGGTGAAGCCGCCACCTGAGGCACCAGAGTCCCATGTGGGAACTTGTTTGAGTCCCAGCTGCTCCACTTCCAATCTGGCTCCCTGGGAAAACAGTAGAAGATGGCCCAAGTGCCTGGGCCCCTGTACCCATGTGGGAGATACGGATGAAGCTCCTGTCTCCTGACTTCAGCCTGGCCCCAGCCCTGGCCATTGCAGCCACTTGGTGAATGTATAAGCTGATGGAAGATCTCTCTTTCTGTCTCTCCCTGTCTCTTTGTAACTCTGTCAAGTAAACCTTTTTTTAAAAAGAAAGAAAAGAAATTTAGAGTGGGGCAGGCATTGTGACACAGTGTGTTAAGCCGCCACTTGGAGGCCGACATTCCAAATCAAAGAGCCTGGGATGCGAGTCTTGCCTCTGCTTCCCGTCCAGGTCCCTGCTCAAGTCCCTGGGAGGCAGCACAGGAAGACCCAAGTACTTGGGTTCCTGCTGCCCAAGTGCGAGACTCAGATGGAATTCTGCCGGCTTAGGCGTGAACTATCCTGGGCTATTGCAGAGGGAGTGAACCAGCAGATAGGAGAATTTTCTCTCTCTCTCTCTCTGTCTTCCTCTCCTTCCTCCTCTCTCTCTTTGTCACTCTGCCTTTCAAATAAATATTTCAATCACTTGAAACAAAGACATTTAGAGTGAGTTCTCTATCTGGTTATATAGCTCACTGCAGAGCTGAGCAGCAATCCAGGGATGGTTAACTCAGTACTGAGTCACTGTCTCAGGAGCTTTCTCGTTGGATAAGACCAAACCTGTGAAAAGCAAGAGAAGCATTTTGGAAATGTCTTCCCCCTCCACCGAGCTATCAACATCTTGCCTCCTGTGCCAGTTCTGATCCTTCAGCCAAAACGACAAGAGCCACTTCCCTATCTGCAGCACTTTGTGGTTTACAAACCCAAGAGTCAGAGTTGGTTGTATCTTCAAGGCAAGTTTAGTTTTACAGGACTTCCTCCAATCAAGTAGCCTTTTCGCTAACTGCCAGCTACGGAAGAGCCTCAACGCGAGCATCTGTCCCCTGCCAGCCGCCCTCCCCGGTCTGTGACATTCACTCCTGAAATCCAGTTCTGAAAATGCCCCTGTTCTCACTAAAAAGGCGCCCAGAGGCTCCTTGCTGTTTCCAACAGCACAAGCGTTTCCTCACCTTCCAGTTCAGTTTTCTCTTGCCTTCGCCGAAATCCACACCAAACCAAAAGTCTCTTCGTGTCCCTCTTCTGTTATTCTTGTCCAAACTCACGAATCTCACCACAAGCCAGGTGGCCTTATAAATTGGCAAGGTTAGAAGATTTTATGGACTTTCTTTGTTAGGACTGGTTCCTTTCGGTTTGTTGTTGTTGTCGCTTGAAAGGCAGAGTTACCGAGAGGAAAGTCTTTCTACCGCGGGTTCGCTCCCCAAATGGCTGCAATGGCCTGGGCTGGGCCAGACTGCAGCCAGGACCCTGGAGCTGGGTCTCTCACATGGAAGGCAGGGGCTCCAGCACTGGATTTATCTTCTGCTGCTTTCCCAGGTGCATCAGCAGGGTGGAAGCAGGGAGCAGGGTGGGAAGTGGAGCCGCCGGGCCTCGAACACACACTCATAGGGGATGCCAGGGTCCCAGGCCGTGGCTTAACTGCAGTGCCACAATACATGTCTCAGGGGCTTCTGTCTGAGAACTGTGAGGGCAACCCATTCACGCCTATCTTGTGGTTCCCGGTGCTTTGCTGGCCACGCCTGGCGTCCGTGGCCTGGGGTAGTGTACATTCATCTCCACAGGGCACTCTCCCTGTGCCCCTGCGGCCACAGGTCCTCTGTATGTGAAGACAGCCTTCAGAGTAGGTGAGGGCCTGCCTAGCTGACCTCATCCTCACATCTGTAAAGCTTCCAGTAAGCTCACGCTCCACGGCCCAAAGGGTGACGACTTCAGAGCGGGGACCTGGAGGCGGCCACGGCTCAGCCCACAGCACCCCTTGTCTGGATTTCTCAGCCTCAAACTAAAGCAATCTCTTTCCTGAGCTGCTTCCCTCCCTGCCCCCTCCCTCCGGGCCGAGGGGTATTTCCCCTTCATGGTCAGTCCCTCTCTCCATGGATGACAAGTTTCTGGTAGTCAGGGATTATCTTTTTCTCAACTTGCTACTTTGCTGCAAACCTGGGGGGCTGTCTGAGCTGCATGGATGTACACCAAGAAAACTGCTCTCTGCATTAAAGAGAAACTTCTCTGTGCCCTAGGCTCACAGGGACAGGGAACTATTTTCCTGCCAAAGGCCATCTGGATATGTGTAACATCATTCACAGGCCAGACAAAATGATCAACTTAAAAAGTCAGCCTGCTGTACATTGACTGAATTTCAAGTCCAGCCTGCGGTTGGCCAGACCGAGTGGTTTTTAAGGCCTGCGGGCGGGACATCCCACTGTAGGGTGACAGGGATCTCACTCATGATGTGGCTGAGACCCAGGCAAGGGCTCTACACCTCAGTTCACCAGGTGAGAGACACTACAGCATCAAGGTTAAGAGGATGGAGGACAAGTTCCAATACCAATTCTGTCACTTCCCTAGGTGCGTTTGCACCCTGATGACATTCCTGAACCTCATGCAAGTTTCCCCCAGGTTTCCTCATTTCCACAGCATGGCATGCGGCCTAACCTGGAAGGACTGGAGTGAAACCTGATTGACTAAGACCTGCCACCTCCTGACCAGGGACAGCTACTCCCGTCGCTACGCGGGAGAGCGACGGAACGTGTTGACAGTGCTGACAAGACCTCGAGTGACTTGCAAGAACTGTTTAAAGACTGGTGCATGACTGCCCAATCCGTGAATAGCCCCCATGCAGACAGAGAAGAGGCTTTGAGCCGAATTCGCAAAGAAGAAAGGAGAAAGAAGGGGCACTTTGTACGAGATGAAGGAAGCAGTGGTCACTGCTGGCCGAGGAGAACAGACAGCGATTGTGCCGGATTAAGCTGCAAATCCTACCTTTGACTTTTTAGTCACACAGCACAATTAGCCAGAAGAGCCGTTTTCAAATATCAAGGGCAACACAAATAGAGTTATTATCATCATTCACTCGTCAAAGCAGTGACCTTTACTTTGGGCTGGTGTCTTTGGCAAGGAAGTTTGGCACAAAGCAACTAAAGTAACATTAAATGGCAAAAATCTGTTCATGTGACTGTGCTGTCTTAACAGCAGTTTAACAAAATATCTAATTTCAGGCTCAGATGTAAAAATGCTGAAACAGCCCACCTGCGCCTCCCAGGCTGCGTATTTATCAAAACGAGTTAAAGTCACCTTCTGAGTAATTGCTCGGAGGGGTTTTTCACACAGCAGAGAGGCACATTTTCTCTGGGCTGAACAATTGATCACTAAGTTCTAGTAACAGGTGCATCTTGCATCTGGGGCCTTGAAACATGACAGCCTGTAGAAAGACTATTAAAATCGCTTTGCTAACAAAGGAAAATCAATTGTTCTCCACAAGGAGGTGCCCTCCGGCACAATCGATCCGCAGAAGTACAATGCTCGGCTGCAAAGTCGGCGAACAGATTTGAGCTTTTGATTAGGTA
Organism: Sylvilagus floridanus; assembly: GCA_949820135.1. Lineage (NCBI taxonomy): Eukaryota > Metazoa > Chordata > Mammalia > Lagomorpha > Leporidae > Sylvilagus > Sylvilagus floridanus. The sequence continues at coordinate 22,599,191 of OX463229.1, forward strand.
AACGGTACAGAGGGAGCTGTGTCTCTGCTCTCTCCTGGACGCAGATAAAGATGCATTTTGCTGAAAGTTGCATTTGGCTTTCTTTCAGTAGATCAATGTGTTGAAAGCATAGTTCTCTTCTGAATATCATCCTTTATGAACTATCATTTTGCTTGTTTGCAGGTCAAAGTACTTGGGAGAGAGTTGCAGTTGGTAAGGGGTTTCTTATGCGACCACTCCAAGAGTAAACAGACAGATGCATGCGATGAAAGCACTATACATTCCATTGTCAAGACCTGTACTTGAAAAGCACATATCATTTGTGATTTTTCTGTGAACTATAAGATATATAAGAGTTAAGATGTCATTCAGCACTCAGTATATTCCTTGCACTTCTCTACCAAGAAATCAATAATTATCTGTCACAAATATATGCTTCAAGAGTAGAAAAATGGTGTTTTCATGGCATTTACAATCATATTTTCATCAAGCATTGTCTGTGTGCCAACAATCGTTAAACAGACGCAATACTCAAAATAAAACCTAATTCAGACCCTTGGGATGGTGGGAAAGCAAACTTGCAGGGACAAAGAACTCTATCCTGAGATCATGTTCTGCTTTTTATTTTTAATTTAACGGCAAGTCATAGTGGAATAGTGTGGACAAGACCCAATAATATTTCCTACATGGCTAGAATGCGTATGCATGAATAGATTTGAAAGTCAACGTTAAAAATTTTTTCAGAAAGCTTTTATTTAATGAATACAAATTTCATAGGTACAGATTTAAGAATATAGCGGTTCTTCCCTCCATACCTGCCCTCCAACCCCCACTCCGATCCCACCTCCTACTCCCTCTCCCTTCCTATTCTTCATTAAGATTCACTTTTACTTATCTTTATATACAGAAAACCAACTCTACCAAGTAAAGATTTCAACAGTTTGCACCCATACACACAGACAAAGTATAAGTATGGTTTGAAGACAAATTTTACAGTTAATTCTCATAGTACAACTCATTAAGGACAGAGGTCCTATATGGGGAGTAAGTTCATAGTGACTCCTGTTGTTGATTTAACAATTGACACCCTTATTTATGATGTCAGTAATCACCAGAGGCTCTTGTCATGAGCCACCAAGGCTATGGAAGCCTTTTGAGTCCACAAACTCTGTCAGTATTTAGACAGGGCTATAATCAAAGTGGAAGTTCTCTCCTCCCTTCAGAGAAAAGTACCTCCTTCCAATGTTAAAAAACTTTATGTGACCTTCATTTTATAAAATTAGCAGCCTAATTCAGTATTTTCATGGAATATTAATTATGCATTGTTTGAGCATGAGCCAGAAGCAAAGATATTTTGTAATCTAGATGATGTTGAGGAATGGATGTTGCCAGGAGGTAATTAGTGTTTTTTTTGTTTGGGTAAAGATCCGCCCATAAGTGTCATTCACTAAAATTTCCAATCTCCTGAGTTTGCATTTAACGAGTTTAATCTCGTCCCTCTGAGTTAGAGAAGTCCAGTGAATTGCTAGACATCAGACAGTGTGCAACCAAAAGAAAGATAGGGATGCTTGGTGAACAAAGGGAAATGATCCAAAATCTGTAGACAGCACAGTGCTGCGGAGGGAAAACCCAGGGGCAGTGCCGTGAGAGTGCGCTCCAAGCCCAGCCTGCATCCTGATGCTCACCTTCAAGGCAGCAGCCTCCATGTAGCTGTCAGGTTCCCCTGACCCAGGACTCCAGAGGCAGCTGGATTCATCGCTGATCCGACACCCTCAGTCGGTAGACTCCTAAGGAAATGCTAAAGGGAGTTCTTGGAGCAGATGAAACTGACAAAAGAGGGAAGCCCAGAGAGAAAAAAAAATATTTGGAAGAACAGTGGAAAAGGTAAATGTAAACAGATATTGGTAGAACAAAAGAAACGTGATGTTTTAGGCTTCAATTACACACACACACACACACACACACACAAGTACTTCCAAAAGTTCATGGAAAATAGAACTAAAAGATAGGTTTATTTTGGTGCAAAAGAATGTTGATACCCATGTGTGTGAGGGGTCTTCAAACAGTTCCTGAGAAATGCACATTATGAAAGACCAGACATGGATTTCGTAAGATTTTGGCCCCAAAGTAAATGTGTCATTTCATCCCATTTTTCTAACAATACTTTGATGTACCCTCGTGTGTGTGTGTGTGTGTGTGTGTGTGTGTGTGTGTGTAGTTTTAAGGCCATTGAACTGGGAAGTGGTGAAAGTATTCTGTTAGACTTTCATCAAAGAATGTCAATCTCTAGAATAGATGCTAATATGTCAAGAAATGCAATAGTAAAAAGAGTAAGAGTGTGAAATTAACAAGCTTATGGGTATGGAATTTTATTTACTTGACAGATAGAGTTAAACAATGAGAGAGAGAGATAGAGAGAGAGGTCCTCCATCCAATGGTTCACCCCCCAAGTGGCCACCATGGCTGGAGCTATGCCGATCTGAAGCCAGGAGCCAGGTGCTTCTTCCTGGTCTCCCATGTGGGTGCAGGGGCCCAAACACTTGGGCCATCCTCCACTGCCTTCCTGGGCCACAGCAGAGAGCTGGACTGGAAGAGGAGCAGCTGGAACTAGAACCCGGCACCCGTATGGGATGCTGATGCCTCATGCAGAGCATTAACCAAGTGAGCCAGGCGATGGCCCCTGGGTATGGAATTTAACAATTAAACAACAATAAAAGAAAGCGTTAAAGGAGATTAAAGGTACACCAGACAGAAAACATAGAAAACAGACTGCAATATAGTACATTTTAAGACAGATTAAGTATATCAGATGTAAATAAACTAAAACTACAAATAGAACTTGAGCATTGAGATGGGTGTTCTGGTCCAGCAGATTAAACCGCCTGCATTAAAACACCTGCATACCATCTCTGAGTGCCTGGACATTAATCCCACCTCTGCTCCTTGTTCCAGCATCCTGCTGATGCACACCTGGGAAGCAGCAGATGGTGGCTCAAGTACTTGGGTCCCTGCTACCCACACGAGAGACCCACACACAGTTTTGGCTCCTGACTTCAGCCTGGCCCAGCCTTTGCTGTTGTGGGCATTTGACAAGTGAGGCAGGCAGGTGGAAAATGTATCTTTCTCTGTATGTCTATCTGCCTTGCAAAAATAAAAAAAATTAAAAATTATTTTAAAGTGAAGACTAAAATAGTCTAAAGAAACTAAACTCCATGCCTCTTATAAAAGATATATTTTCAATGTCAAAATTCAGAAAGGTTTTTAAAAGGTTGATAAAAAATGACTGAACAACACTAAAAGAAAACTTTTGAAGCTACACTGTTCTTTGACAAAGTGGACTCTGAGGCAATACGTTTTACTAAATATGACTAAAATATATTTCATAACTAGAAAAGTATCAAATTTTGCTAGGAAACTTTAATGAGTCTAAATGTGGTCATACTTAAGAATATTGTTCCAAAATTCACAAGGCAGAAGTCTGTAGAACTACAAAGAGAAATAGTTATGCTGAGAGATTTGAAAACACAGCAAATGATAGGGCAAGTACAGAAACCAGTAAGAATATAGAAGAATTGGGGGCCGGCCCAGCCCTGTGGTGCAGTGGGTTAAAGCCCTGGTCTGAAGTGCAGGCATCCCATATGGGCGCTGGTTCGAGACCTGGTTGCTCCACTTCCGATCCAGCTCTCTGCCTGGGAAGGCAATGGAGGATAGCCCAAGTCTTTGGGCCCCTGCTCCTGTGTGGGAGGCCGGGAGGAGGCTCCTGTCTCCTGACTTCAGATTGGCAAAGCTCCAGCCATTGTGGCCAATTGGGGAGTGAACCATTGGATGGAGGACCTCTCTCTATCTCTCTCTCTGCCTCTCCGTTCTCTATGTAATTCTGACTTTCAAATAAATAAATAAATCTTTAAAAAAAAGAATATGGAAGAATTGAACAGCATGGTTAACCACGGTACCATAATTGACCAATGTCGTATACCTAACTCATCAACTGCAGACTATAAGCTATACTGAGCTCCAAGAAAAGGGAGTTCCTTGGTTTATTAAAGTCTGAGCTTACAACTTCATGTTGGTCCCATGGGTTTAAAAATCGTATTTGCAAGTTTGATTTTATTTCCTAGCTCAGTTCTGCTTAATTTTCCATACACAATCTCATTGCTTCTTGTGTAATATTTTTATGACCTAGGAATAGGACCCAAGTAGCTCTACATTTGTATTATTCTAACATTGTAATTCCAAAGGCAAGAGTCATCCACAGCCATACTTGCTAAAAAGATTTGGGGAGAATTATGATTGACCTGCCTTTCATTGCATGCCAACCACAGAAGTAAACATTGAAGATAGGAAGATGGGTCAAACAACAGGCCTGTTAATGTCCCAGGGACCAGGAGAGGAGTTTATAAAAGGAAAATATTCTGTGTGTGTGACCGCATAAGTAGTTCTAAACTCACTTTGTCCAGTTCTATGCCCCCAAAACAGTCTGCAATGATGGATGATAATAGAAAATTTACAAGAGGAGTTATGATTGGTCCATTTTGAGCCATAAATTTATCTTTGAATCACTTTAGCCAAATAATTATAACACTCTTATTTTTTCTCTTTTAACTTTCTATGTGGAAATAATTCCAAAAGAACCACCTCTTTACTTTCTACACCCAAATTTATAAGAACTATACATTTGGGAACTTTTTCAACATATCAGTGCATGTATGTTTCTTTTTTGATTTTTTAAATAAGATTTATTTCATTTATTTGAAGGGCAGAGTGACAGAGAAAGAAAGTGAGACAGAAAGAGATCTTCTGTTCACTGGTTCACTCCTTCAAATGGCCACAATGGCTAAGGCTTGGACAGGTTAAAGCCAGGAGCCAGGAACTCTGTCCAGACCTCCCACATGGGTGGCAGGGGCTCAAGCACTTGGGCCATCTTCTGCTGCCTTCCCAGGTGCATTAGTAGGGAGCTGGATTGAAAGTGGATCAGCTGGGACTCAAACAGGTACGCTCATAAGCAGCAACCTAACCTGCTGTGCCACAACGCTGGCCCCATAAATTTCATTCTGTAGTCTCAGCACCATTGATAAATCTTATCAGAAACATCTATTATTATGAATGTTATGAAAATCTGGGATATTCTCAGTGGGCATAAGTGTTAGGATTGATGGAGAGTAGTAGTGAATGACAGACTCACGGCTCATAGGTTGAGGGAGGTGTCTCCCAGTGGAAATGGGAAGACTGTCCAGAACAAGGGGAATAGGAAAGAGCTTTGGGCAGCCACATCCTGATTGCCACACTCCACCGTCAGCCACATCAGTAGTGGACATCCAGCTACAAACATACCACTGAATTTGAAACCTAAGAATCAATTATAAAACTCAAGGAAATGCTGCCTACCACTTATATCTAATACAGCAGAGGTTATCTGTGGCCAGAACCTTAGAGAGTCAAGAGCATAACACTACAGCTTGCAAAACCCCATTTTAGAAACGTTTCAACATCATCTATTCTGGCTAAAGTTCTGTGAGCTCTAACATGACCGACTCCTGTTTTAGTTACCTATCCCGGGAGAATAAATCACTCCAACACTTGGAAGTTTAAAATCATAACTGCCTTTTTTTAAATCTCTCTGGGTTGAAGGAGCTGACATGGCTCTTTCAGTAGTTCTTGCTTGGGGTCTCCCACAGTGTACGGTTCCTGGGAGGATGAGGCCAGATCCTCTCCTAGGCATCCTCCAGCCTAGCAGTTGTCTGCTGTATGTCTGCTGGAATGTGGCCTCTCCATGCAGCCCAGGACTTTGCGCAATATGACGGCCAACATCCCAAGAAGACAAGTTGAAGGTTGCCTTGCTATCTGCAAAGGGCCTCCAGAGTCATACAGTGTTAACTTCTTCAGTGAATATTCATTCAAACAATCACACACGTCCTCTTCGTAAAAGAGGAAGGAACATAATAAACCTTTCAGCTCTCAAAGTGAGGAAAAGTCAAAGACTTTGGTGCTATGCTTTAAAATTGCCATGGCCTCTGAACAGAGGTTCCAAGCTTAATTTCATGGTTAAGTCATCCTTCTTTATTTACTGGCTGGAATATTCTATAATGTTAAATGCCATGTTACTAGTCAATATGGAAAAGGCAGAAGAAATGATAATTTCTCTTTATCAACCATTTTGCAGAATAATGAGTTCTTGTTAAAAACAATTTCCCACTATGAGCAGTTAATATTCTGTAATTTGTGTGTGTTTATTTATACTTTTACAAATTTATAAACTTACACATGTATGTCCATCTAATTTTCAGCAAAAATCTCAGCACCATCCAATGAAGAAGGGACAATCTTTTCAATGGATGATACTGGAACAACTGGTAGTCATTTTCAAAAGAATGCAGTTGGATCTTTATCTCATTTTATTTATGTAAATTAACTCAAAATAGACTAAAGACCTAAATGTAAGGGCTAAAACTATAAACTCAAAAGAAAACATTGGGATAAATCTTTGTGACTATCAATTTGCAATGGATTCTTAAATATGACACTAAAAGCACAAGGACCAAAAAAAAGACACATAATTTTGACCCCATCAAACTGAAAACATTTGTGTTTGGAAGGAGGCCATCAAGAATATAAAAGACAACCCACAGTGTAAGAGAAAACATTTTTGAATCTTGTATGTGTTAAGGAATGTGTACCCTGCATTTATAAAAAAGTCCTTGCAACTCAATCATAAAGAAAAGAGCTACAAATTAAAATGAGAAAAGTATCTGAATAGATATTTCTCCAAGGAAAAAATGCAATTGGCCTACCAGCACATTGAATGATGTGATCCTTTATGATTTAAGAAACACAAACCAAAACCACAATGAGAAGCTGCTTCATATCCACTAGGGTGGCTAGATCAAAAAATGAAATAATAACTAGTTTTGGCAAGGGTGTGAAGAATCTGGAAAACTCACATGCAGTGGATTGGAATGCAAAATGGTGCAACTATGTTGGAAATCTGTCTGCGAGCTACTCAAATGACTAAACAAGAAGGAACTCAAATGATTAAACAGGGAGTTAGAGGCACTCCACTTCCTCCACTTCTCAGATATCCTCAAGAGAAACAAAGACACAAGCTTACACAAACTTGGTGCACAACTGTTTATAACGGCACTATTCAAATTAGCTCAGTGGTGGAAACCACCCCATATCCAGCTACTAACGAATGGCTAAACATAATGTGGTCCATATATAATTGCCGCATATGACTTGGCCATATGTAGGTATGAAGTTCTGACGCTTGCACACACTACAACACTGATGAACCTTGCATACATTATATTAAGTAAAAGAAGCTGCTCACAAAGAACCACAGGGTACATGACTCTACTCAACAGAAATTTCCAGCACTGGGAAAGCTACCTACACAAATAGTAGGCAGAGGTTGATTATGGGTGCAGGTGGTAGCAAAATATGAGATATGCTATCTAAATGGCACAGGGTTTCTCTTTGCAAGTGATGAAAGTGTGAAATTGACTATTGTGATAGTTGCAGCCCGTGAATATGTTAGGAATCGTTGGGTTGTATCCATTTAGAATGAATTGTGTAGCAGGTAAATTATATCTCAACAAACTGCTTAAAATGGATTTAAACCTATTTAATGTGCATTGAATTCATTGCAGCTTCCTATTCAAGACTCAAGTTGTCTTGATGTTGGGCTGCAGGAACCTCTAAAAATTGGGGCTGGGGTTCGATTTGATAGTTTCCTGAAGAACCGTATAAAAAGATGTTTCAGGCTCAGAATTTGCACAGCCTCCACATAGCTCCACTTACCCATAGTTGCAAACAGCCCTGTTTCGTTTCAATGGGAAATGAGCAGAATCAGGTCATAGAGTCAATGCTCCCAGGCATTTTTGGTAGACAAAATGATGCTTTTGTTTGTTTTGTTGTTTTTGTAAAGATGGTACACAAGCCCACAGGGATTTTATTTAACCTCTCTGTCTTCCTCTGTATCCCCATTCTCACACACCAGAGATCTCAGTAACAGAAAATCACATAATTACTCATTTATTCTATATAACTCTAAGCACACAACATTCTCAAAATTACAATACCAACATGATCACCAATAACACACTTCTCAAATCTATTTTTAAAAATTGATTTTTTTGGCTTAGGCATATTGTACTATGGATGCACAGTTGAGTCACTGATTTTGATTTTTTTAGTTTTTTACTTTGAGAGGCAGAGAGACAGAGACACACAGACAGAATTTTTATTGGCTGGGTCAGTCCTGGAATGCAGACAATGCTGTGGGAGGGCCAGATAAAAGCTGTGAGCCAGGAACCCAATCCAAGTCTCCCATGAGGGTTGATGGGAAGCCAATTACTTGAACCATCCCTGCTGCCTCTCTGGGTCTGCATTAGCTAGAGCTGGAGTCAGGAGCTAGAGGCTGAGCTGGGAACGGAATATGGGACAGAGGCATCTTTACTGAAATGTTTCTAAAGTCACATTTCCTGTGTCTGGTTATACTACTGATTGGATATATAATTGGAATCCTTTACTTCATTTTAAAAATTATATTTATAGATATTTAAAATTTAAATTTATAACTAGGTGACATAGTTTAAAGCTCCCAACTCAACTACTGCTCTGCTGCTCCTAAGGATATAGAGTGACACCAGAACACTATCCCCAAAACAACAGAAAGAAGAAAAGGAAAACAGATTATTCAAAGAAGCACGATGTTTTGCTTAGATCATTAAAGAGCTAGGACTGAAATGCAGCCAGGTGAACTGAACTCCAAAGGAAGACAAGTCCCTTAAGAACAAGCAGGCATACATTTAGGCAGAGTAGAGGAGGATGAGGTATGAGCCAAAGAGTAGTGCAGATCCACTGAATGTCAATGACTTTTTTAAGGGACAGCTAGAACTCCACATGTCTGATCTTCAAGGGAGTTTGCACCCAGATGCTAGTTCTTTTTTTTTTTTTTTGATTTTTATTTAGAATATAAATTTCCAAGGTACAACTTGTGGATTGCAATGGCTTCCCCACCCATACCTCCCCTCCCCCCCCCGCTAACCTCCCCTCTTACCCACTCCCTCTCCCCTTACCCACTCCCTCTCCCCTTTCATTCACATCCAGATTCATTTTCAATTCTCTTTGTATACAGGAGCTCAGTTTAGTATGTGTTAAGAAAAGATTTTAAACCATTTGCCCTCACATAGCATCACAGAGTGAAATATACTCTTTGAGTACTAGTTATAGCATTAAATCACAGATGCTAGTTCTTTGGCATGGGTGTCTACCAGCTACTGACGAGAGAAAGACTGGGAGCCCAGCAGGTGGCCTAAGAGAGCGAGTGCAGCAGGTGTAAGGAAATTCACTGCCCTGAATTCACCTGCTTGAGTCTAGGATGGGCACAGGACCGACACTGGTGGGAGAAGATGTCATCCAGGGGGCAACAGCTGGACTCTGCATGCTGCACCCTACTTTGTTGTACAGAGGCTCTACCATGTATGTAACCAGTTTTCCAATGTTAGATATTTGGATTGTACTTTAAGTTCCATACCCCTGGATCCTTACTTTTTAATAAGATTGATTGATTGATTGATTGATTGATTTGAATAGCAACATGAGAGAGAGAGAGAGAGAGAGAGAGAGAGGGACAGAGAGAGAGAGAGAGAGAATATCTTCCATCCACTTGCTCATTCCCCAAATAGTCACAGTGGCTGGGATTGGGCCAGGCCAAAGCCAAGAACACAGAACTCCATCTGGGTCTTCCACATAGGTGCAGGGACCCAAGGACTTGGACCATCTTGTGCTATTTTCTGAGGTGCTTCACCAAGGAGCTAGATTGGAAGTGGAGCATTCAGGACTTGAACCAGCACCCATATGGGATGCCAGTGTTGCAGGTGGCATCTTGATCTGCTGTGCCACAATACCAGCCCCAGATCCTATACTTTCTGCACCTGCAGGTACCACACTAGAAATCTACTCTGTGTTTCCTTTGGGAAGACTATGCTTTTATTGCCCCTGCCATTGCCTTCCCTCACCCTTCTCCAAGTTGCTGCCCCAGAGCTAATCACACAGTTGCCACCCTTCCTCTCTCCTAGTAGAGCTGTGCCTTTGTGTCTTCCCCTGTGAGGCCAACAGCTAGGCATAGGTCTACACAGACTTTTGCATTCTGCGATTCTCTGGGTATGAGATATTCATTCTAAGAAAAATTATCTTTCCTCCAGTAGGAGAAAGGAGACAACGTTCCAGGCCTTTGTCAATGCTGCTCCTAAACCAGCAGAGAATTTACATCTCACTGTAGCCAGAAATAAGTCAATTACTCTAATATTCAATAAACTGCCCTGGACTTCCACAGTCACTTGCCTTAACTGAAAAGATTGCATTGATTTGTTTTTGCATGGTTACCTTTTATTCAGGAAGATAGCCTTGTTATTTTCTCCAAAATGACCTTGACATGATTGGCCTGCTGCTTGATTAAACTTCAACAAAAGTTAAAATGATGGCACAACAGCTTATCCTGTGACCTAGTACTTCTGCTGCTAAGAATTCAACCAAAAAAAAGTTACAAATATGAATCTGTTTGTATTTTGTAATAATGAAAAAATTAAAATAAAAACAACCCAGAAGCAGCTAAATTAGAAAACTGGTTAAATAAACTTTCGGACATCTGCACCATTAAGAAGTGCATAACCTTTAGAATTCATATTAAAAACAACTTTTAAGAACCCAGAAAGTGATCCAGGTCGATACCAACAAGTTTCCAGTTGGTTCTTCCAGAATTACTTCTAGGTTAGGTAGCAAAAGTTGAGACCAAGTAGGATTTCATGCTCTGGAGACAAAAGGAAAACAGCTGAAAGCAAAGGCCAGAAATGTTCTCAAGGGAAAGTGCAGACAAAGCACATAAAATCCAAAAGACTTTTCAGGTCTCTGCCTTTTCTGGGTCAAAATCAATCTGATACAGAATCTTATATATTACAAGTTTTCAGAAATAACAAGATACTTTTGTAAGAAAAGCTTTTTTAAAAAAGGATTTATTTTATTTACTTGAAAGGCAGAGTTAGAGAAAGAGAGACAGAGACAGAGACAAAGACAGAGACACAGCAGTGGGAGTGGTCTTCCATCTGTTTGCTGATTCATTCTCCAAATGGCTACAATAACCAGGGCCAGGCCAGGCTGAAGCCAGGAAACAGGAGCTTCTTCCGGGTCTTCCAAGTGGTTGCAGGGGTCCAAGCACTTACGCCATCTTCCACTGCTTTCCACTGCACATCAGTAGGGAGCTGGAGCAGCTGGAACTCAAAATGCCACCCATTTGGGATGCCAGCGCTGCAGGCAGTGGCTTTACCTGCTCCACAATGCCAGCCCCCCCAAAGAAGGCTTTTTGTGACCAATGGGAAGAGTCACAGTTTCACTATATTCTACCTCCCTGCTTGTCATACTAAGGACTCAACCCAGGAATTAACCAAGCTCAGTGAGAGCCAGGGCTTTCAGCAGTGTGCACAGGTAACATTTCTCTGCTAACCCCTCCCTGTGTGTCAACTCTCTTAAGCACACTAGCTCCCAAGTCTACGTACAATGGTGAAGAAAAGAACACAGCACAATGCTTCTTTTCACTTTCTCCTGTGCTTACACAAAGCTGAGATGTACCTCGTGCCAGAGCCAAAGGCATTGGTTTGTCTTCAAGCAGGAAACAACAGTGATGTTATAGGTTCTGCATCAGAGCTTCTGATATACCTGGGCAAGGTGAAAGCAAGTATGTTAGGTCTGAAACACAGTCTACACAACCCAGGGCAGTGTCGCAATTGTTCCTAATGGATTTGGTCCTTGCAGTGCTGGACAGTGGGGAGAACAGACCAGCTGGAGCCTCTGCAGCCGATTGGCACCTGCTCCTCCTCGTGTCTATACACATGGGAAACTGGGAATTGCATTGTCCTCCTCTCCTCTTGTATGTTTGTCAGACTAGCACTGGGACATGATTATTGAATAATTGATAGGTATTTTATTAAGGTATATCTTTCAGATTGCCAAATAAAAGCAACATACTATCTCAATTAGTTACATGACGTCAGTGTCAAATACAATTAAAACAGAGATGACAACTGGTGGGTGAGCTTTAGAATATTTTCTTTTTTAAAAAAAGATTTATTTATTTATTTGAAAGTTGGAGTTACACAGAGAGAAGGAGAGGCAGAGAGAAAGAGAGAGAGAGAGAGAGAGAGAGAGGTCTTCCATCTGCTGGTTCACTCCCCAGTTGGCCACAACAGCCGGAGCTGTGTCAATCCAAAGCCAGGAGCTTTGTCCAGATCTCTTACATGGGTGCAGGGGCCCAAGGACTTGGACCATTTTCCACTGCTTTCCCAGGCCATAGCAGAGAGCTGGATCGGAAATAGAGCAGTCAGGACTTGAACTGGTGCCCATATGGGATGCCGGCACTGCAGGGGGTGGCCTTACCCACTACACCACAGTGCTGGCCCCTAGAATATTTTCCAGAGCTACAGAAACAAGTTCATTTCTGCCATTGAAGATGCCTCTGCTTATTTGAATGATTTCCATCATCTGACAGTGGACTCATGCTCACTTGCCCAAGAGGAATATTGCAAACACATTCAAGAAGAAAAGTCATGTTACCTTACCTGTGTTATTCTAATGTCATTCTACTAAGTCATCAGTTGTTATTTCCAAAGCAGTAACTAATAATTCCACCAGTCTTTGTCTTTGGATTCTCAAGTCAAATTCTTGGGTGACAGGCTCTCTTGGAGTTCATCTGTTATGTAATTCTATGTAGGTAAATCTTTAATCCATTCTCTAGCAAATACTTTTTAGTAGCCAGAAACAGAATGGTCATGAACAAATTATAATTAACAAATTAGAGACTGGCATTGTGGCATAGAAGGTTAAGACTCTGCCCCAATGCCAGCATCCCATATGAGCAAAAGTTCAAGTCTAAGCTGCTCCATTTCCAATCCAGCTCCTTGCTAATGGCCTGGGAGAGACAGCAGAAGATGGCCCAAGTGCTTTCTCCCATGCACCCACGTGGGAGACTGGGAAGAATTTTTAGGCTGTTGGCTGCTTCTGGCCCAGCCCTAACCATTGTGGCCACTTGGAGAGTAAACCAGTGGATGGAAGATCAATCTCTCTCTGTCTCTCTTTCTCTTTTTTGCCATCTTTTTCTCTGTAACTCTGCCTTTCAAATAAATAAATAGATCGTTGTGTCAAAAAAAAAAAAAGAAAATTCATCTTATAATGCCTATCTTTCCATATCTTGTAGAACTAAATCCTATGGGCACCTGTGACTTTCTTCCTTTGGACAAGTTAGTTTTAAGATCCATGGAATTGACGTTCAGATCCAAGTTACACCCTTCCTTTGAAGGTACAGTGGGTTCCTTGTGCACTGCCTAATATATTAACAAACTCAGGAGCCAGGACTCCATCTTGTGCAGCTTAGGCACAGAGGCGTGTGGTTGAGCAACGTGGTTGAGCATGGACAGACACAGCAGCCTGGATCCACTCAGGAAACTCGTAATCCCAGCTCTGGAAGCACACATGGCCTGGAGACTGCTTCATGTGACAAGGGCACTGAGTGGCTGTGTGAAGCCCTGGGGCTCAGTCCTGAGTCCTGAGTGTGCACATGCAGCCTACGCTAAGCTACCCAATTGCACCCCTGTCCTCATCTCATGGGGCTGATTCCCTTTACCAGAGGGATGCAAGGATAGAGGTCTGTGAAGAGAGTGAGAAGATCCCATCCAGAGACTCCACAGTGGTGTATAGTACGTTGTGAACAGATATTTGACAACTTAATTATATCCCCATAGGATGTCCCCCAGGATGTCTAATATGCCTTAAACATAGGACAAGTAGTTAAACACCAAAATAACACAGAGAGATTTTCAATGCTAGCTGAGCCATATTTGTTTTCAAATTTCTGTGTTGCTATTTAAGAATGTATTTTCTGGGGCCAGCGCTGTGGTGCAGTGGGTAAAGCTGCCGCCTGCCATCCCAGCATCCCATATGGACGCCGGTTCAAGTCCCGGCTGCTCCACTTCTGATCCAGTTCTCTGCTATGGCCTCAGAAAGCATTAGAAGATGACCCAAGTTCGTGGACCCCCACACCTGCGTGGGAGGCCTGGAAGAAGCTCCTGGCTTCTGGCTTTGGATCAGCACAGCTCTGGCCGTTGCAGCCAATTGGGGTGTGAACCAGTGGATGGAAGACCTCTCTCTTTCTCTCTCTCTCTTTCTCTCTGACTCTCCTTCTCTCTCTATGTAACTGTGGCTTTCAAATATATAAAATACATCTTTAAAAATAAAAGAATTTATTTTCTTTCTTATTTTAAGGTGCATTTTATTTATTTGAAAGCCAGAGTTAGAGAGAGAGAGAGTTCCAAACTGAACTCAGTTCCGATGGGCACTAGTAAAACAATTAATTGATGATAAACTCATTGAGTAAACTTGCAAAGAAGGTGAAAGCTAAATAGTGATTTATTACCTTCTACTGGTGTTTGACCAACAGAATTTAATTTCCATGTGAAATGTTAAAATTATAACTATTTTCCTAGAAGAGTCACATGCATCCAATGCAGCAATCACCCAAAGCAGGTGAAATTTTCTAGGTACATTCATGGATAAAAACCAGTGGAATTACAAGGACCCCAGAAGAACAATCATAAGGAAGAAAATGGCATTTTGAGAGAATTTAATAGTTCATAGAGTCAATTGAACAAACAAACGAACAAAAAAAAAAAAAACACGAGTAAGACAGATGAAATTTGTGTCTGGATTTGATGTAAATACTGCGTGCTGAATTAACCTACAAAAAAAATTTAAAATATGGACAAATGTTTTCAGTATGGAAAAGTTGTTCCCCACTCATGGACAGGCTTGTTTTTGATCACTTTTGCCCAGGCCATGTCCACTAAGTCTTCCCCTGAGGCAATAAAACCTACTTCCCTTTATCAGGTCCAGTGAGCAACCGGTGAGTCCACAGTCATCCTCCTTTAAAATTTCTATGTTGCTTACTTTCTTTGTCTCCTTAAATTTTATAGACATCACTGATACAGACCAGCTGAGAAGTCATTCACAAATTTCTTTCAGTGTCTTCTGGACATAGTGTAGAAGAGACCTGACATGGCTAACCGGTGTGCTGTGCACCTGCACTGTGTTAAGAAGCTATGAGAATTAGCTGCTAGGACTGAACAAGTTCACACAGGGCAGAACCTGCTGTTGACTCCCGTGGGATCTCAGAATCCTGTTAGATGTGCCGGGGATATCTTTCCACTACTCCTGAAGGGATGTTTGCCATTCCTTCATGTTAAGGATAGGACAGGAAGAAAAGGAGGGAATGGGGACAATGACAAGAGGATGGTACAAAAACTTTGTAAATGAGCCATATTTGATTTTGTAGACAATGGACCATGAAAGTGAAATGTGGGTAGAAGGAAGAAAAATACGCATTGTGTGCCAAGTTATATAAAAAGGAAAAGAAATATAAGGTGTTTTTCTGAAGAGATATGAAGAGAGGGGCCATATTGGTTTGGATATTGGTTCACAATTTGAGTATAAGATATTCATTATAGGTTCTGGCACTGTGGTAAAGCAGGTAAAGCCACTGCCTGCACGGCTGGCGTCCCATATGGGCACCGGTTCTAGTCTTGGCTGCTTCACTTCTGATCCAGATCTCTACTATGGCCTGGGAAAGCGGTGGAGGATGGCCCAAGTCCTTGGGCCCCTGCACCCATGTTGGGGATCCAGAAGAAGCTCCTGGCTCCTGGCTCCTGGTTCCTGGCTTCGGTTCAGCACAGCTCTGGCCATTGAAGCCAACTGAGGAGTGAACCAGCAGATGGAAGACCTCTCTCTCTGCCTCTGCATCTCTGTAACTCTGCCTTTCAAATAAATAAATAAATCTTTTAAAAAGGATATTCATTATAAATAAATTAACTTATAGAATGAATGGGATTTCATAGATGTCAATGAGAATTGAGATGTCTGTTTGGAATGTGGAGATCAAATAACATGACATTTTCATGATCAGTAGTTCCGGAACAAGTGTGGATCTGTGCCCACCATATTCTGAAAGACCGCTCTGGATGCCCTACTCGCAGAGGATCGAAGTCCTGCTAATCACAACCCAAAACAATTAAAATCCTGAATGTTTAAATCCTAAAACATCACAATTCTCACAGAGGAAGAACGTGGGAGAGGAGCTCTTTATAAGAGGGTAGAAAAGCTGATTTCTGAGGAAGGGAGTAGCATGCACTCAGGACAGTTGCCAGATTATTCAATCAAACAGATTATTCAATCAAATTCCACTTCGGGCTCTCCTCACGGTGCTAAGCTTTTTGCCGTCAAACACACCTGTCAGAGAACAGGAAGAATTTGACAAGATCAGTGACCTTCTGTGCCCAAGGCACCGCTGACAGGAGGGTCCTCCACTGCGAACTGTTCTCAGTTAGGGATCTGATTGTTGAAGAACGTGGACGTCTCATGTTTGCCTCTAAATCTAACAGAAAAAATAGCACCTGCTGCAATTCAGCCAACAGGTGCTACTTTCCCAGCTGTCCCCGCTGGTTTTTATTTGCTTGTTTGCATATATACAAGTCGTGCCCCTTCTCAATCGGAAACTCTAGAGCTTACTGCCCAATTCTGTATTAATGACTGCAAAAACGAAGGGCACTTTATACACGCTTATTTGATGATTGGTGGACTTTGCTGAATAAAATGGACATCAATCAAATCCCAAACCATACAGACTAGGAATTAAGACAATCAAGGCTTTTAATATTGAATTTCAAGATATGGTCATTAAATTTGTTTTCGTTTTCACCCCCGTGCCTTTGGTGGAAAATTCAGATGAGTGAATTGGCCATGATATACAGCAAGGACAAAGATGACAGCTTTAAGAAAGTGTCAGGGCCAACGCTGTGGTGCATCGGATTAACTCACCACCTGGGTTCAAGACCTGAGTCCCATCTGAGAATTCATGAGATGCAAGTACTTAAGCCCTAGCCATCTACATGGGAGACCAGGCTGGAGTTCCAGACTTCTGGCTTCATCCAGAACCAGCCCCCGGCTGTTGCAGTCAATAGAGGAGTGAACCAACAGGTGGAAAATCTGTTTCTCTTTGTCTCTCCCTCTATCTCTGTCACTCTTTCAAATAAACAAACAACAAAAAAGTGCCACTTATCTGCATCACCCTTCCTTCCAAATAATGAACTCCCAGGGGCTGAACCACATTTGTTCAAAGAATCCAGCAAAGTTACTGAATGACTATAAAAGATCTATGTATGAAATAATTGTCATATGAAGACACTCATGAAACAGCATTGCTGTTCTGTCATCAGCCTTGTTTCCCCCAAATGCATGGTCTCCATAGGAGCTTGTGTGGTGGATTTCTGTGCCTGCAAAATGGCACAGGCACATGCCACAGAAGATGGGAAACTCCAGCTCAGGAACATGTATCAGATCACAGGAGAATTTACAACAGAGCAGAGCCACATAGAAAAAAAAATTTTTTTTGACAGGCAGAGTGGACAATGAGAGAGAGACAGTTTTTTGTTTTGTTTTGTTTTGTTTTGTTTTTTGGAAATAAGCACGTGTGTTTATTAACCAGGGGGAGGGAAGTCAGAGCAGTGCAGGCTTCTAACCAGTCCTTCTTGTAGTCTATCCACCTAGGCCGACAGCCAAAGACCAGGAAGAGCAGTGGGCAGGCCCCAGGTCCCTGCCCCCACCCCAGGGTGAGTTGGCAGGGAGCGGGGGCCCTCTGGGTAAGGAAGAGGAAGTCGGCAAGGGTCAGAGGCCCAGGAAGGAAGGAGGAAATGGTCACTGGGCTGACAGGCTCGGCCAGATCCCCACGCCGCTAACCCTCAGTGGGGAGGGCTGAGCACCCCAAATCCAGCCCCACCAGAGAGGATACATTGGTGTCAAAGGCCATGAACGTGGGGGAGAGGGGTCCAAAGCCAAAAGCAACCCTCTCCAGGCTCAGTCCTAGCCTGCTGGTCCAGCCTCTGAGCCTTGGCCTCCAAACCAAGTTCCCCCAGGAGGACGGGTGTCCCGTCTCCCATAGCCAGGGAGTGGATGCAAGAGGTCAAGGGCCAAGGGCCCCTCCAAGACGTGTCCTGCAGTGAATTCCCAGCGCAGCAGAGGCCTAAGCCCTCCACCGCTGGGGTCTCCCGGGACTGCCGCAAGCCATAGAGCCACTTGATGACACGGGCGTTGCGCTCCACCGACGACACTCCCGGGCACGCTCCTCCACTGTGGCGGAGCTGCGCGGGGAGCAGCCGCCCTCGGAGCTGCCCCGCCCGGCACTGGGCCCGGCCAGGGACACAATGTCCGAGCTCGCCCGTGCCAGGTGGACCACGCCCAACCCCCCGTGCCTCCTCAGGGTCCAGGCCGCAGAAGTTAAAAAGCGCTCGAGGTCGGCGGCCGCCCTGGAGAAGCGTTCCCTCAAGTCCGACTTGGAGCGCTGCAGACCCGGCGGCCGGGCTGGGCTGGAGGCGGTGGCTGAGCTGGGCGATGGGCAAGGCTGGGCCGGGGATGCAGGCAGCGGGCGGACGTCCACTCTGTGGACCGCCGTCGTGGGGGGGGCGTGGAGGCGTGCTGGGGGAGCCTGGCGGGAACCTTCCACCTGTGCAGGGGCGCAGCTGGCTTCGACAGGGGACACGGGACTATCACACAAGTTGATGAGGCTGCTAAGGATGTCCAGGTCCAGCTGGGGTCGGCGGCCAGGGCCAGGCAGGGCCCGGCGGCTGGGCGTGAGCACTGCTTTCCTTTACCGTTGGTTCACCCCCCAATGGTTGCTGCAGCTGGCGCACAGCGCTGATTCGAAGCCAGGAGCCAGGTGCTTCTCCTGGTCTCCCACGTGGGTGCAGGGCCCAAGCACTTGGGCCATCCTCCACTGCACTCCCGGGCCATAGCAGAGAGCTATGGAAGAGGAGCAACTGGAATTAGAACCCGGGGTGCCAGTGCCGCAGGCAGAGGATTAGTCTAGTGTGCGGCGGCGCCAGCACACATAGAAAATTAATGCGAATGCATTCCCAAAGGAGACTGTGGGTACAAAAAAAAAGCAACTGCTCAGTGTGATGCAAGACTTCAGCCTACAGTTAATTATCAAGAACCACTTGTATACAGTGCCCCACCATCCATCCCTGAGAGATATTTTTCATTTACCAAATTTTCTTTTTGGTCTTATGGGGTTTTTCTAAAATTTTTTTCCATTCTTTAGGATTCTTTTTTCCAGTATTTTAAATTGTCAGCTTTATTTTTCACAAATTGTTGTGCTCTGTATTTCATCCTGGCATAATTTCCAAAACTGGAGGTCTAAATTATGCAAAGAATTTTAGATGGTTCTGAATTGTTATGCACTTTTTGTAAATTTGACTGCACAGAAGCGCATTACTGCTAAGTTGACTTGTGGATAAGTATTGCATGTGTGTTTAAAAATGTTGGTGCTTCATCAATAAACATAGAGATGTCATTTTGTATGTCCGCATCTGTAAAAGGACAAATTTGTCAAGACTTGGGCTTTTTTGGGCAACTGCAGATATATTTGTGACTCATTATGGCTATTTTTTAAAAAGACTTATTCATTTATTTGGAGGGCACAGTGAGAGAAGGGATGACAGGGGACGAGAGAGAGAAAGAGAGGGAGAGAGAGAATCTTCCATTTGCTGGTTCACTCCCCAAATGTCCACAATAGCGAGGGCTAGGCCAGACTGAAGCCAGAAGCTAGGAATTCCATACGGCTCTCCCAGTGACAGGAAAACCAGCACTTAGGCCATCATCTGCTGCCTCCCAAGTGCATTAGCAGGAAGCAGAATTGGGACCTCTGAGCCTGAGCAGCTGGAACTTGAACTAGACTCTGTGATGTGGGATGCAGGTATCCCACACAGTGACTTAATCCCCTGTGCCACAACACTTGTCCTCTGTCATGGTTTTTCATGGATATGGTGGAAAGACTCGGGTTGTCCATCACAGCATTTCAAATGACAGTAGCTATAAAGCTGGATTCACACAACAGCAACCACAGTGACATGCATTTGCACCCTTCACTCTGACCTGGGTCCTGGGAGCACAATTTATCTGCTCATGCATGGCTGTGCCACTGTTGTTAGCGTATCTGAGCGTTTCTGCTTTCAAAATCTCTGTGGCCGCCGGCGCCGTGGCTCAACAGGCTAATCCTCCGCCTTGCGGCGCCGGCACACCGGGTTCTAGTCCCGGTCGGGGCGCCGGATTCTGTCCCGGTTGCCCCTCTTCCAGGCCAGCTCTCTGCTGTGGCCCGGGAGTGCAGTGGAGGATGGCCCAGGTGCTTGGGCCCTGCACCCCATGGGAGACCAGGAAAAGCACCTGGCTCCTGGCTCCTGCCATTGGACGAGCGCGGTGCGCCGGCCGCAGCGCGCCGGCCGCGGCGGCCATTGGAGGGTGAACCAACGGCAAAGGAAGACCTTTCTCTCTGTCTCTCTCTCACTGTCCACTCTGCCTGTCAAAAATAAAAAAAATAAAAATAAAAATAAATCTCTGTGGCATGATTGCCTATTTTATTGTGTAAAGTGGCCTTTGACTTGTTCAGTCATGTTTTTATGTTTCTCAAATAAATCCAAACTACAGTCACAGAGAAGGAATCAGTTCTACTCTTCCTCAGCACTGTGGGGTGACTACAGATCACACTAACCTGATTTATAGTCTACGAGCAGATAGAACACAGGAGCAAAAATGCTTCAAACGTAAAGTAATGATAAGGAGAGGGAAATGCTAATTACCTTAATTTGGTCAGTACACATGGTGTACATTTATTGAACTATCACACTCTACTGCAGTGTCTAAGGAGACAGAAATGCTAACGAACCTGATTTGATTGTCAACTATTGAATATTTATGTCAAATTTTTACAGTGGGGGTGGGCGCTTGAAGGAGCAGTTAAGCCACTGCTGGAGACACTTCCATACCAATCAGAGTGCTGGTTTGAGCTCCAGTTCCTCCACTTCTGATCCAGCTTCCTGCTAATGCACCTGGGGGAAGCAGGTGATGATCCAAGTACTTGGATCCCTGCCACCCATATGGGAGTGCCAGATGGAGTTCTAGGCTTTGGCTTGGCCTACACCTGGATATTGCAAGCATTTGAGGAGTGAACCAGTAGAGGGAAGATTCTCTCTCTCTCTCTCTCTCTCTCTCTCTCTCTCCCGTAACTCTGCAATTCAAATAAACAAATACATGAATCTTTTGAAAAATAAAAAGGAGTAATTTAGATAAAAAGCTACACACCAAATGTCACAACCAAGTCCCAGGTCTGCCTGTCTTCAAATCTGTGCTCTTAGCCATTGTTAGGGGGAAAAAAACATTAAACAATGCATGAAAATACAAGGATCCTTGGGAAAGTGGCCATATTATCCCAGGGTTTGTTCTGTCTGAAGGACACGGTAATGAGCATGCCCACAGTGTAAAGAGACACACTTGGTCCTCTTTGCACCAACAGACCCAGTCTTCACTCAGTACAGTCACGGCCCTATATTTCTGTCTACATCTGAAGAAACAAGGCACCGACTACAGTGGGAAAAGACGTGCTTTCAAATAGCACAAGCCTGTCTCAAGTCAACAAGTACGTATCCACAGTTCTAATTCCCACATAAAGCAGCAGGTAGTGTGGTGACATGGCAGCCTGTGTCATGCTAACACCCTTCCCCAAGGTTTTGCAGAGTCTAGTTATAAGCAACCATCCTGAGTTCCAAGAAAGAGCTGCAATAGTCAGAGTAGTTCCTTCACCCTTGCCTTGTGGTTCATTCACTGCAGGGCAGGTGACCAATCAAGGGGTAGGCAATCAAGGCAGTTGGTCCAGTCAAGGGGTAACCAATGACTGGGAGGGAGAGAAGAGTTCTTTCCCTCTGGATAGTCCAGGGACTAGCTGTGAGGCCTCAAGCACCAGCAGCCATTTTGCTACTGAGAGGAGAGAATCAGGATGATGAAGCTGGTTCACAGAGGAAGACAGAACCAGGACAACTGCAGAACTGGTGCTCTCGAGAAAATCATGTCCAAGTGCAATTTCTCTTCACTTTTTCTGCTACATGAACCAAACACTTTTGTTTAAATCTGTTGAAATTACTTTTGTTTTGGTTTATCCAGCCCAATGCATAAATATATAGTTAAGAAATCAAGCTTAACACCATTCTACCTATTGATAATTAAAGTTTGTAGACCTGACACGAACCCCTCCTCCTTAGGGGTGATAATTCCATGTGTGCTGTCTCTTAGGAAATAGGTATCAGGCCTTCCCACCCCCTGGAATGATTGTTGCACCTGCTTAGAAAACTTCTGACTTTGAGCCAAGATGGGAGTAGTGGGGTGGAATAGGCCTCTCAAACGTGGCACGGAGGGGTGGTGGTGGTGGTATGCCTTCTCTAAGCGTAGCATGTCTTAAAAGTCAATTCCCAATCTTCGCTACTCAGTATATCCTCTGTTGGCCATCACTTCCTGCCCTGCTGCTCTCCCCAACCCTCCCTCCAACTCAGTTATATTGAACTCCTTCCTGTCCTTGGACAAGGAGGACGCTCAGCTTCTTCGCACCTTCCCACTGGCTGTTGCTTTGCCTACAACTCTCTTCCCCCCTGCTCTGTCTGGCTAATTGTCTTTGTTGCTTCCAGTATTTTCTCAGATGTCACTTTCTCCATGATGCCTACTCTATCCACACTGTTTAAAATTTTATGATCCTTGCCCCCTTTCTTGTTTTATCCTTTTTCCATATGACCCAACACTTTCTAATGCACTATGCATTTTATTTACCTATTACCTTTATTGCATATTTTCCATCAGAATGTAAGATCTATGAGACATGCCTTCTTGTCGCTTGTCTTCCCTGATATATTCCAAGTGCTTGAACATGCCTGGAGCTTTAATAAATCTTTTTGAATGAGAATCCTTCTACCTTCAGCAACCTGGCACAGTGATCCAGGCCTATGAAACGGTGAGCACGCCAAGCTATCAATTAAAGATCTTTCCACTTACAATGATTTGTGATGGCTTAATATAGAAATTGGACAGAATATCAAGAGCCTCTACCTTATGTTGAGAGAGTCCAGAATTCCATCAGCAGACACACCGAGGTCTGGATACCTGAGTAACTCCCACAGGTGCACCTTCCTGGATTCCAGTGTGCTCTTCCTGCCCTTGAGGATTGCCATAGGAAATGCTTTGGGATTGAGAACACTTGTCTCCTGGATTGTGTAGGGACACAACAAACACTAACATATGACATCACCTGGAAGAGAAGCCGTGTGCCACTCCATAAAGTCTTCTCAAGCCAAGTCCACCTGCTATGATATTAATAATCTACCCATCAGTTTGTTCACTAATTTTCATTGTTCAGCCGATAAAACTTTAGACTCTCCTTTGCATTTAGACGAAATATTTGGCCTGGTGACTATATTTATGTGTTTTGTGTTTTGACAAAACTAGCTAGAGCAGCATCACAAAGAAGAATATTTAATTTATGCCGTGAGTCTGGGCGGTTAAAAAAAGGAAAGTTTTCTTTTAAAAAAAAAGATTTATTTATTTATTTTACTTGAAAGTCAGAGTTACACAGAGAGAGAAGGAGAGGCAGAGACAGAGAGAGAGAGAGAGAGAGGTCTTCCATCTGCCGATTCACTCCCTAATTGACTGCAAAGGCTGGAGCGGTGTCGATCCAAAGCCAGGAGCCAGGAGTTCCTTCTGGGTCTCCCATATGGGTGCAGGGGCTTCTGCTTTCCCAGGCCATAGCAGAGAGCTGGATAGGAAGTGGAGCAGCTGGGACTCGAACCGGCACCCATATGGGATGCCGGCACTGCCCGCTACGCCACAGCGCCGGCTCCAAGAAAATTTTCAAAGACCAGCAGGAATTACAGGATGCAAGTAGGAAGGGATGCAGATAGAAGGAACAACATGAACAGAAGCAGAGAAGAAAGAGAGAGGATGGTGAGCATTCAGGAAGCCACAACTTGTTCTCTAAGACAGCATGGGGGGAGCCTGCTCTGTGTGTAGCGGGTAAAGCTGCCGCCTGCAGTGCCGGCATCCCATATGGGTGCCAGTTCGAGTCCTGGCTGCTCCACTTCTGATCCAGCTCTCTGCTATGGCCTGGGAAAGCAGTAGAAGATGGCCCAAGTCCTTGGGCCCCTGCACCATGTGGGAGACCTGGAAGAAGCTCTTGGCTTCTGGCTTCAGACTGGTGCAGCTCCGGCCATTACGGCCAACTGGGGAGTGAACCAGCAGATGGAAGACCTCTCTCTCTCTCTCTCTCTCTCTTTCTCTGTCTCTGTCTCTCTCTCTCTCTGCCTCTGCCTCTCTGTAACTCTGCCTTTCAACTAAACAAAATAAATAAATCTTAAAAAAGACAGTAAGGAAGAAGGGAGTGTGCATGTGTGTGTGTGTAATAAAGTGGATACCTCTGGAAAGACTGCATTAGTCAGAGGATGAAGGACTTTGGCTCACAGTCTAAGGAATGTGATCTAGTTTTTGAAGACGATAGCCACTGAAGGATTTCAAACAGCGGTGTGACAGGACTCTGTGTAGTTTCAGAAGAGCTCTGAGTGCAGGACTGGAGAACAGAACGGAGGAGAAAGCTGCAGGCAAGGACATACCTGGGAAGGTCCTGGCAGACAGCGAGACCCGACATGGCCACACAGAGCAGCGCAGAGGGAACCCAAGGAAAGCGTGTGCCAGAGAGACTCGGAACCAACAAGATGTCAGGACAAGAGAGGTTTGAACACGCACCCAGATTTCTGACCCAGGGAAGGGCAGGTTATCTACAGGAAGACAACTGAAGGCAGGCGAGTTAGCGGTCTAGTGCAGTGGCACAAAGGGTGTGTTAGGAAAAGGCTCATGGATACATTTTTTAATTTGACAGGCAGAGTTAGACAGTAAGAGAGAGAGAGAGAGACAGAGAGAAAGGTCTTCCTTCTGTTGGTTTACCACCCCCCCCCCAAAATGGCCACTATAGCCGGAGCTAGCCCATCTAAAGCTGGGAGCCAGGGCTTCCTCCTGGTCTCCCATACGGGTGCAGGGGCTCAAGCACTTGGGCCATCCTCCACTGCCTTCCTGGGCCACAGCAGAGAGCTGGACTGGAAGAGGAGCAATCGGGACTAGAACCTGGCACCCATATGGGATGCTGGCGCTGCAGGCGGAGGATTAACCAAGTGAGCCACGGTGCCCGCCCCATCATTGTTACATTTTAAATGCTTTAAATCTGAGAGGCTTGGGGAATACCCAGTTTGAGATTATCTTATACTGCAAGTTTGAAGTTAGGACTTGGAAGTGGGGTTTAGATTTAGATTTTTAGAACACATCAAAATAAATGATGGTTGGAACCATAGGTTTCAAAGAGCTAAACCAGAGGGAACATGTGAGGCGAGTGTAGCGAAAATCAAGGATGGCCACCCAAGCAAAAGGAGTCACACATGGGACTGAAAGCAGGGACTCAAAGCCAGGGCAGAGCAACACCTAAGAGTTTCTTAGCATCAGAAAAAGTAGCCAAGTGTTGCAAGAAGGCCTTATCTGTCTTTAGATTGCACACAACTCATCCTAGACCTGAAATGTCTATAAATGCTGGAAGTATCTACATCACGCCAATTCTTTCTCCACACAGAGGAGAAACTGCCTCTTTCGCTCTGGAATATGCGGTGAGCAGCAAGATTCCTTCCAGTTTCCCTGGGTGGGACCTCTCTACCTGTGTTCTTTTTTTTTTTTTTTTTTTTTTTTTGACAGGCAGAGTTAGACAGTGAGAGAGAGAGACAGAGAGAAAGGTCTGCCTTCCGTTGGTTCACCCCCCAAGTGCACTGTGCCAATCCGAAGCCAGGAGCCAGGTACTTCCTCCTGGTCTCCCATGTAGATGCAGGGCCCAAGCACTTGGGCCATCCTTCACTGCCTTCCTAGGCCACAGCAGAGAGCTGGACTGGAAGAGGAGCAACCGGGACAGAACTAGCGCCCCAACTGGGACTCGAACCCGGGGTGCCAGCGCTGCAGGTGGAGGATTAGCCCAGTGAGCCAAGGCACCACCCTCTACCTGTGTTGACCTTGGCTGGAGCCAAACTTTGGGTCATCTGTGATCCTTGCCCTTCCCCTGGCTCCTGTTCGTCTTGCCAGTGAGCCTTGTCTAGCTGCCTCATTTGCAGGCCAGCTCCCCTCCACTCCTGTTCATGTTGCAATGTCAACAGTCTCCCCAGCTCACCTGATTTCTATTGAATTGCTGTTATAGTTCACTTTTGTAGAACCCAAATTACTTATTCCATCCCAGCTGCGTATTTTAACAATTTCCACAAGTGACTTTTGTGATCATGCATTTTTGAGAAACTTTGTTCCAGACATGATTCTTAAAGTTTAGTCTTCATGAGAAACCACTGGTGGACTCCTGTTTCCCAAATGCAAGGCTTCTAACTCACCACATGGTCCATGTGAGAAGTTGGCCTGCAAATTACATTGACCTTGCACTTGAAGAACTTGCCAATTCTGATTTTAGCCTCTGCCCAGCTCGATCACCAGCTGCCACTCTCTGAGCGGCCAATGGAGAATGGGTGGCAGGATGAACCCAGGATTCAACTTTCTGTACCTCACCCAAGGAAGAATTCTGATTCTCGGGTGTCGCTATTTTAAAGGAATACCCTAAGTGATTTAATTTAAAGAGCCTAACCCTTTAGCACCTCAAAAACAAGGGGGTGCAGGAGTCTGCACTCTGGCTGGAGCTGTAGGAGCCTAATCAGAATGAGTTTGCATCCAGTGTTTCCCCTTGTGTCACTTGAGAATGTTTCCTAGAAGATTCTGCCAATCCCAGATTCTATCCTTTTCTCCCTCCCTCTTCTCATATGCCATTCCCCATTATCCACTGAAAATTGTCCATCAAATTTATATTGCTTGAGTCATAAATCAGCTCATCTATAAAGATGTCTCCATATCCCCATTCAAGAAAGATTAACTGTTCTCATAACTATAGTCAAATACTTATTAGATATTTATAATACAAAATCTCCCACACTGAATTATTGTCAGTTGCTTCTGTCTTTCTTGATGACTAGTCTGTGAATTCCTCTAGACAAAGCATTGTGTCTTCTTTATCTTTGTTGTATCCAGAACTTGCTCAAAGAATTATGTTGAAGGAATAATGAATTAGGTGTTTCATAAGCAATAAACAGTAAAACAAGTCGTTCCATAATAGCCATAGGAAAAGAAGTAAAACCTGTTCACGTTGCAATTTTGATTGTCTGGTCACCAGCAAATTTTGTGTGGCCAGTTGCAAAGGAGCACTGCCCATGTTTCCCGCAATTTCTCACTGTCCCTATCAGAGTAGTAACCATCATCTCCTTTACAGGTGTCATCTCCACTGTGGGAGACTTTATGATGAATCCCCATGTTGTTTTCCTTGACATTGAAAAGGAATATTAAGGGCCAAAGGTAGATCATATATACATACTAAACACCCCTTCCTGCAAACAGGTAACTCATCCCCACTCACTGGAACTCAAGCACAGCCACGTGGTTGCCCATGGCCAATTGCTATGAAAAACACAAGTGCTGGGTGTGAATTTGGAGAGGAATCTCTACGAGCCAGTGCTCATACTCTACTGTGGTCTTTTCTTCGATGTTATAATAGCCATCAGTGTTTTTCTAGGCTGGACCAGGACTGCAGCTGACCCGTGGTGGACAAGTAGAGCCAGAACAAAATGCACTTTGTTCTTGCAAGCCACGTGGCATAGTTTGGTAAATCCTGACTGATAACAGGTTCTTGACATGGGGCCCTTGAACAACCAGAGCATGTTAGAGTTCCCCAGGGTGGTATGCCACTAAGTCTGAATGGGGAAACCTTAGCTATTGAGTTTAATCATGCTTAGCGTGATTAAAATTTTTGTGAGCTTTTGTCGGGAAGAGAGTGGAGGGACTCTTTGAGATGTGGGCTTGCATGTGAGCATGTAGGGTCTTGCGTGTCACAGGCACTGCCAGAACTACCCTCACCATACCTAGCAGCTAAAGAATTGTACCCACATGTTCTACAGTGTTAGAGAGAATTCTCATGAAAAGCTGTGCAAACTAGAGCCATTGATGTGGAGGAGGGACATGAGGCCACACAGACCCCTGAAAATCTTGCAGATCCCATGGTTGTATTCAGAATGAATTTGAGAATAGTGTGTACTGGAAATTGAGCCTGTATTCAGACAGGTTGTTGAAGCTTTCTCATATTCTTGCCAAATTGTTGCTTAGAAAATCGTTGCCTATCTGAATCCACAGTACCTGGTCAAACCCATTCTTTAGTCAAAGAATAAGTGAAGGCCGGCGCTGCGGCTCACTAGGCTAATCCTCTGCCTGAGTCGCTGGCACCCTGGGTTCTAGTCCCGGTTGGGGTGCCAGATTCTGTCCCAGTTGCTCCTCTTCCAGTCCAGCTCTCTGCTGTGGCCTGGGAAGGCAGTGGAGGATGGCCCAAGTGCTTGGGCCCGGCACCTGCATGGGAGACCAGGAGGAAGCACCTGGCTCCTGGCTTCGGATCGGCATTGCGCACTGGCTGTAGCGACCATTTTGGGGATGAACCAACGGCAAAGGAAGACCTTTCTCTCTCTCTCTCTCTCTCACTGTCTAACTCTGCCTGTCAAAAAATAAAAATTAAAAAAAAGAATAATAAGTGAAAACGCTTCCTGATGTAGAGTGTTTTCCCCTTGGCCAGAGTCTTAACTGTTGCCAATGTACGTATGAATTTATTCGTGCTCAGTTTTTTCCAGTTGTGCCCTTTGGAAACCATTGATCTCATTCACTACCTAATAGCCAAGGTTGTGCATCTGCAGATTGACTGTAATAGCACATGCATATTTTGATCTTTCATCATAAACCCATCCTGCCACTTTGCAATCACTCTGATCGCTATGTTCTGATTTTCCTCTGCATCCTTTGCTATTTTATAAAGAAATGTGTCTAAAGACAATAAATCCTGTCTTCCAGAAGGGACTTGCAGAAGCTGATGCATCTTTCCCAACCTTATCTAATAGATCAAACATCATGTTCTCTCTGCAGGGTGGTACTACATCAGTTGTCAGCTGATGTGCTGACAACTCCTCGAACCCGCTGGCATTACGGCTGCACGTCCCCCTCCTTCCAGACATACTCCTGTGCTTTGCATTTAATACGTGTATTTGTCACTTGTGCCAGGGTACTGCTGTCGTTTCGATGGCCTCACTGCTCTCAGCAGCACCTCCCAATTTAGTATCAACTGTGAATTTCATTGGGGCCTTTCTACTCCTTTCTATTTAATTAATTAGGTAACATATTTAAGTTGCACCTTCAGGGAGGCATCCAACAGGAAGTATCCACATACCCTGGTGGAATCCAAGTTCCTGAACGATCAGGAACACTACAAAGTCAGGCAGCCAAAAGACAGTGTGTGTGTGTGTTCTCTTTTCCATGGATGTTTAGGGTTAGGCCAGGTTTGTCCTGAGATGTGGAAAAAGATCAAACAGAGGCATCCATGACAGAATTCTGGGCACGAAGTGAATGCAGTGATCCAGAGATACAAATCACCACTTTCAAAAGCAGCAGAAATCCTGGCGGGCACGTCTGTTTTTTGGATTGATTGTCCATATTGTCTGTCGTCGCAGGACGCATTCTGAGGGTCTGCATTTCATATCTTTTTCTCCCAAGGAAGCTGTGTGAATGTTAATAACGAAGAGAATCAATCCTGTGACCACTGGAGCACCTTATAATGATGTGTTCCCCAGCTGCCACATCACAGATGATGGTTCCTTCTTTCTCTCTGCCATCTTTCATGTAATTTCCATTCCTCACCCCGGTGTTAATATTCCTGACTATTTGAATTCATTTTAGAGTTCATGAGACGTTGCATCAAATGTTTTGCTAAGATCTAAAATGTATTACATCTCTCACATTGCATTCATCCACTAATCTCGTAATTCAATAATAAGAAAAAGCAATCAGATTTGCTTGGCATGGTTTGTTCTGTATAAACCCATGCTGCTCAATGCTCAATGGTGCTTAAATGATAAGGAGTTACTCAATGCAAATTTCCTCGTCTTGCTTCTCACTTCAGCTCAGGAGAGTCTGGAGTTTTTGCCCACAGATCTTCTCCTGGGATAGTAGGTCCAAAGAAACAGAGCACAGAAAACACTAACTCGCTTTATTACAATCTCACTTTTTGGCCTTAAACTATTTTTTTTTTTGCCATTCATTGTCCCCCTACTTTTTCTAGTAAGATTTTTCATTAAATTTATTATGTGTGTTAGCCCTTTATTCTTATTTCTTATAACATCTTTTTTTTTTTTTTTTGGAAAAGTGTTCATTCGCAAAGGGACAAGAAGACTATGAGAATAAAATGTATTTTCAGCATAGTCATTGAAAATGAAAGGCAATTTCCTGATTATGTAGATACAATTTATTTCTCCCAATTTATTTTTCATATTAGTCATACAGCATCAAAAGATATGGTTGCAATTTCTCTCTTAAGCCTGAATCACACGATCACACATGTAATAGGTGATAATCCTTTCTTTCTCTTTCTCTTCCTTCCTCCATTCCTTCCTTCCTTCCTTCCTTCCTTCCTTCCTTCCTTCCTTCCTTCCTTCCTTCCTTCCTTTCTTCCTTTCTTTCCCTTTTTCTTTTTCTTTCTTTTCTTTTTCTTCTTTTACCAGACCATATTCTAAAAGCTTGGCATGGGTTACATTATGTCCCCTCAAAAGACTTATTGCTGGAGTCCTCAGTCAAGGACCTCAGAACATGATGATATGTAGAGAAACAGGCTCTACAGGGGTAAATTAAAGGGGGGCCATCAGGCTGGGCCGTCCTTCCAGTGTGCCAGTGTCCTTCTAGCAGGAGGATGTGGTCAGGGACTGAAATGCACAGGGGACCATGGGAAGGGTGAACAAGGAGAGAGGCCAGCCATGAACAGGTCGGGGGAGCATCCCTGGAACGGGCTGGCCCTCCCAAGGTGCTAACACTGCCAAGACCTGATGAGACTTTTCCAGAACTATGAGCTGCTACCTTTCTGTGTGGAAACACCATTTGTGCTGCTCTCTCCTGAGCAGCCGGACAAACGCATAGAGTTCAGCCCCTACGAATATGCTGTTTTGTTCTCATTATCTTTCCTCTTCCATCACACTCCGCTACAATGTGATAAATGGTTCTGGTTCACTTTGTGCACCACAAGGACATGAGAAAGCTTTGTACAGACACAGGATGGAGACACCAAAAAGGGAGAACCTCTGGACCTCTCTTTCCTGGGCTCCCACACTTTGATCACAGAAACAAGCACTGTTAATAACAACCTGGGGCATAGATACAGACTGGAACTGTTGCAGATAGAGACTTCACAGACAAACTGAAACTGGGCTTCCTGCTGTCAGTCACCGCCACACACACACACCAGTCAAGGTCGAGTACCCCAGGGTGTGAAGGATCCTGTGACATCATCACTGCCTTCATGAACATCGGAAGCCAGGCTGGGACCCAAGGCTGTCCATGAGGTGTGTACCAAGAATCTGACCTATAGCATCTACGAAACAGAGTCTCTTCACTTTTGACAATGCCTGAGTGGTTGGATACTGTGGCTCGGAAGCTGCACACACTAACAAAGTTAATGACCCCCTGACAAAATAGTGTGTTTGTGGACACAGCCAGTGGGCCTGGGTAATTATTTTTGCTTAAAATGAACAGGACAGGCCAGCGCCGCGGCTCACTAGGTTAGTCCTCTGCCTGCAGTGCCAGCACCCCAGGTTCTAGTCCTGATCGGGGCACTGGATTCTATCCCAATTGCTCCTCTTCCAGGCCAGCTCTCTGCTGTGGCTTGGGAGTGCAGTAGAGGATGGCCCAAGTGCTTGGGCCCTGCATCTACATGGGAGACCAGGAGGAAGCACCTTGATCCTGGCTTTGGATTGACACAGTGCGCTGGCTGTAGCGACCATTTGGGGATGAACCAACGGAAAAAGGAAGACCTTTCTCTCTCTCTCACTAACTCTGCCTGTCCAAAAAAAAAAAAAAAAAAAGATGCATAGGACAAAAGCAATGATCAGCAATCTGCTCTGACTTGATTCTGACTAAATTTTCACTCTATTGTCCACCAAATACTTCTACATAGTGCTAATTTTGTCCTGGCAGACACTTAAACACGTAGGATTTGAATAACATGAACCTGCTTCCCATGGTTCCTGGTGATATTGAGGGATATTTACTGTACCTCCTTTGCATGGGGTCTAACCCACACTACTGTGCATTCAATGATACATCCCATCCATCATATATTGGCACAAAAGTGGGTTAGATCTATGTGGGTTAGTTCCATACGGTTTGAGGGATTGCTTTGTGTACCTGTATTGCAGCTTCCAAACACCACCTGTGTGGTGTTGGGCACTTCATTTGGGCCCAGAAAACACACAAATGAGTTTAAAGTATTGTTTCATATCCATTTGTAAAAGACTCATATTTGGGCATTTTGAGAGACAATAAATGCATTTCCTAACATAGAACTAAGTGAAGTGAAGAGTCCCTTCTGATACGACTGAATTAAGTCACTCCGTGACTGAATCAGTACATAATATTTTTCTCCTTTAGGATCTAAATTATCCAAATATTTACTTTCATATTTCTGTTTGAGTTTTATAAACACTGCCTCAGGGTTTCCACAAAACTACAAATGCTTGTGAAAATGAGTAAACAGTAAATGCTGGGAGAAAGCATCTTTGCATTTGATTCCATTTCATAATTTTCTTGCTATTGAATTCCATAGGTAAGCATTTAAGATAATTTGAATATTTTTATGTTATTGCTAATATTTGCCATTTGCACTTGGAAAACAAGCTCTATGAAACAAAGCAGTCAAAACAATGAACACACTTGAAATGTATCTCACTGAAGCCTGATACTACATAATTGAGAAAAAATAATAGAATCTTAGCTCATCAGATGCTGCTCTTTCAACGGAGTAAGCCAAAAGTTTAATCCGTAATGAACTATTCTGAACAAGATGCCTTAATCGAGGTGAGGTGATTAAGTACCGCATTTCAAGGAACAGACTTTGAAAGGAATCTGTAAGAGATTTGGAAAGCCTTTGAAAAATTTTGTTTAAATTTAACAAATTTTTAGTGTTTAAATAAATAAAAAATATGGTGGCTAGAGCTCAAATCTGTCTCGTAGCCAATTTTTACATTAATTAAATAGTGTTACCAGATTTCATATGTCTTCATTTTGAAGTTTTTTCTAAAAGCAAGTAATCTGGAATGATCTCTGTCTTAAAATAGTTAATCACAATCTATAGCTTTGATAGATATGACATGTCAATCAAATTTGTCAATTTAAGCTAAAGAAACATGACTGTAAAAGACCATTTGATTATTTGATGTGGCTTCTCTAAGGGACTGTTGGAATATACATTTAAAATATTCAATTATTTTAAAGTATCCAATAAACTGGATATCTAAGTCAACGATTTTCATCCTGTTACCATTATTAGAGATAGTCAGGAAGTGTTCATACGTAGTATTCTTCTTCATATTCTTGAAGAAGCTAAGAATTTACAGCACGAAATCAAAACCAACCTCCTAGTATAGGACTTATGATTATTTAAATATTAGAAAGCAAAGGTTGTACTTTTACATTTCTAAATCCTATATTTGCTAGCTACCTCCTAGAGTACTGTAAATAATACTTTAAGAATAACAAAATCTAGAACTTTTGGAAATAATGGCACACAGCACTGTAATTGCAGTTAATGCCACTGAATTGTAAACTTAAAATTATTAAAATGCTAAGTTTCATGTCATATATATACACTTTACCACAATTTTTTTGACAGGCAGAATTAGAGAGAGAGAGAGACAAAGGTCTTCCTTCCGCTGGTTCACCCCCCAAATGGCCACCACGGCCAGAGCTATGCCGATCCAAAGCCAGGAGCCAGGTGCTTCCTCCTGGTCTCCCATGTGAGTGCAGGGCCCAAGCACTTGGGCCATCCTCCACTGCACTCCTGGGCCACAGCAGAGAGCCAACCGGACAGATTCCAGCTCCCCAACTGAGACTAGAACCCGGGGTGCCGGCACCGCAGGCAGAGGATTAGCCTAGTGAGTCACGACGCTGTCCCATAATTTTTTTTAAAAGAAAATTTTAAAGAATTTAATATCTAGTATGATTTTTACGAAGAAAGAAAGCATTTCTGTGGTCATTATGTAACACATTATTTAGCAGTTTAAAAAGTTGTATTGCATGAATTATATTACTTTGTATTCCTATCAAATCTGCTAATTGAATGTGCATATTAAACTTTCTATAGGGAAACAAATTTGAATTGCAAATTTGAAAGAAATTAAGAATTTTTGAAAAATAGCTTCTAGGCTTTCATTTGTACTTTAAAAACTTCTTTTTGTTGTTGTTTTCTTCTTTTGACTCAAGTGGCCAAATCTTCCAGACACTGAAACTTTTCTGAGAACTCTGTAGAAGTCATGCCTCATAGTTTAAATCATGGAAGGCAATGTTTACAATTCTGTGAAGATTTTGGTAAAGACATCTGTTTCTTTGGGGGTCATTAAGCTAAATCCTTCTCTAGCGGGGAAAAAAAAAAAAACATAGTAAGCTTCAATCATTGTGATTTCTGAAGGCTTAAAGACTTAAGGAAAATCTCTTCATGGCTGGCCTTGGTTTCCTTTTTGGATTTTTCTCTAAGGGATATTCAAATGGTAGAAAAATAATATTTCACATTTAAAGTCACACCAAAAAAAGGTAGGGTTTGTCCATTTGTGATCGATCACGATTGATCCATATGACACGACATAGTCTGCCAAGGACCTTCTGGTTTTGCTATCAGTCAAAGCTGAGCAGTGAGGAGGGATTGTAGCCCTCGTCACATTTCCCTACTGCCTGGCACTGGTGTCCCTGGGATAATTCTGGCAGTTTCCTTTTTCAAATTTCTTCCTGATGACATTTATTGAAGGATTACGTGGATAAGGTATTTAAAAAGCTGAGAACATAAACCTGGGAAAAACATGATCTGATGTCTTGGCACCCAGGAAGAGAACAGGAGAGAAAAATGATACAAGTGGTGCAGTAACATCAATCAAATGCCTTGGTCTTAAACGGCTGGGATGATAAAGGTGATAAGAGAGGGCGTTTGTCCATTTTAGCTGTGCCACCAGAGTGATCGCGACAGTCCAGTATTCTTAATTTCTGGGCTTTTATTTTAGGTTTAAATCTTGAGAGCATATTTAATTTGGTATAATTACAAGAATTTCATAGCATGTTTTCTCAAACGATAACTTTAATGTAACCAAGTGAGAAATTTCTTCCTCATAGAAACATAATTTCAGAATGAAAGTAAATAGGAATATTGGCTATCTATATGCAAAAAAACCCTACCTTACCCATGAATTCATAAACCAAAGCGATTGCATATACAGTTTTAATTGAACATTCTAAAATCATCAATATTTCTAGGAAGGCATCCACTAGTCTAATCAAACTCTCCTCTTAAATTTTGTCTGTAAACTGTCTTTCATTGTTTTTCTAAATGAGTCTGATGATTTAAAAAGTCAAGCCTAGTTGAGTTCTGAATAAAAAATGGGTCAAATTCTTTAATACCCCATCCAACATCAAGAAGTTTTTGATGCTTGACTTACTTGTCATTCCAACAGGATCTCTCAATGTGTGCATTTGTCTTCATATCTCCCCCTATTAATTTGACTCAATTTATTTTTTATTCACTCTGTTTTCCTCATCTCCATTCTACGTTGCAACTGAAAAATACCTTTTTCTTATTCTTTGAATTTTAGCTTCTCTTTTTTTTAAGACTCCAATTGCTGAACACCCAATGGCTTTCTCTTTGTCAGGTTATCTCATCATATGCTCTGAAAAGCCTTGCGGGGAAGATCAAGAGGCTCATTTTAGAAACTTCTGGTTTATCCTAGTGCTGCAATAACATCAGGCAATGTAGTTCTTCCCTTCCTATACAAATAGACTCATTTAAACAAGACGTAATCTATGTAATGTTCTTAACCAATATACACTAAGCACTTGTAAATGTTAAGATCAGATAGCAACAACCTGGACTAACACCAAAATAAATTTATCAACACAAAGATATCGTCTGGCTTGGACAACAGATCTACCTGTGCTGTGACTATCATCCATTGCATCTCTCACACTTGGGGGCTGGGAGAGACTTAAATAAAAGCTGGACGTGATTTCCAGACGTTCTGGTGGAATAAGCAAACCTGAATAAAGCAAGTTTTCAAAAACTATTTATGCTGACTCAAAGGAGAATATCTCCATGCAAAACCAAAAAAAACAACAACAACAACAAAAAACCACACACACTTCAGTACTTTCTAATCTTAGCTCCATCCACAGAACATTTCTGTCCCTGGGTAAAGAAGCTGTCATTTTTGCTACAGTTTATTCATCTGTGTGATTGGCCGAATAATGCCCCCACCCCATCTATGCCGTAATCCCAGGAACCTTTAGACAACTTTATTTGGCGAAAGGGACTTGGTTTATGTGATAAGGATCTGGAGAAGGCGGGATTACTGGCTACCTGAGTATTCTCTAATGAGAATCCTTGGGACAAGCAGGAAGGAAACGATGATGGCGGAGGTAAGGGCAGTGACCATGAATGCAGAAAAAAATCACAGGCACTGGAGGTGGACAAAGCAGCATCTCCCCGAGGTCCCCAGAAGAAACCAGCCCCGTGCACAGCTTGGATTCAACCCCATATGGTTCATATCGGATTTCTGACTTTCACAAGTATAAGCAGAAAAACTCGTGTTGCATTGTGGCATTAATTACAGCATCTACAGTACACTGGACTGCCAAGATCTTCAATGCGCTGAGAAAAATGCTTTGCACAGCTAGCTTTGTGGATTTTTATTTTGAAGTGCATCATTTAGGATAAATCCTTTTCCATTAGTTACTTGGGATGTGACTTTTTTTGGTCGCAACGAATCTGTTGGGAATTAGCATTTCCTCAAGAGGCAGCAAACACTAGTATTTCTGTTAGTTTCTTTCATCAAGTTGGGGGACCGCGATATTTCATAAATTTGATTTCTATATTTGAGTAGCCAATTTATTAGAAATTGAAAACACAAGAATCTTGCTGAAATCAGCTGCCAGATTTATTATTCTACCTGAAAATAAAAACATAAAAACACAGCCAAACAAACAAAAAAATAGAATAAAAACAGAACTTAAACAAACAAAAAAATCCCTTTAGATACATTTTTCCATGAGTTTATAATGCAATATTTGAACCCTTCTATATTGGATATATATTTAATTTGGCCACATACTTACTGAGCTCAGTGAGTATTCAGCATTCAACAGCAACATACACAGTCTGTCCTTAAATATTATATAATTATTACCATTTCTTCCTTCGATACCTTAAGATAACTCACGGCCCAATTCTTTCTCAGTGACCAGAATTAGAATATTCAAAAGAGGGAAAAGAAACAAAGCAGAAAAGAAAAAAAATCCACAAAATGATTTCCATTTAGAACATATTTAAAGACTCACTTAAACTTTCTCCTTCAATTTCACCAAATATCTCAATCATACATTTCAATTTTCTTTCCAATAAAACTTTCACTGAATATTTTAAAATCTGTTTTTATTCTAAGTGCTGCAAATGGTCGCATGAGCATATGGGGGAAGAAAGTCCTGATTTTTAAGGCATATTTCTTAGCACATAAAGGACCCACTGTTGTGTGATGTGGATGTAGAATAGTCAGAAATCTCGGGTTTCTTAGTATCTTGAGATTAGAAAATGGTTTTTGGAGGAATAGTGAATAGTACCAATTTGAGCAGGTAAGCTTCCTCCCCAGGAATTGTTCAGTTTGGAGCTGCAATTGTTGTTAAGTGATAGAGAATGGGCACCAGGGAGATCTTAAATTATCATTTGTAAGGTTTGTTCCTTTAACATTTTGCAATGGACTCTTTAAAAACAGTCAAGTTACTGAACAAAATTCATGTTCCTGCTTGAATGTGGCACCACGGACTTAGTGGTTTTTTTTCAAAGTGAATGCAACAACACATCCTATTTTAAATGTTCTCTTCAAATGTAAAACAATAAAACAAAACAAAAAAAACTTTGAAACTTCAAATCTTTAAATCTTCTTTCAAACAATCCAAATCACATTTACAAGAGTGTCCAAAACAAGAAGATGGGTACTATCCGTGCCAGTGCTATGTAGACAGCAACTTCCTTTGATGGTTGTGCATAACTTCCCTTTCCATCAAAAATTATGAGTTTCCACAGTTTCCCTTAGCAAGCTGAAGCTTACTCTTCGTTTGTCAATGTGCATAAAAGCTGCTTATAGCATAGCATGGCATAAGCTATTTTTTAAGCAATAAATGGTTTGAGTCATCTATTTTGTCCTGAAATGCTATCCTTAGTTAACTGCATTGCTTATAAATGGTCATAGTAAATTCAGCATGAAAGAGAGTATTACAGAAAAGACAGCAGCAGAAGCATTAGCATTATCTAATATTTATATATGTTATCAACATAACACAGCAGTAAAAGGTTTAAATGCATATCAATGGGTACCATGTCTAAAAATTACTATAGTACCTATTTAGTGTATTGGATATTTTTCTTAAAGAGTGCTTGCTGTAACTAGAACAGCATAATATGTGATTTAGTACAGTTAATTCTTATTGATTAAATAATGTGTTTATGTACTGAAGGAAGTGAAAGGAGACAGATTTTTTTTTTCTTTTTTTTTTGCTTCACTGTAATCCAGATTTAACATTTAAATGAAAATCCCAACAGATCATGACATGTCCTTATTTAACTGAACCGGGCTTGAAAGTATTTGAAAGACAGCGTGGTTTGTATCTAAACGGCAAGGTGGCACCAGAGACGCATAATGCTACTGGCCTGTGACTCAGTTTGGAGCCAGAGTCCTGAACTGTGCACCTCATTTACAGTCCTAGTGACTTCTCCACTTCAGAGAGAGTGGCCCAAGTTATGGTTATCCTCTGGGAGTCATCCATGAAGCAGAAGAAAACAGAAAAACAGCAAACGCAACTGCCAATACCTTTGTACAAGAGGTGCAAAACATCACTTCTAACAATTAAACTGCCATTTACAGTAGATTGTTTTTCTCTCTTTTTTTTTTTTTTTTTTGTACACCTGCTGAGACTTGGCAATGATGGGGGCAGGGGAGAATGCCCAAGGCAAATAGTCTCCAAGTGGATATTTACACAAGGTGGAATTAACCGTATCACAGCTACCCGGAGAAAATGAAAATTATCTTACGTTGTTAAGAAACCAGATAGACGTGATGGAGCTTCATCATACTTAAAACCTGCAGGACCCCGTCCCAAGCCTAAGTAAAAAGTAATCCCCTCATCCCTTTACCCGCTCACCCATTGTCTTCCTGTTACACAGAATAAATGTTTCAATTTCTCCCACCCGCCCTCAAATAAAGCGCGCAGTCCATGGCAAACCATAGAATAATGCAACAGGAAAAAGCCCCTTTTCATGTATTATTATTTAAAAATAAAATACAAACAACAAAAATAGAACGACGAGCATCCAGCGATCAATCCTCTGCATCCGGCAGAGAGAGGAGCGGCCCTGCTGACTGTCCCTGGGGTCAGTACACGTAGCCTTCGTTGTAGGGGTGGGGGTTGCAGCAGCCCCCTTCGGGCATGTAGGCCATGCTCTCGTCAAAGTGGGACAGGGGCACCGTGTCCTCCTCGTTGACGTGACGCTCTAGGTCCGTCTTCAGCAGTGGGCGCTGATTGTCTGGAAATGCCATGGAGAACAGGGCTTCCGGGTCACACACGAACTTGTACACGTATCTCTCTCCAGCCACCTGAAGGCCATGTGGACGAGAAGAGCCCACCGTCACCATCCCCAGCGAGGGAAGGAGAGGGAGGAAGGAGAGCATGGTTAGTGCACGGGCAAGGATGGGCCAGAGAGAGGAAAAACAACCAGGTGTTAGCAGATAGCTCTACAAGACCCAAAGTCCTGACTGTGTGCAACAGGTGACACTTGCTGACCTTGAGCAATGCATTCATTCTACATGGGGCTGGGCCATTTGCTTGCTTTATTATCAAGGTCACTGTCCTTGTTTGGGGAAACAAAAAAATCAATGATTTAATGCAGGCATTTCTCATCCAACTTTTTTCTGCTTTGAAAATACAAGTTCTGTATTTGTCAAAACCTGTACCTTTAAGGGGTAATAGTTCCCTCTTAAATAACATTTCTGAAATAGCAAAGAAAGTAAACTTTCAGGGGAAAATGTGTTTGATTCCTAATAAGACTAGACTAGTGATTCAGTGATTCACTGATTCACAGGGTGAACTTTTATGTATTTATTTTTTTTTTGCTGCTGCTTCTTTTTCACTGTGCATTCTCATCTAAAAATAAGACGCACAGCCTTATTTAAATGAAAGATGGATCCAGAGGACAGCGCTATCCTGGGTACATCACTTTTTAAAATGAAAGCAAGATGCATTAGACAGAAGTTAAGGATGTGTGTAAAGTGTCAAATTGAAGCAAGAGGTGTAAAAAAGTGAAAGGGATTTAAAACCCGCAATGCATAGGGAGGAAATGAGAATAAGAAATGTGACAACTGCCTGAGATATTGCAGAGGTGGCATAATTTGAGGGAACAACATGCCCCGAACGTAAATTTTTAAGAGAAATGTTTCCACGGAAAATAATAAACACGTGAACCAGACAAATGAGCCTCTTGTTAGCAGACAATGCTGACGGCTCCAAGCCCAGAGAGTGAGGGACAAAGACAGTTGTTTGTGTTGATGGAGCTGCTAGTGTGTGTTAGTGTGTGTGTGTGTGTGTGTGTGTGTGTGTGTGAGAGAGAGAGAGAGAGAGAGTCTTAATTCTAAGCTGAAAATGACTCAACAACTCTCTGTGCCATGGATCAAAAAGACATCGGTATGGTGTGGGCGAGCTGTGTGTTCACGGTTTACAAACCATCTGTGTAGGTTCAAAAAAAGGGGACCCTGGTACCCTGGTGCTCTGACTAAGGGCATTGGCTGCCTTGGATTTCAGTAAAAAGAAACCACTTTAGAGATTCTAAGTAATCTGACTGTTCCTAGGTTTGAAAGAGCTAACACCCAGTGGTGTTTACAAATGCGGACACAATGCCCATCCGGTCTCTTTTCAGGCCCGAGGTAAGGTTCCTGCCCAGTGCAAGGCACACAGAGGAGCCTGGCATAAACGCATTGGCTTGAATCTTTTATATAAAGGAAATAAAGGTATTTTCTTTTACATCTAAAAAAAATGTAAGTGTTACGTGAAAGGCAGAGAGACACAGAGATCCCATCCACTGGTTCACTCCTCAAATGCCTGCAACAACCAGAGTTGGGTGAGATTGAAGCCAGGAGCCCAGAACTCCATCCAGGTCTCCCACGCAGGTGGCAGGGCCCCAAGTACTTCATCCATCATCCATCATCCATCAGCTACCTCCCAGGGTGTGCGTAAGGCGGAAGCTGGGTGGATCCCAGGCATTCCATATGGGGTGTGGGCAGACACAAGGGGCAGTTTAACTCACTGAGCCGAACACCTACCCTGGACACTCGGTTCTTAAAGATGAAATAGTAAAATTACCATAAAACTAAAAATAGGCAATATGAGAAGCAAAACTGAGACAACCAATTCTAGTTTTCCTTTCTTTTTCTTTATCCTAAGTGTTTTAAGCAATAATCATAGATGGCCTGTGCATGCCTCTTGGTGTTTCATCAGCTGCTTCATTTTGTTTGGGGCTACTGAGGAGACATCTGTTCTGGGCACTGAGCAATTCGGGTGCGATCTGTTGCCACTGGCAAGAATCAGAAATGATGTGACGGGAGGAATTCAAATGTAGGGCCCACAAGCAAGATTCCACAACCTCTTAAGGACCTCTCTGCTTGTTTCCCCTTCTCGGGAAGGAACACGTTTAGAGCCCTGGCTGTATTTTTTGAACTACGGCTGCTAAGAGCCAACCAAGGGGAAATGATGTCTTCCATTATTAGTAAAACAATTACCGTGTGGAAAATGTCGTATGTTAAGGGCACTCAGGTTGCAACATTGACAGAGAAAATCAAATCAGAATAAAACACAGGGATCTGAAGGAGGAGACAAAGGGTGGGGGAGACAATCCGGTGTCACTTGTGAGTCGACTATTCCTTAACTTGGGTGTTAACCTCAGGATTTCAGAAGTAATACAAGGATCCTGGGATAGTTAGATATCATGGATTAACCACAAAGAAATCGTGAAGTATAATTCTATCATCCAGAATATAACTATCGATAAAATACTAGTATATATTTTTCTGGATATTGAAATAGAAATTCACACATGTAGTGTCTATAAGGCATAACAAGCATTAGATAACTGTTTCTTCTTCCCTAATTACTGAAATTATCAGTTCTTAATTATTATTATTTTATTTTCAAATCTTTTAATTTCATTCTTTTACATATATTACATATGCCCACATAGGAGGAATCTTCAAAGAAGAGTTTATGCAAAACATGTAGTATGAACAAAACCATGCTTGCATTGCAAACTTTTTTTGTGGCAAAATAAACTTAATTGTAATTCTGGTTTCCATGAAGTTTTGAAGTATCTTCATATAATTTTAAGTCAATGTGCAAATGTGATCATACAAACATTTTCTCCTACATCCTGAAATACATTCGTCCACACTTTTTTATTTGAAGGCCTGTACAGTCTTCCTATGATTATCGGCTGCAGTTTAGCTGACCCTCAGCGTGGTGCGTATGTTCAGTTACGACAGGAAGGGCAGGGTGTTGCAGAAGCATCACTCATGGGGAGTTCTGGGTGTGCCAGGTTAGAACAAGTGGAACGACTCAGCACATGAGGAAGATGGGACACAGGCTGCAGAGACTGGATGGGTCCTGACTGTGGCCAGTGAACCGCAGATTTTGCCATTTACCGTTCTTAACATTATACACCGACTTGTAGCATTTTATTTACCAATCTGAATGGACAGACGGGTAGAAAACAGCTCCTGGGGGCAGTTACAGCCTCAGGGCAAAAATATGTGGGTGGGGGTGGGCAGGTGGCACAGCAGTTAAACTGTGGCTTGGGATGCCCACATCCTGCACTGGATGCCTGGGTTTGAGTCCCAGCTCCATGCTGTCCATCCCGACTTCCTGCTGATGCGCACTTGGTTGGCAGTCGATGATGGCTCAAGTACTTGGGGTCTTTTCACCCACGTGGACGATGTTAATTGAGTTCTGGGCTCATGGTCCTGCCTGGGCTACTACAGGGATTGAGGGGGTGAAACGGCAGTGGATGGGAGATGTCGCCATCTATCTCCCTCTCTATCTCTCTGTTTTTCAAATAAATGAAATGAAAAATTTTTTAATTGATTAAAGACAAAGATTCAGGAAGATAAAGAAAAACGTGAAGAGGCATAGCACTGCTGTCTGCTGTGTCTGTGTCATTAGTTGGCAGAATTCGCCGTACTAATTTACAAAAGAGATTGTGACATAAAGTCTGAACACATTTGGGAACAGACAAGCCCATGCCTCACACCGTCAGTCGCCCAGCCAACCACACGGAGAACTGAGGTGCAATGAGGATCTTATTGTAGTCTGAACGCTCTGGGAATGATCCTTCGGATAAAGGCTAATGGGTCAAGACATATGATCCCAGCGCAGCCTGGCTTACATGGGCTTCTGGATCTGAGATGCATGGCCAGCTACGATTGGGTGGAGACTTCTACCGTGCCAGATACATTGCAAAGTTTCCCAAGGGCACTATTTCATTTGATAATGGTAGTGATTGGAATAAGGTAGGAATATCACCATTTTTAGGAGAAGAACATTTTCTTTTTTTTTTTTTAATTTTTATTTTTGACAGGCTGAGTTAGACAGTGAGAGAGAGAGACAGAGACAGAAAGAAATGTCTTCCTTTTTCCGTTGGTTCACCCCCCAAGTGGCCGCCGTGGCCGGCACATTGCGGCCGGTGCACTGCGTCTATCTGAAGCCAGGAGCCAGGTGCTTCCTCCTGGTCTCCCATGAGGGTGCAGGGCCCAAGGACCTGGGCCATCCTCCACTGCCTTCCCGGGTCACAGCAGAGAGCTGGACTGGAAGAAGAGCAACCGGGACAGAATTTGGTGCCCCAACCTGGACTAGAACCCGGGATGCCGGCACCACAGGCGGAGGATTAGCCTAGTGAGCTGCGGCACTGGCCAAGAAGAACATTTTCAAGGTGGTCTAGTGAGCAGCTAGCATTCCCCAGGGAATCACAAATGCGCTCTTTTCCTGCTGTGCAACATGAACCAGTGAGACCTCTCAGCAGCCCAGCACAAGACGGCCCCTGCACAGGGCAAGATGGCTGAGAAGGGGAAGCGAGAGATCCATCTGAAAGGACCTGGATACAAAAGGGGTATGGTGGGCGAGAGAAAGGGAGGAGTTAAAAACAACCCCAGGGTTGAGTTGGAAAAGACGTTAGAAGCAGGTGGTTAAAGTTACACATTTTGACGGTGAGACCAGGAATTGGGAAGGGCCTGAAAACCTAATTCAGCCCTGTGGGTTAATTACGGATCTTGGCGGTTCTAACTTCTGAGTGGGCAGATTCCAGAGCACTGCCTTCCTAGTTCTAGGAAGCTCAATGGTGCTACCTCCGTCTCTTTCGGTTCACAGAGCAACTTGCCTAGTTTTTCTTGGTATTAATAGGATGACATAAATATCCACCACAATCTATAACATAGGCTTACATCCCCCACCCCAATAATACAGGACACACAATAGAACTGTAAAGCTCACGTTGGATGAATCATAAGTACAGTTCATCGTCAAGGGAATTAAATTTGAATATGCATGTAAGAATGAAGAATGTAATAACAATAATAAATAGTAAAATATTTATCTTCATTTGTCCCTTAATATCAGAGAATTTCATATTTTATTATAAGCATAATTCAGTTATTTTATCTTTTTCTTTAAAAAGTTACTATCACACAGTAAGGGAAATTCATTTGAAATAAAACAAAATATATTAAAATTTGTTTTAC
This sequence comes from Sylvilagus floridanus, assembly GCA_949820135.1. NCBI lineage: Eukaryota > Metazoa > Chordata > Mammalia > Lagomorpha > Leporidae > Sylvilagus > Sylvilagus floridanus. Next base: position 22,644,118 of record OX463229.1, read on the forward strand.
CAACCAAAGGAGAGCAAATATTTACTTTCAACCACTTAGGATGTTAAATTGTCAGGTAATAAAACCAGGCAAGATTGCAGGACAAAACACCGTTATTAACGAGAACAAAGAAGTGGTTGATGCTTTGAAAATTACAATAAGGAAAAAAAGTTAAGAATTGAATTAGGCTAATGTACTTCATTTTCATTGGAATCTATGAACAAAATCATTCAAAAATTATATTAATTGTGAAGAGTATAGCAGAACAATGACTTCTGCAAATAGAGATGTAATACTGAAGCATTCTTTTTTTTTTGCCATATGCAAAAAAGTAGGAACTTCCAGGAAGCCTATTTCTTTGCATATAATATTATTACAATGCATTTACACATAGAAAGGCTTGTCATACCAAAACGAAGAGCTAAGCATTTGCCGAAGCACAAGAAAACTTTGCTTCAGCAACACAAGGACGTGACAAATGTCAACACAGTCAAGTTGCTTACCTTCTGCATGATACCTTTCTCATAGTAGTAGCGGAGCGAACGGCTAAGTTTGTCATAGTTCATAGCTGGCCTGTTTTTCTGAATGCCCCAACGCCGGGCCACCTGCATCCAAACACAATTATATTGTCCTGTTTAGTCATAATGTATCAGTTTATCCCATAAAAATTAGGTGGTTCATTCACGACCTGCCAACACTCCACCAACACATGTCCCAGTCAAAGAACCAAGTGAAGGAGCCAAAGCCATCTTGATCTGAATTTGCTGTGTCCTGGTTTGCTTTTCTAACCAGGTGTGCATGCGTTATGGTGATCATTCAGAAACACGATAGACTTTTTTGTCGCCATTGTTTTGGACACAAAATTAAATGGAAAGCAGGGAATGTGTTTACAACGGGAATGAACAGGCTGCAATTCACCAAAATGAGGCAAATTTTCCATTTGGAGTTACACTGTCCGGTTTTTCTTTCTTGGTTTTGCAGACAAAAACTATAGATTAACAGCAGTTTAATTTTCTCTTTCTAAAGGTGTTTTATTGGGGTTACGATAAAGCAAAACAAGGAAGAGATACTCTGCTCAACAATCTGTAAAAGAAGGAACAAGTAGCAATGTGCATAGCTGAGAAAAACAGTATACAAATTAGTAAACTGAACTGCAAACAATTTTTATTGCCTGGAGCAGCGACAGAATAAAACTGTAGCCAACGCTAAACTGAAGAATTAAGCTTTCATTTAGAGAACAGTAATTGGATGCTAAAAATAAGAAGGAAGTGGAAAAGGTCATCCCGTATACAAGTCTACAAACAAACATCTCTTTTGTGGCTTTAGAAGAGCAATGTATCTGCTAAGACAGAGTTGCTAAGCAAAGGCTTTAGACACCTGAGGTCCTCAATATGCCTAAAATATGATAAAACACACTTTCACCACACCAGCACACGGGCTAGCTGAGACACTGTACAGAACCACATCGCCTCCTGTGGCTCCCCGCAAGCTGAAGTCATGCTCCCATTCATGTCCAATCCTGGGGCTGGCGCCATGGCGCAGTAGGTTAATCCCATGCTTGCGGTGCTGGCACCCCATATGGGCACCAGTTCTAGTCCTGACTGCTCCTCTTCCGATCCAGCTCTCTGCTATGGCCTGGGAAAGCAGTAGAAGATGGCCCAAGTGCTTGGGCCCCTGCATCAGTGTGGCAAACCTGGAAGAAGCTCCTGGCTCCTGGCTTCAGATTGGCCCAGCTTTGGCCATTGCAGCCATTTGGGAAGTGAACCAGTAGACGGAAGACCTCTCTCTGCCTCTCCCTCTCACTGTCTGTAACTCTAGCTCTCAAATAAATAAATAAAGTCTTTAATGTCCAATCCTTACAAGTCAAAGCAGAAACTGCTGTTACCATGCACACCTAGGTAATCCCAAAGGAGCTTCAGCTCTAGGGTTGGTGTGTTCCTTCATTTCCGTGAACCTCCATGTTGTTGCTATGTCACACGGGCTAAAAAAGAGCCCTCTTCTCAAAGAGATCACTGTCTCTCTCCATTTTATTGGCAATAATCTTTCTCCATGGTTTTTTTTTTTTTCTTTCAAAAATAGTGACCCTTGCTATTTTCTCACTCACTAATTTCTATTCTCTTAATAAGGATTCAAAACACTTTATCATATGCATACGTGTATACATTTTTAAGAGGAGAAAGAAGCAATTAGAGATCCAAGCTGGCAATCACAGTGGCACATGCATTTCAATTTTCCAAAGATAAATTCCACTTTCAATGAAAATTATCTGAGCAATGATGACATGGGGGGTTAGGGAGAGGAGTGCAGAGAGGTGGCATTAGGAAAGCATTTTCTAAATAAACTGTTTTTCAAAAATCTAACAATGGACATCAGTGAATCTTTAATAGACACAGCAGCTAAACAGCACACGAACCTTGAGGGATATGAAATAAGTTGGGAGCATCTCCTTAAATTAAATAATTTCTGAATACTTATTCACTAGGGAAGGATCCTGTTCTAGACACCAGGCACCAGGATGTAAGTGGAAATGAAGTACAGCAAACTTGAAGACAACCTTGTGGCAGTCTCTGGGCAGAGAGGCCTGATCTCTTCAGACCATAAGCAGAGTCAGATGCTTAAGATGCCAGTTAAATCTCAGCACTGTAGCCGTTAGTAGCCATTTCAAAACAAGAAAATATATTCTTGGAGTTGTTTTGATGTCATATGCCCCATAAAGTTGAGGGCAATGGAGCTCAGCCACATGCTAATGAGATGCAGAGTTAAAAATTAACAGGTAGGGGCTGGTGCTGTGGCGCAGCAGGTTAACGCCCTGGCCTGAAGTGCCAGCATCCCCTATGGGTGCCAGTTCGAGACCTGGCTGCTCCACTTTCCATCCAGCTCTTTACTATGGCCTGGGAAAGCAGTGCAAGATGGCCCAAGTCCTTGGGGCCCTGTGCCTGTGTGGTAGACCCAGAAGAGGCTCCTGGCTCCTGGCTTCGGATCAGTGCAGCTCCAGCCATTGTGGCCAATTGGGGAGTGAACCAGCAGATGGAAGACCAACCCCTCTCTCTCTCTCTGCCTCTCCTCTCTGTGTAACTCTGACTTTCAAATAATAAATAAATCTATAAAAAAAAAAAAACAGGTAACAAAAATAGTTCCTGGGACAGGGAGACCATCCACCAACTAAGGAAGTCCACTCTGCCTTTACACTGGACCAATCACCACCCTCCCCAGTACCACTCGGAGTCAAGGCCCAACAGTGGCGATGTTCACTGTGACCTTATTTTAAGGTCCTCCATGTGAAACTCAAACAGGCTGTTGGCGAGGAAAATGGTGATGGAGCGTACCACAGCATTCACCTTCCCGTCGGGTGAATTAAATAGCACAACACAGTTGCTCGATATTTGTCACCTTGTTTTTTTAAAAAAGCACGCCTGAATATGTCACAGTGAACCTGCAAACCACAGTCAGCACCTGGCTCCTGCTCAACAAGCTTTCATGTCATCAAAGGATATGCATATCAGGTCAATAATTGTTTCTTGGAACAATTCCCTAGGATTCATGATGACTTTAGAAATAACATCTCATTATCTCAAATAGCTCAAAAAGGAAGATCTGAACAATTATGTGTTTGCTGAAGTTATCCAAACACACGATGCAGACAACCCATGCGAGTCTGGAGTCTCCCTCAGAAGCATTGCAATCTGCAAGATGAAAAACAAAGACTTGGAACCCAGGGGTGAATTCCGACAATATGGCTTCCAGATATCTCTCCCGCGTGTTGCTTGTACAGACACCCAGAGAGCTGCTACGGAGAACAGGGAAGAGGTGACAGGGAGCCACAGAGGCTATAGAAATTGCCAGAGCCCGTTCCAAGAAGACACTTTAACAAGCCATGCAGCCATGGCCTGTTGGACACCATTGCGACAGGGAGCGCCCAGTGAGCAATGCAGCAATCAGAAACACGGAATCCTTCGGAACAAAGCCGCAGGAGGCAGTGAGCCCTGACTGCCCGATTCCCACTGAGTTAGTTTCCATCTGAAAATGGTCTACTGGCTCTGAATTACCACCCCCCCCCCCCCTTTTCTTTATGAGTCTGCTGGAAAAGTTGTCTAAATGTCAGCTTGTTGTATGGAATACATGTAATTGCATTTCTTCCCTGTCTTTGAAAACCACAGAACCTCAGAATTCGCTCTGCGTTAATGATCATCCGGTGAGATCCTCTGCCTTAACCTTGATCATCCTAACAGTCAAGGGTTGCTGTCTGGAGGACTTGATTCCTTGCAGAAGGATTTGTACTCTGCTCAGGGGGTCAAGATTACTGACGTAATTCAGCAACGTCCCCCATCTTAGCAAATATGTGACAAAAATTTTTTAAAAATTCAGTTTCTGCTCAGTTTATTTTAATCACCGGTGCAGGGAAATAATTGTTTATGTGATACAAATCCCTGCTGAGTGTGCCGAGTTCCAGCACAAACCAACTCTTACAGGGAAATTCCCCTCCTCCAAGAGATGGAGCAAACGCATTCTCATTGTTAGATGATTTCAGATGACTGTGTTAAGGGGTTCTAGTCCCAGTTCCCTAGTGCTCCTCATTTGTATGGTTCCTTCACTTACCTCATTTAAGTACAGCTCAGAAAAGCCAATTTTTCTTTGACAGCCAAATTAAGCTCTAAACATCCTAAAAGATTCAAGCACCCACATATTCAGCCCTTGCTCGATGATGAGCAGCTTTAGTTTCTGATACGGGTGTGTCTTGCTGGGGACAAGGGAGATGCTACACAGTCAAGCTGCTCCATTGCTGCTAAAAGTGATTAAAAACTGCAGGAGACGGCATTGCACGCCTCAGCTTCTCTTATTTCATATTTCTTATAATGCATTCTTGAGCCAGATAATTGCTTAAGTCCTAAATTATATAACCTTATCTTCGGGGTATGAAATTAGAGCATATTATCTGATTACAGCTGAACACATGGTTTAATAAAGACAGAAAATTTAAGATGTATGAGAGCAGTTGCCTAGGTTGTGGCCGTTTAGTGTACGCAAAACTATTCACTTGGGTTCAAACATTTTTCAACCTTACTGAATTTTTCAACATTACTGAGCTGCTTAGATCCTGTAGCTCATATAATCAGCACGTTAGCTAGAAATTTTCCATTGCTTTCTTGGCTGATAGAAACTAAATTCAATTTTAATAGCAGCAGAGACAGCATCTTTAGTAGGACAGAAAAATTCCATAACAGACACCCTTCCACGGAGGTCCACAATGGCATTGATGGGCGATGTTACAGTAACAATAGCTCCCTTCAGCCTAAGGCTGATCCTGAGAATAATAACTGAACTCAGAAAATTCTTCCTGGAAACACTTCCTTTGTACGTGTGCAAGGGGGTAGGGAGACGGGGAGAGGCGAGTTGAACACTTAGCTGAAACCAATTCCCTTTATCCATATTACCTCTCTCCAAGCATCTGTTACATCCGGGGGCAGCATTTTAAACTTCAGCCCTGCCTTCCAATGGGGCAAGCATACACAGTCCAGAGGGCTCCAGGAGCAAAAGTCAAGGGGAAACAATGCTTCTACCAGGCCAGAGGTGCCTACGGACTGAGATTTCCTACTGTGGCTCCTGCATGCCTTTATCTCTCCCAACTGTTCCTGCCCCACCACTTCCCTTAAGGGCCCATGACTTTGTTCCTGGCATGGTCCTCTCCAACAATTCTGACAAAGACTCAGATTGTCCAAAGAATGACTGCTAATTCAAAGAAGCAATGCCCCCATCTCCTAAACTCGCAGAACTTCTGGGAGCAGCTCCCTTTCTTCCCCAACCTAGATGCTCCTCTGCAGCTTCTCAGGGCATTCTTGAACACAGGTGCACGCTCTTGGGCTCCAGCTGATGCTTCTGTCCTACAGAAACATGGCCAGCTGGAACCAGACGCAACACCTTCATCACCGTAAGAGGAACCATTCTTTTTTTTTTTTTTTTTTTTTGTGGTCTATTTTCAATATCAGAGAGTTTAAACTGAAGTTTTACAACAAAAAAAAATACATTTTTTGGTCTATAGATTGAAAGTGCAAGCTTGTTTACAATGCAACATATCTGATGAATGTAAAATCTACAAAACCAACCTCTTCAGGCTCGATCAGTTTGAACTCCATGCCTCGACCAGTCCAGGCAATGAAATGAGAATTGGAAGGGTCATCCAGGAGAGCGACCAGAAACTGCCAGAGTTGAAGCGAGCCACGCCGCTGGTAGGTGGGGCCCTCCCGGTACATCCCTGGCTCCTGTTTGATGTCCCCTAAATTAAAGAAACATTAAGTCTCTATTATTAGCAATATGCCACTTGCATACAATTCTTTTCATTAAATCCGTCACTACAACAGTTAAGCCACAACTGCTTTGACTTTCTATGAAACATGATTTTACCATGATGTGGAGATTTAAAAGAGTTAAGTGCTGAATATGAATTAGCAATCTGTATAAACATATAGACAAGTGTATATAGAACACATACAGGTCAAGACAAATGCACAGAAGCACCAATGAAATCCACAGATGCATTTATTAACTAGCAAGCTGTACAAACTTAGAGACAACTATATATATATCTAACATATACAGGTCAAGACCAATGTATACAAGCGCCAACAGAATCCACAGATACATTCATTTGCAACAATTCTGCGTAACTATCTTTTTTTCCTCATTGATTCTCTTAAAAACCACTGTATCTAATCTTGCCTCTTGGCTTATATTAATGCCATTACTTACTGCTCTAAGCAATAGTGAAGAAGGAGTCATCAGTTTCAAACTCTAGAAATGTTATTTTTGGACAAATTCAATTCTGCAAACCACCATTTGTATGAAGTTCATGGACCTGCACAATGCAAACTACTGAAAAATTTAATGCAAATATTGCAAAGCAAATTTAGTAGTGTCTTAAGCTTGTGCGGTAAATAAGCTGCGCCTTATAGAAATCAGGTAAATCCTGTTGGGAACGCAGGGCCAACCTGCGTTGCACAACCATCACTGTATCCTGCCTCCAGCTCACCAGCCCTTCATAAAGCAGCTACCACGCAAACACTGTCTTCTGTTTTCCTTTAGATACGACTTGAATTTCATTCACTTGAATTTGCCTTACTATTCTTTTTCTACAAGTCCAATTTAAAAATGTCTACCCCAGAGGTTTCTGTTATTCATGGTCTGTCATTTATTTAGTATTGCCATTTATTTACTATTCCTATGTAGTTTAATGCTAAGCAAATGACAAACAAGCAAACCTTTCTGGTGATATAATCACATTAATAGGCAGAAGTTATAGAGACAAAAAGGTGTTAGCATTGCAATGCTTCTGGCATCATTCTGGTTTTACAACCAAAAATACCCAGTTTCAGGACTACTGATTATTTTATCTCTGGCCAATCACCAATCATCTTAAGAACGTGTGGAAACAGTCCTACTGCAGATCCAGAGTCTACAGTCCTCAAGGAAACAATGGTTAACGTAAGAGAAAGGGGGCAGATTGGCGCCTCCTCACAAGGGGCACCAAGCATTGGAAAGGGGTGCGGAACAGAGGGGGACAGAATACGAACTCGCAGCCAGACCAACCAACTGCCAGCGCACACACAGAGTGAACATGTGGCAGAGGGCCCAACCCCTAGCAGGCTGGGCCTTTTCACATCTTAGATGGGCTGCCAGATGGGGGGGGCGGTAGGCGGGGAGGAGCTTCTCCATCCTGGTTCTTCAAGTCTGGCCCCCAGGCTTCCAAACCTGGGGAAGAATGCAGGGGGTGGGGTTGGGAACAATACAGGGTGTGAGACGGAACTTGTCTCTTGAAAGAAGGCAGAGGCAACAAGAACCTAAAATGACTGAGGCTTGTATCTTTGTTCTATCAGTTAACACACGCATTTCTCCTCTTCACTAGGGAAATGTTTCAGACAGAACGGATTCCAGTCGATCCATTCAAACTCAGTGTGGATTGTAACACAGAGCAATCTCGAGTGTTTAAAAACTTTACTTGGGTCACTAGAGAGAAAGACACTTCCTAAAATAATTACAGAAGGAACAATAGTCTACAAAGCTACACCAGAACACAAAATTATTCAGTCAATAGCTGCTGAAAATTATGATGTCACTTTGGTCTTAACTAGAAAAGCTACAACTCTTATCTTCTTATTGATCTCAAGGAAGGCTTTATTTACCTCCGTTTTTCTTCGCAGATTTACATTTTTTTCATGGGGGCTAACTGAGCAATTGTGCAGATAAGAATGGAACACTGTTACATTTTCTGTGTTTCTATTTACTTCTGCCTATGAATGTGATCACGTTGGCCATGTGCAGTGAAAAAAAAATGACCTCATCATTTATCCTTCTCCTTCTTCTCTATCACTCAGAAAACCCAAGACAAATACTATCTTGCCCCCAAAAGTTTTCATCATATAAAACTGAGGAGTATTGAAAGGTTGAAGGCAATAAATAATAATCAAGAAAGCAAGGTCCTCCAACACTAGTGCCTTTGGCCTGCCGGGGTACAGCACAATCCTGTCCATAGGGTTGATTTATTTTTCTTCGCTACATGTCCTTCCTCACATTCAAGATTTCTCCAACGTGAAGCTCACCAAAATGGAAAGAATCAGTTAAAGGTCCTCAAACTTGGTCTCAAAGAGGAAGAGCTGTATTTTAAAAACCGTGGTATTCAGATAATAGGGCTAAATAGCGCAGTGTTCACCTCGGAAAACACAAAGCTGAAAACTTGTGGAACGAGGTCCAAAAGATGACCCCGCTGGGGTCCTAGCCTGTGACCTTCAGGGAGTGTTGTGCTCCCAAGAATCAGATCTTCCCAGACTCACCGCCCCTCTGAGAGGTAGGAAGGTGGCAAGGGAGCAAGTGACCGCAACAAGCAGTTCATTAGGACTGAAAAACAGTGTGACCAGGACTTGGCTGTTGAAATCACAATTAAAAAGTTCTACAAGCTCCCAAGTCATTACACGCAAGATCCCCAAAGTTTGTGCGATCAGCTCATCAGAGGGCTCCTGCTCGCTTCCTGTGAACAATCAAAGCAGGAAATACGGAGACCACTCCGAAGAAACCTCTGAATCAATTCACGGCTCACTTTTTACCCGAGCCTCCTCGGAGACGCTGACCTGCGCCAAACTTGTCCAGAGAGGATAATCGTTATCTAACTGGACACCCTCTTCTAACCTCTGGGGCCCCTGTCGTGGCCACAGCAAGTGACATGAAAAAGATAATGCTTTCCTATCTGCCTTTTAAGCAATTACCAATGCTACATTAGCCACATACATCGTCCAAGTGGGGTGGGGGGAGGACGAACAATCACTAACTAAATGGGCAGTTATGTTGTTCCTGTGCTCCGTAATGCATCTTTTCACGAACAATAAGAGAAAGGAGGCTGCATTAGTCATCAGTGCATCCACTGTAGCCTGCTCTCTGCTCGGCTTTGTTAATTACAGGATCAGCTTCCAATAAATCTCAAATAACAAGCTGTATGTGCTCGGCAGGGCAAAGCAAAGACCCCGGTTCCTCCACACTCAGCACAGCCCAGAGCGAGGCTCGCTCCTCCAAATGTGGACTGAGTCACCGGACAAAAGCAAAGACGTTTAGAGAGAATGTGTAACAGGTGAAGTCTAAGTGCACACAGCAGATGATGGCACGCACAGGAATCCTACAGCCAGGATGCCAGCTGGCTTCAGAAGTGACCACAGGGATCTGCCCACACCCCACCCTGCCCCGCCCCCAAATCAGAACTCCAAACACTGAAAAACCTACCGTCGAACTTCTCTGGAACCACACAGGTGTCATCGTAAAACTGCCGGGGCCCCTTTTCGAACATACAGCCTGTGGGGGCAATGGGAGACGTGAATTCATGGTGGTCACGAAGCTCACCCACACCACCATCAAACAGAAACAGCAACACAAAAGTGGGGGTGCAGGGCGACTGGCATCATTCAGCTCTTCCACCCTGGACATGCTGTTTAACTCCCGTGACCCAGTTTTCTGACCATCTCCCACCAGGGAACAGAGCTGTGGGGAGGACTGAATGCGGTGGCCGGCACACAGAGATGGGTAAAAGTCGATCCTTCTCACTGCCACCAATGCCCCCCACCTTGACACCCCTGGGGTCTCCATCGCAGCCCCTCCCTTCCGTGTGCTTCTTCCACTCCTGCCCGGTCTGGCAACTCAGTGAGAAGAAAGGGAAATCAAAGTCAATCACTGATGAGGACTTTGCATTAGGGCTCTGAGGCTCTAAACAGTCATTTATTCCCTGTGGAAACATTTAGAAGGGCTAACCCTCCCTTCTTCAGTAGCCGCGCTAGGGAGAGAGGACAAACCTCAACTTTCCTTTAGCCCAAAACTTCCCACAATTATTTTCCCTTCAAGTCTCCATGACTGTGGACCTTAGTCTCGTGGTTACTATCGTTAATTACTAGGACAAAATGTCCTAAAGTTCAGTAATACTTCTATTTCTCAAATACCTTCGTCTTTATGGTGGGTGCATGATGTAGCAGCAATGACAGCAACAGAAATCGCATTGCATTTGCGAAAAATACGTTTGAGGATCTTTTTAAAAAGATTTATATAAAGGACAAATTTTGTGTATTTCACATACACCATCTTAAGAGCACAATAATACTTCTCACCCTATCCTCCTTCATTTCTCCCCTCCTTCCTCCCCCTTTCATACTTTTATCATAGCATACTTTCAATTTACTTTGTAATCACAAGCTTAATCCTCCCCTAAATCAAGAATTCAACAAGTAGTAAGTAGAAAAACTACTGTTCCTCAAGAGCGTAGACAAGGGCTGTATACAATAAAAAAAAACTCAAAATGTCAATTTCACCCATATACATTACTTTTTTTGTACTCTGTATATAAGTTACTGCAAATCAGGGAAAACATATTTGTCTTGGGGACTTCACTAAGCATATGGTCTCCAACTGCATCCATTTTGCTGTGAAATACAGGATTTCATTCTTTTTGATGGCTGAGTAGTATTCTATCATATATATATATATATATATATATATCACAATTTCTTATCTCTCCATCACTTGATAGACATCTGATTTCATACCTTAGCTATTGTGAATTGAGCTTTTATAAACATAGGGGTACAGAGAATTCTTTCACATGTTGATTTCATTTCCTTTGGGTAAGTTCCCAGGATTGGAATGGCTGGGTCATATCATGGGGCTATATGTAAAACTTTTGATCTCAAACATTTTAGATTTAACATCTAACACTCTGCCTTCAACTTCTATTGCTGTCATTCATTGCAAGGCAGTCAATATTGGACCCACCCTCAAAGGATAGATCTAAGTTAGTCTTGCTGAGGACACAGTGTTTAGGTCAAGATCCATGCATGAATTTCCAGAAACTCTTGAATAGGGGTCAAGTCCAGATGAAATCATTTTTATCCATCCTGTACAGATGTCATAGGCCCACCAGCTTACCACAAACACAACCACAATCTGAACACCTCCACCAGCCTCTTCTGTGGAAACCCACTTTCAACAATGTAAAATCCAAGGTATTCACTAAAGGTGAAACCTTTAACATCTATTGTGTTTTGCTTCAAAACTATGACTTGGGTCTATAAAAGCAACAACCAAATATTCCTCCCGAATACATTTCAGTGGAGTACAATATGAGGGCTGTAAGCTGGACTAATCTACAAAGCATATGTTCTAGTTAAAGGAATGTGATTATTGGCCAAAAAAAGAACACAGAAATCTACTTTTTCACCTGTTTCCCTGTGTAGGATTCACGTTTACCATCAAAGACAGAGGCCACCACCTGAAACGTTTTTACTTTTAAGAAGGCAGAGTATTAAAATAACGGTTTAGGGAACAGCAACAGATTTCTCTGAGAAGGTACTGGTTAGTGTGTGACCTCATCCCTTAGATGTCTGACTGCTGTGAACAGGACTTGCGGCAGCTTCGGGAATGGCACACTTAACTTCTGTTCTGCTGGGATGCGCCAGAAAGCCTTCTTGTCTCATGTAGATGGAGTGGCAGCTAGGCACTTCTGGAAGAAGAAAGGAGGAGGAGTCAGGAGTGTGCTGCTGAGAGGGGGCTGTTCCCCAGGGGCCACCTGGAGAGAGACATGTTACAAAACCCACCCGAACCCCCAAGAGGGGACACGGTCAACAGGTTCACCTGTAGGCACCGCCCACGTCAGAAAGACTTCCTCGTGGTGAATGCTGATTCTCGTGCACAGACATTCAAAGCTGCACCCAAATGCACCGTGCCAAACTTGGCTCCAAGAGCAGCCCCGCATGAGCGTGATGGTATCCTTACCACAGCTTCACAAGTTACAAATGTCTCTGGATGTGTGCAGAATACATTCGCATATCCCATTGCATTCCGCGTACAAAAGCAAAAGTCAACAAAAGGCTCTAGTTTAATTCAGGAACACCCAAAAAGAAATTGTGAGCCAACGGCTCATCTCTGAAATCCTTCAGCCTTCCGAGGTGACGGCTATTTTCTTTCCTAGATAAAAGCCTCCCTGGCTTTTCATTTTGGTAAGCACACAGATCACACTGAAAACAAGTGAGCCTCTGTGACCAAGGTGACTCATCCCTACGAAAATAAACGTGGTTAATGGTTAAACCTGAGTATCTAATGTGTATAGCAGTGTAGATAAAAGAAAAAAAAAAGAAACAAAAGATTAAAATCCAAGCACTGAGGCTGGTGTTGTGGCTCAGTGGGTTAAGCTGCTCCTTGCAATGCCAGCACGTCCATATGGGCACGGGTTCAAATCCCAGCTGTTCCACATCCAATCTAGCTCCCTGCTAACGGCCTGGGAAACCAGTGAAAGATGGCCCAAGAGCTTAGGCCCCTGTATCCGTGTGAGAAACCCCAATGAAGCTCCTGATTCCTGGGTTTGACCTGGCCCAGCCCTGGCTGTTGTGGCCATGTGGGGAGTGAACCAGAGCATGGAAAATTCCTCTCTTTCTCTCTCTCCCTATCTCCCTCTCTCTCTGTAACTGTTTTCCAAATGAATGAAATAAATCTTTTCTAAAAATCCAACTCCTTGACTTACTACTGCTAATTAAGCTCACAACTTTTGACAAACCATTTATGGTCAGGTGGGGCCAGATGTTCCTTGAAGTCCACGTCCACTCTATTCCACAAGTTGCCATATTCTGAAAACAAAGCTTCCCTGAGCACCACCGGGCAGATCCCTGTGAATGAACATCCCGGACCCTGCACTCTCGTAAGAGCACCTTTCTGAACCCTGAACTCTACTCTCTATTTGCATTTTTGGTTTCCTTCCTTGAAGAGGGCTCCACCAAGTTTCAAAGTTTCCAGTCCTACAAACTTGGAACCAGCCCTGCATAGAACATACAAGGTGGCTTCTCATAAATGACAATCACATGCATAACACACAGGGCTCTCTGCCTCTGGGGCCCAGTCAGCAGGTGTCCAGTGATTCTCAGGGGAGCACCCGGCATGCTTCCTGTCAAGGCAGCAACATAAACTCCGGTTTCACTCCATTGTCCACCAACTTCCCGAGGAGCCCTGGTGCATAGGTTCTCCAGGAGTGTACTGGTGTATGTGAATGAGTCAGTTGGGTCATATGTATTACAGCAGCTCTAGACAGCATGAACAGAAATAAGTCTATAACATGTATATATAACATGTATAACAGCGCTGTGGCGTATCCCATATGGGCGCCAGTTCAAGTCCCGGCTGCTCCTCTTCCGATCCAGCTCTCTGCTATGGCCTGAGAAAGCAGTAGAAGATGGCCCAAGTGCTTGGGCCCCTGCACCAGTGTGGGAGACCCAGAAGAAGCTTCTGGCTCTTGGCTTCGGATTGGTGCAGCTCTGGCTGTTGCGTCCAATTGGGAGTGAACCAGTGGATGGAAGACCTCTCTCTCTCTCTCTCTCCTTCTCTCTCTGTGTAACTCTTTCAAATAAATAAATAAATCTTTTTTTTTAAGTGTATGGCAAGCATGCTACTTAATACAAAAACGTGTCCCTTCTTCCACCGCGTGGGGTGGAGTATGTGACCCCTTAGATGGGAGCATCACTTCCATGAACTGGAATCTGCAGATCTCAAGTCTCCCTCACTGTTTGCCCAAGAACATCGTTGCTATGCTATGCGTTAGACTGTTTATTCAGCCCAGACACAGTTTGTCCTTGGTCTAGAACGTGCCATTTCAAAATTCTATTTGACTTTTGGTTATTGAGCTTGGTGATGAATGTCAACCAAAATAACAGGAGAGCAAAAAAAAAAAAAAAAAAAAAAAGAAAAGAAAAAGAAAAAAAGTTTACCCTGCATGCCTTTCGTCAAAAATATCTTGAAGGCAATGTGTAACAGCCACGGCATTGAAAAGTAGGCAGGGATTAATAGCTTACAAACTGAAAATCAGGTAAGGAACTTAGCAGTAACTGTTTTATCAGACCATAACTTCTTGTGATGGTCATGTTCAGTGTGCTGTGGCGTACAATCCCAACTCTACGCAAGGCAGCGTTGTATCCTGAGACAGTATTTACCATCGGGGTGCAAAGTAGGCCCTCTCTGTGTTCCCAAACACCGAACAACCCATCGTATGCCAACTTGCTCCCCCACAGTACTTTCCAGTCATTTCTCCCATTATTCTGATTTACTGCCAGGCATGAGAGCCCTCAGAGCAGTCGGGCCAGGAAGGGGCAGCGCCAACGACTCCGCCATCAGCTCAGCAGCTGCTCCAAGGCAGGCATTTTGTCGAGCAACGTTGACAGCCGGCCACATAATACTTTCACTGACGGCTGCACACCTGGAAGGGTGTCTGTGAAAACAGCTGGCTGTCTCCGGACGCAGCTAGAGGCAAACGGCCCAGCTCAGCTCTGTGCTCTGGAAGTGTGGCTAACTGCAGAGGAGGGGTGAGGGGGAGGGAGAAAATGCCAGTGTGTCTGAGGCCCCCACCACTCAACACCTGAGCAAAGTATTCCAATGTGTTGCAAATTAGTACAATCCTAGGAAACTTACATGTGACCTCAAAGACTACAATGTGAGAGGTGATTTCATTAACATGTACCTAGTGAGATGGTTCATGTGCTGTGTATTGCTGTACTTGTGCTGTGTAGCATTCAACAATTCTATCAATGGGTGGTACTGCACACTGTTAAGTTTCATAGAAATCAATGACTTATCTAACAAGAGAACACCAACATCTTCATTATTTCAAAAGGCCCACCATATAATCTGAATTCTTAAAAAAGAGCAAAATATAACTCAGGGTAAAAATATACATATGAGAATATAACTGTGTTTTTTGCCAATTCCTATTGTGATTTATTGCACTCTAGAGAAAATTAACATCTTACTCTGGAAATTGAGACACTTGGACTGTTTAAGTCCAGTCCATTCTTAAAACTGGTGCCCTTTATATAGTCGAGAAGTCTGAAAAACTATGGCCATGAGGTTTATTCCCATAAAGTAACTAAAGTCATGTTATCCTAAAGTGATATCAGTTAATTTATGACTATCAGAGTGGGTCAGACTCTAATCAAATTGTAGAAACATTTCCAAAGTGATTATTCAATCAAATGACTAACATGGTTAATTAGGAGCCATAAACACTGCTCTGAAGTTCATCAAAGTAATGACTTGCCCAGAAAAATTACTGCTAATTAAATTGCCTGCTGCTTTCATTTCTACCTTATCTAATAAAAAATCCAACCAACGAAGTTTGGCATTACATTTTAACTTTGGCTAAATGCTCAACTACAATCCAAACTAGCTAAGCGGTGACTTCAAAGGCAAATGTTTTATGGCAGGAATTGGAGGCATCACATACATACTCATTCCTGTTCTTCATGGAATACAACTGACAAGTTCAACAGTAAGCTACAGCTTAGCCTATGCAAGGATGTGACTATACCAGTGTATTTCCAGTCATCCCTACATCAGAATCTTACAATCATTAGTTCAGCATGGTGGTGAACAACCGTGTTCCTGTTATCTAAGGGACTTCATTCTGAATCTCAGATCCCATGTTTTGTGAGGCTATGACATTTCACCATTTGTTTAACGTCTCTAACTCTCAACTTCCTCCTCTGTGAAATGGGAAGAATTATAGTAAGAATAACCTTGAAAGGGATGTTGGGAAGATCCTATAGGGAACGTTTTAAGAAAAACTTCCCACAGCTAACTACGCACAGTAAAAATTCAGTATGTTTCTCATTATTAACAGTAACTCATTTTAAGGGATTCTTACCCATATTCAAAGTGAGTGAACCACAGGATGTAAAACTAGGAATTGAGGCACAATGCCACTTGCAGTGCTGGCATTCTATGTCAAAGGGTCAGTTGGAGTCCCAACTTCACCACTTCTATTCCAGCTTCCTGCTAATGCACCCGGGAAGCAAACAGAGATGAATCAAGTTCTCAGGTCTCTGTCACTCTCCTGAAAGGCCAGGATGGAGTTGCTGGTGCCTGGCTGCAGCCTGGCCCAGACCTGGTTGTTGGGGGCATTTGGGGTGTGAACCAGTGAATAAGATCTTTCTTTCTCTCCTCTCTCTTTCTCGCTCACTCTCTTTCTACTGCTATGTCCTTCAAACAAATGACTATTTAAAAAGAAAAAATAGCTAGTAATAATTATGTATCAAACTAAGTTCTTTTTTAGTCTTAATTTGCCATTCTGAAATCACCCAAGATGGCTAATTTGTTGCTAACTAATGTACACTTTCTGGAATATCTTCACAAATTTATTAATGTAAAATATACTGCTTTAAAATTCATGATAAATGGATGATTTATATGGCACAGGACAGATCCTTTGTTATTAGATTTTTAAAAACATTTGGTGGCTGCATCATTTGAGTTTCTTTCACAGTGCTACCCCCTGATGTTTGCTCCTAAATGACACTGGCTTAAAAAGTTTTAAATTCAGCCCATAAATTGAATTACGTGAATTTAATTTAGGACAAAGGATTTTTATGTATTTCAAAGCTTCTGGATCAAAGAGCTCTATAGCATGACAGCAGTACCAGCTAAATCAGTTTGCAGAAATGTTCGTGGTAATGAAAGCTGATCTAATACACTGCAAAAATTCAAAGCAGCAAAGCCTTGCTGTCATCATGACACACACAGGTCAATGCTGGGGGAACCACCCAATTTCAACAGATTCAGGTGTTCTTCCAATTAAGATACACAGGCAAAACACTTTTCAAAGTTGCCTGTTCTGTCTCTTGCACTTTAAACTGGTGCTGGGAACGTGACACAGCTTTGGGAAGCTTTACCAAGGTTTGGTGAAGTGGGAATTTGCACGTGGAAGACTGCTAGGACCTCCGCTGACCTGCAGATTTGCCACTCGGTCCCACAGGATGCAGATTTCCCCGTGGTCGTTGTCTGCCTGAAGGGTGCAGGAGCTAGGTCAGGTCGGTAAAGAGGGAAGAGTTGCCGTGGTTCTCTAAGACATCCCTATGGAGGTTGTTGCAACTGTTTTGTTACCAAACAGAGGAAAAAGCTAGAATGATTTCACATTGGACACTCCGAACAGTGCGGGACAAAGTCTCTATCATTGGGTGCTTCTGGCTAACTTCCTGCAGCAATGCCCCAGTGTGTAACTCAATTAAGCATTCGGATCTCTTAGATTCAAGGAGAAATCTCAGGAAAACAGGAGTGAGTTGGGTATATTTTAATGTGGTTTCACTTTCATATCAGTCAGTGATGCATTGACTCCTTGTGGGGACAATGTTAAAAAAAAAAAAATCAAGTCCGCATGAACCTGGGTGCTGTCTATTGATGAGAAAACTTCACATAAGCTCTCCAGGGCCAAATGTATACATAATCACACATGGTAAAAAAAAAAAAAAAAAAAAAGTGTGTGTGTGTGTGTGATGAAAGGCATATCTCAGAGTTTCAACAAGATTTTTAAAAACATGTACCCATTATCTAAAGAAATACTGAGTTCTGTTAAGAACTAATGATGGGGCTGGCACTGTGGCTTAGCAGGTAAAGCCGGCATTGCAGGTGGCGCCTACATGGGCGTACGTTTGAGTCCCTGCTGTTCCACTTCCGATCCAGCTCTGCTGTGGCCTGGGAAAGCAGTACAAGATGGCCCAAGTCCTTGGGCCCCTGCACTACCTGGGAGACCCCGAAGAAGCTCCTGGCTTCAGATTGGTGCAGCTCCAGCCATTGCAGCCAACTATGGAGTGAACCAGCGGATGGAAGATCTCTCTCTCTCTCTTTCTCTCTCTCTGTGTGTGTGTGTGTGTGTAACTCTTTCAAGTAAATAAATAAATCTTTTAAAAAAAAAAAGAACTAATGACACCATTCTCATTCAAGAAATATGAACATTATGACAGTCTTGCCAATGTTTTCTCTCTTCACACTTTTCTGGTTTTTTGTTTGTTTCTTAATTCCTGGTAGCCTCACTATTTATGTTTAAAATGCAAAGGTTTTCTAGAGTGCATCAATATCATCAGTTTTATAGACATGTTTTCAGTGCAACTGCGGTTGCACACGTGCTATTAATTTTAATCTACTTTTTCATTTGCCAGGTAAGCAGATTTATTGTATTTAATTGGGGAAAATCTATTTCACTAAGTTTCCAAAAAAGGATGCTAAGAGGAAGGGAGGACTTTAACCCCATCTGATCGCTCTACTGCAGAAAAATCTACAAATCCCAAAACAAGGCTCAGTGTTAGTATGCTGGAATTCCTATGAGAGAGAAAACAGGTCATAGCAAAAACTCAAATTTTATTAGAACTATCTGTTGTTAGTTACAGAGCTCCATGGGAATATATTTGTTACTGAATTGCAAAACTGGAGGTGGTTTAAACCTTAAGAAAGGAGTGAAGAATTTGGTGTTGCTTATGCACACTTAAATGAGATCTTTCTCTTTAGAGTTTTTCAGTAAATATGTGAATATCAATAATGTAAAATCTTCAGGGATATTTTTTCCATAGGCTCAGAAGTACTGAATCTGCACACTTGGGGAAGACATGGAAAAAACTGTGTTATTTTCCTTAGTCTCTCTTACAATGTTTGCAAAATTGAAAGAAAGAGGAGAATAAATTAGAAATGCAGTTACCCAAATTCAGACATTTTTGAAACTTAAAGTCTGTCAAAGAACAGTGTAGAATAATTTAACCTACAAAACAACCAAATCAAAAATTTCTTAAATTTTCAGGTACACATCCAAGGTATTTTTTTTTAAACACTATTCCACAAAAATAATAACCAGATCCAAGTAAGATTAGCTCGTATGGTCTCCTGGGCTCCCAAATTTACAGGTTTTACAAGACTGTGATTGCTTCATTAAGCTGCAGTTAAAAATGAGGTTGAAGTGACTGGATCATAAGTACAACATTGAGTGTTTATCAGATGTTGCTGTCCCCTGACCCCTAGCAGAGGCAGAAAGAAAATTTTAAAACATAATGCCATTCGCCACCCACACGAGTCTCTGAAATGCTGAAGGGTAGGAGGTTTTAACCCTGAGCTTCAATCCTGAGTTACTCCCCTTGTGGGATCTACCTAATTTCAAACCAACACACCACGGACAGCTCTGCCCTCCAGCTTGGGCCTCACCTTAGATCACCACAGTACGCAGAGGGTTTGTCCTGTTGGCTCTGCACGCGAGCGATAGATGGGAGTCCAACTGAACGTTTCCCTGTGTAAGAAATTCTGATGGACCTGCCTGCACAATACCACTGCTCTCATCTTCATCTTATCCTTCAGCCCCAATCACAGCATTTTTCATTTTAAGAAACAATAATGGTGGGGCTGCTGTGGTGGTGCAGTAATGTTAAGCCACCTCTTGTGACACCCATTCGAGTCCTGGCTGCTCCACTTCAGACCCAGCTCCCTGCTAATGTACCTGGGAAAGCAACAGATGATGGCCCAAGTACCTGGGCCCCTGCTACCCAAGTGCAAGACCCAGATGGAGTTTCAGGCTCTTGGCCATCTGGGGAATGAAATATTGGATGGAAAATCTCTCGCTCTCTCTGTAACTCTGGCTTTCAAATGAATAAAGTAAACCTTAAAAAAAAAAGGAAAGAATAAGGCATCATATCGAATTACTAGTTCTATGTGAAAAAAAATCTCCGGAAGTCAAGATAGAGCCATACCCATGGAAATTCATTATGGCTTGGTCCTCTAGTGGGCCAGACATTAAGTTACTAACTTTACAAACAGGATCCCATCTAATCCTCCCCAAATCACTAAGAGATGCTACCAGTCCCTGTTTATAGCTGACAAAACCGAGGACAAAAGTTATAAAATAAGTTCAACATGCTACAGGAGCAAAGAGAGGCCAAGGCCAGGATTTCACACGGTATCCCCTGTGTCATACCAAGTGTGGTTTTATTTTTTAACGCTAAGGATAAATAAAAGCAGATTATGTGGCTGAAGCAAAGAGCTGCAAGGATCTTACACACTAAGAAGAGAGGACAGCAGGAGGGAGAGTTCAGGAGCACCTTCCTACAGTGAAAGGGCTGTCAACTCATTCACAAGCACCCATGCCTGTCGCCCGCCTTCAGGTTTCTTTCTGATTCTTTCATATTTATCTTCAAGTTATCAATGTTTGCGGAATTTTCCAGACTTTATCAGAAACAACTAAATAGAAATCTCTCTGTCTCTCTCTCACACACACACATGCACGTTAAATAAAACAGCAATCACCTATTTAACCTGCAAAAATTTTTTGAAAATTACTTTTGGGCCGGCGCCGTGGCGTACTAGGCTGATCCTCCGCCTGCAGTGTCGGCACATCAGGTTCTAGTCCCGGTCGGGGCGCCAGATTCTGTCCCGGTTGCCCCTCTTCCAGGCCAGCTCCCTGCTGTGGCCCAGGAATGCAGTGGAGGATGGCCCAAGTGCTTGGGCCGTGCGCCCACATGGGAGACCAGGAGGAAACACCTGGCTCCTGGCTTTGGATTGGCACAGCGCGCCGGCCGCAACGCACCGGCCATGGTGGCCATTTGCGGGGTGAACCAAAGGAAAAAGGAAGACTTTTCTCTCTGTCTCTCTCTCACTGTCTAACTCTGCCTGTCAAAAAAATAAATAAATGAAAATAAAAATAAAAAAATAAGAAAAGGAAAATTACTTTTATATTCATACACTAGATGAAAATATTTCATGAAACAATAGGTCTCCCTTTCCCTCTTTTAAAACGTTAACTCACTGAAGTATGGAAATCCTGTGTAAAAAATTATATCATAATGTTATAAACCGCAAAGCATACACTGAGATATATACATGTATGTATGTGCACACACTTTAAGTTATATTTTATGCCTTCTTTTTTACCTTTGTCACACACACATATGCACAGAGGTATCTAATTTTAAACTGTCTCATTTAATTTCAAAACTCAGTTCCACTTATAAAAACAGCTCATTTTACCCACTCGAAATAAGTAGTTGTGGACCTAAGTATCCCTGTTGTTTTGTTTAAAAAGCAACTAAAAATTCCACACCATAAAAGTCGGCTCCGCCTCCTTCTAATTCCCCTTTGCAGGCTAGCACAACCCACAGCAGATTCTCACTCCCCTCCCCCTTTCCTGCCTATAAAATCCAAGTTAGACAAACACAGTGGGGCTGAAATGACAGATTTGAATGGAATTCAGACCCAGCAGTTCCTGTTTATGTTTCTGAGTTGAGCATGTTGTCTACTCATTCACTATACATTAGGAAGACTGCAAGGCCATAAATAGTCTCAGGTTACAGCCAAGCAGGACCAATGAGCATTAATCATGACTTCCAGGGAACTGGCAAAGCAGCAGCTGATGGAACACGACACCCTTCAGCTCTGTACAAATGGACATTCCAGAGAACCGGCCAGTGAGCAGCGAGCAAGCCAGTCTGTGAGTGTGTGTGTGTCTCTGTGTGTGTGTTTCCTTTCAGTCTCCATTTTATGAATGAAACGCCAGGCTCTATAGAGTCCATTCATGCAAGAGAAATGCTTACAGGGCTCTGTCCCCAGGGATCAATCCGTCATGGGTAAAACTGATATGATTGGTTTAAGACAGCCGTCAGCCTTCCATTACTGCCTTAAAATGCAGTCCCTGTCCATTTGACCTGTGTTAATGCATAAAGAGTAAATCCAGACTGTGCTCTCTATTCTCAAATCAAATCACTAGCCAATGCCACTTACTGTAACTGTAGATTTAGAGCACATTTATGTATTTCTTAGAAAAACTGATAGAGCAGACCAGAGTACTAGGTTGGGAGATTTGCTATTTGGACTCAAAACAAATAACAAAAACCCATGGAAGACCATCTAAGCAATAAAGAGTAAAGACAAAAAGAGGCCGAACCACGACCTCTATTATAATAACAAATCAATTAGGAAGACATCACTGTCACTTTTCACAATTGAAGCACCTAAAAATCGGGGATTAAGTGATTTGACTAGTCCACAAATCACTGGCTGAGCAGAAGAAAATTATCTTTGGATGTTAGAGAAAGAGATGGATGTTAACATTTTCCGAGGGATCAATAGTTCATTCTTTACAATTCCCAAGTGAGGCTCCACTTGAGTTTCTTTAAGCAACAGTTCTGTGTTGGAAAGAAAAGAATGAGCAGCGCATTTCAGGAGAAAATGCGGCCACAAGCAAAGGATGCTTTGTACCAGAACAGGGCCAAGGCTCGAGGCCTCTGGAGTGTTACATACCAGGTACAAAAGGCCAAGTTCAGGAAACCCTACTCATCCCTGCACTGGAAATGACTAAAGATGGGAATGCTTAAAAATAGTCAGCGTTTCTAGGGGGAAAAAGCTGCTTGTGAGCAATAAAGGAAATGATTTGTGAAAACCCAGTCCAATACTGAACTCTGTTAAACTTCATGAAAAATGTGTTTTATGAAAAAAATTAGGCGTGGATGTTGAAAGTTGTTTGCATTAAAAACTCTCTCACTTCCATTTTTCCATGAATGTGTTGGAGCCCTCCTGACACAGAATGGGGTGCTGCGGCCATTCAGAACCCAGTCCCTGACTCCACGGGGAAGAAACACCTCTGTGTTGCAGAGACCCGAAGCCAGGTAGGGAAACAGTGGTACTCACTGTGCTTCTCCGAATAACTGATCAGAGGTCCTTGCCAAGCCTGCAGAGGGAAGTGAGAGCAGCAGCATGGAAACTGCCCACTCTTTGTCTTATACCTGTGCAGAACTGTCTACCAGGATATTTAACTTCCCGGACGGGGATCTGGCATGTGGTGACGATGGTGTTTGGGGCACCTGCATCCCGTAACACAGAGCCTGGGTCTAAATCTCCACTTTTTTTTTTTTTTTGACAGGCAGAGTGGACAGTGAGAGAGAGACAGAGAGATCTTCCTTTCGCCGTTGGTTCACCCTCCAACGGCCGCCGCAGCCGGCGCACTGCGACCCGCGCACCGGCGATCAGATCCAGTCCAAGTTTCCCATGTGGGTGGCAGGGACCCACCTACCTGAGCCATCGCCCGCTGCCTCCTGGGATGCACAGTAGCAGGAAGCTGGGATGAGAAGTGGAGATTTTGGCCGGCGCTGCGGCTCAACAGGCTAATCCTCTGCCTTGCTGCGCCGGCACACCAGGTTCTAGTCCCGATTGCCCCTCTTCCAGGCCAGCTCTCTGCTGTGGCCCGGGAGTGCAGTGGAGCATGGCCCAAGTGCTTGGGCCCTGCACCCCATGGGAGACAAGGAGAAGCACCTGGCTCCTGCCTTCAGATCAGCGCAGTGCGCTGGCCGCAGCGGCCATTGGAAGGTGAACCAATGGCAAAAGGAAGACCTTTCTTTCTGTCTCTCTCTCTCACTGTTCACTCTGCCTGTCAAAAAATAAATAAATAAATAAATAAAAAGATTTAAAATAATGAAAATAATTTCTCCAATGTGAAATCATTGGCTTCTTCCAGGGAGGGGAGTGAACCACGAGGAGGCCTTCCACTTTGGAAATACTGATGTCTGCCAGTTTACGGCAGGCTTGGGGGGTTCGAACCAAACACCATGTCCCTTTCTGGGCACTCCCTGTGTCCCATCTGACTCCAGCTGGCAT
Source organism: Sylvilagus floridanus (assembly GCA_949820135.1). Taxonomy (NCBI): domain Eukaryota; kingdom Metazoa; phylum Chordata; class Mammalia; order Lagomorpha; family Leporidae; genus Sylvilagus; species Sylvilagus floridanus. Next base: position 22,668,043 of record OX463229.1, read on the forward strand.
TTTCCAACAGCTTCCTCATCTAATCACTGTCCTTCCTGGACCATGGTTTTAGTCGGTTGTGTGGGTTGCAATTGTTCAGAAGGACATAAGGGAATCTATAAGAAAATATGTGGGGCCAGTACTGTGGCGTAGCGGGTTAATGCCCTGGCCTGAAGCGCCGGGATCCCATTTGGGTGCCAGTTCGAGACCCGGCTGCTCCACTTCCCATCCAGCTCTCTGCTATGGCCTGGGAAAGCAGTGGAATATGATCCAAGTCCTTGAGCCCCTGCACCCACATGGGAAAACCTGGAGGAACCTCCAGGCTTCTGGCTTCAGATCAGTGCAGCTCCAGCTGCTGCAGCCAATTGAAGAGTGAACCATCAGATGGAAGACTTCTCTCTCTCTCTCTCTGCCTCTCTTCTCTCTGTGTAACTCTGACTTCAAATAAATAAATAAATCTTTTTAAAAAAAATACATAAGAGGTCAACTTCTTAGGAATAGGTATCTCCTCTTGTATATAAATAACAAGAAATTGTTTATTCATCGGGTTTTTTAAGATTTACTTACTGAGTTACATAGGCAGAAAAGAAATTTTTCCGACAAGTAGGGCTGGGCCAGGCTGAAGCCAGGAGTCCGGAACTCCATCTGTGACTCCCACGTGGGAGCCAGGGATACAAGCACTTGGGATACCTTCTGGTACTTTCTCAGGTGCATTAGTAAGGAGCTGGATCAGAGGTGGAGCAGCCAGGAATCCATCAGGCGCCCATACGGGATGCCAGCATCGCAGGCTGCAGCTTAAACTTGCTGTAGCACAAAGCCAAATCCCAAGAAATTACTTAAAGTAATGTATCTAGTGACAGAATTCCTAAGATATTGCTACACCAGGAGTAGTCACAAATGCCAGAGTAAGGATTTAGAGATAAACTCCTGGGTAATTTGAGCCTTCTCAATTGCAAATTTCTTAGTTGTATCACAAGTGTGTATTCAGTTAACCCAAGCTCACGCTAATCATCCTGGAACACATCAAGCACTATTTATTTGCATTTCTGTACAGATGCATACAATAATGATTTGGTTCTTGTTCTGTTACCCAAGGACCTCACCCTGTAATGTTCTACTTAAAATCCCAAGTAGAGCTCGGCAGGGACTGTGCTGGGAGGGGAGTGAGTTCTCTCCTTTCCTTACTGCATGGTTGGAAGCAGTACCCACCAGGCCAGCAAAACACTGAATAACATTGACAACATAAACTCCTGCCTCTGCTGCCGGCTCAGAAACCGAGGGGTATTTAAATCTCTCGATTAAAGTGCCAGCTTGGGCCTATGTGGATACTGGATATATCCGTCAGCTCTGACAGATGAAAGTTAAACAGATTTCCGTTTTCACATATTTAACATGAGGTAAATATTTTTCAGTATTTCTGTCATCACTTCTCTGCCTACACATAACTTCTACATGCTAAAGACATACAATCATTCTGCAAATTTTAAGTTTTTTTTTTTCCCCCTACTGGTTCTTTTTTTAAAACTCCAAGGTGATAAATAAGCAATGGGGAACTTGGAGGTGGGCCCTGGGGTGAGCAATGGAGGGATTCAAAACAAAGGTGGAAAAGGTGCACCTTATTTTTGCAAAACAGCTTTCTTTAACATCTGTTTTTGATACTGCCATCCCTCCTAAAGCTAATTGTGAAAAACAGACTCAGCTGACAAAAGTCTAAAAACCACTATTCTAGTTACATTTTAAGCCAGCGAGCTATCAAGAGTCTTAAGAAAGGAGTGAATCCAAAAAGTCACTCAGCCCATCTCAAAGTTCATGCAACCAAAGCATTTTGGAATTAGCGGGGCTGCTCAGTCACCACTGTTTCTTCTCATTCAGCCTTGATACGATCAGCTGTTAAAATGGTCACTTGTTTGGCAGTCTCCGATGTTAACAACATTGCTGGCATAATTTTTAAAAAGGAAGCAGAAAGCATCCTAGTCATTTCTCTCGGGTGAGGTCCTGTATTTTCATACTTTGCAGCACTGAACACCGCACAGTGAAAGTAAAACTGAAGCTCTGTGTAAAATGAAATCGACAAGTGCTGAGTTGGAGAAGGCACATCCCGTGTGGGCATCCTTTAAGCTCCCTACAAAAATACTTACTTCAGATTAGCAGCAAGCATCAATGATACATGGGACAAACTGTAAAGTACTGCATCCATTCACAACAACCTCACAGAAAGACTGAAAACAGAAGTCTGAAAATCTCACTTGCAGTACATTTGTAGCTGGCAATGAATGAATCACTCTTCACTTGGATTGGCAAAGTGGTGGGGGGGGGCGTGGAGAAGCAATGTAAGGTAGGGATCTGTGAGTATAGACTGGTAACTCTATGGCACATCTCTGTGTGTCAACTCCTCAGCTTAAAGTAGTGCTAACAACATTTGCCACAAGGTAAGGGTCTTACACCTCCAAACTGATTTTGTGACCATTTAAAAAATTTCTGAGTGAAGCTAAACACCTTGTCATTTGATTATGGTTTACAGCCCTTGCCGATTTTCCTAAACACCCAATTTTTACTCTTTATTTGGTGGAGCATTAAGCCTGTGACTATAATGTAAATTAAAAACATAGTATCTGAAGAAAAATAAATTTTTTAAAAAGAGAGAAAAAAGCCCACATCAGTAGTAGCAGGAGGGGCTCTGAAGACCCAATGAGGAAATGCAACACCATTTTCTTCAGCTAATGAACATCAGGCACTCTCTCTTGCCGTCCACCTCCACTCCCAGGTGCACAGTGCTTGGCCCCACTGTCACAGGTGTCTAATCCTCCTCTGGTCCCGGAAGTTCTCACTCTCTCTTCATTTCCAGTCCTCATTAAACTGCTCCACTACCTGGCTGGGAAACATCTTTACAACTAATTAGGCTAAAAACCCTGTATTACCCACCCCCCAATCAACTCCTAGGCTGAGCTTTTAAATACTAAACACCCCTAAGAACACAGCAGGACAGGGGTGACTGCAAGCATGGCAGGGAGGCGACCACAAACCCACAAACTAACGGGTTGGTTCTCCCTCCTGCCACTCAGGCAGTATAGGACACAAAGTCGTAGAAAGTCACTCAGCTCTGCAACGTTCAAGCCTCATGTCACCCTGTACTTAGCATTCTCTTCATTTCTAGGATGGGATTAATGTTAAACCTTCACTTCTTCCACCCTAACAAGGTTAATTTTTTAAAAAAATAATACTTATTCTGTCACATTAAGAAAGTAGTGCATGCGCATTGGCAAAATATAAAGTGCCTCACATACAAAATAGAAATTTTATATATATATATATATATATATATGTAGGGAGAGAGACAGACAGAGACAGAGAGAGAGAGAGAGAGAGAGGTGGGGGGGTATATTTCAGTATCGGGTCTTATTCCCCATGAGTTACGCTTCACAAATGCATTGTTTTAAGACTCAGGAGACTCATTTTGTTAAACAGCTTCCCAAATCTCATTGCCAGCTGAAATTTTCTTAAGTCGAATTTCAGTCTGCTGTGCCTACTGTCCCCCTAAAAAGCCACCCTGACCCACCAAGAAATGAAACAACACAAAGCAAAACAGCCACCAACCGACCCAATACACACAACTCTAACAAAATACAGTGCAATACACATCTAAAACATCTACCTCCTTGGCCATTATGAACCTGCAAAACCTTACCCATGGCCATAAAAATGGGAAAGGCGCCATGACTCCATGAAGATGGGATACTGCATAAGGGATGCTGTGTAAGGCACTGCAAAGGAAACCCTCAACACTTGTGTTATCCTTCTGATACGGTCACTTAGCAACAATGGCAAGGAGGAAAACCATCAAGTTGGAGTTGAGGAAGCCAACCATCAAACTAAACACGAGTGTCCTGTTCCCAGTGTGGCACAAGGAGGCTAAAGGAGAAGACTGACAATGACAGATGCATCTTACTGGGCATCATAACTTGGTCTCATGTTATAATCAGATCACGCTGTACTAGGCCACCTCACTGGTCCTAAACATGGATTTCTTATGTCCTCGCTGTCTTTTGATCCGAGTTCTTTTTCCTCACCCCCTGAATAAAACATTCTGCCTCACCAACATAATATTTTGAATGCTTTATCTTAAATATTCGGCAGTTGAAATTGCATTCCTGTAATTATAATTAAGACTAATAGACCTTCCATTTCCCATGTCATAATTAATGTCAGGCTTTATTAGAGCACAATCGTGCTGCCTTTCTCCTTACAAGGCTTCTTTTATTTTCACAACATTGATGGTATGTTTTATTGAGTTAAGCAATAGAGTCGCAGAGGCTTTCATAAGAGATAACCTTGCAGATTTAGAAAATGTCTTTTTGCATTATTTTTCAACTACCTATAAAATATTTCCTATGTCCTATTTCTTCAACATCAAGAGGAAAAAAGAGGAGTTGGTGATGCAGTGGTCAATACAATTTCCTGACAGGTTATTGAAGGTGTTGTCAGCAAGGATACAGGACCCGAGGACAACAGTCTGCCTCCAGAACACTTTCTGACTGCAATGCACAATGCATGCAAACGCTGTCAACTTAGCAGCAGCAACTTGATGAACAGAAAGATACATTTTGATGCCCACAGATTAATTTTTCATAGTTATGCTGGTACCACATTTAGAAAATTTTATCCAAGAGGCACAACTTTTCCCATTTAACTATTCTGTAAAACCAAATGGATCCCTACTGGCAATATCAAAGTTAGCAGGTGGTATACAACTCTGGAAATGAGGACTATAACTTAGAAACAGAAAAAGTAACATAACATGAACAGCTTCTCCAACAGTAAGCAAGTATTTCACAAGTCATTCGCAGGACATACAGCACACTTCCAAAAGAGATGCCCTATATAACTTTAAAACGGGATGCAGGGCTCTGCTTAGGCAGGTGACAAGTGATGGGATCTGTGCCCTAGAATGTCAGATTCTGAAGTCCATACCAGGTGTAGGCCCCAAGCAATGCAACCGGCTCACCCAGCATCAGCTCCTGTATTCCGATCTCATGAGCAGCACTTTCTTCTTTAATCCACATCTCCTTAAGATACATCCTCAATACCAAGTTACACATAACCACGCACTTTGTGTTGTCACAATTATAAGAAGACACAAATCACAGACCAAATCACAGTACTGCAGAACCATTTGCATGTTGTTCTTTCTACTAACACACATCTAACAACATGTGTAGAACACACAGAGATTTTTCAAACGCTCTGCTTATCCAACAAGTCCATTTGAATGATGGTTTGGGCTGATTTACGCAATCGCCATGTAAATTTCTCAAAATCATGATGAACTAAAATAAATAAATAAGCTGTAGCAAATTGCCGTGTGGCTTGGGGAACAAGGATAATTCCAGTTAACAGGATCTGAAATCGACAGAGAGAAATGCATCTGATATACAGTGATGTTCACTGTGTCCTGGACATCAAGGGACAGACAGGAGGGCCCTTCAAGTTCAAGGACAATGAAACTAGAAGGAAGTCTATGCTGGTGCAAACGTTTTGAAATCCATGCACAGTTTTCCATATGATACATTTTCCATGAACTTTCTAAAGCCCCTCATTAATGCTTCCAAACTCAATCCATTATGGAGCCTCTCAAGATACACACCAATTTTCAGAGCGAGAATTCAAACAGAGGCTCTCATACTGTTTAAATTTTTAAAATTATCAAATCAGCTAAATAAATCAATACATATATTCTTCCCCCCCACATCTGTGGAAAAAAGAAATGTTATCATGATAACAACCTAAAGGCAGCCCAAACTTGGCATTTAGCTGACCTCTTAGCTGAGTTCTAAAATCAGACTGTGGAAAGAAATGGTGTCCAGTCCTCGAGTTAGAGCCCACCCCCTCCCAGCCTCTCACCCAGTCCCTAACCCAACATTGCATCATGCTGTGCGGCCCTCACACAAATGCTTGTGGGCACAGCCTACATCTACAAACACTTCCCAGTGGCCACCGCTCACAGATGGCGGGGCATGCACTGGAGTGGTACTCTCTGCCTTCACCACTCAGGCCTGGGATGAATCTGTCCAGGCTGGGAAGTGGACACTGGGCCAGCCAGACTGGGCACTGCTCAGTCCTGGGGAGCTGGTATGCCTTCTAGATTATGAGGGAGACTGCCCTCTCTGGCCAAGCCTTGAGGTTCACAAATGAAGTGGTCATTTGGTGCAAACTGGAACAGACAGCCTGCCTTCCTCCAGCAGAACTGATTCAAACACAACGCCATGCCCCAGCCAGGGAAGCAGCCATTGATTTTCAAAGCACACACACCGCTCTGCATGGAATCAGAGGAAATCACACCACACTCACACACGTCTATGTGCACAGCCATTGCCCCGCTGATGGCTACAGTCATGCTAAGGCCAGAGTTCTACAGGTGCACGGAGCCCTTCCTACCAACGTTAGCGTCTAATTCACCCATCTTTTCCAAATACCTGACTCTGCAGATGTCCTGAGTTCCCCAGATGATAGGAAAAACTCAGCAGAGAGCTCTCACGGTTCAGTGTGGGCAAACTTGATGGTGACCTTTGGAATCTATTTTAGCTCCCCTCCCCCCACAGCTTTGGGGACGTCCCTTTCACCTCCTACACACGACTCTGTAGTACATTCGTTCATTCACTGGACACGGTTATGCTTCAGGAAGAAACCCTGCTTCTGTGTCTTGGACTTCTCCTAATTCCTAATATGCTAGAATTACAACTTAGGGATCTTGGAATGTTTGCCACCAATAAAGTATTATTTTTTCATTTTCATAACTTTGTGCTATTTATTTGAAAAACAGAGTAAAAGAGAGAGAGAAACAGAGAGAGAGAAGAGTTCCCTTTCACCATTTCACTATTCAAATATCAGCAAAAGCCAGTGGTGAAGGATGCTAAAGGCAGGATCCTGGAACTTGTCCAGGCCTCTCGTGTGTGGCAGGGACCCCACTGCATGAGCCATCGCCTGCTCCTCCCAGAATGCATTAACAGAAAGCTGGGACTCCACCCTAGGCACTGAGACATGAGATGCAAGCACTCCAAGTGGCTAGCCCAAATATCTTGTCTTCTTTTTGCCATGGTATACAATAAATGTCCAGTGTGGAAGACTATGACTTCATGTAACATTGTTATTAAATAGCACTGTAGTAGCACAATTGATTTTTTTTTAAAAAAAAGCATAGATTAAGAGAAAAATTACAATTACTCTTGGAGTGAGACTGTGAATAATTTAATGAACTGAACTTTTCTCTGGAAAGTTTTACCCATTTAATACATTTTATAAATTGAAGTTTGCTTTGAAAAGTTTCATTGTCAGGCGTTAGTTTGACTATCCACTTATACTGAAGTCAAAGATCAGTCAGCCCTTCCCAGGTACAGAACAACTCAAATAAGGGATACAACCAGAAGATCTCACAGCAAATGGCCAGTGGTCACCCAGCTGGACACCAACAGGAACCAAAGTGAGGAGGGATGTGAAAAGATGCCATAGACGCCATGCCGCCCCCACATGGGCATACCTGAGTCGTAGGCAAAATCTCTGGGCTCCTGCTTGATCATCAGAGGAGGCGGGAAGCTCTGGCTGGCCGCGCCACCGACCAGGGTGCTGTGTTCATACACGGGGTCATGGAACTCCTGCTTAAAGCCTTGTGGTGGGAAGGGGATGTTTGGCTCAGACATCTGGCGTTGGTACATGGGACGGCCTTCCCGTGGCATGGTGGGCAAAGGAGGAAAGGAGTTACAGGGCTCGGAGAGCTGGCGGCGGAATCTAGGAAGAAGACAGTGTCTCAGATTGAAACGGTAACACACACGATCCTTTAAAACCCTGGCGTGACATCTAACCGCTGAGCGAACCAACGCGGTTCCAACCGGCCCAAGAAGGAAACCTTACATCCACTCTGGATTTCTCTTCCCCAGGTCAGCAGAACGGTCGTGCTTTCTAATCAGTGTGTTCTCCTTCTTAGGACCCTGTGCCACTTCGATTCCTTCCCAAAGTCAAAATACTATGAGTGCCATTGGAGATATGGACCCAGGGGATTCTCAGTCAACCTGTCCTTCCATGTCACCTGCGCATGGAAAGGATCTGACATACTCATAAGCAAGAAAAAAAGATGGGTAACCGAGGCTCATCTCAAATGGCTTCCTCCATCTTGTTACCTCCAAATGTTACCAGAATAATCAACAGACATGCAAAAAACAAAAAACAAAAACAAACAAAAAACCCAGAGATCTGTTTGATGGCTGTCCTGAGGGAGCAAGGGAGGAATGGCTGGGGCGGCATTTGGCGCAGGGGCTAAGTCATCCGCATCCCATATCAGAGTAGCTGGTCCACAGCCTGACTGCACCACTGCTGAGCCAGCTTCCTGTTCATGCACACCTGGCAGGCAGTGGGTGATGACTCAGGGACTTGGGTCCCAGTCACCACAGGGGAGACCTGAATGGAGACCTGACTCCTGGCTTCAGCCTGGCCCAATTTTGGCGAAGCAGCAGATGAAGTCTCCCTCTGTGTCTGTTCCTATCTCTCTGCTTTTCAAATAAAATGAAAATAAGAAGAAATGGTCTTTTATTAAAAAAAAAAAAAAGACCTGGGGCCGGCGCTGTGGCGTAGCAGGTAAAGCCATCGCCTGCACTGCCAGCATGCCATATGGGCACCGGTTTCAGTCCTGGCTGCTCCACTTCTAATCCAGCTCTCTGCTGTGGCCTGGGAAAGCAGCAGAAGATGGCCCAAGTCCTTGGGCCCCTGCACCTGCCTGGAAGACCCGGAGGAAGCTCCTGGCTCCTGGCTCCTGGCTACAGATCAGCCCAGTTCTGGCCCGTCGTGGCCATTTGGGGAGTGACCCAGCAGATGAAGACCTCTCTCCTTTATACTCTCTCTCTCCCTTTCAAATAAATAAATCTTAAACAAAAACAAAAATAAATAAATAAAAAGACCTGTTGTTATGCAGGGGACAAGAGAAAAATGAGTTTTAATTCCTCAACAGTATCCAAATCACCACTGTATCCCAGTGAGAAACACAACAGACCATGTCTTGGGACTGGCATTGTAGCCTAGCAGGTTAAGCTGCTGCCTACAGTGGCAACATCATAGATGGACACCAGTTTGTGTCTTGGCTGCCCCACTTCTGATCCAGCTCCCTGCTAATGCACCAGCGAAAGCAGCAGAAGGTGGCCCAAGTGCTTGGACCTCTGCACCCAAGGGAAACCCAGGTGAAGCTCCCGGCTCCTGGCTTCCATCTGTCCCAGCCCTGGCTATTGTGGTCAGAGTGAAGCAAGTGAATGAAACATGTCTCTCTCTCTCTCCATCTCTCTCTGTGTAACTCTGCCTTTTGAATAAATAAAAATAAATCTTCTTAAAAAAAGAGAGAAAAGAGATTTTTTACAAAAAATATAAAAACATCAGGCTGGTAAGAATAAGCATTAAGCACACAGCCCCCCTTCAAGGATGAGAACACGCATGCACCGTGTGGTGTGCGGGGTCGGGCAGCCGGCTCCTGCTCAGGCTGAGCTGTGGCTGAGGCTGGTCCTGGCTGTCCTGGACAACAACTGGCTCATCATAGAAGCGCGCTCATCTGTGTTTCTCATCCACAATATCATTGACCCACCACAAAGAGGTGGATTAATTAAAGATTTAAAAGTGCTCTAACAATGCCCCAGGAGTGTTTAAAAATAACCTATAAAACATTTCTGTGATCAAATATAACCCTATTAACCCTCCCACTAAAAGCATTCCTGAGACTTTAATTTGGAAAGTTAGCATTTAATTTTGGTAATGCTAAGTGAAAATCAGGGGCGAGCCTCTCCAAGAACACCCCATCCTGAGAGTTAACTCTAGGCTCCCTGGCAGCCACACCTGCAGACGGGAAACGCGCATGCTTGCACAACCCGCGGGGCGGCCTGGCGCTACATTAATTTCCCTCTCCCTGGCTTATTTCATTAGCCAAAAAAAGAAACAGAAATTATCATTAAGAACTTGTCAAGGAGTGAATCAGAAAATCGTAACTTGAAGTTAAAATAAGAAGCGGGCTTACTTCGGAAGCCTTAAAAGGAAGCTGAGAACGCTGCTCCGAGGGCTGAGTGCAGTGTTTTGTTTTTACGAGCAGACCTGATTCCAGTTGGTGCTTGCTGGGGATCGCACACCCCCGTCTCAGGAGTGCTGTTCTCAGGAGCCCAGGACCTGAGCGAGAGGCTGGAGAAGCCACTGGCAGGGCATTAGCATGACAGAGCACGCAGGGGGCTTCTGGGATACAAGGGATCAGGGCTGTGCGTGGTGGGAAAGGTGGAAGGAAAAAAGAGACAGGGTTCCTGCACAGTGTGCTCGGGAAACGGTGCCCAGGGGCTGGCCCGAGGAGTGGAGAGCGGCTGAGAAAGGAAGCAGCGAGCAGGCCAGGTGGCTGCGAAGCATTCCCAGAGAAGAGGTGGGGTGCCTGGGCCGGAGGGCGCGCTCCGGGGAAGGGATTTGTTCCCGGAGCCAATTTGCCATAAATAGCCCAGGCGCTCTCATTTGTTGGCTAGAACCCTCTAAGAAATCCTCCCCTGAAACATACGGCTTTGGAGATTTTCCTGGGACCGGCCAGCTGGTCCTGTCCTCAGAACCCAGTCGGGGGCAGTGGGAAAAGACCCTGGACCTTCCCTCTCCCAGTTCCGGCCCGGCTGTTCTCCAGTCAAATACTGGACTCCAAGTGGAAGAATGCAAATAGATTCGGCTAAGGCAAACGATTTCAAGTTAGGTCACTTAAAAAAAAAAAAAAAAAAAAAAAAAAGGCCTGCTGCTCCTTCAGCGGTCACCTCCTCGGCGACGCCAGGCTGGCGCATGCACAAGAGGCTCTGTGAACTTGAACTCCGGGCAGGCACCAGAGGAGGAAGAAACGAAACTGGCTTTCGTGTGCTCATGGTCTCTGCAACGTTTCCGGGTGGCCCGCCCTGCAGTCAGGATTCTTTCATCTGTTTCCAAAGCTGTTTACACAGATGCACACTCCCGCACACTCTGACTAGGACTCAAGCCCTTGGGTGAGAAGGGAGAGATTCAGTAACCAAAGCACCAGAAGACCTGGTGATGGAAACACAGGCAGAAAACCCACAGATGGTTTTCCTGGCCCCGGAAAGACTGCTTTCATCTTAACTCCTTTATACCAGCGAGAGTTCCTGAACTGGAGGCCGAGCCCCATTAAACAACCCATAGAAAAAGCAGATCGGAGTGCCCTCTGGTTTTCTGCAAGTTGTCGCTTTCCTCTGATGACCTGGGAGATTCTTTAGACTGAGTTATTTTTACAATGGTGTGGCAGAGCCAGTGTGCCAAACCCAGTAACTTCACAATTGAAAAGTTATGTTACAAACAAAGGCAAGGATTCAAAAACTCATCAGTTCCTAATTATTTTATTGCATTTCACTCAGAGTGACACACAAAAAGAGAAGGAGAAAGACATAGATCTCCCAACTGCTGGTTCACTCCCTAAATGCCTACAGCAGTTGGGGCCGCCCCAGGCTGAAGCCAGCAGCCAGGAACTCTATCTGGGTCTCCCACATGGGTTGGAAGGGACTCACACACTGGAGCCATCAACTGCTGCTTCCCAATAGGGAGCTAGCTGGATGGGAAGTGGACTAGCCAGGACTCAATTTGGCACTCCACTATGGGATGCAGGCATCCTAAGCGGAGCTTAACCTCGCCACAAAGGCCACTCCTAATTATGCCCTTGGGGTGAGCCATGCCCACGGTATCCGTTTGGGAGAAATGCTGCGCCCATTTCTTGCCAACCCCACAGTCAGGGCTGTTCCAGTGAGGGCTCAGGAAGGGTGGTATTTACAGGACACACTCAGCAATGCCACAGAACAGGCCTTATGACTCTTCCCTCCCATGGGGTCTATTGTGAAACATTTACCAGGAAATGCCTCGGTATGTATACCTACAAAGGAGAAAGGAGACAGAGGAATGCTGTGTATCATCAGCCTAGGCTTTCAGCTGTTCATTGTGGCAGTACCTCGGGAGTTCTATTATACTGGAATATGAACTTCTTAACTCTAGGAGTTAAGAATCATCCACCAGGGCATTCTCCCTAGGTCCTTGCTCCTGCCTCGATAATAACTAATTCAGTCTCTCCCTCGTTCACCGCTTCTTCTCAGTGTCTTGGGACACGGGTCTAGTGACATTAAATATTCATCACTTGGAAAGGATGGTAAACAGTTTTAATCAAATAAGTTCTATTCTGCAAAACTATGTATAGCTAAACCATTCAATCTAAGGTAAAGAACCTAATTCCATAAGCCACCTACTAAAATTAGTCCCCTCACTTTATAGAACAAGTACACACATATGCTCATAAAAATGGGATGATCTGATTTAAAGTTTAAGTGAAGCAATTTAATTCAAGAAAAGTGAAAGGGAAGTGTTCAAATGTCAGTATATAGATTAATTTTCCATTTTAGCAACCAATTTAAATGTTTATAAAAGGGATGTTTATAAATGACCTTCTCCACCAATTATTTAAAAGTATACATGCAGCAAGCTCGTTCTAAAAATATTTTGCACAGATGTGCAGAATTCATTCGCTCACCTCACATCTACTCTAGGTCTTCAGAACTGCTAAGAGCAGTTTCTTCCAAGAATGCTAATAGCCAGATGCGTCCCGGCTTACCTGTGGTCCATGGGGTAGCTGCTGTCTGGTATGGGCTGTGACGGAGGGAGGTGGGCTGGGAAGGCTCGCTCAGGCTTCGGAGTGTGAGCTGAGCTGGGCGAGGCATGATGCAGTGGGGACACCGGGGTGCTGGAGGGCGTGGGGGGATTGGAGGGCCTCATTCCCACTTGTGGCTTCTGATCATAGGCACTAGCAGGGACAAAAGCCAGGACGTCACTTGGCATGCAGCAACTTCAGAGTCGCCACTGCAAAAGCTAGTGTTAGCACAAACATAAACGGTGCATTTTTAACACGCATAAAACAACGATCAGGAAAACCACTGCGAAGGGCAGCAGTGGGACTGTGTCCATCTCTCCTCCAATTACCCTTTGAGCGAGTTTGATAGATATTTTCTGTCATTAAATTATTGTTATCATAATTACTCTTCCACAAATATCACATTTTAAAACAAGTCCGAACGTCAGCTTCCTAAATGCAGACTCTACCAGGTTTCCCTTCATTTGCACTGAAATTTCAAGGCAATGCTGTCGTCATAAATTTTTCTTTATATTAAACAAACGATATGTGGCATGAACTTCCTCACATGAGATAATGGAGATTAATGAGGTTAATTAACATGTCTCCAATATTTTTAAACTTCCTAGGAATGTAAGAATGAGACAAAATAATGTTATGATGAATAAAATCCTATCATCACAACCTAACTTTTAAACACTCACAATTACAAAAAAAAAAGGTGTAAGCTTGATTATTTGTTATGAATTTCAACCGTTTTCCAACGTGCACCTCTGAGGTATGCGCTTTAATGAATTTTTGTTAACCAAAACATTTTATTAAAAACCAATTGTGTTTAAATGTCTGAAAAGGATAGTTCTAAGTTCAAATAAAAATAAAAAATGCTAAAATACAAAGCATTCTTCCGCACACATTTTTCTCTTTGATATATTTCTTCTTGGGTCAGTTTGAGGAATACTTTATTCTCTTATCCCATCAACACAACAGAATTACCCTCCAGTGCAAAGACACGTCACTAAAGCAAAGGGGTAGGTGCTGCCCAAGTCTAGCTGGTTTTGAAGCAAAGTCAAGGACACTCATATGGAAAAGCTCACGTTGGGTTCTGCCTCTGTTCTTTACCAGTACTTCTTTGTAAAAACTCAACTTCTTTTATAAAATAATTCCTCTGCTTCAAACTCATGGCGAGGGGGAGGGGGCTGATAGTTTTTTGGTACTGAGATGTTACCTTTACTCCCCATGAAATGTTGTATTAAATTACATTTCTTTTACAAATACAGAAGGACCAGACTTGACACATGCAACATCACCACAGGATCACTGGTCCCCCCCCCAAAAAAAAACTGCCTCAGAAGATGTAGGCTCTGCTGATAATTTATGAATGCCAGGTAAGTCTCACAAAACAAGAATGATTTCACAGTCACAATTCTGATCAATGCTGAAAAGCAATAATTCTACATCTAACTGGCTTATTGATTGAAAATTCTTCCAGGTATTACATAATTATGCCTTGAAAACACAATACCTTAAGGAAAAAATGTAAAATATAAAACTAAACTGGAACATCTAATCAGATCGATCAATATCTTCTTATCTGAACTCAGTATGCTTTAATAGTTGGCTTCTACAAGAGATCTTTTTATACAAGCTATACTGTTTCAACAGAGCTGTCTCATAATTTTAGGCTCTGGTGAGCCTCACAGAAAAGCAGACATAAAAGACAGGTTGTATAGAACATACAGCAGCAGAGTGCCCAAGCATTGGTCAGCTCATGATATAGCGTAAATTGAAGTTTCTCGAATCTTACGTATCATGGATCTAAAGACTATGTGAAATAAACATATGAAGAAGTAGAAGACCTCTTTGGTTCAGAACATTATCAAAAACCCGAATTGATAGAACTCATAAAACAGTATAAATACCTGGAATCATTTTTAGAAGTTTCCAAACTTGTAAGAACTAAGTTTTCACAATAATTCAGGGTAAGATTATTCAATAGACAGAGCCAATTTTTCCTTTGTGCTATTAGAGCTTAATATGAAAAGTAAAAGCATGCCATTTGCAGTGCAGAGCTTATAATGAACACGTGTGTTATCACATCTTCTACCAAATGAACACTGTACTTTTGCTGCACCACCCTTTATTATCATCACAAGAACAACTGGCTTTTTAATAGATAATAGCCTCGGCTAAGCCTTATAAAATTCTAGTTTTATTGCAATTGTCCATGAATGCATCTTATAGATCATCTGCAAAGCCTGTCAGATAACTAATGTACTGCTCAAACCTGCCAAATGTTTCATTTTTTCCCGCTACAAACTCTCTATCTAGAGTGCATAATGCATTCATTCTAATGGGAACTTTCAAAGGCTGCTTGTGCCAAATAAGACCCTCTTTTCAAACCCAAGACGCATCGACAGTAGAAAAGCAGCTAACGATTTAGATGAAAGCGATTGCTTTAAAATGATGCTAAGTGTGTGACTGCATGGTAAACAGTTCTTTAGACTTCTGCTCTATGCATTACCTAATTAGCTCGTTACATACTGAAGATGGAATTCATAAATTACAACGAGAGTTTGTATTATTCTGGATTTTTTTTTTTTTTGGTCCCATCCTCTACCCAAACACCTGGTTGCCTTACCTGACATTATACAGGCACTTTTCTCCATAGCTGAATTTAAAGGGCTGTTCTTGACTGCAGGCAGAGCCGAGTTCTGAACATGGACTGTGGGGTTCTTTCTTGATTTTCAGTGGTAGGCCATGAAACGCCACTAGGAAACAACCGGAATTAAATGTGGTTAGCAATTAAGCATAGTAATCTGTTCTACCTCTCATGCTTAAAATGCCATTAACATTTTGTATAACTTACTTAGCTAAAATATTACATTTGATGAGTTTCAGTGGCATAAAACATTCTGGAGAATTCTCTCCATTCCTTTTCTTCTTTTATGGTATAAAAAAAAATAAGTATATTTTTTCTCCTACTACTTAAAGTGAACCGAACCACCTGTAATTTGCTTAGTTTTCTGAAAGGGGAGTTTTGTAAACATTTACAGATTTCAATGACTAAAGCAGAGAAAAATACAACTTATTAGGAAAGAATCAAACTAAAGACCAGAACAGAATTTTAAGCATTATGGAAAAGAAAATGTCACAACATATCAGTAGTGGTGGTTTAGTAGAATGACAACTGGACTAACAAAACTTAGGTACAGGTCCAGGGTAAAATGGTATTTTGGGCAAAACACTCAACACCTGTGAAGCCAACGCCCATCTATGAAGTATAGAGCCAAAGGGTGGGTGTTTGGCACGGCAGTTAAGACACCAAGAAGAAACTCCTGCAGCTCATGTAGAGGTGACAGGGTTTGAGCTCTGCCTCTGCTTCCAATCTAGTTTCCTACTCACGTGCACTCCGAGAGGCAGCAAGTGACGCTCAAGTACAAGGATCATCACCACTCATGAGAGGCCAGGATGTGCATGGGGTTCAGTGCTTGTGGCTTCAGCCCGGTCTTTGTGGATATAGGGGGAATGAACAGGGCTTGGACAATCCCTATCCGTCTGTCGCTATCTCTTTGTCTCTCGGACTTTCAAATAAATAAAAATAAGTAAAATTCATGAAATAAAAGATGCTAAAATATCTGCCTGCCTACTTATCAGAATTATGGAAATGCAAGGAACTGGTGAAAGTTAAATATCAAACATAATCCCCCCCCAAATAATTATACTACATAAAATGTTTACTCATTTTTCACATGACTTAATGTATAGTTATGCTTATATTCATTTATGCTTATATGATACAGATTCTCATTCAGAAAATATGAAGATTAAAAGAAATATGTATACCTGGAGGGAAATCACAGCTTTCAACTAAAATATACATATTAGAAACTCTATCAGAATATCAAAGTTTAATCTTAAATGGAGAATTATTAAAAATAAAAGGAAACAGATGTAAGGACAGATTTTAGTTTTAAAATGTTCGATAACCAGAGGTATGATTAATCAAGGGATAAACTCAGAGAGGATACTTAGCTGGGAGATCGGCTAGAACTCCCTCCAAAACTGGAATTAAAACACAAAATTTTAAGTTTGTGTTCTATAAAGGAAGATATGGCAAGAAAAATTTTGCAGCTTCTGTTGCCATTTATGATATCAATTACACCACTTAGTGAGCATGCCATTACAGCATTACTTAGATTGAATGTCATAAAAATTTTTTAACATAAAATAAACACTGTGCGTGCATATAATTCTGATAGAAGTATTCAATGGTACTGAAAAGTCACCTGAAACACTGTGCAAAACAAATCTGTCAAATAATCTAATTTTACTTACATTAGTTAGCAGTCCAAGAAAAATGTAAATAATAATAAATAATTATACTGGGCATTCTATTTCCAAGTATTTTCTTAATATAATATATATATATATGCATGTTGTGCAAACATTTTAAGTGATAAATATGAGTATTCAAGGAAGAGAGTAAAGCCATATAGAAACAAAAATGGCAGCATGTGTATCTTCCTGCTCTAGTGGAGTGCAGGGCATCACAAAATTCACTTAACTGATTCTAAGAGAATAGGCTTAAGAATCTCAAGAATTAATGAGAAAGGCCAGCGCTGTGGCACAGCATCACAAGCCTGTCGCACCAGCATCCTATATGGGTGCCAGCTGCTCCACTTTCCATCCAGCTCCCTGCCAGCCTGGAAAGCAGCAGAGGATGGCCCAAGTGCTTGGGACCCTGCAGCCACATGGGAGACTCAGAAGCAGCTCCTGGCCTGGCCCAATCCTGGCCATTGTGGTGATTTGGGGATTGAACCAGTGGAGGGGAGATCGCTCTCTCTAACTCTGCCTTTCAAATAAATAAATCTTAAAAAAAGGAATAATTAGAATATGGCAATTTATTTGGATTCAGATGTGAACAAACCAAATATAATAATATAACTTTGCAGTAAATAGGATATTTAAACACAGACTATGTAGATGTTTTCATAAATTATTAATTTTACTGGGTGTGATAATGGCAATGCTAGAGGTTCATAAAGTATTTACAAATGGAATAAAGAGATTCAGGGATTTTCTTTAGGGTACTCTATAAAAGTGTGGAGAGAACCATGATGAGTCAAATTAGAGAAATACTGAAAATTAAATGAGTCAAATTAGAGAAATACTGGTGGGCAGATAGTGGCTCATTATATTCTCTTAAAGTTATCTAAGTCCTTACTTTCTGTGATAAAGATTTTCAAACATGAAACAAATGCACACCAAGGATTTAAAGTGGTATTCTGTAAGAACATTCCTCCACTGAGTCCGTGTGTGTGTATTTGTGTGGGCAGGCTACTTCTTACAGATAGAAACACTCCGAATGTAACCTATATGAATACGTTAACCACAGGACTTGTATTTTTTTAGCAAGTAGTTTTCAACCATTATTTCTTAGAACATACACAGCAGATTGAGCGTACCCAAGTTTTAGTATTTCAATACATGTATTGGGTTTCACATTTTCCCATGAAAAGCAGTAGTAACATATAAGGAACTCAATTTGCATTCAAATCACACCATACTTGAGCTATCAGACCTAACATATATGAAGAGGCAGTGATAAGACATCAGAAACTAATTATGATGAAGTTTACCATATTTAGCAAAATACCACACACATACGAGACTACTGTGTTTAATATTACTACACGTGGGTGTCTGGGACCATGAGTTAGGAATATATTAGTGATTAGGATATAAACAGCACTTAACCTAAAAGAAAAAAATATTGATAAACTAGGTATCATTGAAATTAAAAACTTCTCTTTATCAAGACACCATGAAGAGAATACAAAGTAAGCCATAGGTTTGAAAAGATATTTACAATAGGAAGATCTGCCAAAGAATTCATATGAAACATGAGAGTAGCTTCTACAAATTAATAAGTTAAATGGCCAAATTGAAAATGGGAAAAACATTTCAACAGGCAGTTCTTAAAAGATGACATTCAAGTGGCAAAATAAACATTAATGAAAAAGTATTCAAAATCATTATTAATCATGAAACTGAAAATAAACCCACATGAAATTATTACTATATATCCCCTGGAATGGCTGAACTGCAAATGACTGGCATCACTAAGCTTTGGTGAAGACATATGGCAATGAGAGCTTTATACATGATACTGAGGGTATGAACTGGCATGAGCACTTTGGGAAATGCTTTGGCAGTGACAAGCGGAGCTCAACAGAAACCCACCCTATGGCCCAGCAACTGCACCCTTAGGGCGACATCCTGGCCAGAGTTCACGGAGAGATACGTGTAAGAATGTGCACAGAAGCTCTATTCATGACAGCAAGCATGGGGAAAACGCACACATGCATCGGCGGGAGTGTGACTACATAAATCAAGACATGCATATAATGGAATGAACACTGTCCAGGAATCATACATGGCAAATTACCCACCAACATATGTAATATGCCATGTGTGAATTTCAGGAACAAACAGAGCTCTCTGAGAGGGAAAGAATCCCCTCGTGTTGGTGGATGGGAGTGTTACTGACGAGGGGAGGGCATCAGGAAGCTTCTGCAGAGTTGGAAACACTCTCTTGCTCTGTGCGGTGGCTGCATTAAGATATATTATATAGGCCGGCATCGCGGCTCACTAGGCTAATCTGTAACCAGATTTTTGCATGACAACAAATATGTACCTCAATCAAAAGGTTAAAATGGAAGAGAGGCATCAATCACAAATGTGCTGGTAAGCTGGTAAGCACATCTGTCCTGGCCAAGCAGATATTATCCAAACGGCTGGCAGGTGCGGAGCGTGGTCAGGAGTGGCTGTTCACCTGACTATGGCGTGCTACCCAGGGCCCACCAGCACTGACCCAGACACGAAAGGTGTGGTCCACCCTAGCAGATACACTGTGCAGCTCGGCTGCTTGCAGACTGGCTCCACGGGCTTCAGGAAGTGACCTCAGAACTATGGGCACTTCTTAGTGTCTGTCCCAGCTGCTGTAATCAAGACACAGACTGGGTGACTTGCCCAGACGTTTCTCTCTCATAGTTTACGAGGCTGCGAGGTCCAAGATGGAGGCACTAGCAGATTCGAGGTCTGGTGGGGCCTGGTGATGAAGGTGTCAGCCAGCTCTCTCTTAAAAAAAAAATTTATTTGCTTGAAAGGCAGAGCTACAGAGATACAGAGGCAAAGAGAGAGAGAGAGAGAGGTCTTCCATCCTCTGGTTTACTCCCGAAAAGGTCACCATGGCCAGAGCTATGCCAATCTGAAGCCAGGAGCCTGGAGCTTCTTTCAGGTCTCCCACCTTGGCCTTGGGCCATCTTCCACTGCTTTCCCAGGCCATAGCAGAGAGCTGGATTGGAAGTGGAGCAGTGAGGACTCAAAACATGGCTCACATGGGTGCTGGCACCACAGGCAGCGGCTTTACCTGCTACGCCACAGAGCCGGTGCCAGTCCCAGCCAGCTCTCTTTTATTATCACTTTATCCCATGCATCATCACCTCCCAAAACCCTCCCTGCAAACACCATCATCAGGTGATTCAACCCCAATGCGGGAAGGCACACAGGTGCCCAAAGTGCAATCACAGGCAAGCTCATCCCTAAACACTGACACTCAGACCTGGCTGTTCACCAGAGTTTCCAGGGAGTTTAAAAAAAAAATTAAAAAACAAACAAACAAAAAAAAAAACAGATTCCCAGCCCCTGCCTGCTGAACCACGGTCCCCTCAATATGCACACGCTGAAGTCCTACCCTGCCTATCTCAGTAGGTGATGTTACCTGGAAAAGTCATTCAGTTTACAACGGGGTCAGAATTACAGGGGGTTCCAATGCAGTACGAGTGGCATCCTTACAAGTGGGGGCTTGGATTCGGAAACATCCACAGCGAGAGGATGTTGTCATGACATATCCAGGTGGGGTCCCAAGAGCCAAGAAATGCCGATGACTGCCAGCCAACCCCTGAAGCTGCAGAAGAACCATGGAGCAGATGACCTTCCATAGCGCTCAGAACCCTGCCGACACCTCAATCTCCTTCCAGCCTCCAGGACCGCCCAGTTGTGGAGCTTGGTGATGGCAGACCTACAGATCCAATACACCACTCCCAGAAATCCGGGCTTGCTAAGACTGGGGTGTAGCAGGATTGCACCTCTGCAAAGATGTCGGGTGCTTCTCACGATCGATCGGCCACATTTGGAATCCACTGTGATGCTTGAAACCTCCTGCACCCAGTGTGCGCAGCATTTGGACTTGGACTTGAAAAAGCTTTTTAACAAATCCACCCATGTCTCAATACTCAAGGACTCCCAGAGTCTCTCCTGCTAACTCACTCGACGTGTGTGGGCCTCTTCATCATTATGGCTCCTGGGACCTGATTTTCTTTCTTTCTTTTTTTTTTTTTTTTTTTTGGCTAATCATAAACCAAGCCAGTAATCCAATGAATATGACTTGGCAAGGGTTTTTTCCTAATTGCTACATGTGAGGAATAAAGAGGTAGGCCAACCTGAAGATCTGACATCTTTGCACAATTACCGCAGGCTACTGTCTTTTCCTCCCCTTAACTTGCCCGCTCCCTTATGCTTCCATCAACCAGGGCCGAGCTGAAAACGGGCTGGGGATTTCATCACCAGGCTGAGAGACTGAGCGGCTGCAAACAGGCGGTTCTCCAGCTCACTGGCACAGGCACAAGTGAAAGCAGCACACTCATTTTGTGCAATTTGCTTTACCTTCCCACATGGAGTGGGTGCATGTAAAAGGCTGTTAAGTACTAAATTATTCCTTATCAAATCACCATCATCTGGAGTCATGATCAACGCTAATTAAATTACTTTCGCTGAACACGGCTCCAGCCTGCTGCCGATGCCGCTAGGTACGTTTCATTTCACTTACGGCGCTGCCCTTACCAGGTCTGCAGTGAGAGCTACAGGCACCCACCCGCATTGTTTGTAGTTTTAATTAAAGCGCATCTTTCCTTCGTTAAGTGTATCAAATCAAGAGAGTTAACTCTTTCATTTACAAAGAACTGACGATTCAAAATGACAGGATGTCTTTATCCCGGACTTCAGACAGTTCAGATAAGTTATCTGTGAGATCTGCAGCCATCCCGGGGCACTCCTTAAACACGTTTTCCATGGAATGTTCTACGAGCCACAACTCCTCCAGACGATCAGATCTTTGGGAGGAGGAACAGCAAGAACACTCAAGAGACGTGTCTTGCATTTTTTCTTTGAAGGGAGCCTGACCCGTCTACAGCCACATCTTAAGCCTGACTAATGATGACTGACTTTTTCTCATGGTTAAATGTAAGAGTTCCAAAATGCCAGGACTTTGAAATAGGCATTTCCAAAACAAACTTACCCGCTTCTTAATTCAGAAGTTTACTTCAATGGTAATCCATGGGTATTTGTGAAATTACTAATTGTTCTCATTTTAGAACTGTGAACTGTGCTGCAACATTTTGCTTCATCTATACTTTAGAAAGAGGACAGCAGCTTGCCACCACTGCACCCCCCCCAGGGGGGAGAAGTCCTTATCGTCCCAACAGCGACACGGCTGGTACACAAGTATGACATCGGATGGCAACGGATGTATCACTATAAAGTCACATTTGAACACTTGAAATATACCCACAGAGAAAATGAAATTAAAATGTGCTCACAGGAGAGTAACTTCTTGGGCCAGCATTTTGACGTAGCAGGCAAAGCTGCCACCTGAGACGCTGGCATTCCATATGGGTACTTGGTTCAATCCTGGCTGCCCCACTTCTGATCCAGCTCCCTACTAATGCACCTGGGACAGTCAAGGGAGATGGATGGCCCAAGTGTCTGGGCCCCTGCACCCGAGTAGGAGACCCAGAAGAGGCTCCTGGCTCTGGTCTGGCCCAGCCCTGGCCCTTGTGGCCATATGGGGAGTGAACCAGTGCATGGACGATGTCTCTGTCTCTACTCATTCCCCATCCTGTCACTCTGCCTTTAAAAAAAAAATGAGAATAATTTCCTAAACTATCATGACCTTGGAGGATTTAATTCTATCCCTACATTGACCCTGACACCATTGTTATAATTAATGCATCATGTTAGTCCACAGAATGTGAACGAAATCTATGAAGCAATTTCAGTTTATTGCTAAATAAAGATGATTATATTTTATACATTCAAGAACAATAATATATCTAACTTCAGGTGTCAATGATCTGTGGTTGAGTTTGAAATTTTAATTAAAAAAAACACTAGTTATAATGCTCAAATTTCATCCCATGTCACAATTCCTAGCCTACAATCCTGGCTCCACTGCTGATTAAAAGCCCTGCCCTATTCCAGCTTCCTTCTCGTGTGTGCAGTGAGAGGCAGCAGCTAATGGCTCAAGTAGCTGAGTCCCTGCCACCCACGTGGGAGACCTTGATTGAGTTACTGCTCTTGGCTGTGGCCTTGCTCAGCCCGGGCTGTTGCAGGCATTTGGGGGGCTGAACCGGAGGATGGAAGATCTTTCTCTGTCTCTCTCCCTGTACCTGTTTTTCCACTTTCAAACAACATTTTTTAAACCCTTAATTTACATAGTTAAATTTTACTGTATCAAAAGCAACATTACATACTGTGGTTCTCGTCCTTCAAAACAATGACATTTACTGTAATTCCCATCTTGCAGATATTTTTAAAAAGGCATAAAGAAGCTAGGCTTCATATCTCACTAAAAGGTCTAAGACTATATTATGACATATTAAGAACTAGAAACTAGAGCCCTGGACTTTTGGCTGCCACTTTCAAAGCCTTGAGTGAATAATTCTAATTTACTTACATACACACACATGATTTCTAACATGCATGGGCACCACAATAACATTACAGCAGGTGTTTCTTCAATCATTCCTTGGATACTCAGTTCACTCATTCTAGGAGCTTCTTCCGGGTCTCCCATGAAGGTGCAGGGGGCCAAGGACTTGGGCCATCTTCTACTGCTTTCCCAAGCCATAGCAGAGAGCTGGATTGGAAGTGGAGCAGCCAGGTCTTGAACCAGCGCCTATATGGGATGCTGGCACTGCAGGGAGCAGCCCTACCGGTTACGCAACAGCGCCGGCCCCCATTCATTCATTTCTTTACTGTGCCAGGTGCTCAAGGGGAAGAGGATGTGGAGCTATGGAATGAAGATAAAGAGAGGGGCACAGTTTTTACCACTAGGAGCTCATGGGTGTCCACTAGAGCTCTCTTTAAGTTTGTGTAAAAAGGTGTATTTTCCCATCTGAGGATATCAGCCAGTACCCCGTCCGATGTTCCACTGACTCACCTGCGTGTGAGACACCTATCCGTACACATGACCTTACTAACATCTTCCAGGCACTTGGATCTAAATGGAAACACCTCTCAGCACACCCATGCTGCTTTTAGGCCATCTGCCTTCTTTCATTTCATTACTAAACCAAAGGCATTTACAAATTCACACCATGCATACTGTGGTGAAGTCAGAGCATTGCTCTGCAGCCTCCAAAGCTCCTCTGCACCCCAATAACCAAACTGTCATCAGTGATGGAAAGGCCTCCTCCCCCACCGGCACAGTGAGCGTGAATACCATGGCCATGGCCGTGATTGTGGCTCTGACCTTGCTGCCTGCCTCCCAACCTCCTCCTGAGAGTGAAATAGAGGAGCCATTTCTGTGAGCACAGAAACAACCACCCTGGGAGGAGAAACACTCACATTTGTGCTTCTTCTCTAGAGCAAACCGTGTCTCTGAATCAAACCTGCAGTTGTCGGAGGAAAGCTAGCTACTCAGCTTTGATGACAGGCTCCTGATTCTGATGTCGAGATTTCTGGTCTGTAGAAAAACCTTCTGTTAGAAGAATCTACCGGATGCTATTCTGGGACAGGGTTGACAAATTATAGTCTGTGGGCTGAATCCAACTTCCCACCTGTTTGGGTTTTTTTTTTTAAAGGACTAGTTATTTATATGAAATTCAGAGTTACAGAGAGAGAGAGAGAAAGATCTACCATCTGCTGGTTCACTCCCCAGATGGCTACAATGGCCAGTGCTGGACCACACCGAAGCCAGGGGCCAGGAGCTTTCTCTGGGTCTCCCACACGGGTGGCAGGGCCCCAAACACTTGGGCCATCTTCTGTTGCTTCCCCAGGTCATTAGCAGGGAATTGGATCAGAAGTGGAGCAGCCGGGACAGGAACCAGAGTCCATATGGGATGCTGGCATTGCAGGTGGCAGCAATACCTGCTATGCCACTATGCCAGCGGCTCCTGCATGTTTTTGTAAAATAAGTTCCCATACAATCATTTACATAGTCCAGGGCCACCAGTAGCTACCATGGCCATTTAGGATAGCTGAGAGGAAGCTCACAAGGCCCCAAATATTTATCATCTTGCCCTTAACATTGAAAAGCTTGCTGACTGCTATTCTAGAATTCCATCTGTTCTGAAAAAGGAGAAAGAAGACATAAAAGAGGTTGGATGAAGAGCAACACTAGTGTCAGTAAACTAGCTCAATCAGTCAAACAGGGGGCTCTGGATCTTAATCTGCTAATTCCCTGCGGACTCTGAATCTCCAAACCAAAAGTGTGTACAATTTCCAGAGGTACGCACAAACCAACTGATGAACGATGACACAAAATGCAAACTGTCAAGCAGAATACATTTAATGTGCTTTGAAAAATTTCAAGGCATTTTCCTAGACCAGGGTGATGTATAACATGGAGAATTTGTTTTACACCTGCCTAAAAAAATATAACTGAAAAAGTCAAAACAAATCAGGCTAGAGATGCCAAAGTGCTCGTAAAAAAAAATTCACTTGGCTTTAAGGAGTGATTCTTTTGGAAAAAAATCTCTGTAAAAGGGCAAAAAAAAAAAAAAAAGCCAATGGTATACATAAATTAGATTATTTAAGACCAGATACAAGCATGGCATGAAAAATGCAGGCAACCTTTTATACAAATATATGAGCATGTAGTTAGGAATACACTCAGCAGATGAAAAGCATTCACTTTAAGATAATATCACTTCAATTTCAGGTGATAAATGGATGGCAATGACCTCAATTAGTGCTCAGCTGAATTCCAGAAGCAAAGGGGAAGGCTTGTGTACAAATAAAGACAATAGCGTGTTTCGCTCTGTAAATCCATCATGAGGACACACAGCAAGGCGGAGGGTACTTCAGTGCCTCTGAGCCTTCCATCGAGTCTTTCCCAGTGCATTTAGCTCCTCCCTGCCCTCCCACCCCATGTGTGCAAACTCCCTCCGACCCATCCCCCCCACACACGTGCGCGCACACACACACACACACACACACACGCCCAACACCCATTACTAAAGGGTCCAATCTCAGCTATCAACAGAGAGCCTTTATGGAGCCATTAAACCATCTCTCTTGTTTACAGTGCCTGAAGAAAGATGTGAATTATGTCTGTGACAAAACCAGCGATAACATTTCCAAACCGCTATCAAAATGCAAACTGAAACTCATTTAAGGACAGGGACCCTGATTCGAGTTTTCATGAGTCTCCATTATTTGCAGCGTTGGCAAATATATCCACCTGTGACATCTCTGCAACCGGATTTTAGACCGTGACACGGCAAGTGACACTGTTTCTTAAATAATACCCCACAAGTAGAGAAGTTTAGAAAAAAAGAGGATGCAAAAATTCTACAGGAATGTTACCAGTCTGCAGAGACCCCATACCTCGGTTGCCCCCAACAGGGGCTTGTTGCTCAGTTGCTATGACAAAGCCAAAGTACACAGCCCCTTCTCCTCCTTGGGAATCTCAGGATTTTTAAATGGAAGCGGACATTTGATACAATCAAGTGTTAGCAACCCAGCCAGTGTTTATTGCAGCCTCAGAATCCTTTGTGCTCCAGAAACCTCAGCGGAGGCCTCTTGTTTTTGCAAAACAGGTAAAAGGGGAGCACCCTTCCCCAGGGGGGTAGCCAGGAGCCAGCAGATGTCCCTACCCCAGGCCCGGAAGGAGATGCTGCACACCTGCCAGGAACTTCCTGGGCACAGCGACAGGCAGGACTGAATTCTCAGCAAATCCTGACATTTCTCAGAAGACTGGCAGACTTCTGTGCACGTGACATACATTCTGCTCTGGAACATGGACTGCACGCTCCCCAACAGGAATCCCAGAACGGCCTCGATCCAGCAGGCAAGAGGGGATACGGTTTGCAAAAAGTCCCAGGGGTAAATTTGGACCCCACAGCCTCTTTCTGCCTCTGGGGAGGCCAGCCCTGGGAACCAGCCAGCCAGCCTCTGGCCCTTGCCACAACCTCCCAAGCAAGCCAACTCGCAGGAACTATGACAACAGCGTGACAGGTGGGCAGTGTGCCTCTGAGGGTGGGTATGTCTCTACCTCTGTAAAGAACAGCGCGGGGCCCCAGGTTGCCACCTCAGGTGCCCGACCAAAGGCTGCCACCCCGCACGTTCAGTTCACAGAGTGGTTCCAGCTACTGTGGATGAGTTGTGATCACCAGGAAACTAGGCAACCGTGAGGTGCCCATGCAAACATCACCTTCACAATCTTCTTCTAGTTAA
Organism: Sylvilagus floridanus; assembly: GCA_949820135.1. Taxonomy (NCBI): domain Eukaryota; kingdom Metazoa; phylum Chordata; class Mammalia; order Lagomorpha; family Leporidae; genus Sylvilagus; species Sylvilagus floridanus. The sequence goes on from OX463229.1 coordinate 22,695,197, forward strand.
AAAAAAATACACATGAAAAACAGGTTAGTGATGGGCTGAGCCCAGGAGCAACAGCCCCTGGACCAGGATCCAGGTTTCCTATCAGCCATATACCTGACAGTGCCCACCACGCCACTTGCCATTACCATTTGTGCTAAATTCAGTTCACCTGCTCATCTGCTTGGCCTAGGAGCACCCTACCCCTTACCCAAAATACCAGGAAATCTTGAGGAGGATGTGTTCACACACAGAAGTACCTGGACACACACATACACACACACAGACAGCTCGCATCACACTCATGGCTGAGATACCCAACAATTCATCCTCCGGCAATAGGGAATCATGGCAAAGCTGGCAGGCTTAAATCTACCCTGCACTGACCATAAGACTGCATGAGCCCCTGGATCTCTGCCTTCACTTTGCTCATCTGTAAAATGAGACAATGATCATGCCTGTCTTAAGAAGCAGCTGACAAGCATCAAGGAGACTTGTATGTGAGCCCTCATTAAGGTCAGGTGTTGGTGGTGCTATTTAAAAGATTTATTTAGGGGCCGGCACCATGGCTCACTTGGTTAATCCTCTGCCTGCGGTGCCAGCATCCCATATGGGCGCCGAGTTCTAGTCCCAGTTGCTCCTCTTCCAGTCCAGCTTTCTGCTGTGGCTTGGGAAAGCAGTGGAGGATGGGCCAAATGCTTGGGCCCCTGCACCCGAATCGGAGACCAGAACGACCTGGCTCCTGGCTTCAGATCGGCGCAGCACGCTGGCTGTGGCGGCCATCTTGGGGGTGAACCATTGGAAGGAAGATAGAGACAGAAATAGAGAAACAGAGAGATCTCCAATCTCTAATCCAATGTCCACAACAGCCAGGCCAGGCTTGGGCAGGCTGAAGCCAGGAGCCACAAACTCCATCTGGGTCTCCCATGTGGGCAGCGGGGGCCCAAGTACTTGAGACATCATCGGTGGCTCCCAGGTGCATCAGCAGGACGCTGGATCAGAAGTAGAGTAGCAGCTGGGACTTGTCCCAGCTAGTAGCTTAACAATGCCCAGCGCACTGATGCTCTTTCTCAAACCCAGTATTAGCAGGTGTCAGGGCTAGAGAGAGCATGTGGGTCCCACAGAGGCATCAAGTTGCAGCAGCAAGGCCCATGGAGACTGAATCCTGGCTTTGTCCCGCACCTGCTGAAGGGACTGCTGGAAACCAGGTATCATCTGTGCTGCTCAGCCCTTCCTGGGAAGAGGAGGAGTACCACAGTCCTTCCCTCTGGGGTCTGAGTGAGAAGCTGCTGAGACCCCAAAACAGCATTCGGCACGTGGTGAGCCATCAACGCCACTAGCCCAGACACTGCCTTATGCAGGAGACAGACGCACACTCAAGGAAGCAAAGTGGCTGGCGGAAGGAAGAAGCAGGGTTTCTGGCCCCCAGCCTAAAGTCATGACTTTTTTCTCCTCCACCTTGTTCCCAAAGTCTCTTCACTGCACGCGCAGATGAAAACTTCTAACCCCAGGGGCAGAATCTGCATGGGAAAGTTCCCTGACACCAGGAGAAGGCACACAGTGTGGCTGACACACAGCATGACCACTGGATTGAGAACAAAGCGGCCTCCCTCTGGCTCCTAGACCCCCCACCCCCAGCCCTCGGGAGCCCCGGCTGTGTGACCATGGGCAAGCTGAGCAGCCTCCCTGGTCATGAGACCAAGGAGTCCACTCTCGCAGTGCTACAAGGTGAATGCCAGGGTGTACGGGCCTGCTTCCTGACTTGAGAGAGAAGGGGAAACCAGTAAGGCAATGGGAGAAGAAGTTCCGCAAGATACTGAGCCACTTAGTGAGAAGGGAGGGAGCTGTACACGCCTTGTAATAAGTGAGGCTTACACCACCTTTTAGCCGAGGGCGGGACCTCGCAAGTCATACTGATGACCCTTAATCATTGTGAAAAAGCAAACTTGGGCATAAATCCTCGATTTAAGAAGGGAGGGTGTGTAATACGCATTAGAGAGATGTGGCCTGACATTTTAAAACACTCCATGCTTTAAAAGTCTCCCTCAATTTCAATGGCATGGACCACCTGCTTTCCAGTTGAGGTGCAAAAAGAAAACATTATGATGCTGATAAAATGAAAAGCGGAACCGAAGGGCAGAGAGCTCTACTCCAAATTCTAAAAGCATCACAAATATCATTAATAGAAAACCAAAGAGACCAAAGGCAGAAATGTGTTGATTCACGCCTCTGAATTCTGAAGCCCAAATGTAATACCACGGAACATCCACAAGTGTTGGTGCTCCATGGTCCTCTTCCTCCCAGACTGACTGCTGGGGGAAAGTACGCTGGGGAGAGGAGGAGAGCCGGGCTTCCATCTGGAAACAAGGGGAAGAGCAGGGAACGGAGGCCTCCTGTCTGAACACTCCAGATCTAATCAGCTTTACATTCTGCACTGGCTTCCGATCAGATCTTCCCACCCCTACTGGTCCAGTAGATGGAAACAGCATGACACTGTTTTTTTGGAAACAGATTCTGTGCAGCGAGCCCAAACATGGAGCATTCACATCCAACTGGCAGGAACAAAGCCTGAACGAGCGGCAGCTATGCGAGGAGCAGATCTAATAGACCGAAGAGAGGTCCCTGCATCCAGAACCCATCCAAATCCACACCGCTCAGAAGCCGCCCCCCTTCATAAAGCGCCCAGTCACGACCTTTACGGAGGTGAGGAACGCTTCTAGGGAGACAGCCTTGCACTAATGGCACACAGGTACTAGTTAAACGGTGGGAATTCCAAACATAAGGGTGACCTCTCCGCACAGGAATTCCAGAAGCCCTTGCACATGGTGGACAGTGTGCATTTGGAAAACTCTGGGCGGTGCCTGTGATTTTGCGATGTGAACAGGGGCTGGAATATTCCAACACAGCCTGGGTGTTTCTCAGCCCAGCAAGAAGCAGATGGGCTAGAGAATATCCAGACCCCAGGGCGCTCTGTCCTGGCTGCTGAGTGGCCCTGAAGACACGGGAAGCACAAGGGAAGGGATGGGGCATCCTTGCACCCTGCATCCCCCACCTCCACCAGAACAGTCCCCAGAGTGCTACCCTCTGTGGATGACCTGCTTGCACGTGTAACAGACAGTCCAGAAAAATGGGAACTTGATCATAAATAGCGCACAATTCATGCAGATGGCAGCACCTACAGATATCTTACTTCCAAGTCACACAGGAGGAATGTGACCCTTACTTTTCCGTTTTTATTAACTCAAAAACACAGGAACTCTAACCTAAAATGGCACCTTAATTGCTTTAACTCCAGGCCACTGTTATGTACACAACCAAATTAAGATAACACTGCACTGTGGCACTCTCTACCAAACGCTAATCCACCTGTCATCACTGTGGAATAATAATTACTAAGAAGTCTAAGATTTGTTAAGTTTCACTTACTAAGAATAAGTAGCCAAATTAATACGTCTTATGAAATAAAATATGACCATTTCCGCCAGCAGCATTTTAAAAGCACGAAACAAATAATTACTGATGCAAAAACTTGCTTATTAGCTGTGCTCATTACTGTAGTCTTCGGAACTAATGCAGTATAGTTCCAGTTTTGGAATTCATCTCACAGGCAGTACCACACTCTGGATGGGGCTTGGCCAAACCCAGAGATGAGGGCTATGGTCCACATCCTGCGGAAAGAGAAAGCCATGGGCAGGACAATGGAATCTCCAAACCTACACGCCACTCATGAGTTCAGCTGAATTCCATTACTGCCCCTCTCCTCAAATATCTGCGTACACCTGCTTAAATATTTATCACCTGGAAGGATCTTTCAGTTCAACTGGATGAGCGTTTACCACCTGAAAACTGCTGTTTTCTTCCCAGTTATGGAATTCTCCTTCTTGATTCGTAATTTCACGTGTTCTTCTTCCGGTCTGGATGTGAAAAAAAGCCTGTCATTTGCAGAGTCTTAAATCTATCCCTTTAGCACCAAAAATGATCTGCTGGATAAGGAGGAGGCGACCCTCAAAGGGCTGACAGGCACCTGCAGTATTCTGATGCCACCTGACTGAAGACAGCGCCGAGATCAATTCAGACACTATTAGTCCCTCGGCTCCTTGCTCAAAAAGACCCCAGTGGTAGACAATCAAAGCTGAGAAGACGTTCTGAATACCAGAGCTAGAAAAGTTTGCCTGAAAAAAGCAAGCCAGCTGGCTAGGGCCAAAAAAAGTACCTTTCAGTAAATGCCAATAAAACTTTACAGGCTGCCAGAATAACAAAGATTGAGTAATTACAAAGGAAACTTCGCAATTTCCCTGACAATAAACACCTTCTTAAAAAGAAATTATCTATCACCTGGCCTCAATTCCTGCAGCTGTTAATGCTAGCTGGGGTAAATCCTGCAAAAACATTTTATTGAAACCAACTATTAAGTTGGTACAGAAATTTTACAAGTTCTGTTTTTTTTTTTTTTAAAGTTTATTTATTTGACAGAGAAGAGTGAATGGAAGGGAGAAAGAGAGAGAGAGAGAAAGAGAGAGACAGAGAAAGTCTTCCATCCACTGGTTCACTCTCAAAATGCCCACAACAGTCAGTGTTAGGCCAGATCAAAGCTAGGAGCCAGGAATTAGGAATTAGGAATTAGGAATTAGGGTCTCCCAGCAGTGTGGCAGAAACCCCAGTATTTGGGCCATTGTCTGCTGCCTCTTGGGTGCTTGAGCAGGAAGACAGATTGGAAACAGAGTAGCCAGGACTTGAACTGGCACTACAGGTGGGACCTAGGCATCTAAGCAGCTTTATCTGCTGCACTACAATGCTTGCTCCCCAAATTTTTACAGTTTCTACCCCAGAATAAATTTGGAGAGTGTCTTGTACATGTGACTTGTAATATTAAACTCAATGCACCCTGGAGCAGTTTCCATGAGGAATCATCACTCCCATGGAACAGCTTTTACCCCAAGTATTTTACTCATTTTAAGAGTTTTTCATTTAACTTGTTCAGATCAAAAATCCCTCCACGAGAAAAGGGAGACTGCTGAGTTGCACGCAGAAGAATGACATCAAAAGAATGAATAAGAGTCTCTACTGGGGCTGGCTCCATGGTAAAGTGGTTTAAGCTACCAACTGTGATGACAATATCTCACGTGGAGCGCCAGTTCAAGTCCCTGCTGCTCCACTTCTGGGCCAGCTTCCTGCTCATGTGCCCAGATAAGCAGTGAAAGATGGCTCCAGTACTTGGGCCCCTACCACACTCATGTAAGAGACCCAGATGGAGTTCCCGGTTCCTGGTTTCCACATGGCCCAGCCTGGGCTGTTACGGTCAGTTGGGGAGTGAACTAACAGATCTCTCTCCCTTTGTCTCGCTCTATGTTATTTTGCCAAACAAATAATAAACAAATAAATCATTTCTCAAAAGAAGGAGTTTATACTACCACAAATCTCGCCTTCAGGGATTTTATTTCTAAGTATTGTAGAAAGCAAATGGAAATAATCAGTACACACACAGACCACATTTCCACAAAGGATATGGCCCCCCAAAAAACTGTTACTAGAATGAATGTAAGCATTTTCTCTAAGTTATATGATTTCTCAACATATTCATTTCTTTTTCCTAGAAAAACCCATTTCTAATTTCTAATTGGAATCCAGTTCCAAATGCCAGAATCAGCAGTGAACCCGGTCAGATCACAGGAGTGCATAAGGCATAAGAGCTTACTCTCAGCAACTTCGGTCCTGCTGAGAATTATTCTCTAATTATGGGCGTGCAGGTTGTTTGGTCAAATTTCAAAACCCATGGGTAATTTTTTTCTTAAGATTTATTTATGTATTTGAAAGGCAGAGTTACAGAGAGGCAGAAGCAGAGAGAGAGAGAGAGGTCCTCCATCCCAAATGGCCACAACAGCCAGAGCTGCAACGATCTAAAGCCAGGAGACAGGAACTTCCGGGTCTCCCAAGTGGGTGCAGGGGCCTGAGGACTTGGGATATCTTCTACTGCTTTCCCAGGCCATAGCAGAGAGCTGGATCGGAAGTGGAGCAGCTGGGACTAGAACCGGCGCCCATATGGGATGCCAGCACTGCAGATGGCAGCTTTACACACTATGCCACAGCACAGGCCACAACCCATGGGCGATTTATACTGAGACATATTTCTACAAATGACAACTATCTTTGATTTAGTTGATTATTAGAATAGTTGAAAATATATAATTAGGATACAGTTATTCATTAATGACCTAGACTTGTAATCTAAGAAATGTTCTTAACTTTCATTCGATTTAGAGTAATCCAAAAGGGCTTCTTCAACATGAGGAAAGCCATCCTTCAATGTTTGTGACACTTTATAGACTTGCTGATGGAACTTCTCAGCTGCTAGTTCACAGGAGTCTGGATCTGGCTGTTTGAATCGACTCTAGAATTTCCCAGTCCCACAGTGCATCCTGGGGTTGCAAGACGGGAGAAGCTCCACACAGTAAGGTCATTCTGATCTCCCCAGAACCAAGCCCCATAGGAGAGGACCCAAGAAATCACACTGCTACTAAATGCAAGGTCAGAGCAATAGTGCCACAGCAACATTCCGAGGCAGATTTCTTACTTTACTTGCTAACTCCGGATAAGGGGAAATCAGGTTTCCACATGACACATCAAAAGTGGAGCATGACCCAGGCAGCAGTGGCGCTGCACACAAAAAGGCATAGCAAGGAGGTAATCGAGTTGGAACAAGGCAAATCTTTTCACGTCCATCTCGGACAAAACATCTTGTAGTAACACTGAAATACATCTCAGGGCATGCTAATCCTTACACCACGCAAGCTTTTATGTTACCCAGAACACACAGACACACTCTCTGGAGGACAACTTCTGCATTTGATTTGATTTTCATATAATTTCCCTTGAATAAATATTACTTATTAATCCTTCTGAGTTTTCAAATTTAAAATGTGATTATTAGGCAAGGGCCACATGAATAGATCTTTATTCCCTAATGACGCAGTTTACCCAAATACTCAAATATTCCATATTTAACTGCCTCCTTTTAACTGTCAAGAACATATTTACTACTATGTCAACGGAACACACCTATTTAAATTTAACTTTTTGAGACTCTTTGATGCTAGCACCATGCTCATTCGAATGAGCAGGTATTATAACACCTGCTATAGAGATGACAGATTGATGAGAAAAATAATCATTTTCCTACACCTCCACAGTCAAAGAGAATGACAAATAATTCCAACAAACAGCATGGTTGTTTACCAACACAACACAATGGAGGAGACACAAAGGTCAAATGGATTTCACTCCTATAGTTCTCCTTTCTTTTACTTTCTGAGTTACAATCTAAAGCTTTGGAACACAGACTTCTGCCAGTGCGTCACCTGTGACTTCAGGTGTTAGGTAGCGATTAGGTACATCAAATACTGCAGCGAGCTGATGTATTCAGCAGCTTGTATTAGCACTTAAACACACAGAGAAGATTCATGCAGCCCTCCCTCTAAGTGATAGTTCCAAGAAACCAGAGAAATATGAGATGAAAGAGTGCTCTGCTCTCCTTCCAAGTGTGCAGGCAGAAAAAGAGGAGCCCTGGAGAAACACACGGATGCCACCTGTGAAACCATCACACACATAGCAGGCCTGCTGGACGGCTCCCTCCCGGCTCCACTGAAGTGAACAGGAGCTTTGTAAACTGAAGGCGGGCATGGGGGTAGAAATTGAACCAGATAAAGCCCCCTTCCCCTCTTCCCTCACAATGTAAGATCAACTCTTAGCCAAGGCATTTCTTTGAGTTACCATCTTCGACTCCACTGACATAAAGTGTTTGATACATATGCATTATTTAGTATGCACTTGGTTTTATAAAAATTTATTTATTTATTTGAAAAGCAGAGTTACAGAGAGAGAGAGAGAGAGACAGATTGTCCATCTGCTGGTTCACTCCCCAAATGGCAGCAATGGCCAGGGTAAGGCAGAGTGAAGTCAGAAACCAGGAGCTTCTTTTGGATCTCGTATGTGCCTAGCTGGGGCCCAGGAACTCGGGTCATCCTCTGCTGCTTTCCCAGGCACATCAGCAGGGAGCCAGATCAGAAGTGGAGCACCCAGGATTCGAGCCAGAGCCCATATGGGATGCCACCACTGCAGGCAGCAGCTTAACCCACCACACCACAACACCTGCTCTTATGCATTTGGTTTAAATAAGTTTAAGTTCGAGTGTACCCACATGCTAAGACATATATATATAATAGAGAGAGAGGGAGGGAGAGAGAGAGAGAGACCCTGCAAATTTCTAGGTTGGCCCAGTCCCATCTGTTGTTCTCATGAACCCCAAATATATCTGATTGTCTTTTGCCAATCCATAAAAGTTGACTTCCTTTGTCCGATCCAATGCTATCCTCAGAACTACCTGACTCTCCTTGGGGAACAGAAGATGCCCACTGCCAATTCACAGCCGCTAGCACTTGATCTTCTGTTGACCCAACAGAAGTCATACAGATCTTGAAAAGCCATCTGATGTGTGCAGCACAAAGACAGAGAATTAGGTATCAGGGAAGACTGGCTTCCACTGTTGCTCCTCTCCGGGCACTCTCTGTCACCTTGGGTGAACTGTTTCACCCCGGCCAAGCCTCAGCTTGGGCAATGCAGTTCTATCTACGTGAGACAGTATAACCTGGAGGCTGGGCATAAAGCTCCCACAGAACTCCTCTATGCCTCAACTTTCTCCATGGAAAAAACAAGATAATAACTTTTCCTACTTTGCACAGTTGTAAAACTTGCATGAATTCAGGTACATGACATGGTTAGAAGAGTTTTAACACACAGCAAGCACCACACAAGTACTGGCTACTCTTACCCAACATATACAGATCCTGGGTGAACAGTCTGAAGGCTTTTGTCATCTCTACTATCACAGGGGTCTGGGTTTCTAGTTCCAGGTCATGCTTCATTTTCTTCATTCTGTCTTTTTCTACTTCTCCTATCTGTGTGGATCTCTTACTTAGGAAATAAAAACAGTAAAAAGATTGTGGCAGGCATGCGGTGTAGTGGTAAAGCTGTCACTCAGGCACCCATATCCCCTAACAGGGCGTGGGGCAAGTCTCAGCTCCTTCACTTCCAACCTAGCATCCTTTTAATGAGCTCTTGGGAAGCAAAAGTGATAGCTCGAGTATCTGAGTCCCTGACACCCACATGGCAGACCAAGGTCGAGTTTTCAGCTCCCAGCTTCAGCCTGGCCCAGTCCTTGCTGTTGCAAGCATCCAGGGATTGAACTAGGGGATGGAAAATCTGTGTGTGTGTGTGTGTGTGTGTGTGTGTGTGTCTTTCAGATAAAATGAGAATAAACAAATTATTTGAAAATAAATAAAAAGTAAAAAGTAAAAAGACAATAGAGTTTAGCGTCTCTAACAGTCATTCAGTGTGTAGTCAGTGTGTAGTCAGTCTTCTATGGTTCATATAATAGCAAATGTGTTAGTAATTATAAATGCTGGCTTATTTTATCCAAATTATACTTCTATGGCATTCCTACTATTCCAAGTCCCACTGGAAGATGAGAAAATGGAAGTGAAAGGAGACGAAGTGAGTTAGTGGAGTAACACCACATTACTGATGTTAACTCCTTACTCCATGGTAATTTAAGTAGTCCCACTATGTTTCTTCCTCCTACACGGCTGCTAGTATGCTTTTTAAAGGCAGGAATCACATTTTTAATATATTTTGTGCATAAGAACCTTATCCTATACAAATGAATACTTAAAGATTTATCTATCTTTATTTTGGCTTTGTGACTATGCAAGAAATTCAAATCATTTTGTAAATGAAATACCTCTCAAAACTAGGGCTAATAAATACTTTCTAGAACTTTGATTCAACTGGAAGTCATAGAAATATTATTTATTGTTGTTAAAGGAGTCGGAGCTCTGTACATAGACAACCCTCCCTAGGAGCTAGAGGACAAAAGGAGTCTTCACATTTTTGTACATGAATGCTGCTACACCTGTAGTATCACCTCTTTTTTTCATTGGTAGAAAAGAGGCTGGTCTGCAATGAATAATTACATTTATCTGTGGAAGATATACCACCAGCATACAGCAGCAGGAGCAATACCACAAACTAGGCTATTCCACTGCCAGCTCAATTATGTGCAATCATCTCAAAACCTTTCTAACTCCGTCATCAACACTGTTACTCTGATTCTTCATTACTCTTACTGTAGCTTAGGAAACCCTCTGTCCTCTAAAGAAGATACACGGAGGTTTTCAAAAAGTTCAAAAAAAAGTGCATTATGAAAATGTGCTGCATGGTTTTCAAAAGTTTTCTGCACCAAAATGAATTTATGTTTTAGTTCCACTTTCCATGAACTTTTTAAAATACCCTCATGCATGAAATAGATGCTGTTATTGCCTTCTAGACATCTACTGATCTATTCAATACTAACCTATGGCTAAAACCTTGACAAAAATACCTCATTCAATCGCTGCACCAACACATTGACTTAGGCAGCTCAACTAAGTTAGATCACAGCTCAGATTCACAAACACGGTAAAACTGTAGACCTAAGATTTGACCTAGAAAATCTGAACTCCAAATCTCTCATGTTGTCTTGTGCATTCATGTCTATTTCAAGATCTTTAACTTCACTGAATAATCTACTAATTCTAGAAATGCTATTTGGGGAGGGAAGAGGGGAGGAAAACTAGATTCTAGTTTTCAAATGTTGAAAGTCTTGAATTCAAAACTGTTTTCTTGGGGGATGAGTATTTGGCACAGAGGTTAAGACAACATTGTGGACACCTGCAACCCATATTGAAGTGCTGGGGTTGAGTCCTGGCTCCACTTCTAGTCCCAGCTTCCTGCTAACGTGCAGCAGGTGATGGCTCAAGCACTGGGACTCCTGCCACCACCTGTGATACCCAGATTGAATTCTGATCTAGCTCTGGTCTGGCCTAGCCTCGGTTACTGTGAGCATTTGGGGAATGAATTAACAAATCGAACATCTCTGTCTATCTCAGATTCTCTGTCTCTCTGCCTTTCAACTAAGCTTAAAATACACTGAAAAACAGTGATAACAATAAATTGTTTCCTTGTTGTCGGTGTTTTTCCTTGGAAGCTGAAAATGTAAGAACCTGCTAAGAGTGATTACACTCATACGTGTGAAGTCTGTGGGTCACGCACACCTGATCCTGTGGCAGCCTGGTCACTGTTTACCAGACACATGAAGACGTAGAGATTTTATATAAAAATGATCTTGGGTCATTCACAACCTCGGCAGCCATTTACTTTAAATGGGCTTGAAGAGGGCCATAGCTAAAGTCCAATAACACATTGCTTTTTGTTTTTTGGGGTTTTTTTTAAAGGTTATTTATTTATTTGAAAGTCAGAGTTACAGAGAGAGGGGGAGATCTTCCATCCACCAGTTCACTTCCCAGATGGCTGCAATGGCCAGGGCTGGGCCAGGCCAAAGCCAGGAGCCTAGAGTTTCTTCTGGGTCTCCAAGGACTTGGGCCAACCCCCGCTGCTTTCCCAGGCCACTGGCAGGGAACTGGATTGGAAGTGGAGCAGCTGAGACATGGACCGGTACCATATGGGATGCTGGCACTGCAGGAGGCAGCTTTACCCACTATGCCACAATGCTGGCCTCCAATAGCCAATTGTTGTAAGTAGTGTTACAGAGGGTCCTGTGGATTCATTTTTGTTATTTAAATGGAAATGATCATAAAATTAGCACCCTTCTAGTATAGTTCTCATCCTGATTATTGCTATTTAACCAGTGAAATTTTTCCTTTGGGTTGAGTGAACACTGTAATTATTATTGCTTTGCAGTATAAAGGTTGCATCTTAATTGAAAAATCAACACTCTTTTCCCTTTCAATGAGTACATCAACTTCAAAATCAACAAAAACATTGAGTCACTGAAGACCTAGGTAATTTTGCTAGACCCACAAATTAGGGTACCCTTGATCAATCAGAATTCACAACCTGTCGTCTTACAGAGAAGATGGTAACGGATCCTGAATCTGGGCTTTTAACTGGCCTATTTCCAGCTCAGGTTTTCATGAATTGATGGCCATCAACTGATGGGCTTGAAGAAACAACACGTAGGTTTCTTCTGTCAGAAGCACCGTGGGTATGCACCGAGTTTAGCTGATGTGATTAACAGGAAAAGGTAAAGCTGCTTTTAGACACCTGTATCGGCCGGCCCCGAGGCTCACTGGACTAATCCTCCACCTGTGGAGCCAGCACCCCAGGTTCTAGTACCGGTTGCTCCTCTTCCAGTCCAGCTCTCTGCTGTGGCCCGGGAGTGCAGTGGAGGATGGCCCAAGTGCTTGGGCCCTGCACCCGCATGGGAGACCAGGAGGAAGCACCTGGATCCTGGTTTTGGATCTGCCGCAGAGCGCCGGCCATAGCGGCCATTTGGGGGGTGAACCAACAGAAAAGGAAGACCTTTCTCTCTCTATCTCTCTCTCTCTAACTCTGTCTGTCAAAAAAAAAAAAAAAAAAACACCTGTACCACATGCAGAGATAAAGACTACAGCTTGGTAGATACAGACATAATTTCTGAGTATTAAAAAAAAAGTAAGGCAGAAATGTAAGCTGATCAAAATCAATGCACTCGAGATAGACTATAAAATACTTCATTCAGTCAATAGATCACAGTTGAAATTCACAAAAATGGTCAGCTGTAGACCAAAGATTTAACGTAGAAAATTTGAACTCCAAATCTCACATGCTGCCTTGTGAGCTTATGTCTACTTTAAGATCTTTAATGCAGTGCTGAACAGTCTTCTGTGTCTAGCAATGTCACGTGGAGAAGGTAGGAAATATGAAGTGCTTTGTAAATTTCATATACTCTGTGTCTATATACAAGAAATCTTACATAATATTTTCTATGTGTCAAATGTACTACTTGTGCATTTTACACAAACATATACACTATCACACAAACACACACAATACTACTATAAATTCATTCAGTGCTCAAGTACCCCTAGGCCAAGGGAACAGTATCCCCCTCTGATTCAGCAAAACTGAGTCGTCTTAAATTGCGAGTACAAGATCCCATATCTAGTAAGTAGCAGAGATTTGAACCCAGTGGCTAATGTCCTAGTCTAATACACTATGCCGTCCTCAATCCCTTGACTGCACCTCACGATGTTTCTATCTCATGGCTTCAGTGTCTACAGCACGAATGTTATATATAGCATGAAGGAATATAAAAAAGTAGCATGAGACATATTGCTAAATGTGATGTTCAATTAATTTCAGCAAATATTAGCAAATGTTTCTGGCCTAATTATATGTTGTCCAAAGCTAAACCGTGTCCAAAGCAAAATTTAAAAACTCTCTTTTGGGAGCATCGTTATTTTGTTAAACAAACATTCAGGAGTCTTGAAGCTGAACTCCCATGTATACACAGGACCAAACCATGCTTCTGTAATGTAGAGCTCAAAAGTGGAAGATTTTCAGAGCAACAGGGAAGTCGGCACCATCCATTCCTCTTGCTTTGGGTATTATGTTATAAATTAGAACAATTCTATAAGTAAGAAGAAATATGTTTAAAGTTCCCCATTTTCCCTTTCTTATCTAATACAAACATATAAATGTATGCATGCATACATGCATGTGGCAAAACTTTCTATGTACTTTATTGCCATAAAAATTCAACGAATGGCAGGACAGCACATTTTGTTGCAAAAAGAAAAATCTTACAAGATCATTCTTGCCTCAGTCATTCACTACCCAGGACACTATGGGAACTACACTCAATCTATGAGTCTCATCCACTCCACCTCCACCGGAAGATCACTGTGAGAAACAAAGACTTAAGGGCTGGGAGAATGGTCTATGTACTCACAGTACAACCAAATACAAGAGGCCAGTGTTACCGCCAGTATTGTATTTACCCTCCAGTGCACAGTCCCTGGCACATGTCAGGTGTTTCACAATGAGGAAGCCAAACTGGGATTAGCCCAAAGGTATAAACTGCAGTATTCCAAAATGATATGATTCTAAAAACTGTTCTCCACTTAATTACAAAATTCACATGACAATAAGAGCATCTTTCCCCAACTTTGTCAACTTGGTGTTAGTGGCTATTCTGCACTGGCAATTTCTGAAATGTTACAGTAGGGATTTAGGAGGCCTTTTAACAGGAAAAGGTTTTTACACAGGGGGCAGTTGTTAGTGACAACTAGAAGCTGGGCAAAAAATTACAAGAAGCGAGAATTCAGTATTTGACCTAGAATTTAAATGGAGCTATTTGCTAATATGGGTCTGCTTATACACCTCTCACACATGAACTCCAGTGTGAACCTCTAGATACATGTTATCCGTTTATGAGCACCAGAATAAACACATTACCCAAACCTTCAGAAATTGCCATTTAAAGCCAAAGATCTAAATTTTGACTTTGATCCATGAGACAGCTTTATCTCAAGATGAGGTGACTGAAGCTTACTGAGTAGCTGTTTACCTTCTAAAGCACCCGGCCTTTAATCTCCAATCAAAACCATGAATGAAAGTAGAGCTTCCAGAAGGCAAAATAGGGTTTGATTACCCTGGAGGAAAACAAGTACATGGAGAGTCCTGGGCGGGCAAACACATGCAAAGGATCAGCGCAGTGGCATCCGGTTACCTGGCTTTCTCTCAGACGGTGGAGCTGACACAGCACCTGATATTCCAGCCACAGAACCAAGGACCAGAGAACCAAATGGAATCAGCATAATGAGGCTGTTGTGTCCATGAGCAAAGGGAAAACCAAACTCAAACAGGGCTGAAAGTTCACTTCACAGCATGACTGCCATTTCAGAGGAAGCCCTAACACTACCAGAAGCCTATTCACATGTGGATAGTCATGGCCACGTTGAACCCAACCCCTGGCCTTGACAGTACTTGCCAGAACTTCTGCAGGCAATTCTGGTGCTGGAAGGGATTCTAAGAGCTTCTTGTGGCTTAGGACTAAATCTCAATGCCGAGAAGTCCAAGGGGAAAGTGGGGAAAAGGGGGCGCATGCATTCCAAATTTATCTAGAATTCTGCATTCACTTATAGATTTTGATCATAATCAATGTGAAAAACTTAAATAGTAGTTAGCTGAGAATTAGCATCAAATATACTAAGATTAATAAACAACATTTCAGCATAAAGAGATTTTTAATTAATCCCGTCATCCAACTAATAAATCCTTGTGCTAGAGGGGTGGCAGAGTGTAAAAGTGCCTTCTCTAACAAGAAAATGGGTAATAAATGTATTTCTTATTTCTGTGTCACAAAGAGAGTATTTGGCTTTTAATAAGTCACTAACATACGAGAGTGTCTAGGCTGTTATTTTTCTTATTTGCTATTTGCAATGCAAGGTAAGGACACGCAATCTTTCTCCTTTGAAAACCAGAGAAGCCAATAACCTTGCTGGTCTTCAAATGAAAGGTGTGCTGCTGTCCGTCTGGATGTCTCTGCAGGCTGCAGCCCAGAGATTTCCATGAACACTTACTACTTCCCTGGGAATTCCGAATGCACTACCAATACCACCAGCAGCAGGACTGGTTCCTGCTGGTGCTCCACAGCCCAAAGCTAAGTTCTTCTCCCGCCATGGTGGAGAATGCCATGCCTGAAATATTTCAGAGTCAAAACCCGTGCACAGCCAACTGCAAACAGATCACACTATCAAGAATGTCTCTCAGATTCTGAGCAGGCCAAAGGTGTAATCATCACAGTGGGATAAGAGCTGGAGGAGTCCCTCAGCACCCTGCCCTCCTCCCGGTTTCCCCACAGCGTTTTTGCTCAAATGGATTGGAAGAGCTCTTTCTTAGGGACAAACCTCTGTGAGAAGGTTCTCATGGTCTCTCTTGATCTATCACACCTCTGTGAGAAGAATTCTCAAATATTATTGGGGCCAGCACTGTGGTGTAGCGGGTTAAGCTGCCGCCTGCAGTGCCAGCACCCGATATGGGCACCAGTTTGAGTCCTGGCTGCTCCACTTCTAATCCAGCTCTCTGCTATGGCCTGGGAAAGCAGCAGAAGATGGCCCAAGTCCTTGGGCCCCTGCACACATGTGGAAGACCCAAAGGAAGTTCCTGGCTCCTGGCTTTGGATCGGCAGAGTTCCAGCCACTGCAGCCAACTGAGGAGTGAGCCAGCGGATGGAAGATGGATCTCTCTCTCTCTCTCTCTCTGCCTCGCCTTCTCTCTGTGTGTAACTCTGACTTGCAAATAAAAAAAAAAAAAACCTATCCATGTCCTATATGAAGAACACTCTGTTAGCTGTGGAGAATTTTTTTTTCCCCTGGGTAGTAAGTTTTGAAACGTTTGAACTGAGTACTGGCTGTGAGCGAAGATCCTCAGTCCAAGTAACTCTAGGCTGGAGAGCTGAGCTGTGCAATTTCAGCCATCACACACCTTAGTTATTCTAGTATTGTATGCCCCAGGCTGCTCTTTACACAAAACGAGAACAATACCCAGTTATTTCAGAGCATCCGTGCCAAACAGAGATGACTGTATGAATGTTTTGTAAAAAAATTCTAAATACCCAAGAAGCTACCCACTCAGTTCTGTTCAATACTTGGTGAATACCTAAATGAACCCTACAAAGAGGAGTAAGACACCGTCTGCCACAGCAATTGAAATAGGATGAAGGGACGCGTGTTTGGGTGCTGCTTGGTATGCCTGCATCTCATGAGAGTGGCTGGCTTTGCCGGCTTCCAATTCCAGGTTCCTACTAATGTGCACCCTGAGAGGCAGCAGGTGCTGGCTCAAGGATGTGGGCCCCTTCCTCACCTGGAAGTCCTATATTGAATTCCAGACTCAGGGCTTTGGCTCCACCCAGACCTGACTTTTGCAAGCATCCAGGGTTTGAACTAGCACACAGAAGATTCTCTCTCATTCTCTTTATCTCTCGCTCTCTCATTCTTTTTTCCACTTCAAATACATAAAAATAAATGAAATAATTTTTTTCAAAAAGAAATAGGATTCAAATTGGGATATACACAATATACCTATGTAGGCAGCACTGTATTGGTATGAGGAGGTCTGATTCTGATAAAGAATAAGTGATCACTGAACCGAATCTCAAAGAGCAAACATAATCTCAAGAAATGGTAATTAACTGGATCACATACTTTTTTACAAGTCCTAAGATATTCTTAGTTCCCTATCATAGGAAATCTGACATACGCTGAAGAGGTGTGAGGCAGACACCTACAGGCACCCACCGGGAAATTGAACGGCCATCCCAGTGGACAGACTAGCTTTTGTGGAGGCAAACATATGATTAAAGAAACAAGAACTACGCACATTTTATCAGACTGAACAGATCAGAGTCTGAATACACAGTGAGGACGCGTGGACACTGACCCTCATGCAGTCTCCCGCAACTCGGCACGAATGCAACCTCCCTCGTCCATGCCATGCAGGGAGAACGACGTACCTTTAGCTTGTCCACCACTGCATTAGCAGTAGCTGGGACACTGTGGCCCAGCAGAGGAGCTTAAAGCACGTTTCTTACACGAGTAGACTTAGCCTTTGTACAGAGTATAATCATACAAAGATGGCCAATAAATAAACTAAAATCCCATCAGTAAAATAAGATTTGCTGTACTGTTGAGATATATTACTTGGGGCTGATACGGCGCAGTGGGTTAAGCAAGTACTTAGAACACCAGCATCCCATGGGAGTGCCCATTGGAATCCTGCTTACTCTGCTTCTGATCCAGCATTCCTGTTAATGTGCCCAGGAAGGCAGAGGAAGATGGCGCCCAAGTACTTGAGTTCCTGCCGCCCATGTGGGAGAGCCAACAGAGTTCCTGGCTTCTGGTTTCAGTCTGGCACAGCTGTAGCTGTGGCAGGCATTTGGGGACTAGACCAGCGATGGAAGATCTTTCTGTCTCTCCCCCTCTCTCTATTGCTCTGCCTTTCAAATACATAAGCAAACCTTTTTAAAAAAGAAAATATTACTCATATTTAAAATCACAAAAAGGCCGGCGCCGTAGCTCAACAGGCTAATCCTCCGCCTTGCGGCGCTGGCACACCGGGTTCTAGTCCCGGTCGGGGCGCCGGATTCTGTCCCGGTTGCCCCTCTTCCAGGCCAGCTCTCTGCTGTGGTCCGGGAGTGCAGTGGAGGATGGCCCAGGTGCTTGGGTCCTGCACCCCATGGGGAGACCAGGAAAAGCACCTGGCTCCTGGCTCCTGCCATCGGACAAGCGCGGTGCGCCGGCCGCAGCGCGCCGGCCGCGGCGGCCATTGGAGGGTGAACCAACGGCAAAAGGAAGACCTTTCTCTCTGTCTCTCTCTCTCACTGTCCACTCTGCCTGTGTAAAAAAAAAAAAAAAAAAAATCACAAAAATACAGATAACGTTTTATAAACAAAGGTTTATATATTTTTTATTAACAAGTAATAACTGTATGTCTTTGTGGAGTATCAGGTGATAAAGACATTGACACTGAGTGAACAGATCAAATCAAAGTAGTTAGCATTTCCATCTTCTTAACATTTTCTTTCTTTCTTTTTTTTAAGATTATTTATTTGGAAGCCACAGTTACACAGGGAGCAAGGGAGAGACAGAGGAGCAAGGGAGAGATCTTCCATCCGCTGGTTCACTCCTCAGTTGGCCTCAATGGTCAGGGCTGGGCCGGGCAGAAGCCAGGAGCCAGGAGCTTCATTTGGGTCTCACATGAGGGTGCAGGAGCCCAAGCACTTAGGCCACTTTCCACTGCCTTCCTAGGCCATTAACAAAGAGCTGAATTGGAAGTAGAGCAGCTGACACTCAAAGTGGCTCCCATAAGGGATGCCAGCAGCAGCAGATGGTGGCTTTATGCCACAATGTGAGTCCTCCTCAACATTTCTTTATGTTGGGACCTGTGCTATGGTGGCGTAGTAGGCTAAGCTGCCCCTTGCAGCACCAAGCGTCCCATATGGGCACCGGTTCATATCCTGGCTGGTTCTCTTGTAATCCAGTTCTCTGGAAAAGCAATGAAAGACAACCCAAGTCCCTGGGCCCCATTACTGCATGGGAGACCCAAAAGAAGCTCCTGGCTCCTGGCTTCAGATCAGCCCAGCTCCAGCTGTTGGGGCCATTTGGGGAGAGAATCAGCGAATAAAAGACCTTTCTCTCGGTCTCTCCCTCTCTCTGTCTATAACTCTACCTGTCAAATAAATAAATAAAATAAAACCCTTTAAAAAAAAATACAATCATTCCAATTTACAAACAGAATTGTGGGTGCAAGATTTCTACACAAATCAGAGAAAAAGGAACCATCACATTAAAACCTTCTCTATAGGATCTGAAAGTTACTCATCATAGGATTGATTGCAAAGAAAACAAGGAGTAACCATGAAATAATCCCTGAATAGTTAGTAATGTTGCATCCACAGCAAAAATAATAATATTAAACAAATAATAAAAAAAATCTTTTAGCTAAAGCCTAGACTTTTTTTAAGGATTTCTACTGCTTTCCCAGGCCAATAACAGAGTTGAACTGCAAGTGGAACAGCCAAAACTCGAACTGGAACCCATATGGGGTGCCGGCAACACAGGCAGAGGCTTAGCCCACTACACTATGGTGCAGGTCCACAAATCCCAGTTTTTAAAAATGTGGTATATGAAACCACTGCACAGAAGTACTTTGTCGTATCTTAAAGCTTAATCAGACCTGTAAAAATGGGATTTTTAATCTAGTCATTCCTGATATATTGTCAATTACTGAGTTAACATCACCCTCAGCTACTGTCAAATACAAGCAGTGGTTGCCAGGGTATAATTCATTAGATTTAAGAAAGCAACATCAAGCTAACGTTTTTCCTTAGTGAGACACAGCACAAATTCTCACTAGGAGAAAATTCAATAACAGACAGGAGCAAATATGCATTGTGCATCTTAAATAGACATTTATTGCTATAAAAGGAAAAATGACGCAATTTAAAACCCATGACCAACACTAACTATACACTTAGGACATAAAGGTCCACATTTACTAGTTTATGTCAGATTATTTCTTCTTTCTATTTGATTTCATAATATTTGCATATCCTATGAAGTGATGGCCCAAAAATACACTTATTTTCCTGACTACTTTGACCTTATGTTCAAATATTAATAAATGTGGTGTTTGCCTTTTTATACATCATGATATACTAAGTGTATGTATGTAAGAGTATATACATATACACCAGAGGAATCCTAGGACAAAAAAAATATAATATTTGCTTCAGCAAGTAATTCTCCACTATCATTCCTAACCTACTAGATTTTTCCAACAAATATTATTGGGCTCCTGCCTCTACTAGGTCCAGTCACTGAATAACAATACACTTATTCACTATTCAGTAAACTTCAACCAAAGATGGCATGGATCACTTTTCTCAAAACAATCCGTTACTAATTATAGGCAGAGTTGAGTGGAAAATACTTGCTGGCATACTTCCCTCCCAACACCTTTGAGAAGTCCATTTCTAGGATGTGTTATTATAAGGAAGGCAAAATTAAAGAATAAACAAAATAGGAAAGAATAAGCTAAAGACATGAGGTAAGATAGATACTTTCAAACTCTGGTTGTGAACATTAACTTCCCAGGGCTTTTATTTTGGCTTTCATCTTGTCATTAAATCTGACCAGCCTACCTTAACTGGCAAAGCCAAAACTATTTAAAAAAGAAAAATAAAACTACAAGAGCACACTTTATTAAAATTAAGATTGATGCTATTTTCTAGCTCTAAAAACAGTCTTTCAGCACAATTTCTACTACCCAATATGCTCCCATTAATTATGTTGCTTCTAAAGTTCATGTTTTAATCCTAGCCTGTATTTACTATAGAGAAGTTAGCTTTTCTGTTTAAAGTTTGACTGATATATGTAAATATGCTTCAAAAAACTTTTTAAGAAAGCAGAGTCAGGCATTTGGCTTGGTGGTTCCAAGGCCAGCTGGGACATTTGCATCCCATAGTGGAGTGTCTGGATTCTAGTCCCAGCTCTGGCTCCTGACTCCAGCTTCCTGCTAATGTAGGCCCTGGGAGGCAGCAATAATGGCTCAAGTGATTGGATTCCTGCTACCCACATGGGAGACCTGGACTGAGTTCCTGGCTCCCACCTTCAGCCTGGTTCAGCCTTGACAATCATGGGCACTTAAGGAGTGAACCACCAAATGGGTAATGAAAACTCTATGTCTTCTCTCCTCTCTCTCTCTCTCTCTCTCTCTCTCTCTCTCTGTCTCTCTCTCTCTCTCTCCTTTCCTCCGTCCCTCCCTCCCTCATAAATAAAGAAAAAAATTAAATACATACTTTAAAAAACTTGCACTGTAGTAGCAAACTCACGTTCTCAAATCTCAGGAATACAATTCCTAGGGCTGGCTTTGTAATGTGAGTAGGTAAAGCTGCTGACTGTGACGCCGGCATCCCATATGGGTGCCAGTTCAAGTCCTGGCTGCTCCACTTCTGATGCAGCTCCCTGCTAATGTGACTGAGAAAGCAGAGAAAAATGGCCCAAGAACTTGGGCCCCTACAGCCACATGGAAGACCTAGAAGAAGCTCCTGGTTCCTGGCTTTGTCCTCTCCCTGTCCCTGGCTACTGCAGCCATTTGGGGGAATGAACCAGTGAATGGTAGTGTGCTCTCTCGCTCTCTCTCTTTCTCTCTTCCTCTCTCTCTCTAGCTCTGATTTCCAAATAAATAAAGTAAAAAAAAAAAATACAATCTCTCGAGGGTGTGCCCTTCCCTGGTGAAAGCATCAGAACGATGAAAGAAGATGGCAAAGTCTTCCTGGTCAATCACATCAAAACCAGTGATAAAACCTAAATTTTAGAAGTGCTCACGACATGACAGAAGGAAACTATGAGCTCAGCAGAGATGCAGACACTTGAACACAAATCTCAAGCAGAGCTCTCTGGTCCCAGGCAAACACACACATTAACAAAAAGGAAGTTCCTGAGTCAGGCTCTATATGGACCTGAATTCAGTTTTTAAAGAAGCAGACAGCAATCTGTTAAGGTATTTAAATAAATAAATAAATAAATAGGAGTTAATGTGCTATTGATTTTTTTTTTAATTCCTAAGGAAACAAAGTGTAGCGACGACCTTGATTTATTAGAAGGTGTCACTATGGAAGAGTGGCATGGAATACCTGAGTCCACCCACTGGCTTATTCTATTATTTTTAGACAGTCCCCTACTCCTACTGCTGTTCCAACCATCAGGTAAGCTTAGAAGTGTGCAAAAGATTCTTTCACAAATCTCTTGGAGGGGCTGGCACTGTGGCATTAGCAGGTGGAGCCGCCACCTGCGGAGACAGCGTCCCAGATGTGTCCTGGTTCCAATCCCGGCTGCTCCACTTCCAATCCAGCTCCCTGCTAGTGCACCTGGGAAAGCAGCAGAGGATGGCCCAAGTGCTTGGGCCCCTGCACCCATGTGGGAGACCTAGAAGAAGATCCTGTCTCCTGGCTTCAGACCAGTCCAGCCACAGTAGCTGTGGCCATTTGGGGGTGAACCCGCAGATGGAAGATATCTCTCTCTATATATATATATAACTCCGTCTTTCGAGTAAATAAATAAATCTTTTAAAAAAATCTATTGGAGAAGAATAAAATTACTATGCATTCACCAACATCATTCTACTGGCCACAGTCCAGCGTGTCCTAAGTGCAAGGAAAAGGAGTAGCATCCCAAGGAGACTGGAAGTTCTCTCTTTGGGGAGAACATCAGATACGAATGCGAACATCATCAAGCTGTTTCTAGAGTCACTAGAGACAAGACTGGGGGCTTGGCACAGAGGTTAAGATGCTGCTGGGATGCCCACGTCCCCTAACAGCTCAAGTCCTGGCTCTGTTCCCGATTCTAGCTTCCGGGTGGCAAAAGCTGATGGCTCAAGTAGTTGGGCCCCTGCCATCTGCGAGGAGACCCGCGCTGCCGGCTTCAGCTTTGCCCAGCCCCAGTTCTTGCAGGCATCTGGGGAATGAATCAGCAGATGGGTGATCTCTGGCTCCCTCTCTATGTGTGTCTCTCCACCTTTCAAATAAATAATTAAAAAAAAAAAAGACTGAAGAGCTGGCATTGTGGATTGTGGTATAGCGGGTACAGCTGCCTCCTGTGATGCCAACAGTGCTGGCATCCCTTAGAGGGGGCCAGTTCCAAATCTGGCTGCTCCACTTCACATCCAGCTCCCTGGTAATCGCCTGGGAAAGCAGCAGAAGATGGCTAAAGTGCTTGGGCCCCTGCACCTGCATGGGAGACATGGAAGAAGCTCCTGGCTCCTGTATTCAGCCTAGCCCAGCCACATTTGTTGTGGTCATTTGGGGGAGTGAACCAGCGAATAGGAAATGGATTTCTTTCTCTCTCTCTCTCTCTCTGTACCTCTTTCTCTCTGTTACCCTTACAAATACATAAATAATTTTTTTAAAAAAAGACTGAAATGTGCTAATGTAACCAAATGGAAAGAAACTAATTATAAAAATAAGGCATAATTTTGTGATGAAGAACAAAAGGAACAGTTTTAAGTCTAAGAGTAATAAAATAGTTACAATTAAAGTACATGACTTGAAATATAAGATTATTGGTAGGATTAAATTGTGAGTAAAAACCTTTCAAAAATCTTGTGTAGATACAAATATGCATCCATTTCAGAAAGATAAGGCTCACCTGTGTTTCAAATACTTTTTGTGGAAAAGATAGATGACTTTTTCTGGACTAATGCCTATCCTCAAACAATTCTATTCTTTTTCCAGCAGTTTCTGAATCATGAAAAGATGTATGGCTAAGATGAAACAATTTGTTCAAACCATGTGACTTTCTTTTAGCCCTCATTCATTTCCTCGCATGGACTTGTGGGAAGTTGTTTATTTTTAATGTCTGTATCTCCTTCAAAATTGAGTAAGCTTCAAAGTTAGCAAGCTACAGCAAATTATCATATTTTCCAGATTCCCAACAAAAATGTCTGATAAACAAAAACAAAGAATGTTTTGGGAAATTCTTGGAAGGCGCCCTGGTGGTATGGTTTAATCCCACTGTTAAAATTTCTTACTTTAACCCCATTGTTACAATTTAATTTTAATTTAATTTCAACCCCATTTTAATTTTAATCCTATTGTTACAATACACAGTAGACTCTTCTGTATCTATCAAACCTGGTCCAGCCAAAGGTTTGCTCTGCACTCCAACAGTGAGCAGAACTTCACCATTCATTCTCTTAACCTTCATTCTCCAAAGGACTAAAGCAATAAACGCAAAAACAGAAACATCTTATTTCATTGAGGTTTGCCAGGAAATCTGATTATTGACATTTGAGAGCATTCCCCCAGGAATACAGACAACCCCCCCCCCCCCCATCGCAGGACAGAGTTTCTTCCTACTCCTTGAGATTCCTCGGGCACCCGGGGTGTCCCTGGAGAGAATGAGACACCTGTGACGGGCATTTCAGGGACCACATAATCTTCCAGTTCCAGAACCTGATGACCTCCCCCATGAAGAAATTCTCAAAATCTAAATCCAGATCACTCCCCTGTTTTGTCTTCCGTGGAGACTGGTATTAGCTGGTCACCAACACAGAACAATAGTCCCTATGTCACCCGCACCTCCACTTCCTTTTTCTTAGATTATTTCAGATCTATTTTTATCTCTGTTTAGAGGTTTCTTTTTAATAATTAGGTGTTTTATTTCACTCACAAGTCCCAAAAACCATAATTGTTAAACTGTAACTATTCACTAATTACGGAAAAATACAGCTTCACCATTCTGAAAATGTTCAAGGTTTTCCTGCTTAGGAAGTTTTTCCAGACTAGTGACGTATATTGAATTCTCGTGTGATCATACACAGAAAATGGGAAGGGACTGGTTGCTGGAGTAGCAAGAGCTGAAAACATCTTCCAGGCCTGGGTTATAGAACGATGTTCCGCACAGCTAAAGAATCAGGACTTTGCCCTGCAGGAAGTTTAAAGAGAAAATTAACAAAGTCCGATTGCTGTGTGTTGAGCCACCGCAAAGGATACACTGGAAGCGGGAAAAAAATTCAAGGCAAGAAGAGCAGCGAAAAGGCCAAGTCAGAGCACAGTAAGGCAGAACGTGCGTGTGACCTCAGGCAGTGAAATCGAGATGGAGCAGGGATCATGACGTGAAGACGGTGTTGAAAAGTAGAACCAACATCCTGGTTAGCAACTGGAGATTCATGGGAAAGAACTAAGGAGAGTGAGGCTACATCACAGGTTTCCAGCTTGGATGGTGATGTTACCATGAACTTGGAAAGGCGGGAGAAGCAGAAGAGTGATGATCAGGAAACATGCTGATTTCAACAGTGGACTTGCTAAGCATCAACTCGAACCCTCTGTGGAGCTCGGGGTTCGTGTGTTTTGCAGTGTTTATGCCAACACAGCTCTCATGGCTCAGCGGATGAGTCCAGAGGTGTTGCCTTTTGCCACACTACACAGGGACCTAGAGGTGAGTCACAGGGTGAGAATGTCTTCCAGATGGCTGCAGGGGGATGACTCTAACCAGAGACAATGGCATGGAAGACATCCAGGACTGTGCTGACCAGTGCAGTAACCGAAAGACACACACGTCTGAATGTAAACTCAAACATTGATCCAAATCACGAAGTCATTCCTTGGTGTTCTTAGCCACATTCTGAGGGCTCAGTGGCCAGTGTGGTCAGTGGCCACTGTGCTGGCAGCACAGATGTAGTTCATTGCCATCAGCACAGTTCTACAGGACAGCACGGGCATGGAGCAAGGAAAAGCAAGAGGAAAGATTTGGGGACAGACCTCTGCAAGGAATGAAGACACACACAAAGAGGAGGGAAGGAAGATGAGTGGAGAAGGAGGGATCAGAGGAGTAAAGGAGAAAGGAAGAGCTGTCACTGTGGCGTAGTAGGCTAAACCTCCACCTGCAGTGCCCATCCCATATGGGCACCGGTTCGTGTCCCAGCTGCTCCTCTTCCAATCTAGCTCTCTGCTATGGCCTGAGAAGTAGTAGAAGTAGTAGAAGATGGTCCAAGTGCTTGGGCCCCTACACCCACGTGGGAAACCAGGAAGAAGTGCCTGGCTCCAGATCGGCTCAAGCTCTGGCCATTGAGACCATTTGGGGAGTGAACCAGTGGATGGAAGAACTTTCTCTCTCTGTAACTCTACTTCTCAAATAAATAAACAAAATCTTAAAAAAATAAAAAAGAAGAAAGGAAAAACATCATACCATTGTGACCAAAGAGCAGAGCAGTGAAGGGGATGAAACACTCAAGAATAAGGAATGCTGGGAAGATGTCCAATAAGAGAAGAACTAGAAAAAGGCAAGGTACGCCTAGGTAGTTCACCCTGACATTCGGTGGAACGGTGCTAGAATGCACACGGATTCCTGCCTGTGCCAAAGGACTCAATGACACTCACTCTACTCCTCAGAAGGCAAGCTGAGCTTTCAGAAAGAACAAATGCCCTGCAGGGAAGCTAAGGGCCACGTGACTCAGCGTTCCTCGCTCATACTCTGACCAAAATAAGAGGAGGCCTGGCTGTGGCGCTCAGCTATCCTCCTAGGGAAGCGATTCCAAGGGTCTCTAATATGGATCTGTGCCCTCAGTCAACAGGCTTCTGGAAGACAGAGAGCAAATACCTGCATTCAAACACCAAGCAGCATTCTCGAATCCACAGTGAAACTTAGCCTGTGGTGGTGCCCCAGGAGCTGGGGGGATCGGGAGCCAGTTACTGTTCTAGGCGTACAGAGTTTCAGTCTCAGCGGACGAAGAAGTCCTAGAAACCGACAGTGGTGATGGTTGCACAGTATTGGCCACTAAAAATGGTGAATATGGTGAATTCGATCTTCTGGGTATTTTACCAAACTGCGATTTTTATCAAATGTACCTCACCTGAAACATGGGGCACGGGAGAGGGTCTGAAAGGGCCTCTCCAATCCCCCACAGTGGAAGACTCAGATACCAAATGTCAGAGCTCAACACACTGCCCTCACATTCTGCTACCTGACCCGCAGTACCCAGGTGTGAAAATACAGGTTTGAGAAGTTGTAAGGTATTAAGCACCTCTTGGCTTCTGCTGAAATTCCCCCCTTGGATGCAACCAATCCTCTGACAAAACAAAGCAACTTAGAGCTTTGAAGGGCATGAAAAGAACAAAAATGCATGAGGTCAGTTTCATAATTAAGACAGATTTACAACTGCCCTTCCCCCTCATCTGCAGGCTGACTTTCCGTGATGTCATTTACCCACAGTCCAAATGGAAAGTTCCAGAAATAAGCAACGTATAAGGTTTCAATAACTTTTATTGCAGTAGACTGTTGTTCTACTTTTTTATTACCTATTGATGTCCGTCTCTTTCTGTGCCTGATTCATACACTGAGAATTACCATAGATCTGCATCCATGTGAAAAAAAAAAAAAAACACAGTAGATACAGTACAGGGCGCAGTATCATCCATGGAACATTCTGGAACATGACTCCCACACAGAGAAGGGGAACTCCTGGTACACCTGTATCACGACCATCTGCCCTTGTGTCAGTTGCTGCATCAGCTGGTAACATGGAAACGTGTAAAGACAAGCAGTGGACCCCAGGGGCAGCCATGTTTGTACAGCAAAATGTGTGGTCCTCAGCTAAGGGGAGGTAAGTGCGCTCCATAGCCAGGCCTGGAGCAAGGCTCGGGGGAGAACACGAAGGCCTCGGAAGAAGCCAGCGGCTGCTTCCATTTGTGCTGCTAGAACCAGAAAGCAGACAATTCCAGGCTAAAGACTAAATCCATGCAAGTGATCTTCATGAACGCCAAAGAATCCAATAAGCCCATGTATGTGCGGTCCAGTTAGGCAGCAAACACTGCAGGAGGTTACACAGTAACCCATTTCATGGGGATCTGAACTCTCAGTGTCTCCCATAGCTCCCAGATTGAGAGCTCACTGATAGCAGGTGCACCCTCATGGACCACTTTCCTCTCCACTGCTATGTACCCAACACGGAAAACAGAGCCATCTTTTAGAAGCATCCATTTTCCTTGAAGCTGCTGCTGCTGACCACAAAAAAAAAAAAGGAAAAAAAGAAAAAATTCACCTAGTGACTGCAAGCTACAGCGGCGCTGTCACAGTACAACTACAGACACTCGAAGTGGAAACCAGAGAGAGAGAGCGAAAGAGGGAAACAAGACAGACACAGAACAATACAAGCGATGAGTCATACTGTACTCACAACTTTCAGCCTGATAATCGGGCACGAACTGCTCATCATTGTCAGGGACCTGAGCTGAAGAAGAAGAAAGATATATATATTAAAAAACAAATTCAGAGAGAAGCCGCCAAGGCATTAAAGAATGTCACGCAGGTATCAGTCAAGGAAGACCTCGGCAGGCCGAGATCAAATGTCGGATTATTGGCTTCTACTTAAACAGTATTGACAGCATCATTTAGGAGGGGAAACAGACGAGAAAATCCATCTATGTCAGAAATGTGACGGCGGCAGATGTGGTCCCTCTGAACTTCACCTGGCGGGTGGAAATAAAAGAGACCCACAACAAAAGAAGCTACAGGATTTCTATTTCCTGCGGGTTTCTTTTTTTTTTCTTTTTTTTTTAAGAATGGAGCAAAAGGTATTTCAGTTCAACCCACGGGCAGTTGCCTATGCAGCCCATCGAAAGGAAGCACAGGGCAGCTGGCAGCTATCACTTCCCTCTGTTTTCAGGAGCGTTTGCTTTGGGGTGTTTCTACCTTTTGTGCATTCGGCT
The DNA here is from genome assembly GCA_949820135.1 of Sylvilagus floridanus. NCBI lineage: Eukaryota > Metazoa > Chordata > Mammalia > Lagomorpha > Leporidae > Sylvilagus > Sylvilagus floridanus. Next base: position 22,723,812 of record OX463229.1, read on the forward strand.
GCCATAATTAAAAACGTTCACCCTGAGTTTGACCGAAGTGTGTGAGAAAGTTTTAAAAAATGAAGATTCACCGGGGGTTTGGAGCCCTTATAATAAAGCAATGCATTGCGGTGATGATAGTTGCAATAACAAAAATAATAACCATAAAACAAATGCCATCTTTTCACGCACAGTATTTTCCTGGCAATTATTCAGCATGAACAGAAAGAATATCACCATTTCATCAGTCCTAATGTCAAATGACTTCCCTATTTTTAGTAAAGGAAAAACACCAACTAGGAAGGACTTAATGCATTCGGCAGCAATCAAAACACAAGTGCAGTTTTCTTTAACTTCTAAAACCTTTTCATCACCCTTGGGGTGGACATCAAAATAACCTGTTCCAAGCTGACATAATGTTACTAAGACGACTTTTCACCAACACAAACTGCACACACAGACACAAACTGCCCAAGACAGAAGTTAGGTTACCTTTAATTTGGTAAAAATAGAATGAATTATCATCCTAATTGACTTCAGCTCTGATCTGATCAGCTATTATTATTTTGCGAGTATTACAGAATATGGAAACTTTTTCATGCAGGCAAGTCGTATGAAAACAGATGTCTACTAGTTTTTTAAAAAACAAGCGTATTCTGTCAAGGGAACATTTATTATCATAAACAATCAGTCTCTGTTGAAAATGTTTCAGGCTGGCAATGAGTGGATTAAGAAAAACATCCATAAAATTTCTATAACAAGAAATTCTATATAGAAAGGAAATACAACAGCCGTAAGTTTCAAGTTGCCATGAGTATCAGTTTAGCCAATCCCACTTTCTAATACTGATAATCTTGCCTATTTATTAAGCCACATGTAGTTGGGCGCTCAGCTGTTTTCTAACAACTTTCTCTGGCCTGAAGTCGTTAATCCTTATTCAAAACGCACTCCAGCCGTTACCAAATAAACCCAAACAAAGGAAGAGCCTGTCCCAGGTGTGACTGACGCTTACTTCATCGGTCTCCACGGGAAGGGGAGCTTTCTGCCTTCCTGTTCCTCACAACAGTGCCTACTGACAGGCTACCTGGGTAACTGGGGGCAAGTCCTGTAACCTGAACGCTGGCTCACTAATCAGCCTAACAGAGAAGCAATCGCAATACAGCATCAGGCATTCCAGAAACGTAACTTCTTTCCTTCTTGCCAGTCTTCTCACACCCACCCTTTTCTTCCAAGTCTCTCTCTCTCTCTCTCTCTCTCTCTCTCTCTCTCACACACACACACACACACATGTTTCAATCATTACAATGCCCAGAGTAGTATCTTTACTGCCAGTGAATTCTATTAGAGATGGAGGAAAAAAAAAAAGAACAGCTAAGACTTGGACATCAGCAACTCTTAGCTACTCACACACTGCATTTTGATACTACGCAAAGTTACATTTTCCTCAAAGATTTATACAATGAGAGTGGAGGGGTTCAATTTTTAAAGCAAGTCTTTGTGCCAAAAAACTACACATTTTTAAATATGTAGTTAATAAATTACAGCAAGTAAATGGAATCAAATTCTGTATATTTGTTCCCATCACATCCATAAGTTTTAGTCTTTCCTCTAAACTAACAGCTAAATAGATACTACGATTGAGATGCAAAATTATCAACCAAGGCAATTACTGTGCTTTTTAAGAGCCAACATTTACAAGAATCTAATAAAAATGTAATATCCCTTTACAGGAATAGTTAAAAATAGCCAGTGAGTAACAAAAGTATGTTTGTAACTGAATATGCTGGTATGAATGTCCTAAAGGCTGGGATTTTTTTTTTCCTTAAGATCGTTAAGACAAAGTTGCAACTCCATAATGTATTTCACTACAAGAGCAACAAACACAGAGGGCCCTGGTGACTGTGTGGTGCTTGCTGGGCTCTGTGTAAGGGGAAAAAAAAGGGCAAAACCTAAGAAGCAGAGCGATGGCCAAGTCATCCGTCACACAGAGAAAATCGCTGCATACTAACAATTCATACAAGAGTAAGAATAAGAACTGCTATTTCTGTTCTAACTCCTTAACATACCGAATAAACAGTTCACACTTGTGCCTGAACATATTACAGAATTTTAACAGAAAACATATGAGTCACATTTCACAGAAGCTAATCTTCAGAAACTGAACAGAGCAAGCTACTTAAATAGACAAAGGCTTAAGCCTACCTCTAATTTCAAGTTAGAGTAAAAGGAAAACAGTTAACTCAAAACACTCGTTGGATCTGGGCAAGGAAAATATGACAAAGTATTGCCACACTCCTAGTCGCGCATTTCCTTTTTCTCTTCAACTCACGAGAATCCCGTGGAGCTGCTTGCAAACTGGTGGCTGGTCATACCAACTCCAAAGTGGAAAATTAAACCGTGGAAGCTTTTCACTCCACTGCCATCTACTCCAAACTTGTAATGATCACCTTGGGAGAATGAAAATGTTCCCCACACTACGTAATTAAAAAGAAAGAGCACAGGGAAGAGAGGACACACAAAGAGCGAAACACAGAGCAAAGAGCCCTACAAGGCTTTGCTGAAGACAAACGCGTGGCGTGGGCTTTACTGGACAGGGTTGGGGTGGCTGTCTCAGCCCAGGGCGTCCTAACAGGCGGGTTGCCATCATGTCTCCCCATTAAAAGGGGCACAGTGCACTGCCTGCTGTTTGCTTTACCTAGATGATTAGCCAAAGTTGTTTTCTGATCGTGTCTCTTCACCACACAGCAGTACATCTTACGGCAAAGACATTCCTAAAAATAGCAACTGTGACCCAAATGTCACACAATCCCCAAGTCTCATTTTTAATTTCAATATCCTTTCTTAAACTCATGGTGCCTTCGGGGTGGGCAATTTTAAATATAGCTTGCCTCTCTTGACTGGATACCTGCTTCTCCTTTTCAAATAACATAATTAGCGTTACTTGAGAAGAGGTTAAAAGTCTTAAAATGTTTCAGGATTGACTGCAGGCAAGACAAACTCCCCCCTTACAAACCAGGGACCTAATGTTTTTCCTTTTACAGCTAGGGGGGAAAACGGGGAAACTACAAATAAAACCAAAGTCGAGTATAAAAGGGTTAATATTTAATTAAAACCAGTTCTATCCACTGTAACAATGACCCGGAGCCAAACAAGGCGGAAGACGTGTGAGTCACTCTTTCTGCTGTGAATGAGACAGCTGATCTCCTCCGCGATTCCTCAAGACAAGCAGGCAGGGCTGGAGTTCTGCCTCCATTCACAAAAACACAGTCCAGCATGCATGAGCCATGTGGCCCAACCGCAAACTTTTCATGTCACACCCTTGCAGGGAGCTAAAGCAAGTAAACTTGAACTTGCAATATAAACACACCAATTTTATTGCGCCGTCTCAAATAGAGCTAGATCCGCTGAGGAACATATTTAAATACCTGTCATACATAAATATACACACATACATTTAACCCATCATCCTAACTTGTTATGGAAATTTGAATAGACAAAACTACAGAAGAAAGCAAAGAGGGCGGGGGAGGAAAGATGGAAAAAGAAAAAAAATTAAAGAAATGCCTTATTTTTCTCGCCTATTATTCAAATCTTTTACAGCATGAGACTGTAAGAGATTCCGACTGATCTTCTGTTCATAGTAATTCACTTTGAAGCAAAGGGTCAAAAACAAATTTCTCTGAAGAAATTTAAGTTTTGTCTTAAATAAAAGTAAAACAACAAGGAAAAAAACCTCCACCTTTGGTATTCTGTTTAATCCTAAAATGAAGCTTGGAGCCATGGAACAAAATAACCATGGTCCACTAAGCCTGGTTTTATACCACATCCGCCTTTAACATTAAAATGATCATGCCAGCGTCAAAGCATTAATTAATGCAGAAGCATAAACACATTTACACAGACATGAAAAGGGGACATCTCCCCAGGAGAGAAACACCTCTAATACTTAATAAATACATTCTTCGCCAATGCTCTAACAAAAAGAAAATAGTTCAGTTCAAGTTCTGTTTTGAGTTTCAAATCAGCTTTCACTCCTCGTGAACAAACCTGCAGGGAAGGGAAAACCTCAGGCCAGGAAGCTCAGAGCTGGAGAGCTGCTGTTTCTACCAAGTGTCTTCCCTAACACTACCCAAGCCTCCCTCTACTATTATTTTTCTAATGACAAGACTGCGCACAAGTCCAAGGGAATAAAGTGATCCTAAGAAATGTGTGGATTACACATTTCCTTGGAAAGAACCAGAAAAACTCTGCTACGTTTCATTAAGGCTTATCGGGATCCCCTGGAAAAACCACACCACATCTAATTTTTCTATTTTTAGAAATACTTCTCTACTTTGTAAATAGACCCTAGAGGGGTAAAAAAAAAAAAAAAAAAGAAAAGAAAAAAAATGTATGTATCTAATGAGTACTCAGAAATAAAATCCCTGTAGTGTACCAGCTATCTTTAAATTAAATGAAAATTCTTTCTTTCATATGGTATGGTATTTCCTGGTGCAACAACAAGGAGGGATATTAACTCCCCCCACTCCACCCCACCCCGGCCATATACACAGCAAATGGCTGTTGTTCAATTCCAACAAATTGGGTGAACTTCTATAATCCAATGCTTAACTTTCAGTTCCCGTTCTATGAAAACGAAACAAAATAATGTAGTTTTAAAGCCTTCATTTCTTATCGCCACCCCATAGGGGACAAAAATCAGCAGCACATATCCAATTTTAAGTCCCATTCTAAAAAGAAAGTGTGGACTTTGCAAACAATAAAAATGAGTGCATTATGGCCAGTGTGTACCGTGGACGACAACAGCACATATTATTTAAGAAAATCATAAAAAATGATTCTGAACACATACTTGGCAGCAGCCACTGCAGGGAAGTGAGGACAAAGTCATGACACCTCTGCTTTTAGCGTGACCTACGCACTTGAAGGTGACACAAAAGCAAGAGAAGAAACTAAAATAAGCACCTGATTTGCATGTGGGATAGTAACTTTGGTGTAGGAACTTTGTTCCTGGGGCCAAGGGAGGCAGACTAAAACCCAACTAGACTGCGCCACCATCAAAAACCACCATGCGAATCACCATGGGCAGTGGTCCTTGAGAAAACCCATGAAGGAACTCAAGAACATCCAGACTGCCAACAACACAATGGTCAGGAGAAGCTAGGTATTCCCACTCAGTACCTACTGAGACCTCTGACTTCTCTTTAAGTTGTATTAGAAGGCGCCGATACACTACTCAGCAAGAAGCTATGTCCTCCACGTGTTCTATTTTTGGCCCCCACACCCAGATGGTCCCTTCTCAGACCCCAGCCACTGATGCACCACATAAAACAGGTTGTGAAGACCAAGATGATATTGATGGGGTTGCTATCGGAACTCATTATTTCATGGAATCAAATAATCGCATTGCCTGTCTGTCGGGGCAATCTAATTCAATAAGACAAAGAATCAATAAGGAATTGTGCAGTAAAATTACAATATAAAGGAACCATGGTAAAATTTTAAGTAGGCTTATTCTCTGATTTCTTTTTTTTTTAACCACTGCTGTGGCCACTGAAAAACATCAGATTTTCGATTTTCTTCAGAACAGGTTAGTTATTTTAAGTCATGGTGTATTTGTTAAAAGCCTTTCAACTGTGCTGTTTGTGCTTGGAAAGTGATATTAATGTAAAGTTGTACTCTTCGCAACCATATAACAGATTCCTGCATGGAGACAAATATTGGGAAGAATGCAAAGTACATTTATAGAGATTTCATTGAGTTGAAAATATTGGTTCCTTCTCCACACTCAGTCCTGCCTTATGTATCCCAACAACCCCTTAGAGATAAAACACATTTCACAATCCATAATAATTTACTCATGGCTAATCCACATGTTGCACACTGAGCCTAATTTGCAAAAATTCTTACAAGGAAAAAACAAACTAAACATGCTAAGATATATCATCTCCAAGTATTTAAGATGTTGATCATTTCTTAAAAACATGATTATCTTATGACTAACTTAAATAAGATGTTTAGAGCTTGTTAGCGTCCCAGTGGCATTCTGACTCATGAGAGACACTGGGTTAAGTGCAAAGATCTTTCTCAAAAGGGACAAGATTCCTTAAAATTCCAGTCCTTTCTTGGCTGAGAAACATCATGGAAAGAAATATGTAAACAGGGCAAAGTCTGCCAGTCAGGCAATGTTTTAATTACAAATCTAACTACAAATAAACTAGGTTAACTTGGGGATCTCTTTTTATCTAGTATTATTCAAGACATGGGGTGAGTCAAATTGAAACATTAATGCAAAATGATATAATTATATTTAATTGCAAAAAACAAAAATAAATGCTGAGCCCATTAACAAGCAGTAAAAAAATAAAATAAAATTTCTTTTCTCCCTAGGAGAAATTTTCAAATTCACATTAAAAACTTTGTGCTTACATGAAGATTGGTTAAATTTATGAAAACTATTCTAAAAATGTTTAAATTACTCTAAAATGCAATCCTATCCATGTTTTGTAAATAGCTGCCCACCTGGGTATTCCATAGAACAGTAACAATTAATTCCTGGATTTAATTAAACTTATTAATGCTTTTTAAAGTAAAATTCCATGCTTCTCTGAAGATATTAGTCATTTTCTAAGTTTGTTTCACAGAAAACTCAATCTTCAGATATGGCTTATAGGTAGGTTAATAATCATGGGTAAGAAAATTTCATGCAGAGTTTTATAAAATAAACTCAGATAAATTATTCAAATCACTTATCTGCTCTGTAACACACAAAACAAGTCAAAGTAAAAAAAAATACTGAAACTGATTATAAAATGCTAAGAGTCTGTCACAGATTCCACATTTTAAAATTCCAAGAACAGAGTTGCTATGCACATTCAAAATCTGCCAGCAAGTTACTGCCTTGGAATCAATGAGATTTAAACATCCTAAGAAGCCACAAACCTTCCAGAACAATTAAAATATGTATTTGAAGTTTTTTTGGATAAGTAAATAAATTCCTCCAGGAATGAACCTTCCTCACAACCTTCAGCTTCGCAAAACTAAAAGACAGACGTTAACACAACCACCTCTGGGCAAATTTTCCTGAAAAAGTTGGGTTTGAGTATATGGCTTACATTGCAGAAATGAGTGATCTACTTCAGTAAGTTTCACGTACAGAGAGCCGCCAAATGACCTTTAAATAGAACTAAAACTGTCATTAATACTTACCTTTCATTAATATACAAACACAATCACCCTTTCAAAGGACTATTAAGAAAGCTACTTAACTTGCAAGAATCACAAAGATTGCAAAAGCTCTTTGAAGAACTAGAATATCAGCAAAACAAAGAAACTTATTTTCATGCTAAGAGCAACTTGCTCAACTGCACACAGGACCACCTGATAAAACACATCAGCCCACCCCAAAGTAGCTCCAGCAGCCCTTAGTTTCATTTCCCCTCTCTCCTCTTTCACCGTCCTAATGATCTCTTCCAAAAATCTGCATGTTTCCCATATAATGTGAACAAACAAGTAACACACTTATACTCAATGCTTAGGTATTTATAATTTCCTTCTTGCCTTTCTACAAGACACATAAAATTAACATTTCACGTTATGCCAAATCCCAAAGAAAAATTTCAAAATCTGAATGCCGACAGAATTCCCTCTGCATTAGCTATTTCCGAAGTTGTATGAAGCTTTACTAAAGCCATGCCTCATTGTTCCTATAAATAAAGTTGCACACAATCAAAGATACAATGGATTGCACCGCAACATTTTATCAAAAAATAATCCAACATAAAAGCAACCCCTGTTAAAAGTCTCTTTGCTATATTAAAAAAAGAAAAGTACTAAAGTGACAATGTAACAAAGGTCAATTTCAACAAACATCACATGCATAGTAATACACAGAAAACATTGCTTAAATCCTCAAATCCCTCCCGGAAGATTTACCTTTAAACCCACAGATTTCCTAAGTATTGGATACACACCTAGCGTTCTGTGCTGGGAACACGGCGGAAAAAAGACACTGGCACTTAAATCTTGAAGCATCCCGTCCTGATGAACCCAGAGAAACTAATTTCTGCCATCAGAAAAGACCTCCACCAGATCGCCAAATAATGACATGCGCTGCTCCAAAGGCAACAGCCAGCTAGGCAGCCGGTTCTGGCTCTGGGAGGTCTCTCGAGGTACAATAATATAAACCTGATCAATTGCAATTAAAATCCGAACAGAGGCTCAGAACTTGAAGTCTTGGTGCATTAGTTCTTGCCAAAAGCAGATGTGATTGTGAGCTGGAAGCAATTTCTCCTGGTAATTTGTGATGACACTGGGTAGTGCAGCCCCAGAGTCCCCAAAGACAAACTCGTCAGAAGCTGTAATATATGCATGACACACGAGGTGGCTCTTGTAGAGCTCAATTAATTGGGCTCAACATTAAGACAGCAAGTTCAGGACTTTTTTTTTTCCTCTTCTAGAGTTGCTTCTCCCCCCAGCCAGCTCCCCCGCCCCCTCGTTTTAAAGCAATTTTTTTGCCTTACCTTCTGCAAGCCATGTTTCCTGTAATTGACTGAGATCTTGAAAGAGTTCTAAAAAAAAAAAAAGCCAAAGATATAAACATCAGATTTGCTAATCTTTGGGCTTCATTTTATGGAACTGTCTGTCCTGAAGCTGAGAGGAAATATCAATTTAATTTGGGGAGAAGGAATTGACAGAAAAAAGAAAATAAAATTCACAGCCTAAGCATCTTAATAATAATCTTGCCTACTGTTGATGGCTGCTAACACTTTAAGAAAGTGTTTTAGTCAACCAAACAGTACAATCTTTTTTTCTTTTCTAACAAATGGCTTATTTAAAAGCGCAAAGACGGCAAACACCACACACATATGAGGATCCAAAAAGGTGAGTTGAAGGTGTGTGTATTCACAGTACTCTTTCTAAAATACAGTCACCTCCTGGTGAAATTAGTAGAAGTAAGGGAAACATGGGCTAGGCTGAGGTGCATTTGATTTGTATTTTCTGAATGTCAACTACAAGATGTAGCAGTAGCTACATGTTTTCCGACCGAATGCCTCAGAACTCAGAGGGGCCCCTATAAATCTAAGTTTTAGAGAAGAATTTCTGCATTCATAGGTTTACGAGTCAAAGATAGACCGACCATTGCCTGGCCCTATTCTAGGACCCAGTCCAAAACCGTGTGTTCAGCCACGGTGGGAAGGAGAGGAAGGAGGTGGCAATAAATAAGAAGATGTGAGGAAGTTTCAGTATTCCGTGCACCTCATTTAAATTGCAAACTAAACTTTGATAATGAAATCCAAGTATTTTTGAGTTTCCTATGAATACTCTCATATGGCTGAAAGAATGTATACTATACTAATCTACCAACAGTTCCTAAAAGAGAGTGTGCGAGCTAATTTGTCAAATAGCATTACAATCATTAATTAGGGCTCACATGTGATTCAGGGAACAATTTAAGACCTAGAAGCAAGACCTAAAGACTTCACAATGCCACCCTCGAACTCAGCCTTGACAAGTTTGCTAACAGTCCGTGGATTGAGCGAGCAGAGGAGAGGAGGCTCCCAGCATCATCTGTATCACCTAACTTGTCCTAAACTCAAAGCTGCCTGGCTGGGTGCTACCATGCTGTGTATGTTAAAACTGTTAGTATGTGGGAGTCCTACGTCTTAGAAACAGGGCATTTAAACAGAGAGGAGGGATGAGAAGGATGGCACTGTTTAAGTTTTTATTTCCTTCTTTGATTAGTTTGACAGGACCATAAAATCTTCCCCAAAGCAAACTTGTCCATTATGTCAATCGCTCCAAGGGAAAAAAGTATCAGTCTCGGTGAAGTTCAGTCATTTCAAAGTTTTATTTTCCTAGGCGAAGACTGGTTCTTCATGCAGGTGCATGGGACAGGTTAAAAAAAAAAAAATGATACAGTGCAAACCTCACCTTCTGAGTCATGAGCCAGATCTCTGTGAATGAATTTTCTCTTCCTGACATTCGTTGGTTTCTCGTGACAAGTTCTCCCACGCTGACTCTACAAAGGGAAAGACGAAAGCCTTTAAGAGTAGGTAAACCTCAGCTGTCACACACTCCCAGGACGCGCGCACGCACGCGTGCACCACCCGGGTCTAGCGGGGGGCCTCTCCCTGAACAGAAACAGCAGAGCCCTTGGTATCAGAAGAGCCGGTGGGGGAGCTCGTGCTAAGAACCGGATCCTCAGGCTCAGTTCATCAGTGGCGTATTCACATGTCAACATCAAAACAACCGTTAAGCGGCAACACTTTAAACTCCTAGCTCTTGGCTGGGTCAACGCTAGCTTGCAGTGCAATGCATTGTGCAGCCCCCACCCTGCGCCCCCCAAGAGCCGAGAGAGAGGCTTGAGAGAGAGAGAGAGAGGGAGAGAGAGGGAAAACAAGTAGGAGAGGAGATGTGAACCCCAAGTGGCAGCCTTGGGCTCGACTTCATTCTTTTCAAGTGGCAAACCCAGCCAAAACTTTTCGAGCTGCAGCAGCTGCAGCGGCCCCCGCCTCTCCAGTCGTCCACTCATCTGGGAGCGCTTTCATTAGAAAAGAAAGGAGGAGAAGGCGGTGGGGGGGGGGGGGGAGAAGTGGGGTGTGGGGCTGGGGGGGAGGGGGCCCCAGAAACAGAGCTGTGCCTGGGCGGCGTCCCGGAGAGGCGAGCTCATGTCCCAGCCGGCGCCGTGCAGCGGCCAAGGAGCGGCCCAAGTGGCTGCGCCCCGGCCCCGCGCTCCGCGCCCGCGCCCGCGCTCCCCGCCCCCGCGAGTCGCGTGTATAAAGCGGCGGCCCAGGGACCCGCTCCACTCACGCCGGGGACCACGTAAGGCACTTGCTGGTCGTGGAACGCGTCCATGCTGCGGCCGCTCGCTCGCCACTCCCCAGCGCGCGCGGTGTTCTTATATTTCCAGCATGGAGCCGGGGCAGCTTTCCTGGGGATCTGGACTTGTATCAGCCTGGAAGGGGAGGGGAACAAGATGGCTTTTAGGCTTTCAAAAAAAAAAAAAAAAACATGAATGAAGCTCCTGAATTTGCATGGCTAATGATCCTCCGCCGGTTCCCCATTCACAAAACAGATCCCTCCCTCCCTGCACCGCCCCCTTCCACCTGGATCCCCGCGCAGGACCTGGCAATTTGCGTGCTTTCGATCCTAGCCCAAAACAAAACAAAACAACCCAAGCGGAGGGACCCAAGCGTTTCGGTCCACACTCGTGGCGTGTTTCCTGCGCGGTCGGGGTACCCGTCCCCGGGGACCGGGGGGTGGGGAGTGGGGGGTCAGCTCCGATTTGCAAAAAAAAAAAAAAAAAAGTGGCAATGGCGACCCCCGCGAGTCACCGGGCACCTAACGGGACTGGGGCGGCGCAGGCGACTCTGCGCCGTGAGGGCTCGGCGCGCACCGCAGAGCCGCGCAGGTACCGGGCGCACGGAAAGTTGCGGGAGCGGACCCACCTGGAGGCCGCGCCCGGGGAGCAGCCGCGCACGAGCCCTCTCCGGGCACGGGGATGGCGGGCCAGGCGCGCCCAAGCGCTGCCCCGCGCACGCCGGAGGCGCCTGTGACGGAGCGCGCCTCGGGGGCTTCTCCGCCACTTCTCCTCCAGGGGCCTCCCATCCAGGCGGAGCGAGCGCCGCCGCCCATTGGCTCCGCGGGCGCCTTCCCCGCGGTCGGATGTCGGGCTGTCAATCAGGCGGCTCGCCGGCCCCCCCGGTCCCCGCAGGCGCTAGGGAGCTCCGCTCACTGCAGCCCGGACGCGGCGGCTCGGGGCTGCGGGCACGCGGCGCGGCTCAGGCGTGGACGCCCAGGCGCTGTCCGCCCCGCCACGCGCGCCCGCCTCGCTCGGCGGCCGCCAACCCAAGGTCCCCGGCAGCGCCGCCGCCCCGCACCGTGGCTGACTGCAACGAGAGCCGTCCGTGGGACTGGAGAGGGAACGCGTGAGCGCGGATCAGGCAGAGGACCGGCTGCGCGGGCAGCGACAGCCCGGAGCGTGAACGTCAAGGCCGTCCGCGCGTGGGCAGAGGGCAAGGAGGGTCCTCCCGGTCCCCCCATAGGCACAGGCAGGGGCGTGCCCACCCGTCCCCTCGTGGGCAGTCAGGGGGGCGCCCACCCCGTACCCGCGTAGGCACAGACAGGGGCGCGTCCATCCGTCCCCGCGTGGGCACAGGCAGGGGCGCGCCCACCCGTCCCCGCGTGGGCAGTCAGGGCGCGTCCACCCGTCCCCGCGTGGGCACAGGCAGGGGAGCGTCCACCCGTCCACCCGCATAGGTATTCAGGGGCGCGTCCACCCGTCTCCGCGTGGGAAGTCAAGGCCGCGTCTACCCTTCCCCGCGTGGGCAGTCGGGATGCGCCCACATGTTCCCCTATAGGCAGTCAGGGGCGCGTCCACCTGTCCCCGCGTGGGAAGACAGGAGCGCGCCCACCCTTCACCGCGTGGACAGTCAGGGGCGCGTCTACCCGTCCCCGCGTGGGCAGTCGGGGTGCGCCTACATACCCCCCAGGGTCGCACCCACCCCGTCCCTGCGTAGGTGGTCAGGGGCGGTCCACCGTCCCCGCGTCAGAAGTCAAGGCCGCGTCCACCCGTCCCCGCGTGAGCAATCAGGGGCGCGTCCACACGTCGCCCTGTGGGCACAGGCAGGGGCGAGCCCACCAGTCCCCACGTGGGAAGTCAAGTCCGCGTCCACTCTTCCCCGCGTGGGCAGTCGGGATGCGCCCACATGTTCCCCTATAGGCAGTCAGGGGCGCGTCCACCTGTCCCCGCGTGGGAAGACAGGAGCGCGCCCACCCTTCACCGCGTGGACAGTCAGGGGCGCGTCTACCCGTCCCCGCGTGGGCAGTCGGGGTGCGACCACTCCGTACCCCCGTGGACATGAGGGAGAGGCACTTCCCGCGCATCATGGTGGCCACGTGGCCACGAGGGCCGGGTCCCGCGCGTCCAGGGGCCCACGCGATCCAGCCATGGGGTGGAAGGCCGGCGAGGGCCCACGCGACGTCAGGGTAGGGATCGAGGCCGCCTCTCCCCGAGCCCCTGGTCCCAAAGCCTCAGCCTGGGGGCGGCAAAGGGCCGCTTAGAAAGCCGCGGTCCCGGGGTTGGAAGTCCACGTGCGGTGCCCAGGCCGTCACCCGGTGCTGCTTGCGCGCTCTGAAATGGGGAGTGGGCGCACAGGCGGGGTGGACGGGAGGGGGTGGAGACGTCAGTCACGCAGGAGCGCACCCACCCGCAGTTTGAGCGGGAACTGCCCGAGAAGCTGGGCTTGGGGCTGCCGTGGGGAGCCTCGTGGTGCGGTCTGCGGAGTGGGGGCGCGCGCACACGTTGCACCCACTTGCCGAGACCCCAGCGGCCGGAGCCCAGCGAGGACCCAACTCCTCCTCCCCCCGCCCCTCGAGGGGGCGGGGCTTCTTGCGCGGCGCCCGCGAGCGTCTCCCCGCGGCCAATCCCGAACCGTGGCTTCGCAGCCCATTGTTGTTGACTGCTGACCCCGCAGCGCTCCGGCACGGGATTGGCCACTTCGGGGAAGGAGGCGGAGCCCTCCCTCCGCCCCGCCCCGCCGCAGCCTCTGCTCAGCTCCATTCACAAAAATCCCGGCCCTTTGGCGTCACGTGGCCGGGGGCGTGGCAAGGCCGCGGGAAGTGACACCACCGAGGCCCAAGTTTCCCAAACCACAGAACTTTTGTGTGTGTGTGTGTGTGTGTGTGTGTGTGCGCCGAGCAGCCTCCTCTTTGTCCCGGCCCCGCCACAAACCTTCGATGAGGAAGGGAAAAAGGCGCTCCGGATGTAGAAGTTACAAAGAGAGCGGAGAAAAATCAAGTCGGAAATTCACCTCATAGGGGGCGATTCGGCGCGGCCACCGAACCCGAGCGCGCCCAGGCGGGGGCGAGCGTGGGGTCGCGGCCTGAGACCCTCAGGTCCGCCTTCCGACACGGGGGGTCTTGCAGGGGGCTCCTGGGGGGGGTCCCAGCCCGGCGCCTTCCGCGCTCTGAGGAGGAACTCACAACCGCTCCCGCTCCGGTCCTCAGGGCCGTTGGCAGGGGCTTCCTCCTGCTCATTTTTTTTTTAAGCAGAAAATGCACCATCTTGAGACGGAAGCGACCCCCCCATACACACACACACGGTGCGCCCGTCCTCCCGCCCCTCCCCCATCCCTGTCTTCCCCGCGGTCCGGAGTGGTCCCGGGCAGAGGCTCCCAGCGGGATCCCGGCAGCTTTAGTGGAGGTGTCCCTGGGCATCCCCTGCCCCGCAGAGCGCCTGGTAAAGCCCGGCCTCGTGGCTTCCAGGCCCCTCTGAGTGTAAAATGTGGCCTTGGCAGCTTTTTTGGGCGTAGAACAGAGGCTGTGACCATCCCTGACTCCTGCTTGGGTTTTGATAAATGAGAACCCCACCACCACCACCGTCTTCCACAAAGTTCATTTTTTTAAGATTTTTTGTTTATTTACAATAAATAAAATAATTTATTGTTTTTCATTTATTTGAAAGAGAGGCTTTTAAATATATTTATTTATTTATTAAATTTATTTATTTATTAAATATATATATTATATATTATATTATATATTGTATATTATTATATATTATGTATAATATTATATATTAAATATATGTATATATATATTTGAGGGGGAGAGTTACAGAGAGACAGAGCTTCCATCCACTGGTTCATTCCCCAAAAGGCTGAGGAGGCCAAGGCTGGGCCACACCAAAGCCAGGAGCTGCACCCGGGTCTCCCAAGTGGATGCAGGGGCCAAGATACTTGGGCCATCTGCTGCTGCTCTTCCAGGCCATTAGCAGGGAGCTGGATGGGAAGAGGAACAGCTGGGATCCAAACCGGTGCCCGTATGAGATGCCAGCTCTTCAAGCCATGGCCTAACCCATTATACCACAGCGCCAGCCACAAGTCTGTGTTTTGAGTTTGGAAATTTGTGAGGTGTGCATCTAATGCCACTTGAATCTTTATAGTTCCTGGCTGTTTAATAAAATAGTCCTGGTGGGTGTTCTGCCCTTATCACCATGTTGTATAGAAAATACATGTTCGATGAAATGACTTTCTCAAAGCAGATTAAAAACAGATTTTATAACTAATGTGGTACTACTTGTTTCCCATGGTTCATGTGATTCATGTCAAATGAAGTTTCTTCAAAATTTGGTTGATGATTAAGGAAAGCAGTCACTTAATAATTTATTAAAATACTTTGTCAAATTGTAAAGGCTTGGTTGGGGCACAGTGGCAACAAATAGCTAAGAAAAAAAGCCTCTTCACTAGCAAAATGGGCTAAGGAAGTGAATAAGTGAGAATAATTCCAATGGAAAACATAGTCGCTGCTGAGCACCTGTAAACTCCCAGTGGTAGAGCAAACACAAATAGTTTATAAATGTGGGATTAAAAATAATTCTTAACTGCCCTAGAAGTTTGAACCCACCCCATGGAGAAAAAGTTTCTAATATCCAGAGACTTGGAGATTGGAATTTGGGGGCTTGTGTATTGGTGGTTGCTATGTGACTGTGAAATGAGTTTACTGTGCCAACTAGATTCCAAAATGTACAATCTCTATTAGACCCTGAAATTGGAGCTAATATTCCTGATTCGAAATTGGGCCATTCTGATTCAGGAAATCGATCC
This sequence comes from Sylvilagus floridanus, assembly GCA_949820135.1. Classification (NCBI taxonomy): domain Eukaryota; kingdom Metazoa; phylum Chordata; class Mammalia; order Lagomorpha; family Leporidae; genus Sylvilagus; species Sylvilagus floridanus. The sequence goes on from OX463229.1 coordinate 22,739,399, forward strand.
TGAAAAAACTGAAGCAATGATTTATAAGGATAATTACTGAAGAAGTTGTAGAGGGGCTGGCGCCGTGGCTCAACAGGCTAATCCTCCGCCTTGTGGCGCTGGCACACTGGGTTCTAGTCCCGGTTGGGGCGCCGGATTCTGTCCTCTTCCAGGCCAGCTCTCTGCTGTGGCCCAGGAAGGCAGTGGAGGATGGCCCAAGTGCTTGGGCCCTGTACCCACATGGGAGACCAGGAAGAAACACCTGGCCCCTGGCTTCGGATTGGTGCCATGTTGGGGAGGGGGGACCAACAGAAGGAATATCTGTCTCTCTCTCATTCTCTAACTCTGCCTGTCAAAAAAAAAAAAAAAAAAAAAAAGAATTATATTCCTGAGAGGCTCCATCGAGTTTCTGACTAAGGCGGCTGGAGGAGCCTACAGGAGGCATGTCGAGTGGACGTTCTCTGGTGGGAGCTTCTGCTGTACTTGGTCTCTCAACATTTTTTTTTCTTTTTCTTTTTGTTTTAAAAATGCTGGTTTGGATTCCACCAGAAGTCCAAGGGGACACCTGCAGCGTGTGCTGGTGCAGACGTGTTTGGCTGCACCCCCGTGGTGTTGAGCCTGGGGTGCCCAGATCACCATCAATCAACTTGTAAATCCAGGTTTCCAGCGCGACTTGAAAAACCAGAGGCTGTGGGAGCACTGGGCCTGAACTCTCACAGAGCAGCCTTCCGCTGGTGCTCCTCATTCCCCACTCCCCATCATCCTGCTGATGCTGGGCCCTGCACCCTGTGATGATCTGTGGCACCACCCTCTGTGTGTGTGGGAGCTCCCTTGTGAAGTGGAGAGAACTGGAGATGGCGTACATGGCATCACACATCCTGCTGGCAGAGAGGAAAACGTAGTATTCATACTTAGGTTTATGTGTATACAGTAGGCACATTTTCAACATTTCTTAACTGTTTGCCCCAAGGGGCTTTTCTAGACTGAAAAATCTCTGATCACCTTCATCTGCTTACATTTCAATATTACAGTTACACTGTGCATGTGTTCGTGTCCTGTCATCCTTTGGAGGGCCGCAAAGCATTGGGATACCTAAGATCCAATCTTCTGAGAATCAGTTTTCAACACGTGAGGCCAAGGTATGATATATATATATATATATATATATATATATATATATAGTTTATATACGTTGTTTTTCTTTTATCAATACTGTACTTACCTATAAATATAAAAGTTTTTATGATCAAAAGAATGGCATGGAAGGTATAGCCCCCCCCCCCAAGATTTACTTCTTTATTTGGAAGGCAGGGTTACAGAAACAAAGAAGACAGAGGGAGAGAGGGAGGGAGAGAGAGAGAGAGAGAGAGAGAGAGAGAGAGATTGATTTTCCATTGTCTGGTTTACTCCTCAAACAGCTACAACAGCCAGGGCTGGGCCAGGCTGAAGTCAGGAGCCTGGAGCTCCATCCGAATCTTCCCACATAGATGGTAGGGGCCGTCTTCTGCTGATTTCCCAGGCACATTAATGGGGAGCTGGATCAGAAGTGGAGCAGCTAGGACTAGAACCAGTTCTGATATGGGATGTTGGCGTTGCAGGCAGTGGCTTCACCCGCCACACCACAGTGCCAGCCCCAACCAAAGTGTGGCTTTCATTCCATTCCCAGCAGTCTCTTGTGTTTACTAGAAAAGACAGCACGTTACATGCTAGTAATGATTATCAAAGACCAGACACTTGCTGTTAACCTCAGACTACAGTCTTAGCTACACAGGTGACATCTGCAATACTCATCCCTAGCTGCTTTCTTCATTATCCTGCAAGGAAGAAACAAAATGTGTGTCTCCACTCAGATCTAGCACGGTTGGTACTTTTGCTTCCAGGATCCTAATTTAAGCTGTGATCCCAACAGACAAGGACGTCTGGGTATGATATTAGATAGTTCCATTCACAGTGTTCAGGACGCATAGGTGAATGGTGGATGGATGAAACCAGAAAATGTGTGAAGTGGACATGCACTAGTGTTCTTTCTGTAATTTACATCTGTTTTTTTTTTTAACTTATTTGACAGGCAGAGTTAGACAGTGAGAGACAGAGACATAGAGAAAGGTCTTCCTTCCGTTGGTTCATGCCCCAAATGGCCGCTATGGCCGGAACTGCGCCGATCTGAAGCCAGGAGCCAGTGCTTCCTCCTGGTCTGCCACGTGGGTGCAGGGGCCCAATCAACTGGGCCACCCTCCACTGCCCTCCCAGGCCATAGCTGGACTGGAAGAGGAGCAGCCAGGACTAGAACCTGGTGCCCATATGGGATGCCGATGCCGCAGGCAGAGGATTAGCCAAGTGAGCCACGGCGGCGGCCCCCTACATCTGTCTTTGATCATAAGGTACATTTGCCTCTGGTAGATCTGATTGGAGGTGGGAAATCAGAGACAGTTGTGTTTTTCCTCTGGTATGGAAATTGCTACAAAATCCGTATTCCATACTTGTATTTTTTTAACCACTAAAGATAAGGAGAAGTCAGTAGTTTAAGTAAGAGTGAGCTTTGCAAAGACATCAGACATTTTTCTGTATCAAACAGCCATGTGTGTGGGTGGTGTGCTTTTCAGTTTGGAGTGACTAAGTATCAGCAGGTGAATCCTCTGCCTACTCTCCAAAGAGGACTGTTTGCTTTTCTTTCAGAATTGAAGGTTGGCAACGCTAAAATAAACAGTAAACATCCACAGAGCTCACCAATCTCAGCTTCTTGTAATTGTTTTCTGATTTGCAGTGAGAGATGCGGGTGGGGTCACTATGTTTCCTTTCTGTGTAAAAGGCAGGTGAATGATGAAGACAAAAAGGATCCCAAAGTCTCTTTTTGAAACAGCATTTCAGGGTGGTGGTGGCAGCAGCGGCCATGTCCCATATGCCTCCCACACTTGTGTGAGTCCCGGCTTCTCCCCTTCTGATCCAGCCACCTGCTAATGTGCCTGTGAAAGCAGCAGAGGATGGCCCCAGAACCTGGGCCTCTGCCACCCACGTGGGAGACCAGAAGAAGCACCTGGCTCCTGGCTTTGGATCGGCGCAGTGCACCAGCCGTAGTGGCCTTTTGGGGGATGAACCAACGGAAGGAAGATTTTTCTGTCTGTCTCTCTCTCTCACTGTCTAACTCTGCCTGTCAAATAAATTTTTAAAAAAATCAGAAATGGGCCGGCGCCGTGGCTCAACAGGCTAATCCTCCGCCTTGCGGCGCCGGCACACCGGGTTCTAGTCCCGGTCGGGGCACCGGATTCTGTCCCGGTTGCCCCTCTTCCAGGCCAGCCCTCTGCTGTGGCCCGGGAGTGCAGTGGAGGATGGCCCAGGTGCTTGGGCCCTGCACCCCATGGGGAGACCAGGAAAAGCACCTGGCTCCTGGCTCCTGCCATCGGACGAGCGCGGTGCGCCGGCCACAGCGCGCCGTCTGCGGCGGCCATTGGAGGGTGAACCAACGGCAAAAGGAAGACCTTTCTCTCTGTCTCTCTCTCTCTCACTGTCCACTCTGCCTGTCAAAAAAAAAAAAAAAAAAAAAAATCAGAAATGAACTAAGCAATGTTGCAGGCATTGGCAGCTCTGAAAACAAACCAGCCCCAAGTCACTGGATGACGAGAAGGCCCTGCCCCTCTAAGTAGATTTTAGGGCAAAGTTTGTGTTTGTGCTTAAAGTAGTTCTCATAACAACTACAAAAAAAAAACAAAAAGAGAGAGAGAGTGAGATAATTATGTGAGATGATGCATATGTTAATGAGTTTGTGCTAATCTTCTCACCATGTGGTTGTAGAGCAAACATCATATTGTATACCTTACATGATTTTTGTCAATCATATCTCCATAAAGCTGGAAAAGAAAAAGTTTGCTCTGAAAACTACGAAAGAAAATTAAAAGCTGCACTGAGCTAAATAGATTTCTCTAACGAGTAGATTTATTTACTTTCCTGGCAGAGAAACACATTGTGATGTCTAAGAAAGTGAACATTTATGTGACCAACAGCGAAGTATTTGTATGTAACTCAGAATCACAGCTTGTACTCATGTAACCTTTCTCTTTCACTCACTTTTTAAAAATCTATTAAATGAAGAGTTTGTATGAGGTGGCCTCGCCTCAAGAGTCCTTATAAAAGCAGTCCCCGTTTTTCTTACTTTTAATAGCTGACTGTGTTGAGAGCAGTTACAGAAAAAGGAGTTGGCATCAGACACTCAGGGATTTGAATGCTGGCGCTAAACACAGGCCAAAAGACTGTATCTCAGTCTCAGTTTTCTCATCTGTGTAATGGATATAAAACCTGTTTTCCAAAATTGCTGTGCGGAAGAATGAACTAATATATTTAAACGGTGTAGAATTGATACTCCATAGAAATTACCATTCTTGTTCGTTATGGTTTTCCTGTAAGGTGTAACAGTAGACCTCTCCTGTCTGAGTCAGCCCTCATCAACCTGTTGCCCTTGAGACTGAGCCATAAGACCCTGGGTCATTGTTGGATTGCTCCTGACTCCTGGCTGCAGCCTGACTCCTTGCTAATGGTCCCAAGCGAAGAAGGGTGGTTGTCTCTTGTTCAGACGGGAGATGGACATATCAGAGTTCCTCCCTGGTTTTTTGACCAGCTGACTTGATGCCTGTCCCAGCATGCCAATTATCTTGCTGGTAAGATCTCCTTACTGAGTTCAAAAAGTCTAGCGCAACAGGAGAATGAGTTCTACGAAAGCAAAACATAATAGTGGTCCAAAAGTGAGAAGTTTCTGAAAAGAGGCCGAAAGAACAGCCCCATGTCCGTTGCTTCCTTAGCCCCCAGAAAGTCTCCCCTGAATAAGGGTCACCGATGATATTCAAGTCAGCTTCTTGGTATTTGAAGAACAATGTGTCTTTGAACTTTGTAATAGTGATTTCACTTCTTTGTGATCTTCCTGAATTCCCTTTTATATTTAAAATGTTCCTTTTGTCCTGAATTTCTTCTCAAGTTTAAAAATAGCCTTTTGACTACAGGCATTTCATGTGAGCACATCAAAGAAACCTACAAATCTTCTTTGTATCTGTATGACACACTCTAAATAAAACTCAGGTTTTTGTTCTTCGTTCACTCAGATTGGAAATGGAAAGTACTCCCCGTTTCTCGATAATATCAACACTCCTTGGTTGAAGAAGTATATTTGGACACAACGTTGTCCACCCCAGAAGATAAGTTCTTGAAGAATGAGAGTCTTAGCTTTGTGAGGAAATGTTTGTATCTGACCCTCGTGACACCATTGGAGTCATTAGAGGAAGGCCACATTATCAGAAAGGCATCCAGGATCCATTGCTTCAGGTGCGTGCATGGAGGAGGCCTAAAAACACGTTTGCACTTGGAGTTGAACCAGAAGCATTCGTTTCTATACCTACACATGTTGTCATGTCCACTCCACTGGAGTCTTCCGAGAATTCTCAGAAGAGTTAGAGCTATCAGTTAAGAGAGAGGGAAAGTACTTGACCTTTACTGCTAATAGCTGTTGTCATTTGAGTTATTCCTGATGCGATGGGAAATATGACTACTTGAGTTCTAGACAGTTCAGTCTGAAACACAAAGAGGACTCAGTAGTTCATCTAGTTTGTTGTCCGCACCTCACAACTACTCTCCATACTTTCCAACATATACAGCCAACTCTAACTCGTCCATTCTTTCTTAAGCCTGCCATATCTGTTCAATGATCCAGAACAATCCAAATTATTATTTCTCAGACTATTTGTAGAGAAAGATTTGTGTTAGTTATCTATCATTGAGTTAGTTATCTCTCTAACACCAGCGTCAAAATCAAGCAGTTTAAATTAACGCATTTCTCGCAGTTTCTGTGACTCAAGCATCTAGGAGCAACTTCAGGGTCTGTGGCTCAGGGTTTCTCCTAGGTCACGTGTGGCTAGCATTGCCTGCAATGGGACACCTGCTTCCAAGCTCACTTGGGTGCGTGTTGACTGAGGCTGTGTCCCGCAGCTTTTCCCCATGTGGGTTTCTCCATGAGGCTGCAGACAGACTGGGCTTCCCAGTGTGCAAGATGGAGCTCCTTCCCACCTTCTCTGTGAGTGAACCACCGTCCCTTCCACCTAAAGCTGTTGATCACACAGATCATTCTGCCTACACAGGGGTGACACGAAGGTGTGGAGACACGGAGGATGCAACCACCAATGACCAGCGTAGAAGCTCATTACAAGACCTTTTTCTGTTCTGCAAAGTCCAGTCCACTGCAGGCTGTACAACTTATCTGGTGTCTTTTGCTATGAAAACCGCTCCCACAGTTAGAATGAACAAGACAGGGAACAGAGGCATTTCCTGATTTTCTTATTCACAGTTATATCCCCAACAGCTAGCAGAGTGGTTGCCATGAAGTAGATATCCAATGACTGATTACAGAAGGAACTAATAAATAAATGCACCCTGTTTTAAAATGTATATGTTTTTGCTGAAGCAAAGGAAATCCATCTCTTCAAGTTCCAGTATCATCTAGTGACAACATCTTGGGGTGAGACTATGTCTCATTAAAGCGAAACTAAACCCGTTGTGCCGGAGTTCAAAATGTTATTCCCTCATATCAAATCCTCCATCCATCCAACATCTAAACTGCGCAGGTCTTCTTTCATATTAAGAAACACACAGAGAATTTGACACACACACCTCCTCCATCACCAAGTCAAGAGCATGTGTGCTTGGTTTAACTGAGTTTACTACATACAGATAGAAGAGCTGCCAAGCATCTCATTTGAGGGGGGCTTCCATGACCCCATCTAGGTATCCTGTGCTACATAAAAGACGGCAGTCCCAGGATGGAGTGGGTGACAATAAGGTTCCACCTCACCAAATCCAAATCTAAGTTTTTCACTGGTAAGATCCGACCTTCTAAGAAATTTCACTCAGCTAATAATTCTGTGGCATAGGCAGGTAGGTAGTTTAGGTCTGCTGAACTGGAAGTTGCTACAAGCCCCATATGTAATTCTACCCTCCTACTTGTCAATCAAAACATCCCCTTTCCTGGGCTGCACTTGCTTCATCCAGGACCTGAGAAGGGGAGGAAACACCATGAAAATATGGAGATTAAGCTACACGTGGAACTTGTGGAGTTATCACATGTTTGCCAGGTGGCTTCATGCCTGTAAAGACACCACCTACAACTTCATAGAGAAAGCCAGCAACTGGGAGGGCCTCTCAAGAGCAGCCCATGGCTACACGCACTGCACAGGTGCCCTTTCACCGCTGCCCCACACCTCTTCCCTTCAAGCCATCCCCTGGCCCACTGTCCACTCATAGGCATTTCTCTATGTGCGGCAACCCAGGCTAACATGTGTGTTCATTTCCACAGCTTTTGAATAAAATTTGTTGTCACTTTTTACACATTATACACTATTACACTTAAAATGTTTCTCTTGGTTAAGACAAGAGCCCCAAATGAGATTGATATATTCATGCCCACATCAAAAAGATTGTACTTACAACCCTATAAGGAAACAATCTATCTACTATTTGCTATTTGTTCCTTCTTCCTGTTTTCTTTGCTTTCTCCTGCCTGTACAATTCACCCACTCAGCTTGGCTCATCATCATGTTCCTTCTTTCTGTGTAGATTGGAGGCTGCCCGGTTCATGAATTGCTAATAAAAACTCAAGTAGATCTTTGAAACTCGATTTGTTGAAATCTTGTTCTTTGGTTCCCCTAACTCAATCACTTTCTAACATAGTAATCTGTTTTATTTTCATCACAGGATCTAGCTTGCTGAAGACAAGATGGAATCTGTTATTCTTTTGCTATAAATCCTGTCTTAGATTGCCCATGATGAGACATAAAATTCTGCTTTGTTTTGTATATGCTTGCACTTAAAGTCTTAACTCTTGCATTCTAATTATTGTTTTGATTTTACACTGAGTCCTCTCTGACTCCCTACCTTTTATTTAAGTTGTGGAGCCACAATAGGAGCATGAGATTATTCTGTCTGTTGGGTGAAGCTGTCTTTATCACTTACCTTACCTACTCTAGTTTAGAACTAAGTGATGTCAATGAGCGTTTTGCATGAATAAGGGCCGCAAATGAATCTATTCAAATTAAATGGAAATTAAAGAGACATTTTCAAGGACATTTGCTCTAAGAATCGATCTACATTGCAATTAGCCTCATGTAAAATTATGTTCCCAGTAGTCATGGAAATAGCAGGTAGTTCACTAATCCAGGTTGATAAAGTAGATTATTTCCATGCAAGGTACAAAAATTTCAATTGAATTTAAATTTAAATTTGTTGTTAATTTTTAAATGTTTATGTGTGAAATGTTGAGGGATGAGGGAGGGCTGGGAAAAGACATTTGTTGGCATTGTTCTCTGTACTAGGCAGTGCACCTGCTTGTATATGGTCTGCACTTCCTTGGGGATCTTGGGAAGACCCCTGGCATGTGGCTCTAGTACCCTTTCCTGCAGGTGCTCAAAGCAATGATAGCACTGAGCACCCTAAGAATGACCCCTGAGAGGCTGTGTGGCCTCTCAGACCAGCTTTCAAACTCTTTCTAAAAGTGTTGTCTGCACTGAGTATATTCATTTCATTGGAGGCTCTTATCTTAACCAAGAGAAGCATTCTAAGTGTAGTTGCATATAAGGTGCAAAAAGTGACAACAAATCTTACTCAAAAGCTGTGAAAATGAACACACACACACACACACACACACACACACACACGTGAGCCTGGGTTGTCCCACATAGAGAAATACCCATTATGAGTGGGCAGTGGGCTGGTGTCTCACCCAGCACACAGAAGGACACTATTTCTCCAAGTACATGCAGGGGGAAAGACATTCTCGTGGAATGTTCATAGGTGGTTTCTGGAGAAGAAAGGCACTAGAAAAAGTTGCCAGGTTCAAAAGTTTGAGAAAGAGAGGGGGAGAGAGCGCTGGGTTGTACATAACTAAGTACAGACCCCCTGAGCATGGATTCTCAGTGCAGGTGGTTGTGGACAAGGGTGCCTACTAGAGACAGGGGTGAGGAGGGAGGGTGCAGACAGAAACCAGGGACCTCACAAAGTGTCTTTGGTCATCTAATTTCTTTTCTTGTGATGCAACATCTCAGAGAACTAATGTTCTTTTGCATTACAGTTTGTGAAACCCTTGTGTAAATTATCAGAGCAAAACTGAAGCAGAGAGTTTGTTCATAGGGCTGCTGCTCACTGATTCAATACTAACATGTGGACGTAAATGACTGTCTTCCAAGGAGGTGGTATAGTAGGAATACCACATTGATATTGATTAATATCTGCAGTGATACCTGGGGCCCCACTCTTTTCCTCTACCTTTTTTCTTCTCATTTTCATTGTTTCTTCTTTCTTCATTGGTTCCCTAAGTTTAGCAGTTTGGTGGGCACCTATAGCCTTGCTGAGTCCACTCAGCCAAATGGAGAAATGGTTCTCACTTAGAATACCGAAGATAGTCTTTAGTAGAGAATCAGTGGTCTTGAGTAGCTCACCAATTCACTCAGAATTTGGAATGATAATACGAAGCAAAACCAAAAAATAGCTCTGAGGGTCGCCATCATACAACAGCATCTTGTTTCACCAGAGAACAGAATTAGTATGCAGCATAGTGACTGTAGCTGTTAAGCATTGCATTCATAGAAAATACTAAGAGTAGACTTCAAACATTCTCTCACAAACGTACCTTCTATGTGAGCTGATGTGTATGTTATTGAGTGTATTTAGGGAAGAGCGGATGGGGTGCCCTTACCCAGAGAAGAGGAAAGATGCTGAATGTCAGGTAACAGCCTGGGGAAAGCAATTTCCACAGCTACATTTATGAATGACTGCAGGCTGGCCTTGTGGCATGGCCCATTGGTTGCCATTAGCAACTCTGGCATCCTGTTATGGGGTGGTGGTCAGAGTCCCAGATTGAATACCAGCTGCTCTGCTTCTAATCCAGCTTCCTGCTAATGTACCTGGAAGGCAACAGAAGATGGCCCAAGTGCTTGGGTCCCTGCCACCCATGTAGGGAGACCAGCATGGGGTTCCAGTCTCCTGGCTTCACCCTGTTCTGGTCACAGCTATTGAGGCCATCTTGGGAGTGAACCAGTGTTGGAAGATTCTGTTTCTCTCTCTCTCTCTCTCTCTCTCTCTCTCTCTCTCTCTCTCTCTCTCTCTGTGTGTGTGTGTGTGTGTATGTGTGTGTGTGTGTCTTTTATTCTGTCTTTTCTTCTCTCTGTCACTCTGCCTGTGAAATTTAAAAAAAATTAATTTAAAAATGAAAATAAAGTTAAAAAAATAATGTTTGACCGTGAGCTTTAGGGTTCATTGTGAGGCAGCCTAGGACAGTGGTTAGGGCCAAGGCTGCAGTTTGACTTTTGTGGGCCTGGGTACTTTTCCCTTGTGTGGGGAAGACTCCAGTACCTGCTGTTCCTCCCTTGGACCAGGATGTGCAAAGCAATCGGAAAACAAAAACAATGTCACTTCTACCACAGAAATGCAAATTTACCACCAGAAAATCTGTCTATCTTCTCACTCATTTCCACAAACATAAATCTTTTCTTACTGTGCAATGTGTGATAGTGTGATAGTAATTCATCCATTACAAAAAGGGAAGAAGGAGGAGGTTGTGGGAGGGAAGTGTTAGGCACAATTTCTTAAAAAGCATTTATTTATTTGAAAGGCAGGGTGATGCAGATGGAGGGAAAGACTCACTTATTTGGAAGACCTCTATCTCTCTCTCTGCCTCTCCTCTCTCTGTGTAACTCTGTCTTTCAAATAAATGAATAAATCTTTTTTAAAAATGTCTGGGGACAGGTAACTTAAATGTGTAAGTTTATTTGACTCATGGTACAGAGACTGGGATGTCCAAGAACATGGCGCCTGCAGCTTCCTGCCACCTCCTAACGTGCTGGGGGATGAAACAGAGCAAGCAGGACAGCGTGGGCTCTCGTCCCCTCCTTACGGTCATTGGTGCCATCACGGGATGTGGCATGCCACCCACATGCCTTCATCTAATACTAAGTACATCTGTAAGGCCCCAGTTCCATGTGCTTAACACATGGACTTGAGCTTCAGTTCCCAACACATGAACTTTTAGGCTGGATTCTTAGAAGGAGGCAGATCTGGTTCTGCAGTGAACTGATTGGCCCTGCCTACCCGTGGCTCAGGCTCATGGCCACAGGCCCAGTTCTTCCAGTCTCTTGTACTCACTCTGGCTTGGGGTGAAAACCGTTGATGGGTGTGGGTTTAATTTAATTCACAACATTTTATTACATGGAAATATGGTCTGAGAGCTGTTTTGTTTCAAGATCTGAAAATCTGAAGTATTGACTTGACTCTAAACATCAATTCAGCTGGGGCAAGCATCTGTCCTGGCAGCTAAGAGGCCCCTTGAGACACCCACAGGTGTCTCAAGGTCAAGTCACAGGTCACCTGAGTCACAGGTCAAGCTTCTGACTTCAGGTTCCTGCTAATGTGCACCCTGGGACACAGCCAGGATGGCTCAAGTACTGAGTGCTTGCTGCTCACGTGGGAGACTCATGTAAGTTCCAGGCTCCTAGCTCTGGCCTGGCCCAGCCTGAGCCACCACAGGAATTCAGAGTGAAACAATACACGCAAGATCGTTATCTATGTGTCTCTCCTCTCTCCCTCCTCTCTCTCCCCAGCCCTCTCTCTGCCTCACTGGAAGGGAGGGAGGAAAGGAGGGTGTCTCCCATGAGTGGCAGGGACCCAAACACTTGGGCCATCTTCCTCTGCTTTTCCCAGGCCATTAGCAGGGAGATGGATTGAAAGTGGAGCAACTGGCCACAATGCTGGCCCAGTGTTATTGATTCTTTAGGGAATGAGAGGACACTTAACTTCTTTGGCTAAGTAGTCTTGCACTTCCTTCAGTTAAATACAAAGTATCACTAGAAGGTCTACTGAGAGAATAAGCCTTTTGCCTGCAATCACAGCTTGTTTTCTGTCTCCCTCCCTCTCTCTCTCTTTCTCTCTTTCTTTCTTTCACAGGCAGAGTTAGTGAGAGACAGACAGAGAGAAAGATCTTCCTTTTCTGTTGGTTCACCCCCCAAATGGTGGCTACACCAGCGCAATGGCTGATCCAAAGCCAGGAGCCAGATGCTTCTCCTGGTCTCCCATGCAGGTGCAGGGCCCAAGCACTTGGGCCATCCTCCACTGCACTCCCGGGCCACAGCCAACAGCCTGCCTGGAAGAGGGGCAACCAGGACAGAACCGGTGCCCCAAACGGAACTAGAACCTGGAGTGCCAGCACCGCAGGCGGAGGATTAGCCTAGTGAGCCGTGGCGTCAGCCGCAACATGTTTTCTTACAATGAAAGGTAAATGGTGTAAGATCCTTTGTTCGAGACTTAACATTGCCTGGACCGGAACTTTGTGGAAATCAATTGCTAACGTCTTTGCTTCAGTTTTCTTCACTATGAAATGAAATCACCACCTTTCTCTGCTTTATTTCCCACCCCCAAAATATGTGGACAAATTCAGATACATGCAGTCCAAGTGAATGCTTTTATTTTAGTTCTGTTGAAGTATTTTAAAATATTCCCACTGATATTGGACAATTAACATGCAGAAAAAATACATGCATACCCACTTGTTGTGGTTTTACAGTGATAGGAGTGATTCCCAGCAAATATTTCACATCTTAAATTCAGAACAATGCTAGTGCATTGAATCGAGTCTGCTTAGCAGTTGGCACATATCTAATAGATGCCTCTAAAAAGGGTTTTTTTTAAAAAAGCAAAAGTCATAACAAAACATGCATTTCTTATTTTTAGTGAATAGAATATAGTAAACAGACTTAAAAACAATAATTATTTAAAATATGCAGCCATTGCCTAAAACATTTTCAGATTCCATGTTTTATGGCTCTCCTCTTAAATCCAGGCTGTCAGAATATTCTTGTTGAACACTTTTAATAGAAGAGAGTCTTTGAGTATGGAGTTCCTTGGAAACAAACCATTTGGAGGGCATCCCATGAATAAAAGGGTGGGAGGTGTTACTTTCCTTGGCTGTTGGTGTGAGTTTCACATAGTAACATTGTGATTTACTTTGTTGGATAAATCAACAGGCTCTGCAGACAAAAGGAAAAGGCAATTCTGAAACTGCTTCTTTTAGAGAGACTCATTCGAGTGATTATTTTAACTGGCAAAATTCTTTAATATGAATGACAGTGGAGATGTCAGGTTTTTTATACTTAGCCAAAAACCAGGAAAATAACTTATTTGGGGAAAATATCATTAAAAAAGAAAATTCAAGTTGAAGACTCAGGATCTCCCTCTACAATCTTTTTAATGTCTAGATAGTGCCGCTGGGACTTAAGGAAGTTAAGCAAGACCACGAAGTTCAAGCAGGAAGTAGGACTAGAGTCAGGCTATGCAAACTGGATGCACAGAAGACTTTTTCTTTATAAAAATCATTTACTTATTTATTTTCATATTATATGAAAGGCAGAGAGACAGACAGAGCTCTTGGGTCCACAGGTTCACTTGAACTTGTTACCCACGGCCTCCCAGGGTGCACATTAGCAAAGCTCCAATCAGGAGCTGAGCCAGGCACTCCCACATGGAATGGGGGCATCCTGAGTGCTGCTGTAACTGCTACCCCAAAAGCCTGCCTCCACAGTAGACTTTTCTTCTCACCTCTACAACGCGAATGACCACAAGTTCCCTGGGATCATCTCAAAATTACTCAGCTCTGTCGAGGTAATCTCCTAGATACATACAGATATGCACAGAGATGTGATAAAGAACGTTGTTTTATTTTACATTTTATCCCTTGAATTCATGAAAGTAAATTTGAGGCCGGTGCTGCAGTTCACTAAGCTAATCCTCCGCCTTGCGGCGCCGGCACACCGGGTTCTAGTCCCGGTCGGGGCGCCAGATTCTGTCCCGGTTGCCCCTCTTCCAGGCCAGCTCTCTGCTGTGGCCCGGGAGTACAGTGGAGGATGGCCCAGGTGCTTGGGCCCTGCACCCCATGAGAGACCACGAGAAGCACCTGGCTCCTGCCTTAGGATCAGCACGGTGAGCCGGCCGCAGCACGCTGGCTGCGGCGGCCTTTGGAGGGTGAACTAATGGAAAAGGAAGACCTTTCTCTCTGTCTCTCTCTCTCTCACTGTCCACTCTGCCTGAAAAAAAAAATAAAGTAAATTTGAGAGCTTTACATTTTCCTATTCATTAAACCAAACATTCTGGAAAATTTTTACCTATAGTAATTCATTTCTAACAAAGTGTAATATAATCTTCATTCTATTACAGCATATCCGTTTGTGGGTATATATAGGTATTTATATATGTATCTATGTACCCACACAGGCATATGATCTGAAGTTTGTCTTTTGAGATTTATAGCAGAGGAAAACAATTTTAATTATCCAGAGTTATATTTATAGTTCATTTTCAAAGCACATTTTCATTGTTCGGTTCTCACAGTCATAATTTTTAGTTTCTAGATTCACAAGGAAGAAATGACATATTATCTGTGTGTCACTAAATAAAATTAAATCTGACCCAAGCCTTACCTTCCTAGTAACCCAGTTACTTGGCCAAATTTATCCAACACTCTGGGGCCAGCCAGGAGCGCAGGAGTTTCACAGAATGCCTGGAACGTCGGGGCCAGCTTTGGGATTTCAATCAGGCGGGGCTGTGATGACACACTTGATCCCCAAGCCCCCTTCCAGAGGGTGACTATTGCCAGAGGTCCTTCAAGTTCAACCTCCCCAGGAGCCCCAGTCTCCCCCAGGGTCCTCTAGACCCTGGAATTTCGGCAAAGACTGGGAATGGATCTGGGCCCATCCGCAGCCCAATAGTCTCCCTCCTCTGTCTAGTCAAGGCCACCTTCCTTCTCTGCTTGACCCTTTTGGCCCCTGCCTCCTCCCCATTCCTTTCCTCTCTTTCACACCTCCAGCCTCACCCTGAAATAGATTGAGGGATTTACAAACAAAAATTGAGATAGGAACATACATTCAGATAACAAAAATCACACAAATCCACACTACTGTCTGGCATGAGAAAGGAAATCCAGATGTAAGTGTATAGTTAACTCTTGTTCTCTCAGCTCTTTCCATAACAGTGAAAACAAAACACAAATCCGTATCTTAACAAATGATACTCTCTTTAGACCCACTATGAATATATGCTGTATTTTGACTGGTGTGAGATTGCAAATTATAAAAATCACCACGAACCACAAATCTCTGCCACAGTACCTAACAACACAGCATCACAGGGGTGTTGGAGGCAAGACAAGACAACTGCTCATTTTACAGCAAATGAAATCAAAGAGCCACATAGGACACTTGCATTCTTACCATTATAAACATTGTTCCCCGGAAAAATTTAAGGATTGTTTGTTTGTTTGTTTTTAAGAACTCTAAAATAAAGAGAAAGACCCAGCAGTTATTGAATTGTTTTTGACAAAAGAAAAAGTCTGAATTTTCAGTTCAATTTTTGTTGTGGAAAACTGATTCGTTCCAGGTTCTCCTCTCAGTGTGAGAGAACTTCAAAGCAGAGACAAAGAGCGCAGAAGTGAGAGCAGAATTTATTTAAAGAGATTAAAGAAGTAGTACACAAGGAGACATCAGCGCAGGCAACAGTTCCCACCCAAGTGCAGGTCATCGTTTTGCTGGATGGGAGATGTGGTCCTAACTGAAGATACAAATGGGGTGGAGTTTGGGCGGGGCTTCAGGGCATGTGCGGTGATCGCTGGACAGTGTTATGCATCTCCACAGGGAGCTGTGTACATCAATGGTATCTTGTGCATGTTGGGGGAGCAGGGTTGACCAGGCTGGCCAGTAGCCATGTTGGATGGGTGTGGAAGGGGGTGAGGTTTTTCATGGTGGGTGACTCCAGCACAGACACTGTGGGTAGTGTCTAGGCTCTTCTGCTAGTTCCCTGCCTAGCCTGTATCATTTTAACATGAAATTTATGGTAAAACTGGGTTAAGAATTATTTAAAATTTTTATTTATTTGGCAGGCAGCAAGATGTCAAAAAGAAAGAGGAAGAGTGAGTGAGAAAGAGAGAGAGAGAGAGAGAGAGAGAGAGAGAGAGCACACACTTCCATCTACTGGCCTGTCTACAATGGCCACGGCTGGGCCAGGCCAAAACTGGGAGCTGGGAGCTGGGAGCTCACTCCAGGTCTTCCATGTGGGGAACAGGGACCCAATTTCTTGAAACACCAACTGTTTCCTCCAAGAATCCTCATTTGCAGGAAGTTGGACTCAAGAACCAAGCCCAGTGTTGACTCTAGGTCCTTTGATGTAGGTCCCAGGCATTTTAGCCGCTGTGCTAAACGTATGTTCCAAGGCCAACGATTTTTTTTTTTTGACAGGCAGAGTTAGAGAGAGAGAGACAGAGAGAGAGAGAGACAGAGAGAAAGGTTTTCCTTTTCTGTTGGTTAACCCCCCAAATGACTGCTATGGCTGGCACGCTGCACGGATCTGAAGCCAGGAGCCAGGTGCTTCTCCTGGTCTCCCATGCGGGTGCAGGGCCTAAGCACTTGGGCCATCCTCTACTGCCTTCCCAGGCCACAGCAGAGAGCTGGGCTGGAAGAGGGGCAACCGGGACAGAATCCAGCGCCCCAACCGGGACTAGAACCTGGTGTGCCAGCACCGCAGGTGGAGGATTAGCCTAGTGAGCCATGGCGCCGGCCGAATGGTTTATTTCTAAGATTTATTTTATTTGTTTAAAAGAATGAAAGAGAAAGAACTAGATGGATAGATAGATAGATAGATAGATAGACAGATAATAAATAGAGATCCTCCATCCCCTGTTCACTCCCCAAATGAACAATGCCCAGAATTGAGCCAGGCTTAGGTAGGAGGGGCCCAAGTACTTGCACCATCTTCTGCTGCCCTCCCGCACATGTTGACAGGGAACTGGGTCAGAAGCAGAGCAGCCAGGACTTAAACCAGTGCTCCGATACTGGATACAGACCTTGCATGCAGTACCTTAACCCACCTCTCCACAAGGCCAGCCTCATGACAAATCCCTATGACAGCCTATCCAAACAGATAGAAATAACTGAGAGTTAGAATTTATATTTTAAAATATTTATTTATGGAGCTGACATTGTGGCATAGCAGGTTAAGACTTCACCTGCAATGCCAGCATCCCATCTGGGCACCGGATTGAGACCTGGCTGCTCAATATAGCTCCCTGCTAATGCACCTGGGAAAGCAGCAGAGCATGGCCCAAGTGTTTGGGTCCCTGTATTTATGTGGGAGACCTGGAAAAAGCTCTGGGCTCCTGGCTTCAGATAGGCCACGCTCAGGCCATTGTGACAATTTGGGATCTGAACCCATGGATGGAGAGCTGTCTGTCTGTGTCTCTCTTCCTCTCTCTGTAAGTCTTTCAAATAAATAAAAAATGAAAATCTTTCTAAAATATTATCTACTTGTTTTTTTGAAAGAGATAGGAAGAAAGAGAGAGATCTACCATCCACTGCTTCACTTCCCAAATGGCCCCAACCACCAGGTCTAGGGCAGGCTGAAGCCAAGAGACTGAAACACCATTCGCATCTCCCATGTGGGTGGCAGGAGCCCAAGTACTTGGGCCATTTGCCGCCTTCCCAGGAGCTGGATGGGAAGCAGAACAGCCAGGACTTGAACAGGGACTTGAACCAGCACTCTGATATGAGACGCTGGTGTCATAGGCGCAGCTTAACTTGCTTTGCTACCATGCTGACTGCAGAGAGAATGTAGTATTTAATCTTTAAATTTCACTGCAATGATGTATTGTTAAGCAACTCTTTAACTTCAGTCTTCAGCCTCAAGCCTTTGTTGAAAAGTTAGTGGTTACAAGTTAATTCTAAGGAAAAACAATTAGAAATAAATTAATTAAGCTCAAAATTCTCATTACTTTAAACTCTCTAACATTGTCCCATTTTGCATAAAGAGGAGTGAAAGGATTTTCCTACCCCAGCATTATTTTCAAAATGTAGCTAAGTGCATAGTTACGGATTTTATTAAATACCATAGCAAAATAGTAAGCTTTCTGAAATAAGATTGTATAACGTAATCTAGCAAATCGTTCTTAGATTTTGCTTAGATTACAGGCAATCATGCAGGGAGGCAAAGATTTGGTAAAATTATTAAATGTTAGCTATTTTGTTTAATGGTATCATTTTCACAGGAAATGTCTGTTTAAATATGTAATATATTCTGCAGTATATTCATATAAACATGCCCTGTGAAGTTTCCTTCCAGGAGGGTTTATGAAATCTGTGATTTGGGGCAACATGCATTAGAATCAACGAAGGTAATTATTAAAAACATGAACTTTAAGCAATTTTCTCATGAATTTTATCACCGGAGATTAAAAATTTCATCTTTTCATTTCATGTATCATTATGTTCATTGAGTTGTATCTACAAATCGCATTGAATCTGTTAAGGACTAATTAAAAATTAAAATTAAAAAAATTCAAAATTGAAAGAAATGACAAAGAATTAATTTTTTTAATTTAATTTTTATTTGAGAGGTAGGGAGGTAGAATGAGAGACAGATACACAGACAGATCTTCCAAGTGCTGGTTCATTTCCCAAACACCTGCAATGGCTTGGGTCTAGACTGAGCTGAAGTTGGGAACCAGAAATTCAATTCAAATCTCCCATGTGGGTGGCAGAGACTCAACTAGTTGAGCCATTGCCTGCTGCCTGCCAGAGTATGCACTGGTAGGAAGCTGGAATCGGGAGCAGAGTCAGCACTTGAACCCAGGTACTCAAATATGAGGTGTGGGCATACCAACTAGCAGTGTTACGAGGCTAAAGGCTTCTCCTTAAAGCCATTAGTATTTTTTAAAAGATTTATTTTATTTATTTGAAAGTCAGAGTTACACAGAGAGGTAGACACAGAGAGAGAGGTCTTCCATCCGCTGGTTCACTCTCCAGATGGCCGCAATGGTCGGAGCTGCGCTGATCTGAAGCCAGGAGCTTCTTCCGGGTCTCCCACATGGGTGCAGGGGCCCAAGGACTTGGACCATCTTCTACTGCTTTCCCAGGCCATAGTAGAGAGCTGGATCAGAAGAGGAGTAGCCGGGAGTAGAACTGGTACCCATATGGGATGCTGGCACTTCAGGCCAGGGTGTTAACTCACTGAGCCACAGCGCCAGTCCTCATTAGTATTTTTAAACATACTTTTGCTATAATGAATGAAATAATTACAATTTTTCACAGTTAGAAAGACTATGAGTAATGGAGAATAATTTAATTAGTCATATAAACATTTTGTAAAGTATGTAGTAAAAATTGAATATATATTTTTTCTATTTTACAATGGTTACATAGAAAGTAAATTTATATCCAGTTAATTTTCATTTCTTATACATGTAGCTATTGATGTTACAAGGAAGATATAATTTTATCTTTAGAAATGATGCATGTTGGCATATTATGTTCATTTTTTAGTTATTTAAATATAAAGATGCATAATAAAAAGTAATGATTGAGACATCCGTGGTAGATAAATCATCGTTCCCAATTCTTATCCTCCCCACATGTCCACACACTTTGCCACATGACTTGGAGTTCCTGCCACCAGAAGCAATAAAGCTAGGCTTTTACGTGTTGTTTTCTATACTCAATGAATTGTGGGCAGAAATGATTATGAGACAGTTTACTCTATTTCTTGAAGTCAATGGTGTGCCCCTAGATGCCAACCCTCTGAACCCCAAAGCAGGCCTTGGTGATTGCTGTACTTCCTTCTTGGTGCCCAAAGTGAATGGAGCCTTAGCCTCATTGCCAAGCTACAGTGATGGCCTGTGAACACAGCGTGAAGCAGAGCCCAGTGCTGTTCAGCTGAACCATGGTTGACCACAGTCTCCCAAGCATGTGGTTAGGTGCCTCCTGTATGCCCATGTAAGACTGTGATTGTTGAATATATAACACATTGTTGCAACAGAGAAAAGCTTATACAGAAATAAAAAAATGCCAATTCATGATAAAATAGAAGGGATATTCAAAGAGTTTATGTAAATGTGAATTATGAAAGATCTATGCTTAGATTTAAAGATAATTTTGAAACACAGAAAGTCATATTTTCATTCCATTTTTTCCATAAACTTTTTGAGGCACCCTCAATGAATGCATAAATAATTTGGACAGAGATTCAGGCCAACATACTTCTAGTTCCAGTGTCATTCTTGGCGGTATGATTTGGGCAGGCCTGCTATGGTGCTCAGGTTCGTCAGCTGTAGAAGTTGTATTGGGGCTGGCGCCGCGGCTCACTAGGCTAATCCTCCGCCTTGCGGCGCCGGCACACTGGGTTCTAGTCCCGGTTGGGGCGCCGGATTCTGTCCCGGTTGCCCCTCTTCCAGGCCAGCTCTCTGCTGTGGCCCGGGAGTGCAGTGGAGAATGGCCCAAGTGCTTGGGCCCTGCACCCCATGGGAGACCAGGAAAAAGCACCTAGCACCTGGCTCCTGCCATCGGATGAGTGCGGTGCGCCGGCCGCAGTGTGCTGTCCGCGGCAGCCATTGGAGGGTGAACCAACAGCAAAGGAAGACCTTTCTCTCTGTCTCTCCCTCTCACTGTCCACTCTGCCTGTCCAAAAAAAAAAAAAAAAAAGGAAGTTGCATTGGGTATGCTGCATCCTGAGGTTCCCATACCTTTCATAAAGCAAGAATGCCTTTTCATCCCAAGAGTAATAAAAAGTGCCAAGAGATACACATTTCACACGTTGTGTTTCTCTGGGGAATCATGACATCATATTATTCCTTCAGTGGTCACCACAGAACAACCCTCTTGATTCCATAATTATACCATGATTATGAGGGATCATGATATGAGGAGGTGATAAATTCTTTGTATGCAATCAAAAGCCTAACAGAGTACACAGCAAAACCAAAAGGAAATGGTAGGTTTTGGAAGAGTGTTACAAACCAGAGTTCCGTCTCCTCCAGCTTGGAGAGATTAGGAATGGGTCTTGGGAGGAGAAGGTCCTTGAGTTCCATCCTAGTGGGCAGGATTTCAACAGGAGGAAGTTCAAGATCATCAGGTTACGGAGGGAGAGCACAGGAGCAGAGCACAGTGAGTTATTGGAAATGGTGATTTTTCCATGTCAGTGGTTCATACAGTGTCAGGGATAATCTGAACGTATGGCTGGGCAGACAGGTAGGGGAAGAATGCTTTGAGGGTTTTAACATCTCTCTTCACTTGTTTTTAAGTTTCTATTTCAGAATAGTTTTGCATTTGAAAAAATTAAAAAATGTGTAGTACAAAGTGTTCCCATATACCCAACACCCAGCTTCCCCTATTGTTAGCATGTTATGTTAGTATATTTGTCACGGTCTGTGGTTTTGATTTCTGTGTTCAGAAGCTCAGAATTTATCATGCAGACAATAGTTAAGTCCTAAAAGACTTTGAGAAGAAGAGTGATTGGTGGATGTCTCAGAAAAATCCAGCTGGGATTGTGCAGGGAGAAAAGAGATGAGGGAGATTCAAGAGAAGAGGGCTCTGGAGCCTGGACTTCAACACAATGTGCATTTATTTCTTGCTAGCAAGGCTGCACGCTCATCGGATAACGTGAGTCAATTACTCCAAAGAGGCATTGGACTGCTGGGTTATAAGAAAAGAGTATTTTAAAAATGAAATTCAAGTATTTGGATAGTGGTCCTGAAGTTCTGCTGTGCAGAAGAATCATCTGGGGTGAAAAATACAGATTTCTGGGCTTCAATTTTAGAAATCTTGAAATAGTGGGCGCTGTGAAGGATGTAGGCATCTTTACTTCAGGAGGAAGCTCATGCCACAAGGAGGCGAATGGTCTGCAGGTCACTTCTTGACACTCTTTGGGGGACATAGTAATTCAGGGGATCCTGGAGGCCCCTCCCCCTTGAATCAGCACTTGGCTAAAAGCATAGAGACAACCTTTCATCTCAGTCTCATAGTAAGCCTCAGATGTGGCTATTGATGATACTGTCTGACTTACTAAAAACCGAGAACAGCAGTTGGAAAATCACGGAGCAATTCAGGATACGCACCCAAGACTCTTCCAACTTCCGATGTGACACTGGTGAAGTTCATGATATTAAATGCTGTGGCTTTTGTCTTTCCTCTTCTTTCTCTTTTCAAAACTTTCAGCTGATTGGGATCAGTGCCACATTTAACAAGATTGTCTGATTAAATTTACTCCAGTAAAAATTTCATCCTTAAGTGGAGAAAGACCAGCTGGAACATAATCAGTCATCATAGTGGGATGCCCTAGATCTGAAGATGCCTATCCTACCAAGAATAATGCATATGCACATAGCAGTAATTCCAACATAAATATAGAAAAGTTCTGCAGCATGTGTTATTATAACCATTTAAGCAAAAACACAAGGACTTTAAAGTGGGACATTATCATTGCCTTGCACATTTTTTTTTCTCCCTCTCTGAAAACTGACATCTCAAAATAAGTTCCCAATCTTGAAGTCTAAGCATTGATTGTCTAAAGCATTAGACAATCCTTAGACAATTAGACAATTTGGTACGGGGCCATGATAAATCATGATGGAAGTCAGGATGAACCTTATTCTTCTGAATCATCTCTTGGCCCCAAGTACTAAATCTTTCTAACCTGAAGGGCCACTCAGAAACCTGCATCTCCTATGAGAAGCAGCCAGCAGCTTCTGTCATTTCAAGAAGAAGAAATAAAATAGGGTATCTTGAGAGTCATAGACAAAGTCCAGTCCACATTACAGATGTTAATTCTCCCACTTCAACAAACAGGCTGCCCCAAGGACTCATTAACAGATATCCCCTCCCCACCAAATATTTAAGGAGAAACAGTAAAAACATTTATTTATGAGTTGCAATAGTAACTGAAATCTGCATTGAGTTGTCATAGTCCATTTTTCTTTTCAACAATCGCTCATCGTGATTTTATTTGTTCTTAAAGAAAGTGAGCAAAAGGCAGTGGTAGTTTTATCACTGTCCCCTGCAGAGCTGTTTCATTCGCCTTTTTATCACCAGTGTTCTTTCCTGTGGTGATGTTTCCCCTTTGACCCCAGAGGTGAGGTGACAGCATTAGAAAGAGTTCCCCTTAATTTCAGACTGAGCAATCGAAGTCAGTTCATCAGGTCCTTATTCTCCTAGGCCCTTTTTTAGCTTTTCTCTTTTGTAACAGAATCACAGAGAGAGAAGATCTTCCATTTGCTGGTTCACTCCCCAAATGGCTGGGGCTGGGCCAGCCCAAAGCCGGGAACCTGGAGCTTCTTCCGTCTCCCACGTGGGTGCAGGGACCTAAGGAATTGGGCCATCTTCTGCTCCTTTCTCAGATGCATTAGCAGGGATCTGGATTGGAAGTGGAGCAGCCACGTCTTGAGTTTGCACACTTATGGGGTGCTGGTGTTGTAGGCAGAGGCCTAACCCACTACGCCACACTGCTGACCCCTTTTCTAGGCCTTTGGAGGAGTGCTTTGGTGTAAAGTTTGTTCGGAATCAGCTACTTCCAGATGTCGTGCTGAATTACACTCAGGGCACACGTGAGCACTGCTCTCTTTGCTCTCCTTCCTATTTCTATCTGTCTATTGTGCCTCCTTTTATAACTTCAGGGAATTTATTAACTTCGGAATATAAGGGGAAGTAAAAGCCTATTTGATACCATGAACATGAATTTTGCTATATGATGCACAGTATGTATGCTATATAACACAAAATACATCAGATGCAAGAGTTGCAGAATTTCTTTAAAATAATCCCTCATCACAGGTGCTGGATATAAGGCTCTGACAGAAGGCACGTGGATAACCCCTCAAGGTTATCTCATGTATGTCCTGTGATCCATGTATGTCCTGTGATCCATGTATGTCCTGTGATCCATGCTTCAGTACAAGCTTCTTGGTTGCCTGATAATGCAGAGACCACCTAGCAGTTGCTTATGGAAGATTGAGAACATAATTCCTCAATTATGATTTACTTACAGTATAATTAAGTACTGGAAAACCAGAGACTCAACTGATGCAGATTAAAACTAAGGCATTTATATAAAACACAAATAAAAAATCCATCTAAATCCGTATTTTTATGTATTCATACAGTGCTGAAGTTTGAAAACAAAAAAGATGCTATAGCCAATAAAAACTACAGCAAAATATGCAACATCTAAAAATAATAGTCAGGATTTATATGAAAGTAATGTGGAAAACAGTATCTTTTTAATATAATAAGCTCATATAAATGGACCATCACATAGGAACACTCAATATTATGAATTTGTAAATTTATTCTAAGTGAATTAATAAATGTAGCACAAAGTAACTCAGTATCATAATTACATTTTCTTATAAAAATGAACAAATAAGAGGATATTCTGAAATTGTGGCTTAGGATGAATATTTGAAATGCAAATTGTCTTTATTTTTTAATTTTTCAAAAAAGATATATTTATTTGGTTGAAAGGCAGACTTACAATAAAACAGGGAGAGACAGAGAGAATGAGATCTTCCATCCATGAGTCCACTTGCCAAAGCCAACAAATTTATCTGGGTCTGTCATGTGGATGTAGGGGCCCAAATACTTGGACCATCCTCTGCTGCTTTCCCAGGTGTATTCTTGGGGAGCTGGATTGAAAGTTGAGCAGCTGGGACATGAGCCTGTGCCTATATGGGATGCTGGTGCTGCAGGCAGTGGCTTTATCAGCTATACCACAACACCAGCCCCCTAAAATGTATTTTATATAATTATGAATGAATCCAATGTGGTATAAGCCTATGAGTTAGAGAGGAGATCACTGGAATAGAAGAGAAGATCTAGAAATAGAACTTAATTTGGATAAACACTCAGGTAACACTTGATTGGTAGGGAACATAGTAAAATATTCTGTTTAGAAAATATACAATAACAGTAACCAATCTCCTACTACATTTTTTTTCTCTTAGATGTATGAAAAAGACTAAAAACAATGATAGGGAATAGCAACCAACTGACAAATTTGGGAAAAGAATTTGATATCATGCATCAACAATTTCAAAACATAGATTGACCAAAACTCCGACTGGTAGGAATTTGTATTAAGAAAAGCATCAGGCAAATGTGAAAATATTTATATCTAGGCTGGCGCCGTGGCTCAACAGGCTAATCCTCCGCCTTGCGGCGCCAGCACACCGGGTTCTAGTCCTGGTCGGGGCGCCGGATTCTGTCCCGGTTGCCCCTCTTCCAGGCCAGCCCTCTGCTGTGGCCCGGGAGTGCAGTGGAGGATGGCCCAAGTGCTTGGGCCCTGCACCCCATGGGAGACCAGGAGAAGCACCTGGCTCCTGCATTCGGATCAGCACGGTACGCTGGCCGCAGCACACCAGCTGCGGCGGCCATTGGAGGGTGAACCAAGGGCAAAAGGAAGACCTTTCTCTCTGTCTCTCTCTCTCACTGTCCACTCTGCCTGTCCAAAAAAAAAAAGAAAATATTTATATCTACAAGAACTTGGCATATGTTTTAACAGAGAAAAATCAGTACTGACTCAATGGCCAACAGGAGAGCAAAGCAAGGTAGCTGCTGAGTGAGACTTCTCCCCACGCAGACGTCAGCAAGAACAGCTCTTCTCTCACCAAGCCACTTTCATGGGTGCTGTGGAAACCTCCTGAGAGACCACAGTGCCTGGTTTTAGTATAAATGGCTCACAGTTGAGGATTATTTGATAAGCTGTAGCACAATCATGTAACCATTTAGAATGCTACCTGGTATGTTTATTCCATAGACCAACATTTCCATGTAATGTAAATATAATTTTAAAATGCTTATAGTTCCATGTATCTTACAGAAAACGCATAGAAATTTCAGTAATTGTTATTCCTTGGTTGTAAGAACACATGCAATTTTCCTTGTTAAAATTCTGTCATTGGGGCCGGCGCTGTGGTGCAGTGGGTTAAAGCCCTGACCTGAAGCACCGGCATCCCATATGAGTGCCGGTTCTAGTCCCAGCTGCTCCTCTTCCGATCCAGCTCTCTGCTATGGCCTGGAATAGCTGTAGAAGATGGTCCAAGTCTTTGGGCCCCTGCACCCATGTGGGAGACCTGGAAGAAGCTCCTGGCTCCTGGCTTCAGATTGGCCCAGTTCCAGCCGTTGAAGCCATAGGTGGAGTGAACCAGTGGATGAAAGACCTCTCTCTGTCTCTAGCTCTCTCTGTAACTCTGTCTTTCAAATAAATAAATAAATCTTTTTTTTATTTTATTTTTTTAATTTTTTTTATTTTTTGACAGGCAGAGTGGACAGTGAGAGAGAGAGACAGAGAGAAAGGTCTTCCTCTGCCGTTGGTTCACCCTCCAATGGCTGCCGCGGTCGGCGCGCTGCGGCTGGCGCACCGCACTCATCCGATGGCAGGAGCCAGGTGCTAGGTGCTTTTTCCTGGTCTCCCATGGGGTGCAGGGCCCAAGCACTTGGGCCATCCTCCACTGCACTCCCGGGCCACAGCAGAGGGCTGGCCTGGAAGAGGGGCAACCGGGACAGAATCCGGCGCCCCGACCGGGACTAGAACCTGGTGTGCTGGCGCCGCAAGGCGGAGGATTAGAAATAAATCTTTTTTAAAGAATTCTGTTTTTGTGATTTTTTGAGTTTGCTTTCAAACATGAATATGGGCTAACTTTAAAGTTACAAAAAAAAAGGAGGACATTATGGCATAGTGGTTAAGTTGCCTCTTGGGACATTCACATCTGATATAGATATGCCTGGGTTTTGAGTCCTGGCTTCACTTCCAACCCAGCTTCGTACTAATGTGTACCCTGGGAGGCAGCAGGGGATGGCTTGGAACCTGTCACCCACATGGGAGAACTGGATGCAATTACGGCCTCCTGGCTTCTGCCTGGTCGAGTTCTGACTGTGGCAGAAATTTGAAGAGAAACTAGCAGATGGAAGACCTCTCTCTCTCTCTCTCTCTGTCTCTCTCTCTCTCTCTCTCTCTCTTTCTCTCATTTTACCTTTTAAATAAGTAAAAAAATAAAAGAACTTAAAATTTTTTTTAAATGTCCCAAGGAATATTCATTATTTCTTCTATCTTGGTCAATAAATGGATGAAAAGTTGAAAAAGTCTATGTCCTCCCATGAACGCCAACATTTCATGACCATTTTGATGGACTTAGTGCCCACATCAGTCTGCGAGTCTGAATGCCCAGTTTTTGGGACCAGGACTCATTCACTGAGCTGTGAAGACTGTACCACATCTCAGAACCACACTGAGGAAGTGGGGCCACTTGGCTTAAAGAGTTTAGCAGGGGGCTGGAGGTGTCGCATAGCAGGTGAAGCTGCCACCTGTGATGCCACATCCCCTATGGACCCGGTTCGAGTCCCGTCTCCTCCACTTCTGATCCAGCTCCCTGCTAATGTGCCTGACAAAGCGGTGGAAGATGGCCCAAGTCTTTGGGCCTCTATACCTATAGGGGATCCACAGAAGTCTTTAAAAAAAAAAGAGTCTTCGGAGATGCTATTCCTAATATTACATCTGTTTTGCATGAGAATTAGGTAATACGAAGAAGTATCCAAAAGAACTGTAAAAATCTCAATATATAGTGTCCTCTCCCACAAGCTTTTAGATGAGTAGAAGTTTTCCCGATGATGACCACGTCACAGACATTAACATCTCTGTGATATGCTGTGGACCATCAGTTGACCGTCCCACATAATGCATTTCACATCCTGGATTATCTGGACCAGAGGCTGCTGAACACACCACGAACTCTGGAGTCGGTAGGAATGGATAGAAACGTGGGCTTTTCTCCTGGGCACCGGCGCCCTCCTGAGCCCTCTACGCTTTGCTTTCCTTGTTTTCAGTGCGGGGAGCTGGATTTTATATGAATTTTTCACTTTAAGCTGTTAACTCAGGTTTTTCTCTATCAAGACAGTGGTTTAAACCAAATATACGTATACTACTGAGTCTGGTCCAAGGCCCATTACTTTATTGGTTTTTCAGGACTTTCAGAATAAACGTCAAACTCCTTGGCATGGCCTAGAAGCACATTTGAACTGATCGCTGTCTCCCCTCATCTATTTCTTCATCTCCTTGGCTGTTCTCAGTTCTGCAGACACAGTGCACCCACCTCAGGGTCTGTGCATGCTATCACCTGTGTCTAAATTCCATTCCAACTCTGTGCCTCCCTGAGCAGCCTCTTCCCCAGCAAAGCCTTCTCCGAAAGCTTTCCCAACTCCCAGTGTAGCCTAAGCAGTACTCCTTCACAGGCTTTCTCAGACCCTCTGTCCATCGCTCTGTCTTAGCACTTGGGGAACTGTATGGTGGTTGCACATGTGTCTCCACGATAACCTACAAGCGCCCAGAAGACAGGCACTGTGTTGAAGTTGCTAGCACAGTTTCTTTCTCAAGTAGCATCCATAAACTTTTCATTTTTGTTCCTTTGCACCTGTAAATGATGAACAAATGCACACTTAAGGGCTAATTTCCCACAAGTCTTCAATGTGACTTATTTTCCAGTGTCTGTATTTATTGTAGGTCTCATACCTTTCATTAGAATCCTAACACTAATGGCTCATCATTTCACTCCATTATTTCTTCAAGGTCAACAATTTGCTGCTCTATATACTAACACTACTCAGAACACACACACATGTGAGTAATTCACTTTGATCTTGGGCATTCTGGTTTCCTGTTGGCCTTCTTCCTGGCATTTGTCTTTCATAGACTTATTAAAATGCACAGAACCTAAAGCAAAAAGCGTAGAAGAGGATTCACTCGTAAGGAATATAAGTAATGCATAAAGTGTACAAGTTTTCTGAAGAGTTCAGTGATGGCTACTTAACATTACTAACACTCTTCTCATTAAGAACAAATATTTTCTGCATTCCTAATTGCTTTGAACAGTTATTACATACATTGCCCATTCATTTAAATCTAAACTCCAAATTAAAGACCCATAAGCAAATGTAATTCTGGAATGGTTAAGGCTAAGTTAATAAATATCTTTATGATATTCTCAGGTGCAGTAACATAGCATGAGTCTGGAGATCACGTGAGCTGTGTTCAGTTCCCTGCAGTCCACAGCTCAGGCAGGTGCAGCATGATGGCCAGCCTGCCTGGTTATTTCTTCATAATCACAAGGACCTGCATTCGTAGGTCTAATTCCATTCATGGTGTCTGTCACATCCACCCAGGACCAACTCATCAGAACTGTTCGGACATGGGTATTAAGAATTCCAATTCTGGCTCTTGTTATGGCACAGCAGGTTAAGCCAATGCCAACATCACATATGTGCACTGGTTTCAGTCTCAGCTGCTCCATTTCCTATCCAACTCCCTGCTAATGTGCTTTGGAAAGTAACAGAAGATGGCCCAACTGCTTAGACCCCTGCACCCACATGGGTGACCTGGATTGAATTCCTGGCTCCGGGTTTCTGCCTAGCCAAGCCCTGCCCTTTGGAGAGTGAACCATGGGTGGAAGAGCATTCTCTTTCTCTATCTCAGACTCTCTCTGTCGCTCTGCCTTTCAAATAAATAAATCCAATACTAAAATTTTTAAATTCCTGGGCATTTCCCCAAACCGTCCAAGTCATTTTCTGGATAGCATGCGTAGAGAATCCTCATGTTTTCAACAGTTCTCCTGACTGTTCTTAGGATCTGAGACCTCTTGTTATGGAGAAAAAAAAGTATCTGGTGCTGTGTAATGGAAAAGATTGCGAGAAATGAAAAGTGGTGTCAGCTGACACAAACCATCTTTCATGAAGTGTGATTTTTATAGAAGAATCCCAAGTATTTCATTACTAGTTTTAAAAAATACAGAAAGACAGTAGATGATAGAGAGAGATCTTGTAATAAGGAAATTTATTATTTTCTCATCAGTGGTGCTCCTGCTTTTCTATTTCCACTCAGTATTCAGGGTAGAATTAGACAAAAAATCTGTTCTTTTTACTTACAAAATAATTACGACAGACTAGTTTCTTCCTTGAAATTAGTGCAATTTTTTTTCTCTTATTTTTGTGTGTGAAATAGCTTCCTACTTCCAAATTTTGCTTCATTTTCTGGCAACTATTTATATTCTTTAAATGAATTACCCGCACACAACCTCCTGTTATTTTTCCCAATTTAAAACGTGTCTCTCGACCTCCTTCTTCTTCCCCTTCCCTCTGCACCAACACTCCCGTTTTCTTTCTGAGACGCCTCTCTGCCCAGCCTTTCTTCACTGCACCCTGATCTCCGGTAGAAGGCAGCTCTTCTTAAAGCCCCCGAGGACGTCCGTGCTGTGGAAGCTAGAGGTCCGTTCTCAGTCCTTGTTTTATAGCGTGAGTTTCAACACTGCTTCTCAAAGCTCCTTTTCCTCTTGACTCCCAGAAAACTGTTTCAGTTGTCTTCCTTTTCTTTCTTTCCTGTTTGCTTCCGACAGGTAAAGTGCTGATGTCCTAATGGGTTTGAGGAGGCTCGTCTCACACCATGGCATGAAAGCCCACTTCCTGTGCTCAGAAACCACTTTCCTGGTGTTCTTACTGCCATGTAGAACCCCCCCTCCCCCAGGGTCCTGACTGTGGCTCCTCCACAACTCCCTGATCTCCAGATGGTGGGATAGCAACTAGTTTGATGTTTAGATGGCTTCTCTTTCCTATTGATATGTAGCCCACGCAGTCTTATCCAGACTCCAATCTTTAAATGCTATTATACTCTGAATATTCCTAAACTCATATTTGCAGTTTGGACCTCTCTCCTGATCACGTGACTCACCCATTCAATGGATCCCATGAAGCTTCAGTAGGGTATTGGATAAATTCAGAAAATGGGCTTCCACTCCCTCTATCCTTTTCCAAACCTACGTCTTTCAAAGCTTTCCCCACCTCTGAAGAGGCAGATGCATCTTGCTGGGCACATTGGAGATGTTCCTGACCTGTTCCCTTTTTTCTCACACCCAGCTCTTTTCTATCAGCTTTTTTGTAAAATTCCATGTATTCCGGCCACCACTTCCTTGACTTCCATCCATCACGTCTCCTTGAACCAACGCAGTTGCTTCTCAAATCGTCTTCCTTCTTTTGCCCTTGTTCCCCTAGAATGGTGCATTGAGATGAATCCTTTGGCAATCTGAGTCATCACTCCTCTTCCCAAGATCTCGACATGGGTTCCCATCTTACTCAGAGACTTGAAAAGTCATCATCATGGGGCCTGTGATCTTAAATGTCATATTAGACATACACAGCTGCATCACAACGTGCACCACCAGGAACAGATATGTAAC
The DNA here is from genome assembly GCA_949820135.1 of Sylvilagus floridanus. Classification (NCBI taxonomy): domain Eukaryota; kingdom Metazoa; phylum Chordata; class Mammalia; order Lagomorpha; family Leporidae; genus Sylvilagus; species Sylvilagus floridanus. The sequence goes on from OX463229.1 coordinate 22,770,471, forward strand.
ACAGTCAAGTATCTGGGTATACATTAGCTGGTTCCCCTGACTCTACTCCTGTCGCACGTGCAGGAGCCACTTGTGGAAGGTCTGCTACTGGTATTGCTCATGTGATTGTGGGTTGAGTTCAGCTGTGTTTTGGCTGAGGGCTAGAGATCTTCTGCAGTTCTTATCCTCGGTCTCACCTTAGGTCATCTCCCAATAGGGCAGCTGGCATCCATCAGAGTGAGTGAGTGAGAAAGTAGAAAGTGAACAAAATTGGAACCAGAACTTTGTAACCTAATCTTGAAGGCGATGTCTCATGATTTGTATTCTATTCTCTTTGTCAGAAGCCAGTCACTAGGTTTAGCCTACAATCAAAGGGTGAGTGGAAAACAAGGGCTTGGATACCAGGAGTGGGGAGTGCAACTTTGGAAGCTAACTTAAGATCTTCTGATGCAAGTAAACTACTCCTTCCATCACATGTCTGACTTTATGTCTTGCAACTTACCCATCAGTCTGCTTCGATTAAACAGCTCCTTTGCTATACCCTGTGTGTCATGTGCTTTCATGCTATTTGAGTTAGGCTTGTAAAGAGATTTAATTTTTTTTTTTATTTTTAAAGGTTACATCTAAGTCTTAAAATGTTATCTGGCTCCTGGCTTCGGATCCACGTGCTGAGGCGCCATTGGAGGGTGAACCAATGGTAAAGGAAGACCTTTCTCTCTGTCTCTCTCTCTCTCTCACTGTCCACTCTGCCTGTCAAAAAAAAAAAAAAAAAAAAGAATGTCTGGACCAGTGCTATGGTATAGTAGGCTAAGTCTCTGCCTGTGGCTCCGTCATCCCATGTGGCCACTGGTTCATGTTCCAACTGCTCCTCTTCCCATCCAGCTCCCTGCTATGGTCTGAGAAAGCAGTAGAATATGGCCTAAGTGCTTGGACTCCTGCACCCAAGTGGTAGACCCAGAAGAAACTCCTGGCTTCAGATCCGCCCAGTTCTGGCCACTGAGGCCATTTGGAGAGTGAACCAGCAAATAGAAGACCTTTCTCTCTGTCCCTCCCTCTCACTATCTGTAACTCTATGTCTCAAATAAATAAACAAAATCTTAAAAAAAAAAAAAAGAATGTCACAGTGGCTGTGATACTGTGACTGCTCAGAGAGAAAATACTGCATAAAACATCAAAATATAAACTCAGATGGAAAGCAAATAAAAAATAATCATACAACTCAATTTAAAACAAGGAGAAGAAAGCAAAACCACTATAAAGGTTAACCAGAATGAGCTTCCCAGGAATTTGAAGTGATGACTACAGACAACAGGAAAGACTCTGCACACAAAGTGCCCAACTTAGTATGGTAGGATATGGCTAAACTATGCTGTTTGCTATGGCAACAAGACCCAAGTTGTGGACCTCAATCACGACTGTAGAAAACAATGCAGTGTTAGGGAAGGGAGAAAGTCTAAAGTCGAAGACTATTACCAGAAGGACTCCATTTTGGTAAAGTGTTTGTCATCGTCCTGCCTGATCTTTCATTTAATAACCCGTTGGAAAGGTTGGTTATGTTCGGATCCACTTCTTAGTCAAAGGTCAGAGTTTGCAGGGAACTTTATAGATGCTTCATGAATATTAAATGATCCATCTTAGCTCAGCAAGCAAGGGTGGGATCCTCAACAGCAGCACACCTTCCCGACCATTACCTTACACACAGGCAGGTGGATTTTAAAGAAAGACTGAGTAGCATGTTTCTGTCAAGTCTTTCTTTTTCACTACTATCCCCATCACACATCGATAGCTCATGGTATCACATTTTCAAATGAATTATGAACGTAATTTTCGAGTATTAGAATAACTAATGTATGTATCAAATGCCAAAGAATATTTAAAAGGAAGTGATTTCATCACGTTATTAAAAAGGTACAGACCTTTCAAGACTCTTATTCTGTGAAAACTTTACTGTGAGTTACATTACTAAGGCAAACATTTCCAATTGCCACACAGTACATAAAAAGTAAGGGTTTTTAATATAATAAACTAATAGGGAGGAATCTTGATTTTGATGAAATGTATCTAATACCAGCTAATCATATTCTGAGTTCCCTTTACCTAACATTGTTTACTTGACATTTAAAAATCAAATAGAAAGAAACGCCTCTAAATCTTTGCTACGTATTTAAAATTGATAGTTTATATTTGGTATAAAAGGGATAAAATTTATAGTCCTGGGTGACAATTTTATGTAACAAGGCATGAGAATGTAAAATTCCATTCAAATTCCTCCTTATCACTATTCATGAAAGCAGCATTTCTCAGCTGGGAAAGCTAACAGTGATATTACATGGTGACATTATTTCAGAAGAGTTGTCTATGAGGCAGAATATCTAATTTTTTCACACATGAGTAAGGACTATGTAAAATTTAGCATTTAATTTGCATTCTATATGCAATATTTTAAAGGGCAAGGTTAAGTATTTTTTGAAATATTATAATAACCTAAAATTAATTTAAAAACAAGAATTTAATATTTATGTACCTCTTTTCTTCCAAGTCTTTCAAAATAGCTTTGCCAAAAAGAATAGTATATCTCGATATACTAAAGTTACAAACACTATTATTGCTGCTTTGGTAAAAAGAAAACTGGAGCATGGAATTGCATAAATGATTTTTCTAAGGCAATCCAAATCAAGTACAGACACACTGGAATCATAATACAGCCCTTGCTTCAGTGTTCCTCATTTTTAGTGTTTGATGCTTTTCTTTTAAATATGAAAACCAATGGAACAACCTAACAATGTCATGTGTAAGAGACAAGGCTGTCAAGGCTGCTGTTTTCACAACCTCATGGAATCAGACTCAATGTAAGACCATGTGTTTAAATTCTCTCATGTTTTGCAAGACACTGAAACAAGAAGGTGTGTGACTAAAAGCAGACTGGACTCCAGCTCAGGTATCCTTTATTCTGGGTACAGGGTTGTGTCCCAAGATTCGAGTGCAAGAATCCATCTGGGTTTGCAGAGGCATGGATCCTTATGTAATCAGTTAGTGGTAGATTCTGACTCTATGTGTTTTAAATATAATCTGCACGTGAAGTGTTGTTCTTATTGGTTATACTTAAGAGGCAACATAATTTTTTAAAAAGATTTATTTATTTATTTGAAAGGCAGAGTTACAGAGAAGTAGAGGCAGAGAGAGAGGTCTTCCATCACTGGTTCACTCCCCAGTTGGCTGTAACAGCCAGAGCTGCAACAATCCGAAGCCAGGAGCCAGGAGTTTCGTCCAGGTCTCCCACATGGGTGCAGGGGCCCAAGGACTTGGGCCATCGTCTACTGATTTATACCTTGCTCCGGGACCATCAGCCACAGAGTCAGAGGAGTCTTCTTGGAAGCAAAGAGACAACAAGAAAATGGGACATAGACTTATGAAGTTCCCAATTCCCCAGGTTCACGTTCCCAAACCTCCTTCTCCCTCTGTCTTTTTATTTTATTTTTTTGACAGGCAGAGTTAGTGAGAGAGAGAGAGACAGAGAGAAAGGTCTTCCTTTTCTGTTGGTTCACCCCCCAAATGGCTGCTATGGCTGGCACGCTGCGCGGATCTGAAGCCAGGAACCAGGTGTTTCTCCTGGTCTCCCAAGCAGGTGCAGGGCCCAAGCACTTGGGCCATCCTCCACTGCACTCCCGGGCCACAGCAGAGAGCTGGACTGGAAGAGGGGCATCCAGGACAGAATCTGGCGCCCCAACCAGGAATAGAACCCAGGGTGCCAGTGCCGCAGGTGGAGGATTAGCTTAGTGAGCCGCAGCGCCGACCCCTCTGTCTCTTTTAATCTCTTCCTCTCCCTCACCCCAACCCATGCTTCTTACCAGCATTTTTGTCAGCTAAGGAGCATCGATTATTTCAAGGAATCTTCCAACATGAAAAAAAACAAGATGTCAAATGAAAAACTAAAAACAAATACTGGCTCCACAAACAGGAGCTCAGGGGAAATAGTCAACCTAGGAAGTAGAAAGACGCTTGTTTTATGATTGTTTGAGAGGGGCAAATCTTCATTACATCCCTGATATGGGAACAGGATGCTCTTATAAAGGAACCACTATAGAAAAAGAGAAATCTCTGGGTGGGCATTATGGCACAGTGGGCTCAGCTGCCACTTGGGATGCCTATATTCCATGATGGAACACCTCTTTGAGTCCTGGCTATGCCACTTCTGATCCAGCTTCCTATTTACGTGTCTGGGAAGACAGCAGATGATGGTCCAAGTGTTTGGAGTCAGGCTACTCATGTGGGAGACCTGGATGCTCTGCCTTGCTCTTGACTTTGACCTCGCCCAGCCCTGGTTGTTGTAGCCTTTTGGGGGAGTGAACCATTAAATGGAAGATCTCTCTCTTTCTCTCTCCCTCCTCTCCCTGTGACTCTCTGGAGTACTTATCTGTCACTCTACCTTTCAAGTAAAAATAAATAAATCTTTAAAAAGAGAACTCTCTTAAACAGGGACAGTGAATATCAGTCAAGGCTGAGAAGATAAGCAAGAGAAAGCTCATAAATTAGAACAAAGAAGTAAACAAAGAAAAGAAGAAGAAACTAATAGGGTTGGTTCTAAATAACCAACATCCAACTTCCACAGAGACAAGAGACAGAGAAGGGAACACATGATCAGAGATATCATGATAGACACCATTTGAGAAATCATGAATAATTTTTAAAAGACCTATTGAGTGTCTTAAAATATTTTACTTGCTCCTAGGCTATAGTATTTTTATAGAGAGAGAATGGTTATAAAGTAGATCAGAAAATGTGGCACTAGGAAATTTAGAGTAAGATTCAAACTTTGACAATAGAAACAAATTACGTGTGATGTCTATTTTATTTTAGTCACATTGAAAGTGGGAATATTGTCTTCTGCTTTGGCTACTGCATTTCAAGTGGATAGATAGACTATGGGATGGGGGTAATGTTTATTGAGCAATTTTCTGTGTCAGTTAACTATTGCTGGGTAAGAAACCACACGGAATTTTGTGGCTTCAAACAGCAATCATTTCATTTGCTCTGGAGAATCAGCCAGCTGAGCTGGACTCGGCTCAGCAGTTCTGTTGGTCTCATCTGGAGTCATTGCTGCCAGGACAATCATCTGGTGGTCAGACTGGGGCTGGGCTCTCTTTCGTGGACATGCTTGGAAATCAGTGATGGCTGCCGGTTGAGAAAATCTCAGTTGAGAAAATAGGGTGTTGGTGCAGGATTCTTCACATGGATGTCCCAGGGCCCATGAGATCAGAGTGGAAACTCCAAGGCTTCTGGAGGCTTATGCTTGAAACTCCAGTGACATCACCTCTGCACTATTCTATTGGTCAAAGCAAGCTGCAAGACCAACTCAGATTCATTCCACGTTGTGGAATGACTATATCGCCCTTTTCTTGGGACAAGCTGCAGAGATATGTACATAAAGATATGAGGGGGGAGAATCTGTGACTACAGTTTTGCCATCTACCGTATTTACTCCAAATCATGTCACATGTGAAATGGTTGAAAAAAAAAACAAGCTTGACCAGCCTGAAGTATAAGAGTTGAGGTCGCTATTTTTGGACCCTAAAGAGTTGCCATGGGGAAGGGATATCCCACTGCTTTTTTGATGGACTGTATAGATCAGACAAAATATATTGATGGAAGTTTTGGAGAGTCAACTTCTGGCCAACACATGAAAGGACATGTTACAAGCTGTGAAATGTTCTGTCACAAGCAGGCTTTAGGTGTATGTTGGCCACTGATGATTTAGCACCAGGCAGAAAGGATCTGATTGTACAAGGACACAAGGCTAGATGGCTTTTAACATCTCAGCTAATGCTGGATCCCTTCAATGTGTGGGGAGTTTAAGTCAGCGGTGAGGATGAATCATCATGTTTGTGAATGCCCTGTGGATGTATATGCTCACTGCGATGTATAAACAGGGAGAAGAAGTGAGAGGAGGAGCAGGAGCTTGAGTGATTCTGAGACTTCAGGGCAGGAAGAAGAGGTAAGTGCCAAACAAAGGTGCAGCAGAGGAAAGAAAAAAATTAGCAGAATCGCTGATTTAGCACAGCACATCACCTCAGCATTTATCTCTGCAGGTAAAATTTTGTACTGCATTCAGAATATCTATTTTGCCTCATTCCTCTCTGATACATAAATCTCTTTCATCTGAAATTCCTATTTTATGAAGTTATTACTTGGTTTCAGAGTTATTCAGGCTCAAAGCGCTCCCTCCCCCTTGGAGTTTTCCATTTATAATAGCATCCTAACTAGTGTATCTTTCCTGGGAGGATAAATTACTACAGCTGTGGGTTTAGAATCTTCGGTTACCTTCCAACCGCCTGCAATTTTAACTGAGTTTATATTCAGGCTCTTAAGAGAGAAATATGACAAAACAACCAGGAGAACGTTGCATGACCTAATCCAAGTGCACATTAGTGGCAGGATAAAGACAAACTCCAGGCCCGATAAGCCAGGTAGACAATTTCCTGGAGACTTGTGTCTCCCACTTCTCTCTTTAGCTTTTTGCTTGGGACTGACTTCACTGTGATAATGGGGAAAGCTATTGATGAAAAGCCATGCACATTTTATGAATCCCTCCTTGCTCAAAAAGCAACAAGAATGTGGCGTGGTAAATGTGGTAGGTCCTAGGAAGATTGACAACAAAACTGTCAATAAAAGATTTCAAATAGAATTGTGCAGTGCATAGGTAACCGGGTCTATCTAGAAGGGAAACACTTAGCATATGAACAAACAGAGGCCGAATGGGGTTTCTTTCACAGTCAGGGGTAGAGTGGAATGTAGCTTGAATGGGACTGTGTCATTTTGTTGAGTCAGGTAAAGAGAGGAGGAGGCAATGGCAGTGTCTTGGAAGATGGCTTGGCTTGGTCTCATGCATTGATCAGACTTTGCTCAACTATGGCCCACAGATGATCATTTTTGCCTGCCTGTCTGTTTTCCTACCTGGAAATTCTCCGACCTGCATAAATGATACCGTTTCCTTGAGGAATTTCTATTAATGCAGATGTCTGTTCTAACAGACCCAGTCCTAATAGTTTCCTTGGTTCTGTAAACTAGACTTCACATTCTTCCTTCTATATTCTGGATTCTCATGATAGCATTTTGTTTTTTTGTGTGTGATAAGATATTCCATGCCGTGCCCTTTCTGTCTTGATTTCTAAATGAATTTCTTGTGTGAAATTTGGAATACGTAGATTGATAAATAGATAGGTAAATTCATTCTGTTTTTCATCCCAGCATCTTGTGAGGTCTTAAAAAGCTAAAACGGATCTTTTGGGGATGTTTATGCACAGTGGCTGCCTGGAGTCTTGCTATGTGTCCTCAGTTATCAGCAGCCTGAGTACCCAGCATTTTATGGACATGACACAGAGACCAGCATTGTGACAAAAATAAGAGGGTGACATTTCAATAACTGCAGCACCCAATTTGTGTATTTTCTCCCAACACTTCAAACACTTATTGCACATTCATCGGAGTCAGCAAGAAGACTCCTCGCTTACTTGAGATGTCATAGGTTATTTTATTAGTCCATGTTTTATGTATTATTTTTTGGTAAACATCAGTCCATATTCACAGCATATTTTGGAGGAATATATCAAACAAGTAGTAAACATTCCCTCCATTCTTTCTGTCTCCTAAGCTTAGAATCCCCAACTCCTCACAACCTTTAACTGCCATCATGCCAGATATTTGGATTTTGATAACTGTATATTTTTAACACTGTTCCACATCAACAGATATGATTCCACTTCACTATCTTTAACAGCAAAAATATACCTACATTTAATCTAATGACTTTTTATTGACAGACATGTTTAATGCTTTCTTGTTTTACTTTGTTATAAACAACAAGGAAAGCAGTGAAAATTTAAACGTGTGCACATGGTACAAACTCAGACTATTCTTGTCATAGAGCATAACCATTAAATAAAAATTATTTGATAAGCAGAGGGAGAGAGGGAGAGAAGGAGCAAAGGAGTGAGGGAGAGAGAGAGAGAGAGAGAATGACAGAACAAGAGAGAGAGAGAATTCTCATTTCCCATTCACTGGTTCACTCCCCAAATACCTTTTTTTTAAAGATTTTTTTTTTCATTTTCAATTCTCTTTATATACAGAAGATCAGTTTAGTATATATTAAGTAAAGATTTCAACAGTTTGCCCTCACATAGCAACACAAAGTGAAAAATACTGTTGGAGTACTAGTTATAGTATTAATTCACAATGTATAGTACATTAAGGACAGAGATCCTACATGATATATTTTTTTAAATTGATTAATTTTCTATGCAATTTCCAATTTAACACCAAGATTTTTTTTCATTTTTAATTATCTTTATATACAGAAGATCAAGTCAGTATATACTAAGTAAAGATTTCATCAGTTTGCACCCACATAGAAACACAAAGTGTAAAATACTGTTTCAGTACTAGTTATAGCATTACTTCACATTGGACAACACATTAAGGACAGATCCCACATGAGACGTAAGTACACAGTGACTCCTGAAGTTGATTTAACAATTTGACACTCTTGTTTATGGCGTCAGGAATCTCCCTAGGGTCTAGTCATGAGTTGCCAAGGCTATGGAAGCCTTTAGGGTTTGCCAACTTCAATCTTATTCTGACAGGGTCATAGTCAAAGTGGAAGTTCTCTCCTCCCTTCAGAGAAAGGTACCTCCTTCTTTGATGGCCCCATTCTTTCCACTGGGATCTTATTCACAGAGATCTTTCATTTAGGTCTTCTTTTTTTTTTTTTTCCAGAGTGTCTTGGCTTTCCATGCCTAAAATACTCTCATGGGCTCTTGAGCCAGATCTGAATGCTTTTAAAGATTTATTATTTTGGCCTGCACTGCGGCTCACTAGGCTAATCCTCCACCTGTGGTGCTGGCACACCGGGTTCTAGTCCCGGTCAGGGCGCTGGTTCTGTCCCGGTGGTCCCTCTTCCAGTCCAGCTCTCTGCTATGGCCTGGGAGTGCAGTGGAGGATGGCCCAAGTGTTTGGGCCCTACACCAGCATGGGAGACCAAGAGAAGCACCTGGCTCCTGGCTTTGGATTGGCGTGGTGCACCAGCTGCAGTGCGCCAGCTGCAGCGGCCATTGGAGGGTGAACCAACGGTAAAGGAAGACCTTTCTCCTGTCTCTCTCTCTCACTGTCTACTCTGCCTGTAAAAAAAAAAAAAAGATTTATTATTATTTTATTTATTTTGAAAGACAGAGTTACAGAAGAGAGGCAGAGACAAAGAGAGTGGTCTTCCATCCGCTGGTTCACTTCCCAGATGGCTGCAACGGCCGGAGCTGCACTGATCCGAAGCCAGGAGCTTCTTCCAGGTCTCCCATGTGGGTGCAGGGACCCAAAGACTTGGGCCGTCTTCTACGGCTATCCCAGTCCATAGCAGAGAGCTGGATTGGGAGAGGAACAGGACTAGAACCGACACCCATACGGGATGCCAGTGCTTTAGGCCAGGGTGTTAACCCGCTGCGCCACAGCGCCGGCCCCATCCCCAAATACTTTTAATGACTCTGGACTAGGAGCCAAAGCTGGAAGCTAAAACTCAAGTCAGAGTTCCCACATGGGTGGCAGGGATCCAACTGCTTGAACCATTACTGTGAGACTCCCAGTGTCTGCATTAGCAGGAAGCTGGGGTCAGGAGTCAGAGCTGGTACTTACTTGAACCCAGCTGTGGTATGGGACTGGGTCTCCATCAGTGTCTTAAACATTAGACTGTATTCTCACTCTGGACATAATTATTTAAGAGGAATTGTTGAATAATATGGAAAAATTATCTGCTTATAAGGACTCTACCAATTTGTACTCTAACAGTTCTTGAGAATATCTTTTCCCTAATAATCCTTGTCCAAATATTTTCAAATTTCATGAGTCTGATGGCAAAGAGTTTAACTGATATCTATATAAATTTTACCAGTAGTAACCAATGCTGAATATTAATTTTGTAACTTGACTCTATCTATTGCACATAGATATAAATTTATTTCATTCGTTGTCTTTTTGTATTGATTGGTAGACATATTTTACTATATATATATACTATATATATATTTTACTATATATATATTTAAGTATGAATAATTTTTTAAAGATTTATTTTATTTATTTGAAAGACAGAGTTACGAAGAGAGGTAAAGACAGAGAGAGATAGAGGTCTTCCATCCGCTGGTTCACTCCCTAGATGGCTGCAACTGCTGGAACTGAACTGATCTGAAGTCAGGAGCCAGGAGCCTCTTCCCCATGTGGTTACAGGGGTCCAAGGGCATGGACCATCTTCTGATGCCTTCCCAGGTGTATTAGCAAGGAGCTGGATTGGAAGTGGAGTAGTCGGGACTTGAACCAGCACCCATATGGGATGCTGATGCTGCCTGCTGGGGATTTAACCCTCTGTGCCACAGTGCTGGTCCCAGTATAAATAAATTTTATAAATTTTTCTGTGCTGATACTTTTATTTAACCTGGATTGATAATTATTGGCTCTCAACATTACATAATGTTACACTCAGTGAATATGATACAACTGCCTAAACTTCCCTTTTCCATGTTTCAATTTAAAATTCAGTGTTCATAAGATGAATTATATGATTGGCTATACTTGGGTTTCCAGCTGCAGTTTATGTTGAGGAATAAAGTTTATACTTTTTATTTCTATTTTTCCATGAATTGTTTAAAGTGCTCTCATTTTTATCACCTTTTCTTTAAAATTTGCTTTGGTGGACACCTAGGTTGATCCCATGTCTTGTTTAATGCATTTTGTGTGGGTGATGAATGTAGCAAGGGCAGATATATCTCTACACACTGACTTAATTCTCTGAGGATGCAAAACCAGCAATGGAATTCCTGAATCAGTTGACAGTTCTAATTTCTTGTGGAAATGTCATACTGTCATTCATAATGGTTGCACTAATTTACATTTCTGCCATTAGTGTACAAGGTTTCTCTTTCCTCCACGTCCTGAGCTCATGTTATCTATCTTTCATCTATTTGATGATAGCTATTATAAAAATCATTAAGTGATATCTGATTGTAGATTTAATTTGCATTTCCCTGATAACTAGTGATGCTAAGCGTTTCTTTTTTCATAGACCTGTTGACCATTGGGATGTCTTTTTGTGAGATGCTCATTCATATTTTTTGTCCCTTTGGAAATCTGCTTTGTCTTTGTGCTATTGCGTTTTTTAAGTTGATTGTACACTTTGGAAGTGAACACATTAACAGGTGTACGGTTTGGAAATGCTTTCTAATATTTTATAGGTTGTCTCTTAACTCTGTTACTTGTTTCTTTTGCTTTTAATTTCATAAACTTCCTTTGTCTTTTTTGGGGGGGTTGTTTCCTGTGTTTTGGGGGTCACCAAAATATGTATTAACTTAAAAATATATTAGAATCTAATAGGACAGGGAATAGTGGCATTAATTTTATTGGGAAGTCAAAATACTTTCTAAGATAAAGTGTTCATGCTTATTATTATGTAACTATTTATTTAACGGATATAGTAGGTTGAAAAATCAGGGCATGGTACTTTACTACAAATAAGAACTAATAATTCTGACCTATGAAAAGGGAGATTGTATGAGGATTAAGTAATTTATTTAGAGGAATTTAGGAGTATAATTCAAAATATGACCTTGTAGAGATTTCCTTGTGACCTTGTGTTTCCTGAATAGTTGTAACAGATGATCACTAGACTCTGAGCTCCCCCATGACAGCGATCAAACTCTTGTCACTTATTATCCTAAAAATGGAGGTAAATAGTCTGAGCCTGTATATTTGCTATGGGGAGAGTGTTCCGGAGAGAAAAGAGAAGTGGAATGACAATGCAAAATATACTTCAAAAGAGACTGAAAACCATACTTGTAAAGGGGAACTTGATCTGCAACGGAATGGGAAGGTGCAGCAGAGGAAGTAGTACTGGGGAAGCAGAGGTGACATCCAGGCTGGGCCAGGAAACAGACCATGCAGTTGACAGGGGCGGTCCTAGAGCTCGGTTCCCAGGTAACCGCCCACCTTGCCTCCTGCATACACCAGCCTGTCACTATCCTCAGAGTCTTTGAATCATATAGGGTCTACAAGAGTCCAATGACTACTTCTCTTTTATGGCTTGGAATCTTTAAATCATACTGAGTTGATATTTGACGTACTTGTTGACAGCCTAAATGGATTTTTTAATAGTGTAGCTCAGATAAATCTTTGTTTTGTTGTAGGGGAGCCAAAAATGTTTTTATTGCTAACTCTAGCTTAATAAGCAGCCAGAGTTTCTTTTTAAAAAATGCAACCATTTAATTTTTAATATGGATTGGTTCCTTTTGGTAATTAAAAACAAACATTTTGTAAAACTGCCAACTTATTCATCAAAATAATGTACCGTTTTGTATGTCAGGCATTTAGATGCATTTTAAACCTTCTGAAATGGAATTATGAAATAACATTAAAATAGGACTTTTATTGCTTACGCTCTGTGTAGACCAAGGGTCACATATAAAGTCCAACATGGACTGTATTAAATTATTGTGGATTCTGAAAGTTACTTGAGGTAACACATACCTAAGTGTTTGTGTAACTCTACTAACACATAGCACCAGGAAACAAAAACATCATGTGTCACCTTGGTTATATAGGCCTGGATTTTTTTTTTTAATATTTGCTTATTTATTTCAAAGTCAGAGTTGAGAAAGAGAGAGCAAGAGATACACACAGAGAGATCTTTCATCTGGTGTTTCACTTCCTGGATGGCCGCAAAAGCTTGGAGCCACAGATTCATCTAGGTCTCTCACGTGGACAGCATGGGCCCAAGTTCTTGAGCAATCTTTCATGGCTTTTCCCAGGCCATTAGTAGGGAACTCAATGGAAAACGGAGCTACCAGGACACAAACCAGCACCTATATGGGGTGCCAGCATCATAAGCGACAGCTTTACCTGCTAGGTCACAATGCCTATCCTAAGCCTGGGTGTTTTTGCCACTAGTCATGTTTGACCAATGATAACCCAAATCTCTTGGATTTTTCTCATTAGTAGCTAGGCCAATAGATTGCCCTTGAGTCAAGATAACATAGCAGCTAGTTTTCTATGTCAACTTGAGCTGGAAACTCTTTCATTTAGCCAGAGACCACATAAAGAGGTCCAAGAGGAATATGCATTTAGCCTAGCAGTTAAGAATCCCGTGACACACATCAGAGAACTTGGGTTCAGTTCTTGATTCTGGTTCCTGACTTCAGTTTTCTGTCAATATAGATCTTCAGAGGCAACAGTGATGGCTCAAGCAATTGGGCTCCCGCCACCCAAATGGGAGATCTGGATTGAGTTCCTGCTTCCTGGCTCTGCCCTTGACCCAGCCACAGCCATACAAGCATTTGCAGTCAACCAGAGGTTGAGAGCACTTTCTCATTGTCTCTCTCTGTGTGTTTGTCGCTACTTCTCAAAACATAATAATGAATTTTTAAAAGCTAGTCCAAAAGGAGAGTTTTCTTTTTAACTTCTTTGTGTGTGCCTAGAAATCTATATCTCAAGTTCTCAGAAATAAAATATTATCCAATGTAATCACTTAAAGAGCTTTCAGGTGCTTATGTGTTATGTACTTCTATATACTGTTCTTTCACTTCTATTTCTAAACTGCCAGGGGTCTTCCAGAATTTCTTAGGTCAGTAAAGTAGAAATCAAATACTAATTATTTGTAGTAAAACTAAATGTGTTAACATTCTTATCTAATATTGAACATCATACATTTTATTTTTTACTAATATCTTACCAATTTTCCGATGTCAAATCATAATTATAAAGTATTTGCTCTATCATGCTGTCCTGACAGCTCCTTTGGTTTACCCAGATGCTTAGATCATTAGGACATTAAAAATGATCCTACCAGTTCTGACTTAGTGAATCCCCTTCTTTCAGAAGGTGACGTTGGGACTGTACTGAAGTTCATTTTCTTTGAGGTACTTTGCTGAACTTCATTTTCTTTGAGGTGTAAAGCTAGTTTAACAGTATTAAATAATGACCATCAACTAAAGGATCAACTTCAGTGAAGTTAGTTTACCAAATAGAATCCAAGAGGAAAGTCCCTCTGCACAAAGAAAATGCAGCACTCTTCATTCTTCTAGAGATTGAATTAGCTGTGAGTGCTCATGGCTTGGCCTGCACAGCATCTAGAAGGTTTAAGCCTTCTGAAGTCATGTGGAAGCTCATGGTTGGGACTGCAAACTGAACTGTGTAGAGGTACGTCTGCTTCCCGGTGCCTTGGTTCTCTGTGTATTTCTGTAGTCCTGTGAAGGTGAACATCACTAGACTCTCATTTTCTTTATGTTGATGGAGCCACTGAAAGCCCCAAACCACCACAGAGTCAGGAAATGCAAAGTGTGGTCACTTTCCACAACCTCTTATGAAATAAAATTGCTCAGTATTCTTGTGTGGCGTGAGGTTTCAGTTATCGATCTAGAACATGCATCATCAACAAGCAACAGTGATGTGAGTGTGGCCCCCATGCCCCTGTTATTTTCTGTAAAGCAGCAACCCGATGTTAGAACTGACCACAAACTGTTCTCGGCCCCAGAAAGGTTAGAGTTGGCTGTGCTACAAAAAGCAATAATTAATGTGTTTTTTATTGCGTATTGTGAATGTATAGTTTATGTTTTGTGATGAGATTCTAAAATTACTTTTTTAAAGGGTAGTTATTGCTTTGTGTTTGGGACATACAAATATTAGCATTAAGAAATGTTTCAACTGAAAGACATAGTGCTGAATTATTGGCCTTTGGAGTATGAGAGAATTTTATAGATGCCAACTGATTTGAAAAATCTGTGATTCTTCACCAACCAAAAGATAAGGTAAGACTTAAGATTTTCTTAATTTATGCAACTTTCCAAGGGAAAATGTATAGCTAAGACACGCTTCCATTTTAAATGAATTTTCTCCATGGTGTGAAGTAACTACATTATTTAAACTTCTGATGTTTGCTTATGAAATAACTGCATCCATTTAATCCGAAAGCGATCTGTCAAATTTCTACTTCTGTACCAAGACTGTGAGACATTTGGAATTTCATTGCTCCAAGAGTCCCCCAAGACTGGGATACAAACGACTGCAGGATTTAAATTGTTCTTTGTTTTAATAACATTCTCCACCTTAAAAATATAGAAATCAAAATAAAAAACTAACCCTTAACTAACCTCCACCCCCAAATTGTATAATTTCAGTGGAGTTGCAGAGAATACATAAATTGGAACCTAATAAGCTTAGGGTTGTATCTCAGCTTTTGTGTATTACCTTGGACAAAGTATTAGCTTTTTCTTGGTTTTTAAAAAAGATATATTTATCATGTGTTTGAAAGGCTGAGTGATAGTGAGAGAGGGAGAGAGACTGATCTTCCATTCTCTGTTTCAATTCCTAAATGGCCTCAATGGCTGAAGTCAAGAGACTGGAATTCTATCTGGGTTTCCCACATTGGCTGCCTTCCCAGGTGCATTAACAGGGAGCTGGATTGGAAGCAGAGTAGCTGAGACTTGAACTGGCTCTCTAATATAGAACACTCATGCTGCAAGAAATGGCTTACTCTGCTGTGCCAGAATGCTGGTGCCAAAATATTACCTTTCCTAAGCTTCAAGTTCCCATGTAAGATCGCAGGCAGTCACTGCATTACCCTTACAAGAGTCTTGAAACATTCTGTGACATAATCTTTGGCAGAGCCCCTGGCACTCAGGAGGGAGGGACTATCAATGCAAGTGTTTGTTGTCTCTTGCCTTTGTCTATCTTTATGGGCTGAATTGTGTCCCTGCATGATTTGTGTGTTGAGTCCACAGCCCTCGGAACCCAAGAGCATGGCTCTGATTGGAGAGAAGTCCAACAAAGAAGCAAAGCCCCTGGGGAAGACACTACTCCAGCATCATTCGGATCTGCATAAAGAGGAAAAGATTAGGATGCAGACATGCACTTGCACAAAAAGGCCTTGTAAGGACACAGAGAGAAGAGGCCCATCTGCTCACTAAGGAGAGAGGTCTCAGAAGAAATCAGACCTGCTGACATCTTGATCTCAGACTTCCAGAACGGGCTAAAGTGCTTGGTCTATGCTATTTGTCAATGGAAGCCCTAGCAAACTTATACCTACCCAGGTATGATTCTGACCTCTTGTTTGGAACCAGATTTACTGCACTGGGCAAAAGGATTGAAGGTATGACTGTGCCAGGCTATGGATGTAGTACCTGGAACAGCCATAATCATTTTCTTGGGTTCCAAACAGGATTAGTTACATCCTTTCATGGGCTTTTTCTGCTGAAGGCCAGAGAAAGGTTCTCTAATTCTTTCCCTAGGATTGAGGTCCTAGAGTAGATACCCAGAAATGCCACGAGAAGCCTAGAAGGACATGGTAGTACCTAGGGAGAAGCAGACCCTCAGCTGCCCTCAGTTTTAGCAACTATCTCTGTTTTTGTGAATTTCTTACCAGAATTTTTTTTTTTAAGTTAGATTGAAGTCACATTTATCTAAAAGAATCCTGGATATTATTTTGACTTTTGTTCTCAGATTGAATATACAGTTTCTTGAGCGATAGCATCCGGCATCAACATCACTGATGTGATGAGTTGAGTTGTGTGTCCAGAACCCCCCAGGACCTTAGAGTGTGGCCTTATTTGGAAAATGGGCTTTTGTCAATGTATTTAGTTAAGATGAGGTCATACTGGAGTAGGGTGAGCCTCTGATCCAATGTAAATCGCTTTTTAAAAAAAGATTTATTTATTTATTTGAAAGAGTTACACAGAGAAAGGAGAGGCAGAGAGAGAGAAAGAGAAAGAGAGAGAGAGAGGTCTTCTATATGACGGTTCACTCCCCAGTTGGCTGCAACAGCTAAAGCTGCTCTGATCCAAAGCCAGGAGCCAGGAGCCTCCTCCAGGTCTCCCACTTGGGTGCAGGGGCCCAAGGACTTGGGCCATCTTCTATTGCTTTCCCAGGCCACAGCAGAGAGCTGGATTGGAAGTGGAGCAGCCAGGTCTCGAACCGGTGCCCATGTGGGATGCTGGCGCTTCAGGACAGGGCGTTAACCTGTTGCACCATAGCGCCGGCCCCAACTCACTTTCTTATAATAAGACAGCCATGTGAAGATGCAGCCACAACAGGGAGAATGCAATGTACAGGTAGAGACAGAGGTGGGAGAGTTGCATCTACAAGCTGAGGAATGCCAGATGATGGCTGACAAACCACCGGAAGTTAGGAAGATGCAAGGAAGGATTCTTCTGCAGGTTTTAGAGGAACATAGCTGTTTTGACATGTGGATTTCAAATACTGGCTTGCAGAACAATAGATTTTTATTGAAGAAAGCCTTCGCCTAGCACAACATGTGAGAAACATAGGATTAAGACTCACTGGGTCTGACACATCCTTGAGCCCTCACATATCTGGAAGAAGGATGCCCCCTCTGATCCTCTGTACTTCTTATTTGCACTTCTCATTTTTTTTATTTTTTAAAAATATTTATTTGAAAGGCAGAGTGACAGAGAGAAGGGGAGAGAATGAGAGAGAAGAGAGATTGTCCATCCTTTGGTTTACTCTCCAAATGGCTGCAATAGCCAGGGATGGGCTAGGATGAAGCCAGGGACTGGGAACGCCATCTGGGTCTCCCACATGAGTGGCCAGGGCCCAAGCACTTGGGCCAACATCTTCTGCCTTTGCATGCACATTAGCAGGGACCTGGACCAGAAGCAGAGCTGCTGGGACTCAAAGAAGGACTCCAATATGGATTGTTGGTGTCACAAGCAGTGGCTTAACATGTGGCACCACCACGCCTTCCCTACAATTCATCTTGTCATTTTAGCATGTTTCCCTTATCAACAACTAAATGACACACATTTTGAGGTCAGGACCCATGTCTTTTAGGTCCACACTGTCCAGCATAGTGGATACATTTATTTATATTTGTCACTGTCTTGGTCATTGATACCATGATCATTGTCATCATCACCAACACCATCTATACGGCTACTGCTTGTTTATCACTACAGAAGCTAAGCAAGGGGATTTCCATCCATCATACCACTGAGTTGTCACAAGACTCATGATGAGTAGAGGTTCACCCATTTAGAGAAGACTAAAGCTGCTGCTGAAGAGAGGTTTGGAAAACATATTCCTACAGTTCCCACAGTTGGTGAGAGCAGATAGTAAACATAATTCTAAGATCTCCAACGTCATAGTCTAGCTGATACTGTGATTTTTATTTTGCAAAGCATTTCTTGTTTTGCAACTGCTTCATGTTCTAGAACTCTATCCATACTTTCAGTAACCAAAATACACTTACACTTTTTGGAGGCTGCCCTTTCTCAGAAAAGTCCCTTGACTTTCCATTCTAGATCAATCTCCATATTGTGTTTTTGATTAGTATCATGCAATTATTACTTTGTAGAGGGTGTTCATATTAATTATCTTGAATGGGAGAAAAGCTATAACAAATTTATTTGATCATTTTTTATAATCCACAAAGGTTTCATACATTTTTTGATTAACAAGTAATAATTGTATGTCTTTGGGGATGTTGCGTGATAAAGATATTATCAGATCAAATCAAAGTAATTAGCATTTCCATCTCCTTCACATTTCTTTTTTTTTTTTTTATTTCGTGAAGATTATTTATTTGGAAGCCACAGTTACAAAGAGAGAAAGAGAGAGAGATCTTCCATCTGCTGGTTCACACCCCAGATGGCTCAGTGGCCAGAGCTTGGCCAGGACAAAACCAGGAGCCAGGAACTTCATTCGGATCTCACAAGTGGGTGCAGGAGCCCAAGCACTTGGGCCATTTTCCACTGCTTTCTTAGGCCATTAGCAAAGAGCTACGTTGGAATCTAGGACCCCAAGTGGTTCCCATAAGGGATTCTGGCATTGCAGGCCGTAGCTTTACGCATTATGTCACAATCCTGATTCTCCTTAACATTTCTTTATGTTGGTGTTTGTGCTACAATATAGTAGGCTAAGCCTCTGCCTGAGGCATTGGCATCCCATATGGGAACCGATTCATAACCTGGCTGCCCCTCTTCCAATCCAGTTCTCTGGGAAAGCAGTGAAAGATGGCCCAAGTCCTTGGTCCCCTGCACCCGTGTGGGAGACCCAGAAGAAGCTACTGGCTCCTCGTTTTGGATCAGCTCAGCTCAGGCTGTTGTAGCCATTTGTGAAGTGAGCCAGCAGATCAAAGAACATTCTCCCTGTCTCTCCCTCTCTGTGTCTGTAACTCTACCTATCAAATAAATAAATAAAATCTTTAAATTTTTTTCATTATGTTTGCTGCCTTCGAAGTGTTTCATAAATTGTATTTGCTACTAATTTTTAGAAACCTACCAGTATGATTTTTTAAAAATTTTTTTATTTGACGGGTAGAGTTACAGACAGAGAGAGACAGAGAGAAAGGTCCTCTTTCTGTTGGTTCACCCCCTAAATGGCTGCTACGGCCGGAGCTACACTGATCCAAATCCAGGAGCCAGGTGCCTCTTCCTGGTCTCCCATGTGGGTGCAGGCGCCCAAGCACTTGGGCCATTCCCCACTGCCCTCCCGGGCCACAGCAGAGAGCTGGACTGGAAGAGGAGCAACGGGGACTAGAACCGGCGCACATATGGGATGCCGGCGCCACAGGCAGAGGATTAACCAAGTGAGCCAGGGTACCAGCCTCCAATTGTTTTGTTTTAATTAACATTGCCATCCTCCACTTTTCATTAAATGCCATCAGGGCAAGATACTTTCTGCTTTTTTCTCACCACTGTTGACTAACTCAGTGCCTGGGATCTAAGCAGGATTCAAAAAACTGGACACATGTGTAGATGAATAATGACACTAAGTCTAGTGCCTTTACTTTTTTCCAGGCTTCGTTCTGCTTGGACTCTGTAAGATTTCAGTGGTTGAACAATTCTGCTTAAAACCATCTTTCCTTCACGTCCATGACAGATACCCAGGGCTCGTGTATCTCTGCGTCTATACTTTTAAGCTGTTCTTACCTCTTGGTGCAGGCATTTTCCCAGCCTTTCAGCATTGCCTATTGGATGAGCAGCCTTGTCTTGCTGCCTTCGATCAGGGCTATACCCAACCTGGGCCTAGTTATCAACAAGGAGGCTGCACTGCTGAATGTAGTTGATCGCTATTTGCTTCCCCAAAGACTCCAAGACAACTGGATTTTAATTTGTATTGAAGTTCAGAAAATTTAAAGAGCAGAGCATTTTTATGATAAAATTGTTGCTGTTAATTGAAAGTATAAATTGCTGGAGTATAAAACAAGACCAAAATGCAAATTTCTTCCTTTCCTGCTTAAAATTTTTGTGGCAGCTTCCTAGTTATTTTGGACCTCTACTATTACATGTGTGTAGTGGTTGACCTTCTAGCTTCTAGCCCAGGGGATATTAAAATGCTGGGTTGACAGGTAGCCAGCTTACTTGGCTTTTTACTAATAACTTGATGTACTTAAAATAGAGCACTTTGAAAAGATAATTGGATATTATGTATCAATGTAATATTGATGGGTTAATAAAGATGATTGAATCCATTAATAAAAAAAACCCAACTCTTTTCTAGTGCCTATATTGCCATCTATTCCTGGTACAAATGCTCATCACAACACCCAAGCATCATATTTCATAGCATTCACTTATTGCATGTGTCTTATTGCATGTTCCCCCAAACAGCAAGAAGAACTTATGACTTGTTTATTTCATTTAATTTGGTGTCTTACAAATATACCCTCATATATATGATCAAATGATCGAATCAACTTCCTGCTCAAAAGCCTCCAATTGTGTGTGTCACACTTCGAGTAAAACCCAAATCCTCTGGCATAATCATCAACTCTCAACCTCATTTCCTGTAATTCTGCTCGCTCTCTCTCTCTCTCCTTCAGGTCAAGGCAAAACAGACTTCTTGCTCATTCTGGACACAGCCAGCGCTTTCTTATTTCAGGACTCTTGATTGCTCTTCCTTCAGCCTTGGGTCTGTGGATTCCAGGGGCTTTCATGCCAGCCTCTTCCTCCTGGAGGCCTTCATAACATTATCCAAGATAACATTTACCCCCGTCCCACTCTTCTTAACGGTGCTCTTCATAGACTTCTCAATACCTAAGACTAAATGTGTATTGCCTACTATTTGTCTCTGCTACCAAAATGTGAGTTTTGGGAGAGAAAGCACATTTTCTATTGCATTTATTGCTATCATCCCAGCATTAAAAAATGGCACAGTAGGCATGCCACAGTTCCTGCTGCATGAATGAGTCAATTAACATTAGGTTTTTTTCATTTACAGGCATTGTTTCACTGTCTGTTGTTAGCTCACCGATCATTTAAAGCCCTGTCCTCAACATAGTAGGTTGAAAAGAGCTATTTGTTAGATCTGCTTTCCTTTGAGGATCTCAATTCCTAGAATGGAAAATGCTCCCAAATTAATTTTGTTTGCAATCTTGGATCACTGTTCAACTAGATTTCTGAAGAACTGCTGATTCTGAATTTAATCTTTGCTTTTTCTACAACTATGTTATTTTATTTCACCATTCCTCCTTTTCATGTTTTCAGTTCTCAACATGATTTAGTACTACTTGCATTAAATGTCCAAATGAATAATCACATTTCAGATCTGTAGGGGAACAGGGTCTTTTATCTGAGAGCCCTCTAAAACTGACAAAAAATGTAAACTCTTATCTCTTAAGAAGAGTCATATTAGGTAAATCAGATACAGTTAAGGAAGAAATTAGAGTCTCCTACAGCATCATTTTGGCTAATCATGTAAACTTTGATTTTTATGGACAAATATCATAATAGATTATACTTTTGTTACCATGTAGATGAAAAATAGGGATCCCTTATCAGAGAAGAAAGACAATGTACAATTTCAGAAAATGATTTACTTTGGGAAGATATTTTAGAAAATCTTTTACATAATATGAATGTGCATAAAAGTCCCTGGGTTGAATTTTAGAAACTCAGATTAAAGTTTAAGTGCATAATAATTGTAATCTAGAAGCAAAAGACTTAAACTTTGGGCAACTCAGTTCTCTTAGATATTGCCTTCCTGCATCTCATGAAGACAAATGGAATGGAAAGCCTCATTCATCTCTACTTCAAACAAGATCTCACTCATATTTGCAAGTGACGGCTCAGTCCTTTCTTTAACAGCACAAATCCAAGGTACAGACAGTCCAGGGATGCTGTAGAACCTCCAGACAGGAAAAGTTAAGTAGGCAAATAACTTGCACACCACAGGGACTCTGAGCTGTATCTCCTCTCTTACACATCTTGATCTGGTCATGCCAGGGACATTGAAAACAACGACACATTTTTGACTCCTTTTCTTTCCATTTGAGTTAAACACATCACTAGCTAAAGGGAGAAGAAGGGAAAAGAAGGAATCAAACCCGTGTCCACTCTAAGCGGAGTCTGAAAAATTACATGACTGACTGTGAGGTGCTCTAAATTGCACCTGTTGCGACGAAGGCCCTTTTTAACCATGTAAACTCCACATCGGGGTTCATAAACATAGGTGCATCCACCCCAGAACTCATAAGTCGATTTGAAGGGCTGTTTGAACATGGAAAGGAAAGAATTCAACCCTTATTCTCATTAGCCTTTGACAGAAACTCAGCGTTTTCTTCAGTTGTTCATGTAGGCAACAGTATTAATAGCACAGCCTGTAATTTTACTTTTCTTAGCAGTATCACAACTTATCATTTATGCTCATCTCTGCTTTGGTAGTTATTTTACATATTTCCAGATCTTGTTATTTAATGCAGTCTAGAGACAATTTTTTAAAAAAATGTTTGATTGCTAACAATTCAATTTAATTGGCTTCATTTATGATATTACAAATTTTGTTCTGTTCATTTCAAAGACATTTTCTAAGAACTTCTGCTTTAGTAGACTATTAAAAAGGTTCATGAGTGAAAAAAGATTCAATGTCTTTGGTGTTTTGTATTAAATTATACTCTGTTAAGATTTGTTGTCTGAAATCAATTTGAAGAGTAAAATAAAAAGAATTGAGGAAAAGATTTCTTTTTTTAAAAGATTTATCTACTTATTTGAAGGGTTGAGTTACAGAGAGAGATAGGTAGACTGATGATAGATAGATAGATAGACCGTGAGATTGAATTTTTTCTGTCTGCTGGTTCACTCCCCAAATGGCTTCAATACCGGAGCTGGGCTGATCCGAGGCCAGGAACCAGGAGCTTCCTCCCTGTCGCCAGTGTGGGGGCAGGGACTCAGACCCTTGGGCCATCCTCCACCATTTTTCCCAGGCACATTAGCAGGGAGCTGGATCAGAACTGGAGTAGCTGGGACTTGAACCAGCACTCATACATAGGATGTGGGACCCACAGGCAGCAGCTTTACCATCTCCATCTACTCCATGGTGCTGGCACCAAGATTTCTCTCTTTTTCTTTTCTTTTTTTTCTTTTCTTTTCTTTTTTTTTTTTTTTGACAGGCAGAGTTAGACACAGAGAGAGAGAGATAGAGAGAAAGGGCTTCCTTCCGTTGGTTCACCACCCAAATGGCCACGATAGCCGGCGAGCTGCGTTGATCCGAAGCCAGGAGCCAGGTGCTTCCTCCTGGTCTCCCATGCAGGTGCAGAGCCCAAGCACTTGGGCCATCCTCCACTGCCCTCCCAGGCCACAGCAGAGAGCTGCACTGGAAGAGGAGCAACCGGGACAGAATCCAGCACCCCTACCGGGGCTAGAACCCGGGGTGCCGGCGCTGCAGGTGGAGGATTAACCTAGTAAGCTGCAGCGACAGCCAAGATTTCTTAAAAATCATAAAACTGGTGTAATGAGGTAAACGTTTAAAAAAAGCATTGTTGTTAAAAGTACAGAGCAAACTTATAAATGTATATAAGAGGAGAGGGATGGGGTAATCCTGATGCGGCACACAGATGCAATACTGAAGTCTGACCTGTGTCAGAACAGGACTGGTGCCCCCTCAAAGCACAGCATCTGCAGTGTGGACACACTGCCGTCCAGAGGACTTCGCAGCAGGCTCCCCTGTCCCTTCTCGCTGCCAGGGAAGGGGAGGTGTGGGCCTTGGTCAAGAACGATTAGGTTTCTTTTAACACTAACTCATTCATTATTTCATACTTCTGTTAAACTTCCTAGACAAAATTGTTCTTATGGCAGAAACATCATAAAAAAACCACACACTCACATTTTCTTTTAGGAAAAGGACTTGGGGCTCTGCCATGGAGCATCTCTCAATCTCTACCTTCGATGGTGTTTTCTTCTACTTCTAGAAAGAGGAGATTTATGTTTTTCCATTTCTTTTTTATTTTCTGAGGAATTATTGGGTTATTGTTTCTTTCTTTGAGTCACGTTTGTTCAAGTGAGTGTGAAACAGCTTTTATAGTTTTAAAAATAATGTTTACTTATTCATTTGAAAGGCAGAGTTACACAGAGAGGGAGGGAGAGAGAGGGAGGAAGAGAGAGAGAGAGGAGAAGAAAGGAGAGGAGAGGTTAGAGAGAGGGAGAGAGAGAGAGAGAGAGAGAGAGAGAGAGATCTTCCATTTCCTGGTTCACTCCATAAATAGCCACAATGGCTGGTACTGGGCCAGGTGCATGCCAGGAGCCTGGGACTCCATTCAGGTGCAAAGCACCAAACACATCCTCGACTTTCCCAGACACATTAGCAGGGAGTTGGGTTGGAAGTGGAGCAGCCAGGACTCGAACCTGTGTTCATATGGGATGCTGGTGTTGTGGGTGGTGCCACAAAGCTGGTCCTCGTGTTGTTTATTAATCAGTGCATTTTACCAAGCTGTGAGGAGCAACGAGAAATCACCAGACTGTCTTTCAAGAGGAACTAGGAGTGTGTTGATAAAAAGCAAGCGCCAACATCAGTAACACAGGGGTTTGACAGGTCAAGGGATCACTAACCTTAGTCCAAAAAACAGTGGACTGAAAAGTAAAGGAAAAACCTATAATTTGTTTTAGAAAAATTATACCCTGTTTCTGTTTAGTCATTTTCATATCAGTTGTGATTTGTAAATGAATATGACCTAGGTTCTTTGAATTTCTCTCGTGGGTGCTTCAAAGAGTTCGTGCAAAAGTGGAATTAAAAGATAACTTTATTTTGGTGCAAAATGTTTTTGACAGAGACCCATAGTTTTGTCATACTCTGCATTCTCCACGAGTGTTTTGAATAGCCCCATGTTTATCTTTCTGGAACTGATGGGGCGAGGTGAAGGGGTGAGGAAGGAGAGAGGGGAGATGATGAGATATTTTAAAAGTTCCCTTTAGTGATGCGTGAAGAGTTTATGTGCTGTCATTTTGTCATATGATGTCATTTTTCTCTAACCACAGTCTCTCTGCTAAAACAGATATTATGATGCCCTTTAATATCTCTACAGGAATTTTTTAAAGGTGCATTTTATGAGAGGTTAAACCAAAAATAAATATGCTTTCATAAAAAGAAAAACTGGGTACATATATTTAGAAATTACAAAACTGAAACCACATGTGTTAAATCACCATGTAGTTTATTTCTCCACTTTGATAAACAGCATATGAGCCACAAGCTGACAGTAAAATACATATAGAGTTCACGAAAGTTGATGATGACTCATTACTTAGTCACAGTGCAAAGATTTCACCTTTTGTAGCATTTGTAGTTACTTCTTTTCACCATATCTCTGTATCATACAGAAAAGAGCCTTAATATCAAATGGTACCAAATATTGCAAGGAGGACTCATAAAATTTTTAAAAATTGTATAACTGGCCCCTTTATGTAGAGAGAGATATTTATATCATGAGTAAAGTAGCAAAGAGAGTAAATCTATTTTGGACATTAAGTGAGCAAAGGGTTAGAATCTTCCTCCATGCGTAAGGGCAGAAAGTTCTATCTCACCTAAGTGAGGGAAGAAATTTTACTTGTTCATAAACTTTCTGATCACTCTTTGTAGGAGGAGCCATGATCAATTTCAGCTCAAAGAAGGCAGTCATTGTATCTTTTGTTTCTTTTGCAACTCCCAAAATAATAATACTTTACACATGTGTAGCTTGTCCCACATCTAAGTTCCCCCTTATTATTTCACAAAATCCTTCCTGGTTGTCGGGAAAGGGAGGGGGCTCAACGACGTTCCTTCTGAGAGCTGATGGCTAAATTTTCGGGAATAATTCTAATAAAATTAAATATTCAATTATATACAGCTAACATTTATTTAAATTGTATTTGACACAAGGGTGTCAAATTCTCAAATAGTATTACCTAATTGCTTTGCTAGAAATGCTATGAATTAGAGGTTTTTTCCCTCCTCTAAGTATTACCGTTAGCCTGATTTTACTAATGAGAAAACCAAATTTTAAGGAATACAAGAAAAAAAAACTTACTCAACAAGTAGAACTTGGTGGGACCCCCATGCATATCTATCTACCCACTATTATTTTTTATGTTACATGGTCAACAAATATTGAGTTCCTACTAGGTAAAAGTCATTATAATTAGAAATTCACAGAAAAGACCTCAAACTGCTTTTCCCACCCTCCTTCTCAAGTGATGACTTCACTTTTCACTCCACAAGGCAAACAAATAGTCTCAAGACAGAAATCCCTCAAGTTCTCTCAAGCACACTTGATCTACTTCCTTGCACTTGGCCTTCTACCTGTTTCTTAGGTGATGTATTAGCATCATTCAATAGTGTGATTTATTCTTCTTGGCTTTAAGGCCTCAAGAATATCCCTGTGGGCTAGTTATCCTCTTTACCTATTTTTTTTTTAAGATTTATTTATTTACTTATTTGAAAGGCAGAGTTACAGAGAAGCAGAGGCAGAAAGGGAGAGAGGACGTCATCCACTGGTTCACTCCCCAGATGGCTGCAACGGCTGGAACTGCGTTGATCCAAAGCCAGGAGCCTCTTCTGGGTCTCCCATGTGAGTGCAGGACCCCAGGACTTGGGCCATCCTCTACTGCTTTCTCAGGCCAGGCAGAGATCTGCATGGGAAGTGCAGCAGCAGGGACTCAAACTGACACCCATATGGGACGCTGGCACTGTGGGCGGCGGCTTCAGCACACCATACCTCCAGCCCCCTCACCTATATTTTAAGAATTTTGCTTAGTCACTAGTCTTTCATCTTTTTTTTTTTTAATTTTATTGGAAAGTCAGGGAGATAGAGATAAACAGAGATAGAAATTTGTTTATTTAATTGAAAGTCAGAGTTACACACACACACACACACAGAGAGAGAGAGAGAGAGAGAGAGAGAAGAGAAGCAGAGAGAGAGAGGTCTTCCATCTGCTGGTTCACTCCCCAATTGGCCATAATGCTGGACTGCGCTGATTGAAGCCAGGAGCCAGGAACTTCTGCATCTCCCACGTGGGTGCAGGGACGCAAGCACTTGGGCCATCTTCTCCTGCTTTCCCAGGCCATAGCAAGAGCTGGATCTGAAGTGGAACAGCCAGGACTCGAACCCACGCCCATATGGGATGCTGGCATTGCAGGCAGCGGCTTTACCCGCTACACCACAGCACCAGCCCCAGATTCCTTACTTTTTGGTTCACATCCCAAATCCCAGTTCAAAGCAAATCAGCCTAGTGCTTTCTTCAAAATACATCATTCCATTGCTTCTCAACACACCCTGGTCTCAGCAGCCACTTGGCTTCAACTTCAGTCATTATTATTATGTTTTTTTTTTTTTTTATTTATGTGCAGGTAGAGTTACAGACAGTGAGAGAGAGACAGAGAAAAAGGTCTTCCTTCTGTTGGTTCACTCCGCCACGGCTGGCACTGCGTGGATCCGAAGCCAGGAGTCATGTGCTGCTTCTTGGTCTCCTATGCGGGTGCAGGGCCCAAGCACTTGGGCCATCCTCCATTGCCCTGCCAGGCCACAGCAGAGAGCTGGCCTGGAAGAGGAGCAACCGGGACTAGAACCTGGCACCCATATGGGATGCCAGTGCCGGATTAACCCTATCACCCGGATGGTCAACACTTAAGGGCAAACTTTTCTCTGCTCAGAATCTTCTCCGAAAGGCTCTTCACTATGTGGGCCTCCTCGTCTCCCCACCCAAGCCAGGGCTGCTCTGACCTCACAGCCTAACATTCTTGCCCTCCTCTTCTGCTCACCTCTGGACGTACTTGGTGCTTCCCACACGGCCCTCATGCTCGCTTTTCTCTCGGCCTTGATTTCCCATGAAATCTCATCGTGGTGCTCACCTTGTCTTCATAAGGAACCTCATGGAGGCCTTCCTGGGCCACTTCCTCTGAAACTCAGCCCTCCCTCCCTCCTTCAGAATTTATATGCCTTTCCTTCGCATCCTTTTCTATTCTTATCATTGTTATTTCTTCTCATATTGCATTATTCACTTTCTTTATGAATTATCTCCCTTTCTATATCATAATCTTCAGAAGTCCAGGGATATTTTTGATCTTGTTTGTTTAATAGCATACACTAAAACCCAGAGAAGTGCCTACTGCATAACAGTGGCAAATACACACTTATTGTATACAAGATTAAATGATAAGAAAATTTGAACGATGAATAGACTGGCGAAGTTCATTTTTTATAAAAAGGGAAACTGAGGCACGTTTCTCCACATTATAGAGAAGTGAGTTAGGAGTACAGAGACCAAGGGAGAGAGGAATTTGGAGGTTTACTTTGCTATAATTTCAAGTTGATCCAGGAGACTCAACAGTAAGAGTTTGGGAATGCTTGTTCTAAAATGAAACTGTGTGATTCAGTGACCCTGGGCGGGCCTTGCTCTTCATCTTCCCAACTAGTGTCTGGTCCGGATTGCCTAGTTTCCATTCTCTCATGCTTTGGCACAACCACAGTTCTTGACCGTCCTCCAGGCCAACACCCCTATGCTCTTGGCTCTGTTATGAGCTTTCTGCTCCCGTTCTGATACAGGTTTTTTTTTTTTTCCTCTTTCCTACATGAACACAGAAGCATAACAGACAGCATCATATTTAGCAAATATTTTTATTGAATGTAAGGAGTTGTCTAAGATGACAGTCTTTCAGACATACTGTCTTGACATCATCCATGATAGTACACAATGGGTTCCCAAGACTCCTTGTTTAAGGCATGGCTACTTAGAAAGAGTCAAGTGCAGGCCGGCGCCGTGGCTCAACAGGCTAATCCTCCGCCTTGCGGCGCCGGCACACCGGGTTCTAGTCCCAGTCGGGGCACCGATTCTGTCCCGGTTGTCCCTCTTCCAGGCCAGCCCTCTGCTGTGGCCCAGGAGTGCAGTGGAGGATGGTCCAAGTGCTTGGGCCCTGCACCCCATGGGAGACCAGGATAAGCACCTAGCACCTGGCTCCTGCCATCGGATGAGCGCGGTGCGCCGGCCGCAGCGCGCCGACCGCGGCAGCCATTGGAGGGTGAACCAACGGCAAAGGAAGACCTTTCTCTCTGTCTCTCTCTCTCACTGTCCACTCTGCCTGTCAAAAATAAAAAAAATAAAAAAAAATTCTTAAAAAAAAAAAAAAGAAAGAGTCAAGTGCAAATTATGACTTCAGGGCTGATATGGTCAGTGCAGCATAATAAAATGAGAACAATTACACTTGTCTTACAAATACCACAAGTGTCACCATGTATGCTAGAGTGGATAGTCACGTAGCACATTTCTTGAACAAGTGTTTTCTCCATACACTGTTCTTTATACTATGTAGCACAAGTCTGAACAAAGAAGACAAGGTCCTTGCTGTGCAACTCTTAATGCTGCAGGATGAGACACACAATTAACAAGCACAGATGGTCTTTGACTTACGATGGTTCAACTAAGGATTTTTCCACTTTCTGTTGCTGTGAAGGTGAAGTGTACTGAGTACAAATGGTACTTCAAATTTGGAATTTCAATCTTTTTCCAGGCTATCAATATGAGATCCGCTTCTGTGTCATGGTTCTGGGTAGCAACATTGAGCACAGCTCCCAGTCAGTCATGTGGAGAAACAGTCCAGTGTGCTGTGTTGCTAACATGTGATGTTGTACAGCATAGATGTGATAAATGCATTTTCAACTTACAACAATTTCAATTTACAATGGGTTTATCGGATTTTAACTCCATTGGGAGTTGAGGAACATCTGTAAATAAAAAAATCCTGATAGTACTAAGTGCTTTGAAGAGAATTATAAAGAAGTTTCCTCCGAGATGAGTATGGAGGTGAGATGTGTGTAACAAGTGGCGCTAGCTGTGTAAGTATTGGGGAAACAGCATTGCAGGTCACTGTGATACATTATGTAAATGTGGGTGCAGTGTTCTGGTTAAGTTGTGGAGTGGAATGCTGGGAGACCAGGTTTTTTGTTTTATCATGAGCAAGACAGATAGGATAAAGGATTGTAAATTAGGTCTTTTTATGGATTTTTTTTCCTGTCTTGTTGCTGCATGTCAATCTGTTAACTTTTTTTAATTTCCTTCAAAAATGTACTTAAAAACCCCAGTACTACAAGGTTCTTTGGGTTCTTTCCTCTCTTGACTCTAATAACCACTTTTAATCACAAAAAAAAAAAAAAATAGAAACTCTAAAATGAAGGTTTTTGATTATATTTGAGGTGGAATTGGAGACCACAGAAGATTCTTTGGCAGGAATGGACATGATCTCATTCAGATTCTTCAAAATACTTTGGTTATATTTCTTATAGCTAGGCGAGCATGGAAGACGGACCACACATCAGGTTGCTACTCCAACCAGCAATCATCCTGGAACATGATGGCCAGGACCAGGAGGTGTCAGTGGAGCAGAAGGGGGTGACTTAGTCTAGTTTTAAAGGCTCAGTTGCTAGGAATTGCTCATGGGTTGGATGTGAATTATGTAAGAAAGAAATGAATCAGTGCTAAATCCCAGAATTTGGCTTGAACCACAAGACATAACACCACAAAGCAAAGACTGGAGAGTAAGAAGCTTGGTTATGTCCAAGCGTTGTTAATTTATCTTCAGAACCTTCTCCACCCTTTGAAATCATCCTCTGTGCTACAATGGCTGAACCATGAACTCTACCCCTCTCAGCCTCTCTTGCTAGCAGTTACTGGTTTAGGTTTGTCAAAGAGGAACTTGGGGGTGAATGAGAAGAGGAAGCCATTATTCTTTAGTGACAGCTGCAGGCAGCTATGTGGGCATTGGAGATGAAATATGGGGTTTCCTTAGTGGCTTCCAGATGTCCTCCTGAGAGTCACCCACTTGAGTGCTGCAAGTAGCTGAGCCTATTAACAGTAGCTTCTGTGTTCCATGCACATCCTGACTCGTGCCTGATTGTGGCTTCCTTAGCCCTGCTCATACTACGTAATTCTCTAGTTCCCCAACTTAAGTAATTTCCCTTATGAAATACTTAAAGTGGTTAAGATTTTTCTTGAATAAACTCTGACTAATAGAGAGAGAATGATTAATTGTTCTGCTTTGTGAGTTTCGAGAGAGAAATTAGCACTGGAAATGGAGATTTTGAAGTTGCTGGTATACGGATAATGAACACAGGACTGAGTGAAGTCTCTGCAGATAGCCAAAATGGGGCAGGACAGAATCCTCAGGGCTCAAACTTTTTGAAGTCAAATAAAAGGGATGTCAGCAAAGAATACCAAGCAGGAGAGGTCAATGAATTAGAAGGAAATCCAGGTGGGAAGAGTATTATAGATGCCGAGGGAAGAAAGTGATGTGACAAGGAGGGAGGTCATTGAAGTGTAGACAGGTCAGAGAAAGTTGAGATAAAGAAATGGGGCCTTGAAAGGAGAGTATATTTTGGATCAGAAAGGAATAGCTGTTTAACCACTTATTGAAGACAGCAAGACAGGTTTGAACATGAGAACAGAGCTGCTATTGCACATGGGATCTTTGGGATGGAGTAGTGTGTAAACGAGGTGGAAAAGAAAGATTTAGTAAGGCAAGAATGACCCGTTGCTGGTGGCCATGAAAGCTAATCAAAGAAGTTTGGAATATTTTTCTGGGAGTAATGAGAGTCACTGGAAGTTGACAAGTTGGTGTAAGTTGTTAAGTGGGGAGCAGGTCAAAGTGAAATAAGAAGACATTCTGGGAGAAGTCATGTGGTAGGCTTTGATGACTTATTAAATGATAACATAAAACATCATTTTTGGCAGTTTTAAGATGAAATGATTTGGAGTAGGGCAACCTCCACAAATAAAAAGGAAGTCTGAAGAAGAATGTGATACTGCTTTTGCTATAGAGATGGCATTTTTTAAATGATTCATTTATTTGGAAGGCAGAGTGACAGAGAGAGAGAGGGAAACACGGAGAGAAACAGGAACCTTCTGGCCACTGGTTCACTCCCCAAAAGGCTGCAACAACCAGGAGCCAAGAACTCCGTCTGGGTTTCTTATGTGGGTGACAGGAACCCAAATACTTGGGTCACCATCTGCTGCTTTCCCAGGCCTATTAACAGGGAGCTGGATTCGAAGTTGAGGAGCTTGGATTCCAACTGGTGCTCTAATACAGGATTCTAGCTTCACAAGAGGTGACTTAGCCCACTGCACCACAATGCCAGCCCCAACGTGGTAATTTTTTAAAACATAGAGTAATGGTCACTCAATAAGTTAAGAGACATTTAGTAAAAATTATTTTTTTGAAAGAAAGTTTTATCTCTTGCTCTCCTATTATAATGGCCATTTCACATGTACAACAAAATAGAGAAAACAATGTGAAGTTTTTTTGTTTCTAAAACCCACTTCAACAAGGATCAACACACAGCCAACTCATTTCACCATAGTCCCATCTCCACCCTTTCAATCTCAAGATAAAAGTGAAGCAAATCCCAGTCATTCTATCCATCAGCATGTAAATAATTTAGTGAATTGAATTTGTTTTATTCTATGCTTATTTTTATCTGACACATGTGTTATATGTATTCGCTTTTGTGAGTGTTAATAATATGTTTTTTGAGAAAGAATGAACTACATGATGTTGATATCAGTTCAAATGAACCAACATAAACTATTATGAGCAGGTGAGGGAAAATTGCATTCTGACTAAACGTTGAGTGACATAGGGAACTATTGTCAAACTTTTAGGTGTCAGGATGTTATGCTTATAATATTTTTAGCATTACCTTTTTTTTTAAGGACAGAAAAACAGAGAAAGAGGTCTTCCATCAGCTGCTTCACTCTCCAGATGGCTGCAACAGCTGGAGTTGAGCAGATCTGAAGCCAGGAGCCAGGAACTTCTTCCGGGTCTCCCACTTGGGTGCAGGGGCCCAAGGACTTGGGCCATTTTTTACTGATTTCCCAGGCCACAGCAGAGAGCTGGATTGGAAGAGGAGCAGCCAGGACTAGAACCGGCGCCCTTATGGGATGCCAGTGCTTCAGCCAGGGTATTAACCAGCTGCACCACAGCGCAGGCCCCAGCATTACCTTTTGGATGCTCACTTAAACAATATGTTGTTTAGTTTTGTTTTTAAGCTTTAGAAAAATATCATATCCCAAACTTTGCTTTTTTACCTACTCAACATAATGTCCATCCATATTTCTTTGTGTAACTGATGTCAATGCATTTTCACTACTATATCATCTGTTGACAATGAGTGAGTGTTACTGTTATTTACTTGGCCTGGTGTTTATGGATATTTTGTCTATTTCTAACTTTTTCTATTTTGAGCAAGTTTTATAAGCAATGTATCTCCTATAACATATACACGTTTCTACAGTGTGAACCTAGGAATGGAATTGCTAGGTCATAGGTCACCGTCATGTTCAACTTTGCACAATTGTTGTCCAAAATGATTATGCTCATTAACATTCCCTCTCACAGCTCATTATAATTCTCATTGCAGTGCATCCTTATCAAATTAAGAATTTTCAGACTTCTCACATGTTGCCCATGTAGTTACTAAGAGAGTATCAAGCTGTATTAATCAACTTTTAATCCTATGACAAAATACGCAGTGTAGACTACTTATCAGAGAAAGAGGTTTGAGGCCAGCTTTATGGTGTAGCAAGTAAAACTCCTGCCTGCAGTGCCAGCATCCCCTATGGGCTCTATTTAGTGTCCTAGACTGTTCCAGCTCCCTGCTAATGGCCTGGGAAAAGCAGTAGAGGATGGCCCAAGTGCTTGGGCACCTGCTATCCACATGGGAGACCTAGAAGAAAGCTCCTGGTTGGATGAAAGCTCTCTCTCTCTCTCTGTCTCTCGTATGTGTAACTGTAACTTTCAAATAAATAAATGAATCTTAAAAACAAGAAGGAAATTCATTTTAAGTCATGGTTTTGGAGTTTTACTGCCCAAGACAGAGTGGGCCCCATTGGTCCAGCTGCTGATGAGGCCAGAGGAGGGTGATGGCAAAGCCTGTGCAGAGGATCCTATAATGAACCAGGAAGCCAAGAGAGGCTGGGCCCAAGCTGACTTCTATAACCAATGCTTTCTGAGGCAGTGACCCCAGTGACCTAAGAACCTTACATGGGGTCTACCTCCTACAACAACCCTGTAGCTAGCTGAATAGAGGGCTACTCATTAGGCCTCATTCATGTGTCTCCCTATGGGGCTCAGAGGGCAAGGATCCACATCTCACTACACAGGTGTCTATCCCTCAACAACCACACCGATTTAGCAAGAGTCTGTTGAGGAAGGCTGATTCCCTGAAGGGACGTGAGAAGGACATAAATATTTATAGATATTTATTTATTCAGCTTGTAAAATGTTTGTGTAATAGAGGAAACAAAGCCTTCTTACAAATGGAAAAGAAACAATGTCATTATGCTCTTGTGGTATTTTAAAGTTCTTATGCCTCTTGCAAATTAAGCCTTTCATTCCAAAAACATAGTAATATTCTTGCTCCAAAAATGTATCAGTTACACAGAGTGATAGAATTTGTCATTGAATTTATTTTATGTTTTAAGGCATGACTCACGTGCTATATATTTATTTGAAAATACTTCAAAACAAACAAGTGGATTTTTAAATAGAAACATAGGTCCTCCTCAGCAGCATCTTATATTAAGAAATCGAGGATCAACAATGCTTTATCAATTTGGAAGGATTTGCATCTCTAGGCTAATCTAGCAGTAAGGCTCCTCTATTGAAGAAGTACATTAGTTCTGACTTCTTGACAAGTTGTCAATGGCTTTCCTCCTCTCACACCTTAGCCACCTCCTCATTCCACTCCATACCACCTGCCTTCCACTGAAGTGGTGTGCTACTCATTATCATATTGCAGTCATAAGGCTTAGGTTGGAAGTCTTTTCAAATAAAATTTTTATATGCTAATGATGCATTATCATAAAGGTAGTGATCATCAAACTAATGATTAATCTTGAAATATTTCACCTTCAGTCATTCCACCAGGCCATGAACGTTGGTTTACATCATAGACGCCTATGTCTATTAATGTACACAGAACACAGTACTTGGCTAAGTCATTTCTAATTCCTTACACATGAATTTGATATGACCAGGGGACTTTTGTTCATATCATTTTTATTTTTTCAGGTGGTATGTGAGATTATATGACCATATATTCTATATTGATAAATCCTAGTGACCATTTTTCTACAGTAACTAATAAAGTTCTGCTTCAGAATTTGTGGAACGTTGGACAAGCATGGCCAGGTAGAGCCTATTTTTATTATCCAAGAAAAGCAAAAAGGATTTGCTAACTAGGAAGGATTATGCTTGTGTTACAATGGAAAATACTCTCTTAAGAGAAACAAATGCTTGCAACCCCAGATAAATCTTCCAGTAATGAATAAGATCTTCATTATAAACCTTAGAATGTCAGTCTTAGACAGGTATTATCCAGTTTAGATGGTATTTTGTCATACTTATTTCAGATTATTTTCTACCCAAATATTCAATTATTTGGTTAAGCTTGTTTGTTGTTGAAAATGACTAAATATATCATCTAAAAACAATCAAATAATCAAATATCTTCTACAAGCAATCAAGAATAAACTGTCTCTAATTTGTTTGAATTCACAGATTTTTTTAACATGAATTCATTCTTTGATAGGCGGCAAGAATGGCAGAAAAGTGGTGAAGAGAATGTTTCCTAGAACTTTGAAAGAATTAAAAAAATTGAAGACAATCACATACTTTAAAAATCAAATGAAAATATATGGCGACGAGCGAGCACACAGTAATGTATCCAGATGTTTTGTCTTCCTCCACGTGACTCTAATGGACTTGGAAGAGACTGCTGACCCCTACGCTCCTCTTTAAACACTTCCTGCTTCTCTCACACAAGTGGCTATGGAGGAGAGAGAGCTTCTCTCTGCTCCACAAAATTAAGTTGGGCATTGGTTTCCAGTTTGCTCATTTAGAATCCTGTCCTGGGGTTTTGGGAATTGGCACCAAGAATATGAAGTCTCTCTCTCTCTCTCTCTCTCTCTCTCTCTCTCTCTCTCTCTCTCTCTCTCTCTTCTCTCTCTCTCTCTCTTTAATGTTCATCTCTTTCTAGTGGCAAGTGTAAGATGTAAAATGTGGGCTGGTTT
This sequence comes from Sylvilagus floridanus, assembly GCA_949820135.1. Lineage (NCBI taxonomy): Eukaryota > Metazoa > Chordata > Mammalia > Lagomorpha > Leporidae > Sylvilagus > Sylvilagus floridanus. The sequence continues at coordinate 22,806,794 of OX463229.1, forward strand.
TGGCTCATCTGAAGTAAAGGGGAAGAACACAGCTGGTGTGGAGAGAAGAGAGGAGCTGAGAGATGCAGAGGTTGCCAGTGGACCTTTGTGTCCCTGTGTCCAGTAACCCCTCTTTTTTGGTCCATATCTACACTTGGGTGCCATGACATATAGTGTCTTCTTAGTATCCTAGTTGTGGGTATTAAGAGGTGAAATAGGGTCTAAATCACTTGCAACCAGAGGAGTCCAGATGAATGCAGTCATTGCACAGTGATTTATAGGTAGTGAGATTCATTGCAAATGTCAGCTATAGTAGACACAGCTTCTGGGATATTGTGTTGAGAAGGAGTTAAAGGAATACAGAGTTGAGAGAGAGGAAGACAGATAGACAGATACACAGACACACACAGAGTGAACCAGAGAGCGGACAGGAACCTGTCCTGTATAACAGGGCTTCTGAACCCCAGCACAATGGACATTTTGAGCCAGGAAGTTTGGTGGTGACTGCTGGCTCTTTGTGCATGGCGGGATGTTGAACAGTACCTGTGGTCTCTACTACTAGATGCCAGTAGCATCTTCCTGCTCAGCTGTGATGACTAAAAGCATCTCCAGATATTTCTGAATATCCGCTGAGTTGGCACAATTGCCCTGATCTGTGATTTGGAGCTACTCACATTGAAATACAAGCAAGGAATGGCCTTAAGTAAATGGAATCTTTCCTAAAAGCCAGCTTTACCAAGTTAAATGTGCAGCCAATTTACCAAATGGGTATTTATTTACTTGCAAATCAGCTTCCATTTCGATGAAAAAGATGTCTACACATAAGCTAAGCAAATGCCCAGAAAAGAACTAAAGCAAGTGCTCCCGTGACTCTTGTTGCCTTGGTGTGGGCACTTGGACATCTGTCCTCCTGAGTTCCATGTTTGCTGCCATTGTTATGGGCAGCACCATGCTGGCAACTGCTTGGACACTGCCACAAACTGTGTTCTGGAAAAGTGAGGGCCAGGGGGGCGCAATGGTGCACTAGATTAATCCTCCACCTGCGGGGCCGGCATCCCATATGAGTGCTGGTTCTAGTCCCGGTTGCTCCTCTTCCATGCCAGCTCTCTGCTGTGGCCAGGGAGTGCAGTGGAGGATGGCTCAAGTGCTTGGGCCCTGCACCCGCATGGGAGACCAGGAGGAAGCATCTGGCTCCTGGCTTCAGATCGGAGCAGCTCTGACTGTTGCGGCCATTTGGGGAGTGAACCAACGGAAGGAAGACCTTTCTCTCTGTCTCTCTCACTGTCTGTAAATCTACCTGTCAAATAAATAAATAAAAATCTTACAAAAAAAAGAGAAAAAGAAAAGTGAGGGTCAGTAGATGGAGAGAAACTTCCAAGAGTGAGGCCTTCGCGGAGGAACAGTGGACTGAGCAAGGGACCACATGTGTTGTCCTGGAATCCAGCTGTAATTGGAGGCAATGTTTCTTAGGGATACGAGTCAGTGAGTTTCTTTTTCTTGTTCAAACTGATTTCAGTTGGCCTTCCTTCATTCACAGCTGTAATGATCTTGAGTAACGCAGTAAGCTACGATGAAGAGAATCAGAATAGAATTCTTCCATTATCAATTATGTTTTGTAGGCCCACTTTTGATATTGACATACCAAAAAGATAATTGATTTAAAAAAACCTTAAAGTGGCACAGTGAAGAAAAAAAGTTTTGGCCAGCGCCGTGGCTCACTAGGCTAATCCTCTGCCTTGTGGCGCCGGCACACCGGGTTCTAGTCCCCGTTGGGGCACCGGATTCTGTCTCGGTTGCCCCTCTTCCAGGCCAGCTCTCTGCTGTGGCCAGGGAGTGCAGTGGAGGATGGCCCAAGTGCTTGGGCCCTGCACCCCATGGGAGACCAGGAGAAGCACCTGGCTCCTGTCATCGGATCAGTGCAGTGCGCCGGCCACGGTGCACCGGCCGCATCGCGGGGCCACGGCGGCCACTGGAGGGTGAAACAATGGTAAAGGAAGACCTTTCTCTCTGTCTCTCTCTCTCACTGTCCACTCTGCCTGTCAAAAAAAAAAGTTTTATGAAATGGGTCTTATGAATAGCATTTATAAAATACCAAGAAGGGACAACATAGAAAGCTGTTTCTATGCAGGTGACTATTTTCAGTGGAAAGTGTTTTTACATAGATATGTACACACTGACCTAGTCTAGTCAGTTTGCAATAACAAAGCTGGGGGGTGGGGCGGTGCTGTGGCGCAGTAGGTTAATCCTCCACCTGCAGTGCTGGCATCCCGTATGAGTGCAGGTTCAAGACCCGGCTGCTCCACTTCTTATCCAGCTCTCTGCTATGGCCTGGGAAAGCAGTGGAAGCTGGTCCAAGAACTTGGGCCCCTGCAGTCATGTGGGAGACCCAGAAGAAGTTCTTGGCTCTTGGCTACGGATCAGCTCAGCTCTGGCTGTTGCAGCCACTTGAGGGGTGAACCAGTTGGATGGAAGACATTTTTCTCTGTCTCTCCCTCTCTCTGTCTGTAATCCTACATCTCAAATAAATACATAAAATCTTTAAAAATTAAAAAAAACACAACTGGCAGATGTATAAACAACAAAAATTGTTTCTCAAAGTTTCAGAGACTAGAAATTCCAAGACCAAGAAACAAGCAGATATGACGTGTGCGGAGGGCCCGCTTTCTCATGGATGGCACCTTCAGCTGTGCCCCCACGGGCGAAAGAGGCAGCCAGGTTCCCACGCATCTCTTTCACAAGTGCACTAATCTCATTCGAGGCTGCTCTCCCTGCATCTTGTCACCTCCCAAAGGCACCATCTCCTGATATTATATTGTGGAGGTTAGGACTTCAGTATATGAATTTGGTGGTGGTTGCGGGGAGCACACAGACAGTCAGACAATGGAAGTAATGATTTCTTTATCTGCATATATCTTTATATCTATCTCCATATCATGGGTATCACTATCTGTATTTATAGTTACATCTACATTCTATGCATCCCCCAAGTTTAATCTCTCAGGCCATGGCCCCTTGCAATAGGGAATGATCCATCCAGGCACCTGCTGGAGTCATTCCTGGGAACTCCATATAATGACACATAACCCCACCTCAAGGTTCAGAGTCAGTTAGACTTGCGGCAGCCCAAGGGACAGTTTATCCATATGCTTCATGAGCTCTGGTGCAAAATGATGAACTTTTTGAAACAGGTTTCCTGTTTCAAGAAGTTGCGATAGGAAGTAGTGATGGAAGGCATCACTTGGAAACAGAAGTTGAAGTTGAAATGTCTCATAAGAAATATCTCATTAGAAGTTATGGTAGTGACCCATGACTTGAAATGATAAAGGAGGAACACAAGAGACATTTTGAGAAAAAACCTAGAGGCAAGAGAAAGAGAAAGGAAATGAAAAAGAACTGGTCCTTAAGTCCACCCTCAATCTCCATGGTTTCTAGCATCGTTCAACCTGTGCTCATGTGCACCAACTGTCCCTTTGTTGCCTCTGGCTCCAAACTCACCCTTTAATACCTTTGCTGTTGTAGTGGATTGGACTTCAGGCTTTTTTGTGATAGTGGACATGGGCTGAATCAAAAGAGACCCCAGGAGAAACACTGTGAGAGGAGCAAGGGATCTTCTCCTGATTCTGCACACCTGTCTGAGTCTCACCTCCACTGCGTACCTGGAAAGGCTGCTTCCTGTGACCTCCACCTGCACTCATCCACTCCCCAGATAATGAACTTGAGCTCCCGGCCACATTAGGATCCGCTTGCCCAGCTGCTGTGGACCAGCTGTGATCCCAGGGACCCAGAACAAACACTTTGCAGGAAGTCACAGCCATACGTTCTGCAATATCTTGGAATCTCCCCTTCCAGTCCTGCCCTCCCTTGTATGCTTTCCCTCAGCCCTAGGCCAACCTGCACAACTTTATTATTTTACATTGTTATGGTTGTTCCCCTCCCATAGTTTAAATACTCTTTATAATACAATTTGCCTGTTCAAATTACTCTGGCTTCTTTCTCTCATTGGATTAAGATGGAGAGTCTCAGAATAACAAATCCAAGTCATCTGAATGTGAATGAATTTCTACTTCTGACCACAAGAGCTGACTTCAGATGCCCAGGATGCATCCTATCTGTATGGGATTCTGGCGCTTCTACCCTTGTCCGTGGACTCCTCAATGCTTTGTGAACTTGATCTCAAGGCCTACAGCAGACTTAGCTCAGTTTTAATGAACACAAAGTTTGACGCCTTTGTCAATAATGCCAAGAATGGTTTTGCAGGTATCTTCCATGATTGTTCAATGTTTGGTTTCATCAGGATGTGTGCCCAATGAATTTTTGAAATTATGTTCATAAATACTAGTGCTATTTGCATGGAAAACTTGAGAAAATGAAAAGCAGGAGTGAAGATCTTATAATATCTCCCTTATTCCACATTTTCATGTGCTTATTTATTAATTGCATCATTTAACAGGCTGCACATCTGCTCTACAGTTTTTTTTTTTTTTATAAGCTTAAGTATAAAAGTATAGCATAGGGACTGGGGATGTGGCATAGTGGGTAAAGCCACCGCCTACAGTGTCGGCATCCCATGTGGGCGCTGGTTCGAGTCCAACTGCTCCTCTTCCTAGCCAGCTTTCTGCTATGGCCTGCGATAGCAGAAGATGGCCCAAGTGCTTGGGCACCTGCACCCCGTAGGAGACTCGGAAGAATCTCCTGGCTTCAGATCAGCCCAGCTCTGGTCGTTGCGGCCATCTGCAGATGAACCAGCGATTGAAGACCTCTCCTTTTCTCTCTCTCTGCCTCTGCCTCTCTGTAACTCTGTCTTTCAAAAAAATAAATAAATTTTTAAAAAAAATATAGCATAGAATTAGGAAAAAATAATGCAATACTTTGGGGGATCTTTGATATAATAAATATTTTTAAATGCAGTAATACTATTCATAAGACAGAATTAAATATAGTCTGAAAATCAATAATTATGCAATGACAGTAGAAAAAGCAAAGTACAGTGATTTTTCAGTACAGCTGACGCTTTGGAGACAAAACATCTTGCAGACTATGAACACACAGAGAGCATCCATAGCTAGAAGAGCTGATTAAACAGGACAGTGTGCAATCAATAGAGTATTTGTAGCACATCAAAAATTAGTACCTAAATATTAACCTTCTCAAAGGAAATTATGGCTAGATTATGCCACATTAGGGAGTGACATTGCAAGGACCCACTAAAAGATGTTTCTCTGAATAATTTAGTTTTTAGAGCTGAAATTTACAAGATCAGATTATGAATAACAAATCAAATATAAGGAAAAAGCTTTTTAAAAGCTTTAAAATATATTCCCGAAATAGCCTTCCACTGAAATCTATGCTTGTGTGGTCTGGAGGTGAAAATAATGCAGCCAGGAGTGGATTTGGTGAGGACGTGTAGAGAACTAATTCAGATTATATCACAGAAATGCTTTCTCCTGGATTTAGTAAGTAAGTAGTGCATCACATGCATATTGCATGCAGTGAAAAATTCAAAAAGCAAATTCCCTTATCCAAAAGAAATGTGCTTAAGCAGTATTTTGTAGGCATTTTCCTTAAACATTATTTACAAGTAGAATTATATATTTGAAGTATAAATCTGAGATGTTCAGAAATTTTAAATGTGCTCACCAAAGGATAAATGGAAAGAAATGACTGTAAGAAAATTCTCCAAAGAGTAAACTTGATAGATTAGTAGTGAGAAATACTTAAAGATGAAATGAAAACAGTAGATTACTGTTAATCTAAAATAGGTTTAATATCTATCAGGTCCTAGTTAAAAAAAAAAAAAACTTGGGAACAGAACACAATGAGAATAAATTCAGAAATATGACATTCTTATACTTTGTTTTATTACATAATTGAATCCCTGGTGAAAATAATCCAGAGTGACTAGAAAACATTTGAAAAAAGCAGCTCCTTATACCTGAGGCTGAGTCAAAAGTTGAAATATTCTATATATGAGTACCAATGTACAATTTCAAACCTTCTTTTTTTTTTTTTTTTTTTGGACAGGCAAAGTGGACAGTGAGAGAGAGAGAGACAGAGAGAGAGAGGCCTTCCTTTTTCGTTGGTTCACCCCCACAATGGCCGCTGTGGCCAGTGTGCTGCGGCTGGCACACCACACTGATCCGAAGCCAGGAGCCAGGTGCTTCCTCTTGGTCTCCCATGCAGGTGCAGGGACCAAGCACTTGGGCCATCCTCCACTGCCTTCCCAGGCCACAGCAGAGAGCTGGACTGGAAGAGGAGCAACCGGGACAGAATCCAGCACCCCTACCGGGCCTAGAACCCAGTGTGCTGGCACCACAGGTGGAGCATTAGCCTATGGAGCCGCAGTGCCAGCTTCAAACCTTTTTTAAATTATAAGATTTATTTTATTTATTTGAAAAAGAGGGAGAAAGAGAAAGAGAGACAGATCTTCCACCTACTGGTTCACTTACCAAATGGCTGCAACAGCTAGGTCTGGGCCAGGCCAAAGCCAGGAGCCAGGAGCTTCTTCTTGGTCTCCCTCATGGGTGCAGGCACCCAAGGACTTGGGCCATCTTCTGCTGCTTTGCCAAGTGTATTAGTAGGGAACTTGATTGGAAGTGGAGCCACCAGGACTTGAACTGTTGCCCATGTGGGATGTAAGCGTTCCAGGAGGTGGCTTAACCTGTTATGCCACAATAGCGGCCACTAATCCTGCTCTTTCCTGAAAACTCCAAGAATGGCATCCTCACAAGACCGTGGAAGAGGATCGCTGGGTACTGGTTAAGGATACAGCTCCTGGGAACACGTTTAGCTTAGCGGTTGGATTCCAGTTCAGATGTCTGCATCCCACATTGGAGGTCCTGATTCCAATTCCTGGCCCCAGCTCCTGACTCCAGATTCCTGCAAGCACAGAACCTGAGAGGCAGCCATGATGGCTCAAGAAATGGGTCCCTGCCTCTCGTGTGGGAGACTTGAATTGAATTCCTGATTTCCAGCTTCAGGCTGTCCTAGTCTGTAGCTAACGTTTGGGGAGCGAGCCAGCATGTGGATGTCTCTGCTTCTGTCTCTGTCTCTCTTTCTCAACCTCTTAAAAAAAAGTTAAATTAAAAGGAAAAAAAAAATTGATCACAGTTCCATATCTTGCTGTCTGGGTGAACTTGGGCAAATTTCTTACTCTCTGTGCCTCCATTACTGTTTGGGAGGGGGAACAGTATGTAGTTTAGATGAAGATTGGCTAGGAATATATAAAGTACATGGGAAAATTCAGTTTCTAACCACGTATGAGCTCCTTTCCTATTCACCCAGGATCCCATCCCTTCTGCTTCACCTGAGATTTGCCCACTCTTTCCCACAGGTGATATGCCTTGGCTCATCTCTCCCTACTGACCTGCAATGGCTTTTCTCATTTCCAGTCTTTCTGAGCCAGTTCTACAAAACTTCATCTATCTGATGTCATGCTAGGAAGGCCCTTCCTCTTCACTTTTTTTTTTTTAATTAATGACCATCTTATTTATTTGAGAGGCAGAGTTACAGACAGAGAGAGGGAGAGACAGATAGAGAGAGAGGTCTTCCATCTGCTGGTTCACTCCCCAGATAGCTACAATGGCTGGAGCTGAGCCAATCTGAAGCCAGGAGCCAGGAGCTTCCTCTGGGTCTTCCATGAGGGTGCAAGGGCCTGAGAACTTGGGCCACAGTCCACTGCTTTCCCAGGCACATTGCAGGAAGCCGGATTGGAAGTGGAGTAACCAGGGCATGAATTGGCACCCAAATGGGATGCTGGCATTGCAAGTGGAGGCTAAAGCTACTGGGCCACAGTGCCTGCCCCTACTGTTTACTCTTTTTCCAGAAATGTTCACAGAGTGCCAAATCTCTGCAAGGCCCAGGCAAGTAGAGGGAAAAGCCAGCTGGCTCAGCCCCTCATTTTGCTCTTGTGTCTGGGAGATGGACAGTGATATATGTAAGCAGGCCCTAATTGGTCTGCATCAATTGTTCTTCCCCAAGCTCTTCAGAGGACCAGTGCCTTCTCATCACTCCAGTTTTAGCTCCAACATCACCTTCTGTAGATACCATTCCCACAGTCAAGTACCTATTATATTACCATTGAATATTCTTTATAGCATTTGACCTTACCAGGAAGTGTCTTTTCAACAGATGGATTTACTGGTAAAGAAGAGAGTCTCTCTGTCCTCCTTCTCCCTCCCCTGCACTAGCCATGATCTGGATAGTGATATAGTTATGTGGCAGCTCCAGTGTAGTGTGGGCCTAACTGACGAGAACTCTTCAGAATACTTTCTCCACCCCTGCTAAAGTAAATGGTTCAAGAAAGAGCAGTAATTCAGGCCTAATTCATGCATGCCAGGCACCCCCCTAAGTCACAACTGTGTATGTCAAATATTTACATACAGGAAAGAGCTCCTTTGCCTGGGACACATGGTATATACGTATGAGATCTGGAATTTCTATGGCCAGCTTGCTGCCTCTAGAGAATGTAGCTTCAGGAGGAAGCTGAAATATCAGAAATGGAGGCAAGAAATCACTAGAAGCGAGCTCTCAGTGCGATGAAACCAGTTCAGATGCCCATAGTCTTTGGGAAGTTCCTGGCATGGGAAACAGTAAACCCCTCACATTTTAGTGCGTGTTATAAATAAAGAATTATGGAGGGAATTACGGATTCATATGCAGTTTTAAGAAGCACTACAGGGGACTGGCGCTGTGGCATAGTGGGTAAAGATGCCACCTGCAGCTCTGGCATCCCGTAATCCCCTATGGGCACTGATTTGAGTTCTGGCTGCTCTACTTCTGATCCAGCTCTCTGCTATGGCCTGGGAAAGCAGGAGAAGGTAACCCAAGCACTTGGGCCCCTGCACCCACTTGGGAGACCCAGAAGAAGCTGCTGGTTCCTGGCTTTGGATCAGCACAGCTCCAGCCATTGTGGCTATTTAGGGAGTGAACCAGTGGGTGGAAGACCTCTCTATCTCTCTCTGCCTCTGCCTCTCTGTAATTCTGTCTTTCAAATAAATAAGTAAATCTTTAAAAAAAGAAAAGAAACACTATAGAGAGATGATAACATTTCATAAAATAGCTGTGCAATATCAAATTCAGGACATGGATCTAGATAGCTAATTTTTACAAATCTACCAGGTTTCTACTTGTTTTCAGTCTGTAGAATTTTGCCACATGAGCAGCTTCTATTGACTTTTTAAAGTTAATTTATTCAAAGATGTCTTACTTATGTGAAAGGCAGAATTACAGAGAGAGAAGAACAGACAGAGAGAGGAAGATCTTCCATCTGCTGGTTCATTAGCCAAATGAATAGCTGGGGCTGGACCAGTCTGAAGCCAGGAGCCAGACACTTTTTCCAGGTCTCCCACATGGGTGCAGGGGCCCAAGCACTTGGGCTACCTTCCACTGCTTTCCCAGGCATATTGGCAGGAAGATGGATCAGAAGTAGAGCAGCCTGTTTTTTTTTCCCCATAAGAATTTAATTGGTATGTAATAGCATAGGTAACCAAATACAAATAAATAGTTTAAAACAACTAATTGATACTTAATCTGAATGGAGAGAAACTCAGTTCTAATATAATTAAGTCATATTAAATAAGCTATGAAATAGCAATTATGACTTTACAACAATGTAAAGTTTGTAGTTTTTGAACTGGTGCCCCGTACAGAATGCCAGTGTCAGAGGTAGTGGCTTTATCTACTAAGCCACAATACCAACCCCTTTCTTCTGCCTTTTATAACCTTATCCACTCCCTCCCCCACAAATTCACCTGCAACCCAGGATGACCATTAATGTCACTTCCATTTCTGTAGAGTGTCATTTAAAGATGCTACGTAAGTGGAAACAGACAGTTTGAAGCCCTTAGGCTTTTTGGGATTTTTGTTTGTTTGTTTGTTTTTTAATTAAGAACAATGCCCTAGAGATGCCTCTGTGTGTTGTGTGCATCAGTAGCTGCTTTGGTTGTGTTCACTGAAGAATTTTCCATAGGACAGATGTACCACAGTTTATTTAACCATTCACACACTTAAATACATCGACACTGGTTTCTGGTTTGGACCAATAAAACTGCTATGAACATTCGCCTATAGATTTTTTGTGTAAACACGTTATTTGTCTGGAATACATGTCCCAGAGTACACGTGCCAGGTGGCAAGGTATTTGCATGTTTGGCTTTGTAAATAATGATGAAATTCTTTCCCAGGGTCGCGCTACCACTCTACATTTTCACCAGCAATGCGTGAATGATCCAGTCTTTCTACATCCTTGCCAGCATACTGGCGTCATCTCTATTTTTTCAAAGTCATTTTGAAATATGTATCGTGATATGTCATTGTGGTTTTAATTTATATTTCCTTCATTGCTAGTGATGTTCAGCATATTTTCATGTGTTTATTAGTGAATTTTTTAAAAAGATTTATTTTATTTATTTGAAAGACAGAGTTACAGAGAGAGGTAGAGGTCTTCCTCTGGTTCACTCCCCAGATGGCTACAATGGCTGGAGCTGTGCCAATCTGAAGCCAGGTGCCAGGAGCCTCATCTGGGTCTCCCATGCAGGTGCAAGGGCCCAAGGACTTAGGCCATCTTCCACTGCTTTCCCAGGCCATAGCAGAGAGCTGGACTGAAAGTGGAGCAGCCAGGACCAGAACCGGCGCCAATATGGGATGCTGGCGCTTCAAGCCAGGGCTTTAACCCACTGTGCCACAGCGCTGGCCCCTATTAGTGTATGTTTTTTATGTTTTCATCTGTGCAGTGTCTCTATGTATCTTTACAACCGGATTCAGTTATTGTGTTTCTTTTTCTGTTTCTTTCTTTCTTTCTTTCTTTAAAAGGCAGGAGTGTGGAGAGAGAGAGACCGTCTTCCATCTGGTGGTTCACTCTCCAAATGTCTGTGCCTGGAACTATGGGGACTGGTCTAGGCTGAAACCTGGAACCCAGAACTCAATTTGGATTTTCCATGTGTGTGGTAGGAACTAGCTTCTTGAACCATCACCTGTTGTCTTCCATGGTGCATATTAGCAGGAAGGTGGAATTGGGAGCAGAGCCATGACTGGAACCCAGATATGGAACACCCAATCACACGTAGCATCTGAACTGCTGGGCCAAACACCCACTTCATAATTTTTTTAGCGGTTAAATTGTGAGAGTTGTTTAATCCAGACACAAGTCCTTTGACAGATATGTGATCTGCAAACACTTTCTCCCAGGCTTCAGTTTTTTATTGTTTTCATTCCTCTTAACAGTCTATTGTAGAACAAATGCTTCTAATTTTGATGACACTGAATTTATCCGTTTTTCCCTTCATGCATATTGCTTTTGGTGTCAGGTTTTATAACCCATTGTCTACTCCTAAATCCTAAAGAATTTTGTGTTTATATATGTTTGCATTTTAAAGTTACATATTAATTCTTAACATTGAATAGAATGATTCCTCTTTTCCTCTGTTTTGCATTTTTTTTCCATTTTGTCAAAACTGTCTCAGCTATAATCACATTTGTGGCATAGTATTAAATCCATGGATGAATTTGAGGAAAATTTACATGTTCAGTATGAGTCTTTCAAGCCAATTCGTGCATGCTGTTTCTCCATTTATTCCTTTCATAAACATTTCAGAATTTTCAACATGTAGGTGCTGTATGTATTTTGTTAAGTGTTGGCGTATTATTTCAATTACTTTGGAGTGACTGTAAAATGGTATAATGTTTTTAATTTCAGGTCCAGAGTGTTCTTTCTTAGTATGTAGGTAGATGATTCACTTTTGAAAGCTGAATTTCTTTTTCTCTTATGACCTTGTTAAACTTATAGGATCGATTTTATTTCTATTTCCAATTGAAATGCCTTTTAGTTCTTCATCTGGCACTTTTTGCAGCCACTAAAACTTTCTCTAATGTGTTCAATAAGAGTGATACTAGTGAGGATCCTTGCTTCTTCCTGATCTTGGGAGAAAGAGTCTAATATTTCACCATTGCGCATCACATAGGCTACAGATTTGGAACAGATTTCTTTACCAAATTGAGGTAACTCTCCTCTATTCCTAGTTTGCTGACATTTTTAAGATTCTTTTTTATTTGAAATATTGGGGTGGAGAGAGAGAGAGAGAGAGAGAGAGAGAGAGAGAGAGAGAGAGGTCTTCTAGTCATTATTGCACTTCCTAAATGCCCACAACAGCTTGAACTGGGCCAGGCTGAAGCTCGTAATCTGGAACTCCATCTGGGTCTCCCACATGGGTGGCAGGAACCCATCTTTCAGTTATCATATGGTGACTGTCAGAGTGGCCATTAGCAGGAAAGTGGAATTGGAGTTGAAGTTGGGGTACAGGCATATTTGAATTTTTCACTGCTGCACTAAATGACTACTCCTAAAAATCCTGGTCATGAATTAGTGTTGGGTTTTGTTAAGTTATTTTTTCAAGCCAATTGATAAGGATTATGTGATTTATTTTCTTCCACGATGGAGTGTGTTGATTGAAATTTAAAAAATTTAACTAGCTTGCAAACATTCTTTCAGTGAGTAGATTGTTCTTGTTCCATATTTTACTAGATTGGGTTTGCTGATCTCTTTATTGAGGATTTTTGTGTGTAAATCTTTGAGAGATGCTGGTTTGTAAAAAAAATTTGTACCATCTTTGTTAATTTCAGAAATAGTATAAAAAGTTTAATAATTAGTTAAGTTTTAATAGTATAAAGTATCAAAGTGGTGTTAATATTTAAATATGTGGTATAATTCTCCAATGAAACCATTTGGAGTTGGATGTTTCCTTTCTGTATCCTTTTAAAATACAGATTCAATATCCTTAATAGTTACAGGACTATTTGTGTTACCCATTTTACTTTGGATCAGTTAAGTTAGTTTGCAGTCTTCAAGGAATTGGTTCATTTCACTGAAGTTGTCAAATTTAGGTCCATAAAGTTGCCTGTTATATTCCCTCATTAGTGTTTAATGGGTGTAGACTGTGTGATGCCTCTTATTTCACTCCTGATACTAGTGATTTCTGTCCGTGTGCTTCAGTTTGTCAGTCTTGTGAAGGATTGTCATTTATTTTAGTTTGAAGAACCATACCAAAATTTTGTTGTGTCCTGGAAACTTTGTATTCTGGTTCTCATTAAATCTTTTATTTTGGCAGTCAGCATGCAAGTCCTAGTCTATTTTTGTTCCAACGATCATTTATTTTTGTGGGCTTTTTGAGGCTTTGGGGTTTTCATTTGGGTCCTTTTGGTTTATTGGGGGCTTCTGGGTCTCTCCCTCCACCTTGTGAGGCAGAACCTGCATGGAAGGGGAGAGGTTGCCTGGTGTTGGACAATGGTAGAAAAGGATCTCAAGCTCAGGAGACAAAGAGACTTCTTTATCTGGCACGGGTTCTAGTGGAACACTCCATGGTCATGACTTCTGCTACTGTGAACGCCCCAATGGGATGCCTGCCAACCCCACCCCCATCTTATGACCCAGGTTTGATAAAGGGCACTGTAAGTGACTTAGGAAGACACCAGGGAGCTAGATACATCTCATCCAACTTGGGAATATGGAACAAAATGGAACATCAACCCAATAAAAGGGAACAACAATGTAAAGTCTATTACATGGAAGTTCCCAGATGTGCAACTAAAGCTAACATTCCAAAGGAGCAAATGGACAGTGTACTCATCAAAAGCTTAGAGGAATTTTATAATTTTCATCATTGTGTGTCCTCAAAACTATATAGACAAAACTATCAAGACAGGTATGTTCAATTTATCCGTGCTTATATAAATTACAAGCAAGAGTACTGCTGGTGAGCCTTTAATAATAGATGCTGAAATACTCTCTTTAGTATTAAACTTGTGTATAAGAAGAAAGTAGATGTGAAGGTCAAGATCTCTGGACCCAACCTCCAGCAAAGTATCCTCATTGTGTGTGGAATGGAGACTTTGAGGTCTATGGCTAAAGAGCACACACGATAATTATTGCCTTGTTCTTTGAGCCTTTCAGAGGTTATAGACCTGATTTACACAGGTGTGGAAGTATTTTGGCTGTAGTTTGAAAATTTAAAGTCTGGTGAAAATTTGGAGTATATGATAAAACTATGGTTGCCCTGGTGACATCTACATTACCTGAAAGTGTAATAGGAATGGGTGTAATAGGTACATGGAAATTTCTCCTTTTACCAGAAAAAAATGAAATGAGAAATATCTTCTAGGTCTAATTTGCAAATGGCAGAAGCAAAACTGAAGTCTTCAGAGATACGGGAGCCCTCACAGATATAATACATTTGAAACAATATCGAATACCTGGAGGACCACAGGACATTACTGCTATGATTTAGGAAGTGTTAGATTCAAGTGTATTAGTGATCGCACACTTAAGGTACAATGACCTGCTGTGGGCGATGAGGAAGGATGCAGGAATTTAGAGGTTGACAGAAGATGATAAGAGGCACAATTTCCAAGCAGCTTAGCAGTTGTGCTACTCTACTAATGCAACAGAATGTGCCAGCGACTGGTATTCTGAAATTAATCTTGTTAATGTATTTTTCCCCATGTCATTTTCAGGGAGACTCAACAATTTTCTGAATCTGCCTACCATGTGTATACATATAAATATAATTTACTATATTACCTCAAGGACATTTGAATTCTCCCATCCATTGTTGCAATCTGATGAGGCAAGACTTAGATCCAATAGAACTGGTAATGCTATATTGATGACATCATAATTGTTTCTGAAACTGATGATTGATCTTAAAGTAAATGTACTTACAGGCGTATATCACGTGATACTTAGAATATTTGATTAACTCCAGAAAAATCCAGACCCCCATATACACTGTGAATCTTTTGAGAGTTGCATGGATTTTAATCGCTTATCGGCCTTTTGGCTAAGATCAAGTGTGAGAGTTGCATGGATTTTGGCAACTTATGACATCACAGGTCACTAAAATTAAATTATTTGGGCCAGCATTGTGGCACAACAGGTTAAGCTACCACTAGCCAAGCAGGCATTGCATATTGGAATGCTGGTTTGGTCTTCTGCTCTGGTTCTGACCAAGTTCCCTGCTGATGTGCCTGGGGAAGCAAGAGAGGATGGTTCAGGTGCTTGAGCCCCAGCCACCCACATGGGAGTCCCAGGTGGAGTTCCTGGCTCCTGGCTTCAGCCTGGCTCATTCCTGGTAGCCATGGACATTTGAGGAATGAACCAACAGATGGAAGAGCTCTTTCTCTGTCTTACTTCCTTTCAAAATAAGACTAGATAAAACGTTCTTACAGCTTGTCTCTTAAACTAAACACTTGCCATTGGACTTTCTTGGTTTTTTGAAAAGTCACATCCTTCACCTTTGGATATCATTGGTCCTAGTTTCAAAAGTCAATGAAGAAATGCCGCATTTAATTTTGGGTTTGAACAATTAGAAATCTTTTTAGAAACACAGAAGGCTGCATCCTGTGCTATTTTGTTTGGACTCTGTGGTCCTAATGTTGAAATTATGTTAGAAATGTTGATCACTTATACTTATGCCAAGGCACTATTTCTAAAAGCTCATAACCACTGAATGGGTAATCTGTGATCTTCCGAACTACAAAATTACCAGATGCTTCTTTCTCTCATTGTCGTTTACCATGGGACACCTATGCAGACAACCCCCAAAAGTAAATGGCCTAAGACAACACTGACACTTGAAATAACCTTCATTATGGATGATGTCATAAAAATGTTCCAACAAAGAAGAAAGTGCTCAAAGATGTTCCCTGGTATACTAGAGAATTTTTTTAAAAAGATTTTATTTATTTATTTGACAGGTAGAGTTATAGACAGTGAGAGAGAGAGAGAGAGAGAGAGAGAGAGAAAGGTCTTCCTTCCATTGGTTCACTCCCCAGATGGCCGCAACGGCCAGAGCTGCACAGATCTGAAGCCAGGGGCCAGGAACCAGGAGCCTCCTCCTGGTCTCCCATGTGGGTGCAGGAGCCCAAGCACTTGGGCCATCCTCCACTGCCCTCCCGGGCCACAGCAGAGAGCTGGACTGGAAGAGGAACAATCAGGACTAGAACCGGCATCCATATGGGATGCTGGTTCTGCAGGCAGAGGATTAACCTAGTGGGCTATGGCACCGGCCTGCTGAAGATTTTTTTTTTTAATGTAAAAGTATCCTTCTATAGGATTTACAAGGAAAACATTATATTGATGATCCAGTGGCCTCTTTTCTCCCATAGCCTACTACAGAGCTCCCCAAGGATTTATGTGCTATTAGTGGTAAATGAGCATCTGTTGGAGTTAACTGCTCAACAGTGCCTGGGAGTTGGCCAGATTCATAAGAGTGTACTTCCAGAAGGAAAAGCCAAGGTTTAGTATGAAAATCAGATACTCTCCATCCAATAAATAATGAAATACCCATTGAGGAGCTGAATTATGGGCTGTGTTCCTTGCAATGATAAAAAAAAAAAAGTAGAAACAAGAGCCCCACTAATTGGGTCTCTATTAACTCTCAGACTTGTGATTTATTCTGGAAAAGGAAGCAATCAGATCATAAGGGGATTCCCATATGTGGTACTGCTCTTTGAAAATCTCCAGAAATCCAAGACATGTTGATGCTCATCAGAGCGAGCTGTGCTGTGGTCTGAGTCAGTGGATTGAAGAAGTTGATGCTCAGGTTGAATCTCTTGACTTGGGTCCATGACATGAGTGTATGGAAGGGATTCAAGTCTTGCAATGGTGTGTCTGGTGACATCACACATTGATGGCCTCTAGCTAGGGCGCACTGTAGAGCAAGAGAAAGTTAATGTCTGCCGGTCACCCCTATCAGCGTGCGGTTGGCAGGCAGAGCACATTGGCTGTTTGCCTGCTGCCTGGGGGAGGAACTTCCATACATATTGACAGGACTTGACACCCGTCCTGTGCTTGCATTTCCACCATCAGTCTCTGAAGCCAATGCTACAAAGGCTGCCGAAGGGCTGGGATAAAATAAACACTAAATCACTTTAGCCTGCCATGTACGTTTCATCAGATCAAGGCTTGCAGTCTGAGGGTAACAGTGGGTGAAGAAACATGGAAATATCACTCCCAATGCACTTTTCATTTTCCTTACCACCCTCAAGGCAGTGGGTCAATAAAAACTGGCATGGATGATTAAAATGCCTGTTTAAAAACATGTAAGTGACAAGGCAATCGGGCTTGCCTGTAAATTTTCAGCCTTATTTCTTGCAATCTAATATGAAGAAGAATAATTGTGGGCATTGGCTCACTCCCCAAATGGTCACAACATCTAGGTCCGAGGAAACAGCTGGGCCAGGCAGAAACCAGGAGCCTGGAGCTTCATCCAGATTTTTCAAGCAGGTGCAGGGCCCCAAATACTAGGGCCATCTTCCACTGCTTTCCCAGGTAAATTATCAGGGAGCCAGATCAGACGTGGGGCAGCTGGGACTTGAACCGGCATCCATACAAAATTGCATTCAATGCTAGACCCAGTGGTTTCTATATGAGAGCTACCATTCCAGAGGCTAGTGATGTTGCACATTGAAAAATTATGTCTATCAATAAAACTTAACCGAAAGAAGGCCAATGGCATTGATGAGAGAGATTATTTCTTCTCCAGACCTTGCCAAGACAGGGACAAGGGCAAGTATTTTGTTTCCCAGTGGATGTGCTGGCTCCATTTTTCTGTATCTACCGAATCCAACTCACTGTGACTGGGAATGGAACAGAGAAGGAAGCCCCAGCTGGCATTGTCATGCTACCCACATGGGATAGACCCAAGGCTGAATCAGAAAACCCACCTCAGAGAGAAAGGTTTAGATAAATTAATGGTTAATTAAAATTTATTAATGATAGTCATGATAATAAAATTTAGTAATAAATATATAATAATGTATATAGGATATAATAAAAATTTATTAGTGATAAGTAAAAGAAAGGTGAGTTTGTTAATGAAGGAAAGGGACTCAGTCAATGGGGGTTACAAAAGGAAAGTGCTTACCTACAGACACAGTTGGAGCAAAAGAACAATAGCTCCTTTTAGCTTTGTCGTGGATGCTCCTGGAGTGAAGCGCTCTGCTGGAACATTCTCATCTCAAGAAGAATGAGAGTGAGCTGGCTCATGGCCACCCACTGACACACCCTCAGGAGCGGTCGATGGCCTCAAGATACATGAACTGACAGGCTTTCTGGAAATGACTACGTGAAACAATATTCACATTCTCCAGATGTGTCTATTAACAACCATTCATGAAAGGAAGTGATTTGTGGGAAACGTTGACTATAGGAAAATTAGAGAACACAGACTAAAAGGTAAACTGAATGAACATTGTGTGATGCGTGGTGATGATGAAGGCTGAAGAAAGTTGATGGATATGATCATAGAAGATTATCTGCTGCTCATCCCAAATATCATAATACATAAAACTATCATTTATCTTATTATATGGATAGAAAATTAATATTGTAGAAGCGATTAAACTGATATGGATACAACACCACAACTATAAGAAACAAGCAACACAATATAAAATGGGCAAAGAATTTAAATAAACACTACTCCAAACAAGATGTACAAATGGCCAACAATCACAAAAAAAGATGCTCAAGATTATGTATAATAAGAGAAATGCAAATCAAAATAAGAAAGATATCAGCTTACATCCTTTAAAATGGCCTAAATTAAAAAAGAAAAAAAACTCCAAAAGAACAAACAAACAAACAAAACCCCTAAAGCTATAAAACAGGGTTGCATGATCCGGAAATCCCACTTCTAGGTATATATCTAAAAGAGTTGAAATCGGGATTTTTTTTTAAAGATTTTTTTAATTTGGGGCCAGCACTATGGGATAATGGACTAAGCCTCCATCTGCAGTGCTGGCATATCATATGGGTACCAGTTCATGTCCTGGATGCTCCTCTTTTAATCCAGCTCTCTGTTATGGCCTAAGAAAGCAGTAGAAGATGGCCCAAGTGCTTGGGCCCTTGCACGCAATGGGAGACCTGGAAGAAGCTCCTGGTCCCTGGCTTTGGATCGCCCAGCTTGGGCCATTGTGGCCATTTGGGGAGTGAACCAGTGGATGGAAGACCTTTCTCTTTGTCACTCCCTCTCTCTGTCAGTAACTCTACCTCTCAAGTAAACAAATAAAATTTTAAAATAAAATTACACTTCCACAGTTTTTAAAAAAAGATTATTTATTTATTTCTTGAAAAAGGCAGAGTTATAGAGAGAAAGGGGGGGAGAGGGAGAGGGAGGGGGAGAGGGAGAGGGAGAGGGAGAGAGAGATCCTCCATCCACTGATTCATTCCCCAAATAGCTGCAACAGCTGGGTCAGGCTGAAGCCAGGAGCCTGGAACTTCATCTAGATCTTCTCCATGGGGTGGGTACAGGTGCCCAAGTATTTGGGCCATCTTCTGCTGCCCTTCCAGGTGCATTAGCAGGGAACTGGATAGGAAGTGGGGCAGCTGGGACTTGAACCAGTATCCATATGGGATGTCAGCATCACAAATGGCAGCCTAACCCATTATCCCACAATGCCAGACCCAAAATCAGGATCTTGAAGGAATATTTATACACTGATATTCATGGCAGTATTATTTATGATAGACAGAGATGGAAGCAGCTTACATGTCTATCAACAGATGAATATAGATGAAGAATGAAAAAAATAAGTTATGTAACCATAATGAACTTTTAATAAAAAGTATTTATTTGAAAGGCAGAGACAGATTTCTGGGGCCAGCACTGTGGTGCAGCGGGTAAAGACACCGCCTGCAGTGCCGGCATCCCATATGGGCGATGGTTCGAGACCCAGCTGCTCCACTTCCAATTCAGCTCTCTGCTATGGCCTGGGAAGGCAGTAGAAGATGGCCCAAGGCCTTGGGCCCCTGCACCCGCGTGGGAGATCAGGAATAAGCTCCTGGCTCCTGGCTTCGGATCGGCGCAGCTCTGGCTGTTGCGGCCAATTGAGGAGCGAACCAGCGGATGGAAGACCTCTCTCTCTCTCTCTCTCTCTCTGCCTCTCCCCTCTCTATTTAATAAATAAATCTTTTTTTTAAAAAAAATATATATTTTCTACATGCTGGTTCATTCCCCAGATGGCTGAAATTGCTTGGGTTGGGCCAAGATGATACCAGGGCCTGGGCTGGTGCCGTGGCTCAACAGGCTAATTCTCCGTCTTGCGGCACCGGCACACCGGGTTCTAGTTCCGGTTGGGGCACCAGATTCTGTCCCGGTTGCCCCTCTTCCAGGCCAGCTCTCTGCTGTGGCCCGGGAGTGCAGTGGAGGATGGCCCAAGTGCTTGGGCCCTGCACCCGCATGGGAGACCAGGAGAAGCACCTGGCTCCTGCCATCGGATCAGCACGGTGTGCCTGCCGCAGTGGCCATTTGGGGGGGTGAACCAACAGCTAAGGAAGACCTTTCTCTCTGTCTCTCTCTCTCACTGTCCACTCTGCCTGTAAAAAAAAAAAAAAAAAAAAAAAGATACCAGGGCCTCCTTCTGGGTCTCCCATGTGGGTAGCAGGAACTCAAGTACTTGAGCCTTCATCCAGTGCTTCCTAGGCTCAGGAGCAAGGAGCTGGGTCAGAAGTAGTACCACACTTGACATGAGCTGTGAACACCCCAAGCAGGGTGTACCCCAACACCCACTCCACCCATACAATGAAATTGTAGTCATCCTTAAAGGGAAGAAAACCCTGTCCTAGTGCTACTAAATGCTTGAACCTTGAGGACGTTATGCAAAATGAAGTCAGTCCATCACAAAGGAGAAACACAATATGGCTCCCTTATATGACGTACCAAAAAACTCAAATCACAGAAACAGAAATCAAAATGGTGTCTATCAGGACACGGGGTAGGAGAAACGGACATTGTCCAATGTGTATAGAGCTTTAGCTTTTAGTTTTTTAAGGTGAAAAAATTCTGAAGCTCCATCACACAACAACATGAATGGGACTCGCACAGTACAAAACTGCACACTAAAACATGACAGAGTAACTTTTTTATTAGGTATTTCTTTTTACCACTGTTATAAATTTTTTTAAAACAGCCCTATGATTATTTATGTGATGTGAAACACATTGGCATATTGAATTAAAGTCTCCTCTGGCTGTTATGCCTAAGGACAATTGGACTGAAGACGACTCAGTGGTAGATGGATTTTTAAAGTTTTTCATTTATTTATTTGAGAGAAGGAAAGAGGGAGGATGTTGTGTGTGTGTGTGTGTGTGAGAGAGAGAGAGAGAGAGAGAGAGAGAGAGAGAATATTCCATGTGTTGCCCATTTCCTAAGTGCCTATGGTGACTGGGGCGGGGCCCAGGCTGCATCTGGTTGCAAGAAACTCCACCCAGGTCACCTAAGTGGGTGGCAGGGTCCCAAGTACTGCCTCTTAGGGACTCCATCAGTAGGAAGCTGGAGGTAGCGGCTAGAGTTGAAATTGAACTCAGATGCTCCAATATGGGACAGGTATGATCAGCCCTTGGCTGACTGCCTGATCTCTGACAATCGTTCTGGGTCACTCAGATGTAGACCATAATGCACAGAGAGCTGAAGACCAGAGAAGCAGAAGACTTGTGAAGTTACTCAAGTCCAGAAATGATTGTGTGGATATTGTTGGCTACTGCTTGTTTTAATTTGTAGCAACGAGCTACTACAAAAATGGAATATGTAATCTGTGGTCCTCTGTTTGGTTAAGCAATGCTGTTGCATAAGTGAATAGTTAATGACTAATAAGCTCACTATCACACTTGACTGTTGACTGTTTGATTTCACATAATGAAGACACAGTTGAGCCTAAACTGCATTCTTTGCTAACACTGGCATCTTAACCTATTTGGGGTGCTGTAACAACTTTGGGTGACTTGAGCAACAGAAATGTCTTCCTCACAGCTCTGGGGGCTGGAATTCAGGGATGAGGATGGCAGCTTGGTTACGCGTGACGAGGGCCCTGTTGGGGTTCTATAACACTGATTTCTCATTGTATCATTAAGGGGTGGACAATGAGCCAGCTGGCCCCAGGCCTCTTCCTGTAAGGGCACTCACTCCAATTCACAAGAGCTCCAGCTGCACGTTCTGATCAGCTCTGAAGGTCCCACTCCAAATATCAACCCTCTGGGACCAGGGTTTCAATAGATGAATTCTTGAGAAATGCACATATTCAGTACTTTGCAAGTATTACACTTCTTGAAATGATAAATATGCAGGAATAACTTTGATTTGCTGGCCCATCTTCCTGTAACAGCGACTTCTACTTGCAAGTTCCATTGTTCCTTTTAAGAGCAATGAAGGCTGATGGATTTCCTAAAAATCAGTTACATTTTAAGAAATGGAGGTGAAAAGTCCATCCTTTTATTTATATCAATAATTAAAATTGCTGTAGTAGTGATATCTGAGACTTCTTTCTACTTATGCAATGTTTATGAAGTCAAAGATGGAACTACAGTAATCAATTATCATTGCCATTTTCACAGTTCTACTTGGAGAACTTGTCTGTTCAGTCTCATTCATGGTTTTGAGATTTTTATCCCAAATTAGAACAGCTGATTCCGTATTGCATAATGAATATTGACTATAGCATATTTGAAAAAAAATTCTGATGAGATTCTTACTGCAAACATTGAGGATAGAATTTTCAAAGAGGTCTTGAGGAAAAAAGAAATCAAGTAAGAAATTCTGTAAAGGTTTCTAGAAGTTATCCTAATGCATAGGTATTCATCTAGCCAGTTGTGAGAAATATATTACAGGAGGGTACTTCAAAAGGTTCACAGAGAATAGAATTAAAAGATAAGCTTATTTTGGCTCAAAAAATTTTGAAATCCAAGGATAGTTTTTCATAATATGCATTTTCTTTGAACTTTATAAAGACTCCTCATGTGTGTGCATGTTTAAGATATTTGAAGCTATAATTATCTATAGTCATCATCCAATCTTCTTTTCAAGGATCACACAGTTTACAAAAGCTTTTCCAAATTCTTTATTCATTTAAGTGATGTTATGCATTTCATGCCCTCTTGCATTTCTGTAGTTTTTCGTGCTCTTTCTCCAGTTTTTTAATTGGTCTATTTAAGAGAACATAAAACTTAAAGTTTGTAGAAACTGTCATAATCCTCTCAGGAATTATCTATGCCTTGGTCTTTGGAAGGATCCATCAGATCTCGAGTTCTATCTTTTTTAAAATTTCTTGAGTGAAGCATTGATAACATCAAAGGCATTTAATTTTTTTGTAAGTCACGGAAAAATTATTCAATTCAGTTCTTCAAAAGATGAGGGAGTGATGTCGCATAAGAGCTCCACCTACAAACATTATCCACCTCTCTCATATCCCTATATCTATCAAACATCCTCCCCTCCAGGGCTGTTCAACACCTGTGGATTTAACAATTCACACTATCCTCTACTGAATTAAAATCCTACATACAAAATTCAGTTGACATTTCAAAGATTACATTGAAAATATTTTTAACTTTTTATTTATTGATTTGAAAGTAAGAGAGAGAGAGAGAGAGAGAGAGAGAGGAGAGGGAGAGGAAGGGAGGAGAGGCAGAGAGAGAGTGAGTGGGAAAGGTCTTCCATTTGGTGGTTAACTCCCCTAAACGGTCGCAATGGCCAGAGGCAGGCAAATCTGAAGCCTGGAGCTAGGAACTTCTTCTGGGTTTCCCACATATGACTTGGGCCATCCTCTGCTGTTATCCCAGGAACATTAGCAGGGAGCCAAATCGGAAGTGGAGCAGCTGGTGCAGCAGACAATGCTTTTATGCACAATTCCACAGTACCAGCCTTAAATTGAAAATTAATGCAGTATGTTTGCAAATTTCAAGTTAACTATTAAAGAAATCTCATAGAAAATGTCCTTCATATTTTTTCCCTCCAAAAGATTTGGGACAAAGAACATAAACCCCCAGCAATGCCTTGTTCTATTTCTGCAGTTAAGGAATTAGCATTTTAAGTAGAGTAGCCTACAGCCTTATAAGTTAAGGTAGATCCTTTATCTTCTTGACAGCTAATCAGTGTGAGATTCCTACATAATTTTATTTATTTATAGTCAAAATAAGACTAGATACAGTAAAATGTTATTAATTAAAGTATTAACTAATTTTGACTACAATTCAATGCTCAAATGAAGAACTGTAGCTCCATTAAAGCATTTGATTTGTATTTGTTTATTTTTTATTTATTCAAAAAGCAGAATTACAGACAGAGAAGGTGAGACAGAAAGAAAGAGCTCTTCCATCCATTGGTTCACTCCCAGATGGCTGCACCAGGACTGGGCCAGCCTGAAGTCAGGAGCCAGGAGCTTCATCCAGGTCTCCCACGTGGGTTCAGGGGTCTAAGTACTTGGGGCATCTTCTGCCGCTTTTCTGAGACCATTAGCAGAGAGCTGGATCAGAAGTGGAGCAGTTGTGACATGAACTGGCACCCATATGTGATGTCACTGTTGCAGGCAGTGACTGTGCCTGCTAAGCTGCAATGCGCACCCCAAAGCATTTAATTTTAAGGCATTGTTGAAAGGATATTGACACTCGTTTTTTGTCAATAGCACATCAGCAACATGGAGTTGATGTAGCAGCTAGTCCCCAAAAAAGAAAACAAGTGCCTTGTTGAAATGAGACACACCGATGCTTTGAGAACCTCACCATGAATCTTCTGATGCTTGGCTTTATTTCTGTTTCATTAGCCAGAGATAGTGCAGGTTTTCAACATCCCCAGGTGGAAGGCAAGAGCGAGATGTCCACAACAACCTCATGACTTCCAGTGATGAAACTGTGACTTTTAATTGCGAGGGCTTTTTCCAGATGTTCACACAGCTGATGCTTTAAACAGACAGTCTGGCAAAAAAGTTCCAAGAATAAAGATACAGCAGGAGACCAAAAACTACTGACATTTGGAAAATATGAAGTTACTCTAAAAGAATAGATAGTCAAAGAAGCTTGGTGATGGGAATTGGGTGGAAGATACATAGAAGATGCAGTGAAGAGCTAGAATGACCAATTTAGGTTCATTTTGTAGGACATAAAACTCAGGATTATTTAATTTAAACACATTGCAATATACACACTTCTCTCACTATATGTTTAGTGTGGACGCAATAATCCAAGAAGAGTTTTAAGGCATTGGTAGTTATGTAAATAAGTGAAGTGATTATTCTTTGCAAAAATGTACATGGCTTTTATCTTTTCTCAAAGCGCCTCTTCTTTCAGAAATATTTCACCAGTGCAGAATATTGCTCTAGTTTGTTAAGGTAAAGCTGGAAAGATCTGTGTTGTGTGTGTCAGAGTCTAGATATGAATAACAGCTTCTTAGCAAGGATCCTCAAAAAGCTTGACTTTATCTAGCAGAGACTTGTGAACACTACAAGCAATCAGATATTAAGTGGGGTTCAGAGAGGTATTAAGAGGAAAATTTTTACGAACTGTGATCATATATTGATATTGATGAAACATTTTGCTTTTTTATTCACTTGTTTGCTTATTTATTTCTTTGGCAGAGAAAGAAAGAGACAACAAGACAGAGACAGATCTTCCATCAACTGGTTCACTTCCCAAATACCCAAAACAGCCAGCGCTAGCTAGGCTAGGTTGAAATCAGGAACTCCCAGGATTCCATCCAGTTCTCCCATGTGGGTGGCATAAACCCATCCACTGGGACCATCACCTAATACTTCCTAAGGTGTGCGGTCACAGGAAGTTGGATCAGAAGCAGAACTGGGACTTGAGCCCAGAGGCTTAGATATGAGATGCTGGAGTTCCAGGTTGCAACTTAACTGTTGTGCAAAATGCCCACCCCATATGAAGTATTTTTTTATAAAGGGGGAGGGAAGTAGATTTTTTTTTTAAAGATTTATTTATTTCAAAGACAGAGTTACAGAGAAGAAGGAGAGAGGGAAGGTCGTCCATCTGTTGGTTCACTCCCCAGATGCCTGCAATGGCTGGAGTTGAGCCGATCTGAAGCTGGGATGCAGAAACTTCTTCTAGGTCTCCCATGTGGGCCCAAGGACATGGTTCATCTTCTACTGCTTTCCCAGGCTACAACAGAGAGCTAAATCAGAAGTGGAGCAGCTGGGACTTGAACTGGCACCCATATGGCAGATGGCAGCTTACTGGCTAAGCCAAAGCGCTGGCCCCAATGAAGCATTTTTAACCCAAGTATCCTCAGTGTATGTGTATTACTTCTGGCCCATGTACTTATACGTTAGTGTTGAAACTATACTATAAAAAATACAGTCAAGTATCATTTAACAAGCAGGATTTGGCTTCTGGAGCATTTAGCAAACATAGGCATGAGGTGAGAACAGCATGGTTCAGGTGAGGAGAAGCCAGCAGGGCTTCCATAAGTCAGACAGTCTTATCTCATGGATGGAACCTGGGGAATCTCAAACATGCGGCCAGCATGGAATATCTGATCACTTCTGAGGTGGTGGTGGATGTGTGAGGACACTTGGCTGGAACAGGGATACGGCAGAGTAAAACATCCTATAGCTCTGTGGTACAAAGCAGGCAAGGTCCCCCTTGACATGCAGCCTCAGACACACTGGTCCATCATCACTGGAATCTCCATGGCATGTCAGGTCACAAAGCTGAGCCCAGACCTGCTGAGGGAGAAGAAACTCCAGGGCATTTCACAGCCAAGGAAGCACCAGCCTGCCAGGGGCTCTGTGAATGCTTGCGTTTTAGTCTAACACAAGCTCAATTCATCCAGACTCACTCCTGCCTTTTCCTTCAACCCCAGGAGTAATTCACTCCATTTCTGAAGAAAAAAAAAATAGTTTTCAAGTCCCCTAGCTATATAGGTAAACAGTTTCTGCTCTGGTTTCTTTCAGTATGTTCTATTTGTCTTTGGTGTGCGGCCCAATCAGAAAGATAGGATTAGATTGATTAGATGCATGAACTGGAGACCACACCCCCTTCCCCCCATGTGATCTCATTTATTTCCACCCACCTGACAATCAGACTATGTAACCACGCCCCTTTTGGAAGTGAATAAGTGGCATGGAGCACCCTGGGGCCACCCTAGTTCTGTGCTGCCTGTTTTTGTGGCTGATCCTGCCCCTTGCTGCTACGCGTGTAGGCCTGTAGACTCCCGCAGGTAACCCTGATCTGCCCTCTGAGACCCTGCTATGGAACTAATGGTTTAAATTTCTGACCCCCTCCCCCCCACTTCCTTAATCAAGCTCTATGTTCCTGCGTATTTGTTCCTGTGTATTTCGCTTACTTCCCCAAATAAACTCTGAGCCTTACCATGTTGCCTGTGTCATTTGGGTCTGAGCTTAGAATGCTTCTCTAAGCTTGAGAAGATGAACCTGAAATATTAATTTTAAAATATGCTAGCTAATAATAGATTGAATACACCAGGCTTACGGGTGGATGTTTTCGGTGTTTATCCTACTTGGTTTCTCTCAGTTTTGGAAGTCTGCGGTTTGGAGTGTGTGTGTGTGTGTGTGTGTGTGTGTGTGTGAGTGATTTAAAGTTGGAAAATCTTGAGTCTTTATTCCTTTAATTATTTCTTCTGTCTCTCTTTTGTGTATGCTATTCCTTCTGGTATGTGTATGTCACATTTTTATATCTTGAAGCTCTTGGATGTATTACTTCTTTTTGTTGTTTTGTGTTCAGTTGATTTTTCAGAGCATTAAAGACATGATTTCTGTTAACAATGTTGTCACATTTAGCATTTCATTGAAATTCTCCTTTAGATAATTTCTTTCTGCTTACTCTACCTATCTGTTCCTGTCTGTTTTCTACTGGTTCACTCCCTAAATGGCCACAGTGGCTGGAGCTATGTTGATCTGGAGCCAGGAGCCAGGAGCTTGGCTCCCTTCTCCCATGTGGGTGAAGGGGCCAAAGCACTTGGGCCATCTTCCACTACTTTTTCAGGTCATAAGCAGAGAACTGGATCAGAAGAGGAGCAGCTGGGACTGGAACTGGTGCCCATATGGGATGCTGGAGACCTCAGGCAGAGCTTAGCCTACTATGCTACAGCACCAGCCCATGAACCTTATGTTTTTAAGATTGCAGTCTGGAAATTCCCAAACCTCTGCCATCCATAGCTACATCTGTTTGTGAAACTCACTTTTCCTCTCCTGTCTTTGTGTTTTCTAGGCTGTTACTGTGCCCTGGAAATTTTTCTTGAGAGTCAGTGAGAATGTATCAGGTAAGAGGAACTGAGACAAATAGATCTTCAGTGTGAAGCTTTATGATTGGCACAGAGTTAGGGTGTGTCTAGCGTTTGCTGCAGGTGTCAGAAGCTTCTTCCAATTTTCTTTGTCTCTCTTGCCGTGTTTGGGTTTCCATAGAGACGACCTCTTACAAAGGGTGTGTGTCTTTCACCTGTCTCAGCTGTGATCCACTTAGTGTGATGGACTCTGGGATGTGCAGGTTGGCACTGGTAGGGGCAAAGCATTCTATCACCTGTATTATATTAAATCTTGGGTTTTCAAAGGGCTTGCATTCTTATTTTTAATATTTATTTATTTTTCTGAAAGTCAGAGTTGCACAGAGAGAGAAGGAGAGGCAAAGAGAGAGAGAAAGAGAGGTCCTCCATCCAATGGTTCACTCCCCAGTTGGCTGCGCTCTGAAGTCAGGAGCCAGGAGTCTCTCCAGGGTCTCCCACATGGGTATAGGGGCCCAAAGACGTGGGCCATCTTTCACTGCTTTCCCAGGTCACAGTAGAGAGCTGGATCGGAAGTGAAGCAGCCGGGACTCTAACCGGTGCGCATATGGGATGCTGGCACAGCAGGTGACAGCTTTACCAGCTATACCACCATGCCAACCCCTACTTTGGGTTCTGGAGAGATGTCTTTTGGAAGACTCACTTGGCCTTTATTCTTTTTCTGCCTCTGGCTGGAGATGAGAGTAGCATGAGCTAGAACTGTCTAATTTCCCTTCTCCTATGGGAGATAAGGCTCTGGTAGGGGTGGACGTTGTGGCACGGTGGGCCCAACTGCTGCGTGGAATGCCTACAACCCAGATGGGAGAGCCAGCTTGAGTTCCAAGTACTTGGGCTCTGTGGCCTTGTCGAAATGTGGCTGAGTTCCTAGGTCCTGGCTTTGGGTTGGCCCTAGCCCTCTGTGTTGCAGACGTTTGGGAAGTAGACCAGCAGGTGGAAGAGCTCTCTCTCCTCTTTCTCCTCGCCTCTCCCTTCTGTCTGCAACTCTGCCTTTCATATAAATAAACAAATAAATCATCTAAAAAAAATCTCTGGGGCTGGCACAGTGGTTCAGCAGGTTTAAGCTGTGACCTGCAGTGCCAGCATCCCATATGGATAGCAGTTCAAGTCCTGGCTGCTCCATTTCCAATCAAGCTCCCTGCTAATGCGCCTGGGAAAGCAGTGGAAGATGACTCGGATCCTTCGGCCCCTGTACCCACATGGGAGACCTGGAATAAGCTCCAGGCTCCTAGCTTCAGCCTGGCCCAGCCCTGGCTGTTGTGGCCATCTGGAGAGTGAACCAGCAGATTGTAAGATCTCTCTCTCATTCTAACTCTACCTTTCAAATAAATAAATAAATCTTAAAAAAAAAAAAAACCAGTCTCTGGTAAAGCAGCTTGCTTGAAGGCAAGCCTTTGACATGGAGAATTAAATGTTTAGGACATACTTCAAAATAGTCATTTTCCCCTGAAATCATTCAAAATTATTAATAATTCAATTAATTCAAAATTATTAGTTTCCCTCCCCCTTTCTGTAACACAGGGGCCTTTTTTGCTGATGTCATAGAAAACAGGAGAACTTCCTGGAGCTAAAATGCATGAAACTGTGGGCAACACTCCTAAGACTGTACTGCCAGGTGTTTGTAACTCCAAAGGAGTCCACCTGCACCTGCAGCAATTTGTTAATTCCTTCCTAAGTCCTGCTGTAAGTTACTAGCTCTGACATTTTGTGCTCCCAGCAAGTGTATCCTTGTCTGCTACAATTGTCTCTGTTCTTCTTTCTCTCCAGTTTCCAGCATTTTGTGTTGCCTTATGATCTGTTTGTTCTATTTTAAAATTTATTTATTTTTATTTGAAAGGCAGAGTGGCAGAAAGGGAGAGAGGGAGAGAGAGGAAGAGAGAGAGACAGAGGGAGAAAGATCTTCCATCTTTGGTTCACTCCCCAAATGGCCACAATAGCCAGGGCTGGGCCAGGCTGAAGTCAGGACCCCGCAGTTGGACCCAAGTACTTGTGCCATCTGCTGCCTTCACGGGTTTATGAGTAGGGACGTGGAGAGGAAACAGAGCTCAATGTGGCACACTGCTAGTGCAAGCAGTGGCTTAACCTGCTGTACTCCAACACTAGCTCTTGCCTTACAATCTTGACTTTCTTTTCTTTTTTTTTAATATTTACTTATTTATTTGAAAGGCAGATTTACAGAGAGAGAGAGAGAAGCAGAGAGACAGACCTTCCATCCGTAGCTTCATTCCCCAAATGGCTTTAGTTGCCAGGGCTGGGGCAGGCAGAAGCAGGAGTCTTCCAGTTCTCCCATGAGGGTGCAGGGGCCCAGGCACTTGCACTATCTTCTGATGCCACCCAGGTGCATTAGCAGGGAGTTGGATCCAAAGTGGAACACCCAGGACTTGAACACCTGCCCATATGGGATACAAGTGTTGCAGACAGCAGCTTAACTCACTATGCGACAATGCCAGTTCCTCAATCTTGACTTTCTGATGGTTCTAGGAAGCATCATTGATTTTCAGTTTATTCCAGCTTTTTTCTTGTTATAAGCAAAGGAGTGATGGCTACAGAGCTGTGATTGGAAGATGCATGGTTGATTTTTATCAGAAGCTATGGGTCCAAGAAGAGTAGAATTACATTTAAAACACTGAAAGAAAAGCTGACAACTTAAAATTTTAAAACTTAAAATTTTATCCAG
Organism: Sylvilagus floridanus; assembly: GCA_949820135.1. Taxonomy (NCBI): domain Eukaryota; kingdom Metazoa; phylum Chordata; class Mammalia; order Lagomorpha; family Leporidae; genus Sylvilagus; species Sylvilagus floridanus. Next base: position 22,837,520 of record OX463229.1, read on the forward strand.
TAGATACAGTTAAAATGTCAAAGAAAGAGATTTTTGTTACCAGAGCCCTACAAAATGCAAAATGGATAAAGGAAAATAATCCCAGGTGAAATCATGGAACTGTAGAAAAAGAATAGTTTTATGATTAATGATTTCAGATGTGAGGAAATAGAAATAATATCATGATTTTTTTTTAACAAGCAGAGTGGACAGTGAGAGAGAGACAGAGAGAAAGGTCTTCCTTTGCCGTTGGTTCACCCTCCAATGGCTGCCATGGCCGGCGCACCATGCTGATCCGAAGGCAGGAGCCAGGTGCTTCTCCTGGTCTCCCATGGGGTGCAGGGCCCAAGCACTTGGGCCATCCTTCACTGCACTCCCACGCCATAGCAGAGAGCTGGCCTGGAAGAGGGGCAACCAGGACAGAATCCAGCACCCCGACCGGGACTAGAACCTGGTGTGCCGGCGCCGCTAGGCAGAGGATTAGCCTATTGAGCCGCAGTGCTGGCCAATATCATGATTTTAATACTTCACAATTACAAGTGTGTTTGTTTTCATGTAAGATGCTTTATAGGATGTGATAATTTCTTCTTATTTTTAAAGAATTATTTCTTTGAAAGGCAGAGTTACAGAGAGAGGGAAAAACAGAGAGAGAGAGAGAGAGAGAGAGAGAGAGAGAGAGAGAGAGAGAGAGATCTTCTGTCCACTGGTTCACTTCCCAGATGGCTGCAATAGCCAGGGCTGGGCCAGGCCAAAGCAGGAGCCAGGAGCTTCATCTGGGTCTCCCACATGAGTGCAGGGGCTCAAGAACTTGGGCCATCTTCCACTGCTTTCCCATGTGCATTAGCAAGAAGCTAGATTGGGAGTGGAGCAAATGAGACATGAAGCAAATCAGTACCCATATGGGATGCTGATGTCACAGGCAACGGTATAACCCACTATGCCACAAAGCTGGCTCCAGCAAATACTTTAAAATAGATAGTAATAATTAAAAGATGATTATTGAGAACTGCAAGGTAACGACTGAATACCATAGCATAAAAATGTGAACTTTAAGGTTAGAAAAAATTGATAACTGAAAGGGAGATCTAATAAACATTTATAAAAGCTTTACTAGTGCAGCTGACGATCTCCTATATCATCTTGCGCATCTGTTTTGGTTCATATGCTTCCCTTTGGAGACCAATTTCAGTACTGAAAACTGAACATTTGAATTCATTGCTTTGATCCTCTTTGTATGACCTTTAGAATTGTTTTGTTGTTGGTTTGGTAACAATTATTCAGAAAGTAAATCACATTTATTTTCAAAAGAAAAAGCCTAAAAACATGTACTAAAAACCTCAAAAGTATATGGCCAGTGTATACTTTTCAAATATTCTATGATAAGTTTGTAAACACTATACCAACAGCCATCGTACATTGTGGGACTTAGTTTTCTAAAATTATTGCTAGCTATTGTTTTTTCCAGAGCAGATAAACAGTATGAATAATATTGGGAAAATACAGAAATACCATCTACAACATTTACTAATGGCTTTAGTACCAAAACTTTGAATTTTCTGTGATTTTTAAATGGTTTTAATCTAGAAATACATTACTCTTATCCCTGTTATCTTGAAAGTTAGTAGTAAATTTCTATTATAAGTCCTTGGCCCTATATTCCAATTTTGGTTTTGATATTCCATTTGTCTCTGAAGAATTGTCTTTCTTTGGCTTGGGAAAATGGGTTCTCATGTTGCTTTCATTCTTTATTTTATTTCTAATTTACTCCTTTTCATTCTTTCTTTCTAAATCTCTGGGAAATAGAAGCTGGAGTTCATGAATACAACCTTATGTCTTTTAACTTGACACTTAGGATTTTTATCTTTTCATGTTTTTGCTGTATATTCTAGAAGTTCCTGTAAGTTCACTAATTTATTCTTCATCTACTTATTCTATTATTTAATTTTTTAGTAAAGTATTACTTTGGCCATGGTATTTTAACTGTTTCTTGTTCTTAAATGGATTCTTTCCTGTAGTCTCTCATTCTCTTTTGATTTTTATTGTAACTTTACAAATCACTCTGAAAGCCACGATTTAAAAATTCCTTTTTATTTCTTGCTTTGTGCAATTTTCTATGTTTCTAGCCATTGGATTTAATTTTCTTGGCCCTTCTTTTTATTGCTGTTGACTTTCAATAATGACAGATAAACCTTAGCCATCTGTTTACTTTTGCTTAAGTAATAAATGGAATTTCTGACTCTCGTACATGGAATGCCTAGGGATAGCCAGGCATGCTGAAACATGATTTCTCTTCCATTTTTGACTTCTGCTTTCTTATATATTCTTTTCGTTTCCAGACTACAATTTCCTAACAGAGGAGATGGCCTCTGAGAAATCTTGGCTAATAGAATATCACCTAGTATTCCCCGAACATCAGCTTTGCTTTTGAAATCTTTAGCAAATGTTTCAGAAAATAGTTGAGACTAATTTAGATCACATGCCATAAGTCCATTTGAAAAGAATTGCCAAAGAAGTACATGTTAATCATAACACATTTCAATCTTAAATCAAGCATAATATTCTTTTTAAAAATATTCTTCTCACTCTCATTTCAAATTATAGGATAGCTTTTTTTCAAAGTCTCATGTTATATGAAGTCAATCGTGTTTTTTTTTTTCCCAAAGAAAGTTGAAAAATAAATGTTTCTTTTTCTGAGATCAGATGAGATCAGGCGTGTTCAGGGAGATAAGGCCATAGACTAAATGTTTCTTCTTCAAATTGTTATCATTTTTTTCTAGTAACTCAAGAGTTTAAAATTCTGCCTTTTGAAATATTGTGATATTATAAGGAAGCTTTTTGTTCTATGAGAATGAATTCCAGGAAATTAAGCAGCTTGCCCCTTGAAGACAAATGAAAGACATATGAAGATATAACATGTTACCATGCTTGAGAGATCATTCCTAAATCTAGATGATTCCTAATAGAGGAGCAAAATATGTGCTGCCTTTCATCAGAAGCAGTCAAAAATTGTTAATCAAGTCACATTTATTAGTGCCTTAATTATGAATCTTGTAGATGTAAAACTTGTTTATAATTCATAAGCTCAAAGTAAAGAGAGTCTATGTAATATAACCCATGTGTTACCAAATCTATAAATTATCCAAAGTTCAGAACAACCATTGAATGCTCGATTAATTGTACTGATAGAGCATAGGAGGACATGTCTGTTGCAAAAGGGGATATTCTCAGTACAAAGAGACTGATGCTAACTGGGGAGTTGGGGAAGAAAGAACCAGAAAGATCAGCATGCACCTGGGACAATTGCATAAGGAACTGAAGAGAAGAGCTCTAACCAAGAGATGAAAGATCTGTTTCAGAAGAGGATCAAAGCCCTGACGACAGAGAGGAAAGCTGCACAGAGCAAATTGCTGGAGGAGATCAGAGAAGTCAGCTCTCCCCTCTTGGAATGAACTGGCTGAAATTTTGTTGCATCATTCAAAAATGCTTTAAATACATCTCTGAAGGTCTTCACAGGAGGTTCACTAACAGCTGAAAAGTCCTTCAGTTGAAAGAGGCAGAAGAAAGGGCTTTGTTATGTAATCGGCTATGCTTGCTTTGGGAAACTTTGTAGGTATTGAAAGGTCTGTTGTGCACATTACAGGCTAAAAGGTTCACAGGGTCGGATCCTGTGTGAGCAAACTTGATGCTAATTGCAATGAGGAAAACACTGGGTTCTGAGGTGCATCCTTGAGGATGGGTACAGTAGGGTATGGGAAACTCTTGACATGGTGGATTTAGTATACTGCTTTAGCTTAATTTTGAGAGATTCCACGTAGCCTACAGCAATTGCAATTTTGCTTTTTCTGAGCTTTCGTGGTCCACAATGTGAGGCTAGGGCATAGAAAAGGGTTTCAGTTACTGAGTGAGGAGGCCACCGAGAATTCACATTTCACTCTGGCTTCGTGTTCTCTTCTTACATTGATAGTTTACAAAACTCCCGTGAAATGCTACAAAACCGTGCTTCTCCGTGGAAAATGACTCTATGAAAAAAGCCAGGAGTCAGTGGTGAAGATCCACACAAAGCAGTAATGGTTTTATCTGGAAACTTATGTTTCTGATCAATTAGAAATGGATTGTCAGGGTCCGGTGCTGTGGCACAGTGGATTAAGCTGCAGTCTGCAATGCCAGCATCCCATATCGGCACTGAGTCCTGGATGCTCCACTTCGGTTCCAGCTCCCAGCTAATGTGCCTGGGAGAGCAGTGGAGGATGGCCCAAGTGCTCGAGCCCTTACCCACGTGGGAGACCTGGCAGAAGCTCCTGGCTCCTGGCTTTGGGCTGGCCCAGCCCTGGCTGTTGTGACCATTGAGGATGAACCAGTGAATGGAAGCTTACTCTCTCTCTCTGTCTCTCCCTCTGTCTGTAATTCTGACTTATAAATAAATAACTAGATATTAAGAGAATAATGGATTGTCAAATTATGGCAGCATGGAAACTCAAAGCTGCCAAGCCCACCACAAACTCTAAATGGAAACAAGAAAAAGTGATTTGTGAACCTGATTCAGCAAACGTTCTAAATAGTCCAAAATTTGCTCTTATTGTGAAAAATAAAACTTCAGTAAAATCTGAAAAGCAATTAACTTGTAATATGAAGCATGTAACATTAGGAGGAAATGTGCTTTTGGAGACATTTATTTTAATAGCTGTGTAAACAACCTGTGGCCTCCTGTTATAGCTACACTGAAAGTCTGAAGGTAGTGACATAGTTCAGTCATACTCGATTGCATTTGATGAAACAAAACACATGCTTTTTGAGTTTGAGAAAGTCTCAGAAAGCCTTTACTGGCATGCGAATTAATATACTTCACTTACAGTGACCAGGAACAGTTTGTGATGTAGTAGAAATAAACCATGTTGAACTCCAGGAAACCTCGATCGTAGCCCGGTCTTGTTATCCAATAGATGTGTATCCTGTCCATTTGGTCTTGCCAGGCTTTAGACCCGTTTCCTTTTATTTATGCATTTACTGTGCAGCACAAGTTTATTCCATTCGTTGTTGCCACACAAAACTTTAACATAGTATTATTTAGCATTGGGATATACAGGAGCTAGGATACTCATGGGGGTCCGAATAGTGTCAAAACTATGACATTGTGTAAAGGTGAACTCAAATATATCAAAATGCACAAAGCTCTAGTATTCCTCCACTGCTTAGAAAGATATGATTGTTTCTCCATTTACAAAATACAATCAGGACTGTCTAACTTTTCGCCAAAGTTTAATTGCCCCACAAGTTAATTGAGATTGTCTTTTTGAAAACAAGAGGAAAGACTTCACTCTACTAATGTGCATTTTAGCTAATATTCAGATACAGCTATTTCCTGTTCCAAGTTAGTGGGCGATTCGGTGAGGCTGCCTGCCTAGCCCATGCAGTTAGCCTGACTGCCTTCTGCCAATCGGGTAAACTGCTCCTGGGTGTGGCCCATGCCCACCTGGAAAGCTACCTTCAAGCTGATCGGAAAGGCGTATTGGCGCCAGTGTTGGTTCTGTCCAATAGTTAGTGTCCCCTGAGTTAGCTCGCCCCTTCTGCCTGCCCTTTCAAAGTGAATAAAGACGGACATGTCTGCTGAAGCTTTTCTCCAGTGCTGCTTCTGGGAAGAACACCATCGCCCTGCCCTCCTGGACAGTGCGGCTTTGCAGGACGAGCCGCACAAGTTCCTTGCAGATGCCAACTAATTTAGTCCAGACTAAACCACAGGTGAAAAATATCGTTAGATCGCCATTTCACAGATGAGTAAACTGAGACAACGGAGACCAGGTCATTTCATGAGTTGTCCACACATTGGTAGAGCCAGGATCCAAAGCAGGTTTGTTATGTTCATGTTTTTCACTGTTCCTTGAAAGTATGCTGTTGTTAGCCAAGTAGAAACACATGTTTAGAATTAATAAAGCTGATTCAATTATTTAGTATTAGATTACTAAGAATGCAAAGGAATCCTTCACCAGCTATACCAGTTAAAATATCGCACTTGGAGTTGCCTTTATTGTATTTTATTTTATTTTTTTATTTTTTGACAGGCAGAGTGGACAATGAGAGACAGAGAGAAAGGTCTTCCTTTTCCGTTAGTTCACCCCCAATGGCCACCACGGCCAGTGCACTGTGGCCTGCGCACCGCGCTGATCCCAAGCCAGGAGTCAGGTGCTTCTCCTGGTCTCCCATGCAGGTGCAGGGCCCAAGCACTTGGGCCATCCTCCACTGCACTCCCGGGCCACAGCAGAGAGCTGGACTGGAAGAGGAGCAACCGGGACAGAATCCAATGCCCTGACCGGGACTAGAACCTGGTGTGCTGGTGCCGCAGGCGGAGGATTAGCCTGTTGAGCAGAGGTGCTGGCCTATTGTTGTTCTTAAATCTTTTATTTTGATCAATATAATGGGAACAAATTTAATGTATTTCATAGGTACAGTCCTAAGAAGACAATCATATTTCCCTGCCTGGATGGTCTCCCCTCCCCCATTCCTTTGTGCTTTTCTTTAAATTTTTGGAAAGACAAACTTTCAATCCCTCTATAATCACAGGTTTAATTCACCACTAACCATAACATTCAACAAGTAAAATGCAGGAAGACCACAGTTCCACTGGAGGATAAACAGGGCTAAAAACAACAAATGTATCACAAGATGTCGGTCTCTAATTAGCTCTGTTGAATAAAGGCAAAACATTGCTCCACTTAGAACTGGTTTCCAAGACCGTTTTGCCATGGCCTTTGGTTTTCAAATCTGAGAAAGGGCACCACTCAGCTCTGCTGCGTGGTCTGCTATAGCTCACCTTGCAGAGCCAGGCTGTGGCTCCCGGTGGCTCTGACAGCCACACATGATATTGTCTTCCGAACTGTCTCCATGATCTTCCAGTACTGTGTTGGCTGCCTGAGAACAAAACAGTGAAAATATGTTCAGGTAGATTTCTGTGTTCTGGAAGCTGAAAACAATCTGTTCCATCTTAAAAAGCTAGAGTCTGGGGCTCCTTGTTACTGTATCCCATTTCAGCAATGGAGAAAACATATGATTCATTCAAGGTTGCTTAAGAAATGAAACAGAGGGACAGGCACTATGGCTTAGCGGGTAAAGCTGCCGTCTGCAGTGCCCCCATCCCCTATGGGCACCAGTTCAAGTCCTGGCTGCTCTGCTTCTGATCCAGCTCCCTGCTAATGCACCTGGAAAGCAGCAGAAGATGGCCCAAGTGCTTGAGCCCCTGCACCCACTTGGGAGACCCACATGAAACTCCTGGCTCCTGGCTTCGCATTGGCCCAACCCCAGCCTTTGCAGCTTCTTGGGGAGTGAACCAGCAGATGGAAGATCTTTCTTTCTGTCTCTCCGTCTCTGTGTCTATGTCTCTGACTTTCAAATAAAATAAACATTTTTTGAAAAAAAGAACTAAAAGAGAAAAAGGACAAAAAGCTAAAAGTAAACACAAGTTCAGAATCCAACGCTTTTAAATTTGCCATGTCCAGAAGTCCCCACAGTTTAGAGAAAATAGTAAACATGAATTTTTTGCTGCAATTTTTTTCCTAGGGAAAATAAAAAAGGATGAGGGAACTTCTCCAAGTTGTCAAACTTGAAAGAGACATATTCTGAATGGTTAAGGGATTTGCTATCTCTTCAACTCCGGCTTCTTTTTGATGAACCCTGAGGATTGTAAACCAGCACCTCACCACCTGGCAAAGCCAACAGCAGTTTTAAATTAAATTCCTTTAAGTGAATGAGTCACCTTTTCATTACTTTGAGTGGTATGTTTTGTCTTAGCTTTGGAACAAACTACAGTCAGGTGAGGTAACTTTACTATACAAACAATTTTTGTCAGGAAATTGAAGTTTAGGTTACTTGCTCAGAAAGTTATTTACTGAGTTCCCACAGATGTTGCATTTCTTATAGAAAATGTGCAGCAAGGATCATCTTTGATGGATTATTTCAACTTTGCAAATTATTTCTCCGCTTTTGGTGAGTATTTAGAGTATACTCCCCCCCCCCCAAAAAAAAAAAAAAAAACGGAAATGGCATCTACAGAGCTGATTTTTAGTTTTCAAAGAACTACAGTGTATAAGTGTATTATTAAACAATGATGTTCCTTAAAATGCTATTCCTGCAATAAAAATATTTAAAATGGTATGTTACAAACACAGTGGTGGAATTAATCTTGACTGCAATAGAATGATTTTCAATGTTCCAGTAAAACCTGAAAACCCAGTACAGTCTCATTCTAGACAATTGTGGATAACTACAGAAGTCAGAACTGTGTGCACCCCACGTGTTAAGAACCAGTGGACATTTCTGAATCCTTTTGCTCGTTATAAACAAGTGTGGACTTGCTCAATGAGGTTAAAAGGGGTCAATACTGGTAGTTTGGGAATTCTGTGTGCTCCTTTGAGGTGGATCCTCTTCCCAGCTACCCCAGAGAACCACAATCCTGACTTCTCTTAATTTCCCTGCGGCTGTCCCGTATTTATATAGATACCCATCTAGCTCTGTGTGTGTCAGTATCTGAATATAATACATAGCATTCTCTGTGTGTGTGCATGTGTGTGTGTGTTTGTGTGAGGGTACCACACAAAGTTCTGAAAATGTTATTGAAAAGCAAGTTTATTTTGGTACAATTTTTACAAAAAGAGTCCATGCATGATTTGTTCAAAATATTCATTATCCTTGAAATTTTTGAAGCACTTTCATATATGGTTGGATACAGATATAGAAACAAATCAGCCAATGGATAATAGTGCATCCTGAACCCGACACTGATATCCATATGAGAACATGATGTGTTACACAGCTGGTGTTGGCTGTCACTGGGGCAAAACCATTGCACAAAGGCACTGAGGCAATCAATTTCATGTATGGAACAAGGTTGAATTGGATTCTTGTATCACACCACTCACACAAAACTCTCCTCACTTAAATACAAACAAGCAACCAGAGAAACAATGAGGTTTGGGAAACACGGCAGGTTAGGAAGGTCAAAGAACGATGCGGTCCTCAGAGGCATGGTGACCACTCCCTTCACTGTTCAGTTGGAGACCAGAACGGGGTTCCTTGAGAGGACAGCATGATGATAAAAAGAAGGGAAAGCTTTAAAGCAAAATGGTAACCATATAGAATTGATTTAAAGAAAGAGAACACAGAAGAGTATAAATGAGGAACTTGAATTTCCAGAAGTGCACAGCCAAGACTTTAATATGTTACCTACGATAAGAACAAATAGTGAAAGTTAGGGATATTTTGACAAAGTAGTCAGGTTAACATAAATCCAACATCCAGAAGACTAGAGTTTTGCATTTTATTCATGGAGCTAAGAGTTAACAGAAAAGAAGAAAGTAAAGAGAATTAGAATGAGAGGGGCAGTGTGCCCCGCAGAAGATTCCCCAGCACTGTCCACCCACCTGGGGCCTGCTGCCTCCCTCCACTGTCCCCTCCTACTCAGAGACCTGAAGGGTCCAGAACCATGGCTGGCCATTTTCATTCCTGTTTGATTTTATTGTAGTCCACACTAGTAGTAAACAGGCATCTTTCTTCATTCTGGTATATTCCCATTTGTATGCTACTGTTTTACTCTTGCTTTTCTCTCTTAGTTTCTTGTAAGAGGAAAGCTAAGTTTGTTTGTTCACTTCAGTTCTCCAGGGTTGCCAGGTGGCGTTCAGGCACCAATAAAACCTGTGTCTTAACCCAGAACCCGTTTTACAAGCACAATAAGCATCATTGATGCATTCCTGGGAGAAATTTGCTCCCCAACGCTTGGGAGCAAGAAGTACCATATTGTCATTATTGAACAGTAAATCAAACTCCTTTGATTCCTGGTTATGAGGATCTTTAAGGCTTGCAGGCTTCGTGGAACACAGGGGAGGGGGGTCTTTGAGGCATGGTTTAAGTCTCTCCTGGTTTTTCTCCTTTCACGCCAGAACCAGTGGGACTCTCGTCCCATTCCTGCCCAACAACAATGCCTTCCTGGAGACTCAGGGCTGAATCTCGCTTGGCAGACTGGGCTGTGGAGAGACTGTGCTGTTATAGGGGCTGTGTGTAGGAGCCTCCACTTCCTCTCTGGGCTGCTGAGGACAACGGTGGCTGCATATGGCACTCCCAGAGCAAAGATGCTAATTGCTAATCCCCCCAGAACGTCTTCCCTGCCTCCTCTCACGGAAGAGGAAGAAGCAGCAGCTTCCAAGTCTACCACCTAAGCGAGCGCCAGGGCATCTGCACACTTCTACCCACTTCCTCCAAAAGAATCCCATCCCCTTGTTTTTCTGGGTCTTAAATCCAGAAAATGGGGACTTGCTGTCTCAGAGGCTAAAGATCTCTCTGGATCCCTGAAACGCAAAAACCATCGAGTCCCTAAGGACAGCAGGGAAAATCAAAACAAAGCAAAACTCTTTACTTCTTCCAGCTCTCTTCCTGGGCTGCAGTGGGGGTCTGGAGGCAAATTTCTGAATGGACAGCAGTGGTATCTGAGTGCTCGCTCCAGGTTTTCACTGCATGCGGAGCCCCTTCTGCGGCCAGAGTTCCAGGGCAGCGTATTGCTGCTATGTTGCCACCTGCATTGGTGTGGCTCTCCCTGCCCTGCTCACTGTTGCGATTGGTGACACCATCTGCTCTTCATTGCAAAGTCTTCTCAAACCACTGCTCACTCTTACCTTGGGGGCTGGGAAGCTTCTCTCTCTGTTGGCAAGTCTGTGCCTTCTGGTAAGTGTTTCCATTGCTTCCTTCCTGTGTTCTTCTTTTGCCCTTCTGACCTGGCTCTGAGATGAAAGAGAAAGCTTTCAGGTTGGCTCTGACCCTCCGCCTGTTTTGCTACTTCTTGAATTGCAATAGCAAAGGGCTCTTCTTGCCCCAGTCCACCTGAAATGGCTGGAATCTTCGCTTCCTGCCCACTTCCCTGTGGGCCATACTAATGATGGATTCTAGCATGCCTCTGTGCTCAGCCAAATCTTGCCAAGGTTTTAATTAGAAACACACTCAAAAAGGAGCCCGGTTCTTATCAGCTCGCTCTGTTCTATTTATGGAAGCAGTGATGGCAGTGTCTGACAAAGCTATTGTCTTTCAAATCACCCCACAGATCTTTATTCTTCCACCTTAGAAAGAGGTTGAGGTGAAAAATGCAATAGGACTTAGCTCCTGGTGTTTTAGGAATTATCCAACACTTTTTGGTTTCTGTGTTGGAATAATTTCCTGGGTGATGAACTGATCACTTAATTCAGGTCTGATCTTCTTCCATGTGATACTGCACTACCTAAAACTGGCCTCCTACACACGTTTAACGGTAAGGGTAAACTCACAGATCTAGTCCTAGCAATAATCTGTTTTTAGCCCTCTGCTCAAAAAGGCTGCTATTGTTTAATCCATTTGAAATACGTAAATGAAACTTTGTAACTTCTCTGCATTTCCTCATAGTTCTCTGGGTGTATCTAGAAATCAATTATCCGTTGGTAATTTCTTTTCCATACATCAGAAAACTGTCTATGACATTAAATCCTATTAAAATGCACTGCCCTACATACGGAGTTAGTACTGCTTTCATAGTCACAAAGGCAATTCCTATTTTTACAAATTGCATCGAATCAACCCTAGGAATGATGTGACTTTTCAGCAACCGGGATTGAAATTATCTTTTCATAAGAAACCACTTAAAAAGTCAGCACATGCAAGTTGAAATGTCAATATCTTACTTCATAACTAAACTGTAGGAAAACTACTCAACTGTCTGGATGAACACTAAACACATGCATTTGTAGGCAGCATTTTCCTGTTTGTTTCCGATTTCGCTGGCACTATTTTTGAAGTTTCTGACCAACAGTTGTCTTGATCCCATTGTATCATCAGTGTGCACTGTAGTTCAGATGGGAAGTCCAACATCAAACTGGATTGGGAGTAGGGAAGGTATTGATATATCTGAAAAGGTTCTCTGGTCTTGGCTAAGCACTGTAGCTTTCCAGTACCATTTTATTGGAAATTAAATGGCTAAGATATAAAATCTAAGTGACACAGAGTAGTTACACATGGCCGACTCTACCTTACACTTCCTCTAAAGTGACAATTTTTTCTTTGTCTCTGTTTCCTTCTGTAGACAGAATGCCTCTCCCAACCCTGCCAGCTACATAACTGGCCCCCTTTATCTCTAACAAGCCATGCTGTGACATCATCTCTCAGCACACACAACAATGTGTTCTTTTGTTGTGCTGAGGTTCAAAAACTGAGCCACCCTAAATATGGGATTGGTTTTCATTATGTAACAAATGCCACAACCTGTATTGACAGCAGAGTCACATCCCTCTACTGCAGAGAGAAAATGAGAGAATTGGAACTTGCTGTGCTAAACTGCTGAGATCACCATCATACATTATTAATTAAAATAAATAAGAAATAAAAGAAAAATGACTTTTACTCCTGCCATTTGAGAGGTCTGCAATGCATTATCTAGTCATCAGTTCCATTTCTTTTACCACATCATGCACCAAACTGTCACAATCTTCGTGACAAAATTCTCTCCATGACCTTGTCACTGCAAGTTTTCATCTATTACCCCATCCCATACGCTGTTACCTTCAGTGGAAGCTCTCTCCTCTGATTCTTGCATCCACAGTCACAGAACCCTGGAATAAAAGCCAAGACGCTGTCATTGGCGGGTGATTTCAAAGTAACTAAAAATAATATGAGCAGATCTGTCACCTGGAAAACATAGACTGAGTTCCACAGTTTAGGGGGTGACCTTGGGAGAAGCACACAGGCTTTATCTGGTAGATTCCATTACAGACAACTGAGGAGGCCAGTTGAGAAAAACAGTGTATTTTAGCAGGATGAAGAGGAGGAGGAGGAGGAGGAGAACAAAGAAGGAAGAAAAGTCAATTGACTGAAAAAGTCTAACACGGAGATGCTACAAAACTTTGTGGAGAAAATGGGATTAAAAATAAGTTCATTTCAGCAGGAAAAGATTTTGATATTCATACACAGTTTTTTTCTACAGATTTTTTTTCATAAAAGGCAATTTCCATGACCTTTTGGAAGACTCTACATGAATGGATTTCAAAAATTATTTTGGGTCATGACAAATTCATCTTTAATTCCGTTTTCTATGAACTATTTGTATGTTTTGTTGATTTTACTAAATATTGGCCTATTAAATAAATAACTAAATATTGGCCTAGCCAATCTTTTAAGCAAAATAGAACAGACACACAAGGATGGCCCAAGTGCTTGGGCCCTGCACCCCATGGGAGACCAGGATAAGCACCTAGCACCTGGCTCCTGCCATCGGATGAGCGCAGTGCGCCGGCCACAGCACGCCGACCTCGGCAGCCATTGGAGGGTGAACCAATGGCAAAGGAAGACCTTTCTCTCTGTCTCTCTCTCTCACTGTCCACTCTGCCTGTCAAAAAAAAAAAATAGCAATTTGTAACGTCCCAGGTAGTTTTTGGTGACTTGAAAACATTTCAACAAATTTGCTATCAGTCCTTCCTTAAAAAGAAGGGACTAACGTGTGTGCCCATGAATCTGGCTGAGACTTGGGGGCCACTTTTGAGAATCCAGTGTGGTGAGTGTGCTGCTGTGTGACTGAATTTTAGCAAGGACAGCTTTTCCTTGGCTCCAGCTCTGTTCCGTAAGCATTGGGGGAAGCCAGTTGCCAACCTCAGGGCTCAGTAGACCCTGAGGAAGAGTTATGGAGGAGAATGGAGACCTCTCAAGAAAAGCCAGCCTTCACTAATGTTATGTGAACCACACCAGAATTAGAGAAGTCCTGCTCCATCCAGCTATTCAGATGACTGATGTAGGCTGGACCCACCTCTGACAGCAACATCCAGAGAAACCCCAAGCCAGAACTGCCCATCCAAGCTGCTCCTGAATTCATACCCAGAGAAACTATGGATGATTAAAAAATGTGTACTGCTTTTTGAGATATTAAAGTTTTGGAGTAAAAGCAATATTACACAGCAATAAATTATCAGTGTTTCATCATAGTATTAATACTGTTATTCCTCACTACCTACTCATTGAGTTAAATTTGAAGATAAATGTTTATTACTATTATTTTATAATAGTATACTTCTTAATTATAATTTTTTTTCTCTGAAAGATGCAGAGAGCACTCCCTTCTGCTAGTCCATTCCTCAAATGCCTGCAAAGTAGGGCCAATATCAGAAATGGAGGTCAGGAAATCACTGCAGATATCCCATGTGGGCAGCAAGAACCCTAGCATTTGGGCCATCACCAGCTGCTTCCCAGGGTACATGTTAACAGGAAGCTGGAATCAGGAACCAGAAATGAACATGGAACCTAGGCATTCTGATAGGGAATATAGTGTCCGGCCAATGTCTTAACTACTAGACTAAATAGCCACCCCAATGTCCCTTATTTTATATATCCTCTATACTGTTTCTAATATTTCTCCATTTATATTGAAAAATTAAAAAAATGCTTCATGGAAACAAACCCAGTGTATTGGTCAGCTCTTGGATACGATGGAGTCAGCATTCTCGAGTGTTTATTTCATACCTGCCACCTTTGTGGATGATAGAAAACGTTTCTAAAACCACAATTTTTCTAGGAATGATTTAAGTTAGTTAAATTTTTATTTTATTTAGTGTAATATCAATTTTCTTTATGTCATCCATTAGTAATTTTATCATTCTTTTTTGGAATTTATATTGGCTAAAGTCAAAAGGAAATTATACTGAATAAAATCTTGAGAGTGGTCGAGGAGAGTAATATCTAGGAAAATGCTATCTTTTGTTTGAACTTGGGAAATTATGTCATTGTTTTTGTTTGGTGTTGGTATTTATTCCATTTCACTTTTTAATTTGTGTTTTAAAGCTAAGACATTGCTTATTGAATATCATTCACGTAGAGTTCCATTTTCAGTATGTAAACAAATACAATTTTCAAATAACTTTGAGTGGTGTATGTAGAGTAGAAAGTTTTGTGTGAAAAATTAATTTGATTATTTACTTTGTTAGGCTCGACTATTAGCATTTTGGAGCCAGAAGCTTAGCATTTATCTGGTCTGAACTTTTTAGTTTATATATAAGATTGCACAATAATGGGAGAGAGAACTCTAGAACCCAAATCTGGTAGAGCGTTCTTTCCATTCTACCGCAGCGCTCCATGTTTTAAACATATTTTTATCAGTTTGCCAAATTTACATTTGATGATAAAGTCATTTTCTTATCTAAGAGTCTTAGACCCTTGCTTTACTTTGCATCTGACTAGACTGATGGAACACAAGCCTTCTCCATCATAAAAGTGCTATGGAGCAATTGAAGTAGAAGAAACCGAGAGCCCAGAGCTGCTTTGAGTGTGTTCCTTGGGTCTACCGCCCAGCGCCTGCAGGTCAATCCTGAACACCTCTAATCTGTGCTCTACTTCAGGAGCACCTGCATGCACACAGGTGTTTCTTCTCCACGCTGATTCTCTTGGATTCACAACCAAGTGACTAAA
Organism: Sylvilagus floridanus; assembly: GCA_949820135.1. Lineage (NCBI taxonomy): Eukaryota > Metazoa > Chordata > Mammalia > Lagomorpha > Leporidae > Sylvilagus > Sylvilagus floridanus. Next base: position 22,852,946 of record OX463229.1, read on the forward strand.
AGATGGGACACACACCTATAGAATTGATTGTTCTATGTACATTTGAACATCAGTAATCAGGCCTAGATACATCGAATTTTCTAATGCTACAAAAATAGTTACTTTAATTCAGTGGCTGATGTTAGAAAAACAGTTTCCAATTCTTACTTACCTGACTGCATTCAAAATTCTCCTAGAGTTCAACATTTGATTCTCCAGGAAGCTCTGCTAGATCAATCAGTGCACAACAGTGAGAAAACGGACTCTCAGCGCCCATAATAATAAAACATCTATTACTGGCACTCCAAGAGAAGTAATGGTTGCATAATCCTCATTAATTTAACATTAAATATCCAGCAAGCATTACCTCATTGTATAGGTCCTGTTACATCACTATCAGTTTAATTGTTTTCTAATCAATTTAAATGTATTTTGAGCGGAAATAGTGGTGAAACTCAAGTAATCTGTAGATTTATAATGTAGTGCTTAGGTTGGAGGTGACCAGGAAACCAATCCAGTGAATGAGATGGATTACTCTGAGAATTTTGTTAGTGTCAGGGAGTTAGTATTGTTATTTATTTTTAATAGGTAAGAATTTAACCATCAACGTCACTAAAACCATTTTCTCAAGATCAGACGATAAAAATATACAGTAACAATAATGGTAACTCATCCTATGAGCTTTAAACAATCTAGTTCAACATTTAACCCTGTAATCCCTTCTCAACATGAGCAGCAGATAGATGACTGTCTAAATTAGCAACCAGCAATCTTGTAGGTCTTTAGGAAAAAGTTCTTCCACAATTGCTCAAGTTCGCCCTTGTGGTGTGAAAGCAATCACAGGTGATACATAAATGAATGATTGTGGCTGTGTTCCAATGCAACTTTATGAAAACAGACAGCAGGCTGGGTATGACCCACTGGGTATGCCAACTCCTGTTCCAGATCATGGATTCTCTGTGACAATTCAGGGTGAGACATTAATTTTGTTTGACTATCATTGATCCCATACTGTCTTCCAATGAAATGCATTACGCAAACACGTTCTTAAAAATGCAATGATGTTGGATCCTGTTGGCTGAAACTGAGCCTGCTTTTACACAGTTGTACTTACTGTGCTCTCCCAAGTGCCTTTGAGACCCATTCCGACTCAGTTCAGTGCCTTCTGTGTCTAGGCTCCCTGCAAGTCTCAAGGTAGGACCTGAACTCATGAAGCATGCTTAAGTGAATTAGCCACCACATTCTCCGTGCCCTTGTAACACACAGCCAGTATCCCCATATCACATTTTATTAATCTTCATTATGTAGTTATTGGTGTCTTTTACTTTATGTTGAAAAATCAGTAAGAGCTAGTAAATATGTCTCATACAGTATTGTACTCCAGCATCTAGTACACTGTGTGTAGAAGATCTGCTTAAGAAATGTTTGCAGAGGGGCTGGCGCTGTGGCACAGTAGGTTATAGCCCTGGCCTGAAACGTTGGCATCCCACATGGGCTCTGGTTCTAGTCCCAGCCATTCCTCTTCCAATCCAACTCTCTGCTATGGCCTGGGAAAGCAGTAGAAGATGTCCCAAGTGCTTGAGCCCCTGCACCCACATGGGAGACAAGGAAGAGGCACCTGGCTTCAGATCAGCACAGCTTCTGTTGGGGAGTGAACCAATGGAAGGAAGACCTTTCTCTCTGTCTCTCCCTCTCACTGTCTGTAACTCTACCTGTCAAATAAAGAAATAAAAAAAGAAATGTTTGCAGTTGTTCTTGCTGAACTAAACTGGAAAGTTCCCTGCCTTCCCCTTTAAACTTCTTTTTTTTAAAAAAAATAATTTATTTATTTGAAAGAGTTACACAGAAAAGAAAAGGAGAGGCAGAGAGAGAGAGAGAGAGAGAGAGAGAGAGAGAGAGAGAGAGAGAGGGAGGGAGGGAGGGAAGTTTTCTATCTGCTGGTTCACTCCCCAGTTGACCACAATGGCTGGAGCTGTGCCAATCTGAAGCCAGGAGCAGAAGTTTCTTCTGGGTCTTCCACGTGGTGCAGGGGCCCAAGGCCTTGGGCCATCTTCTGCTGCTTTCCCAGGCCAGAGCAGAGAGCTGGATCAGAAGTGGAGCAGCCAGGACTTGAACCAGTGCCCATAAGGGAAGCTGGCACTGCAGGCTGTGGCTTTACCTGCTACACCACAGCGCCAGACCCTCCCCCTTTAAATTTCTTTCCGTGTGTCAATGCTGCCACTGGGTGTCTCATTCTAACATCACTTTCATATCAAAGTCATGTGGATTTTTAAAGCTAAATATCATGCCCCTAACCTCCCCTTTTCTCTCAAGCTCAGTAAATTCCATTTTTTCAATGATTCCCAAATGGCACGCTCACCTTCACCATTCACCAGTGGGTGGGCACCAGGTGGTTGGCGCCCTTCTTAACATACAATGCTCAGGGTTTGTTAGATTCCTGTCCAGTGACGTGGCCTGCAGAAGGTGCCAAGTGAAGGGTTACTGTACAATATAGTAAGCCTTGTGCTTAATCAGGGACAAAGACAGGTGATTCTTTTCACCTCTTTTTTTCCTCTGTGTATTCTAAGTGTTTACAGAGCTTTTAAAGTATGAAATTTAGGTTGGGTTGGATATTAAGCCTCTTGGACTACCAGACTGTTCCTGCAAAATCTCACCTTTTGGTAATTTCATTGATCTACACAGTGCCTCGGCCATAATGATACTTACTTCTTAGAAAGCTGGGATACTATTATTTCTGAACCACAGATATAACTTCTTAAAACATCCAATGTCTTCTTTCAGGGTCTCTTTCTATTTGCGAGTTACATGCAGATTGGCAAGTGCACAGTTTGTCAGATAATACTGAGACCCTCTCAGAATACTAATGAAGCAAAGCTCCATAATCTGTAACATGTGTAACCGACAGATCACTGCCCAGGGTATGTAAATCATGTCTAGAGAATTACAGGAAAGCACTAACCAGCAGAAGGATGGCCAAAGATAAGACAGTAAAAGGCACAGAGAGGGAAATGTGCATGACCGGAAAGCCTCCTGGTGACTGGAGAAACCTTGCAATTCCTATGTGGACACACACAGTTACCCAGCATGAAAATTCATGTTTATCTTACTTATCATTCTCTTAGTATTCGTGCATAGGCATCTCATGACAAAATTGCATTATGGAAACTCATTTCTGTTGCTTCTGTACTGGTTATACGATTTTTAAAAAATGCTTTCTGTGTATTTCTCTCCAAGTTTTAGCTCTAGCCATCAACTTTTATTTGAATCTCATTTTTAATCCCATTTGATCTTTCTGTATCTCTGGATATCTAAGTATATAGATGATTTGTCACTTCCAATTTCTTTCGTCCCCTTCTAAGCCTCAATTTCTACTAAAAAGTTAGAAAGTGGGGCTGGTGTCATGGCACAGTGGGTTAAATCACTGCCTGTGACACCTGCATCCCATATGGATGCAGCTAATCCAGCTCTCTGCTAATGGCCTGAGAAAGAAGCAAAGGATGGCCCAAGTACTTGGGTTCCTGTCATCCATGTGGAGGCAAAGATGGAGTGCTCAGCTCCTGACTTTGCTTTGGCCCATCCCCAGGTGTTGCAGCCATTTGGAGAGTGAACCAGTGGATGGAAGACCTCTCTTTCTGTCTCTCTCCATTATTCTCTGTAACTCTGCCTTTTAAACGAATAAATTAACTTTTAAAAAATTTTGAAAGCTGGGGCAGGCGCCATGGCTCACTTGGTTAATTCTCCGCTTGTGGCGCTGGCACCCTGGGTTCTAGTTCCGGTTGCTCCTCTTTCAGTCCAGCTCTGTGCTGTGGCCCAGGAGGGCAGTGGAGGATGGCCCAAGTGCTTGGGTCCCTGTACCTGCATGGGAGACCAGGAAGAAGCACCTGGCTCCTGGCTTCAGATCGGCATAACTCTGGCCGTAGCGGCCATTTGGAGGGTGAACCAATGGAAGAAAGACCTTTCTCTCTGTCTCTCTCACTGTCTAATTCATCTGTCAAATAAAAAATAATTCAAAGCAAACACAGTGCCTACATGACTTCCAATTTCTTTTTTTTTAAGATTCACTTATTTATATCCACAAGGGTGCAGGGGCACAAGTACTTGGGCCATTCTCTGCTGTTTTCTCAGGCACACCAGTAGGTAGCTGGATTGAAAGTGGGGCAGATGGGACACAAACTGGTGTCCATATGGGATGCCGTCATGACTGTAAACAGCACTTCATCATTCCTCAGTCTTCCTGCATTTTACAAGAATTGGCTTCTAAGTCTGTTGTGGGAATTTGCTTCTTAAATAGTGGAGAGCAATCCAGATGAGTTAGGGTTGGTCAAAGATGACTGTTCTGAGGTTTTGAGAACAAAATGCCTGGTTAATAATCCTTTTATATTCTGTGATATTTCTTTTTTCCAAAAAAACATTTTATTTAATGAGTACAAATTTCATAAGTACAACTTTAGGAATACAGTGATTCTTCCCACCATACCCTCCTTCCCACCTTCATTCTCACCCTTCCTCCCCCCCAACATTCCCAGTCCCATTCTCCATTAAGATTCATTTTTAATTAACTTTATACACAGAAGACCAACTCTATACTAAGTAAATATTTCAACAGTTTGCACACACACAAACAAAATATAAAAGACTGGTTGAGAACAAGTTTTATTGTTAATTCTTATAATTCAACTCATTGAGGACAAAGGCCCTGCATAGGGAGTACATGCACAGTGACTCCTGTTGTTAATTTAATAATTTATTGTTGTTAATTTAATAATTAACACTCTTATGTATGGCATCAGTGATTACCTTAGGCTCTTGACATGAACTGCCAAGGCTATGGAAGCCTTTTGAGTCCACAAACTGTCAGTATTTAGACAGGGCCATATGCAAAATGGAAGTACTCTCCACCCTTTAGAAAAAAGTACATCCTTCTTTGATGGCCCCTTCTTTCCACCAGGGTCTCAGTCACAGAGATCCTTCATGTAAGTCATTTTTTTTCCCCACAGTGACTTAGCTTTCCATGCCTGAAATGCTCTTGTGGGCTTCAGCTGGATCAGAATGCCTTAAGAGCTGCTTTTGAGATCTGAGTGCTCTTTAGAGCGATTGTCATTCTATGAGTCTGCTGGGTGGACTGCTTCTTATGTTGGAACATTCTCTTCTTTTTAATTCTATTTATTGTTATTATCAGACACTTTATATCTTATTTATATGATCCCTTTAACACTTAATCCTATTTACATGATCAATTTAACACTTAAGATGATCACTTTAACACTTAAGATGGCATTATTACTGCCCAGCTTAATGGGATTTGGAATCCCACGGCAAGTTTTTAGCTGTAGCCTTAGAAGTAAGTCTGTAGGAATGCGTGCAGAACTATACAGTTTTACAGTTATAAACTTCCTCCTCACTCTCTTATTCCTACTTTTATTTTTTACTGGGATCTGTTTTCAATTGACTTTATACACACATGGTTAATTCTATGTTAAGTAAAGAGCTCAACCAATGGTATTAAGAAGAAAAACAAACAAACAAACAAACAAAAAAATCTTGTTCCTTGACAGTCAAGAAAAGGGCTGTTCAAGTCATTGCTTCTCGAAGTGTCAATTTCATTTCTACAGGTTTCCTTTTAGGTGCTCTGTTAATTATTACAGATTAGAGCATTTATGGTATTTGTCCCTTTGGGACTAGCTTATTTCACTAAGTATGATGTTTTTCAAATTCATCCATTTTGTTACAAATGACTGGATTTCATTTTTTATCGCTGTGTAGTATTCCATAGAGTACCTATCCCATAATTTCTTTATCCAGTTTTCAGTTGATGGGCATTCAGATGATTCAACATCTTAGCTATTGTGAATTGAGCTGCAATAAACATGGGGGTGCAGATAATGCTTTAATTTACTGATTTCACTTGCTTTGAGTAAATTCCCAGGAGTGGGATGACTGGGGTGTATTGCAGGACTATATTCAGATTTCTGAGGTTTCTCCAAACTGTCTTCCATTAGTGGTTTTATCAGTTTACATTCCCATCAACAGTGGATTAGGGTACATTTTTCCCCACAGGCTCACCAGCATTTGTTGTTTGTTGATTTCTGTATGAAAGCCATTTTAACTGGGGTGAGGTAAAACCTCATTGTGGTTTTGATTTGCATTTCCCTGATGGCCAGTGATCTTGAGCATTTTTTCATATGTCTGTTGGCCATTTGGATTTTCTCTTTTGAAAACTGCCTGTTCAAATCCTTTACCTATTTCTTAACTGGGTTGTTTGTGTTTTTGTTATGGAGTTTCTTGATCTCTTTATATATTCTGGTTATTAATCCTTTATCAATTGCTTAGTTTGCAAGTAATTTCTCCCATTCTGTCGGTTGCCTCTTCATTTTCCTGACTGTTTCTTTTGCAGTGCAGAAGCTTCTCAATTTGATGTGATCCCATTTGTCAATTTTGGCTTTTATTGCCTGTGCCTCTGGGGTTTTTCCCAGGAACTCTTTGCCTGTGCCAATGTCTTGCAGGACTTTCCCAATGCTCTCTAATACTTTGATGGTATCAGATCATAGATTTAGGTATTTAATCCATTTTGAATGAGGTTTTTTGTAAGGTATAAAGTAAGGGTTTTAGTTCTTACTTCTGCATTTGGAAATCCAGTTTTCCCAGCACCATTTGTTAAAGAGACTGTCCTTTCTCCAGGGATTGGTTTTAGCTCCTTTGTCTAATATAAGTTTGTTATAAATGCTTAGATTGATTTCTGGCATTTCTATTTTGTTCCATTGGTTTATACATCTGTTTTTGTACCAGCACCAGGCAGTTTTGATTATAAGTGTCTTGTAGTATGTCTTGAAATCTGGTTTGTGATTCCTCCAGCTTTGTTTTTGTTGTAGCTATTTGAGGTCTCCTGTGTTTCCATATGAATTTCAGCATAATTTTTTCTATATCTGAGAAGAATGTTTTTGGTATTATGATTGGTATTCCATTGAATCAGTAAGTTGCTTTTGGGAGAATGGACATTTTGATGATAGTGATTCTTCCAATCCCTGAACATGGAGGCTGTTTTCCATTTTTTTTTATATCTTCTTCTATTTCTTTCTTTAATGTTTTGTAATTCTCATCTTAGAGATCTTTGACATCCTTGGTTAAATTTATTCCAAGGTGTTTGATTTTATTTTGTAGCTATTGTGAATGGGATTTATCTTAGAAGTTCTTTTTCAGCCACAGCATTGTCTATGTATACAAAGGTTGATGATTTTTATGTGTTGATTTTTATATCCTGCCATGTTACCAAACTCTTCTATGAGTAACGATAGTCTCTTAATGGAGTCTTTTGGATCTTCTATATATAGAATCATGTCATCTGCAAATAGGAATAGTTTCACTTCCTCCTTCACAGTTTGTATTGCTTTGATTTCTTTTTCTTTGCCTAATGGCTCTTGCCAAAACTTCTAGGACTATATTGAATAGTATTAGTGAGAGCGGGCATCCTTGTCTGGTCCCATATCTCAGTGGGAATGCTTCCAAATTTTCCCCATTCAGTAGGATGCTGGCCATGGGTTTGTCATATATTGCCTTGATTGTGTTGAGGAATGTTCCTTCTACACTCAATTTGTTTAAGGATTTCATCATGAAAGGGTTGTATTTTATCAAAATTTTCTCTGCATCTATTGAGATAACCATATGTTTTTTTCCTCCAATTTGTTAATGTGGTATATCACATTGATTGATTTGAGAATGTTGAGCTAGTCCTGCATACATGGTATAAATCCTACTTGGTCTGGGTGAATGATCTTTCTGATGTGTTGTTGGATTCGACTGGCTAATATATTTTGCTGAGGATTTTTGCATCTATGTTCATCAGGGAAATTAGTCTGCAGTTCTCTTTATCTGTTGTATCTTTCTCATGTTTAAGAATTAAGGTGATACTGGCTTCACAGAAGGATTTTGGGAGGATTCCTTCCCTTTTAATTATTTTTTTTCTTTTTTTATATAAAGCTTTTATTTAAAGAATATAAATTTCCAAAGTATAGCTTATGGATTACAATGGCTCCCCCCCAGTTCTTCTTTAAATGTGTAGTAGAATTCAGTGGTGAAACTGTCCGGTCCTGGCCTTTTCTCTGCTGGGAGTGTCTTTATTACTGATTGAATTTCTGTCTTGATTTTTGGTCTGTTTAGGTTTTCTATGTCTTCAAGGTTCAATTTAGGTAGGTTGTATGTGTCTGGAAATCTATCATTTCCTCTAGGTTTCCTGATTTTTTGGCATTTGTAGTAATTTCTGCTGATTGTTTTTATTTCTGTGGTGTCTGTTGTTACATTTCTGTTTTTATCTCTAATTTTATTGATTGTGTCTTCTCTTTTTGTGATTAGTTGGTGTGTCAATTTTGTTAATTTTTTCAAAAAACAGATTTTATTTTGCTGATCCTTTGTGTTTTTTGTTTCAATTTTGTTGATTTCTTCTCTAATTTAAATTACTTCTTTTCTCCTACTATTTTGAGTTTGGTTTGCTATTGTTTTTCTTGATCCTTGAGATGCATTGATAGCTCATTTATTTAGTGCTTTTCCAATTTCTTGATGTAGGCACCAACTGCTATAAACTTTCCTCTTAACCCTGCTTTTGCTGTATCTTGTGAGTTTTGATAAGTTGTATTGTCTTCATTCATTTCCAGAAATTTTTTGATTTCTTCAATGGTGCACTGTTCATCAGGAGCACGTTTTTCATTCTCTATGTGTTTGCATGTGTTCTAGAGATTTCTGAGTTGTTGATCTTCAGCTTCATTCCATTGTGGTCAGAGAAGATGCATGGTGTGGTTTCTATTTCTTTTTAATTTGCTGAAACTTGCTTTATGGCCAGCATGTGGTCTATCCTAGAGAAAGTTCCATGTACTGCTGAGAAGAATGTGTATTCTGCAACTGAATACATTGAAAAGTTCTATAGATACCTGTTAGGTCCATTTGGTCTACAGTGTCAATTAACTCTGTTGTTTCCTTGCTGATTTTCTGTCTGATTGATCTGTCCATTGCTGAAAGTGAAGTATTGTAGCCCCCATTACTATTGTATGGGGGTCTATGTTTCCCATTATATCCACTAAAATATCTTTTAAATAGCCAAGTGCCCTGTAATTAGGTTTGTGCACATTTACTGTAGTCACATCTTACTGTTAAATTGATCCCTTAAACATTGAATAGTGCATGAAAGGATTGTCGGTAGCTCTTGGACAGACTTTTGAAGAAAATCTCAAGTGTACCATTTCTGTAGGTAATACCTGACACTGAAATAGACATTTGCATGCAGCGCATGTTTAAAGATTAAAAAATGGAAAAGCACTGTTCTCTATAGCAGCATTGAGATATAGTTCATTAGAGCTTAAATAAAATTCAGAGAAGGGTAGGTGTCTGGGGAAGGTATCCCGACCCCACTTGGGAGGCACATATACCCTGCCTGGGTGGCTAGGTTCCAGTTCTGGCAGTACTTTTGATTCCCCATTCCTACTCACAACACACTCTGAGAGGCAGCAAGTGAACACCCAAGTCTTTGGGTCCCTGACACCCAACATGGGAGACCCAGATGCAGTTCCAGATTATGGACTGGTGACCCTGGCCTGTTGGGTTCCCAGAGAGAAAAGAGCACATAAAATGGCCCAGAGATGGCCCAAGATCTGTGTCTAACAAGGCCGTCCAATGTGTGCAGAGGGAAAGGTGGGCAGGGGGCAGGTAAGCGAAGGTCCCCAATGTGAGAGGAGGAGCTGTGTCCTGTCCTGAAGGGGACGGAGCCCGGCATGGGTTTGAAGGACAGTAACAGTGGGATTTCACAATTGTGTTTCTGTTGATAAAGAAAATCCACACTGGGGTACAAATAGGGGCAACAAGCCTGCCACCCCATCCCTGCCTGCTTCTTGCTTCCCTAGCCTTGCCCTCAGGGTGAAGGGCAATCTCACCTGAATGGAGGTGACCCAGGTCTCTACCTGGACATGACCACTGTAGGGCACTGCAAAGGAAAGACTTCCCCAGAGAAAGTCCCTGAGGCACTTCCCAGAGTTCATGTTCATGCCTCACATAGAAATGCAGGTGACTGGGGCCCTGGAACCTGATTTACCAGGGTGCCTGCCCGCCAGGCCCCAGGCCCTCCAGGCTGCTGTCTCTTTCCATCAGTCTCTCTTCAGGCACTGAAGCCTCCCAGGACTGCTCCAGGCCAGAGCTCCCAGGAAGGGCACACATCATGGGGAAAGGCCCAGGACACTGGGCACCAGCCAGTCAGGGATCACAGCAGCAAGGTCAAAAGAAGCAAGGCTACTTGGGGCTCTGCCCAGCCCACCTCTGGGACTCCCCACAGGGCCTGCTTCTAGTGACTTGTCACTGTGTTGTGGACTTGGGGCAGGTGCACACACACCAGTAGGACCTGTGTTCCGGTGTCTCTTACAACAATTGATACGTCACCTGTGTGCTGGGAGCTCACACAGAGTGTCTGTGTGTCTGCCCTGGACACGGCTCACAGCCTTATCCCGTCAGGATCACCATGAACCATTTGTCACTCTTGGGGGTGACCTTGAGATATCTCTGAAGTCACTTTTCCCTGTAACTTCTCTGAGGCCCTCCTAGAATGCCCTGACCACCCATTCAAGTTGATGCACTCACTGCCCCGATTCTGTTCTGGGAGAATAGCAAAAGGGCTGTGATCCATCTTGGGGGAGCATCCATGTTACCTTCAGATTTGAAAGAAATGATCATTCCCTAGAACTAGCTCCCAACCCCAGGAAACATGGAGCTAAGACAAATGACCTGGGTGTGGAGGGCTCCATGTCCCCAGGTGGAGCCCAAGGGGCTCTCTCCTCTACAGGCAGCCCCCAGTTCTACTGTTACCTCCAGCCTGGGGCCAGATGACTCAGTGTCCAGAACACGTGCAGAGAAACCGCAGCTACATGGCCCCCTCTATTCTCTGCTGAACCCAGGCCACAGTTGGAATTCCTGCCCAGTTCCTACGGGTAGCTGTCTGCGTCCACACCTGGCCAGTTCCGTACACGGTGATGTCAGAGTCCTTGGCCTTCAGGGTGGGGTCTTTTTTCCACTGGCAATGCCGATGCACATTGGGTATGGAAACTCTCAGCTCTGCCTCCATGCACATCACTAGTGACAGGACCTCCCTGCTGTGTCACAGATCCATGGACCCTCCTTCCTGTGTAGCAGCAACTATGCACGTTTGAGCCTCTCACTCCCTTAACTCCCTCCCCCTCCACAAGCCTCACCATGTTCTCCTCCCTCACCTCCACCCCCCAAACTACCACACCCCAGATCCTCCCACCTTCCCCACACCCCACACCCAATCACACCCAATCCCCCACCAACCTCTACCCCACATCTACTCCCCCCACCCCAGCCAGCTTCTGGGAACCATCGCTCTCTTCTCAGGTCCAGGAGGTCAGCCTGTGTGTCAGCCCCAGAGCAAAGAGAGGGGACCGTACTTGTCCAGGGGAGCTCCATCTGGTAATCAGCTCCATCCAACTGTGCCAAGGTGCACACAGGAACCCAAACACCACACAGGACCAATAGCATGGATAAAGTTTAGATTTTTATTGACGAGAAGCACAGAAAAGTCTCAAGCAAATGAGAGCCCTGAGGCAGCTCAGCTTGCCCGTTGGGGCAGGCTACCTGGGGGCCACCTTTCGGCTGCGGGCGCCAGGGCCGCGGGCTGGGGCCGGCAGGCAGCAGGCACGCAGGAGGAATCTGAGGATGCTCCTGCCAATCCTCCTGCCCAGCCCCTGCCGGCCCTTGCTTGGGACAGAGGCCGATGCTGAGGGCCCAGGCTCGTCAGGCTCAGCTGCTGGGACCTCTGGCACCCCCAGGTGTGGACTGCTCCTGGGGCTGGGGGTGGAGGGGGCGGCCACAGGGACGGGCTCGGGGGCTGGGCTGGCACCAGGGTTCCTCTCCTGCAGCTGTCCAGGGAGGGAAATGGCCAGCACGGGGGCAGACACTGCAGGATCCAGCTCCGGCCTAGGCTCCAGCTCCGGCTCTGACTCCGACTTTGACTCCAACTCCAGCTCCGGCTCTGGCTGCAACTCGGACTCCTGCTCAGGCTTCGGCTCCCTGCGGCCCTGAGGCAACAGGGGCTTGCAGCTGAGAAGGGCAGGTGTACTGTGGCTCTCCCTTGCGGCAGCCTGTGCAAGTGAGCCCCGCAAGACGGCAAAGCTGTGCAACGAGGCCGCTGCCAGAGGAGCGCTTTGCCAACGGGGCTGCACCTGCTCCAGGCTCCGGGAGTCCAGCTGCTGGGACATCTGGCTGGATCTCCCAGGGCCAGATGGCACTGCTGCTCCAGTGCCCGGCTGCAGACCCAGGCCCGCCAGGTACTCCTGGGCCTCTGAGTCCTCCGGAACCCCCAGGGGCTCCACCACAGTCACCTCCTCGCCCTTGGCTCCTTCTCGTAAGGGGTTGAACCACAAATGTTCCCGAGCGACTTCCACCGTGGGCCTGTCATGTGGGTCCAGGTTGAGCAATAAGCTCAACAGCTCCTCCAGGATTGGGCTGGATGCACACGGGAGCTCGTAGCTCCCCCTCTGGATGCAGTCCCGCAGCTCCGCCCTGTTCTTCCCTGTGAAGGGCATGGCCCCCGCCAGCATGGTGAAGAGGATGACCCCCAGGCTCCACATGTCAGAGGCAAAGGGGTCGTAGGGCTCCTGCTGGAACTCCTCCGGGGCGCTGTAGTCCGGGGTCCCACAGAAGCCCTGTACCAGCTCACCCTCGGGCACATGGCAGCTGAGCCCAAAGTCCGCCAGCTTCACGTTGAGCTGAGAGTCCAGCAGCAAGTTCCCCAGCTTGAGGTCCCTGTGCGCCACCCGCTGTGCATGGCAGTGGCCCACGGCTGCCAGGACTTGGTCAAACAGGACCATGACTTCGGGCTCTGGCAGGCCGCCCCGCTCCATCACGTGCTGGTAGAGGTCGCCCCTGTCCACCAGCTCCATCACCAGGCAGTGGTAATGGCCGACGCGACTCACCTCCAGCAGCTCCACAATATTCGGGTGCCTCAGGAGCTGCATGATGCTGGCCTCTTGCTGTACCCGCCTGGTGCCCAAGGGGTCACCAGCGTGTAAATGGAAGAGTTTCACAGCCACCTGCCGCTGGCTGGAAGCCTGGAGGGCCAGCACCACCATGCCGAAGCTGCCCAGGCCCAGGACCGACAGCAACTGGAGACCAAGCTGAGAGCTGGCGACGGCATCCAGCTCTTCATGGCCTTCCAGGCTGGTGTCCCTAACTACACTCTCTGCGCTACTCTGGCTATTATGCCTGTCCATGGACACTAACTAAGGAGCTACCCTAACTACACTAACTAAGAAAATAAAGGGACAGCAAGGGGACTACCTGCTGATCTGACTATGGAGCCACACTACCTATACTAACTACACTAATCAAACACAGTGGCAAGACTAAGTCCTATCTAACCAAAACTGAAAACAAAAACCAGAAAAACTCCAAAACAACAAACACTAAATAGCTACACTAACTCTCAGAGATCTAGCAGCACTTTCTAGCTAAAGATGGGGGAAGTCAAAAATGAAAAAAACTGCAAAAAAAAAGTCAAAGTGGGCAAAAAAATAAATAGGTGGAAAAAAACAAACTAAAACAAAATGGGGGAAAGAAAAAACCAAATAGAACAAGAAACAAACAAACAAAACAGCACACCAACACCAACCAGCACAAGCGCACACAAAGATGGGGCCAAGTCACACAGGTCACCGAAATAGCTCCCTGGTAAAGCGGACAAAAACCTGGGCCACGCAGCCGCTTATATAGGCGTGTGGAATTCTGTCGTCACAGGGCTCCTTATGAAGTCAGAGCGAGAAATGGGCCAATGGCAGCCCAGCAAGGACCTGCATGACTTTCTATTTCATGGCAGTTGGTCTTTATGAAGTCAGAGCCGGGGGGGGGGGGGGGCAATCACAGCCACAGCTAATCCTCCGGGGTTTCCTCAGCAAACTTCCTCATAATATCAAAGACCCCAAGAGCTTCTGGCTTAGATTGGTGATACAGACTGATGTTTATAATTTGAACTTTAAACATGTAGGATGCATCTATGGCCTTTTTCTTTTCTCCCTAAGTGATAACAATTGTTGAGTCTTTAAGACCTCTGATCGTCTACACTTGAGAGACACATCCTATTGCCTTTAACCCTGAATGATAGGTCTCAGAATGATATTACAACTTCTCTGGCATCATGATAACCTTCACAAAGTGTCTGTTGCCCCTGACACCATCAGGCACATTCTTCACTTCAACAGAGCTGAGAGAAAGGCATCTTTCTTCATCCTTTCCCTCTAAGATTCTCACCAGATTTCTCATTAGAAACCCTGGAGGACCAGAAGGGAGCTCTGGGTGGGCATAGTCCAGGCATGGAAGGCCAACCAAGTGTCAGCAGAGAGAGCTGCATCCTCCAAATTGTGCTTAGAACCACAGGGAGAAATGGAGGCATTTCCTGATGTCTCAGGGTTCCCTGGCTACTCTCACAAAGTGTCTTGAACGGAGTCATGGATAAAGAACAGAAATTCATGCCTCAGTGTTTGTTCTGCAGGCTGGAAGATGGAGGTCAGGGCTCCAGCAGACTCGTTGTCTGGAAAGAGCTCCCTCTCTGCTGCTGCTGAGCCTTCTTCAGAGAGAGATGGTAAGACGGGAAGGTGGTGGTTTGCTGTGGTTGGTTGAAGCAAGTACATGTGTGGAGAGTGGTGTAGTTCTTAAAAAAGTACCACAGCTTAGTCCAGAACTCCCCAGTAAATTTTAAGGAAAGATCATGGCTTCCTGGGGTGTCCTCAGGTGGTGAAAGCACAGGCCTCTCCCCGTCAAGCCCTTTAGACAGGCAGGTAGCCTGCGGCTGACACTGGGGTCCAGCAGGTTAAACCCCGCTGCACCCGCATCCCATGTGGGTGTTGGTTGGAGGCCTGGCTCCACTTCCAAACCAGCTCCCTACTATTGTGCCTGGGAAAGCAACAGATGATGGACCATTTATTTGGGCCTATGCTACCCATGTGGGAGATCTGGATGGAGTTCTAAGCTCCTGACTTTGGCCTGACCCAGAGGTGGCAATTGTGGCTATTTGGGGAGTAAACCAGCAGTTAGAAGCTATCTCTCTCCCTTTCTCTCTCTCTGTCTCCCCATACTCTCTGTCTCCCACCTTCACTCTCTGTAAGTAAATAATTGTCTTTTTTTAGAGAAGAAACTCACTCATCCTGTAAAAGAGAGTGGAACCCTAGTCCCATGTTCTCCACCTCTTTATACTGTAGCATCGACTCTGAAGTTCGATCATTAAGTTTGGAGGGACATGGAAAGTTTCCATTAGGCCTGCTCTGCATGAAAGGGATCTTTGAGGCTGAACCACAGGACCCTGCACAGGACGCCAAAGCCATAAAGAAATAAGATCTCTGGGGAGGCTAATTGTCTGGTAGCATCAGATTGTGCTGTGTACGTGTGTTAGAATGGTGTATTGTAGCCCAAAAAGCTACAAGTATTTTATGCTACTCCCCAATTTAAAAATACTCTTCAATTTCTCTCATCTAAGATTTTTAGGTTTGTTGTAGAAATAGCTTGTCTCCTTGACTACATTTATCTTGGGTATCTTCCTTTTCTTTCTTGTAGCTATTGGGTATGGGATTGCTCTCTAGGTTTCTTTTCCAGACAATTCACTATCGGTGTATAACAGTGCTACCGGTTTTGAACCTCAACGTTGTAGCCTGCCACTTTGCTGAATGTCTTAGTTCTATCATCTTTTTGGTTGCACCTTTGGGGTTTTCTAAGATCATGTCATTTGCCAAAGAGGCAGTCTGACTTCCTCCTTTCCAATTTGGAGATCCTTTATTTCTCTTGCCCAGTTTCTCTAGGTTGGCCTTCCAGGATCATGTTGAATTAAATTAAAAAAAAATTTTTGTGTGTATTTTAGTGCTTTTTACCATTGATCTGGGATTGCCAATGTCTAGAAATATATTTTCATTTCAATGCATATTGTTCATTTTTAACCTGAATTTCCCATTATAGAAATCAAGTTACAGTTGATAGAATTTAAAAGGAGAGTATTATCCATCACGGGAAGCAGGTCATACAGAAGACTGATAGAAAAGGGACCAATGGCAGTGCGGCAGGGACTTGCATGACTTTCTATTTCATGACAGTTGGTCCTTATGAGGTCAGAGACAGGTGGGGACCAATCACAGCCACAGCTAATCCCCAGAGTTTTCTCAACAAACTTCCTCTTAAGCAATGTAAAAGACCCTAAGAGCTTTTGTCTTAGATTGGTGATACAGATTGAGGTTTATTTTTTGAACATTAAAGCACATGGGATCACCTTTTCATTTCTGGTTTAAAGAGTGATAACAACTGACGGGTCTTTAAGACCTTCGATTGTCTACAATCTAGATACACGTCCCATTTCCTTGAACCTCGGAATGATAGGTCTCAGAATGATGTTACAGCTTCTCTGGCATCCTGATATCCTTGACAAAGTGTTCTGTTGCCCCTGACACCATCAGGCACATTCTTCACTTCAACAGAGCTGAGAGAAAGGGATCTTTCTTCATCCTTTCCCCCTAAGATCCTCACCAGATTTCTCATTAGAAACCCTGGAGGACCAGAAGGGAGCTCTGGGTGGGCATAGTCCAGGCATGGAAGGCCAACCAAGTGTCAGCAGAGAGAGCTGCATCCTCCAAATTGTGCTTAGAACCACAGGGAGAAATGGAGGCATTTCCTGATGTCTCAGGGTTCCCTGGCTACTCTCACAAAGTGTCTTGAACGGAGTCATGGATAAAGAACAGAAATTCATGCCTCAGTGTTTGTTCTGCAGGCTGGAAGATGGAGGTCAGGGCTCCAGCAGACTCGTTGTCTGGAAAGAGCTCCCTCTCTGCTGCTGCTGAGCCTTCTTCAGAGAGAGATGGTAAGATGGGAAGGTGGTGGTTTGCTGTGGTTGGTTGAAGCAAGTACATGAGTGGAGAGTGGTGTTTTAGCTCTTAAAAATGTGCCTCATCTTAATCCAACATCTTAATCCACATTTTAATCCAATAATTTTTAAGGAAAGATCATGCCTTCCTGGGGTTTACTCAGATGGTGATATCCAAAACATCATCCTTTAAAGCCCTTTTAGACAGTCACGTAGGCTGTGGCCAGCACCGTGGTCCAGCAGGTTAAACCCAGCTCCATCAACATCCCATGTGGGTGCTGATTGAGGTCTGGGTGTTCAACATCCAATCTAGCTCCCTAGTATCATGTCTGGTAATACAGCAGGTGATGTACCAAGTATTTTGGGAGTCCTGGATGGAATTCAGGACTGGCCTGACCCAGCCCTGGTAATTGTGGCTCTTTGGGGAATGAACCAGCAGTTGAATGATATCTCTTTCTCCGTTTCTCCCACCCTCTTTAACTCTAACTTTCAAATAAATAAATAATTTTCTTGTTTTAGAAAAAAGAAATTCACTCATCCTATGAAAGAGAGTGGAGCCCTAGTCCTGGATTCCCCACCTTTCCATACTGTAGCATCGACCTTGAAGTTTGAACATGAAGTTTGGAGGGACATGGACATTCCTCACCACTAGGCCTGCTCTGTATGAAAGGCATCTTTAAGCCTGAGCAATAGGACCCTGTACAGGATAGCAAAGCCGGAAAGAAATAAGAACTCTGGGAAGGCCAATTGTCTGGTAGGATCAATTTGTGCCGAGTCTGTGTGTTGAAATATTGAATGTTACAAGTATTACAGGCTAATCACATATCTAAAAAAAAAGAAGATTCATAGTTTTAATTGTAGAGATATTTTACTTCTTTGGTCACATGTATTTCCAGGTATTTCCTTTTTCTTTAGTGTAGGTATTGAACATGGGATTGCTTTCTAATGGTTATTGTATGTTGACTTTACAGCCTGCAACTTTGCTGAACATATGGAATATGGATTTTTTGGGGGGGGGTTTCTATATGTAAGTTATACATTTGCCAAAAGTTACAGTTTGGCCTCCCTCTTCAATTTGGAACCCTTGATTTCTTTCTCTTCTCTAATTTCTCTGGCTAGGATTTCCAGTAAAATGTGGAATAAAACTTGAATGATAATAAAAAAGAATCTGCATAACTTAAGTATCTTTTAGCACTGATCTTGGTTTTGCAATGTATGGAAATGTTTTCATTCCAAGTTCATTTTTAACCTGAATTTTCCAATATAGAAATCAAATTATTAAAGCTGTCTTAAAGATTTTTATATGTACTAAAGAGTGTAGAATAAACATGATTTATATTATAGTATCTCTGAGATAAGCCAGTAATACTTCTCTTTATGAAATACAGAAAACGGGCCAATGTACTGGCATATTATGTAAAGCCATTGTTTGCTGGCATCACATATGGGTGCTGCATTGTGTCATAGCTGCTCCACTTATGATCCACTTATGTACCAGCTTTGCAGGTACAGTGGTCTGGGTTGACAGTTTTTTCTGTTAAGACTTGGAATGTATCTCACCATTCTCTCATAGCCTAGAGTTTTTGATGATAAGTTAGCTCTGAGTCCAAATGGAGATCCTCTGAAAGCAATCTGGCATTTGTCTTGTGCAGATTTTAGAATCTTTTCTTTTTGCTTTACTGTGGAGAGTAACTACAATATGTCATGGTGAAGATCTTTTCTGGTCATGTCTATTAGGAGTTTTATGTTGCTTCCTGTATTTAGATGTCCCTTTCTTTCTCCAGATTAGGAATGTTTTCTGCAATTATTTAATTAAAAAGGCCCTCTAATCCATTCTCTCTTTCCATGGCCTCAGGAACTCCTATGACCTGTATGTTGGGCCATTAGATAGTATTCCATAAATCTCTAAATCTCTGACACTGTTTCTTAGTTTTCTAATTTCTTCTTCTTCTCCTCTTTTCTTCTCCTTCTCCCTCTCCTTCTTCTTCTTTTCGTCTGTTAAACTTCCAGAGATTTGTCTTCTATTCTTTATTCTGCATCACCAAGTCTGTTCTTAGGCTTTCTACCATATTTTTATTTGTTCTAGAGAATTGTTCATTTCCAATTTTTTTGTTTTGATTTGTCTTTAAAATCTCAATTTTGTGGGAAAAATTTTCATTCTTGTTTTGTATAGATTTCTTTAGTTCATGAATTTGCTTCTGATTACTTCTAAGTAATTCTATGATCAATTTTTTGAATTACATTTCTGGCTTTTTTCAATCTCTTCTTCACATTCTATATTGAAGTGTTATGTTCTTTTGGGGACATCCTGCTTTCTTATTCTTATTTCTTGAATCTCTGCATTTATTATTAGGCATTTGTGGTGATACTTGTTGGTCTATTTTTTTCCCCTGTGATGGCTTTTATCTTTGGGCTATGCCCCTGTGACTTAGTGGAGTGTCTACTCCTTCAGTGAATAACCAGAGAGGTGTGCTAGGTGTGGTCAAGGAGCTCAGGTCAGTGGTACAGGGTGAGGGGAGTGTCCAAGGTGACTTCCAAATTGGGTGTAGTAAATCTCCTCTTTTAAAAAAAAAAAAAACTCATAGGTGATGTTTGTTCTGCTCTGTTGGCATATTCTCATGTTCAACCCCTCACCTCAAAGGAGACCAATGCCTGGATGGTAGCCCCAGTGGGTATAATTTTCAACTGCACTGTCACAAGAACACAAAGGAACTGTGTGGGCCTTGGTGTGAGAATGAATCCTGCATAAATGACTCTCATCAGGGAATCAGGTGGAGCATGTGGAGCCCCCCATGGAAACTGCACAAAGAACCAGCCGCACTCTGTGCCCTCCCACACAGCCACAGTGTTTTCACAGTGCCAGCACACAAGGCTCCCACACTCAGGAGCTCCCGTCTCTGTCAGTTCTCCCAGCCAGACTCAGGTGTCTCCTCTCAGCTGGTTGCAAGACACATGAACATGAGCTGGCATAGCTGTTACATATGTCCAAAATGGTGCCTGCCCACTCTCAGCTGGTTACAGGATGCCAGTGCCGGGTGGTTAGGAGAGAGAAATGTGTCCCCCCTTTTTTCCCTCTAGGTTTTTAGGTACACGGTCTCCAACAGGGCTCCAAGCCAGACTCAAGCCAGGTTCTTCCGCAACTTTATCGCCAGTGGCTTGGGCTGCTGCAGTCTGGTCTCACCTCACTCCAACGCTGGTGCTGAGGCTGTTGGTTCTCCTAATTTGCATGGAGTTTCCTTTGCCATTTTCCACCTAGCCCTTCCCTAAAGCTGCACACTCTCCACTTTTTTAAAAAAAACTTCCCCCCACCTAAACTAGAGCAGCAACCTCCCTCCCTATTCTGCCATCTTCCACCAGACCAAAAGGAAGACATTTTATTGATTATTTAAAAAAAATTTTTATTTAAGTTATACAAATTACATGTATTTCATGTATACCAATTTAGGAACATAGTGATACTTCCCACTTTACCCTCCTTCCTTTGATTAATATCTCTAAAATGTTCTATTACACAGAGGATGGGATTGGAAGTATAGCATAGAAAATTTACAAAATATTGAAGAATGAAATTGTTACATGTTCAGGAAAAAAATTTTCTTTTATAGAATAATTTTTGCATATTAACAGCAAGTTAGTTTCTTGCCTTCTTGTTTTTTTTTTTCTTTCCTTTGTTTCCTTAAAGGAACAATAGCCTGAGATCAAAGTGCTTGCATCTGAGGATTGGCCTTCATGACACAGAAATGATGGGAAAAGAGGAAAGTGAATTTACTTACAAGCTATATATATATTTCTATATAGTATATGTATGTATTTTTTATATATATATATTATGTACATATGCATATGTATATAATGTATATATATAAATGTGATCCTATATACAAGCTATATATTTATTTAAAGTGCACCTATAATTTTAGTACCAATGTTCTATAACTTTGGTAATTTTTATAGATGTTTAATTTATTTGAAAGCAGAATGGGAGAGATAGAAGGAGAGCCACAGAGAGAGGGAGGGAGAGAGATGTTCCATCCCCTGGGTCACTCCTCAAATGGCCCACAACAGCCAGGGCCAGGTCATACAGAAGCCAGGAGCCAGGAACTCCACCCGGGGCTCACACATGGGTTGTAAGGGCCTAGGTCCTTGGGCTGTCATCCGCAGCCTTCCTAGGCACATTAGCCAGGAGGTAGACTGGAAGCAGGACAGCTGCAACTTGAACTTGCCCTCAGATGTGGGATGCAGTCATCGTAGCAAGTGGAGGCAGGTGGGCATAACCTGCTCTGCCACAACGCATCCCCTAAATAATTTCTAAAAAGCTCTGTGCCGGTGATCTTCTTGCATGCCAGCGTCACCCTTCTCCAAATGTGGTCCTCGGACCAGGAGCACTGATGTCACTGAAATGCAGGCTCCTCGATGCCATCTGAGACCCTTTGTGTTAA
The DNA here is from genome assembly GCA_949820135.1 of Sylvilagus floridanus. NCBI lineage: Eukaryota > Metazoa > Chordata > Mammalia > Lagomorpha > Leporidae > Sylvilagus > Sylvilagus floridanus. Next base: position 22,874,246 of record OX463229.1, read on the forward strand.
GAGTCAGCTTTGTCACCAGAGCCACAAGTGGTTCACACGCATGCTGAATGAGCTACCACTGCCTTTTTTTTTGACAGGCAGAGTTAGACAGTGAGAGAGAGAGAGACTGAGACAGAGAGAAAGGTCTTCCTTTTTTGATTGGTTCACCCCCCAAGTGGCCACTATGGCTGGTGCGCTGTGCCCATCTGAAGCCAGGAGCCAAGTGCCTCCTCCTGGTCTCCCATGCTGTTGCAGGGCCCAAGGACCTGGGCCATCCTCCACTGCACTTCCAGGCCACAGCAGAGAGCTGGACTGGAAGAGGAGCAACCGGGACAGAATCCGGAGCCCCTACTGGGACTAGAACCCAGGGTGCCGGTGCCACAGGCGGAGGATTAGTCAAGTGAGCCATTGGGCTGGACTCTTCCTTTTTTTCCCCCTATATTGTTGTCTTTTCACTGCCATGAGTATCCTTCAGTATGTATATAGTTGTGTTTGCGTGTCTACCCACTTGTGTGGGCAGTTTAGTACCCTTGAATTCCTGTGTCCATACACAAATCTCCATCTTCTTATCATCATCCCAAGTTTTCCCTGCTGTCTACTCCCAGTCTTTGAAACTTGTGAGAAGTAAAGGAATTTTACCGAACAAAAAGTTTAGTTTTTAAGACAATTGTCTCAATCAATCTGATTTCATAATTGTTATACCTTTTGTATCCCTTATGTCATTGTTTAAGCTCATCTCATCAATATTAAATTGATATTTAATATTATATATTAAATTATATATTTAATATATATGCCTTCATATATCTCTCACACACACTCACAGACTACTAAGCAATAAAATTAATTTATGATCAGAAATCTTTTCCACATAAGCCAAGGACCCACAGATATTTTCTGTCAACAGCCAGGTTACTATATTATTGAGGGGACATACAGTCTCTGTTACAACTACTCAGTTTTGCATTAACACCCACAGACAATACATAAGGGTAAGGCCCATAGAGTAAGGCCCATATGGGTAAGGCCCATAGACTGTAGGGTTTAGATACCTAATCTACACATATCACACATCCCCACTTGTAGGCAATTACTCTTTGTGAATCAATGCCTTGATACTAAATATGGTGGGTTTCTGTCAAGATCTTTACAATGCTGAGGGGTCGGCGCTGTGGCTCACTTGGTTAATCCCCTGCCTGTGGCGCTGGCATCCCAAATGGGCACCAGGTTCTAGTCCCGGTTGCTCCTCTTCCAGTCCAGCTCTCTGCTGTGGCCTGAGAAGGCAGTGGAGGATGGCCCAAGTGCTTGGGCTCCTGAATGCTCATGGGAAACCAGGAGGAAGCAACTGGCTCCTGGTTTCGGATCAGCGCAGTGCTGGCTGTAGCTGCCATTTGGGGGGTGAACCAACGGAAGGAAGACCTTTCTCTCTGTCTCTCTCACTATCTAACTCTATCTGTCAAATAAAAAATAATAATAATAAAAAGATCTTTACAATGTTGAAAAGGCTGAAAGAACCCAGGTTGTTAGTTTTGCTTGGGAAAGGACATAGCACATTGTACTGACATTTTAAAATTCACCTAAGTTCCTTTGCTGGGAGAAAAAGTGAGTGAGCAGGAATAGTAAGAATTTTTAAATAATATTCATCATGCTTAACAATTACATACTTCAATGAAATATATGCATTGGCTACATATCATATTTCCATCATTCATTGATAGAAAAAGCCCCTAGTAGTTATTTAATTTAGTAGTTATTCCTCATACATTCCTACACACAGTAATTTACTGACAGTTCTTAAAAGAATGATAAATGAATAAGAAAAGACTAATAAAGTACAGAATGTACAAAATCAGAATAAAGTAGTGTTGCAATGTATATGCAGAAATAGGACTTCTTGTTAATATGTACAGCAAGCATAACAGTAGAAATGGACTATGGGTGCTTGATAAGCAGTGAATTTTTAAATTATGTGTATTAGAATACAAACTGTATATAGCATATAATACACTTCCAGAAGAATAATTAAATAATAACTAAATAAGGGTCTCTCATCAATACTTTGATATGATTTGTACAATTTCTGTTTTACATATATTGAAAACATTTAAAAAACAGTTTATTTTTGCTTTAAATCATTTTTTAACATGGCATCCTCGGGCATCTTTGTCTGGCCCCAGATCTCAATGGGAATGCTTCTAACTTTTCACCATTTAATAGGATGCTGGCCATGGGTTTATCATAAATTGCCTTGATTGTGTTGAGGAATGTTCCTTCTAAACACAATTTGCTTAGCGTTTTCATCATGAAAGGCTGTTGTATTTTTTCAAATGCTTTCTCTACATCTATTGAGATAATTCTATAGTTTTTGTTGTTCAATTTGTTAATGTGATGTATCACATTGATTGATTTGCAAATGCCGAACCATCCCTGCATACCAGGCATAAATTCCACTTGGTCCAGGTGAATGATTTTTCTGATATGTTGTTGGATTTGATTAGCCAGAATTTTGTTGAGGATTTTTATGTCTATGTTCATCTGGAAAATTGGTCTGTAGTTCTCTCTCTGTTGCATCTTTTCTAGGTTTAGGGATTAAGGTGATGCTGGCTTCAAGAATTTAGGTGGATTCCCTCCCGCTCAATTATTTTCAATCCTTGAGAAGGATTGGAGTTAGTTCTTAAAATGTCTGGTAGAATTCAGCAGTGAAGCTATATGTTTTGAAAGTACAACTTTTGGATTGTAGCAGTTTTTTCCCCCATAGCCACCCTCCCACCCACAAACCATCCCATTTCCTACTCCCTCCCCCATCCCATTCTTAAGATTCATTTTTAATTATCTTTATATACAGAAGACCAACTCTATACTAGGTAAAAATTTCAACAGTTTGCACCCACACAGCACACAAAGTATAAAGTACTGTTTGAAGACTAGCTTTTCCATTAATTCGCATAGTACACCACATTATGCACAAGGCTCCTACATGGGCAGCAGGTGCACAGTGACTCCTGTTGTTGATTTAACAATCGCCACTCTTATTTATGATGGCAGTGATCACCTGGGACTCTTGTCATGAGTTGCCAAGGCTATGGAAGCCTCTTGAGTTCACAAACTCTGACCTTATTTAGACAAGGCCATAATCAAAGTGGAAGTTCCCTACTCCCTTCAGAGAAAGGTAACTCTTAGTTGGCCCCTTCTTTGGGAGAGTCTTTATTACTGATTCAATATCTGTCTTTGAATTGGGTCTATTTAAGTTTTCTATGTCTTCATGGCTCAATTTAGGTAGGTTGTATGTGTCCAGGAATTTATCTGTTCTTTTAGGTTTCCCAGTTTTATGGCATATCCCTCTTTGCAGTAGTTTCTGATGATTCTTTTTATTTCTGTGGTGTCTATAGTTACATTTTCTGTTTATATCTAATTCTATTGATTTGGGTCTTCTCTTTCCTTTTTTCGTCAGTTGGGCCAATGGTGTGTAAATTTTGTTTATTTTTTCAAAAAAAGGCTCTTTTTGCTGATCTTATGTCTTTTTTTATTTCAATTTTGTTGATTTCTTCTCTAATTTTAATTATTTTTTTTCTCCTACTATTTTGGGTTTGCTTTGCTCTTATTCTTCTAGATCCTTGAGGTGAATTGCTGGTTCATGAATTTGATGCCTTTCCAATTTCTTGATGTAGGTACCAATTGCTTTAAAATTCCCTGTTAACACTGCTTTTGCTATATCCTATAATTTTTGATATGTTGTAATGTCTTCATTTGTTTCCTATAATTTTTGACTTCTCTTTTGATTTCTTCAATGACACAGTGTTCATTCAGGAGAATGTTGTTCAGTCTCCATGTGTTTGTGTATGTTCTAGCGATTCCTGAGTTGCTGATTTTCAGCTTCATTGTATTGTGGACCAAGAAGATTCATGGTATGATTTCAATTTTTTTAATTATTATGTTTTTATTTTCACCTTTTTGACAGGCAGAGTTAGACACAGAGAGAGAAACAGAGGGAAAGGTCTTCCTTCCATTGGTTCACCCTCCAAATGGCTGCTATGACTGGCATGCTGTGCCAATCCAAAGCCAGGAGCCAGGTGCTTCCTCCTGGTTTCCCATGTGGGTACAGGGCCCAAGGACCTGGGCCATCCTCCACTGCCCTCCTGGGCCACAGCAGAGAGCTGGACTGGAAGAGGAGCAACCAGGACAGAATCCAGCTCCCCAACTAGAACCCAGGGTACCAGTGCCACAGGCAGAGGATTAGCTTAATGAGCCACAATGCTGGCCTGATTTCGATTTCTTTGACTTTGCTGAGACTTGCTTTATGGCCTGGCCTGTGGTCTATCCTAGAGAAATTTCAATTCACTAGTGAGAAAAATGTTTATTTTGTTGCTGCAGGGTGGAAGGCACTGCAGGCAGATATCTGTTAGATCTATTTGGTCTATAGTGTTGATTAACTCTGTTGTTTCCTTGTTTATTTTCTGTCTGGTTGATCTGCCCATTGCTGAAAGTGGGGTATTGAAGTTCACTGTTACTATTATATTTGAGTCTATATCTCCCTTTCAATTCACTAGCATTTCTTTTAGATATCCAGGTGCCCTTTTATTAGTTGCATATACATTTATAATAGTTACATCTTCCTATTGAATTGATCCTTTAATCATAGTGTCTTTCTTTGTTTCTTTGAATAGTTTTTGTGTTAAAGTCTATTTTGTTTGATATTAATATGGCCACACCAGCTCTTTTTCAGTTTCTGTTAGCATGGTTTATCTTTTTCCATCCTTTTACTTTCAGACAGCATGCATCTGTGTTGGTAAGATGCATTTCTTGGAGACAACACATTTATAGGTTTTCTTTTTTAATCCATTCAGCCAGTCTATGTCTTTTAACTGGGGAGTTGAGACCATTTACATTCAGATTGACTCTTTTTAAGTACCAACTTCGCTCTGTCATGTTTCTAAAAATAGTCTGAATTTTTTACTTCGGGTTTTCTTTGTACTTTTACTGGTTCATTTTCTGTGTTCATCTTTCCTAGTGATGTTCGTGTTTCTCTGTGTCTGTGTGTAGTATATCCTTGAGCATCTTTTGTAGGGCTGGGCAAGTAGTTACAAATTATTTCAATTTCTGTTTGTTTGTTTCTCCTTCATTCATAAATGAGAGCTTTGCAAGATACAGCATTCTGGGTTGACAGTTTTTTCCTCTTAAGACTGGGAATAATATATCTTGCCATTCTTTCCTTGCCTGTAGGGATTTTGATAAGTCTGCAGTGAGTCTGGGTTTCCTCTGAATTTGACTTGGTGTGTGTTGCATGCATATTTTATGATCTTTATGTTACTTTCAAGAGTTTTACTACAACGTGTCATGATGAAGATCTTTTCTGGTCATGTCTATTGGGAGTTCTGTGTACTTCATGTACTTGGATGTCTTTTTCTTTCTCCAGATTATGGAAGTTTTCTGTTATTATTTCCTTAAGAAGGCCTTCTAATCTTTTCTCTCTTTCTACTCCTTCTGGAATTCCTAGGATCTATATGTTGGGTCATTTGATTATATCTTGTAAATCTCCAACTGTGTTTCTTAGCTTTCTAATTTTATTCTTCCTTTTTTTTTGTCTGACTGTACTACTTCCAGAAATTTGTCTAGTAACTTCTGTTGTTAAGGCTTTCAACTGTATTTTTGATTTGATCTATTGAGTTCTTTCTAATATTTCATTCTGACTTCTCTTTAATATCTCAGAACTTTTCATTTAGATCATGAGTTTGCTTCTGATTGCTTCTAAGTAGTCTGACAATTAATTTTCTGAATTCTGTTTCTGGTATATCCCTGATATCTTCATCTTCACCTTTTATTATTGAAGTTTTAATGTTCCTTTGCAGGGCACATAGTGTCCTTCTTATTCTTAAGAGAAAGGTCTTCCATCTGCTGGTTCACTCCCCAGATAACTGCAACAGCCAGAACTGGTTCGATCCAAAGCCAGGAGCCAGGATCTCCTTCAGGTCTCCCAAGCAGATGCAGAGGTTATTCTAGGTCTCCCACTTGGGTGCAGAGGCCCAAGGACTTGGGCCATCTTCTACTGCTTTCCCACGCCATTGCAGAGAGCTTGATTGGAGGGTGAGCGACTGGGACTAAAACTGGTGCTCATATAAGTTGCTGGCATCGCAGGTGGAGAATTAACCTACTGTTTTTTTTTTGTTTTTTTTTTTTTTTTTGTCTGGTTGCTTAAGTTGTGTCTGTGATTTAGTGAGACATCTATACTTTTGGTGAGTTCTAAAAGGTGTGTGCTGATGTAGTCTAGGTGTTCTGTTCAGTATTCCAGGGTGGAGGAAGTATCCAGTGTAAGACCCTCATGGGTCTTTCTATCTTCCCCCTGGATTTGTGGCTAGAGGAGGTTATTCACTTCTGTTGATGTAACCTGCCCTTTTCCTCACAGTTGGGGGATGCCATGGTGTTGGTCTCTGGTGTGTTCAGGGTTATATCACCCTGCTTAACATACTGCACCTCTAATACGTGGAAATTTTCTTGTGGTTAGGTTTCCTTCTGTTATGAGCTGCAATGTGTGCATTGCAAGTGGATACATGGAGCCCTGCCTACTAGAGCCCAGCTCGCTCCTCAATGGTGGATGGAACAGGCACAAGTTTTCTATATTCAGGACTTTTCCTTGTTGTACAGCTTGCGTGGTGGGGAAGAAATTCTTCTGATATGTTGTGGTCCTCACTCCTGGCTGGGGGTTGTGGTGAGGTGGCCCCCACAAGTGATGGATGTGTGCATGGAAGGCACAGGTGGCAGTCCACTGCTTACGTTTGAAAATGTAATCAAACAAGATGGCTTCTCCCAGCTGGCTGCAGGGAGATGGGGGAGAGAGATGGGCAGGAGGGTGCCTGACTTCTCTGTTTGTTCCTCTGTACCATTTTTCCTGTATGGAACTGGAAAAATAATTCAACAAGCTCTCCCTCCCATTGCTATTTGCAGCTCTGTGGACCTGAGATTTCCCATCTCATGTGGTCTGCGGGGGCTGGCGCCAGCCTCTCCAGTCCACACCTCCACCATGCCTCTACCACTTCCTTTTTTTTTTTTCTTTTTTGACAGGCAGAGTTAGAGAGAGAGAGAGAGATCTTCCTTTTTCCAATGGTTCACCCCCCAAGTGGCTGCTAGGGTGGCACGTTGCAGCCAGTGCACTGCACCGATCTGAAGCCAGGAGCCAGGTGCTTCCTCCTGGTCTCCCATGCAGGTGCAGGGCCCAAGGACCTGGGTCATCCTCCACTGCCTTCCCAGGCTACAGCAGAGAGCTGGACTGGAAGAGGAGCAACCAGAACAGAATCCAGCGCCACAACCGGGACTAGAACCTGGGGTGCCATTGCTGCAGGTGGAGGATTAGCCTAGTGAGCTGCGGCGCTGGCCCACTACTTCCCTTTCTTAATTTACTCTTTCAGCGTGGACCTGCCTGGTCTCTGTTGGTCTCTTGGGATTTTCTTCACTAATTTCCCATTGCTCTATCTCCAGCATGTATCTTTTCTCCTTTTTAAGTTCTGATAAGCGTACTTACAAGCCTTTGAAAATCTTATTATATTAGGGATATAAAGGTATATTGGCATTTGATCCACAATGGCAAGCACGAGAAGTCAAATATTAAACTGATTTGTCTTCTTTGGATTTGGACATTGATGTGTCATTAGGGTGACATGAGTAACTTAATACTCAGACATCCCTAGCTTTTAAATGAGAAGGTGCTTTCTCACTTTCCAGTGCCTATTACCTTTAACAGCTTGAATTCTGTGCTTCTTTGAAAGGCAGGTTTCTGCTCTTTTTTTTTTTTTTTTAGAGGCAGAGTTAGAGAGAAAGAGACAGAGAGAAAGGTCTTCCTTTTCCATTGGTCCATCCCCAAAATGGCTGCTGCGGCTGGCGCACTGCGCCAATCCGAAGCCAGGAGCCAGGTGCTTCCTCCTGGTCTCCCATGCACGTGCAGGGCCCAAGCCTTGGGCCATCCTCCACTGCCTTCCTGGGCCACAACAGAGAGCTGGACTGGAAGAGGAGCAACCGGGACAGAATTCGACGCCCCAATGGGGACTAGAACCCGGAGTGCCAGCACCACAGGTGGAGGATTGGCCAAGTGAGCCGCGGTGCCAGCCAATGCTGTTAAATTAGATATCTGACAGCATTGCTCAGAGACAGGCTCATCAGCAGCATTCCAGCATTGGATTTCTGGCTTTTGTACAGGCATCACATTGAGTGAACTCACCAGGAGAAAAAGGGTAGCAGAGATTTTGATCACGATGACAATTTTCTCTGCTGGGCAAACAAAATCACTTAAACTTAGGTAGATGGATACATAGACAAGGGAGAGAGAGACAGAGGAGAGAATTAGGGGGTTCCAAATTTTTAGCTTAGCAAATATTTTAACAATGTAACATTTATTTCAGTTACCATAGCTAGTATTCCTTTCTCTATCTTTTTTTTTTTTTTTTTTTTTTTTTGCTTAGCTTAAGTATTTATAGGTGTCCTACACAAACAATAAGGAAAACCCCAATCCCCAATTTTTGGTGTTTTTCTGTTACTACAGGCTTACAATAAAGACTAGTGCAAAGAGCCCCAAATCCCTGGTGGTCTTTCGTTTTCTCAAAACAGGCTGGACTCTGGTTGAGCTAAGATTCCTTCTGCTGCTCTACCTGAAGGTTCAGACTAAATCAAGCAAAATCGTTTACCTGGATCTTCATCCTGACCTTACACCCGAACATTTACTACCTTCATCTATTGTGGAAGCCTGGAAAATTTAGCCTACAAGAAAGTAAGATCTACCTCCTTCAAGCAAGCACCTGTGTGCTCTCCACAGCTGCAAACCTCACCCGGACCTGCTACTCTTTTCAAAGGCAGAGGAGCAGGTCTGTGCTTGACTCACTACACTCTCCTTTGGGGAATGGGCCTAGGGAAGGGAAGGCAGGACCTGCAGACTTTCTTCTTCTTCTTCTTCTTTTTTTTTCTTCTTTTTATTTGACAGGCAGAGTTAGAGAGAGAGACAGAGAGAAAGGTCTTCCTTCCGTTGGTTCACTCCCCTAATGGCCCCTACAGCGGGCGCTGAGCCGATCCCAAGCCGGAAGCCAGGTGCTTTCCTGATCTCCCATGGGGTGCAGGGGCCCAAGCACTTGGGCCATCCTCCACTACACTCCCGGGCCACAGCAGAGAGCTGGCCTGGAAGAGGAGCAACCGGGACTAGACCCCGGCGCCGCAAGCGGAGCATTAACCAAGTGAGCCACAGTGCCGGTCCCTAGACTTTATTCTAAGCGCTGCCCTAAGGGCGCGCATGCGCACGCGCACGATAGCGTACCCCTTATAACCTGAAAGTTGTTTGTATCCCTACTGCATCAGTACAAACTGGACGCACTTAAAGTTCAGCAGAAGTCTGAAGCCAAACTGCCGCTAAACGGAGGAGCTGGAGTTCGAAAGAGAAGTTTGAGAAGGTATCAAATAAATGATTCACCTTGCTCCTCCCCACTGAGGCCATGTGGGAATTCTACTTAGGGTGTGGAGGGGACACTGGGAGAATTGGATCCGCAGAGAGCGACTCTTTAAATGATACCATTTATTTTTAGCTTTGGCTTTTATTATATTCTTTCCACTTACAGATTTTCTTTGTAGAGTCCCAAGGAGGGAAACCAGAGGCATCTTGGATTGTACGTGGTTACCAAGGTGGGTCTACAGACGCTTAGCTTCTGTTTCATACCAGTGTCAGGACATCCGCGGGTGCTCCCAGAATCATGCCTAGCTCATCATCTCCAGTATCCAGTCTGTCCCACTGAGAGTCGCGTCCTCTGGGATTGCTTTCCCAAGGACGCAGTTTTGAAGGGGAGAAGTGCTTTTACCAGCGTTCTTCCCCATGTCTTTTACTCTCCTGATGAACTTGCCCTTTCAAACACTCTCTAAGGACAGGGGAAATTAATAGTAATGAGCGCATTTGGAAAGAAATGGGCTCCTGATCATTCTGGATTGCTTCGCTCTACAGTAATGGCTCCTGCTCGTTTTATTTTAAGGAACTTTGCTTAGGCAAGTTGCTGAGTGCAGCAAGGTGGTTTTCACTAAAATAAACGTATTGAATTTTGGTGAGCCTCTGAGACTAAAAAAGGAAAGACAATTGCCTATAAAACGTGGAGTTGTTGTCTTTGGGTGGAGAAGAACAGTAGGTGTATGCAGCTTCGAAGTGATAAACCTGTACGTCTCCAACTTTGTTTGTACACCTGCCAAGTCTCCCCAGCAGCTGTCTTCATTATAGCCATCTGAGCACTGAGAGAAAAGTTCACAATTTCTCAAACAACATGCATCATAACTAAACTTTAAAAAGATTTTTATATCACCAGTCAGAAAGTTTCTGACACTAGGCAGTGTCAAATGTGTAAAATGTGCGGAGATCTTTATTCTTTTTGTTTTACATAAACACTGTGCTTTCAGAAGATAGCCTGCTTAATAAATGAGAAGGAAAATGGCAGCAGGTTCTTTCACGAAGCTGAGTATCTGTTATTATTTGGAAAAGTGTTGGAGAGAAAGAGCACTGTGACCTAGTCATCTTTTTTTTTTAAGATTTTATTTATTTATTTGACAGGTAGATTTACAGATAGAGAGAGGGAGAGACAGAGAGAAAGGTCTTCCATCTGCTGGTTCACTCCCCAAATGGCCACAACGGCCAGAGCTGAGCCAATTGGAAGCCAGGAACCAGGAGCCTCCTCCAGGTCTCCCATGCAGGTGCAGGAGCCCAAGGACTTGGGCCATCTTCTACTGCTTTCCCAGGCCACAGCAGAGAGCTGGATCAGAAGAGGAGCAGCCGGGACTAGAACCGGTGCCAATATGGGATACTAGGACCACAGGCAGGGGATTAACCTACTGCACCACAGTGCTGGCCCCGTGACCTAGTCATCTTAAACAGGTGTCACATCACATCATTCATGTATCACATTGTTATAATTTTTAAAGGCTTACTATGATCAAGCCAATGCTCTCATTTCCATACTGGGAAAAGAAAGACTCAAAAATTTTTCAGGGGCAGGAGTATGGCATAGCAGTTGAGGTGCCACATCCCACACTGGAGTGTCTCGGTTTGAGTCCCATCTCCACTCCCGATTTTAGCTTCCTGCTAACTTGCAGCATAAGAGGCAAAGCAGATAATGCCTCAAATGCTTGGGTTCCAACTACTCTCGTGAGACATCTGATTGAGTTCCCATCTCCAGGCTTCGGTCCGGCAAGCCCTGGCTATTGTGGGCATGTAGGGATGTGAACCAGCAGTACAAGAGAGCTCTGTCTGTATGCTGGATTTTCTGTTAGAAATTATTTTAAACATGCCTTAAAGTTCACAAACGTTAAGCTAACATTTAAAATGGCTACTTTTGGTGTCAGGTCATCACTGCAAGGAAGTAATAACCTGTTCCCACCACTGTACAGAACCTGCAGTGTCACAGTGTCATTTTCATAAGGTGCTCAAGAGAGAATTTATATTATCTATAAGAGATCGTTATAAGAAACATGTATCTAAATTTTCAATTTTATTCTTTCACGGGATGCAGATTGCTTTTTTATTTGCTGACTAAATCACATTAAATTTAAATGTAAATTCTTTTTAGATGCCACAGAATAATGCATATTAGTAAAACCCTTTTTAATTCAATTCATACTGGCTTTTTCATTTTTGACCTGTTTTTGGCACATTAAATGACTTGTTTTTCCCTGTGTCAATTGCATAAAAATCATAGTATCGATAGTAACAAAGTATCAAAGTCTTCTTTGGACAGATCATATTATATATTTAATTTACTCTTCTACCGCTTTCCAAAAGAACATTATAAGAAAACCTTTCCATAAAATCAGGACAGGGATGGTGGATAAAACACCTGTTGGCATGCCCGCACCCCATCTTGAGTGCTGGGGTTAGAGTCCTGGCTCTCCTGACTGCATTTTCCTGTTAAAGCGTACCCTGGGGGTCAGCAGGTAAGCGCTCAAGGAACTGACTCTCCAGCTACCAACACGGGAGACCCAGATTGAGTTCCGGACTCCTGGCTTCAACTTGGCTCGGCCCTGGCTGTTGTAGGCATGTGGGGAGTGAATCAACAGACTCCAGTCATATGAGGAAAACATTAACAAGTGAAATTAACCTGATTTGGGGTTTTCTGGCACTTAGAGGCATGGTTCTGTTCGAAAACCAAGTTCTTTACCAAAGGGGGCACTTGGTCATGAACAGAAAGAGCAAAGAAATCGTTGGCAGACTTGGCCATTCGGTTACTGTAAGACTCCGGTGACCAAAATCCAAATCTGGTGAGAATTTATTTATGCTAAATGACTTCCCAAACAATAGGTAAGCTTTTGAAGGAGAACCTAAATTTGACCATTATCAAATGACTAAGACGACATCACAATAAAAAGAAAAGAATCATTCTGACTCAACGTTAAAGCAAATTACAGAATGCTGCCAGGAATATGAAGATCTTTCTTCTTAGAACTGATGAGGGCCGGCGCCGTGGCTCAACAGGCTAATCCTCCGCCTTGCGGCGCCGGCACACCGGGTTCTAGTCCCGGTCGGGGCACCGGATTCTGTCCCAGTTGCCCCTCTTCCAGGCCAGCCCTCTGCTGTGGCCCAGGAGTGCAGTGGAGGATGGCCCAGGTGCTTGGGCCCTGCACCCCATGGGGAGACCAGGGAAAGCACCTGGCTCCTGGCTCCTGCCATCGGACGAGCGCGGTGCGCCGGCCGCAGCGTGCCGACCGCGGCGGCCATTGGAGGGTGAACCAACGGCAACGGAAGACCTTTCTCTCTGTCTCTCTCTCTCACTGTCCACTCTGCCTGTAAAAAAAAAAAAAAAAAAAAAAAAAAAAAAAAAAAAGAACTGATGAGGGCTTGATAGTCATTACTGCAGTAAATTAATGAAGACATCTGCCTTGAAATGTAGGATGTCAGCACCAGGACAGTACACAGACACTGGAGCCAGAGATCTAAGAGTGGGGTAACTTGTTTCATTTACTCCAGTACATAAAGATAGGAATATGTGTGTCTGCATGTATATTTGTGTATATATCGAACCTTTGAGAAAGCCATTGACAATAACAACAAAAAGCAAGCAGTGTTTGTGCAAACTACGTGAACTAGTCTTCCTTCTCTAGTTACAAAATTAACCTTTGGTTCGCTCTTTAATGCATTTGATCTCTTCAGAGGTTTGCAAATGACTATGCTATACTTTGAAAGCTTCGGCTCCCTTGTCGCAGGAGGAAATGGGCACGGGTGAGTCTTCTATGGAAAGGCTTGGCTGATGGCTACATCTGACTTGTTATGTAACACATATACTTTTTTTTTTTATAGATTTATTTGTTTGAAAGACAGAGTTACAGAGAGAGGTAGAGACAGAGAGAGAGGTCTTCTATTTGCTGTTTCACTCCCCAAATGGCCGCAATGGCTGGGATTTAAAGCCAGGAGTCAGGAGCTTCTTCTGGGTCTCCCATGTGGGTGCAGGGGCCCAAGGAGTTGGGCCTTCTTCTAGTGCTTTCCCAGGCCATAGCAGAGAGCCAGATCGGAAGTGGAGCAGCCTGGTCTCGAACTGGCGCCCATATGGTATGCCGGCGCTTCAGGCCAGGACTTAAACCCAATGTGCCACAGTGTCATCCCCACACATATACTTTTTTAAAAGGCTGAGATCAGAGCACTTTTTTTCCCCTGAAAATTTCCTTCAAATCTCACTATACATGCTGCTTTAATAATTCAGTTACCATTATTTATACAGCTTAAGTTCATGACAAGCTCCCTTTAAATATAAACACAGCCTCATTCATCTCAGTTTCCAAGTGGAATTGTCCAAATGCAGCATAACTGTGAGCACAAGCTTTTGCTTTGTTTTCTCATTCATCATCACACACGTATGCCATTTCTTCTTTCTCCTTTTTATTTTCAATTTCTCCGGATTTTGGAATTTGATCTGGCTGATGACAAACCTACTGAACTTTCTGTTATTCTTGATGGTGTTTTAAAGGGCAGATTTTGTAAAAACAAAGACCCTACATGGAGACGTTGTGGTTAAAATATTCCCCCTGGGGCTGCGGTTGTAACATAGTTGGTAGCACTGGCATCCCATATGGGCGTTGGTTCGAGTCCTGGCTGCTCCACTTATGATCCAGCTCCCTGCTAATGTAGCTGGGAAAGCAGCAGAAGATGGCTCATGTACTTGGGCCCCTGCACCCATGTGGAGACCCAGAAGAACCTCCTAGTTCCTGGTTTCCACCTGGCTCAGCACTGCCTGTTGTGACAATCTGGGGAGTGAACCAGCAGATGGAAGATCTCTCTCTCTCTCTCTCTGTTTCTCCTCTATGTGTAATTCTGTCTTACAAATAAACAAATGTTTTAAAAAATAAATATTCCCCCCTAATGTGGCTAACATTGTCAATTGGCTTGATTCCTGAAAGAGTAGGATCCCTTACCATGGGATGCATTAGTCTTTTTTTTTTTTTTTTTTGTAGAATCTGCTAATCTGTAGCTGGCACTGCTGAGGGTCCTTCCTGCAAGAAGGTGAGAAGCATGGTGGGAAGGTATATAAAATATTTATTTATTTGAAAGGCAGTGTTATATACACACATACCCACACATACAGAAGCAGAGAGAGAGAGAGAGAGAGAGAGAGAGAGAGAGAGAGCGCCTCCATCTGCTGGTTCACTCCCCAGTTGGCAGTAATGGCCACAGCTGCACAGACTCGAAGGTAAGAACCAGGAGCTCCATCTGGGTCTCCCATGTGGATGTAGGGGCCCAAGCACATCGGCTATTTTCTGCTGCTTTCCCAGGTGCATCAGCAGGGAGCTGGATCAGAAGTGGAGCAGCCGGGTCTGCATCTGAGCTGCAGGCTGCAGCTTGACCAGCTATACCACTGTGCTGGCCCCCAGTAGAAATGTTTTCACAGAGGCCTACTGGCACAAGGAAGGTGGCCCCAGGCTCCCAAAAACATACCTGTGGGAAAGGGGAGAGCCTAGTGTTTGGGCTCAAGGCAACGGTGGAGGCAGGGATGAAGAACTGGCATAAGCCCAAATTTCACCTGAGGCTTGAAGCCTGTCCCAACAGAGCCAGCTTTAAGCAGTGCTGTCATCTCGGTAACAGTGGGCAAATGTCATGTGGGAAGGTAGGGAAGTGTAGCCTGGGGACCCGTGCTTGGGGCGTCACTCCTAGAGCACCATCAGGCATCTTGAGTCCCCAGATGCTGTTTGGCAGTGTAATCAACTGAGTGTGACCAGCGAAGACACAGCTATGCAGGTGCAGGCCAGTGTTGGCCTCTGTGCCATCCTTCTCCCCTCTCCCCCAAACTACTGAGTCCTGGTGATTCTTTCACCAAGGGGAGATTGATTGGTTTCTGTGCCAACCAGAAATGTGAATGGGTGAACCACTGATTATAAAAATAAACGTGTGACTATACTGGTGTTTCTGGTTTGGTGGAGCTGGTCAAAGACTAAAGACACATTCATTTTCTTCTCTCATTGCTTCTCACTTACAAAATCCCAAGTGACCAGACAAGACCTTGTTAACCCACTGGGAACACACCAGTGAGTGGTCCAGACCCCATCAGCCCAATGGAATAAGGTGGGGCAGGACTATACAATCACAGGCTGTGGTGTAACAGATAGGACAACACTCTTGGCCACTTGCATGCAAAACTAGAGGGTAAAGATCAGCCTTGGGATTATTTTTGGCCCTGATTTAAAATTGTTATTAAATTGAAATGGAAAAACTAAAAGTGAGTGTGTCACAAAATATACATATGATATTTTCTGTTTTAAGAGTTAAACTAAGGAATTAGGTTTTGTTGATAAAATAGCTTCAAATAAGCTTTTGAGAAATAAATTTGATTTTTCTTTCAAAAAAATACTAAAGTTAAGCCTCCACCTGTGATGCCGGCATCCCACATGGGTGCCAGTTTGTGTGCTGGCTGCTCTGGTATCTATCCAGCTCTCTGCTAATGCACCTAGGAAAGCAGTGGAAGATGGCCCAATTGTTTGGGCCTTTACTACGCTTATGGGAGACCCTGAAAATGCTCCTGGCTACTGGCTTTGGCCTGGCCATTTGGGGAGGGAATGTACATTTGGAAGATCTCTCTTTCTCTCTGTCTCTCCTTCTCTCTCTGTAACTCTGCCTTTCAAATAGCTAAATACATATTTAGAAAAGAAAAAGAATACATTCATCTTTATCTAAATGTTAACTCTTATCATGCCATTAGTCTTACTTTTTCAGATCATTGTGGCAACAACATTGCTAGCACCTGCTGCAATATTTCTTAAATTGAAAGAAAAAGGTGAAGAAGTCTGGGAGTCTAAACTTTTGATCTAAGTTTTTAACATAAAACACTTTAATAATATCCATGATTACATTTTTTTCTGGTTTCATTGGTACCTTTTAGTTATTTCAATGATAACTTTCAATTTGCATTAATAACCTGGGATTTTATATTTTATTGAAGTCATCTTTTTTTAAACCATTTATTTATTTATTTATTTGAAAGCCAGAGTTACCCAGAGAGAGAAGGAGAGGCAGAGAGAAAGAGAGAGGTCTTCCATCTGCTGTTTCACTCCCCAGTTGGCCACAATGGCTGGAGCTAGACTGATCTGAAGCGAGGAGCCAGGAGCTTCTTCCAACTCCCCAACATAGGTGCAGGGGCCCACACACTTGGGCCATCTTCTACTACCTTCCCAGGCCATAGCAGAGAGCTGGATTGGAAGTGGAGCAGCTGGGACTTGAACCAGTGCCCATGTGGGATGCCAGCACTGTAAGTGGCAGCTTCACCCACTATGCCACAGCGCCGGCCCCTGAAGTCATCTTAAAATTGAAAAAAAAAAAAGTGTCAACTACTGTCAACCCTACTCTTCAATTATTTTCATTATCATCAGACATTGTTTATTCAAGGGACATGAAGTAATTTTAATATTTGCCTAGTAACACATAATTATGTTAATTGCCTCTAAAATTAATTCAACTGTTCTCTAAAGCAAAATATTTTGGAAATAACTGTCCTGTTATACATATACTTTCTTTGGTGGGGGTAATTCAGATTTGACTGCCATTCTTTTGCTTGAAGGGCTCAGAGTCTGTGTGTGTTTGCCAGTGTGGACTATTTCCAAGGTACAGGACTTTTGGATTCATGTGGACGCTCTTTTCCTCATGGTGCCATTCAGGAAGTGTAAGAGTGCGGACAGAGAATTCAAGCTTACTCAGGCATAATAAAAAAATGTATTGAAGGATTCTTCCAGGTATAAACATTTTTTGATTCTAACATCTTTTGATGGAAATGAATCGTGTGATAAAAAATAAATAAATAGTTATTTTATTCAGATGAAGAGTCCAGTGAGTGAAAATTATATTCAGATGTTTGAAGTATTCATCACTAAAACTTAGAAAACAAATAATTTAAGAGATAACATGAGATAAAACATTTGTTTCAGAGTCAAATTCCAAAATAGCTTTAAAATAAAACTGAAATTCATGGTAAGCTTAATGATTTTTATAAAATCAGGTGCTATTATCTTGTTCATAAAATGTTTTAATGAAGAACCAATGGTACACTTAGGTCCAGGAGAGATTATTTATTTGTTGTTATGTTTTCTATTTTCAAAAGTCTATTTTCTCTTTGTTTGATAGGGGTTTTAGTTTAGGCCTATTTTGTGAACTAGGAGAGTAACTAAAATATGAAATAAGCTAATAAAAACTAACTGGTCTTTCTTGAATAAAACTTTTTTTTAAAGGTTTTATTTATTTATTTGAGAGGTAGAGTTACAGACAGTGAGAGGGAGAGACAGAGAGAAAGGTCTTCCTTCCATTGGTTCACTCCCCAAAAAGCTGCATTGGCTGGAGCTGCGCCATTCCGAAGCCAGGAGCCAGGTGCTTCTTCCTGGTCTCCCACACGTGTGCAAGGGCCCAAGGACTTGGGCCATCTTCCACTGCTTTCCCATGTCACAACAGAGAGCTGGATTGGAAGAGGAGCAGCCGGAATGCGAACCGGCGCCCATATGGGATGCTGACGTCACAGGCGGAGGATTAATCTACTACCCCATGGCGCAGGCCCCTTGACTAAAATTTTAATTGTCTTGTTGGGTTAATGCTGTTTTGTTTTGGGCTGAACTTCTGCCTGTGGCACCAGCATCACATACGGGCACCAGTTCAAATCCCAGCTGCTCTGCTTCTGATCCAGCTCTCTGCTTATGACCCGAGAAAGCAGTGGACAATGGCCTCATTTTTTGGGCCTCCACACCCACATGGGAGACCCAGAATAATACCCTGCCTCCTAGCTCAGGATTGGCCCAGCTCTGGCCATTGTGGCCATTTGGGGAGTGAACCAACAGATAGAAGACCTTCTCTCTGTCTTTCCCTCTCTCTGTCTGTAAGTGTAACTCTCAAGTAAATTAATGAAATCTTTTAAAATATGCTCGGTGTTTGCTTGCAAAAATAAAAGTTATTGAACCCAGAAGATCACTTATAAAACTTCATTCTTGCATTTATTAAGCAACAAAAATTTTCACACAAGACTCACCTTTGCTTTTTCAGTCATGTCAACAAAAGAGGAGCTTTTCTTTTGCCCTTGTGTTTTTTTCATATAAAAAGGCAAACAGATATGAAGTAACAACCAAATGAACATTTCCAATAATATTTTAAATTTTTCATTAAGTTTCAATGCTTTATAATTAATATAGTTTATACATGACTGAAAGTTGTTTCGGTTTCCAATTAAACTTACTTTGCCAAATTGTGTACAAGGTGACATGTGTATGTGTGTAATTAAATGAGCTTTAGACAAAACTTGTGTCTTTCTCTGAAAACAGTCTTTAAAAGGTATAATACACATATTGAGAACAAGAAAAAAAAAACCCGTATCTATGATATAGCAACTTTAAAAGAAATGCCAGATATTTAGAACTACATATGTTAAGGTAATCTAAAATATTACAAGCCAAAATCCAGCTAATTCTTCACGGATGTGCAAATAGGGCTCTCAGCATGAAGTTGCTGGAGAGCATAGAAAAAGTTGCAAATGTGTATAAACATTTTGAAAATATTACTTGAGCCATCTGCAGTTTTTTATAGATGCTATGTGCTTGGAACTCCTATTTTCTCCACTGTTTATTGCACAGACTTGTTTATGATTGGACTCACTAAAAAGTTCTCTACTAAACAACTGGGTATTAAAGTACACCATTTTCTAACATCTCAAGGATAGAGGAGGGCAAAGGGAGCATGAGGCCAGAGCCCTGGGAATTCCCTGGAGAGCTCTGGGTTTAGACTGAGGAATCTCCAGGGTCACTCAATAGCAACAACCTCTTCTATCAATGTCTGGTCCATTCTTTTCTGTTTGCATTTAAGAATTTTTTTATTAATATAAAGTGAACAGATTTTATACACGGCAGCCATTGTGGGGTGAACCAATGGGAAAGGAAGACCTTTCTCTCTGTCTCTCTCTCTCTCTCTCTCACTGTCCACTCTGCCTGTCAAAAAAAAAGAAAAGAATCAGAGCTATCTGTAGATGATAGTAAGTTAGGTCGTTGATGTCTGCCTCCCATCGTCCTGTATATTTATATCTCAAGGCTGGCCTGGGCAGAAGCAGTTCCTGAGCAGAGTCACTAATGAAGTCCCCCTCGCCTGCTGAGCAGAGCCCCCAAGAGCCTTTGCTTGTCCCTCCATTCTGAAGGTCTAGAGGAGATGCTGATCGATGCTGAAGAGCTGAAGTGGCTGACGTGTAAATTGCCAGGTGCTTAAGGGGTGCACTTTGAAGTACTTTGCAAATATACTAGAGTACTGAGCACTTTCTAGTCTGTCTGTTTTGTTCACAGATCAGAATTTTGTGAGTAAAAGAAGCTTGCAGGCCAGGTGAAAACTTACCATAACCTTGAGTTCTCTTTCCTGCTATAGGACCTTCACACTGCAACCTAGTTTTAAAGTAACAGGAGATTCTATTGCCATCTAGAAGCAGGGGAAACATTAATCAATTCAGGGTCTTTTCAGTACAGTTTACTATTTGGTATAAGAGAAAAATTCATATAATTGTGCCATATTATTAGAGTCTAAAGAATGTTTCAGAATTCTAGTCATATAAAATTATCTTCTGTCAAGGACATTATTCACCTTATATTCCAACTGACTGGAAGCTAAAACAATCAAAATCTGTCCTTAAAAATTGGAAGGTAGGAATCAGCATTTTTGTCCGTGAAAGGCTTTTAAAGAGTGATGACATGCAATTCTGTGACAAAGGCAGGCCCTGCCTGAGTTTACCTGCAGTTGTGGAAGGTCCCGTACATGTTAACCCCTTCTCTGCCTGAGAACTCTCTCTCCTGCTCAGAAGCCAGCATTCCAGGGCCTGCCTGGGCTCAGCCATGAACTGCAGTAGATTCATAAATGCTAACTAATAAATGCTAAACCGTTAACCAACTGGACATGGGGTCTCACTGGTAAGTGTCTGAGCCTCCATATATCTTTTAGGTCTGACAATTCCATGTGTGATCCATCTAGTTTCTTAGAAGATCCCCCAGTAAGATGGAGTTACAGATACCCAACGGCAAGACCCATTCATTGATGTACGTTTTATTGGCTGATCTCCATCCCCTCTGCCTCTCTTTTCCCTCTTTTTCATGTTAGCTTTCTGGTTTTGTCTTCTAAATAAATAGGCAACACCCTTGTCCTTGTCTCTTGTCTCTTGTCTCTTTGCCACTGAAGGAGTCCAGACAGTGGAACATGGCCTAAACCTTTTACTGTTTTAAATAGACTCATGTAAGAAAGCTCAAAGGAAGATTTGCAGATCAAATGTTTCAAGAAGCCAAGAGAGTCACATAAGAACCCCAGCTGGGTGACATTGCCTAAGTATAGTGATAGTGAGAACCATATTGCAATTGGAACATGCACATTACGCACCTAGCGAATGCACCTACTCAGAGCCAAATGAATACCTTACACTAGCACTGCTATGTCTTACAGGTTTCAGAAGTGACAAATTAAGCTTTTGCTTCAAATATGAAATATCTCAATTGTAAAGTGCAATCCAGCCCATGGACTCTAAGAGCTCACCACCTCTCCCCAGAGAACTCTGTCAAATGTCAGTTCTGAAATCAGGAGTTGTACCATGTGTCCACCTGACAGTGATACTGTCTTATCACCTGCCTTATCATCTTCAGTTCCCTCTGCTGCGAAGTCGGGCTCACTGTTGCCATGAACCATCTCAACTGAGATTACATGTGCTGAGATAGCGATGAGCCAGAAATGTTCGGCATCTCTTGTTACTGCCTTTAACAGATTTATTACCCAGAGTCTCTGAGCTCAGAAAGCATCCAGGAGTAAAGCAGGAAAAGACCATAGTCCCCTACACAGATTAAATCCCAACTAATAGGACTATTGAGTAATCTCTGTAAGCCATTTAGAATGGCCTTATCTAGCAGTTATAATTTAAAATTTTCTTTTTTTTTTTTTATTTTTGACAGGCAGAGTGGACAGTGAGAGAGAGAGACAGAGAGAAAGGTCTTCCTTTTGCCGTTGGTTCACCCTCCAATGGCCGCCGCGGATGGCGCGCTGCGGCCGGCGCACCGCGCTCATCCGATGGCAGGAGCCAGGAGCCAGGTGCTTTTCCTGGTCTCCCCATGGGGTGCAAGGCCCAAGCACCTGGGCCATCCTCCACTGCACTCCCGGGCCACAGCAGAGGGCTGGCCTGGAAGAGGGGCAACCGGGACAGAATCCGGTGCCCCGACCGGGACTAGAACCCGGTGTGCCGGCGCCGCAAGGCGGAGGATTAGCCTGTTGAGCCACGGCGCCGGCCATAATTTAAAATTTTCATGAACAATATTTTCCTTGAAAAGCTAACAGGTGAGTGTTGTTCTAGTGAAAGCAAACACCTTTCTTTTTTTTTTAAGATTTATTTTATTTATTTGAAAGACAGAGTTACAGAGAAAGGTAGAGACAGAGAGAGAGGTCTTCCATCTGCTGGTTCACTCCCCAGATGGCCACAAAGGCCGGAGCTGCGCCCATCCAAAGCCAGGAACCAGGAGATTCTTGTGGGTCTTCCACATGGGTGCAGGGGCCCAAGGACCTGGGTCATCTTCTACTGCTATTCCAGGTCACAACAGAGAGCTGGATCAGAAGAGGAACAGCCGGGTCTCGAACTGGCACCCATATGGGATGCCGGCACCTCAGGCCATGGCTTTAAGCTGCATGCCACAGCGCTGGCCCCAGCGACACCTTTCATATTCCACCGTTGGTTTACTAAGCTGCAATGCTTGTCCCCGCTTTGCTCCTTCTTTATTCCACCTCCTTGTCTCACCCACTCAGTGTTGCTAATCAGTGGTCTCATTTTACTCAGCACTTGTACTATGACTACCTACTAGAGGAAAGATCAGCGTGGCAGGTGGTTAATCACATGTTCTATTATTGGAGCTGAGGGTAGACTCATGTTCCCAGAGCTAATAACTATGAGTACAATACAGGTCTGTCTCTCTTAACATTCCACTTATGAATGTATGAGTGTTTCTCAAGGTGGTTAGGGAACAACTGGCTAGCAGGTAAGGTGAATACCATATCAGATCTAAGATTTGGGGGGAAAAGTTGATTTATTGTAGAAAACATATAGATTTTATGCAAAAACTAAAACAAATCCATATACATGCTGCAGATGAAGCAAAGTAGAGAAACTTACAGTGGAACTGAGTTTGTAATAAGTCACTGAAATTATTCTCCTAAGTTCCTGGATTTGTACAATCAGAACTTTGGAAAAGTGCTTTGGGTAAAACACCTGCCCACACTTGAATCTTCACCAGTAGCCAAGATCTCATTTCTAAATTGCAAACTGGTATCCAACTGCCTACTTGTGTCTCCTCTTGAATGTTGCACAGGCAACATGGACCCAACCTGCCTGATCCCGGGCTCAACCAAATCTTCACGTGGCAACTTGCTCTCCCGACGCATTCGCTTCCTCGCTTGATGGAAACCTGACTCCATCTCGCATCTGTAATTAGCACCAAGTCTTTTCTACTCAAATTTATTTCTCATCACTTCATTCATCTCCTCTGATCTCCACTGCTATTGTCTAATTTAGGATCATTATCTGTCATTTGTATTTTTTCAAGAATTCCTGAGGTACCTGCTTTCAATATTGTCAGCCATCAATGGATCTTACCACATGATCCAAGAAGCTTTTGTAAACGTAATTATTAGCATGGCATTTACATGTTTGAAATACTTTATGGCTTTCCAAAACTTACTATAAAATCTTAACTAGCTAACTTGGTAACCAAGGATCTTAATGATTTATGTCTGCCTATACAACTTAATGTCCATTTCATCTCTCCCATCTCCTGTATACTCAGGTCATGCTGTGATACTTTTCCCAAGAGATTCCATCTTACAATACATCTTTATCTTTGCTACTTACTGTCCCTATCAGCTTACAAATTGCTATTTGTATTTCATTGGTTAGTTAAATGGTCTTACCCAGGCCCTTTCGCATCCTTTTCCCAAGTTCATGCTACTGTGAGAACTCTTGCTTGTACTACTGCTCATACACTGACAGAATTGAAACTATCTAATTCCTCGGGACTTTACAGTTTCTTAAGAGTAACAACTGAACCTTTTACATCTTAAAATTCCTGGCATCAGGGCCTGAGCTGTGAAGTAATAGGCTAAGCCTGTGCCTGCAGCACCAGCATCCCATGGGGGCTCCAGATTGTGTCCCCACTGCTCCTCTTCAGATGCAGCTCTCTGCTTATGGCTTGGGAAAACAGTGGAGGATGGCCCAAGTGTTTGGGCCCTTGCACGAATGTGGGAGACCTAGAAGAGGATCCTGGTTCCTGACTTCAGCTCAGTTCAGCTCCAGCTGTGGGGCCCACTGTGGATGAACCCGTGAATGGAAGACCTCTGTCTCTGTCTCCCTTTCTTTGTCTGTAACTCTGCTTCTCAAATAAATAAAAAGTAAATCTTTGAAAAAAAAAAGGTTCCCATTATCTACTATATTAGGTACAAACACAAGTGCACCACAAACAAATACCACAATATCTTGGGCTCCTCTCAAAAGAGATCCCCTTTATTTTCAATGGAATTCCTTATTTACTCACTAGAGCCATCCTGTTAGCAATCCAACTCCTTGGGAGTTACTGAAGAATACTGAAGTTCAGTTTATCCATTTATAAAATTGGAAAAAAATTACCAAATTTTCTGTTAAAATAAAGGAGTACATGTTAAAAGCTTATACAGCATGGTGATCATTGTGTTACAATCATTGTTACAACTGTGTAGACACACAAGCACAAGTCCCAGTCCTCCTTCCCAAATATGAACCCCATTCGAGAAACCGAGAGCAGGACTCTCCTTAGATTGTGTGGCCATCTCTTGATGGCAAAGTTCAAATCACAAAGTTCAAATTTTGAAATGGAAAAACTGAAAATATGCATGTCTCCAATCTCCTCATGTAGGATCTCTGTCCTTAACATGTTGTACAATGTGAATTAACGCTATAACTAGTACTCAAATAGTATTTTTCACTTTGTGTTGCTATGTGAGGGCAAACTGTTGAAATCTTTACTTAATATATACTAAACTGATCTTCTGTATATAAAGATAATTGAAAATGAATCGTGATGTGAATGGAATGGGAGAGGGAGCGGGAGATGGGAGGGGTGCAAGTAGGAGGGAAGGTATGGAGGGAAAAGCCATTGTAATCCATAAACTGTACTTTGGAAATTTATATTTATTAAATAAAAGTTTAAAAAATTTGACTTTAAAACACACACAAAAAAATCCTTTCATGTCTTCTCTACACAATCAGAAGTTCCAATTCTCAGCAAATTTTGTCACCTACCTTTCCCTCAAACCTTGTCTTACTATGCCCTCTCCTTGCTTTCTGTTCTTCGGTCATCTGGGCCTTCTTTCAGGCCCTAAAATGTACCTGCAGACAGCTGCTGTCAGTGTCACAGTGCTATTCCTGATCATAAACTTAGGAGCCCAGATTTGTCCTTGTGTTACTCAAGTTCCCACCGAAGTCTCTAGAACCTGCAGTCCCATGCGGTCATCTTCTGCTGTCAGCCACAAATCAGAGGCAGGGAAAAAAAAAAAAAAAAAGCTCTGTGCCTTCTTTTGAAGTTCCATCAGTAAGGAAGCCAAATGACAAAGATGCCTATGGAATTTAGTTAGGAGTCACCTAAGAGAGCACATATGGAGTGATAATGAATAGATAATCCACAAAAACTACTGCCTATTGTCATAGCTCTTCACTCTTGCAATCTGGTAGTCACTTGCATATTTTTAAAATTCCTAACTCTGTCAAAGTAATGTAATCCTCATAAAGAGAGCAGAAATTATCTCATATTTTTATTTTATTCAACAATTAGCATAAAACCTGGCTCAATGTATATGCAATAAATATTAAATAGGGGAAGGAAAGAATGATATAATTAACTATAAGGTATCACAAGTCATTTAACAAAAATAATCACTTACATACTGCTTGTGTGTACTGAAGCACGACTAAATACTGAATAAGTTGCTCTGGTTTGCATGTGGTTTGTTCTTCAAGGGCTCACATGTTGGAGACTTGGTCCCCAGTGTGGTAGAGCTGAGATGCTGGGACTTCTAACAAGTGCGCTTTTGAGAGACATTTAGGCCTCTGGGGGTACTGCCCTCAGAAGGAATTAAAATAGTTATGGAACCCTGAATTAGCTTTCCTGAGAAATTCAGGAAATGTGTACATGCCTCATGTGCTTCCTTTCTGGGGGTGTCTCACTCTAGCAGGTACCCCTGCCACCATGCGGTCCTCACCAGAGCGCAGCAGACACCAGTGCCATGCCCTTAAAACTCTAAAACTGTGGAATAACTCAACTTCTGTGTTTATATAGCAACCCATCTGACTGCACAACCAGCCTTGGGTATTTTATTATGATAACAGAAAACAGATTGATCAAAAAATGAATGGTTAATTCTTCATATAAATGTGAATAGCGTCAATGTTTTTCCAGGATAATGTGTCTCTCCTCCACTGCATTAGCATGATTTAGTTTGAGTGAGTGAGGAAAGGATAAGAATGATATAAATACCTATCAAGAATATCAAAATATCAAAACTACAGTCTAAAGTTGTGTTCACAGTGTGTCAATAAGAATGGATCAGATGACAGTTTCCAAGATGGCCGAATAAGGAAATACGTGCTGATTTTGACCACGGGAAGATAATAGCAGAAAAGTGCAAGACATACATTCCCAGGGGAGTTTTAGAGAGAAGGTTTCAGTGGAAATCTTGGAGAAAAAAAGAGAGATGCCATGGAACAGAGTGGACATTCAAACACACAGCAGTGAGCAGGGACACTACTGCTGAATCCCACAGGTAACAGGCAGAAGAAGACAACACCTGCTGAGAGTGAGGTGGGAGCTGGCTGCAACAGCCCATCAGCCTGTGTGTCACTGGTGATATTGCCTGAGGGAGACCCTTGCAGACCACAGTGAGTCAGTCCAGCTTGGAACCCTAGTGGCTACCTGAAAAAAAGTGCATTTCTTTCTCCTGATCCTCCCACAAGGGTGCTTGGTGACCAGCAGGGAGAAAGCACCATCTTAACACCAGAAGAGACTGTGGCGACTCTCACAACTAGGGGGTTTTATCAGAGGGGTAAATCTGAGTTCCCCACTATGAGTCTTGCCTAGAGGGTTGGCAAGGGGATGGGTACCCACTTAGGACTGTGGAGTGCTCCCATTCCCCCACCTTATCAAAGGCTCTGGGTTCAAACTGCCAAGGTGGACCAATGTGGGAATGGCTCTACCCATTCTGTGAGTGAGGCAAGCACACTGGCCTGAGAGCAGATCCCCTGCACCCTGTCACTGAGGGGCTCCTGTGCCCTATGACTGTGGGGGATTCTTTGACTGTATGATAAGGTGTGGGATGTAGCTAGGTCTCTGGGCAATTACGGTGTCTGTCTACAGAGACTCAAGGCCCCCTGATTTCCTGGGGTGAGTCATTACAGAGGGTTCCATGCTCACACTGAAGACCACACAGATCCTTTGTGTGGTTCATGCACCTTCAAGGGTGGGGGTTGTGCTACTGTGGGATAATTCTGAGCATTGATCCCCTTGAAAGAGAGGTGATGCTGTGATTACGCCAGGAGAAGTGATCATACCCTCCCCACTGCTGACAACAGAGGAAACCTATCACACCCAACTTGGGTGTCACCCTGGATTCTCACCACACTCTTGAACACTGACCAGAACTCCCTGGCCCCACACAGTACATGCCTCTGGATATCCAGTGAAGGAGCATGCATTCTACTAAGCCACAGAAGCATAGTTCAAAGATAAAAACCACCAGAGGAGAAAACCAACAAGTAGTTTCATGAGTGCCTAAAAATAAATGCAGAAATACAAGAAACAATAATAAGGAAGACAATATGACTCCCCAAAAGGAACACACCAACACTTCAGTATTGGAATGTGAAAATGAAATGCCTGAAAATGAATTCAAATGAATGATCATAGCATTACTTAGAAACACAACAAAACAATATGGGTGAAACATTTTCTCATGAGATAGAGATATTGAAGAAAAATCAAACTGAAATATTAAAAATTAAGAACTCAATATGTCAAATAGAAAATACAGTGGAAAGCATCAACAATGGACTTTGTGAGGCATAATAAAGAATATAAGAGCTAGAAGACAATTTTTGGAAATACCTCAGTCAGATAAAAGAAAAAGAAACTAGAAAAAACTGAAAATGGATTTCTAGATTTAAAGGATACTAACAAATGGCCCAATGTAAATGTCTTGAGATTTCCTGAAGGCATTGAAAGAGATAATGAATTAGAAGATCTATTCAGAGAAATAACAGAAATAACAGCGGAAAACTTCCATGCTAAGGTACATCCAAGTACAGAGAGCACATAGAACTCCTCATAGATATGATCAGAAAAGATCTTTACCACAACACTCTATAGTCAAACTTTCAACAGTAAAACATAAAGAAAATATTCTTTTTTTTTTTATTTTTGACAGGCAGAGTGGACAGTGATAGAGAGAGACAGAGAGAAAGGTCTTCCTTTGCTGTTGGTTCACCCTCCAATGGCCGCCGCGGCCAGTGCGCTGCGGCTGGCGCACCGCGCTCATCCGATGGCAGGAGCCAGGTGCCAGGTGCTTTTCCTGGTCTCCCATGGGATGCAGGGCCCAATCACCTGGGCCATCTTCCACTGCACTCCCGGGCCACAGCAGAGGGCTGGCCTGGAAGAGGGGCAACCGGGACAGAATCCGGCGCCCCAACCGGGACTAGAACCTGGTGTGCCGGCGCCGCAAGGCGGAGGATTAGCCTGTTGAGCCACGGCGCCGGCCATAAAGAAAATATTCTAAATTGTGTATGAGAAAAGCACCAGATTATCTTCAGAGGGTCCCCAATTAGGCTAATAGCAGATTTCTCACCAGATACCTTACAGGCTAGGAGTGAATGAAGAGATATTGTCTAAGTTAAAAGAAAAAAACTGTCAACATAGAACACTGTATCTAGCAAAACTCATTTATAAATGAAGGTGAATAAAGACCTTCCAAAACTAGTGGAATCTGTAAGAATTTGCCATGACTCATCCAGCCTTACAAATAAGGATGTGCTACACACAGAAACAAAATGATAGTCCTCATTATTAAAGAAGGTTAAGGCAGAAAATTCCATTGTAAAAGTAGCAAACCATAGGGAGATCCATGGAAAAATGGTAGGATCAATTCATTCCATAACAGTAACAACCTTGGTTGTAAATGGCCAAAGTTCTCCAATTAAAAGGTGTAGATGGGTTGAATGAATTTAAAAAACAAAACCTACCTATTTGCTCCCTACAAGAAGCACACATCACCATAAAAATACACACAGACTAAATGTGAAAGGATGAAAAAGATAAAGGATGAAAAGGCAGAAATGAGCAGGTGTAGCCATCCTAATATCAGACAAAATAAACACAAAAAAATCAGTTAAAAGAGACAAAGAATGACATTATGTAATGATTAAGGGATCAATTCAATAGAAAGTTGTGACTACTGTAAATGTACATGCACTCAATGCCACGGCACCTGCACCAGCATATTTAAAACAATGTTAATGGGTCTAAAGGGAGACATAGACACCAATGCAATAATAAAGGAGGATTTCAATACCCCAGTTTCATTAATAGACCAAATAGAGAATCAACAAAGAAACAACACAGCTAAGGTACACTATGAACCAAATGGACCTAATTGGTATCTACAAAATATTTCATCCCATAGCTGAAGAATACACATTCTTTTCACCAGTACATGGAATCTTCTCTAGGATAGATCATATACTATCCATAAAGCAAGTCTCAACAGATTCAAAAATATTAATATCTTACCATGTATCCTTACTGACTGCAATGGAGTGAAGCTGGAAATTAACAATTTAAGAAACTCTAAAAACTATCAAAACACATCAAGACAGAACAACATGTTGCTGAATGAACATGGATCATAGAAGAAATCAAAAGGGAAATAAAAAATTCTCAGAAACTAATGAAGATTATAACACATCATATCAAAACTTACGGGATACAGCGAAAATGGCATTATGAGGGAACTTTATAGGAATTGGTGACTATATAAAGAAATTGAAAAGGCAGATCAAATAAATGATCTGTCAATGCATTTAAAGAACCAAGAGAAACAACATCAAACCAAACTCTAAATTAGTAGGAGGAAAGAAATAATTCAGATTAGAGAAGAAATAAACAAAATTGGAACCCCAAAAATGATCAGAGAAATGAAAAGCTAATTTTAAAAAAAATAAGAAAAGTTGATACATTTTGGCCCAATTATCAAAAAAAAAAAGAAGAAGAAGAAGAAGAAGAAGAAGAAGAAGAAGAAGGGAAAGATCCAAATCAATAAAATGATGAGATGAAAAAGGAAATGTAACAGTGGATACCAGAGAAGTAAAAAGAAGCATCAATAATTACTACAAATAGCTATATGGCAACAAACTGGAAAATCTAGAAGAAACTGAAGCCAAAGCTAGGAGACAGGTGCATCTCCTGGTCTCCCACGCGGGTGCAGGGCCCAAGCACTTGGGCCATCCTCCACTGCACTCCCAGGCCACAGCAGAGAGCTAGACTGGAAGATGGGGACTAGAACCCCGTGTGCCGGCACCGTAGGTGGAGGATTAGCCTATTGAGCTGCAGCACTGGCCTGATTATTTTCTTATAACTAGAGACAAAAAGAACAAGAATCTTGAATATCTCAAGATTGGAGGGAAAAAAAACATTATCAGATGGTGAACTTCCCAGTAACTTAAACTGGAATTAAATGGATACCTTAAAAAATAACAATAATTGGGGCCGACGCCATGGCTCAACAGGCTAATCCTCCGCCTTGCGGCGCCGGCACACCAGGTTCTAGTCCCGGTTGGGGCGCCGGATTCTGTCCCGGTTGCCCCTCTTCCAGGCCAGCCCTCTGCTGTGGCCCAGGAGTGCAGTGGAGGATGGCCCAAGTGCTTGGGCCCTGCATCCCATGGGAGACCAGGGAAAAGCACCTGGCACCTGGCTCCTGCCATCGGATGAGCGCGGTGCGCCAGCCGCAGCGCACTGGCCGCGGCAGCCATTGGAGGGTGAACCAACAGCAAAGGAAGACCTTTCTCTCTGTCTCTCTCTCTCTCACTGTCCACTCTGCCTGTCACAAAAAAAAAAAAAACAAAAAACAAAAACAAAAACAATAATTGTCTTCAGTGAACTGGGTCTTATGACAACAGACACATTCAATTATTTTTTTTTTGTTTTTCCCTATTAGAATGCTATCAATAAACAGCTAAGAACTAGACAATAAAATTTCTCTCTAGAAAATTTATCCATATTAAGGTCTAAGGTGAGGCTATACATACTGGGTTCTAGCACTCCAAATGCCTTAAGTGAGGATTAAACCATCCAATGTTTTAAGGATTAGGTGAGGTAATGCTTACTGTGTTTCCAAAGGCATCAATGTGTCATCTGCTTGCCTAGAGCAACAATTATGAATCTGCAGGTCTTAGTTTCCAACTGATGGCTGCCACTAATTTCGTGGCTAACATAATACACATTGTTTTTACAAAGTCCAGCAAGGGTCTCGTTGAGTCATGGTTAAGGTGTTGAGAGCTCTCTCTTCCTGGATGCTCTAGGGAAGGAGTGCCTTGCCTCCAGCTGTATCTGGAGGCCACATACCTTCCTTGGTTGTGGTCTTACCCCTGCCCTCTTCAAAGCCAGCCATGCGGTATCTTCAAATTTCTCTCATCCTGAGCTCCTTCATTTTGAAGGACACTTGGGATTACTTTGAGATTATGACCTGTGCAATCCAGGGCCATCTCTTTATCATAGTCATATGATTAGCATTCTTAATTCCATGTGCCATGTAACAAAACATATTCACAGGTTCCTAAGATTAGGATGTGGACCTTTTTTGCAGGGGTCCCCTCTTCTGTCCACTGCCTCCCCAACAAATCTTGGAGAATCAAATAGGGCTGTCCACAATGATCATTCCCACCTGGTGCGCAGACCCCTAACTGGCCCAGCAGGAGCTACCATGAGCTGAAGTGTGCCAGGGTGGATACTGAATTAACTGAAAATTTGGAAATGTCAGACAGTTTGTACACACAAAAGTGACAATAGGTAGGCAGGACATGAGGATCAAGAGTAAATTTCTTTGGCCTAAGTACATAAGGGAGAATAAAATGCTTCTATTTGGTTCTCATATACATGTAAGATGGTTTACTGTATCTAGACTGTTTATTTTTCTCTTGATATACTTTCTTCTACAATAAACAGTACATTTCACTGTAACTTGGGAGATGTTTTTGGTGGCTGGCTGTTGTTCATTTATTGGTAGATTATTGTATATCTAACATGGGATAGCCTGAAAGAAATAGCAGTGAATAGGAACCAGGACTGACTCTCAAGTGATTCCCCAGTTTAATGAGAGATTCAGAAAAGTAACCATTACATGAATCTGGAGTCAGTTCTTTGTAGAATTATGACAATAAAGATGGGTGAGCAAAGAAAGTGTAAGTGGATTTTATTGAGAAACTGAGACTCCTGCTTCCCAGATAGGGTCCCCAAGGGAGGGGTCATCAAGGTCTGGGTGTTGGGGACTTATATAGGGAGAGCATATCCATTGATCAATTCTTCTATATAGTTTCTGTACCCTAGGGGTCAGCTTTGTTTTATTCTATGTCTCTTGTATAGCAGTCATGGTTCCCAACCAGTTAACAAACATTACCACGTCAACCACTTGGGAGATGTGAAAGTTGAGAAATATTGTTGACATGATCAATTAAGGCAGGATATGCCTACCTGATCAGTGGCTGAGTACTTGAGACATGTAACTTTGTAGAGTGATTTGGTATTGATGCCAGAGTCTAGTATCTCATGAGGTTACCTATGGGTATGGACACTCTGTGATCCCTATAAATCTCTTCATTTTCTTGGGGCGAGGTCTTTTGTCTAGTCAGGAGATATCCCCGAGTAGTGTAGGAGACCTTGGATAGTGTGACAATGAGTAGTATAGGGGACCTGGATAGTTTAGGGAACCCTGGGTATTGTAGGGGACCCTGGGTAGTAAGGAGATCCTGAGTAATGCAGTGGACCTCGAGTAGTTAGGAACGCTGAGTATTATAGGGGACTCTGGGTAGTGTAGGAGACGGAGTAGTGGAGGGTACTTGGGGTAATTAGGATACCCTGGGTAATGTAGGTGACCCTGAGTAGCGTAGGGGACCCTGGGTAGTGTAGCTGGCACTGTGTAGGGGACCCTGGATAGTGTAGGAGACCCTGGATAGTATAGGTGACACTGAGTAGTGTAGGGCATCCTGGGTAGTGTAGAAGACCTTAAGTAGTATAGGGGACCCCAAGTAGTTAGGAGACTGAGTAGTGTTGGGGACCCTGGGTAGTGTAGCTGGCACTGAGTAGTGTGGCTGGCATTGAGTGGTGTTGGTGAGCATCTGCATCAATCATGGCTTCAAGTATGAAAACCTCAAAGGGATGCTGCTGTACTCCACAGCTGGTGGACCTTGGTCCTCACTTTGTGAAGACCTGTTGTGGTGGATGATGGCTCTGTCTCAGAGGGCTGGAATTCTGAGACTCCAATGGGAGCAGAGACCATATAGGGAAGACCATCAAGAAATTACCAACAGAAGTAGGGGAGGAGAAGCACATTTTAAAAAAAATTATTTTACTTGAAAGTCAGAGTTACACACAGAGAGAAGGATAGGCAGAGAAAGAGAGAGAGAGAGAGAGAGAGAGAGAGAGGTCTTCTTCCATCTGCTGGTTCACTTCCCAGATGGCCACAATAGCTGGAGCTGCGCCAGGAGCCAGGAGCTTCTTCCAGGTCTCCCACGTGGGCCATCTTCTACTGCTTTCCCAGGTCATAGCAGAGAGCTGGATCAGAAGTGGAGCAGCCAGGACTCGAACCGACGCCCATATAGGATGCCAGCACTGCCGGCAGCGGCTTTACCCACTATGCCACAGCACCTACCCCTTAAACTATGAATAAAAAAAAACACCCAACTTGTTCAACCATTCTAATGGAAACACTGTATTATGTTTCCTTTGCTTTGTAGAAAAATATTTTAAAACTGTTGTCTATGAAGAGAGGTTCAAAGAGTGTGTAGTCAAAAATAAAAAAAATATGGAAACAGATAAAGCGTTTAGGTCTATTATGAATTAATGTTTTGTTTTGTAGTTTTCTGTTCTTTTTCTTAGTGAGATGTCACTAAATTGGTTGAATTACAGGATTCAGAAACCAGGATCCACCCCTTACTATCCCAATAAAGTAGGCAAGAAAGAATGCAGATGTGGACAAAGATGGTGGCTGTTCAGGAAGGAACAGTCTTGATAAATATCTGAATACTTAGTTCGCATGGATGGGAGTGGCCATCTGGAAGCAGAAGTAGCTGAGGTCTTTCTTGGGATTCTGATTTAAGGCAGTAAGTGCACACTAGTGAAACTCCCTGGGAAAGTTACACAGGAGGTAGAACATGTTATCCTTAGGAGGTGAGGTGAGTTTTATTTTGGAGACTTTTGGTTTAATATGTCTGTGGGATCCTGGAGTAAAAATGTGGAAATAGGCAGTAAGAATATAAGGTGATTTCCTAGAAGGTCAAATAGAGTTATAGATTGGGAGGTACTACATTTGCAAGTACATTAAATCCATGGATATGGCTGAATTTATCCAGTCAATAAAGGAAACATATATTAAGAATAAGAGAGGGTTGGGCATGGTGTGACCAAAACAGCATTATTTAGCTCAAAGGTGGAAAAAAAGAAGCCAATGAACCATGGCCAAAATTAGAAATATTCATTAGTCTATAAAAATGTACATGCATCTATGAGTCAAGTGCTTAAAAATTCCCTTCATTCTCTAAATGAGATCTCTATGTATTGATCTGTGTATCCATAATTTATTTATATATCTACCAATAATATTTCTATCATCTGCCTGTCAATCATCCATCATCTCTATCATCCATCTCTATCATCTAACAGTCTATCATCTCTCAAATGATACACCTTTTCGTGCAGGTGATCCATCAGATTACTTGAATGATTTTCAAACTGTTGAGTTTTTTAAGTTGCTGATGTGATTTTCATTTATGTGGCTGTCACTAGATGAGTGTCATTTACCGTTCAGTTGTGTTTTGACATAAGGAACAATATCAAACTCTACTAACCACTTTCCTACTAAATTGATAGTCATTAGGTGACTTTGAATTTCACTAATGTTCTCCTCACATCAGTGATACTGGTCATAGTCTCAAAACTTCTTGTGGCTTCTGCAGTAATAGTGACAATTGAATAATTTTTTTTTCTACTCATTCTATAGTTTAACATGTCATACTTAACCAGATAAAATCTAATTCTTCAGAACAGGTGAGAAGGGTGGTGTTGTGTCCCTGGATTCCAAGTCTGCCTCTTGGCATGGAAGTTTTAAATGTGTCAATTTTCCAGTGCAGGTTCTGTGCTAATGACAGAACCCAAATGAGTTAATTTAGGTACAGAGTCATGCCTGGGCAGAGAGGGAACAAGCCTGCTTCTTTGACTAGCACAATTAGCATTGCTAATGGCTCTGATGAGTAAGCTTCTGGTGAGTTTTAACAAACTCACTCACTTCACTGGTGAGGTGACTCAACAATGAATGGGGGGACATTCAGGAGGGCCACCCCAATTCCATGACGCCCCGCTGGCCTCCTGCACCCATTGCAGCAGTCTTCCAGTGGCCCTCCATAGGCCACAGTGGCTTCTCATTACTACCCATACAGCTACTTTCTCAGCCTCTCTTGTCTTTTCCACCATCTGGAGTTCATGAAGTCCATGGGTTTTGCCGTATCTATGGTAACCCTGGAAGGATGACTTTGGAGAAGTGCTGGCTGGCAGGCTAAGTGCTCTGACCCCAAGGTTGGCATCTGACTTGACACAAGCAAAACAGGTACCACAGTAGGGAGACATGGAGGTGCAATGGGCTGTGGATGGTGGCTCTACTCCCCATGGTCCTTCCCCACTCCCACCCCCAGAGGCCACCAAGAATAACAGAAACTCTATGGAGAGGAAGGACTGGCAAAAGCATGCCTATGGTCTGGGTCTTTAGGGTCTGAGAAGCAGGAGCACTAAGAAATTAGTGTATGTCCTGGGGTTCACTGAAGAGAGGCAGGCCTAATGAATGCAAGAGGTAAGATCTGTATTCAGAATGGATTTTGGGTGGCAGTGGATTTGGTGATGTATCTCATGAGGACATTATATTACGTTAGGCTTCAAAAATACTGTCAAGTCATCCAATGTTAGAGCCTTCTTGGTGGCTTAATGGCTTAACCTACAGTGTAGTTTGTAGGATGCCATTCTGGCACACCTGCCAATGTTTGGGTAACTCCATGGGGGAATTAGGTTAGGAGACTTGTCATGCTATATAAATGCAACATACAATGACAAGTTATGTTGAACCTGAGCTTGACAATGATTTTTCTAACAGACAAAATGACCAGCCATCTGTCACCTGTTTCTGCAGAACACAATCAAGTCTTCTGTCGCGTGGCTTATCAATAGCTTTGTGCCAGGCACTGCTTTAAATTATTTAATCGATGAATTTCGCTGGAAATATGTCTGAGGGAGAAAAAACTTGCCTAAGGTCACACAGCAACAAGTAACATTGTCAAGAGATGCGTGCAGCTGTGGCCCTGGAGCCCTTATGATTCAGCTCTTCAACTGCAAGCTGGGAGTGGCACGGTGGCCCTTCCATGGAATGTTCTTTAGCCTTTAACAGAATGTTAATAGGATATTTTGTTGGGTTGTAAAGCGTTTTTATCTCACATTTTTGAGTGGTGAGAAAGGTTAAAGAAGCATCTGAGTATCACTTGATGGTGCAGAATCTTAAGAGTATGACGATAGTGGGGAAAACATTGGAAAGATGTACACACCGGGGAGCCTTCTTTCAATTCAAATGCACTTTCTCAATTTTTTTAGCAACATGCTACAAAGAAATCCCTGCTAATTTAAGAGCTATTATTTTTTATTATTTATTTATTTATTTTTATTTGACAGATAGAGTTAGACAGTGAGAGAGAGAGACAGACAGACAGAAAGGGCTTCCTTCCGTTGGTTCACCCCCAAAATGGCTGCTATGGCCAGAGTTACGCCGATCCGAAGCCAGGAGCCAGGTGCTTCCTCCTGGTCTCCCATGTGGGTGCAGGGCCCAAGCACTTGGGCCATCCTCCACTGCCCTTCCGGGCCACAGCAGAGAGCTGGTTTGGAAGAGGAACAGCTGGGACTAGAAACCAGTGCCCATATGGGATGCCGGCGGTACAAGTGGAGGATTAGCCAAGTGAGCCACAGCACCAGCCCCAGAGCTATTATGATTAACAATACAATTTTAATTAGAAATACTTTCTGAGATTGACTGCTTTCAGGGAATAAATGTTTGGATACAAAAATGGACTAGAGAGTGTTTCGGACTTCTTTTTGACTCTGTCAACAAACAGTTGGTTGTCAGAACGATTTAACATTCTGTAATTCATTTTTGACTTGTAGAATCTTGTGTTTTTCTTTGTGATTCTTAATGTGCTATACATTTAGCACGAACACAGTTACAGTGATTGCTCCTTGTTACTTTAGTTCTCATAAGCTTTAGAAAGTTCATAAAGTTATATTTATACCTTGCAAGGTAGTTAGAACTCCCCAGAAATGTCGAGGGGCCAGATGTCTCTTTCAGAATACCTTAGAATGGTTTATCTGCTCATGCCGTCTCTTTGAGAATATGACGTTAACCCTTGCAGCCATCTGATTCTCCTAGGGTTGACTTTGTTCTCTCACCTTCCCTCCCTCACTTCCTTGTTCTTCTGCTTTTTTTCTTTCTTTTCCTCCCTTCTCTTGATCCTTTTCTCCCCTAATATTTAGAAGTGGAAGTATTATCCCAATGCTCCATTTATAAATTCCCAAGTCATTTTTTTAAAAACATTTTTAAAATTTGTTTTAAAGGCAGAGTGACACAGAGAGAGTGGGAGACAGATCAAACAAGATCTTTCACATGCTGGTTCACCCCTCAAATGATCACAATAGCTGTGGCTTCTCTGGGTCAAAACCAGGAGCCAGGAACTCCATCCATGTCGCCCACTTGGGTGGCAGGGGCACAGGTACTTTGACCATCTTCTGCTGCCTTTCCAGGTGCATTAGCAGGGAACTGGATTGGAAGTGGAGCAGCTGGGAGTCGAACCAGCATTCCTGTATGGGATGCAGGCACTGTGAGGTGCAGCTTATACAGCTGTTGCACAATGCTGGCCTCAAAAACCTGAATGTTGTTAATGAAACGAGGTGATCAAGCTACAGGATGAGCTTTCTGTGTCCCATGCTCTCCTACTCTGAATTCCCTTAGCTCTGCTTCTGTCTGCCTGCAAAGTTTTACCTTTTCCAAAGCCATTGAGGAGATGGAAATCTGAGTTGTCCTAATTTGGTCATCACACACACCCAGGTGCTGAGTTATCACATTGCACTCTTTGAGTATGCACAGGTGCAATGTGACAGCTAATGGAAGAAGCCACTTGCCCCTTTCCTGCCGGTGGAGGCCTTTTGGTATCCCTTCATCAAATCGTCTTTTCCTGAGTTGGACTTGGATCACCTTTTGCTTACCTTGTTATCCAGTCATGTCTTGTGACCATTTACTGAATTCTGTGACTGACCCCTGGTTCTCCGGCTCACTTGCAAATAGGAATTGACAAGAAGCTAATGTGCAACCCGAGAGGTTTACAGGGGCCTTCTGCTCCATCATGTTGGGAAGAGGTTCTGAGGCTCGATCAATGAATGAAGCTGTGCAGACATTTTTACTGGGTGGGGAGATGTGGCTGTGACATTTGGGTGCACAACATTTTGATCTGCACCCATCCTGGGCACAAGACACTTAGATTTGCAGCTGGCTCCTCCCTCCGTGTAGGTGCATCCTCAAAATGACTGCTGCTCAGTGCCACCACCCCAGGAAGGCCACATATTGGCTGTCCTGGGCTATTCTGGGCATGCGTGCAGGTTGGAGAAACCCTTAAGATGTCAGGAGAGGGACTTTTGGGTTAGTGTCTGATGCTCCTTGCTCATACTTGGTTTTTGGAGCTGCAGCTGGAGACATAGGCCAAGAGATGGACATATAGCAGGTTGGGAGGCCCTTCACTGATTGAGTCCTGTTTAGATCTCATCTCAGTTCTTCCACTGGGTGCAAAGTTGTTTAGAGAAGAGACTTTATCCTTTAAGAAAACTTTTTTTAAAAAAATCATTGTAGACCTTTGTCAAGTATCTTTTACACAATCAAATGCCCAGGAGACATTTGTTGAAATTGTTAACACCATATACAATCAGAAAGTCCACTTCCAGCACCCCTCAAGCTATTGGGAGGTTGGGTGGCTTTCCTGCAATCTATAACATTGGCAGAATACATTCACAGCAGCAACTTGGGGCACAAAGAAGCCCAAAGTACAATGGCTCAGTTCTGGAAGACACAGGATGTGGTCCCCTAACACGAAGACTCTTCCCCCCTGTAATAAGGCAGCTGGCTGGCCCAGAACCTCCCCACACAGGTGTGCTGGCTGGCTGGCTTTGTGAAGGGCTCATTTCCCCATCAATTCTGGCCCAAATGGCAGTAAGGACTAACGCTGAAGTGAGTGGTTAACATTTTTATTCCAAAAGGCAGGATATTGTATATAATACTTTCTGAGAAAATAGTGAAGATACCATAATTCAATGAATTCCATGGTTTTCAACACAATAAGCATGTTTAGAATCTTTCAAATGTGAGATCATTCAAACTTTATTTAAATACAGTAAAATTTAATCGGGATCTTAAGGGGGCGATTTCTACCTTTCACAAAATGAAAGCTCCTTTGCAGGTATTTATTCTCTTAAGTTTTACAGCCTCCATGTGTGTTACAAGGGTTTGGTCTTTTCATCTAGAATGACTGTTATCTGTAGTTCTTTGGGGATTACATGTACCATGAAAAGTCCATTCTCTTTTTTTCACAACGAGTAGAGGACAAATTCATGTTGACACAAAAAGGAATGGAACCATCTAAAGGAATAGGGGACACAGTCAGAGATTCAAAGAAGACGCCTTCGTCATCATCACAGTTGCTTCCCAGGCCCCTACAGAAAGAAAAAGACAGAGCACAGAAACAGGTGTGTGGTCCCTTCGCGTTCACGGATTTAAATCCCTGCCTGCAGTGGGCTGTCCCTGTGCACGTGAGATCTCTCAGCCTCTGGCCATGAGCACACAAGCAGTCTGAAAAGTGCTTTACAGTGTCATTTTTTTTCACTTCCTGCAAGGCATTATTGCCTTCCATCACAGTCAGTACCTTTCACATTAAATGCACATGGTATACACATGGATTACAAAAATACATTTCTGTACTTGAAAATTTCAGGCTCTACATAGATACCGTCATTCCTATTTCTTAGACATGTGGATATGCAGGTATGTTCTGGAATCTCTCTGGTCACCAGTTCAGTTTTTGGCAGTGTTTAGCAGAGCGCCGCTGTCTCTTTCCACCTTCCTCTGACCTCCGTCAAGTCCAGTGTCAGTTTCATCAAGGAACTTTATCCACCGAAAATTTATTCTGTTGTGTCTACTGCATTTAAAAAGAGTTTGACTCGGCAACACAAACATCCACACACATAGAAGAGAAGTTTCCATCTCATAAAACTAACATTCATTCTTCCATATTTTAATATGCCATAGATCTCTCAGTTTAGAATTTTCTGAAAATATATATTCTTCACACGAAGCCGTCATAAAAAATGGAGAAAACATCTTCAGTGACTTCAAAAGCATCAAAGTAAAGTGTTAAAGATAACTTTTCAGACCCCAGTAGTCGTGGGCCTGAAGGGCACTGCACATCAGTATCTGTAGAAAATGAGTTGGGCAAAGTCAAGGTTGACTCATCTGTGGACATTGGTTATCGGTACCGATGAATCCAAGTGATGGCGAGTGTAACTACCTCGGTGCTAAGTATGGTTATCTGTTCACACTGCAGGGCAGCTGCCTTGTATGATTTCAGAGCTGGAATCTCAGGGGCAGGTTGTGTCACTGGCCTCATCTCACTGTCTGTCCAAGGGCTTTGCACTCCACAGATCGCTCAGAATGAGGCACGGGCTGTAGCTGTCTTCCAGCTATGTACCATAAAAGGTAGCCAAAGAAGTCATTGCATGCTGTACCGAATATAAAATAATTTGTGGCTGCAAAATATGTTTTCGACACAAAGTCTGCCTGCCTACAGTGGAAGGTTTTGTCAATTCATGTGAAAATATTTGTTACCTGTAACCATAGATACACAAAATCAGTGTGTGTGTGTGTTATGTGACATTAGGTTAGGAATGCATTTGTTGCTGTTTTGAGTTTCTTTGGGTGTACTTTTATTATTATACCAGGGCCAATGGTTGCTGTACTAAATTTGCAATTATGTTCATGATTTTTCTGGGAATGCTAAATTATGTCCCAATTTTATTCAAATGTTTTTATTTTTAAAGCAATTAAACTTATTGTTGATTGATATTTACTGTCCAATGTTCTGGGAACACTAAGAGAATACGCTTTATACATAATCTATTATAGCACATTGCTTGAGAGTAGCTATTTAATATAACAGCATTCAGTTGAGTTTTCAAACCAAAGAACTAAAATTATAGCAATTTCACTTGAAATCCATAAATCCATGCGCAAGGCTGTGTTCAACAGAATCACGAAATGCTATTTGTTATTCAAAGATGAATGAGTCCATAGAAAAATAGAACTGATAAATCATTGGCACTTTAATGCAGAGTGGAGAGAAAAACCAATAAATCATGCATTTCAAGCACTCGTTTTCCTTGTGATATGTTTGAAAACATAAAACATGCAGTGATGAGATGCAGGTCAGTACGAGTGAACAATACCGCGGCTGCACAGGGACTTTTCATTTTATGGCATAGTCTCGATGAAACACTGAGCAAAGTACCATTCCATGACTTGTTTGAACAATCAGTGCTTCCAGCTTCCACCCATGCCATGGACACCTCTGACACCCAGCCAAGCCATTATATGCAAATGAACATTTGTAGTGTCACAGATTGAGGAAGGCAGTAGGCGAGGGGGTGGCACATATCACATGCATGAGCTGCTTTGGAGAACTCAGTGTTCTTCTTAAAGGTACTAGAGGGGAACGGATGCAATTGTTCACTTTCTTCAAGTACACTTAGCGGAGCCATGAAAAATATTTATAAATGACCAAAAAAAGCAAGAAATAGCTATGAGCTTTAATTGTGTGGTATAGCCTATTGTATGTGGAAACTGAGAATTTAAACTTAATTCATGGGCAAATCTCTTCCAGCATTTTGGTCATCGCGTAATTCATCATAGTACCACACATCTCCACGATGCTTAATGAACTATGCATCCACCCATTTCTCTTAAGCATCTTTTTCTGAATCTTTGGTGGGAAATACATTAATTAGGCACATAGTTTAAAAAATCTATTTGGTTACTGTTGTGGTTATGAATTCTTGTAGAGTCATGCAGAAGGGAAGAAGGCTTACCATATTACCACACTTTACTGCCAAGTAACAAGTTTTCACTTATTTCTGGAGTTAAAAACAAGCTAAACAAAAAGTGCTTTCTATTTTTCATCACAAGAACACGTTATACCTGACATTTTAATTTCCACTCAGAGGAGTTAAGATGTTGAGGAAAAGGTATTTAGATACAGCAAGGTATTGTAGACAACTATTTCATAAAATTGTTGAGTTAAAAGTTTCCCTTCTGTCAAGGGTCAAAGATTCTAACAGGGAAAAGCAAAGCAACCTACAATTATGACCATTGTAGCATTACTGACAGTGCTTATTAATCATTGGAATTAGATTTTTCTCATGGGTTAGTAAATGGAAATTGGAGAAGACATGACCAGGAAACATAAAAATTTATGGGGATGCATGCAACAAAAATAGGCAGTATTACTTCATGTATTTCTTCATGCAAAGATGCCTGTGACAACTGAGACAATAAATGTTCTAATAGCTGAGTTTCACATTAGCTCGGTAGAAAAAAAAAAAAAACCTGTTAAACCAACTCCATGGTTTTTGCATGAACAGGAGACTTGAAAGGGTTCAAAGATTCCAGCACACGTGTTCCATGGCCCAATTATGCTAACTGCATTTCTAAGGAGGAGATGATACAGGATTATTCTTTGCTTCGGTTTCTTGTTCTCTTGACGAGGGAGCAGAATAACCCAGTTTTTGGAAGGGGGCCCATCAGCATTGGGGCTTGGTTCTTGTGTGTAATTTTTATCTGGGGGAAAAAAAGGAGAAGGAGAGAGAGAAAGAGAGAAAGAGGGTAGAGTAATCTCCAGACATAATGCCAGTTTCTGACAATCTCTTACCAGGCTAATAATGGTTCATGAGTTACTGAAACACCACAAGTGTAAGATGGGTTTTCACAATGTCTCTTATGTCAAAAATATTAAAAGGGGAGCTGTGGATATGCACTCACATCATATTCCAAATCTCAGAATGTTGATGAAAAATAAAACTTAGCCAAAGGAATTTTACACACCATATTTACCCTAGCTTCATTTATAGTCAAATCAGAGAGCTGCCGAATCAGATCGCATGATTCTAAAGGATGAGTCCTGACTGTCACACAGCGGCCCCTGTCCACCAGCCCAGTCCCTGTCCCAGGGACACCCCAACAGGAGGATGTGATTGGTACCAATGCAAATCCTATTCATTTGCTAATCAGATTGTTTCCCCCTTTCCACACGAAGTGCAAGGCTTCATTTCAAAAAAAAAAAAAAGGAAAAAAAACAATCATTACCCATGAAAGTCAGAAGCTAACAGGCGTAAAAGGTCAGAGATGATGAACTCGTCTTTTAATTTGTTAATTAATTGGTAATAGAATAGAATCAAATATTGAAAAGCCTGCTTAAAACACATGGAGAGACTGTTCTAAAACTACTCGTTTTGATTTCTTTGATATAAAACCACGAATCACCTTAAATGAGACAACCTTAAAGTAGATTATGCCTGCAATTTTCTCTAATTCAACTCTAAATTAGGGAAGACATTTTATGAATATATGCTATGCTCAGAGCTAATTGAAAGCAATTATCAAAGTGGCATTTTGTCTGTGACTTTAAGATACATTGTAAGATAATAAATGATTCTCATTATGTAATAAAAAGGTCATATCTTGCCTTTGGGCTACTGATGCTGAGAGTTTTTCAAAAGCAATCTGAGACATTTTCTTTAGCGAACTGCGACTAATACAAGAGCCATCGCTTATTAAATATCAGTTGTCACCTGTACAGTATCTGCATCAGAGATGAGTATTTCTTTCAGAAACACCAGCTCATTAAAAGCTGCAAAAAATTTATCTCTTAAAGTGCACGTCTGACATTTTCAAGCTAAAATGAATATCCGTCGCTTGTCACTCACTCACAGCAGTGAGACCAGAAAAATAAGAAATAAAAATAAAGGGTGTCACATGGACAGGGTCATTACCGCCAGCAGTGGGGCATTCAGGAGATGGGGACTGACTTCACAGCCTGGAGAGAGAGAAGTAACTGGAAACTCTGAAAGAATGAATACCTTTATTTAAGTCTGTGGAAATCAGGTTATTCTGGAAAAATTCAGTGTTCTTTTTTTTTTTTTTTATAAGAATCAATTGCACCTGTAAAAGGCCACACTAGGTTACACTGACCCCCAAACTCTCTGGATATCTGACTTGATTGTCATCTTATGAACTGGGAAATTGCCAGTCAGGCTGTTAAGATGCCAGAAAGTTCCTCCATATGGAGACTGAAAATAGTCTGTCAGTTTCTTCTCTTAATAATTCAGCTTTCGACTACACCGCTGCATTGGTTATTAAACTCCTCTGAATCCTGGCTTTAGATGGGAGCCAATACGGCACCATTCATTATTTATTTGATTCATGCAATGTATTGAGCTCCCACTATGCTTCAGACACTGTCTCAGGAACTTCCAATAAGTACACAGTGCACAATCTCTGTGCCTAAGAGATCACAATCCAGGGGAGGACGCAGGAGGTTAAGCAGAAAGGCAGTGGTTTTTAATGCCAACCATGAAAATGAAGCCTTCTATATACAAATGTCATTTTGAAATGGTACCTGGGGAAGCAGTTGTCACATGCTACCTACATGATAACCTTAGATTCACACAGAACATTAGCAACTAAACAAAGAAAGTAGATATTTGTGATTCACAGTTGCTGGACTAAATCTGTTGGAGAGAATAATAATATTAGAACAATTAAGTAAATAAGGTAAGTAGTGTCAAATTATTTTTAAGACTTTGAAAGAAAGAAATCTTTCAATTCTTAAATTAAGTCTCAGTATATGACAAATCTGAGTCAAATTGCCACCTAATTATTATCCATGATATTTTCTTCTTTGTGTTTTTAGATATTTGAATTTTGTTT
This sequence comes from Sylvilagus floridanus, assembly GCA_949820135.1. Taxonomy (NCBI): domain Eukaryota; kingdom Metazoa; phylum Chordata; class Mammalia; order Lagomorpha; family Leporidae; genus Sylvilagus; species Sylvilagus floridanus. Next base: position 22,919,118 of record OX463229.1, read on the forward strand.
GATCATGACTATACTTATACTTGAAATCCATTTTTTTTAAAAAAGATTTATTTATTTATTTATTTGAAAGTCAGAGTTACACAGAGAGGAGACGCAGAGAGAGAGAGAGAGAGAGAGAGAGAGAGAGAGAGGTCTTCTATCTGCTGGTTCACTCCCCAGTTGGCTTCAGTGGTCGGAGTTGGGCCGATCTCTTGGGCCAGGAGCCAGGAGCTTCCTCTGGGTCTTCCCATGTGGGTGAGGGGCCCAAGGACTTGGGCCATCTTCTACTGCTTTCCCAGGCCATAGCAGAGAACTGGATGGGAAGTGGAGCAGCTGGGACTTGAACTGGCACCCATATGGGATGCCAGCACTGCAGGTGGGGGTTTTATCCACTATGCCACAGTGCTGGCCCTTCAGGAAATCCATTTTTAAAAAAGTTTTCTTAACATTTATTTACTTGAAAATCAGAGATACAGAGACGGAGGGATAGATAGAAGAGAGATTGAGAGAGAACACTTCTATCCACTGATTCACTCCCTAAATGGCTGCAACAGCAAAGGCTGGGGCAGACTGAAACCAAATGTCGGGATCCAGGAGCTCCAGCCGGCCTCCCACAAGGGTGGCAGGGGCCCAAGTATTCGGGCCATCTTCTGCTGCTTTCCCAGGAACATTAGCAGGGAGCTGTGTCAGAAGTGGAGCAGCTGGGACTTGAACTCCAGCGCTCATATGAGATGCCAGTGTCACAAGCATCTTAGCTGCTGCATCTCAACAATGAGCCCTGGAAATCCCTTTAAAATTGCCTGTTCATTCTTCTTTCAATAACTGCACAGTTGGCCCTTCTGTGCTCTTGACACAATGAGACTCTGAACCTGTGTTACCGCCTCGTACACAGTCCTTCTTGTCACCTTGTAAGCAGGTTACCAGCTGGCTTTTTAAAAATCATCCATAATCTGTCTTTCGCTTGCTTCATCAGTCCTATCATCAGAGTTACACAGAGAGGAGAGGCGGAGAGAGAGAGAGAAAGAGAGAGAGAGAGAGAGAGAAAGAGAGAGAGGTCTTCCATCTGCTGGTTCATTCTCCAATTGGCTCTCTATTTAATCTGACTCTTTCTCTCTAAGAAATTTAACTGACCTTATTTTTTTTTAATCTGTTGTTTGTGGAAGTGAGAGATGACTCTTGTTTCCCCTCCGTCACGGGAGAGAGCATAGATTAAGCTGCATTTGTGAAAGGTCTTCTGTGTACTGAGATTCTTCGTAGCTATGTTCTCATTGGATCATCCCATGTCTGTGCATCTGGTCATAAATGGAAAGTAATTCAGGAAAGATGAGAAGGAATCCAGCCCAGAGTGATCGCTGGTGGTGTTCTCAAGGGAAGCCCAGGTGTGAGCTTCAGGAGCTGTGGGGATTCTGGGGTGAGCTCAGGCTCCGGCTGCTCACGAGGCAGCCTGTGTCCTGTGCATTCAATACTTGCATTCTCATCATCATTAATATTAATTTTGTAACCCCTAGAAAAATAACAGTGGCTATACAGCCCAACCTCAGAGACCTTGGAAGGCGCCAAGTTTCAGCACTCTGAGGACACATATCCGGTGTTTGGCTCTCTTTGAGTGCCTCTACCTTCTCTGTTGTTCCAGGATACTCTTTAAGGTGCCTGGGCTATGGGTAATGCACTTTGCAACTTGGGTTTGACTGTTTAGTTTCCAAGAGAATCTGGGGCTACAACGAAGAGAGAATTGTGGCCAATCATAAAAAAAGTGAGGAAGGAGCTCATGGAAGTTGGAATGGTTGCATGAAGGAAGAACAGCATCGTTTTAAAATGCAAGATAGAAGCAGGTGTCCTGGTGCTGTAGGTGTGGCCTCTGTTTCAGACACCTGCATCCCATATCAAGTTATGAAGATGGATGGAGTCCTGCATTTGCTTCCTATCTGGTTTCCTGCTGGTGCACACCCTGGGAGGCAGCAGGTGACGGCTCAAGTGCTCGGATCTCTGTCACTCATGTGGGTGACCAGATGGCGTTCCAAACTACTGACTTCAGCCTGGCTCAGCCCTGGTCATTGTAGCCACTTGGGGAGTGATCCCCCATATGGAAAATCTCTCTCTTGCTCCTTTTCAGGTAAATAAAACTAACTAAATAAACTTAAAGAAATGCAAGATAAATATTGCTAGCAGTAGAAAGCTGTTCCATAAAGGCTTTGATTTCCATTTCCATGTACTCCTTTGGAAAGTAACATGAATCAAGAAACCACTCTTACTGCCCTCCCTCGACTCTTTCTCTTTCTGCCCTTATATTTCAATTATGATTTCCCACATCTAAAAATGTAATGATGAAAAAAACTGGCTTCACTTTTGCTTTGATAATTATTCAATATGAAAAAGAAATGTACACATTGCAATTGGTGATCAGATAAAAGATTATGATACGGTTTTCCTGTTTCCATTATCTTCTTAACGTTGCATAGTGTGATGGTCCCACCTCATTATCATGCTGTTAAAAAGAACGGTATAAATATACATAAGTATTATCTGTCAATTTAAAAATAATAAAAGGGGCTGGCACCATGGCACAGCAGATTAAGGAGCCGCCTGTGATGCTGGCATCCCATAGAGTGCCTGTTTGAGTCCCAGCTGTTCATCTGTCCATCCCCCTGATAACATGCCTGCTAAAGCAGCAGAAGATGGCTTGAGTGCTTGGGCCCCTGCCACGACGTGGGAGACCCGGTTGGAGTTCCAGGCTCCTGGCTTCAGCCTGGCCTAGCACCAGCATTTGAGAAGTGAACCAGCAGATGGAAGATCTTTCTCCAATGCTGTCTCTCCTTCTCTATCTGTATTTCTGCCTCTCAAATACATAAAAGAAATCTTTAAAAAAAAGCAGTGAAGGTAAAAATAGCAAGATTACTTGGCTCTTACTCTGTGCTGAGCTTAATGCTAAGTGCTTTATGCTCTTGACTCTCATTGTTTGCTTCATGTACCTCTTTGAGTTGCTCTCAACCAAAGTCCACTCTTATGAAGTCCACAACCAAAGTCCACACTCTTATGAAGGAGTGTAGAATTGAACTCTTTAGAAGAGTGAACAGTGATGTTGTATGATGTCATTAGACAATTCTTTCCTGGTGTCCCGCCCCTTAATAACAAATATTCCCACCACCCATGTTTATGAAAAGTAGCATTTCTCTTCCTCAAGGACCGGAACACCCTGCCCAATGCCTTCTCCAGGGGGCTACATCTACAAATTCAAGAGCTTATTAAAGTATTTTAGTACGATTGGAATGGAGGTAGAGCTAGTCTCTTTGAGGCATTCTGGTAGCTACCATTAGAAGAATGATTGTTTTGTAATTTCATATTTATGTTTACCCAATTTTATCCTCCTAACCTGGCAGGTATCAACACCCTTATTTTATACTAGGAGACAAAGGGAATAACACAGTTTCTGGAGCTTGTGTAACACAATCAGGCCAGCGCTAGAGCCAGGTATGAGAGTTCCACTCAATCTCCCAGCTCTCCTTGCTAAACCCACTCCGCATCCCACACTAGATACTTCTCTGAAGAGCAGCTCCCCACCCCTGCCCACTCTCTCTTTGCCAAGTAAATATCTATCCCTGTTTTACCCTGTTTTACCTAATTGAAATCACACATTACTATCAAATTTTAAAGCATGGGAATAAAGAGATTATATATGCTCTGAGAAACAAAAAGCAGGCCACTTACAGCAGCGCAGTAGGCTTCTCAGAAAGAGCTGGATGACAACAGAGAAACACCTTCCACTCGAAGCGAGGGTTAATTTTGTCCAAGAATTCTATACTTAGACAAGGTATTGATTAATGCAAGGGTAGAGTGAAGGCATTTTCAATCACAAGAGCATCTAGGGACTTTACCTCCTTATTTACCCTTTAATCACGGCTGTGGGTGTTCTCCAGTCAAACCATTGAGTGACCTATGAAAGAAGTTTAACTATAGATAGAAATATAGAAATAAATGGAGAGATGAATCATAGATAGATATCGATGGGTAGAAATAAATAGGAGCTAGAGAGAGCAAGATAGAAAGAGAGAGGATTCAACTGACGCCCAAGAAGACAGGTCTGCCAGAGACCAACAAGAAGGGTTTCAGCCAGATAAAAAATGTGGATAACAGAGAAATTGACTCGCCTGAGGCCTTTTTTGAAAAAGGAAAATGAGAACTATTATGAGGATGACTTTTGCAAAGAGAAGAAAGGAGACTCGAAAAGCTTTATAGGACATAAAATGTGATTGTGAGTCAGTATTGGTTCTACAATTGACATCATTTTTATGGTCTCAATGGTTGTATGTTTTTATTGATTTAAATAAAATTATTATATATATTTCTTTTGGAAACCAGAACAACATAAGGGCTGCCTCCATTCACCATGTCCTGTCTGGGGATCTTTTGTGAGTTACTGGGATTCATTTCACTCATTCATACTGTAGTGATTTTAATGCTCCGGTTCAGCAGCTTCTCCTAAGGACTCAATGAATCCCTGTACCCCAAATGCTTAGGGTGCTACCAGGCACATAAAAAACTCCCACCAAGTGTTAGTAAACAGAGCGGGAGTAAAGTGAAAGTGTTGAAAGATGACCTTTCCACAGCTTCAAGTAAATAGAATACCCCTGAAACTAATAACCAAAATGGCCATCAGAGCTTATTGTTTATAGACATGGAGTGACTTACAGGAACAATAGCCCGAGATCAAAGTGCTTGCATCTGAGGATTGGCCTTCATGATACTGGAATGATGGGAAAAGAGGAAGGCGAATTTTCTTGCAAGTTATATATATATTTATAAATATGTATATATGTTTATATATGTTATATGTATATAATATAATGTACATATGTATATGCATATATATAATGTGTACATATATGCAAGATATATATTTATTTAAAGTGCACCTATTTATTTTGGTACCAATGTTCCGTAACTTTGGTATTTTTTATAGATGTTTAATTTATTTGAAAGCAGAATGGCAGAGATAGAAGGAGAGCCACAGAGAGAGAGAGGGAGAGAGATGTTCCATCCCCTGGGTCATTCCTCAAATGGCCCACAACAGCCAGGGCCAGGTCATACAGAAGCCAGGAGCCAGGAACTCCACCCGGGGCTCACACATGGGTTGCAAGGGCCTAGGTCCTTGGGCTGTCATCCGCAGCCTTCCTAGGCACATTAGCCAGGAGGTAGACTGGAAGCAGGACAGCTGCAACTTGAACTTGCCCTCAGATGTGGGATGCAGTCATCGTAGCAAGTGGAGGCAGGTGGGCATAACCTGCTCTGCCACAACGCATCCCCTAAATAATTTCTTTTTTTTTTTTTTTTGACAGGCAGAGTGGACAGTGAGAGAGAGAGACAGAGAGAAAGGTCTTCCTTTTGCTGTTGATTCACCCTCCAATGGCCGCCACGGCTGGTGCGCTGCGGCCGGCGCACCGCGCTCATCCGATGGCAGGAGCCAGGTGCCAGGTGCTTTTCCTGGTCTCCCACGGGGTGCAGGGCCCAAGCACCTGGGCCATCCTCCACTGCACTCCCTGGCCACAGCAGAGAGCTGGCCTGGAAGAGGGGCAACCGGGACAGAATCCGGTGCCCCAACCGGGACTAGAACCCGGTGTGCCGGCGCCGCAAGGCGGAGGATTAGCCTGTTGAGCCACGGCGCCGGCCCCCCTAAATAATTTCTAAAAAGCTCTGTGCCGTGATCTTCTCACATGCCAGCGTCACCCTTCTCCAAATGTGGTCCTCGGACCAGGAGCACTGATGTCACTGAAGTGCAGGCTCCTCGATGCCATCTGAGACCCTTTGTGTTAAGAGTCAGCTTTGTCACCAGAGCCACAAGTGATTCACACGCATGCTGAATGAGCTACCACTGCCTTTTGTACTCACCACTTGCTTAAGAGCTAATAATACGAGGCTGAAGAGCTAATAATAATGCAAACGTATCTTGGATGTTGTTACTTGAATGTTGTAAGGCAGGAAAAACAACAACCCACAGAGAACGTGAGCACAAACAGCAGGAGAAAGAGGAGAAAAATGAGAAAGAAGTGCCATCCAAGGAGCGTTTCCAATCACTCTTCAGCGTGGCCTATTTCTCTTCTATTAACTGGGGGGAAACCTTCAGATGGTCTGGTCTGGGCTAGGCATGCCTCAGTTTGTTGCAAGAGCCCAAATGTCAGTGCTGGAAGATACTAAACTGTAGAATCTGAGACTAAACATGGAAATCCGACATTGAAGAGTTACGTGTCTCAGGATAGCCATGCGATTTAAGCTGTGGGAACCATTCCTAGGATGGGCTAGATAGTGAGTGTTTAGGCTATGGGGTCTTCCACCACCAAACTCTGCCTAATATTATAGAGAAAAGGCTGCCTTAAAATAAACCAGCAGTGGCCACATTCCAATACAACTTTACAAATAGAAGCTAATATTTTAATTTCATATAATTTCTACATTATAAAATATTGTTTTGTGGAATTTTCTTTACCATTTGAAAAATGTGAAAATCATCATTAACTCTTTTTTTAAAAAACAGATCTATTCATTTATTTGAAAGGCAAAGTTACAGATAGGCAAAGGCAGAGGCAGAGAGAGAGAGAGAGAGAGAGAGAGAGGTCTTCCATCTGTTGGTTCACTCCCCAAATGGCTGCAATGGCCAGAGATTGGCTGATCCAAAGCTAGGAGACCAGAGCTTCTTTCAGGTCTCCCACATGTGTGCAAGGGCTCAAGGACTTGGACCATCTTCTGCTACTTTCCCAGGCACATTAGCGGGGGGCTGGATTGGAAATGGAGCAGCCAGGACTTGATCTGGCACCCATATGGGATGATGGCACTGTAGGTGGTGGCTTTACCTGCCCCACTACAGTGCTGGCCCTGCCATTCTTAATTCTTTAGCTGCAGCCAAAAATAGGCAGCTGGGGCCAGCACTGTGGCATTGTGTGTAAAGCCTCTGCCTGTGACCCCAACATTCCATATGGATGCTAGTTTGAGTCCCTGCTGCTGTACTTTCAAATCTAGCTCCCTGCTAATGTGCCTGGGAAAGCAGAGGAATATGGCTCAAATGCTTGGGCCCCTGCATTCATGTGGGAGACCTGGAAGAAACTTCTTGTCCAGCCATGGCTATTGTGGCCATTTGGAGTGTAAATTAGCAAATGGAAGATCTCTCTCTCTCTCTCTCTCTCTCTCTCTCTCTCTCTCTCTTTGTAATGCTACTTTTCAAATAATCAAACAAATCTTTAAAAAAAAAACCCAAAACCAAAAGAATAGACAGCTGTTCAGACTTGGCCGACAGATCTCAACTTCCCAATTCTAGAAAATTAAATTAAACACTGAAAAATCAAATATTGAACTATGAGACATAATGTAGAACAAATGTATTTTAGTTTAAAATCACAATTCATTGTGTCAATAGGTAAAAGTGGAAATAATTTTCTAGGGTATTCTTTGCTACATATCACTATTCATAATTCTGTTCATGAAAACTTTGAATTACAATACACATCAGCATTCCTCAGTCTTGGTAGTACACCAACTAATCAAATTTGGCTTCCATGCATAATCACTGTCATTGATTCTCCTTGCTTTTCACCAGGGTGGGCTTCACCGCACTGTGGTCCTCAGATACTGTGGTATCTCAGCAGGTAGAATTTTCTTCTTAAATCTTCTCCCTATTTCTAGCCAAAATTTGTGTTTCCTGTTTCATCTCTTTAAGACTTAATTATCATTGGATACATTCAGTTACCTTAAAATGAATGGAGTTTTCAGAGCGCTATAAATGCCATAAGATGTCTATGGGGATAGTTTAATTTAGCAATTATCTGGAACATTAAAAGCTACCTAGCATAGGCAGGAATAAGATTGCCTCCTTCCAATGATGGAAACCATTTTGAATTCAAGCACGTAGCTGAGCCATATGACAGCAGGAATAAAGAGCATGCTACATTTTCAGGTTCATAACTGCCAAAAAAGCAAAGCGATGAAACCTAACAATTTTCTCAGATTCTTTCCTAGTTTCTTTATGATTCCAGCCATTATTTTTCTGGGACAGTGATAATTTCTAGATTTTATGATCAAGGTTTTGGTGTAACATCAAATCCAGAGAATTCATTGCAAAGATTTAAAGTAAAATCTGTGAAAAATGAGGTTGAGAGGTCTTCCTACTTGATGAAATTCCCTGGGATTTTAAATGGACATGGAAAATCCAAAACTTTTTCCTGGAACGGAGGCTAATTGGTCACACCCAAGGAAAATAAGCATACCTGGACTTGAAATGTCTGAAAGATATAAATTTTGTGTTGCTTTCCCAAATATTTTTTTTATTCTTCTATGGCAACTGCCAAGGAAGGTCAAAGACATTTTTAAAGCATTTTAGTTATTTCCATGTCTCCATGGTGAAATTATACCCATACCTTTAATACAGTAACTGTTTAACTTTTTCTGGGACATCTTTAAATCTTTGCCCATATGGAAAAACAAAACCAAAACTAAAATGAAACAAAGCAACATGGAAAAATCCTCTGCTCCTTGGAGTCAGCTTTAGGGTGCTTCCAACACCTGCATCCCATATCAGAGTGCTGGTTCACGTCCCGGCTGCTCTGTGTCATCCAGATCCCTGCTTACAGGTCTGGGAGAGCAGCAGAGAATGGCACAGGTACTTGGGTCCCTGACACCATGTGGGAGACCCTGATGGAGTTCTTGGTTCCTAGCTTCAACCTGACTCATCCCTGGCTGTTGTGGCCATTTAGGGAGTGAACCAGAGGATGGAAGATTCTCTCTCTCTCTCTCCTCTCTCCATCCCTGTCACTCTACTTTTCAAATAAATAAATCTTTAAAAAATTATCCCCACGGACTGTAACCAAAGAACATTCACAGCTTGGGGTTCTCCCTTCCTTAACGAATACTATTTCATAGGACACTTCCTATCTGTGTTCATCCAGCATAGGGGTCAAGGATATGGACGTGAGTTGAGGCTTTGATTCCCCCCTTGGCCACTGCTCAGCTGTAAGACCTTGGCTAAGCCATCCCGAGCTTTTGAGCCTCAGTTTCCATTTCCTGGAGCGTTCTACCAGTACACATTTTGTATGACTGCTGCAAACACCACAAGACACCATGTATGCCATCTATGTGCTTCGTAGATGCCATCCATTCTCTACAGTGCAATTCTATAAAATGAGGCTTTCTGGATTGCTTGGGTAGCATTGGGAGGTGGCATATTAGGGCCATTTGCTTTCTTTCTGAAGCACCTGGCAGCATTCCTACTGCGTGCCAGACTCCACTTCTAAGATCAGTGTGTGGCATCTGCTCACCCCCGCCCCCCAGAGCACTTTCTAGAAGCTCAATCTGTTTTATTATCAGAAGCTTCATTAATGGTCCAATTCCTAGACTCTTTGTGAAGCATCACAGTGCTGGTCTTAAAGACCCTCTCTCAGTGTTAAACTGTTTCATGGCAATCCAGGTGGACACGAATGCCCAATTGTGACCTCCTACCCATGAAACCCTCCCCTTGTGTAGTGTAATGCTAACGGACATTGCCAGTAGTGTGCAGGATATGGATCAGGGTGCACAATTTAGTGGAGCCAATATCGAGCAGAAAGGAAAATACCTGATGGCTTTCCAGATTCTTCTGTCTCAAGGAATTGTTCCATCATTGATACAGTTGCTCAGGATGCCTCCCAAATCGGGGTCACCCTTCCATCTTTTCCTTACCTCCCATAACCACTCTATGACTCAGTCTGATCAATTTTATCCCAAACATCTCTTATCTGTCTCCTCTTTTATCTGTCTACTACTCTCTCTAGGCATTAGAAAAATTACCAAGGTCCCCTCAACAGGCATTCCATTTCCCATCTAGAATGATTTGTCACCATGCAGAACTCATCACAGCACTCTCCTGCTTCAGCCCCTCCATTCCACAGGACTCTTAAACCAAAGCTGAAACCCTCCTGTGGGCTTCAAGATCCCACGGCTCTGCTTCCCACTGGCTCACCTGCTTCAGCCCACACATCTCTCCTCTCTGTTCCATGGTTGCCATGCCTTCTTTCAGATCTTTGCACACACTGCCCTCTTTTGCACACTGTGCTGTTGTCTCTGAACAGGGCACTCTTCCCTCCCTTTGTGCCCAGTCATGTCCTTCTTATCTTGCAGTTCTCTGGTCCATTTTGAGTTCCTTTGAAAGCATTCCTGTACCTTCTTTGATGAGATCAAACCCTTCTATTATCCTTCTCTTGGAACCATTGTACCACAGTGCCATTGCATCCCGGTTCACAGTACCAAGAATCTTTCATTCACAGACCTTACATCACTACTGAGATTTTATATTTGTGTGACTGACTCATGTATACTTGCACTGGGCTCAGAAATCATGCCCTGTTTTGTTGTGCTTTGTCTTTTTGTCCTTGTAATACTCTAGGACAACATGCTGGCACTTTATCAACACTCTGCCTTATTCATAATGCTTTATCAATAAGCATTTGCACAGATGAATCACAGGTATTCTTCACTTGGCTTGGATAAAAAGTTGCATTCCTGTCTTAATTTTTCTTTATTGCTTTGAAAATTCTGTTTAGTAACATCTATTTTGTTCATCTGCTAGAACTGTCATGAGGGTAATGTAAGACAACATGCTAAAATTCTGCATTTTTAATGTCTCCTCAAATGAAACATCTTGCAATTGTGTATGAACAGTCAAGGAAATAAAAACAGTAAATTTAATTTTATTCAGTTTACTTTTTTCAACAACCTTTAAGTTCAGATTTTTATTTGAAATTGGCCATGTTTCCCAGGAAGATTCCTTTCAATACCAGATTAGTCCTTCATTAGTGGATAAGAAATTCACTTTTTAAAGTTTTAAGTAATTCCTATTGTTGCCTTTTAAGAAACAGCTTAGAACGTGTTAGCTTGATTTTCTAATTTAATACACAAAATCAGAAGAAATAAAAAAGGAGGTCGGCATGATCAAACGGCAAATGTGAAAGAAATGGTTGATCAGCCTCATGGGTCCATCATAAGTGCAATATCCAGTTGTTGAAAGACATGAAATCTGTGTTAATCTGATGATGTTCACCCAATCGGAGTCTACTGCCAACCCTACCCATTGTAGAGCAAGACACTCAATTTGGTGTGAACATTGATCTGCTTGAAATGCAATGACAGAATTCTATGAGGTGCATATGATTCTCTAACTTTTAGAATATTCATAGTCTCAGATCACATCAATATATACACATTTATATTATAGATTTGGTGCATTTCACATTTAATTGTTGCCCTTAGGTATTTTTGGATCCTGCTGTCAAATTTAGGTTGCAAATTCCTATCAAAGAATATGAGAGACACTACTATGCTGATACGAAATTAATTTTTTAAAATAAAACTAATGACTGAATTAATTCAGATTTGAAAATATAGAATAAAATCCCAATTTAGGTTTACATACAATATTTAAATTGAATGTTGTAAATTACAAAAAGGCAAGTGTCATTGTAAATGAAACTTTAGGATGATAACTTTTAAAACTTAATATAGCAAGAGAAATATCCTTACAATATTTTGAGCAAAATGTAAGAAAATCTAATCAAGTTTGGCGTTAATTTAGAACTAATATATTTCTGTATTGTCCCTAAGTAGTGTGATGTCATCCAGGTTGATCTGTGCACATTATGGTGTTATCATAACTTTAAAACATACAGAAAAAATGACAGAGCTGCAAGATTAAAATAAATGATTAATGGTATTTTTTCCATGTTTTGTACTAATAGGCATTACTGAGCCTTTAAATTAATAGAGCTGTCAAGCTCATGTGCGCTGCAGATCCAGCAATGAACCAAAATGGAAATTATCTATTCCAGAGACACCTAAAGATGACACTTTGGAATATTTTAAATTTTAATTAGTAGGTGCAATTGTTTTGTTCCTCTGTAACCACTGCAAATTAATTGGAAATTAGTCACAACCAGTGCTTTTTTTTTTTTTTTTTTAGCAACATGAAATGAAAAGAATGGTGCTTTACACTTGAACATTCTTGTTTGGGGGCGGAGAGCACACATGCAGTAAATTGCACTGTCAATTACAAAAACAACAACTGTTGTGAAATTAGGAAAAATTATGCACAGGTAAACAAAACTAATTAATGCATAAGTAACAGGGAACACACAAAATAGTGCCCAACTAAACACCAACGTGTCAGTCTGAAAAAAATTAAGACTTGGAAATGGAAATTTATGCAAAAAGAATTTACCAATTATGACTTAGGTAAAGGGTGCTACTACTTTATGTTTCATTTAACTGTTTGGGGGGCTTCACCAAGTCTTGAATCAGACACCCACAAGCACAGCAGTCAGCCTATTTAAATATGTTTCAAGACACAGAAGACTAGTACATTTCTGTTCCCCAAAATATCAGAATTAAGGCACACTAAATAACAAACTGCATCATTTCCTTCTTAAAGAATTCTCCTTTTTCTGTGTTAAACATTAGGTAAAATGCAATTTCTCAGAATATCAGAAAAACATTCATTCTCTACATCTACCTGTTAAGCATTTTCTCACTGATAATTTATGGGTTACTCTTCTTTCACAGCTAAACACACACACACACACATACACACACATTCAATCCCTTTTAGTTTCTTTCCTTCTAAAATAAGCCATTAGAACAGCTTAAGAATCTTGAAAAATGTTGTGTCTACCAAATCAGCAGTGTTAAGTTGCAATAGCTGTGTACATTTTAATGAGAAAATAATATTATCAAATTTTCAAAACAAGACTAATTTCCAGGAAATGAATGTGGTATATTTTTAAACATATTTAGTTCATCGATTTAATGTGAAGGTCCTGGGAGATTCATGAGTTAGGTGAATCTGCAGATCACTTTCCTAGCACTAGTCTATTGTGGATGAGTTTTCACCTTTCTTTCTTTTCAGACAGTTATTGAAGATGTCAGGGTGGGTGTTTGGTGTAGCAGCCAAAATGCAGCCTGGGACACCGTAGCCCTTATAGGAGTGCCTGGGTATGGGTCCCTACTCCCCTCTGGGTTCCAACTCCCTGTTGATGCACACCTGGGAGGCAGCAGGTGATGTCTCAATTGCTTGGGTCCCCCACAGGAGATCTGGATGGAGTTTTTGGCTCTTGGCTTTGGCTTGGCCCAACCCAGGCTGTTGTGAGCATTTGGTGAGTGAACCAGTGGATGGAAAATATCTCTCTCTGTCTCCCTCTTTCTTTATTTTTCTTTCTTTCTTTTTTTTTTTTTTTTTTTTTTTGACAGGTAGAGTTCAACACTGAGAGAAAGAGAGAGACAGAGAGAAAGGTCTTCCTTCCGTTGGTTCACCCCCCCCAAGTGGCCGCTACGGCCGGTGCACTGCGCTGAACCAAAGCCAGGAGCCAGGTGCTTCCTCCTGGTCTCCCATGAGGGTACAGGGGCCCAGGCACTTGGGCCATCCTCCACTGCCTTCCCAGGCCACAGCAGAGAGTTGGTCTGGAAGAGGAGCAACCGGGACAGAATCCGGCGCCCCAACCCGGGCTAGAACCCGGGGTGCTGGCGCCGCAGGCAGAGGATTAGCCAAGTGAGCCAGGCACTGGCCTCTCTCTCTCTCTCTCTCTCTCCTCTCTCTCTCTTTTTCTTTCTCTGGTGTGTGTGTGTGTGTGTGTGTGTGTGTGTGTGTCTCCTTCTGCCTTTAAAATAAAGAAAAAAAAAGGTATCAAATATGATGAAATGATGTTCTTTTTCAGTGTTAATTTACCTTGAAATGATAATAGAAAAACAATAGCAATCATTATATTTTCTGCAACACATTGGCCAAATCTCAGAAAGATGTCAAATTTTGTTCTACCACAGCGGGCATGGGGCACAGTGGGTAAAGAGGCTGATGTGATTCCAATATCCCAAATCAGTCCCTGCTGTTCTGGTTCTGATCCAGCTCCATTCTAATACCCCATGGAAAACATCAGATGATGGCCGAAGCGGTTGGCCCCTGTTATCCAAATGGGAGACCCAGGAGGAGTTCTGGGCTCCTGGCCTCAGCCTGGCCCAACCATTTGACAAGTGAACCAGCAGACAGATGATCTCTCCCCCCACCCCTTTCAGATTGACAGATAAATCTTAAAAATTTTTTCCTACCATAATATAACATGGATTTAACCTTTTTGTTTCTTTAAGAATCAGTGTTACAGGGAAGTTAGTCTAAATTATGAAGAAGAGGAACATTCAAGCGCATTACTAAATACAGTAATGAGTAACATGAACCATGGAATAATTCACATTTTCTTATGGCTGCTGAATGTTCTCTGTAGCAATTTTCAGTAACACTTCCATACTGTTTTGTGATTTGTAGGTAACTAGTTTTAGGAATAAGAAAACAGTATGGGGAGGATTAAGTAACTCTCTCAAACCCTTAAATCTCTAATGTGATGCGACCACAGCCTGAACTCTTGGCTCATTGATGTTTTCTGTACATTTGGAGTAACTAGCCCTAACTGTGATCTGGCCCTGAGAAATAACTAATTGTGCTTCAATGTTTTTTTTTTTTTTAACCCTTTCACCTTACAGAAACCCCATAAGACTCTGCTTTTAAGGAGTGGAAAATATTTTTAACCTCAGACTTTAATGGATTTCTCCTAAAGAGCTCAAAAATTTTACTATTTCAGTTGCAGATGCTGGCTTGCTCTAAGTAGCTTTAAAATTAGTAAGACATAGAGTAGATTTTAAGTGAAATGCTGATAAGTAGAAATTTTAATAAAATGGCACAGATCCTGTAATAAGAGAATAGGAAGGCTGCCCAACTTTGAAGGCTATGTCACTTCTAAATTGGTTTTTCACCCCAAGTCTGTCATTAGTTAAAGTAAGCAGTACGTATAAGCAGCTCCATGTGCCTTAAGGAAAGACAGGGAGTTAGCACTTCACCTCGTGCTTAAGACCCTTGCATCCCACATCAGAGGGCCTTGGTTTGAGTCCTCACTCTGGCTCTTGACTTCAAATTCCTGCAAATATAGACCCTGGGCTTACGTAATTAGGTTTCTGCACCCACATGGGAGATATGAACATTTTCAGGTCCCAACTTTGACCTGGCTCAGCCATGACCTTCATGGATATTTGGAGACTGAACTAGTGGAAGAGGGCTCTCTGCCTCTCTGAGTCTCTTTTCCTGTCAAAGAAATAAAATAGTGTACCAAAGGGGAAAAAGGTAAATTACAGTTATTTTCCTACTTCTCAAATTTTCCCTCATTCTCTCTATAAATCCTTCTCTGTATTAAAACGTAGGCTTCAGTAGCTTCTTTATCAAAAAACCCAGTTCTACCTCCAAGGTGACTTTAAATATACTTATTGCAATTTTGACTAATAATATAAGCATTCTAGGCATATAAACTATGGAAGAAGCAACCCATGCCTGTTGTATTTTCTAATAGAATATTATGTAGCATGTTCACTGAATTGGTGTTCCCAAATAAAGAGATCCTCATGATATTCAACCGGGCTATTGAAAAGTCCATTACAACATGTCCTTTGGAAGCGGCTGACTTAGCCTGCCACATGTCAGTGTTCTGTATTTGGTCTGCTGAGGTTAGAACCGCCGAGGACACACACAGTATAAAGCAGTCCATTGGACCAGCTGCTAGTTTTATACGTATATTCCTTTACTCATCACCATGCGTTTCAGAAAGCTTCAAAAACACCCATTTCCTCCTCTTTGAATGATTTATCCTTATGCAAACAAGCTTAATGGTCTGATGACAAGCTTAGGAGTATAAAAACAAGCGAGGCACAGGCCCACTCATATAACTCTGCTTCCTGACTGTGGACAATCATCTAACCCCACTCCATACTTTAAAGTCTTCCTTACTAATAGATAATGAACTTGCAATAGTCTCATAATGTCCTTGTCTATAAAGTAATCTAAAAATATTCCTGGGGTCATGCCTCTCCTTACTGGTCCAGAGAGATACCTAAAAACCTAATTTTATCCTTATGCTTGTTTGAGGAATTATTTTCTTTCAAACAGTGAAGCAGATGCTTTCTCAGACTGCTTAAAGGTAGGACACAGAGTGGGGATAAAATGACATTTTCTCCGAATTATTGATATAATGCCTATTTAGTAGAATGATTTACTGCTTTTGTAAGAGAGGAAGTACAGTTAGACTGAAATCTTCCAGTCCACGGATATAGTACCTCTAGCTGATATGCTACCCCAGTGGAAAGAATTTAGGCAGATCTCAAAATAGCCATAAGCCATAAAAGGCATGTAAGGGGGTGGTCCTGCTTCCTGTGAAGAGGGAATTAGTACAGGCCCTGCATCTGCCCACTGAACACAGCTACAACCCTGCAGAGAACACGTGTGCTAGCTCAGTGCCGATGTTGAAAAATGAACACTAGCAGCAGATGTGGGAACACGAGACCATGAAGTGCTCCAAACCAGAGAGGAGTTTAGTAGTTTTTCCTTCTTTCTCCTACTTCCTTACCCAGAATTTGAAAATTTATACCAGGTATAGAGAGAAACCTCCAAGAAAAAATCCTCCAAGAGGAGGGAGAGACCTTTAGGCCAGAGAGAAGAGGAGAAATAACCCATTTTCTTTGTTTGCTTCTCACCTAGTCCCTCTCATCTCAGTTCTCTGGCAATTCCATGGCAGCAGCTGGAGCCTAAAACTCCAAGAAGAAGGGGGAGAGATGTTTTCTCTGATTAGAGATACCATGGTCTCTGAATGGGAATGGAGGCCCACCGACATGGTCTCTGTAGGACCCCTCATGAAACAGGGCCATGGAACCACAACTCATAGAAGAGAGATCAGTATTTCTGATCAGAATCTAACCATCAGATACTTGCTTAAATAAAAACAATAATCACAGCAACATATCAATATTCCCCACAGTAGTTAAACAACACTGAGTCTTTGAAAAGAAAATTTATTGATTGATTTATCTATCTATTTGAAAGAGAGGGTAGTGTGGGCAAGAGAAAGTTCCTATCCACTGGGCTCACTCTCAAAAATCCAGTAATGGCTCTGTGTTAGGGGTTAAAGCAGGGAGGTGGGAAACTATAACTCAATCCAGGTCTCCAACATGGATGATAGAGACCCAATTACTTGAGCCACTACCTGTTTCTACTGCGGTGTGCATTAGCAGGAAGTTGGAATCAGGGTCAGAGACAGGGATTGAACCCTGGCACTCTGACTTGGAATGCAAGAATCCCGAATGATTACTGAATCATTAGGCCAAATTATCACCCCATTGAGTCTTATATCATGATATTTAAAGTTTTAGGGGCAGCATGCTAAAGCCCTGGGCTGCAGCACCAGCATCCCCTGTGGGCGCCTGTTCAAGTCCCAGCTGCTCCTCTTTCAATACAACTCCCTGTTAGACCCTGGGAAAGTGGTGGAAGATGGCCTAAGTACTTGGACCTCTGCACCCAGATGGCATACTCAGAAGAAACTCTTGGCTCGTGGCTTTGGATAGGTCCAGCTCCGGCCATTGTGGCCCTCTGGAGAGTGAACCAGGATGAAAGTCCTTTCTCTCTGTTTCTCTCTCACTCTGTAACTCTGCTTTTCAAATAAATAAAAATTTTTAAAAAAATTAAAAAAAATTCTCAACATATGAATAGCCAGAAACATCTCATAGATGCACATGGGGAAAGATAGCCAGTCATGCAAACTCAGCTAATGCCACTGTTGGAATGAACAAGAAGGACTTAGCAGCAATTATAATCATGCTTCAAGAAGCAATGGCAGACACTCTTGACATGAAGAACAGAGCATCTCATGTGAGAAATAGAAAAATATTTTAAAAAAGAATCAATTGGAGATTCTACAACTGAAAAATACAATAATCGAACTAGCAAATTAACTGGATAGCATCAATAACAGAATGGAAGAGAAAAAAAATTTCAATGAACTTGAACTAGATTATCTGTTACTATCCAACATGAACAATAGAAAAAAAGGAGGGAAGAAAAAAATGCATAGACTAGGAGACCTATGAGATCATACATCAAGTCTAAAATGCATCATCTGAATTTTCAGGGATTGATAAAGAATGTGGTGTAGAGAACAAAATTTGAAGAACTAATGATTGAGAACTTCCCAATTTGGAAAAACAAAAACCCACTGATTCATGCCAACTCAGAGAAACTGAAACAAGATAAGCTCAAAGAAATCCACGCACAGACTCATTGCAATTAAACTAGAAAAACAAAAGACTAGGAAAAAAAAAATCCTAGTATCAGCCTTAGAAAAATGCCACATTACATTTTGCAGAGAGATGGTTCAAAGGACTGTGACGTTCTCCTCATAAGCCATATTATGTAAGAGACACCACACAAGGCATAGAGGGAAACTAAAGATGCATCATAAAATGTTTACAGTTAAGTCTGAAGGGCTGGACACACGCACGCATAGCTGAGAAACAGGACTGTGAATCGGGATGCCATTAGGAAGACATCAACAGAGACTCACTGGAGCACAATGGATCAGGCAAATATTTCAGACAGAAGGGAGATAAAAAGGCTTCCTGAGGAAATGGCTTCTAAGCTTGGCATTGAAGGAAGAGATTTATTTTATTTTTAGTATGTATGTATTTATATCTGATCATCACCCAGAAGGGTTTTAAAGTAACTTATAAAAATACATATATCCAACAGAAGGGAATAATTAATTCAAGCAATCTGAGTGAAGGCAAAAAAAATTAAGTACATAAAATAATAAACCATGGGTGAGATTAGTAGGAAGAAATGCAAACCATGGGTCCCTGGGAGCTTCTGGAACAAGGTGCAGATTTGCTGGCAGCCTGTCTGCAGGCCAGAGGAGTGAGTCTATTTCTAAACCACAACAGAGGAAATGGGGATTTTATGCACAAAGGAAGTGGAATGAGCAGAACTCCTCTGGGAAGTGGTCCCTATGGAGCGGTGCAGGCTGGTGCCAGCCCTGGGAGAATAATTTAATGTCATGACAACGATTCTTTGCAAAAATCAAGCAGAATTAAATTTTGGGATCGAAATTCAAGATCCTCGTAGTTTTGTTGTCGGGAAGTCTTCCTGGCAGCCGTGCAATGGACAGATTCGCCTATCCTGGGAGGCACAACATAAGTACCTTATTTTTTTTGTTTTATTTATTTGAGAGTCAGATGAGAGAGAGAGACAGACAGACAGACAGACAGAAATCTTCCATCTGCTGATTCACTCCTCAAATGGCCAGAACAGCTGGGGTTGGGCCAGGCCAAAGCCTGGAGTCTAGAACTCCATCCAGGTCTCCCACACGGGTGCAGGGGCTCAGGGATCATCATCTGCTGCTTTCCCAGGCACATTAGTAGGGAGTTGGTTAAGAAGGGGAGCAGCCCGGGCTCAAACTGGCACTTATTTGAGATTCCGGTGTTGCAAGTGGTTTAACCTGCTGTGCCACAGCACCAGTCCCGACATATTTTCAAAAGAGGAAGAATATAAATTATTATGATAAATGACAGAGTTGTAACTGATTCCTAATATCAGGGATGCCTCAGGGCTCTGAAAACTTCCATCCCATGAGGCAGCAAAGCATCGTGACTGAGAGAGAAGACCACAGAGCTCTGGAGGAAGGCCTGCTTCAGTCTCCTACTGTGTGGCCTTGGGTAAGTTACTTACCTTCTCTGGTTCTACTATTTGTACTTTTTACAAACTATGATAGAGGGATTATAATAATTGTCCTGATGTCTTAGAGCTTCTGTGAAGCTTAAGTAAGAAATAGAAGCAGACAGAGACAACTGGAACAAGGTCAACAGTTGGTAAATATTAGACACTGTTAACAAGGTTTCCTTCAACAGTCCAGGCTGTTCAAATGTTTTAAAAAATCCATGCCCCTTCATCTAGCTCCTACTAAATTGCATTTTCTGTTTTAATGGCCTGAGATTAATTGGTATTAACAAGTGATTAAATAAAAGATTAAATAATAAATTAAAAGAATGATAATAGTGGGCAGTTAGCCTAGTGGTTAGGATTCTCATTGAGATGCTTACATCCCAAACTGAAGCACCTTGCGTTGATTGCTAGGTCTGTCTCCTGACTCCAGATTTCTGCTAAACGCAGATCCTGGGATTGAGCAGGTCACGGCTGCAGTAGTTCAGTTCCTATCATCCTTGTGGGAGACCTGGATTGTGCATCTGGTTCTTAGCTTTGGTCTCACCCAGCCCTGCTCATTGTGGGCATTTGGGAGGTGAACCAGCAGATGGGAGCGCGCGCTCTCTCTCTCTCTCTCTCAGAAACATCACTAAATATTTAAAAGCAATAATGATTATTTTAATAATATGACAAAGTCACAAATGAAAAATTTGATAGGTTCCAGAAAATTGATCCACTTTATAAAGACTACATTTTAAAGTCATGTTGGAAGTTGTGAAAACAAATGTGTCAGTGAAGATAGATTCCAGACAACTGCAGGGTAGGGCCAATGGGAGAAGGTCCCATCTGCCTGGCAGAGGGCTGAGCAAACGCTGAGTAGTTGGCCAGAATCTCAGTCAAGTCGACACTAGTGCTACAGGGACAAGTCCTGGTGCAAATCCTAAAATCATAGAAAGATTTGCATGGAGGAAATTGCAGCAACAGGAGGCATGAGTTTTTAAATAATTCCATCTGCCCCAGGGATATCAGGATCAACCTCAGTAAGACCACTAGTTTTGGCAAGGATTGGATGATCGCTGAATCAGGGCTCAATGGCATATACATTTTGGAGGGAGCAGGCGCTTAGCATGGAGGTTAAGCTGTCTGCATCCCACATCAGAGTGCTTGCTTTGCTTACTGTCTGGCTCCTGACTCCAGCTTCCAGCTGCTGCAGACCCTGGGAAGCGGCCATGATGGCTCAAGTTATTGGGCTTCCACGGCACACATGGGAGACCTGGACTGAGTTGCTGGCTCCCTGCTGCAGCCCTAGCCCAGCGCTGGTCATGATGGTCATTTGAGGAGCCAACCAGCAGATGGAGGCTTGTTTCTCTCTCTCTCTCTCCCTCCCTCTCTCTCTCTCTCTCTCTCTCTCTCTCATAAATAAAACTGAGACAGGACAAGTGGGTTGAGGGTCCTGAGACATCTTACATCTGGGAAGGTACATAAAAAGGCAAAGAGGGATGCTAACACAAGCAGATACTTTCCAGAAATTGCCTTCGGATACCACTGGAGTGGCCACTTCAGCATATTGTGTAGGGTCTGCTCATGTCTTCCTTCCCATCTCTGCCCCTGGGCACAAAACTTCTCGAATTATCATCTGTTTTCATCACAGGTGAAACCTCATTGGCATTGCTTCTCACGAAAAGTATCACAAGTAATAACTAATACGGGAACTATTAACATTTCAAAGGATTAACAGATCTTGGCCTTTGGAGAGTGTAAAATAAACACGCAGTTGTTAGCTCTGAGTGAGATAACCCAAAGAAGTTCATCGTTTGATGCGAGGACACAGAAGGATTAAACCTCGGAGGTTGAGAAAGTATTTCTTCTCTGATACATTCATATCCTTTGCTTTGCGAATATAATGAATAAAGATAACTCAAAATAACTTTTACATGTATTTATATATGAAAAATATGTGAATGAATTGCTAGCCAACCTACATTATGTTCAGTGAGAGAAGATTTGGTAGAAAGTGGTTTTTCAAATGTTATATTACCCTAAGAAGAATTTCAGAAATTCACAAATTCAAAATGCACGTGGTATTGACAATCTGACTATGTGTGAGGCATGGTGCTACACTCTGGGGATACAAAGTTGACAAAAATCATGGCTCATGACCTCAATAAACTTACGTCTACAAGGAGCTAGACATATGCATGTAAGCTGATATTTTCAATGCAGTGAGGTTAGAGCTTCCATACAGCTAGCAAGCACTGAGGCTGGGCTTTGAGGTTGTCTGCGGTGCTGGAGAAGATGAGGAGTAGAGGAAGGGGCGAAGCCCAGTGGAATCTCAATGCAGGAGCTGTAAGGAAGAGTCTCAGAGGATGGATGAGTTGTGCCACTTAGCAAAAGGGGCAAAGGTGCCTGGGACAGCAAGAAAATAGATCAACAGATTAAAAAAAACATAAACAAAACCAAGTAAGGGTGAGGTAGGTAAAACAGGAAGCCTGACTCAAATTATATTTTATCAAATGTGAAGTGATTAAGGAGTTTTAAGTAGGGAAATATCATGGCAAAGTCACGTTTAATAGTGACCACTCTAATGCATGGCAGTGTGAAGGATGGGTACAACGGGTCTTGGAGTCATGATGAGGTCAGTACTTAGAGTCAGATATTTCGTTTGTTTTGATTATATGGAATCTGAGCTCCCTCAGTCTTTCTATACCACCCACTTGTCACTTAACAAGACTTTATTGGGCACCCATCCTTCTGAAACATGGGTAGCCAGTAGGTTCCAGGTGAATGGTACAAAGTAAATACAACTGCCACTATCCTACCCCACTAGTGCCTGCACCCCCAGACTATGGCCTTCCTCCCAACACAGGGACATCTTGACAACAGTGTCCATATCTTCTACAGCTCCTGGGGAGGACCAGGGGGAGATGTTAGAAAGGGGAGAATAGTTGGGTTCTAGAACTGAGCCTAAAGACTGAGTGTCCCAGAACTACAATATACATTCGCCTAGAATGAATATTCTCTTTAGCATAATGTGCTTGCTGACATGACCAACACTTCCGTGCCTGAAATCCATTCTGTGTCAACTCCATGACTATTACGGAACTATGAACAGATCTGGCAAATTTCTGTTGATTGTGAGAAAATTTAAAGGTGATTAAAATAATTACAAAGTACATATTTGAAGAGATTGTTTTAGGTTCTATGGCTTCTGCTTTTCCAGGTAAGAAAATTTTAACTCAGGACTGGTGAAAATTACAAATAGGTTTCAAATAGATTTTTTTTCTCAATTACTTATTTATCATACTAAAATATATATAAAATTATGATTTTTAAGTGCACAGTAAAATGGCAGTAAGAACACTCACATTGTTAAATCTCCAGGACTTATATTATTGTATTTTCAAAAAAGTGTTATGTTTGATGTAAGAATCAGCTCATTTATTGCCTGCCATATAGTCCACTTAAAGAGAAAGAGAACATCTCTGTTCTCTAAAATTATATCTAAAGCAATTCTTCATAAACTGAATATCAGTCTATGGATATTTAAATTCAGCAAAGAATTTTAACATTCTATCTGTTCTTAGGCTCAGAAGGAAAAAAATTCTATTATTCAATTGCAGCAATAGCACTCCATAATTAAACTATACCAATGCTACAAATACTGAATCTTCTCTTTAGTTCACATGAATTTAAATAATGTTCAGGACTCCATGTGGCCCCATGAAAAGTAGAATATTTCAAAAAGTGAAATCACAATGATGAGCTATAGTCTAGTACTGTTCTTAATCCACTACCAGATGCAATAAATGCTTTAAATAAATAAGTGAATGTATAAGGAGAGAAAAATCAAATATTATCAATTTAGCAACTATAGACCATGAGAATTAATAGATGAAATGAATGAATGATTACTAATTAAAAGGAAAGTTAGAAATATTGTGCCTGTGGGAACCATGCTAAAATTATTCTAAATTTCAACGGACACGGGCAGTGAGTGAGTGATTAGAGGTCGCCCTAAGGAAAGGATTGCTAGCAGGCACTGGGACTTTTCCCAGGTTAATCTCCACAGTGGAGAACAGGGCAGAGTGCTCAAAAGAAGTTAGTTGGTTTCCTTCTTTTCCTTGCGCATCTTCTCTAGTAACCAAGAGTAATAAAAGTGACCCTTTATTAAAGACAAGAATACTGCCAGTACTGTGACCACTACCATCCTGCCCACCAACCACCATCACCACCACTGTTGCACCGGCCATCTCTGCCACCACCAGCACCCTCTTGACTGCTGTCACCAGCATCATTAGGAATTCCACCTGTACGTCCTCCTCCATTACAACCATTATTACCCCTACCACTATCATAACCATCAGCACCCCCACAATATGCATTACAATTACCAACATTGCCACCCTCCCTATCAACAAAACCACCACAAATGCTACCACCACCACCACTAACTACACCTTCAACATACACATGAACAGAAATGTGAACTTGTGAGTGTAAGAGACATTTAGAGAGTAAAGAACAACAGACAGGCTAATATGAAGTCATATTTAAATAGACTTTAAAAGAAAGGTATTTGCAACCAAGAAGAAGGGATAGCAGAAGACACATAGGAATTAGCGAGTTGAGAGACTCTTAGGGAGCTTTGTTTCATACTATGATTACAGAAATGGTAAATTTCATAAACCTGGGATTCAGTAAGATAAAAAATATATATATAGGAACAAACAAGAAATTGTGTTTATGTGCTGTACACAGAATTTGAGCCAATAGTTTCAGGCAAAAACATTGGAAAGTTAATATCTGGGCGAGCATTTGATGCAGGAGTTAAGAGGACGCCCCTTGGGACACCTGTGTGGCAAGTTGGAGGGCTCATGTTCACATCTCTGCCATGCTCCCAGTTCCAGCTACCTGATAGTGCCTGCTCCGAGAGGCAGCTGGTGATGGCTCCAGTCCTTGAGTCCCTGCCACTCCCACGGGGGACTGGCTGTTGCAGTCATCTGGGGAGTGAACCCAAGTGGAAGATCTCTCTGTGTCTATTCTGTTTGTCTGCCTTTCTTTCCCTGTCTATGTACCTTTCAAGTGAAGCAAACAAACAAACACACATTTTTAAAATATAAATCAGATGATAGCCAAAGTCTTCAAGAGCTTCCTGTTGTACTGAGGATCCAATGCTACCTCTTTACCATCATCTTTTAATTTTTCTCCCCCTTTCAATTATTACATTTAAATCTGCCAAATAGAAATTATGAATTGGTATACAAGAAGTTCCTATATACCCTCACCTCATTTTGCCTAATAACATTTCATATTAGTATGTGTGTCACAATATTTTTTAATTCAAACTTCCTTTATCCCTATAACCCTTCTAGCCCTTAGTAATCTACATTCTGTATTCAGATTTTATTTTTTAATTTCAGCACCATCATCTTCTCTATATGATCTGCCTTTTCTTCTTGATCTCTTCCCACTCCCACTAACATTAGGAGCTTTGGCCACGCCCTCTGTTCATTGGGTCCAACCCATTCAAAGAAATCTCCTGATCAGCTTTTATAAGGGAGCATCACTCACTTCCTCTTCCTCACTTCACTCTATTTTTCTTGTAATTTGAAATTATATTTATTTGTATCTGTCTACCACTTTATTTATTAGTTCAGTCTCCTATGTCTCCTTTTGTGAGGATGTTAACTTCCTTACAGACAATTAAATTGTTGTTCCAGCTCTTGTTTCTATTCCCTGTGCCAAGAGCAGCCCTCACATGTTTCTGAAATGCAGTGAAATATTCACTACATGAATGAAAATCAAAATCACAGGGTGGCCAAAATGTCTGACTTAAACACTATTTTGTTATATAAAAAACAATTATGGTAGAAAATAAGACAGAGAGGGGGGATTTGGTGCAGTTAAGACACACTTTGGATGCCCCTATCCTTAACCAGATGGCCTGGGCTTGATGGCTCAAGTACTTGGATCCCTGACACCCATGTGGGAGATCCAGACTGAGCCCCATGCTCTTGCCTTTGGCTTGGCCCAGCCCTGGCTGTCATAGGCATTTGAGGAGTGAATCAGTAACAGGAGATCTCTTTGTCAGTCTGTCTGTCTGTCTCTGCCTTTCAAATAAATAAAAATAAAATAAATTTAATAATTTTTAAAAATATTTTATTTCAAGACAGGAAATAAAGAAGAGACTTTTCTATGGAAAAAGAAATCCATTCATATCCCCCAAAGGAGGTGAAAAAAAAACAGATGAGTAATAAATTAATGGAGGCCTGACTTAAGGTTCCATAAATAATTTCATCATAAAGTATTCTGAAGCATAGACATGTTTATGAGAAACTGTATCAACATTTATTTAGTTCTAGAGTTTTTAAATGACCTATGGTATTTCCAAGCTATACATACTTGAGCTCAAACATTCGATGGCTAAATCAATGCTAAAGCAAGCAATGCTGCAATCCAAAATGCAATGGGAGAAAGAAAGTTGTTAGCTGACAGAGCCTAAGGAAGCCAAGAAAAAAGATTAGATCCTGTGATTACTGAGTTAAAGGAGTCTATGACACATGGGAAGCAAAACTGTAATGGGCACAGGATTTCAAGTGCTCTGTACTCACTGTGCATGGGGTCTGCATCCAGGGCTCCCCGTCGATCTGCATTGGCAAAGACTTGCTGGTCCTGGGGAGGAATATGCCACTCTAAGTAAAACTCTGAGATACTCCAACAAACTTAAAGTTCCAAGATAACATGGGAGGCCACTCTAGAAACAACTGGGCTATAAAGTTATCTCTTCTGAAAGAATACCCTGAAGGGTATTGGTGACAAGATTGGCCAGAGCATCCTGGTAAATGTGGTGACGCCAACAACAATTTTGGAAAAATTGCCAGGACTTATGACATTAGGTGACACATCGGAATCCCTACTCATTGCATTGCCAACCGTGCTAACAGGTGTTTGATGTCTCGGATTTTCTAGGGTCGACACCTTCATGTAGGCAACACCAAATACACCTGCGCCAAATCTGTGGTTTCACCCTAGATCTTTGTTTTCCTGCAGGAGGAAAACAAACTTCTTGAAAAGAAATGTAATTCTTATGTTTGATTTACATATATAATCCTACTGTATGATCACACACTGTTCAGTTTTAGAGAAACAATATTGCATGTGAATCCATGAGAGGGCTTCAGTTACCAAAGCCCAACAGCGTTTTGTTTCAGCAATCTGCCCAGGCAACCCTTTGCTGGTTCAGGAAACTAAAATGTGTGAACCAGGGTAAGTTTTGTGTGTTAGAGTTGGTATATCACTGTATGCATGGTGGCCAACAAGAGATGTTCAGATTCCAGTGGAATCGATCAGTTAAAAATAATCAATTCTGGGTAAACTCTGTCACTTTCCCTTATTTGGAAATCTATACCTATTAATCATTCACTGAGCAAATTGGAGGCCAAACCAGATGGGTGTCAGAGTCAGAGCCCTGTGTAGTTTTCATTGGTCTGTGTGATGCCAACTACAGTGCAAGAACCACCTGATGAGCACGGAGGAGCACTGGGCCAGCCGCCGGCCTGCACTTTTCAGTCCCGTGTAGATCTGCCCCATCTCCATGGCGCCTTCCAAGCCAACCACCTCCAGCAGCTGGTCACTTAGATCTGAAAGAAAACAGATGCCTCATCAACTTCAGGCAGGACACGCATGTCTGTAATTCAGTGCCATTCGATATTAGGGAGATTTAAAAAAAAAAAAAACAAAAAACAAGAGCCACTTGACACGCTAAGCTGCTCTGTCTTGGAAACAGAAAGGAAGGAAAAGACGGCCCACTGCTGTGACTCTCAGTTTAACTAAACCTTTGAGGTTTTACGGAAAACGATTTGCTGTCAGCTTATTCTCAAACAAATGGGAAAAACAAACTCTGAGCCAAATAATGCCAAAAAACCACACCAGTAGTTCTTGTCAACAAACTCGATGTCATTCCACATGGATACATGGAACATTTATACATCCCACATCAGACACTGGCAGCAAATGTGTTTTTCAGCACTATAAATAAAGTATGAGGAAATGCTGTCAAACAGGGTTTTCTGAACTTGCTCAAGTAAGAGACCTCAGAGACCATGGGAGTGAGGTCTTTAGCTGTAGCCATCAGAGGCGGTCTCTACATCATCGAGTGGCTTACCTTTTTAAGATACCATAGTGTGTTCTTTGGGAATATTTTTCTAATGTTAAGAAACAGTGTACCAAAATACTCGTTGGCAGTCTGCTCCATATTCAGTCTTGTGCGATTGTCACCACCACTATTATTTTTTAATCGAGGACATTGGACGCAGGCTAATAGAAGTATCACTTGTTGAAGTTTACTAAGTTGCCTGTCATCGGGCTAGTCACTTTCCATTTATCTCATGTTCTGTCTCTCAAAATCAAATTAAAACAAATGAGATTATTCTGTTTATAGATAAAGAAGCTGCAAATCAGAGGAGTTAATGACTGCACTCGTATTCATAGATCTATGTAATGTCAACATTTGAACCTCAGCACTTTGATGCATGGCCACTGTTCTTTATTTGATAAATGGATCATACGAAGAGGAGGGCATTCATGTAAAAAACTGCAGGACTTCTGTCAAACAGGGAGGAAGACTGGACTGTGTGGATTTCAAGGTCCCCTTCCAACCTGAAGATTTTCTGGTTTTCCAGTCAGGAGGCAAAGGTTGGGCTCACATCAGTGGAGTCACAGAGAGCCCTACGCCCTCATCCACAAGACTGTGCACCCCTGGGCTCTGGAGTTTGAGGTACACACAGAGTTCTTTTCTACTTGATACCCCTACACATTTCTGTGGTATTTTCTAATGCAAATAAATAATTTCATATAGTTTTACTTGCAGAAAAACCTGGAGGAGGTGACATACCGTGGGAGGTTCTAATGGTGACAAAAATAACTGAGATTAGCCGGTCATGGCTGGGGTTGGACTTATAGGGAAGCAAGCCAATGGGTTTTTGCAGAAAGCCCTCCATCCTCACTATTTAGCATCAAGTTCTCAGATGCCAGTGACTCATTTTCGGTGTAGTCCAACTGTGTTACGACAGGGCTTTGAAATCTCAAAGTTCATCAGGACCCGTGATCATTGGCAAACTTAACAGAGAAACTTAACACAGAATGTGTGAGCAGGCTGGCATGTTTTCCAGCAAAGGAAAAAAAAATCTTAACTTTAAATTGTGGCCGGGCAGTGAGATTTTCCAAGAAAAAAATAATCCCTTCCCTACAAAAGGAAATGTTAACAAGTCATAATAACTTAAAGCACCCACCTTGCTGTATGAACCCCCTATTTAGACTTATTTCTCATGAAACTTATTCTGTTTTTCTAGTTTAAACGTAGGCTGCCAAGAACAGATGGACAAGGAATGGAAACATATTCTTTCAGCTGTAGCCGGCACTAAAGTGTGCTTGGCTCTGTAGCCTGGGTGTTAACAGACGCATTTCTTAGAGATATGTCAACCAGAAAACGACACTGTGGCAGGCACTAAAACCCCAGATGTGGGCCTGGTGATATTTAAGAAACCACCACTGTCACCTGATTGCACTTTGCATTCAGCGTTGCACCTTTTGCATTGCCTGATTCCTAATGAGGTGACTCTTAGGCTAATTTTGGTAATGACTTGAAGCTGGTGGATGGGAACTATTTCGTACGGAATGAAACACTTTCTTATAGCAGAGTTAATCTGTGAGCCCTAACTTTTCCATGAATCATAGGGATTTGTCTACACCCACACCATATTGCTACTGTCTACCACCCTGCTCCTGACTTTTTCTTTCTTTTAATTTGTCTTTGTTTTTCTCCCTGCAAAAATGCCCTGAGAAACCAATCTTGCTGTTAATAATCAGCAGTTAAGGTAGTTCTCATGGATTTAGAAGACTCGGGTGTGCCAGGGTTCACGTTCTTGCTAACACTAAGATCGAATGGGAATAGTGAAATGCATGTTAACTTTGGAAAAGGTAAATAAGTACCATATTCCTTCTGATTAAGTATTCAGGAAAAAGCAAAACCAAAAACCTCGTGGTACATAAATCTGTTTCCGTCCTAGCACCAGTTTAGATGCAGTACACCAATCACTCTCGTATACAACTTATGCCTCCTACATACGGTCTTTGCGATCAACATCTGGATTGATTTCAGGCAAGAAGACTTTGCATCCATTTGACTTCAAAGACCGTTTCTAGATGTGGTATCCTCTGAAAACATCACAGCCTTCCTCATCTCCTAATCCAGGTAAAATTTACTTTAGGTACAGCTCTCCTTGGAATATTCTAACCAACCAGATTAATCCACTTCTTTGATCCGTAACCTGGCTTTTGACTTCATATTTAAACAGCAGGAGTACCAAACTACATCCCAGAGACTGAATGTGGCCCACTGCCTCTTTTTTGTTTGGGTTGCCGGTTAACAATGATTTTAACTCTAATTCTTTGAGATAAATATTTTTAGTGTTCACCCACAAGCGAGCAAATGTAGTATTTGCTTTTCTGGGCCCGTCCACGATGCACAAGTACCAGGATCTCCGTATTTCTTGTGGCTAGGATTGCATTGTGTATCTAGCACATTTTCTTTATGCATTCACCTGTTGATGGGCACCATCTACATCAGAGTGCCTTTCCCTGAGGCTAGAGAAGGTAGCAGAAGACAAGGACACAGGGAAAGGTGGGTTATAGGTAAAGAATTACAGTGGTGGAGTAAGCTCTAGAGTGCTATAGCATGATAAGTGACTATAGTTCAAGGAAACATACTGTATATCTCCACAAAGAGTTAGGAGAGAGGATATTGCATGTTCCAAACACAAAGAAATGGTAAGTGGTTAAGATTATGATTATGCTAATTATGTTAATATGATTATCACCCATTGTCTATATACACTGAAATGTCACAACATACTTCCTAAATATGCACAAGTATTATGTACACACAAAGCAATTTTTGAAAGAATGGTTTCATATGTTTAGAAGGTGGAAAAACTTTAAGAATTAGTAATATGGTATGATACCCAAAAATTATATGGAATTCAACTTCCATTGCCCACAAATGGAGTTCTGTGGAGAACTAGCCACACTCACTCATCTGTGCTTTGACTTTTTACACTACAAGGGCAGTGTAGAGTCATTGTGATGGGGACTGTATGTCCCACAGAGCCTTAAGTACTGACTTTCTGCACCTTTAAAAGTTTGTCAAACTCTGCTTACAACAGAGATGAATGCTTTCAGCCTGGGTTTTCCCTTTGGTGTGATTGCTCTTGAAGCGTCACTGTGGCCTGCAATGTCTGTGCCCGGATGTGTGTATCTGTGGGTTAAAAACACAAATCTCAACCATGGAATCTCACCCCACTTGTGGATATAGGCCAGACCGTGAGGTTTGCTGTAATTCATTTGTTGTCTATCATGAAACACCAATGTCTCCAAATAGTGTTATTACAACAGAGGTTAGAAAAGTGTAACATGCAATTTTACCCTCAGCCAGCACATTCTGACTGGTTTTCTTGAGTGTGAGAAAAAGAAGTAGAATCTGTAACTAAACTTGGAGCTCCAGGGGGAGCCAGCAGGACTTTTCAGAGTTGTCTGTGATCCTTGGTAGAGCCTGACACCTGTTATTGGTGTGTGTGTGTGTGTGTGTGTGTGTGTGTGGTGTGAGTCTTCAAAGAGATATTGCTTTGATTCAATATAATGTTCCAAGTTATACTTTTGAAGGGGGAAAGTGGTAGGTTAACATGTGTCTCCATAGGAGTAACAGAGGCAAGAGAATCTTCCAACTTGGCATTTTCATATTTGAAATAGAAAGTCTGTAACATGATCTTCTGATTGAAGAAAGTTTATGAAATAATCAAAGCTGGGTCATGCTGGAGCAGGGATCTTAACGTGGGTTCTGAGATTATGAGTGGAGATAATACAGTTTTATTTTCACTAGCAGGTAATTAAAAGCTAGTATCTATTTCAAGTAAAAATTTAGGAAGGTAACCATAACTTCATAGTCCATACCTGTGACATCATATGGTAATATATATGTTATATGTTAGACATTTTCATATCACATGATAGTTGTTGCAAAGATTCTCCTCTTAAAAGATAGTAACCAGTTTTAATTATCCACACTCATAAATATTTTCAGCAGGCTCTGCAAATAGTACTTGAAATCCTCTTATTTTAAAATTTTATATTTTTGTCTAATATTCCAAAATGCTATTTATACTCATTGTCATTTTCAAATATTAAAAATTACTGGGGGCTGGTGCCATGGCTCACTTGGTTAATCCTTTGACTTGTGGTGCTGGCATCCCATATGGGCACTAGGTGCTAGTCCCGGTTGCCCCTCTTCCAGTCCAGCTCTCTGCTGTGGCCCAGGAGGGCAGTGAAGGATGGCCCAAGTGCTTGGGCCCTGCACCCGCATGGGAGACCAGGAAGAAGTGCCTGCTCCTGGCTTTAGATCAGTGTAGTGCCGGCTGTAGCGGCCATTTGGGGAGTGAACCAACAGAAGGAAGACCTTTCTGTCTCTTTCTCTCACTGTCTATAACTCTACCTGTAAAATAAATTTTAAAAAATTATTGGGTCTCTGCTGGATTTCTAAAAATTAATTTGCAAATAAGGAAGGGCATGCATTACAAAATCAGCATTTGAATGGTATTTCAATATATCTGGTTTCCTTTTCAGCCAATATATGTTATTTCATGTATTTGAAAATACGATTCTCTTTCAGTGGAGTGCCAGAGAGAACTGTAGCACACAAATGGTAAGTAACTCTAGAGTAGAGTTTGCCTTTGGCTATTCAAGTCTTTGCCTTAACACTGTTGCTGTTTTGTTATTTTGACTCACAGGTAACCAGATGTGAAATCAAAAGGCCGGGGGCACAGCTAGATCAGAGAACATGGGAGCAGCACAGCTAATAAGGGGTAGTATTTATTCATCGTTTAGTCTCTTCATTGTTGACAGTTATGCCCTGATAATATGTCTCGTTATATAATGATTTCAGACTACCATATGTGAGCAAATAGAGGAGGATGCATTGCACACACAGACTGAGCGTGGGTGTAGCACTGCACAGAATAAAGTGTGCGCTGGTCGGTGGGGGTGTGTGTGGGGCAGAGCAGGACCAGCCCCAATGTGCACTGATGTGGGGGGGGTCTGCAAGGGGTCCTCCCTGACTCAGCAGGTGTGTTCTGTAGTCACTGTGAATTGCTAATTAGCTTGCTACTTATGGAGTCCTTACTTTGGTCACAGTAAGACCAGGCTAACTATAACGTCATACCTTCTGAGTACATGTGGATTTCTTACTATCCAGGGTGCTTCCTTTATCTAGAGATAGCTTGAAACATGTGTGAGGATCCAAAACAAGCTTCTAGAAAGTCAAGGTCCGGAGATGAAATCTACCCCCACAGTGAGCACTGCAAAGCCTCTTCCTGAACATATCTACCCACTGCCCATTAGTTTGGATGGATGCCTCACAAGCATATATAGATATTTTCTCTTACCTTTATTGATTATAAGATGCAAATTAATCAAAAGGTTGATGCCATGAGTTTAGCAAAAATTTATGAATGCAGGCTGCGTATTTCACAGTACAAGTACATAATTATAAAATTGGGCCTGGGGCCAGCACTGTGGCACAGCAGGTTAAAGCCCTGGCCTGAAGCACCGGCATCCCATATGGGTGCTGGTTCCAGTCCCAGCTGCTCCACTTCCGATCCAGCTCTCTGCTATGGCCTAGGAAAGCAGTGGAAGATGGCCCAAGTCCTTGGGCCCCTGCACCCACATGAGAGATCAGGAAGAAGCTCCTGGCTCCTGGCTCTGGATCGGCGAAGCTCTGGCTATTGCGGCCATCTGGGGAGTGAACCAGCGGATGGAAGACCTCTCTCTCTCTCTCTCTCTGTGTGTGTGTCTCTACCTCTCTCTGTAATTCTTTCAAATAAATTAAAATAATCCTAAAAAAATTGGGCCTTTAGCACCTTCAAGTGTCTTGCTACACACTTGTAGGTCTAGTAACAAAGGAGAGGGACTGGGAAAGGTTAATATATATGGATCCTGCATGCTGGCCATGCACAGGTTCTCTGTTAAGGGAGTTGCAGGTATTTTCCTATTTGAGACTCTCAGCAGAGGCAGCATCTGATACACTGATTGAGATGCCACTTGGGGTGTCTGTACCCCATGTCAGAGTGCCTGCACTTGAGTCCAGCTCTAAGCCAGACACCAGCTTCCTCCTTTTTTTTTTTTTTAAGATTTATTTATTTATTTGAAAGTCAGAGTTTGACAGAGAGAGGAGAGGCAAAGAGAGAGGTCTTCCATCCGCTGGTCCACTCCCCAGAGGCCGCAACGGCCGGAGCTGTGCTGATCTGAAGCCAGGAGCCAGGAGGTTCTTATGGGTCTCCCACATGGGTGCAGGGACCTGGGTCATCTTCCACTGCTTTCCCAGGCCACAGCAGAGAGCAGGATCGGAAGTGGAGAAGCCAGGACTAGAACCGGTGCCCATATGGGATGCTGGCGCTTCAGGCCAGGGCGTTAACCCACTGCACCACAGCGCCGACCCGACCAGCTTCCTCCTAAAGCGTACCCCAGGAGGCAGCAGTGATGGCTAAAATACTCGGTTCCCTGCCACCTGTGTGAGAGACTCAGATGGAATTCTGGTCGCTGCCTGCAGCCTGGCACAGCCCTGGCCGTTACAGGCATCTGGGGGTAAACTACAGGATGGAGCTGCTAACAACTCTATGAGTACTTTCAGATGTCATCCCTATTGGAACACACAGCATTATACAAACTCCTATCTATTATTTTTGCTCCAGGTCACACATGAGTGATACTCTCCCTACAGAGTCTCGCTGAGAAGGCTAAGAGATACAAAACACTGGGAATATTTCCATCCGAAATGGTTAAAATGTAAATACTGCAAAGAATAAAGCCTGGTACACACATGGAATAACAAGAGTTAGGTAGAAAATCTAGCTGAGGAGAAGACCCCATTTCCTGTTGCAATCTAAAAAATAAGGGATTAAGGTATATATACAGAAACACACGCACATAAAATATACATATATTTTTATATGCATCGTGGAATCGCATGCCTGACTTTAAAAATGACTTTTTGGAGAATGGATTTGATCATCTCTCAAAAAGCCATCTGGTTTTTGAAAACAACCAGCCCGAGCTGACTATAACTTTATGTGTTTTCATTCTAAAATTTTGAACTTCCCTAAATGGATCCAAAAAAAAAAAAAAAGACAAGACCGGAAATTGCAGTATGGCGTCTTGTCAAGCCCCTCCCTGTCAAGGACCCAAAGTAGTTCAGAGCCTGCGGATCATTTTGTTACGGAGTACTTGAATAGTGACAGGCGCCACGGGACACATCCCCCAAGACATCCCGAACATTGTATTCCCAAGACCCACAGGGAAAAAATTCAGAGACCCTCCACACAATAGCGCACCACCGCTGCAACTGGCGTGCGAGCAGTGCACACGGGCAGGGAGTTTCCCAGCGTGACCTGGCCGTGAGCTTGAGCGTTTTGCAGTCTGTTCTTGGCCAGCTTCGGGGTGGGGGGTGGGGGGGCTGAAGGCTCTGGCTTGTTTGCCTTATGAATGAGCCGTTGGTGTGCCTGTGGGAATGTTTGCACGGCCCCGTGCTGTCCTCTCACGTTAGTGCCAGGACGATGCAGGGCAGGGGCTCCTGAACAGAAGTTGGTGTCAGCACTTTCGGGATAGCTCCTGGAGGGCGTCCTGCACCCTAATGCTCCTGCTGGCACAGAGGGTGACATCATCGAGGGAGCCCAGCCCACGTTATCCTAAGGATCAAGCAGTTCCAGCAATTACAGAAGAGAACAAAACCCCCAGAAGGTCTAAATTAAGACCCAGTTTGCGAGGGAATCGTTTCAATATTACTTTACAGCCTTTTGATTCTACTTCCCCAAGCACTATGAAAATCGTTCTTGTCTGGCAATACAGCACATCTCTTGTCTGTCCCTTTAGTTTCCTTTCAATGAAATAGGAACAACGCTTGTGAAGAACAGTGAAAAGTTTTAAACAGAGATTTTGAACTCACTCATGAGCTTCACTCTCAAAATTAAAGCCAGGACAAGGCATATGATGAAGAAGAGTGATCACGGTTAACATTTTCCCGGATGACAGAGCTGGGTTTTGCTATTCACCATCTCCTGGGTACATCGAAATATGCTCCCAGCAAGACGCTGAAGGACTGTTATATTCGGGATTAGCGTGCACAGCAGCATTGCTGCTGAGAGGTAGATCTTACCCTCCTGGCAGAAGCAGCTGCATAACCAGACAGAATTAAACCCCAGCAAACTTCATGTGTAACGTTTTGCCAAAGCCTGCTAAGGAACCCTTGCGAACCTCATGAGTTAAAAGTTCTGCACACAGGAACGGCACAGTTTCTGCTTGGAGCCGGTGTGTGTGTGTGTGTGTGTGTGTGTGTGTGTAAGGAGCTGTGAGTTAACCCAGGAATCAAGCTCCCTCTGCTCATGAACTAACACAGCCACGGCTGCTGTCTCCAGCACTAAACACTGCTGCCTCACCTTCTAAAGGGGACCGTTCTTGGCTCATCAATACCTCCAGGAGCGTATTATCTGAGTCAGAGAAGACGGCTTGATTGGGCTTCTGATTCCTTTTCTAAGCTTATTAAAGATTGCGGGCAGGGAGGACATCAGCTGGGCCAGCTTAGCAGGCACCTGAGCACTTCTATTTTGTATATATTCTCTTTTCCCCTTCCCTCTGCGGTGAATTAATGTTATTTCATGACCTTATATCCACAAAAAAAGAACTGTCTTCCCGACTTGGATTACCAAACTGACTTCTTGTTGACACATGTGGCTGTCTTTGAATGGGATTTGGACGGCAATTCCACTTGTAAATGCTATGAGAAATAAAATACCCTTAGTCACGTCAATGGCTAAGTGAGCAAATAAACTCATTCTGCACGTGAAATCATTCAAAGGACAGAACTCGCAGCCTGCTAGTGTATGGGAGGTTTTTCTGTAGCCAGTCATGTCACCATCCACGAGAATCATGTAATGACCACGATTATGAAGAGTCTAGACATGCTCACGGCGGTTCATTGTCTATAAGACACGGTCAGGGATTCAGATAGGGCAAAAAGTGGCTGAGACAAAGGTTTCCTTTATGTTTGAAAAAGCATGGACTTTTTGCCTGTACGAAAGAACTGCACTGCTATTAGTCCAGCTTTGAGAAGGCACAGCAGCATTCATGCCTCACAGTAGTGTGAAAAGTAGAAGTGGAGCCCTGCACGTCCTTCACCTAGGAACACCTGAGAACATGGGAGAAGCTCAAGTGCAAACTCAGATTTCCCACTAAGGACTTTTTCTGTCCTCTCAAAGTTGCTCTGTGGCATGGGGGAAGCCAGAAGTCTCCTTTATATACAAACATGCCCATAGATCTCTTTCTCTTCCTACCTCTTCTTATGTGAGATTTACCCCTTCTTCAGATCTTTTAAAATACTATTGCATTGACACTTTCTATAGCAAGAAAAAAAAATGATTCTATTCGGTCAGTTGTAATCTTTTAAAAGTGATTTGCTTAAAAAGGCTTCACTGTCTTGCTCTTGTAGCCTTCATACAAATGAACAAAAGCAGTTCTATGAAAGAAGACTAAACTTGGACAAACCGCAAAAAAAAAGAAAAAAAAAAAGCAAAGTTCCTCTCTGTTTTTATCAAGTTTGATTGCTGCAGCTGTTCCCAGCTCTCTATTTTAAAAATAGCCTTATTCAGGGCCTTGTTGGCTAAAGGCCAGAGTGCCATTAGAACATGCTGTACGCAAACCTCTCTTCAGTTACAGATACAGAAATATATTTGAGATCAGTGGGGGTCATCGGCAGCAAACACTTGTAAGAGAAAATAGAATTTTAATGTGTTGGCACTGATCGTTTCTTTCACCAGGTCTTTGAAAGCTCCTGTAAAGCAGCTATTTTTTTTTTCTCTCAGGTAAAAATGCAGAATGAGTATCGCATTCCTTGGAAGAGTATTATTAGAAAGGTCTGTGTCTCAGATAGCAATGGAAGAGCTGAGACACAGATTCCAAAGAAAACCTGTTTGTGGGTGCTGTTGGACAGACGCACATTACGAATGAGATCTGAACTTCTCGCAGGCCATCCAAAGATCACCAAGTGTGAAAGCCACCCAATCGCCCAACGAACACCAGTCTAGGGACTCATTTTGGACTGAAATATTCATACCATTGGACGCCAAATGAATGAGGATTGGGTCAGAGAAGTGAATTATTCAGCAGGGTTTCAGAGTTGACCTCCAGGTCTATTCACTTCTCTCCTTTTTCCTCAACAAAGGATTGGGACTAAGTGGATTCATGTAGAAGTGTTAATTGGAGTTGCAAATCAAACGAGTCTGTTATGCATGGATTGTTATTAAAAGGAAAAAAAAACAGGAATTTTTGAATCCAAGGAATTCAGAGTAGTAAGAAAGAATCAGAAGGCCAACACTGGGGTGAGCATTTACTGTAGTGGTTAAAATGCAGGTTAGCATGTCCACAACCCGTGCTGGAGTTCCCGGGTTCAATTCTGGGCTCTGGCTTCTGACTCCAGCTTCCTGCTAACGCAGACTCTGAGAAGGCAGCAGGCACGGCTCAAGTAACTGGTTTCCTGGCAGCCACCCCCACATGGCAGACTTGGATTGAGTTCCGTGGCAGGTACGTGGGGAGTCAACCATTGGATGGGAGTGCTTTCTCTCCCTCTCCTGCTCTCTATGGAATGAATGAATGAATGAATGAGTTTAAAATAGAACACAGTGTTCTAAGGAGAGAAGAGGAGCCTTCCTTATGGAAATCTTCAGCCGTTTTCAGTGTGGGGAGCATGTGAGGTTTTACCTTTCTTGCCAGCCTGCACAGTTTTGTGGAATCTGGCAGTAGAGACGCGTCTCCTGGGTCACAGCCCCAGGGCTTTTGTACTATAGCAGGGACAGTAGTCAGGGTCTCAACATCAGACTGATTCTCTGAACCCCAGTCTCCATGAGGTGAAATAAAAGAGGTTGGTAACTGCCCAATGTGGGGTGCTTTACAGAAGAGGAAGACCTGGCTTGGGGAGCCTTGAGCTTTTGGGATAACAGGTGATAAACATGCCCAATTTTTTCTCAGTTGCCAAACTGACTAAAAGGTTGAAGCTACTGTTGACAATTTCCTAGTCACATGTGAATGGCCACCAAGAAAGTGTTAAAGTAGGGAAGCCACTGAAGTACTGTGCAGGTGCAAGGGCACTGACACACTAGAATGGGTTAAGGCATTGCAGGAATTGGGGTTCTGGCAGCCTGAAGTGAATCAAGCATTGATCAGCTGCTGGATCTAGACAGGTCTGTAAGATCGTGAGGAGGTGTGGAAAAATGGCATTAAAACCGAAGGCACATTTTCCATGAACACCTGCTGGTGGAGATGCAGAATGAACAGAACCAAATGAGATGGTATGGCCCAAGAAAGCATTTTTCTACTAGGTTGTAGATGACGGGAGCAGATGAATTTAAAAGCAGAGACAGCAACTGAATCAGCACTCCACAGGCTGCATGGGACACAGCTGGGCTCCCTGTGGGCCTAGAAGCTGAAAAAAGATGCAGGCCAGTCATATTTACACAACGAACTACAAAGATACGATGCCCATGACTTGCAGGTGTGAGATTTGCTAGACCCGATGAGTTTAGTGGGATTGAATGAGTAGAACAAAGCTGCACTGAACTTGGGCTGCTTGAAGCCCACTGTAATAAAAATTTCATTAGACTGTTAAATTAATGCAATTGCTTTACTCTGTGATTGCTTTATGATTTCTGAATGTGCTGGGATGACAAAGCGTACAATTTCTTAGCTCTCAGGATAACAATGTTACATTGTTAATGGACATTCGTTATTTACCATTTGCCTATTATAATTTCAGAAATCAGACACAGGAGTGTCAAAATAAAATAATTAAAGGGAAAGATTAAAATCGTAAGGACAGGTTGCTGGACTAGGTACTGAGTCAGGAGGGTGGCAGGGCCTAACAGAGACTCCTCCTGCTCCAATTTGGAAAGAAATAGAGATGCTTCCATTTCACGGTGGGTTCAGCAAGCAACTCCTGGAGACCCCTGCAAGAGAGGAGCCTTTGGATTCAGCCACTCCTGAACTAGTCAGAGAGATTTTAGCAACATAACAAACATTTCCACTTTCTGTCTTTCAAAATCACTTTAAATTTTAACATTCAAAATAAAAATGGTCTAGTTCTGTGACTGTTGGGTTTCTCTCATTTGCAACCAAGTGACTCCTGAGTGACGTGATCTCTGGTTCTCACTGGTGCCAGATTTCTTGTTGTGGGGAGCTCTGGTGCTTTCAGTCTCCTTCTGGGGTACCTTGACTTGTACTCCTTGAAGAGCAACAACGTTGGCAGTGCAGCTATCCATGATCCTGACGTTATACCCAATACTCCCACGCAATTTCTCAGACCTTGTCTAAACCATTCTTTTCTATTTCCCAAAGGGGCCTGGGAGCCATTCCCCATCAATGGAGAAAGTTGTCCATCTTTGCTGGATAGTTCTTTAAGGCTCAGATTAATATCAGCTCTCCTGCAATGCTTACTTGTTTGTTACCACTGTATGATAACTTTTAAAAAACACATCATTTTAGGACATTGTGAGGCAGAATCAGAGAATCAAAGATTCCTAGATTATGGGCCCATGGGGTGCAAGCTCAGACCTCCAGGTGTTACCTCACACTTTCATTGCCTTGTTTTTGATCATGATTATTAGGAAGATTTTTGTACAACTCTCATTCTTGCTCCACACTATCCATAGCAGCAGCCCCTATACTTAAAAAAGTGATTGTGAATTTTTGATGATCTCCTTTTGCTCCATCTTGATGAGAAATTTTAGCAAGACATTTTATTTTCCTGACTTTAGTTGTAGTCCTGTATTTATTTTGTTATTTTTCACATTTTGGTTCATAATAATAAATGGTATTTCACTATTTATCATTTCATTCCAATGAAGTTACTTTGAACACCAATATATGCTTGGCTGATAAAGTTCTTAACCAAAAGAGATTGGTCTCTTTGTGAGAATTGACATGGTAAAAGGGAAATGTAATGGAGAATGATGTGTCATAAAAACAGAACATGTTTACACATGTTGGGAGAGGGGGCAGGGTGAGTTGGGACTGGAGGAATTTAGGGAAAAATGGAAGAGTCCTGAGTAGGGAGGCAAGGGGGACTCAATCATCAGAAGTCTCATACACCTTGCCTAAGACACTGGGTCTTCCCTTTGGTTGGCTGGATACAGTGAAGACTTCTAAGCTAAATAATTGGTTTGATTGTCTGTTAGAAACAGTGCTTACAGAGTTGGGGAAGATGGTGTCTCAGTTCATTCAGGCTGCTCAAACAAAAACACCATACACTGGAAGTCACAGTGAAAACGAATTTACCACTCACAGCTCTGGAGTCTGGGTTAAGCAACAGTAAGGCACCTCTGTTATGGAGAGTCCCTCTTCCTCCATGCATCTTTCCCTGCAACCTCACATGGTGGAATCCCTGGAATCCCTCTTGTAGGAGCACTAATCACACTTCTCTTGGCACATACTCATCTTGCA
Source organism: Sylvilagus floridanus (assembly GCA_949820135.1). Classification (NCBI taxonomy): domain Eukaryota; kingdom Metazoa; phylum Chordata; class Mammalia; order Lagomorpha; family Leporidae; genus Sylvilagus; species Sylvilagus floridanus. Next base: position 22,960,243 of record OX463229.1, read on the forward strand.
ATGGCCTTAACTACTCACACCATCCCACTAAGGATAAGGTTCCAACAAATGTATTTGGGGGCCACATAAATATTCAGTCGATTGCAGACAGTCAGAAATGAGGTGAGAAGCAGAGTGATCCATGGAGAAGCACTGACGTTATCCTGGGGAGGGAAGTCAAGCAGCTGGGACCATGTCCCCCAGAGTGAGCACTGTATAAGGGGCAGGGATGTCAAGGTTCAGGTGCAAGGCGAGCTGATGGAGAGGATACCACCAGTCAGAGTGGGGAAAGCTGAGATCAAGAATGGCAAGTGGAAACCATGGCACTGGGAAGGTGCTGGCACCAAGGGTTCTGTGGGACAGTCACACAGAGCTCTCTGCAGAGAGGACTGCCAGTGGAAGCTGTTAAGTGCAGATGGCAACACTTGTCCAAAGTAGGATGAGGGGTGGGCGTTTAATTATCCCGTATCACAGTGCCTGGGTTCAAGTCTCAACCCAGCTCTGAATTCTAGCTTCCTGCTAATGGTGCACCCAGAGAGGCTGCAGATGATGGCTGAAGTACTTGGAGGCCTACCACCCACACAGGAGACACAGATCGAGTTCCTGTACCCTGGCTTCATCTGACCCAGCCCTGGCTGTTGTGGGTTTATGGGGAGTGAACCAGTAGATAGGAGCCTTATGTGTCTATCTGTCTCTTTCTCTCTCTGTATATCTGTCTGTCTCACTGCCTCTCAAATCAATAAGTGATTAAAAAATGTAAAAACATCTTTAAAGTTAATAATCATATATTGTGTTGCTTTGGTGTTTGCTATTTTGTTTTTAGATCCCTAAATGCATTACCTGGCACACAGTGGACAATCAATAAACATATGCTGAATTAGTAATAATGCCCTGAATTAAGTACACTTGCAACTCTCCTGACAGCCTTCCAGAAGTGTCTCCAAACAAAGATGGATTCACCTTTAGATTTGGTTTACAATGAGTAGTAGGCGGGAAAAAAAAAGGCTCATGGTTTTAGAGACAATTTCTTAAAATGACAGATATATGCCTCTTGATTCAAGGTAAAAATTGATGGTCATTGTTTATGTAGTGATCATTTCTTACCCTTATCTAGCTGTCGTTAGTTCCACATATTTTCTTGTAATTTAATGTAGATTCATAGTACTTACTTTGAGTAAGTACTAAGCCATTGTCTGCTGGAATATTTTCTAACTAGGACCCAGAATCATACCTAAGAGATACAATTTTACAGGAAGGAGAGAGCAGTCAGAGAAGATAAATTATCTCCTCACAGTTACACAGTGCATGTTTAGAATACTTCTCAGATATCATAATTCCTGCCTGTGGCTCAAGGATACTGATGAAAATCTATTTGTGATTAATTAATGACATCTTATAAGGGAAACCGCCAAAAGCTATTGCTATTTGGTGCTTGTTTTTGTGAAAAGGCATTTATTACTAATTTTTCTCTCCTAATCACGATTCAAGAATACCTATAATTCATTATTTTTACTAAGTGCTCTGAAGATTGAAATTAATGGGTTACAGGTCTTATCTTTTAAGTAGAATTAAATAATATCTTAGAATTAATAAGTTAGGAAAAAGTCTGGAACAATATAGTGAAGAGTTATTTAATTGCCTATGAAATGTTCTGGATTTCCAGATACTTCCCCAAGTGATGAAAATTTGATATCATTTTTGAAATTTAAAAACTCTTTGACTAATAGGTAGCCAGGAACTTATCTGTCATTGTGAGATGCTGATCATGTCATCATATAGCTCAATGTTAGAAATATTTTGTGAATTTTGAATTCTATTAAGTGATGATTTATTTTTTCCAGATAAGTCACCATGCAGGCAGCACTTACTTATTACACATGTTTTTCAGCATATGTTGCAAGTTTATTTTAATGCTGAAGAGGCACATTATGATCAAAGCAGAATTCTGCCCAATTTAAACTGTTCCAAGCTATTTTCATACATTCACTCATGTAATACTGTAAGATTTACATTAAAATGAGTGCTTGTCTACAATTAAGCGATTCAGTCAACATTAAAAAAAGGTGCAAATGTGTGCAACGTGAAAAAAAATCAACAGATGTGCGAATAATCTCTGCTTGGGGCCAGTATCGAAAAGAACAGTAGTCAAAAAAGCATCTCATTTGTTTATTTGTTCTATCCTCCTAGGGTTTTTCTATACCTAAGTTAGAGGACCCATACACACACACACACACACCGACACAGGGCTCTCCTTTATGATGATAATTTGATTAAACAACAATAAATCGGGCTAAGGAACAAATAATAAAGTACAAAATTAACAGTGGAACTGAAGGATGGATATGTATTTTGAGTTCAATCTTATACTCCTCTGCTCTGATAAGGAATAAGTTCTAAGACAGCGATGATTTACCCTTCTTAAGAAGTACCTATGTATAAAGCAGAATACTTGGTATCAAAGTACTGAAATAAAAATTGGTAGTCAGGACACAGTAGCAAAAAGAAGAGGTTAATGAACAGTGTGCCTACATCTGTGCAAGGTGTGTGGTGAGTGATGTCAGGGGTCACCGTTCACAAGCTCGTCTCAGTGAGTGCAGTCTCCTGAATTACCCAGAACACACCCTGTACAACCGCACCCTGGGCCCTGGAGACAACACCAGGCTGCAGGTGCCATGAGGAAGCACGCTCACAGGAACACCTGAGATCAAGCGCTTCGTCCAGCTCCTCTCGGCTTCCATCAAGTGTACTTTGGTGGCCCTTGGAGGGATGTCCAGTCTTCATCTCCTTCAGTAGGTGTGGGGTAAAAGAAAGCTTGAGCTGATTGACAGCCTCTAACATTTGGACAATCTGAAGCTGCTTCCATAGGCATTTAAGTGTTCTCTCCTCCAGTGAGTGGTAGGACATTTATCTTAACCGAGCTGCCCTGTGTCATGTATTTGAGGAAGTATGCAACTGGAAATGGCACTCACCAACAAGCTCATTCCTACACAGAGGGAGAATGAGTAGATGTAAATGTTGTGGAAATTTTGTCATTTAATATTATTTTTCAACATAATTAATCTTGTGGAAATTATTGGTCTATAATATTACTATTGAATTACATAATTACATAATGACACAAAGAGAGATGGAGAGAAAGATATATTCCATGCACTGGTTCACCTCTCAAGTGCCTACAGCAATCAGGGCTGTGCTGAAATCAGGAGTCAGGAATGTCATCTAGGTCTCCCACATGGGTGGCAGGGGCCCAAGCACTTAGGCCATCTTCCTCTGCCTTCCCAGGCACATTAGCAGGGAGCTGGATCAGAAGCAGAACAGCCAGGACTAAAACTGGCACTCCTACATGGAAAGCCAGTGTCGCAAGCTTCACCTGCCCCAGCACCACATTCGCCCTGTCCACACATTTCACCATGCTCTGTTGCTGTAGATGAAACTTTGATGTATGGATATTTGTACACGGAGGGATCCATGTTCAAGTCTGAGTCACACATGTTCACATGTTCAACTTTGGTATCACAGAAGAGCCCCAGCTCTTCTGAGTTGTTGCTCATCTTCCCCACACAGTTCTTCACGTAGCCTGGGTGAGCCACCTTCTGTGTCTATACAGATACATTTTAGTGACAAAATGATTCAGACTGAGGTCTCCAGGTGAGTTACTGCCCTGACGTGGATCCAGTAGATGAGACCACCTCTCCAACGGCTGAGGTCACCCACGGTTTATGGTTTTTATGGTTTGCTGAAGAGTTAACATGCCTTTGACTTCTAAGGGTCTTCATTGCCTATCTGCCCAAGAGGAACTAGAGGTTCAAGCTCGTGTTCAACCAGGCAGGAGGAAGTGTAGGGTGTTCCTGGAGCTTTACAAAGTAGCCAAGTCCCGTCACTATCTTGATAGGGCAATAATTATTTTACACACACACACACACACACACACACAGAATGTGAAAATGAGTGTCATGGGCATGGGAGGGCGTTCATGCTCATGTAGATCAATTCAAGAAGAGTAAGAAATACATTACTACATTTACAGAGTTTATTTTCTAGCAATTTTTGGATATGAAGGGCTGTGGGATGCATTTTTATTGGAAAATGCTGTAAGTACATGAATAAGCTTTCATTGTGTGTGGACATGTCTATGTAAATCCACAACATTAGGTGTTCAGGAAACATATTTTAAAAATCCTTTTAATAAATTCACTCTTCCTCCATGTTTCTATTATTCCATCCTATCATGAAATTCCATCTCTGATATTTTAAAGGCCAATTTCTTCTCTAAAGATTATATCACAGCCAGGAAAACTGGAAAACAGACTCTCTCATTCTCTGTCATCTTGCCACTATTATGTTTTTTTTTAAAAAAAGCTTGCATTCTGAGTGGGCAATGAGTCCAGTGCTCAAGACATACGAGTCTACATTGGAGTGCTCAGATTTGACTTCTGGCTTCAGTTCCTGACTCCAGCTTCCTGATAAGGAGACCGTGGGAAACAATGGTGATGGCTCAAGTCATTGGCTCTTGCCTCCCAGGTGGGATAACTGGATTGACTTTCTGGCTCCTAGTTTTAATCTCTGTCCAATCAGGAGGTTGAGTGCATTTGGGAGTGAATCAAAGGATGAGATCTTGCTCTCTCTCTCTCTCTCTCCCTCCCCGCAGTCTATTTATCCCCATAACTCTCAAAGAAAAAAAATGTGTTCTGAAGCCTTAAATACATAGAAATGTGGACATCTGATTAGATTCAACCTGGGTTCTGCCCCTCAGGATGCATTCACATCTCTTCCCAATGAGGACATCCTTCCTCCCCCTCCTCCTCCCCCTCCTTCTCCCCCTCCTCCTCAGGACTCTTCCAGAGAGTGAGCTGTAGTCCTGCATGGTCCTTGGTACCTACTCACAGTAACTGCTTCCTCTCCCTGATCCATCAGAATCTGTCACCTTACCTCCTAAACTCTCCAGTTCCTTGGGGCATCTCACATCATATGTTTGGGAGTGGGATTCGTAAGTTGTTGGCCACAGGGCAACACAAGCCAACTGTAAAGTGGACAAATTCATTTAATGTTGCAATTACTTTGGTGGAAGATGAGTGAGCTGGATAGTGGACAGGTAAACACATTGTAGATAGAATGGTAGTAAGCACAACTCCTCTCAGTAACCAGCAAATATTCAGTGAACGGAAAAACAGATACTGTACAGGAAACAAAAGCATGAGGGTAAAAATGTGAGACGGAGTTTGCAGTTTCTGAGAAAAGCTTTTAATTAACCTTCTTCATTAATGATATTTTTCGCTGAAGATGTGCATTGTGTTTTCTTGCTATCTGATGCATGCTAAATAAACCACGCTATGTTTCAGGAATAGAATTCTGCCTTCAAAGGAGAGCAGTTCTTGCTCCCTGCCTCCTTGGGAGCCCCTGTGATTAGTGTGTGATTTATCAGCCTGGGGTCTACCAGTGTGTGACCCAGGAGCACCTGGCCCATCCAGAGTGATTCACCAGCGTGGCTCCCAGCATGGTGGAATCTGCTACCTCATGCTATAGGCTCTGCAAGTCAGGTGCACCTGTGAAAGATGCTGGAGCCTGGGGTGTACTGGCTTGAAGAAACCGTTAGGAGCAGGAACGAAGGGAGACATCTTGTTCTCCAGGGGAGAATGTCGGGGGCCCCAGGGGCAACACCCTGGGTGCAACAGCATCTCACTCGTGTGCAGAAGCAATCACAGCGTCAGGGACGTGCTCTGTGAGACACTCTGAGCTGTGTGGCTTTCAGCCTCATTCTCTGACCTTGAGAGAGATGCGGAGGCTACTCATCACCAACACAGTTGACGTGTGATTGGATCCTGTCACTGACGTGCAAATTCCTGTGTCAGAGTAAAGCTGTCATTGTCATCCTGAGGTGGCAAACTTTTAGCTCCACCTCTTTACTGTACTTAGGAACAAGGGGCGGGAACAGCAGAGATGTCAGTTATCTATGTGGGGTGAGAAACGAGAAAGAAATGGGTTCTGTTTTCAAAATGCACTAAATTCTTTTAAATGGATAACTTCGAAGCTCAAATATAACTCATCAATGTAATTTCTCATGTGACCCTCAACTCTTTCTACGAAATTTGGTTTGTAAAACTCTAGTATATGATCTTAGCGGGGAAGCTTGAGAGTGGTTGACCGTGCAAGCTTTATAAGCAGTTCTGGGCTAAGATTGTTGCCCTGTAAATTATTAATTGTGTGACACTGAAAAAAGTGCTGCATCATTGCTATTATCTGTCCCTTCATCTGTAAAATGAAATAAATACATAGGGAGATAGTACATTCAGCCCTGGTTGGCACAGGCAACAGCCTAACCAGTTGCTATTACTACCATTAACAATAAGAACCTTCAGTTGAACTTGAACAACAAGCCAGGGATGGAACAGGAAGGGGGCACTGTCACTCACAATTCCTGAACTGCTGGAGACCTTAAAAACTCCAAGAGACCTTAAAAACTCCAAGAGAACAAAGCCAAATCTAAGGTAGTTAAGTATTTTCTATCTCGTACTCACGTTTGAAGAAGGAAGCAAGAAGGTTTAATGGAAGTTCAGCTTTCGCCTCCAAGAGGTCATCTTCTTTTACTTGGATATGCAAGAAATGATCAGATAGCCCCAATCTCCTATTCCTCGTCTGCCTTCTCTTTCCCTCCTTCTTCTAAGTTATAGACTGCTGCTTCTTTGTGCCTATGTGTACTTTGATGCTGGTAGTTCTGTACAGAGTACGTGTTCACAATGACAACTATGGCACCCATTTTACAATATCTGAAGAAGCTAGCTTTCTACGTTTGTGCGTTCTACCCTATCTCTTCATTTTTGGGGTACTGGAGTCGAAGGTAGCCTCTGCAGCTGGCTTGATTCTCGGACTATTCACTGGAAGCGCTACTAGCGTTTGCTTATTCTTGCCCTCCTTCTTTAAGAGTTGTTAGAAATAAACAAAAAGACATGAACAGCCACCCGGGTAGGGCTGGTTTATTTTTTCAACTATCTTTTATTTTTTTTTTTCACTTCTTTCTTCTTCCTTTTGGATTCTCCTCTTCATAAGTGGATGGCCTCTTGACAGCCTATATACTGAATGCAGTAATTTACCAAATTACTGGAATAATGCTAATATTTATATAAAGTATATAGTGTCCCACTTTCCTATGTGAGACACAGGTCCCACACAACACAATTATAGCTATATGCTGGATGGGAAATAAGAAACCAATGTATACTGAAAGCATGAGTGAAAATCTGAGTAACTATTACTCCCTATAAACAAAAATTCCTAACTTAAATCACTATTCATTAATTTTTAAAATGTATCTCGTGTTTAAACATTTATTTGCTTCAAATCAATAATGAAAGGCAGGTTCATTTTCCCTCAACCAAAATTAGGCAGCATTGAAATTTCTTTACATAGAGAGACACACATGACAGAATTAGGTATTTGGGAAGATACAGACATTGCCTGCTACTTTAAAAACAAGATCAAAACAACTCAATGCCCTTTGCTCACTTCAGTAGGACAGCAACTGCACATGACTGTTCTCTGCAGTAATGATGTTGCCTCTCCAAAGGTTTTCTTATCTTATATTCAGGAGGTCATAGGCAGTCTTCGGCTGCACAGAGCTTCACTTCTACTAATTTAAAAAGGGGACTTCAGAGTTCACATTCAGCAAAATCACCTCTTGAAAGGTAAGCGTTGCTGATCTCCCATCTGAAGAAACAAAATGACCTATTGATATAATCTCTTCACTATTTAGAAATAAAGAAAGCCTTGAAACAGAAATTGATAAACTATCACACTTACACAGACGTTTACTTTTCTTCCATATTCTGGTAACATTGTTTTAGGGGATTTGTGGGGAGCTCTGGTGTTGTGATTTTTGGCATTATCATCATCATTTTGTTCAACTCCTCAGAGGACTGGAAAGGTTATTTGCCCTATGGCTGTCTTTCTTTCTTCTTCTTTTTTTAGATGTTGAACATTCATTGAAAAGAATGAATGAAATCTGGTTGGAGATGCAGGTGCACTAATAAGTGGGTGGGCTCTGGATTACAGTATTTATGCATGCTGTGGCAAAGCTGAAGAGAAACCTAAATGTTATCCACACAAAGTGGTGCAACAAGAACATCTGTGTTGGGGGTGGGACTGAACTGGCATGGCAAACACCTCCAGTGCCAGGTGCAAAGGACATTTCAATACAGCTTGAGTAGTCTTGACGGTTAGCATCTGCCTTCATCAGATTAAGCTCCTATAGGTCTGGTCCACCACCAACCATTAGAGTATTTACATGCTGCATCTGGTGATGCAAAGGCCAAACAAGAAGCAGCTCTGCCTCTGAGACAGGGGGCAAATGTCTGACTCTTTAACTCGACACAAAGGCAAGCAGGAATTCTTTGCTAGTCCACGGGCGGCCAGCCAACTCTACAAGACTGATTAGCAGATAGCACCAGCACGCTGGCTGCGTGGTCCTTTCGCTTTCATTGCACATCTATGTGCATAATCTGGAGGCATTTAACTCTGCAGTTTAAAATCCCATTTCTAAATAACCTTGCCAGGAACATAACAGGGTTTTTGTGCATTGCCAGAATCATCACAGAACGTTCATGTGCCTTGGCTCCATCCAAAGTCTCAACATATATCTGATTTTCAGAATGAATCTGTGTGGAAGAATGAGACTGGTGGAGATTACCCGCCTCTTAGTCCCCAAAACACCAAGCCTGCCATGGACAACAGCTGGTCCTACACAGAGGTTACGCCCCTCCCCGTATCTTCAAACTTCGCTCACCCTGAGAGATGCTCACTCCGCTTACTGCAGAAAAACTCAAGTCTCCATATATACATTGCCCTGGTGATCCCCCATCTCAGGGTCCCCATAGACCAGACGCACCCTTCTCTCCTCCTCTCCCCCTTTCTACCTCCTGAGACAGATGTGTCACACCTCTTTCATTACCTTTAAAATATTTTTTTAAATGGACTCATTTGTCTTTATAGAGACACCCACTTCCTCCTGCGTAATACGCACATTATCCCAGACTTTTCTCCCTCTCTGTTTTACCTTTGCTATCTGAGTTCTAATCCATTCAGGATTCTCTCCTTGTAAGAAAACCATGATGGATGCTGTATCCGCAGAGAGGGTTACCTTCAATGTCACACTCCTTTTCCACGATCAAACATCTTTACAGGTTTCTTGTCTCATCTGCCTTCCACTTACCTCCCAAACCACTTGGCTCTTTCCCCCAACATTTTGCTGAGTGTTTTCATAGTGATTTCATGAGGCATGCACCTCTGTGCTGCTAAAATCAAAGGCCTTCATCACAGGAACAGGTATTCCTGTAGCTGCTGACCCGCATGCCTGTCCTTCATTCCTGTGCTTTTTGTTTGATCTTCCTGGTATCTCTGGGCACTGGTTCTGAGTCCGCTTGCCTTCCTCCTTGCTATCTATTTAACAACAAGAGCATGGAGTTGGCAGGACTTTGGCCTGGTCTCTTTTGTTCACTCTCCTCTTTCCTTAGAAATTCTCAGTCAGCCACATGGCTTTAAGGATCACCATTTTGCAGATGAGCTACACTTCTTAATCTTCAGGCTAGGCTAGACTTTTCCTAGACAGCAAAATGCACATCAAACTTCTCATTTGAAATCTGAAGTTGAGCAACTCATGAACATTTCCTAGCTGATATTTCTGAAACTAACTTTTCACTCCCATCCTCACCCCTTAATGGAATTCAGGTTTTATAGGCAACAGCTTAATCTGGTACACCATGATGCTGGACCCTGCTTTTCATTTTTGTTTTTTAAAAATATATTTATTTACTTACAACAGTTACAGAGAGAGAGAGGGAGAGAGAGAGAGAGAGCGAGAGAGAGAGGGAGAGTCTTCCATCTGCTGGTTCATTCCCCAAATAGCCACAATGTTCAGAGCTGGGTGGATCTGAAGCTAGCAGCCAGGAGCTTCTTCTGGGTCTCCAACGCAGGTGCAGTGGCCCAGGGACTGCTTTCCCAGGCCATAGCAGAGAGCTGGATCGGAAATGGAGCAGCCAGGACTTGAACCCACGTCCATATGGGATGCCTGCACTGCAGACAGCAGCTTTACCTTCTACACCACAGCACTGGCTCCAATAATTACTAACATTTTAATCAGCAGCTTAACCCATTGTGCCACAACACTCACTCTGGTTTCTCATAAGCACAAATTACAGAGTAGAAAATCTGGCTATCCAAGTACAAATGGTGAGTTAGCACTTTTGTGAATGAGTGTGTGTATTTGTGAGTGGGAAGGAGGATATGTGTATTCAAAAGCCGCTGAAAAGATTTATAGCAATGCATTGGTGATATTCATCTTTAGAAAGAGTGATTTTTTGGTTCTTGCACAATTGCCTATGATCTCTGTTTTGTCAGTATTTATGATAATGTGTAGTAAGAAAATCATAGAATGTGTTTATTTAAAAAGTTCTAAACCTTTAATTGAGTTTCCTGTTGAATCTCACACATTAAATGTTGCATTGGGAAAATCACTCCCTCTTACAGCCCTGCACCCACATCAACTGCCAGGAAAGGGCCAGAAGGCCTAATAATACTGTTTGTATGTTCAGTTTTTAAAAATGACAATAGTTGAGTTTTATTAATAAATAATATTACCAGTAACCATTCCCATAATTACGAAAAGTTGTCCACTAATTTTTCTCTACCTTTAATTGTATTGGATGTCTGAATTTTTTCCCTACTTCCTTGTTACAGGGACTTGTATCTAGCTGGAAAATCTCTGAATCAGGAACTCCACTTGCAATCTCTCTGCTTTTGCTTTTCCTACTTTCATTACCTTAAAGGGAGAAAAACATCACAAGTATTCTTGGTTGTTAATCTGCTTCACCATTCTAAACTATTGCAAAGCTCTGAGACCATTGTCAGCTTCTGAAGTGATTAATTATACCAAGTTTGTATAAAAGTCTGTGGCTATCAAGTTGAAAATGCCAAAAGACCTATTTAGAACAGAAATCTAGAAGACAAGAGCAGACGTCAAGAACAATGAAAAGGGGCTGGTATTGTGGCACAGTGGATTAAGCTGCCATCTGCAGCATTAGCATCCCATATGGGCACCTGGTTTGAGTGCTGGTTCCTCCACTTCTGATCCAGCTCCCTTCTAATGGCCTGAGAAACAGCAGAGGCTGTTCCAAGTCCTTGGGCCCTTGCACCCATGAGGGACACCTGAAAGAAACTCCTGGCTCCTGATTTTGGCTGTATTTGGGGAGTGGACCAGCAGATGGAGAATATCTCTCTCTTTCTCTCTCTCTCTCTCTCTGTAACTGTTGTAAGTAAATATATTTTTAAAAAACGAAAACAAAAATGAAAAGCAGGGTCCAGCATCATGGTGTACCAGATTAAGCTGTTGCCTACAAAACTTGAATTCCATGTGGGGCCCAGTTCTTGTCCCAGCTACTCCACTGCGGATCCAGTTCCCTGATAATAGCCTGGGAAAAGCAGTGGAAGATGGTTCAAGTGTGCGTGGGCCCTGCTGCCTGTGTGAGAGACATGGAAGAAGCTCCTGGCTCCTGGATTGGATCTGGTCCAGCAAAGGCCATTGCAGCCATTTGGGGAGTGAACCATCAGACAGAAGACCTCTTCCTATCTTTCAAAAAATTAAATTAATGAACCTTTAAAAAATGAAAAGCAAGAGAGGTGCATTTGGAATAAGAAAAATACCCACATGAAGACCTGGAACCATATGTTCCAAAAGAGCTCAAACTGTCTATTCCCTTTTTCCCTCACTGGGAAGTCACTTTGGGTTTGACATGTGGGTTGGTCCTTGACAAAACATTGCTCTACCCAAGCCAGTTGACCCTCTGCCTTTAGCTTTTTTTTTTGTCACTTTCATTTTCTCCTTTCCCTTTCTTTGTTCGTTGACATCTAGGAGATGACAACTCCATGGCATCTGAACCCATGGTCCTACTCAAGCCTGTAGATTAATTAACATTGTGAATAAATTCCAGGTCATCCTAACTTTGAGTGATGAATCTGTCTCCTCTCAGGATACTCTACAAAAGCAAATGTTAGATTTCATTTGGCTTTACAATTAACTGTTTCATTTGGTAGAGTTGATTCATATAAGTATACAGACCCACTTAATATAGAGAGCTTTGTGTTTACATGTCTTCAGAGTTCACATCACACAGAATTTGAGTAAAATTAGTAATAACTTTTGATATGAGGGTCTTCCAATATTAATGGATTCAAAATAGAGGACAGAAAAGGAAAGTACTAGTTTGTTCAGAGGAAATGCAGAAAGAATTCAAGATCTTTTCCAAATACATAATAAATCTAATCCCTAGCTTAACTTAGCCATGGCTCTTGAAGTCATATTTACAGGTCACAGTTTTACAAAGAGTTCTAAATGTGGATGAAGATTACTGTATTTATCTCAACACTGAAGCCTCTTGCAAAAGCGCTTAATAGTTAAATAAAAATCCCACTCTAATAAAAAAAATAAAACTGGTGAAAACCACAATGATGTTTGCTCAACCTCTTAGGTGAATTTGTTGGTGGTCTCAGATGTCTGCCAACAACAGCTCCTTTGTGTTGTGAGCTGAGCAGGGGCCAAATGGCTAATGGGAATGGAGACCTGATCTGTTTCAGAAGTGGCTCTTCCCCATGTCCAGTGAGAGGTGGTTTTAAGGAAGAACAGGAGCAGCTGATCCTGCTCTTGTCCATTTATGGACATTCTAAACTAAAGTTCTGCGTTGTATCCTTTGAGAAAGAAAGAAGCTGAACTATCATTCCTGGCACAGAGATTTTTAAACAGCTTATTGAAATATAATTCATATATCAAAAAAATTCACCCACTTAAAGTGTGAAACACATTTTTTTAGTATATTCAGAGACATGTGCAAAAATCACCATTTTAGAACATTTTCATTGTCACCTCAGAAAAGAAGCTGTAAGGGTGGGCGTTGGGTGCAGTGGTTAAGATACTGCTGGTGATGCATGCATTCCATATGGGAGTGCCTGGGTTTGGGTCCTGATTCTGCTCTTGACAGTAGATTTCTGTCACTGCATACTCTAGGAGGCAGCAGAAGATAGCGCGAGTGGTTGGGTCTTTGTCATTCATGAAGGAAGCCCTTTTTCTGACTGTGCCTCTGCCCAGCTGTGGTGTATTTGTGGCCAAAATTAGTGTAACGAATCAGTGGATGGAAGTTGTTTCTCTGTCTCTGTCTCTCCATCTCTGTATTTTTGCCTTTGAAATAAATGAAAAATAAATGTACCGTTGAAAAGAAACTCTGGGTATCATAGATATTGCTCCTAATTTTCCAAGTTCCTACCCTGAACCCACTATCCCACCTGTGGCTAAAAATGTATTTTCCCTCAGTGTAGACCAACATTTTCTGAATGTTCCATATGTATTGACATATATAACCATAAGTCATCTTTTGTTATGTGTTTACAGTCATTTCATGTTGTCATGTATCACAGTATTTCATTCAATTTCATGGATTCCACTGTATGAATATATTACATTTTATTGATCAACTCATCCAGCAAGTATAGTAGCTTTTGCTAACTAGTCTTTATATGTATCATTTTTGGATCCTCTTACATGTTCTTATTGATTGAGTTATAATTTCTTAGCCGATACAGATTTACCTTTGTCTTCATTTTGCTCCTATTGCCAAATACATTATATTGCTGCTATGGGCCTCAGAACATATTATATACTAATATTTTATGTAATTACTTTTTAAATAAGCTAAAAGAAAGTGGAAGAAATGTTATATGAGTAAGTTATAATTATATGCTTACCTTCATCATGGCCCTTTTCAAAAAATGTGGATTCAAGTTATTATCTGGGTTCAACTGTTTTCAACTTGAAGACTTTCCTTTACAAAATATAGATTGTTTTTGCCCAAAATTCTTGCTTGATTTTTTTCCCCTTTGAGCCCTTTTTAGACATTATCCCACTGCTTTCTGCGCCCATTGTTTATGATGAGAAGTCAACTGTTAATCTTATTGGAATTCACTTCAATTCAAATCATGAGTGGTTTTATCTCTTTTATTTATTTATTTATTTATTTATTACAGGCATAGTGGACAGTGAGAGAAAGAAGGAGAAAGGTCTTCCTTTTACCGTTGGTTCACCCTCCAGTGGCCGCTGCGGCCAGTGCACCGCGGCTGGTGCACCGTGCTGATCTGAAGCCAGGAGCCAGGTGCCTCTCCTGGTCTCCCATGTGGGTGCAGGGCCCAAGGACTTGGGCCATCCTCCACTGCCCTCCCTGGCTACAGCAGAGAGCTGGCCTGGAAGAGGGGCAACTGGGACAGAATCTGGCGCCCCGACCGGGTGGGATGCTGGCGCCACAAGGCGGAGGATTAGCCTAGTGAACCGCGGCACAGGCCAGTTTTATCTCTTGATGCTTGCAAGATTTTCTGCTTCTAATGGGCTTTCAACGTATTCACTGGGATGTGTGTGTTGGTGGATATCTTTGTTTATTGTACTTAAGTTGGTTGAACTTCCTGGAGTATATCTTTCAATAAAATTGGGGATGTTTCACCATCTTTTTTATTTTTATTTTTTTCTGTTTATTTCTCTCTCTGTTTTCCTTTTGGTATTCCATTACACATACATTGGTATGCTTAATAGTGTTCCAAATTTCTCTGACTTGTATTTTTATTCATTTTTCTTCTTTATTTGAATAAATCTTTATTTGTTAAAGATGTATCATCTTTAATCTGTACTGAACAACTTTCAAGTTATTAGTTCTTTCTTCTGCCAGTTCAACCTAGTGAAACATTCCCTTTAGTTACTTTTCAACCTCTTGGATTTAAATTTGGTTCTTTTTTATGGTGTTTATTGATGTTGTATTGACATTACCTATTTGATGTGTTATTGTTATCATGCCTTCCTTGGCCTCTTTAATCATGGTCTTGTTACTTCTTTGAACGTTTTTGAAATGATAAGCATATAATTATAACTTACTCATATAACATTTCTTCCACTTTCTTTTAGCTTTTGAAATGATACTTTGAGGATTTTGTTGAATCCCAACATCTCATTGCAAACACAGGAAGCTTCTTTGACTGCTTTCTCCCTCCTAGGTATGAATAATACTTTTCCATTTTTCTTCAGGCCTCACACTTTTTATTGAAAACTCAGAATTTGGGTAATATATTTTTGCTAATTTGGATACTTTTCTTCACTCCCAAGGTTTGTTATTACTTTGTTTAATTCTTAAGTGACAACCTAGATTATCTTAGTTGCAGTTGATTCTACTGCACTATCACCACCAAATTTCCAGTCTTCTTCCCCTGTGGTATAAAGGTTCTGATATTGCTTCTCAGGGAAGGCAGCCTTGCATGTTCCCCATTGTCACCCTGCAATGACAGTGCAAATTTGCACAACTCTCTTTGATTGTCTCTTTCTCAACCACATTACTTGCCAGTATATTGTGCCGTTGTTTCAACATCTCTGGTGCAAAATTCTCTTAACCAAAAAATCTAATCAAATTCCCTATCATTTTAAGAGATAATTCCTGGGGTACACATTGGATGCCTTGGTAAAGACACTGCATCCCATATCAGAATTCCTAGATTCCAGGTCTGGCTCTGCTTCTGATTTCAGCACTCTGGGAGTATCAGGTGGTACCACGTACTTGTGTTCCTGACAGCCAATGGGAGGTGCAGATCAAGTTGCAGTTTCTGGGGTTCAGCCTGTCCTAGCTCCGGCTGTTGTGGGTTTTGGGGAGTGTGAACTAGGAGAGGGAAGATCTTTCCCTATCTATCTCTCTGCCTTATAAATACATAAATAATAAATAAATAAATAAATAAAATTTTTGGAAAGAGAAAGAAATAGTTCCTGAAGTGTTTGAGGTTTTTGTCTAATGCCCAACAGGGCACTTCTTAGCTGTCTCCAGTTTTCCATTAGTCTCCCAACCCCATTGTTTTTTTCCCTAAAGATTTATTTATTTATTTGAAAGCAGAGTTACAGATAGAGAGACACACACAGAGAGTTTTCACCCATTCACTCCCCAAATGATCACAACTGCTGGGGCTGGGAAGAGCTGAAGCCAGAAGCAAATCTGGATCTCCCATGTGAGTGGCAGGGGCCAAGTACTTGGACTATCTTCTGCTACTTTCCCAGGGACATCTGCAGGGAGCTGGATTTTAAGTGGAGCAGATGGGACTCAAACTGGTACGCATTTGGGATGCCTGAATCACAGATATGTCTTAATGTGCTGTGCGATAAATGTTAGCCCCTGCAACTGTTTTTAAAAATACTCCACGCTTGGAGATCTCCACAATCTGTTGCACATGGAGTCAGTTGTTATGGGAAGAGATATGAAGCTCTCAATCCAGCCAGGTTGTTACCATGGTAAATTTTCTAAACTATAGTTCTGGAGCTGGAACAGGGACAAAAGCAAACTTCTGCCTGAGTGACACCCTATTGTCAGGAGTTGGATGTTTGATTAACGGAGAGGCAGGGAGAGAGAGACAGATAGAACCACAGACAGAGAAAGCTCCCAAGCAATGGTTCACTCCTCAGTTGCCCACAAGAGCTGGGGGTGCGCTGAAGGCAGGAGACAGGAACTCAATCCAGGTCTCCTGCATGGGTAGTAGGGACCCAACTAGCTGAGTCATCGCTGCTGCCTACCAGGTGTGCATTAGCAGGAGGCTGGGGTCAGGATCAGAGGCAGAATTTGAATGTAGGTAGCTTGATATGTGATGCAGGTGTCCTATCTAGTTTTAATCAGAAGGCCAACCGCCCACCCTGGTAGATTTTCTGGAACAAGCATTTTCTTATCTACTCATTATATACACAAAGCACATCCTTTAAAGGGTGATGTCTAAAGATTCTTTGACCTTAAAAGTTTCCAGAGACTTTCAAAACCTTTTTTGGTAGTTTCACTGGGGCTCCTAATATTGTTTTTGCTTTGGGGGAAACCAGCTTTATTTCTTTACTTATCTTTTGGGGCTGGTGTGGGGGTGTCTGAATTTACACAACCTAATTATAGGTACTATAGAAATGTTTGTCCCCCTTTGTGTAACTTGGATGTAGTCAAGATCACAAAAATAAGAATCATTATTTATAGACATTAAGAAGACAATGACCAGTATAATATTGTGATGGCTGACTTTAGATCAGGTTAACTAATGATCTTCTAAGACATGACAGTTTGGAATCAAGACAATGATAAAAAATACTAGTAGTTTGATTAAGAGTATAATTCTCTCATTTCTCTACAGGGCAAAGACCTAAATTTCATCTCCAAATGCAATCAGCTGGGTTTATGATTATGAAAGATGCTATTATTATGTAGAGAGAATTATTTGTCTTTAGCAAGAGAATGTAGATCATTTAATGCCATAGTTTTCTTTAAAATTTAGATAATCTTTCTTTCCTACAGTATTTGATAAAATTTCTAGTATTTTTCCTTCCTCAAGAGTCACTGATTTTCTAGTTTGTAAACTAGATAGTGAGTTTCAGCTTAAAATATAAGATGGTTGCATTATTTCTTGGTTATGGAGATCTACACATTGAGAACGTGTCCAATCACACCATAAATACATTTTTAGAATTCCAACAAGATAAAAAAGAAATTAAACAAGTAGAAATAAATTCATGCCTATATCAGAAATTTTTATAAATGATTAAATTTCAAGGAAATTTTCTATTATAAATATGTAGTTCCTAGCTATTCATTTTCTCCTGTGATTCTTACATTTAAAGCCAAATTCCTTCATTATTTCTGACCTGATATGAAACACCATCTGGCATGCGCATGTTAAGAGGATTATATGTAGGAAAAATAGATATTTTCTTTCTTTCTGACTTGAAGACTTTTTAAAGGCATGCAGATTATTTAGTTTTGAAATGTGAAAAAACAAACTGGTGAAGAAAAATATGGTTCTTTTTGTATCTTTTTTTCCCCTAAACCAAAGCAATTATCCATTATCTTAACAATTAACTTTTTAAAATTTTGGAATTAAGATTCTTTTAAATTTTTCCCTTTTTGGTAGAAAGGCTATACACTGAGATTCCACCAGATGTGGCTGTACATTTTATAATTATGTAAATGTGTCAAACTGGATCTTACACTAAACCCATGTATTTTTCAGATATCTACAAAATATTTATCAATGTCTAGTTCCATTTTATTACTGCTATATGAAATGAATCAATTACGTGAAAAATATGATATTGGAATCCATGTTTGTAATTACTTTTGAAGATGAGGAATTTAAGCTGTTTTTAACATTTACTGAGAACTCTAACTTTTACATCTAACAGTTAAGAAGTCACATGGCTTTAAAAGTGTATGTCACTTGAAAAAAAAAAAAAAACAGATGTCTAGAAGGTCTCTATTACTCATCAGAGGGTCCAGGGACATATGGTGGGAAATCCCTGGTTAGGTTCCAGGTTCCCAAGTCTTGGTCCATTGTACATTGCACATCCTTCTTGATGGATTTCTGTCCAGACAGCTTCATGGCAGAGGGCCTGATGGTGTTTACAATTACATCATCCTCATGCGTACCACACTGGATATTGAACTAGATTCACACTGTGAATCTTTTCCTAAATGTTTACTCAAATAATTGTAATGGCTACGTGAGTTTAAAAACCGGTCCAAAATGCCCAGTGTACTAGAGAAGCCCAGTGAAAGTAGCCAGTGTGTAAGGAGTGCATCATGACTGGGGCTGGCAGGGCAGTGCTGAGGACTAGGTTTCCAAGTGCAAAGGCTGGATCCCACACCAGAATGCCAGTTTGCATCCTGGATGCTCTTTTTTTTTTTTTTTTGACAGGCAGAGTGGACAGTGAGAGAGAGAGACAGAGAGAAAGGTCTTCCTTTGCTGTTGGTTCACCTCCAATGGCTGCAGCGGATGGCGCGCTGTGGCCAGCGCACCGCGCTCATCCAATGACAGGAGCCAGGTAACTAGGTGCTTTTCCTGGTCTCCATGGGGTGCAGGGCCCAAGCACTTGGACCATCCTCCACTGCACTCCCGGGCCACAGCAGAGGGCTGGTCTGGAAGAGGGGCAACCGGGACAGAATCCGGCGCCCCGACCGGGACTAGAACCCGGTGTGCCGGCGCCGCAAGGGGGAGGATTAGCCTGTTGAGCCACGGCGCCGGCCGATGCTCTGCTCTTGATATAGCTCCTTCTAATGAACCAGGGATGGCAGTGGATAATGGCCCAAGAATTTCGGTCCCTGCAGCCCCTGTATGAGATCAGGATGGAGGTCTTGGCTCCTGCCTCACCTGACTGGGCCCTGGCTGCTGTGGCCACTTGGAAAGTAAACCAGAGGATGGAAAATCTCGGGGGCCGGCACTGTGGCATAGTGAGTAAAGCTGCTGCCTGTGTTCCCAGCATCCTATATGGTTGCCGGTTCGAGTCCCAGCTGTTCCACTTCTGATCCAGCTTCATTACTATGGCCTGGGAAAGCATTGGAAGATGGCCCAAGTCCTTGGGTCCTTGCACCTGCGTGGAAGACCCAGAAGAATCTCCTGGCTCCTGGCTTCGGATCGGCGCAGCTCCGGGCATTGCGGCCATTTGGGGAGTGAACCAGCAGATGGAAGATCTCTCTCTCTCTCTCTCTGCCTCTGTGTCTCTGTAACTCTGCCTTTCAAATAAATAAATAAATCTTTAAAAAGTAAATAAATAAATAATAAAAGGAAAATCTATCTCTCTGTTTCTCATTATGTGTGTGTGGGTGTGTGTCTCTCTCCCTGTTACTCTGTCTTTAAAGTCAAGAAATAAATAATAATAAAAAAACATAATAAAAGTAGCCAGAAAAGAATTTGCTAAGGCTTATTCACCAGAAATAAAAGGCAATCAAAATTTCTTTTTCAAATATAG
The DNA here is from genome assembly GCA_949820135.1 of Sylvilagus floridanus. Classification (NCBI taxonomy): domain Eukaryota; kingdom Metazoa; phylum Chordata; class Mammalia; order Lagomorpha; family Leporidae; genus Sylvilagus; species Sylvilagus floridanus. The sequence continues at coordinate 22,980,044 of OX463229.1, forward strand.
ACTAACTGTATATGGTTCTATCTTGATAAAATTACATAGGAAAGAAAAGAGCCAAGGAGGTAGGCAGAAGAGAGATAAAGGTAGCAACTTATCAGTATCATGTTTAGTAAAAGATGACATGAAAAGGGAAAATATGCAAATACTGAATACTTGAGACAATGGTATATCATTACATACACAATTCACAGACTTCTCTAACAACATTTGTCCTTTCTTTCAATAAAACAAAAAGTAGCAGGAAAAATAAAGGGCTACTTACAATCTGAAATTCTATTGTAATTTTATCTACTGACTTCCATCTCTTGCATCCAAGGTCACACTTGTCTTCAGAATGTTGAATACTATGTGTCAGGATAACACTTGAAATAAAGTAATTTGGCAAGTGGTGGTTGCTGTTGGCTTGTGTCTCACAAGAATATTATCAATTAAGATAGCGTTTGCTGAGCCACTGCGCATGCTGAAAGAGCTACCTTACAGAGTGGTTTAACCAACCCTATTCAGAGAACTCAGTTCTAGAGTCATGGAGAATTTCTGGCTTTGAAAACAAGAGTTATTATATCATCAATTTCTGTGGTTCGCCAATTCTACTGAAGACAGGAATCGTTCTAGTTTATTTTTATTTATTTATTTTTAAAGGTTTTATTACTTTATTTATTTGAAAGAAAGAGTTAATAGAGGGAGAGACAGAGGTGGAGAGAGAGAGAGAAAGAAAGAGGGAGGGAGTTGTCTTCTATCTGTTGGTTCACTCCCCAAATGGCCCCAATGGCCAGGGCTGGGCCAGCCTGAAGCCAGGAGCCTGGAACTCCATCTGGGTCTCCCACGTGAGTGCAGGGGCCCAAGTACTTGGATCATCTGCTGCTGCTGTCCTAGGTGCATCAGCAGGAAGCTGGATCGGAAGTGGAGCAGCGAGGGCTTGAACCTGTGCTGGTATTGGGTGGTACGGGCTGCAGGTGTTGCAGGCGGAGGCTTAGCCGGGGCACCACAGCCCCATTCCTTCCATTTTGTTTTTCTGCAGCAGGTGCATGAGGCAGGCCAGGGCTTAGAAACAGCTGCAGTTCCTGTTGTTACTTCTTTACTTGAAGGAAAGGAGGGGGCTGAAGGCCCTGAAGAAGAAAGGGCTGGATGTTGCTGGACATGGCACTGGCACCTGGCCCACTGCCCTCCCTACCAGCTCTGAGTACACAAAACGATTCATAAGTGTCTCACCTCATTTCTGTTTTTGCAGAGTCAAAGCTTCTAACTTGAAAAGGGCCCTAACTTTAACACGAGTAGTTGGAAAGTCGCTTCTGGGTTGTGTGTACCATGCATTCACATCTGAGGTCCAGCACTGCCTGGGGGCTTCACAACAGGGACCACTCAGGTAGAGCTGCCCACAAAGTGCCCTGGCCTAGCCCATAGCCAGTGCATGTGGCAAATGTGCACAGAGCAATCAGAAAAACCAGAAGAGAAAAAGGGAGTCGTTCAGTATTCAGAGTCAAATAAATATTCCATATTGGTTTTTTTTTTTAAAAAAGCTTATTTCCTTCAAAGCTAAAAGCTAGAACTATTTAACCTTACTTTTTCTCTCAAGCATGTGTGACTGTGCAAGTGTGTATAAAATCTTTTCCTATGAATGATGCAAAAGAATGAAGACGAACAGCATTTAGGATTATTCCCAATGCATTTGGCCATGTAAATTTCATTGAGTAAATGATCAGGTAATGATATCACACACACACTGGTACACTACCTGATACCTATGTTGTAGCTGCAGGGTAAATGAGGTATGAGAGAAACTTTAGCAATCATCTTGGGTTACCTCTACATTGTATAAGGGACAAAACCAAAATATATATGTGTATAAAAGTATATTCCAGGCCGGCGCCGTGGCTCAACAGGCTAATCCTCCGCCTTGCGGCGCCGGCACACCGGGTTCTAGTCCCGGTCGGGGCGCCGGATTCTGTCCCGGTTGCCCCTCTTCCAGGCCAGCCCTCTGCTGTGGCCTGGGAGTGCAGTGGAGGATGGCCCAGGTGCTTGGGCCCTGCACCCCATGGGGAGACCAGGAAAAGCACCTGGCTCCTGGCTCCTGCCATCGGACGAGCGCGGTGCGCCGGCCGCAGCGCGCCGACCGCAGCGGCCATTGGAGGGTGAACCAACGGCAAAAGGAAGACCTTTCTCTCTGTCTCTCTCTCTCACTGTCCACTCTGCCTGTCAAAAAAAAAATAAATAAAAAAAAAAGTATATTCCAGAGAACAAGGGCAGAAACATTTTATATTATCTAAAATAAATGTACTTGTTTATGAGAATCAACAGATTTATTTTTATTAGCAATGCTCCCAAATTTTAAGCATTCCACATGATTTTATTTTTGTTTCTAAATGTTATCATTATTACTAATAGGTAGACATATGTATATTCAAATTTAGGCTGCTTGTTATTTATTTTTTATGAAATTTATACCACAAGAAAATTAAGCCATCCAAGGAAGAATATTGCTTGGGTTAATCTTTACAGGTATTGCTTTTTAAATAATTCCAAAATATGTCTACTTCTATTCAATGACTATCATTCATTCCTGGGAAGCATCTCAGTGACAAGTTGTGAAATAAAATTCTTTTTATTAGCTGTAGTCGGATCAATTATGAGATATCACCTCCTGTGCAAATATAACGAAATTATTTTCATTGGCATTAGACATAGAGAATTTGGGTATTAGAAAAATTGTATATAATACACAATAAGTCAAAAGTAAGTACATGTGACTTGAACATACATGGAATGTGTAGAAATTTCTTTATTTTCTTTGCCAAAAAGATAAAGCTGCTTGTTGTTGAGAAATGGTTGGTGAGGAGGTGTGAAAGAGAGTTGGTCTTTGCAAAGTGCAGTCTTTTTGTAACACTTTTCATCACGGTCTTCCACTCAGATGGGATCCTACTTATCCTGTACCAAACTTGAACTTGCCATTGTTAGGGCAAAACAATTATTCAATGCAAAAGTGCCTTGGAGCATGGGGCAATAAACTTCACCTGTGATAGACTGACCTGTGGTGTGAGATGCTTCCTCTTTCTCTCACTTGGCAAAACCACAATTCAGATCCATTTCACATGATTTTCTGCTAAGGACTGTGACTTCACATAAATTGGTGAATGCATCTTTACCTAAATCCATGATGTCAATGAAATACTAATTATAGTCTAGTCCCTTAGTATTTTGGGGGAGGAAAAGTCATTACACTGGGATAGAAAGGAAGTCTTGCCTGAAAAAAATGGTGTATATAATGGTGAAATGTCATTAATTGAAAAGTTATCATGTGAGGTAATCAGTAAAGTCCAAAATCCTCCACAAATTAAGAAACAGGAGTAGAAATTAATGATAACAAGATAAGATAGAGCATTAACTAAACTGTTTCTGTTGAAAAACTGATGTGACCAGAAAATTATTTAACAATAACAACACTGCCCCTTTTTATCCTAGCTGCACAGATTCAGAAGTATTGGAAAATGTTAGCCGAAAGTTCAGAATGGATTCTCTTACCCCACTGCCTTCGCCTTTTGCTTTCCTAATTTTAGTTCCTAAAAGAACCACGCTGTCCTAGGCAGAGCAACCTTCACACGGGTCAAGACCTTTCTGTGCAAAGCTACCCTCTCCATGTTTCCCATCCTATCCAAATACCTTCCTCGCCTCTCGCATAGGTCTGTGATAAACATTCCCTTAACAATTCAGTCACTACCAGGCTACCATTTGCGTCTAGACAACTAATCTGTGACTCTCCAGTAGGACAGGGGCCAAATCTCTGTTGTTCACTGTGGTTGACAAACTGCATTAGCAAGGTGAGAAGATGTTAGATCTTCTGGTCACCTTTTCTAAGAGCCAAGCTCCCCAGGAAAAATAGTTTAGGTGGGCATTTGCTTGGTGGTCTCGCATAAGACAGCCTGGGTGCAGTGCTCAGCTCGGGCTCCTGACCCCAGCTTCCTGCTAAGGCACATCCTGGGGGATGGTGCAGATGGCGCAGCTGGATTCTTCCACTCACACTGGGGACCTGTATTGAGTTCCCGGCTTCTGGCTTTGGCCCAGCCCAGTCCTGGCTACACGCTGGGAGCAAATCAGCGGATGGGAGTTCTTTCTTGCGGCCTCTCTAAAAATTTTTTTTTAAAAATAGCTTATTTGCATTTTGAAGAACTGAAAATATCAGAAAATTAGGAAATGACTGCTGCTAAAGGATCCATGCTATATTGTGAGATAAATACATTTTATTGGGGCCGGTGGTGTTGTGGCCTAATGGGTAAAGCCACCACCTGCAACGCTGGCATCCTGTATGGGTGCCAGTTTGAGACCTGGCTGTTCCACTTCCCATCCAGCTCCTTGCTAATGTACCTGGGAAAGCAGGGAAGATGGCCCAAGTGCTTGGGCTCCTGCACCCACGTGGGAGATCTGGAAGAAGCTCCTGACTCCAGGCTTCTGCCTGGGCCAGCCTGGGATGTTGTGGCCATTTCAGTAGAGAATCAGTGGATGGAAGATTCTCTCTCTCTCTCTGCAACTCTTTCAAATAAATAAATAAATCTTTTTTAAAAATGTAAACATTGTGTATGTATATGTGTGTGTATTATTATGCATATGCATTGTATAATTGCAATATATATATTTGTTTGTGTGCACGTGTAGCCTCTGGATACACAATGCATGGTAATTTCTTGCTACCCAGAAGAAAAATTACTTAAAACGAATCACTATGTTCAACTCCCTGATAATGGCTGAAGATTGACTGTAATGTAAATTACTCTAATTAAAGATGACCCTGTTTATCAGTTGTCAAAGGGAGAGAAACAACTATGTCCAGTTGACATGTTATTTTGTGATTCTGAAAGTAAAGGCACCTTGTGTCTGACATGTGTCAATGATATTATTACACTGTCCACTGTCATCATCAAGTCTTCTTGGTAATACTGACCTCAGCCTAAGCCCCACCCTCAACTGGAGAGATGCTTGGGTGTCCCAGGAGTTGTGTGTCTTTGGTGGGCAAATGACTGTTCAAGGGTCTCTCCCTGCAAAGGCTAGGGCAGAGTTTTATCCCTCAGGACTCCAGGGCTGGCTGCTTCTTTCCTCCCGAAATCAGGCTGTGTGACCATGGACTTTTGCATAAGGAGAAAAATCCCATCTCACCCTAAGATGTTCGGAGAACACGGGAGATAAGAGCAAGAGAACCATCAGAGTAGACCAAATGCTTCCCAAATTGGTATGATTTCTTTTCAATCTCTCTAGCATGCACTAGGTCAGGGCCAATTCAAATTTGTTATTTGGGAAAGTGAAAAATTAACTTTTTAAGCACCCAAAATGTACTAATAAATAGAAATGTCAGTATTTACTACAAATGTCTGATTATTTTACTGGCTTAGGGTTTTTCTGAAAGCAATGAAAAGGTAAGACTAAAAGTTCAGTGCTTGCCAAAGTGGCAGCTCCCAAATGGGTGTGCCTGCTTTAAGCACAAATTCCAAGCTCCACCGTAGGGGCAAAAAAAAAATTTCTTTACAAGCCCCAACATGTCAGTTTCCAAGCTGCAACAGATTGAAGATCTAGGCGACATCTACAGCAGCAGGGAGAATCCGCTGGCCACTTTGAAATAGTGTTTTGTCTCTGCAAAACAAAGACAGTTCAAACTGATTATCCATGCTTGTAGTTTTGCCTTCATGCATGCAAAGAGGAGGAGTGATTTCTGGAGGTGTCTTGGCTAGACTTGGAAGACAGAGGAGGAGTCAAAGAGCCCTGAGACAAGGCACAGTTATGTACAAGAAGGGCTTGCCTGAAGCTATGTGCAGGGGAAGAAAGCAGGAAAGAGACACAGAGAGGAAGCCATGGGCAACAGCTTCCAGACAACTCCCTGCCCCTAGTCTGCTTAGTGACAAGGGGACTCTGAACCAACTCTGAGTGAGGAGCAGTGTCAGTCTCTCTGTCCTTTTCTGAGTACTTCACAGTCTTGCCAAGGGAGAGGGTGCTCGTATTTGCCGTTGTATAATGAGTTTGCCCTTCAATGGATAGAGTCCCAGAGTGTCCTTGTGGTTGTCTCAGCAAGTGGAGGGGTGTGTGGCCAGGGGAACTCTTCTGCCCTGCAAGATCTACACGCACAGTAGTAACGGAGGTGCTTCAGCTGAATCTGAAAGCAGCGATGCGTGCGTGTCTTCAGAGATGAGGATTCACGCATCGCTATCAGCCGCCTAAAGATGGTGTCATCAAAGAATGTGATGCCCAAAGCTGGGTGTGGGTGCAGTGGGGAGCAGGAAGTCTCAGGGGAAAATGATCTGCAGCACTAACCACAGACTGTCGGGGTAGGCTTTGTGGCACAGAGGGCTAAGTCCCTCCCAGGGACGCGTGTGTCCCATGCCAGGGTACCTGGGAGGGCCTTCTGCTTCCACTTTCCATCCAACTTCCTGCTAATGCTCCTGTGAGGCAGTGGATGAACGCTCAAGTGTTCAGGCACCTGGCACCCACATGGGGGACTGGGATGGAGTTTCTGGCTCCTGGCTTCCACCCAGCCCAGCCCTGGCTGTTGGGGGCATCTGGGAAGTGAATCACTGGATGAAAGATCTCTCTCTCACTCTCCCTCTCCCTCCCTCTCTCTCCCCGAGTACGTGGGCATACCTCAGGTACATGTAGAAAAGAACCTCTCCACCCCCCACCCCTCCCTCACCCTGTCCACCTTTCTACTTAGGCCATACAGAGACAGAGAAAGGAACCTGGAAATGAAGCTTCGGTTTGGTCCTCCCCTATCTGCCTTCTCCTCCCAATCACTCACACTTAGCTGAACAAATATCTCCCAAGGGCAGTTTTAAACCTGAACCTCAGGGTGAGAAGTACACCTATTTTGAATTCAATCAGAGACCTTAAAAGGTGTAGGATCTGCATGGTCCCCTTTGCCAGGCAGGTGACAGCTCTTGTGAGCCACAAGCCTCTGGCCATGTGTTCTCCCTTGGTGTGAAACTGTCCATGGTGGTGAAAACGCAAGGAACCAAGTTCTCCGCTCCAACTCCCAACAGTTCCACGTGCCCTTGGCATTTCTGGTTGACCAGGGAATGAAGGCGAGGTAGTGACTACAGATTTAAAAGGCAAAGAAGGGGTAGCCGCGCTGGCACCCGGGGTTCTAGTCCCAATTGGGGCACCAGATTCTCTCTCTCTCTCTCTCTCTGTCTAAAAAAAAATAAAAAAAGGCAAAGAAGGGGCTGACGCTGTGGCACAGTGTGCTAAGCCTTTGCCTGCAGTGCTGGCATCCCATATGGGCGCCAGCTCGTGTCCCAGCTGCTCCTCTTCTGATCCAGCTCTCTGCTGTGGCCTGAGAAAATAGTGGAATATGGCCCACCCTCGGGAGAGACCTGGAAGACTCGGAGAAGGCTCCTGATTCGAATCGGCACAGCTCTGGCCATTGCGGTCATCTCCCGCAAATGGAAGACCTTTCTCTCTGTCTCCCACTTTGTAACTCTGCCTCTCAAATAAGTAAATAAAATCTTCAAAAAGAAAAAAAAGAATTCTGTAAAAGGCAAAGACATTCCACAAACTGACCTCCAAAAGTTTGGTAAGATTTCTGAGAACAAGTTTGTGTATTTGTACAGGTTCTTTACGCGCTGCAACCTAGTTTAGAGGTAAAACTTTCCCACTGAAATACCCCTTCTTTCTTGCAAACATGAACCATAAGTGAAATATTTGGTAGCGATATTTTTTTTTCCCAATGACTTCAACATGCCAAATGCTAAGAATGAAGATAATATTTTTGAAAACAGCTTTATGCAAACATAGATCTAATCATCCGAATCCACATAATAAAAATCAGCCCGAGATATTCTCATTCTATTTCACGGCCCGATTCAGATCTGCCAACACCTGTGCCCTCTGAGAGACGCTTCCCTGTTGGCAGCAAGGAAGCCTGAAGGGAGAAAGTGAAGGTGACGACAGGAGGGGGTGTGTGTATCTCAAGTCTGGTATCACTGCCGTATTCACTTTAAAGCAATGTATTCCTTTTCTGTTTCTGCCTCAACATTTCATAATTATATCATTTTACAAGAATTGTGTAATTTACATAACCACCTAAATTGTCATAATTGCTAGAAAGTGCTGAAAAAGCATACGGTAGGCATTTCAGATTCATTTCTGCTCTCTGTTTTAAACTCATTGGAAATGCCTTTTGCATAAAAATCCTTTTGGTCAACAAAAAAGTAAGTTGGGTTTGCTTTTGCAGGCGCCCTCTCTGCTCCTGCTCCTACGTCCCCCTCTTCCAGGAAGTCCTTCCCAGGTGTTCTGCCTGAGGACAAGACAGACCTACCAGGTAGACAAGCCCTTTCTCTCAATTTCCCGGCAAGACGAAGGTGAGACCAGAGGGGTGAACCAACTTGGGCCGAGTCTCACCCATGCCTAGGCAGAGTCAAGTCTGGGACTCACTCCTTCTGCCTTGCCTGTTTCGCTCACTGTTGCACACCGTTATCCGCTGCATTTAGAAAGAGGAAAAGGGGGGAAAACACAAGAATGGGATGGTCTCTCTGCAGTTTGCTCAGCATGCATTTCCATCATAATTATCTTAACCATCTGTTTTGCTTGGAACAGGCAGAAGAATTTGATATTAAGAAACCAAACTGTCATTCTGTAAGACAAGAGAGGAGCTTCGGAAATGGGACTTTATTTCAGGGTAAAGGAATGGGTACCAGGTTGAACGAAAGGTCTCATCCGTGCAGAACGCCACCCTCTCTGATCAGCACTTCCCTGAAAACCAGCGGCTTCTGGAAGTTGATAAATTTTATAACTAAAAGTCAGTGCAGTGCATTAGGCATGATATTTGCTAAAAGGGTAATCAGGAAATAAGTGAAGAAAAACACCACTAAACAGTTCAGGGTATTTGAAAATGGCAGCTCGTTTTCCTATCTAATTCGGCTGCAACTTCTCCTCTGAAAAGCTAATCCATCCCTGCATATTTAAAAGCCAGTGCATTAATGTTTAGTTTCCTGGGGGATAATTTGGCTGTTACGTGAAGCTATAACATTTTGTGGCAACATTAAGAGCCCTGCATAAAGAGCAAATCGTGTTTTGGGCGTGCTAACCTCCTGAGTGTGTACCCATATGTGGACACACAATGCACACAACACACACATCGGAACACACAAACAACTTATGCTACTAATAATTCAGAGATCTAAAGCAAACTTAAAAATTAACTGATTCAATTATTTGATATTTTTGGTGAAAAACCACAACAAAAACGTGCACTTTTAATCATGATTTTAAAAAATCATTTAAATAATGATTTGCCTATTGTTCAAGCATAGACTTCCCAGATAACAGATATTATTTGAGAGAGCCAATAATATTTCAAAACCATCGTTGAAATGAATTATGACTGATAGACTTTAAACAAGCATCAGAACAGGTATCACTTCCAAAATCATGATGGAAGGCAGAACAATTTTCCTAGGAAAATGAAAGCACTCAATTCAAGTAAGGAGGAAAAAAATGCATTCTTACTTTCACCCATAAAAATGAGAGAATCACAGCAAAGTTCATGGAATCAGAGAGACCTTTCCACTATTAATATGTTCCAGAACATACAATTTATCATGACAATTGAAGAATTAAAAAATATTTTGGTAGCAGGCATTTTGTGTGTTCAATGACCATCAAACTGAGAATCAAGTTTTACACAGTTGGTAGCAATAACAAAATCCTTCAATTTTAGTCAAGTAATTTTAGAAATGATGAGAAATCTTCATCTGAGAGAAACAAAATTAAGTTCATAAAATTTTCTTAAAAATTCAAGGCAATTGAATTTTTCCCAACTGAATAATGGAAAAAAATATGTAATTCCTAATTTGTCTTTCCTGAGATAGTTATCAAGAAAACATTTAAATCAGAGGTGAGCATTTGGCCTAGTGGTCACAGATGCCCATGTCTCCCATTGGAGTACCTGGGTTCGGTGCCTGGATCTTCTGACCCCAGCTTCCTGCTAATGCAGGTAAGAGAGGCAACAGTGATGTCTCCAGTGACGGGGTCCTTGCCACCCACATGGGAGACCTGGACTGAGTTCCCAGCTCCTGACTTCAGTCTGGGCCAACAGTGGCTGTTGTGGGCACTTAGGGGAGTGAATCAGTGGCTGGGAACTCTCTCTCCCGGTCTCTATTTCTCTCTTTTTCTGTCTCTCTGCCTTTCCAATAAACAAATATGAAATTTAGAATATCTTTATAAACCAGTAGCTTTATACACCCAAGCTAACTTGATTCTTACATCACTAATATTAGTGCCCAATAAATAAGATCGAAGTTGGCAAACCCTAAAGGCTTCCATAGCCTCAGCAACTCATGACTAGAGCCTAGGGAGATTACTGACACCATAAACAAGAGGGTCAAATTGTTAAATCAACTTCAGGAGTCACTGTGTACTTACGTCTCATGTGGGATCTGTCCTTAATGTGTTGTCCAATGTGAAGTGATGCTATAAGTAGTACTGAAACAGTATTTTACACTTTGTGTTTCTGTGTGGGTGCAAACTGATGAAATCTTTACTTAGTATATACTGAATCAATCTTCTGTATATAAAGATAATTGAAAATGAAAAAAAAAAAAACCTTGGTGTTAAATTGGAAATTGCATAGAAAATTAATCAATTAAAAAATATATATCATGTAGGATCTCTGTCCTTAATGTGCTATACATTGTGAATTAATACTATAACTAGTACTCCAACAGTATTTTTCACTTTGTGTTGCTATGTGAGGGCAAACTGTTGAAATCTTTACGTAATATGTACTAAACTGATCTTCTGTATATAAAGAGAATTGAAAATGAATCTTGATGTGAATGCAAGGGGAGAGGGAGCAGGAAAGGAGAGAGTTGCGGGTGGGAGGGAAGTTATGGGGGGGAGCCATTGTAATTCATAAGCTGTATTTTGGAAATTTATATTCTTTAAATAAAAGCTTTATAAAAAAATTTAAATTAAATTGAGAAAATATTTAGGGGAAATTAGCCTGTAGTCTGACAAACATTTTCAGAAGTTTCTATCAGTGACCCCCCCCCCCCCCACCCCTTGCTTGGCCACATTTCCTTTCTCCTTTGCTCAGATGTCTTGTGATATTTACTCTGCATGTCCCTAATTCTTTGGCAACATGATAGAAGACCAATAAGTGAACTTGACACACTAAATCCAGTGATCAGCCTGGAGCACAGAGAGTCTTCCTCCTGAAATCGCTTACACGTATTCTCTTCTCGTAAACGAGGTTCATCTTTAAAACCACAGGTAAAAATCCCACAGTCCAGGGTAACAGTTGCTTAACACATCTCTACATTAATCATTCCTGATATCCTGTTACTCTTTAACACACACACATATACATACATATATAAGTATGTATAAGTATTTATATATGCGTTCATATATTATTTATATATGAATATAAAAATGAAATTGGCTTCTTGAAGCAGCGTGGGGTATGAATGGGATGCTCATTTTGTTCATGTTTCCTTTTCTCTCTCTCTCTCTCTCTCTCTCTCTCTCTGCCTCCACTCTCCTCCATTCCTCCCTCTCTTCCTTCTTGCACTACTTTTGGCTATCTTCTGGTTTCTTCACTATTCTTTTTTTCTTGGAGCTGTGGGCTGTGAACGTGCTATTTAATGAGGCATTTCCCCATTAAGATAGTATGTTCAATTTGCTTATGTGCCTGCATAGTAACGGAAGAGCCATCAGCATGAAAAAAATACTGTTTTGAGTACAGGTAAATAATGTAGTATATTTCATCCCTAATATTTTAAAGTTATTCAATGTCGTATCTTAAAATGGTATTTGAATTTTATTTCACTTAAATTTCATTTGGTTTACTCAAGATATTTACAATATTAATCAGAAACAGGCCTGATAGCCAGATTTTAGTTTATATGGAGGAAACAACAATGTGATGGTCTGAGATACAAAAGAAGATATTAAAATATACAATTTGGGGCCAGTGCTGTGGTGTAGCCAATAAAGCCACCACCTGCAGTGCCGGCATCCCATCTGGGTGCTGGCTGGAGTCCTGGCTGCTCCACTTCTGATCCAGCTCTCTGCTATGGCCTGGGAAAACAGTAGAAGATGGCTCAAGTCTTTGGGCCCCTGCACCCATATGGGAGACTCGGAGGAAGCTCCTGGCTTCAGATTGGCACAGCTCTGGCCGTTGTGGGCAACTGGGGAGTGAACCAGCTAATGGAAAAATCTCTCTCTCTCTGTCTCTCCTTCTCTGTGTAACTCTGACTTTCAAGTAAACAATAAATCTTTAAAAAATAAAAGAAAATGTACAGTAACCTGGCAAGAAGACCAGGAATGATCAGCATAAGGTTCACCTCTTGAAGATAACACAATGGACAAGCGTTTTTTTTTTAACCCTTTACTTATGTATGTTTACTGATAATCCTCATGCCTCTGAGGAAATACCAATCATTCTCTTACTATTAACTTGAACAAGAAGTTATTAAGGAACTTGTTGCCAGTACAAGTAATAATTATTAAAGGTGATTTGTCTTACTGTATATATAACCAAAACCCCACGAAATAATTCCTCTATTAAGACATGTTAAGTACATATGTTAAATTGATCTGTATCACCTACATTTATACACCTCGCCACGTGACACATCTCTCTCTCAGAAGGGGCCAGCACTGTGGTACAGTGGGTTAAGCCTCAATCTGTGATGTTAGCATCTCAGATGGTGCCAGTTCATTTCTCAACTGCTCCACTTCCGACCCAGCTCCCTGCTTATGGGCTGGGCAATCAGTGGAGGATGTCCCAAGTGCTTGGGACCCTGCATTCAAGTGGGAGACCCAGGAGAAGCTCTTGGCTCCTGGCTTCAGTCTGGTCCAGCTTTGGCCATTGTGACCATTTGGTGGGTGAACCAATGGATGGAAGATTTCTTTCTCTGTCTTCCCTCTTTCTCTGTAACTCTAGCTTTCAAGTACAAACAAAAACAAAAACAAAACAATAAAAACAACAGCACCTTTCTGATCCAGATGAAGCTCCTGGCTCCTAGCTTTTGTCTGGCCCAGCCCCAGCCCTGGCTGTTGAGGCCATTTGAGGAGTGAACCAGTGGGTAGAAGACACCTCTCTCTCTCTCTCTCTCCCCTCTGCCTCTCAAATAAATAAACAATTAAAAAAAATCTCTCAGAGTTGGGGAGACAAAATTCCTCTTGTTTATCAGGAATAAGATTCAACAAAAAACTATTTCACTTGTGCCTTAATTTCCAGGAATCCCAGGGCTAAATTTTGGGTTCAACTACAACATCTTTTCTTGGGGGTACATTTTCTGACTTAATCAGAATGAAACTCAGCAATGACTACAGCAGGTCACCAAAGTCGAAAGTACACAGAATAAAGTCCAAAGGTTCTTGTGTTCTGAGTGGGGAGAGGAGCAGGTGAAATTGACCCTGGCTGGGAGTTCACAGGCATTGCTATTTATGCTGGATGTATGGGAGGTGCAGGGTTGATCGGTGTGTGGTTCCCAGAGACCCTGCCCCAGTCACCCTGAGTTAGGCTGTCAGGTGGGAAAATTTTTGGCTTCACTGCTGCTGACCTGGAAGCTCCAGTGGAGCACACTCTGTACCAAGCCCACCAACTGTTAAGCTGTGGGAGAGAGTTAGGTCCTGGGTGAGGTATGGGAAGAGAAGGATGGTGGACCACACCTACGGTCTGCCCAGATGGGGAGCGGCCCAGGAACATCCAGAGTCACTTTGTTAATGTCACCATGGAACTGTATTCATCACATCATAGTGGGAATTTACAGAATTTTTCCACTTCTCAATTCTCTTCATTTGAAAGCCCTTTGATTTCTTTAGTCCCACTTTAACGATTTAGGTTTGTATTACATATACATTTTTTTAAAAGATTTAATTATTTTTACTTGAAAGTCAGAGTTATGCACACAGAGAGAGGAGAGAGAGAAAGAGAGGGAAAGAGAGAGAGAGCCTTCCATCCAATGGTTCACTCCCCAATTGGCCGCAACGGCCGGAGCTGTGCTGATCCAAAGCCAAGAGCCAGGAGCTTCCTCTAGGTCTCCCCAGGGGTGCAGGGGCCCAAGGACTTGAGCCATCTTCTACTGCTTTCCCAGGCCACAGAAGAGAGCTGGACAGGAAGAGGAGCAGCCGGGACTTGAACCAGCTCCCATATGGGATGTGGGCGCTTACAAGCAGGGCGTTAACCTGCTATGCCACAGTGCTGGCCCCATCTAAATTTTTTTTCTTACTGTAAGGCCTGAAATATTATGGAAGTGGGTACAGTTTAAATTTAGGCAAGATAAGTTTAACAACTGTTGAACTATTCTACTAACCCAAGACCTTGCAAGAAATGAAAAAGAGAAGAATGAGCGTAGGCATTTGGCAAATTAGTTACATTAGCTGTTACACTCTGACTAAGGTCAAAATCACATTGCATTTATGCCAAGTTAAACATAGTTTGAATGAATTCAATTAATGAGTATAGGTAATTTCTACGAAGTATTTATAGCAAAAGCAGTAGTTGGGTACTATTTTATAAAGTATTAACTGAAGTACCACCAGTTCTATATGGGTGTGCTTGGTAATTTTTGGATGCTTATTGAAGTCTCATAGGAATACAGCCAAAGAAAATTAGCAAGCTTTGTCTGGGGTTTTAAAAATTAAAAAAAGGGGACGTCTAAGAAATGATGGTTTTACGGTGAAGGATTTTGTTTTGTCAGCAACACGGCATCTCCCAGGGGAGACAGATGAATGCCTACTCCCAGCGCCGAACTCTGTGACTGTGTCTGTGTCTTGCTTCCTCTCATGCATTTTGCATCTGCGATAGGCTTGCATCTGTTCATGGACTTGTCTATTATTCATCTATAGGAGAACTACTTAGTGGTCGTAACTCCCTTCCATATCTTCCCTTCATCAACTGTTTCCATGGGTTGTTTTGACAATAAAACCAAAGAAAGGGTACAAAGCTTATATTAAAAAAAAAAAAAAGTGCAGTTGGAACATCATGTTTTTACAGCTCTACAAACATTAGTGCTGATTTCAAGAAGTTTTGAAAAAAAATGTTTAAATGGTTTTGGCAAAGTTTCAAGCTCGTAGGTATGATGAATTTGAAAATTTGAGAGAATGGAATTTGAAAAGTGTTTTCTGAAGCAGCTCACTTGTGTTTGATATTTCCATGGCAGGCTGCCTAGGGCAATTTTCTGTAGACTGCACACTTCAGTATATGTGCTGCCGAAGGGAGCACAGGGCTGCACATTTTAATACCAAAATTTCAATCAATGCAGTCATAGTCTTTCCTTACAAGTCTATAGAAAGTCCTAAGTTTATTGCGCATTTACCCATTCATTATGTCCTCTGTATCATTCTAGGTAGAAAATTAGCACCTTCATTTTAAGGATTATAAAGGAAAAAAAAAAGAGTGGCAATGTTGAGGCCGGTGCTATGGCACAGGAGGTTAAACCTCTGCCTGCAGCACTGGCATTCTGTATGGGCACAGGTTCGAGTCTCGGCTGCTCCTTTTCTGGATCCAGCTCCCTGCTAATGGCCTGGGAAAGCAGTAGAAGATGGCCCAAGTGCTTGGGCCCCTGTATCCACATGGGAGACACAGAAGAAGCTCCTGGCTTCTGGCTTCAGATTGTCCCAGCTCTGGCCATTGAGGCAATTTAGGGAGTGAAGCATAAGATGGAAAACCTTTCTTTCCATTTCTCCCTCTCTCTCTCTCTGTAACTCTGCCTCTCAAATAAATAAAAATATTATAGAAAGACTGACAATGTTAATTGGTGTGCTAAGGCTCAAAGATCAATGAATAGAATCTCTGAGCCTGGGACAACAACCTACATTTACTTGATACCTCACCAGCCTTGTGTGGGCTAGAAGAATACTTACAATATAAAGTTGCCCCAGGTTTTCTGCAGATTTAAGAGACAGAATGTGATTTTGAGATCTTAGATTTGGTAAGTACAGCTTTGTGTATGAGTTTAATTCATTGTGTCTTCAAGTCCCAAAAGACTTGATTGATCATCCAGATCCATTATCCCAAGACACAAAAATGCTTACATTCTTTGTTAAGGGGGTCCATGACTTTTCTGAAGGGTTCAGGAATTTACCCCAGAATAATAAGTATATGATTACTTTGGCCTCATCAAATAATATCATTTCTTTTCAAAAAAAGAGATTTATGGAGCCGGAATTACGGTATAGTGGGTTAAGACATTTCCTACAATGCAAGCATCCCATAGCTGGCTGGTCCTCTTCCCATCTAGCTCCCTGTTAATGTACCAGGGAAAGCAGTGGAAAATGGACCAAGTGTTTGAGCCCCTGCACCCACATTGAAGACCTAGATTTAGCTCCTGGCCAGCCCCAGACATTGCAGCCATGTGAAAAGTGAACTAGTAGATGGAAGATTCTCTCTTTCTCTTTCTCTCTCTCGCCTCCCTTCCTCTCTCCCACCCCTGTAACTCTGCCTTTCAAATAAATAAAACGAATCTTTAAGAAAGAATTTATTAAGTTGTAAGGAAGAAACACACAGGGATAGGGGAGGGGGAGAGAGCGAGATCTTCTATTAGCTGGTTAACTCCCTAAATGGCTGCAACAGCAGAAGCTGAGCTGGGCTCAAGCCAGGATCCAGGACTCCATCGGATCTCAGACATGGGTAGCAGGAATTCAAGTCCTAGAGCCAGCCATCATCTGCTGCCTCCCAGGCACAACAGCAGGGAAGTTGGATTGGAAGAGGAGTAGCCAGGACTTGAACCAGCGCTCTGATATGGAATGGGTTTGTTCGAAGAGGTGACTACCCTGCTGTGCCACAATGCCCCGCCTGAAACAATTTCTTAAGTATCTGACTCAACATGCTAGGTTCAGACCAAAAGGATATTAGTTTATTTTCAGATTGAGGGTATACAAAAACCAATTCAAACAATCAAAAGAAAGATATTTATACACCTATATGTGTTTTTGCTTTCCAAGTATTGGTGTGCTTTGCAAGTATTTACATGAGATCAAGAATCAGAATTTACTCAAACACTTGTTCATTTGAGCAATAAACCTTCATAACTATGAAGACATAAAGAATCATTCGAAGCCAACTGTAATGTCATAATTATGCAATATGAAATTTCCTAAATGTTGATAAGCACAGTAAAAGACTTATGAAAAACATGAAAAAAAGTCTTTGCATACTATTTAGGTTCAGTTGAGCTTAAAATGTTGAAAATGATATTCAGGATTGGTTCTGATGAGAACAGGCATTTCCAAAAGAATATTGCAGAAAATATTCTGAGGTTTGGCAAACCCTAAAGGACCTCCCAGATCTTTCATTAGATGCCACAGACTGTCATTGGACCATTGAAAAATGGCAATGATTTCCAAAATAATGCTGAGTCAGTATCCATCCCTCTCGTTTGCCTGACTTTATACAATTGGAGTTTAGTTGGTAAAGAGACTGCACTTCACAGATGAATCTATACAGATGTATCTGTTTGACAATATTTTGATTCACAGACCCTTGTACAAAGATATTTTGGATCTTTGTATTGACACACATATATAATTGAAAAATAACTTGATCTGATCGTGTTTCCTTACTGGCCGTTCTGTATCAATTTTGTTTGAAACAACAAAGGGGCAAATGTTTGACATGATGGCGAAACTGTCACTTTGGGATGCCCACATCCTATACTGGAGTTTCTGGATTCAAGTCCTGGCTCCTCTTCTGATCCAGCTTCCTTTAATTACACCCTGGGATGTAGCACATAATGGCTCAAGGACTTGAGTCCCTGCCACCCATATGGAAGACCTGGATTGAGTTTCAGACTCCTGGCTTCTGCCTGGCCTGGCCCTGGCTGTTGCAAGCTTCTGAGGGAGTCAACCAGCAGATGAGAGAGCTCTGTCTGTCCCTTATCTCTTTATCTCTCCTTCTCACTGGGCCTCTTTGCCTGTTAAATAAAAGAAAGTAAACTTCGAAAAGCAACATTAATGAAAAGTAAAAAGTGAGAAAGGGAAGAGAGAACACAGTGGAGGAACACATATGTTCTTTACCTTCTCTCGTGAATCACTTATTGCCAATGTATGCAAACCTGTTAGCCAGCAAACACTTTTCTGCCAGAGATTAAATCATCATTTCTCCTGTGAAATCATTTCCCCATTCTGCATCCCACTGATACAACAGAAGAATCAAGCCTTCCCCCAGAGCCTACATTCCACGTAATATAAACTTTCTGTTGTACTTATGAAAAACCATACCATTTTAACAATGCATTTGATTTGCACCCAGTACAACTAAAAGTGTCAATGCCTGCTTATTTTATGTAAGCAGTTGCTTGATTATTTTAACATTGTCATGTCTGGACTGCTTAAACTATCATCAAGTAACACGTAGCAACATGATCTTATTTTGAACTGTGCTGTCCAGGATTCTTCTAAGACACCTGCTGATTCCTCCTCTTCCTGTCAGAGCTGTCACTGTCACCATGGTACAAAATGACACTGGAGGAAAATAAACCAGCTCCCTCCTCCAGTCTTCTCAATGAACGATATCAGAAAATACTTTACCTTTTATTTCCTTCCAAAAAGAAGGATTTTTTTTTTGGTGATAAGGCTTAGCTTCCACCATTGGGTCTCATATGTATTAATAGCAATGAAGAAAGAAAGAGCAATTGGCAAGAAACTACCTCTCTGCTCCGGTATCTTCATTCATTCATTCATTGACTCACTCACTCCCCAATTCATCATTCAGTCACCAGGTAATTAGCACTTGATAATCAAATAGGCAAAAGTCGTTATAGCTTAATATTAAGTACAAGTATTCATAGTTTTTATGTGCGTGTGTGTGTGTGTGTGTGTGTATCTAACTTAGTTAATAAGCCACACTGGCCTCTGGGAATTGTTCTATGTGCCCCTTACTGCATTCACAGATCCCATGAATTAGACACTTCACAAATGTTTGAGAGAGTCTCCCCAAGTCTCTTTCAAATAGCTGTGGTCATAGAGGTGGCCTTAATGCCTACTCAGTTCTGCCTCCTTATTTGACTAAATATGATTTATTTGTCACAAATGTCTGCTAGTGCTTGGAAACTCAAACCTCAGCAAGGAATGCTCTAGATGTGACTTAAATTGTGTCCTGACCTAAACTTTACCTTTCAGAGCTTTAACTAAATGGATGGCATCTTCTTTCCATGAAGCCCCATGGGGATTTAATAAAAGTTGGTCCTCATCTTCGTTCCTGTTATCATATATGACAAAAAAACTCATAAAAGAAAAACAATCAGCAGCCCAATTTTCACTTCCTTTTTCAAACATATAATTTTTTCTGTCTAAGATTTTTATCATGGCATTTCCTTCTATGGCCATCTATGATCCTGTAAGAGTTATTAAAATTCTGAACTATCAGGATGGGCATTTGGCCTAGTGGCCAAGAAGTTGTTTGGGGGGCTTGTGCTGTGGTGTAGTGGATAAAACAACCACTTGAGGTGCTGGCATCCCATATGGACGGCAGTTTTGAGTCCCAGCTACTCCACTTCTGATCCAGCTCCCTGCTAACGGCTTCAGAAAGCAGCAGAAGATGATTCAAGTAATTGGGCCCCTGCTCCCACGTGGGAGGCCTGGAAGATGCTCTGGGATCCTGGCTTCAGATCAGCCCAGCTTTGGCCACTGAGGACATTGAGGGATTAAACCTGCAGATGGAAGATCTCTCTTTCTCAGTGTATCTCTGCTGTTTTCTCTCTCTTTCTCTCTCTCTTTCTCTCTCTCTCTCTCAGCCTACATTTCAAATAATAAATAAATAAATAAATAATAAATCCTTTAAAAAAAAGAAGTCAGTTGGGATATACATGTCCCACATGGGAATTTCTGGGTTAGATACATGGCTCTGGCTCCTGGTTCCAACTTCCCACTAACGCAGACCCTGGGAAATAGTGATGATGTTTTGAGTATTTGGGTTTCTGATATCCACTTGGGTGGACTGGATTTAATTCCCAGCCGCAGTCATTGCAGGCATTTGGGGAGAGAACAGTGGATGAAAGTTCTCTCTGTCTCTCTGTCTCTCTGTCTCTCTCTCTCTCTTGCTCAAATAAATAAATTAAAAAAAACTTCTGAGCTACACTGACCATCTGAAGAAGGGTTCTACATAAATCCTAATATATTATGATTAAACATATGAATGTTATTTTCTTAGTCACAAATCATAAGCTTAATGTGAAAAAATGGCATATAATTAATAACTTACAACACTTATGTGTATCATAAAATTGTCCTTCAGAAATAAGCTGTTTAAACAGCTCATAAATATTTAATAAGTGCTGCAAATTAAAATACATTTATTTTTATGTAATTGACTTTGAAAATGTTTTGTTCTAACTGTTTGGCTTTTACCTGAGAGTAGAAAAGCAAAGGAAAATGAACAGGTAAAATTGATTAGCCTGAAGTTCAGGGAACGTGTAAATATATTATGAGAACATTTATTTAGACACACAGCAGAAAAGAATAGAATATTGGAAACATAATATTCAGCGTGCAGGAGAGATATTAAAAGCAAACAATATAAACATTATGGATTGATTACAAATTAATGATCAAATAATAATAAAAGCCTTGTAATAAGTTATTTTAGAATATGTTTAGAATATGTTGCGATGGATGCAACATAACTTAACTGAAGTACGACAAAATGCAACTATCTGCAGTAATTTATCTGTTTCAACACATGTAAGGGCCAACATGGAGGGAATCGATATTCTGCAGGCCGTATTTATCAGGTAGACGATGCCTGATGAATGAGTTCGTGTCTCTCTCAGTCCCTGACCTGCCTGCAGGCTGACATGATTTTCCTTCTCAGAAACCAGTCTCTGGTGGTTACCCGTCTTGATCTCCTCCAGTGCAGGATGAGTTCTTTGAATTACGGGAGCCGGACGTGTGCCAAGCTGGATAAATCAGCCAACCCGAAAGGCCTGGTAGGGCAAGGAAGCAGCGGGGCACCTGTCCTTACATTGTCCCGAAGGTGACCTTGGCTGTGACTTTCTGGGAGCGCAGGAGTAATGCTGCCTCTGCCGTGGCTCAGCTTCTATCACTCACAGCAAAGGTCACACGTTGCCACAGCTCTCTCTGCTTAAGAATTGGGTTTCCGTTTGTCTGAGAAGGAGCGAGAGCCGCGAGACCTGCTTCTCCCAGGAATCTAGGTCAGGACTCATCGCAGTGATGCCACTCCGGCCCTTCAAAGCAATATCTTAACATTGTGGAAATACTTTGAGCAAATCCTGACGGTTGTTCATAAATTATATTACAACCTGAAGGGAGAAAAAGTTATTCTGTCCTCTTTTTTCGACTCTAGCATTTCATAAGGTAAGTCATAAAATTTAATTGGTGACCTCAGAGAAAGGTCATAGTTCTTAAATTTCATCTGTACCCCTTCATAACCTCCAAGTCAATAATAATAACTGGAGATGATATTCGTGCTTCTAAATTCGATAGAATTGTCAGCAGCAGTTAATATACAAGAACCACATCCAAATACAGGAAGTTTTTTTTTTTTAAGTATATGGAGCTTTCTGGGTATTCCTGAAATACTTGAAATATTGCAATTGTTCAGAGTTTAGACTCTATGTAAATAGCAAGCATAAGTCGTTTGTTAACAGAGGTGGACAGCATAGAGACCAGAGACTGGAGAAGATATGATAGAGGTAAAAAAATTAATGCAGACAAATGAAACAAGCCCATTTTTAGGTAATCTGCCTTTTCTTAGGCAAAAAGAGAAGCAGTAGTAAGAGTGCAAATCAAGTGGGTGGGACGTAAGTGGAAACCTAGTGTTTCAGGGTTGTACAAGCATTGCCGAAGCTCTGTCCAGTGCGCACTGAAGGGTGGGAAATGGCCTAGGCACTTAACAAAGAACCGTGCAACTGAGATTCCAAAGTCTGGAAGCCTGTTGTCACACTTCCTGTAATGTGACAGGAATGGAAGCCCCACAGCCTTCCTTCCCAGTGGAGGCAAATCCACGAACGTGGATGAGGGCTCAGAAGTGGTGGTGAGGAGCAAGCTGGCCAGAAAGTCGGCCTTTCGACAGTCCCAAACCCACACGGATGGTGTCCTATAGCATCTAACAATGAACAAGTAATTCAAATACCCTGATGACCTTGAAAAGTCAAGAGCACGTGCTGTGGTCACCTATGACACTATTTCAAATCTCAGAGCCACAGGCTTCGACCCTGGCCTGACATCACACATTCTAAGACAAATCCATTTGTGAATGTCTTTTGAGGCATTATTGGCATAGCAAAACACATTATTTTATAGATACTTCATTCAGAGATAAAATACGCCAGCTGGTGCATTTTCTTAGGGCAGTGCATCTGATAACTAAACATCTCTCTTACCTTTACCACTCTTCTCCCAATGACGCTAAGAGCTCAGTCATTTTGGCTGTATCCTCTCCTTCCACGTAATGCACAATATTTTGTCACTCTTCCTTCCAAACAACATGCTTTTGTTATTTCATATTGGTCAACATTTGGGCCATCTTCCACTGCTTTCCCAGGGCACATTAGCAGGGAGATGGATCAGAAGTGGAGCAGCTGGGATACAAACTGGGGGCAGCTTAACTCATTGCAACACAATGTGTGCCCCTGTTGAATAGCATTACGTACATTAAATGCATGCTGTGAGTGAGATCTTCACCACCTAGTCAACCCCTGTAGCTGGAAGTGCACAGCCTTTCACCAACAACTCCCCATTTCCTCACCTGCATTTCTCTTCTCTAATTCTCTGACTTCCTTAGATTCCATGAATAAATGAGAGCAGGCTGCCTTTGACTCTCTGGGCCTGCTTGTTCACATAGCTTCGTTTTCTCCAAGTGCATCCAGGCAGTAGGAATGACAAACTTTCTTTGTTTTTACAGTCTGCATAGTAGTCTAGTATGTATTGAGGCCACAGTTCTTTATCCACTCATGCATCCGGGAACCCTGGGCTGTCCTCATATCTTGGTTGTTGTGGATAATGCAGTAGGGACATGTTGGTTTCACTTCCTTTGGCTGTACACCTTGAACTGGAATTATTGGTGCATAGGGTTGTTCTGATAAGTTTCAGAGGGCCCTTCGGACTGTATTCCATAAGGGCTGTACCAATTTACATTTCCACCAACAGTATACCACAGTTCCCTTGTCCCCATATATTTCCCCAAACATTTTAAAATCTTTTGTCCTCTCGATAATAGTCATTCTAACAGGTGTGGGATGACATCTCATTGCATTTTGGATTTTAATTTCCCTGATGATTAAAGACATTGAGAATTTTTTCATATGAATGTCAGGTCTGTTATCTATCTTTCATTTTGCTCATTTTTGTTTGCTTTATTATTGGATGGCTGGACACCTCGTGTAGTTTAGATGTTAACCCTTACTAGATAATTACAAAGATTTTGTTCCATTCTGTAAGCTGCCCTTTCACTCATCTGATGATTTTCTTAGCTGTGCACAAGCATTTTAGCTCTATGCAGTCCGATTCAACTAGTCTTGTCTTTTTTGCCTGTGTTTTGGTGGTCCTAGAAAATGTATTCCTCAAGGAATTTTACAATCGCAGATCTTTTGATTAAGTTTTTAAGCCAGTTTAAGTTATTGTTTATCTTGTGACATAAGGATCCAGCTTCATTTTCCTGCATGTGGACATCTAGTTTTCCCAACAACATTTATTGAAGAAACTGTCTTTATCTATTGTGTGTTCTTGGCACCTTTGATGAAGATTTCTAATCGACAATAAATGCATGGGTTTATTTTTGGGATCTCAATTCTGTATCTCTGGTCAATATGGCTATTCTATGCCAGTGCTATACTGATTTGATTAGTATGGCATTTTAGTATTATTTTGAAATCAAGTATTGTCATGCTTCTGGCTTTATCCTTACTCAACATTTCTTTGTTGAGTAAAATCTTTCATGGTTCCAGATGAAATTCTGGATTTTTCTCATTTCTGTGAAGAAAGCATTGAAATTTCTGGAGGAATTTCATTTACTCTGTAGATTACTATGGGTGGCACAAACATTTTAGCATCGTTAGTTTTTCAGATTCATAACCACAGATATCTTTCTATTTCATGTCTTCTTCAATTCTTTTCTTCAGTGCTTTTAAGTTTTACACCTTTTCGGTTACAATTTTTCCCAATTATTTTATATTTCAAATTTATTTTTTGAAAATTTATTTATTTATTTGAAAGGCGTAGTTACAGAAAGGCAGAGGGAGAGAGAGGAAGACAGAGAGAGAGGTCTTCCATCCACTGGTTTCCTCCCCAGATGGCTGCAATGGCCGGAGCTGTGCTGATCTGAAGCCAGGAGCCAGGAGCTTCTTTCAGGTCTCCCACGTGGGTGCAGGGGTCTAAGGACTTGGGCCATCTTCTACTGCTTTCCTAGGCCATAGCAGAGAGCTGGATAAGAAGTAGAGCAGCCGGGACTCAAACTGGCACCCATAGGGGGTGCTGGCACTACCATAGGTGGCTTTACCTGCTTTACCACATTGCTGGCCCCTCAAATATAAACTGGATTGATTTCATACTTTTTTGGGGGGTAGCTCTTTATTAGAATTCAGAAATGCAACTAATTTTTGATGGCGATTTTCTGTCTTGCAATATTACTCAATTTATTCATTAGTTCTAGCATTTCTTTAGGACAGTCCTTATTTCTACATGTAAGATCATGACATCCACAAAGCAATGATTTTACTTTTTTCTTTCCAACCTGGAGTACTTATATTTTTTCTCTCCTAACTGTTTTAGCTAGGAATTCCGGTAGTGTATTGTTAACTAGAAGTGGCGAAAGAGGTCATCTCTGTGTTGTTGCTGATCTTAGAGGAAAAACTTTCAGCTTTTTGCACTGAGTATGATGTTAGCTGTAGGCTGCCCCTACATGGCTTTTATTCTACATCTAATTTGTTGAATTTTTAATCACAAAATGATGTTGTATTTTTCCAAATGCTGTTTCTGCATGTATTTATATTACTGTGAATTTTGCACCCCTCTATAAATGTCTGTCACATTTGTTGATTTGTTTATGATGAACCATCCTTAAGCCTCGGGGGTAAGTCCCACTAGACCACGTGTCTACTTCTTTTAATGTGCTATTCAATTCAGTTTGCTGATATTTTGTTGGGGGATGTTTGCTTATAAATACCTAAGTACATGCAGTGTATTGGCCTATCATTTTCTTTTCTTGTGGTGCCTTTATCTGGCTTCTGTCTCAGCCTTGTAAAGTGAGTTTGGAAGTATTCTCTCTTTTTCAGCTGGGAAGACTTTGGGAAGGATTGACACCAATTATTTTAAATGTGTCACAGAATTCACCAGTGAGGCCATATGTTTCTGGGTTTTTCTTTGTTGGGATATATTTGATTATTCAGTCTTCCCATTCATTGTCGATCTGTTCAAGTTTTCTATTTCATTTTATTTTTATTTATTATTTGAGAGAGATAGCGATCCGTCACAAGTTCCCTCCCTAAAGGCCTGCAATGGCTAGGATTAGGAATGCAATCCAGGTCCTACATGGGTGGCAGAAATCCAGTTGCTTGAATCATTACCACTGCCTCCCAGGGTCTACTTTTGCAGAGGGCTGGAATTGGGCCACAAAGCTGAGAGGCAAGCTCAGATACCCCAGATATGGAATAAAGACATATTAACAGAAATCTTAACCACTAGGCAAAACACCTACCCAATACTCCTTTGTAATTCAATCTCTTTAGGCTTTTTTTCTTTCTAAGAATTTATCTAGTTCTTCCAGGTTATAAAATTTGCTGATATAAACTCTTTTTTACAGTAGTGCCTGTGATTCTCTGTATTTCAGTGTTAACAGCTATAATGTCTTCACTTTAATTTATGATTTCATGTATTTGTCTTATCTCTTTTGCCTTAGTCTAAGTAAAATTTTGTCAATTTTGTTTCTACTTTCAAAATGCCAGCTCTAAGGCGTTCCGATATGGGATGCAATCATCCTACCTACTGCATCAAAAGACTGCTCCCTTTCCAGACATTTTTAAAGCGTGGTTCTACTTTCCAATTTACTTTCCAATAGCCTTTGTTACCTGTATCTCTTCTACCTATGTATTCCTCCCTCTTAGTAATGGAATAGATACTCTGCAAGAATATGGACTATCAGAGATCAGTTGAAGATGTGTGTCTGTGAAGGATTTAAGTTACATGAATAAAATGCTTTCTGGTTAAAAAAAAAAAAAAACAACAAAATGCCAGCTCTTAGTTTCATTGATTTCTTCTACTGTTTTTCTAGTCTCTATTTCACTTATTTATGCTGTGACCTTTATTAATATTTTTCTTCTGATAACTTTGGCCTTCGTTTTTCTAGTTTCTTGAGGTGTAATGTTAGATCCCTTGAAATATTTTCTTTTTTCTTAATGTTGATATCTATTACTATGAAGTTCATACTTAGAAGTTCTTTTGCTGCCTCCCATTAGTTTTGGTGTTCTGTGTTTCAATTTTTTATTCTCTGTAGAGACTGTTTTATTTTCATTTTAATTTCTTCTTTGATCCAGGAGCTGGTTAGAAGTGTGTTATTTTCCATGTATTTTTCATTTTCCAATTTTATTCCTGATAATGATTTCTAATTTCATATAATTTTGGTCAGAAAAGATAGTTAATATGATGTCAGTCTTCTTACTTTTATTAGAATTTGCTCTGAGAACTGACAATCATGGTACATAATTTCTGAAGAATGTTCTGTGCATGCTTGAATGTGCATACCATGACTGTTGTGTTGCATGTTCTGTTTTTGTCTGTTACATCCATTTGGACTATACTGTTATCCAAGTCTGCTGCTTTCTTATTGGTTTGCTGTCTGAATGACCTATGCTTTTTTAAAAGCAGGCTCTCATTGTGGCCTCACCAGTTAAGCTGCTGAATGCATTGCTGGCATCCCACAGGAGCACAAGCTTGTGCTAATGTCCTGAGAAAAGCAGCAGAGGATGACCCAAGAGTATTGGCCCCTGCCATCCACATGGAGACCTGGAAGAAGCTTCTAGCTCTTGGCTGCAGCCTGGCCCACTTCTGGCCACTACAGCCATTTGGGGAATGAACCAATGGATGCAAGATCTCTCTGTCTCTCCCTCTCTGTAACTCTTTCAAATAAATCTTTAAAAAAATTATAAAGAAGTCTGGGGCATTGAAGTTTCCTACTATTATTATACTGTGCTTTCTGTCTCCCTTCAGTTCAGTTAATATCTGCTCTGCATATTTTAGTACTTCAGTGTTTGATACACACACAAACACATGTTTTATAACTTCTTGACAAATTGACCTTTATATCCTTTTTATAAATTGCCCTTTGTTATTATATAATGAACTTATTTGTTTATTGTGACAATTTTTTTATTAAAATCTATTCTGTTTGATGTAAGCAGAATACCACCACTCTTCTTTGGATATCATTTGCAGGGAATATCTTTTTAAATCCCTTTACTTTCAAGTTACGTGTGTTCTTGAAATTGAGTTTCTGAAATGCAGTATATTGCTGGATCTTTCTGTAAAAAAATCCATTCAGTCACTCTATGCCCTTGATTGAACACTTTAGTCTATTTACTTTTAAAGATTATTGCAAGGAATTAAGTTACTATTTCCATTTTCTTACTTGTTTTCAGAATATGTGGTCGTTGTTTTTCTTCTTTTCCCTTGGTGCATTGCTATGATTTGAAGATTTTTTGTTATGCTATACTTTGATTTTTTTTCTCTTTATTTTTTATGTATCCCCTACAGATTTTTGCTTGTGGTTATCATAGGGATTAAATAAAACATGTTATTGTAGAAGTCTTTTTAAATCTGATAATTTATCTTCAAC
Source organism: Sylvilagus floridanus (assembly GCA_949820135.1). NCBI lineage: Eukaryota > Metazoa > Chordata > Mammalia > Lagomorpha > Leporidae > Sylvilagus > Sylvilagus floridanus. Next base: position 23,007,807 of record OX463229.1, read on the forward strand.
CATATGCAAAAGTTATACACTTCTCCTCTAACATTTTGTTACTGATGTCTCAATTTGTATACTTTATATTATATATCCATTATTAGATAACTCTAATTAAAGTTATATTGGGGGGGCGGTGCTGTGGTGTAGTGGGCTAACACTCCACCTGTGGCGCTGGTACCCTATATGGGCACCAGTTTGAGTCCCAGCTGTTCCACTTCTGATCCAGCTCTCTGCTGTGGCTTGGAAAAGCAGTAGAAGATGGCCAAGTGGTTGGGCCCCTGTACCCTTGAAGAAGCTCCTGGCTCCTGGCATCAGATCAGCTCAGCCATTGTGACCGTTTGGGACAATTTGGGGAGTGAACCAGAGGATGGAAAACTCTGTCTCTCTGCCTCTGTATCTGTAACTCTGCCTTTCAAATTAATAAATAAATCTCTTAAAATGTTATGTTAAATATTTGTCTTTAATTTTTATATTTGATTAAAATGATTTTTACACCATAATTGTACTACATTCTGAACTGTAGAAGAAAAAGTTCATGGAGATGCATATTATGGATAAAGTACACCTGAGTTTCAAAATTCTTTGCTACCAAAACAAGCTTATCTTTCAATTCCATTTCCCTAAGAATTGCTTGAAGTTCCTTGTATTCTTACATTTACAGTGAAAATTTTTCCTTTTATATATTTTCCTGTTAGCACCCTTTTATTTCTTTTTTTAAAATTTTCTGACAGGCAGAGTTAGAGAGTGAGAGAGAGACAGAGAGAGAGTTATAGACAATGAGAAAGAGTCAGAGAGAAAGGTCTTCCTTCCGTTAGTTCACTCCCCTAATGGCCGCTAGGGCAGGCACTGCGCCAATCCAAAGCTAGGAGCTGGGTGGCTTCCTCCTGGTTTCCCATGGGGTGCAGGGCCCAAGCACTTGGGCCATTCTCCACTGCCTTTCTGGGCCACAGCAGAGAGCTGGACTGGAAGAGCAATCGGGAGTAGTACCCGGTGCCCCAACCGGGATTAGAACTGGGGGTGCCAGCACTGCAGGTGGAGGATTAGCCAAGTGAGCCACAGCGCCAGCTAACACCCTTTTATTTCAATGTGAAGAATTCTCTTTAGCGTTTCTAAAAAGACACATATAGTAATGATGGGCGCCATTGTTTTCTGTTTGCCAGGAGAGTCTGTGTTTCTCTTTCATTGCTGAAGAACAGCCTTGCTGGGGATCACACTTTGGGTAGGAAGTTTGTGTGTTTGTTTTCCCAGCACATTTAATGTTTCATTTCACTCTCACCTGGCCATCAAGTTTTCTGTTGTGAAATCCACTGAAGTTGTTTTTTTTTTTTTTTTGACAGGCAGAGTGGACAGTGAGAGAGAGAGAGAGAGAGAGAGAAAGGTCTTCCCTTGCTGTTGGTTCACCCTTGAATGGCCACTGCAGCTGGTGCACCGTGCTGATCTGAAGGCAGGAGCCAGGTGCTTCTCCTGGTCTCCCATGAGGTGCAGGGCCCAAGCACTTGGGCCATCCTCCACTGCACTCCTGGGTCACAGCAGAAAGCTGGCCTGGAAGAGGGGCAACCGGGACAGAATCCGGCGCCCCAATCAGGCTAGAACCCTGGGTGCCGGTGCCACAGTCGGAGGATTAGCCTATTAAGCTGCAGCACCGGCCTACTGAAGGTCTTATGAGAGCCGTCTTATGTTTGACGATTCACTCTAATCTTGTTGCTTCATAATTCTTTGCCTTTGACTTCTGAGAATTTGATTATGATGTATATCAGTGATGCCTTTTGTATTTAATATATTTAGGTCTTTTTGGTTTTGTGATCTTCCACATTGGGAACCTATTCTGTCATTTTTCTGAAGCAAACATTCCTTCTCTTGGTCTAGTCTTTCTGGAACTCCCACAATGTGTATATTGGTTTGACTGATGATATCCCAGAAGTCCTAGAGTTTGTTCTTTCTTCCTTCTATTCCTGAGACTGGGTAATTTCAAATGCCCTATCTCTGACCTCACCCATACTTCTGCTGGATGAAGTCTGCTGTTGAACTCTTGTAGTTCTCTGAGCTTCCTTATGAAGGAGATTGTGAATTATCTGTCAGTGAGGTTCTTCAACGTCGTTAGGACTGGTTACAGGTGCTTTTTTTCGTTAGGTTGGTTGTCAGGTTTACCTGATTATTCATGATCTTTGTGGCCTTGCTTTGATACCCTTTCATTTTAAGAAGTTGCAGCTCTTCCATATGGACTCTCTCCAGCAGGGAAAGCCCCTCGCAGCTTGTGTGTGCTGGGGGTGGAGGGCTGTCTATAGGCAGGCATGGGGTGGCTGGCTTTAGGCTGGCTGACCTAGTGCCTGGGTCAATGGGTGGGCATCCTGGTGCTTGGGTCCACAGCGATTGAACACATGCCTGGGCCCATGGAGACAGGCTTGGAGCCCAGATGCAGTAGGGATCAGGCACTGAAGTAGGGCTAGAACCTGAGGCTGTGGGAACACACCGGGAATGTGGGTTTATGACAGCCAGCCTGGTTGATGGATTCTGGAGCCCATGGGAAGCTGGGTGCTCACTCACTCTTCCTCTCCATGTGAGTGTAGGGTTTCTCCCTGCAGGCTCTGCTGCATGTACCTGGTGCAGGGATATTATGGATAATATACAAATGTTCCTCCTACTCCCTCCCATGTGCCCCTTCTCATTTCTGTGTTTCACCCAGGTGCAGTATTCTGTCACTGGGATTCCTTAGCTCTTATGAAAATATTTTTGTATAAGCATAATTGTTCAACTTGGTTTTTTTGTGAGAGAATGAGTGGTAGCCATGTCTCTTCTGCCATTTTAGTAATATTACTCAAGAGTCTTCTGATTTTTTTGTGCCTGTGTCTTCCTCTGCACCTCAAGCTCTCTGGCCCCAGGGACTGAGCACTAAATTGTCTAATATTCTTTAAAAGCCTTTTTGCTTCATCTCAATAATAGATTATTAACTCCTGAAATAGCTACAGCTTTCTGTCTTTCTGTCTGTGAATCTCTTATGTCTGCACTCTTAATGGAATCCAAGTTTTTAAACCCCTGTGGTAGTAACTTTTGAAATACTGTGATGAGGGTAGAATTTTGGGATGCCTCTGGTGGAAATGTTTTCCTGTTGGGGTGGAAAGTTAAAAGGACTTCCTCCCGTTTTGCTATCTTCATACTCACAGCTGAGCTCTGTCACGCTCCTTTGTCTGTTTTTCATCCTCTAATTCCCTTCCCTTTCAGCATGCAATGGAGAAAGGATCCACTTGGGTCAGCTCATTGCCTTCTGAAGTGGAGCATCCATGCTTTAGGCAGCACCTTGGCTCAAAGGTCTCTTCAATACACAGTGTACCCACATGAGACTTCGGTGTAAGTACTCACGCTCTTTTGTACCAGTTATGACCAGGTTAGTAGGATCACGTTAAAATAAATGCAATTTTATGTTTGCCTAGTTCATGAGGGATATGAGTGAAAAATCTCCTGAGTTATTTATGGACTATCTGATATAACTGTGAAACATTTACTTAGCATCACATTGTTTAGATTCAATACTATGTGGGTTTCACCTTCACTTATATAAACTGCACCATGTTCTCATGCTGCATCCCAGAAGAGATTTCAGATGCTTCTTAAAAGGTTGTCTTTACACCCTCAACCCAACCTCATTGGAGATTTGCAGTCATTTGCTGAGAGTGTGGGAAGATAAAAGCATCTTGTAAATTATTGGACAAGATGGCTGTGTTACTCTGAATCTTATTAGAACACAGGTAATTCTCACTAAGGATCAAGCCTGCTATTCAGAAGAGATCACAGGATGTAGAATCAGGAGATCTGCATTTAAATTTCAACTGGGTAACATGTTAGCTACATCACACAATAATTATGAGTCATACTTGTTAATGAGTATCAAGTAGTAATACTTGATTGATTACAGATAACTATAACATACATACAGTATACACACAACACTTTCCATTTTTTAATTATTATTAAGCTACTTCTAGATGCTTAAATTACTCTCTAAATGTCCAACATTCTGTTTCTTTCTTTCTTGTTTCCCTCCAAACACACACATTAATTCGTGATCAAATGTGTCCTAAAATAAGATAAATGAAAAATAAAACCTTGTGGAGATTTTTTTTTTCTTACTGTATCTTAAGTTCAACCCTAATAAAGAATTCTTCTTAGTATGAATGTCCGGAAACACTGATGATTTCCCTGCAGTGGACGCTCGTCCTTAACACTGGGTAGAGTAGACAAATGGGCTTTGCTTCTCAGCTTGGCAAGGCAGTCAGTAAAGGTTGAAAGAAGCCTCCCACTAGAGGACACCAGCTTGATATAAAAAATGCGCTATTTTTTTTTTCAGGTAAAAAATGGGTTATGGAAGGAAAGAGGATTACTAAAGAAAAGACAGATATGGAGGACAATATGATGAGATCTGAGGTTGGTGTGAAGACAAACAGCTCTCCATTGCTGACCTAAGAATTATTTGTAATTGACAAATGGAAAAGTCCTATTGAAAGATAGATAAAAAGTTGAGATAAAAGTGAAAACACTCCCATCTTAAGCCTTGCAAAAAATAATAAAAACGTTAATTAGAGGGGTTTTAATGATTAAAATATTTTAATGTTAATCACCCTCCTATTGCTACTACACATAATGCAATCAGCAGTCAATACCTGTATACTCTTATGATGATAAAGACCAAGGCATAGAATTCAATTAAAGACATTTCACTCCACTAAAAGCATCTTGCTTGGCCACTAATTAAGTTGGAAGAAAGAAAAAAAAAGAATAATAATGAATTTTTTAAGTCTTTTCAGAGAATGATAAAACAAGAAGCATAATCTAGATAGAGATGACTTGGTGACCCTTATGTGTTCTAAAAGTAAGACTGATCAACAAAAGTAAAATAACCCCTGTGAAGACTTCCAAAGACTTGGAAGCTTACACAGTAATACTACCCACCTGCTCCTAGCTCCCAAATGTCACTCTCTCTATTAACTCATTTGCTGTAGCTTGCACAAACTATTCTACCATTCTCCCAGCTATTCATTTTACTTCTCTCCTTTCTGCAGCTAAGTTTTTAGCACAGTTGTCTGCACAACTCTCTCCTTCCCTCTCTCACCTGGCATTTCATTCTTCCAGAATCTGTACACACGGGTTCAGGCCCTGGTGAACACGTCACCGCCCTTACAATGGGGTCCTTCTAAGTGTGACATACAGTGCACATGTTTCAGTCCTTTTTCTTGATCTTTTGGTACTTCTGGAACAAGTGTGTGTGCCCAGAAACTCTTGTTTCTATCTGCTGGTGAAAATGTCCTTTTATGCTTCTGCTTATTCTTTATTCATTATCCTTTTTAAATCTTGGTAGAATTTGATTCATTTCATTAGATTTCAAATACCTAGTTTGTCTTATTAGCTTATCTATTGAATCTTTGTTTCCTCTTCATTTTTTGCATTCCCTTTCTCATAGATTTCTTAGCTCATTAATTTCCATCCTTTCACCATCTTTTTTAGTACTTTTTAATTTTCTAGTACTTATGTATTACTTTTTCCTTAGCACTGGTATTATATGTATTTTAAAATTTATTTAAAATATGAAAAATTTAATATGCACCTGACTTCAATTTGGTCTGTTGCATTTCCTTAGTACTTGTATTAAATGAATTTTTCCAACACATTATTTTTTAGTATTTCTCTTTCTTAGTATTTATATAATTTTGCCTAAAATACCATGTGAACTACATTCTTAAAGTTGTAGTTGACACTTAATTCCATTCTAATTTTTACTTGATTTCACTTGAGTCTTTTAAAATAGCCAAAATATCTAAAAATATGGATATTCCAAATGTTATTTTTTGATTTTATAAAAATATCTTAATGTGAGTGAATGAAATGATTTATTTTATGTGTTTTAAAAATTGCTCTGTCTGTTATGATGGTGGTTGGAATATAGTCATAGCGGGCAGAGGAGAGAAGTTGGAGAATATTTCTCAGCTTGAGAGGATGATCGTGTGATTAGGATGGCAATAGTGAAAACAAAGTAAGTCAACAGGTTCAAAAACAAGAGTTCTTCAAAAAGCTCAGGGAAAATGCACATCATGAAGAGACTATAAATTGTTTCAGATATTTTTGCACCAATTATTTTTAAGATTTATTTATTTGAGAAGAGAATGAGAGAGAGAGAGAGAGAGAGAATCTTTCACCTCCCAAATGTCTACAACAGCCAAGGCTAAGACCAGCCAAAGGCAGGAGCCAGAGTCTGCTTTCCCAGACACATTAGCTGGGATCCAAATCATAAGTGGAGCAACTGGGACTCCAATTTGTGCTGTGAGATTGAGTGCTGATGTGGCAGGAGATGGCTTAACCTTTAGTCCACAACAACAGCCCCACACACTTATCTTTAAATTCCATTTGTCCATGAACCATTTGAAGTACCTTCAGATACTTGGAAAGTACAGTAAAGAGTAGCATCATGAAAAATATTAAGAAAACAGTGAGAGGAGGGTGAGCTAGGGTCAGGAAGGAGTAGATTTCTCCCTATGAATCTGTTCCCATTAAATAATGGGAATAAATCCTAGTGGACTAGGATTTCAGTTATCAGAGCCCTAACTGTATTCATGGCTTCCACCTCTAATATTTTAGAAAAGAGACAAAAATGGTGTCAATACACAAGAATGACATTCTTCATCTTGAGTAGTCTCTGAGTAGGGTAACTCAATAGACCAAAAGACTCAAGCGAATGCAAGCTAATATACTTACTAGCTGGAGAACTTGATTCTGGCTGTGAAAAGACTTTAACATAATCTTATTCAACAGTCACTCCATGGTCTACCAGTAGCCTTGTTTGTTCCACTCAGATGGTTGCACTGAGTTGTCCACAAGCACCCAGAACAAGACTTTGTTGAGGGTAAGGGTATCATGCTTGGAAAGAGACTTTGAATAAGAAGCAGAATACAATTATTGCTATTGGTGCACGATTTTTTTAAGTTAAGAATCAGTAGATAGTTTGAGTTAAATATATTTTAGATCTGCTGCCTAGAGGAATAACTTAAGATACATTTTCAAAACACTGCAGATACAATTTACAGACAGCTGGAATTAGGGTGGAACAGAAAAGGACATTGTCTGCCACTTGGTTGTATAGCTTTCCTGCAGAATCTAAGAACATTCAATCAGTTTGAATTTGCTTGAATGGAAGAGAACAAAAATTGCTTGAGAGTGAAAGGGATGGGAGGGAAAGAGCCCAGAGATGGCTAAGGCAGCTGTGGCTCTCCAGGGGCAACGAGTGTTATGGAAATGCACAAGAGCTCTGGGTGGCGCAGCTATGTGCAGCAGGAACTCTGTCTCTGGTGCAAGACGGGAATGGACTTTTCACAGTGGATTTAATTTGCCTGTGTTATAAACTGGAATAGTGACCGTTTGAGGGAAGAAAAAGGGATCCACAGCCCTAGGGTGAAGGTGCTATTTCAGCCAGGCTCACCCCCTAATAGAAGCGTGACGTTCCCAAGCAAAACCTGAAGTTTTGTTAGTAGGGGGCACATATTTCAAAATCGAGGAAATCTTTACTCTTAGAGCTTGATTTAAGTCCTGCCCCAACTTGTAGTGTGGAATTTGGATGAATGTGTCTATGAAATTTGTTTAGCAGTTTCAAAGTGACTATCCTATGACATAATTATTTTTAACTTTATACCATTCTCTGTGTGAACATGGTTTAAAAAATTCCCTGAACAGCATCACTTTCCCTCCCTAGAGTACATACAACACAGATTCACAGATGTCTCTGGCCTAAGAAATTTTTTTTTTCACAAGAAGGCAAAGGTTAAATACCAACTCAAAGAGGAAGGGGCATTTATAAACAGTAAATTTTGACATCCAAGGGACCATTTTATGTATTCATCAAGAATAAGTATTTAACAGGTGCCGATACTGGCAACGTTACAGTCTGTTAACTGCAATTAAATCTTTTGCGTTTATTCAATATAAAGTAAGTTCTTATCCAGTGAAGTTAATATATCTAGAATATCTAGAATGTTCACTGTCCTGACGGGTGCCTTGTAACTATGGAGCCGGTGAGATTTCAAACACACAGCCATGGGATTCTCCTTCCTGGAAAATACTAGGAATTCTTGAATCATGAAAGTTACCAAAATGTTTCATTTTTCTTTTTACCTTATTTCAAACGTTAAATGTTGATTATTAATTTTACAAGCATCTAACTCTGTGAAATAAACACATTTCAAAATGTTGAGCACTTTCATTTTCCAGGTTTGTAATTAAGTGTGTCCTGACTTTAAAACTTTACTGCAGATTAAAAACAGATTAAAACACACTCATACCCTACATGCACACGCGCGCACACACACACACCCTTGAATTTGCTTAGGAAAGAAATCCATCAAAATAAATAATTCATGTTGGGATGGACTGAAATCTAGTCTTTTAGGAGGTGCCAGCAGATGGTTTACATTTATAGAATGCACACTTGCTGACTTCCAAACAGAAATTAAAATGCATAAAGTATATCATTAGTACTCCTTATAAGCAGCATTATGTTTATGATTCGAATGTGGATTTTCCCAGGTGAATAGTTTTCCATCATAACTCTACTGAGAAAAAAATAGTGCCACACGTTGCTTTCCAGTTATTATTTTGTGTTTCATGTTTGAAATGAAGCCCTGCTGGTGAGCACGCAGCAGCTCCAGGTGGGCAGCTCACAGCACAGGCACACGTTCCCATGATGTTCATCTTTGTAAGACCTCTAACGCATCCCTCATCATTGAAACAATCACCATTGGTACAGCTTAATGAAATAGGGCAAACTCTCTAGCTTTCATTTCCTATTACATCAGTTAGGTTAGGAACTTTCTACTACTGTAATTAAGAGTGAGACTTCAGCTTATTAAAGGTCACCCAACCAGGCACTTTTAGTTAATTTTAGCAACTCTTTGGCTCAAGTGTGGCCACTTAATGCCATGGAATTATAGTAACATTTCATTTATAGGGAACCTTGCTACTAACCAAAATGTTAACATTTAACTCAGGTAAGGTTAGGATTAAAATTTGCTTTTATGTCCTCAAAAAGAAATGATTTATTACTCAGACAGATTTTTGTCTACACAGCAGAGATCAAGTGAACTATTGTCAATTATACACTTAATGGAGACACAAAGCCAAGAAAACCATTAAAAACAAAACAGGCTGGGGACGTTCATTCAGTATGTGTAGCCAGTGGATTGCTTGATCAAGTTAACGAAATACAAAGCAAAACCTCTTCGGAATAGCAATATTTACTCATGCAGAGTATAAGAACATTAGCAAAATGAAACCACGTTTTAACTGGTTTAAATCAGGCAAACTATTGTTTTCATTCTCTTCTTCGACATGTTGGGTTGCCCAATGGCAAAAGAATTTAGACAATATATTACAGTGACAGAAATCTGTTGCATTTAAAAATATTCAAAATATAACTGTTTTGGTATCACAGAATTAAAACAACTCACGTTTCAGGATGGAAAGATAGGTTCCTATCTGTCAGTCTGATTCCTTCCCAACTACTCTTGTCATATTCCAAAACTTTAAATTCTATGTTCATTCTTGAAAAGCAATACATTAGATACACAAAACCAGGAGTGTATATTTGGCACTGGAGTTAAGATGCACATTGGTATGCCTGCATCTCATATTAGAGTGTGTGGGTTCAAATCCAAGCTCTGCTTCCTGTTCCAACTTCCTACTAATGCGTACTGTGGGAGGCCCTGGTGATGGCTCCAGTGATTAGGTTCCTGCTCCCCATGTAGGAGACTTAAACTGAGTTCCAGATTCTTGGCTTCAGTCTGGCCCAGCCTTGGCCATTGTGGGCATTTAGGGAGTGAACCAACAGAAAATTCCACTATCTGCTTCTGTGTCTCTACCTTTCATAACTAAAAACATAAATAAAATATCTCAGACATAAAACAGAAACACAACTGAAATAATGTAAATCCCTCAACTAAATAACTTAAAAACAAACCCTAGGAGTAACTTTGTGTTTTATAAACCATTCGATTAAATTCTGGGAATGTGTTCAATCATCAGTAACAAGGATCCACCCTCTCTGGTCCTAGATAAGGGGGTGCTCAGTAAGAGCCTCCCACATGGTGACCTAGCAGTAGTAAAATGCTGTTGGGTGGACCCAAGTTGACACTTTCGAGTCATCCTTCCTACTTGTGTAAGGGAGGGGGCTGTAGTCTGAATTCTTGTGTTCCTTGCAAATTCATGTTGAATGCAGTAGTGTGAAGACACCGGGCCTTGGACTGGTGCCTAAGGTGAGCTGGTTGGCTTTGCATTATTACAGTGAAAAGAGCAGGCCAGAGACAGGCTACTCAGGAGGAAATGAAAGGTTTATTTAGCTCACAGTGTTGGAGGCTGAAAGTCTATGCAGGCTATGAGGTGAGGGCTGCCCCTGGGCTGGACCATCTCATGGTGTAGACAGTGATGGCAGAAGCCCATGCTGGACAAGCTATCACATCTCCAGCCAGGAAGTGGAAAGGACAGGAAGGGTCCCAAGCTTGCTCTTTTGATAACAGCCCTTTGGGGAGAACTCAAGGGTAGTACGGTAACCACCCTCTGCATGCATGCTCCCCATGGCCAAGGTCCTCCCCTTGCTCTGCCTCCAATACCACCAATCTGGGGGGCCACACCTGGAGTCTCACAGGACCTTTGGGGACACTGAGCTGTATCCAAACCACAGGATTATTAGGTCATGATGGGCGAGCCTCTATGGATGGAGCTGGTGTCCTGGTAATAGAGGTCCATGGAAGTTTGCTTGCCCCTTCTGTCTTGTGAGAATGTTAACAAAAAGGAGTCATCCTTGGAGCCAGACAGCTGCTGCCACCAGACACCAGATTTGACCTTGGACCTTGCAGCCTCCATATTTATGTTGTCTATACGTCCTGGGATTGGGGATCATCAGCTGTTGCAGCCTGAGGAGACTGAGGCAGCTTGAACCCAGATGTAGTCACAGCTCCTAGGGAACTGGTTTGGAAGACTCCTGGGCTTGGAAGCAGGCACCTGCTGAAGGGCTATGGCTGAGGCCAGTCTCAGACAATCAAAGTGAGTACCCGACAGGGAATGAAGTAGGTGGCAGATGCCACAAGTCCCAACTCATCAGGTCACCTTGGCCTGGAATCAGACCATGGCCAAGAACACAACCTGGACAAGCAGCAAGAAACAAAATGCCACTTCTCACTAGGCATCTCATCCAACACACCTATCTCCTCCCATCCCAGCCCCAGATTGGTATCTGGGAGGGAGTCTGAGGAGGCAGACAGGTGGCTGAGGACTCTGAGGGGCCACCTGTTAGATCTTGGAATAATGGGGCATTATGTGAAGATTCATCAGGGGTCACAATGAGCACGTTTGAACACACGGGGCAATGTTTTGTGTTTTCCTCCCTGCCATTCAGCACAGGGAGGCGAATTAGACAAATTACTGATGATGTAAACTAAATGTTTCCTGCACACCTAACTAAACTGTGAGTTGGCAATCCTGCAGCATTATTACGGTTGTCATCACTCACCACCTCATTTTATTACCTTAAACTTTTCCTCCAGACTAATGTTTCTAGCACACTGTAGCTGCATCCCTCTTTAAACTGCTTTAGGGGAGACATGACAGGCAGATGAAACTTTACTTGTTAACACCTACTTCTCTCCCTGGATTCACCAATTGCCATTCTGCCCCAACTCTCATTCATTTTCCAGCTGTCCCTGGGGATTGCTGCTCCTGTTTTCTCTCTTGCTCCCAGGCCTCTGCCCATGCTTCCCTCACCTCCTGCGTTCCACGCCTGGTTAGCTTCTTCCCATCCAGTTGAAGTTGGCTCAATCAACACCTCCGCAAGAAAATCTTACAGTCTCTGTTGGCACAGTGCTGTCCCCTGCTCTTGAACAATTCCTTCTCAATCAAGGTTAAGAATTCATCAATACTGAGAATACTGTGAGTTCATAAAGGCAACAAGCTACCTAATTTGAGTGCTTCTTTCCCTTGGGCCCAGCTTCTTTAGCTTCCTCCTTATCTCAAGCCAAAAGAATCCCTTATTTTCTGTGCAACTGAATTCAGCAGTCTACAGTGCAGCTATTAGTATGCAGGTAATGAAGGTGACTTATTCCTAAGATATGGTGAGACCTGTGTAGGAAGGGAGAGCGTGTGGGCTGAGTCCTGGCACTTAGGGCAATCAGCTTTTGTGGAAATAGCAAGGTTGCTGTCATGGAGGACGCCTCCCTGGTCTGCAGTCCAGCTATAGGAGAGTTTAGTTTCTTTCAGTCCTGTTTTTGCAACTTCTCCAACATGGCCAATGGCTATGGACACAAAGCTTGATGTGACCAGGCCAGATCCACTTGCAACTGCTAGAGAAAAGGTGAAGGAATGAATGCTTAGAGATAAACGTGGACAGACGGTTCTGGACTAGTTGATCCGTGTCCTGTCCTTATTGTGTGTGGAAAGACTCTACATCTAGACGAAGGAGGGAACCACGAGAAGACCACCTCCTGAGGATTAACATGTTTCATCAGTAGGTCTCTCTGGAAGAGCCAAGCCAAGTCTCTCAGGCTGGCTTGGGTTTTGCTTCTAGGGCAGCTCAGTAGCCTGACTGTGACATATCCAGGAATGCTTCTTTTGATTTATTTCTCAGGCAGGGATGCTAAAAGGATATTGATAAGTCCTGATCATGATTCAGAATCTCACCCAGAGTACACGACCATCTCTTGTGAGTGAACCAGGTCATCAATGAACAGAGCCTAAATCCTAAAAAAGTCAGACCGCTTCTGCTGTGGCACCTTCTGGAACTCCAAGTCCCTCTGGAAGAAGTCTGGCTATTCTTCTGGAAGACACATGGGGAGTGGAAGGCCCTAAGAACACGCTACCCAAATCTCCAGTGTAGGTGGCAGCTAAGGGAGTGAGCCATGTTGGATATTTCAGTTGATCTGTGTACCCAGATGAACACAACCCCAGCCAGCATTATCGGGAGTGGAGAAGCCACCAAGCTGAGCCCACTGAGCCTACAGAATCCTGAGAAAGAAACAGCTGCTGTTCTTTCAAGCCACTGTAATTTAAGATGGTTCGTTATACATTGATATAGAACTAGAACACACATTTTACCAAAAACAGGGGTTTTGCTGCAACATGTATTAAAATATGTGACCTGGCTCCCTGATGCAGACAGGCAGAATGGGGAAGGGCTGTGAGGAGACTGTCAGTGAGCAGGGAACCTGGAGAGGCCCTTGTCATCAGGCTTCCATCCCCAGCGACATTTTTCAACAGCCTCTTCATCTTCCTGCCTCCAATCCAGGTTTTCAAAACCAGAGATCATTTGAAAAAACAAACCTACATCTTCAGGCACTCACTCAGCACTGGATAACGTGTGCCAACTGCCCGTGGCGATGTGGCTTGTGCTTCCACCTCTGTTCCTATGGGTCAGCCTATCCATTTTAGTCTCAGAAACTTTCTCTGTCTTTGGAATGTTTCCTTTTCTCTTGCATTAGCTTTTAAACACTATGCATGCACCCACACACGCACACACACACACACACACACACCTGCTTAGTAGCCTCAGTACAGGTGTCAGCCACTTCTGCTGAAATCACTGTACTTCTCCACTCCCCTCCAGCAATGGTGCTAACTGCTCCAACTAACGTGCTGTTTCTCTAATCCTCTGACAGTTTTCACACTCCCTTAATCCTGCGCCTCCCACATCCCTTCCTTGTCCAGGCTGACTTCCATGGATCTTTCTGTTAGTTCTTTTGAGAAAACTGTCCTCACTTCTCCAAGATCAAGATAGAAGACCCATCCGTCTGGCCCATGGTATTCCATCCTTGCTCCAGTAATTTCATTTTGCAAACTGGTATAAGTGCCTGCTTATTTGTGCCTGTCTCTTATGTTCTCAGTATGTTGAAGGCTAGAGCTATGTCTGTTTCTCTCTATCCCTCAAGGCTGAGAATGGAATCTGGCATGCAAGAGGTTCTTGTGGAATATGTTTTGAATCAGTGAATGAATAAAAAAAAATCAACAAATGATTGGGCCAAGTGTCCTTTCTCCCACTTGTGTTCATTCAGGCAAAGTACATCTCCATCAAATGTCTTCCAAACTGAGATGTGAATTTCTCTCTGCTTCTTGCTTTTAGTGGGAGGGGTGATTTCATGAGATGGTAGTGACCTGGGGCAGTTTGTTTTGTTGTTGAAGCATCCTCCTTCCCCTCGACCCCACCACCAGTAAGTAAGTAGGTAAATGCTATCGAGTGCATGTCGGTGCTACATAAAAGGCAGCCTTTGCAGTGGTGGCTTATTCTCCCTGCTCATTCAATTGTTATTTTTACAAGGCAGATAGCTCTCACTGTATAGAGAAGCCATCAAGCTCTTATGGATGGTTTTAACATACTGTTTTTAGTTTGTGTGCCTTCAAATTGCGCCTAAATAACACAGTTATTTTTGACTGATTGATTCTAAGAATTTTGCTATTACAGCCAAACTATGACATTTTGCATCATATATTTTTAGCATTTTTAAAGAATGAAATGCTTTTCTATTTTTTTAAAATGATTTTTCATTTTGAGTTTCAGCCAAGTATCTCAAAAACTCATAGCTCCTAGAACTCACAGAAAATTAGCAAGGCCAAATAAAATACATGTGTCTTGTTACTGCAGCTATATATTTTAAAGAAAGCTAATATATTGATTAATTCTTAGAAGACCATCCATAAACTGCTGTCTCTGAAAAATGTTTGTAGCTATAAAGGCTGGAGATGATGTCATTTTTGCTTCTGCAGGTAGAGGCTTCTACGTGTTTGATCTTTTAAGTATTTCTGTTGAGATTTGAAACATCAGTGGACCAAAGTACATCTCCCATTATTTATCCAACAACATTCAGAATAAAGTGACAGCATCCCACAATATCAATTTATACCTTTGTACATTTTTTACCCTCTGATTATAGTAATCATTCAGTTGCATTTTAAGACACAAAGGAGTATACCCTGGCTTAATTAAATAAATAACACTATTCACTTGACACAGTCTATTGATATAAAATTGTCATTCTCTAATCAATTCTTTGATATCATGATCACCACCAACATTAAAATTCACCCATGGTTAAGCTAACTGATGTATTTCAGTGTAACTGGGTGGTGTTTGTTCTAATCTCTTTGTCATATGAACATTACCTTATTTTTTTTTTTTTTTTTGACAGGGAGAGTTAGACACAGAGAGAGAGAGACAGAGAGAAAGGGCTTCCTTTTGCCGTTGGTTCACCCTCCAATGGCCGCTGTGGCTGGCACACCACGCTGATCTGAAGCCAGGAGCCAGGTGCTTCTCCTGGTCTCTCATGTGGGTGCAGGGCCCAAGGACCTGGGCCATCCTCCACTGCCCTCCCAGGCCACAACAGAGAGCTGGACTGGAAGAGGAGCAACCAGGACAGAATCCAGTGCCCCGACCGGGACTAGAATCCGGTGTACAGGCGCCGCTAGGTGGAGGATTAGCCTACTGAGCCGCAGCACCGGCCTGAACATTACCTTATATTTTAAAGCTAATTTTATTTATAACACAGGTGATGAACAAGTTAACTTTATGGAGTGGTTTCAGTGATATACAAGATGTGTTTGTGTGCGAGTGTGTGTCTGAGTATCTTCTATGGCACCTAAGATGAAAAATGACACCAATTATCTGACACATTTCTGACCAGGTTTTAGAAAGTTCTTTGACTTCTTTAAAACAAAAGAAAATGGCAGAGGTGAACTGTGCCAATTTGTGGGCCAGATCTTTGGGGGAAACTGCAGCTTCTACCTCTTATTTCAACACTTGCTTCCGGAACCCTGAGACACCAGGTGAGGAGTCAACCAGTTGTCTTAAGAAACCGTGGAGAGGGTCTGAACCTACACAGAAGGAGGTAAATCCAGGTGAAGAAGGAGGTGACCCCAGGTGAGTAAGGCCTTCCAGCCCCTGCTGAGCTACGCTGAGCACCACTGCCTGGTTCCCTCAAATCATGGCTCAGAAAACCATGAGCTGTAATAAACGCTTCTGGCTGTTACTAAGTCCCTACATTTTGAGTGAGTGTTATTAATAGCAGATATCCAGCCATCGGATAAAAAGATGTGGTTCTCTGGTTTTCCATTCATGTTGTGAAACTTTCTCACTCAGCTATTTCAGCAAACCTCCACTAATTAGATTACAAGGTAGACATCCAAACCTCTGAAAATGGCTCACAAGGGTATACAGAAATATTGAAATGTTAAGTCTGGGATTCCAGGGCTAACCAAAACAATCAGAATTTTGTCAGCCAAGTTTTATGCAATTCCTATTATTTTAGAGATACGTCAGATCTGATGAAACATTCTATAGACCTACTGATGTTTTAGATTTCAAAACCTCTATTTTACAGATTAAAATAAACACTCACATGCACGTGTGCATACACACACACTCCAAATGCTTCTCTCACACCACCCAGTTAAAAGGAACTATTAAGTAGCCTAAAAAGATGGTGCAAAATGCACCCACCACCCACATGCAGCTGCTCCTGAGGAGGAACCATCCACAAAATAAATGCATAAATAAATAAATAACGCAGAATGTAAAGCAACCTACACATTTTAGTCTTCATGCACACATGTACATCTATACAGAGATATGCATTCTCATATGCCTGTACACTTGTATACATGCAGAGATATGAATCTTCCTTACTTGTGTGTGCAAATACAGTACATATATTTTCCCATTCATGAATATGCATTTTCATATTTGTGCAACACACATGTAGATACACAGAGATCCTGCAATGGCAATGTTGTTGATTTAGGACCTAGCAGGAAGAGATGCTCAAAGAATTAACAGAACAACAATGTAAACACACAAAAGACATCATTCTCCCACTTGGTTTCTTTTAAGATTTAAAAATGTGTGGCTGGCGCCGCGGCTCAATAGGCTAATCCTCCACCTTGGGGTGCCAGCACATCGGGTTCTAGTCCCAGTCGGGGCACCGGATTCTATCCCGGTTGCCCCTCTTCCAGGCCAGCTCTCTGCTGTGGCCAGGGAGTACAGTAGAGGATGGTCCAAGTGTTTGGGCCCTGCACCCCATGGGAGACCAGGAGAAGCACCTGGCTCCTGCCATCAGATCAGTGCGGTGCGCTGGCCGCAGTGCGCCAGCCGTGGCGAGCATTGGAGGGTGATCTTTCTGTCTCTCTCTCTCACTGTCCACTCTGCCTGTCAAAAAAATGTGGGCAGGTTTTTGGCATAGCAACAAAGATACAACTTGGGATGACCACACAGAATAGTGGGATACCTGAACTCAAATCTCAGCTCCGGTCCAGATTCCATCTCCCTGCTGTGCACACCCTGGGGGGCAGCAGGTGATGGTGCAATTACTTGCATCCTGAAGTTCCTGCTGGATACCAGGATTGTACTCCTGGTTCAGCCTGGCTCACCCTGGCTGTTGCAGGCCTTTTGGCTCCTTGCTTCAGCCTGGTTTGGCTTGGCTGTTGTGGGCATTTGAGGAGCGAACTAGCAGATGCAGGATCTCTCTCTCTCTCTCTCTCTGCCTTTCTCATAAAAATGATAATAAAGCTACCATGGGCAGCTTCCAAGACTTGCCAAGAATCAACTCCTTGGCCTCTTTGGGTGTGAGTGAGAGGTGGGAGTATAACCATTGAGCATTTAATTGCTATGTGTCTGTCAATGCGTGTGTCTGAAGGCTCTGTTCTTTCCGATGCTCCCCCTGACCCCAGCTCTGCATCTCACTAGGGTGAGAGATCTACCCTCAGCATGCAACTTCCCATTCTGACTAGGTGGGAGTGTTCCAGGTCAGGGTAAGAGCTGATGAGAAAAAGGAGCGTGGAGACCGGCTGCTGTGGCGTAGCAGGTAAATCTGCCAGTGCCGGCATCCCATATGGGCACTGATTTGATACCTGGCTGCTCTAATTCCAATCCAACTCTCTGCTATGGCCTGGGAAAGCAGTAGAAGATGGCTCAAGTCCTTGGGCCTCTGCATCCATGTGGGAGACCCAAGAGAAGCTCCTGGATCCTGGCTTAGGATCCGTGTAGCTCCGGCTGTTGCGGCCATCTGGGGAGTGAACCATTGGATGGAAGACCTCTCTCTCTCTCTCTACATCTACTTCTCTGTAACTTTGCCTTTCAAATAAATAAATGAATCATTTAAAAAAAAGAAAAAACTAGTGCAAATCTGACCAACTAGCTCTGAATCATAGTTCATGGACTCAGAAATTTTCTATTTCCATGCAATTCATTTAATGTCTTTATTTTACTTGTTGTAAAATCTTATTTCCGCTCCTGAAAGATACTGCAACCAGATTTGTGTCCAAAATAAGCTTTAAGATCATAGAGAAGATTTCATAACACATTTTCATTAAATAAATGGCAAGAATTTAATTATCTGTACTAAAATCTGTCATACCCCGTAAGACTGAGACAGAATTAATCGGTGGGCACTGTAGCAAGGTGCAAATACCCTGATCTTTCTGAACCATGGGTCATGGGTTCCTCTACTTTTCACTAAATGTGTTATAAGGCGTTTAGCACTGCTTGCCCAAGGGAAAAATATTTCAGAAGTTATTTCACTCTAAAAGGATCTCATTTTCTTTTTTATTTAAAAAGAATTTTTCACAGGCAGAGTTAGACGGTGAGAGAGAGAGAGACAGAGAAAGGTCTTCTTTCTGTTGGTTTACTTCCCAAATGGCCGCTACGGCCAGCACACTGCACCGATCTGAAGCCAGGAGCCAGGAGCTTCCTCCTGGTCTCCCATGCGGGTGCAGGGCCCAAGCATTTGGGCATCCACCACTGCCTTCCTGGGCTACAGTAGAGAGCTGGACTGGAAGAGGAGCAACCGGGACAGAACTGGTGACCCAACCGGGACTAGAACCCAGAGTGCTGGCGCCGCATGGGGGGGATTAGGCTAGTGAGCCGAGTCGCTGGCCAGGATCTCATTTTCATTGTGCGTTTGGGTGATTATAGAAAGAAACGGAGAAAGTTGTCAGAAGCGTGGCTGCTCTGGCCTCAGGCTCCTCCCCTTGTCTCCATCTGGTAGTCTGTGCTCTGCCCTTGAGGTTTCTGCACTCCGCACATGTGCTGCGTCTCCTTTCTCCCTCCCAACTGGGCTCCTCTATTTACTCATGGTTTTTGCTCCCTCAGGATGTCAGCTGGCATGTGAGTCACCATGGCTGCCCTTGCCCTTCTCTGTGTTCTGCTTTTAACCCTCTACAGTCTGCCCCTGGTCTATTGCCCGTGAACTGGACCAAGGCCCTCCCATCCTGTCATCGGATCAGCTCTGGAACAGACAGGGACACAGGGCTCACAAACACTGACCCTTGTTGAAGAACTGTGGGAGAATTTATTCCTTACAGAAGTTGTTGTTGGTAGTGTTGGTGGCACAACAATACAAAAATAATGGATAAATGAAAACTATGCATTTCAGCCCTACCTCTTCTACTGTTTTCTTATATGACCTTGAAAAACTATTTCTTATGCATATGTTTTCTTGTCTGTCAAAAAGAAATTCATTTGTTTTTTTGCTAACCTGTCCTATTGAAGGCCTGTTGCTCGGATTTGTGAGGTCTCAAACAATGCACAAGAAAAGTTCCCTATCTTCAAAATCTTTCCATGATTAATTGTGAGGAGGTTAGATATCCAAACAAATAAGTAGAGTATGATGCAGGGTGTGATTTTGAGAGAGAGAGAGACAAAGAGAGAGAGAGAGAGAAAGAGAGAGAGAGAGAGAGAGAGAACTTAAATAAATAGTTATTGGCGTTCAGACAAGAACTAAGTAAATCAAAGATAATCATATTTTCCTTCCTACCATTCAGAACTGGTAATGTGTTCACAGATACAGGTATGAGCTTCGAAGGGGCAAGCTTTGAGTGCACGATTATTTTAAAATCAATGACTGAGCGAAAGATTTTTTTAAATGGACTTGAATTACTGAAAACATTTTTATGAAACTTTTATACCTTTCTCAAAAAAGGATGCAGCCAAATTTAAATTTTCTTTCCCTAACAGTGAACGGAAATCTAAACTTCTACTCAGATGGCGTGAGAAGGAGAGTAGGTAGTGTGCTCCATGGGGTGCTGCCCACTCTTTGTCACCTTGGTCAGGTCCCTGAACTCCCAAGGCCTCAGTCGCCCCCTGAGGACCAGACAAAGAATCCTGAGGGCTTGTACAGCTCTGCCATCCTGGTGAGTCTCATCCAATTAGTCAAACACTTACCTGTCACTGCACAGGCTGCGGTGTATACACACATTTTTGCACCAAACCACAATTTAATAACAGGGCACCGAGGCCACAGAGCCTCCTGATTCTGTTCCATTACTAATTTATCAGGGGCTAAAAGCAACCGAACTGAGGATCCTGTGCAGACAATGGGGCCTTTGAGGGGCCAGGGAAAAGTCATTTGAAAGGAAAGCATTACCATTCTAAAATAATGGCCCAGCATATGGCCTGAGTGCTCTGAAAGAGAGCACTACAAAAAAGGCATTCTTGGCCTAAATGACCCGAACACAAAAGCTTTTAGTTGGGACTTAGAAGGGAAATAAAAAATAGTGCCAATAAATTGGTTTCAATAGCATCATCTTGTGTATGCGTGTGCATGTGTGTTGGTGCCCAGGGGGTAGGGGTAATGGCAAACCATGATTTGTCCAAATCTAACTGTACTATGTTTCTTATTTACAACAAAACCCCCGTGTTTTGCTGATGAGGATAAGGAAAGCAGAGGAAATAATCTCGAGCTCCTGCTTATTTGGATAGCTGGAATACTGTGTATGCAACCACAGTTGTTCCACATTAGCGCTGGGGTTGCATGGCCTTTGCCTTCCTTCTGTTGTCCTTGGGACTTGGTTCCAAACAACTAGATGAACACACAGTGCTACATGTACATATGTGGCTTCACATTTGCCCTTCTGATTTGAAAGGCGAGTGAGATGCAAGCACAGTTAATTCTTGCTAATTCAGTCTCTGACAGACTGAGCATAGACAAGGTATGATGGTGACTTTCTTTGGAGGACTGGATGAATCAATGGTCTGTTCACAGAAAGCCATACAGAAGATGGACATGAAAGTTAACTTACAGTAGCCCAGCCAGGAGGGCCCGTGGTCGTTCACAGATTTTTAGTATGAAAGCTCTGTGTGACATATTATGAACGGATTCTTTATTCTGAGCCAGGTCTATCATTACCAAATACATGTATGTAAAATTATTATACGTTAGAAGGAAAATCTCATATGATAAGAAAGGATACATTCATAAATCCATAGATGTGGCTACAAACAGCCATTTAAACATATTTTCCACCCAGGAGATTTATGGCTTGGATTACATCGTGTACACAATTACTTGATGATTGCATTGCACAGTAGTTTTTTTATCTATCATCGTGTTGGCACCTCCTTAACTGTATCCATTGTCACTCTACTTTTATTGTTTAAGCCAGAGATCAGCCATGACTGAAAACACTTTCTCTCAGACTCATTGAGTCTCCATATAAGAAGATAAATCCCATAAGAATCAGGAGATATTGACAGTGCACACTGTTGATTTTTCATCATTAGGAATTTCACTTACCTTGAAGAAATGGTTGTAAACTCAGCATCCATCAATGAAAAGAGAATTCCGATTACAAATCCTTTCCAAATAATCAAAGCTTTGGAAGGGGAAGAAGGGCTTCATTTGTAGATTTTAGTCGTGAGTATGGGGAACCTACTTTGTAGAGTCAATACGGTGGTAGAATGGAAGGATGTTTCTGATGACAGTCAGACTATCTCATAGATCAGAACCAGGAAATAAAGGTGACAATCTGTTGCGTTCATCTCACTATCAGTTCTAAATTCATAAGAAGGATCACAGTTGTCCTCCACAGGACACTGATAGACTGTGTGGCAATCTCCTCTAAGATGTGACCTAGAGTAACAACATGAACCTGATGAAGACTTGACATTTCTGGATTCAAGTATTTGCTTTATCGTCATAGCCAGCATATTTATACCAAGCACTGTGGGCTCTGTGGATTTTCATGCTGTTGTAGACACAGCAGGACTGAAGGACTGGTTTTGACAATGATCTGGAATATCAGAGCTCCAGGTCTTTGGGTGAGTAACTTCAAAGAATAGATTTTAATTGAATGACAACTGTACACACAAATGCTATGGATATTTCCCCCACTGGCTTGGCTCCTTCCTCTTCTTTGAAAATGCATAATGTCAAACTGTTCATATATGATACTTTTCAGCTGTTAGCAGTGAGTCTAACCTCATCCTTCATTGTGTCTATTTTTAATGTTTCTGTTGAGATGAGTAGGTATAGTGTGTGTGTGTGTGCAAAAAATGTGAATATTAGTAACCTCTCATTGACCACATTGATGGGGAATAAGAGTGTATCTAGAACAATCAGAGGATTTTGAATAGTTAGATACCTATGTATACTTCATTGTTTTGTGGAGGATTTTCATAGACCTCAGCCAATGCTGTTCCTGTCAGTTGGATTTAAGGACATCAGCTCACGGGAGACTATCATGATTTGCCTTGCTCAATTTCAAGACCATTCCAGGATTTGGGGTAGGAAGTGATTGCTTATGTGGTCACTGACTGCCTGCTTGCTCCCAAGTCATTCCTCTTACAGTGCCCTTTGAAAAACTGAGGGGGGTTGCTGAACATGACACACAGCCATTAGTTCTGTATTTGACTACAAATACAATTCTGTACAAATTATATGCTACTTTGCCTCTTAACAACAACTGATCCTACCTTAGTGCACCTGGCCAGAGTTCACCTACAAAAGCACAGACTTCCTCGAGGTACTTTATCTTAAGCATCGTCAATAATTCTCAATCATTCCACATTCAGAGTTACTGGCATAGCATGCAGACTACGTAATGAATGACTGCACACTACTTGCCTTTAGAGTACCTTTGCCCCTGGTACCTTTCTAACTGACATCAGACATCGCAGTTCTGTACTGTTTCTGCTTTAGCGGATCTCTTACTTTGGGCTGCTATAACCCAAATCAAAGACAGCTTGGTTTAAACACAAACATTTGTCTGTCTCAGTATAGAAGTATTGGAAATCCAAGATGAGGGGGACAATATTCTGGTATCTGGTGAGGGTCCTCTTCCTGGTTCCCAGGCACCATCTTCCTGCAGTTTCCTCAAACAGCAGAGAGAAAGAGGGGGCTCTGGTCTCTTCCTGTTCTGATGAAGGCCTCATTCCCAATCATGGAGTCTGCACCTTCATGACTTCATCAACATCTACTGATCCACCAAATCCCCATCGCCAAATGCTGTCATATTTGAGGTTAGATTTCAACAAATGTGAGAGGACAGAAACCTACAATCTACAGCATTGTGGGTATGTGCATGTATGTGTTACAAATGAGGCTTCCTCTGCTTTACATGGTCTTGTTATACTAGATAAAGTTCTTTTCCTTATTTAAAATTTAGGTAAAGTGTTACTCTGGTGCAGGGTTCTCATGCAACAAAAATTCTTTGTATGAGCAGTGGGCATTTGGCACAGTGGTTAAGTCGCTGCTTGGGATGATCACTTCTCATGTCGAATGCTGGAGTTTGAGTCTCAGTCCTGAGTTCAATTTCAGGTTCTTGATAATGCATACCCTGGAAGGTGCAGGGAATGTCTCAAGTACTTGAATCCCTGCCGCCTATGTGGGAGACCCAGATTGAGCTCTGGGCTCCTGGCTTCAGGCTGACCCAGACACAGCCATTTGGGATTTGGGGCATTTGGGAATGAAAGATCTCTCTCTCTCTCTCTCTCTCTCTCTCTCTCTCTCCCTCTCTCTCTCTCTGTTGCTCTTTCTAAACAAAAACATTTTAAAATTCTTTGAAAACTTCTTGAAATCATATTTTAATGTGGATCTTCATTCTTTTCATTCTTGCTGAAGACAATGAGACAAAGTATCCTTGGTCACAACTCAACATGAGTTTATTAAATCTTTCCAGATTTTTCCCTCTGATGAGTTTTCATTCAGAGAAGAAAGCAGTATTAGCAAGCACTTAATTGCAGCAAGTGTAGAGAGTCAAGCGGTGTTCTTTGAATGTTCCCATGCACACAGTGTCTCTGCCTGCTGCAAAGTCTGTGCTTGCTCCACCTCAGACATTTGACAGGAGACATGCAACAGCTAAAACAAAACAGTGTCTCTTAACAAAATCAACCAGCAATTCTTAACAGCCCTGAGTTTAGCAATTGCACAATGTCAATGACATCTAGCCAGTAGGAGATCAGAATTCCAGAAGTTTGGCAACACATTTCTAAAACTCATTCAGCATTATCAGGGTATGATTCTGAGGCCAATCAAACCTTTAGGACAATGCAAATTGTAAGTGACAGCATAAGCTGCTATTTAGTCTTGTCTTTGTATGGTAGGTGTTTATCTAATTGTTAAATCACAAAGAGTCATTCCTTGCCTCCCTATGAACTTAAGTGAACAAGGTCTGAAATCTTGTTCATGCCTCTAGCTGCTATTCTCACATGCTATAAGGATAGCACTATTAGACTATGGAGAATATTTTGGTCTGTTTGAACATTTAAAAAGTAGATGCTATCAAGTTCAAACTCTCGTGGCATGACTGGTTGAAGCTTCATTATTTCTTTACTTAGCATATTTTGTGCAATCTGCCCCAGTGAGATCTGCAGCCTCATTATTAAGTGACAGAAATATTTCCAATATGACAATGCAATTTTGTAGAATATGAAAAGTTCTCCATAACCTAGACTAAAGGCAAGTCGACTATCATTATTTATGACTCTTGATGAATTATAGAACTACATATTTTCTTACATCTTACATATGGTACATAATCCCTTCAAGCTAACATCTTTCAAAAGTTTGCTGTTTCTTGCTTTCTAATTTTTCAGGAAGTATTCCTTTAGGTAATAAAACATGTAAAATGAGTTAAATCAATTATGCTTTATCTA
Source organism: Sylvilagus floridanus (assembly GCA_949820135.1). Taxonomy (NCBI): domain Eukaryota; kingdom Metazoa; phylum Chordata; class Mammalia; order Lagomorpha; family Leporidae; genus Sylvilagus; species Sylvilagus floridanus. The sequence goes on from OX463229.1 coordinate 23,032,726, forward strand.
CATGATAGAATATTAAAATGCATTGCAATCTTATATTTTAAAATATATCTGTGAAAAGAAGGAAATATCTAGGGAAAGTTTTTCATTGAAAATTTTAGCTATGCAATATTATATACACTTTTATATATTCTATTGTATGTTATATATATAATCCATGTGTTAGAAAAATTTCTGGAAAATGCATACTACATTATTATGGGATCATGATTGGGTTGTGTTTTTATTAATGATTTCTATTTTTTTCTTTGGTTCTTTTCAGTATTATAAAGATAATGATCATTAAAGTTTGCAGAATATGATATATCAGCTATATTTGTATGGATTACTGTTAATATTACAACCAAATGATGTAGATATTAATGTAATCTGCATTTTACAGAAAATGGACCAAAATTTTTATTTTGTTTAAAAAAGTTTTATTATTTTTAAAATTTCCCTCTTTTAATTCATATTATTTTATATTTGCAAATCATGATTATAAACATTTATGAGATATAATGTGATGACAAGATAGAAATATACAATGTGAGATGATTAAATCAATCCCTGGTTAACATACCCATCACCTCATTACTATTTTTGTGATGCGACATTTGGAAATTTATGTCTTCAGCTATTTTGAAATATGTAATGCATTGTTGTTGATTACAGTCACCATGCTGTGCAATAGATCTCAAAACCTCTTCCTGCTGTCTAACTGAACCTTTGTACCCTGTGACCACCCTCTCATTCTCCTCTTCCTCACCACCCACTTCTGGCACCTATGGTTCTACTCTCTACTTCTATGATTTTGACTTTTCTGGAGCCCACATATAAGTAATAGCATGCGGCATTTGTCTTTTTGTGTGCCTGGCTTGTATCACTTAGTATGATGTTCTGAGGATCATCCTCACTGCAAGGCTGAATAGTACTCCATTGTGCACATAAACCACATTTTCTTTATCCATCCACTCACTAGTGAACACTGAATCTGATTCCTTATTTTGGCTACTGTGAATAGCACTGCAATGAATGTAGGCATGCAGCTATCTCTTCAGATATATAGAGATTTCAATTTATTTGGATATATGCCCAGACCTGGCGATTCTGTGTCAGATGTTAGCTCTGTTTCTAGTTTTCTGAAGGATCTTCATACCATTTTCCCCTAATGGCTGTACTGATGTATACACCCACTAATAGTGAACAAGACTTAGCTTCTCTCTGTATCCATGCCAGCTTTTATTATTTTTCATCTTTCTTAAAAGATTTATTTTACTTGAAAATGAGAGTTACACAGTGAGAGAAGGAGAGGTAGAGAGAGAGAGGTCTTCCATCCACTGGTTTCCTCCCCAGATGGCTGCAATTGCCGGACCTGTGCCTATATAAAGCCAGGAGCCAGGAGCTTCTTCCGGGTCTCCCACATCGGTGCAGGGGCCCAAGGACTTGGGCCATCTTCTACTACTTTCCCAGGCCATAGCAGAAAGCTGGATTGGAAGTGGAGCAGCTGGGATGCAAACTGCAAATGGCGGCTTTACCCACTATGCCACAGGGCCAGCCCCTTCATCTTTTTGATAACAGCCACTCTAACAGGTATGAGGTGACATTTCATTATGGTTTTATTTTCAATTCCTTTAGTGCTTGGTGATGCTGAATATTTTTTTTCGTGAACCTGTTGGTTAGTAGCATATCCTTTTGTGAGCAATGTCTACATATTCAATGTAATCCCTTTCAAAATTTTAGTGGTGTTTTCCACAGAGACAGAGAAAACAAGCTTTGCATTCATATGAAACCACAACAGACCCTGACTATGCAAAATAATCTTGAGCAAAAACTACAAAACTGAAGCCATCAACTTCTCTGATTCAAAATATATCATTGAGCACTTGTAATTAAACACATTGACCAATGGAATGGGATAGAAAGTCCAGAAATAAACCCATGCATTTATAGTCATTTGATTTCCAGCAAAGGTGCCAAGAACACACAATGGAAAGTGTACAATAAATGGTGCTGGGAAAACTGGATATCTATATGTAGAAGAATGAGATCTGTTCTTATTTCACAGCATGTACAATAATCAAGTCAAAATGAACTTAAACACAAGAGGGAAACTTCTGAATTCTCAAAGAAAACAGGGAGAATACATCATACTATTGGCATGACCAATGGTTTTTGGATATGACCACAAAAGCACAGGAAACAAAAATCATCACAGAATTGCATCAAACTGTTTTTGCACAATAAAAGAAACCGTCAACAGAGTGTAGGGACAGCCTACAAACGGAAGGAAGTATTTGCAAATCATATTTGTAAATGCATAAAATATATCAGGGATTCAACCCAGTAATAATAATAAGAAAAAATAACCTCATTAAAATTGTAACCTTTAAAAAAAAAGAGTTGTGAAAGTTCTACTCCCAATATTACTTAACCACACTTCTCACTCTGTGTCCTTAGAGACTGTTACAGCTTGATACTGAATCAAAACAACTTGATTTCCACCACCTTCTAATTACACGTTTCTCATTGATTTGAGTAGATAGGGACATCCTGACCTAACTTAGGTCCTAAAATGCACTGCTATGGGTGCTACAAGGTGGAACAAGGCATGCAACTTATTTAGAGAAAGTCACTGGGGGCTGCACCCCAGTAACTGCTACAATAGAGTGGCTGCACATTGCTTTTGGAGTGAAGTACTGGGAAGATTGTAGCAGGAAATGTCTCCTAGCAAAGATGCCCTTTCTACGGGGTGTGTCAGCTGCTCATCCTCCAGGTATTGCAGGCACAGGGGACTGAGTAAGGACAAAGAACAAAAATTAGTATTTTGTCATTGCGAAGAGGCCAGGCAAACATGATTTTTCAGATGAAAGTCTCACGGCCCACTTTCTGGATGAGGTATCACCTGGACTGGGCACACTGATGGATTGTACCACACTGCATCTGCTAATTCATGTTGAATCTTAATTGGACACCAACATGTGTCATAGGATGGATATTAAATGCTTCTTATTGTTTTAAAGAATTTTGATGTATATTTTTGGGAGGTACTTCTGTGAATGTGGAAGAGGCTATAAAAATAATTTAGGGAAATAACACACTTAATGAGACAAATCCACATTAGGCATATTTAAGATATCCTTGACCTTAACATTCCTAATGGCAGTCAGTATTTTTGGAGTAGGTTCAAACATTTCAGTATTACAATTTTTGTGTGTTTAAAAAAAATTAGAAAAAAAAAGAGAGACCTATGTTTGGAGCTGTGTTTTCTCTCTCACTGGAAGTTGTATGCGTCAATGGATCTGTATAGGTTGTTAGTGTTGTTAGCGTTTTCTAATTCCCTTTAGACAATGACAGCAATTACAACTTGGAAATCTCCTTGCCTACTGACCCACAAAGTTTGTAATGTCAGAAATCATTATTTATGGGCTGGCACTGCAGCTGACTTGGCTAATCCTCCGCCTGTGGCTCTGGCACCCCGGGTTCTAGTCCCGGTTGCTCCTCTTCCACTGCAGCAATCTGCTGTGGCTCGGGAGTGCAGTGGAGGATGGCCCAAGTGCTAGGGCCCTGCACCCACATGGGAGACCAGCAGGAAGCACCTGGCTTCTGGCTTCGGATCTGCACAGTGCGCCGGCAACAGCAGCCATTTTGGGGGGTGAACCAGCGGAAAAAGAAAGACCTTTCTCTCTGTCTCTCTCTCTCTCTCTCTCTCTCACTGTCTAACTCTACCTGTCAAGAAAGAAAGAAAGAAAGAAAGAAAGTAAGAAAGAAAGAAAGGAAGAAAGGAAGGAAGGAAGGAAGGAAGGAAGGAAGGAAGGAAGGAAGGAAGGAAGGAAGAAAGAAAGGAAAGAAAGAAAGAAGGAAAGAAAGAAAAATCATTATTTACGATTAGTATCAGTATACAGCTGAGCATCTCTGCAGCCATGGTTGGAATCCCTTCATGATATCTATCTTATAGATTTCACTCAAAACCCGAGAGTCAGCATTGCCCAGGGCTCTGTGGCATCACTCCCTGTCCATCAAACAAGTGTACCTCACCTGAGCCTCAATGGCACTACACTTTGGAAGGGCAGAAGCTACATGGGAAACCTCAGAAACCACATGGCTTCACAGTTAGCTGGAAAACAATATGAATTTTATGGAATCTAGATTTTGATTCCTGTGAGAATATAGAGAAATTGCCACCATGCAAAGTCCTGCATTAACAAATACGAAAAAAAAAAAAAAAACACAACATTTGAATTTGGATTCCAGAAACCCTTTGGTAAATGTTCACATAAAAGGAAAAGTTTGTTTACCACCTTACAACTGACTTTTCTACTTACACTGTATACTTTTCATTAGCCTGTGTTCTCATTTTTGCAGTCCTTTAAATGTGCTGTAAAGACATTTTATTTTCGGATCTTTATGGATAGGAAACTTTCTTAAGTTCACTGAACACTAAATGTCTGGAGAATTTCTGAAATTCCAGACTGTGTTTCAATAACTGTAGTTATAAATATATAAGCATATTATAACTTAACATATTTTGGTTATTATTAGAATTATAAAATATGTGCCAAAAACCCAAGAAATTTTAGAAAAATGTTTCAATGGACAAACAGTACCAATGATACATATAATTTTCCTCACCTGCAACCAACACATTAGTCACTCAGATAAGTTTTTCCATAATGGTCATACCTTCCCATGTGATACATGGGAAGTGATACACGCACACACACACACACACACACACACTATGGGCTTTTAAAAACATTTATTTTTTGTGTATGTCAGAGTAGGGGAATAGCAGAGCCATTGGAGCTCTACCATCATGTTCAAAATTAAAAGTCTGTGACGATGCTTTAAAATCCATTTTCCTTTAGAATAACAGATTTGAACATTTCTTATCATGGTGGAATTTATTAATCAGAGTTCCACATGCTAAAATTCAAACATGACATAGAGTAAAAGTAGAGTATATTGAATATATCTTATGAGAAATAAAGAAAACTACGTGTTTGAAGATTTTGTTAGTTTTTGCTATTACCTGTCCACTTCCAACATTTTAATGGGTTTCTGAGTTTAATATCCAGTGTTTCTCCTCTGTTAAAGTCAGTTGTGCCCCAGTGAAATTTCACTGGAAGATTTCTAGGAACATCCTAGTTGTTCTAATGGCCATTCTTTCCCCAAGTCACTAAAGAGGAGCTGAGCCAAAGCCATGGCCTGAGAACTAAGTCCAGGTCACCCAGATGGGTTATCAGCACTGCCTCCCAGGTTCTGCAGTAGAAGGAACCTGGAAACAGGAACTAGAACCAGGAATTGAACCCAGAAACTTAGATGTCTTAAACAGCATCTTAACTGTGAGGCCAAAAGAACACCTGCTCTGTACAGCTGCCATCTGCCTTCTTCCAATGTCACCATAAATGCAGGTGTACTATCCACCATTGATGTGGTGGTGTAGCTTCAACCAGAATGTTTGACAACCTCTAGATTTTGACCAAGGTATTGAAATTAAGCATCTTTTTAAAGTAGCGGAGGAGATGAGTTTAGGTAAGAGGGGGGCCCAGGAACAGGGGTAGGGAGAATCACAGATAGTTTGCTCCTCAGAGCTTGTTTTTCCAAGGATCTTCCAGAAATGCTTGTCCTGCAACAAACCAGTCTTAGTCAGTCTTTCAAATATACAGTGAATGGAGATGGGTGTCGCTTACAGATCATAGATATCTGTAAGCACATGGGACCTGAAATAGGGTCTTTTTAGAACTTGGGGCGGGGGGGCATCAACATGTAACATTTCATGAACGTGCTCATGTCTAGAACATATTAATGCTTTTATTCAAATACTTATCAATTTTCATATACTTGAAAAGGTGTGTGTGTGTTTGTGTGTTTGTGAGTGTGTGTATGTGCACAGGGGGGAGAGGAGGGAGGGAGGTAAGGAGATAGATAGAGAGAGAGAGAGAGAGAGAGAATCTTCCATTCACTGGTTCACTCCCCATTCACTGGTTCACAGCCCAGCTGGGGCTGGGCCAACCCAAAACCAAGAGCTCAGAACTCCACCCAAGCTTCCCATGTGGGTGGCAGGAGCCTCAGCACTTAAGCCATCAACTGTTGCCTCTCTGGATGCACTAGTAGGAAGCTAGATCTAAAGCTGAGTAGCCAGGACTCAAGCCAACACTCTGATATGGAATGTGGGAGTCATAAGTGGTGGCTTAAACCATTGTACCACAACATCCTTTCCCTTAACAGTTATAATTCACAGAAAGACATCTTGGCTTCATAAAAGCCAAGTGCTGGACAGTATCTGAACACGGAATTTTAAATGTTAATCTGCCCCATGCCATTGCCTCATTTCTACATTTGTCCTTTTGGAACACAGAGGAGCAGGAAATGGATGAAGGTCTCCCTACTAGCAGCTTCCTTAGGATTTCTGTGATCCTCAGGCTGTTTGGTTTAGAACTAGAGGCAATGACAACATCATGTTGGAGTGGGGAGGGCCATGTGTGTTTGCATGTAAGAAATCATACTTAACTCCCCAAATTGATTGGTGGATTTGAGAGCTATTAAAATTCTTGATGATCTTTAAATGAAGTCTTTTTCTAAATTTTTTACTGGTATGTCCCTAGGATTATGATGCCCATTTTACAATCATTTCTAGCCTCATGTCTGTAGAGTAATTCATAGACTGAATTCACATCACTAATTTGAAAATAACTCCCTCAGGTACTGATGTTAAAGATAGGTTTTTAGTACTTAGGCTGAGTTTATAATCACTGGTATTTACTTACATCCAATTTTATAGCTCCAGGAAAAAAGTGTTCCTAGGACTTTTAGTCGTTATCTTCTCCTGGGTCCTTCCCTCCAATGAGTCTTTCCATATTTTCCTTGTTTCCGTGTTAGTGATCCACCTTTCTCACTCCTCTTTTTTTTCCAACTCTCTCTGTATCATTTTATCTTTGTAGAGTAGCCAATATTAGCCTTTAGTTGTTAGTCAGACTCCATAGGCAAGTCCTTCGGTATTGTCATTTTTGGCTTGAAAACCTCTCAATGTATAGCAAACAGCCCCTCTGGAAACCTCCTCACAAAGAGACACTAGAGCCGGGGTGGGGGTGGGTGGGTGAGGGCCCTCAATGAGCTGCTCTGGGTCAGTCCACTTCTGCTCCCAGAAAGAACAGCCCACACCCCTATTGCATTGCTGCTCTTGAACACAAGGCTTGTGAGAGCATCCACATGAACTGGGCCATAGCCAAGACGTAGACCTTTGCACACATAGTGACACACAAAGTCGTGATGGTGCCCAAGTTTTTGGAATACTGTTTGCGGCATGCTGTTCTTTGGCAATACTTGTTCAGAACCAAGCACAGATTTCACCCAATTTCCCAAGGCACATTGTTTATTACAGAAGCAGGCTCTTAAAATGACTATAGATTTGAAGGCAATGGATCGATGTAATATGAAACTCAATATGTATCGTAGATATTTTAGAAGTTTATTTTGAAAGGTTGTGTGATTCATGCTGGGAAGATCCACCTAATTTCTACTGTTTTTTCAGATGGGGGAAAGGGCAGTCTCACTGATGGGACAAATACTCTCATCCCTGTTTACTGAGAGAAACACAATGACAAGTGTACAACAGAAGTCAAATGCTTAAAAACTAAATCAAGCGTATTGGAATGCATTTTACACCCACAGGAGGTTTCTGAATAAGGCTATATCTGGACCAGTGTGCATCCAAATTCCACATCATATTAAAATCCTATTATGAAAAACAAGCACTTTATGCCATTAACATGGTTTACTTTGAAGATGACCAACAGGGTTTTACTACACACATGTCGTCAATAGACATTTGCATCATGAATGATTTGAAAGAATCCATAACAAGTTTCTAATCAAGACATACCACTTTACTGGACTAAAGAGAGATAATGTCATCTACAAATCACTGTCTTAGTCTCTCAGTTTTTCAAAGTATTCCTTCTTTTCTCCATCACTGAGGTTTAAAAATAAAGTAAGGCAAAAATAACTAAGAAAATGATCCAAAAAAACCACTAATGAAAACAATCCTACAGGGTTTGGAGAGATACTTTTTTAGTTTCTTGTAAGCAAACACCTTCAGGAAGGCAAATGAGACTTTGCAAAACTGTTATGTTTACTAAGGAAAACAGAAGTACTGCTGTTCTGTCTTCCATGCTCTTCCTCTTGGGTGGTCCACCTGAACTCCAGACTCCTTCATGGACACTCAAGATGCATGCAAAATCAAATACTATCCCCAAAGCCCAGCTCTGGCAGGCATGACAACCAGGGTGCAATCACCAGTTAGGGGAGAGGGGTCTAAAAACATTTTCTTTCCCCTATTTTCAGACCAACTATAGGAAAGCGTGGGTCTCCGGCCTGATCCCCAAAGGCCAAAGCTGTGTGCCTCACTCCCCGCATCCAGAGATTTTCCATTCACTGCATTCCCAGAAACAGAGCTGGGAAACAGAAAAATGAAAATATAATCTTACATGTCTCTTTGTGAAAGACATGGAATTGAATGGCAGAGACTAATCAACTGAAATGGAATGATCTGGTTTTCTCCAATTTGAATATATCAAGTAAAGGTTACTTCCAAAGCTTTACTTATGGCCCCAAAGCCTGTAAGGTCTGAGAGAGCTGGCTAGCATTGTGGTGCAGTGTGTTTACAATACTGCCTGCAATGCCACATCTCATAGGAGCACTGGTTTGTGTCCTGGCTGTTCTACTTCTAGTCCAGCTCCCTGCTAATGTCTGGCAAAAGCAGCAGAAGATGACCCAAGTATCTGGGTCCCTGCCATTCACCTGGTAGACTTGGTTGGAGTTCCTGGCTCCTGGCTTCAGCCTGGTCCAGCTCCATCTGCTGTGGCCATTTGGGGAGTGAACTGGTAGATGGAAGCTCACACTCTATCTCTCCCTTTCTCTGTAACTTTGCCTTTCAAGTAAATAAATGAATCTTTTTTAAAAAATCTGAGAAGACACTTTAAGCTCTTTTCACTTCAAGCAGTGTAGACTCTTGGCTACTTGAAGCGTAATTGAAATTTTTTCCCATATCTGGACCAGACACGAAGAGATTCCTTGAATTTCCAAGAGAAGAAATTGCTTAATATTTCTTTCCCCTACATTTAACTGAAGAAGAACTGCCTACTTTCTTTTTAAAAAAATATTTATTTATTTATTTGAAAGTCAGAATTACACAGGGAGGAGGAGAGTTACACAAGAGGAGAGGCAGAGAGAGAAAGGTCTTCCATCCTCTGGCTCACTCCCCAATTGGCCACAATGGCCTGAGCTGCGCCAATCTGAAGCCAGGATCCAGGAGCTTCTTCCTGGTCTCCCATGCAGGTGCAGGGGCCCAAGGACTTGGGCCATCTTCCACTGCTTTCTCAGGCCATAGCAGAGCCGCATCAGAAGAGGAGCAGCCGAGACTAGAATTGGTGCTTATATGGGGTGCCAGCACTGCAGGCGGTGGCTTTGCCTGCTATGCGATGGTGCTGGCCCTAGACAATATTTTCTTAAAATGTTTTTGGGGGTCTCTTTCTTCTCCTTTACCTGTTATGCCACAGCACAGGCCCCACAACTGCCCACTTTCTAATAGGGTAAGACTCTGACAGTTCTTCCCAATGTTTCTGTGGTAGGATGGCCTACCAATCACAAAAAGCTAGATGATTCTGTCACACAAAGAACCCCAAAAGGCTCACAGGATATCCATCACAGATGAGGTGTCAACGGACGACCCCAGTTGTTCCCGCAGGACTGGCTGACAGGGTGCTGGTCACCTTGAACTTCTGGTTGTTGTGCTGTTTAAGACTCTGATTGTGACATGGGGCAAAGAGAGTGTCATGCCACAGCGGGTGTCAGCAAGTCACGGGAGCAAGGGTAACCCTTACTCCCATCAGGAGAGACTTTGAGGATAATCATTCCATTTCCCACAGGTAGAATCTGGAGTGAGGAGGAAGAATGCTGGCTGTTGTAGACTTAGGTAGAGGATGTTAGATTAACAGATACTTAGAAGGACTGCGATTTATGTACAAGCTGTGTGCCCATATACACAGCAGATTCCTGATGCTACCACTAAAACACTGGAAAAAAATGTCGAAGTCTTACCCTGTTAGAAAGTAGACAGTTGTTCTTCAGTTAAATGTAGGGAAAGGAAACATTAAGCAATTTTCTCTCTTGGAAATTCAAGGGATCTCTTTGTGTCTGGTCCAGAAATGGGAAAGAATTTCAATTATGCTTCAGGTAGTCAAGAGTCTACACTGCTTGAAGTGAAAAGAGCTCTAAATGTCTTCTCAGATTTTGGGTCTTTCTTTGGTAATCCCCAAATTGTTTGTTTGGGAATCTTGAGTCCTGTTCAGAGTGAATTCTCCCAGCACTCTTACAAAGAATCTATAGTTCTGAGGTGCCTGGAGACCTGGGCTTCAATCCTACAGGTGACTTAACATACTTTGTCTACTCCATGTCTCTTCTGATGGGAAGATTTTTCATGGTCACCACTTTTTTTAAAAAAAACCCAGATGAAAGTACTAATTTTATAATTTTATTATCCTCTGCTCTTTTTATAGGTTTGTATAGTAAATATTGGGAATCCATCCAGGTGAGTTACTCAATATAAGCAGAAAATTTTGCCATTACTGGCTAAAACTGCCTTCCAGTAGGCAACAAAGACCTTGATGCCCTTACTGTAAGCACAGCACTCACTGTGAGATTAGGCAGAGGCTAATCTCATGACTTTCAGACAGGGTAACTTCTGGAAAATGCTAGTAGTATCCGCTGTTTACCTCCTTCTCGATTTCTTCATCTCCAAGGGACAGATGCTCACGTCTGAAGCCTGCACGTTGTATTTATCACGGTGGTGGGAAAACTCGACAATTCATTTGTACTTGTGAAGAGTTCTTTTGGGCTACTCTGCTTGAGTTTAAAGAAATCATCATGACTGTCTTCTGAGACGATATTAACTGTAATGCTTACATTTAATAATTCCTCTCCGTGAGAGGTTCCCCATTCGCCTGCCTCCATTTTCATTCATGGTGGAGAGGCAATGGTCCATTGAGGCTGGCTTGATTGTGCCGCTTCTGCTGAGTCTTTTCCTTGCAAAAGGGCGCTGCACCCTCACCACTGACTCAGTGCGCGGATCGTGGGGAGCCTGCTCTGGCCACAGAGCTCTATGTGTGTTCAAGCTGTGAAAAGTGTCTCAGCAACACTCCCAATCTGAGTCAGCCCAGCTCTATGTGCTCGTATTCATATCGCAGATTGACTACAATTCAAACCTGGCTATTTGTTTATCAATTGTCACAAAATAAAAGGCATATTTTAGTGGTGTTTTTGAGGCCCCAGAGAGGAAACCAATTTGTAGACCGATCTATACCATTCCATCTTCGGTAGTATCAATCCTTAAGCCAGCAGGTGAGACTATATTTTATTAAATGACTCATTCTAATTCTGAACCCCGGGGTGGTCTGTCTTATGAACAAAATGCACTGTTATCCTAAGAAAACTATTTAACCTGTCTGCACAGAGAGACTGCCTCTTGTACCTGCTGTTTGATTTCATACCATGAAATAGGAGGCTTCTGTTTTGAAATCGGGTTTCTGAGAGGTGCCAGTTTGGACAGTGTTACTACTTTATTAGAGAAAGAACATGACAGAAAAGCAGTGATTTGGCCACCCTTGGTTTTATGTTGGGCTGTCTCTACATGATGCTAAATGCCAGGTCAAAAATGAATCATGCAACGTTTTGGGTTTCCTGATGGCCAGCTCAAGAGTCAGAAAATTCAAGTGTTTGCATGTAAAATCATCTTAGGATGAGAGAAGGAGGAGAAACAAGGCAAAACATCAGTGGCATACCTGGAAATGCTCTTTGAATATACTTTAAAAACAGAGTCTCTTTGTATTTTCCTGTTTGTTGAATGCAAACATTTTGAGTTCAATACATAACGATTCTTTAAAACATACTGTACAAAACAGAAATTCTTGAATAGTTAGGAAATAAAGTTTCTCTTATAAATCATGTAAAAATAAGATGACTTCAGAAATCATGTCAAGAAAAACTTTGCCTGAATTTACAGGTGCATGATAAAAATATCTGTGTGCCTACCTTCTGTTTGTAACTGCCATGATGAAGGTAAATAGAAAAACCTAAATATCCCTAAGGTTTCTGTTTTCTATTCCGTTTTTGGTTCATGCATTGTCTTCTCTCTTTACAGGATAAGAACTAACATCTTCTACCTGTAACTGATTTATTTCCCATATGTTATGCCATTTATTTTCATTTTTTAAAAATTACCATGTAAAATATGTTCAATAAAGAAACTTGTAAGACAGAAAGAAATTTTAAAAATTTTAAAAAACACATAAATCATCTGTCATGCCATCACTCAAAATAGCTAATGGTAACATATGGCTTGTCCTTCCAGTATTTTCTCCTATGCCTATTCCTCCTCACTTTCTCTGCCACCACTCTCTTATATGCATGCTTTTGTTAGGTGTTGTCCTCCAGGGAGGCCTGTTATCTGCCCCCTACAGAATACAGTTTACTTTATAAAACTGCAGGTTAAAACCCTCAAATGGCTGCAGACTGCACTTGGAAAAAGATTCAAAGTAATGATCCTCTTGTTACAGATTCTTTGAAAGCCTTCCTCTCTGACTCTGAGCAGTCCAGTTTTCATGCCCTCTTCACCCATGTTTTCTAGAGCTGAAACCATTCGCCACATATTTGGTGGCTTAAAGGAATACACCTTTTTTTTTCCACCTAGAGATCAAAATTCCATCTCCCCACTATCCCTGTGCACTGAGTCATCTCCATTCACCTAGAGATCATCTCCCTGGTGTGAAATTAAGGTGCTGGCAAGCTGCCTCCCTTTCTGGAGGCTCTGGAGGAGAACCCACCCCCTTGCCTTTTCTAGGATCTAGAGATCTGCATTATATCACACCTGTTCTCATCCTGTCTTCCTCCACTTTCTACTCTCACTTCCACTTCTAATGGACCTTAGGGTTATATTGGGCCCACAGGGAGAAAGCCAGGTCCTCTCTTTATTTGAAAGTCAGCTGATAAGCTATTTTAATTCTACCGACAACTTTAAGTCTTCCGGTTAGGTAACAGAATACAGTCACAAGATGGGGCTAGAGACAACTTGGAAGAGGGGACATAGTCTACTCCCCATACTCCAAAGCATTTTTTTTTTTTGATAGGCAGAGTGGACAGAGTGGACAGAGAGAGAGAGACAGAGAGAAAGGTCTTCCTTTACCTTTGGTTCACCCCACAATGGCTGCTGTGGCCAGTGCATCGTGCTGATCCGAAGCCAGGAGCCAGGTGCTTCTCCTGGTCTCCCATGTGGGTGCAGGGCCCAAGCACTTGGGCTATCCTCCACGGCACTCTCAGGCCACAGCAGAGAGCTGGACTGGAAGAGGGGCAACCGGGACAGAATCCGACGCCCTGACCGGGACTAGAACCCAGTGTGCTGGCACTGCAGGCAGAGGATTAGCCTATTGAGCCACGTTGCCGGCCCAGAGCATTTCTTACAAAGAGAGCTTTCCATTACTCGTGACCACACCAAGCACGGAGATCCTATGCTTCCCAAGTGACTGCCACTGTGGTGTGAAAATCGCCACTCTTGCCCTAATGAATAAACTGAAATGTTGGAACTGTTGGCATATTCCAAAGAGGAAAGAGGAAACGTTGAGAAGGACATAACTATAGAGTGTGAGTTTATTCAACTGAAGTTTATGAGCAAGAACGAAGATATTCGTGTCATTGTCTTGGCATCACTTACTGTAACTTACCAAATGTGGTTAAATTTTTTTCTTTTTTTTTTTTTTAAGAGAAACAGGTAATGCATTTTATTTTTGCCTGTGAAATGTTTTAGTGGCTGTGTGTTATTCAGTTCTGCAAACATTACTTCTATGGGATGGTCCTGGAGATGGAGTGAACATGGGACTAGCACAGACTTTCATGTCACGCACCAGCTTAATGAGGGGGGTCACAAAGAAGGCCAGATACAGTGTGAGAAGGACTTAGCATAGTCTTCAGACATCTTTTAGGAGTTTAAGAGATGCCAACCCCACATCCCACACTGGGAAGTTTCCAAAAGTCTTCCCAAGTGGAGATGAGCCCATCCTGTCCCTTGTCAACGGGTATCACATTCCTCTCTGGTTCACCTTCCACTAGAAGGAGCTTCATGAAGGAAAGGGTCTTATTTCTCCTGTGATCATCACTGGTTCCCCAGTATGCAGACACATTCTCAGCACATGGTAGGCTCTCTAAAGATATCTACTGAGGTGGAGAATGAGTACATGAATGCAAAACATGCAGCTTTTCTTTCCAGAAAAGCCTCACACTGAGTAACCTACTTGGAAACCTGCTTGCGTTCTGTTAACACCATGTCACCATCATCGCCTCATCCCATTTTGACAAAAATGTGATTCCAAATAAATAGTTCCTCGATGAGCCTTTTTATATTGTGCTTCTTTACTTGTAATTGTGGAACCAACTGTGCTACTTCCTTTTCTTTCTTTTTAAAATTAATTTATTTGAAAAGGAGAAAGAGAGAGAGAAACAGAAAGAGAAACAGAGATCTTCCACCTAGTGGTTTACTTCCCAAAGGCCGCAACAGCTGGGACTGGACCAGGCCAAAGCCAGGAACGAGGACCTCCATCTGGATCTCCCTTGTTGGTAGCAGGAACCCAAATACTTGAGCAATCACCTGCTACCTCCCAAGCACATTAGCAGGAAGCTGGATCAGAAGCAGGTATCCCCTGGCATGGGATGTGGGCATCCCAAGTGGCTGTTTTAACCTGCTGTCCCACAAGAACTGATCACCGTTTTACTTCTTAAAGAAGCATCAGGCACCAAAAGTCTGCTTGGATTATGACCTTCCAAAGTTGGAATTCTGCATTTAGTTGGCTTAAGTCTGTTTTAAGCATTTTGTGCTTTAGATCTTTTCTTACCTCTGTGTCCTACCTGAGCTCAAGACAATGAAATGCACAACTGCATCTACCTGTGTTCTTCCAGGGACAGGACATTTCCAAGACACTCTCTTAATGCTCAAAGCTTGCTCTGGCTTCCCAGTGAATAACCATCCCCACCTCAGTCTTCCAGCTGTCTTGTCTCTGACCTTTGTGCTATTTCCTGTAACTCTGACCAATCCTTGTTGCCTGCATCTCCTAGCTATTAAACTGTAGTAGGGGGAGTGACACAGGAAGTGGAACACTGAAGAAGAGGAAGGTGATATCAGATAGAAAAGGAGGCATTTTACAATAGTTTCCAGTTGACTACAATATATGGTTTTCTGGGGAAAAGCCTGTGCAATTTTAAGATTACATTTCTGTTACACGAATCACTTGACCAATGCATCGAAGTCCTCCAGAATATAGCTTCAGATACTTTTTAAGAGCTCAACATTAAATGGATGAGTAAATTATAGATGATATGAATGAAAGTTGTTGGGGTGGGGGGAGCCGGATTAGTTGCCGTACATTAGGCTAAATAACTTAACACGATTAAGGCACTTCGGTCCAACAAATACAGGATGTAGCAGGTGGGTTTTGCATTCTGGCCTCTCTTCCCTTCCCTGTCTCTCTCTCTCTCCTCTCTTCTTTGCTCCCTATCTCCCTCTGCACATGCCCACACACACACACTGAATATCCACGGTGATAACATTTTCTGAAACAAATGAGACATGACATCTGAATGGATAGGAAGGTGGAAGGCAGAAGGGGTTTGGAAACCACTGAAAGAGGCTACCCCGCATTGGTTCCTGGGGATGCTTGGTTTGCCACCTCCTTCACATTTTGTTAACACATCCCCATGAGTCATGCCCTCTACCCCTTGCTGCCTAGAAGGACCACATAAGGAGCTAGGATTAATCACTGGATTATATCTGTGAAGATTATTGGAGCAACAAGTTATTTAATTAATGTAAATGAAATCTCAAACTAAATTCTGTATTTAGAACCATGTAATAATATTTGAAAATGGCATGGTCACATAGTATAGATTTGCATGCCAACTACTTCCATGCACACATAGAAAAATGTGCAACGGCACTTTTATGGTTTCTGAAAGATATCTATGCCAAATTGTAAATTAGCCATAGTGTCTCTTCCAAGGTCCACCCATATTTTCAAATCCTATGGGTAAGGTATACTTTTTTTTTTAAAGATTCATTTATTTATTTGAAAGTCAGAGTTACAAAGAAAGAGACAGAGAGGCAGAGAGGCAGAGAGAGAGAGACAGAGGTCTTGCATCTGCTGGTTCACTCCCCAATTGGCTGAAACGGTTGGAGCTGCACCTATCCAAAGCCAGGAGCCTGGGGCTTCTTTTGGGTCTCCCATGAGGGTGCAGAGGCCCAAGGACTTGGGCCCTCTTCCACTGCTTTCCCAGGCCATAGTAGAGAGCTGGATTGGAAGTGGAGCAGCTAGGACTTGAACCAGCACCCATATGGGATGTCAGAACTGCAGGCAATGGCTTTACCTTCTATGTCACAACACCAGCCCCAAGGTATACTTTTTTACAAAATTAACTTTACAAATGTTTCCTATTTTAAAATGTTGATGTGAAACAGTAAAGTACACTTCATACATCCTGTTTCATTTCTTTCCCTCTTATTATCAGGCTGGCTTTTCTTAAATGGCTAATAATTTGATTCGTGAGTTGATACATATTGAAATCAATGAGTGTTTCATGTACTCTACATGCAAAAGCTGTGTATGAAAAGTATCACTTATTTGTACCGGGAATTCATCATTACAAATCCATTTGATAAAGTTAACTATTCTAAAAATCTGCAAATAACTATCAGTCAAATCTAAATATTCACTTAACTTTGTATTTCCTCCCTGCATTGGGTCCTCTCCTTGTTGCTTTTAAGACTTGCCACTTTTGATTTTAATCTTAAACATATCGACTTTCTCAAAGACACTCAGAGTCCAGTTTTAACAAATGCATCATTCATAAAAATGCCTCCTGGTTGGCTGCACTCTGCTGCAGTTTCCTGGTTTTGAATAGTCTTATTTCTATCACCAACAATGAACTTTAAGGTACTCATTTCCACTGGAGCAAATGGCTGTTGAATTCAATGACTCACTCAGCACAGAAATTCATTAGACATTGGTGTATCAGTCAAAGATGACATTTGTTTGAGCCAGATGGGATTTCTTGAGGAAATCCTTTAACTGGATGCAGATTTGATTGGATTTTAGCTTTCCTACTCTATTAGGCATCAGATTTCATGTGGCATGCATTGCCTGCACTGTATTTGTATATATCTAACATGAATTTAATAGCCAGGATTTTAAAAAGAAAAGATTACACAGTTTCTTTGACTATTTATTTGTGATTTTTGACATTTTGCTTTTTTATCATATGCATAAACATATTTCCAAAGCCCTATATTTTTAAATCAAATGTCAGTCAACAACACCGAAGAAAATCTCATTTGACTAGGATACCCAGTAA
The DNA here is from genome assembly GCA_949820135.1 of Sylvilagus floridanus. Classification (NCBI taxonomy): domain Eukaryota; kingdom Metazoa; phylum Chordata; class Mammalia; order Lagomorpha; family Leporidae; genus Sylvilagus; species Sylvilagus floridanus. The sequence continues at coordinate 23,050,150 of OX463229.1, forward strand.
CAATGGGATAGGAACAGCTGACCCTGGAGACAATTTTTCCTTGGTTATCAGTCTCTCTGTCTGCATTTCCCACATCCCACACATCCTGACAAGTGACAAATCTGGAGATTTCTACTTAAAAGAAAAAAATAATCTTATTTCCAAAGATACCATACACAGCCAACACATTTTCATCTGCTTCACAGACAATAGCAATATTGATGCATTTGCACCCTGTCTCCCAATCTTACTGCTTAAATCTGTTCTCATACAAGTAGTTGGGAATCTTTTAAAAAGATGAATTAGAAGTCTTTACTTAGGGTAATAGGAACTCAGTATTTAGGCCAATCGTACCAATGAAAACAACTAGCCCTGTTGTATATGCATCCCTGCATACACATATGCATATATACATATGCATACAAGGCACATATACATGGGCACTGCAAAAAAGCATACGGAAATGGAATCAAAAGATAATCTTATTTGGTGCAAAAAATTTAAAATATACAGTGTTTTCATATTATATATTTTTAATACATCATGCACTTTTTTAAGATCCTTCACATTGCAAGGATTTTTTTAAAGATTTATTTTATTTATTTGAAAGGCAGAGTTATAGGGTTGGGAGAAGAGGGAAAGAGAGAAAGAGAGAGAGAGATCTTCCAGCTACTGGCTCACTCCCCAAAAGGGTACAATGGCCAAGGCTGAGCCAGACGGAAGCCAGGATGCGGGAGCTTCTTTTGGGTTTCCTACGTGGGTGCAGGGGCCCAAGGACTTAGGCCATCTTTCATTGTTTTCCCAGGCACATTAGCAGGGCGCCGGATTGGAAGTGGGATGCCAGCACTGCAGAGCTTGGCTTTACCCGGTATGCCACGTTGCATGGATTTAAAAATGTATTTGCACCCAAATAAACTAATAGTTTAATTCCATTTTCCTGTGAATTCTCTGAAGCTTAGAAAATTAAAAACAGAATAAAGAAACCGGGCCATCATCTGATCACAGACTAAAGTCTGGACAGGTGGACTACTCTTGCCCTGGGATTTTCCTTATTTGTACTTGGAAGTGGTCCATAGATTATGCAGTGCTTTCCTCGGACTCATGGTATTGAGTCGAAGTAGGGTGCTTGGTGAATGTCCCTAGCTGGGTTTGGGTCTTTCCTGGGAGTACCCTACAATAAGACCTACCAGACCCTTCCAAGAGTGCAGCTCTGCCTTGTTTCTCTCCAGCAGTGAATGTACACCAAATCCAAGACTGCAAAATGAGCAAATTTCACAAATACAGTATTGAAGAGAGGAAGCCAGAGATGAAGAAGAGATCCTAAGTGATTTTACTGATTTAAACGCCCCTCTGTATACAGCAGCTCAATTCATGATAGCTAAGATATGGAGTCAACCTAAATGTCCATCAGCTGATAAATGGGTAAAGAAAATGTGTTACATACACACGATGGAATACTACTCAGCCATAAAAAAGACAAAATCCTGTCTGTTGCAACAAAACAGATGCAACTAGTGACCATTATGCTTAGTGAAATAAACTAGACCCCCCAAAAGACAAACATCACATGGTTTCTGTGACTTGTGGTAGCTTATGGTTACCCAACAAAAAATTTAATGGGTATGAGTGCAATGGACATCTTGGTATTTGATTATTATTTATAGCCCTTGTCTATATTCCTGCTGTCTTTCTACTTTTTACTTGTTGAACTCTTTCTTTATTTTTAACAGAGCAATAATAACCTGTGACTATAAAATAAATTATAAATATGTTACAGCAAAAATATAAAGAAAAGGAAAGGAGTGGGAGGGAAGCATTCTACTCCTACAATCATATCATAAACTACATGAAATCTGTTATCTTTACATTAATAAAAAGTAAATTATTTTTTAAAAGAGTTCATGGAAGATGCATGTTACCTTTTAATTCTCCTTTTCCACAACAGTTTGAGGCACCCTTGTCCATTTCTCTGTGTTAATATTGTAGGGAGAATCAAGAAAGGTGTCCAGGCTGGCGCCGTGGCTCAATAGGCTAATCCTCCGCCTGCAGCGCCAGCACACTGGGTTCTAGTCCCGGTTGGGGCGCCAGATTCTGTCCCAGTTGCTCCTCTTCCATTCCAGCTCTCTGCTGTGGCCTGAGAGTGCCGTGGAGGATGACCCAAGTGCTTGGGCCCTGCACCCACATGGGGGACCAGGAGAAACACCTGGCTCCTGGCTTTGGATCAGTGTGGTGCGCTGAATGCAGCGCGCCAGCTGCAGCGGCCATTGTGGGGTGAACCAATGGAAAAGGAAGACCTTTCTCTCTGTCTCTCTCTCTCACTGTTCACTCTGCCTGTCAAAAAACTAAATAAACAAAAATAAAAATAAAAAAAGAAGAGTGTACAGTAAATGGCGGTGTAATGGATGCACAAAGCTTGCATCTGGACAGGAGAAAGAAGACATTCTCTGGGGTGTTGCCGAAGGTCTATTTTGGGCGATGCTTTCCCCCGTGGTCGCTTTTTGAGAAGTCATTAAGTATACTTGTCCTGGCATTTGTGCATGTGTGTGCTCGTGAGGTGTAAATGAGATCACACTGCTCCCTACTGATAACCCACGCCTGCCGCTGTCTGCCTCCCCAGCTCACCCAAGCACTGCCCACTTTCCAATAGGCTCCTTCCAGTCTGGGGACAGGAATCCCTCACACTCACTCCAAAGGGACAAGATTCCTGCCCACTCCAGGGTCTTTTCACTTGAAGTTTCTTCTCCTGAGAGATGCTTTTATTTGTCTTGCTGAATAATTGTTCTCTCATTCTTCAAACTCAGAGTTAATTCCAGCTTTGTCGGCCATGCATTCCTTGACCAATCACTTGAAACCAAAAACTTCTCCCCAATTACTCCATAACAGCTTGTTTATTTCCTCTATATTAGAAAGTGCTATGTGATGAAATTCAATTTACAGTGCTTAGAGATATAACAAATGGATATTTTATCCGTGACTTAATCTAAACTTTTTGCTGTGAGATCTTTGAAGACAAACACACTTTTGGTGTTTGGTCTTAAAGCTAAATGAATCATTGGCCAAGAAAAATTCTTTTGAAGAGGGATTCATGAAATTTCTAAGAATTGCTTGACTCTATCAAGGGTGGCAGGGAACTCATAGGATCTCATTACATAATTCTGTTCTCACAGCTATGCTCCTAGGCAGTATAGGTTTTATTTAACCCAGCTATCTAGAATTATCTCAGACTAACATTTATATGTGTCCTGTGCCAATTGTCAAAACAATTTTTTTCTGGCACACTTCAGTATTTCAGAGATATCATGAAACAAGGAAAGGAAAAGCCTCACTTCAAGTAGTAATAACCAATTTTTATCATTACAAAGTTTATTTGTGATGCGACAACAAATTATTGAGTTATTTTTGTTTGAGGAATTACTTATGCCTTGGAATGAGCTTTGCTTGATGGTTATGACTGTTTATCTCCTGATGTTTTATTTTCTGGAAGAATGTCTCATGCAAAGCCCTATTCACATTGCCATAATAATAAGTGGACAGTTCTAGCTTTCCAGTGGTAAGCCATAATTTTGTAACTGATCATTGATTCCTTCCACCTTGGGCCTCTTCCAATTTCGTTACATAAAATCCTGCACCTGTCATATTTACTAGTTGAATGTTTGCTTTTTTTCTCACTTCGTTTTCTTCTTTACTGTTTGGTATTTCTTTGTTCAGACCAAACCTGCTCTTGATTAAGCTGCACAGTTAGTGAATGTGGTTAGTGACTCATAGCGGCTCTAGCTTTCACCTTACAAGGACCAGTGTAAGACAGATCACGTGATGGGACTCCACCGTCAGCCTGCACTCCCTCCACAGGGCTCCAGGTGAACTCAGGGCTTTATGAGTAGCTGGCACTTGCTTGCAGCAGAGTTTGGTTGTCAAGCACTCTGCCTGTGAATACTTATTTCACCACCATGAAAATCATCTAAAGATTAAACAGCCCATCAGGTGTCAGAGAGAGAAAGCCAACACTGCAAATAAGTTAACGTTTAAAGGAAACCCGGGATAAAAAATGTGTTTCTTCTGTTTTATTTTTTATGTTACCTGCCTGCTATTCCACACAGCTTATTGTTGTGGAAATAACATAACTCACAGATATACACACACACTTCAAGCAAAGAAGGTTTCAAATATTTTTGTTCCAAAACTATCAAATCAACTTATAATTCTTCACATTCAAGTTAACGTTTATGTATTTGCTTCAAGTTTAAACTATGACTCTCAGATGAATTATCTCTTTATTTCTTTTTTTAAAAATTTTCTTAGACCCACCTAGGCTGTCAAGGTTCCACATTTGGCATCATTGCATCCAGTTAATGTGAGACAGCTTATTTTTATACTGCGGTGTTTTATAGATTTTTTTATTGCACCATTAAGAGCATTTTGATTTCTGCAATATTCCCAGATTTTCTTGTCATAATACACAACATTCCACAGCCCCACTTTGTGCTAAGCCTCATAGCATTCACTTCCATCTAGTTTTCTGCCTCAGAAGGCCAGGTAATGAGATGAGCTTTGGAGAAAGAAATTGCCGGTTTAGTTTTTTTCCCCATTACAGTCCAAGCAGATTGTTTTTTCTCTTCAATTGCAAGCCTGCGCCCAGTCCACACACATTTCCCCTAGAAGGTGAGCATTGCCAAGTGAGCGACCAGTCGTGATCCCACAGCTCATGCAAGTCATTTACTCTTTAGTTTTTCAACTGAGAACTAAAACGTTCTTTTCAATGTTCTGCAAATTTTAGTGCAAATTTTATGGAATTTCTCAACTGCCCAATAGAAAAAAATTTGTGCACTCATGACAGAATAGGCCTATTTTAAGCCTAATGAAAAATATCAAAGGATTAATGTTACTGACTATGACTAGCTTTGGCAATTGTACAGAACTATCTCAAAAGAGGCAGTTTCTAGCTTCGGAGATTATTATCGTCTGTAACTTTTCACTCACTCAAAAGTAAACACTTATTTCATGAGAACACCCTTAGAGACTGTCACTTCATTCTTGGCGGTACCTAAGAAGAGGCGTAATTCCTGGTAGTTTCACTTGATGTTGACATGAAGGAGAATAGGCAACCATGACGCTACTGACCTGATTTTGAGGACAGCAAGCTCTGTTGTGGTTGAAGATAGATGTTCAAGATTATTGTACAAAGTCAGCATTCAAAGTTTTCTGGAACCATGTAAAAACATGGTAAGAAAAAAAAAAGTTTATCTATGGACCCACTAGTCTGGGACCCACTTGCTGGCACAGTAGCTGCTAACGTGAGGACTAGACGGCTCCTTGGTAGAGGTCCTACACGCCTGTCAGCATACTTTCAGGGCCTTGGTTTGCTGAAGATATTAGAGAAGTGATCACAGCTGCTTCCAGCTTCCCATTTAACAAGACCAAACGTTAGAGAGCATAAGGTGCTCCTCGTCTGACCAGTTTAACAACTGGTCAGACAAAAACTGCCAGTCTGTTGGACTTTGTTTTTGCAGAGGTCTATATTTAAACTTTCCCTCCAATGAGTAATGTTGGCTTGCATGAGAATAGTAGAGCATGAAATCAGATGAACTTCCAGGGGATAAAGACACTGGGTGAGACTTGGATTAACACTAGAACTTTATTATGAAGGTGTGGTTTATTCATCCCATTAGCTTGACGTCCAGGTGATGGTGTTCTTTCTTCCTTAGAGATGGTGTTCCCATGGAAGGTTTCTCAGTTCATTCTAGAGCAGTTAATAATCTTGAGCAGCTGTTTCTTTCTTAGGAATCATTCATTCTTAGCCCAGTGATATTGAAGGTATATGAGCCTATGTTGCCAATCAAGTGAGTTTTTAAAATGTTAAATAGACTAAAAGAAGCAGGACGCTTAGTAATACAAAAACTAAAGTAACAGCAGGAGAGAATAAAATTAAAGATATCAAAGAAGAAGGAGTCAGGATGGAGAAGAGGGTAAATGTTGTACACTAGAATGACAAGAAGGAGATGCCAATTAATTTTATGAGTTTGGCTGAAGATTTAAACATTGGCTATCTTTTATTGCCCGGTATTAATAAGTAAAAAAAAAAAAAACTCTAATGAGATAATAGCCATGCTCATATTTGATCTTCCACAAGTCGTGCACGTCTCCATCTCAGATTTTTTTTTTGATAGCCCAGTTAGTAGAGTAGAGAAATGGAGTGAAATACTCTCTGGACATTTGAGTTCTTCAATTCATTTCATTGTATGCAGTTTCTATTACCCTATGTAAGATTTTTTTTTTGACAGGCAGAAGAGAGAGAGAGACAGTGAGAGAGAGAGAGAGGGAGAGAGAAAGGTCTTCCTTTTTCCATTGGTTCACTCACCAATGGCCGCTGTGGCTGGCGCGCTGCGGCCCGTGCACCACGCTGATCTGAAGCCAGGAGTCAGGTGCTTCTGGTCTCCCACGCGGGTGCAGGGCCCAAGCATTTGGGCCATCCTCCACTGCACTCCCGGGCCACAGCAGAGAGCTGGACTGGAAGAGGAGCAACCGGGACAGAATGCGACGCCCCGACCGGGACTAGAACCCGGGGTGCCAGCACTGCAGGCGGAGGATTAGCCTACTGAGCCGCGGCGCTGGCCACCTATGTAAGATTTTAAATGCTGAGTCTCAGTTTTCTCACCTACAAAAGGTTGCTTTTCATGAAGATCAGCATGAATGTGACCTTGTGATGGGCACACATGACTATCATGTGCCTTCCAATTCTGGAAGGCAAGAGGAACCAAAATAGGGCATGAAGGAACGCCAAAAAGATCATGGAAAATAGAATTAAAACAAAGTTTATTTGTCTCAAAAATTATTAAATCCATGCATGTGAGGTTCATAGAAAATGCATATCTTCCATGCATATTTTGGCTAATATTATGAGCCAAAAAATGTCGTAGATTCAAGTAGGAAGAGTGAATGAGAAAATTAGACCAGTAATTATAATGAAGAACAGTCATAGAAAATGCATATTTCATATCCATGAGTTTCAGTTTTGGCACCAAGATAAACAAACACAATTATAAACCAGAACTATTGGCACCATATAAGCATCTTTCAATTCCACTTTCCATGAACATTTTGAAGCACTTCGTATGCTGCCTGTCATCATGGTGTTTACAGCGTAGTAGAAAAGGAAGACACAAAAGCTATGCACCCAAGGTGACAATTAGCTACTTCCACTGGGATTTTATATTGTTGTACCGTTGCAAATATGTCCCCGTGCACTGCCAGGAACCTGAAATAATACGAACACCCTTCTTCCTCTTTCGTTATTCCATTCCTTCTCAACCTTCATGTTTCAGCTTCATATTGTGTATTCTCTAACTTCCACAATTTTTTCAACAAGATTTGATGTCCCCGGTATGTTATTCTTTATCCTGACACTTCCTCATTATAGCACTGACCATTCTTCATTATAATTACTGGTCTAATTTTCTCATCTACTCTTCTTCCTACTTGAATCTACGACATTTTTTGGCTCATAATATTAGTACAATAATATCAGTAGAAAAATGGACAAATAATTATGAGATATGTTTAATTATATGTCTGGAATATAGTAAGAATCCAGTATCTAATAACTATTATCACTGTCTCAAACTATACCTCTTTCTAATTTCTAAAACAGGAGGATTTTAATAGCATAGAAATGCTTATAGTCATTTAGTATTTTCAGACCTCAATTAATTAAAGTCTTCCATAGAAAATGATGTGGTATTATAAGCTTTCATCCAAGACATTTAATTCAAGTTTTAACATATTTCTAATGTATGACTGGGCATATTAATTGAACAGAGTGAAATAGCAGTAAAGGTTAAAGACTACAGGATGTTCTGAATGACAGATGAGCAGCTGACTGCTATATATACATACAGGAAAAGAACCACTGCAACTTTCCTTAGGATGATGAAAGATCCTACTGTGTGTAAAATAAAATATACTTGGAGTGTATAATACTGAGTGTCAATCAAGAGGAAATAATCTCTGGAAAAAAACTCAAAACGAGTATTTACTTAAATGTTATCAGATTTAAAGCAAACAATTTGTTTCACCTACATATTACTAACTTTGTTGTGATTTCCCCTGAGTATAGTATTATATTACCAACTTAGCTTATATATATTAAAATCATAATATCTTATTCAAAATTTTATATGAGCTATTTAATTTTCTACCATTTATATGTTTCCAAGCTAACTTCCTTAAATTATGTGCGTATTTCCTTCACCTGGAGTTTTCTTTTACTTTGCAAATATTTATTTGAAACACAGAGTATCAGAGAGAGACAGAAGAAAAGAGAAAGAAAAGAGAGATTTTCTATCTGTTGGTTTACTCAACAAATACTTGCAACAGCAAGGGCTAGGCCAGTCTGAAACTAGGAGCCTGGAGCTTCTTCCAGGTCTCCCAGGGGACTGGCAGTGACTGGGGGTACACACACTTGAGTCTTCAAAGTCCTTGACACAGGTTGACAGAATGTGCATTTGAATATTGCAGTGACTGATAAGGAAATATTCCACTGTGATACAAGATTTCCAGTCCTGATATATATCCTAGAAAGTTGTGTTAACAGCTGGCAGGAAGGTTTTTAGAAGCTTGGAAAGGTATGTGGCCCACACGAAGCAAGGCAGAGATTCCAAAATTGCCATGGAGATGAGGGAGGAAGGAGTTTAACGTGTCAATGTACTGGACATGCTTGAGAAAGTATCTCTGTGAGGCTGGAAAACCCACCAGAGGGAAATAAGCCATGCACTGGAGGCTCTGATCCTCCATTTACCAGAAAAGGACAACTGTGCTGTGGGAAGAGACCTCACCATTGCTGAAAAGCTCACCAGTAGCTGTCCTCTGCAGGGCAGCTGGTAGAATATTTCAGATCTGGTTACACTACAGAACTGAGATCCTGATAAACATGCCAATGATAGAATATCTAATCTCTAGATACCACAATGTACTATCTACTGCAATGAGCAAGCATATGGAGGCTGAAATTGAAAAACAATGGAGTAGTAAATAGAATATGGAATTTCTGTGGATAAGAAGGAATGGACAACTCTCAAACCTGTGCCTTGATTTATGCAATGGAAAGGAATCAAGTATGGATGATCAGGTGGCTAAAGGCAGGTTTCCTGCTCTCTGCTGACAACCCACCACCACCAAATTTCCTTGTCTGGTCAAGATTCTGGACCTCAACTGATTCTCAGTCCTTTGACTGCAGGGTTTTCATTGAGAGATAAGACAATCTCTCAGAGGGAGAAATATGAGATGATGAAGTAGTAATTTCCCAAGTCTGTTTCCAAAGGGATGCATGGCCACTTACTCAAATGACTGTGCACTTGGTAAAGAGAAATGTTGAGAACTTTTCAGGACTGCTGGATTCAGAATCAAAGTTAAAATTGAAACCGTATTTCTCCCAATAGAGTTAAGGCCCATGGTAGCACGGTAATACAGAAATGTTTGGCTCACAGAGTAACCACTGGGTCCACAGACCCAGTCCAAAGGTTCCTTTCTGAGATCCTTTTCAAGGATTATAATCCAACCCTGACAATTGGCAGATCCCTCACATCAGTTTCTTGTTCTGTATGGAAGAGCTATCAATTACTGCTCCATCCAGAAATATTCAAAGATGGCAGGGATGGTGGTTTCTGGCATACCCACATTTTTGACACACGTCTAGATTGGTATATGGCAGTGGGCAATGGAACACAACGAAACAATGACATTGGTTCCAACTGCTGTGCTGCATGTGCGACCTTTCTCAGAAGAGATCAACAATGCCATCAGTAATGAAGCATAAAGCCATGGAAATGGAGTACTGTCTTCCATCTATTTCAGAAAAAGAGTCAGAGTCAGTTTAGCTCTTCATTTGCGGTTCTGCTAAGCCTTTGGAATTCCGTCATAGTGAATGTGGAGGTCCCCCCAAAATGTATGCAGTGTGCCGAAGGTTCCAGGGATCGGTTACATTGTCATTTCTCCAAAGGTGATCTGAGGACTTTGGGGTTCTCTGAAACACTCTGAAGAGATGGACGAGGTCCAAATTACTTTCATAGATTGAGTTGATGTTTGCACTGATGTGGTAAAAACAATGTTGGATAAACCTCCAGTTCTTTAGCACTGAACTGCACTAGTGGTGAATGCATTGCCCATTATCGTGAGTTAGTTAAAAATAAAGACTTAAAATGCTCTTGGTGAACCATTAAAAATCATTAAAATTTACCCTCAAGTACATCTTTTTAATATTCCTTGTGATAAAATAGGAAATACACATATAGCACTTCTGTTGATACCAAACTGTGATACTATTTAAAGAAAAACTTTTGTTAGATTGAGTTGTGAGCTAAACTAGCCATTTTTATTTCAGGGAACACTTTTTTTTTTAACCTCAAAGAGCTACTGAAAGTGGAATTGTGGTTATTCATAGTTGAGTAGCTGGCAGATGTTTTCTTAAAAATGAAAGCAATGGGTCTGTGCCGAGGCTCAATAGGCTAATCCTCTGCCTGCAGTGCTGGCACACCGGGTTCTAGTCCTGGTCGGGGCGCCGGATTCTGTCCCGGTCGCTCCTCTTCCAGTCCAGCTCTCTGCTGTGGCCCGGGAAGGCAGTGGAGGATGCCCCAAGTGCTTGGGCCCTGCACCCACATGGGAAACCAGGAGAAGAACCTGGCTCCTGGCTTCGGATCAGCGAAGTGCACCAGCCAAAGCGGCCATTTGGGAGTGAACCAACGGAAAAAGAAGACCTTTCTCTCTGTCTCTCTCTCTCTCACTGTCCACTCTGCCTGTCAAAAAAAAAAAAAAAAAAAAGAAAGATAGAAATGAATCTGTCAGTTCAATGCAAAATAGCTGACAGTATCCAGTGTTTCAAAAATTTGGATATTTGGAAATTTTACATTTCCATTGTGAGGTTGAAATCAACAAGTGTGATTTTTAATATTGTATAATAAATGGTGTTAGTATTTGAAAATATGAGTAACACAGAGAATGCGTATTTTCCAGATGGTTAAAATCATGGTACTGTAAAATCGTATATAGGTTAGCAATCTATTCAAAGTTCAAGACACACCTGTAGAGTCTTTATTTTCTGCTTCATAGAGAGATACACACAAATACAGAGATGGACAGAGAGCTTCCATCTGCTGGTTCACTTCTCAGAAGTCTGCAACAGCTGGGGTTGGGCTGGAGCTAGAGCTAGGTAGGGGATGAAGCTGGGATCCAGGTCCCCCATGTGGTGGTGGGAACCCAAACCACTGGAAACTTCAGTATCGCCTCCCAGGGTTTCCTTTAGCAGAAAGCTGAAATTAGGGATTAGAGCTGGAACTGAAACCCAGGCACTCTGATACGGAACACAGGACCTGCATTTTCACTGCTGGGCCAGATGCCCACCCTCACCCATAGTTTTTGGTGTAACCAACCAAAAAAACAAATCATTAGTATATTTCCACATTCCACATATCCACTAAATTTTAAGAAATTCATTATTACTTTATTTTAATAAGAAACTTATTACTATATTACTAATTTTTATTTTTTGCCAGCAATAAATTCAAATATATTTAAAAGCCTATTGACATAATGTCACCTTTTTCCAACTTCATATCTCTGCTAGGCTTGGTTTTCTTCACATACTTTGCCTACAACAACATATTACCTTAGATTGTAGAAACAGATATGCAAATCCACCTGTCTTCTATTAGCCCATGAAGTAGAATATTTATAAAAATTCAACCCAATACCACCCTACTTACTAATTTTTGGTTTTTTAAAATATAGCTTTTTAAAAAATTGGTATTATTTATATTAAAATGTAGCAGATCTATTATCAGTGTTAAAGTGATACAAACTTAAAATATTTCAAAGTCTTACTTTCTCAAATGGTTAAATTAGAATAGACATGACCCATGTAAGAAAAAGTTTCTTCGGTGATTTTTAAGAGTGTAAGATTCCTGAGACAAAACGTTTGAGAACCACTGAACTGATTTTATTCACTGGGCTAGATGAGAATCAATATTGTGTAGGTGTGTAGGTTGGAGACCTGGCGAGATAATCATTTTCTAGATTCTGAGAGATGAATTCTATGATATTTCAGGGACTCATCTTTATGTTACGGTTATTAAAAGTCTGCAGTACATCAGGTCATGTTCTTCAAATACACTATTGCATGGTGGACAAAGTATTTCATGTTCCCAGCAATGAGAAAGATGTACAACATGGCCAGCTTCTTGGATTGTGGAGGCAGCACACTCTGCATTTGTGAGTACTGCTCAGATCCCTTTGTGCAGTAGCAAATGAGGTTTACAGCTTTGTGTCTTATGCAGAACATGACAGAGGTCTGCACCAGATTCAGTAGAAATGCAAGCATCTCAGTGATTGGGCCATAAGGTGGACCTGAGGCAGGAAAGCCACCATGTGCTAAGTCTCAGGAAAAATCACACTGTGGACCCTAGCTTCTTCTTTTTTTTTTTTTGACAGGTAGAGATACAGATAGCGAGAGAGAGAGAGAAAGAGACAGACAGAGAAAAAGGTCTTCCTTCTGTTGGTTTACTCCCCAAATGGCTGCCACGGCCGGTGCTGCGCCGATCCAAAGCCAGGAGCTAGGTGCTTCTCCTAGTCTCCCATGGGGTGCAGGGCTCAAGCACTTGGGCCATCCTCCACTGCACTCCCGGGTCACAGCAGAGAACTGGACTGGAAGAGGGGCAACCGGGACTAGAACCTGGCACCCCTATGGAATGCTGGCGCCGCAGGCAGAGGATTGACCAAGTGAGCCATTGCACCAGCCCCAGACCCTAGCTTCTGCAGTGCGGATTTGGTATCTGCAACACAGAGAAACCACAAGTCAACTGAAAAGCAGCTCTAGACACACCACTTGGACTTTGTGAAGACAGAACATCAGACCATGGGATTCCAAGCCACTACAATGCCAATGCAGGGACCCACCCCACCATAAGTTGAGGTGTATTAGACCTGCCACATCACTACTTCAGTTATTCATTGTAAGATGGCATGGGGCAGCTGGGTCAGACATGAATAGGGTCAGAGAACAAGGTGAACTGCAGCAGAAGATGTCTCTGAGCCCTAGCTCTGCTGGACTAGCACTTCTCCCGCAGATCCCATTTATGCCCCCTTAGGACCAGTTGCCAGTCTACACGTGGCTCATGGATGATTTGTTTTGTCAAGTGAGTGTGCATCACAGGTGGGCTCCTGAGCCAGTACACTGCTTCTCAGGTAGCAGTAAAAGACAGCTCTGGGCAGCATGAAGAGTCACCCGTGTACGGAAAGAGGCATAGCCTGAGGTGAGACTACATATTAGTAGTAGCATATTATCATGCAATGTGCAAGTCCGGTTGCTAGTCATGCCACAAAAATGTCCTATACAGAAGAGAGGAATTCTTTTTAAGATTAGTTGAAGTACTGATCAGGAGCTAATAAACTGCAGAGGTGAGATTCCACCTTTCTAAACATGACATGTCCTAAATTTTAACAGCAACTTTATAATAGTTCCTTCCCAGTGAGAGACTGCATGTATCCAGGGACCAAAGCAAAGAAGGACAAATGTCCCTATTTGTGACACACATGCAGAACCTGCGTTTCCCAATCCCTGTAGCTCCATGCTGTGCAGAGCTAGAGACCCTGGTTCCCCAGAGGAAAACGCGTCCACCATGAAATTGATTCGGAATCTGGTGGTGGAAATTTAAGCACTGGTTACTATCTGTTCACTTCAAGGTCCTTGTGCCAAGAGCCTAGAGGCTAAAGAAAAGTGTCTGTGTGCTGGCAGAGTAATTGGCGACAGCCTCTAGGAGACCAATGGGTGATGCTACACATGGGAAACAGGAAAGCACATGTTCTATGTGTTCAGTGTTTCCATGACCTGCAAGATTGCATTTTGGTGCTACCATGACCACTTTTAATGAAACACAGACAGTGTTGAATCTCTCATGCAAGCTGCCTTGTCCAGCAGAGAAGCTAGCTATGGAGGTGGAGCACAAGTGGGTGCTAGTGAAGGGGGCCGTTAACTGTGGCCTCAAGAATGTATGGTACAGCAGGGTCTTCTTTCATCTCATTAACACATATCTTAGAACTCCTCCGGGAAATGAAATCCAGCCTGAATCCTTCAGAAAGTGTCCTAAGATAGAGCGAACTGTTGGGAACAAGTGGAATGAGTGGCTTGATGGGAGGACAGGAGTGTTGTTTGTCCTGCTGGGCATGTCCTGGCCAAAGCACCTATCTGCTGGCTCCTGCTGTCACTTCACAGTGGTACCCTCTCTGTGATCTACCACACGACCCGGGGAACTGCCTCAACCAAATCTATTTCCCCCTTCAGGTGACAGGTCAATGGGGATGTCCAAAATCCAGCCACCTTGAGCCAGTTCATGAACACTGTCCAAGGCCACCGCAGGTCTGGAAAGGATGACTCTGAGGCTTTGGCTGCAGCGCAGCTATGGGTCTGCTTCTACACCTGCTCAAACACGGCTTCCTCTCTTCCTAACTGGGACGCGGAGAGAAACTTTCTACTGAAACTCTGCCTTACAGTCTATTTCCAGGAAATCCAATTCAAGACATGGCTACACTGGACTAAAGGGAATATGTAGCTAAAAGTAAGTGGCTATCAACTGTAGTAAAAATAATAGTAATGCAGTAATTATGTCTTGTGGGATGGAAAATATATGCAATGAATATCTATAACAAACATGATGTAAGATGTGATGGTGAAAATAATGTTATATGTGTTAAACTATTATAAGTCTAGCATACACATTATAAAAGAATGTACAGTTAATGAGATGAGTGGAAAAGGAATGATCAAAAATACTTTCTAGGTCAAAATGAAGACAGAGTAAGAGCAAAGAGACACAAAAACAGTATCTGAAAAACATAAATAGATGGTAGATATAGAACTCTTCATAATAAATATGAATGTATCACATAGTTAGACAGTCAAAAGTGTCAATCTTGATGAAAAAAACTAAAATATCTGCTCTTAGAAGAGATGTGCCTTAAAATCATACAAATAGGTTGAACATGAAGGATAGAAAAGGATTTTTATGGGAGGATTACCCAAGAAAGCTGGTCATTATAAGACAAAATAGTCTTTAAGTTAGAAACATGACTATAGATAAAAATGGATACATCACAGTCATAACAGGAGTAAGCCTACAAAAAATGGCCCCGTCAAATATATATCTCAAAAGCATAAGTGAACCCCAAACACAGGATTGCCATGGAAACCAAAAATGGGCAGAACTATAATAAAATATATATCAAGTCACGATCACAGTGAGAAAATAGAAAATACCTCAGCCCATAACTGATAATAACAGCTGATAAAAAAAAATCAGTCGGATTTGATGGATATGGTAACAAAGTTTATGTGACTAACATATGTGAGTTTACTGTAGGATATACATTTATTTCAGGTAGTCATCACTTATTTGCCAAAAATAAACACATGCTAAGCCATTAAGCAAAACTTAACATAAATAAGATGCTGAAATCATTCACTGTATACAGATCACAGTGGTATTAAGTTAGAAATCAATGCCAGTAAAAATTCTTAAAACTCTAGGCAACAATTTGCACTTAGTAAGGCACTAACCAAAGAAATCGAATTAGAATAGAATGTATTTATTTCCATGTAAAAATTTTGAGATCTATGGATAGTTTTTTCTATGTACAGCATTTTCTATGAACTTTTCAAAGTATGCTTGTATGTTTGAAAGGAAGAAAAAATAAAATCAATGAGCTAAGTATTCAGCTCAAAAAGATAGGAAAAGTAGAGCAAAAACCAAATAAAGGAGGCAAAAAATTACAAATATAAGTAAGGGAAAGCTAGATCACTAAAGATTATTGCATTATTACACAGAAAATGAAAAAATATCTGGAACACCTTTACAACAGTAAATTTCAAAACACAGAAGGTATTGTGGACAAATTCCTACAAAAACAAAATTTCCAGAACCCATGTACAGAAGGAAATATGGAAAATGGAAAATGTATATAGTGTTATATCTATTTTTAGGATAATTAAAGTTGTGTACCTGCCCAGGAGAAAACAAAAGAACACATGCCCTTGGAGACCATAGTAAGACAGAACACAACCCAACTTGTACTGTGAGGTCAGAATAATGTCCCACCACACAACAGATGCGAGCAGTAATGAAAATACAGAATGAAGGCAGTCAGCCAGGATGAATGCATGCTACATGATTCTATGTAGATAATTTTTTTAAAAGAATAAGGGCAAAATTTATCCACAGTGATGGAAGTGAGGACATTGGCTAGGGCATGAGACTGGGGGCGTCTGCCGCCTGGGTGATGTGGGATGGCTTCTCCCAGGGGGTGGCTGCATAGCTGTGTTTACTTTGCTAAGCTAATCAGCTGTCCATCCTTGAGGGGTGCACTTTTCTGCACCTATGTTATAGCTCATCAGAGTGCTCAAGCTTTTAAAAAAGGATACACAGTGGGAGAGGGAATACACATGGGAGAGAACGGCATGATATTTTAGACAGGGTTTAAGGAAAGCCTCTCCTAAAAGAGTCTACTTAGTAGTGACCAGTTTTAGTGCCCTGAAAGAGGTGAAGAGGAAGATGTGACATAGGAATATTCCAGGCAGGGGCTGGTCATTTGGCGTAGCAGCCAAAACGCCACTTGTGTCACTTCATCTCATATCAGAGTGCGGGGCTCGGAGTCCCAGCTCAATTTCTAGCTTCCTGCCAACGTGCACCTTGGGAAGCAGTGATGGCTCAAGTACTCAGATTTCTCACTTCCACACAGAAGACCTGGACTGAATTCCTGGCTGGTGGCACTGGTCTGGCCCAGCCCTGGCTGTTGTGGGTTTGGGGAGTGAATCAGAAAATGGAATACCTCTGTGTGTCGCCGTCTCTCTGCCTTACAAATAAAAGAAAATAAATAAGTAAAAATACATGAACAGAATATTCCAGACACTGGGAGTATGAATGTGAAGGCTCTGAGATGATACCACGATATCATGGCATCTGAGAATCAGAGGGCCCCTTAGACCAGTGCGGAGAGAAAGGGGACAACTTTGATGCTATGGAATGAGTAGGTTTACGAACATCTTGACATTTTGGGTCCTAGCCAGACTGCCCTTTGTCATGTGTCTGTTAAATATACAAGCCATTTTGTAAAATGATTTTCACAGGAAAGCCTAAAAGGGTAGCACCCACAGACCTTAATAAAGAGAGAGCGTCACAGGTTTTCTCTCTAGCTCCATTCCTCCTCTGCTCCTCATATTCAGACAGAACACACTGCTACTTCCCTTCAGCAGCCCTGAACTCTGGCACCCCTAATAAAATATCAGAGGGGCCGGCACTGTGGCATAGCGGGTTAACGCCCTGGCCTGAAGTGCCGGCATCCCATATGGGGGCTAGTTCAAGACCCGGCTGCTCCACTTCAGATCCAGCTCTCTGCTATGGCCTGGGAAAGCAGAATAAGATGGCCCATGTCCCTGGGTTCCTGCACCCGCATGGGAGACCTGGTAGAAGCTCCTGGCTCCTGGCTCCAGATTGGCGCAGCTCTGGCCGTTGTGGCCAATTGGGGTGAGAACCATTGGATGGAAGACCTCTCTCTCTCTCTCTGCCACTCCTCTCTCTGTGTAACTCTGACTCTCAAGTAAATAAATAAAAATCGTAAAAAAATGATTTTCAAAAGTTGTCTATAAATCTTATGGAAAAAATAGATTTAACATAAAGGTAACCAACTGGCTCAACTTAGATGTTAAGTGCATTCAATCTTCAATTCAATCTTTAAATTTCGTCCAACCCACACAATTCTTAATGAAGACAGATAGCATCAGTTAATCAAGAAAGTTGCTAAATTGAAAAAAAAAGTGTTCATGAATGCCTAATTTGTTTATTCACTGATCATTAATGGACAAATTGTACATGCACATTTTTATATAAATGTGAAGGTTTTGTGTAGAATATTAGATTTAAGATATTGATACCTGCAACAGTGGGAACTGATCAAAAGAACACTATTCTATGTTACTTGTCTTTCTTTACTTTAGTTTTTAAAATTTTTGATTAGAATGTGATCCTTGTGCACCTTTATTGAGCGCAGTGCATTAGAAAATCATCCTTCAAAGGAACGTATTACTCTTCAAGACGTAATTACCCCAGGGTTGTCCACAGAGAACAGGTCATGGCATCTGAGACAGATGGAGCCGATTATGAATGTGAGCAGTGATCACACTTTGTACATTTCATGAGAACCGAGACACGGGGTGCTCAAGCCCTGTGACTTTCTCCCCTATACACATGAAAAAAAAATAATGGTATCAGCGTCACCACCAACAGTAAACCAATAACAATGTATGTGAGATCAACAGAATCTCTACATAAATTCTTAAAATCTGAGTGTTGTAAATCGGCTTCCATGAAACAGAGGCCCTGTTCCTAAAAAGAGGTGCTTTAGAAGCAGAGGGCACCAAACTTGGCACAAAAACCTCAGAACTCCTTCCACCTCCTGCTCTTGCTAAATCTATGGTTAGGTGCTTATAAATCTTGTTGAGAATTATTGCTACAACTACTGGCATACGGTCAGTAACAATGTGAAAAGGGTTTTTTTCTGCAGGATAGCCAGGGTTCATTACTTGTTCCTTACTTTTGCTTACAATTTATCACCACCAGAGCAGGCAGCATCTTACAGTGTCACTAATTGGTTAGGCAGCTTGCACTCTCTTGTACAATCATTTTTAAAATATTTTATTTATTTATTTATTTGAAAGGCAGAGTTAAAGAGAAAGAAGGAGAGAGAAGAGAGATTCCTTCCATCTGCTGGTTCCTTCCCCAGCTGACAGCAACAGTCAAGGCTGGACCTGGCCAAAGCTGGGAGCCAAGAGCTTCTTCTGTGTCACCCACATGGGTGGCAGAGTTCCAAGGACTTGGACCATCTTCTGCTGCTTTCTCAGACCATTAGCAGAGAACCGGATCGGAAGTGGAGCAGCCAGGACTTGCACTGGCATCTATATAGAATGCCAGAATTGCTGGCAGCAGCTTTATCCACTGCATCACAACACAAGCCCCTTGTATAAACCCCTTGTAAGGGGCTCCTTTAGACAGCCCTGTGCATCTCCAGGAGGGAACCAGAAACCTAAGAGCAGCAGGTGCAACTTTCCCCATGGCTGTGGTGACTGGGTCTCTCTTGCTTCTTAGCGGAGGGAGTCGTGATGGTGATTCGCTTATGGGTCATGTTGTGGCCACCACAACCTTAAGAAAGTGGGAGATGGCAGGTGTGCAGCCAAAGGACCTCCAGATGTCATATTCCATGGTTCAGCATGAGGAAGAAGGCAGCAAATAAACAGAAGAGACACCAAGACACCACCCACATTGACTACATGTTTCCATCATCCTAGTTCCTGAAAAGGTTCAGCTGTGTTCTAATTGGCTTTTACTGGGACAAATATTCTAAAAGGACTCACTCCCCTTCTTCAGAAAGTGTTACAGAAACAGCATGTAAGGTGGGTCAGAGAGCAGTGAGGGCCTGATTTTCCCTTGGATCTCCCTTCAAGATGTCAAGTCTTGAGATCGTCACCATTGTCACTGCCCTGGAGGTGTTTCGGAAAAGGAAAAATTTCTCACGAACTGAAATGTGGTCCTATTTATTTTCCTAATTTCTGTAGTGCTATCACTCATTCCCTTAACCTCCCCTTTCTCTTTCACAAATTCGGGCCAAGTGTTCGAAGCACTTCAGACATTCCAGAGTGGTGATCCCTCCCCAGCCCCCTGCACATTTTGAATTTCATGGGAGCATAACAACAGGACCCACTGTTTTGGCTCCAGTGTGGTTTGTTGGTCAACACTCACACAGGAGTTTACTTGTCATTACTTGTCATTGCGGAGTTAAGTGAGCTGAACTTCACCCATCTGTGCTGTTTGGACATGCAGCTTTGGGGGGCATGATGAGAATTAGGTAAAGTCATTAGGATGGAGCCCCCAGGATTGCCTGCTGGTGGTTTGATGACAGCAAGACCCAACAGAAGGCACACACACACACACATGCGTGCCCTGTCTCTTGCCAAGTAACACCCATTGCCGCCTTGGAGCTGGGTCAGCAAGAAGGCCATCCCCAGCTTTGTACCTCCAGAACTACGAGCCACAATAACCACTTCTTCTTTACAACTTATCCAGTCTGTGGTGCTGTGTTACGAGTAACAGAAGGTAGACCGACACACTACCTCACCTTCCTATTAGTTAACGATTGTTTTTAAGTGCATTGAGATGCCCAGGTTACACTATGAGGCAGAAAAGTCAGAAATGACTACGTCCACTTACGTAGGTTATGAAACAGACTTGGCCAAGTTATCAGTAGATCTGAGTTCACAGGTGTTCTTCTGTCTTTAACCGTAAACCTATTATAGCCATGCCTATACGGGCCAGAAAGCTAAAACCCAAAGCCTGTCTGTAAGAAATTCAGTACCTTTCAAAGTCCATGCCTAAAGACTTGAAACCAAAGTAGGAGAAACAGCCAGAAGTGAGATGAGAATTCTTTGCAAGATAAACCAATCAGTATGCCGATTTTTTTTTCCTGGCCAATGGAATATGGTATTTCTTCTTTAAATATTACAGGAAGACTCAACCAAAAATGGAAACAAAAATCAAGACAAAGATTTTCTCCACATCCGTAGAAGCCACTGTCTTCTGGCCCCTAAGCAGGAGTAATCGTGCTGCACTGTTCAGTCACTTGTGACAAAGCACCCCAGGGGACAGCAGGTGATAGTTTGAGTCCTTAGGTCCCTGACACCCAGGTGTGAGACTCAGATAGAATTCCCAGCCCATGGCCTTGGCCTGGCTTAGCTGCACCTGCTGGCGGGCATTTGTGGGAGTGGGAGATCCCTCTCTGTCTCTCCACTTTCTGTCCTTTTAAAAAGTAGGCAAAGAAACAAAAGCACCATGGTGGGATAGGCCTGCCTGTCTGGAGGAGGGGAAGTGATGACATCTGCAGAATAAGTTACTCCCAAAGGGTGATGTGGAATAGACAAAAAGAAATCCCCTCCTCCTCACTCCTTTCCCTATTTCTCTCCTGCTCCCTTCGGATAACAGCATTGTGATTTGTATTCTTGTTTGTCCTACCCTACTCAAAGCTCCTTTAATGAAAACAAAAATTGTACCCTTGCCCCGGCCACCTTCCCCTTAAAGCAATGCTTTGGTTACCAGATTGAGACTCTTCCAAAACACTTGGTATCCAAGTGATGTTTTTATTTTGCTAATTTTGATACATGCTTGTCCATTAGCCTCTCTTCAACATCCAAGGTCACAAGCAATCACACACACACACACTTAAAACAGGAAATGCAGGCCTCTGCTCATCAGTAATAGCTCTGATATACTGAAGTCTACCACTGGGATTTAAAATGTCAGGTTCTTTTTTTTTTTTCCTTTTTAGGTTAATTCAACTGCTATGCCTAGACTAATTCATTTATTTCATCTTTGTTTGTTTGCAATGTTTTGGATAACAGAACGGTTTCTTGACTTGCGAAGGAAGTTAAAGCTCAGTCTGTACCATAAACAGTACATTCATTCTGTTGCTCAAGAATGAGAACACCTGTTATAGTTCTTTGTTGATTGCTGACTTTCATATGAACATTTGGATGAAAAGTAATGTTTACAAGATAACTTATATATAAAATATTCAAACAGCAGAAACAAGAAACCAAAAAAAAAGAGGCCCCAAACCAAAACAGCAACAGAAATCTAAAATAGTCTATCTTCAAGAAACAATGGGAGACAAAGAACTTATTGAAACACTTTTGAAGAAATAGTTTCATCAACACAAAGCAAATTAATGAATTTTTAGAATAATATCTAACGACAAAAAGACACAAACCCCACGATTCAACCTCCAATTCAAAATAGCACTGTTAATATGCCAGCACATTTTAGTTCCATCCTTTCGAGAATGAGACACGCAGATTAATTTATTGCGCATTTGTGAGAGCTCCTCTGTTCCTATACACATTTTTACATTGCCATCTAAACTTGCTACAACTGTTGTCTTTTTCCTGTAGAGAGAGCATCTGCAGTGCTTTCCAGCTGGGGGACGCTGCCCTGGATGCTTGCTTTCCCCACGCTCTCTGGAACCCTGATATGTCAGCCACGGTGAACTGGTCAGTCCCATGCTGTACAGAAAAGACTGCACCTTGAGAACTCTTTGGGAAGTACAGAAAGTGTGACAAAACCATCACTCATTAGCACAGCATTACTGCTGCAGTACCAGAGACATTTAAATATTCTTTTGCGTGTGGCCAAAGAGAGCTTCTTTCACAGCATCTATATTCGGAGAAGCAATGTTGTGTCTCAGACCTATTTTTTTAACTGAAGTCACAGTTTCATGCATGTGACTCCTTTTAATTTTGAAAAGACCTTTAATCGCAAATCCTAAGAACCTTTCCTAATATTTTTTAACAATTTATTTATGCGAAAGGCACATTTACAGAGAAGTGAGAGAGGGAGAGAGAGCATGGCAGAGCTTCCATTCGCTGGTTAACACCCCAAATGGCCACAATGGGCCAGGCTGAAGTCAGGAGACTGGACCTTCATCCAGGAGTCCCGTGTGGGTGGCAGGGATCCAGGCAACTGGGCCATTATCTGCTGCCTCCTAAGCACATTAGCAGGGAGCCAGTGGGAAGTGGAGCAGTTGGTACCCAAACCAGTGCCCACACAACATAACAGCATGGCAGGCGGTGGCTTAACCTGTTATGCCACAATGCCAGCTATGA
Source organism: Sylvilagus floridanus (assembly GCA_949820135.1). NCBI lineage: Eukaryota > Metazoa > Chordata > Mammalia > Lagomorpha > Leporidae > Sylvilagus > Sylvilagus floridanus. Next base: position 23,072,867 of record OX463229.1, read on the forward strand.
AACTTTTCTTAAATTTAAAAGAGGAATTCGTTTATATCAGTTGGTTTTCTATCACTTTATTTTTCTATCAAAGAGATTCTGAAAATTTGCCACAGACTTACTAAGAAAATATGATTGATATATATTTTTGGATCCAGAAGGATTTATAGGGAAAAAGCAAATATGCTAAGGGCTTTAACTATCAGAAGAGACATGAATTTAAATCATTCTAAGGTAGTAAGTGGCCAAGACCCACTTCAAGATTCAGGCAAAAAAAACTGATTCAAATCCATTGGGTCCAACGTGACATCCAGATTAATGGTTACCCAACCTCTAGCTTTCTTGTACCCTCATTATAATCATTAGCATAATAAAAAAACTCACTTCCCCTCACACCATGACAGTTGCCATGCAACCTATGGGCATGACTATAGAAGGAAAGAAAAGAGGTGGACCCCTATTTCCTGGAAATGGCAGCCCCTGTTCCAGAAATAAGATGAATATTCCACTTGGATATTAGCATACATTTCCTGGGCCCCATACATTTGGAGCCCCAACCGCACACAGTGCTGCTCTGCCTGTGGGGTGGCCTGCTGTTCACCACATTCTTTAATAAAAGTCTCTTGTTTTCAATTTTGAAGTCAAGGATCCCCATGAGATCAGGAAGGTTCCCAGTTGTTATGTATCCCCTCTGCATAAGTACATTTCTTAATGCTTTTTTTATTCAGTATGTTTTAAATATTGTTATGCTGTGTTTCATTCACAGAAATTGAGTTTTACAAATAGCAGCTGATTCTCTCATTATATCTGATCCAAATTACTAATTTCAGTATTAATGGTTAGCTTTGACATGTTTAAAAAGGGTAGAAAGTATTTAATAGACCTGTCTTCAACCCTGAAATGAACAACTGTTCAGGGAAATGGAATTGTTCAAAGATACATTTTCTTTCTGCCAATCTGTGAAATATAATATAATTATTCTCCTAATGAATCTCTCAACCAGGAGCAATCTTTCAAAGCTTGAGCAGGTAAAATATAATGATAATGGGAGCAGTTTTGTAAATAAAAAGATGAAATGAGATTGTTAGTTTGTGCCATATTATGAGATAATTAGAATAACAGTGAAGCATTTACCAGGCATTTAACTTTCTCAAAAAAGCTCCTCGGGGATTATTTAAATTAGTCATGTTTATCCATGGAGATTTTTAGTCTTTTTTCAAATGACTGCCACCTTGTAATAGTAAAGACTCAATATTTAGTTTAATCTGAATAATAACTGGGAGTGTACAGCAACCAAAAGACTATGGCTGAGATAGAGATAAAAAGAAAAAAAACAAAAAAGAACACTTTATGTATCCATAGTTTCCCAATTTCCACAGGCACACAACTGGATAAATTTGACAACATCCATCATATGTTAATTGACTCTACATAATAAAGGACTGTATTCATGGGAAGTCAACCCTTGGCAGTGTAACTCCAGTGGCTAGTTATTTCAGTTACTTCAAATTCACATAGCTCAGAGATAACCAAGTAGACGGTGGGATTTGGTTGTTGAACAACAGGTTTCTTCATTTTCTTCCAGACTCCACTACACCCTTCCAAGGCCAATGTGGGCATGAGTTAGGTGCTGGAGTGTGGTTATTTCATCACATCCACTAGGTTTATCAGGAAAAATAAAGTTATAAATAGAGCCAGATAAAGCAAAGATGTGTCTCCTGTTGTGATCTGAAATCTTTAAATGAGATGTCCTCCCGCAAAACAGTGCAGTTAAAATTGAGTTCCTAGTGTCATGGTATAGCTTTCTTGGTCACTATTTTCTGTCATGATAGAAGAGAAAACGTGGTTGATACCAATGGAAGAAAATACAGTCGTGGCTTAAATTTAACACTTTATGTAGCTGACTTCATGTGTTTTTGACCACTCCGTGTTTACAATTTTTAAAAATTCTCCCCAATTTATCATCATATGTCTGATAATAGATTAAAAAATACCTTACATTCTCTGGGAGATATTTATTGTCTTAGCTTTGAATCACCTCCCTCAAAGGGTTAGATTGCTATTAGGGCTTTATATTTAGGAAATGTGTGAGGATGGTCTCATGTTTGGAATCTTTATGTGACTACTATTCGAGAGCACATTATTAGTGTTATTGAATTTGTTGAGGTTTATACTACTCATATGCATATGTACCTATTTCCAAAGTTCTTAGAGTAAAGTGAACTGTTCTTTAAATTTTATTTTTCACCAACTCTTTGACATTCCGGTATTTAACTTAGAAATCTGTTTTACATTTCTACTACGACCTGAGTAATTTTACTTAAAGAGACATGATGAAGCCTTACACTGGCAGATGAGCTACCATGAGTTTTCAGCAGACACAGGATTGAACCCACACGTCCCAGAGGCAAACAAGACACTGACAGATCACTGTCTTCTGCAGGTATGTAAGTGACCTGGGCCCACACTTGTGCTGTCCGTCCTTCTCTAGAGTTACAATCCACAGCTTGGAATGTAGAAGGGTCTCAGGATAGCACTTAGGATTTTAGAAACGAAGAAGGCATTCTGTCTCAGAAGTCATATAGGATTCACAAACCTGAGCCTTAATTAGAAACCCGAGTAATTGCATGGGAGACCAGGAGGAAGCACCTGGCTCCTGGCTTCGTCGGATTGGTGTGCCAGCCATAGCGGCCATTTGGGGAGTGAATCAATGGAAGGAAGACCTTTCTCTTTCTCTCTCTCTCTCTCTCTCACTCTCGCTCTCTAACTCTACCTGTCAAAAACAAAACAAACAACAAAAAAAAAAACAGAAACCTGAGTAATGAAATCCCCTTCCTTCTTCCCCTGCACCACATCGTTTTCAAAATGCAGCTACCACTAAAAATTCACTTTCCTCCAGTGTTCTTAGATTCATTAGGTGAAAGCAAGTTGCTCCTTGTTCAGCCATTCCTGTCTACAGTTTTAATTTTTATCTGTTTCCCTAATTTCTACTGCTTTTCAAGAAGGAAACCACAATGGCAACGATTTCATTTTCATCTTAGAAAATGGCACTTTTCCATTTAAATTATGATTCATATTTATATGAACAACTTTGAGGCCTTACTAATCCTTCCATAAGAACCCCTAGAATTAGACTGCATGTTGTATTTTAGTTCTAGAATTATAACGCCTGTGAGATGTTGAAATGTTGAGTATTTACAAGAGAAATGGGGCAATAACCATAACCAGAAAAGAAGGTATTTATGGAGTTTATGAAGCCCTGGAAAGGATAGGAGGGTGTTCTAACGACTGTCATCTGGTGTTTCTGTGAATCCTGAAGTATTAATTATTTATTATTTTTTTATTTATCATTTTTTCTGGTTTGTGCTCCAAATTTCTAGCAGGCTAGCGATTTCAATGAGGCTTTTTATCCCATGGCAAATAAGAGTTTCATAAAGGATTTTTGATAATATACATGCTTTTATAGATCAGGCAGACCAAACACAGAAGTACCTGGTCTAATCCTATTTTGGAAAACAGTATTATTTGCACATATAAGAAATGTACATTATATCCTCTAATCTCTTTTTAGTGTCACTTGGCAGACTTTCCAAGCATGACATTTATGAAAAATAGCAGAGAGAGGGACCAGCATTGTGGCACAGCAGGTTAAGTCATTGCCTGTGACACTGGCATCCCCCATAGGTGCGCAGGTTCAAGTCCCGGCTCCCATGCTTCAGATCCAGCTCCTTCCTTATGTGCCTAGGAAGGCTAAGGAACATGGCCCAGGTACTTGAGCCCCTGCTGCCCATGTAGGAGACTGGGAAGGAGTTCCTGACTCCTCCCTCAGACATGGTCAGGCCTGGCATTTCTGGCCAGCTGCAGAGTGACCCAGCAAATCAAAGATCTCTTTCTGTGACTCTCTTTTTCCATTACTCTTTCAAATAAATAAATAAACAAACCTACCTTAAAAAAATAAATAAAAATAGCAGAGTCATCACAGTAAGATACCCAGGTCTGTTTTGTAATCTTAAATTGCAAACAGTAATTTTGATATTTAGATATCTTTATTACGTTATTATTTGCCTAGTCATTGCTAAAAATTATCAGAAGGTTTATTTACAAACATATAATTAAGAATCATTTTGAGGTACCTCCTTATAGGTTATTAGGTAGCAAATGTTTGGATCTATCAATATTTAATCAATGAAATCACCATGCCAGCGGTTTATGTACATATGTTTTGGAAATGCAACATCTCAAATGCTGTCATTTTTCGTCAATAATTGTAACATCCAGGTATAATAATGCTGCCTGAAATCTTTTTCTTGTTTCTAAATTTAAATGATTTAATCACTGAATTTAAATGCTTGGAAATTGTTCTGCTTGCCGATGTTTGAATGCCAAATACATCATCTACAGTTCTAAAATGAATGTCACATTTATATTTAGACAACTTAAAACACTGCCTTCTAAATTACCCTAAATAACCCACAGAGATATCTAAAAGAAATTGGTACTAATGGATGCCAAATGTCCACTGTCATCTACTTCCAGAAAAGAATGGCTTTTACAAGGAGTAGAAATTTCAGTCTTATTCATCAAACACTCTTTGTGCACTTGAGTATTACAATATATAGAAAGCAAAAAAGAATACTCTCATTTCTTCCAAAGCTCAACACTCCTGTTTTATTTTTTTAATATTTATTTTATTATTTAATTCTTTAAAACACAGAGTGACAGAGACAGAGACAGGAAAGGGTGGAAGATTTATAGATGAAAGAGAGGAAGAGACAGGGAGAGAAATCTTCCATTTGCAGGGTCACTCCACAAATGCCTCTGGTAGCCAGCACAGAACCAGGCTAAGGCCAGGAGCCAGGGACTCCACTGGATCTCTGGTTTTAAAGATGAAGGCACTGGAGTTAACAACCTTTTTATCTCTAGAGACAAAAGAAATTTGTGTTGCTGTGTGTTCTCATTCTCATTTATTATCTCTGAGCAGTTTGGTTTGAATTGGCTTGTTTTGGGTTTCTTAATTTCTGGGAATTAAAAAAAAAAAGCTAATAATAATGAAGTCATTTACTTGTCAGACAATCAGGTGGTCTCTTCCCCCTGGCTCTTACAAAGAAACAGAGCTCTCTCTTTTGCAGCAGAGTGCGTAGAAAGAGCCTGGGAGTCACACGGTGTTGGGTGAGGGGAGGTTTTGGGTAAAATACAGAGAAAAGTTTATTCTGCGGGAAGTGATAGTGAATTTTATGCAAGAACATACTGAAAAATAAAAATAATGCTTACATTAAGTCTTCACAAATGAGACTTCAAGAAAGATACGAAAGGGTATAAGCGGCAGCAGTGTCTGAATGTGGCTTTTCTAAACCTCAGTCATTCTTTACTGTATCTGAGGACCTCTGGCGTAACTACTTAGTTTAGTTATTGTACTCTATTCCTACTCAAATGGATTTATTTCAAAAAAGAAAATGTATAGTACCACTATAAATAAATAAGTAAATAATACTAGCATTTCTTACTACAAAGAGAAGACAAGTGTAGTAGGACTCTAAAGCTATCAAACTTCACATTCCCCTGTGCACCTGCTGCTCCATCTCATTTTTCATCAGTGTGTGCTCATTGGGTTTTGGGAAATTCTGCCCAAATTAAAAAAAAAAAAAAGTGAGTGTTGGTAAATGTGAATGAAATCATTGAAAATGTCTTGGATGGCAAAATACGTGAATTCATTTTTTAAGCAAACTTTTGTGTGACGGGTACCTGGCTAGCTGTAGCCACATGCAGGGTAGGCAGTTACTCACTTAATGAGACTTCAAGCAGGAAGTCCAGCTGCTGCTGGCAGTACCTCTCTTGGCTTCTGGCAACAGCTTGAGACTCTATGGTTTGCATGTAATTGCTTTTGCTCAGTGGTTTTCAAACTTTTTAAAGTAGTCAACAACTTTTTTTTTTTTTTTTTGCAAACGAAGCAGTATTTCAAAGATCAGTAAATAAAAGGGTATAACAATTTAATTTGTACCAATACATATTAGAAGTTCAAATTGCTAAGACTTCCGGTATGAAATTAATAGAGCTATTTTGATGAAGACAATTACAGTGTCACAGCCATGGTATTTTTTTTTTTTTTTTTTGCTGATGTCTGCATTGTGTTTTAGTTGTATGACACAGACACTATCCTGTTATGGACAGATATGCATTTAAATGGTATGAACCTTATACATCTCACTTGGCCATCATCAACCATTCTGACTGCATTACTGGGAAGTCTAATAAAGACTTTTATCCTCAACCAATTAGAATAACTGAGATGGCTCACATTTCTTGAGAGATTCTCACTTTTTGGTTAAAAAGTACGTATTCAAAGATAAGTTTAATGTAATTTTCTACCTTGATCAATACAAATTTATGACATGTTATTACTGATGTCACTTGCTAACTGTGGTTTAGATATTCATCCAAAATTTCAACTAGTTGAATTTATTTATTCTGTAAAACACTTCTGGAATGTTTCAATTTCATGGCTGGCTCCTTTGCAGCTAGCAATGAAATCTTCTCTGACAAAAGTGTGCCTGATTCGTAAGCTCACATCAGCCTATTATTTGTAGAAAGTAGTTAACTACTGCAATTTATTTTGGAGCAAAAATACTTTTAAAAATTTATTGGCATTTTAGTCATTTTCAATCAAAATATTCACATTGTCATCTTGCTTTATTTATTTATTTAATTTGAAGGGGACAAAGAGAGAGAGAGAGAGGGAGCGAGAGAGATCTTGCATCTGCAGGTTCACTCTCAAAATGCTCCCAGCAGCTAAGGCTGCGTCGGATCAGGGCCAGGAGCCCTGAACTCAGTGCAGGTCTGCCATGTGGCAGGGATTCAAGTAGCTGAGCCATCACTTGCTTATTCCCAGAGTATGCATTGGCAGAAAGGTGGAAATGGAATCAGAGCTAGGACTTGAACTCAGGCACTTTTGAATGGGACACAGGTGATGTCTGCTGTGCCAAACGCAGATCTTGTTTTTACTTCCCCTGGTTGGTAGGTGCTGCGTGGTATTCATGTTAAAGAAAATTACCTTAGTTTGCTTGGCTTTGCATTTGGTTCCCATGCACTGTGGTGGCAATGTCCCCATTTTTTCATTTATCTTCATTTAAATATTCTAATACATATAGTAATATATATGAGACTATATATATATATATATATATATATATATATATATTTCATTGAAAGGCGGAGTTACAGAAAAGAGGATAGGACATACACAGAGAGAAAGGTACTCCATCCACTTGTTCACTCCCCAAATGGCTGCAACAGTCAGATCTGGGCAAGGCTGAAGCCAGGACCCAGAGTTACTTCCAGGTCTCCCACTTAGGTGCAGGGGCCCAAGAACTTGGGCCATCTTCCACTGATTTCCCATGCTCATTAGCAGCGAACTGGATATGAAGTGGAATAGGCAGGTCTTGAACTGGCACCCTCAAAGATTTATTTTTAAAAATGACCCTTGTAGAGCTACAGACTTTCCAATCATTGTCATCATTATTTGTTCAATTACATGTACATATGTTTATAAAATGTGGATGTGTAGGCATGAATATCTGTCTATCCGTCCATCTATTGAACAAGAAAAAAGAGGAAGAGGAAGAGAGGCAAAGGGGAAGCTGTTTTTGGTGACACAGGTTAATGATTTCAGAACTGTTAATATGATAGAATGTATGTGTAGAACAGTTACATATATTTTTATTATAGACTTTTAAAAATTGCTCTGAAACATGGCAATGAATTTGAACCAAGTTTTTAAAGGATTGTTGAAGAATTTCTGTTATAACTCAACAGAACAGTCTGAAAAATAATGTTTCAGCTGAAGGCCTTTGTATCTTTTAAATGCAAATACCTCTACTTTCATCTGCAATCAGTCATTTATACATTAATGTGGATGAATTTATTAGACACCTTTCTGAGGCTAATTCAGCAGCGGAGGAGTCAAAGATGAACTCAGCTACTAAGACACAGGGAAGATTAAATATTAACACTGAAGACCAATGGGCCTACTTTACAGCTTTGCTTAAAGACTATGCTATCTCTATATACTCATTTGTATTTATAAACATAAACACCTACACACAAATAAAACGTCCACTGGATTAGATGAGTGTGAGTGTGAATATATTTCAGAATAGCATCCAACTGTTTTAGAATGTTTTGCTGGAACAATAATGCAATTAAATGAGTTTCTTCACATTTGTTTAAGTAAATTGAGTCAACAGTAAAATTTCCAACCCATGAGTTTATTAATTGAAAATATTCTGAACTTATGAATGAGAAGTGTTCTCAAAGATTGCATCCAAATGAATTGTGTGGAGTCCCAGTTCATGTATGACTTAATACACATGATGCTACAAACTTGACCTTGCTCCTTTGGGTAATGACATATCTGTAAAGGATTACGAACACTTACACAAATTTAATTCTATGACTTCCCTATTCACCACCCACCCTCTCCCCCCAAAAAATTTTCTAAAGTTCATGAAAAACAGTGTCTGTACCAATGCAGCTGAAACTTCTGATAATGTTTTACCAAGTCATGTTAGAAAAGTTGTGAGTAACATTTTAAGAATCTGCTTCCTGACAAAGCAGAGTGCTAACACAATTAAAGGGAAAGAAGAGAGAGCTTCTCCTACAGTTGTGGGCACTTGTGTTCTATGACAATGCTGGAGGCTGGATTGTTGTGCTTTCCTCCCAATGTGTACACCTGAGACAAGCCTATCAAGGGAGGGGCAGTTCATGCCTGTAGAATATAATGATAGGACTCACCCACCTGTCTGCTCCTTAAGCCCAAGGTGTCCTTGCCTGTCCCTTATCAAATGGAATTCACTGAGTTGAGAGAGGTGTACAGCCAGCCCAACAAGGTAGCAATCCATGAGCTCAAGAAGTCATTGGCTTCTCCATCAGATAAAAACCTTTTGGCCAGTGTTGTCTGAGGGATTTGTTTAGGGGGAACTCCAAATTAGGCAGGGAGACTGCAGGTTTCAGGAAGAAGGTAACTACTACTTCCATATAACTCCTGCCACCCCTGGCCATTGTAAAAATTCCCTACAGAGCATAACATCAGCAACCAATCAGAGGAAGGTTTCAAGCACCACCCAACAACAAGGAATGTGGACATGAGCTGAGCATGTGCTTCTCAGCCTCAGTTCCAGTCTCTAAGAACCTTCACAGCCGACTCCTCAGGGAGCCTAGGAATTAAGCAGTAGCTACCTGGCTCCTTGCTCAGTGCTTTGCAGTAGGTATCTACTTCCTTCCATTATTCTGGTGTCAGTGACTGGCTTTCTGTGTGCTGGGCAGAAGGACCAGATTTGGGGGTTCTCTAGCCACATATGCAACTAGTTTGGGGTGTTTTTCTGCAACAAGTAGAGTATGATAGGGGAAAATCAGGTCTGCAGCCTCTCTACAGAGGCTGCATAGGTGTTTGGTGAAAGCACAGCCACATGTCTTGGAAACTTTCAACAGCTCAGTGGGTGAATGTAGTTAGTAGCTGAGCCATTGAGCATCAATTTGCATGAATATCTGGAATATACACATGCAAATAATATGCCAAGTGATGTACTGACCAAACAGAAAAAGAAAATCTGGAAATTTTTCTGTATATACAATTTTGAGTGGATATAAATGAGGGGTCTTTGAAAAGTTCTTGGAAAATATGGACTGTGAAGAAAAACTATGCACAGCCTTCAAAACATTTTTGTACCAAATTAACATCTCTTTTTTTAAAAAAATAGCTGAACCAAATTATTTGAGACACACACACACACACACACACACACACACATACACACACACCGAGAGCGAGCGAGTGAGAGAGACAGAGACAGAGAAAAGAGAGAGCTCCTATGTCCTTTTTCACTCCTCAAATGACCTCAAGAGCCAGAGATGGGTCAAGATAGAAGCTGGGAGCTATGGACTCCATCCAAGTATCCCATATGGGAATGGCAGGAACCCAATTTCTTGAGCCATCACCACTGCCTACAGAAGTCCGCTTTAGCATGAAGCTGGAGTTGGAGCTGGAGCCTGGAATTGAACTCAGGTATTCCAAAGTGGGATGCAGATACAAGCTCACTCCAATGTTCACATACTTTTTCAAGTCCCTCATAAACGCAGTTTTATATATATATATTTTAAAGTATTTGAAGAGAGGGACACAATGAATATATACATAATAATAAAATTAGTGTAATTTTAAAAAATCTTAGAATGGTCCTTAAGCTAATGCCAATACTTAGAAATCTTTGACTGTTCTTAAAAATGTACAAATCTTTTTTAAAGATTTTATGCATTCATTTGAAAGGCAAGGAGATAAAGAGACAGAAGGAAAGAGAGAAAGAGAAAGAGAAAGAGAGGTCTCCCCTCCCCTTGCTCACTCCCCATATGGCAACAACAGCTGGAGCTAGGTCTTGCCGAACCCAGGAGCCAAGAGCTTCATCCAGGTCTCCCACATGAGAGGCAAAGGTCCAAGGACATTGGCCAGCCTCCAATGCCTTCTCAGGAGCATTAGCAGGGAGCTGGATCAGAAGTGGAGCAGCCAAGACTCAAACCAGTACCATTATGGGATGCCTGTACTACAGGCAGAGGCTTAACCTTCTGTGTCACAGCCCCAGCACCAGAAATGTACAAATCTTATAGTTAAATTCAAATTTAAATACACTTATTAATTCAGCATTAATATCAATAACTTATAGAAACTAATCATTTTATACTTATTTTTATTATACTTATGCTTTATTAAACCTCTCATTTTTGTATACATTTGTCTCTATTTTCCTCTATGTTTCACACAATTGTATTCCAGTCTGTAAAGTATTTTCATCACTTTAACACTTGCTTATATTGAGTTATACAGCTCTTCAGCATAACGTACCTTTCAGAGGCATCAAAGCTTCATGTTACCATCAAGTTCTTGCAAGCATTTTTTAAAAGAGGAGTGCTAGCACTTTCCCCATCAACCTCTCACACCCTCAAATGACACAAAACTACCCTGGATAGAAGTAATTGCCCAGTGCTGAAACTTGAGCCAGGTGCTAAGTCAACAGACGCCTACTATTGTCAAGTCCACACTCATCATCCCATATTATTCCATTAATGATCTGATTAATTTATACTGGACCCTTAAATCCACAGTGTCTCTGTAATTTTTTCTCACTGGACTGAGCTGAGATAAAATGTTTTCTTGCATTCTCAGTGTCATCAATGGTATTAGGTAAGGGGAAAGAAGTACCCTACACTAAATACATACATCACTCTTCCATGTTCAGTTCTTAGATATGATCATGTTGATCTCTTTGGGAAGTACAACCACAAGAGTAAGGCATCACATCCCACCGCAGACCCTACTACAGTAGGGTTGATCCTGACCATGGCTATGCCTTCCTATGCTGTTAGTCCTTTATTCTCGGTTTCCTTGCTGTTATTAAATTTCTGGAAAAATTACAGCAGATAGTCAAAATTTACTGTGGGATATTTATATATTTATATATTCTGTTATATATGGTACTTAGAATTATAGTTTAATATAAGAGAGTATTCATTGGCCGGCGCCGTGGCTCAACAGGCTAATTCTCCGCCTTGCAGTGCCGGCACACCAGGTTCTAGTCCTGGTCGGGGCGCCGGATTCTGTCCCGGTTGCCCCTCTTCCAGGCCAGCCCTCTGCTGTGGCCCAGGAGTGCAGTGGAGGATGGCCCAAGTGCTTGGGCCCTGCACCCCATGGGAGACCAGGAAAAAGCACCTAGCACCTGGCTCCTGCCATCGGATGAGCGCGGTGCGCCGGCCGCAGCGCGCCATGCGCGGCAGCCATTGGAGGGTGAACCAACGGCAAAGGAAGACCTTTCTCTCTGTCTCTCTCTCACTGTCCACTCTGCCTGTCAAAAAAAAAAAAAAAAAAAAAAGAAAGTATTCATTGATGGCACAGTTTGACTGAAACAAGACCAGCATAAAGTCCCTTAGAACACAAGCTTAGTAAAACCTTAGGTATGCCCTTGTTAGAACAACTGGAACATTCTGACCAAGAGGATCACATTCCAGAAGAGCTTTGTGTACCATATACCCCATTTCATGATCTACTCAGTTCCCAATATGCATTTTATTTTCCATGGGAGGACGTAATACAAAGGAGAATATAAGACAAAAACAAAAACCATGAAAACTACAGGTAGTTTAGATGTAACCTCTGAATCTATTATAAATTAATCAAACAGGGAGAGCTAACATGAAAAATGCAACTACATAAAAATACACGTTGTTATAATGCAATGGAAAACTCTTTCATTTGATGGTAATCTTGGAAGGCCGACTAACCATCAATTTAACAACCAACTGTTGCAAAGCTTACCTTGACTTGCAAACTTCAACTCTTTGGCATCTGTGAGTGTGGTCCTTTTGTCAGACCCTTTTTTCTCTATTCGGCGATGGCTCCGTCTTTTCTTAGACTCTCCCCAAAGATTGGATCCTCCATGCATGCTTGGTATGTTCAAAATAGCGATTCCTTCCAGGGAGATGTTGATCAGATCTATCTGTACCCCATCGCACTGGAAAAGAAAGACACTGTAAGATGTTTTCTCTTCCTATACTTGATCTCTTCTTTTTTTTCTCCATAATCCTGTCATTTCTGAATAAGCTTTTCAAGGGCACTTAAAAGCTTACCCTAAATGTCAATATGAAAGATAAAGCAGCTACTAACATTAACCAGTTACCCTTAATAGTCTTTTAAATGATCAAATTAAATCACCAGGGTTATCTTTGGGAGAGACACACATTCATGTCTGCAAAGTGATCAGCTGGAAATTAACAGAGTGCTACCAAGAGACTGACTCTGGAAAAGATGGGCAAATTTTGGGTGGAAAATGGAATGCTCACAGCCTATTTACAGTACACTGGCAGGCAATGACAGGGCAAAGCAGACACAGAATTGATGATTCCTGATCTCACTTCATTTTCCTTTGAGCAGGGAAATAAATGACTTACATGACTTTAGTAAAAAGAGGTTAAAACAAACAGCGGTTCAAGGAGATCTCGGTCACAGAGGACTGGCCAAGGGTAGCTCCTTGGACTGGACTGAACTCCAAGCAGGATGGCAAGGCAAGGAGAGGCCCTGGGGGCATTGAAAGCTAAGGAACTCGCTAACAGACAGGGCTTTGCTATCGTCAACAGTGGTCACTTCCACGTTTTTGAGTTTTCTGTTTATTTCTGCTAAGGGACACGTGTGGAGAATGGCAAGGCTATTCTGTCTTTTTTGGAATTAGTATTTATTTATTCATTGGCTTTGGGTCTTCTAAAATGGCAATTGTTATAAATAGATCCCACAAAACGTTCTTCCATTTCAATCGTAAGTCAATAGGATGGGAGACGTAAACATACAACTCTCTGCTTTTTAAAGAACTTTGGTAGGGATCCGCCTTTCATAAATTAAAGTTTTATCTGCAGTATGGTTGCTTCCTTTGCCACATCTTATCACACACACAAATCACTGCTACTAACTCATCATTCTTCATGACAATTGTAATTGCTGGATTTAGAAGAGGTAAAACTACCCCAAAATTATAAAAACAATACCAAAAAATAGCCACACCTCCATTTCCACATTCATTGCTCTCATATCCAGTCTAGCATTGTATTCTGTTCACCAAAAAATACAAGCTGGGAAATAAAGCAACACATCTTGAGCCCACTTGGCAAGGGGAGGAACAAATTCTAGCAAAAGTGCCAAGTTCTCATTCAATTTGTTTCAAGGAGGATGAAATCGATGTCTGGATGATGCCTTTTGCTTTTTTCCCAGAAACAAGTGATTTTTGCTCCTTTTCATGTATGGAATTAAGATGATTTCTTTTTACTAAAGATTTCTTCTCCTGTGTATACTCACTTACCACTATATATTCTAGATAAACAGATATTAATTTCATAATTAAAAGTAATCTTGTGTAAATACCCTGCAGGCCTCAAAGAATCAAACACATACTGTGTGTCAGGCCTCCCACCGTTTTCAAGTGGGCCGCACTGGCTGGATAATTAGATAGTACATATTTTTTAACCTTATTTGCATGCATATTATATCTTTTGCACACTGACAAGCAGCAGTAACAACAAAAGTCAGATTACCACAGGGAATTCCCACAAAGAAGTCTTCATTCCTTATAATTTGCAGCCTAAATTAAAATAATTTGATCTTTGACAAGGACGAAATGTCAAGCAGAAGGGGGTCCTCCACAAGCCGCGGCCTGTGGCTTCTGAAATCTGCCTAATTTATGTCAGTCACTTCTTAATACATATTTAAGGATTACACGAAAAAGATGATAAATATGCAATGTGACACCTTTGGTATTTTCCTGCTGTTAATTTATAAAGGTCTGGCTTCCCCCAAACTGACTAAAATCATTTAAATAACAGAAGGATCGCGCAAGAAGCTGGAGCTAAGGTTGGCTTCCATTTTCACTCAATATTGGACACAGCGGGTAGTGCACGAAGACAATTATTTGACTAGGCCTCGGCCCCCCGCTGTGACAAGTTACTTGCAGAATTAGGGAAGGAGGATTCCTTTGTTCATCTACAGAAATGGAGTGCATGTTGCAAATAAGCTTTGCTCCTGTGTGCGGTTTTTCTGTTTGTTATTTATTTATTTATTTATTGATAATTGAAGCACTGGAATTACTGAAGCCAGAAAAGCTTCCATGTGTACTATTGTTCATATTCTCCCTCTTCGGGGCCGTCCATGTGTAAATTTACAGAAACCAGATTCTGAGGATGAAAATGAGTCTCGAGGAGTGGCCCAAGAACAAAGCCTTCAAGAGCAGGCGCTGTACTGAAATAAATGGCCCTGTACTAACGATTTGTTTCCACTAGTGTTTGACCCCAGGCTGCCTTCCTCTGTTGGCTTGGATGTGACGTGCAGTAATCTGGAAAACCTCAGAGCCAGTTCTGATGGGGACCAGAAATGGCGGTTCACCAGTGCGTTCCCGGAAGTGACAGCAGAGATGAAGATGAGGAAATGTGAACAACTTATATTTGTGCACTGGGTCAGAAACTATGTCCACACCCTTTGAAGATGTATGGTCTTTCAAAAGGCAGCTAAAGAGGAAAAGGATATCGAAGCTTAAAAGCAATAGGCTTAGTCAACAAATTCTGAACATTTTTATGATGTGTTAAAAGGTGGTTAACATACAGGTCTACAGCAACGGATGTTAGAATGCATTGCTGTGATGCCACTGTGTACTTAGACCTAAACTAGAAGATCCTAGTTACTCCAGACACAAATCTACTTACAAGAAAAGACAATGATTTGAAATTTTCTGCCAATGTATTTTAATCCTTGATGACAAACTTTGGAGATCTGTAAGTGTGGGTAATGAATTTGATGAAATATAGCTAATGATAAACCAGAAAATCTTTCCCCATAGTGATTTTTATTCTCTGCCTACATCAGATTAAAATGACTCATAGTTTTCTCCATGAATGAAACATAAAACTTTGTTTTACAGGTAATTTTAGGATCAGGGTAGGTGCACTAAAGACTGGGAAACTCTGGCCCAGTGCATTTAAGAGTACTATGTTGTGTGCCAGCAGTGTGGTATAGTGGGTTAAGCCACCACCTGTGACATGGCCATCCCATATAGCCAGCAGTTCAAGTCCTGGCTGCTTCACTTCTGATTCAGTTACATGTTAATATGCTTGAGGAACAAGTGAAAGATGCTCTAAGTACTTGGACCTCTGCCACCCAAGTAGGAGACCCAAATAAAGCTTGTGGCTCCTGGCTTTGGCCGGGCCCAGCTCTTGGCTGTTGTGGCCATTTTGGGAGTGAACCAGTGGAGGGAAAAATCAATCTCTCTCTCGCTTTCTCTCTCTCTGCCTCTCCCCATCTTGTCCTTTCTCTGTGACTCTGACTTTCAAATAAATAATTTATTTATTTATTTGACAGATAGAGTTAGACAGAGACAGAGAAAGGTCTTCCTTCCATTGGTTCACCCCTCAAATGACCGCTACGGCCAGAGCTACACCAATCTGAAACCAGGAGTCAGGTGCTTCCTCCCTATCTCCCATGCAGATGCAGGATCCCAAGCACTTGGGCCATCCTCCACTGCCCTCCCAGGCCACAGCAGAGAGCTGGACTGGAAGAGGAGCAACCAGGACTAGAACCTGGTGCCCCTATGGGATGCTGGTGCCGCAGGAGGAAGATTAACCAAGTGAGCCACGGAGCCGGCCCCAATAAATTAATCTCTTTTAAACAGTTCTGTGTTTTCCACGTTACTAAACAATAGGAAGTTTGTCTTCCACATTTGGGTCCCTGATGCTTCTCTTGCTGTTTGTTAACCTTGAGAGTATGCAGATTTGGAGAGTATTTAATCGTTAGGACTAATCTCAGTACTTTGGGATGAAAATTCTTGATTTTTTATGTTTTAAGATTTATTTATTTATTTATTTGAAACGCAGAGTTACAGAAAGGCAGAGGTAGAGAGAGAGAGAGAGAGAGAGAGAGAGAGAGCGAGCGAGCTGGTCCAATCCCAAACCAGGAGCTTGGAGCTTCCTCAGGGTCTCCCACATGGGTGCAGGGGCCCATGGACTTGGAACATCTTCTGCTGATTTCCCAGGCCCATTAGTAGGAAGCTGAGTTGGAAGTAGAACAGCTGAAACTCGAAGAAGCGCCCATATGGGATACCGGTGCCACAGTTGGTGACTTTACCTAGTATGCTACAGTGCCAGCCCAGAAAATTCTTAATTCTAAGTTTGCCATCCTTCCCAGTCTTACTGACAACTAAACACTGAAAGAGCTGGAGAACAGGCTTTTGTTATTCTCCTGTTATTTGCATGGTACATGGAGTATAACAAAAATCTATGACTACTACAACTTCAGGCTCAGATAGTAGCCTTGAGAGTCTTGGACACCCATCCATTCACAAACTCCAACAAATGTATTAAACTTTGCTTTTTCTTGCAAATTTAAAGCTTTTATCTTCTTTTTAAAGAAACTGCTAGAGAAGGAGAAAGAGAGAGAGAGAGAAAGAAAAAGAGAGAGAGACAGAGAGAGAAAGGAACAAGTGCTCCTATCAGTGAATTCACTACCCAAATGCCCTTGATAGCTGGGGCTGGGTTGGGACTGAGTTCACAGCTGGGAATTTAATCCAGATCTCCCCTTTGGGTACTAGGAACCTAACTGCTTAGCCATCAATGCTGTCTCCTCAGGTCTGCACCAGCAGGGGTCTGAGGTCAGGAGCAGAGTCAAAAACTGAAACCTGTGTGGAACAGGTCAACTTATGGCACACTAGTCACACTAGTCTTCCTCATTTTAGTTCTTATTTCCTTGTGTTTTGTAACTGAGTTAGAAGATAACCAAAGTTTTTTAACATTAAAAAAATTTAGGGGAGCATTTGGCTTAGCAATGTAAGACATTAGTTGGAATCCTGATATTACATATCTGATTGCCTGTGTTGCAGTCCTGGTTCTGACTCCAGATTCCAGACTCTGCTCAACTGATTGGGTCCCTGCCACCCTAGATTGAGTTCCTGGCTCTGGTTTTGGACTGGCCCCGCCTATATGAGCATTCGGTGAGTGAACTGTTGTATGGGAGCATTGTATCTTTCTGTCTGTCTACTTCTCAAATAAATACATTGAAAGGAAATTAGAAATTTATATTCTCTGAATCACTCTGTTCCTCTGCACACACACACATATACACGCACACGCAAACACACACATGCCAATCAGGGTATTTCTTTTTTTTTTTTTTTTTTTTGACAGGCAGAGTGGACAGTGAGAGAGAGAGAGACAGAGAGAAAGGTCTTCCTTTGCCATTGGTTCACCCTCCAATGGCTGCCGCGGCCAGCACACTGCGCTCATCCGATGGCAGGAGCCAGGTGGCAGGTGCTTTTCCTGGTCTCCCATGGGGTGCAGGGCCCAAGCACTTGGGCCATCCCCCACTGCACTCCTGGGCCACAACAGAGAGCTGGCCTGGAAGAGGGGCAACTGGGACAGAATCCGACTCCCCGACCGGGACTAGAACCCGGTGTGCCGGCGCCGCAAGGCGGAGGATTAGCCTGTTGAGCCACGGCGCCGGCAGCCAATCAGGGTATTTCAAAAAGTGTGTGGAAGAATGGAATTAAACAATATATTTTGGTACAAAATATTTTGAAATCCAATCATTTGAGAGGTGTTTAAAAGTTACTGGAAAATGTGTAAAAATTATTCATGAAAAATTATTCATGAATTTCAAATCTTTTTGCACAAAAATAAACTTACTTTTTGATTCTACCCTTCCTCGAACTTTTTGAAATACCCTCATATAAGTTCAACCCATTTATTTCCTTAGTTTTAACCTTTTGGCAGTAATATAATTCTTCTTTCTCTAACAGTATTAAAGACAATGTCTACTCATCCCTACGGTGGAGATTTAACTTTGTTTCTCTGATCACAGGATTTGGATGCAGACAGCTAGTGGATGTGTTCATTGGTTAACACCAAGCGCGCAGAAGAGTCAATGATATATAAATCTCTTCATTATCATCTTATCATCTGTCAATCTTATATCAACACTTATCTCATAATATTCATATTTCAAATAGTTGCCACTTTCAGAAGAAGAGGAAAATGGGATAAAAAGACACAGAAAATGGCTCATTTTTAAAGAAGCTACAAATAAAGCATCCACCCACTACTTGAGGTTCTATTGTTGCTGAAGTGGTTTATTCTCTGTTATATATTTTTCAAATCATAGAGGGTATAATTTCAGGCCACATAGGAAGCAACAGCAAACCGAATCAAATTTCCGAATTGCTGTTATTTTATATTTAATTATGAAGCAACCTTGAGGGTAGAAAGGCGTATTTTGCTAATATGATAGACTGGATTCATTACAATGTGAACTGAGAGGCACTGCCAACCATACACACACTCACCCACCCCTCCCCACCCCTCCACCTCCAACACAATGAAGAAGCCCACGTGCAGGGCTAGAAGGCCACGCTTGGAGCATGAGTCAGAGAAATAGCTTAGTTCCTGTCCTTCAGTGTTTTTGAGAAACATTTGAAATAGTAATTTTCTACAAGTTGTAAGATTTTGTGGAACAAAGCTACTCGACTCTGTCAGGATTTAGAGCTTTAAAATAAATAAATATTTCAGTATTTATTTTCCTTAAAATGTCATTTGCTATCCAACATTTTTCTTGAGCATTTTTTTTTTTTTTGCTTTGTGACATACAATATTGTGCTACAGGATCCATGGTTTATCAATCTGTGTTCAAGGATAAGTTGAGGTCAGACAAGGTATAGGATGATTCAGTCTCCACTCACAATCGACCAAAGGTGTGTGCATGCGTGTGTGTGTGTGTGTATGTACAAAATTTTTGTCTTCTGCTACAGATTTTCTTTGAGGTTTCTGATGTTACAAAATGCTCAAAATCGATTAGATAAAGCAACTGTTACAAAAATAATGATGCTGAAGTTAAAGGGAGATTGTAATTTTTAGAAATAACCATATATATATATATATAAAACTCTATAAAATGCAAAGCTAAAGCATACCATATGCAGTTTTACATATAATATAGGCATAACCTGGATTATTATTTATATATCTATATATACACATATAATAGATGTATACACACACAGGGGCACTTTAAAAACTTCATAGGAAATGGAATTAAAAATGTTTATTTTGTGACAAAAGAATTTTGAAATCTATGCACACTCAGATATCATAATGAATGAGAAGCACAAAACAGTCATACTGAGCCCAGATCATCTTCTGACATGTAATCAACTTCATGGAACATGATGAGAATAAAGTGCCCACAGATTATACGATAGGTGCGATCATTTTCGGCATGATTCGCATAACAGCAAATTAGAACGTTAGGGTAATGAAGAACCTAGCCAAGCCATTATGATCCTATGTACTAATCACTTCTGTTTCCAAACTCACTACTCGAATATAAGTCACGAAATATGTTCACCAATTATAAAATGAAGAGTCCCAAAGCCAATACTTCTCAGTCCATAACTGCTAATCATTAGATATTGAGGCTTATAATTCTGCTCCTTTGGCTTTGCTCTCATCATTTATCAAAATATAACTTTTCATTTTGCTTTATCCTTCAACATATATATCTAAGTGATTTTTTATAAAATGTCTCCAAAATTTTGAGTACTACTGTATCTATATATTTTTGGTACACCTACTTGCTCCAAGTCTTTTTTAAAGTGTGTCTTTTCTTGTTAGCCTTGCTCTTTTTCTTGGCATTTTCGCTTCCTATATTATATTTTACGGGGAAATGGCAACCTTGGGAACTGTGAAAAGCTAGCTAATGAATGGGAAAGGAATGAAAAGTGTATTTTTTAACGTTTATTCATGAAAGTAAGTACAATTTTAGTGAACTGTGTTTTAAAGGTTATAAGTTACTGAGACCTGGAAATAGTAAGTTCTTTAATGTATCTTACATTTTTTCCTTCTTTTTTCCTACAACTATTTTTTTTCTCTCTCAAATCTTTCCATTCCCTCAATGCCCAATGATTCCTTCACTAGTTTCCATAGTTGTGTTTCCACATCTTATTCTTTTACACGATATAGGAACAACTCATACACACATTTAACTTTCTACTAGTGTTTCCGATGGTGCTGCATAAGTGACAGCAATGGCATTTTATAATCTTGAGGAAATCTATATGGACTGCTCAGAGTATAATTCATTCCATGAGCTACCCAAAAAATGCTAATAACCAAACTCGAACCATTTCATAGTATTACAAAATAGAATCCTTTTTTCTTACTTCTATTTCTACGGATTCATGAAGCTTCTTGCAGGTGGCTGAGAATGTTTCAGATGTGCCAAACTCAAAATACCAAAATTTGTTCTTCATTCTGAAAAAGGAAAAGAAGCAGCAGCTTAGGCAGTTATCAGTGACAGGAAGGCTATTATTAAAACACCCTCGTCCCGTCTTGTAGGGACCAGGAAGGGTTTGCTGAGGACATGCGACTTTGAGCAGGTAAAAGATGACCACAAAACCTTCAGAGCTTGAATGTCGACAGATGGTATGATGTTCCAAGTGAATGGAAGGGGTCTGATGATCTGACAAATGAAAGTAGATCTTTGACTTTTCTACCTATCAATTGGATCAAATTTTTAAAAATGATTGTAGTGCTTATGATTCATATTTCTGTGCAAACTAATTTGAGGACCTTTTTTATTATCATAAAGAGAAACAAAACTTGGGCTTTTCACAGGGAAAAGGAGACAAAGCTTAAACATGCTAAATATTTCTAGCAATTTCTAGAAATTACAACCAGATAGGACCTTATAAAGAAAAAACTGTGGTTATTCACAAAACAACATTCTAGAATTTATGAGAAAACTGTTACTTTTTAGAAAGATCCTGGCTTCTTTCACATGAACAATAGGAAGAAATTGCACTGCAACATGAAAGAGTGAAGAACATAATAATGTTACATCAAAATGATGAAAGTTACAAAGAAAATGCAGTTTGAAATATCAGTAAATTTGCTCTTAGAATAAGATGTTCAGAATTTACTCTCCCCCATAATCTAATGACGATATCTTAGGATTTTTGTAGCAGATAATTAAGTTTCGGATTACTACCTGTAATTTGACAAAGTTTGACAGATTTTTATATCATCTAACACTGGATTTCAAAATTCATTCATAGGAAAAATGCAGCTGTTAATTACACATATTTCTAAGAAGTTACTATGTCCTCAGTAGGAAGAAAATAGAGATGAAATGACATACAGACTTTCACAATGTAGTTGAAACAAATAAAATTCTGTAATAGCATTCAAATATATCTCTAACAATAAACTATTCTGTTTGGCTTGTACATATTGATATATGACACTTACATTATAATGTAAAGCATTTCAACAATTAAAAATATATCTGAACAAAAAATATATCTGGCAAGGGTGTTACTGCTCCATTTAACCCTATTATTGGTTTAGAAAATGACCTGGAACCCAATACCATACTTATGATTATGGTGAATGGAACTCTCCGGTATGAAATTACAAGCAATAAAAATCATCTTATGCTATTCACTCGTATAAGGTTTTATTTCCTTAGGAACACCTTCACAGACCCTTCTTGTATCAGCCATATCAGACCAGCAATCTGAAGATAAATAGAGCTTCAAAGAATTCCAGAAACATGAATTCTTATTCTTTCCTAGAGAACATTTTCTGTAGGTTATATCTGGATTTCATAAATGTTAGTAGAGATATATAGATAATGGCCACCTAAACAACAGCTCACTTAAAGCAGAGGCAAACATCTGACGGCAGCATCTTAGGGCTTGTGTCTATAAAAAACTCTATATTAAAATAATGCATTAACTCTATAGGAGAGATATGCTTTTATGAATTTCCATTCTGGCTATAGCTATATAAAATTTAAAAGATTTTCCCACTGATCCCTCGTGCTCATAAAAAACGTATATCATCCTGTGGATTCCAGGAAATACTGTGTTGTATGGAACGGGTTTCAAGTTATCCTTAGTGGATGTTTTATAACTGTTTGGAGTTGTTTTTCTCCCTTTAGTGGTTTTTCTAATAGCATTTTTGTGTTGACCTTTTCTCCAGACCTTTCCAGACTCATTCATTCATTTATTTGCTCATTCAACAAATAATGAGAACATTTGCTTCCACATGCTACTGGGTTAAGCTCTAAAAATACAAATACAAATGGAATTACATTTGTCGCTAGAGTTCAGAATGTTGTCTGATCACAGGCCTATATGCTAATTAGCAAGCTGATTTTTTTCTGAATATAATATGAATAATGTATTTGGAAACACACTTTAATGGTTCACGTAATTTTACCTGGGGGATATCCAGCACACCTTAGAAGAGAAGGTGATATCTTATAGGTAGAGATCAGAAGGCCAATGGGAAAAAAAGGGACAAAGTTCTGAGCACTTCTAAGAGTGTGGCATGACGTAACAGGATACTGAGTGTGGACCAGTGTGTGTGGTGAGGTCTGTGTTAGAATACCTAAGTCAAGTTAAGGGATTTGGACCTGACCCTGCAGATTAATGAGAAGCTGACAGAAGTCCGTTAGCAGTGCAGTGACAAGGTTACACTTGTTTTATGGGCAAAGGAGTTGGACAGAAATAAAAAGGGCAGGGGGGCCTGGGAGTGTGGAAATGCTGGTGGTGTGGACAGAAATGTGGCTATTGGGTTAGTCCAAAAGAAACACGACTGAGGGCCTAACCCAAGTGTGACGGGGAATGCAGAAGAGAGGCTTAAATGAGGGAGAATCCACGGGAACTTGTGATGCTGGATTACGCTGACGGTCGTCATATCTGTGCTGTCTCTGAATGCATACATGGAAATATCAGAGAATTCCTACAGCTCAGGCAGAGCTCTGGCTTTATAGTTCTATGATCTAATGCACATTGTATGGCAATCTGAAAATTAAATAAGTTCACAGGCACTGGGTTGCACCCAAATGATAATTTCCCTATTTTTGTTTTGCTTTGTTAGAGTTAGACAGTGAGAGAGAGAGAGAAAGATCTTCCTTCCTTTGGTTCACCCCCCAAAAATGGCCGCGGCTATGGGCTGAAACTACAAAGATCCCAACCCAGAAGCCAGGTGCTTCCTCCTGGTCTCCCATGCAGGTGCAAGGGCCCAAGCACTTGGGCCATCCTCCACGGCCTTCCAGGGCCACAGCAGAGAGCTGGACTGGAAGAG
Source organism: Sylvilagus floridanus (assembly GCA_949820135.1). NCBI lineage: Eukaryota > Metazoa > Chordata > Mammalia > Lagomorpha > Leporidae > Sylvilagus > Sylvilagus floridanus. The sequence continues at coordinate 23,096,552 of OX463229.1, forward strand.
GAGCAACCGGGACTAGAACCTGGTGCTCACATGGGATACCAGCACTGCAGGCAGAGGATTAACCAAGTGAGCCACAGTGCCGGCCCCTTCCCTGTTTTTTTTTTTTTTTTTTTTTGCATTCTGCCCATCAAAATTCTTCATTGCTGAATTACAATGATGTGGATCTTGCCTCAGCTAACCAAGATCTACTCACGTTAGCCAACACATCACAAGAAAGAGAAATCAGAATTTACATTCAGCTTTTATTCACCATATTAGTTAGCATTACTGCTCATGTGCAAAGCTACTTTAAATTCTCCATTATTGCAACCATTTTATGTTTCACTTAGATAAATATATGGAGGTAATAAAAAGCACATAGAATCAGATTCTACATGACAAATTAAAGGCTGTTAAATTTTATTTTTTCAACCAAACTGTTCTTTGAGTTGTAGAAATGCAAAAAAGCACATATAAGCATGTATGCTATCCGTTTTTATGGCTCACATTAGAAAATGATTCAAATAATTCAAATTCAAATTTGTCAGAGAAAACACACAGCTTTGGACTTTAAGGATACGTGAATTGGACGTTAACCCATTGTAAAACTGTCACACCAAAGTCAAATTTATCATATTCTTGGACAGGTTTTGTGACTCCAATTTGATGGCAAATGTCTCACAAACTCAAAGAAAAAGTTACTCATGGATTTATAAGTTTAATTAATTTATTAAAACCTAATTCCATGAATTTAATTGTAAGACTGCAGGTCTCAGTTTAATATCCAAAACCTTAGGTCCCAGATGTCCAGGTGAATATGAAGAAATTACCTCCCATTTACCAAGCAGTTCATGGGTAGCAGTAATTTTTCTTCCTTACAAATCCTCAGAGATTTTGATCAAGCCAATCATTCTTGTAGGTATGAAATTCAGTTAATATTTGGGTCGCCCTTTAACTTTCACATGATGAATTTAATTTCTAACAATATATTTTCTGTGAATCGTTTTTCTCCCTAACTTATATGCTTAAGATTTTGGCTTTCACTGGCCAAACAATGTTAATGCAGAAAACATAAAACAAAACAAATACGTGGGATGTGAAGGGCCAGTGTATTTCTCAAAAAGTAGAGAAGGGAACCTAATTAGACACGAAGCTCATTTTTAACAGAGATTCAGCAGAAAGAGAAGGAAAGCACTTGATTTATCGGACTGTGGAAACCTCAAAAGTCACAAACGTACAAAATGCTCCAGTTCCGTGAAATCACTCTTGCATTAAGGGTCATCCTGCTATCCTACAAGTACGTTTCTTCTATCAGTTTTCATGCTTTTTTTTTTTTTTTTTTTTTTTTTACAGGCAGAGTGGACAGTGAGAGAGACAGAGAGAAAGGTCTTCCGTTGCCATTGGTTCACCCTCCAATGGCCCCCGCGGTCGGCGCGCTGCGGCCGGCACGCTGCGGCCGGCGCACCGCGCTCGTCCGATGGCAGGAGCCAGGAGCCAGGTGCTTTTCCTGGTCTCCCCATGGGGTGCAGGGCCCAAGCACTTGGGCCATCCTCCACTGCACTCCTGGGCCACAGCAGAGGGCTGGCCTGGAAGAGGGGCAACCGGGACAGAATCCGGCGCCCCGACCGGGACTAGAACCCGGTGTGCCGGCGCCGCAAGGCGGAGGATTAGCCTGTTGAGCCACGGCGCCGGCAGTTTTCATGCTTTTAGCTTGGTTGCGGAAGCTAGAAGTTCAGGTGTTACATGTGAAACTCAACAACTTCTATCAGACATGTGAATCTCTCTAGAAGCATCTTTGCCCAAGTGGTTCCACCCACATTGAGTGGAGATGAGAAAATAAATCCCTGTTGATCTTTGCTTTGCCAAATGAAAGCAAAATCATAAAATGTTTGAGTAGCTTAGTTAAAATGGAATTAAAACCAATAATGTTTTTATTATTATTGAGGATGGTCACAAATTACCATCTTTTCATTAATTTCCTTTCACTTTTGTCCTGATTGTAAAATGTCTCAACGCCACACCATGTCCGGTTTTACAATAATTTTCTGTGAACTGTTTATTTTGCGGCTAATTCAATCTCACCACTTGTGGCAGACATTTGTAGTGTGGCAGGAGCTTTGGACGTGGCCCATGGCGTTGGTGATGGGACCTGTTGACTTACAGTCCCGGTGTGAGTGTTTAAAGGGATATGTTTATGTCACAAAACGACTTCAGCTTTATTTGTCTTTCATTGCTAAGAAACGGCACATGGAGCCTGGGTTATGGCATTACTCATTTTTTCCCTAAATGTAGTGAGGAATTACTTTTAAAAATATCCCACAAGTCCATGGAAGCGCCCCAGTGGGACCTGATGGCAGAGGTTTCAGAGCGGAGTCTGTGCTGGGGAGGAAAGGGCTTTCAGGGAGAGCTGAGTCAACAGAAGGCTGGCCGGGGGCGCAGCTCGGGGCTCCACACAGCAACCCAGAGTCAGCGCGGGGTCAGCACGGGGTCAGCGCGGGCTACCACTGCACTTTGTGTTTTTTATGACTTCTTGAAATCTTCTGGGAAACTAAATACCACCTAAGCGGAAGGAAATCCACAATTTACTTTTTCTTTTGATTGGCAGCTCTAGATTCCCATGTAAATGTTTCTAAGAACCCGTAGGAAAGGGAACGGGGATTTTTATTAGTAAGAATTATAGTATCGAATAGCTAAGGGTATAAAGAATTGTATATTTGATGGTACAAGCTTGGGAGTATAATTTGTTTGCAATTACTATCTAGATGAGCACACTAGCGGTGGGAGTGACCGTACCATCCACACATGTTGTGTTTTAAAAAGAACTCTCTTTGGTTCTTACCCTCAAACTCTTGCCCTGCCATCTCTGCAGCAGTCGTCCTTCTCCAGTGGTAAGAGAACAGTGTAGATGATGTTACGTCCTAAGGAAGGAATCCTGACGGGAGTGGGGGACGTTTTGCATTACATTGTAGACAGCAAGCATCTTTCATGTTTCCAGACAACAGGGGGAGATATAAATTCTTTACGTGACATGTGAAAATGCTTGTATCTAATGCTCATTCATCATACGTGCTTGTTAGGTCCCGGGGAGACAAGAAACCATCTACAGAAACTTCAGTTAGAAATGCATCACACTGCATCTCAGTTGAGAGAGAGAGAGAGAGAGAGAGAGAGAGAGAGAGAGAGAGAAGGATATGCTAAAAACACAGTTTTTAATCTGAATTACTTTCACTAGAAGAATATACAAGTACATGAGCCATAAAAGGTCAATTGACCAAGTACTTTAGTATTTTTTTCAATTACTTTGAAACTTTATTCAAAAAAGTTTGATGTCAGCTTGTTTTTATGTATAAGAATTTTTTGTCATAATATGGATTATTTGTTCCGTAAATGCTCTTGTTTTCTCGGCTTTTTATTGCATTAGAACAAATAGAGTGAAAATGGAGAAGCAGAAAAGCAGTATTGCAGTCCGTGCCGGAGATACAGAGAACAAGTTCCTAGGAGCAGAGACACTTTTGTTTTTTTAAGAGAAAGGAAATAGGAGATTCTTTTTATTTTTAAAATACATCAGGCTTTTGGCAGGCATATTTAACTTTTTATAAAAAGATTTATTTATTTTATCTGAAAGAGTTACAGAGAGAGGGAGAGAGAGAGGGAGAGAGGGAGAGAGAGTGAGGCCTTCCATTTGCTGGTTCACTTTCCAAGTGGCTGCAACAGGCCAAAGCCAGGAGCTGGGAGCTTCATCCGGGTCTGTCACATGTGTGCAGGAGCCCAAGGATCTGAGCCTTTTCCCATTGCTTTTCCAGGTGCAATAGCAGGAAGTTAGATCAGAAGTGGAGCAGCCAGGACTCAAACCGGTACCCATACGTGGTGTCGGTCCAGCGGGCAGCAGCTTTACCCGCTATGACACAGCACTGTCCCCAAGATGACACTTTCCTAGTACTATTAAATGCTAAATTCAATCTATTGGATATTTAAACAATGACCAAGCATGTTTTGAACTTAACTTTTCAATCATAATTAGGCTCTGGCTACTTAAAAATAATTGTTTCTCTTTTTTTTTTTTGACAGGCAGAGTGGACAGTGAGAGAGAGAGACAGAGAGAAAGGTCTTCCTTTTGCCATTGGTTCACCCTCCAATGGCCGCCGCGGTCGGCGCGCTGCGGCCGGCGCACCGCGCTCGTCCGATGGCAGGAGCCAGGAGCCAGGTGCTTTTCCTGGTCTCCCATGGGGTGCAGGGCCCAAGCACCTGGGCCATCCTCCACTGCACTCCCGGGCCACAGCAGAGAGCTGGCCTGGAAGAGGGGCAACCGGGACAGAATCCGGTGCCCCGACCGGGACTAGAACCCGGTGTGCCGGCGCCGCAAGGCGGAGGATTAGCCTGTTGAGCCACGGCGCCGGCCAAAATAATTGTTTCATAATGACATGTGTTTCCCCCAATACCTTATTAAGCAGATTGGATGAAATTTGAGCTAGTAGTAATTTCTGTTATTACTGAGCATCAGAGTGCCTTGGACAAGCCCATGGAGGATCCCACGTGACCTCCCAACACCCCAGGGACAAACTCACTCCAGAAATCCTAGCTCTCAGCCGCACTTGTCTCTTGTTAAGCACGAGACTGAAAGCGGCATCCACTGGAACTTTCTCCTGCACCATGAAGACAGTGCCATAGACCAGAAAGGTCAGCACTAGCTGACCCATTCCTTTGTATTTCAGTTCAGTGCCATGTATTTCCCCCTCCTGAAAGAATCCAGCAGCCAGACTGAGACCCACACTGCCTGATGGGACCTGAGGGGCGAGTCCTGCAGGCTCCCAGGAAAGACTGTCTTCCCTGTCATAGAGACACCTACAGAGAGAAAGCTCTGCCCTTGCTTCCTCGGTTTCCCATGCTGGCAAAGAAGGATATTACAGGCCTGTGCCGCGGCTCACTAGGCTAATCCTCTGCCTTGCGGCGCTGGCACACCGGGTTCTAGTCCCGGTCGGGGCACCGGATTCTGTCCCGGTTGCCCCTCTTCCAGGCCAGCTCTCTGCTGTGGCCCGGGAGTGCAGTGGAGGATGGCCCAAGTGCTTGGGCCCTGCACCCCATGGGAGACCAGGAGAAGCACCTGGCTCCTGCCATCGGATGAGCGCAGTGCGCCGGCCGCGGCAGCCATTGGAGGGTGAACCAATGGCAAAGGAAGACCATTCTCTCTGTCTCTCTCTCTCACAGTCCACTTTGCCTGTCAAAAAAAAAAAAAAAAAAAAAAGGATATTACAGCTGCAGAGGGGAGCGACCTGCCCACCTGCCAGCCTCACACTGTCTGCACCTGGCTTTCTTAGGTGAGATTTACAAACAGATTCTGATTTATTTTATGGATTCTGTTTCTTGCAGCCAAAAAACAACAACAACAAAAAACCACAAAAAACAAAAAACCATAGCCCACCAGAGTCTAGACCACAATTTCCCCATATATTATTATCCACAATATAGTTGAAGACCTAAATGAGGTGATGCTTTTTGGATACAGTTTCTATTTCTAGTTGTGGAATTCAGTGGTGGCTAACACAAACGCGTTAAAGTGGACAGGTCCAATTTCGCCTAGTTCCCAGTGCTTATCTCGTGACTAGCTGTACAGAAATCCCCGAAGATGTTTTTGTCATCTGCGTTCCTGTCCCTTCAGAACACTGAAGAGTAATTTACACCATGTGCATGTTGAAATAATCTTGGGAAAAACTCACATCTGTACAGACTAGGAAACTTGCACATTTTGCCGTGCCCCACCTGGGACATTTGCAACCCATATCAAAGTGTCTTGTTTCGAGTCTGGTTCCAGCTTCCTGCTAATGTGCATCCCTGGAGACATCAGGTGTTGGCTCAAGTGCTTGATTCCCTGTAACCTTTATGGGAGACTCAGACTGAACCTCTGGCTCCTAATTCTGCACTAGCCCAGTCTCAGCTATTGCAGGTATTCTGGGGAGTGAACCACCCCCTAGAAGATCTTTTTCAGTCTGCATCTCTCTGTCTGCTTTTCTTTGAAAAACATTGTACATTTTAATAATTTATATCTTCATAAAACATTTATATATTCCAAAAATATAATGAACACATTAGAAACATCGTACATGTTACTGCTGGTAAGAGTTGGTAACCCAGACTTCACGGGGCTGATAATCACTCAGCAAAGAACTCAGGAAGACGGATGGCTGCAGAAACAGTCTTTACCTTGCACTTGTTTCTGTTGGGGCATGAACGGTGGCCTCTTTCCTCCCAGGCTTCGAGAAGGAAGGGGAAGGAGCTCAGGATCTGGGTTCAGATCCTATATCTGCTGATTCAATCCCCAAATGACTACAACAGCCAGGTAGATCTGGGCCAGGTTGAAGCTAGGAGCCAGGAGCTCCTTCGGGGTCTCCCACATGGGTATAGGGGTCCAAGCTCTTGGGCCATCCTCTGCTGCTTTCCCAGGCCATCAGCAGGGAACTGCACTGGAGGTGCAGCAGCTGGGACTTGAGCCAGTGTCCTTAAGGGATGCTGGCGCCACAGGCGGAGGTTTAACCTACTACGCCACAGTGCTACCTCCAATGTAGCATTTCTTTATAATATAAATAGGAACATAAGAGTTTAACCAAAATTGATTAATAAAGGTACCTAAGCATGTGTGCTCCCATATAAAAGGCTATAGCTTACATATACTCTAATATGCATAAACAGTATCCACCATGCAAAAATTGTCTTCAGGAAGTTTAAAAATAAAAAAGAGGAGGATGCTACAAATCTGATGATTGGCATGTTTCCAGACTTGGCTCTAGATCTCAGGGCAAGCCAGCACCCTCCTCTGTGTTGGGAGGGAATGCATTTATTCAACCTGCTGAGCCCCTACTTAGCCAAAGGCATTGGAATTATGTTTATGCACAGGGCAGAGGAGGCCTTTGCATATGTTAATCTGTATTAGCAAAGATATACAGCAATTAAAGTATTTAGCATGCATTGTGATAAGTGTTATGGAAGTATAATGGAAATAGATACACACCCTTCAGGAAGGAAATTGACCCGGTTTTCCAAAGATGTGACTAATACAGTCCTTCAGCTATTCCCCTTCTTTTACTATATTTCCATGGCCACAAAGAAATCTAAGAATGAATCTGGCTTTCTGTGGATTTTCTACCATGAAGGTGATGCCCTGGAACTATGGAATTGGGGATCTGAGTCCCTGGAGAAGAATTACCACCACCTCTCTCTATTGAGTGATATGCACATTTTATACTTGGTAAAGCTGAACAAGTGAATATGATTCTAATCAGTTTTGGATGCCATGAGTCAATTATATTCATACATTGGCCAAGATAAGCATGTGACCCTGGAGTATGTACAGTCTCATCACCAAGATATGGTCCATGGGGAGGCCTGTGGAAAGGCCCAAACAGCCCTATCAGGGAGTAGTAACAAGTGGCTAGATGACACTAGTGGAGTATATTGAGCTAGAGAGAGCAAGGATTGTTTGCTGCATCCCCTCTTTTTATCCTTAACCTTCTGACCTTTCTTGAAATCTCTCTCCTTTTCCTCTTGTTCACTCTCGCCCTCACTCTCTCTTTCCTCCCCCACTTCCTGTTCCATTTACTGATTTTTACTAAATGCACAAGGTCAATGAATTATCTAAGCTCTGGGTATAAGAATATTCTACTATAAATTTGTTGGTTTTTAACCCAGTTTAACAGCTCTTTAAGGAGCACCTACTAAGTTGTAGAGAAGTTAATTAAATGTCCATGTTTCAGTACATTTTCTTTTTATTTATTTATTTATTTGACAGAGTTAGTGAGAGAGAGAGCAACCGGGACTAGAACCTGGCGCTCATATGGGATGCGGGTGCTGCAGGCAGAGGATTAACCAAGTGCACCACAGCGCTGGCCCCCGTTTCAGTACATTTTCAAAAAAAACAGCTTGGATGTTCTGTCCTGACTCATGGGTACCTCCTTGCAACTGGAATATAAACTGGCTGCTTAATAACTTTTTGTACCTAACAAATATTCAAAGGGGTACCACTTATTAAATAATATCCTTGTTTTATAACATGTACTTTACCTATTAAAATATGAATCCCCCTGGAATTACTAGGAAAAGCAGCTTCAGATGCAACAAGAATTCAATATGTGAGAGAACAGATCAGAAATATATTTTTTGAAAACCACACTTGTGTTCATAACTAAAAGAGCAATTAATACTTCTGTATTATCCTTAGTGTTGTAGAATAATTTAAATCAGTAATACATAGCATGAGAACACACTATGGGCTGCTACATTTTAATCTGATTCTCCTAACCAATTCTCAGAGGCTATATTTTGTAAAACTTGTAAAAATCAGGAAGAAAATGACACCTCTAACTCCTTCACACCTTATTTTCCTTACCTGCATTCTGTGAGGACGACCACAGTTTTGCAGCTTAAAAAAATGCTTCTAATAAAACTTGTTTCTATTCTCTGAAAATTAGTTAAGTGTTTTACCTTTTGTTTTTCTTCACACATCAGCCGTCTTTTTCCAATTCTGTACCAAGGAGCCCAACTTTGCATTTTGAAAATCATGTTCACATTAAAACTTCTACACTAGAACTAAAACACAAAAGGAAACATTCTCCCTTTTCCAATGGTTTTACAAGCACATTAATTATCTTGCATAAAAATAATAAGGGGCAGGGATCAGACTAGTTGAATTATACTGGAGATATTGATATTTTAATCAGATTGAAGAATTATATAGTCTAGTACATGAATCAGTGTATCCATGATTATTTAGATTGCATTTTTGTCACTGATTTACATCTTGAGGGACCTCAATGACTCTCTGAAATATCATGATCTGTTTTTGTTTCCAGTCATGATGCTATAATTTATATAAAATATTCAGGCTGACTTGTACATAAACTAATTGACAGATGTAGGCATTATCATTTGGAGATTAATCATCGTGCTGGTACATCCAAGTACATGTTGGATAATTGTAAGATGAATGTGAAGGAAACATTTCCTCTCCTTTTCTTTCCCGCTTTCCCTACTGTTGTATTTTTAAAATATGCCTAGCCTATGTACTATTTATCCTGTTTTCAATTATGCCCATCTGAGCAGGTAACGAATGGAGATGAATTCCAATTGGGAATATTTTTGCATTGCCATCAACAAATCAACAAACCACTTTTTTTTTTCTGTGTTGAAACATGAGCACCGTGTTGCATTGATTTTCAGAATTTAAATAAAGGTCATATGTCTTTTTCCATTGAGTCAGAGGAAAGCGAGATCCCTGCCCACAAAAATAGTACTGCAGTCTGAAACTAGATACCATATTGACATCACCACACTCTGAATATTATTGGATATTTATGATCATTCATTTAATTTAATGACTCATTCATATGTGCTTCCTATTCTGAACAGATTAAAGAGATTAGAGAGAATATTTATCCATAGTAAAACAAAACCTCTTACAGGCTTGTTTTAGTGGGTGATGCAATATTTGTAAAATAAATAATCTTCTTCACTGTTATTCTTCGCAAATTATTCTTTGCTAATAATTTTAGTGGCTCTCAATCTTGCTCTTCACTATTACGGATTCATGGACCCACGGGGTTGAGCAGGAGCTCCATTTCCTATTCAAGCCACTTAATCAAAAATGTGGAAGCTCGTCATTTAGTATTGAAGAGAACAAAGGGCAAGTTCCTGAAGAACACCAAAAGGAAAATCAAGGAAAGGATGCCTGTGGTTTTCGCTCATTCATTGACTCAACAAGTATGTTTATACCAGGCACTGTTCCAGTTACTGTGAATTCATCAATGTTTACAATAAAATCTCTGCCTTCACCTTGCTTATAGCTGTTATGTACCTACATCTGAGAACAGTTTGCTATTATCACTGAAGATTAATCAATCACCCTCTCATCTCTTCTCACTCGTAAAATGGAGTGTATATACAACAGCCTCCCTTGTCTTTCCCTCCCTCCCCCAGCCATGTAACAAAACATAAAGCACTTAACTCTGCAAAGTCATGGACTGGCCTTGACAATCAACGATAATTCTATTTATGGTCAATTGCATTAATTATTATTGAATGGAGTCGTAGAATGTTGAGTGGGCACACATTCTCCTCATTCCAGAATGCCTGCTTCTCCACAACGGAACTGTGCAGTGAATCTTTCCCCGCCCCTTGAACCTGGACTAGCCTTGGGCCTTACGTTGATCAGTAGGATGTTGCAGAAGAGCTTTTGTTGTGCCTCAGATCTTAGGCCTCATGGGGCTTATAAATGCCTCCTTCCCCTTCTTGGATCACTGTCCCGAGACCTCCCTGTTAAACAACTCAGCAAGGACAATGACTTGGAGAAGGAGACCCAGTGTCCTGGATGTCTGACCTCCAGCTCAGCTACCAGCTTAGTGTAGCTGAAGAACTACCCAGTTAATCCACAGAACTATCAGCTAGAAATTATTGCTGCTTAAAGACACTAAGGTTTGATGTGGTGTGCTATGCAGAAATAGAAAAACATGCAAAAACCTGTTATATCCCAGTCGTTGGCTCAGCGCAACATACACAGAAGTCAGCAAAAGTTGAGTCTTTTGCTTATAGTGGGACATGAGGCCAATACACAGATAGATTGGCAGTGCTATAGTCATTTAGAAAGAAGAAAAGAACCAACAGTAACTCACGAGAGGCTACAGTTGCTGGGAGGAATGCCCATTTCCATAGACAATTGTTAAGTACAAAGGCCTTATAGTAAAGGAGCAGAAACCAGCTGAAAGCAGCCCAATGAGCCTGTTGCAGAGAGTGAGCCCACTAGGAGACAAGCACGTGATGCTAAGTTGGGGTCAGGTGTTAAGCTGCATAGCATATTTGATTTATGAAGGATGCTGGTGTAGCAGCACTTGTATGGAAAATATGTAGAAAGATTATGTTTCTTTGTGGATATGCATTTTCCCTTATTGCAGCAATTATCTACTGCATAAACATTCAGGAAATGGCAGCAAAACGTGCTCCTAAAAAAATTAGCAGAGGGAGTGCTTGAATTTCATTATTAAACCTTCTTCCATATCCAGGCCCTCCAGTTGAAAGTAAGTAACTTAAATAAATCTGTTAAAAAGGAATTAGAGAAAAATGAGCTCTGGTAATTGCGGTTGTATTTGTCTTTCAGTGGAACAATTGGATTCTTAGATAGAATGTGATAGGGCAGTTAAAAACGGCATGATAACCAGACAAAGCAACGATTCTCCATTGTATGGGTTGACTCTGCGCTAGGTGAGAATGATGGGTACCACCACTTTATTAATTCAGTGACATACAGAGTGTTTGAAGAATTGTGAAAGGGTGATGAAATGTACCAAACTACTGTTCACATAAAAGTCGCAGGTGAAAAAATAGCAATTATTTCCAATCAGATAAAAATTAGTGAAATATTTAAGTTGAAAACAATGTCTTGCTTTCTTCTAAGCTCTATGTATACAGACACGGCAATTAACAACTCTTAATTTCCCTTCCATTGCCTATTAGTCTCACCATAAAATTGTTCCCCAGAGGTACCTTCAAGAGACCAGAATGAGGGGGCACTCGGGGGGATTACTGGATTAAACAATAATCTCTTAAAACAAAGCAAGAAAAAAAGAGTAAGAAAGCAGAAGAAGGAAAGAAGGAAGAAAAGAAAGGAAGAAAGAAAAATTCCAAATTCTCCCTGTTAATTCAATCATCACAATAGAGTAATTTTCTCTCATCACCCATACATCTATCATCTTGCTAATACTTAGGTAAAATCATCTTCATTGTAGCACATAATATATATTAATAAGCTACTAGACTTTTTCTAATATTCTACTTTCCTTTCCACTTTAGATTTAACAATCGTATAATAATCACTGTTCTGCTTGCGAATGAATCATATGCAAAAGTAAGGAAATAGCTGAGAGGGAGATGCCGCCCATGAGAGATTTAATCATAGGAAATGGCTGACTTTTTATTTCCAATAACCATCTGAACTCACGGTAAATCAGGTGCTAATGAAGCTCAGGCCCAGACTGCACAGGAGCATAAATCTCAAGACCAAAAGCTATGGAGCAACAGATCTCCGAAAAACAGCATTTTCTAAGGAAATGCACCGAGCTGATCGCGGAGAAGGTCACCATCTGTAAGTGTGTCACACAAATGAATATATTTGGGAGTCCTAATGCCACTTTGTGTCACTGGCGGTAAACATCCAATTCCTCCTGCTTGGGGGATGTTTTACTTTCAGACCCTATGATCATCACTGGTTTGTGATCACATCCCAGTCAGTCAGTATCCTGAAGGGGGGACTGTCATGCTGGCTTAATTTTATCTCCATAGAACTCTGCACTTGGAAGTGCTCAATATTTGGCAAGAGAATGATGGGTACAAAATTGCTGATTGTGGATTCCTGCTTTTTGAGCACCAAAGCACAGATTTCCTCCCACCCAGGCAATGAGAATGCCACATCTAAACTGAGAAGAACTTGCACCTGACACAGAAATGGATTCAAGCGTAGCCTTCTGAGAGTCCATCAACACGACTGTGTCTTCTAAGTGTGTGTCCCTCAGTCACCATAGTCTTCAACCTCAGCCCTGCTCTGTCCTTGTTGGGGTGGTGTGCACAAGAGAAATTGGAACAGAAGTAGACAGAGAAAAAGCAGCCCAGAACCTATCTTGTAGAGTCAAATCCCAAGTCATGAAAAAAAAAATCAAGATTGAAGACTGACAAATAGTTGTTTTCTGGGTGCTGGTGTAGAATATGGACCATGTTTATCCATATGATAAGTGTTATATTCTTAGCCATTTCAAATAACACTAAAGCAAAGGCCTGAAATCACAGAGCAACCTGGGGTGTAGAAATTCTCTTAGCACTTGAACCACCCTAAGTGTGGAACCATCCCCCGCTTAACTTAGCCTCATTACTCTTCATTTCTTCCCAGGTTTGCAGAAATGCCAATAAAGTGTTAAAGTCTTTTCTCTCACTTTTGTAGAAAAAAATAGAACACGCTAAGAAGAAATCTACTTGCTAGAGTCAATAGTGTATCACACAAGGTGGATTCTTAGAGCAGTGGTCCTTAATTTTCTGTGGATCCTAAATATGTGGAGAGTTTTACAAGTCATTAGAATTCTTCCTTGAAATATACACATGGCATCTACATGAGGGAATATCTCCAAAATTCCTAATTTTTTTTAAAAATGTGAACATTTTAAAAATGTTTGTTGGCTTATTTGAAAGGCAGAGTGACAGCAACTGTTGAGGGTGGGCCACATGGGTAGAGGGAAACCAAGTGCTTTAAGGCCATCATCTGCTGCCTTCCCAGACACATCAGCAGGAAGCTGAGTGGGGTGCAGAGTAGCAGGGGCACGAACTGGCACTCCAACATGGCGTGCAAGCATCCCAAGAGGGGCTTAACTCGCTGCACCCAAACACCTGCCCCAGATTTCAGAATTTTTATTCTTGAAAGCTATTCGCAGTTCCCAAGACCATCTAAATCCAGGTCTAATGTTGTACTTGCAAACTTGGGGATTAGCAAAGATTCATAACTGACTGACAGACCTCGAATATGGGTTATTCTTCACTTCTTCCAAATTATTTGAGACCAGACTTTGTTATGTTAGATCACAGATACAGGGAATGGCGCTGTGGCATAGAGGGGAAAGTGCAGCTTGCAGTGCCAGTATCCTATATGGGCGCCGGTTTGAATCCTGGCTGCTCCATTTCTGATCCAGCTCTCTGCTATGGCCTGGGAAAGCAGTGGAAGATGGTCCAAGTCCTTGGGCCACTGCACCCATGTGGGAGACCCGGAAGAAGTTCCTGGCTCCTGGCTTCAGATCAGCGAAGCTCCAGCCATTGCGGCCATCTGGGGAGTGAACCAGCAGATGGGAGACCTCTCTCTCTGCCTCTCCTTCTCTCTTTTGTAACTCTTTCAAGTAAATAAACAAAGCTTTAAAAAAGAAGATACAATTTTCAAACTTTTCATGTATCTACATGAAATCCATATGAAACGAAATGATGATTCTTCTCATTTTAAACTGAGAAGATAGACAACTGTTATCATGTAATGTATGCTTCTGGCTAGAATATAGAGTTGTACTCAAATAATGTTATGCAGTACTAACAAGAATTTGCAAAATAAAGGTGTTTATACATGAGTGCTCGGTTTTAACCATTAGAAGGTAGTTGGTCCATATACTCTCTTAGGACAAATTTGCATTGCTCTATCCCAAGTAGGTTGACATTTGACCTATAAGCACACAGTTTGCTGTTATAGAATGGAACATTTGGGAGAGGATATATTATTATTTTCACATTCACTACTTTCTTCTCTTTCATGATCTTAATGAATGGCAAAAAATTAAACAAACTTTGTTTAACAATACAAATAAATACATCCGAAATCAAATCCAGTCTACTCTCAATGAAATGGATAACATGAACCAAGAGGGATGTAATATTATAACTGGGTATATTTGGAAAAATAACAGCTTATTTAAAATAGAGGTTGTAAAACTAAGTATTGCATTTGAACTTCAAGTTTTCTTCAAAGAGTTCCTTCCTCTAGTAAGGCATATACTTCCATAACTATATTCCTTGTTGTGTTAAAGATTATAAAACCGTCTTTATTATTTTTTATTTTATTTTATTTTTTATTTTTGACAGGCAGAGTGGACAGTGAGAGAGAGAGACAGAGAGAATGGTCTTCCTTTTGCCATTGGTTCACCCTCCAATGGCCGCAGCGGACAGTACGCTGTGGCCAGTGCACCGCGCTGATCCGATGGCAGGAGCCAGGTGCTTCTCCTGGTCTCCCATGGGGTGCAGGGCCCAAGCACTTGGGCCATCCTCCACTGCACTCCCGGGCCACAGCAGAGAGCTGGCCTGGAAGAGGGGCAACCGGGACAGAATCCGGCGCCCCGACCGGGACTAGAACCCGGTGTGCCAGCGCTGCAAGGCAGAGAATTAGCCTGTTGAGACACGGCGCCGGCTAAAACCGTCTTTAAAAAGTAAATTTGAAAAACACACTGTTAGTGATACACTGTAATTTAAGTGCATCATAATCTGTGGCTATGAGGAGTAGCTGAGGCCATGCAACTCATGCCAGAGCATGGCCATCATCAGGTTCCTGGCATCTTTGTGACTTACCTGCTGCATGTTTTGTGGTATCTTTAGCATTCTGGCAGATTTACATAACAGGGAGAGTTGCAGGTAATGACTAGTTCTTGCAGCAGTTAGCAGGTAGATATCAAGTAAAAATTCTATTTATGTTTACTAAACTTGTACATACATTGTTTCAGGGTCTCACTTGCTTTCTTAAACAACATGTAAGTATTATTAAGGGTTACATTTTCCAACAAGTTTAGCTCTAGAAGATTGTATTCAAGTAAACCATTGAATCTTCTTTGTCTTGTTGATTTCTACCTCTATTACCATAGTCCAATCATTATTCTCACTTGATTATCTCATCAGTGCAAACTGACAAATATTTCAAGTTTCCCAGTTCTGACAACTAGGCAGAGTGTCATCTCCTGGCACTTCGATGGTAGGGGATGGGGTCACGTGACTATTCTGTTTGATAAGTTGTCATGGAATATGAGGTGGTTATGGAGCACAATGGGGTTATACGAGACTGGAGCATTTGATTGCTAAGGGGAGATCTGGATTTTCTTTGCTTCCTACACACTGAGTGTCAGGGTTCAAGTTAGTCTCTTTTTCTTGGCTTTGTCTGGTCCAGTCTTAAACACTGTGACAATTGGAAAGTGAAACCTTTGATGGGAACACTCTTGTAACTGTCTCTGAAGTAAGTGAAAGAAAGCAAATATATTAAACTAACAAATCATACTGTATCATGTATTTTCACACACTACTGCTATACCCTCAACTATTCTCTGAATGAGCCATGTTTTTATTTGTTTCAATTTGTGAAACAGTACCTATTAAATCAAATGTCTGAAAATGTACTATATTAAAATACATTTTGAAATCTGTCTTCGAGTTTACTGTATCGAGTTAGTCCTTGCCCCAAATAAAATTTCAGATCGCTAACTAAAATGTTAGCTTCACCCAAACTCCTGCTCTAATATAATGGGGAGGTTTTTTCCCTGTCTTAGTCAGGGGCAGAGAGCAGCTCAGGGAGAGGACAGGGGAGGGGGACAACCTCCTGACTCATTTCTCAGCCAGGACTGTTTTTCTTCTGTTCCATCTTCTTAGCCATGCTCTTGAAAAGGTAAGGAATATAGGATTGCTCTTAGTGATTTTTTTTGACAGGCAGAGTGGATAGTGAGAGAGAGAGAGACAGTGAAAGGTCTTCCTTTGCCATTGGTTTACCCTCCAATGGCTGCGGCCATCGCACCACGCTGATCCGAAGGCAGGAGCCAGGTGCTTCTCCTGGTCTCCCATGGGGTGCAGGGCCCAAGCACTTGGGCCATCCTCCACTGCACTCCCGGGCCACAGCAGAGAGCTGGCCTGGAAGAGGGGCAACTGGGACAGAATCTGTTGCCCCGAATGGGCCTAGAACCTGGTGTGCCGGCGCCGCAAGGTGGAGGATTAGCCTAGTGAGCCACGGCGCTAGCCTGCTTAGTGATTTGTATCATAGTAGAAAGTTTCTACTGGTATTTTCTAGTTTTATCATATTTGTAATATGATAAAATCACTTTTTTTCTTCGGCCCTTGTTGCCATTCTTTAGACAGTCATCCCTACATCACTTTCCACTCTTCACTCCCCACACTTGGAGTTTTCTCAACTGCAGTACCTCGACTTGCTCAAGTGCACTGCATTCAAGCTGGTCCATTTCACCTCCTTATTATCCCACTGGCATCTGCCAGTTTTTTTTTTTTTAATATTCATGTATTTGAAAGGGGGAGAGAGAGAGAGCGAGGTGTGAGGGGAGGGAGGGAGGACAAGAGAGAGAATCTCATATCTGCATCTCATATCTACTGATTCACTCTCCACATGGCTCCCACCACTGGAGCCAGGCCAGGCCAATGTCAGGATTCATGAACTCCATCTGGATCTCCCATAGGGTGGCAGGGGCCCAAGTGCTTGGGCCATCATCTACAGCTTTCCCAGCTGCATTAGAAGGGAGTTGGATAGGAAGCAGAACAGCCTAGTCTCAAATCAGTACTCTGATATACAATACCGTCAGTTAAGTGAAAGCTTAACATATTATGCAGAAAACTGCCCCTGGCATCTGCCAGTCAAACTCCCATTTCCCCTGCCGAGCTCCCTTTGCCTTCTTAAGGATCTGAGACAGTTCCAAAGAACTCACATTTTCCCCTCCCCATCTCTCTCCTCCATTCCCCACTCTTTTCCTCTCACCTCCTGCCCCTCTTGCAGAGCTCACACATCTAGCCCACACGTGCCTCTTGTGCCCTGGCAAACTCAGGGAATGCAATACTTGTATAAGCTGCAGTCCTCTAACCTGCTATGAACAGCTTCCTACCCTGTGCCTTGCTTGGCTAGGACTCACTCACAAAGTTCTACAAGGCAGGTGTTCACATTAAGATGTGAAAGCGAGCTCTTTATGCCTTCCCCTTTCACATTGGGAGAGGAGACTTTGGTGGGGTGTGAACCCCACTGCAAAGAATAAGTGGACTTGACAGCATGCCTATCCCGATACCTCTTCCAAACCTTCCCAATCTCTACCCAGTGGGTCCTTTGTGCCTTGCAGGTAGCAGAGTCCCTCAACAGCTCTCATTCTGGTAGCACAACTCTTTGGGATGCAACTCAGTGGAAAGTTCCATTATAATCATGTTTCCTAAAGAAATCAAATCTTGCCAACACTACTTGCCCCTGCATCCTCTCTGTGCTCCTATCTTGATTAGGATCCTTCAGTGACTGCCTCTGAATATTGGACACAATCTAATTAAACTTGCACATTCTAGTGCCTGTGTGTCTTCACAGCCCGGGATAAGGAGAGCTGGCCACATAGGTCTTCTTGTATGTGTCTAGTACAAAAGCAGCTTCTTGACCAGAGCAACTAGCTCCATCTCCACACTGGCCACATTCAAAGAGCAGACGACTCCTCGTGGTGAGGGGCTGTCCTGGGCATCATCTCCCACTCCCCCACCAGATGCCTATAGCAGCTCCCACCTTGTTGTGACAACCAAAAATGTCTCCAGATATTGCCAAATGTCCCCTGAGGAGGGACGGATTGTCCATCTGTTGCCTTAGAAACTTCACAATTGATAACTCTGCCGAGAAGTTTCTCTTTCCTGTTCTTCCCATTAATTATCCCTGTTTCTGTTCTTTATGTCCTGTCCAGCTACATCAGGGCCATGCTGAAGCATCCCCTCCTTCACCTGCCTTTGTGATTACTCGGGTTTCTATACTCCTCCCCTGGTTCCCAGATGCTTTGGGAGCCTTGGATAGTGGCAACCTGAAGCCAGAACAGCAGGAAGAGGCCTTATGAAGTGCGCGCTAGGCAGAGGAAACCCCAGGAGTGTGGGAGGACCCTCCAGACAGGGATAACAGTTTGATTTTCTCTTTGAGATATGCTGTTTTCTCAATCTAGCTTTGTGTGATGTTTCCTTTCTGAGTGGAGCAGATGAAACTGAGAGCTCACAGAGTTGATATGTACTGGGTAGGCACCATGTGCCCTGCACGAGATCACACACTCAGTCCTTGTGGTGGGTTAGCTGCCTGTGCTACCCTCATTTCACAAAAGACGTCACTGTGACTCTCAGGGAATCAATTACTAGCTCAGGGTCAGGCGCTGGCTTCATGGCTGAGTGTGGTACAGGCCAGGCAGACACACCTGTCTTCCTCACGCTACACTCTCTCTGCCTACAACTTTCCTCTCCCACGTGAGCACATTCCTCAGGACTCACTTTCCAGGTTTCTCTTTAAATGCCTTTCTTGGGAAGGACTTCTGGACTACTCTGTATCTATAACTGTACATCTCTATCTGTGCATCTATTTCTGCATTTATACCCAGTTCTAGCTCTCTATCTCCATTTCTTTTTTTTTTTTTTTATAACGCTTTTATTTAAAGAATATAAATTTCCAAAATATAGCTTATAGATTACAATGGCTTCCCCCCCCATAACTTCCCCCCCACCCGCAACCCTCCCCTTTCCCACTCCCTCTCCCCTTGCTTCACATCAAGATTCATTTTCAATTCTCTTTATATACAGAAGATCAGTTTACTATATATTAAGTAAAGATTTCAACAGTTTGCCCTCACATAGCAACACAAAGTGAAAAATACTGTTGGAGTACTAGTTATAGTATTAATTCACAATGTATAGCACATTAAGGACAGAGATCCTACATGATATATTTTTTTAAAAAATTGATTAATTTTCTAGGCAATTTCCAATTTAACACCAAGATTTTTTTTTCATTTTTAATTATCTACAGAAGACTGATTCAGTATATACTAAGTAAAGATTTCATCAGTTTGCACCCACACAGAAACACAAAGTGTAAAATACTGTTTCAGTGCTAGTTATAGCATTACTTCACATTGGACAACACATTAAGGACAGATCCCACATGAGACATAAGTACACAGTGACTCCTGAAGTTGATTTAACAATTTGACACTCTTGTTTATGGCCTCAGTAATCTCCCTAGGCTCTAGTCATGAGTTGCCGAGGCTATGGAAGCCTTCAAGGTAGCATGTACCAAGGCCATCTCACTAGTCCAAGTGATCAATTTCAGTTCACAATTGATCACACTGATAGGTCTAAGAGTCAAAGGGATCACACAAACAAGACTAGTGTCTGCTAATACTAACTGATAGAATCAAAAAGGGAGAGAATGATCCAACATGGGAAGCGAGATACACAGCAGACTCATAGAACGGCAGATGTCCTAAATAGCACTCTGGCCTCAGAATCAGCCCTTAAAGCATTCAGATCTGGCTCAAGAGCCCATGAGAATATTCTAGGCATGGAAAGCCAAGACACTCTGGGAAAAAAAGAAGACCTAAATGAAAGATCTCTGTGAGTGAGATCCCGGTGGAATGAATGGGGCCATCAAAGAAGGAGGTACCTTTCTCTGAAGGGAGGAGAGAACCTCCACTTTGACTATGACCCTGTAGGAATAAGATTGAAGTCTATCTCCATTTCTATACCTACATCTGTATCTAGATCCATATAATTATCTCTTTCTATACCTGTATCTCCATATATCTATATATCAATTTCTCTATAACTATGTATCTCTGTCTCTATCTGTAATTATCTCTGTCTCTATCCTTATCTCTTTCAATCTCTATCTCTCTATCCCTACCTCTCTATCTCTTTATCTCTATCGCAATGTTTCTTTATCTCTATTCTTATCTGTATCTCTACCCCATCACTATCTTTAAGCTTCTCTATCTCTACTTCTATATCTATCTCCCTCTCCCTCCCCATCCTCATCTCCATCTCCAGCTCTATGTCCAGCTCCAGCTCTATCCCTATCCCTATCCCTATCCCTATCCCTATCCCTATCCCATCTCTTCCACTGTACTTACTGCCAGTCATCCCCTAGAATCCACAGGATATCAGAATCAAACTCCCTTAATGGCCTAGCATTTGCAAATATCCTACATGGGTACTCCCATATACTTGAAATCATCTCTACAAATCTTACAATACCTAGCAAAATGTAAATGCTATGGAAACGGTTGTCAGACTGTACTGTTTGGAGAATAAGCAAATGTTTTCTGCAGTTGTTCAATGCGGAAGAAATCTGTTTTTGTCGAGAGTATTTCCCATCTGATGCCTGTGGGCATGGAGGCCTGACAGTTCCCGTGTTGGACTTGTTGATCGTCCTTCTCCCCCAGAACACTAGGAGTCCCTCAAGGATGTGATTTTTTGTTTGAATACTGTATCTTCTGCACCAGGAACATGGCTCACTCTTGCTAAATTCTTCATAAATATTTGTTGAGTAAATGAATGAGCAAGCATTCGGCCTCCATATTGCTTGAATCAGTCTGGAACATTCAGGCTCCCAGGGTCTCAGTTTGGCTGTAACTTGTTCTGAGAATGCTTTCACTTTGTTTTTCTACCCCTAAGGACACTGCCATGAACATTCCTTCAGACGACCCAGGTACAGAGCAGAGCTGCTCTCTCGCAACTCCCTCATCCACCCCCAGGGGAAAGCTGGGAGGTAGAGAACAGGTGGACACCCAGGTTGCTCTGGGGCTGTGACGCTGCTAGCTTGAAGTGAGTCTGATGGAAATAGATGAGGCTCTGAGAATTATTCAAGATGCTCCACATCGCCAGCTGTGGGGATGCACCTGTAACACTGTGCATCTCTCCAGACTCTTCAGTTTGCACAAGGAGCCTAAATTCACCACAACATATTTAAAATCCAATTGATATTCTTCTTGCCTCAAAAATTATGGAAAAGTATATGCTCTTATCACACACAAAAAACATAACCTTACATCTGATCGAAGTTTTAGCACCCTATCCTCTGAAAATTAACAAAGTTACTAACCATGCAATTTTTCATTTTAAATTAAGTCACAGGAATAATTTGCCTCTACCTAAACCCATTAAAAGTCTGCTACTATACAGCAGAGATGACATTGAATGATTCACAAATTAATGAAACCATTGTCATGATACTTTAAATTTTAGGGAATGGAATTATAAAAGTCTTATAAAAATATGACACCTTCCAAGCCCCTTCAGCAGCACTGTTGCTGTTTTTTTGAAAACTAAACATGTTTAAAGCCGTTGTATAGATCAAAGGTACCTAGATATTTCCATGGAGGCAGATCAGTGATAACCTTGAGGTTACAATCTAGTTTCTCCAAACAGAAGTGAGCTTTGTATAAGCAGCTGGACTTGGAAGAGAGATTCGCTGATGATGTGAGAGTCTGGGTCTCTGCACCAGTCCTGGATGTCAGGGTGAAGTTTGCACAGAAACCTGTGACATAAAGTCATGTCATGGACTTTGTACTTGCAGCCAATCTAGGCAGTGTTACAACTGTTTGCATTTTACAGGTTCGAATAATAAGATGTTACAGCGTAGATTGACTGGGGAGACCAAACCATGAGAACCCCTGAATTTGAGACCACATCATTTCATGATATTTAGAGCTCTGTCTCAAGAGATGCCATCTTCTGACCCACTGTGCAGAGTTGTTCCCTAATTAGGTTGTTTCAGAGCTAAAGGGGGCAAAAATAGGACTGAACAGCCTTCCAGTCAAACATAGCTCGTACAAATCTATCTCTAAACTCATGTAGAGCTCTCACAATGGTTTCATTAATTTAGCAATCACTCAATGTCACAGCTATTATAATGTACTAAGCTCTTAAGAGAGAAAGGAAAAGGCAAATTGTTTTATTCCTATGATTTAATTTAAATGAAAAATGATAAATTGCGTTCATGGGCTTGTTAAAGTTTTCTGAGTTGCTTTAGGATTTAAAGTATGGACTTTTTTTTTTTTCTTGAGAGCTATGCCTTTGTCTTCTATTTTAAAACTCCTCAGTGAACATTCTTAGTTTTCTAGGACAGGTATGGAAACACTTGACTTTAAATGACTTTTTAAAAAATGTACAACATATACTTCCAACTTGGTAACAAATGCAGTCAAAAAGGTTTGGATATTAAGATCTTAAATACCAAAGTTTCCCCCAGCAAGGACCCCAACTTGTCCATGGGGACAATGAAGCACTCTATCCACCACTGCTAACCATGCACACTGGCGGGGGCTCATTCCTCCATCCCTGCCATCTTCCTGCCAACCTGCTCTCCAGGTCTACTGTGGATTGCACTTCCCATGCTCTTGTAGTGAGTCCTTCCCTGCCATGGCCCAGGACTGTCTTTCAGAAGGGTCTTTGCAGATAGCGTGACACTGCCTGTTCCTCGGAGCCTTCCTTTGGTAAAGTCCTAAACTTTCTGTCTTTTGGGTTGCGTTTAGCCTAATGGTTAAGATGCCCTCATCCTGAATGGGAGTACCAGGGTTCAATACCTGACTCCAGCTCCTGGCTCCAGCTTCCTGCTAATGCAGACTGTGGGAAGCAGCAGTGACTGCCTCAAGCAATTGAAGACCTGCCACACACGTGAGAGACTGAGCTCCCGGGCCCCACTTTTGTCCCAACCCAGTCCTGGCATTGTAAGCATTTGGGTAATGAACCAGCAGATGGCCTCCGTCTCTCTTTCTGAAATAGATAAATAAAAACATAAAAGCAAAACCACACAAAGGCAGGCATTGTGGTGCAGTGCATTAAGATGCTGCAGGGAGGGGCCAGCTGGTGCGGTGGCATAGTGGGTTAAGACTCTGCCTGAAGAGCTGGCATTCCATATGGGCACCGGTTCTAGTCCCGGCTGCTTCTCTTCCAATCCAGCTCTCTGCTTATGACCTGGGAAGGCAGTGGAGGATGGCCCAAGTGCTTTGGCCCTGCACCCGTATGGGAGACCTGGAAGAAGCTCCTGACTCCTGGCTTTTGATCAGCTCCACTTCTGCCATTGTGGCCATTTGGACAGTGAACTGGCCTCTCTCTTCTCTTCCTCTTCTCTCTCTCTCTTTCTGTTTCCTGGAACGGGAATGTCCTGGATTCCTGAGGTGAATGAACCGTCTGCGACTCATGGAGAACAGCTGAAACACCTGAGCGTGTTGGTCAGACATTCTGAGGACAGGACAGACCTTGCAGGGCATCCAGCCCAGCCGCCACATCATGGGCTTCCCAGGTGAAGACTGTCCCTGATGGCAGGGAACAATGGAAGACACAGGGATTTAATTCTGGGTTCACAGGGCTCCAGCCTCTCCCTCCTAACTCTGACGCTGACTTCTCTGTGTATGTGAATTGCTCTTTGGAGATGCGATCACTTCCAGGGGACAGGAAGTGATCCCTTTGCCCACATCAGCAGAGTCAAAGATAATAATAATGAGAATTTCTTGCTGCTGAATATCCAGGTTTCAGTTTGGCAAATGTTTCACGATCATGTAAGGTGTTAACTTCAAGGGAATATGGATGCAGCACTTCTCTGTATCATCTTTGAAGTGTTTATAAATCTAAAGTTATTCTACAATAAAAATTTTACTTAGAACATGAGTGAAAGCAAAGGGGGTGGGGGTGCCCAGTGATACAAAGATTCAGATTTTTTCAGAAGTTATCGAATGACTATCCTAGATATTTTGACAATTTTCATTAGAAATTGACATACAATGTCTCAACCAATGTGTGCTTTTGTGTAAGATATGAATAGATTTAGGGAACAGAATGAAATTGGATATTTACTGAAACTTAAAAACTCAACTGGTAAGAAAATTCCTTTTTTCAATAAATGCTGCACTGGAAAATTATTTATCTACTTATTTTCTTCAGGTTTCCTTTTTACTAAATGGTTATGTGGGCAAATTATAAAGGAGAAAAACAATATTGACACCTTTGGGTGAAATGGAAAAATGGTTTGTTAGTGAACATGATTTGAAAGGATAGGAAATTTTCATTAAAAATAAAAGGATAATGAGATTGGAAAAAAATGTCATCTTAGAAAAAGTTTTGTCATATTTTTGGCAGTTTATAACAACAGCCTTTTTGCTTGAGTACTGAAGACAATTATGCCATGTACACACTTTTAAGTCTCTCTGCCATACCCTAGACTTTTTCATTTTCTAAATTTGCTGTTTGTACATTGAATTCATTTCTCAGGCTTCGTTCTGTTGTCTCATTAAGCGGACTTCAGCGAGTGTTTGAAACCCTCTTCAAACAAGAACTCTCATTTGTTTTCATCATCCTGAACCACGTATAAAATCCTCTCTGTTGCACTGCCTTCCCTGTTCACACACCACTGGCACTGCAGTGGTAAAATTCATCACAGGGCAACTCAAAGGGAGTCCCCCACGCCCCTTCTGCCAGATTTAAAAACTCAGGGAATGAGGAACAGCGGGGAGCGTTCTAAGCGGTGTCCAATAACCACTGTCCAGTGATTTTAGCTGGCTTTACACAATCACCCTTAATGCAATAATCCATCCTCCAAATTCACGCTGAGGCTCAGGCAGGTGTTTGCTCTGGTAATTGTGAAGTCTGCCTCGAGTGGTGGTGGAGCTGGATACCCAGAACCCTCGCTATGATGGTCTTGTCCCCAAGGAAGTGAGCCTGTGCATGTGACACGCGTGGTACTTCCCAGTCTAAAGGGAGTTCTCTTCCAGATATAAACAGTTGTCACTGCCCAGCCCTCAAAGACTTTTCAGTACTTTCAACATTTATTATCATCCTGTCCTTCTAAAAAAAAATAGCAGCATGTGTTTCCTTGAAAATGGAATAGAATCCATCGAAAGTTAGGTGAAGAACAGTGGGTGAAAAGTCAGGTCCTCAGTGGTTAATCTACAGAATGTGAAAGTCCTCTTAACATAAAGCCCATGAGCAAGGCCAGAGCAGAGATAAAATCACAGTATAATCTCTGATTGCTTGGGCAACAGAATGAAGATGACTCCTGTTGGTTGCATTTGTCTTGGCTTAAGTGTAAAAGGACATTCATTAACCCTACACAAAACCTAAGTACATGGCTAATGATTATTAGAGATAATCTTGCTAATTTGAAGTATTTTATTTTGTGATTACTGCAACACTGAATTTTAAAAAAGAAGTGCTCATGGCTTTCTCCAGATATTGATGCAACAGATTTTCTGAGAGCCTACTGGCTACAGAGCACTACACCAC
The DNA here is from genome assembly GCA_949820135.1 of Sylvilagus floridanus. NCBI lineage: Eukaryota > Metazoa > Chordata > Mammalia > Lagomorpha > Leporidae > Sylvilagus > Sylvilagus floridanus. Next base: position 23,122,118 of record OX463229.1, read on the forward strand.
CACAAAAGCATATGACTTCTCTGTTGATTTTGTCTTTTTTTTTTTTTTTTGGACAGGCAGATTTAGACAGTGAGAGAGAGAGAGAGAGAGAGACAGAGGAGACAGAGAGAAAGGTCTTCTTTTCCATTGGTTCTCCCCATCAAGTGGCCGCTACGGCTGGCGCGTTGCGGCTGGTACACTGTGCCGACCTGAAGCCAGGAGCCAGGTGCTTCCTCCTGGTCTTCCATGGGGTGCAGAGCCCAAGCACTTGGGCCATCCTCCACTGCACTCCCGGGCCACAGGAGAGAGCTGGACTGGAAGAGGAGCAACCGGAATAGAATCTGGTGCCCCGACCGGGACTAGAACCCAGTGTGCTGGCACCACAGGTGGAGGATTAGCCAAGTGAGCTGCAGCACCGGCTGAAAAACAAACTCTAAAGTGTTACTTTGATCCATAATCATTTTTTATATTATCACCCTTAGTTCACTGTCACTGCTCTAACAAAGTACCACAAAGTTAGCAGTTTCAAGGTCCCATGCTGTGGCGTAGCAGGCAAAGCCATGACTACAATGCTGGCATCCCGTATGGGTGTCAGTTAAGAGTCCCAGTGGCTCCACTTCCAACCCAGCTTCCTGCTAATCTAATGTTGCTGGGAAATCAGCAAAAGATGGCGCAGGTGCTTGGGCCCCCTGCATCTATGTGGGAGACCCAGAAGAAGCTCCTGGCTCCTGGCTTCAGCCTGGCCCATCCACTGCCATTGTGGCCATTAGGGGAGTGAACCAGCAGATGGGAGATTTCTCTCTCTCTCTCTCTAACCGTGCCTTTAAAATAAATAAATCTTTTAAAAATGTTAGCAGCTTCAAGTATCCTATATGTGCAAGTATTGTATCATCAGTATCTGAGTGGTCTTAGCTATTTTCTCTGCTGTGGGTGTTGTGTGGTAAAATCTAAAATGTCAGCCAGCTAGACTCTTATGAGTAGTCTCTGGGAAGAACTCACTTGGGGGGTGAACCAATGGAAGGAAGACCTTTATCTCTGTCTCTCTCTCTCACTGTCTAACTATGCCTATCATAAAAAAAAGAGTTTGTTTTTCATGTTAATTCGGTTGCTTTTTTTTTTTTTAAGATTTACTTAAGAGAGAGAGAGGGAGGAAAAAAAACAGAAAAAAAGAGAGAGAGAGAGTTCTTTCGTCAGCTGGTTTACTCCTCAAATGCCACAATGGCCGGGGCAGGCCAGATGGAAGCCAGAAGCTTCCTCTGGGTCTCCCAGGTGGATGGCAGGGTCCCAAACACTTGTGCCATCTCCACTGCTTCCCCAGGCTCTTTAGTAGGGAGCTGGATTGGAAGTGGAGCAGCTAGGACTCAGACTGGCACCCATGTGGGATGCTGGCACTGTGGGTGGTAGCTTAACCTGCTAAGTCCCATTTCCGCTTTATTTATACAAACAATTAAGCCTTAGGACTACAACTAGTTTTCATCACAGACTTCACCTCTGACAGACTGGTAGCAGGTGTGTGGTTGGGTCTACCGAGCAGCATTATAGAGCTGGATCATGGACAAAACAGGATGGAGGTGATGGGTGCCTGCCAGGAATTTCTTCCCACAACCAGTAGAGTCTTTCTGAACACATATTCAACAGGTGGTTTTTGTTCACCAAAGGATCATTCAGTGTATAGGTTGGTGGATACCTCTGCCTTCACTCAAAGATACACTGCTTTGCATTTCTCATGATCTGTTCCCAATAACCCTTTAAGGTCATACACACACACACTCACACATGCCCACATACACACATGTACCCCAAAGCTGGTAAAGCTATGGGTTCTCTTACAAAGAAAAAAATCCTACTCGCAGGGTAATTTTTATATGTCCCTATGACAGGCATGACCAGTTAGAAAATCTTACTAATTTAAAGAAAGGCAGGACAGCAATTTGGAATTACTAAGGATTTGGAGAACCCAACAGAGTGCACTGAAGTGAGGAGTTCATCATGTACCTCCAAGGGCAGTCATGACGGTGAGACGATGGGAGTGAAGAATCTGGGTGCTGGGGAGATGTTGAACCCATTGGGGAGGCTGGTTGTAGACAGCTGCAGGGAAGAGGCGCTAGGCCAGTGGAGAAAAGCTGATGGCAGAATTTTCTAATCTGTATTCCACAGATGACTTAGCCAGACGTGATCTCAAAGTGAAACACAGAGGGATTCATCATGTGGAGATTTCTACATTGGAAGAGTTTAATGGATTCCTTTAGAGCAACTGTTCTTAACTGGTTTTTTTTTTTTTTTTTTTTTTGGTGTGTGTGTGTACTTCAAATATCTTTCACAGGTATATATCCCACCTCGGATTAATGCAATTAAATACCTAAGACAAATGCATGGGGTCTCCAAGGAAAGGGAGTGTATCCAAGAGCAACTATTAACAAGTAAAAAATAAATCTGTGATATCCATATATGTACATTAATGCAAGTACTTACACATAAACATTAAACATAACACCTACTAATAGATTTAATCACCAGCATCACTTTGAAATAGTGATGATTACAAACAATATTTCAAGACAGCTGCAAGAATTATAATGTGAAATGAGAAATCTCTGTCACTTTGGAGGGTGACAAAGTCACAATTGCTCCCAATACAACTGGAGCTTTTTGTCTTCATTCAAAGGGAAGAAAATGTTAAATTTCGATGAAGGAATCTTTTTTTTTTAAAGATTTATTTATTTATTTGAAAGTCAGAGTTACAGAGAGGAGAGGCAGAGAGAGGGGGTGGGGGTGGGGGTCTTCCATCCGATGGTTCACTCCCCAATTGGCCGCAATGGCTGGAACTGCACCAGTCTGAAGCCAGGAGCCAGGAGCTTCTTCTGGTCTCCCACGTGCGTGCAGAGGCCCAAGGACTTGGGCCATCTTCTATTGCTTTCCCAAGCCACAGCTGGATCGGAAGAGGAGCAACTGGGTCTCGAACCGGCGCCCATATGGGATGCTGGCACTTCAGGCTAAGGCGTTAACCCACTGCACCACAGCGCCAGCCCCTTGATGAAGGAATCTTTACTTACTATATATTAAATTAATCTTCTGTATATAAAGATAATTGAAAATGATTCTTGATGAAGAATGGGATGGGAGAGGGAGTGGGAGATGGGATGGTTGCAGGTGGGAGGGTGTTATGGGGGGAAAAGCTGCTATAATCTAAAAGTTGTACTTAGAAAACTTATATTTATTAGATAAAAGTTAAAAAATTTCGATGAAGGAAAAACTAAGATGTAGAATATCACAGAGTCTTCAAAGTGTTCTATGATTGTGAATTTCCACAAGTGAGTATTATGGGACTTACTTGAATTTATTTGAATATAGGAAATTAATATATTTCAAACATGCAATTCCACATGGCATGTGAGAAATTCTGTTCCTAACCGGGGCGTTGGGCCTGGAAGCTTCTAATTTGTAATGATGCAATATTGCACTGGGAATCATTGTTTTAAACTAGTGTTTTACACGTAGCTCAGTTCCTCTAACAGCTGTTGTTTTCTTTGCTGATGTATTTCACTTTCAGATATAATTTTTAAAAATTTTTCTTTGAACTTCCTACTTTTCCTCAGCCAGTTATCTCCCTTAAATTCCCAAGATGGAGGGGAAATGAGCGATCTCACATCTCTGCACTGAGGCAATCATGGCTGACAGGGCCTGCTCCCCTAGCATGTGGCTTCTCTCAACAACAATTCCCTTCTGGGGGCTGGCACTGTGGCACAGCAGGTCAAGCTGGCACCTGTAGCACCAACATCCCATATGGGCACTGGTCGGGGTCAAGGCTGCTTCACTTCCAATCCAGCTCCCTGCTAATGGTCTGGACAGAGGACCGCCCAAGTTGTTTGAGTCCTTACCACCCATGTGGGAGACCTGGGTGAAGCTCCTGGTTCCTGGCTTCAACCTGGCCCAACACTGGCCCTTGTAGCCATCGGGGTAGTGAAGCCCAATAGATGGAAAACCTCTCTCTGGAACTCTGACTTTCAAACAAACAACCGTTTTGTTTTAAAAAAGAACACTTCTCTTCTAACTAAGTATCTCATTTATCAAGAAAGATGTGTGGTGATAGAGTCATGTTACCACAGGTATCACAGCACAACCACGTGCCTGTGGCTCAAATATGAACACAGATTTTAGTGGAAAATAAAAGTGAGAAAGTGACAATCGTCAGCCCATGAGTCGCTGCTGCCTTGAGCCTACAGCATGGAAAGCCCCACTGTAGCTGATTGCTCCTCTGGTCAGCTCCAGCCCACCGCACCTCGGGAGGTGAGGGGCACACCCATGGGCAGCCTCTCCCAGGAGGCGTGGTGTCTTCAAAATGATCAAATGTTTTGAGAGAGGGAAAAGAATGAAAGAAAAGGACAAAAGAGACAGATCCCAGCAAATTATTGGCATAAAATGAATTCATGCTCACGTTTGCATCTTTAAACGATCTGTCCACGAGAAGCCTTCTATCTATTTTATGATTTCTTTAAGTAGTCCTTGCCATTTTAATAACAACTAATTGATGCAGAAAGCAGGCAGGGAACTAATTACTACAGTGTCAGAAGAAGATACAGGACAGCCTTGTGTCAAATGGTTTTTGAGCAAGCCACTCAAATAACAGGTCACCATTCCTGCAGGATTTTCTCCTTCTTTATTATTGGTATTTTTTTTTTACCACTTTCTTCATCTCAATACGCTGCTATTATCCCAACTTGACAGGTGAGTTTCGTCCTTTCCAATTTCCTATCATTGGGAAATAGTGATGCTGTGTTCTGATGAGCCAGTCTCGCAATAATACTAAGTGGAAGAATATAGCAGGCGATTGTTGCGCTTTACAGATAGGAAGCCTCGTGGTGAAGACGGCAGTTAAGGTGCCCACATCCCATATCTGAGTGTCTGAGTTCGATACCAGGCTCATGTTCCTGACTTCGGCTTCCTGATGAGGAATCCAGCATCCGTGATGGCCCAAGGTGATTGGCTTCCTGCCACATATGTGGAAGACCTGGATTGAGGTCGGAGCGCCTGACTTCTGGCCCAGACATCGCTGTTGTGGGCATTCTGGGGAGTGAATTGCTGAATGGGAGCTTTCTCTCAAATAAATAAATTAAAATAAACATATAAGTACTAGGCAAATATACATAAATACCTAAGGAAAAACAATTAAAAAGAAAACAGTGCTTATTTCAGGCTAGAGGATTATGGGCCTCTAATATTTAAAATTTTATATTGTGCCTAAATTTTCTGCAATATGCAACCAAGCTTTTATGGCCAGGAAAAGAAATAGTTATGAAACAAAGGTGAGTGTATATTTTTCTTCAAAACTTTTTATTTATTCTGACCGCAGAGAGACACACACAGAGACAGAGAGATCTTGCATCGGCTACTTCACTCCCCAGATGCTCACAGAGCTGGGCCAGGCCAAAGGTAGGAGCATGGTATACCATCTGCATCTTTTACAGGGGTGGCAAGGACCCAACTGCTACCCTCCCACCTGGAGCAAGCACCTGCTACCGCAGGGGGTGCAGGGTAGCAGGAAGCTGGGTAGGAAATGTAGCAGGAGCTGGAACCAGGCACTCTCAGGCCCATTGTGGGACCGCCCGGTGGCATCGTCACCGCTGTGCCAACTGGATCTGCCCCCATATATCTCTTAAAATTGTAAGAACAGGTAAACCGCTGAATGCCAGCATTCAAAACAGACTTTCATAAAAGACAGAGGTTTGCAAAAACCCTTTCAGAAAAGTCGAGAGAAAAGAACACTGACGGCTTTGCCAAGGCGCCTCACTTCCCTGCGCATGGCAGGGCTGGATGTGGCCACGGCCGCGGAGGCGAGAGCAGAGATGGAATTCAAGGCTTGCGGGCTGGCCCTGTCCATCTCCTGCCCACGCGGAACAGAGAGCGTTTATAGTAATTGGAAAGGGGTGTCGTTTTGTTAACTCATCCTGAGCGCAAAAGCAAGCGCCTTGGGAAGGCGTCTGCAGCTCTCACTGCCATTTCAATATAGCCTCCGCCCATCGCGCCACCCGGGGCCATTTTCGGTTGTTATTGTCGCAGCCCATCTTTCAATACCACCGCCGATTTCAGAGGTGATGCAGTCTTTAAGTCTTACTAACATGGCAGAGCTCTTTGTGTGTCAGTTCCATCCCTTTGTTGGAGTTTCCACGTTTTTCTGCCTGTGGGATTGAGGAATCATGGAAAATTGCCACTTGTGTGCGTAAATTACTGTTTTTGCCCATCAGACGTGCAAAATGCTCTATGTGAGCCTTGCACACCATTATGTTGTCCCATCCAGGACCTTTTGAAAGTCAGCAGGGTGCCTCTGGCTGAAATTCAGTCAGGCGATTAAATTTATTCAAGCTTGGTGAGCATGAGAGATTTCAAAAGAAGAGGAGCTGAAGGGATGAGATGATGGTCTTGACAGACCTCAGCAAAAGTGTCTGACACCTGACAGTTCACGGTGAGGTATGGTACCTGCTCCCATTGATTTGCAACAAAGTCTTTTCTCAGTAAGTATTTCCACTTAACATTTCCTCTCAGGGAACCTGGGCCGTTGAAGATATTTACGAGTTGCTTTCAGCTTCAAAATAAATCACCTCTAATTCCTCTAAGCGTAATCAATCACAAACCTGTAAAAAATGGACTGGTTGTTTGGTCGATTCTGGCAGAAAAGTAAACAGCACTTCAGCTTTTCTCCGCCATTAAGGCCTAAATGGCCTAGAAAGTAAATCAATATTTCTAGTCATCCTCTGGCTACTGTTTAGCCAGTAGATATGGATTTGCTCTGGCTCGCTGCACTCCCCCGGGACTAACCTGGAGTCCTGGGGGAGGAGTAAGAAGTTCGTTATCTGGTACAGCTCTCTGTTGTGCATTCAAATGGATCACATCCATCAGTGACACTTGCTGGAGCTAAAGGATGAGGGCATTCCAGTCACCCCTCTTCAGGGTGCCACAGTGAGGGAAACTACACCTCCAGTCCTGCTGGGTGCCATTAGACCTTAAGAATCCTCCAGTAAGGAGGGAGGTGGCGACTGGCGTGGCAGGAGGCACAGAATATGCTATTTCAAGACAGGAAGCACTGGTTCCCCATTCTTGAGTGAACTATGACACATGCTCCATGGTAAAGAATCTGTCATTTTCCCACCGACTTTCCCAGGTTTTTCTCCTGTGATGCCTAGCAGTGAAAGTCAGAAGAACTTGGATATTGTGGACCAATGTGCCTCCAGTCTTCATGTCAGCCAAGAAAACGTCTCTGAGTCTCATTAATTTCACTAGAACAATCTGTAACAATAGCTTGGTAGTAAAACGTTGCTAATTTTAGAAGAGAAGCTTGGAGGGCAGGCCCCAGGGCTTACTAGGCTAATCCTCCACCTGTGGTGCCAGCACACTGGGTTCTAGTCCCGGTCGGGGCGCCGGATTCTGTCCCGGTTGCTCCTCTTCCAGGCCAGCTCTCTGCTGTGGCCCGGGAGTGCAGTGGAGGATGGCCCAAGTGCTTGGGCCCTGCACCCCATGGGAGACCAGGAGAAGCACCTGGCTCCTGCCATCGGATCAGTGCGGTGCGCGGGCTGCACCGCGCCGGCCACGGTGGCCATTGGAGGGTGAACCAACGGCAAAAGGAAGACCTTTCTCTCTGTCTCTCTCTCACACTGTCCACTCTGCCTGTCAAAAAAAAAAAAAAAAAAAAAGAAGAAGAAGAAGAGAAGCTTGGAGGAAAGAGGAGTCCTTATGGGGATTAATTTCAATTGTCTTTAAGTTTCAGGCGTGTTTCCTGGATCCATATGGGAAAGTGATAAGGTAGCAAAATCTTATTTTTTGACTATTTCATACACCTATTCATTAGGACATTTTGTTGATTTCTTGATAAGAACCACAGAGAAAAAAAATGAATTCTGACCATTTGAAGCATTCAAGTGTATATAGGTAGAGTGCACAAGATACTTTTTAAACAAAACTTAGTACCCCAAGAGTTATAAGGATCTTATTCTGCCTGTTCTACTTTAGAGATCTCTTTAATAATTTTAAGTAAAATTATCTCAGCAGAATTGATAAGCAGAAATATAAATATTTTAATAAAAAAGGCACAACAGAATTTAGGTGGAATATGGACCAAATATACTCATTTATGAAATAAAATCAGTGACTAAGATTGAGTTCCTATAGGGAGACTGGCTTTTAAAAGCTAATTGATTTGAGAGGCAGAGAAACTGAGTGGCAGAGAATGAGAGTGACGTAGAGAAAGACAGGCAGACAGAGCAAGACAGAAGGCTTCCAGTTGCTGGTTCTCCCCCTAAGTGCCTGCAATGGCCAGGACTGGGTTAGGTCAAAGTCAAGGGAAAAGAACTCAACACAGACCTCCCTGTATCACAGAAATCCAAAGACTTTGACCATCAGCACTGCCTCCCAGGGTTTTCACTCAGTAACTGGAGCTGGAATCAATGCAGATACTGTGACATGGGAAAAGGACATTGTATAGTCTAAACACCTGCACTCCTGATTTGTTTTGGGGGAGATTTTTGCTCCTTCTTTTTCCAAGACTAACCTCTTTAATTTTCCTGTGAAGTCTGCTTTAGAATATATTTTAAATGTATTTTCTTTTATTTGAAAGGCAGAGAGAGAGAGAGAGAGAGATTTTTCAGCCACTGGTTCAACTCCTCAAATACCCACAACAGCTGGGGCTAGGCCAAGCCAAAACCAGGGGCATACACCTCAACCTGGATCTCTTCCATAGGCTGCAGGGGCACAACTATTTGCACCATCACCTGCTGCCTACCAGGGTATACACTAGCAGGAAGCTGGAACCCAAAGTGGAGCCAGGACTCTCTAATACAGGATACAGACATCTCAAGTGGTATCTTAATCACTGGTTCAGATGCTCACTCCATCTTTTTTTTTTTTTTGCTTCTTTCTCTTGGTGTGTCTGTTACTCTATGTCTTTTTGATAACAGACATTCTGACAGATGTAAGGTGGTATCTCATTGTGATTCCTGTCTGCATTTCCCTGGTGGTAGTGATATGGGGCATTTTCCTAAATAATTCCAAGTCATTATTCTTCCCCAATCACATTTCGTAGTCTCCATCCTCCTTAATAGCTGAGACTCTAAGGATGGGACAAAGCAAATTGGAAGATAATAGAAAAGGTATCTTCCATGTCTGTCACATGTAAAGGACTTGCACATGCCCTTTTAACTGACACTTTTAATTCTGCAATAACATCCATATACTTAAAGATGCAAAATGCTAACCCTATTCTCTTTCCAGCACAGGTTTGAAACATCTAACATCGAGAGATTCTGCTAATCTCAGAGAATGATAATCAAACTGAACTAATGGAACTTATTTGCAAAATTTATTTGCAAAATTAAGTTGATTTTCCATCATGATGACACTTTAACATACCTATTAAAACAATGTCTTACTTAGGTTGATTGAGAACTTACATAAGAATGACAATTCCTAGTGCATTTATGATATAAATTCCTCTGTATCCCAAAGGAATTTAATCCAGACAGTGGAGAGTTCCAAGGAGGGCGTGGCCCTTTCTTTATTGTCAAGAAACATTTATTTCTAAGAAATTTAAATGCATGCTAATTTTCTCTGCATTTTACCTTATTTTTATTCTGTTTATTTCAAAAACACTAATATATAGTGAAGCACTGTTATATCAATAGGTTGAATTTCCCCTTTTATGAGTATAATATTATTACCTTCATCTGGGAGTTGTGATTACTAGACAATGCATTAACACAAAAAAGTACCAAGACTCTAGTGGTTCACTTTTCCTTGAACTAGTATTATGATTTTTATTAAAAAATACCATTATAATTTTATATTCATAAAGTAGTTCTCCATCATAAAAATCATCACCGAATGGAACATGTTATATATCCAACAAGTGATTGTTAAAAGAATATATCAGGTACTTCAAAAGTTCATGGAAATGAAATAAAAAATATGTTGATTTTAGTGCAAAATGCACTCTCCACAAACTTTCTGAATAAACTTTGTGTAAATAAACCAGTAAATACACTTGGTCAGACTATAAATGAATGCTATTCCGGTCCTGCGTCACGTACCATCAGGAGCAGGTCCTGAGAAGCTCATCATTAGTGAACATTGTGAAATGTGCTTGCACAAACTAAGACAGTTATGAGGTCACTAGGCAATACCATCTGATGAGGCTGCTGGATTGTTGTTTTGTGGTGCATGGCTGTATTTTGTTTCTGCAGTAGAGGCTTAGGTCATTATTTATCAGTGGGTTCTGGAGCCTCACCAGAGTATCCAGAAGCACCGACAGAATGAAGACACTGGATGAAGTAACTGGGTGCTGTTTCTTCACTCAAGTAGTTAAGAATGGTTGACAGCAAGCAATTTTTGTTAAATCCTATTGGAAATTCCGAATCCCATTGGCAAAAAGTGGCTCTAACACACAATTACAAGTAATGACATAATTTAAGATCTTCTAGTTAATCTAGTGTGACTTATTAAATATCCTTGAATTCTAGCTTTGGGATAAGATTTTTCCCAATATATTCTCCTGTGAAGGAGATGAAAATTCTAGCAAAACAGCTTCACCAAGTATGGCAGAAGCTTAGGAAGAGCTTGGCCAAGTAAGGCCTGAGAACACAAGCTACACTGTTTCTGCTCAGCCTGTAGGTATGCAATTGAGCTGGCAACACTGAAAGGTAACTCCTAGCCACGCATTTGCATTATATACCCAAACAGAACTCCATTCTTCTCATTAGTAAACCATGTTACAAAAAAATGTATTCAGGAAATATTATGTTTGTAATGTTATTAATACACACAGAGGGAACTTGTGGTTTTTAATTGTAATCTACATAAAATTCTTAATTTTGCACCTTGGCCTGCAAAGCATAAGTATTTACCGTGTATTCTTCATTGAAAAAGTGGGTCCACTCATATTCCACTGCTCTTTAAGAATCATAAAATATTTATATTGTTAATGTAGCTGAGGAATATCATCTTGAAGCCTTGATCTTCTCTCCCTTCCTCACACCATTTATTTCACATCTTACTGGTTCACCCTTGTGTGTGTGGATTTTGCAGCCTCTAATGACTTTCATTTCTAAAACAGGACCAGGCATTTTATTCTTTGTTTCCAGAAAAACTATAACCAAACCCGTCTCTGAACTGACTTAGAGAACCTGAAGTTCATGGATACTTCATCAGAGCCAAGTCAGTAAGAGCAATGAATTTGCTGACATAAGCCATGAGCAGCAGAGGATACTGTGAACACAACCAGGTGGCAACTAAAAATTATAAACTCTTAAAGTTCAGTTCATGTCTTTTTAACTGAAATATCAGAAAAACTACCCCATTTTCTCTAATTCATAGTGGTATCTAGAAATCAGTGATGGGAAAGATCAATTAGCTCCCTTCCAAGGTTCCAGTTTGCCAATTCAGCACATTAACTTTGGCCTGTCCAAATTTACATGACTGAAAAAATGGGTTTCCACCACTTAACTTGGGAGATATTTCTAAGTCAAATTCATCTGTACCAAAGCATCTCTGAAGACTTTGCTATCAGAGTTATGCTAAATTGTTCTCTGCTTAATTACATCTCATTTGTCCGTTATTCCCCTTGGCTACCCAAAGCATAATTTTGATTCAATTTCTTTGAGATCAACCTGCCCACACATACTACTGATAAAGAATATATCATTAATGGTTTCTGTTTACCAAATATTTGTTACATATTTTGTCCCTTTTAATAAATATCCCTTTTTAAATAAATATCACCAAAACCATAGGAAATTTTCTTGAATTCTGTAGGAATTCCAGTGGATTGTGTGTAAACTCTTTTGGCTTCTTTTTTTTTCATCAATGTAACCACGAATGTCCACATAATCCGGTATTATTTCTGCCCTTCTTCCTGCTAGCAGTGTTCCTAGTTTTATTTTTCTGAAACCTCAACTACATTAAGCTTTTCTTTCGCTGCAATTAGCATGGCTTCCATACTCTCATTGACTCAGTCTAACTAGAGGAAAATCTGAGGATACTGGGTTCTCTTCTTCCTGCCCAGCTGATGGATGTCCTGTAACACAATTTTGAGTCCAAAAATGAGCTGATTAAAAAAGTATTAAGAAAATCCATATAGATGACTAAGTCAATCCATCAGTGCTTTACTTGGTAGGGTCAACCTTCTGTGTGTTGAGGAAATACCACTGGCAGGAGGTAGTGATGAACTACGACCCTTGAAAGTGTTGCAACAGGAACTAACGACAAGGAAACATTTGCTATTAGAGCAAATAGACTCCTAATCAACATATTATCGATCCCTCATTTTTGTCAAGGTCATTTTGTGATTTAAAAAATGATCCCACAGTAAGGCCCTAATAGGAAAAGTGGACTAATTTGATTTAAAGAGTAAATGCTATTAATTATGAAAGACAGTCAATAAAATGCTTGTTCTTCCCAACATAAAGGCAAATCTTATAGTGCCTATGATTTATGGTAATGAATACAATGCTGAAATATTTTCACCAGTATCTCCTCTTCCATTCCCTTCTTTTGCTGTTTTTGTTGTTCACACATTTGAAAATCTTCAAAGTAATCACTGCAACTCAAAGCAAATTTTGGCTAGTTTTTTGTGTGTGTGTGATTTTTATTACTGTGCTTTTTATTTTAAATAGATTGGTCTGGTACAAATATTTTAACGTTTTTCCAAGAGAAATGTAAGAAGAAGGGAGAAAAGTTCCATTGTTATAGCTAAAGATTTAGGCAGAATTTTAAAATAGCTTATTATATATCAATGTTCAATTTGAACAGAAATATGAGATTTAAACAGCAATTTTTAACATTCTTAAATCCAGATAAGTGAATTTTAGAGAAGTGAATTTTAGAGAAATATCATTTCTAACTAATATCTAGTTGTATGTACAAATTTGTTCCCTACTCTATGTACAACTATATGTAAATGCCACAATTGTAATATTTTCCATTCTGGATAGTAAAGTAATTTTTAGTGCCCGTTAATCACATAATCTTATTGTAAAGAAGCTAAGACATAAATGATTCAACTGATAATAAAACGAACTGAGTGAATTTAAGATAAATTCAATTCTTGAACATCTCTGTGTAGCCCATAGAACAGTTACTGGTCTCTCCAAGATAAAAGGTAAATACTTTTTCCCCTAAAAATGATTTCAACATAAGCAATGTGAGTTATTCTATATCTCACTTCAATAAGTTAGGACACTTTGGTTATAAAATATGCATTTGAAGAACTGCCTTCAATATAAGTTTTCACAGAGTGAGTCAGTATGTGAATTGAAACACTGGACTGTAATTACATGACTATGTCCATAGAGAATGGAAGAGCAGTTCATTTTTGAGTGTCTGTTAAGGTGTGGTTTTCTTCTTTTTATTGGCTTAGAAAGAATATATTAGCTAAGTGTAAATAAATGCAAAGTGCCATAGTCTGGTTTGTTTTCAATTTGTTATCTGACAAACTGCAAATATTTTTCTAAATTTACTGAAGATTTATTTATTTGAAGGAAAGAATTAGTGGCAAGATGGAAATGAAACTTTGTATCACAGGAAGCAAAGGGAAAAGAAGCCTAGTTTTGTGTGAGAATGAAGCTATCCAAGCCTTACAAATATTTGGGAGCCCATTTATTTAATTATAAAATATTCTACTTTCTAGAAACAGAAGGTTGTGTTGGATTACCTTCAGGAATACCATTACTTTTGGATGCACAGTCATTATTTGCTCAACCTTATATACTCAATTTTCATGCAAAAGTGCTACTCATGTCCACCTCAAAGCAGGAAGTCCCACCTCAGTGGGCTGCTATGAGCTTGTATTTGTTGATGGGCCTTCTTCAATAAGCATGGTTTTTAAAAACATTGCTGAAATGTGGTCAATGAAGTCAGTGTTTTTACAGAATCAGTAATTTGTTTTAAAAATGCTACAAATATTGTGTTTAAAGTGTTAATGGCTGCATTTCACACAGTAAGGTGAAAATATGTCTCAATCCACACGTAGTTCTCTCATAGCTAAAGTTGCTATGCTATGCAGCTACCTACCTACTGAGTTTATAGAGTAATAAAGTGTAAAAGCATGACAGAATGAAGATGTACAGATTTTTCACTGAATAAAAGAGGCTGTAATGCCTTTTTCTCACAATTTGGTTGATTCAGAGGCATGAGAATTCCCAACTCTGGATTAAAGTTGAGAGGTTGTCTACTGATGCCTTTTTACCTTTTCCATGCAAATATTATGGCATAGGAAAAAATTTCAGAAGTAAAATACTCTGGATCAAAAATTTCCAAGATTTCTGGAAAAAAATGAGAGGTTGCAGAAAGAGATACTGATTTACTCACACAAGAAATTAGCAGCAAGGTATGGAAATATCTTTCAGAGTTATATATTTCTTGCAATTGTACCCAGGTATATGGGACATGATTTAAGCTTTCTTGAAGATGAAAGATTAGATTATGAGCATAAATGGCTCTATTGTATTATCTAAAGAGCTAAAGGTACATATTTGCATTTTCTTTCAGTGTAGAACTGGACAGGGACAAGACCTGTGAGTACACAGTGCTGTGGAAGTATGCCATTCTTTCAGACTGTGTAATCTCACTGGCTGACCTGCCCTTAACACACAGACCATTTTATGAATTTAGAAGTGTCAGTGTATATCTGTATCTTTCCCTCTTCTCATTACACAAATCATTATCAACGTTTTACAAAAAGTTCATGGAATTTGTGGTTTATGGAAAAAAATTGCACATGCATTTTAATTTTTTTGTACCGACATAAACTTATCTTTTAGTTCCATTTTCTATGGAATTGAAAGTTTTTGGTTTTTTTGTTTTTTTTTTTTTTTGACAGGCAGAGCTAGACGGTGAGAGAGAGAGAAAGAGAGACAGAGAGAAAGGTCTTCCTTTTGCCGTTGGTTCACCCTCAAATGACCGCCATGGCCAGCACGCTGTGCCGATCCGAAGCCAGGAGCCAGGTGCTTCCTCCTGGTCTCCCATGCGGGTGCAGGCCCCAAGCACTTGGGTCACCCTCCATTGCCTTCCTGGGCCACAGCAGAGAGCTGGACTGGAAGAGGAGCATCCGGGACAGAACTGGCGCCCCAAATGGGACTAGAACCTGGTGTGCTGGCGCAGCAGGTGGAGGATTAGCCAAGTGAGCCACAGTGCCAGCCTTGGAATTAAAAGTTTTGGTCTGTCTTTCTTATCCTTAAGTTCTTTTGTGACTGACTGGTTTTTTGGTTATTTACTCCTTTGAAGGTAGTAAAGATCAGTGTTATGGGTGCATTTGTCTCCCTAAATCTCATGCAGATATGTTAACAGTGATGGGTTAATGCTAATGCTCACGGAGATGAGTGGAGACTTGGCCTAGTTGTATATGAGGTGGGCCCAGCGGGAGGTGTGCAGGTCTTTGGAGGGGTGTGCTGGGGGATTTTCTCAAGAAGTTGATTCTTTTGAGTTCAGTTTCAGCCAAGGCTCGCTCTGTGGCTCCCCATGAGATTGTGCCTCTGAACACAGCATGATCCGACTCCTCACACCAGAGAACATGGAGCTGCCTAATTCTAAGCTGCAACCCCCCCACCTGGGAGCAGAAATAAATCCTTTCTTTCCCAAAGAAGCTCCTCTCGGGTATTTCAGTTGAAGTAAGTAAAAATGGACTAATGCAGTCACCTGTATGGGAGTGTAGAATGCCTGTGTCCAATCGCTTCTCGGCCTTTTGGCCAAGATCCAGTGTAGAATCCCTGTGTCCTTTCCCAGCCAGCACAGCGGCTGTTCCTGGTGTTTTTCCTGAAGGCTCAATCTCTTCTCTCCTTCCACAATCTCTATGACCTGCACCATCACTACCATGGCCCAGGTGATCTTTCCATGCCTTGCGCTCCCTCTTGTAACCACATGTTTTTCAATTCTGCTTTGTCGTGTTTTCATGTTGCTTTTCTTGTCCTTCCTCACTTTTATTTGAAAAAAGTTGCTGGTTATTGTCAGTTAATTAGAGCACTGATTATACAGATACTTTCTCATATCCAGTGCAATCGTCAAGTCTTCTGTTCCCTTGAGACAGATTATTTGTTCCAAATACTCACTCATTGGTTCAGTTTTGCTTTCCAGGAGTGAAGGAGCCTTATTTTATGTTTATGCTCTTTCAACATGATTAAGGGTACAAGAAGTCTGATTTCAGATGGACAAAATTTTGCTGCAATCTCTGAGCACTTAGCATCCGCATAAACACTGGACTCACTTCAAAGACTGCTGTACACATTGGAGAAAATGTGACGCAGGCACCAAAAATACTCACCTACTGCAACTGCCTAAATATCCACTTTGATCTCATCCTCTTGAATGATTCTGATCAATGGTAATGATTTGTTGAAAAGATTAAAGATGGCAAAAATGAATAAATGCCAAGTTTTATAGTATCCATTGTGAAACATTATGCTAAACCACATTTGCCCATAAATAAATAGTCTCCTGTGTTTCCTTGAGCTGCGATCTTGAAAGTGTCCTTGTGAATACAAAGTGAAAATTAGGAAAATAAACACCTTTAATGGACATCAGGGAGATCTGTAGATGACACTGCAGTTGTTGTAATTCATTCCAAAGGCTGAGCAACTGACAAGGCTTGAAGCACAAATCCACATTATGATTTTGACAAATTCGCACTACAATTTTGAAAGGGAACAGTGAGGCAAAGCTACAGAATTCCTCTTTTATTAAAAAAAAAATAAAACTAGCTGTCATATGTGAAGGCAAAATCTTGGACTTTCTATTTTCATTTAGCTCTCCTCAAATGAGCAGATAATCTATAAAGTAAAAAATGTAGTAGTAGTATTGTTCTAATGAGCCAAATGATGACGTGTCACCAGTATAGGGTTAGAGACACATCACAGAAATGTAGTCAGAGAGGACTGTGGCTGGCATGTGTTATCCAGAGACAGCAGTGAGCCCAGGATGTGAGCCTAGGGTGCTAACCCATGGTCTATGACTGAAAAAAAAAAAAAGTGCAGGAACAAGAATGAGGTAAGATGTTGGACCATGGAACTCCTTGTTGCAATGTCAGTAAGGTGCTCAGGTTGGCTGTCTGATACTAACTAGGGTCTGGGGGCTGCTTGGCTGTAACCCCAGCAGCCTTCTTGAGGTCTGATACACCTGCTTGTCCTACTCCCATTTATGCTGAAGGGAAGGCATGGTGAAATTAACGAGAGATTTATGATCGAGAGCAGAATCCAAGAGTTTGTTCTGCAACTTACAACACAGAAATCTGAGTTAATTTTTTAAAAATTTCTCGGAGGCTTTTTTTCTCATTGATAAAATGGGGGGCCAGCTGTCATTATCACCACCACTACTATTCCTAGAAAAAAAGTGATCCAGAAACAGTGAGCACACAACAGAAAGCACTGTAGTACATAATACAAGATATTAGTATCTATTATTACAAATAAATGATGACAAACATCATTGTGGATACTGGTCTACTAATGGGAAAAAAAAACTGACCATATCTACCTGGGTTTTCAGTTCTTCAGTAATCTATAGCTCTGTTTATTGTCCTAAAACCTATTAATTAGACAGATGTAGTAAATTTTAATGATATTAAATTCTGGAAAATTATATTTTATTATCAATACTTAAGATTATTTGTGATACCTCCATTCCTGAAAAAAAGATGTCTATAATATAAACAAATAACTTTTAACTGGCTCCTTAGCCAAACACTAAGATTAAAGAAGGAAAAAGTGAATTAATTACTGTGTACAATGACAGTCCTATGTACACATATTTATTTCTAAGAAAAAAATGATCTTTGATTTTTGGCCCAAGATAAAAGAAAACTTAAAAGCTGATAGTGCCTGAATTGAGACAGGCTATGGGAAAACATCCAAATGTGTTTCTAGAATGGCAGAGAAAATCTACTCCAGCAGGGTGTTCTTTGAAAAACTCATTTCTCTTGAAGTTCTCAAAAAGAGACAGACTAGGAGAACAGATTATTCTGAAGCCTTTGAATCTAATAAAATGAATTTTTTGAAAACAATCTTCACAGACTGTCACACTTATTTTTCCCTTTTGATAGGAGAGAAACATGAAGGACAATATTAACAAAAAATTTTAGATTATGACAAAATCTCCACAGATTTTTGGCAGGAACAACAAAATTGCTTTTTGGAGTATTTAGGGAAAGTTCCATATAAGCCTTTAAGAGCCTACAACAAAAAAGTATTTGTACACTGAAGTGTGTGTAAAAATAGTTTCTAGAACTCCTTTTTGAAGTAGCACAAAACGCCTTCAATGGCATTGTAGCCCTAAAAAGGAAACTCCCTGTATCATCTCCATAGTCAGGACCCTGACTTGAGCTCCTTGTGTCTCAGTGAACCCAAACATAACACACATGCAGTAAATCGAATTACCCACACACTTCCTTACGTGATGGCGAAGAACCTGTGACTTAGAGGAGTTGAGCAGGGATTCTTCAGAGAGATCACCCAACAGATACAATGAGAATTCGAGCATTTCAGGCCTCTTCTGCTGTTCCTGCACTGGCATTTGGACAAAGACTGGTGCCTGCACAGAAAGCACCATATTCTCCAGAGATCTGGCAAGTAGCAGACTGTGTCTTGCCAGTGTAGAAATAGCATTAGAGCAAGAGTAATTGCTGGAAAGCCTGTACTGAAAGATTTGTCATGCAGGATGGTAAAAATAATCCCACTTTTCAGAGTACATTCAAACTTTTTTTTTATTTCTAGTATTTGATAGAGATCAAAACATTTTCCTTTCCACAAGTGAATGAATTTTATGTAATACAGCTATTTCCTTTGATTTGAGTTCAAGCAGGAAAGCTAAAATGAAAAAAGAAAATTCTGTCTAGACGTACCATGTTTGTTCCTTGGGTAAGATGAAATTTATTAAGCCCGAAATGTGGTTTAAGGAAGTATTTATGTGTTCCATAAATATCTTGTTGGAAAGTGGAAATGCTAAGAGGGAGCGGTTTCTTCGATACAACTTGTAAATACAGTCAGAGGAGGCAGGTTAGCCTGCAGAGAGCTCCCACAGCAGTGTGTGCCAAGGTGTCCTTGACCTTGTCAAGCTCTGGCCCAGCTGCATCTGCTGCCCTGTGCAAGGTGTACTGCCTTCTTACCTACCAAACTTACCAGCAGACATGCCGGCTGAGACCCATAGCAGCCCACACGTCTTGTGACCACAATCACCTGATTTTGCCAATGACAGCCTCTCTAACGAAGCTCACTATCTCTGATTATTTTAACATTGGGTTCAAGCCTCCCATGTTTCAAAGAATATTCAGGAGTTGTCATCATAATCCAAAAAATCTTCCAGTGTGCAAGGCCACTCTGCCATAGCCTGATCTACACCAAGGCCCGACTGAAGCATTTCCTTCATGGTCAACCTATAAGAGGAAGGTGAACTCAGAAGGCTGGATTCCCAGCATGCACTTTCTTTGTCAGACATGCCACGGGCCTGAGAAAGCATATCTGTGACTTGTATGACAGAGCCAGCCCAACTGCGGTAACTAGGAGGGAAACGTGTTAAGACGCGAAACCACGTGCACTGTTTGGCACTCACTCAGTGCACTGTAGCTGAAAAACAACTGTGAGGCTCCACGTCCCATTAACACTGTGTTAATTATTGTCATTGTCTCATCAGTGGTTTGTTTATGACAGTTCTGGCTGGCAGGAGTAGTGGGATGTTCTGTCAAGGCCATCACCTGATGAGATTTTTATTGGCAAAAATTCTTTCTTTCCTTTACTCAGCTATGTTGGAGGGATCAGTGCTTCATTAACTCTGAGTGTAATCCCTTGAAGTGGGCCAGTTTTTTTTTTTTATGATTCAAACAACTGGAACAATAATTTAACCCACCCACAGTTTAAAAATGAGACAGATCCTTCAATCTGTTTCAGCTCAAATTTCACAGAGTGGCAGTCAGATAGGAAAGGAAAAGCTGACTCCCTAGGGAAGAGTTTATAATGTTGATAAGATATGTGACTCCCTTATGAAGGACACCTGTGTATACAAGAGTACATCTCCAATAGAGGAAGGGGCACTGGTGTCACAAAGTCCACAATAATCTCTATGCACATCCACCCACCACCACAAACCCAGTGTTCAACAAATACGAGTTACTTGACTTTTCCTGTAAATCGGCTTCAGTGGGAAGGGTATTGAATACAATAGATTGTTTGGCAAAGACTAAACATTATTATTCTCTAATTCTCTACCTCTGGATACAGCTATAGATAGAGATTGTATGGGAGAGGATAGCTCTATTATATTTTTTCTGATATTTACTGTTAATTTTCCAAAGAAAACAGTGCCAGTCTTAGTCAATTGTTTGCCTAAACACAGACTCCATGTTGCTGTGAAGCGACATTTAATTGTGATGGTTAACACTGAAGTCACTGGACTCTGAATAAAGCAGATACCCCTTCATAATGTGGGTGTGCCTCATCTTATCAGCTGAAGGTCTGAAGGAAAGACCAGACAGGAAGGGGCTCTACCCTCCAAGCTAGAGCATGGAAATTTTGCTGGAGTGTCCAGTGTTTTAGACTAAAGATTGCAATATTAACCCTTGCTGGAATTTCCAGCTAGCCAACTGTCTCTTTATATTTTGACCTGCCCATCACATAATTGCCATGCCAATTCTTTCAAATCTCTCTCTCTCTTTGACTCTTTCTCTCTCTGTCTCTCTTCCCTTTTCTCTCTCCCTCCCTCCCTCCATCCCTCTTTCTCTTTCTCTGATTAGGACACAACTTTGGATATCCACATCTCATACTGCAGTGTCTGGATTTGAATCCTGGCTCCATTTCCAATCCCACCTTCCTGCTAATGCGTAACAAGGGAGGCATGAGGTGACAGTTAAAGTACTTGCACCTCTGCCACTCAAGTCAGAGACTCAGCTTGAGTTCTTGCCCAGCCCAAGCTTTTACAGGTATTTGGAAAATAAACCAGTGGTTGAAAGATTCTCTCTCTCTCTCTCTCTTTTTCTCTTCCCCTCTCTTTCTGCCTTTCAAATAAAATAAAAATAAATGAAAAATTTAAAAATAAAGAAATATGCCAACGTCTCGCAGTTTCCCCAATGTAGACTTCTTGGAAAAGACCCCAGAAGCACAGGTAATTAAAGCCCAGCTTAGAAGCTTCTGCACTGCAAAGAAAAAAAATCTCAGCAAAATGAAGAGGAAACTTGACAGAATGGGAGAAAATACTTGCAAACTACTAACCTGATAAAGAATTAATATCTGGAATCTATAAAGAGCTCAAGAAACTCTACAACAACAAAACAAACAATCCAGTTAGGAGATGGGCAAAGGACTTAAACAGGCATTTTTCAAAAAAGGAAGTTCACATAGACAACAGGCAAATGAAAAAATGCTCAGGATCACTAGCCATCAGGGAAATGCAAATCAAAACCACAATGAGGTTTTTCCTCACCCCAGTTAGAATGGCTTTCACACAGAAATCAACAAACAACAAATATGGTGAGGATGTGGAGAAAAAAGTATCATAATTCACTGGTGGTGGGAATGTAAACTAGTACAACCATTGTGGAAGACAGTATAGAGATTCCTCAAAAAGCTGAAAACAGGTATACAACATGACCCAGCCAGCCCACTCCTGGGAATTTACCCAAGGGAAATGCGATTAGCATATGAAAGAGTTATCTGTGCCTCCATGATTACTGCAGCTCAATTCACAATAGCTAACATGTGGAATCAACACAGATGTCTATCAACTGATAACCGGATAAAGAAATTATGAGATACACACACACACACACACACACACACACACACAAAACATACTATGGAATACTACTTAGTCAATAAAAATGAAATCCTATCTTTTGCAACAAAATGAATGCAACTGAAAACCCTTATACTTAGTGAAATAAGCCAGACCCAAAATGACAGATACCATGTTTTCCCTGATCTGTGTTAACTAACAGAGTATCTAAAAGGTAATACATAGGAATGGAATTGGCATTTTGAGATTCGATGACTGATTATAGCCCTTATCTCAACTGTTGGGGAACAGTGTTTTGTTTCTTACTATTTTTTGAACTCTTTCCTTAGTGTAGGGTTAAACTTTTAATCATTAAGTAAACTGAAAGTAGATCATCATAAAAATTAAATAAGGAATAAAAGAGGAAGGGGGAGGAAGGGAGGAAACGTGTGTGAGGGAAGGTACAGTGGGAAGTATCTCCAAGTTCCTAAATCTGTATATATGAAACACATGAAATTTGTATGCCAAATAAATTTTTAAAATAGACACAGAAACAAAGAGATAACCAAACAATAGCACACTATTTGCATATAACATTAACAGTCTTTCTACACTCTTTAAATGATCTCTAGATTTGTTATACTATTTAAACAATGCACATGCCATGTAAACAGTTGTTATACCATATTATTTATGGAAGAAGATTAAGAAAAAAAGAAGTCTGTGCATGTGTAATATACATGCAAATATTTTGCAAATATTTTAGGAAATGGAACCCATGGATGCAGAGTCTACAAATGAGGGCAACTGCACGATCCGCTGGCCCTGCAGCCTGGAGAAGCCTGGCGAATGCAGACGTGCTCGTTGTGAGAAGCTGTGTACATTCTTGTCCCTCCCATGAACTGAATGCAGACCTTCTCCCGTAATAAGAAAAGGCCTGACATTCGGGAGTGTGGGCCTCTCTCTCACGGTGCCATGGTCATTTTCTGATCCTAGAGAGCAGCACTGTTCTGCCAGGAGACTCCAGCTCCCACTTCCTGAGCCTTCCGCACGCAGGAGAGTAATTAATCCTTAAGCTTACTCGGGCTGGGTTTGGCTTCGGCACAGTATGCTTTCCCTAGCAAACCATAATTGATTCTGAATAATTGATCAGCAATGAACATTCAATTTTGTTTATCTTCTCTTCCTCTCATTCTCCTATGATATATGTTTTCTGTGGGGAACCATTTTCCATTTAAAAACAAAAGCCCCAAATGCAAGGCCTTTTAGTGATCAAATCAATTTATGCTTCTTTCTGCCAGTTCACATCAACTCCAATGTGACTCCTGTTGGAGAACTCTCAAGGAACCCTAATTAGTGTCCCATCGTGTCCATTAGTTTTCAATAAGGAAGTAAACTTCTATGTAAAGACCTTGGAAACTATTTGCATACGACTGCTTTGCCATTTATCTAACACTGACTTGCTTTTTTCAAGCATCCTCACATGAGAACGGTTACTGAGACTGCTAAGCTCCATATGGGTCCTGCACCCTGGCTGGACAAAGCCACCAGAAATCAGGATTCATGATACTCACCGAAGTAACACACCTGCTGATTAGGTTCTGACTTTTAGGTAAAAGTGAGAAAACATCAGAATAGTGCCCTGTGTATCAAATTATTATGGTTCTTTAGCCACTAGAATAAAACTTCCTAACACATCAGAGTAAAATTTCTTTGAGGAAAGCAGTTTTCATACAGCTTATCATGACAGGGAACAGGGGCTAGTTTTCGGGACAAAGACACACTTAAGACACAAAGTAACAATGTATAGGGCTGGTGTTTGGTGCCACAGTTATTATACCACTTGGGACAACAACGGCATCCCATATCAGAATGCCTGGGTTAAAGTCCTGGCACCACCCCTTGGTTCCAGATTCCCATTACTATGTACCACGGGGTGTAGTAGGTGATGACTTAGCTATTTAGGCCATTGCCATCCACGTGAGAGGTACAAATAGAATTCTGGGCTATGTGTCAGCATTTGAGAAATGAATCGTCTTATGGGAACTAGCTCCTCTTTCTCTCTCTTCCTCTCTCCCAATCCCCCCTTTCTCTCTCTCTCTCTTCTCTCTTCCTTTCTCTCATTAAAGTAAATATATTTTTTTGGTAGGCAGAGTTAGACAGTGAGAGAGAGAGAAACAGAGAGAAAGGTCTTTCTTACATTGGTTCACCCCCAAAATGGCCGCGATGGCCAGAGTGCTGCGCCGATCCGAAGCCAGGAGCCAGGTGCTTCCTCCTGGTCTCCTATGCGGGTGCAGGGCCCAAGCACTTGGGCCATCCTCCACTGCCCTCCCGGGCTACAGCAGAGAGCTGGACTGGAAGAGGAGCAACCAGGACAGAATCCGGCGCCCCAACCAGGACTAGAACCTGGGGTGCCGGCACCGCAGGCAGAGGATTATCCTAGTGAGCTGTGGTGCCGCTAAAGTAAATATTTTAAAGCAGCGCCTCTGCTTCAGAAAAGAGCAGGACAAAGAGGAACCACGGTGAAGTCAGTTTGAACTTGGGTGCTGAACTCTGAAACACAATGCCCACATGTCTCAGATGTCTCTATTGATCCTACTGTGGAACTCCCCGCTTCTTTCCCAATCTCCTGAAACAAGAACCATCAATACCTCTCTTTACTAAATATCACGCTACTGTATCCACCTTTCCACTGAAAAACACAGATCCACAACTTGGATTTATTCTCATTGTTTATTCTAACAGCAAATTAGCGTGCATGCACACCTGCTCCCTACACCATCTTATTCTTCAGAATAAACACTAACTCAGTATTTGGTTTGATCCAGTGATGTGAAATCGATGCTCCCCGAGCTGTCAGCCTGGGCCAGGGACCCAGCTCAGTGATGGAAAAGGAGCTGTGGCCTCGTTTTGGGATGAGAATTCCCAGCACAGTGGTCCCTCCTCACTGTCACCACAGTCTCTTGTATCACACTCAATCTTTCCCTTCCGTCTCTGCCCCTGCACCCACAGGGCTCTTCTGCTCCCCTCCCCTCTGCCTCCTCCTGCCCATGACCGTGAGGTGCACTTCCTGCTTTTCTTGGTACGTGCTGTCGCTGGTTGCTCCTTCTCTGTCTCCTTGGTTCCCTCTCCCTTCTCACTTCATGCATCGATGCGACCCAAGCTTCAGTCCAGTGCTCTTGGTTCACATCCTCTCCCTGGGTAATCTTTGTCAAACTCCCCACTGCCCCCACTGGAAACTCTGCAGGGAGTTTGGTCCTTCCCAGGTGCAGACAGAAGACCCCAAACTCTAACAGGTAACCACCAGATGTCACCATTTAGATGCCACAGTGTGTGTCCAAATTCTTGACTTCTGCATCCCAAACCTATTCCATCTCAAATTTTTCAAAGCTAGTCATTTTATTCATTCCTGTATATCTGGATAGCTAAAACATTATCTACCCAAACCAATAAAGGGAAAACTCTTGCTACCTGACCTAATTTATGTCTTTATTTCCACTGATATTTAAAAAAAATAAATTCCGATTTAGAGTGTGAACTAGGGAATTATGAAAACCGGCCTTATATACAGTGAAATTATTTGCCAAAACTGTTAAAAGACTTACCTCTTCATGACCTTAAGTGCTATCTGCTGGTTCTGAGGCAACGTGGTCTTTCTACCAGGCACACCTGAGGCTGAATTCTTAGGACACAGTCACCTGGCTCTGGCATCACCTGGCACATCAGCTGATTCAGTTCCCTCACTGCAAGTTGCTTGTGGGATGATGCATGGGAGGTGAAGGAACAGGTGAAAAGTATCTGTGCTTGCCTGTCTCTGAAGCAGCAACCCCAAGTGTCTGTGTCTTCTCCTTGGATCCAACAGTCCTGCATGTATCAACTAAGATCCCATCTCATGCTGGTTACCTTTGCCCTGGGGCCCTGCTGATACCTCCTTCCCATCTTCTTTGCAATCTAGTGTTAGTGGTGACTTTCAGTTGTTAGTAAACTTGTGTTGCCTCACCACAACAGTTTGCCAGCTGCCCAGTTTAGAGTCTCATCCAGACCTAAAAGACACCAAAGTCATTCCTGCCTTGCATCCTTTGTCCTCCCAGGAGTCGCTGGCTTAGAATGGCCTTGTCTCATATTCATGCATGGAAAGCTACCTTGTCTTTAGATCTGATTTCATCTATCATCTCCTACAAGTCACAAAGGGTTTCCTCCACCATTGCATCTGCAATCTTTTCACCCCAGGTGTCACATCTACACAGCTCACGAGGTATTGTTTCACGTGCTTCTCCAACCTGATGACAGCTCCATGGTGACTGAATCCTTGCTTTCATGTCTGTTTCTTTATCCTCAACACCTAAAACGGGACTTATTAGAATTATGACACATATTTCTTGAATGAGTAAAAAAAAATGAATGAGTAAAACCTGATTATAGTCTTTGGACATCTTATCTCATTTAATTGTTACTACAAGCTGATGTCATAATTACTATTATCCAAATTTAACAGTTGAGGGAAAATTCATAGAGGGAAACTCTTAGAGATTAAGTAGCTTGTCATGAGTTATTGCAGAGTCAGAAGATTAAGTAGATTATTTTAAAAAGAATAACATTAAGAAATCTCTACCCATACTCAATTGTCTCATGTTTTCGTCCATCATTCTTTCTGAGCTTTTAATTACATCAATCTTGTTTACACCAATTACATCTTTATTCTTCACTTTTTAAAATTTCCTTTCAGAAGAGTTTAACATATTTTAAAATTTATAATATAGCTGTATAATTTTATAAAGTGTGATTCCATGTAACTTTCTATTCATTTTGCACCAAATTCATCACATGTGTACATCCATTCTATTTCCAAAACCTTTTGCTATTCCTATCTCTAAGACATTTTTATTCAGCAAGACACTTCTAAAATAGATTTCATCTACATTCACTTATATAACCAACCATATTTATAATTTATATTTCTAAGCACATTTCTTTCAAGAATTATTTAAGATTTATTCATTGTTAAAATGTTTTCAAAATTCAAATCTTGAATATGGGTATTTCAAAAAAGCTATGACTGAATAAATTTGGTAATATAAAAGTTAAAATGACAGGAACACTAAAAGCACACACACAGATCTCACAAAATTAAAAGGAATTTTACAAAATAGCTAAATATTTGCAATGTGTGAATCACATAGTTAATGTCTTTAATACAGAAATAGCTCTGAAGAATCAATTATATTAAAAGTATGCTATTAAAATAATAAAGAAAACAGAAATAATAAAATTTTAAGTGTATGAATTTTTACTTTATTTAGATATTTAAACCATATTACTACATCTTTAAATAGTCAAATATTTTTTATACACCAGTAATAATATAGTCAGTGATGGCTCAGATATGAAAGTCCAGAACTGCAGATTTGTACAAACTCTCTGGGGAACCTTTGACAATAAACACCAAGATATTTAAAGTCTGTGACTTGACAATCTGCATCGTAATCAGAGACTCCTGGGTTCAAATGGCTGCGCTGCCAGTTGCTTCCCTACTAGCTCAGGAGCCTCCTTTGCTCTGTGGGTTTCAGCTGCCCCTTCTGTGTGACAGGGATTGGACCAATCAGCCCTCCCCTGGTTGTGCAGCAACAGTGTGGCACACACAGGCACCTCACTGTGTGTTCAGGCCAATGATCTCCACTCTTCCGAGGAAAACTGCTAGCACCTCATCATCTCCCTGAGCTCCCTCTCCTTCTGCAGATAATTGCAGGTGGAAGGAAAGCTAAAGATGTTAACCAAGTTATCATCTCTGACAGTAAAAGAAGAGGGCATCATTTTTTTTTCTGTGAATGTACCTTCATGCAATCTAATAATCTATGGCCATCAAAGCAATATCTTGGAAAAACTTAATGAGATAATCTTGTAAACAGCTGAGGTCATAATATTTAAAAAGTCAGACTGTATTAATAATAAGTACTCCATAACCACAATTTTGTTTATGCACACACATTTGTCTGTGTGTATGTGTGTGTGTGTATGAGTGTGTGTGTAGCGAGTATTGGGTTGGAGGAGGTATTTATGAGCATGTTAGGAAATATATGCATGAGTGAAGGGATATATTTATGCATAAGCAGAGAGAAACACCAGAAGTCTGCAAACATTGATTTACTCAAAAATATTTGATGGATTTCACGTGCCATATTAATTTCTGTTGAAAAAAAGTGAGAAAAGGCAAACTCAAACATTTGTTGTGCAGGAAACAATGTATGGGAGGTACAGGTATTTGTAGAATAATCTCAGTTGGTCTCATTTTGCAAACGAGATACTGCTACAAGGGTAAGATGCTATAAAGCAGCATTTAATAGGGACACTGGCTTTAAAAAGTCAGATTGGCCAGCGCCACGGCTCAATAGGCTAATTTTCCACCTGCAGCACCAGCACCCTGGGTTCTATTCCCGGTCGGGGCACTGGATTCTGTCCCGGTTGCTCCTCTTCCAGTCCCAGCTCTCTGCTGTGGCCCGGGAGGGCAGTGGAGGATGGCCCAAGTGCTTGGGCCCTGCACCTGCATGGGAGACCAGGAGGAAGCACCTGGCTCCTGGCTTCGGATCGGCGCAGCACGCCAGCTGTGGTGGCCATTTGGGGAGTGAACCTACGGAAGGAAGACCTTTCTCTCTGTTTCTCTCTCTCTCACTGTCTAAGTCTGCCTGTCAAAAAATAAACAAACAAACAAACAAATAAATAAATAAAAAGTAAGTCAGATCAGGCTTCCTAGCTAAAAGACACAATTGAGCTGGAATATGAAAAAGGAAGGAACTATACAGTGAAAGTGAGAAGAAGGATCTCTCGAGGAATGCCCAGACATGGAAATGCACCAAGGCATTTGGAATGGTTTTAATAGGTGAACCTGCTGCTCAGTGAGGCTGGAGAGGCAGGTGAATGACAGATCCTATAGGACATTTGAGGAGGTGGCTGCATAGGTGAAATGATCAGAGAAAAACCTCGTACTGGCTGCCGACTCGAGGAAAGTCCTGGTTAACGAAGCAAACCTTGAAGCTATCTGCAATGAGAGCTGGGAACATCCTGAACCAGGGTAGAGCTGAGGGTCACTGGGTGAATGGCTCAATCTAGGAGTTGCCTATGGTGCAAAACCAAAATGACCCATCAATCCACTGGATATGGAGTGTGTGAGGTGGAGACAGCAGTAATGTCTTCTCGGTGTGGTTATGAGAATTAAACAGTCACATGAGCACTCACCGAACAAGACTGATACGGAGTGAAAAACAGCCAAGGAAGGTGGCTCTTGGGACCCTAACTTTCAAACCGAGAGGGACATGTGCTGTCAAAGCTGTGCAATGCTGGAATAGCACCAAGTTTGACAGGGACGATCATAAGTTCCATTTTACGCTCCCTGACCTTGACTAAGCCTCAGTACAGTAGGGATGAGGTAGCTGAAAAAAATCAGCCTGGATCTCAGAGAAGGGTTCTCGATTGTATCTAACATCTAGGTTGTTGTGGATGAAGTCAACACAGCTAAGGCTGAGATGGTCTAGTGACATCTTGGAGGGGTTACAGGCAGATGAGACTGGGCCAGACGCAGTTGTGAAGACAGCAACTGTAGAAGACATTTGTGGTACTTAGGCCACAAACGGGAGGAACAATAAAGGATATTCAGTAGAAAGACATCAATGAAGCAAATTAAGGAAGAAATCCCCCCCCCCCAAACACACACAGGAGATATTTGAATGCAATAAGGGTAGATATTTGTTCTTGGGAATTAAAGCATAAATCTACACCAGGTCTTTCAACTTGATATTACAAAAACACTATTTATTTTGAACAAATGATAGTCATACTACTCTTTGAAACCAATTTGATGTTCTTTCTGTTTATAGGTGTATGATCTTTCACAGACAATTTCAGAAAAGACAGAGCAAATAGATTCCAGGGGAAGATGGGAAGTTTCAGTTTACATCAATTTAAAGATGAAGGAGATGAATTAGGAGAGAAGTGTGTCCATGCCAGGAGTCTAGAACTTAAAAAGTGAACATGCTTTCTAAGCAGCTGGGCTGAAACAGAGACATGTGCACATAAGGGTTGTGAAAGTGGGAGGCGAAGCTGACCCTTCCAAGTCACAAGGCAGAGCTTAGGGAAGATAAAAAACTTATTTGAACAATTAAACAGAGAGGTGACGAGAATTCTGTGATAGTAAGGATGGCATTGCAATCTTAACACACACACAAATTGTTCTAGGGACAGAGCAGTGTGGTAGATCCAGGAAAGCATTCTTCTCTAAAAGCTAGGAACTGTGGTTTGGCTTTGTCTCTGTCATTAAGAATTGATACAAATAAGTAATCCATGTTTTCCTTAACATCTGCATTTAAAGTTTTCTATAGTACCTGCAAGTGTCTTGCAACATTAAAATTCAAATGAAGAGGCAGATATGCTGTAGGAAATTAAAAAACAATCATTGATGCAACCTTAGGTATCCCTATAGGATGATATTATCAGAACCTGATATTATCAGAAATCTGTTTGTCCCTTTGTAAATGAGGTAGAAGCTCCACACATTCCTTAAGTTCATTCTAAATAGGTTGGCAGGGGTGTGAAATGACATTCTCCAGCCTTAGGAATGTGTGAAGGGCACTTAACATTTCTGACAAGCTGAGTCATTTGACATTATTCCCTGTGTAACTTATCCATTAAAATCCTATCTCTTGTGCACATAATTTTTAACAACGACATAAAATTTAAGTACCCTGAAGAAAGTAACTAGTCATTTTTTGATGTGATCTGTGTTTAAACAAAAAAAAATCTACAACAGAATCTCAGTAGAGGAACAAACCTAACATTTAAAGATATATTTCTGAAGTAAATATGTTACAATAAGCATTGTACTGTAATGGCTGCACGATTTGTATTTACACAAAATCATTTCATATAAACATATATCTGTTCCTTTTTCAAATTTGATTATTTTCTGGTGAATAATAAAATCAGTTTGGTTTATGCATCAACACAGTCGTTAACTTCATGTCAATATGCATCCACATATTTTTAAGGAGGGCTTTACTCCGATTTCACTCCATCTAAAGGAATATGATTCTATAGGGCTTCTTCTCAGCAAAGTCTTAAGGATTCAGACTAACTTTTGAAGAGGAAGTAGGAGGTACCCACTGTCACTCTTACTCACTGCTTCTTAACTTCATAAAATAAACAGCTGTTTAAAAACAGAAATGTTTAACATTTCCTTTGAACTCTGAACAAAACCTTACTTTTGCCATCAAATCCTTTACCAAAAGATGTGGAGTAGTTCATTCCTGTATGTTCAGACACATTCCCTCCTCTGTCTGCTGACCCACTCACTACTTTCCCAAGTCGCAGTGAATCCTTTCAATGGCCAGAATGCACCCTGCTCACCAGGCCTCACTCACTGGACACCTCTTCCTTTGCTGTGTAGTCCAGAAAACGTCATCCTGGATGGAGCAGCTACTGTGCATTGGGTTGACTGTGATACACATATCTTGGAAAAAGAGCTTGGATCACAGATGTCAAAAAAATGCAAAGTAAAATGTAGCCATAGGCATAGAAAACTGGTGTTAGAAAGGGAAGTTGGGTGTGGGGTTTATGGAAACTCTTTGTACTATTTCACAATTTTTGTTTCATAAACTATAATGGAAAAAAAATTAGAAGAGCTGTATTCTATACCAACAAATGAGAATAAAGGCCTTAAAACTACTTTCTAGGCAAAAAATAAAAAACAATAAGCTATTGCATAGCTGTGTAAAAGATGAAATCAAGTGGCAATATTTACATTGTGATGTAGCTGAGATGCCGATTTACTTTCATTCAAATATTAAGTAAATCCTTACTGAAATACATGTGCCCATATTCATGTTTGAAATAAATGTTTCAGTTCACATGCTCTGTCACTGAAGAGCCCCCACAGGATCTCGGAAAACTTAATCCAAAGCTAGAGAAGCTTTGATGCTTGAAGAGTTTCTAAACTGCATCTGCCTCTCAGTAGCTGACCTTCAACAAACGATGTGTCATCTTCTACAAATAAATAAACAAACAAATAGCTACACAGTGGCAAGTAGCCCTTATCCTGCAGAATTTTCTAAGGCTTGAATAAAATCTGCTTTTTAGAAGTGCTTGGTAAACTGCAAACTATTATGTAATATATGACTATTATTATTATTTATTTTTTCTGGTCAAATAAAGTGGATTTTTTCCCCTAAAATCAGTGATTCAAATATCTTGAATCCTTTATCCCTAGACTTTTTGATTTAAAAAGAAGGAACTGTTTTTTTTTTTTTTTCTCAGCCTTCATCAATGGAAAACATTTCACTCATTCTGAAAAATATAATTTCCAAAGATACTTTATTGGGTAGAGTCCTTTTTAAAAGCCCTAAATTAAGAATATGGTGGTAATGGAAAACGATGTTTAGTGTCAATGTTGAGTAGGCACAAAGAACACTGTTGTAATTAAACTTAGACATGGAGCTCAAGAAAATATACCTTGGGGAGAAACTCCGGTAGCTGTCACTATTTTCAAACAAACATGGGACTCAAAAGTACCTCTCTATTTCTGTGCTGGTATTAAGTCTCATCATGTTTCCATTATAAAACTTTCTTTTAGGAGTTTAGAACTGGACCATAAAAATTCACTCCAGACACTTCTTAGTATTCAAAAAAGCCATTACAACGTCCTAGAAAGTAATAAGCATATTTATAGAATGTATATATAAAAATAATGGCATATCGTGTCCACCTATTTTTTAAAAATGCACTGTGACAACTAATTTCCTTTATCAGTTCACTAAATCATATTACCTTCTTCAATTCCATTAACCTAAAAGGAAATACAATTAAATTCAGTCTCCTTTCGATTGTTTTTGAGTAAGAAAAATCTAGTATCAACAAGATATCATGGATCCCCACTTCAGGGTTTGCTAGCTGGGCTTTGAAATGTCAAGGAAGGGTGAATCCCTTTCAATAGGAATAAATCCACCTCTAATTTTCTGACATTCATTTTCGTGTGGTTATGGTTTATACCATCTGTTGCAAAAAAAAAAAAAGTGTATGACCTAAATCTCTGCTATTAAATTAAGGAATGAAGAAATACATATGGCTGGGAGGCCATTAGGTCTACTTACTGATTTGTTCACCATATCTCACATCTGAATGCCTGGAATCAATACCTGGTTTCAGCTCCTGACTCCAGCGTCCTGCTGGTGCAGACCCTGAGAGATAGCGTTAATAGCTCAAGTTGGGTCTCTGCCACCCACGTGGGAGACTTGGATTACCTTCCCAGTTCCTGGCTTTTGTATACATTTAGGGAATGAACCAGCAGTTAGGAGCTCTCTCTGTCTGTCTTTCTGCTTTCCAAGTAAATAACTAATTGAAAACATATATATGCTTAAGAAAAACAAAGAAATAAATATGGTGTCTTTAGTGATTTCCTTAGAATCAGCAAAGTCTGAAATCCATGCACATTATATTTAGTAAAAAATCGCCCAATCTTCCAAGATAACTAAATATTAAATGGAAGAAACACATGGCCTCTCAGGCCTTATCAATTTTAAATATCACAGAACTTTCTTTTTTAAAAAATGACTTTGTAGTATTGCATGGTATAGTCTGAAGACTTATCTCTCATGCAGAATTTTTTTTATCACCTGAAATACTCTCCTCATTAAGAAAATGTTAATACTTTGTCCCATGATTTTAATGCACAAGATTAAATAATTAAAAATTATATGGGTTTTAATGAAAGAAAAACAGAAAAAAGAGAAACAGAAAAATCACAAAAATGAAAAATATAAAATAAATGAAAATTCTGCAGGTGGTATGGATTTTTCACATTGCAATAACCATAATAACAGTGTTGTTGAAGTCATAACAACAACACATGGAATACTAATAGCAGCAATTCTTTCTGAGTCCTTTCTGTATGGTTGGTTGGGTGTTGGGCTCTTTATGTGGGCTATCATTAAATTCTCTAATGAACTCTGTGATATCTAGAAATGCTTTGATGGGGAAAAGACAAAGGGACAGATGCAATATCTTATAACTTCCCACTGGCGGCTGGGACCCACTCTATTCAGCAGATGAGACCAATGTTCAATCATCTAGCTCTATCCAGATCTCACAAGAGAACCATCAAAATTTGGTTAAATTAGGTGTTCTAACAAGGAAAGAAGAGCTGATTTAAGCCACATATGGAAAACTGGACAGGAAGTTAGATTGTTAGGCAGTAGGCAGTATAATAGAATACCTCTATGCTGCTTAGAAAGTCATAGTATATTTTTACCATCCTAGAAAGCGGTCTTTAAAGTTACTGTAAACCTTTCTATTCAATTGTGAAATGTGATGAAAAAACAAATGACCAATCTATAAAACAACTGTCAAAAACCACAATGGTATTTATCCTCTAAAATTGGTAATGGAATATTAATTACATGAAAACTAATAAAATTATCTGATCTTTAAAAGTTTTCAATAGTCTCTTAACTTACACTTTTAGCCTTGATAAAATAGGTGTTCAAATACCATCTGGTCCACAAACAGTAATTAAATCCAACAGTTTTTTTTTTTTCAACAGTGCGATTACTGTTCAGTAGTTTGTAAGATTGGTTTATATATATGTTGAAGGCTTAGCAAAAACTTTGCAGCTCTTAAGTCATGAAGCTATGATTAAATTCAAAGTTGGACTGAAATTCCAGACAAGCATTTCTAAAACGATTTTACTGAAATCACTGGTATTTCATACAGTGAAAGGACATTAAAACCATCCGCTCAGGTTGAACACTCAAAACTACTCTAACCTTTGTGCTTGTTAAATGATAATATATTAAACCAGAACTCTTGACTGTCATCTCAAAAATCTGTCCATCTCGTATTTCCTTCTTCATAAGTGGTCCCCACTTTTCTAGTAGCTCAGGTAAAATCGTGAACTTCATCATTGGATTCTCTTTTGTTTCCCATGCAAAATCCTTCAGTAAATCATATTATCATTATCTTCAAAACGTACCCAGAACCCAGCCACATCTCACCACCTCCACCTGCATCTCCCGAGTCCAGCCTGGGTCACTTCCTGCCTGCACCTGGGTAACAGCACCTGACTGCTGAAATCCTTAATCTCATTCACCCAAGGTGCAGCCAAAGTGGCTCTTGTACAACTTGACCAATCCCACCACTGGGTCAAGTCTAACCCTGGTTACTATCTGTCAGGCCGTGTGTGGCCTGGACTCCGCTCTCCTGTTCTCATTCTCCCTGTCCTCATTGTTCCTTTATATGTGGCTCTACTCCTGCCAAGTTGGCCTCCTTACCTTGAACATGCTAAGCCCGGGTCTGTTGCTGAGACTTCATTTCAGTTCTCCTCCAGTTCAAAATTCCTCTTCCACATTTCTGGCTGTCACATTGCCCCCAGTTTTTAGAAGTCTCTGCTCAAATGTCACTTAGCCAAAAGCAATCTTCCACCACTCTGTTTATAAAGAGTTTGCTGTGTCATTTCTACAAGCTTTGTCGTATTAATGTCCATCACTTGTATTCTAGGCACACTGATAACTATATTCCCGAGGCTATTTCAAAATTCCATTCCTGGAGGTAAGTTTTATTATTTTTCTTCAATGCGGAAGCCTGGGAAATTCAGTAACTGAATGGAATGTATGCCACACACTGAAAGTGTGGCCAGGATTCTCGCTGGGTCCACAGATTCTTTAGCCCTTGCTCTTTATCAATCATCCAGTCCTGTTTACCCTTCTCAGCTTTCCCAGTTTCACTACCTGGGCATGCTGGGAATCACCCAAGTAAGTGGTTGACCAGATGTTCAAACACAAGTGGGTCAAATTTGACGCTCACACTGCCTTCTAAGGGTCTCCAGCCAAAGCTGAGGCTGGGGTTCACTCTCCATGTCTTCTGGACTTTAACGTGGCTCACTTTCTCAAGTCACACATGCAGTCATATTTATTCAAATCTGTACTTAGCTGATGTAAAAATACAGGAAAAGTACACATAGGATATAGAACATTCCCAACACTGACTTTCTCTTAGAATTGCTTTAAGAGTTGAGACATATGATTTCCACTGATTTTTCCCCTCCTTTTTTTTTTTGCTAATTTTCTATACTATGAACAACATACAACAACATAAACTTCCTTTTGTTCAATGTCCACAATTGATCAGAGTTAAAAATCCCTCTAAAATAATAACTAGGTCATATCCTGAATATATTTTACCTGCAATATGTAGAATATTTACTTAAAATCTTCATAACATACTGTTATGCCATAGCTGCAGTAAAAATTCCTAATTACTGTCTGTACCATTTATTAGGATAACAACACAGATCAAATATATCATATGTTTACCTGATAAAAAGTATACCTTGTATAAATATTTAATTGTATTAAATAATTGCCATGGGTAAAATTCCCATTTATATATTGGAATCAAATAAAATCCTGACATAAAGGGCATACATTTTTAAATTTTTATAAAAAATGGGTAAACCTATAGCCATCACATAGGACCACTCAACTACAATCAATAATCCAATAGTATTAGTTATAAAGTCACTGAAATAGAACTTGATTACAAGAGCAATGTGTCCGGCTTTGAGAATAAACATTTCCGTTTTTTTCTCAGCATTTATGTAACAGCAGGAGAACAGGACAAGTAATCTGGAGACAGCATCCTGCAGTATGTCATCGACATTCTCTTGTAATTAGACTTGCATTAAAGATGATTAATAGGACCTTTGGTGCCTAATCAGTGCAGTCTAGGATCAGCATATATGGAAAGCCTATTTTAGCCCTCTTCAGGTTAGTGTTAACAACAATATTTATGTTTCAAAATAACAAAAAAAATTTTTTTTCACTCAAACCTTTTGGTGTTTATTTGAAAAGAAATGTCCCAAGTATTTACATTGCTGAGAGTCAACGTTCATGTAATTCCTGTTTTTTTTTTTTTTTTTTGAATTTTAGATTT
Source organism: Sylvilagus floridanus (assembly GCA_949820135.1). Taxonomy (NCBI): domain Eukaryota; kingdom Metazoa; phylum Chordata; class Mammalia; order Lagomorpha; family Leporidae; genus Sylvilagus; species Sylvilagus floridanus. The sequence goes on from OX463229.1 coordinate 23,158,790, forward strand.
AAGCCACTATTGTGGCTATAGCTCACAGTTAAGTGGATTAATAGGAAATGGAATATTTGCTTCTAAGAGGAATAAACCCCTGGCTAGTTGGATAGTCGAACTAAAGCTTCATGAATTTCATTACCCAAATTATCTTATGCCTGTAAGAAGCTGTTTGCTTCAATGGAAAGTAGCAAACTGTTTGTTCATAAAGGCTAAGATCAGATTTAGAAATCTGTAAAGGAAGCTAAGTGATAGGAAGACACACAGTCTGCATGTGACACCTATGGATCTGAAACCTGATGCTTTATGGTCACATTGATATTTGGGTGCCTAGAATATGGTGATCAATAAAAGGCTATTGAATGAATGTACAAAAGGATGGAGTAGCTTCATTGCACAAGGAAGCCCTGCACCGCTCCACAGAAGTTACAAGCTGTGAAAGATGGTTGCACTCAAAGACCCTTAACCTTACCCCACTTCCTCCTGTCCTGCCCAGTTCTGAGTGGTCTGTTGACAGTGAATTGTCCCAGTCATGCAGAATAAAATTATAAACATAGGAACGACAAATGATTGGAGAGGTTAAGGATACTGATGAAAACTGTCCTCAAGCCTTGGGTTCCAAGTTTGGTACATCTTGTGCACTTAGCTCACTAACTCTGTGTTAAGCAGTACCACCAAGCTAATATTACTCTTTTGATCCAGGGAACTCACATACCCAGATCCAATTTTTTTCCATCTTGGTATATTATGTAACCAGCAAAAATTTATCTTATTTTTTAAAAATGTGAAAAATCTATCAGTACTAAGAGAGGTATGAATTCCACACTAGGATAAACATTTCTTCTACCACTAAAACATAATTTACATATTCCCAAATTAAGCCATTTAAGTCTTTTCCTTATTGTACTTAATTTCTCTAAAATGTTATTACTTTCAAGTTTCAATTAGCTTGCATTTGTTTCCTTCTTATGTTTTGTTACAGTTTATTTCTATTTGATTACCTAATTCAAATCACCAAAATCTTCCAAATGTAAAAATTAACAATTGCATATAGATGTTAAAATAGTGGTAGCATAATGGGTAGTTGACTTGCTGCTTCTTATGATAAAGCATTTATATTATGAGCCATCATATTGTGGATCTGACTGTTAGCTATCTTTGCTAGATTCTTATCATCTCTTCTTTAGCTGTCATCCTTGAGGCTAATAAATGGTGAGAATTGTCAAACAAGCTTCCCCACATGCACCTGAATAAGAGAAAAAAGGAACTAAGTGCCCAGCCTTCTCAAGAGTCTTTTTGTGAGCAACCTCCTTGAAGTCTGTATAAAGATTTTCTTGTTTTTACTTTCTTATGTTTCAACTAATTATTTAAGATAAAGTGAAATAATTAAACACACAGTATAGCCTGCATATCATTTGTAGATTAGATGTATTTATACACCTATTTCTTCATTGTTTTAAAGGAAACCTGTTAACGTTTCAGTGTCTATGTGTTTGTGTTTTTGTTCTCATTTTGTTTTGAGAATAATGTTTACAGAATTTCCTAAGAATTTTTTTTTTGACTTTTAGCTTACAATTTAATTAGTTGTAGCTCAATCCTGTCACTGTAGCATTTCCAATATTGGTTTTTTGCACTGCTTTTTTTTGGCTGGTTATACATCTAGAGGTTTGGGGCTAGTTACACGCTGGGTATTTGGTATAGCAGTTAAGACACTGCTTGGGACTCCTGCATCCTATATTCCAGAGAGTTTAGATTCAAGTCCTGGCTCTACTCCTGATTCCAGTTTTCCATTAAGGCACACCCTGGGAGCAGCAAGTGATGACTCAATTGGTTGGGTGCCTGACATTCACAAGGGAGACCTGGATTGAGTTCTTAGCTCCTGGACTCAGCCTGGCTCATCCTTGGTTGTTGTGGGCATTTGGAGAGCGAATCAACAGATGGCAAATCTCTGCCTCTTTGCCCGTCTGTAAGACTCTCTCTGTCTCTCTGCCTGTCAAGTAAAATAAATAAGCAAATAAAAAAATAAATTTTGGGGTTCATCTTTCTCATACTGAAGAATTACATAAATAAAAATCCCACTATTTTCTAAAATTAAATGCCAGTCATGAACAATCCGAAGTCATTCCAAAAACCTTGTTTCTACAATCAAATTGTAATTTTTGCCAAGATACTCCTACTTTTTCTACCTTTGAAATCCATTTAATGTAACAAGATATATTTGATGTTGGTCATTCCATTTTAATGTCAGTATATATTTGGCTCTAAAAATTGTACACGTAAGCCTGTGCTCATTTCTACAAAGTTTTCTTAAGTTTTATCATTGCATGTATCTCACAAATTTCCATTTTTATATTTCTTTTCTACCCAAGCATCAACTTCGTACAGTCTCATTCATTTTTTTCACAACTGGCAAGGAGAAACAATATACTATTGTTTGATGCCTATTGTAGGCTGGACAGTGTTCTAGGCTTTCTGTTTTATGACATACTTTCTTCCATATATATCATGCTATCTACACCTTATCCGACTGTCTCTCATTTCCATGTGCTATTCTTATTTTGGCTTTCCTTTTTGTCATTATTTCTTATCTACCTTTAGTGTCCTCCTCAGTCTCTCCTGTATCAGGTTTCATCCTTGTCTCATTATAAAATTTGAGGTATGGGATATTTTGCTTTGATGTGTTATATTGAGATTTTTATTTGTTTGTTTTTTAAGGGTTGGAAGTCTGGATGGCTCATAAAATAACACACTTTTGATTACTTTCTATTCATAACAATATTTTTCTTAAGGGATTTCTCAGGCTGACATTCCTCAACTTTCTTTCACACTTTTGATTCCCTTTGCCATTACATAGAGCTGTACTCATTCATTTTCTTCATGGTTGCTCTTAAATGAAATAAACACATCTTTTTTTTTCCTGAAAGGGAGGGGGAGAGAATGAGAGAGGCCCACAGGCCCATCACAGCCTTGAGCTAAGCCACACTCATAACCAGGAGCCAGACACTCCATCCACTCCTCTCATGTAAGTGGCAGAAGTCAGTTACTTGAGCCATAATCCAATGACGGTATTAAGAATTGACACCTTTGGGAGAAAATAAAGTCTTGAAAATGCGGCCCTCGTGGTGGGGTCTGTGACCTGTCTGCTATGTGTCCTGTGAGGGTACAAGGAGAAGACTTACACCTGTATATCAGGAAACAGATCCTCACTGGGATTGAATCTGCAAGCACCTTGTTTGTGGACTTGGGAGCCTTCAGAATTATGAGAAATAAATGTCAGTTGTTTAAGCCATCAGGTCTTCATCCTTGCACTCATGTGTAACAGAAATCTGAAGAGTCTCCTGTTCAAACTAGTCCTTAGTACTTTCTGATAGGCTCTAGAATGCATTAAAAATCTATTTGTGGTGAAAACCTGCAAGTCTACTAGTTTTAACAGGTACAGGTACGGCTTCACTTGATCCATCTTTTTTTTTTTTTTTCATTGATTTTTTTTTCTGTTCTAAGTACTTTGTTCTACTCTTTCACAGAAACTTTATTGGGTTTGTAATTATTCAATAACACCAAGCATTTTTCTGTGGCCAGTTCTGGTCCCTGGAATGTGGTTTACTGGCTGGCTTGCAATTCAGCATACCGAGGATGCCTTACTGAAAACAATGAAGTTGGACCAAGATACACCAAGATACACATCTTCATATCACTCATATCGAATGGTCCTTTACAATATTATTTCAAATCACAATTCTTTGCCCTGAATGCTAATCATTGTTGTTAAGTTTTCTGTTAATCTAGAGATCCTTGTGATTTACTTCTGCATTTTTGAATCACTAAAATATCTCACTATGGACACATGGAATAAAATTTAATCTATCCATTTATCATTCTTTTCAATTACTTCTGGACTCAAAAGAGTAGTTTTTTTCTCATGTGCAGTTGGTTCATTAATCTTACTCAGGAAAAACAAATATTGGAGGCTGAATATATAGTTTTCTGATCTGAAATCTAAAATTTCTATGATTAATAATTTACAAAACCACTCCAAGCCAAGACTCTAAGACACTGATTCAGTAAGTTTGTTAAATTATGTCTAGTGCTAAGATGCTTCTAAAGCTTGGTGGATATAATATGGTTGATTTATTGGTTGATTATTTGTTATCTATATAAACTGTCCAAGCGACTCTATTTGGCTATCCATATTTCACCTGCTAATACTTTCACACATCTGGCTGACTTGTCACCTTTTCATACTTCAGAGGAAGCTCTTTATTTGCTAAAAATTATTTTTATTTTAGTTACCCAATAGCTTAGCTATGTGAGAATCTGCATTTGTTTCCTGATTATAGCCCTAGTGTACACCATTCACCACTGTATTTCTCACTTCCACTTAGAGGCATCTACTTGGTTACCTGGGAGAGCGATTTTCTACAACATCATTTTCCTGTAGCTGGTCCTCCAGCCTTTTTTTTTGTTTCCCAGATTTCTCATTTGACATGACTTTCCTGGCTTGTGGTTGCATTCCTGAAACTTTTATCTCACAAGGTAGGAAGGCCCTCTCTTATAGTGCTCCTGGTTTTCTAATGTATTGTGATTGATCTTAGACTTCCATAGAAGACACTGACTTTCTTCTGTCTCTGCATCTATTTTGGAAACTGGATTAGTTATGACCAGTTACCTGATCTCCGGGCTATGACACATTCTAGAGCATAACGTTTACCACCACTTGCGATTCCTTAAATGTCACATTTTTAATCTGCTTCTAGTGTGGTATCACTCTAAACTTCAATATTATATCCTATACTATCCACTTGAAACAGAACTTCTCTGGTTTTATAGTCTAAAAATTTTTGAAGCAAATGTTATTGGCTCAGCCAATTATTAAATATAGGCATAAACTGTGCAGCTGGAAATATTCAGAAATTCAAGAGGCACTGTTTCAAAGCAATGACAAAATTTAATGAACCAAAGAGAAATTTGGTAGCTCTTACTTATTAGATCTTATAATTTTTATCAAATAATATTATTTACTTTCTTTAAGGCAATGTTTAGATGCCATAAGTGGTTAATTATTATCTGTGATTGAGTGTTTTTCCAATTTAATGTTATTGTGGAAAGTCATTAGGTACTAAATAAAAAACTTCCTGACAATACTTTAAACAGTTTTGTGCTTAATTCAATATTTAATTTTATTAAATTGGGAAAATATTATCACAGGGTGGATATGTTGTTGAGAAAGAAAAAAGTACATACTGATTTATATGAGATTTCTTAGCAAAACTACACAGGGTAAAACAAGCCCTTGCTTATAATAACAGGAAATGAGCATGAAAATACTGTGTGGCCATGGGATGAGGGATCAGGTTCTTACTGCAGTCTTCACACCTGCATTTCTATCTGTTATTTACAAAGGTACAGTTGGTAACGTCTTGACATTTGTCAGCTGTAAAAGGCTATGCCAGATATGAATCAGTGGAAAATGGAAGGGGTTACCCAGAAATATAAAAACAATGATGTCTCTTCTCCTAATATTTAAACATTTTTATTCCCACTGATAAAAAACAGACCTCAATTTGGTGTCATCTGTACAGAGAAAATTCCTGACTTACCAAAAAAAAAAAAAACCACCAAATTATTGTGTTTTTTTCTATAACATATAAATTTGCTGCTATCCGATGAGACTATCTTGCAATTGTCCCATCATCCCTATAGAGTAAGGATGGGGACATCCAACCAGGAGTGAGGAACATCCAGCTCACAAGCCATATAACGCCCGCAAAATCCTTTGGTCTGGCCCTACCAAGGCAACCTCAGGTGGAACTCAAAATTCAATGAATTTTTTTTGTATGGCCCAAGAATGATGTTATAAATATTCAAATGGCCCTTATCAGAAAAAAGGTTCCCCACCCTGCTGCAAAGGGTTGTGATTCCCATGGTGTAAAAGGACCCAGTTGACTTTCGGAACAAGCACTAATGAGAAGCTGCAGACCCACCATCTCTTGCTCCCAGCATAGGGACACACTGCAAACTCAACCAGTGTTGGTAGCCTTCTTTTCATAATGGCTTTGCTCTTCCAGGATCCACCCCAACATTTACTCAGGCCCAAGTGATTTCCAACACTTCTCTCTGCTTCTCAAGCATGACAATCCCTTCACTGCCTCAGGCTCTGTCTGAAGCTCCTATCTCTCTGAGGAGTGCTTTCAATTCTCCTTCAAGATCTCTCTGGCTTGAATTCCACCCACTACATTCTGGATTTGCAACTACATTTTAAATTTATAAACAGACATTTATCTGCAAGAATCAACCCATCAGCCCTATTCTCAAGAAAGAGGCCACAAGAGGCACAGTTTCCCCGCTGTGTGCCTTAGCCCTGTTGTCTTCAGCTTTATTTCAGTCCTTACTTAATTTCTTCCATGTCTCTTACTTCATCCTTCCTTCTCTATCATGCCTCCTCCTTTCTGTTCTCAAAGCTTTTCCAGTACCTCCTTCTCTGCTCCAGATGAATCACCTGGGAGACAGAGGGAAACGTGAAGGTTTAGACACCAAGATCCTAGAAAAGATGGCACATGCAACATATGGAAGGAACTCTAACAATCATTCATGGAAAGAGCCAGGTGCTTTGGTCATGTTCCCAGGTCACTCTTGAAGTCCCTGATGGAAACACTGACAGCTGATAAGAGGTGGGCAGGGAGAATCTCCTTGCTTAGGGTTCCAACCTTTCCAGGGAGCAGTTCAAGTCCAATCACTGGCTACTTGGAAATAAAAAACTTGGCCATTCCAGTTCTAGAACAAGCCATGCATCAGTTGGGTCCTTTCTGAGACTCCCCTGCAATTCAGCCCTTCTCAATCCAACTTCCTGCATTCCCTCACTGGTTTTGATGCCAATACGAATACATTATGAAAATGTCCCTATCAGAACATTTTTTTTCTGTTAGGAAACTTGACTTGGACATTTGTAGGGGAAAAAAAGAAAAGTAATGTGAAGGTGGCAGTATTGTTATCTAAGAGAATAACAACCTTGGAGTTGTGCAACATGATCCCCTGACATGAGAGATTAACTAAGACAACAGATGTAAAGCAATTAAAGCAATTATCATTTTGCTGAGTAACCACTCCATAATTTTTCCTTTTTAAATTTGCAGAGATTGAGGAAAATGAGAAGGTAATAGATCCCAAAATTAATGAAAAAAATCAAGTTACTATGTTAGGAGTACAATATAAGATAATCATCTCAGAATCAAGGAGTGCTTTAGTTCCCTTCATTGGATCCAAACAAAATTACTGCTAGAAAAGCAAATAATTTGTTTTTTTAATAGAAAGCTTTTACTTAATAAATATAAATTTCATAAGTACAACTTTTGGATTATAGCATTTCTTCCCCCAATACCCACCTTCCCACTCCAAAACCATCCCACCTCCTACTCCGTCTCCCATCCCATTCTTCAAGATTCATTTTTAATTATTTTCATATACAGAAAATCAACTCTATACTAAGTAAAGATTTTGAAGTTTTGCAAATAATTTGACTCCACAGAATCATCTGTATTTTTTTCTTTATGGTAAGCAAATAATTTCCTCCACCAAAGATGTTCATATTCCAATATCTGGAACATATAAGTATGTTACCCCATATAATAAAAGGGGCTTGGCTGATGTGATGAAATTTAGGACGTTGGGATGGAGAGATTATTTTGGATTATCTTGATAGATCCAGTTTAATCTTAATTTTTTTAAAGGCAGAGTTAGAGAAGCAGAGGCAGAGAAGGGAGAGACTTTCATCCACTGGTCCACTCCCCAAATGGCTGCAAGAGCTGGAGATGGGCCAATCTCAAACCAGGAGACTAGAGCTTCCCCCAGGTCTGCCACATGGGTGCAGGGACCCAAGGACCTGGGCCATCTTCCACCACTTTCCCAGGCCACAGCAGAGAGCCAGATCAGAAGTGGAACAGCTGGGACTCGAACTGGTGTCACACGGGATGCCAGCACCTCAGGTGGCAGCCTTACCGACTATGCCACAGGGCTGGGCCCCTCACGTGAGTCTTTAAATGTGAGAGACAGGGAGCAGATGTTTGGACTAGCAGTTAAGATGCTGGTGTCCTGTGTCAGAGTGCCTGGGTTTTATTCCTGGCTCTAGCTTCTGACTCCGCCTTCCTGCTAATGTAGACCCTGGGAAGTAGTGGGGAAGGCTCAATGAATTGGGTTCCTGCCACCAACATGGGAGACCTGGAACGAAGTCCCAGCTCACGGCACTGGCCCTGGCCTGCCATAGCTCTTGTGGACATTTAGGGAATGAATCAGTAAATGGGAGCTCTCCCTCTCTCTCGCTCTCTTGCTCCCTCTCTCTCTGTCTGCCTCTCAAATAAATAAAATACTATTTAAAAGACAAAAGAAAATAGAAGTGGAAGCAGAAGAGAATTGGGGGTTGAGGCTACTAAAAAGCTTAGAGCGACGTAATGTGAGAACTTGGCCTTGAAGTTGGAGGAAGGAGGTGCCTTGGAGAGGGCACAGAAGGGAATTCTGTCTTAGAGCTCCAGACAGGATTGCAGCATTGAATTTAGCACTGATTTTATTCTAGTGAGGCCTGTGTCAAAATGTTCACAAAAATGGAATTGAAACACAAGTGTATTTTGGGGCAAAAAAAATTTGAAATCCATGCATGTTTTTTCATAGTATGCATTTACATGAACTTGTTACAAAAAAAAAAAAAACTATGTATAGATTTATAATTCTTTTACACTAAAATAAGCTTATCTCTTATTTCCATTTTCCACAAGAGTTTAAATTATCTTCATCACCCTTCAAGACTGATGGGAAGGTTCCCAACAGGTGGGTCAAGTCAGGTTTATCTGTAGAGACCAAACGGCCTCCTTACCCCAGAGGAGATGAAAGGAACAGGTTCAGAAACCAGTGAGGCCAGGATGTTCAGCCATGAAATAGTGTACTTGATGTATACCAATGGCTGTTCGCAGAGTTTCTGTGCCACACGGTTTCCATCCAAGATGGTTTTGCCAGATTTACTGCCTTGCCTTCTGATGTGTCTTCTCTTCCCCACACCCCTTCAAATTCATTTGTGTGCTAGAAAAGTTAATGCTACCCCATATATAACACCATCACAGAGGGAAATATCAAAAAAATTTGTTGCCTACCTTTGCTTTATTATTGCTCACGTTAACACTTTTTAATGCAATCTGCACTTGATCTGGATTTTAACTCCCTTTTCAATCATTACCCAAACTAACTTTTCTCATCTTTCTCCAGAAATAAGAATTGCTCACGTTTGCTTTTTACTATTGGAGGGTATTGAGTTTTATCTCAGTGAAAATCTATAATCACAACTAATAATCATTCTGACTCATCAGAATGAAAGAAAAGGAATCTCTAATAGGACAAAGTTCAACACTAGGAGGCAGTGAGCAGAGAACCATAGGGCAACAGAGTTCCGCCCCTGCTCCCACACTGCACCACTATTTATAAGTCTAAGTCACAGTTATTTCCTCTGAAAAAACATGGGTGCTGCTAACCCAACACGGTGGTGTGAGTATCATAAATGAACCTAAAACACTCCGACAAGCACAGAGAAATCAACTTTCAATAACTGCTGTTTATTGCTGCTGTTATTATTATTTTAAAAGATTCATTTATTTGTTTTGAAAGAGCTACAGAGAAAGAGAGAGGGATACATGCAGAGATAGAGAGAGAAAGAGAGAGATCTTCCATTCCCTGGTTCACTACCAAAATAGCTGCAATGGCCAGTACTGGCCAGGAGCTTCATCCAGGTCTCCCACATGGACAGGATCCCAAACAATTGGGCTTCCATTGCTTTTCTCAGGCCATTAACAGGGAACTGGATCAGAAAGGGGACAGCTGGGACTCGAACTAGTGCCGATTTGGGATGCTGGCATCAGAGGTGGTTGGTTTTCCCACTATGCTGCAACACCAGTCCCTATTATTATTTTTATTATAAGAACAACAAGCATTAAAAAATAATGCCCCCCACCGGATACTAGTCCCGGTTGCTCCTCTTCCAGTCCAGCTCTCTGCTGTGGCCTGCAAGGGCAGTGGAGGATGGCCCAAGTGCTTGGGTCCCTGCACCTGCATGGGAGACCGGGAGGAAGTACCCAGCTCCTGGTCTCGGACTGGCGCTGCACTGGCCATAGCGGCCATTAGGGGAGTGAATCAGCAGAAGGAAGACCTTTCTCTCTGTCTCTCTCTCACTGTCTATAACTCTCTCTCTCTGTCTAAATCTCTCACTGTCTAACTCTGCCTGGCAAAAAAAAAAAAAAAAAAAAAAGCCCCCAAAAAACTTTCAACATCACATTCAGTGTTACATTATCTTCAAGGTAAAGGTCCATACACTAATACAAATTATTTTCCTTGTGCAACAACATTTAAGAGAGAGTGAAATTAAGTGATTAATTTTATAAATTTGGAAATTTAATTTTCTTTGAAAATTGTATTTATTTTTATTGTAAATCATGTAAAGAATAAGCTTTGAGTTATGTATTATTGATAAAGGCTGTCTCTGAAAGTTATGTTCTAAGCTTTCAACGATCATGTATACTTGTTGAATTTTGGTAGATATAGTAACATTTCTTTTCTGGAAGTACGGGCTTACTGGATTGTCTAATACATGGTTTAGAAAAATATCAAAGGAAAGTTCAACAGAAATCATCAATGTTCTCCACCAGAAAATAGTTCAAGTGGAACTTAGTGACCTATTTTTCTCATTACATGTATTGGCAGGTGAGGGGATTTCAAAATATTTAGGGGAGAATTGATATAAAAGATATATTTATGTTGGTGCAACATGATTTGAATGCATGCATAATTTTTCATAGTATGCTTTCTCCATGAACTTTTTTTTTTTTTGAGTGAGTTACAGAGAGACAGGGGAGAGACAAACAGACATTTTCTATCCACTGGTTCACTCCAGATGGCTGCAAAAGTCAGTGTTGGGCCAGGCTGAAACCAGGAGTCTCCCACGTGGGTGGCAGGGGTCCATCCTCGGCTGCTTTCCCAGGCCATGAGCAGGGAGCTGGATCAGGAGTGGAGCAGCTGGGACACGAACTGGAATCTCTATGAACTTTCTGAAGACCTCTCATATTATTAGCTAGTGCCTACACCACATGTAATGTGTAAATGTCTACACCACATGTAAAGTCTCCGTTATGCAGAAAGAATTAAGATCTAGAGACCTGCTGTACACACTGTTCTTAGAATTAGCACTGCTGCCTTATGCCCTGAACAGTTTGTCAGGAGGGTAGATCTTGTGTTAAATGCTCTTACCACAATAAAAGAAAAAAGTAACTGTAGAATTTAAAAAAATTAATTCCTAAAACCAACCAATGGTCATTTCCTATCATTTTTAGCAGCACTGAATGTTTCGCTCTTTGAGTTAAATATTATATTCCACAAGCTAAGGTCTCAAGAGTTGGATCCACTTTCCAACACGGTGTGGTTGGTTCTTCCAGTGGGCCTTGGCTAAGCAGCGGGAATTTGTGCCCTGTCTCTTTGCAAGCGTTTGTGGCTCCAGGCCACTTGTCCGGGCATGAAGTCAAAAGGGTAGATGATCACCCTCTTCCCAAATTTCAGGAGTTTTTAACCTACATTCAATAATTAGATATTTAAGTGCTATTAGATGTTACTTCTGTTTTTCTTTACACTGTTAGTGATTTTCTAGTCACTGATTTACAAGAAATATACACATTTCCAACTACAAGATGCATTAAAGTTCAACTAGCCCTAGCTCCAATTCTAGGAGCCTGTAATTAGTGAAGTTGTGATATTTTCTGTTTAAAAGTCCTGGAGCCCCAAAAAGCAGGCATCACCTTTGAAAACATTTTAATGAATCTCAGTGAAATTACTTAGCTGAACTATTAAAAAAGAAAATATTATCATCAAAAATGCATTCATAGCACCTATTAATTAGTACAATTAATTTCACCTTCCTTAATGAACTTAATTCGGTTGGCATTTGGGACTCTCTTTCTCTTTCTTGGGTCTCTTTTTGCTTATTTGTGTTTTTTACCTGGAAAGAACTGCAACCTCAGCATGCCATAAATTTCACTTTTTATACACAAAATATTTTTTTCTGAGAGCCAATAATTAATGATTTATGGAGATACACTTCATTTAGAAGTACATAAAGCAGCTGGAACAACAACAACAGAATAAAACAGACCCGGCAAAAGTGGTTATAATTTAAAACTAAGCTGCAGTCATTAACTGAGAAACTGAGTCCCTGAGAATAGAGATTAAATTTTTCTTTATTCAGTAAGGTAGAATTAGTATAAAATGATTTTGAGCATTCTAAAATAATTCATGTTTTTTTTTTCTTTATTTTGATTTTCCTACTCACTTAGTAGCTTATTAGTCTATGGATTAGAAAAATAAAATTAAATCCTAAATGTAGAGTAGACTGGGCTCAACAGTCAAGACATCTCACTCTTAAAAGTATGCTAAACACATTCCTCTAAAGTTTCTCGCCAGAAATTACTTACTTGCCAAATGTGATTGCATGTGTCAGCTTTATTTAAGAGATTTATTATTTTGATTGCACACCTCCTAAATATGTTTTCAACTAACATAATTGTGCTAATTTGCATCTCGAAAGGGAACCTTTGAAGAAAGGGAATTGTCTTCCAGGTGATTTCTGGTGACTTCAAAAATATTTTCAATAATTTATTATGAGATTCAAAAATATTCATTCTCCACTTACTCCATAGCTCTCACATTCTGCCCGTAGATTCTTCTCTAAGCCATTCTTAGGAAAGGACCATAAAGTTGGTGCCTTTGAGAATTCTAGGGAATGCACTTCAAAGGGAGAACCTCCTGCTGTTTAAGTAACAGAAAAGTAAGACAAGGAAATAAAAGCTGGGAATGTAATATTTTCCCCTCAGAACAGAAAGGATAAAAAATATTTTACTACCAGGTTACTGAATGACAAAAACCATGACCATGTCACAATACCTAGATGACCAAGCATTGCCGGTACTGTAGTTTGTAAAGTTCTGAAACAAGATTTTCTCCCCAAAAGTTATCTATTTAATCAAGTATGAATTGAGAGGGATACAAGGAAAGTTTGATGCAAACTGAACAGATTTCTGTTCCCATTTTTTTTAGTGTAATACTAGAAGAGCCAGGATTAAGAAAATGGGGCTCCAGTTCTCTGCTCATTATCAGGTTGTACCTTGTCACTGCTCCTCAGCCAGGCTGACTGTGACATTTGCAGAAGAACTTAGTTGAAGCACCAGCAACATTTTGTTATTTTTGTACTCATGTTCAAAAATGGGGAAAAAAAATGCATACTCTTCATTAAACAGATATCGCTAAGGCAGATGTTTATTACGAGTTTACAGAGAACGAGTTACTGACCAAATCCTCTATACAGTTATCACAGACATTTCGATAAAAAGAGAAAGGAGAGGGCAGTGAATCTTACTTCCTGGAGTGACAGGGGTTGGAGTCAAGGCGAGATTTCAATGAACTACACTTGGGAGGAGCCGTGAATCTCAGATGACAGCACAGTAGAGGCAGGGCTTTATCTCAAATTAGGACCAGGCATTGTGGAACAAGATATCCTTCTCACAATCTTAGTAAGTGTTGGCAGCAAGAATAGGTTTCCATCTCACAATGTATTCCTTAAAGGAAGAGATAATTAAGTACCACCTAATTATCTTTTCCATACCTTTTGAAAGGTTAACACTTTCATGTTTTAAAATCTAAGTAATAAAAAAAAAATGTGATCTCAATCTATACGCTAACCTTTAAGTTGCAAAGATTTTTTTTTTACCATTTCAAATCCTGTATTAATGGGAAAATAATATAATAATGGGATAAGCCTTACTTTTCTTCTTCTTTTTTTTATTGAAGGTTTTTTTTTTTCAAGGCAAGAGTGCCTCATATACAGCTTAGTGAGACTTCCCCAAACAAGATGGCTTTAAAGGAAAAGATTAAACAAAAACTCACACAACAGGGCGGTAGTTTTCTTAAGGAGGATTTGCTTTTACTGTGTATTGATCTCCAAACCACCTTCTTTACATTCTTTTTTTTAACCTTGACTAATTCCTGATAAAAGTTTATAGATGTCACTGCTGCTTCTGTTTCAGTAGACTAGAAGATGTATTTAAGCTAAAAATATAAAAAATAAAAAAATAAAAGTCATAAAATATTTTAATAAAGACAACAAAATATTTTTATTTCTATTGAAATGTATATTTATATTGAATGCGATAAATAAAACAAAATACTTTATTCATATTTAAGTAAAATATGAAATAAAATAATAGATATGATAATAGGTAGGTTCATAATAGATACATTTATAATAGATAAACAGGACAAGTGACCTGTGCTCCCTTCCCACACTGGCGAAGTGAAGTGACCAGGGAATGTAGCCTGCTGGGTCCTTGTCCTGACTCACTCTCTCCTCTCTCTACAAGATAACCACTTTTCTTCATTACAGCTTTCATCATTTCCATCAACTTATGTTTCCTGTCTGTTATGGATAGATCTTAAAAACTTAACATTTTACAGTTCTAGTCCTGGCTGCTCCACTTCCAATCCATCTCTCTGCCACGGCCTGGGAAAACAGTAGAAGATGGTCCAAGTGCTTGGGCCCCTGCATCCACATGGGAGACCTGGAAGATGCTCCTTGATCCTGGCTTCAGATCGGCTCATCTCCAGCCACTGCAGCCATTTGGTGAGTGAACCAACGGATGGAAGACCTCTATGTCTTTGGCTCTACCTCTCTCCCTTTCAAATAAATAAATCTTTAAAAAAAAAACCCAATATTTTGTGCAAGTTTTAAAACAACTACAAAAGAGTTTAAGTACTTTTTCTGCTGTTGTATAAAAAATATATTTGAAAGGCAGAGAGGCAGAGAGAAAACACACTAGTTCACTTCCCAGATGACTGCAACAGCCAGGGCTGGGCCAGGACCAAAGCCAGGAACTGTGGAATCAATCCAAGTCTCCTGTGAGTGACAGCAAAGCAAACGGTCGAGCCACCACTGCTGTCTCCAAGGGTCAATACTAGCAGGAAGTTAAGGGTGAGGAGCTGGACCTGGGACTGGACTCAGGTAGTCCTGAGACATGGGTACCTTAAGTGTCCTCTGAGATGTTAATTCTTATTATTCAGACAGAAATGAAATGAAAATTTGTATTTTCTTTTGCTTTGTTATAAATGAAATCTATGGAACAGATTTTCATGTATTTATAGGATGTTCACTCTCAGTACTGTTCCTCATAGCTACACAATGCCTTGTCTTTCTCTTTAAATGTACAGAAGTCCTCTTCCTATTCCAAACACTAATGCTCTGTCAGCTTTAGACTTTAAATTTCTACTCCCTCTTGGGGTAGCTTCCTTTCTCTCTTTCGCTCTTGTTCCATACAAGGAAGTTTTCAATTTTGATGAGGTCAATTTTGTAACTTTCAAAACATTTGATGATCTGTGTTTGAAGAAACTCTTTTCCCATTTTGAACTCCTAATTTTCTCTGTTATCTACCTCTAAAAGTTTAAACTTTTGTTTGTTGCATTTCGATCTTCAGTTCTCTTAGAATGATTTGTGTATGTGTATTCTCTAGAAATAATGGTAATGAGCATGTTACGTTTCTATACCAAATCGAAAGGAATGTGCCAGTTTTTATCTTTACGTATCAGGCCTAGTAAAGCTTTCTCACGTTGACTCAACTTTTATTCCTAAATTGCTTGGAATTTTAATCAGAGTTAGATATTGGATTTTACCTATGGCCTTTATTTTTTGCTTTTAATAAGACATTTAGTAAACTTTTAAAATATGACCTTCTTTAGTATATTTCTTCTATAATAAAAATCCAGATATTGAGACATATTTGCATTTTTGTTCTAAAATCACCTTTTTGATGATGAATTAGGTATTTATGCATTTAAATATATTATACACATTATTTAAAGAGATTTATTGAATTATTTTAAGCTTATTTTTATTAACTTGGAAGGCACAATGACACAGAGAGAAGGAAGCAGAGACACAGACGGCTGTCTTCCATCTGCTGGTTCAGTCCCCAAATGCCTGCAACAGCCAGGACTGGTCCAGGCCAAAGCCAGGAGCCAGAAACTCCATACAGGTCTTCCACGCAGATGGCAGGGACTCAAGAACTTACATCATCATCTGCGGCTTCCCAGGGTGCACATGAGCAGGAAGCTGGATCAGGAACTCTGCAAATTATTTTAAAATATATTCTCCTTTGATATATAACTCTTTATAATAAAAATCCTGATATTATTGAGTCATATTTGTATTTTCATGATAAAACCCAACTTTGGGGGCTGGCATTGTGGTGTAGCGGGTAAAGCTACCTCCTGCTGAGCTGGCATCTCATATGGGCACGGGTTTGTGTCCTGGCTGCTCCACTTCTGACTCACTCCCTGCTAACGGTCTAGGGAAAGCAGCCAAAGACGGCCCAAATGTTTGGACCTCTGCCACCCATGAAGCTCCTGGCTTCAGCCTGGTCCAGCCCTGGCCACTGTGGCCATCTGGGAATGAACCAGTGTATGGAAGATTCTCTCTTTCTCTGTCTCTCCCTCTGTGTCTGTAATTCTTTCAAATAAATAAATCTTAAAAAATTGTCATGATTAAATATTTAGATATGTATTCATAACAATGTATAATAAATATGTTTAAAATATATATGTATGTATATCAGGTTTTACTTAGAATTTTGCATCTATCTTAATACATGAGCATAGTATTCAATTTTCCTTTCTCCTTCTGCCTTGGATATTTAAAAATCAGTAAGTTTACATTTCAAAAAATGAGCAGGGCAAGATTCTGTCTTTTGTATTCTATGTACTGGTAACATGCTATTTGAATATTTGTTACAAGTTCCTTTTTAAAAAAAAATATTTATTCATTTGAAAAACGGAGTGACACAGAGAGAGAAAGAGATCTTGCATCTACTAGTTCAGTCTCCAAATAACTACAATGGCCAGGGCTAGGCCGCACAGGCTGAAAGCAGCAAACTGTAGCTCCATCTGGGTACTCTGTGTGGGTGGCAGGGGTCCAAGCACTTGGGTATGCTCTGCATCTTTCTCAGGAGCATTAGCAGGGAGCTGGATGGGAAGTGGAGCATCCAGGACTGAAACAGTGCTCTGATAATGGGATCCCAGTATTACAGGAGGCAGATTAATCTACTGTGCCAGAACTCGCCCCAGAAGTTGCTTTTAAATATGTCAATGAATATAACGGTTTATTTGCATTTAACTACTGACTTAACTTAATGGGATTTATCTAATAAGGTCTGATTTTCTTTTGTTACAGTGGTTTCTTGAAATTTTTTTCTGATATTCAAATATACCAGAATAAAATTCATTGTAACATATTTTTTTAAAAAAATTTGTTTCTCCATTTTAATTCCTTTATTAATTTTTTTAAAAAATGGTTATTTATTTATTTATTTGAGAGGCCGAGTTATAGATAAACAGAGGGAAAGACAGAGAGAAATGTTTTCCATTCATTTGTTTACTCCCCAGATGGCCACAGTGGCCGGAGCTTGGCCTATCAGAAGCCAGCAGCTGGAGCTTCTTCCTGGTCTCCCATGTGGGTACCGGGACCCAAACACTTGGGCCATCTTCCACTACTTTCCCAGGCACATTAGCAGAAAGCTGGATTGGAAAAGGAGCAGCTGGGACACGAACCTGCACCATATAGAATACAGGTGCCAGAGACGGAGGCTTAGCCTACCACGCCCCCTTTGTTGATTCTTAATATTCTCTATCACTTCTGTTTTTCTGATCCATCTTAGTTGATTTTTGTGCTTATAATATCAATATTTTATTTGCTTACACTCTAAATTTTTATTCTATGCATTTAATATAATTTCTTGCAAATATTTTCAACTGCCTTCAAATTTAGGTCATTTAATTATAATTTTATTAAAGTTGAATGGTTTGCCAATTAATTTTCAGCTTTTCTTCCTCCTAAAACAAGTATTTATACCATAGATTTCCTTTAAATTTCTATAATAAATAAGTCAGGAAAACTTCAATATGTAGTATTCTATTACACTTTATCTCTAACTTTATTTTACCATCCAATATAGCTTTTTAAATCAAATTGTGGGTGGCTTTCAGTAAGATATTATTACACATTTTCTTGCTGTAGTTGATACCAGTTGATATCGACAATTGCCTTTTTGTGTGAAAATGTAGGTTACTTGATAATAATTACTTTAAACAAAGTGTCACTTACATTATGGCGAATTTTATAAATCCAAACTGCTATGGAAATTCCTTTCCTTTCACATGCTAAGCTCTCTGTTCTGGAAAGAAACTCTGTTTGGAACTTTCTGAGGCAGAAGTTCATGGAGAGAGGAGCTCCGGTGGTGCTCGTTGAGGGAACATGTCCTCACTTCCCTTTCAGCGCCCAGATGACAGATTCGCTGAGCCTCAAATCAGGGCTCAACAATTATCTTGTCTCGGAAATTCGGAGATGCTATTCTGCTGCACCCTGGCTTCCATTATTGATAACAAATAACCAGCTGTCACTTTTGTTGCGCTCATTCTTCAGAAGGTAATCTGTTCTTCTCCCCGACAGTGTTAAGGTCTAAGCGTTCTCTCTCCCTCTCTCTCCTGCATTCTTGTATTTTGCATTTTAAGATAAATCTGGAAGTGTTGCTTGTTTGATTGGTCTCATACTGTTCTTTGGGTGCTTCTGTTATCCTGCTTAGGATTTACTATGATTCCTGGATTCAGAGTTTATTATAAACAAGTGTTAATTCCTCAATTTTATGCATTATCACTACAAATATTAGCTCTCTCATCTTTCTTCAGTATCTACTTCTGGAATCAAATCATATGTTTTTCCATTTCATACTTCTTTTCCTGGGCTGGCATTTAGCAAGACTGCATTCCATATCGGATTGCCCAGATCTGACTCCTGACTCTGTCTCCTGATGCCGGCTTCCAGCTAACGCACACTCTGGAGACAGCAGGGATGGCTCAAGGAAAGAGGTTTTTATTGCCCATGTAAGAGACTCAGATGGAATTCCTGGTTCCTGGCTTTGGCCTGGCCCAGCCCTGGCCATGGAAGGCATTTGGGAAGTAAACAAGAAAATGGAAGATTGTTGGTTTCTCTCCCTTTGTCTCTCTCACTCAAATCAATAAATAAAAAATTTAAATATATTTCATTCATCTTATTTTTAAAGCTCTTTTCTTACCTTGCTCTTTATTCTATTTCACTGATACTCTCTTCAGCTGTGTTTAATATGTTTGTCTTTCACTGAAAGAATTTAACATTTTAATAATAATATAATAATATTCTTTTTTTTTTTTTTGACAGGCAGAGTTAAGACAGTGAGAGAGACAGAGAGAAAGGTCTTCCTTTTACCATTGGTTCACCCCCAAAGTGGCTGCCTGGGCCAATGTGCTGCGCCTATCTGAAGTCAGGAGCCAGGTGCTTCCTCCTGGTCTCCCATGCGGGTGCAGGGCCCAAGCACTTGGGCCATCCTCCACTGCACTCTCGGGCCACAGCAGAGAGCTGGACTGGAAGAGGAGCAACTGGGACAGAATCCGGGGCCCCAACCGGGACTAGAACCCGGGGTGTTGACACCGCAGGCCGAGGATTAGCCAAGTGAGCCTCGGCGCTAGCCAATAATAATATTTTACATATTGTCACTGGACTTGATTTGTTTTCTAAAAGGATTACTAACTTTCAAAGCAGTCATTTTTCTCCCCCAAGTTTCCAATTTCTACACTGTTAAAGTGTTGAAAAGGTTTATATTATAAACAACTGATTTTATTTTATTTTGGTATTACTATGTTTTGCTTTGTTTCTGTCAACTCTGGGTCATAGTAATTTATATTTTCATCCAGTTTTGAATGTTCTACTGTGACTTCTTTTGCACTGGGAATGTTTTCTGATTTGGTGGGTGAGAATTTGATCAGCCCTGGATAAATAGTGAATGTTTCCTGCAAGAATCTGCTTTTAATTCTGTCAGGTGGTCAGGGTTCGTTCCATTCTGAATCCCACAGAAGTTAATCCTCAACCTGGGCTTTTTTTTTCAGATGTCCACAATAAGGAAAATTCTCATCTCAAACATGCCTGAAAGCCTGCAGCCTTCTAGTTCGTCATGAATTTTTATTGTACTAATTCAGTGACAAAGCTGAAATCGTCTTGGTCATTTCTTCTTCCTGAGGAGAGATTCTGTTTTCCTAACTCTGCTTTTCCATTCATTCAGGTGCAAGCATTTAGAAACTGGTCCTTGTGGAAAGTCTCCTTCTAACTCCAATCTGAAGAAGCTACATATCTTGCCTTGTGTCCCTGGTGGATCAGATGAAACAAAACTTTTCCGTACATTGAATTCAGAAGACATGCCTGTGGCAGCTTTGCTCCGGATAAACTTAGATCTTTGATTTTCCTCCCTGTCTTCATTTTTGGACATTGGAAAATTTCCCTTTCTTGTAACATTCATTTAAAAAGGTGTTTCTTTCATTTCATCCAGCATTTGTGCTTGGTTTGGTTTTTCTTAGATTATCTATATTCCATTCTGGCAAGAGATGAAATTCCACATTTAATTCTTTTTGTTTTTAATTTGGAGTATGACATTTATTTTAAAATACTGGGCATTATGTAATGGGCATTTAGCGCAGCAGTTGGCACACCGATTGGGATACCCACATCCCATGCTGGAGTGACACTTCTGATTCCTGTCTTCTGCTAATTTGCTCCTTGTAAGGCAGTAGATGATGGGTCAAGTATCTGGTTCCCTGCCACCCATATGAGAACCCTGGAATGAGTTCCTGACTCCTGGCTTCTTCTAGATCTTTCCTTGTCATTGCAAGCATTTGGGGAGTGAACCAGCATATGGGAGGTCTGTCTCTCTTTCTGTCTTGTCTTCTCAGCCTCTCCAATAAAATACACACTCAACTAAATAACTAGCAAACTAACTAGACAGTTGAAAGTTGTCTGAAAATGATTATACAAGTTAAGAACAACCACTAAGGGCCGGTGCTGTGGCTCCCTTGGTTAATCCTTGGCCTGTGGCTCCAGCATTCCATATGGGCACCAGGTTCTAGTACTGGTTGCTCCTCTTCCAGTCCAGCTCTTTGCTGTGGCCTGGGAGTGCAGTAGAGGATGGCCCAAGTTCTTGGGCCCCTGCACCCCCATGGGAGAACAGGAGGAAGCTCCTGGTTCCTGGCTTCCAAACGTTTCATCGCCGGCCGTAGCAGCCATTTGGGAGGTGAACCAACGGAAGGAAGACCTTTCTCTCTCTCTCTCAATGTCTATAACTACCTTTCAAATAAAAAAAAATTAAAAAAAAAGAACAGCCACTTAGCTGGAAAATACACATGTCCATTGATATATATGTTCAATGATGTTACCAACAATTTTAGTATTATATGACTTAAATATTATAAAATTTCTTTATGTCTACAATCGTACTGTTTGGATGATCATGGTTCTTAAGAATTTTTTTTTTTTTTTTTTTTTTTTTTTTTTTTTTTTTTTTTACAGGCAGAGTGGACAGTGAGAGAGAGAGACAGAGAGAAAGGTCTTCCTTTGCCATTGGTTCACCCTCCAATGGCCGACACGGCCGGCATGCTGCGGCCAGCTCACTGCACTGATCCGATGGCAGGAGCCAGGTGCTTCTGCTGGTCTCCAATGGAGTGCAGGGCCCAAGTACTTGGCCCATCCTCCACTGCACTCCCAGGCCATAGCAGAGGGCTGGCCTGGAAGAGGGGCAACCAGGACAGAATCTGGCGCCCCGGCCGGGACTAGAACCCGGTGTGCCGGCGCCATAATGCAGAGGATTAGCCTGTTGAGCCACAGCGCCAGCCACTAATTCTTAATATACTTGAGATTATCCATCAATGTCACTATTGCTTCATCACTATTATTTATATAGTCCAATTTTCTTATACTAGCCACCATAGTAGTTTCATTATCTGCTTATAAGATCAAAAACTGAGTATTTTCTTTCCGTAATGGTTACCTAATACCAAATCCAGCTTCTTTATCTTTTAACAAATACACAGAGGATTACTTTTCTAATGCCAAGATAATAAAAATCAAAATAAGAAGATAATTTGGTTTGTAAAGTATGAGTTAATAAACTACGATGATTTTTAAGAAATATCTTTTCCCACAATTTCCAAGATATAAATAGAAAAGGTTTAAAAATTTCCAGGCTGGTGTTGTGACATAGCAGGTAAAGCTGCTGCCTGCAGCACCAATATCCCCTATGGGTGCCAGTTCCAGTCCTAGCAGCTCCACTTTTGATCCATGTCCCTGCTAATGCGTCTGGGAAAGCAGTGGAGGATGGCCCAAGTGCTTGGGCCCCTGCACTTATATTGGGAGACCCAGATGAAGCTCTTGGCTCCTGATTCCAATCTGCCCAACCCCAGCCTTTGCAGCAATTAGAGGAGGGACCCAGCAAATGGAAGATTTCTCTGTCTGTCCTTCTTTTTCTCTCTGTAACTCTGCCTTTCAAATAAATAAGTAATCTTTTAAAAAATCATCAAAAATAGAAGATTGTATTTTATCTGTTTTGTCTTGGCCAAATGGCTGAGTTAAAAGAATCTTTAAAAAAATAGAGTAAAGCCTATACTTATTAGCAATGGACATAAAGAAATAACAAAACATGGAAACAAAATAAAATTTCAAGTTAAAAGACTGACAAATATTTTTTGACAAATCTGATCAATTTAAACACAAAAAACGTAATATAAAAAATGATATCAACTTCTAATAGTCATTCATGGCATGAGTTCTTGAATGATCCCTTCCTTAAAGTTCATGCAATCATACAAACTACACCGGGTCTTCATCAAAGAGATTATTTGCAAAAAATTGGTAGACAATATATGACCACCTAAAAACATTATGCCCAAGTTATTAACAAAAGCTCATTAACTAATTAAAATTTTGTGAGCTTTTAGAAACCTCCAATGAACAAAAACATTGGATGTATACAAATGTTCCAGCAGTATGTGAAGCTATGCTAAGGTCTAATGAACTGATGAAATACTTTCAAACATTTCAGAGCAAATAGTTGTAAAAATGAGGGTCAAAGCTCTGGAAAAATGGGTAAAGTCACCTGCGGCACCGGCATCCCATATGGGCGCTGGTTCCTATCCACGCTGCTTCACTTCTGATCCTGCTCCCTGATATTGGCCTGCTAAAGCAGCAGCAGATGACCCAAGTGTCTGTGCCACTGCACCCATGTAGGAGACCTGGATGAAGCTCTTGGCTTCTGGTTTAGGCCTGGCCCAGCCCTGGCCATTGTGGCCATCTGGGGAGTGAACCAGCGGATGGAAGATTTCTCGTTCTGAATCTTCTCTTTCTCACTCTGTAACTCTGCCTTTCAAATAAACAAATAAGTAAATAAATAAATATTAAAAATGAAAGGTTGCAAAAATTTTGATTTACTCATTGCCTTATTTGTTCCTTTAATTTTTCCTAAGTAGTTTTTGATCATTATGTAGAGAATAAAACCTTGCCGGTTTTCTAGGGTGATAGACACTGAAGGAAATGAGGACCTAAATCATCTGATCTCTTGAATTCCAGTATTTTCATTACATATTTTTATTTATTTGTTTATTTAACATCTTATTTATTTGTTTGAAAGAGTTACAGGGAGAGACCTTCCATCTGTTGATTTATTCCCTCAATGGTCTCAACAGCCAGTTCTAGATCAGGCTGAAGCCAGAAGCCAGGAGCTTCACCCAGGTTTCCCAAATGGGTGACAGGGATCCTGGTAGTTGGGCCATCTTCTAGGGCTTTCCCAGGCACATAATTGAAAATGGAGCTGGGATAGGAATGGGTGTTCATATGGGAAACTGGTGTCACAGGCAGTGTCTTAACTTGTTGAACCACAATGCCGCCCCCGCCCCACTAGATATTTTAAATGTCTTCATAAGGACTGCCATGTTCCCTGCATAATAGTGTACAAGTTCAAACCAGCAATCATTATCAAGCAAGTATTGATCAAGACTGAGAAAAACAGGTGAAAATTACAATGGGACATTTTCTTAAATCTGTTTCCTATTTATTTTACTATTCTAAATGACACAAAAATATTTTATTAGAATGTAAAATTAAGAAATGTACTTAAATAATGAGAGTCAATAGAGAGCAGGTGACAGAGAGAAAACCAAAATACAAAACCTGAAGTCCTGTATATGGTGACCACCACTTGGGTTTAACTAATACTGATTATAAGATAAATTGAATGAATTTCTTGGTGATTATCACCCTTTCTTATTTAACAGGTAGAAATTATTCTCAAGCACCAAAACAAGAAACCTGTATTTAAAAATAAAGTGTTGGAGCTGGCGCCGTGCTGTAGCAGGTAAAGCCACAGCCTGTAGTGCCAGTATCCTGTATGGGTACCAGTTAGAGTCCTGGCTGCTCCACTTCCCATCTAGCTCTCTGCTATGGCCTGGGAAAGCAGTAGAAGATGGCCCGAGTCCTTGGGCCTCTGCACCCACGTGGGAGACCTAGAGGAAGCTCCTAGGTCCTGGCTTTGGATCGGCACAGCTCTAGCCATTGCGGCCAAATCGCGAGTGAACCAGTGGATGGAAAACCTCTCTCTCTGCCTCTGCCTCTCTGTAGCTCTGCCTTTCAAACAGATAATAAATCTTTTAAAAATTTAAAGAAAAGTGTTCTTGAGGTAGGTGTTTGGCACAGGACAATACCATCCAATTTCAGAGAGTTCTGGCTACAAGACACTTCTGATCCAGCTTCCAGCTAATATGCCCTGGGAGATAGCAGATGATGGCTCAAGTCCTTAAGTCCTTGTCACCCATATGGGAGTGCTGGATGAAGTTCTGGGTTTCTGGCTTCAAGGGAGTGAGTCAGCAGATACAAGCTTTCTCTCTCTCTCCCTCTTTTCCCCCATGTGTGTATGTGTTTGTGTGTGTGTCTGTGGGTGTGTACATCTGTCTGTCAAAAAAGTGAAAATAGATGAACAAAAAATGTAAAAACTGATATCTCATCAGTTTAAAAAAATGAAAAGGGGCAGGCTTTGTGGCATTGCAGGTTTTTCTACTGTTTTGGATGGCTGCTTCCGTTTCAGAAGGTTTGGTTGATTCCGGCTACTGCACTTCAGACCCAGCTTCTTGTTTGGGCATCGGGGAGGCAGCAGATGATAGCACAAGTGCTTGGGTCTCTGCTACCCATCTGGAGATCCAGATGAAGTTCCAGGATCCTGATTTCGGATGGCTTAGCCCTCCCATTTGGAGATTGAATCTATGCATGGAAAATCTCTCTTTCACTTGCCCTCCCTCTTTGTCTCTCTATCTGTGTCTCTGCCTTTCAAATAGATGAAAACAAATGAACATTACCAAAAAATTGTCATTAATGATATACATAGGGCACAGGAGAGTGCTGGATTTCAACACAGAGAGACAGGAATCTTGTAAGACATGGAGACCTGGGACCAGGTTGGAAAGAGGAACAAGGTGCACTTGCCACTGTGACCTTGGCTCCCACAACCAGGCAGGGGGCCTCATTGCTCCAGCAAGGCAATGATAAGGAGATGGAAATGTTAATGACCTTGATTTGATCAGTACACACTGTTTACCTATACCCAAACACTTTATTCCACCCCAGAAATAGGTACAATTGTTATATGGTAATCCAAAATTTTTTTTTAAATTAAGGAAATGGAAATGCTAACTATCCTGATTTGATCATCACACAAAAATGTACAATTTTAAAACAGTGCTGACGGCACAAGTATGCTTTTGCATTTTATTTTAATTAAAAACAAAACATTGGGAGAGCGGCAAGATGGCGGAATAGGAAGGGAGCACACCGATAGTC
Organism: Sylvilagus floridanus; assembly: GCA_949820135.1. NCBI lineage: Eukaryota > Metazoa > Chordata > Mammalia > Lagomorpha > Leporidae > Sylvilagus > Sylvilagus floridanus. The sequence continues at coordinate 23,184,564 of OX463229.1, forward strand.
TGGGGAGAGACAGTTTAATAAAAGTGGAGATACTGCAGGTTCAAGGAAGAGTAGGGGAAGAAACAGCAGAGGAAACCCTTCCGGAACTGGTGATCCATAGTGGACCTGCGTGGAGAGCGTGGGAGCCCGCAGTTTGGGACACCAGCAGCAGATTCAACACACCAGCACTGGAACGCAAGGTGAGCCGAACCTCAATAGCCCGAGATACCAGAGGGAAGTGGAAAGAGGAGACTAGAGCGAACAAGGCTTGAAACCCTGCGGGGAAAAGTTCACCAGGCTAACGAGAAGAGAGAGAGAGAGGGAAAAAAAAAAAAGTGACCCATACGGACACGAGTTTCTCTCTCTCCGCTCACCTCTCAAAGGTGAGCAAGACAAAGAGCAGGCGCCATTTTGGAATACGTCATAAGCAGGGCGACCTCGGGTCGGCACCAGCCCCGAGCCTAGCAGAAAAACCTGACTCTGGGTGGGAGGGGTGAAATAACAGGAGATTAGAACCTAATGAATGTGTGGTGCTAATGAACTGAGACTGTGAAAAAAGAGACGGTGGGGGCGAGAACTCACGGAACTCACGAATTCATGTGAGTACTCTCCAGAGACGCTACAGTTCAGTAGCCTTGGCAGCCCAGTGGGAGACTACAGGAGAATCTGAGCCCACACTAAGGGCCACAAAGATTCCCTCTCTGGTCCTTGGGAAAGAGCTTCCGATCTCTGGCTCCTGTGGGTATATCATTCGCCTGCTAACCACCCCCAATTCCATTTAGCTGTGTGGAATTACTTCCCTTTTGAACCAAAAAAAAAAAAAAAGTAACAGAGAGAGATTTACCACGCCTAACCTGGGAGTGTCTCCTTGACACACCCTCAACCCTGAGGAACCAAACAGAGCTCTCAGGCCACACCCAGCTCAAGCCTCTAAGGCTCCATCAAAAGCAGACAGTCCACTTAATCTAGAGTCATAGTATAACAAGAAAAAAACACCACAGTGAAGAAACCAATATGCCAAACAACAAACACAAAAACCGAGGTAATAAGAACAAGGAAGACACTATGGCGTCCCCAAATGAAAAAGACACCCCAATTCAAGATTACAAAGATGATGAGATAGAAGAAATGCAAGAAGCAGATCTCAAAAAATTGATAAGAACACCAAGAAGTACTCAAAAACAAATTCTTGAACTACAGAAATCCTTAATGGACAAGGTAGAAAATCTCTCTCATGAAAATGAAATATTAAGGAGGAATCAAGCTGAAATGAAACAACTAGTAGAACATGAAACTGTGATAGTGACGAGAAATCATAATGAAGTGAAGAATTCAATAGATCAAATGAAAAACACATTAGAGAGCCTTACAAACAGAATGGGTGAGGCAGAAGAGAGAATATCGGACTTAGAAGACAGAGCACAGGAAAGTATACAGTCAAACCAAAGAAAAGAAGAGGAAATTAGAAATCTAAAAAATATTGTTGGGAATCTACAGGATACTATTAAAAAACCCAACATTCGAGTTCTAGGAGTTCCTGAAGGCATGGAGAGGGAGAAAGGATTAGAAGGCCTTTTTAGTGAGATAATAGCAGAAAATGTCCCAGTTTTGGAGAAGGACAGAGACATCCTAGTACAGGAAGCTCATAGAACCCCTAGGAAACATGACCAAAAGAGATCCTCACCACGACGCATTGTAATTAAACTCACCACAGTGAAACAGAAAGAAAAGATCCTAAAATGTGCAAGAGAGAAACGTCAGATTACTCTCAGAGGATCACCAATTAGACTCACAGCAGACTTCTCATCAGAAACCCTACAAGCTAGAAGGGAATGGCGAGACATAGCCCAGGTACTTAGAGAGAAAAACTGCCAGCCCAGAATATTATATCCTGCAAAGCTCTCAGTTGTGAATGAAGGCAAAATAAAGACCTTTCATTGCAAACAGAAATTGAAAGAATTTGTTGCCACTCGTCCAGCCCTGCAAAAGATGCTTAAAGATGTGTTACACACAGAAACACAGAAACACGGCCATCAACATGAAAGAAGGTAAACGAAGGGAACCTCACAGCAAAAGATCACAGGGTGGGACATGTACTCTATAGAATACTATACAGCAGTCAAAAACAATGAAATCCGGTCATTTGCAACAAGATGGAGGAATCTGGAAAACATCATTCTGAGTGAATTAAGCCAGTCCCAAAGGGACAAATATCATATGTTCTCCCTGATTGGTGACAACTAATTGAGCACTAAAGGTGAAACCTATTGAAGTGAAATGGACACTATGAGAAACAGTAACTTGATCAGCTCTTGTACTGACTGTTGTACAATGTAATACTTTATCCATTTTAGTATTTTTTTATTCTAGTACTAGTGGTTGAACTCTGTCATTAACAATTATTCTTAGGTGTTTAAATTTAACTGAAAAGTGATCCCTGTGAAATATAAGAGTGGGAATAAGAGAGGGAGGAGATGTACAATTTGGGACATGCTCAATCAGTCGTGCCCCAAATGATGGAGTTAGAAATGTGCCAGGGAATTCCAATACAATCCCATCAAGGTGGCATGTAACAAGGCCATCTCACTAGTCCAAGTGATCAATTTCAGTTCACAATTGATCACACTGATAGGTTTAAGAGTCAAAGGGATGACACAAACAAGACTAGTGTCTGCTAATACTAACTGATAGAATCAAAAAGGGAGAGAATCATCCAACATGGGAAGCGAGATACACAGCAGACTCATAGAATGGCAGATGTCCTAAATAGCACTCTGGCCTCAGAATCAGCCCTTAAGGCATTCAGATCTGGCTCAAGAGTCCATGAGAATATTCTAGGCATGGAAAGCCAAGACACTCTGGAAAAAAAAGAAGACCTAAATGAAAGATCTCTGTGAGTGAGATCCCAGTGGAACGAATGGGGCCATCAAAGAAGGAGGTACCTTTCTCTAAAGGGAGGAGAGAACCTCCACTTTGACTATGACCCTGTCGGAATAAGATCGAAGTCAGCGAACCCTAAAGGCTTCCATAGCCTTGGCAACTCCTGACTAGACCCTAGGGAGATTACTGATGCCATAAACAAGAGTGTCAAATTGTTAAATCAATTTCAGGAGTCACAGTGTACTTACATCTCATGTGGGATCTGTCCTTAATGTGTTGTCGAATGTGAAGTAATGCTATAACTAGCACTGAAACAGTGTTTTACACTTTGTGTTTCTGTGTGGGTGCAAACTGAAGAAATCTTTACTTAGTATATACTGAATCAATCTTCTATATATAGATAATTAAAAATGGAAAAAAAAATCTTGGTGTTAAATTGGAAATTGCATAGAAAATTAATCAATTTAAAAAATATATCATGTAGGATCTCTGTCCTTAATATGCTATACATTGTGAATTAATACTATAACTAGTACTCCAACAGTATTTTTCACTTTGTGTTGCTATGTGAGGGCAAACTGTTGAAATCTTTACTTAATATATAGTAAACTGATCTTCTGTGTATAAAGAGAATTGAAAATGAATCTTGATGTGAAGCAAGGGGAGAGGGAGTGGGAAAGGGGAGGGTTGCGGGTGGGAGGGAATTTATGGGGGGGAAGCCATTGTAATCTATAAGCTGTATTTTGGAAATTTATATTCTTTAAATAAAAGCGTTATAAAAAAATAAAAACAAAACATTGAAAATGATTTAATTTCAGTTTACATTTCTTGTCTTTACTATGTGGATTGTAACAGAATAAATCATGATGAGATACTTTATTCTTTAATTAAAAGATGCTATTCATATTTTTTCCAGAATTATAATTTTCCAAAAGCTAGTGTTATGAAACTGCCTTCCATAAACTCAACTTCTTTTTGCTAGCGGAATTTGCCAGAATTCTATGTTTTACCATAAGGGAATATATACAGTGGAGGGTTAGAGCTATTACTTACTTGTAAAGTAAATTTCCATAACTGTACAGATGATCATAGGCTTATGACAGTTTGACTTTCACTTTTTCAACAACACAATGCTGTGAAAGTGCTACACATTCAATGGGTTCGTATGTCAAATTTTGCATTTTGATTCTATTCCAGGATGGCCATATGCAGTGAGATGCTCTCTTGTGAGGCTGGGCAGCCTCAGTGAGCTGCAGCTGCCACTCAGTCACGTGACCACTCAGTGGTGGGCCACTGAAATTCGACAATGCATTGTGTTGTTAAGCTAGGACAGGGGAGGTTATTAAACACATTTTCAAATTACAGTCTTTCTACTTACAATGGGTATATTGGAACACAACCTCATTGTAAGTTGAGAGGCAGTGGTAATTTGTAACATGAGGAAAAAACTGCTTCATTGACTTCCATGGCCTTTTATTTCCTCTTGTACAGATTTCAACTAAAATTTTCTCCAAATACTTCTACAATCTCTTATTTATTTAATGCATAGGGTCTTCTCACTTCATGAACAGAATGCCCATGGAAATCAATTTGTAGTCCAAGAGATGTGGAGAAAATTCTGACAATAATAGACACCAGAGCTGAACAAACTTCCTGTGTTTTTAAAAGCAGCAGCTTAACTAATGCTCCATCCAATGAGAATGCGTTCTTTTCTAGGATAGTTATTTGCATATCCTTAAAACCTCTTTGAATTCCTGAGAATTTAGACAAATTAGTTTACTTGTCTTCACCAATTCCTCTGTTAACTCTTTAAAAGTGATATAATAGGGTAAAGAAGTATAGCTTTTCAAAAGAGATTTAAATATTTATTTGAAAGTCAGAGTCAGAGAGAGAGAGAGAGAGAGAGAGAGACAAAGAGAGAGAGAGAGATTATTTCTGTCAACTGGTTCACTCCTCAGAAGGCAGCAATGGCCAGGTCAGGGTCAGGCCAAATTTAGGAGCCAGGCACCACATCTGGATCTCCAACGTGGATGGCAGGGCCCCACACACTTAAGCTATCTTCCACTGCTTTTTCCAGGCCATGAGCAGGGAGCTGGATCAGAAGTAGAGCAGCCAGGACATGAACTGATGCCCATATGGGAGGCCAGCATTGCAGAAGGTAGCTAGCTTCTAGCCACAACACCACACCAATCCCTGTTTTTGTTTTGTTTTTAAACTAAAATCTCACCTTGCTAGCTTGTAGTATAGAAAAAGAATATTAACATGAAAGAAAATTTATAAAGCTCCCGAAAAGCTACTGCTTGAAGATACCTGCATCTCACACGAGAGTGCCTGGGATGGAGTCCCACTTCTATCTAATCCAGCTTACTGCTACTGTACCTGGGAGACAGCAGATTCTGGTCCAAGCACTTGGGTCCCTGTCACCCATGCGGAAGACACAAAAGGAGTTCCTGACTCCAAACTTTATCCTGGCCCAGCCCTAGCTGTTATGCACATTTAAAGAATGGAAAATCTCTTTCACCCTCTCTCTCTATTGCTCTGCCTTTCAAATAAAAAGAAAACTTTTAAAAAAATCTACTCAACTAATCATTGATTAATAATTATGAAATCTTTGAATAATACATTCAACAAAATAGGGTAAAACACAAATTTCAATGTCACTTTTTTTTGAGTTCTCAGAGCTTTTTTCCTACCCAGCTCAATATTGCTCATTTTGAACCTAATTTTTAAATTACCTAGTGTCAGATTCTGGCTACAACTTTTATCCAGAGAAGCAGAGAGACTCAAATCCATTAAGTCCAGAAACGCAGTCTTATCAACGCCATGTTCTAATCTAACAGCTTCCAGGGGTGACCCATGGAGGAAGCATATCAATTTATCACTATGCATGTGAAAACTCACATACGCTGAAAGACTCAGCTGTACACATATTCTTGTTTATTTATAAGGTCTTTACTTTTAAAAGTAAATTATGAAACATACTTACTTTAAAGCATTGGTATATTCACTCTTTTATTTATTTTTTTATTTGACAGGTAGAGTTACAGACAGTGAGAGACAGAGACAAAGAGAAAGGTCTTCCTTTCATTGGTTCTCTCTCAAATGGCCACAACGGCTGGAGCTACGCTGATCCAAAACCAGGAGCCAGGTATATTCGCTCTTTATTGTCTCAATCACTGGACCGTATCAAGTACAGCCACCAACATGTCTGGATCTCTACCTGGAAAGCACTGAAGATGCTTGTAAACAGCTATAGACCTAACAGTAGTAATCATACTGTAGCTACCACAGCTACCGCTGTCACAGCCCACTCATCAGCTTTCAATAGCTCTAACTACCCAGGTGTCTGGCAGTTATAACCCGACAGCCTTTTCTAAGTTTCATATGAGAGCATTTCCCCAGCTTTGGTTATCTTGGGAAGCATTAATTTCTGTGCTTTCGTTGGGAGGTCATTTTTGACTGTTTAATCTGATTTTAGAGGGTGACTGGCTAAAACAGAATTACCTTAAACCTCACAGAGTAATACTGAAATTCCAAGAGCTTTACACTTTTCAATCTCTTTACAACACAAAAAGTCCTTGTTGGGCACTCCAGTTTGTGCATGCAGACACTTGTCTGTGTGTTCATTTGCTTACTCAACATATGCTGAGCACCTTTTGTATGCAAGGCCACATGTGGAATACTGGTGTGATGCTAAGAACCTAGCAACTGAGTGGGATAGAAATCATGAATTACAAAAATAACTTCATAACCACATGCTGTTGTTATATACATGGCTTAGCTTGTTAGTGTTGGGAGAATTAGGAAGGTAGTGAAAACAAAACCATTATTCAGGAGTTGGGATCAAAGGAAAGCTGTGGTTGCTCTAATATACACTGTGGGGACAGAGAAGGCTGTGGTTTTGCAATGATGACCAGCACGCTAGTTTGAAGAGAGCTACCTGTAAAATATAAATGCAAGAAAGCACAAAATAAAGTGAACACTGAGTAGAACCTTGGTCTTTGCAGACAAGGTTGATGAAGACTATAAAGTTAGAGGCAGACAGTGGAGAAGAAATTGAATGTCTGGCTAGGATTTCTAAACTTCCTGTCACATAACATGCTTCTGAGAGTGGTCTTTCTTTGTCACTTACATGCACAGGGGATGTTCCCAAAATTCTTTAAAATATGTTTGAAAAGAAAACCTTATTACTATCCATAATATCCTTCTAAGGTCATTTTTTTTAAATGTGTTATTTATTTCAGAGAGAGAGTTAGATAGCGAGAGTTAGAGATACATACACACAAAGAGAGAAAGAGAGGGAGAGAGAATGTTCATCTATGATTTTTTTTTCTTTCAAATGCCTAAAACAGCGAGGGAAGGGCCAGCCTAAACCTGGAATCTGGAACTCAGCTGAAGCCTCCCATGGAGTGGCAGGGATTCAAATACTCAAGACATTATCCTGCTGCATCCCAGGCTATGCATTAGCAGGAAATTGGAAGCTAGAATCCGGAGTGGACCTGGGACTTGAATATGGGCTATGAGCATCCCAAATGGCAGCTTAACTACTAAGCCAAATGCTTGCCCCTATGATAGGTATTTTTTATCCAAATATTTTATACTTGAAGAATTAAGAAATGGAGAAGTTAAGCAAGTTGACCAAGATCCCAACTAGAGTACAGTAGAGCTAAGTTTCAAGGCTAGGCAAGTCATTTGTCAGATCTGTTTTCTTTCCCACTTCCCTATCGAAATGAATGAAAAAAGTAAGTGTTTAAGAAGATTCACCTGAGAGGCAGGAAATGGAAGGAAATTGGGATTTTTTTCAGCAGTACATGTCTGAGCTATATTATCGAAGTCAGAATGGTGATTGTCAGAAATGGCAAAAGTCCTTAGGAATTCACAGCTAAATATAATGAATACAAACTAAGTGAAACCATGCCACTTCTCAGAGAGTTTATGCCTACCAAATACACACAGAAATAAATATAAGAACTTAATAGCTATACCTTGAAATGCATAATAAAATCTGTTCTTTTTAAACACAAACTTGGCTTTTATACAGTTTTTTTTCTATTTGCGATGTTTTAATTGTTCGTGAGCATTAGTCAAGTGTGAAATGTGAAAATATTGACCATACTTTTCTGTGCTCTATTTTGTGTGGTGCTAACTTTCTGTTTGTATACCTTCATATTTCCCTAATTCCTTACAGACAAAACTGTGTCTTTGAGAACTGTCTGTGAGATTTTTGAGACAGAAATTTCAGGTTATTTTGAAGTTAAGCCTGTTTGTATCATTCGCCCACTCAAGACATCACACATTCTTCCAACCACCCCCTACACTTGGAACAGGCACCCAATTAATATACGCCAGGCAGGCCACCTTGCTCTTCTCCTTCAAAACTCCTAAAAAACCATCTGCTCTGGGAGGCATTCCAGCTACAATAACCACCTACTACTTTCAATTGCCTGTAATATCTGCATGCACTTTCTTGATGTACTGATTACATATTTTCCCATTATAAAATCCCTAAGACGAGGTATATTCTACATACCTTATAGTGACATTTAACTTGCACTTCAACACCTACATTCCCTTAGAGGAAAAGTCTATTCTTGCAAGTGTTTCTTCCCCAATAGAGTAGGAGAATGTGAGTGTTAAAAGAATAAGAGAATTAGGGTTGATTCTTAGATCAAGACATTTGTCCTACCAACTTAAGTGATCTGATTAGAGTTTGGTGCCAAACTTGTATGGAGACTGTTCAGTAAACCTATAATTGGGTTCTTTGTGAACCTGCTATAGGGTAGAAAATAAACAATGCAGTGAATTGTTTTTAAAATGAGTATACTTTGATTTCCAAAATCCATGAAAGATTACTTAATATTTTTGAAGATTTATTTAGGAGCTGGCACTTTGGCGTAGTAGGCTAAGCCTCTGTCTAAGTGCCGGCATCCCATACAGGTCCCCATTTGTGTCCTGGCTACTCCTTTTCCTATCCAGCTCTCTGTTTATGGCTTGGGAAAGCAGCGGAAAGTGGAAGATGGCCCAAGTGCTTGGGGCCCTACAGCAATGTGGGAGACCTGGAAGAAGCTCCTGGCTCCTGGTTTTTAATTGGCCCAGTTCCAGCTCTTGTGGCCATACGGGAAATGAACCAGCAGATGGAAGACCTTTTTCTCTGTCTCTCCCTCTCTTTGTCTATAACTCTGTCTCTCAGACAAATAAATTTTAAAAAGATTTGTTTATTTGAAAGGTAAAGTGATGGAGGAGATAGACATGCAGTTACGCAAACACACAGGATCTTGTATCCACTGGTTCACTCCCCAAATGGCTGAAACTGCTAGGGTTGGGCCAAGCCAAAGCCAGGAGCCAGGAACTCCATCTGGGTCTCCTACATGATTGGCAGGAACCTAAATACTTGGGCAACCATCCAATGTCTTCTCAGACACATTTGTAGAAAGCTGAATCAGAAGCAGAGGAACTCAAACCAGCTCTCTGATATGGGGTGTGTGGGAGCTACAAGCAGTGGCTGAACCTACCGCACCAGTATGCCTGTCCATGCTTTTGAGACTTTACACTCCATGTATTCCACACTGCTTAATACAAAATTACTGAATCTCTTTTCAATTATTTGCAAAAACAGGCGTAGCTTTATAGGGTTGGTATTGTCAAAATAATAATCTAAAGGCAAACATTTTTCTTTTATTCTTGCCAAAGTCAGTCCTTGCTGAAAAATAAAGGGTTTTTCTTTGAAAATCCCACAGCAGGGATTTCCTACCAAGAGATTGGTACCAGAGAATGAAGACACAAGAAGCATTGCACCAACATCATTTAATAAAGGAGAAATATGGGGATTTCTGGCAAATTGGGGTGGCAAGTCCTGTGGTTGCTGAATGGTGGTGACGCCTGGCAAGGTGGAAGCCAAAAACATGGGACTACGAGAGAGACAAGAGATTGGTCGTAAGGGTTGGTCTTCTCATTTCTCAGGTCCTAGACTGGAAAAGAAAAAATGTCTGAATAGGACAAGGCAATGAAAAGGTCTTAGGAGTGGCCTTAGGAGATCCTTTCTGGGAAGAAGAACACGTCTGCTTCCATAATGCTACTGCTTACATTGCGTGGTGACAGCAAGGCAGCAATGGGGGAGGTAGATGACTGGTTAGGTAGTCCTGGATCACAGGAACCTTACTACGTTTGAGGGAAAAAAAGCACCTTAGAATTGCAAGGCCTTCCCACAAAAAAGCTCTTAAGTAGGATGGAGGATGAAGTAGGAGGAGACACAGTTTAGCTGACAACTGTGGGCTGATGAAACTGAAGGCAATATCTGGTCCCCAGCCATCAGAAGCAGGTAACAGTGGAATGTCAAAACACCGGATGGGTCTCTGCAGATGACATGACAGTAAGATGCCCAGTCAGTAGGTATGGCTTCTGCTATTTATCACCAGAGCCAGAGACCACCTGGAAGATGAAGTCTTCTCCTATTGTGATGGGTTAGTTTCAGATGACAACTTGACTGAGCCACAGGGTACCCAGGTATTCGGTTAGGTATTATTCTGGGATTGTCTGTCAAGGTGTTTCTGAAATAAGAGTAACATTGGAATTGGCAACTCATGGGAGTGGGCCTCATCTAGTCTGTTAAAAGTCTGCAGAGCAAAAAGGCTGAGGAAGGGAGAACCTGTTCCCTCTGCCCAACTGTTTGCAAACCAAGATGCCAGTCTTCTCTTGCTGCCAGAGGTAGACTCAAACTACATCTCTGGCTCTCAGGCTACTGGACCTGGACTTGAAGCGCAGTGTTAGCTCTCTTGGGTATTCCACTTGTTGCCTGTAGATCTGGAATCAAGGCAATCTTCAGTCCCCATAATCCCACAAGCAAATCCCTTTTAATAATGCTCCTTCTCTGTCTCCTCTGTCTTTTTATATACAAAGGCAGCCTCCATATCTGTGAGGTTTGCATCTATAAATTTAATAAACTGCAGATCTAAATATTCAGCAAAATATCTCATCTGGACTGATCATGTACAGACACCATTTAATAAGGGAGACATACTGGGGATTTATATATAATAATAATATTATCATTATTATTATTCTCCAAATGATAAAACACAACTATTCACATAACTTCTCCATTGTACTGAGTATTATAAATGTTCTAGACAAGACTCAAGTGCATGGGAAGAAGTGTCCAAAAAAGTGTCCCAAAAGGACTGGAACATCTGAAGATTTGGGATTTGCCTGGAGCCCTGGAGTCCATCTTCCATGAATGCCAAGCCATGACTGTGTATGTCTCCAAAAAGTTCCATTTCCCTGGAGAACTTAAGACACCTATGCCAGGAGGAACTATGACATACCCTTTGTACCCACATATCGTTCTGGGAAAGTGGAGAGAAAGAACAAAGATGGTGAGTAGAGAACACCATGTAGGAAAATCGGGTAGCTACACGAATGAGAAAAAGTTTTCAATTAGAAAAAACTGAAATACTTTGAATGGATAATGTCAATTATTTAATCTATCAGTGAAAGTGAGAGGGATGACTCAAGTACAAGATGAGACCCAGTGCAGAACTAAATGAGTTATTCCTTTGCATAATTACACTCACCATTGCTTTCTATTTTACTACTTGCCTTAATGTGGCTATTGTCAAAGCTAGTATTTGTATAGTATTATTATTCTATAATAATGTAGCTAATTTAGCTACTCTTACCAGGAACTATACCCACACATTTAGATAACAGAAAAAGACCAATAAAATTGCCATTAAAGGGGGAAGGATGCTTGGCTCAGTGGTAAAGATGCCGTTTTAATCATTTGTGCTGCCCACGTCCCATGTCGGAGTGTCTTGTTTAAGTCTCCCAACTCCTCTGCTTCCAATCTACCTTCCTGATGCTGTGCACCCTACAAAGCAGCAGATGACTGCTCAAGGACTTGGATCTCTGCCACCCACGTGAGAGATCCAGATGGAATAGTAGGCTCTTGGATTGGGCCTAGTGCAGCCATAGCTGGTGCAGGCATTAGGGGAGTGAACTGGTTGATGGACATTGTCTGTCTCTGTCTTTCTCTTTCTCTGTGTCCCTATGCCTTTCAAATAAAATGAACACAGATAAATGCATAACAACTTGCATGACAGTATAACAAAAGGAATTTTCAGGATTTGTGCCATTTAGTGCCTATTAAGGCTTACTACATGACAGACTCATAGTAAACAATGATGATACAAAGATGATTAACCATGGTTAGTACCTTTAAAATTTTCAATTCATTATCTCCAGCAGTATTTTCTAATCTAAAGTCTTCAAGAGAATTTTAACTTTACTTTTTGATCCTTTCATTAAGTCACTCAACAAGTTCATTTTGAAATTTACTTGGAATTCTTTGGAAAGGTACACCTGTTTTTTGACTGTTTAGAAAATATTAATTATCCCCATCAATATGCTTGCAATATTTTCTGCCAAACTGAAAAGAGCAGGTGCGGCATACATCTCTGGGGTTAAACATCTCAAGATCACACAGATCATTCATGGAAAAGCAAATGAAAAGCTGTGCATCAGTGTGCATATGTTATTTCAGTATTTAAACAATCATCATAAAGGTCACAAGTCCTCTCAGACTGCAAAACCAACCCAAGCAATATTACCCAGGATCTGTTAACAAGTTCATACTCAGATGAATTCTAAATGATTCAACAATACATTTGAAACAATATTGATTTTGGAATTAAGAAAATGTCTATACCTTTAGATTTGCAAATTTTTATATTTGTATGAAGTATTTATATTATATTTAAGCTATTAAGGCCTAACCATAAAATTTAAGCTATTAAGGCCTAACACAGCATCCAACATTTGGATTAGAATTGTTTGTAAATCATTTTATGGTATACGTTGAAAAGGGTACTTCTTGACTAGAGTTTAACTCAGAACCCGATAAAGATAAAATACGGTTCAAATGACATTGACTGAGCTCATGTTATTTAGTGAACACCCATGGCTAGCATGTGAAAATGAAAGTGCTGGTATCTGTACCTGGAAATGGAAAAGGCTATAGATTACACATGTGGTCAGTGCTACATACCAGGCTCTGTTCTCAGCACTTGCCAGGCATAAACTCATCTGTTCCTTCCCTCTCACTGGAGGAAGGAGTGTATCTGTGTTATTTTCCAGAGGAGGAAAGCTAAGCAGCCTGTCAAGGATTGCCCAGTTGGTAAGCAGAGGCCTAGCACTTGGACTTGGGTTATTAAGGACCAGCATGTGTACTTGGTGCTCCTACAACCTTTCAAATGTCAGATAACATGGTTCTGGAATGTATTGCCACTCCCAACAAACAGGAACCAAAACTGCTCTGGAGCCTCTGTTGTAGGTTTTTGTTGTAGTTTACTATTTTGCAACAGCATATATGGATCTGAACTGAGATACTAAATTTTGCAAAGAATCTTGGTTTCTCCACAATTTTCCAAGTTCACTCACTACCTAGATTATGAGTTTAGTTAAATTCCTGATCCACTGTACTCTAGTGTATAAATCCCTGCACTCACCTTTCAGTACCTGGGTTTTCTGTTGCCTTCATCTACCTGTAATCCTTTGGACACTTTCCCTCACAGCTAAAGTTCTCCATCTACCACATGGGTGGCTCTGGGTAAAGGATCATAAAGTAAGTATTTAGGGCTGTGTCATATGGTCTCTGTCATATGGTCTCTGTCAAAAGTCAGCTCTGCCCTTGTGATTTGAATGCAGCTGTAGAAAACAGAAACACCAGTGTGTTTGGCTGTGTTCCAACAAAACTCTTACACAAAGCAGGAAAAAGGCTGGAATTGCTGTGTGGGCCACAGTTTGCTGATCTCTGACCTGACTTCTTATGCAACAGTGAGAAGTGTTTATATCTTGCTCTGCCTTTTTTGAGGAAGGATGATTTGAAAATGTTTCTAGAAAAGTCTCTCCATTCTATGAATTCCCTAAGTGCCTCAATCAAACTTGTATTCTCTCCTGGGCTTGACTTGCACAGGAAATAACCATCAGCTGGTTCTTGTACAGCCTGTGTGTTGTTGTTTTTTTATCAGCATTCATGGTCAATAGTCACCCTAGCTCCATGAGTTGTCTTACCACAACCATTCCAATCTATACTGGAGGTAATTTCTGCAACCAGCAATTACACTATGACTTCCTAATGCAAACTTTGCACCCTTTATTATATAACACAGTCTTGTCAATGCCTAGAAATATCATGTGTGATTATTATCAGATGCCTGCTAACTCTGAAGCAGCAAGGTTTTCAGACATTTCTACTCCATTTTTCACTTTTTAAAACTACCTAATGTTTCTGACAGATTTTTCTATATTCCAGAGAATTACTAGATCCCAACATCACAGCATCAGTATTTCTCATGCATGTGAGTCAGATGATAGTTTGATAGTAAATTGTGAATGAAAGGACTAGAAATGGCACTGCATTAGCCACACGGCATGTATTATTCAATTTAATTTAATCTTCTAACAATTCTAGGAATTATTACTCCACAGTTACACCTGATGAATTGGAGGCTCCTAAATTCTAAATAACTTACATAAGGTTTCAGAGCAGGTAAGAAGTAGAGTCAGAATTCAAAATTTATCTTCTTGTTATGACATTCCAAAAGGTCCTATGGCTGAGCCATCCATGGAGCCCAATATCAGGTTCAAATTTCTAAACCATCAATATGCTATTTTTTTCTGTACACTGTGTTTAGAATTCTCTGTATTTCTTAGCGAGAATCAAGAAAATGTGCTTGTACCATTTGAACAGAGAAGTTAAAAATCACAGAAATAACTTCAAATATGAGTTTTTATTGCTGTTGATATGCTAGAGGGTTTGGAACATTCTGAATGAAATTAAAATGCATTTCATTGGTGTGAAATCATGAACATTTGTCAAAATTGTTTTGTACAAAACTCCCTAGTTTTCACAGCTGTCTAAATTCCCCCTCAAAGAAATAAGCACAGAATGAATAAAAACAGATGTGGCATTTTTTGCATATTATCAACAAAATCGCTTTTCATGTTATCTTGCGTATGTCTTACCCTAACTTCATTTATGTCGCAATTCTGGACCTAACTAGTGCAGTGAGAGCACATGATATTTGCAGCTCATAAAATGGCCTTCAGTAGGGTTTTCCGGTTACTTACATTTCTCCTGAGACTACCTTGGCACAGGAACTAATTTTGTGTGTTTCCTAACAAAAACCCAACCATTCATGCTGGGAACTCCAATCTCCACCCAACACCCTCCAACTCTATTAAAAGTAATTGAGTCTGAACGTTTAAAGGTATTTTAAATGAATGTGCACTGAACATTCTCCAACTTGGCTCAGGAAATAGATGTAGGGAAGTTTTTAATACCTTGCGAACCGTAAGAAGAGGAAATTACCTTTGGTTATTTAAAGCAGAGAGATTGGGCTTTGGGACCAGAAGACAATGTGTGAACACTGATTCCAGGCGATTGCAAGATCCTCCCTCGAAAAGGCACTGAAAGCTTTATTTACAAATGTGTCTTTACTATTTTTTTAAAGTGTGTATTCATTTTTATTTACTTGAAAGAATGAGACACACACACACACACACACACACACACAGAGAGAGAGAGAGAGGGAGAGATTTCCAACTGCTGGCTCACTTCCCAAAAGTCTTCAAGGGCTGAGGGTGGGCCAAGCCAGTCAGGATCCAGGAACTCCATCTGGGTCTCTCATGTAGGTGGCAGGGGCACAAACCCTTGGGTCTCTCCAGAGTATGCATTAGAGAGCTGGATCCAGAGGCGGGAGTGGGCCCCAGGCACTCTCATTTGAGATGTGGACATTCTAGGCCTTAGCTCAATCTGCTGAGTCACAATGGCTGCCCATACACAGTATTTTTTTTTATTTAATATTTTTTGCATACATAGTATTCTTTATGTCACTGAGATGTGGGATCTCCTTAAGTTTGTGATACAAACTAAAAAATAACCACTTGGAGTGTCTAATACTGATTCCAGCTTTCAATATTAGAAGTTGATGATGTTAATATACACACACAGAACAATCCTCTGTGACATTTCAGGGATTAAATCACACACTCTGCACGGACACAAGAAGAAATTAAATCAGGATATGAATGAGAGCTGTTTTATGAGGTCTAATATCAGCCCTGAAAAGTTAATCACTCACATTATTTTTCCAATTGTTAGTCTTCCAAAGACTCACGCAGTCTTAATATTAATTTGGTTTATTGGCTGTTCTCACTTTTAAACAAGTCACACTGAACAACATTTTGCAGATTTTAATTGTTTCAGGTTTACATAAAGGATTAAATATATTTTTAACAAGGATCTAGAGAAGTGATTATTTTATTCTAATCTGAAAACTTAATTATCACCTTATACAAAGGACATGGAACAGATTTAAAGGCAAATTAATGTATCCCAACAGTATGGCAGTTTTTCACTCTCTTAAATAATCATCATCTTTGCAAATAAAATTGTCGCAGTCGTCGCTGAATGAAGGAAAGAGACGGAGCCCCTCGCACGACCGCACATCAAAATTAACTTCCCACAGGTTTCTAAGCTGTTTACTCCACTTGAACTGTGCTGGACCATAAAGTAGACGTGACAGCCTTAACTGCTTTTTACAACAGAAGTAGCAAATACGCTTCCTATCAGCTTTTACAAATAAACAGATTTGAGACGGAACAGATACTTCATGTGGTTATTGTACACAAGTTGTAAAGCGTGCTGCTGTTATAATAATAAATCACGGGGCACTATGAAGACAGTATGCAGAAGGGTCTGTTTTGTTTAAAAAAAATCAGAGATGCTATTATTACCTAAAAGGATCAGTTGCCATAATATCTGTGAAGAAGGGGTTTACGTTTTAAAAAAAAGCTTCCCATATTTGTTTATCTCAACGAGAAATAGGGGGGATTATAAGTATAAATGTATCTAAATAAGTGTATCTAAATTATAATAATAAATGTATCTTTTTTATTTTTTTAATTTTTTGTTTTGACAGACAGAGTGGACAGTGAGAGAAAAGTCTTCCTTTTGCTATTGGTTCACCCTCCAATGGCCGCCGCGGCCGGCGCACCACGCTAATCCGAAGCCAGGAGCCAGGTGCTAGGTGCTTCTCCTGGTCTCCCATGGGGTGCAGGGCCCAAGCACTTGGGCCATCCTCCACTGCACTCCCGGGCCACAGCAGAGGGCTGGCCTGGAAGAGGGGCAACCAGGACAGAATCTGGCACCCCGGCCGGGACTAGAACCCGGTGTGCCGGCGCCGCAGGTGGAGGGTTAGCCTAGTGAGCCACAGCGCCGGCAATAAATGTATCTAAAGCACGTAAGATGTCTACAATGCTTCCCAGGGAAATGCAGCAATGCTCACATGCTTGGACACTTTATCATCCAGTGTTTCTTGCTAGATCATTAGATCACAGACGTGGGCAGAATCTGAAACAGCGAGGGATGCAGGTACCGAGTCCCAGCGAGGCTATGCCTTCGTCTCCCGGTGCAAAATCAGCGGGGCTCGCCGTGGACTTGGCCAGCCACGGGCCGCTCAGGAGCCCTACCAGCACCTGACGCAGTCTGACTGCGGCGCGGTGGCTGGCGCACCTGGTGAAAGCCGGGGGCGGGTCAGCCACCTGCGAGCAAAGGCCCCTCAGTGACCCGGCCAGGCTAGAGCCCACGGCCGACCTCGGCCTCCCACCACCGGGCGCGGCGATTCTCCGTCCAGTTCAGCTCCAGCGCACTCGGCGGCAGAGACGCGCGCCTGCGCGCCCAGGAGGGACCGGCTGAGCGCGCGTGCGCCCGCGCCCTCTGCTGGCGGCCTTCAACCTCGCGCAGGCCGGCCGGGCCAACACCATGCGATCTGTGGAAACCTGAGTGCGTGCTCGGCCTGGTGTTTATGTGCCCATCACAGCGAAACCATACTCCTCAACCACTTCAGAACACAGAACAACTGGTTACGCCTAAATAACAAGTGTCTCTCACAGAATATTTTTAAAAATTATTTTATTTTACTATGACATCAAGAATGTGAAATTTAATAAAACTTTTTGTTGCTTATCTTATACCTATTCACCTATATCCGTCAATCTAATCTATTACTACTAACATTTTTCAAAATTATTTCAGAAAGAAAAATGCTTGGGTTAACTAGAAAACTGAAAATAATACCACAACAGAGTTAACACAAATGTTATTTTTATTAGCAGTTCTTGTAGACTAGCAAACAGAGTTGTAAATCTGAGTTTTCTATTGTGTCACTGTACTACATAATGCTTCTTAAAAGATGGATTACCTTACAGATACTCTGCTAAATGGCTTTGTTCAGTTTTATTTAACCTTGCAACCCTTAGGAGGTGGGTACAATTGTTATTCTCACTTTATACATTAGAAAACAGAGTTAGATGTATACATAAATTGCCCTAGTTTATACAGTTACTAATCATTTATATAACCATTGTATAGTTATTAACCATTTATATAACCATTGTATAGTTACTAAACATTATGTCCAGATAGTCGCTCAATGCCTAGCTATTGTGTGCCAGGTTTTATACACACACACACACACACACACACACACATGCACAAATATACAGACACATATTTATACACATGCAAAAATGTACATACTTCCATACACATACTTTTTTAAATTTGCTCAGAGTGAAAGATTAATTTGCCACTAACCCAACCACTTAGTTTCTGGCCTAGAAAGAAAAAGATATATTCAAATATATACATAGGATTTTTAGAGTGATGGGATGCTCCAGTTATTACCTAAAAAGTAAGTCCCACGTGGTGACAGGGTGGTGGTGACTGGGAAGGCTTTAGAAAGCGTGGTGCCAGAGCATGGTTTTAAGGGATGAATAGTTCACAGGGAACTGTGTAGTTAACATTAGGAACAGTATGTGTTAACAAGTCAATGGCAGTAGGACTTGTAGAGTGTGGTAGGGACTATAAAGAGTTCATGAAATAAACACAGAAACAAGAAAATGAATAAAGAAGTGTGACATACAGAAGACTGAAGCAGATCTGTGGATGACACATCACAAGGACTTAGGGAGTCGTGTTTGACATGGGACTTTCCCTTTGAGGCTAGATGAAGCAATGGGTTTTAGGCAAGGCCATGAGCAATACTGAGGAGAAGGCTGGTGGAAGAGAAAAGTGATTACCTCACCTGGCTCAGTGATGGAGGGGGGTGAGAGCATTGAAGGCAAAGGAATAGTGGGTGAAGATATGCAAATGAAAGCAGCAGATTGATGACATCAACCAAGCAGTGGAAGCAGAGAACAGGATAAAGACTGTTGATCCAGTGTCTGTTGAATGTGAGGGATGGTTGTGGTAACAAGCCCATCCCTCAGACAGTGGATTCTCCTGGGACTGGAAGATTGGTTAGCACAACCACAGCAAACTTGTGGCTCCATAATTTTCCCACTGGCACCCAGGTAAAATCCAAAGCAGTGATGGCTGCGTTGCAACTTGGGTTTGGCTACTTTGAACCATACTTGCTATAATTAATATAGATTTGATTTTTGAAGAAATTGACTGAAAATCTTGGAAATTGTATTTCATATATGATGAAGAGGATTACCAGACACAACTTAATATATTAATTATGAGTTTTATCTGAGGTTGTTTATTTAGCATTTACTTAAACAGTCTACATTAAAACGTAAATAAAATAATTTAAATAAATCAGCCTATTTCATCAGAGCTACTTATTTATTATTGATGTGCAAGTTACCAAATTACTCTGTGGTTCCACATGTGGGTATCTGGAGTGATCAAGTTCATAGAAGTAGGGGTAGAATGGGAGGGCCTGCGCTTGGTACAGCAGTTAAAATGCCACTTGGGATGCGCATATTCCATATTGAAGTGCTTGGGTTCAGTCCTGATTCCCCTCCCAATTTCAGCGTCCTGCTCATGTCCACCCTGGGAGGCAGCAGATGATGGCTCTAGTATTGGGTCCCTGTCACCCATGTGGGAGACCTGGTTTCCATTCTGTTATCCCAGCTTTGGCCTGTCCCAGTCCTCATTATAACGAGTATTGGGAGAGTGAAGCAGTAGATGGGCAATCTCTCTCCCTCACCCCTCCTGTCTCTCTCCCTCTGTGTATGTGTTTCAAATAAAATAAAGTAAATGCATTTTTAAAATAAATTGCTTGCAAATATACACATGTTCTTAAACAAAGCTTTTCTACAGTTTGGGATCAATCTGGAGACTATAATATCAGCCACACTATGACATAAATGTCATGCCCTGAATCCTGAAGGATTCTGCTTTGGATGTCCAGAAACAAGAATGGTGAGCTTTTCAAATCACTTTTCAAACTGCTGTGTGTTTCATGTATTTCAAGTCCATTTGGAAATTTAATAACTCAGAAATGCGGTCCCTTCTTTCCTAACCCTACTATGAGATAGCAGATGCATTCAGGAAGTTTGAACAACAGAAGGGACAGGCAGTTAAATCAAAATATACGAAGTAGTTAAAATCACACCCAGTAGTATTTCAAATTATTAATCACTCACAAATTCTTTGAAAACCACCAGGTAGTCTTGGGGACTGGCCCAGTCTTCTGACACACATGACAACTGTCCTTAGGAAGTGGCTACTCAACAGGGGTCAGACCTTGGAGCCTAACAGTCAATTGCAGGGCAAAGAAGGGTAGAGGCAAGGATCAAAGATGAAGGCATAAAACTCTATGATGAAAACAACTTCATGACTTGGAAGAGTTCCTAGGAGTACTGGTGTGTGGTGATCTTATTCCTATTAATCTCAGCCTCCTTTGACACAAGAGGCTGGTATTATCCCTCTTCCAAATCCATAGGACATATTTTACTACCCCTTGAATTGTGTGATGTCTACGCCCCCTCCCTTTCTGTCTGGGAAAGCCTGCAACAGCTTCAATCAATCAAATTGCTTGGTATGTGACTCTATTCGACCTTCAATGTGAAGGCAGAAAAGGCACCTGTTCTCTGGAGTCACTCATTTTTGGAGACCACGCTAACCTGTCTGAAGTCTGACTGCTCTAGTTCACTGTCTTGTGAGAAAGCCTTGGCCTCCAGGGAAAGCTATGAGTAGGCAGGTGTTGCTGGCTGTCTCAGCCAACAACCAGCGCTGAGCTCAGAACCAAGAGGAATCATATGCACCAGGGGACTTCACCTACACCTGGCAAATCATCCTCAGCCATAGAGTGTTCCCAAGTGATATCAGGGGGCAGAGAGGGGTCTCTGCCCCACAGACGCTGTGTACATCATAAACTCGCTATTTTGCATGGTTAAGCTTTGAAGGATTTGCTACATAACAACAGCAAACAAAGGATGATGATACCAGGGAGTGAGGTGCTGCCACAACAAAACAGCAAACGTGACATTTGTTGTAGAAATGAGGGGTGTGTGGCAGAAGCTCGAAGAGCTATGAAGACCTTAAGAAGCCTTAGGAAGCTGTCAGTGAGGCTTGGAGGAAACAGGAATACGGGAGGAAATGGGACATTTGTGATATTGTGGTGAAGAGTTAGGAAGCAACTGTTACTGGAATTCCTTGGCTATTCTTTGCATCGTTTGTTTGCCAAACAAGATCTAGAAAGCAAAAGCTGTAGCATTCCCAGTACCACCTCATCAATGCCAAAGTGAGAAGGGGGAGACTTCTGGGCAATTAAAAGGAAACATTTCACATAAATCAAGATTTTGTACTTCTACTTTTAATTCTCTTCACAAATCTACCTATTAAAATATTTCTCCATAATTTAGAGTTAGTACACATTGACAGACAGGGATATAATGGTTCCTAAGGTCAGATTCCCTATTTTGTGAAAGCATTGTTCATGTAGAAGCAGAAAAAATACAAATTTCAAAAACTCCAACATGCTGTATATAGCAGAATATCATTTTTCTCTTTAAATAGCAATGTGAGGAAATAATTTCCTTTTTTTCCCAGTATTCCAGCCATTCAAGTTTCATATTTTAGAATTGACTTTTTCATTAAGAAAACCGTGCTAAATATACCCATATAACAACCACATGTACTCCAAGAGAAAGGTATTAGCAACCAGTGCTCAGGTGGAGCCAGAAGCAATAGAGAGCATCTAATTAGTTCCAATTAGCCATGCCAGGGGATTTCTTTCTTGGTACGATTACCTTGTAATGAGGTGATTAACCTCTTTGGAAAGAGTTCAAGAAAGAGGTACTTAATGTGTCCTACAAAGAAATGTTGCAACAAGGTCCTCAAAATTGTTCCCTGGGATCATTTCTACCAAGAGTCAGTTGATTTTATTCCAGGAGAACCAAAAACATTTTTATTATGTTATGGGTAGAGTGAATTGTAATGCATTTAGACAGCAGGAAATAGACTTTTAAATTTCACATCAAAATAGCTAATTTATATGTCACTGATTTTCATCTGTATGAAGAAAACAATCAAACTGATCAAAGCCAAATGGCAGCCTATAAGATGATCCATGAACATCAGTGGAAAAGGTTTGTGTCATTAAATTCAGCCAAGGTCAACGCCTCATTCTCCCCAGGAGATTGTCTATTGATTCATTAATTTAGAGAATTCTTTCCATCTCCAGAACACAACTGGATATACTTATTATTAGAAAGACTAATGCTAACCAAGGGAGTAGGTTTCACACAAACAAGAAGAGAGCGTCAGTGTTTTTAACACAAAACATGTGATAAACTGGGGATAGTTTTCTTGGAAACAATAATTTTAACTGCTGTCTAAGTTGATCTCTGCTTTCTTGTTTTTAAATTGATAATTTATTATGGACTCATTTAATTATATACTTTATCTACAATATATATGTGATATTTATGTTACATACATACATGTATTCCCTATCAGCCTGTAAGGAATAAGAAAATAACCTGCTTTGTGTTTTAATTTGACAAATATTTTCCAGAAGTTTCCATGTAGGCATAGAAAACATATTAATTAGTGGAATTTCTTTTCAAAGGTTCTTATGTTTTAGTTTCTTCCCCCTAAGAAAATATTCCAATTTAGATTATTTTTGTGGTTTCTGTGGACCTATCTGAATTAACTATGGTTACTTCACAAATCTGGTTGATTTGTTATCCTAGGAAATGAGTGTGTTTGGATGGATGTGTTTAAAATTTTTGCATAGACCACATGCAAATTCATGTAAAGTAATAATGAAAACTCTGAGACCCAAAAGGCAAAATCAGAAGGAAAATATATAAAATATTTACATGGAAATGATACTAATAAAATGTAAGTATCTTGCAAACAGAAACTAGAAATATTTTTCTTTATCTAAAATAGAGGGTATCTAAAGAAAATACTCAGCATACATTTCCAGGAGCTCAATGGTCACCCTAAACTGGCAGCCCCAAGAAATACTCTTCCCTCCATACAATTACAATGTAGAACCCTCTTCCAGTTTATACTCTCTGCAGAGCCTATCACAATCTGATATCGCTCCGTAACCCCAAGTTCTGTTTCCTCCTCTCCCTTTGAGCTACTCAGATTCAACATCTAGTGGGATGGCCATGAGCGAAATGGGGCTCTATAGTAAGAGTCGGCAGAATAAAAACTCACCCAAAACCATAGCGGGTAAACCCTTATCCAAGCCTCAGGACCTCCATGGATGTTGGTGTTATTCCATTTACATGGCAAAAAGCAAGTGGAAAACAAGGAGGAAAGTCAGAAACGTGCCTGTCTCAGTCCATCACGCTGCCTTTGAAGTGGATGAAAATACATAAACAAACATTGAGGGGCCTGTGCCATGGCTCACTTGGTTAATCCTCCTTCTGCCGTGCCAGCATCCCATATGAGCACCGGGTTCTAGTCCCAGCTGCTCCTCTTCCAGTCCAGTTCTCTGCTGTGGCCCAGGAAGGCAGTGGAGGATGGCCCAAGTGCTTGGGCCGCTGCACCTGCATGGCAGACCAGGAAGAAGCACCTGGCTCCTGGCTTCAGATCAGTGCAGTGCTGGCCATAGTGGCCATTTGGGGAGTGAACCAACGGCAGGAAGACCTTTCTCTCTGTCTTTCTCTCACTGTCTATAACTCTACCGGTCAAACAAAAATAAAATAAACACTGAAAAGATGACATGAACTTCCAGAAGCCCTCTTACACATGTAGCAGAATTTATCATGACTCACTGAAGTACCATTTTCAATTAGCTTATATTAAATGTGTATTTAACTTTCTTACACAAGGAGAAGTATATATATATATATATATATATATATATATATATGAAGACATTTATATTCATATACTAATATACACACTAAATTAATATATACTATACTAATGTAAATATTGCTTTGATGCTCTAAAAATTCCTGATTGGACTTAGACAATTTCCCAGTGGTACTGCACAATAAACACATGTGTTTGAGTGTGATACAGCATTTTCCTGTTCTTACTGAAACATTTTTATTTTAACCTCACATGTATTTCATTCTATAGTAGCTGGATCTTTTCAAATTAACAAGGACATATTCCTATTTCAGTCTTCTTGTCTATAGTCTTTTCTTTGTTTCTACAACACTAAGGGATAAAGTTAAGAAATACTACGCTTGTTTCCTGTACTCTTAACTTATATGTGGTTCTCCACATATATACTACTTCATGAAATAGATATGCAGGGGCCGGTGCTGTGTTGCACTGGGTAAAGCCACTGCCTGCAGTGCCAGCATCCCACATGGGGACTGGTTCGAGTCCCAACTGCTCAATTTCCAATCCAGCTCTCTGCTATAGCCTGGGAAAGTTTTAGAGGATGGCCCAAGTCCTTGGGTCCCTGCACCTGCTTCGGAGACCTGGAAGAAGCTCCTGGCTCCTGGCTTTGGATCGCCTCAGCTCTGGCCTTTGCGGCCATGTGAGGAGTGAACCAGCAGATGAAAGATCTCTCTCTCTCTCCCTCTGCCTCTGCTCTCTGTAACTCTGCCTTTCAAATAAATCTTAAAAAAGAAATAGATAAGCAAATACACAGCTTATATTAAAGGATATATAGGTATATAATTGGCATTTCAAAATAAATACTAATAATTTATGAGCTACTTTGACTAATGAAATATTTATTTCAGAAAAATATTTTGACTGATATCATTTATGAAACAATTTTTTATTTTTGCATATAGTTATTATCAAAGGTTATACAACTTGCAATGCAACAATATGTATATATGAACAGTAATGTTTTATATTCAATCTGCATTTTAATATCATCTTTAGATAAATATTAGTACTTCATTGAAAATTACATATTATTAACCTATAAAGTTAATAAGAACCACAACACTAATCTATAAGTACATATCATTTATTATTAGTGCTCAGAGATTTCTGTTGTAGAATTTGATTGTTTCACATTTCAGATTCTTGAAAGTTAGGTGAGAAAATAACAAATGTATTTCAGTGTTATGTAGACTCAAGACTAATTTTAGACATATTGCAACACTATTTTTTTCTGCTACTTTTTTTTTTGCACTATGAAAAGTATATACCAGAAAAGTAAGATACTTGAAGACCAATCTACCATGAAATAATAAATATTTTAGTGAATAAGTATCTACTGAGTACCCGTTTTATTCTATACATTGTGTAGTTGCTAAAGCCCAAGAGAGAGAAAAGAATCTATTCCATCATCTCACAGAACTTATTGTCCTTTCACCCACCGAAAACAAACAAACAATAAAAATCACCTAGGATTGCTGACAGAACAATGAGTATTCTTTTGAAATCTGCATGATACAATTTTCTAAATTCATATGTGATAATTATTTATTCAGTGATTTGGAGAGTATAATTGCCTAACTTAAGTTTGCCCAGTAATTTCAATTTTCTAGTTTGGATTCCTTAAGAGAGAGAGAGAGAGAGAGAGAGCAACCACACACCCATGAATAGGGGCTGATAAAATTCTTTGTTTCACTCAGGAAGTCAGAGACCAGATACTATTTTTGGTTTCTCTTTTTTTTTGCATTTTATTTAAGTTATACAAGCTTAATGTATTTCATATAGAAAGATTTAGGAACATAGTGACACTTCCCCCACTACCTTCCCTGCATCCCACAATGCAAACCTTCATCCTCTTCCTTTTCACATTCCCACTCTTAATTTTTATGAAGATCTATTTTCAGTTTATTTAACAATTATATAGTTAACCTCACATTTAGTAAAATAATTTAACAAATACTATGAAAAAAAAAACTTTCTCAACGGAAGAGACAAGGGATGTAAACAATCATTGAATCTTGAAATGTCTACTTCACTCCAATACATTACATTTCAGGTAGTCTATTATTTACCTTCATTCAAGGAAAACATAATATCTACCTTTTGGGACTGATTTATTTCTCTAAGTATAATGGTTTCCAGTTGTTTTCATCTTGTTGCAAAAGGCAAGAATTCATTTTATTTACAGTTGAATAGTATTCCATAGTGTATATATACATAATTTCTTTATCCAGTCAATAGTTGATGGACATCAGGGTTAACTTCATTATCTTAGCTAGTGTAAATTGTGCTGCAATGAACATGGGGGTGCAGATAATTCTTTCTTATGTTGATTTCTTTTAGTTTGGGTAAATTCCTAGGTGTAGGATGGCTGAATCATATAATTGGTCTATCTTCAGATTTCTGAGGTATCTCCATACTGTCTTCCACAGTGGCTGCACCAGTTTACATTCCCATCAATAGTGGACCAGGGTGTTTTTTACCCCACATCCTTGCCAGCATTTGTCAGTTGTTGATTTTTGTAGGTACACCATTCTGACTGGAATGAAGTGAAACCTCACCATGGTTTTGATTTTCATTTCCCTGATGGCTAGTGATCCAGAGTATTTTCTCAAGTGTCTTTTGGCCATTTGAATTTCCTCTCTTGGAAAAATGCCTACTTAAGTCCTTTGCCCATTTCTTTTTCTTTTTTTTAGATTTATTTTATTTATTTGAAAGAGAAAAAGAGGTAGAGACAGAGAGAGGGGTCTTCCATCTGATTGTTCACTCCCCAGATGGCCACAACAGCCAGAGCTGTGCCAATCTGAAGCTAGGAGTCAGGAGCTTCTTTCAGGTCTCCCACGTGGGTTCAGGGGCCCAAGGACTTGGGCCTTCTTTTACTGCTATCCCAGGCCATAGCAGAGAGCTGGATCGGAAGTGGAGCAGCCAGGACTAGAAACCAGCAATATGGGATGCTGGCGCTTAAGGCCAGGGCTTAAATCCACTGCGCCACAGTGCCAGCCCCAGTCCTTTGTCCCATTTCTTAACTGGGTTCTTTGTTTTGTTGTTGTTGAATTTCTTGAGCTTTTTATACATTTTGTATGTTAAGCCTTTATCAGTTGTGTAGTTTGGAAATATTTTCTCTCATTCTGTCAGTTGCCTCTTCACTTTACTGAAAGTTTCTTTTGGTTTGAAGAAACTTTTTAGCTTGTTGTAATACCATTTGTCAATTTCAGCTTTGATTGCCTGTGCTTCTGTTTTTTTTTTTTTTTCTTTCCAAGAAGTCTTTGACTAAGTCAATGTCTTGCAGAGTTTCCTGAATGTCTTCTAGTAATTTCAAGGTATCAGGTCATATATTTAGGTCTTTGATCCATTCTGAGTGAATTTTTATGTAAGGTGTAAGGTATCTGGTTCAGGTCTAGTTTCATACTTCTGCATTTGGAGATCCAGTTTTCCCCAGCACCAATTGTTAATGAGACTGTCATTTCTCCAGGGACTGATTTTAGCTACTTTGTCAAAGATAAGTTGGTTGTAGATGCATGGATTTCTGGAGTTTCTGTTATGTTACATTGGTCTACAAGTCTGTTTTTATGAGTACGAGACTGTTTTGCTTACAACTTCCCTGTAATATGTCTTGAAATCAGGTAACATGATGCCTATGGCTTTGTTTTTGTTGTATTAGATTGTTTTACTATTTTGGGTCTCCTGTGTTTCCACATGAATTTCAAGATCATTTTTTCTAGTTCTGCAAAGAACATCATTGGTATTTTGATTGGTATTGCGCTGAATCTGTAAATTGCTTTTGGTAGCGTGTACATTTTGATGATGTTGATTCTTCCAATCCATGAACAAGGAAGACTTTTCAGTGTTTTGTAATTTTCATGGTAGAGATCTTTCTCATCCTTGGTTGAATTTATTCCAAGATATTCAATTCTTTTTGGAGCTATTGTGAATGAAACTGATCTTGAATGTTCTTTCTCAGCCATGACATTGTCTGTGTATACAAAGGCTATTGATTTTTCTGTGCTGATTTTATATCCTGCCACTTTATTAAACTCTTCTATTAGTTCCATTAGCCTCTTAGTGAAGTCGTTTTGGATCCTCTATATATAGTATCATGTCCTCTGCAACTAGGGATAGTTTGATTTCTTCCTTTCCAATTTGTGTCTCTTTGATTTCTATTTCTTGCCTAAAGACTCTGGCTAAGACTTCCAGGACTATATTGAATAGCAATGGTCACAGTGTGCATCCTTGTCTGGTTCCAAATCTCAGTGGGAATGCTTCCAGTTTTTCCCCATTCAATAAGATGTTGGCCATGAGTTTGTCTTAAATTGCCTTGATTATGTTGAGTAATGTTCCTTCTATACCCAATTTGCTTAAGATTTTCAGCATGAAAGGATGTTGTATTTTGTCAAATGCTTTCTCTGCATCTGTTGAGATAACCATATGATTTTTTTCTTCAATTTGTTAATGTGGTGTATCACATTTATTACTTTGTGAATACTGAACCATCCCTACATACCAGGAGTAAATTCTTCTTGGTCCTAGTGAATATTTCTGATGTGCTGTTGGATTCTGCTAATATTTTGTTGACGATTTTTGCATCTATATTCATCAGGGATATTGGTCTATAATTCTCTTTCTGTATTGTATCTTTTTCTGGCTTATGAATTACGGTGATACAGGCTTCATAAAGGGAATTTGGGAGGATAACCTCCTTTTCAATTGTTTTGAATAGCTTGAAAAGAGAACTAAAATTAGTTCTTTAAATATCAGGTAGAATTAAGCAGTGAAGCTGTCTTGTCCTGGGCTTTCTTTTGCTGGGAGTATCTTTATTACTGACTCAATTTCCATCTTGGTAATTGGTCTGCTTAGGTTTTCTGTCTTCATGACTCAATTTTGGTAGACTATATGTGTCTAGAAAACTATCCATTTCTTCCAGATTTCCCAATTTGTTGTCATGAAACTTTTTGTAGTAATTCCTAATGATTCTTTTTATTTATGTGGTATCTGTTGTTAATTTCCTTTTTGATTTCTAATTTTATTGAGTCTTCTCCCTATTTTTCTATTCTTTTTTTTTTTTTGGCTAATTGGGCCAATGGTGTATCAATTTTTATTTTTTTAGTAAGCCAGCTCTTCATTTCACTTATCTTTTGTATTTTTTTGTTTCAATTTTGTTGATTTCTTCTCTAATTATTTCTCTCCTCCTACTAATTTGGGGTTTGGTCTGTTGTTTTTCTAGGTCCTTAAAATGCATTGATGGCTCTTTTATTTGGTGCCTTTCCAATTTTTTCATGTAGGCACCAATAGCTATAATCTTCCCTCTTAATGCTGCTTTTCCTGTAAGTTTTGATATGATGTATTGTCACTTTTGTTTGTTTCCAGAAAATTTTTGATTCTCCTTTGGTTTCTTTTATGACCCACTGTTCATTGAGAACATGTTGTTCAGTCTCCTTTTGTTTGCATATGATCTAGAGATTCTTGAGTTGTTGATTTCCAGCTTCCTTCCATAGTGGTCAGAGAAAATACATGGTATGATTTTTATTTTTTTTCATTTTATTGATACTTGCTTTATGGCTTAAAATATGGTCTATCCCAGATAAAATTCCATGCACCAGTGAGAAGAATGCGTATTCTGTAATGTGGGGTAAAAAGTTCTGTAGATATCTGTTACGTCCATTTGGTCTATAGTGTGGACTAGCTCTGTAGTTTTTTTGTTGATTTTCTACCTAGTTTGTCCATTGATGAAAGTGGAGTGTTGAAGTCCCCTGTTACTATTGTATTGACGTCTATATCTCACCATAGATCCATTAACATTTCTTTTAAATAGCCATGTGCTCTATAATTGGGTGTGTATAAACTTATTATAGTCACATCTTCCTGTTGAATTGATCCCTTAGTCATTACAAAGTATCCCTTCTTTGTTTCTTTTAACAGATTTTTTGTTAAAGTCTATTTTATCAGATGCTGGGATGGCAATACCTGCCTTTTTTTGCTTTCCTTAGCATGGAATATCTTTTTCCATCCTTTCACTTTCAGTCTGTATGTGTCTTTGTTTGTGAGATGTGATGTGATTTTTGTAAGCAGAAAACAGATGGGTCTTGTTTTTTAATCAATTCAGCCAGTGTCTATCTTTTAACTGAAAAGTTGAAGCCATTTACATTCAAGGTGATTATTGATAAGTAACAACTTGGCCCTGTCATTTTTCAAAAAATGTTCCTATTTTAATTTGGGTTTGTTTTGCATATTTACTGGAAGATTTGATTTTCTGCTTTCAGATTCCTGTACAATGTTGTTTATCTTTTTGTGTTTCTGTGTGTAGCACATCCTTGAGCATCTTTTGTAAGGCTGGAGGAGTGGAGACACATTCTTTCAATTTCAGTTTGTTATGGAAGGTCTTTATTTCACCTTCATCCATAAATGAGAGCTTTGCAGGGTACAGTATTCTGGGTTGACAGTTTTTTTCTCTTAAGGTTGGTCATATATCTTGCCTTTCTCTCTTAGCCTGTAGGGTTTCTGATGAGAAGTCAGCTGTGAGTCTAATTGGAGATCCTCTGAAAGTAATCTGGCATTTCTCTCGTGCATATTTTAGAATCTTTTATTTATGTTTTACTGTGGAAAGCTTGACTACAATGTTAGTGGTAAACACCTTTTCACGTCATATCTGTTAGGAATTCTATGTGCTTCCTCTACCTGGACATCTCTTTCTCCAAATTGGAGAAGTTTTCTGTAATTATTTCACTAAATAGCCCTTCTAGTCCATTCTCTCTTTCCACACCTTCAGGAACTCCTAAGACCCATATGTTGGGTCGTTTGATAGTGTCCCATAAATTTCCAACACTATTTTTAAGTTCCTATTTTATTTTTGTTTATTTATTTTAGTTAGACTGTAAGATTTCCAAAGATTTTTCTTATAGTTCACATATTCTTTCTTCTGCCTCACCAACTGTGCTGTTAAGGCTTTCTACTTCATTTTTATCTGATCTATCAAATTCTCCATTTCTAACAGTTTGCTTTTATTTCTCTTTAAAATCTCAAGTTAATGGAAAAAATTTTCATTCACATCATGTATGGCTTTCTTTAGTTTGTAGATTTGCTTCTGATTGCTTGTGAGTAATCCTATGACTAATTTTTTGAATTCTATTTCTGGCATTTCCTCAATCTCTTCACCTTCACATTCTAATACTTAAATGTTGCTGTGTTCTCTTAGGGGTGGAGAGGTCATGGTGTCTTTCTTATTCTTGTCTCTTGAATTTATATCTGTTTTTAGGCATTTGTAGAGTTGATTTTTTTTTCCTGTGATGGGATTTGTCTTTGAGCTATGCCTCTGTTGCTTAATGAGTGTCTGCACTCTTCATGAATACCAACAGGTGTGTTGTAGGTGTGGCCATGTAGCTCTGGTCAGTGCTCCGGGGTGGGGTGATTATCCAGGGTAACACCCAAGTTGGGCATGATTGATCTCAATGCCCAGGTGTCAGCCCCCAGTGTGTTCCATGCCACCTTGTAAACTCCACTAATTATCTGCAGTCTTCACTGTGAGCACAGTTACTGCTGCAATGACCTGCTGTAGGCAACAAAGGAGATCCAAGCATGTGGAGTTGCACCCGATGATTTCCCAGAGACCCTGCTACACCCTACACCTTCTAATGTAACCACCGAGTCCTCGTGGTCTCAGCACACAAGTCTCCCAGTCGCTAGGTACAGGTTTCTCTCTGCTTTGTCAAACAGATAGAGAGGCAGATGTTCCCCAAGACATCTCTGCCTAGGTGTCTTGCTCCTGGGAGAATGCAGGCGCCTCACCTTCCCACATGGTTGCCCAGCTACCTTCCAGCCAGGTTCAAAGTCAGTGGGGACTATGGATTGTTCCCTCCGTTAGAATCCCTGGATCACACGCGTACACAAGAGCCACTGGCCGTATGTTGCTGTCTCTCTACCACTATCACCAGTATTGCTCAGAAGATGGCGTCCTGTCTCAGCCAGTTGTTGTGTACGTGCACGGTCTTCCGCAGCTCCCGCCCAAATCCAAACAGGCACCTGGCCATTCTCAGCCGGGCTGTGGGCACTTCTGTCGGGAAGTCGGGGCAAGGTAAGTGTACCCCTTCTGCTTCCACTGGATATGCGGGCCACTGCTCACAATCACCAGCCCCCAGAGCTCCAGTCCGTACTCATGCCATGCTCTCCCACTCACTGTATCTCCGTGGGTTGCTGCAGTCTGATCTCACCTCCATCTCCAAGCTGCCTCCCACTCTGGCTCTCAGCTGCTGTAGTTGTGTTTATGATTGTATTTATGCTGTAAGGTGTGTGCATCCACACCTTCCACACATGTCCACAGCATTCTTGCTCTTGTAGGATTTCCAGTGCAGTTTTCTTTCCAATTCTCCTGAAAGTGCACTTCCTACACTTTTTTTATTTTTTTAACTGTTCATCCCTAGCCCAGAGTACTATGTCACTCCCTAATCAACCATCTTGGAATCTGAGACCAGATACTGAAAGATAAGCTATAGGGACATAATGAGATACCATCACTGTATCCTCGACCATCAGTGCTTGCTACCTGATTTCATTTAGTCTATTCAAAAAAGATGGTTTTAAATGTTTTACATTGAGACTCTGATTTGAATCTTTGAAAACATTGTGTGATTATAAATTTAAGAAAGCTTTGTAAAATCATCAATACTTTTTCTGTAGCCATTTACATATTAATTGTAAGTCCTCAATATTGTATAAATTCATGGAATTTAACACTATTCTGCACTTTACTAACTTGCAATTTTAGTGGACACCTATTTTAGTGTGTAGATAAACAATTACTCATGGCAACATTGTAAAAATGCTGTAACTTAAGAGTCCTGTTTTTAAACAGAACCAGGAGTTGTATAATGCAGGTAAATTGTAAGAGCATAAATTTGATTATAAATACCAATAGTAAGATTGTTAGATAATCAACGATTTGATATCATAGTAGCTTAAGTACCTTAAAGTTTTCCATCTTGAGTCTATTAGACTAAAAGTCTCTATTTAAATTCAGTTTTATGGAAGATCTTAAAGCTTAGAAAGTTGAACAGCAGGCTTCCTTTTAATAGTTAACTTAGATCTACAGAGAAATTTGGAAAGAATATGGTATCAAGCTCTCTACTAGCACTCTCTTAAGCACCGGAAAAATCATTACCTTTCCCAGTTCTTTCAATTTCTGTCAAAAGAAGTACAGAGCAGCAGCACTATATATTTTGGTAATTAATTTCCTTAAGATAATGTTAGAAACATCAGGTTCTCTAAAATATAAATGAATTTCAAGGTGAGCATGCTAGGGGATAATATTAATGGCACATGATTTACTGCGACAAGAGATCTGATCTGAAATGCCATTATTAGACACACTTAAAATAATCCATTTGCAAATTCCTGGAAATATGAATGTGTGCTATGGCAGAGACCATCTCAGTGTTGAAATTAGAAAATCTGCCCTTGTATGTCTGGTATTGTTTGTGTACAATATGTCTTCCTCAAATAAATTTATCAGAAAAATTTCAAGTCCTGATTATGATGCATTATATTTTAGGAAATTACCTAAATTCTTGGAACTCTGAACAAAGACACTCTACAAAAATATAGATTGAAATGTACATGAGTAATTCACTTGGTAGCTGTGGGATTCCAGGGCTGTAATCCTAAGCAAATAGTTGGCCAACAATACATTGAGCATCTACTAGACACTCATCATGCTTTGAAGTCACAATGGAAACGTGACCTTAGGACATTCTAGATGACATTTTTATGCTATTTTTGTTTCAGGTGAAGTATTCCCTGTAGGCTGTTTATAAGCAAGATGCGTTCATGCCTCACATAACACTAAGATGTTTCAGTGACGTCTAGTGTTACATCTTATAAAAATACTGGGAGACACAAACACATTATTTTAAATAGCATCTAATCATACAATGGATGGTGAGGAATATCATCAATCAGTAGTGCTATTGACAATAAAAAATTAAGTAGATATTTGAGAACAATGTTTTTGCAAATAAGAAAAATTAAAAGTATTCTGTATAAAGGAGTCCATTAGCCTCTGACACTCGAGGAAAAATCATAAATGTTGGCAGTCTTAGAGACAGATTGTCAAATTTGATTACTACTCACATATTAATCTGTGTGAGTGTTTCTCTCTTCCTCCCTACCCCACCCCCTCATCTCTTGCTCTCACTTTCTGTCACTGGCCCTCTCCCTCTCCCTACTGAGCCTGGGGTAGTGATGCTTTGGAGACTGATCAGCTTTCACTCCCTGTGTATTTCTGAAACCTTTTAATGGGATTTTACACTGTGCAACTACAAAGGGGAACACTGCATGCTGCATTTTCCAGACAACTTTATTTTTGTTGAAACCTGTTTTAATCTATGAGTATAAACTCATGAGTGCTTCATAGAATGACATTTGGGAATGCACAGGCTGTTTTATCTCAGACAGGTTCAATCCTTATGGACTCATATACACTAATAGTTACATATTTGTCTGTAGAATATTCAAGAATTTCAGATGTTGAAAACTATAAAGTGAATATAGTTGCATTGTTACCTCAATTTATTTTTGTACATTTCACAGAAACTATCTTATAAAATAAAAATGCCTCCTTGTTCCACATATAGTGAAAACTTATGTACCAACATTTCATTAGATTTTATTTGATTTAAGTTTGAAATGCACCTGGAGCAAAATTCAAATAGTATGGAGAAGTATACACACACACACACACACAGTTTCAGTTCTCAGCACAACCACTTGGTTCCTTTATCAAGAAGCAAACAGAGTTACACAATTTTGTAGATTCTTCTAAAGATATTTGGTGCACACATAAATATCCAAAATGTACTTTTCTGTTAACTTTTAGTAAGTTATGCCTTTCTGAACTATGAGAGAATAAAGTCAACCATAAGGTCACAATTCATGGTCTGTAGCAACATCTAAGATACATAATAGAAATAAGCATTTATTTGTTTCATGAAACATTTAAATAGGTAGCCATAATGCAAAACTAGATAAGACTTCAGTAACCATGAAACTATTTATTGTGATACATATAGTGATACAATAATAAAAGTAAAAATAAAAATAAATTATTATTTATTCTTGTATAATGTAGTATACTCAAATTTATAAAATCAAGTTTATAAAATCTTAAACAATTCTAAAAAATAGCTTCTAACAGCATTTATTTATTATTAGCACACAAAAAGGAAAATTATGCCAATATACTAGCATATGACAAAACCAAAGTGAACATGAACAGTTATCTAATAAATGGTCTATAGCATTCATAGCAAGTTGTAAAGTTAGCAAATACAGAATGCACAGAGTATGTGCCTTTGGATATTAATATGTAAAATCACTTAGCTACCTATAAAGAAATGCTGATCATGATTGTATAGCTTCATAAAATGAGTAAAGTGGAACGGACTATACTTGAAGCAAAAGACAAACGACTTCTTTCAGGTTTTTCCAGGAGAGAGACAAGGTGAGTCACCTATCCTAGAAACAGGAAAGCCACAGAACCAGTTTTCCTGATTTCTTTCAGCAACTTCAAAGATCAATGCCCACATTTTGGAGAGAAAAATGTTTGCCTATTGCTATTATGGGAAAAGTAATTTTGTCCGTCAAGGCTGTTCTCCTTGAGAAAACAGTGTTTCAAAGTAGTTTTTCTTGGCATTGCCATTTCTGCGTTATAGTCTGCATTTAATTGAGGCCAGTGAGGGACTGAGAGCCCACAGAGTAGAGGACGTATATGATACCTCTGTAACACACGATCACTCAGCCTTATCACACTGTTACAGATGATTGCTGTCTACAAACTACACCATGTGAAGACATCTGATATGCAGTAATAAGGCACTGTTTTCACCTAATACATCAAATCCTTTTGTTTACAGCACATGAGAACGGAATAGAGATGACCACATTATGTTCCCCATTAGAGTCCCAATGAAACCTAAGGAAAGAAAGGTCCTTTACATTTTTTCTCTGAATATTTACACACATACCAAGCCTCGTTCGGCTATTATAATGCCCCATGCAGTGACTTTCTCATGACAGCATTCATTAACAGCCACCATAATTAAAATTTAATCATCGGTTGCCTTACCTACTGTTGAACTTCTCTGGGTGTTTTTCTCTCATGATGTGAAATCTATGTGCAATGGAGGCATCCTGAGGCAAGAAAACAGAAAACAAAATGGGACAGTTTGTGATTCTGGTATCTTGTAGAAACATAGACTCCAAGAAAAAAAAAAAGGAAATGTTTGAAAATTAACCTTTTCTTCATATTTATTTATTTGAAAGGCAAAGTATCGGGGGGGGGGGAGAAAAAGGGAGGGAGAGAGAGAGACATCGAGATATCTTCCACCACTGGTTCACTCGCCAAATGGCCACTAAGCCAAAGTTGGGGGCTAACCAAAAGCCAGGAATTCCATCCTGTTCTACCACAAAGCACTGGAGCCTTCTTCCATTGCCATCACAGGCACAATAGTAAGCAGCTGTACTGGATGCCAAGCAGCTTGGACTATAACTAACACTCCAATGTGGAATGTCAGCACTGCAAGTGGTTGCCTAACCATCTGTACCACAACACTGACCCCTTCACAATATGATTGTCAAGGAGATGTTATGAAAATAGGCAAAAATTTGTACTCCAATACATTCTGTGCAAGCATGATTTATGTAATAATTTCACAGTTGGTTGTCATATTTACACATGGGAATTGATTTCTGTGTAGTTTACACCTCTCCTTTAATAACCAGTTGTGGTTCCATGTTCAACATATTCAAGGTAGCACATATGAAGACAAATAACACATGCTAATTGAAAATATTGTTAAAGATGAGTTATAAGGTCGACCTAAGTGGAGAAATGATCAAATGATCAAATAGACCAGTTCCTACTCCCTTGAGATTGATTGTGGGTAAAAAGATAGTGTTGGTGCTTACAGAGTGAAGGTAAGTACAATTCTTGACTTCAAATTTGCTTGGTGTGTCTTAGATTTGTAATTAATAAGTGCTCGTATCAGAAGCCGTTTTCTGACATAGCTTGCATAATAGAGAAAAACAACAGCGAAAAATTTATTTTTGGCAAATTGATGACAAACATAATTTGGCTCAGAGATATCCAAATATACCAATTCTGAACCTTATGGGACGTTTCCTACTTTTGAGGAATACATTCAGATTATTTCTACAAGACAGAAATTATACTCAATGTTTGGTGAAACATCGTGATTGCAGCTTTTCAAGGAAAGACTGCTCTGACACTGAACAGTTAACCCAATTCCAAGCAAGGAGATATTTCCGTGTTCTTCAATCACACATGATTAATCACTCAAATGAGAAACTAATATATTTACTAGTTATCTCAATAGAAAAGGGCTATTGTTTTGATCAACTGTTAATTTTGTTTCATAGTGGGGATGAAAGCAAAAGAAAACCCATACACAAAGAAAATAAAGAACTTGTGTGTGTTTGAGAGAATCTTGAAAACACTAATCAAGGATTAAAAGTCTAATGAATGAAATGAAAAGGCTAATGTGCTTACTCATGCATAACAAAGCATGAGGCACAACAAGAGAGGAACCAATGCCCACTGCAGATGGCTGAGAAGTTGTTTTCTCCCTGCAACAGAGAGCTTCCTGTGATTTTATTCTGGGCAGACATTTAAACCCTAAAAATTGTCAAGTCATTGCATTAGTCAAAAAGGAAAAAAGCACAAAGGTAGATATATGTATATAGATTCAGCAGTTACATTAAAGGTTACAAAATATTCTCTATAGTTTGATATTCTAAGGTATAATTTTAATCCATATACATAATCAACTTTGTAGTTTTTGAAAGAAGAACAGAATGGCTCACTTTTATTGGTCTACAAGCACTCAAACATATAGAGTTTACTTCTTTTTCTAAGATTCTTACCAATAAGTCATAGTGATTCATTTTTGTTGGAATGTCTTCTTATTGTACTATGAAATTTATTGTACTATGGTCTTATTGTACTATGAAATTTAAGAAAAAAATCTGAATTAATTGACAACTAATTAATTTTTACAAAAACTTTTATTTTTTACTTTGTCCCTAATCTGGTGCAAAATCAATTTGGAATTCCTTCTAATTAAATGTATTCATCCAGCAAACCAGTTAAACAAAAGCAAAGGGACATGAATCAAGTATTAGAAATGAATGATCAATATTGCTTCCCCAAAGGGAGAATATCATTGAATTTACTTCTATTTGAAATATTTGCTTCTGCTAATCTGAGAGAAAACACGAAATGAAGTGTGTAGTATAATTTTCTTTGGAAGTGTATAATTTTGCAGATTTGTCCTTTCCAGAGCAAAACAGAAGTAGGGCAGCAAAAGAAGAAGGGAGGGAGAGTAGAGGAGAGGAACACGGAAAAGTTCACGGAAGTAGACTGGACTACAACTGAGTAAACTTCTAGAAATATAGAACACAAATAGCCACATATAAAACTTCATGTTAAGTCTCTCTCCAAGACATTCTGGCAGTGGCTCATTTAGTACAGAGGGAAGGGACAGCAGAATGGAACACTGGCAGCCCTTTTCCTTGTGGCTGAATGGGTTTCATCACAAAGGGCGAGTTGACTACAGGACTGATGAGAAGAATGACAGCAGGTGCTCATTTGGATGAGAATTAGGACCGAATTCAGATGGGACCCTGAGCCTTTGGCATAACCCCAAGGGGCTTGAAAGAGTACTGTCAAATGCTCCAAACTTCTCCAAGCACACAGATTTCAGAGATACTTAGGATTCTCTAAAAACTGGCCAAAGAAGACAAAGCTAAAATAGCATGAAAATAATAAACTTCGCCCATTTCATCTGTATGTGGTTGTTTTTAGGGAACAGAAATGGAGTCAGCATTAGTTCCACTTCCTTGAATGGTGAAACTCTGGATTCAACAGACTTTCCCACTCCAAGACTTGTGGTTTTAAACAAATTATTTATTCAATGATTGTCACAACTTCCTTATTTTTAAGAGGATGTTAAACACTCCCTTGAAGGACCTTAGGGAAGATTTAGTGCGATTGCCTTGCACAGCAAGTGGAACAGTGTTCTGTAGATCCGGAATGTTGATGCATGCAGGAGTTTACTAGAAGGAAGCAAAAGATGCTAAAATGTGGTTAAATTACATAATTTTGGAACATGTTATTATTGACCCTCATATTGGTTTTATGACTTCCTCAAACTATGAATAGCTTTTTAAATTAATATTAAAAATTATATCTAAGAAGTAAATCCATTTGATTAAAGCAGAACAAACTTAAATCTTAATATGTTAAATAGTGAAAAAGCAAACATGAGAATTTTTCATGATAGAAATCAAATACATGACAATACAAACACATATATCAAAGAACATTAGTCATATTTGCCTCAAATATCCTATTACTTTCTTTTCTGAAGATTGTTTTCTTCTTTTCCTATATTAGCTTTTTTAAAAAAATAAATTCCCCAAAGATATTATTTCCTTTTACAATTGAGAGAAAATTCTATAATTTGCTGAGGCCACAGATTTTAAGATAAAGATATTATCAAAGTTAATGTTTTTACTGAATTTTAAAACACAGCTCTCCAAATATGGGAATAGATTCTATGTATTTTACTCTATTAAATGGAGCTTTCTCTCATATATTTTTTTGTTTTTTACAAAACTTGTCAAATAAGCTATGTTTGATTATTGGGCCCTTGCACCAAATTAAATGCCTATCCAGTTTCATTCTGTTTCAGCATGGAATCTAAATTTAGACAATTACACCTTGGTAAAACTGAAAGCTACCCAAAAGCTCAACTGAAGAATTTGAAATTAAGCTTTGTGCATTATGTGCTTTCATACTTGAATAATTTATTCTTCTGTGTTATGGAGATATAAATTCCAATGTCTACCCTTGAGCAAGTATTTTTTTTCCTTTCCGTAATAATTACAATTTGCTAAAAATCCTTTGCAAGTTGAAGCTTTTGGAGCTCTATTGTGAAATAGTTTATGAAAGATTTCCAGAGATTTTTGTTTCTATTTTGAGCCATTTTACATACAAAAATATCAATAATCTTATGCATGCAATTCAATAAATTTTGAAAAGGTATACAATAGCCACCACTTTTTCACATGCTTTTATTCATTCATATTTCTTTTTGTGTGGAACATCTATTTAGAGACCTTTTTCCATTCTATCTTTATTTAATGAATTGCCTGGATACAAGATCCAGTCTAAAAACTTGCTGATATTCGGCCTTAAAAAGTTCTCTTGTGTTTCCAATACTGCCAATTTCCTATCCTAATACGAATGATACAAATAGCACCTTCTATGGGGCTGGTGCCTTGGCTCACTTGGTTAATCCTCCCCCTGCGGCACCAGCATCCCATATAGGCGCCGGGGTTCTAGTCCCAGTTGCTCCTCTTCCAGTCCAGCTCTCTGCTGTGGTGCGGGAAGGCAGTGGAGGATGGCCCAAGTGCTTGGGCCGCTGCACCTGCATGGCAGACCGGGAAGAAGCACCTGGCTCCTGGCTTCAGATCAGTGCAGTGCTGGCCATAGTGGCCATTTGGGGAGTGAACCAACGGAAGGAAGACCTTTCTCTCTGTCTCTCTCTCACTGTCTGTAACTCTACCTGTCAAACAAACAAAAAAAAAATAGTACCTTCTATGAAGATCTAATATTTTAATACCTGGAGGGTAGAATTGTGTCTGGAAGTGACAAACATTAACTATTAAATTTGTACAAATCTATTTGAGGTTTTGAGATTCATATTATTTTATATTTTATATTGTTTTACAATGATAAATTAAGTTTCATTATCCTCAAAATGAAGCTGTACTTTGATATTCAAAATTTTGTGAACTTCGGAAATTTATACTGTGTGTATATAATAAATTATATGACAGACTCAATAGAGTCAGAGATAACACACTATTATTAAATTTCACATAAATATTTCTGTGCTGGTACTTATTAATATTGATTCAAGGAAGTATAAATGAACTTACACATCACCATGTAGCATTATTTGAGAAATGAATTATCTTATGGTATTTTAATTTTTTCTAAATCTATGATTATTTCTACTTTTATTTCATCAGTTCAAATTTGCATTATATTTTGTTTTTAATTTTTGATATTTACAATGTTTAATTTAGAAAAAAAAAGGCATACAGGCACATTAACATAGGCATCCTAAAGTTTGTATGTCTTCTAATACAGCTCCCTTCTAATGGCCTGGGAAAGTAGCAGAAGATGGCCCATGTCCCTGGGCCTGGCCACCCATGTGGGAAACCTGGATAACGCCCCTGACTCCTGGCTTCGGTCTGGCCCAGCCCTGGCCATTGCAGCCATTTGGAGAGTGAACTAGTGGATGGAAGATCTGTCTCTCTGTATCTCCCTCCCTTCCGCCCTCTCTCTCTCTCTTACTGTATTCTCCCTTTCAAATAAAGTAAAAAATCTTAAAAAAAAATCCTAGACAGAAATTTTTGTCCTGAAAATAACACTTACTTTAATCACAGATATCATGCCTGAGTACTTACTGAACATGTAAAAATTCAATAGGTCAAAATTAAAATAAAACTGCATGTATTACAGAGAAAAACTACCGTTATTTATAGATGGCAATATATTTTGTATAGAAAATCCACAAGAATCAATTGAAATCCACATCAATTAAGAATTTAAAGAGTAGAAAAGATGTAGCAGCATAAAGTAGAACTGACCACATTCTAAGGAACACACAAAGCTGTCATTTACTATGTGAATAACACTTACAAATATCTAAGCAAAGAGCCTGCCAACATGAGTCATACAGCACTAAATGGTGACTAGAGACACATACAGATCATTGGATATGCACAGTATATCCTGTTTAAAGATCTAGGGTGTTAAGATTAGACTCTCGGGGGGAGAGTTGCATCTCCTGTCTTTGGAATGTATGTTT
The DNA here is from genome assembly GCA_949820135.1 of Sylvilagus floridanus. Classification (NCBI taxonomy): domain Eukaryota; kingdom Metazoa; phylum Chordata; class Mammalia; order Lagomorpha; family Leporidae; genus Sylvilagus; species Sylvilagus floridanus. The sequence continues at coordinate 23,226,537 of OX463229.1, forward strand.
GTGAAGTGTGCGCAAATGTGTAGGTGCATATGTGTGGGAGTGTTTGTGTGTGTGCATGCATATATGTGTATGGATGTGTGCATGCTTGTGTGTGCACATGTGTAGGTGTGTACTTATGTGTGGGCATGTGTGTGGTAGGGTGTGTGTGTGTGTGTGTGTGTGGTTGCATATATGTGAATGGATGTGAGATTCTAGGAGAATTCAGAAGAGACATCCAGTTAAACATCTACTCTGAATACTTCAAACAGAATCCACTGTTGACTTCAGTTAATCAGCTTTGGAATTCACTGATGAAACAACATAGGTGTTTTTCTAGAATTAAGTACCTGGAGGCTGGGTGGAAGCAGATGAATGAAAAAAAAAAAAAAGATGATAGATCTTAGAATAACGTCAATCCCTGGATAGGATACAGTATTTGCAGAGTGACAGATAAAATTCAAAATCAGAGTTTTGTATAGGGATCCTTTGATAAAAAGGAAATATCATCAAGCTCCATTTGGATTATTTGATATCTTTTGATTATTTTCTATTGGATGACAGAACAGTTAGAATTTGAAGTCAATTTAAATTATTACTCTCAATTATTTTAGGTTTTCTTTATTCAGGAAAGTTGGACCCAGCATGTCACTTTGTGTGATCATCTTTTAGAAGGCATGAATCTTGGGCTAAGCATCTTCTCATTGTCATAGGCATCCACAGATACAAGGACTCTAACCCTACTTTCCTCCTTCCCATTTCCTGCTCAGGATCTCAAATAGCTATTCAGAGGTAGAGAGCAAATGTATGTTGACATTGTCTATACAAAGCATTGTCCAGGAAGACAGGAAGATGAAGTATGCTGCAGAGAAGTACGGAGAGGCAATCAGAGAAAATTCAGAACAGAAGGACTACAACGCTTATGGAAGAACGGAAAGTTACATGTACTCAGGTCTTAGAAACAACAGTGCCAAATCTATGGAAAGATTTGGCAATTATTAATTAAGGTAGTCATTAGAATATCAATACAAGTATGTATTAAGTATTTCATATAAATATATGCCTTTGGGTGTAAATTTTAATTAATTAATAATTATTGCAAGGTATCTGTAAATAAGTTCTAAGACAAAACACCCGAAAGAGAATGAATTATCCTAGATTGCCATTTCCCCAAAAAATGTTATGGAGAAAATTATATTTAAAAAATAAACATTTACTGTGAATACAGTATTTTATTTTTCATCTCTTGCAAATAAAAACCTGCTAAAACTGAAGGAGAATATGGCAGGAGGTAAAGCAAATGTAAAAATGACCAGCTTGAGTTACAAATTCGAAACAGAAATCCTCTACCTATAGCTATGGAGTAAGATAGGAAGATTTTTAGTTGTTTTAATAACCTTACTGAAAATTCCTTTTTTAAACATGTATTTCATAGAGAACAGCTCATAAAACCAAGCCGACTAGTTCAGGATATGGAGGAAAATTACTGACCTCAAGGGCTTTAGAGACACCTGCCAAGAAGAGAAAATAAATCTCTCGTCCCACTCTTGCTCTCTTTCTTAACACGCACCCTATTAGCGCTGCCAGAAAACTTCTGGAACAGTCTCTTCACATAATTAACCTTAAGCTTGGTGAGCATATGTGTGGACAGAATAATAAACTCACTCTACACTTCTTAGAAGCACAACTCTACGATCGTGAGAATCAAAAATGCGCCTTTCAATATAAACCATCTTCTAGTTAGCAAATTCCTGACATTTTTTTTCAATGAACAAGACAAAATTATTCTCCGATAATTCCTTTGCTCAATTTGGAGGTCTCCAATGAAGCAAATCTTACAGAGCACGGAACCGGTGATGAGTACTTGGCAAAGTGTAATCCCAGCGAAGAGACCGAGAATCTCACCGTCTTAGGGTAGCAATGCCTAAATTAGTCTGGTGATGGAGATCCAGGCCCGGCGCCCAGACACTGACGCAAACCTGAACTTCTCAAGAGCGACAGCCACGCGGTCCTAAGGAGGAAGGTTCCTCCCCGCAGGTGGCGTCCGGCTCCTCCCAGAATGCCTCGCCGCGGGGCTGCCCCGGAAGGATTTCCCTCGGAGTGCCTACAGGAGTCCACTGCGCATGACTGTACTGAGACACTAGCCCCGCCCCCGCCTCAGGCTCTTTAGAGCTGAGCACACTACGTGGTTATAAAGGTTGGGGGTGTAGAGAGAGGTGTGCAGCTGGCATTAAGAAAGGCCGAGGCCTGCTCATAGCTGGGCACGGAGTAATTAAGAACCCTCCTTGGCAATCCAACAGTTCCCGGCCTGCTGCACCCCGGCCACACCTGTGCTGTTTCCTGCTCCGAACAAGAAATAACTCGGCTAGACATTATCGTTTGGTTCCAATAGTCCACGAGAATTATTTTTAGGAGGATTTTATTTTTTCCTGTAACTCTGGGCAGTAAAAAACCGGAAAGCCGCTATTACAGTGCTTGTGCTAGACGACAAACCCTAGACAGAGGAACACGTCACAGAAGAAGCAACCGCGCATCCACCTCCAGAAGTGTCACCCAGGGCTTTGATTTTCACAAGTTCTGCTGGTGACCACTGAAAAACCTAGCATGACAATGCAGTTTTCAAACTTCTGACCTCCTTGTGCCAGAATTCAAGTCTCATCATTTGCAATCTTCGCCAATTGGAGAAAACATGACGACTTTATAACTTAAATAGCTGAGACATTTGTTATAATCACTGCACTTGCATGAGGTTTGAATTTGGGAAAATCAGGCCAGGATTATTTTAAACTGTTATTTCAGAGTAAATTAGATACTTAACTGTTTTGGTTTCTGGAAACTGTGAGTGCATCTCTGATATTTTATTATCTTCATTAATCAAGATAACTTATTTGGTTGATATAGAAAGTTTATATTCATCAATTGCATTTATGTATGTAGTTGATGTTGTCATTAGAGTATTCAGCCAATTCGTTAAGAACTACATATTTGTTCAGGGCATTGATATAATGTCAGTATATTGCAAAGACATGCTTGTTCTCTTTGCATATTTAGGGTGTGGTAAAATGCAGTAGCTTTTCCTGGACTATCAGACTTGTGTTTTCAAAATAAATCCAAATCAAACTCTCCTGTGTGGTGTTCAGTCGTTAAACTGGTCCTGGGGGTGAACAATGTGGTATTAGTGGAAGACAGAGCTGGAAGAGGGAAGAGGAAGTGACACAGGCAGCAGTGGAGACACAGGGGGACCCAGAGGGTGCGGGAGAATGATTGGAAGAAAGCCCCTTTTCCTCTCTGTGAGTAGAATGGAACAGATCTTGTAGGTGAGGGTGGAAAGAGACCTGTCTCAGGCTGAGGGATAATGTGGGGAAAGGAAAATGAATAGTTTATTAAAACCAAACCCAGGCTGGCGCCATGGCTCACTTGGCTAATCCTCTGCCTGCGGCGCTGGCACCCCAGGTTCTAGTCCCAGTTGGGGTGCCGGGTACTAGTCTTGGTTGCTCCTCTTTCAGTCCAGCTCTCTGTTGTGGCCCAGGAGTGCAGTGGAGCATGGCCCAGGTCGTTGGGCCCTGCACCCGCATGGGAGACCAGGAAGAAGCATCTGGTTCCTGGCTTCGGATTGGCATAGCGCCGGCCATAGCGGCCATTAGGGTAGTGAACCAATGGAAGGAAGACCTTTCTCTCTGTCTCTCTCTCACTGTCTATAACTCTACCTGTAAAAAACAAACAAACAAACAAACAAAAACCACCAAACCCAGATCTAATATAATTTTTACACTTGATCTTAGCCAAAAGGCTGAGAAGTAATAACATAGGATAATTTTTACAATAAAAATATGAAAGTAAGTTGTACTATAACATTCGTAAACTCAGTGAATGCCTACAGGAACAAAGTGTAAAAGGCAAGTATATACTTTTTACCCCATTTAATCTCCTGTGTACATCTATAGTTGCGTCATAAATTCAGCATAAGTCATTGAGTTGCAGTGGACAAAACATAAATCATAATATATGAGAGGTCTTCAGAAGTTCATGGAAAACACATATTACTAAAAATAATCCTCCATGGATTTCAAAGTTATTTGCACCAAAATCAGTTTATCTTTTAGTGTCATTTTCTGTGAATATTTTCACATGCCCTCAGATTTGCTTACATGTAAATAGTTTGTATATATTTGGCTCCAAGTTTAAAGGCTACACCTGAAGAATTACTTCCAAAAATATTCTAGCTTTTTTATAAGAATAATCTCCAAAATATCATCATACACTATTTAAACTGTTCTATTGCTTGTTTGATTTCAGTAAGAAATTCTAGGGTGACAGTATTTGCTGTGTGTGTTTGTCTTACTTCATCTGGGCAGCCATGGACCCAGCTAATACACACACAAATCCTGCACTCTCTGGGTCCCTTTGTAACTCAGATGTTTATCTGGTGACAGCTACCTTCCTTCTCAACCAATAGCACCTTACTCACAGCAATGTGGAGATAACTCCTGAAAGACTTAGCAGATCACCTGAAGACATCCAAGTCAAAACCATTTCTCAAAGCTGCAAACCAAGGGGTCAAGGAGCTTGGTCCTCTGGAACATCTTAAAGCTGCAGCCGTCAGCTGACTTCCTTCTGTTGCCCTCTGCTTGTGAAAAGACTATGCCTTTGCTATTGCTCCATGAAGTTAAACACAGTCCTAACTGCAAAACTTCTCAGTGTCGCATTCCACCCAGAACATAAAGATAGGGGGTGTGCAGATTACACAATGGTAACTTCTATGAAATAGTTCAATCAATTACTGTTCACTGTGGTTAAAAAAAAATGTATATTTATAGAGAGGGTTTTATGGTTAATTATGTATTTCAACCTCATTAACTTTGGTAAAGTAGATATCACACTTTTTTTTTTTAAAGAAAGTAGGAAGAAGTTTCCTTCATTTTAGGAAGAAAATATTTCTGTGGGTTTAAGGGACTTTCTGGAGATTCTGCAGCTTGCTAGAAGTACAGCTGAGCTCAGCTTTTTGACTTCCAGTTTCATAGAGCTACTTCCGCATCCAGTAAAACAATATGGGTCATTCACTTCTGGGTTTTGATGAGGAATCATCCTTTGTGTTTCTTTAAGGCATTCCAATATTTATTGCCATCAACCGTTAGCATCCTGTATTTCCCAGGAAAACAAATATTATCAAAAAACCAGGAGAAGCTGCTGCACCAACAATTCTATTCTTAATCTAACGGTAGATTTAATTCAATTAAAGATGTAGTTCCTAGGGAATATTAGACAATAAATGATTTTGACTGCTTTTCTCATTAGATAATGAATAGCATTTGCTATTATTCCTTGCTCTAGAAAATAAATGGCCTTTCATGTAATACTGTTCCTTAAAGAGAATCAAATTGTAAGTCAACAGTTTAAGACTGTAATCAAAGAATCTTAATTTACCTAATTTTTGTTAGAGAAGACCTGGACCCAACATCCTTCCAAAAAAATACTTTGGGCCTTGATGTTATGGAGAACATCACAAAGGATGACCACAGAGTTCCCACATTAGCACACATATTTGAAAGAGAGTAAAGTCTGATGACATCATCCTCAGAAATGATTGATGTTTGAATCCACAAAGACTTCAGAGCCAGAAAGAATTGTTTTGCTTCCAGTGGGATATAAAGAATAAATCTATTTTATATTTAGAAAGTTCTAGAAACAGTTTCCATGTGAAAATCACTGCTCTTAGTCTTTGCTTTGCCACTCCAAGCAAGGCTGTCTCATGAGTCGACGAAGGACTTTCCTAAGGGCAGCAGAGAAACAAGCAATAATTTCAGAAGAGTTTATGCACTGAAGGAAGAAGCTATTCTGGTGGGAAGAGACAATATGTATTCTAGGTCAGAAGTGATGACTGGAGTTGAGAGCATGGAGGAAAAAATACAAAAATAAGAATGAAAGAACATTAGCAAACATTGCTTTGGTAAGTTTTAGAATATTTACTCATGTTTTCTATCCTAAAAATAAAGGTCTAGCCCTTATATAAGGAAAAATATTTTATATTCTGGCTTGTATGAAGCCAAGTAAATGTTGTTGTCACAGTAAATACACTTGTCACATTTCCTAGTGTGGTCCAGGTTATAGGAATGCATGGATATAGTATATATTAAAAGATTAATCTGTTTCACATAAATCAAGACATCTGCTCCTCACTAAGTATTACATGAAAAGTTCATAACAGGAGTGGTCTGGTCATAAAATCTTCAACTTCTAACTATCACCCATGTACTATTCTTGACAATTATTAACATGTAATTCAGTATAGCATCTTCTACAAAAGTTGTCAGAGTGGCAAATTAAGACATACAACCCTTAAATGTGATAAGGTAGATTTACCCTATTTATTATAGGAATATGATAATGTATATAACTCTAGTGGGAAATTGTTAAGGCATACAGACCTCAAGCTTCCTAAAGTACAAAGCTCTATTTTTGATAAGATAACTGTTAACTCCCTCTGCTACTTCCCCGCAAGTAACTTTCTTATCTTCCATTGAATGCTGGAAAGAGGAAGTTCAGAAACTTCTTGGAATATTTCTCTGAAAAGAGAACAGCTGTACATGAGAAAGAATTACAGGCTTCCAGAAGGTTGCTCACTGAGGAAGAATATAATTTATCTGGGGCACATCTTGTAAGGCTGTGCCAAGACAAGAGAGGAAAGATCAAGAGCATCCCATGATGGAAGGGAAACCAGTGGGTTTGGCTAAATTTGGGCAGTTCAGTTGTGCTAGAGATTTGGAGCAGCAGACAACTTTCATAAGAGTTGCTGTGTTCAAGGGAAATATGGATACAGAAGAGAGGTCCTGTTGGGTCATCCCTTCAATTCCACTTCATTCCAAAATAAGACTTCAGAGGTTATTTCTTTATAAGCAGTTCAGGCAATTTTTTTAATAGTTGAAATATTTAAAATTATTGTTCTGTGAAATTTTCCTTCTGTGAATACTTATTTTTTACGATGACATATCCAAGAAGAAGAATATAGAAGTATCTCCTTACAGTAGAATTGAGCATTAATAACTTGATGGAGTTGCCAACCAAAGCTTAACTAAAATATCTGGACATTTTTGCCAAATACTTGAGCACAGTTTTCCAGCCCTGTTCGGGATGTGATGTCTTTCCAGGTCTGATCTCACTGAGTTATGATTTGGGGTTAGAGTTGACTACATTATTCTTCATGACAGTCGACCTGCTAGATTTCAACCACAAAGTTTACTTTTGTTTACCTTAGATCTTCTCTGCCCTTCAAGCTGGTACCCTGTTCTCTCTCCCTTTGTTACAGGAGAGGCTCCTCTATCCATTCGAAGACCCCATCTGCACTTAGATCCCACACCTTTGCAATTTCTAAGGATCTACACTATCTCATGGACACATGTATCTGCATTTTGACACTCTCCCTCTCCAGGTGCTCCTCTTCCTTACCTAAAATTTCTCAGGTACCAATAGTTTAAATAAAAATTTTTTAACTTCCTGTGTAAGCAAAATACCTGCCTCTTCCTCTTAGTTTTTCAATGAAACTTTAAAGCTAGTGGCTAAAATTTCTATTTTCCTTGCTTCACTTCCTCTGACTCTTTAGCCCAAGTAGTAAGACTTTCCCCTTCTCTAGTTCAAGTGCTCATTAGGTTCTCCTTCATTGCTTCTTGTACTAACTCCACTTGCTATCCTACTGCAGGTTGACACTTTGTTTTACTTCATTATAAATTAAGTCTTGGACCTCTTGGGAGTTGTGTCTCTGTTTTGCATCCTCCTTCCTTCCTTCCTTCCTTCCTTCCTTCCTTCCTTCCTTCCTCCCTCCCTCCCTCCCTTCCCCTCCCCCCTTCTTTCCTGTCACCCTTACTTTCTTTTATTCTTCTTCCTTTTCTCTAATACTCCATTTCCTTGAGCTGGATTGGACACAATCGTGGTTTCCTTCCTATGTCCCTGGTCACTCCATCTGGGTTTACTTAGCAGACTCTTCCTCTCCTACCAGGCTTTTCCAAGACTACCTTCCTTGGAGTTCTTCCTCATATCCTTTTTTCTAACTCTACACTTGTGGGTCTAACCAGGAAAGCCCTATAGTCAAGCAAGGGAGATATGACTTGATTCTACACACAAGAAGCCTCAGATGTGTTTTCAACAGGGCATCATATTTGCATTGTTAGAGTGAGCATTTAGACAATATATGGGTGAGTCATTTGGTGGTTCCATATGGGGAAGATAATACAATAATAGCTGAATTACAGCAGTAGCAGTATGGATGAAAATAAATGTACTTGCTTACAAAATATTTGAGAGGTAAATACTGGACATGTGGAGTGGATGTTGACGGGTTGAGTGGAAATCAGATATGAATTCCAGGTTTTTGGCTGGATGATTGGATTGATTTGGCATCTCTGATGAAGAGAAAATGGCAAGTTCAGTCAAGATGACAAAGTCCTATTTGGCCACATTGACATTTTTGTTTATTTAACTTCTTATTGAAAAATGGCATAAAGTTTTCTGAAATCTTGGACAAAATGACTAGTGGACACAACTGTGACACCTGCATGAGGAAAGAAAAGCGCATTTTCTAAAAGTCCGGCTCCTATCACAGGAAGTTAAATTTTAGGGTCCGCATTGTGGCACAGCAGGTAAAGCTGCCACCTGTGGAGCTGGCATCCTTTATGGGCTCTGGTTTTTGCCCCACCTGCATCACTTTAAATCCAGCTCTCTGCTCATGGCCTGGGAAAAGCAGTGGAGGATATCCCAAGTGACTGGGCCCCTGCCAACCACAAGGGAGACCGGGATGAAGCTCCTAGCTCTTGGCTTTAACCTGGCCCAGACTTGGGCATTGCGGCCATCTGGGGAGTGAATCAGTGGCTGGAAGATATCTCTCCTTTGTTCTGTCTCTATCCCATTCTCTGTAACTCTCACTTTTAAATAAATAAGTGAATGTTCTTTTTTTTTAAAGGTAAGCATTAATCTTTTACAATTCCTGGTAAGCATATCTTTGATTCAAATATTGATCATAAGTAAAAATAATGCACACATAGAGAAAATAATAGCATTAAACAAAATGTTATGAAAGATATACCATTTGACTATGGCAACTAAGTCTTTGAAAGGTTGCATAGATAAAATCATATTTATAGTTATTTCTGGGGCAAGTGTTGTGGCACAGCAGGTTAAGCTGCAGCCTATGATGCCGGCATCCCATCCTGGAACATCAATTCGAGTCCTGGTTGTTCTACTTCTGACCCAGCTTCCTACTAATGCACAAGGGAAGGCACTGGAAGACGATCCAAGTACCTGGGGCCCTGTGCTCCCTGTGGGAGACCTGCATGAAGTTCTGGGCTCTTAGATTCAGCCTGGCAGAGCCCTGGCCATTGAGGACATCTGGGGAGTAAACCAGCAGATGGAAGATCTCTTTGTCTCTCTGTCTCCTCCTCTCTCTGTAACTCTTTCAAAGAAACAAAATAAATCTTTAAAAAATTATTTCTGGTACATATGTACTTACTTGTATCTATAATTACATGATGGCATGGGTTCATAACTTTCAAATAATTAAACAAGGATGATAATAGGTTGATGGTTTATGAGGATATTCAGAGAGCATGTATTAATGAGACAATACTAGAAGGGCTGTAAGAATCCCCAAAATATATGGGAAATGTTGCTAAAATGCTAGCAAAGTAATTATCTTTCCACCATTTATCTTCATTTTAAAAGTTGAAAATAATAATTAATATTTAGGTACAAATTTAAGATGAAATATATGAGGACGATTTATAGAATATCTACATGTTGACATTGTATAATTCAGAATTTTCTACTTCATTATTCCAAAAAGGTTGATTCCTATTTTATTGGTAAAAGTTAAGTAAGCAACTATCTGATCTTGCATTGAAAAGGAAAATAAAGCGCAGTAGTCCTTTGGATTGAAAAAGTCTTTCTGGGGCCAGTGCTGTGGTGTAGCAGGTTGTGGGTGTCGATTTGACCAGTTGTTCCACTTCCCTGCTAATGGCATGGGAAAGAAGTGAAGGATGGCCCCAGTGCTTGGACCCCTACACCAATGTGGAAGACCCAGATGAAGCTTCTGGCTCCTGGCTTTGCCCTGCCTGGCTGTGGTAGCTATTTGGGGAGTGAACCAATGGATGGACGGTCTCTCTCTCTCTCTCTCTCTCTGTGTGTGTGTGTGTGTGTGTCTCCCTTCCTCTCTGTAACTCCACATTTCAAATAAATAAATAAATAAATAAAATCTTTAAAAAAACTCTGTTCTCTAATATTGTCTGGCAGTGGGATCCTGGGAATACTGTTTCCTCCCATTGAGGTAAATTAAAGAATAATTGAGAAGACATGTGGTGAAAGAATAACACCTGCAATACAGAAAAGAATAATGTTAGCTATCTCCACTTTTCATTACATTTAAATTTGCTAATGTAAACCTTGTTACTGGAAATTTATCATTAAGAAATGTGCCATATTTTGCAATTCACAAACTGAAAGATTTTTAAAATATCTGTTTTATTTTAAATATATCAATAAAAATGGTTTGTAACTTGTAAATAATATATTGATCTCATTTAAAATAACGAACATTGGGGCCGGCACCATGGCTCACTTGGTTAATCCTCTGCTTGTGGCACTGGCATCCCACATGAGCTCCAGGTTCTAGTCCCGGTTGCTCCTCTTCCAATCCAGCTCTCTGCTATGGCCTGGGAAAGCAGTGGAGGACGGCCCAAGTCCTTGGGCCCCTTGGGCCCCTGTATCCGCATGGGGGACCAAGAAGAAGCACCTGGCTCCTGGCTTCAGACTGGCTCAGCTCCAGCCCTTGCAGCCATTAGGGGAGTGAACCAATGGAAGGAAGACCTTTCTCTCTGTTTCTCCCTCTCACTGTCTGTAGTTCTACCTGTCAAATAAAACAAATAAAAAAAATTTAAAAAGTCTGCCTATAAATTTAAAATGTAGTTGCAAACTCTTTTGTCTCTCTCTCACTGTCCAACTCTGTCAAATAAAATCAAATAAAAATAAATAAAATAAAATAACAAATGTTTTCTTTAGTAAAGTAGCTTCATGCATGAATATTTGATATAACGATTAGCTTTGCTCTGGTTTTTCTTTAAATAATTCTTTTAGCGCTCTTAAAATGTAAATATTTGAAAATGCAGTGTTATATTTCAAGTCCTTGTTCAGTGATACTGGGGCATACTGTATTGATTATTTTATGTATTTACTGTTCAGAGAGAGATATATCCCACTCATTGGTTCACTCCCCAAATGCCATGAAGCCCAGAGTAGGGGATCTAAACTGGACTTCTCACTTGAGTGGCAAGAATCCAACTTCTTTTGATAGTTTTGATTAGAGAAGAAAGTTATTAGAATGCTTGCAAAATGCTGTAATGATTCCCAAGTCCATGAACCCCAAAGACTTTTCCAAGTTTGTTCTTTTATTCTTTAGCATTCAGCACTGCCTCCTGATTCTTCCCTCTCTCGAATACTGAATAGTTCCTGACAACCCATTTTTAGATTTTCTTTTCCATTACCTTTGCCTTAATCCAGGTTTGATCCTACCCCATCTGAACCAAAGTGCTCCAAGGGGTTCTTCCTGCTGGAGATCTGCCATAGTAGAAAACCCATCCTGGCCCCACTACTTGTTGGAATAGGGTCACCATTCTGCATTAATTAGCAAAAACGAAATCTGAGAATTGCTCATCAAAGGCCCTGGCTTGCACATGCACAGGGCCTCTAGGATCCACCAAATATTTATAAATATTTAATTATGATCTTTATACTTCTATTTCCACACTTCATCTATTTTCAATTTAAAAAAATTTAATCCATAAAGTAATCTCACAAACATTTTTAAAAATAAGACACACACAGGTCACTTCTAAAAATAATCAAGTGCCAAGTCTTTTAAATCACTTGGAGGTTTTAACCCCATTAGTGATGTAAAACTACACAATAGAATTGTGTATTTAAAGTGCATGGAAGGCAAAGAGTCAAACTTGAGTACTATTGAAAATACAATTAATGGTATTGTTTGCAGACTGTCATGAATAGCAATAACCATAGTCAAATTTTGCAGAAGATAAAGCTATCCATGTGTACTTATGTAGACATAACCATGTTTCAATGAATACTTTGAATGCTTAATCTATGCAAACTTTGAGAGGCATATTTGCCTGGTGTTGCTATTTATGCTAAAATTATTTTATATTAGTTTTTAGCAAAATGGTTCTGTGATTAGGCACAAAATATGTGTTCAATTATGTTCATTTGAATAACTTGTGAAATGAAAATGGCATTTCTTATTCCATATTGCAATCTGAAGATGAAAAAGAACAGACAGTGATGCTTGACAAACAAATGGGTACTCATAGTACAAAGCTTTCTACCATTCTAGGTTTATCTGTCATACAAACTTCTCATGTACAAATCTATCACTGTAAACCCTTAGAAGAAAAATAAATGAATACAGCATTACATATACATCAGAAAAACTGTACTCAAGTACAATCTTCATTAGCTGCAATCCAATATAAGATCTACAATCACACGTCTAACCCCAAATCTCCACATTATTTAGGAACAACATATTAGCTTGAACTTTTTAAAGGAACTGGAAGAGTTATTAAAGTTCATACAAATGATCTTCATATAAAGTTAAAAAGAAAGAGCTCCCTTGCTTAGAGCTTATACATAATTCATTTCTATAATCTAATAGACATTTTCCTTAAATTTATTTTCCATTTTACAGTTGAAGATTTTAATTCATTTATTTTTTTCAGTATTTTATTCATTTGAAAGACAGTGTTACAGAGAGAGGCAGAGCCAGAGAGAGAAAACCCTCCGCTGGTTCATTCCCCAAATAACTACAATGACCAGAGCTGAGCTGATCCAAAGCTAGGAGCCAGGAGCTTCCTCCGGGTCTCCTACACTGGCGCAGAGGCCTGAGGACCTGGGCCTTCCTCCACTGCTATTCTACGCCATAGCAGAGAACTGGATCAGAAGTGGAGCTGCCTGGTCTTGAACCAGTGCCCATATGGGATGCTGGCACTGCAATCTGGGGCTTTAACCCGCTGGGCCACTGTGTCGGCCCCAGATTTTAATTCATTTATTATCTGTCATTCATCTTGCATGTTCAAGCAGTGTTTGAATTAATTTAGTATTCAGAATTCTATAAAATGACCAGATTTTAGATGCCTAAATCAAAATATACGAACAGCTTGAGAAATCTATATTTAATCCTTCAAATGAGTTTTATTTTTCTGTTTTGTGCTGATCTTAATTCAATAACCCACCACCCAAAAGAAGTAAAATTTAATCAGTTTTTGAAAATATAAGAATGTAATTTATTCTGAACTTTTTCCATTTTTTCAAATAAGCAACATTTATAAAAATAACTTATACTTACCAAAAATTATAGCCACTTTAAATTATGAGCAAAATTCTGAGCAAAATTCTGTGAGGTACCTTGAACTGAAATGCTTTGCCAGGCAAAACATCATCATCTCTGACATCAAATATGCAAAGTTCATACCAGGTTGAAAGCTCCTAGGCCATGTTTAACGCATTCAAAATTACCGATTTGTAAAACACTGCTTTGCTTCCATGATTTAGTTAAATCATCTTCTGTATGTCAAATCACATGCTCGAACATGAAGTGGGGAAGACAAAACAGATGCTTAACCAGGCTTGAGTGCTACCAGTGTTCTCAAGCCTCCTAGAGAGGATCATTAAATGACTTCATGATAGAGCTATCTCTAGTTAGGTGCACTAGTTTTTAAAGGCTTGGTTTTTAAGATTTGTATATGACTTCACGATGAATCATTATCGCCATATAATTAATGGCACCTATTTTTAGAAAAGTATCATTTTAAAGAGGTGGTTTAAATCAAATTTCGTAGTATGTAGATATCTATCAAATCAAATTATTTATTGCTATTTAAATGAAAAGCTCAGATGTATTCCTGTTGTAGTGCAAGTTGACCTATGACCTCTTGAGGCTCTCCCTGCTGATCAGGAACATCAGGCAATTCAGAGACAATCCCTTTCTGATGCACACAATGGAAACTATCTCAGTAAGTGAACAAATAAAATGTATAACTCATGACACAATAAGAACCACCATAATGGTCGACAAATGGCTGTTTTAAAAATGCATTGTTTGTCACTAAATACACTGCTATTATACCAAAAACCCTTTTGTGCTTTAAAAGGGTATGTGTCTCAGTAAAATATTTATGTTTTTTGAAATTACCAGACTATATGGCTCATCCGCTACACTTTCACTATTATTACAAAAAATTGTAAATTATTTCTTTTTAAATTTTTAATGCAATTGGAGAAAGAATTTTCCAGGCATATAGTCTTTTGAAAGGACAGCAAAATAGATGAAACAAAACTAAGATGACAATTTCAGCATTTAAAATCTACACATGATAATTCAAACAAATGTTATGACATTTAAGATAATGAAACCCTTCATTTATTCTCCTATCTGGTATGAGTTTTATTTCACATATAAGGACTCAGAACAGATGTCCAAATATTGTAATGCCAAAAGAAAGTTAGGGCATATCTTGATTAATAGCCTCAGAGCAGCCTGCAGTGTCTCTTTAAAACTGGCAAGCTGTACTTCAAAACAACTCTTCAAAATCCACTCTAGCAAATGTGGGTGGACAAAGCCTTCCCAAGACAAAAAGAAAACAATGAAGCCCAATGGAACCCTTTTAGCTGTGTGACTTGCATATTATTGACAGGACATTCATTGCAATCAGCAGGTGATTAATCGCAAATTTGTTGCTAAACTGACAGAGCAAGGTGGGGGCAGGGAGGGAAAGAAGGTTCAGGCTACTGTTCAAGAATAAAAATGTAAAAATTATCAGACACTTTCTGTAGTGAATTATTTCTAATCAGTTTGCTTATTGGCTACACATAGATTGATGTCTTCCTTGAATGCCAGAGGTACCCATTATTGTAGACATTCAAATTAATCTTTAAGCCACTGACTTTCATGATTTTTAAGATTTACTGAAGAAGCATGTCTGTTTTACCTTTAACAAATAAGTACTCCATATTTTATCAACTTTGTGCATAAGATCTGTTTTTTAATTTCAAATGTAGGCTGCATAAGCAATGCCCATATGGTCAAACTTACAGAAACTGCCTGAAGCAATTTGTTCTTGGAATTTTGAAGACAGACCCCAGGGACATATTTAAAATATAAAAGGTGATAAGATAGTAAGATGGGTGGGGTTTTGTTTCCTAGTTTCCAATGGTTGTTATTTCTTTAAAAAATAGCCCTATTGGAGCTCTTTTATTCAGATCAGAGTGACTCCAGCAAATAAATGCTGAGTGATATAATAGTGCAACACAGCAGGTATTGTGTTCAAAATGGCCACTTTCACTAAACTTTCAGAGCTGTTTTCTGAACGAACATCTTTTGAACACCTGCTGCATATGCCAGACTGTCCAATTTTCAAGATGACAGAACCCAATACAACCCTGCACTTAGGAAAATCCTAACATTTGTAAATCGCTTCTTCCCTTAGTGGCAGAGGTAAGGAGATTGTTCTGAAGTTCTCGAATCAAGTAATGTTGTTGTAGTGAAGCTAAAAATGGGAAACATGACTTAGGTTGCTTCAGATATTTATAATAATTTGATTATAATGATAATCTGTCAGTGGCAATGCATCTCATTTTTCAGGTAGGGTTTCACAAATCAATAGACCTCACAGTATACTAGAGTATACAAGACACAGACTATAGAGGCAACATCACCTTTAAGGGTGGGTGCACTTCTGGGGTAACTTTCCAAAAATTCTCAGCTCTACTGCCCACACCACAGACTTGTCTCCTGCGTATAACCAGCTTGCACTGCCAAAGCTACAGAACACCAAATGGCAAGGTGCTGGTGCAACTGGGCTGTTCCACCCCAACGAACAGCATCTCATGGATTACTCAAAGTTGGCTGTTACTGTCTACATCACCGAACAAATGAAGGTCCAACAACGTTAAGCAAATTGTGTAACACTGCAAAACCAATAAGCAATTCCAAACAGTGTCTGGACCCAGCTCAACTACCTCTCTTCTCAGGGATGACTGGTTATCTTATTTACAGGATACCACTGAATCCTGAGAAGTCACTTTCACTCAGGGAAGTTCAGCTTATAGTCCAACTTTAGTAAAACACGAGCAGAAATTTTGTTGTACATTTAACTTTGTGGACACAGACATACACATAATATGTCCTTCCTTCTTTATGAATTCTTTAAAAAAATATATTAGAGAGACTTCAAAAGAGAGAGAGAGAAACAGAACAAGAGCTCTCCTCTGTTGCTTCATTCCCAGAATGTCGACAGTGGTTCCTAATTGAAGCCAAAGCTCGAAGCCCATGGGAGTGGCAGGGACACAAGTCCTTGAGCCATCACCTGCTCCCTCTCAGGGTGCACATTAGCAGGAGCAGGAATGGGAGAGGAGCTGAGACGTCACGTCACCCAGGCACTCTGATTTGGGATGCTTGTTTCCTAAACGACCTCTTAATCTTTGTGCTAAGTGTGGATTTTTTTGCTAAGTGTGGATTTTTTTTTTCTTTAAACATTTATTTAAGTTATTTGAATGAGAGAGAGAGAGAAGAGAGTTGTTCCATTGACTCATTCCACATGCCTGTAACAGGCAGAGCTAGGGCAGGCCAAAGACAGGAGCCTGGAATTCATCCAGGTCTCCCACGTGAGTGGTAGGGGACGGAGCACTTGGGTTATCAGACACTGCTTTCCCTGGAGCATCAGCAGGGAGCTGGATAAGAGGGGGAGCAGCCAAGATCTGCACTTGCGATGCTGGCATTGCAGGCAGAGGCTGAACCTGCTGTGGGGAAGCACTGGCCCTTCACTCTGCTGAGTTTCGTTCTTATAATTGTGAAATACATGGGAAATCCTCATCCTTTGTTCTCTGATGGTTTTTAGACCCAGTACAGAACTATTTTCCATTTAGAAAGGTTTGTGATTTGTATCTATTCCTCCTTAATTTGTGAAGAAAATATCTTTTAAAGCAAACAAACATTGCTTTAGTGAAGCAAATTAGCCACTTTACACATTCTCTTTAGTAGCATGTTAGTGATGCTTAGCTTGCTTAACTGTCTTTAAATCTGCAAAGTATATTCGCAAACATAAATACTCCATTTGAAAAATTGCTATGTAAGGATACATTAATAAGGCCAACTTAATTAACACATGGTATTATATAATTATAGTAATACCAATATAAAAGAAATAACAGGATAGAAAATAAGCCATGGAATTAAAAAGACAAGTTTCCAGCCCAGAGACTTGGGGCAGAAAACAACCTACCTACCTGTTAGTGCTGAACCAGGAGTAGAACAAAGCGTTCTGAATTAAAATGCAGGCATCCTTTTTAGTTTACGATAATCATCTCAATTAAGATCTAGTGAAAGTAATTTTTGGGAATTGCCAATTCGTTTTTTTTTCCTGCCTCAAAATGTGTACTATTCTGTCAACAAGTGCTATGATTAAGCATTAGTAAGCTCTTTTTTTTTTCCTAGCAAGGAAAAGAGCCAAAATAATTTGTATTTTGCAATGAGAAAATATTAATTCTAACAGATGAAATATGTCAAAATTACCAATTGTTTTCCATAGGAATATAGTTTTTCCACTTGCCTCAAGTTTACTGATTGCTCAAATGTAAGGAACAGATTGTAACTGGTGGCAGAGAAGGTCAAGAGGGAGGAATCACTTGGAGATGGAGTCGGAAAAGAAATCCAGTATTGAGGGGGAAGACAAGGGTTGTGCGTGAACACAAAGACCTTTGAGAATATGGAGGTAAAGAATTTTAATTTCATTTGGTAGTAAGTGAAGTCCTTACTTACCAAATAGCGAAAGGGCAAAAGTGTTGTTAGAACCGGTCTTCACTATAAAAATGATGACTATGATTCTATATCATAGAGAGAGCTTTGTTTTGCTAAATAAATGGAAGGGTTTGTACAAGTTTTCTTGAATGGTAAAAATGCAGCAAATAATGCCCCAAACTTATCTATACTTTAAATCATTTTCTGTTGTATCTACTGTGGAAAACATGAAACATGATTCTAGCAACATGATTCGGCTTGTACTGGGTTGGCATGTAGGTGTTGCCACCATTTACTGCCGTTGTTAAGAAGCTGAGTTGACCAGATGAGGCAGTAAGCAAGACTTTATCTGATTTTTATTAAAAATATGGCTCCAGTTTGCAATACGTTCTGCTGGAAACAGAGTTGGAAAATTCTTCAAAAGAAAGGTGGATGTGTTTTTTGCTACTGTAATCCACAAAAACATTCATTTTGGCTTTCAATGCCACTCCTGGCCCATGACTTCTTGAACACCACAGGTGCACAGGAAGGATCCTCAGATCAGGGAGACGCAGCCATAACCTCAGAACTGGCTTCTTACAGATCATTGTGCCTGACAATTCCTTTTTTTTTTTTTTTTTTTTTTTTGGACAGGCAGAGTGGACAGTGAGAGAGAGAGAGAGAGAGAGAGAGAGAGAGAGAAAGGTCTTCCGTTGCCGTTGGTTCACCCTCCAATGGCGCACCACACTGATCCGAAGGCAGGAGCCAGGTGCTTCTCCTGGTCTCCCATTGGGTGGCCAAGCACTTGGGCCATCCTCCACTGCACTCCCTGGCCACAGCAGAGAGCGGCCTGAAACGAGGGGCAACCAGGACAGAATCTGGCGCCCCAACCGGGACTAGAACCCCGTGTGCCGGCGCTGCAAGGCGCAGGATTAGCCTGTTGAGCCAGCCGAGAATTCGTTTTACAAGCAAGGAAACTGAGGCAGCTACTATGCATCAAACTGTCAACACGTACCTGATGGGCTGGTAGCAGATCTGTCCTGTCTTTTGATCTCTGTCTGATACCACTAAAGTTTCTATGTGCTGATAGCAAAGAAAATCAGAACTACCACAGTGGATTGGACACTGGCTCCTCCTGTGTTTCCCCTTTGGCACTGGCAATCAGAAGACAACACCTTTGCTCTGTCACAGGGTCATCTCCAAATGTTAGACATCAAGACTACCGCAACCTCAGCAGCCTTTTTTGTCTTGGGGAGTTATTAATCACAATTTTTTTCTGGATTTTTTTTCTATATTGTATATATTATTGCTCCATAATTTTGTTTGCCATAATTTAAAAAATTATATATATATATATATTTATTTTAAAGAGAGAGAGAGAAGTCCTCTATCCACTGGTTCATTCTCCAGATGACCACAACGGCCAAAGCTGAGACTATCTGAAGCCAGGATCCAGGAGCTTCTTCCAGGTCTCCCACGTGGGTGCAGGGGCCCAAAGACTTGGGCCATCTTATACTACTTTTCCAGAGAGCCAGATAGGAAGAGGAGCAGCCAGGACTAGAACTGGTGCCCATATGGGATACCGGCACTTCAGGCCAGGGCTTTAACCTGCTGTGCCATAGCGCTGGCCCTGAGTATGAATTATCTTATGCTTTATCTTTTCTATAGGAAGTTTCAAAATATCTTCATATTATTTTTATTGAAAAGCTTTTCAAGTAAAATTATTTCACTTTTCTCAACATTTAAATTTTTCATTTTTAAATTGTTAATTTGTGGACTCATTGAACCCTTAGTAGATGTTTGGTACTGCAGTGAGTCTGAAGATAAGAAAAGAACCAAGTCTGAAAACTTGCTTTTTCTTTTTTTGCTTTCATCTTTCCTAACGTGGAATAATTGGGAATATTAATTGTTTTCCTAGTAGCATTTTCCAATACTTTGTAAGGTGTCTTCATTTTCATCCTTTTAATATTGCTATATTTGTTGAAAATAACAATAAAAGCTAATTACTGCCTCCCACCCCTAACTATAAGCAGTCTAGTGGTATGGTAGACATGCTGCCTGGTGATGGGGTGTGGCGCTGGTTTGCAGATTTGCTGATGGGCAGAAGCTCACAGGATTAAAGGGAGTCTGTAGGATAAGACATGAAGGACAGTGGCTAGACAGAAAAGGTGTTCCCTGCTGCATGGGGGTGAAATAAGAAGCAACATTCTTCCTTCCTGTTACCTGGAAAATGGCAAAAGTAGCTAACAAACTCATGAACATGGCTGCAAAGCTTTCTAGCAAAAATGCAAAGAGACGTGTCCACTCATGTCTTCTTGCTGCTTAAAATAAAATACAAAGGAGACAGGAACATCGGCACTTGTAATTTTTTTTTTTTTAAGGCAGAGCTATATAGTGAGAGAGACAGAGAAAAAGGTCTTCCTTTTTCCATTGATTCACCCCCGCAAAGTGGCTGCCTGGGCCGGTGTGTTGCGGCCAGCACGCTGTGCTGATATGAAGCCAGGAGCCAGGTGCTTCTCCTGGTCTCCCATGCGGGTGCAGGGCCCAAGCACTTGGGCCATCCTCCACTGCCCTCCTGGGCCACAGCAGAGAGCTGGCCTGGAAGAGGAACAACCCGGACAGAATCTGGAGCCCCGACCGGGACTAGAACCCAGGGTGCCAGCGCCGCAGGCAGAGGATCACCCCAGTGACCTGCGGCGCCGGCCAGGCACTTGGAAATTTTAAAGTAAAATTTTGTAAAATATTAATGAGTCAAAGCTTGATAGGTTAGAGATAAAATTGTTTCTCTTCCCCTATTACTCTCAGAAAAGGATTCTCAAGCCAGTAACTGGTGTCCTAGAAAAAAATCAAACAGTGCACTGTCACAGACACATGAATGTAGGGGTACCGAAACCACAAACATGTGATTGTAAAATTCTTTCTTAAGAGCTCAGAATTGAAGTGGGCACTGGGTGCACTGGTAAATGCTGTTTGTGTGGTGGTGATGCCAGTTCCCATGTGGATGGGCCTGGGTTTTATTCCTAGCTGCTTGCTTGCTTTGAGCCTCTTGCTAATGCATTCCATGGGAGACAACAGATGATGGGTCCTAGCTACCCACAGGGACCACCTGGATTGAGTTCCCGACTCCTGGCTTTGGCTTGGCCTAGTTCCAGCCATTGTGGACATCTGGGTGTGAGCCAGCACACGGGAGCTTTTCTGTCTGTTGCTCTCAGTCTCTCTGTCAAAAAACTAAAATAAAAAAGACTTCAAAATTATTTAAGGCCTTTCCTCTCTGGGTTTGTAAAGTTCCTAAGAGTGTCCATTGTAGATTCCTGCTGTTAATAAGTGTTCAAAGACTCTTAAGGGCATTTTCCTCTAGCAGCCTCACAGGCAACCCCTGTGAAGTCTGTGGGGAAGAGCGAAGAGGGTTGAGTTTTTGTCTTTCTGAGGGATTTAGAGTTCCACTCAAAGAAAACACATAAAGTTTTTAAAGGAATTTTTCCAATGTGACTGAAGAGGTGTATAAACCATGGAGAGAGATTGTTGAACCTCCAAACTACTATTGGAAGGTAGCAAGGCTGAGACAACTCCTTAATGAAAAACATGGCTATTTTATTCTGGAAAAGAAATAATGACCCTGGGGCCAGCACTGTGGCATAGTAGGTAAAGCCACCACTTGCAGTGCCAGCATCCCATATGGGCACCAGTTCGAGTCCTGGCTGCTCCACTTGCGCTCCAGCTCTTTGCTATGGCCTGGGAAAGGAGTAGCAGATGGCCCAAGTGCTTGGGCCCCTGCACTCAGATGGGAGATCTGGAAAAAGCTCCTGGCTCCTGATCGGCGCAGCTCTGTCTGTTGAGCCAACTGGGGAGTGGATCAGTGGATGGAAGACCTCTCTCTCTCTCTGCCTCTCATTCTCTCTGTGTGTAATTCTGACTTTAAAATAAATAAATTAATCTTAAAAAATAGAAAGAATGACCCATACACCAGAATCAAGAAGAGCACAGAGAATTATCTCTAGGAAACCAAACTGAGCTCTTAATAAAAAAACTAGCAATAAGTGTTCTACTGGATTTCAAAATTGCTATGAACTGGGGACTGCTATGCACTTGTCACTTCTGCACTTAAATTTAAAAAAAAAAGGCCGGCGCCGTGGCTCAACAGGCTAATCTTCCGCCTTGCGGCGCCGGCACACCGGGTTCTAGTCCAGGTCGGGGTGCCGGATTCTGTCCCGGTTGCCCCTCTTCCAGGCCAGCCCTCTGCTGTGGCCCGGGAGTGCAGTGGAGGATGGCCCAAGTGCTTGGGCCCTGCACCCCATGGGAGACCAGGAAAAAGCACCTAGCACTTGGCTCCTGCTATCGGATGAGCGCAGTGCGCCGGCCACTGTGCGCCAACCGCGGCAGCCATTGGAGGGTGAACCAACGGCAACGGAAGACCTTTCTCTCTGTCTCTCTCTCTCACTGTCCACTCTGCCTGTCAAAAATTAAAAATTAAAAAAAAAATATTTGACACAGTGCAGAAGAGAGTGAGTGAGAGCACACCCATCTACTCATTCACTCTCCAAGTGAGTGCAATGGCTGGGGCCAGGCTGAGACTACAGCCAGGAGCCTGCAATTCACTCCACATCTCCCATATGAAAGGCAGGAATCTAACTATTTCAAGGTCACCTGATGACTCCATGGGTTAAGTTAGCAGGGAGCCAGTATCAGGGGCTAGAACCAGGCATGGAAACCAGGAACTCCCACATGGGAACTCTTTGAAAATTCATTTGACTGCAAAGAAGAACAGATTTTGTGGGCTCTGAAGAGACTTGCACTTGAAGACACTCTAGTCAGCTGGGAGACATGTTGAACACTGTGCAGACAGAACTGTTTTCAGTCTGTTGCTGCCCATGTACCAGATCTTTGTGTGGTTGAACATGCTCTCCAGTTGGAGCTGCTGAACCCCTTTTTTCATAGTGGCTGAGGCTGGTGGAACCAGGCAAGGCACCTGTGAGAGCAGGACCCACTTGTTGATTCGAGGGTGGGTGGGTTGAGATTTGGTGAACTGTCTATGAATGGAATGTTGATTGCTGTTTATCTCATGCCATTTTGCATTGGGTGTGTTTATGGCATTCACACGATTTATGTCTTTGGTCAACAGGTGCTTATTTCAAGTTAAACCATATATATATATATGTGTGTGTGATATATATATGTATATATATGTATATATATATATATATATATATATATATATATATATTAGGAAATATAGTGACCCACCAGTCCCTGGACCTAATTTAAATAATGGCATTCTGGGTTTTAAATAGATGATACAATGGGTTAAGACTTCAGTGGGTCTTGGGAGGTGGTGAGTATATTTTGCACATGGGATGGCAATTGATTTTAAGGGTAAGAGGATAGACGTTTTAGCTTATCTCAACAGTGGCAGTCATGAACTGTTTCCCTACTCGAGTCAGACCTCAGTGAAAGGTGGGGCCTATTTCTCTCTCCCTCTGGAGTCTGGGCCTGACTAGAGTGCAGTAGGAGTAATGCTCTAGGCTGTATCACTTCCACCTGCATTCTTGGGAGAACTTTCTTTAGGGAATTCATCTTCCATGGAAGAAGCCCAACTAACCCAAGGCCTTCCTGCTGTGAGGAGAGACAGGCCTTCTAATTCTGGAGTCAAAGAGAGGTTAAGCAAACCAAAGTGCCAGACATGTGGGAGAAGAAGCTGCTTTGAAATTGGATTCTCCCAGGCCAGTGCTGGGGCTTAGGGGGCAAAGCTATGGCCTAGGTCTCTGCATCCTATATGGGTGCCTGTTCAAGTCCAGACTCCTCCACTTCTAATCCAGACGCATGTCAATGGCCTGGGAAAAGCAGTAAAGAATAGCCCAAGTGCTTGGGCCCCTGCATCCATGTGGGAGGTCTGGAAGAAGCTTCTAGCTCATGACTTCCGCTTGACTAAGCCTCGGCTGTTGTGGCCATTTGGGGAGTGAACCAGTGGATGAAGACCTCTCTCTCTACCCACCCCCCCCAGCTCTGCTTTTCACATAAATAAAATAATTTTGTTAAAGAAATTGAATCCTCCAACCCCCATGGTCAGAATTATGCCAAAGAATCAAAGAAAATGCCCTCACTGGGGCACTTTCCAAATTCCCACCATACACAATTAGAGCAAAATAAAATGATTGTCTCAAGCCACTACTTTCTGAAGTTGTATGTTGCACAGCAGTAAGTGGTGGGTAAATTAGCTAAACACAACAGTCATTTCAGTATTCATTTACAATTCTGTGATACTTTTGATAAGTTATTTTTCTGGTACTAAAATGTTATTTATGAAAGTCGGAGCCTTACAGATAGTTGACAGAAATGTAATGTTCACACATTTTGACAGTAGATTGACAGCTTAATTTGAGGTCTGATGTATATTATCTCAAGTTTTATTAAAATTCCAGCTAAAATGTCTTCGAAACTACATCCCAATGTACAGTACTGTCTCGTCTACTTTGCATCTTTGGTGCCCGCACTGATCATCGGAAGTGCAGCCCAGTTCTTACCACCTTTGTAAAGAGGCAGCCTGGATCCCAACTCTCAGCTGTCCTTTAGCGATCACCTACTGAGGTTCCTGTTATTCTCAGCATGAACATTTTCCAGCCTCCCCCGCCCCCAGAGTCAGTTTCCTGATACAAAAGACGCATCCACAAAGGCAGCCCCTGACAGCCTAACTGGAGAACCCCTTTGCTCTGTACTTCACTGACTCTAGGTCTTCCCTCCAGTCATGAAGCTGTTTTTCTCCCCTGAGCTGTGGGCCTCTGCAGAAGCTGATTTTTCTGAGAAACATCTTCATTTTTATACTTTTGTCAATTTTTTTCTTTTCTTTTTTTTTTTTTTTTTTGCGGCTCAATGGCTCCAAAATGCACTTCTTCGGTACTTCAACATCTGTGTACCTGTATCGTTGAGCCTACCTGAAATTGTTTTTATAAGAAGACATTTGCGTATGATGTGCTTCTGAAAATGGTTCTTCCCCAACCTGTGAGCCTAGTATTTGTGCCTATCATCGCCAGCAGCCGATCAGTCCATGTCTCAGAGAGGAGGCAGTAGACTTAACAAACTGCTTTCTCTCTCCTACCATGCCACAGGGATTTTTACATAACCCGATTTTTTTCACATATGTTGAGTTTATATCATGATCTATATCTGACTCATTTTTATTGAAGACAAGGTGCTGATCATTTGATTAAATTGGGAGCAACCTCCAGGCAAGAAATGGATAAATGTATGTGGTGTTCTCAGAACAGAAGTGGTTTTCAGAGTCCCATACAATTAACATCCTCCTGACTTACTCCATAACTCTGGGATAGTGCTAAGAATCCATATTCCACTTGCTTTTGGCTCCACTTGTCTGTGATGTGAATAGCCAGGGACTATCCTACAAAACGCTGCTTTGGATCAAAGGGATGTGATTTCAAACAGTTCTGGAATTGTGATAAAGGGCAGTAAGAAGAAAACCTTTGCAAGTCCAAAGGAGAGCTAAGAGCAGCCCTGTGTAGACAGTGGCATTTAGGCTAGAAAGGAGGGGACAGATGGAAGCTAAACAGCCATTAGCAAGTTCCCAAAACTGTTTTCTATTAAAGCTGCCTTAGAAAATGAAAATGCACTGTTGTAAGCACTAAAACAAACACAACCAAAAAGATGTTTTCTTAACTGGGAAATTATGATGTGCAGTTATGTTTGGTGTCTAAATGCAAATTTTACATGCAGGCTGCATTTATGGAAGAACTGAAAACAACCACAATATACTATATCATAGTTGAAACAAAACAAGCTAGCTGTACTTGGCATAGTAATGATAAACCCTTTAAATTAAATCTTTATGCAGATTCTATTTTATACTCCAAACTTTTCATGGAGCCTTGTGCAATTCAGATGTGTAAACCAACAAATAGATATGCTCTGTGTATTGAGTAGCTGGATTGGATACCAGCTGGCTTGGCTGCACGCTTTTCTAATGGTAATGAAGTCACACAGCTGCTAGGACAATCAGCTGGAGTTCAGATTATCACTGGCTAAATGGATATCCATTGACTAGCTTCTTATCCGGACTCATTAAAGTTCACTATTGACAAATGAAGGGTGCCTAGAGGTTTGCAGCTAAGAGACATCTAGAAATGATCTCGTTGACTTCTTTGCCCATATAGTTTTCTCGTGTCATTCACAGAATATCACTCATCTGCTTGAAATGTGTGTTTCTAATTTGCTGTAAAATTTTAAGCACTCTTCTGCTCAACGGTTTTTTTTTTTTTTAATGAATGAATGCTCTACAGTTAGCAGTCACGTGCATCAATAGGAAGTTGTCAGCATACGAAAACAAAGAATAGCCAAAAAAACACTGTTTGGTTTAAAATTTAAAAAAAGGCATGACTCCACAGAAAGTTTATAATTGACTTGAAATGGCTTCTTAATTTAGAAACTTACAGATATTTTATTGGATAAATTCTAAGGTCTGACTTCATCTCCAACTGGACAGTGTATTAACTAAACATTCAATGATTTCTCTCAACCAAATTAGATGAATAAGTGTGGTCAGCAGTATCATTTAACCCTAGAATCATCCTCTGAACATGCGAAAACTTTTCCAAATCCTTAGAGTAACCATAGCTAGAATTCAACAGCAGTTAGATTGGAGACGAAGAACAAGACTGCATTATAATACAGCTCCTCAGTGCTCTTTGTTTAGTCCATGGACATGGAAGGCACAAAGCTCACACAGCGTCCTATTCCTTGCCTTCATAAACTTCTCAGTTCCTGTTCTTACATTCCTGTTTTAAGATTGCCCAACCGTATCCAGCCCCCAATCACTCTCATTTTATCTTAGCTCCACATTCTCTTCTACAAGTCATACGTTTGCTGCTATGGGAAGATTTTGAAAATGACCGGTCCAACCTGTGGATCTTTTGTTTTCAAAGATCAGTTTTAGGGGCTGGCATTATAGTGCAAGGGGTTAAGTCACCACGGGTGATGCCAGCATCCTTAATGAGTGTGAGTTCAAGTCCCAGCTCTTCCAGTTTAAATCCAGCTTCCTGCTAATGCATCTGGAAAAGCAAAGGAAAATGACCCTAGTCCTTGGGCCCCTGCCACCTACATTGTACTCCTGGAAGCAATATAATTGGTTTTTGAGGCCATTTGGGGAGCAAACCATCAGATGGATGAATCTCTGCCCCACTGTTTCTCTTTCAAATAAATAAATGCTCCAAAAAAAAAAAAAAAAGAAAGAAAAAATCCACAAAGATCAGTTTTAAATTTGCCTCCTAAATGCATATCTATCTAACTATTTATTACAGACTAGCATATAATACCTCTTAGACTCTTTACAAAATAGAGAACAATTTTTAGTATGCTTTTCCCAGGAAGATAAGGAAGGAGAAAATGCTGAAGCAGTTTGAAACGGGAGTGATGCTCAAAATAGCCAGTATGTTTGTGTCTGTACCATGACTTTATGTAAATTCTCTGTCCCCCGCTGGATCTACATGACCTTGTTTACTTCCCAGGTCTCTCTACTGCTGATTCTAAAAACGGTGCAACATTCTCCCACCATTGTAGAGTGATTGAAAATGATACCATTTTTATCAATGCCTTGATACTTCTGTAGGTTGTCCTCACATTTTCACGTGTGAGTACTATGAAACAGGCCTTAGAGAATGGTTAAATCTATATCCTCTAGCTCAGAATGTGCACCACGCAAATTCAACACATCCTGACTAACCACACTTCCTGGTATCAGAATAAAGATTTTGGCAGAGTCTTCTGATTAAAGAATAAACTTCCAGGCCTCCAACAAGCCAATAGATGTACACTCCCCCACATGAAGGATGTTATCCTGACTCAACAGAGCAAGCTCAGAGCAAGCCCAGACCTTTACGTAAAGCGAAAAAATTAGGGAGGCGAAATGGCAAACTCCTACAGTCAAAAACTACTTCTTAATCATGTTTTTGAGCTTCCTAAAGGAAATAATTGGGTTGTAAGCTTCAAAACATTTATACAAAAAGGCAGAAGATATGCATATGAAGTCTCCCTGGATTGGCACAGTTAGCAGATCAAGCCAACTGGAGAAATCACCGAAGTCACTAAATCTCCTTTCATCAGATAAGTGAAACGGGCATTTGCCATTCGTTCGTTCATTCATTCACCAAACACAGTCATGCCACAGGCTGGGCAAAGTTCCTGGGAGCCCAACAGGAGAGCCATGCTTGGAGCAACGAATGCTCATGTGTTGGACCCTGTGTCGTTGCCAGCCCAGGCATCTATAGTTGCAAGCCGAGCGATGCCATTACTCCCTTGGCTTTTTCCATGCAGGAAAGATGATGACTGCTGAGATCCTGTGCAGTGGGGACACCTGCTCCCTGACTGGCTTGTGGGTTGTCAGAGGAGGTAATGCCAAATAGCATCAATTCTGGCCCAGACGGGTTCAGCCTCCAGAGCTCCTTTTTGCCTTCTTTCCCATGGCATGGACACACTGGGGGATGCCAGGGTGACCAGGTGCTCACAGTATGCCAGGGGCATTGATGAAAGTGTCTGACGCCTGGGTGATGAACTAGATCACACTTCTCTTGTGCTATGCTGCAGAGATTCAGAAAACTTTGTTGCTGCAGCAGAACCTAGCCTGGTGTGCTTGATTCAAAGACCTCTGTATTATCATGTCTCACACATTGTCCTCGAAAAATTAAGAACCATACATTTTCCAGCACTTTTCATGACAATTCCAACATTTGGTGAACACTTTACTGGCCCTCACAAATTACAGTCTAAGTTAGCTTCTGGTATTTTCTCCATAGGCATACTGTTAATTTTAATGAAATACTTCAGTTCCTGCAGCATACTCTTGGGGATGACACCATGTCAAAATCTTCAGGGTCTTCTGCTAAACAGCCCAGTGATAAGGAAGTTCTGCTCCACTTAGTATTTACACAGAAAAAACCTGCAGTGGAGGGGAAGGTACATTCCTGCTGTCTTCCACGTGGAGATATTTCCACTGTTCTTGTTACTGCCATTTGGGTGTTTCACAGATTCCATGTTTTCTTTTACCCCCTCGCCTCAGGTCTGTGTGGAAGGCCATATGTTGAACCAATGTGGTGCCCCCAGAGGCAGGTTTCCTTCTTTAAAATGCTCCATCCTCCAGCATTCTATGCCCCTTCCATTGCAATTCCATCATGCTGGCACAGGTCTGACCAACTTGCAAGCAGGCACAATGCCAAACACGCAGATGGCATGAGGGGAAAGTGCCAAAAAAACATGTGAATCAACTGTGGGAATTGATGGCAAGATTCCCGGACGTGGAGGTCCAAACACTTGTCCATCCGAAGTTGATAGTACGTACTTTACAGATGAAAGATTTGTCAACAGCAACCTAGCATTGAGCCCACTTCATTTAAAAATATTTCTTCAAGCTACCTTAGGCTACCAGCTGGCTACAAAGCAATGATTCTGCAAAGGTTGACGTTCAGTCTTGACCTTTACCTAGGTGATTCCTCCAAAGATCATCAGATTGCATATTAGCAACAATGACATCTACATCAGGGAAAGTGCATTTTTTTTTTCTTTATAGAAACTATTGACTAAGGCAGGAGGAAGATCTCAATGAATTACATACAAAAGCCAAATTCTGTGAGTAGAGTATGATTCTAATCATGGCTCTGGTAAGTATTCATTTTTAATCCATTTCACCTCAGTGAGCATGAATTTTATTTTGGCTTATAAACTAGTCAACTGTTTTTCTTGGGACAGGACCTTTGAACACAGAGAATGGATGGTACCTGTTCATTTGGTTTAAAGAATCTCCTTTTTGCGGTTTTGGTACTATGCTTGGAATTTTGGAAATTTCTACTTAGGTTAAGCTACTCTATTTCCTAAGGATGTATATTTTATAAGGAAATTTTTTCAAGATTTAGTTAAGTTTTTTGAAATGGCCACAATGGCTGAGACCAGGCCAAGCCGAAGCCAGGAGCCTGGAACTCCATCCAGGTCTCCCCCACGGGAAGCAGGGCCCAGGCACTTGGGCCAGGTTCTTCTGCTCCCCCAGGCACACCAGCGGGGCTCTGGATTGGACACAGAGTGGCCAGGACTTAAACCAGTGCTCACATGGATGGCAGCATTGCAGCTGGCTGCTTCACCAGCTGCGACGTAATACCAGCCCCTGAAAGGAAGTGCTTCCATTCAGGAAAGAAGGACAAGGAGGTATCGGACGTTTGGGAGGAATGAGGTGAAACTTGCAGCACAGACTCCTGGGAGGTGTTATGAAAGAATCCCAGGATCATTTTATCCCACTCATGAGCTTTCCTAAGACAATTCCTACTTACATGGATTTTGGGGAAAAGTGCCTGTTAGATAAGCTGACGCTGGAATCCTAAAGGCAAGATTGAAAATGCTTTGAAAACTAACTGGAGGCCTAGAAAATCTACTTCATCTATTTCCTAATGAGTCATGTATTGTACTCAGATCGCTGAGTAGTTCAGTGTTTTTGGTACTATTCGCGTAGGCTGCTATTTCACAGGGCTGAATTCATGCACCTTTACAACATTTGCAGTTGAAGATGTGAGTGGGACTATTCAATTCAATTTTCAAGGGAACATTTACTACATGACACCTGGCACAGGAATTGAGGATTTTAATCCAACACGGGCAATACAGCTTGCCCTTTCCGAGTGAGTGGTTAAATCCTGCCACATGTTTAGACATTACTTAAATTTCATAGCATTTAGCACACACAGACATTTAGCCTCTTCTGTGATTGCAGGGTACGCTGCCATTAATGTCTTCATTGCTGGGCTCTGCCTACAGGTGTATCTGTTTGGGAATACTGAATGCTGACTGTAAAGCCACACTGACAACACATGAAACATTGTTACAGAAACTGGTGATGCAGAGGCCTGGGCCTCCTCACTTCCTTTACAAAATCCTTATTAAGCTGAAGCAGATTACCAAGGAGGGTTTTGATAAGTGATGTACATTAAATAAATCCACAGAAGCAATGCTATGCCTATCGGAAACCTGCTTCTCCTGGAGTATTCCATCAGGTCGAGAAATAGGCTTGCTAGTGAACAGTATCCAGGACACTGGTTAGGTTAGACTTTCATTAGCTTGGTTGAACTCTTTTTTTAAAAATCTCTCCCTGACAACTCAATTTTTCTTCTGCTTTTTCTTTTTTTCTTACTTTTTCTTTCTTTTGTTTCTTTCTTTTGTGTTCCTATGGATACCTCAGGTTGTACAAAATGGCTCTAGTACAATACTAAATGGTTTTCCCAAATTATAAACAAACTTATGAAAATTATTGTTTTACCACTTGTTTCTTACTAAAAGTAAGTAAAAGGCTTTCTCTTAAATACATTGGAGAACTCAATCACAACACAATTTATCATCAAACAGATTTTGAAACACTATAAATCATAAAATCTCCCATGGAGCCCAAATGTAAGCACCAAAACAGAATACAGTTTATGTGAACAAAGAAGTGTTTGCTTGATGATCATCCACTTATTCTCTTTTTATATCTGTTCCTTCCTTCAGTTATGTGGTCCTTTTTTTACACACCAAGCAACTGTTGAGTATTTACTGTATGTCAAGGACTGGGGCAGATACAAAAAAGATACAGCATACATCCACAAGAGAATCCTTCTTGGATATAAGATTCAGAATTGAAAAGATTATATAACTTCTGCAATGAATACATGAAAGGAGATGAGGTTTTCATTCAAGGTAGAAAATGACATCCATTATAAAAGTGCTATTAATAACAGCCTTTTAATATTTAATAGAGCAGAGTGATTAAGACAGAACCCATACTTTATTATTCTATCTTCTACATGTATTAAGTAGGTTTGACCACATTGGGGGATATTACATATAATTATGAGTAAAGCAAAAAGTTTTTTTTTTTTTAAATCCATATGGGACACAGTAGATGGCTGTGTCCATTTTAAGCAATCATATTTATATCAGCACCTTAATTTGCTTCTGCTGAGTGCAAATTTGTTGTTTATTTCCCACTTTCTCACCAAATTAAAATCAATTAGATATGTGAACACATTTGAGGAAGAGCTTGGAGAATTCTTTCACTCAGTTGTAAGACACAGTCAAATAATGTATTTCTTGGAATAACTAACATTCATAATTATTATCTATATTTTCAAGTTATGTCAACACAACCACTTTCATTAAAAGATTTTTAACTATATCTGCAGCATTTCAGGCACCATATTGGAAGGCCAATTTTTTTATTATCAGATAACTGTCAAAATAATACAAGATTTTACTAGAACATGAATGCTTTAATATGTAGCAAATATATGTTATATGTATTTCTTGGATCCTATAACAATATTTTGTCTAATGACAAAGTATAAGAATTAAATTACAATGATGAACATACTGGTGATTTTCTAACTATAAAAACATTCTAACTAGTTATTGTGTTCTACTCCTTACTAA
Organism: Sylvilagus floridanus; assembly: GCA_949820135.1. NCBI lineage: Eukaryota > Metazoa > Chordata > Mammalia > Lagomorpha > Leporidae > Sylvilagus > Sylvilagus floridanus. The sequence continues at coordinate 23,258,779 of OX463229.1, forward strand.
TTAAAATGTTTTACCTCCGATTTTGTGCAAAAAAATTGCTGGTATTTCTTCTGGTCCACTGACATTTCTAGGCAGCTAATTACTACAACAGTAATCTGATTTTCTTTTAAAATGTTCCTTTTTTATCAGTTAAATTAAAATCTTAAAATATATGAGATAAATGATAAATGTTAAACATCTATAAGATGCCAATGAAAACCCAACTAATTAACTTGAGAAACTGATTATATTCTGGGTACTATTTAAGTCACAAGACTTCATGGTTCTAGCCAATGAAATTCTTTCCACAATCTTTCTAAATTGTGGTATAGATAAAAAGCCAAATTTTTATCTGCTTATTGAATCATACTTTTTTTTGCCAAATATATAAAATAAATATAAAGTTGTATTCCGAAATTTAAAATTTTAGTTCAGAATTGACAAATGAAAACATATGTATAAGGATAATTTTCTAACCTCAAAATACTAGTTTCTAAAAACAAGAAACTGGTTTGACTTCTGCAAAGCTATTTCCAAGTAGAGCCCCTGACCTGGGAGTGGCATTATAAGGGCCTCACCAACTCTTATTTGCTCTATACATACTTCATGTAACTACAGATTTTTTTTGAAATTCTGAAAGAAAGAAAGAGAAAAGGGGGGAGGGAGGGGGGAGGAAGAGAGAGAGAGAATCTTTCAACTGCTGGTTCACTCTATAAATGTTCACAACAGCTGGGGCTGGAACAGGCCAAAATCAAGAGCCAGAAACTCAATCTAGGTTTCCCTTGTGGGACCAAATACTTGAGATACCACCTACTGCCTTCTCAGGTGCCGGTTAACAGAAAGCCAGACAGGAATTGTAGCCAGGATTTGAACCCATGAACTCTGATAAACTATTTGGGAGTCCCAAAGGATATCTTAACTGCTGTGCCAAATGCCACCCCATAAATAACATTTTGGTGATGTGTTTGAATAAAAAAATTTCATATTGATAACCTAAGAACAGAACAATAAGGAATTAAGTAATTGTTACTATCAAAACATATGCTTACCAGAATTACAAATAGAGATTTGATTTTTTATCAAATAAAATATTTTAATGCTACCTAGTATCAAATACAGTAATAAAATGAAACTTTACAATGAATTGTTACAACAACTCTAGACAAAAGTTTAGGTTATTAATATAAAATCACCCTCATTCAGAGCTAGGACATTCTTTCACAATACAAATTTCTTAACTAATGCTTTTCAGGGTTAGAAAAATTCAATTAACAAAATCAAAGTGAAAAAAAATTAAAATATGGAAAGACATCTTTGCATAAATATATAGTTTCATTTTCATTAGTTTTGTTCAATTAGCAATTGTAGGAAATGACTCAACATCTCTGTGGAAGTTGGCTATGGTAAGTCAGTGATTCTCTGCCAGGGACAACAATGAAATCAGTGGGGTTTTTGTTTTGTTTTTAATTAATATAAAGGGAACAGATTCATGTATGTCATAGACACAATTCTAACAAGATACCCACACTTCCTTTTGGGATCCCACAGTAAGGAAAGTACTTGGTTTTGTCTTTCAGAGGGATTGTGTCTTAGATGCTCCTGACAGGCATACCAAACATTCTTTTGTTACTACTCAGAATGGATCAGAAACAGAGTCCAGCAATCTAACCTGCTTTATAATTAAAAATTATGAAATTGTGCTTTCATTTATCTATTAACTTGCAGAACAACTGATTGCACAAAGTGTTCAGGAATCTCATCCAAAAATGTATGAATAGAGAGAAGGCAAAGTCAATGAATTTCACATTTCAAAGGTCCACTACCAAAGTCTGCACAACCCTCAGTGCTGCATTCTGGCAAACAAACCCAACCTCCTGCTTTTGCCCTCTAGAAACGAGGATGTCTCTAAGTACTTCAAAAATCACCTTGATTATTATTCTCAGAGCTACCCTGAATTATAAATTAATGACAGTTATTACAAAAATACAAGACAACTTCTCATCTTAAACTACTAGTTCAGAAGAGGCAATTTTAATTTTTTTTTTGAGAAAAGCCAATTATTTAACAACACGAGTAAGTAAACAATCTACTATTCTAGGAATGAGTAATCTATAGGTGGCATTCCCAGCACATGAAAAAAGAAGTAGATAATTCAGTCATTGAACTAATTAAACACATGGCTATAAAAATGCAACTCTACCCACCCTCTTCCATGCCATATATAGCAACCCTATTTTTAGACTTCCTTGCCTACGTGGGAGATTCAGGGAACTTTCCAAAATCTGCAATTTGTACCCATTGCGTGGGGCTGCATTGCAGATGAAGCATAAGCAGCACCAGTCTGGAAGAGCTCACGGAGACAGTGATGAAGGAAAACAGCTGTATGGTGCTCGGACACACTCAGAAGCCCACACTCTCTCCCAGGGCATCCAGTCAGCTGCCGCCGCTCAACACTGCTACATAAGGAAGTCGGGAGTATTGCCACATCTTGGGATTTTTTCCAGAGACCCCTGACATTTAAAATTTTACGTTTAAGATGTCCGTTTAAAAATATTTCCCAATTCCACATTTTAAAAACTCTTTTTAAAAAAAGCAGCTGACATGTGGGGAATTAAAGGTTTTTTCCATGATGAGGGAGAACCATTTGACTGCAGGAATTTGCAAACATACATGGCTCCCAAATTTCAGCACGCACCACTGTCACCCTGAGAGCTGATTACATACAGATCGGTGTGCCCATTGTCCAGCAATCCTGACTCAGTAGCTCTGGGAGACAGCCTGAGAATCTGCATTTCCAGCAACTCTCCAGGACACATTTTGAGAACACTGACCTGTTTATGCTGGGTACTTTCTTTTCATTGACAGGAACAAATTATAGGATACCGTTAACTTTTTCAGCACTTTTAGTGTTTATGATAGATGTTATCCAAGGTAAGGGTATATGTCAATTTTTTTTTGACAATTTATGGAGATCTGTAACCATCTCTAAAACTCAATTTTAGAACATTTCCGTGACTCTGAGTGAGCCTAACCCTACGCTGAAAAATTCTTTTAAAACTGTAATCAAGCCCTTCTATGGCCACTAGCCCTAGGCAACATCTGACATACTTTTCATCTGTATAAATGGGTCTTTTCCATATGTTTGTATCAGTGGGTCACATAATTCGCCATTTTTCATCTTGCTCTCTCACTTAACCAGTATGTTCAGAGTTTTACCATCCGTTTTCAGGCATGCATCAGTATGTTTTGTTTTTTGTTTTCACTTTTTTTACATTGCTAAGAAAAGTGTATGGATACTACACATTTTGTTTATCCATTCCCCAGCTGAAGGGTGTTTGAACTCTTTTCACTCACATGCTAATACGAAGAGTGTTAATTTGAATAGTCACCTCCAAGTATTTGTATGGACATACATTTTAATTTACCTTGGGCTGTTTTTTTCTTTTGCAAAATTTTTAATATTAATATTTATTTAAGGGAGAGAGAGCAAGAGAAAGAATTTGTTCCATTTGCTGGTTTGCTTTCCAAACGCTTGCAACAGCTGGGAATGGAATTCACTGTGTCTCCCATATGATTGACAGGGATCTAAAGTGTTTGGACCTTCACTGCTGCCTCCCAGGGTGAACATTAGCAGACGCTGGAAGTAACAGTGGAACCAGGACTTGAACCTAATTGCTCAGATATGAGATGTAGGTATCTTAAAAGGCATTGTAACTGCTGTACCGATTACCTGCTCCTGTTGGGTTCATTTTTATGTGTGGAATTAATGTTTTAAGGAACTGGTAAACTGTACTCTAAAGTAACTATTTAGAGGAGGGCATTTATCCTAGAGGCTAAAATGCCCACACCCCAAGTTAAACTACCTGGGTATGGTACTCAGTTCTGCTCCTGACTCCAGATTAATGAAGACACTGAGAAGCAGTGGTGACGGCTCGAGTTAACTGCTTCTCTCCTATGCATGTGGGAGATCTGCTTGAGTTTCCGGCTTCCGGCTTCACCCCTGGCCCAGCCCCAGCCATTGCAGGCATTTGGGGATTGAACCAGCAGATGGGTACTCTCTCTGTGTATCTTTCTGCCTCTGAAATAAATAAATGAATTATAAAAATAAACAGTTTAATTCCACACACTAGCAATCAGTGGAGGCTCCAGATTTTGGACATCTTTTCTGACACATGGCATATCTTGCTTTTTGCTTACAAGTTCCCTAGTGAGTTTGTAGCGGTATCTCTTTATAATGTTAATTTGCATTTCTCTAATTATTTGTAATGTTGAGCATCTCACGCAACAATGCTGGCTCCTTAACTGTGGCTGTTTGTCATTATTGTTAAGGGATAATTATCATTTATAATCTAGAGATAACTATTTTCTTAGATGCATGATCTACAAGTAATTTCTCCCCTCTGGTTTGGATTTTTCTTTATTTTTAGTGTAATTTTAATGGACAGTTTTTGTTTCATCAGATTCCAATTTATTTTGGGTTTTAGTGTATAGGTTTTACTTTCAATAGTGAATTTAGAGATACTTTGTGTAATTTAAAATTACAAAGATTATGGGCCATCCTCCACTGCACTCCCGGGCCACAGCAGAGAGCTGCCCTGGAAGAGGGGCAACTGGGACAGAATCTGGCGCCCCAACCGGGACTAGAACCCGGTGTGCCGGTGCCTCAAGGCAGAGGATTAGCCTGTTGAGCCACGGCGCCGGCCTCCACCTACATTATTAAATGATAGTACTGTTGAACATACTACTCTTGTTTGAGAGTTTTTTTTTTCTCCCTTTTGGCACTTCAAGTATGTTATTCCGCCTTTGACCTTCACTGGTTTTGATTAGATTTTTGTATCGTCATCTCTGGATGTGAAGAATTGTTTGCTCTTGTGGCTTTTAAGATTTTAACTCAGTCTTTCCATAGTTCGACTAAGCATGTATCCATGTGGGTCACTTAGCATTTATTTTACTTGAGACTTGCTGATTTCTGGATTCTGTAGATTACCCTTTTTCAGAAAGTTTGAGGGATTTTCCACCATTATATCTTGAATTTTCTCCTCTCATTCTCTCCTCTCTTTCTGTGGGACTCATCACATGTATACTGCATATATTCCCACGAGTCTCAAACTCTATCTATGAATCTTCAGGTTTTTATTTTTTTCTTTCATTTCTTCAGATTACAGAATTTACATTGTTCTAGGTCATGTTAACTGGTAGTTTGTTACTGTCATCACACGCCTGCTATGGGGCTATTCTAGTGAATTAAAAAAATCACTTATACCTTTCAAATTCAAAATGTTCCTTTTTTTTTTTTTTTTTTACAGGCAGAGTGGACAGCAAGAGAGAGAGACAGAGAGAAAGGTCTTCCTTTGCCATTGGTTCACCCCCCAATGGCCGCTGTGGCTGGCGCACTGCAGCAGGCGCACTGCAGCAGCGCACCACACTGATCTGAAGCCAGGAGTCAGGTGCTTCTCCTGGTCTCCCATGCGGGTGCAGGGCCCAAGCACTTGGGCCATCCTCCACTGCACTCCCGGGCCACAGCAGAGAGCTGGACTGGAAGAGGAGCAACCGGGACAGAATCCAGCACCCCAACTGGGACTAGAACCTGGATTGCTGGCACCGAAGGCAGAGGATTAGCCCAGTGAGCCGTGGCGCCGGCCCCATTTGGCTTTTTAAAACTAATTTTTATCTCTTTTTAAAAATTTATCTAGTTATTGTGTCATTGTTTTCTTGCATTCCTTCATTTCATTGAACAAGGATTTAAACAAAATTGTACACTATAGATAATGATGATGCACTCTGCATATCTCCAGGAAAAAGAACACAAACCAAGAGATTTCATTTTGGACATGTAGAGAGTTTCCTCAAGTTCCCTCCATCTGCAAGAATTCCCCCAGTTCTGTCACAGTCTCTGATCCATTGCACGGACCACAGAGACCTGCCAACTCAGCTCTATGAAATCACCCTGCTCCTCTCTTCCCTTGCCATTGAGATGACCAATTCAACTGACAATCAGTGACATGAGGTGCTTGCCCTCATCAGTGGCAGCAAAGTCTGCCCAACTCTGTTAAAACTATCTCTCTGACCCGGCTGACGCATGGGCTGATGAGATCATCCCCCAGTTAAAAAATAAAATAAAATAAAATAAAAGCTGCAGATTCACCCTATTCCTAACTAAAAAAATTTTCACAAATAAATGCTTCTCAATTGCTTTTGTGCCTTTGGCTGAATTCTATAGCAAAGAATCACTTACTTCCGGATCTTGGCACTGTCGCGTAGTAGGTTAAACCTCTGTCTGCAGTGCCAGCATCTCTTTTGGGCACTGGTTTGAGTCTCAGCTGCTCCATTTCTGATCCAGCTCCCTGCTAGTGGCCTTGGTAAGCAGTGGAAGATGGGCTAACGGCTTCAGTCTCTGTATCTGAATGGGAGACCCAGAAGAAGCTCCTGGTTTCTGGCTTCAGATGGGCTCAACTCTGGCCATTGCAGGATTTGGGGAATGAACCAGTGGATGGAAGATCTCTCTCTGTCTCTCCCTCTCTCTGTCTCTCTCCATAACTCTGCTTCTCAAATAAATAATTTTTTTTAAAAAAAGAGAACTCATTACTTTTTAGAAGTTTGTTCCATGTTATAGTTAATTTTAAAAATACAAGAAGATTAGTTCAATAAACCTGACCTCTTCTTGTGCACACGGGACACCGAGAACAGAACTGCCCGAGTTTTGATCTGAAATTGAAAGGGAGAACTGAACCTAAACTCAACTTTCTGGTTAATAGACACATTCCTTATACAACTTTGTGCTTCCTGAAGCCAGAAGATTCAGAATTACGTTTCATAACCAATAACTAGCAACAATAAAATAAAAGGTAAACTTCAATAACAGGAAGCCATAGCTTCAAATGGAAGTGTCTTTCGTTCTAACAACAAATTATCTTTAACAAACGGATTTGAGGGGAGAATATTTGGCACAGTAATAAAGATGTCGCTCGGGACATCTGCTTCCCATATTGAAGTGCCTGAGTCCAGTCCTGGCATCTCCACTTCTGATCCAGCTTCCTGCTAATGTGTACCCTGGGAGGCAGCAGATGATGGCTCGAGAGCTTGGATCCCTGCCAGCCGCACAGAAAACCCAGATGGACTTCCTGGCTCCTGACTTTACAATCGTGCAACCTTGGATGTTGTGGACATTTGAGGTGTGAATCAGCACACAGAAGGTTTTTCTTTCTGTCTATCTCTTTATCTATCCATCCACCCATCCATCATTGAGTTTCAAACAAAATGCAAATAAATACAGCATTAAAAAACCAAACTAGGAATGGACTTGACATGTGATCCAACAGTCACAGTACTGGGTATACATCCAAAAAATTTGAACATAATTTATCCAAGAGATACCTGTACCACCTTGATTATAGCAACACTGTTCACAATGGCCAAAATCTGGGACCAACCAAGGTGTCTATCATCAGATGAATGGATGAAGAAAATGTGGTATATATACACAATGGAATATTATTCAGCTATAAAAAAATTGAAATTCTATCACAGCTGGACACAGCTAGAGGACATCATGTTGAGTGAAATGAGCTGGACTCAGAAAGACAAATACCTGATGTTTTCCCTTATATGTGGGAGCTAAAATTAAATAAAATCAAAATAAAACAGAAAGAGAGAAAACAGAAAGAAGATAGAAATGTCTGTGTATCATTATTGCTGCAAACAAAGTTTTGTAAAATCTTGTTTCATAGCTTTGTCAAACCAATGGTTAGGAGAGTTACACTACTATAGTTTTAATGGCCTGTGATTACTTTAAATCTTACTATTTGTGGATGAAATGGTCATTTTTCCATTCAAATACTGTTTATAGCCATTTTCTATATTCCAACTAAATTGGGGTCTTTTTGCTTTCTACCTGATAAACTACTTATTTGGTAAAGTATTAAGCCTTTTACTGTAATGTAAATTTGAAATATACTATATCAAAAACTAAAAAAGGAAGGAAGGAAGGAAGGAAGGAAGGAAGGAAGGAAGGAAGGAAGGAAGGCAGAAAGGGTTAAGGGAAGAGGATAGAAGGGTATAAAGAGAGAGGGGGAGGGAGGGAGGAAGGGAAGAAAGGGATATCATTATGTTCTTAGAACTGTATCTCCGAATCACATTGATTCTGCTAAAAACTAATTAAAAATAAAATAAAAACAAACAAAAACATACTTGAACGTGAAAAGCTTTCTTACTAGTTGACTGACTTTGGCATCATATTTTCTGGCGGAAGGCATCACAGAGTCCCTCTAAGGAGGGACATGACCATTTCCTTTGTTGATGAAACTTGTTTCCAGATGAGATCATTACACGGCTCCCAAGAGCTGGTACAAGCCTTAACCCACACATGCCGTCCAGACCCATCCTTTCCTGAGAGTCTGCAACACAGGTTAGTGGTCTACACTGACGAGCTGTTCCCTTCACGTGACAGGGAGCAGCACAGAATATAAACTTTCCTACTGTAACCTCAAGCAGTCTGAGGACTTTAGTCCTGAAATTATGCTTCAGCTCTACCACAAATGAACTATGAAAGCTTTTTATATTATAGTATTTAGTAATATGAATAACACCAATAAAATGGTCATATGCTAGTTTATTAGGAAAAAGTATTGCAAAACCATGTTCTCTAAAAACAGTTATGAGACCACAGGAATATCAAACTACCACTGAGGATGTTTTGTGGGAATACTGCACCTTGCAGTAGAAAGGGCTTGAGTTTGGGAGTCAGACATATTAGTGTGTGAATCCCAACTCTGCCACTTAATAGCTGGATGACTTAGAGTAATTTTGTCTCCTTTTCTGTAAGATTCCTCATCTTATTAATGGGAAATCATATTTACATATCATGTTGCTATGATAACTAAATATACTATATAGAGAATATAAGCATCTGATATACAGGCCAGTCCTGGACGGAGGAATATGGGTGCATCATATAAATCAGTAATTCTGTAACTCTTTAAACTGTCACCTTAGGAATCTTTGCCTAACACTTATTTTATGATAACTGAGAAACTGTCTACAAAATGTAATATTTTATGCTTACTGTGTTATTTTCAAGATATAGATATAGTTTATATTCTGAAACATTTCCTTAGAAGATGCATCAATAGTTTAACTAAGAGAGTACCTAAAGTGTAACATATTGGAGTGAAATGGACATTTTGAGATTCAATGATTGTTTACAGCCCTTGTCTCTACTGTTGAGGAACAATGTCTTTTTTTTCTTCATGCTATTTGTTGACCTCTCTACTTAGTGTAGGGTTAATCTTATGAGTATAAAATATACTGAAAATGGATCTTAGGAAAAAAATAAGAATGGGAATAGGAGAGGGAGGAGGAGGAAGGGTGGGAGGAATGGTAGGGTAGGAAGGAACACTATGTTCCTAAATCTGTATATATTAAATACATGAAACTTGTGTACTGTAAATAAAATGTAAAAAAAAAAAAAAAAAAAAAAAAACCTGATCCTGGAAAGTAGTATTGCCAGTAAGTAGATTTCAGCTCCATTCTCCCTTGCTCAGGGAAAGCCACATTCTCTTCCCAGAACAAGTTGGATTACTTAACTATCCCACGTCTGGTGCTATTCCTAAACCCTGCTTCCATTATCAGAAACACTTTATTCCCTAGACTCTTATTTGAATGATTCCAGTTGGCATCCAGCATCGGTTTCCTTGAGAATATGAAATTTTTAGGGAATAACTGCTAATTTTGTCAGATATGATAAAAAGGATGGTGTCTGTGTAATAAATAAAATGCCCTTAGTAGTGAGATATAAATTATTTGTGGGTAAGTAACATCATTTCTGAGATTTGCTTTAAACATTATATACAAAAATGAGGGGAGAAGGGAGTGACATGGGGTGATGTTCACAGTAAGTGAAGCTGCATCATGAGTATACGGCAATAAGTATGTACAATTCTCCATTGTATTGCACAGTTAAAGGCTTCCATATTAAAAATTTTCAATCTTTTTTGTTTTGCACCTGCTATTTTCAATTCCTTGTAGAGTTATCTTTAATTATTATTTCTAGTTTGGCGTCTCTACCATGAATACAAATAAAACAGCTATTTTTTTAAGAGAAGTAGCTTACTCTTTCCCCTCTTCTCCATGCTGTAACCCTGATCCTAGTAACACTCTCCGCATTGATTTAGAAACTCCGGTGTGCATGATCTCAACCTTTCTCTTCATTTGTTCCAGGCCTGCTGAAGGTGTGTGTGTGTGGCCTCAGTACCAGATAAAGAGGACATTCTAAGTATTGCGAGTTAGACTCTTCTGGAAACAAGAATGACTGTTCTGGAAATTATACTCTTTGGTACATTTCTACTCTGTCTTGAAAAGAGTGTTATCAAGTTGTCTCCATTAAGCAGCAGAGAAGAATCATTCTGCCCTACAAGGGATTCTCTCTTGTTAGACTAATGATTGGGTACATGTCCTTGGCAGGTCACTGAAGTGACTTGGTCCAATGACCTTTAAATTAGAGACACAGCACTATTGATAGTGGTAAGACATGATGATTCAATTACTATAATGGATGTAGAGGCACTGACTATTTTAAAATGTCAGGAGACAAAATAAAATAGTTTTATTTCTGTAATGTATTGCACATATGTTGGTCTTTTAAATTATTTATTTAGCCAACTGCAATCTCAACATATTTTTCAGGACTTATTAATATGTCCATATCATCACAGTTGAGAACACAAAGTTAAATTGTGAACAAGAAGAATGGTATTTGAAGAAAAAAAATATAATGGCAAAGGGAGAATTTTAGAATTTTGAAGCCATTAGGACAAATGATTTCATGTGATTTTTAAAAACATATATGATTTTTACATATGATCCCCCAAAGTTGGTAGATCTATTTTTATTTTATATTTTATATAACTTTTTTCATATTCAATTGCCTATACTTTCCTAAACTATTTTTTTGAATCTATACTTGTGTTTTAAATATTTTGGAGGAAAAAAATGTATATTATGTGGGGCCCAATGCTGTGGTGTAGCAGGTAAACCTACTGCCTGCCATGTTGGCATCCCACATGGGTGCTGGTATGAGTCCCGGGTGCTCCACTTCCAATCCAGATCACTGCTAATGGCCTGAGAAGGCAGCGAGGATGGCTCAAATGCTCAGGCCCCTCCACCCACATGGGAGACCTGGAAGAAGTTCCTGGCTCTTGGCTTCAGTTTAGCCCAGCTCCTGCTGTTGAGGCCATGTGAGGAGCGAACCAATGGATAGAAGAACTCTCTCTCTCTCTCTGTCTCTGCCTTTCTCTTTCTCTCTGTAACTCCGCCTTTCAAATAAATAAATCTTGAAAAGAAACGTGCCTTCTGCTAAAATTCCATGTGATTCATTACACTTTACCAAGTTTAACGCATGCTCATTCCTGCGAAGTACGGATTTTCAGCTCCAGCATTCTGAACACTCCGAGTGGGATACTTCTGTTTGGTGGGGGCTGTGTTTTTATTGTGCATTGCAAGACTCTTGTAAACATCCCTGGTGTCTACTCATTAGATACCAGTGGCATTCCCTACTCACTCAAGCTGTGCCAAAAAAAAGGTCTCAAGATACAGCCACCCGGAGGCAAAATCAACTCCACTGAGAGCCAATGTCAATGACTTCCCAAAAGGACTGCAACTCAAACAATGGAAAGAGTCAAAGAAGAAAAGAAAAAAAATCTGGTTTTGAGGACAGCATGGAGATAAATGGTAGCTTTTTAAATTAAAAACATGTTAATAATTTCAAATAACGTGTGCTGTCTATGAAGATCTATAAAAGAATGCCAGATTGAACTTGTGTTTCAAGACTTAAGTTGTTTGTAAAGTCTGGAGAACTGGCAGGATGACAACAGTGAATTTTTATCAGATTCATTTTTTTCATCATCTACAGCACTTCACCAGAGAAAGGATGACTTTTAAATAGCCATTTATGCAAACCAAAAATGATCATACACACACATCGATGCAAGTAAATGCTTTTTACTTACCTAACACTTTACTTATTTCTTCCATCCTCCTTTTGTCCCTTATGATAGTATTTAATATTTTTTTAATATTTAATATTTAATCTGGCTGTTTGGATGGATAATTGGGCTTATACTTTGAAAGTTTATAGCTTTCAAATGCTATAAGTAATAAAATGTCCAATTCCTTTATTTAGCTTTTTAAGACTAGTTATTCTAATTGTCTGCAGTATTTACTTTTGAGATGGTCTAACACTGCTTTGGATTTCTTGAATGTTTTCACATTGATCTCATGTTGCTTTCTTTCATCTATGCAACTACAGGAGCAGTTAAACTGATTGGTTCATCACAGGTTCCCCATGAATAGTAGTGTTATGTCTCTAAGGTCATCAAAACAAGTCAATTAAGTGACCTATCAAGGACATGTATCCAACCATTAGTTAATGGGAAAGAAATCTTTGACCAGCAGAATTAGGAAAGCAGGAAACTAATATTTGAAAACTTACATTGACTCCTCTATTTTGTGGGCATGTTAGATGTTAACACTCTACCAAAAAGAAAAGCAAAAAGAAAACGACAGTGAAGTGAAAGTAAACCTCCAAATTGCCAATGAATTATTCTGCAAATACCATTACTGCACTCAAAGTATTACAGCTAAAATGGACTTCAACTCAACTTTCTCCCAGGATTGTTATACATGACCCTACATGAATCATTTTTGGAAGATTAAAGGAAAGTGTGGGATGATATTACCATAAAGCACTGTAATTGTCATTGGCTTTAAGAGTATGTTTCCCTTGTTAACACATATAATTTCAATTTCCTTCAATGAAATATGATTGTAATGAAGATAAACATGTAGAAAACAAAACATTAGAAAATTAAATGAATTGCATACTTCTGAAGGAAAATGCAACTGTGTGAATCTCTTTCAAAGGCACCCACTTTTATTTAGCTCCTAGAGTGAAAAACCATCAATTCTTGCCATGCAACAACTCAATAAAAAGGAAATGTGCTAACTATGATCTTTGGCTGATGTGCCAGGTGCTGGCACTTAAAACTTCTTGCTACAGGGAAGTGAGAGGGAAATTTTTAGTGTGTGAACTTTGTACTGTGTAATTTTAAATGGTCTGTTAGTATCCAAAAATGCATCTTTGGGTAAAGTAAAAAAAAAAAAAAAAACCTTAAAGGCAAGAACTTGGTGAAAAGAACAATTTGATGGATTTCAAAAAAAGCTGAGCAGCCAGTATAAGCTCTGTATTTTCTCTTCCTAAACATAGCTCGCATTTGTTTTTATGTCAAAAATCGTACCAGCTCATCAGCACAGCTCTCTTTGACGAGGCTTTTCCACTGCACTGCGCCTGCTTCTACCTCCACAGAAGAGCACACTCACTCCGGCAGCTTCTGCCCTGATGCAGCCTGCAGTGACCTTTCTATCACTGAGTCACACATCTCTAAACACAGGGGGCGAAATCACTGACAGTGCGTTACATACGGTGGTGTGAATGTACTACAATAATTGCTCTGTAATTACATGGTAATTGTTGACCATTTAAATACATTTAAGAACAGGGTGAGTACTATGTAATCAAAGACTAATTATCTGATTATTTCTGTCTTTTAAACTGCAGCCTTACAAGATATAAAAATTGCAAGTAACATGGTGATTAGTCATTGTACTGCATGGTGACTTGAAGTATAATTATGAAGTAATCGTAGAAGACGTATTTGTATTGTGATCCTCCAGAACAGTAATTGCAAAGTAGCTACACTGTAACACACAATCTATGAAATGATAACAGAAAAAGTCATTAATACATTATGTTAATAGCTCACAGATCGGTTAATCAAAAATTATTATATGATTCATTAAAGAAGCATATGGGTAGGGGTATATCTTTTCTAACACAGGCAATCTGTATTTGAAATAAGCTCTGCTATGATTTGCCTGTAAAACCCAGAAATGCCATCATAATTTATTGTAATAGTTATTATGTAATTTTATGGCTATTCTTTAAAAAAATTAATGTGATAGGGCAAATATCTTGGGCAGGGATGAGAAGTAGGATGAACAATTTGAGTTCCAAAGAGACAGAGTTGAGAAAATGGTCAAATGCACTGGGTTATAGTGATGGAACCTAGATCATGACTGCAGGTTTTAACTCATTATTGACTGATGGAACTCAAGCTTGAGTCATCCCCATACCCTCACTGTTGTTGCCTTAAATTACTAAGTGACAAGAGAACTGTGTGACTTTATGTAGATACGATGAAACACACTGCAGATCTTTACCTAAATTTATTTTTAAAATGACCTCTTTAGGTTTGAAAGGAAAAGTAACAAGCAATTGTCTCATGGACATACAGGTGACATGGGCTGCCAGTGGAAATCTAATGAAATTTAGAAATTGTGAGGTGGCAAAGATGGGCCACAAGAGAACAATGTAGGGAAACTGGTTTGTACAAGTGTTTGTTATAAATGGTTAAACCGTGTTGTTGAAAATGAATAAGCTGTAACATTTAGGTAAGTGAGTAACTACTTTATCTTTGGCACAATGGTTGAAAATACCAGCAGTACAAGCCTTATAATACAGACCACGTCAACTCTATCATAATGTCATGTCATTTTCTATGGGGTTCTGAAATGTGTTGGTATTATTATTCTCCATGAAACCAGTCTTTGGGGGAAATGCAGAAACCCCCTATCTGAGGCTTAGGGTGTTTTGCTGGTGTTCAAAGAAATGACAGGGAGAGGCACCAAGGCAGAATAGGGAGGGAGCTTATTGCTCTAGTCTAAAGGAAGATAGTTAAAAAAAAAACATGGAGACAGTGCAAACTCAGGGAAGAGCTAGGGAGAAAACAACAGAGGAAACTCCACGCAAATTAGAAGGACACTGTGGACCTACATGGAGAGTGTGGAGGTGCAGAATTCAGGACCTCAGCAGCTGAGAGACTCAGTAACTCAGTACCACATTTGGAGAGTGAGGTGAGCCCAGACTGCAGCAGCCCAAGCCACTGGCAATAAAGCTGTGGGAAGAGCCTGGTATGAGTCTGGCTTAGAGCCCTTCGGGGGACAGTATACCTGCCAACCTAGAGGAATAAAAAGGGAGCATCCTTCTCTATCCTCGACCAACCAGTGCTGATGTCCTATAACTAGCTTAGAGCAAGTGGGTGCCATTTTGCACATATGTAACAGCTGCACTATCTTGTGTCCATGCACCCAGCAATCAGCCGAGAGGAGATGCCTGAGTCTGGCTGAGAGAACTGATGGGGGCTGGGTGCTCATGACTGTGGGAGCCTTGTATGCTGGGAAGGACTGTGAAAACACTGTGGCTGCGTGTGAGGGCACAGGGTGTGACTGTGTCTTTGGGCACTCACTGGGGTGGCTACATACTTGGGGCTCCCTGATCCCCTGGTGATGGTCATGGCTGCGAGATCTGTGCTCACACTAAGGACTGCACAGATCCTTAGTGTGGTTCTTGTGGGCAGCATAGATGAATATTTTATCCACTGGGGCTAGCACCTAGGCATTGGTCTCCTTGGAGGAGAGAAGGTGAGTGTGAGACTACACCAACAGAGTTGATCAAACCTCCCCTCTGATTAAAAAAAGAGAGAAATTTACCACACCCAATTTGGAAGTCACCTTGGACTCTCCCTTCACCCTGAAGCACTGAATAGAGCTCCCTGGCCACACCCAGCAAAGGCTTCTGGGTATTCACTGAAAGAGCAGACACTCCACTAATCCACAGAGGACCAACAAAGTATCTACACAAATGCCTAAAAATAAATGCAGCAATTCAATAAACAAGAATAAGGGAGACAACATGATGCCCCCAAATGAACACAACAACACTTCAATACTGGAATGTGAAAATGAAGAGATTAAAGAAATGCCAGAAACAGAATTCAAAACTTTGATGAACTCAGAAGTAATCAGAAGCAAAGCCACCAACTAAAGAAATCTGTACATGACATGAAATAAAATTTTTCTCATGAAATTGAGACTTTAAAGAGAAATCAAAATGGAATATTGGAAATGAAGAATTCAAAAGAACAAATAAAAAATCCAGTGGAAAGCCTTAAGAAAACTTAGTGAAGCAGAAGAAAGAATATCCAAGTTAGAAGACAAATCTCTGAAAATTTTACAGTCAGACCAAAAATAAGAATAAATTAGAAAACTATAAAACACTATTGGAGATCTATGATATATTATCAAACAATCCAATGTAAGGGTCTTAGTCTTAGGGGTACCTGGAGGTATGGAAATAGAATGGATTACAAGGTCTTTTTAGTGAAATAATTACAGAAAACTACCCTAATTTGGAGAAAGAACATCCAAGTACAGGAAGCACATAGAACTCCTAAAAGATATGACCAGAAAAGATTTTAACCATGACACATTATAATCAAACTCTCCACAGTAAAACATAAAGAAAAGATTCTAAAATGCACACTAGAGAAACACTACATTACTTTAGGAGGATCTCCAATTAGACTCACAGCTGACTTCTCATCAGAAACCCTACAGGCTAGGAGAGAATGGCGAGATATATTCCAAGTCTTAAGAGAAAAAAATGTTAACTCAAAATACCGTACCATGCAAAGCTCTCATTTATGGATGAAGGTGGAATAAAGACTTTCCATAACGAACAGAAATTGAATGAATTTGTAACCACTCTTCCAGCCTTACAGAAGATTCTTAAGGATGTGCTACACACAGGAACACAAAGCATGGTCATCACTATGAAAGAAGGTGGAGGCAGAAAATCCCCCAGTGAAAGTACAAAGGAAATCCAAAGTAAACAATAGAAATATTTATGGGAAAATGGCAGCTGTTAATTATCAATCATCACCTTGAATGTAAACAGCCTCAACTAATCAGTTAAAAAACACAGACTGCCTGAATGTATTGAAAACCAAAATCCATCTATTTGATGCCTACAAAAAACACATCTCACCAACAAAGATACACAGAGACTGAAAGTGAAAGGATAGAAAAAGATATTCCATGCCAACAGAAACCAAAAAAGAACTAGTGTAGCCATCTTAATAACAGGCAAAAACAGATTTTAACACAAAAACTGTTAAAAGAGACAGGAGGGCACCATGCAATGATTGAGGGATCAGTTCAACAAGATGATATGACTATGATAAATGTAAATGCACCTAATTACAGTGCACCTAACTATTTAAAAGAAATCTTGATGGATCTAAAGGCAGACATTGACTCCCATACAACAATAATGGGTGACTTCAGTACTCCACTTTCAGCAATGGACAGATCAACCAGACAGAAAATTAGCAAGGAAACAACAGTTAATTGACACTATAGACCAAATGGACCTAACGGATGTCTACAGAATGTTTTATCCTAGAGTTGCAGAATACACATTCTTCTCATCAGTGCATGGAACTTTCTCTAGGATAGACCATATGCTAGTCCATAAAGCAAGTCTCCGCATATTTGAAGGAATCGATATCATGCCATACATCTTCTCTGAACACACTGGAGTGAAGCTGGAGATCAACAACTCAAGAGTCTCTAGAATGTATGTAAACACTAGAGACTGAACAGCATGTTCCTAACTGAACAGTGGCTCATAGAAGAAATCAAAAGAAAATCCAAAAAATTGTTAAGGAACAGTCTTTTTCCCCCCATACTATTTGTTGAACTCTTTACTTAGTATAGAATTAATCTTCTGCGTATAAAGTTAACTGAAAATAGATCTTAGTAAAAAAGTAAGAATGAGAATAGGATAGGGAGGAGGAAGAAGGGTAGGAGTTGGGGTGGGGGTGGGTATGGTGGGAAGAATCACTATGTTCTTAAAGTTGTATTTATGAAATGCATGATGTTTGTATACCTTAAATAAAAGGTTTCTGAGGAAATAAAATTAAATAAATAAAATAAAATTAATAAAAAGAAGACATGATAATGTTATCAAAATAGAACTTGGTTACTTTCAAATTCTTTGTGACATTTTTGACATAGCATCATATTTTTTTTTGTTGTTGTTTTTGTCTACTTTCCCTAGAAGTTCCACAGAACACAATACACTTTCAAGTATTTTTGCATGCTGTATTTCAGATTCATCTTTGATTTCTATTGTCTTGTCTGGGATGTTCCTACTCCCTGGAATTCTACACCATGATAAATTGCAGTCGGAAGAACTATTAAATATCGTCTTGTACAATTAGCTGGATACAAATGCATAGTCAAGCGAAAAGCTATTAGTAGTCACTTATGAACTTGTTAATCTTTTGACCTCCACATCCACTCATAAAGTGAAATCTAAAACGGACTGCAGTAGAATTATTTGATCAGTATCGATTAATTCATGTGTCATACTAAAGTATTTCCTGTGATTGGGACCTCATTAAAGATCTCTGCTTTGTATCAAAGCATCAACAGTCCTTCTAAGAAAGGAATGTCATTTGATTAAGACTATCTTTTCTAATATAGTAATTAAAGATTTATTTACGTTTGCTTTTCCAAAATTTAATCAATATATTCCTTATTTTTAAAATAAATGACAATACTTTTTTGGGGGAAGCAAAAACAACAGAGGATAACAAACAAAGGTCCTGTTTTGAGCAATGCTTTTAGTTCTCCTGAGGAAAGGGATTAATAAATAATGAATATGGTTTTGTAATCCTGTATATATAACAATTCATCTCAGATTGCCTCTTCTTCTTCCTGGATCATTTTTAAACCAGTTCATTGAGGTATGATAGACATATGAACAGCTGTACTTCCCTTGATCATTTCTTGAATGATGTATCTTACAACTGAAAATCTCTATCCCCTGCATAGAAAGATGAGAGTTGAAAATTCAATGGCATATATCAAACCTGGAAAATGGTTTAAAATACGTGAGTTTATCATACAAACTGAGCTTCCTATAAAAAAAAAGGCGAGATCAAAATACCCAGCACATCAAGTTCCTGGGGTGGTTGAAAGTGGACTTCTTAACAAACTTGCCATCAATTACACATGCAATTGTCTAGTAGAGTAAATCTTCCTTTGTCTTAGTTTTCTCTTACTAACTCATTGCTCTAGGATAGGATGCCATTTTTTATAAAATAAAGATTCTAGCAAAAAAAAGTCACAAATGGATACAAACTAAGTTTTCCAGATCATTTTATCTAGGCTGTTTCCTTAATAACGTAACTTAAGATAATGTATAATATAGCCAAATAAGTTAAATATAAAGCAAAAAGACAATATAGAATATAAAAGTAGTAACTTTGGTCTGCTTAATGGCATTACCGAATATTGTCACAAATATGTTATAATTTTGCCTAAATTTCTACAATAAAAGAAAGCTGCGTCCCTAAATATATTTGTCCATTCTGTGAAAAATTGCTAAAGTAAAGGAATATCCACTTTACCACATATTTTCACATTTCACTGGGACTATAGCTAAAATAACAAAAATAAAAGAATTAAAAGCATCCAAAGAAGAACAGAAGAAAAACTTCCTATGTTTGATTTGTAGACAGCATGACTGTGTCTGCAGAATTTCAATTCAATTAACATAACAAAACATATACTAGAAATAATATGTGATTTTAGCAAGATCATGAAATACAAAATTATTACAGAAAAATGAACTGTATTTCTATACACACTATGTCTATACACTAGTAATCTAATGTTAAAATGAAATCATCAAGAAAATAATCCTAGGGGGTAGGTGCTATGACATGGGGGTAACACCACCACCTGCAATACTGGCATTCCATATGGGTGCCTGTTTGAGTCCTAACTGCTCCACTATTGTTCAAGCTCCCTGCTAATGCACTTGGAATGGCAGTGAAGATGGTCCTGGTGCTTGGGCCCCTGTACCATGTACCAGACCTGGAAGAAATTCCTGGCTCCTGGCTTCAGAATGGGCCAGTTCCAGCTGTTGCAGCCATCTGGGGAGTGAACCAGCAGATGGAAAATCTCTCTCTCTCCCTCCCTCCCTCCCACCCTTCCTCCATCTCTTTGTGACTCTGCCTTTCAGTCACACAAACACATCTTCAAAAAAAGAGAGAGAGAAAGTAATTCTAGTTACTTAGTTCTTAGTTCCTAAGGCTAAAGCATGTAGGGATGCATTTAACAAAAAATGTGGAACACTTGTCTGATGATAAAATACTTTGCTGAGAGCACTGAAAAAGGTCTAAATTAATTAAGAGCTATTTTATGGTCATAAATTGGAAAAGTGAATATTGTCAAAATAGAAATTCTGAAAAATGACCTGCAAATGTAACAAATCATCAGAATGCCAGCAATTTTTTGTGTGAAATTAACAAGTTGATTCTATAATATATGTTGAAAAAGAAAGGACTCCAAAAATCAAAATGATTTTGAAAAGCAGAAACACAGGGGCCGGCGTGGTGGTGCACTTGGTTAATCCTCCATCTGCGGTGCCAGCATCCCATATGGGTGCCGGGTTCTAGTCCCGGTTGCTCCTCTTCCAGTCCAGCTCTCTGCTGTGGCCCGGGAGGGCAGTGGAGGATGGCCCAGGTCCTTGGGACCTGTACACACAAGGGAGACCAGGAGGAAGCACCTGGCTCCTGGTTTCGAATCGGTGCAGCGCCAGCCGCGGTGGCCATTTGGGGGTGAACCAATGGAAGGAAGACCTTTCTCACTGTCTCTCTCTCTCTCTCTCACTGTCTGTAACTCTACCTGTCAAAAAATTATATATATATATATATATATATATATATATATAAAGAAAAAACACAGGGAACTACCTGGACTTTGAAAAACTTACTGTAAAGCTATAGCAGTTAGCATTGTGGAATTGGTGTGAGCATAGGTATACATATTGACTGAAAGAGGTTTTTGCTTTGCTTCTAAGACGTTCTATCCTTAGGAATCCCTTCAAGAGAAATGAAGGTATGAGTGTACAGAAAGAAATGCTTGGGAACACAGCAATAGTAATGACAGTCCAAACTGAAAGTAATCCAAAGACATACTGATTGATGAAATGATACATAATATGTGATGTATCCATTTGGGGATCATTCAGTAAGTTAACAGAAATGTGAACTATCTGATATAAGCTGTGATTCTTCTAAATATTAAGACAGTATCCTAGCTCAAAGAAACTAGATGAGAAAGACTGAATATTGAATGATTCTACAAACAAAAATTACTGGAAAGATATATTTAAGGAAGCAGTAATATATTAGTTACTTTTTAAGAATTATTTTATTTATTTGAAAGACGGAATTACAGAGAGAGGTAGAGCCAGAGAGAGAGAAGTCTTCCATCCTGCTGGTTCACTCTCCAAATGACCACACCAGCCAGAGCTGAGCTGATCCGAAGCCAGGAGCCAGGAGTTTCTTCCAGGTCTTCCATGTGGGTTCAAGGGCCCAAGGAGTTGGGCCATCTTCTACTGCTTTCCTAGACCATAGCAGAGAGCTGGATCGAAAGTAGAGCAGCCAGGACTCAAACCAGTGCCCATATGGGATGCCAGCTCTGCAGGCTAGGGCTTTAACCCACTGAGCCACAGCGCCACCCCCAATATATTAGTTACTGTATGCAGCTGAAGGTTGAAATTGGTATTAACTACTAAGGAACACTAAAACTACAGAATTGTGCATTTACAGTGAGTTAATTTTAGACTATGTAAATTATATCTCAATTTCTATAAAAACCAAAGTTTAAAAAAATACACCAGAAATATTTGTTAAGTATCAAAAAAGTCAATAAGTGAGATTTAAAGCAAGACCATGAGACCTACAGAAAGCAAGATAAAAAGGTAGATAGAAAGTCGCTCAGAGCAATCTGTTTATAAATATGAATGGATTAACACTTGAATTAAATGATACGGTTTGTAAGCCTGGATACAAATTTATACCCAAATATATCTTTTGCACACAATAATCATGCTTCAGTCTTGAATAGCCCTGGCCATTGAGGGCATTTGGGGAGTAATATCCTTCTCCTCTCTTTCTCAGTAACTCTGCGTTTCAAATAAATAAGTAAATCTTTTAAAAAATTAAAAATAAGTAATTTAAATTACTGTGATCAAAGGATGCATTTAACCGAAACAAAACACTATTGGACACCAAAAACCTGAGGAATGAAAAATTGAGAAATCCCCAGATTTTAATTAAACGTCACACTTCCAAATACCAATTAGTCAAAAAGGAAATCATTATGGATAAAGGAAAGTTTCTTAACTGAATGTAAATGAAAACATATTCATGGATTATAGATAAAGGAGGAGGAAATCCACAGTCTTTAAAATGCTATCATTTCAGTATACATAAAAATCATTTGACAAAATCCAACGTCTCGCCACAAAAAATATGTAAATAATATAGCAATGAAAGGAAATCTTCTGGGGCTAGCATTGTGGCCTAGCAAGCAAAGCTGCTGCCTTCAATGCCGGCATCCCATATGGGCGCTGGTTCATGTTCTGGATGCTCTGTTTCTGATCCAGCTCTCTGCTGTGGTCTGGGAAAGGCAGTGGAAAATGGCCTAAGTCCTTGGGCCCTGGTACCCACATGGGAGACCTGGAAGAAATCTCAAGATTTGTAGATGACACATGTGAAAAGCTACCCTTAAATCCAAGAGTTAAAGACAGTGCATGTTCTCTAACATTTTGAGCAAGGAAACAGTACCAGCTCATTGGCCACTGCAATTAACTTAAAACAAATTAAATATATATAAGCAGGCAAGGAAAAGAAAAACTGTCCTTATTCTCAGATGGCAGTATCTGGTATTTTGAGAATGCTGAGAAGTCTGGAAACACTAAGACACTGGAAATATTAAATGCACTTTGTAAAGTTTCAGGTTCAAAGATCAATACATCAACTGTATTTCTGTAAATGAGAAAACTATTCATTTCAAACTAGTGTCAAAAGTAAAATTAATAAGTTCAAAATAAAATAATAAAATAAGTACAAAACGTGTAGATTTAAAATTCAAGATATTGCCAAAAAAAAGAATAAGAATTTGGATAAGTGGAATGATAGACCATATATTAGAAAACTAGCCACAGTGATCCACAAGGGGAAAAAAACTAACTACAATGCAATCCTTTTTTTTTTTTTCTTTTTTTTTTTAACAGGCAGAGTTAGATAGTAAGAGAGAGAGAGAGAGAGACAGAGAGAAAGGTCTTACTTCTGTTGATTCACTACCCAAATGGCCACCATGGTCAGCGCACTGTGCCGATCCGAAGCCAGGAGCCAGGTGCTTCCTCCTGGTCTCCCATGTGGGTGCAGGGCCCAAGGACCTGGGCCATCTTCCACTGCACTTCCAGGCCACAGCAGAGAGCTGGACTGGAAGAGGAGCAACTGGGACAGAACCAGCACCACAACAGGGACTAGAACTCGGTGTGCTGGAGCCGCAGGTGGAGGATTAGCCTAGTGAGCTACTGCAATCCTTTTAAATATTGTAGAGAGCTTCCTTACTGTAGAAAATGACAATCTAGTCCAACAATTTATATGGAAATTCAATGGAGTTATAATAGTGAAACTATTTTGAAATGAAAAATAAACTTGAAGGACTTGTATTACCTAAAATTAAATTTAAATTAAAATTACAATTAAAACTACAGTACTCTGCAGTGCATTTTGGTATAAGTACAAAAATACAAATTATTCTAAACAGAAAGTCCAGAAAGAAAGTCTTTAAAACTAATAGCTTTGTAGTAAAGATGCCAAGAAAATCCATTATAGACAAGATAATCTTCAACTAACAGTGCTAGAATGACTGGTTTTAAATATGCAACAAAATTTTAAAAACATTGTTTTACCTAATTCATAATGTTAGCCTTAAATGAAGCACTGTATGGAATGTAAGAGCTAAAATGTTAAGAAGATTTTAAAAATGTTATTGGAGAAAATCTTATGACCTATAATTAGACAAAGATTTCTTAGATTTGACAATAAAGGGATGATTTATAAAACAGAAAAAGAAATTGTACTATATGGAAATTAAAAATTTTGGCCTGCAATAGCCATCATTAAGAAAATGATAGGGGAGAGCATTTGGCCTGGTGGATAAGATCCTAGTTAGGATCCCCACATCCAATATTGAAGAGCCTGGGTTCAAATCTCAGATCTGCTTCTGGTTCAAGCTTCCTGTTAATGTACATCCCCATGGGAGGGAGCAGGTGATAACTCCAGTACTTAGGTCTCTGTCTCTCCAGTGGCGCAATTGGATTCAGATCCCAGCTTCTGCCTTTGGCCTGCTCCAGCCTTAACAACTGTGGACATTTGGTGCGTGGGCCAGGGAAAGGATGATCTTCGTCTGTCTTTCTCTCTCCCTTTCTCTGTCTCTTGAATAAATAATGAAAAATAATATTTAAAAAGAGAAAATACACAGGGCATAAACAAGGAGAAAATAATTTCAAAACATAACTTTTAAAGGACTTGTATTCATTCTCTCTACCAATTGAAAAGATGTTACAACTAAGTAAGAAAAATTACAAAGTATTGGGCTAGAATATGGAAAAAAGATTTGGTACAGACATCTCACCAAATCACAATGAGATACCAGTATTCTCAAATTAAGGTTATAATAATAATAAAAAATGATGGATGACACAAGGTAACAGTATTAACTAAGATGGAAAGCTTATAGGTCTCTGATAGGAACATAAACGGAATAGCCAATTCGGAAAAAAAAAAAAATACGGACAGGTGTTTAAAAGTTATCTGTTATAATCCAGCCATTTCTTTCCTAGGAATCTACTCCAGAGAAGCATCTCTTCCCCAAAGCTTTGCATGTGCATTTTCATATTAGCACTGTTCTAAAAACACAGAAATAATCCATATGTTCATCAACTGATGAAAAGTAAGAGATATGTGATATCTATATAAACGAAAAAATTATTTGCAATAAAAAGTGACAACCACTAATTCATCAAAGCGATAGAAGCCATGCACGAGCTTCTATTGCACGGCTTCATTTGTAGTAGACTTCCAGAAAGATGTATCCACAGAGACAGCAAACTGGCTGGTGACTGTGACTCCAGGAGTGTGACAGAAATTTGTGGGAAATGTTCTGCAAATGTTTTGTGAAACACAATGTCATCAAGATGGCAGAATACCAGAAACCCAGGTCAAGTCTCTCCATGGAAACATTGACTTAACAACTTTCCATGGACAAGAATTCCATCATGAGAATTCTAGAAGCCAAGGGACAGGCTCCAGCACTCCAGTAGACCATAACGATGGAGAAAACCAGCATTCAAAATAACAGTAGTTCTGCTTTGTTCCTCTCCCAGGTCAACCCAAGGTAGCACTGACAAAGGTTGCTCTGCCCACAGTTTCTGCAATGAGGGAGGGACTGAGGTTCACCCTCGTCACAGCACCATCCCAAGCAGCTTCTTTCATCTGCTTCACGGGGACACTGAGGGAAGTGGCATGGGAAGACGACCCACACCACTAGAAGTACAGGCATCGTCCTTTCCCAATTACCGAGCCCTGTCACTCCCCAGTCCTGCCCAGCTGTGGACCCCATCCATCCCTTCCTTCCCACGTTCAGGTGCCACCAGCCAGATGCCTTGGAAACCAGGCTGTCCTGAGTGGTGAAGCTCTTTCCATGAAAAAAAAAAAGTCCTTAACAACTGGATATTCTTCAAATGTGCAGGCCATCTCAAGGATAGAACGATTACAAATCATCCCGGGAACATGACACCAGCAAAGGAAACTAACAAAGTTTCAGCGACTCACCTTAAAGAGAGGATTGATAAATGTCTGAAAAAGAATTTCAAATGATCCTCTAAAATCACTTCAGTAACAGACAAGGCAGTGTAAACAGAAACTTAAGTAACTAAATTTGAACAAAACAAGTTGAATAAAGAAGCAGATATAATTAAAAGAATTGTACAGCTGAGGAAAAATACAATAGGAAGACTCAATGCAAGGTAAAATCAAGTCAAAGAGTGAATGAAATAAAAAAACTGGTGATTGGTAATTATTCAATTTGAGTTGCAAAATAAATAATAATAAAAAAAAAGCAGAAGAAAATCTACAGACTTATAGAGCACCATTATGTGAAATAAAAAAAAAATGCATCATAGGTGTTCTAAAAGGAGAAGACAGATGGAAGGGGCTGAAAGCTTTCTAAAGAAATAATGGATGAGAACTTCCCAAAATTGAGAAAGGAAAGAGATAATCGGGTTCATGAAGCCCGAGAAAATCCAAACTGCTTAACTCGTACACCATCTATACTGTGACACAATGTAATGAAACCGTGAAAAGCCAGAGATAACGAAAGAATCTTAAAAACAACAACTCGGCACAAGCAAGGCAATACCTGTAAACTACCAGAAAATAAACTCTGCAGGCAAGAGAGAGTGTAGTAATACATTAAAAGTAATAAAAGTTAAAACCAGCACAGGCAATCAAGAATATTATACTTAGCTAAATTGTTCTTTAAAAATGAAAAAGAGAGAAGGATGTTCTTTGATAAACTAAAAATTTTTGGAATTTGCTATTATTGGACCTATCCTATAAGAGGTATTATAGGAAATTCTATATGCTTAAATGATTAGAAACTATTTATCTTATTTAACACCCTAAAATATATGTGGAGATTTCTCTTGTAATGTAAATTTTTGACAGAGAAATACAAAATATTGTAGTATTGCAGTACATAAACCACTTTTAATTTTAGTATAAAAGTTAAAAGAAAATCTATTAATAACATCAAAAATTGTTAATAGATTCACAATATAGAAACAATGTGTCCCAGCGATAATACAGATCATGGGTGGAGGGAGGAAAAGTACATGGTTTTCACAGATAATTACAGAAAAATTTAGGGTTGACTAGTGTCTGCTAATACTAACTGAAAGAATAAAAAAGGGAAAGAACGATCCGACACGGGAAGCAGGATACACAGCAGACTCATAGAATGGCAGATGCCCTAAACAGCACTCTGGCCTCAGAATCAGCCCTTAAGGCATTTGGATACGGCTGAAGAGCCCATGAGAGTATTTTAGGCATAGAAAGCCAAGACACTCTGGAAAAAAATAAAAAAAAAACCTAAATGAAAGATTTCTGTGAGTGAGATCCCAGTAGAAAGAATGGGCCATCAAAGAAGGAGGTGCCTTTCTCTGAAGGGAGGAGAGAACCTCCACTTTGACTGTGACCTTGTCGGAATAAGATCAAAGTCAGTGAACTCAAAAGGCTTCCATGGCTTTGGCAACTCAGGACTTGAGTCTAGGGAGATTACTGACACTATAAACAAGAGTGCCAATTTGTTAAGTCAACAACAGGAGTCACTGTGCACTTACTCCTCATGTAGAACCTCTGTCCTTAATGTGTTGTTCAATGTGAATTAATGTTATAACTAGTACACAAGTAGTATTTTACACTTTATGTTCTGTGTGGGTGCAAACTAATGAAATCTTTACTTAATATACACTAAATTGATCTTCTGTAAATAAAGAGAATTGAAAATGAATCTTAGGCCGGTGTCGTGGCTCAACAGGCTAATCCTCCGCCTTGAGGCGCCGGCACACCGGGTTCTAGTCCCGGTCGGGGTGCCGGATTCTGTCCCGGTTGCCCCTCTTCCAGGCCAGCCCTCTGCTGTGGCCCGGAGTGCAGTGGAGGATGGCCCAAGTGCTTGGGCCCTGCACCCCATGGGAGACCAGGAAAAAGCACCTAGTACCTGGCTCCTGCCATCAGATGAGCGCGGTGCGCCGGCCGCAGCGCACCGTCCGCGGCAGCCATTGGAGGGTGAACCAAAAGCAAAGGAAGACCTTTCTCTCTGTCTCTCTCTCTCACTGTCCACTCTGCCTGTCAAAAAAAAAAAAAAAAGAATCTTGATGTGAATGGAATGGGAGAGGGAGTGGGAGATGGGAGGGTTGCAAGTGAGAGGGAAGTTATTGGGGGGGTAGCCACTGTAATCCATAAACTGTACTTTGGAAATTTATATTTATTAAATAAAAGTTAAAAAAATTAAAGAAAAATTTCTATCAATTGAAAGAAAGAGATTCAATGTCAACTCACAGTAACCATCAAAATTCTATAGGAGGTATGCAAGCGCAATGTGTGGGAAAATATATTCCATAGAAATTATAGCAAAAATGGCTATGCCTACATCAGATAAAATAGACTTCAATTAAAAAATGTCATGAGAGATAAAGAATGAAGAAATGGAAAAATTCCAAGAAATAGACAACCTGTTAGAACTGAATTAGAAAGGCAAAAGAAAGTTGAAATGGCCAATAGAGAATAAGATCGAATCAAGTCTACAACTTGCTGATACAACTTGCAATATGATCCAGAAATTCCACTATTGGGTATATACCCAAAAGAATTCAACACAATGTATCCAAGCGATATCCCCACCACCTTAATAGCAGCATGGTTCACAGGAGCCACAATCTGGAATTAGCCAAGGTGTCTATCATCAGATGAGTGGATAAAGAAAATGTGGTTTATATACACAATGGAATACTATTCAGCTGTTAAAAATGAAATTCTACCATTTGCAGCCAAACAGAAGCAAATGGAAGGCATCACATTGAGTGAAATAAGCTGGATCCAGAAAGATAAGTATCGTATGCTCTCCCTTAAATGCAGGAGCTAAAATTTAAAAACAAAAACAAACAAAAAACCCCACAAAGAAACAAAAAGAAATGTCTATGTCTATCAGTATTGTTGCAAATAAAGTGTTGTAAATCTTCATTTTATACCTTTGTGAAATCAATGATTAAGAATGTTTACCAACCAGCGCCATGGCTCACTTGGCTAAAATCCTCTGCCTGCGGCACCGGCACACCGGGTTCTAGTCCCGGTTGGGGCGCCGGATTCTGTGCTGGTTGCTCCTCTTCCAGTCCAGCTCTCTGCTGTGGCCTGGGCGTGCAGTGGAGGATGGCCCAAGTGCTTGGGCCCCTGCATTTGCATGGGAGACCAGGAGGAAACACCTGGCTCCTGGCTTTGGATCTGCGCAATGCACCAGCCGCAGTGCGCCAGCCGTAGCGGCCATTTTGGGGGTGAACCAACAGAAGGAAGACCTTTCTCTCTGTCTCTCTCTCTTACTGTCTAACTTTGCCTGTCAAAAAAAAAAAAAAAAAAAGAATGTTTATACCACCATAGGTTTAATGCTCTGTGGTTACTTTAAAATTTACTGTTTATGGATGAAAGGATCATTTTTCCATTAAATTATTGTTTATAGCCATTGTCTACATTCCCACTAAGCTAGGGTATTTTTTACTTTTTATTTGTTAAACTTCTTATTTGGTTAAGTATTAAGCCTTTCTACTGTAATGCAAATCTAAAGCATGGTATCTCAAATGCTCAAAAGAAAAAAAGAGAAAGAAGGAGAGTGGGAGGGAGGAAGAGAATATCATTAGATTCTTGGAACTGCCCGTACAAAGGTGGTCGAATATGTTAAAAAACTTATTAAAACTGTTACAAAAATGTCTTTAAAAAGTAAACAATAGCAACAAATAAACAACTTTGCTAAACAGAAACACCCAGGACAGATGGCTAGGTAGGTGAATTCTAACAATATAGTAACAAAAAATGAGTGTCAGTATATGTAAACTCCTCAAAGTAGGGAACATAATACTTCCAAACTCTTTTATGAGGTCAGCTTTACCTTGAAAACAAAGTAAGGCATATACACCACAATTAAAAAACTCCATCTCTCATAAACAGGGATGTAGAAATCATTAGAAAGATATTAGCAGAACAAATGCAATAGCATCTCAAAATTATCATATTCCATGATAAAGTAGGATTCACTGCTAGGATGCTAGGATTGTTCAACGTAAGTAAATCAATGTGATAATACCAAAATAGAAAATGAAGGAAAATAATCACGTATTATCTCAAAAGATAGCCCCCCAGAAAAATATTTGACAAAATTCAACACCCTTTCATGACCCTAAACTATTAAGTATAAATTCATTAGAGGAGAAATTTGCCTCAATGCAATAATGTTCATGTATGAAAGCCACACAACTGAAATCATCCACAAAAGTAAAATAACTAAAAGCTTTGATTTAGCATCTGAAACAGAGCAAGGATGTGTCCTCTCATGGTACACATTCAACACAATACTGGAAGTTTTGTAAGGAAGCAAAAGCTATTCAATGTGGATGAGACATGAAATTATCTGATGTGCTGATGACACGATCTTATGTGTAGAAAACATGAAAGCCTCCAACACAAAACAGAAAAAATTCAAAAACAAAATTCAGCAATGTTTCAGGATATGTAATCAACACACAAAAAAATCAGTTACATTTCTGCACACCAACAATGAACTATCTGAAAATGAATTAGGAAAAGCAGTACAATTCACAATAGTATCAAGAAGAACACCACCACCGTGCCGGCCCCCTGCCATGAACTTTTTAATGTTTCCTTGTATATTGCATCACCAATTGAATGCTCACAGAGTTTGGATTGGTTTCTAGGGGAAACCTACTAAAGAGTATGAAACATTCAGTCTTTTTTATTATTGATTAGAATATAAATTTTAAATTTAATAGCTTAATAATTGCTTGAGGTGTGAATTTTCATGCAAAAAGCAGAAAAATGTCATTGAGTGCATCCCTCTCGTTTCTGTAGGAGCTGTTCATGGGCTGACTCACTGAAGTAAAATATTTGTCTGCGATGCACAGCCTCAGTGCTTGCTCTGGTAAGGTGTAGGCCAATGGTTTATGTCAGAGTCAACAGAATTATTTGATGAGGAATCCTCCCATACATTACTTTAGGAGCATAATGTTTGCTATTAACCTTGCAATTATTGCTAATACTATTCCCAGCATACATGTGACATATTTACTATAAGGATATAATTTAAGTGATGCCTGAGAATTGCTGCTCTCTTCCTTGCCTTTGGCAAAAGCAATAGTAATTTATTTTCCAAACATTGTATTATGATTGTTCTGAAATAACTCAATTGGTTTGCCAAAGAGGTTATTGTGCTATGTTTGAAAATTAAGCAGAAGTTCATGCCCCAAATTGGCAGAGATGTGTAACCTCAAAAGCTCTTGGGCAAGTTAAAAAATCATTAATCCAGTGAAATCTCATTTAGAGAGATTTTCATCTTCATAATTTCTATCATATGTTTCTGTTTTGGCTGTTTGTACAAAGTCAGCACACTTGCTAATTCATTTATCTGGGAATATACAGATTTACCTTCTACATTTGTTACACAGTTTGGTTCATTATTTGAGTTATAATTTTATCGATGATTGCATCATTACTTTTATAAGGGTTTCTTTTGAACTTTCACTTCATTTTTGCATGAATTGCGGGTAAAATTCCCAGGATAGTAAGAATGCCAACTACATACTTGAAACATATACGTATGTTATTACAAACACATAACATGAAAATATTAGCTGAGAGGGAATTTAGCATGTACTAAGACAAAATGATCAATGCAGTCTTTTGAACATTGGTATTTGCTTTCCAAAGGATGGATTGATTATTAATAGTATATGGAATATGTATGAGCAATTAATCTTACCTGTAAAATGCATGCAATGTATTTTAACTAAACTATTTAATTGTGGTTTCATCTGGAGCCACCGGACGTCTTGTTGATATTTAATAGACCACAAAGATTGACTAGTCGTCCATGGGAAATAATGCATTAAGAATGTCATCGCTTACTTTTTCTCCGAACACTTACTAAAAGTGATCACATGTCCCAGGATCTGTGAGGTTCCTTCCAGTGTAGGAGCAGAGAGTAACTAAAGTGAGCAGTCCACGGTGATAACTATGATTCTATGCTAATAAAAATGAAAACGTAAATTATTCACAAACAGAGGTCATTTATCACTTTATCACTTCTGAGGCACAATGAAGTGCTTCTAACTGGATGAAATGATCTGGCAATGCTCTGGAGTAAAAAATGGAGAAAGAGTACCATAGGCAATACATCCTGCCACTTGTGAAACATGGCAAATGGACCAGCAATGAGCTCAGCCCATTGAGGATAAAAAGTAATAAACACATTAAATATCACAGACACACCACCACAAAGACATGTACGGAGCAGTGTTTTTAAAAGCAAACATTGTGTTGTAGAGGTTCTATTTAGAAATAATAGGCTGAGAGTTAATAAATCAAAAATTTCTTAAAGTATATGAAAGACTGAGTTTACAACTCAGCCTAAAAATGCTTTCTTTAACAATGCTGTAGGCTTCCAAAATCCATCTCAGTCTACCCCCAGTTTTCATCACCAGCACCTTTCATGCTCCAAACCTGACACGTGTATGTCAGAGAATATTTTGAAATGATGACATGATAATAGAGACATCAACCATTAATCTCAGGGCCACATCCATGACCAAACACTGCCAAAGTTCTCTTTTGTCCCAGAACACTCAGATTTCTATATTTTATACGAATAGATTTAATATTTTAATATTAAAAAGCCTATTCTTTCATTACATTAATCATCTCATGTCATGAGGTGTGCTAGTCTCCAAACTTGCCATTGTTCTGTCTACATTTAAATACATTAAACCCAATTTAAATACATTTCTTATTGAAAAAAATATTTATTTGAAATCAGAGTTACAGAGAAAGATGGAGAGAGAGAGAGAGAGAGAGAGAGAGAGAGAGGGCTCTTCCATCCAGGGGTTCACTCCTCAGATGGCCACAACAGCCAGGATTGAGCCAGGCTCAAGCCAGAAGCCAGAAGTTTCATCCGGTTTTCCCACGTGGATGCAAGGGCCCAAGCACTTGGGCCATCCTCCACTGCCTTCCTAGGTGCATTAGCAGGGAGCTGGATCAGAAGTGGAGTAGCCGGGACACGAACCAGCGCCCATAAGAGATGTTGGTGTCACAAGTGGTGGCTGGCTGTACCTGCTAAACCACAATGGCGGTCCCTAAATATGCTTCTGACTTTAACCTGAAAAATACTGAGTGATCTCCAAATATATTGATTGGTTATACTTGCTAGAGAAGAAGATCCCCAATCCTTTCTAGACATCTGCATATACCACAGGTGTTCCTAAAGGAGCTGAAGAGTAATCCAGTAAAACAAGGGGCAAACAGGAATTCAATTAAGAAAAAAATGAAACTTCACTCATATCAGCAAATTCATTGTGTTAGATGAGGTTAACTAAAATTTAACTGTCATGGACTGTCAGATTTTTCCCAACACATTATTATTTCAAATGATCCATTGCTTTTCCAAAATCTCCCAACATTTCCATGTGGAACAACTCTTAAGCATTAAATTCATTATGAATGTCTTCAATGTGATCCACCTGGTCTTTGCAACTTCTCTTAAGATCATCTTCTTGGCTGCAAGAATTTCCATCAAGCCCTAGTTGTCACCGGTTGTCTCCAAAAAAATGTCTTGTCCTGTCTGTATCTTTCAGAGCGTGACTCAAAACATTTCTCTTGTGCAGAAATCCCTCACACACTTTATTTCCCTATTTAATATCTACGCTCCCTCAGTGACCCCAGAGAAGGAGGCTTTCTGTATAATTTTACTAGCTTTGCATTTCACTGCTTTGCCTGGTCACCTGAATCAATCTGTAGCCGCCTCTTCCCTGCAGAGCAAAAGAGTCAAACATTCCAATATGGAAATAAAGCTTTTGTCTCCAGTGATCCAAGCAGGTAATTCATAGATTCTCTTTTTAGGTAGAAGGCTTCAACCTGCCTCCCCATCTCCCAGAAGACTGCTACCTTAGTTATTATCTGCAACTTGAGGACTTCTGGGCATTTAGGCTATCTTTTTTCTAAATGCCCTGTCTTTAAAGACACACTGTTCCCAAATTTGTGTTCATAGAGATCCTAGGAGTTGTGTTTTAGCTAACTTTGCAGTGATTGCTGTGGAAGGAAGACTCGCTACAATAGTATTTTAAGAAAAAGAAAGATATATATGCATGTGTGAGCTGGTTTCACACCCAAGCCTATATAACATCCTATGTGTTCTCATCATTTTCTATTCTCTCTTAAACTGTTAGAAATTGAAATAATTTCTAGGTAGGTAATGGTGAACAAACACCCAATTTAACCCATGCTGCAGTATGTAAAAATAATGTTTATTTAAAAAGACCTCATTAGAATAGGGCTTACAAGACTTAACTGAGAAAATGATGAATGAGAGTATTCACATTGATGCTGCCCTCTCAAGACCAGATACTTGTACCTGGGAATTTTAACCTCCCTGAACCTCTGTTTTAGCTTCAAGGGCATGACTTACTCACAATCCTGCGCCTATAATTCAATCAGGCCCTTTTCCCAGACATCTGCATACACCGTAGAGAATTCCAAAGTAGCAGAAAGGTAATCTTTTAAAGAAAGGACAGGGATCAGCCTTGTGGAGCAGTGGGTTAAGTTGCTGCTTGCCACATCAGAGTGCTGGTTACAGTCCTGGCTGCTCTGCTTCCAATCCAGCTCCCTGCTAATGCACCTGAGAAAACTGCAGAAGATGACCCAAGTACTTGGGCTGCTACCACCCATGTGGGAGACCAAGATGGCTTCCTGGGTCCTGGTTTCAACCTGGCCTGGCCCTGGTCAGTGGGATTATTTAAGGGGTGAAGCAGCAGATGAAAATCTCCCTTTCTGTCTCTTCCACCCCAGCCCTTTCTCTCTGTTACTCTGCCTTTCAAATAAATAAATCTTTTTTCCCCCAAAGAACAGATAAGAAGATTTTTAAAAGAAGTATAATAATGTGCATGCAAAAAAATTACACTGGGATATCAAATGGACAGATTCAAATGTCCTTTTCTTGGGTATTGTTAGACATATTATATTGCTATTAGTGTATTTTTTCACACCACTAGAATTAAGCATTATTTCTAGAAATTCAAATGATTATGAAATAACTAAAAATATCCCTTCATTTACAGTTACAAAGGCTTCCCTTTGGTATGGAAAACACACATATTTCAGGAAATCACGGCAGAATATCAAAAGGAAGCTTTTGAGATGTCTCTGGTTAGAAGATGATGGAAGAAAAATATTCTGTTTTAAGCCCTTGAGATTGAACTAGGTGCAGTCACTCAAAGCGTGAACTGACTTAACTTATAAAACTAGAGCTGTGCAATATAAATTTCTGTGATTCTATGTCAGCAACCAGCAACAGCACAGCAGGGATTTCCATCAGTCTTACAGGTATTTTTATCAGGTGATACTTTGCTTATGGACAAAATGAATGCATCTAAAATACAGCTTTGTTCAAATAATAGAGTCTGCATGATAGGGATTTAAATATCATTAACACACATTACGAATTTCACTCATTTTTATGCATAAACATTAATAATATATTATATTCTCACAGATCTCTTAACGTTACAGATACGCAACCCAACATTCAGTGTTTAGTGGAAAACAACTCAGATTATCAATTTTCAAGAAAATAATATCCCAATTAAATCAGACACATTTATAATGATAGGGAGAGTTAAAAATTGGGAGAATCTGAATAATAGTAACGGTAATGAAATTGAACATGTTGTTTTTTTGACAGGAAAATTCTTCTAGGACAGGGTGTTAAATTCCTCAGCAGTCTTGTTTTCTCTTTTATAAAAATCCATCTTCGCTTCCCAGGCCCATCGCACTCTGTTTCCCCCTGTAAGTCAGTTCTTCTCTTTGCTTTCCAGGCTTTCTCCCAAATGCCAATTTTCCCTCTCGTTCACTCCCACTTGTATTTTTACTGTCAGATGCTTCTTCACACCAATGCCAAGATATATTTTTTTGAAACATCAGATTTTTACAGACTCCCATTTTCCTTATACCTGCTACTCCTTTCTCCATTTTTTAACCATCTTATTCAATCCACCTCTATCGCTGAGTGTTTTATTTCTTTGTCATTTTATTTTTCCTAAAATTTTGCTTTGTCTTCCTTTGCACAGATCCATCAAGGCTGGAGCACCCGTCTCTCAGGTTCCATCTTCAGAGATCAGGAGTGGCTATGGAACTTGCTTTAAGGGAAAAAATAGAGTGAAACCAAATAACACATGGCCTGTCAGTCGGATGCTTCTCAAGAGAGAATATATGTTTCCCCATAAAGGCACAGAGAGCACAGCCAACTGTGGATCCACAAATGAGAATGATGTGGATTAAGGACTCCTAGCAACACATACCGGACACTGATTGAGTGAAAAATAAACCTTTTTGCTTATAGTCCACTTGGATTTATGGCTGCTTTTGCCACCACATCTTAACTGATTCCTTGCAAGGGGATTCCGCTATGATGAACAAATAAACAGGTCAGGGAAGGGTGTGGACGAGTGAGGACACAGCTCTCAGAAGTGTTGGCAGAACAAGAGAAGATCACTGACTTAAATATCCCGAGCTCTTGGAGAAGACGTTCAACATACGTGGGAACAGCACCCCTAGGTTGACAGCAGTGGTATTTGGCAAGACGCTCCCAGAAAGAAGTGAGCACAAGAGAGACCTGGAGACCTTGCCAGCAAGAAGGAAGCTGATGAGATCTTAAAGAGGAAACTTCCCCTCAGCCCCCTGCAGGGAGTGATAAAGTTGAGACAGCTTTAGGAAAACAGAAGCTGATTAAAACAGCTTTTGCAAAGAAAAAGTAGGATACGAAAAAACAAGAAAAATAAGGTATGGTTCACAGCTATTATTAAATACTCTCAATTGATTATATTGCTTCAGGACAAGAATATAATTCATTTACATTGTTTAGATCCCAGGAAAGATGGAGGCAATCTGGAGAAACATGAAGACACCGATGTGACACACAGTCATCTTTTTCCATCACAAAAGACGACCAGAGGGAGATGGAGGAGTAAGGGTGACAGTCTTCCACTGACACAGAAGTGTCAACAAACAAGATGAAATGTGGCTGTAGTGTTTACTGGACAAGGTTTTTGACTGCAATCAGATGGTTAAGAAACCACATGGTTGAAGTCCATTGCCAAAAGTGCAGACCAAGAACTGTGAATTGGTAGGATGTGAGACAATGCAAGAGCCTCGTTGAAGCTGTTGTTCATCTTTGCACGGAAAGTATACTGAGAAAACATAACACCATCAGAGGGGGCAGATTGGCAAATGTCTCCATCAGAGGAAGCAGAAGAGAACATGGATGCAGACTACTGCAAAGGGACTATGAAAAACAATGGGAAATGGAGCAGCAGAGAACAACAGAGAGGATTATACCGCCGTTCCATTCCCACACCTCTCAGAGCTAGATTCCCTCTAGCAGGAGGTGGGAATTCCTGCAAACCAGGGTCTGCTGGTCCCATTCTCTCCTCTATGGGAGCATTCTGGTATTCTGTTCCAGATTCATCAACATATAGGATGGGTACAGTGCAAGAAAGTCATTCTGGGTTCTAGGTCTCTAGATACACATAGGCATGTGGGGAACTAATGTCAGTTACTTTTCTACTTCCTGGAGAAGAAACATTAAGATTAAACCAGACACTCCAAACACTGACAAATCTGTATGGAATTCAATGGAACATTAGGGTTAATTCCCTTGACTGGGACCTGAGCATACTGGAATGGGGAAGAGATTTGAGCTGAATACTTTTTATCCCAAAGAACTGACTCTGATAAGCATAAGGCACATTCCCCAATATTCCAGTTTTCCTCTGAAAGACTATATAGTAAAATAAACTTAGAAGTTAACATGTGGCTGAAGATTCTCCAGCAATCAGATGCAAGTAGAAGAGATTAGTGTCAACTTCAGATGATGACCTTTAAAAGATGATATTGCACTAAACATTCCCACACTCCCTGTAATAGTGAAGGGAAATACAACATATGGGGGAGGTGCTATGAGCTTGGAGTTCTTGCATGTGCACAATCTGAATGGAGTCCCTTCTCATCTACACCGGCTAATGACTATAGCAAGTAATAAACTTTTGCTTTTAAGTCTGAGAGTTCTGCATAACCTATGCTATTTTGACAACTATACAACTTCTATGGCTGAACTTGTTACTCTGGTAAAATGCTTATAAGTCAAAAATACAAATTAGTTCATTGAACAATAGTTTGTAAAATCCTCTTAGCTAGATTGCAAATGCCACTAAAGGAAATATGACTTAGTTTGGTCCTTAGTAGGTGCTATTCATACCAACACAGAGGTTGACTTGGGTATATATGCAACCCAACCAATGTGAATACAACTTTATTTCAATTAATTTTTCAATTTCTTTCTGACATGACTGCCCACATTTTGAAGTGATTTCTAGTGAGCATCTTGAAACAAAAGCCCCAATTACCATGGGAAGTATTTCCTATGGGCTCTAGTGAATCAACCTCATCATTCCCCTGTTCTTTTCTGATGTGGCTACAGTTCCGCCTGCTCAAGAATGACACCTGCAGTGTTGACTTCATGGGAAGGGACTTGGTGGTCAAGTAGGCAGAACCTCACTCTCAGAAGGTCTCTCTTCACAGTTGGGTTAATGCTGTGCTGATGTTCCTTGAGATTTTCAACGATTTTGAGTAAGATACTATTCATTTTCACTTTGTCCCAAATCCCAGAAATTATGTTACTTGTTGGTGCATGTCCAAAATTTTAAATCAATTATCACCTTAGCATTTTCTATGGGAACGAGGTGGGAAGGGGGAGATTCTGTTTTTCCACTACAGATTTAGAAATTCAGGTCTTGAACTTTTGCACTAGGTGGGAAGAGTCTAAAATAGGCAGGCCCATCGCACAAATGTTGTGGCATAGTGGGTAAAACCGCTGCCTGTGACACCGACATCCCATACAGGCACTGGTTTGAGTCCCAGATGCTCCATTTCCAATCCAACTTCCTGCTAATGCACCAGGGAAAGCAGCAGAGAATGGCCCAAGTTCTCTGGCCTCTGCACCCATGTGGGAGATCCAATTGAACCACCTGGTTCCTGGCTTCAACATGGTCCCGCCCAGGCAGTCACATCCATATAGGGAGTGAACCAGGAGGTGGAAGATGTCTCTCTCTCAGAAGTGTTGGCAGTGTCTCTGTCTCTAACTCTGCCTTTCAAATACATAAAATAAATATTAATTGGCCAGTTCTGTGATGTAGTGGGTAAAGCCGCTGTTTGCAGTGCCGGCATCCCATATGGGCACAGATTCAAGTCCCGGTTACCCCACTTTCGTTCCAGTTCTCTGCTATGGCCTGGGAAAGCAGTGCAAGATGGCCCAAGTCCTTGCGCCCCTGCACCCATGTGGGAGATCCAGACAAAGCTCCTGGCTCCTGGCTTCAGATCGGCTCAGCTCTGGCTGTTGGCAATCATTTGTGGAGTGAACCAGCAGATGGACGACCTCTTCCTCTCTCTCTCTGCCTCTGCCTTTCTGTAACTCTGCCTTTCAAATAAAAATAAAATAAATCCTTAAAAAAATAGCAAAATAAATCTTAAGATAGGCAGACCCAGAAATAGAGAGAAAAGTTCAGTCCAGGCAATAACGTTTAAACCCAGCTAGAAAGTACTTGAGTCAAACATCAACGGAACCAAGAGACAGTACAAGAAATATGACATTAATGGTGTTGTTGCACCTGTGACAGAAGCACTCCTGGGCATCACATATGAGTCAATGTAATCTCACATCACCTTGAACAAACATGAATGAGGTTTCAGTCATGTACATATCAAGCAGCACTGACCAATCCACGTTTTAGTTCTATAGGGAACATCATCATTTTTCCAATTTTCTCAAAATATTTTTAATTATATTTAGGGTGTCGTAGTTTAATATTTATTGCAGTCACTGAGGTCCTGAACTTGCTATAAATCCAATGCTCAATGTGGAATGATGAGTATGAATCAAAATGGAGATAGGAGTTTGAAATGCCACATTCTTTCCTCTATTCCTTTTAAGATTTTTTTCTCTATGTGAACAGGTATTCAATGAAGACAGAATCCTTTACCTCTGATTTTGGCTTAGTATTAATACATTCTCTATACACCTTCAAAGATTCAGAATAAAGCCTGCTGCACCATGTGCCAGTGGCAACTAATCTAATCACAAGGTTTTATTTTCAAATCTTTCATTTCTGTACATACACAGAGCAGAATCTACATTTACCTCTGCTTTTCAAATAAAAACAGTAAGTG
Source organism: Sylvilagus floridanus (assembly GCA_949820135.1). Classification (NCBI taxonomy): domain Eukaryota; kingdom Metazoa; phylum Chordata; class Mammalia; order Lagomorpha; family Leporidae; genus Sylvilagus; species Sylvilagus floridanus. The sequence continues at coordinate 23,298,690 of OX463229.1, forward strand.
GGATAAAATGAAAATGTATGACAATTATATTATAATAATATGACTAAAGTATTAAGATGAATTGTTAATCATTACTTAGCAAATTACAACTTTCGCATGGAGAAAATAATACCTTACTTATATAATGAATAATATTACACTTGGGCTAATATGGTTGTAAGTTAATTATACACTACATAGCTGATTTAGTTTCATTTACCTAAGGAGCTGTTCTGACCCTGTTGCAGATTAATTACATCTTCAGGAATCCATTCTCATTTATCATTGTCACTTGCAGCATTATAGCTCTTAGCAAAACTGTAGTGCTTTTTTTTAATGTTAAAATGTGATACATTTTGCAAGTTTAGTCATTAAAAACATATGACAGATAAAACCAGGTAAGATTAAATTAGCTATGGAACATTGGGAAAGTTCATGTCCCAGAAATTAAATGACTGAAAGAAAATAAAAAATTGTGTTAAAATCATTCAAGTCAGACAGAGGCCTCGCCTATATTTTATAGCATTTTTGGGAAGACCTCATGCTTTGAAATATATGAAAATTATATGGCACATTTTAATTTCTTAACACAGATTAAGCAGATTTTATATATTCCCATTTCCTAAAATTATTAGAAATATTCAAAAGGATAGAACACACATATATACATATTTGTGCATTAAAAAATTCATGGAAAAATTAAATTGAAACATAAGTTTATTCTGGTGTAAAGAATTTTAAAATCCATTGGTGGATATTATGAAAAACCTATGTATGGATCATGACCTTTTTTCATGAGCTTATCTTTTAATTCTATTTTTCCATGAACATTTAGAAGTACACTCATATATATATATATGATTTTTTAATTTATGGTAAGAAATTTGCACTATTTGCTTTTATCTGACAATGGGATTGTCTTAGTTAAATGTGAGCAAGAATTAGAGCTAGTGAAATGTTTGTAAGTTCAAATATAGCAGAATATTTCTTTGTTTGAAAGTCTATGACCATTTAGCACCCATTTAAAGCTGTACTATGTCAGTATGCAAAGTGTAGGCATACTGCAATGACTTAGAATTCTCAGACTACAGGAGTTCAGATGCCAGGGGAAGACACACAAAGGCGACCTAAACACAGCATGTCAAATATGATTTACATTATATAAAAATATGTAAAGAGTAATATGAAGTGCCCAAAAGGCAAGGCAAACCTAGTCTGGAAGGTTAGGAAAAGTTGTTGAAGGGGTGAGAGTTGATTCTGCAGAAATGGTTGGCACTTAACTTTCCAACTGGGGAGTGAGGAGAGAATGACATGTTTGGAAGAAGTGGGAGAAGAATTGCTATCTTCAGCAAACGCACAATCAAGACAAAGCATCTCAACACCTACAGGTGGTATTTAGTAGTGAGGCTGAAGATGAGGCCAGGTCAGGACACCACGATGGGCACCTCGAACTCCTCTAGAAGGAATTGTGGGGCCCTGGAGGCATACTGGATGACAGGGGCATGGCACTGAGGAGCCCAGACTGGAAGCAGAGAGAGCAATGAGAAGCCGTGGCAGTCATGAAAGTGAGCAGTGAGGGCAGTCTGAGATACTTGGGGGTTATGCAAATGAAAACAAGATTCATGGGGAAGTCAAACAAAGACTAAATAGGATTCCTTGGTTTGTTGCGGGGACCTGGGAAACACCAAGAAAAGTCCTGTTTGAGCGACGCAGAGAATGGTGTTAACTGCATACATGGTGATTGCAATTGCAAAGGAAAGAACCAAGGGGGGACACAGGGAGGAAAGGGGTGAATGGAAATGAGTCCTGGAGATCCACAACAAAGGGCAGTGAAGGTAGGAAGTTGGTGGTGGTTTAGACCCAGCTAGGTGGCCAGTGAAAGGCAAGACCAAGAAAGGTTTGCATTCGTGGAAGTCCATGGAAACAAGGAAAAAAAAATCAAGAAATGGAAAGCAAGTCCAGGCTGGGTGGTACAGCGCATTCAGAAAGATAGTACCAACTGTACTGGTTAATTTGAGGTCAAGACCGACAATAGCCAGAGAAGTCTGAGCAATGTGATATGGGGGGGAGGGGACATAGTAGAGGGACAGCAGAGCCAGTTTGCACTGGCTCACCAACGAGGTGACAGCTAAAAACAGATATTTCACACTCAGAAATGACTGAGGAATAACCATTTCCTTCAAAAAATTGATATATATGTTTCATGTTCTTCTCTATTCAAATAATATATTCAATTATTTTAAAATATTCTACTTATTTGTATTTTGTTTAAATAATTTACCTTCAGAGATCAGAAATTCTTGTCAATAATGAAAATGTGGGTGTGAAAGTAGCTTAGTGGTTAAGATGCCTTCACCCCACACAGAGTTCCTGGGCTCCATTCTTGGTTCCAGTTCCTGACTCAGCTTCCTGCTAAGGAGAACCTGGGAGGCAGGAGTGAGAACTCAATAATTAAATTCTTGACACCCATGTGGGAGACTTGGATTGCTTTCTTGGCTCCCAGCTCTGGTCCTGGCCAGCCTCAACCTTTACAGCACTGGGGGACTGAACCAGCAAATAGAGATTCTGTCTATCCCTCTCTCTCAAACAGATAAATTAATTAAATAGAATGTAAATCCATTGCATATTTTCTTGAAAGAAAGAGAAAATGCAAGGAAAAGTGATTCTTAAAAATGATATTGAAGTCTGAACATTCAAAAAAATAGATACCTATTCTGCTGAAAAAAGGCAATTGAAAAATACTAGTAATTAGATGCTTAATTAAAGTTATTTTTGCAAATTCATTAATAAAATAAAAACAACAATTTTATTTCATTATCTGATTCAATATTCTTGTTGGCAGTTTTCGATTTGGGAAATAAAGCCAAATTACAGTACCCATTATTTGGGAAATAAAACCAAATTACAGTATAGCAATGGTTGCTACATGATGAATTTGTCTTAAAAGAAATTTCATTATTTTCAATTTGATGCTTAATGTATAAATTATTTATCATCGAGTAGAAAACAGATTATTCACTTCAGTTTTCTAAAACTATAAATTGCTTAATGTGGTCTAGTCAATAAGAAACAGTATGTAATTATAAGAAAATAGCTGAAATTAGATTTGTAATGACATTTTGTAAAAAAAATTATATTGAAATAAAAATCAAGTATCTGAGATTTATGATCTTTTAGTGATGGAAAATTTCTTCAAATAATGCGAATCTTTCCTGAGAAGAAACTGTTTTGGAAGCTAAAATCCTAACTTTTCAATTCCTCAAATGCAGAATCCAATCTGCTCACATAAGAAAAAGATAAAAGCTACTGTTACTAAAGGGAATTCAGAATTATAAATAGAAAAATAGAATGTGACCAAAAGAAATATAAATCTAAGTAATACAAAGACAATCACTTTTAAAAACCCCATCCTATTTATAGTAAAGAGATAGATGCAATGAACACATCAAAGAAAGTAAGATTTAGTAGATAGATTGTGGTCATTGTCGTCAGTATTATTGACATTGTGATTGAACAAAAATAACTACTATTTGAATTAGTCTGTAAACAATTAATTTTTTATAGTTAAGGTATTCCATTTTACTTTCAGTAAAGGCACAGGACAATATGTAAGAAACAGCTGGTAACAAGAAATTCAGACTGGTAACTACTCCACTAACCTGAAATTTACGATTTACGAATTAAGTAGTCATAATTTTCCTACACTGGCAGAATAAGAGGCTCTTAGTGACTGGCTAAGGCTGAAGGATATTAAATCATAGCCATGCAAATACTTATTTGATAGCGCATTTGGGTGATAATATATACGGTGCAGTAAAAGTCCACTTGTCTTTGTCAGATTTCTTCCAGGACCTGGAGAAGAGTCCCACAGTGAGCAGAGATCCGACTCTGCTTTCAGAAGAGCTAATGTGGATAAGGTTTTCATTTTCATGCTGGCTTCCACTTTTTACCCAGCGTGCGATACTAATTTGTTTCTGGATATGTTCTACAAAAACTGGAGGACCTTTCCAGAAGTCTTTGCAATTCGTACTGCCTTGCTTGTTTCTGCTCACAGTGCTGACTTCTGTGTTGAAGAGTGTCCAAATTGGAACTTACTGGGATGATTAACAGCTGCTACAAAATCAATACTCCATGCAGGGAAAACAGAATTGGACTAAGATGGTCTTACATGAGCACTATCTGGTGGCTGAAGATCTATTGATGTCAGCAAGCCAAATATGATTTATCTTTGTGGAAGTATTTCCATGGATGCAATCCATGGGCCTTCCAGACTCAGTCTCAGACACCTAGGATGTGGAGGAGATAATTCATAGGTCTTAATTATGCATAATTATGCATATTCTCAGTTGCAAAGATCATCACTGTTACATTTAGGAAGAAATGGGCTTGATTAAATCTTTCATTATTTTAACACTTATTATGGTTGAAATACTAAGTCTTAGTATTATTGCTATTGCACTTTGTCTCACAGTTGACTCTTAAATTTTTTTCTACAAATGAAGCTGAAAGAAAATATAGATGTTTGTAGATTTGGTTTATTATATGCTACCACTCTAAGCACAGGATAGTAGGGTAGTTGCTAACAAGTGCCCTAACATGTTTTATATTTATTTTTGAAGAATTATGTAAACTTTACAATAAATATGGTAAAAAACAAGATGAATATGCTGTTTCAAGGGAAACAAATTAATTCCTGAACCATTGTTTATTGGTCTATCTTTTAGTCTCAGGGTAGGGGATATGCATGTATACTTCTATTATGCTGTAATTCACAATTCCTTTTGCCACTGTGTTCATCTTATATCTACAGTAGTGCTTATCTTGGGAATCAAAGCAGGTACTCAATCAGTATTTGTGGGATGTGCTAATGAATGAACTTCTTTGTAGCTGAAATACTAACGAACACTGGGATACTAAATGTCCAGGATAATCCGGTATTTCCATTTTTAATACTAACATAAACATACCATCAGAAGTTAAGACATGTTTGTGCAACAATGCCATTTATAAATCCCAATAAATGCCCCTTTTATCTTTAAGGCATATTTTGTTACTCTGTGCAACTAGGACTTCCACAAAGAAAAACTGTGTGGGCAAACATTCCACTCCCCATGATACTGTACATGCTACTACTGTTGCAATGTGGTATATGCACTAGTGCAGAAACTAATTTATCAAGAGACTTAAATGATCATTTTGTGGGGTAGCTACCAACAATTTGACAGTACCCTTTGCATATTAAATATGGCATCCTTTCCTCTCTGTGCAGTGGGAAAACGTGAATGTGTTTGAATAGGGAAATACCACAGAGGAAGCAATGGACAGTTGTCAAATGAGTGGGCTTTCTACCAGTATTTTAACCAGGAATTGATCCTCCAGCTCAGAGCCGACACAGCTGGGTCAGGGTTGTTATGGACTGGGAAAGCCACCGACATCAACAAAACCAGGAAGGTGACAAATAAAATAGCCAGTGGGCTTAAGGCATGGCCTTCAGATCTTTAGATTCCTTAAGGCCTTATCCTCAAAGGGGAGATAGGCAAAGAGAAAGTGGAACTTAAAGAAGCGAATTGAAAGGTGAGATGCCAGAATTAGTAGTGGTTAACAAATTCACCACCACAAATGACTTCCTTGTGCAAAATGCACCAACTGTTATAGTATAAAATAATAAATAAAGAACCCCCATCCAGCAGTGAAATAAAGACCCCATGAAATGCGAAGCTTCTTAGTCCCTTTCTTCCTTTTCTTTTTTTCTTTCTTTCTTCCTTCCTTCCTTCCTTCCTTCCTTCCTTCCTTCCTTCCTTCCTTCCTTCCTTCCTTCTTTCTTTTCTTTTCTTTTCTTTTCTTTCTTTTTTTTTTTTTGACAGGCAGAGTTAGACAGTGAGAGAAAGAGACAGAGAGAAAGGTCTTCCTCCCGTTGGTTCACCTCCTAAATGGCCGCTATGCCAATCCGAAGCCAGGAGCAAGGTGCTTCCTCTTGGTCTCCCATGCGGGTACAGGGCCCAAGCACTTGGGCCATCCTCCACTGCACTCCTGGGCCACAGCAGAGAGCTGGACTGGAAGAGGAGCAACTGGGACAGAATCTGGTGCCCCAACCAGGACTAGAACCCGGTGTGCCGGCACCGCAGGCGGAGGATTAGCCTAGTTTTCTATCATCCTTTCCAGACATCTTTTCCAGACATCTTTCATCACTATCTGAAATTCACCTGTTCATTGTTTCATCCCTATGAAAAATGAAGGTTTATCTCCTGCATTCTCCAATATCAATTACTGATGTACCTTCCAATGTTTTGAAGAATGCCTCCTGCATAAATAACAACTCACATATGTGGATTAAAAACAAGTTATATAAATGGATGCAACTGTGCACAAAACAAAGAATAAGTCCATCCACCTAAAGTGGTATTTTGTTTTTCAAGGAAGAGAGTACCTTTATTAAGTTAGAAAACTTTGGCAAATCAATGTAACAAAATTGTATTTTTTGTTGGAGTCGCATATTCTTGTAGTAAAAATGGTATTAAAGTACATGCAACCCCATCAGATCTCAAAGCATTATTAAAACAATTCAACAATAGGCAGGGATGTAGACCAAGTGAAAAGTGAAGAGTTGAATGAGAATATATGTCATAGGATGGGTGTGCAAACATTTCAACACATGTGAAACATCTTGTGACGTTTTAAAGATTACTCACAGTCCCACTGCATTTTTGAATTACATATAGCAGAAGGAAGCGTTCAGTTCTCACCTAGTGTCACCACATGCCAGAGGTGAGCATTGTTAACATTTTGACATTATTTATATGTATGAGTGTATGTATATATACATAATATATGTTTATATACATCTGCAGACTCTTTTATATGTTTTTAGAGACAGAGCTATGCAATGACATTCATGTTTTTCACCACCCTTGTCTCCGATATTATATTTTGGGAACTTCTTTTCTGATAATATATCTCTATTAAATTGATAAACTTTCAGCTTCTTCCAAATTGTATGTCATTAAATATGATTGGTGCAGGTGAGGGTTTCTGTGTTGTTTTTCCTGTGGAATAGATTTCTCAAATGGAATTAATGGCATTGCCCAAAGAATATTCACATTTTAAAATTTTAACAGACACCATCAAATTATTTTCCAAAATATCATTCTACTTTACAAGTCTGCCACACAATATGAATGTACCACCCCTTTTTTTCCTACTTACTTACAGAATGCAGCATGTTTAGTCTTTGTGATTTTTAGCCATCTAAAAGATAGACTATGGCAATTCAGTGTACAATTTTATATTTCATGGTTTGTTGAAGTATTGGAGCTTCTTAATCAGTATATTCATTTTAATTATTTCTCATAATCTCAGCTTAGTTTTCTATTTGATGTTTAATTAAAAATATCTTACTTTAGATTATCAAACCAATGTTTATTATTTGTGTTGAAAATGGTTTCTTTGGCATTTAATATTAATGAGCTTTAACATACAATTTTTAATTAAAGGTGAAGAAAATCTAACTACAATTTCCTTTTCTAAATGAGTTTTAGATTTTCTGTTTGCTTCAGATAGGTTTTTCTTATGCCAAGGTAAGAGCAATATAGGTATATGTTTTCTTCTTGCATATTATGGGTGTATTGCTTTTATTTGCATTTTTAATCTACTTCATGTGCATTTCACGTGGATATGAAGTAGAAGCATAAATTTGCTTTCATTCAAATTAATAACCAATTTGTCAAATAATTCATTATGTATTTTATCCTTATTCAATGAAGAGAAATTTCAACATCTAGGAAAAAATAACATTCCAGGAACATCTGCAGTTTGTTTTGGTTTAATTTTACATTCTGTTTTATTTATTTTTATGCTATCATATTTAGTTACAACAACTTGGGTGTGTTTATATAGTCCATGACAAGAAAGCTGTAGGACTAAATTATTTCAGAAAATTATGAAGGTGTTTTTGTCTAGCTTTATATAACAATCAAAACAACCACCAGAAATCTCATTAGGATCTTTAATAGCAATGGTCTTAAATGTATAGAATAATTTGGGGAGTGTTGATCTCCTGGTAATATTAAATCTTCTCATGAGTTTAACAGACGAATTATTTTTCAGGTCTTATTTTGTAATTTGACATAAAATTGATTATTTTTCCTCATGTAAGCTGAGTGTCTTTCTTATTAAATGTAAACCTTGGTATACTATAGGTTTACTGATATTGTCAACTTAATTGTACTCATAATTACACAATAATCGGTGCTTTATAAAGGAAAGTTTGCCTTTTTTATATACCTGTCTAGTGCTTATCACATTTATTGCTTTATTAGCTGCATTTTTAGTTAATGCATATTTACGACACAGGTAGGCACATCACCTTCAAATAATAATGATCTCAGCTCTTACTTTTCCATATTTGTATGACACTAAAGTTAAGGTGGAAATAATGATAGAAGAATCCTTGTCTTATTCATGATTTTACTTGGAATGCCTCCAGTATGACACAATTAACATGATATTAACTACTTTTTTATTTTTTGAAAGATTTATTTTTTATTTATTTGAAAGGTAGCATAAGAGAGAGGTCTTCCATTGGCTAGCTCATTCCCCAAATGGCTATGACAATCCAGGCTGGGTCAGGCCAAAATCAGGAGCCAGGAACCCCATCTGGGCCACTCATGTGGGTGGCAGGGACCCAAATACTTGGGCCACCTTTTTCCGCCTTCCCAGATGCATCAGCAGAGAGCTGGATCAGAAGCAGAGCAGCTGGGACTCAAAATAGTGCACTTATATGGGATGCCAGTGTCACAGGTGGTGGACTAACTTGCTGTGCCACGACACCAGCCCCAATATATTAACCATTGATTTATAGAAAAATGTGCTATGTGGCTTTTTCTTTAAAGTGTTAAATAATATTTAAAAAATAGCAATCTCGGTTTCTACGTAAATTTAATTGGCCCATTTTAATTTCCTTCAAATAAACACCACCTGGTTAATAGTATTTGGCCTTAAATATATCATTTGAGAGGTTTTGCTAATTTCTGTTTGCAGTTGCTGTGCTTATAACCAACATCTGGATTTTCTATAGAATTTTCTTCATGAGATATTGATATAGAGGTTTTCTAGCTATGCAAATAGACTTTGGGAAGCTTTTTATTTTAACTTATATTCTCAAGTTTTAGAAAATATAAGAATTATTTTTCTTAAATACTTATTTATGTGAAAGAGCAAGGAAGAAAGAAAAAGACAGGGACAGAAGGTGAGATCTTCCATCTGCTAGGAACTCTATACTGGTTTCCCACACGGGTAGGAAGGGCCCAGAGCTGGGCCATCTACCCTGGTCTCCCACATGGGTAGGAAGGGCCCAGTGTTGGGCCATCTACCCTGGTCTCCTACACGGGTAGGAAGGGCCCAGTGCTGGGCCATCTACCCTGGTCTCCCACACAGGTAGGAAGGGCCCAGTGCTGGGCCATCTACCTTGGTCTCCCACACAGGTAGGAAGGGCCGAGTGCTGGGCCATCCTGCTTAGCCAGGTGCTTTGGCAAGGACTTGACCCGGCAGTTCATTAGGGGATACAGTGGTGATTTTACCTGCTGTGCCACACACAATACTGGCCTATAAGAATTATTATGGGTAAATGGAATTGACATTACCTTTTGTGGTGCTTTTACTGTGTTTTCACTGCTTCCTTCACCTTTGACTAGATGCTGAGAGCAGTGGGTATCACAGTATGATATTGGACACACAACTTTGGGACCAGTTATGAACTTGTAAGAAATTCAGTTCTTAGAACCTACCCAATACCTGTTGAGACAGAAGATCTGGGTGTGGAGACCAGCAATGTGCATTTTTTATAAAAAAAAGATTTATTTTGTTTATTTGAAAGGAAGAGTTATACAGAGAGAGGGAGAGACAGAGAAAAAGAGATCTTTCCTTAGCTGGTTCACTTTCCAAATGGTTACAACTGTGATGGTAGGAACACATCAAAGCCAGGAGCCTGGGCACAGGGGCCTAAGCATTTGTGCCATCCTCTGTTATTTTCCTGTGTGCATAGCAGGGAGCTGAAGCCAGGAGCCTGGAGCTCGACCCAGGTCTCCCATGTGGGTGCGGGGGCCCAAGCACTCTGCTGCTTTCCCCTGCTCATTAGCGGAGAGCTGGAGCTGAAGTGTGCCACTATGCCAGCCTCAGCAATCTGTGTGCTGACAAGCCCTTCCGGTGACTCTGACACCAGCTCACAATGGGAACTCTTGGGTTAGATTTGCTACCGATTCCTCTTCAGCAAATTTCACCTACTTACGTATGGATGGAAAATGTCCCATTTCTTCTATATGCCAAAGCTTATTGCCAGAAAAACACATGCTATACTCATAATTATTCAAATATTTCCCATAGCTGTGGTTTTGTATTTAGTATCCTGTGTGTATATTTCTTTCTGTTAGAAAATACACTTGCCAAGTGTTTGTGTATTCTATTCATTTATTTCTTTTGGAGAAAAAAAGCTTTGGTGTTGCAGTTGCTATAATTTTGTTGTTTTTGCCAAGTTCTCTAATACTTGTTAATTAGTTACACATTCTTTGTTTTGCTTGTGTATTTTCCCCAACTCTTTCTTAATTTGAATATTTTCTTATTTTTATATTTTTAAATATGATAAAACCATTATGGCTATGACTTTTTATGTAAACCATTTTCGCCCTACCCTATTAGTTTTTTTTTTTTTTTTTTTTGGACAGGCAGAGTTAGACAGTGAGAGAGAGAGAGAGAGAGAGAGAGAGAAAGAAAGGTCTTCCTTCTGTTGGTTCACCCCAAAAATGGCCACCTCGGCCAGCGCACTGCACCGATCCGAAGCCAGGAGCCAGGTGCTTCCTCCTGGTCTCCCATGTGGGTGCAGGGCCCAAGCAATTGGCCCATCCTCCACTGCTTTCCCAGGCCACAGCAGAGAGCTGGACTGGAAGAGGAGCAACTGGGACAGAACCAGCACCCCAACTGGGACTAGAACCCAGAGTGCTGGCGCCACAGGCGGAGGATTAGCCTAGTGAGCCGTGGCGCTGGCCCCCTATTGATTTTTTATACAAACTCTGGATACACTTGTAAACTGCTAACTAATGTCATTTCCGTTGATTTTTTAAAAAAAATATTTATTTATTTATTTGAGAGGTAGAGTTATAGACAGTGAGAAGGAGAGACAGAGAGAAAGTTCTTCTGTCTGTTGGTTCACTCCCGAAATGGCCGCAATGGCCAGAGCTGTGCCGATCCAAAGCCAGTAGCCAGGAGTCTCTTCCTGGTCTCCTACGAAGGTGCAGGAGCCCAAAGGCTTGAGCCATCTTCTACTGCTTTCCCAGGCCATAGCAGAGACCTTGATTGTAAGAGGGGCAGCCGGGGCTAAAACTGACGCCCATACGGGATGCTGGTGCTGCAGGCGGAAGATTAACCTACTGTGCCACTGCACCAGCCTCCATTTCAGTTTTTATTTCCATTTCACCGAAAAATCTAGACTAATGCTTACTTGAAATCCTCCAGTTTGGGGGCTAGCACTGTGTCTCAGTGGGTTAAGCTGCAGCTTGTGATATCTGATTAGAGCGTTCTCAGCTGCTCTGCTTCTGGTCCAGGTTCCTGCTAATGCACCTAGGAAGAAGGTTCAAGTATTTGTGTCCTTGTCACTCATATGGGTGACCCAGATGGAGTTTCTGGCTCCTGGCTTCAGCCTGGGAAGTGAACCAGTGGATCTAATATATTTCTGTCTTTCTCACTCTGTCTCTCTAACTTTGAAATAAATAAATAGATCCTTATGTTTAAAAAACCCACAAATTTCTCAATGTTTTGATGTCTTCTTGGTTTGTTGTTATTTCCAGTTTTATTACACTGTGACAAAGAAATTATCATTTGGAATCTTCTACATATTTATTAAAATCTATTGCTTTGCATAAATAATTGATTAGGTTATGCATGAATTCTTACGCATTTTACCTAAAATACTGACTTATCATTTTGATAATTTTTTACCATCCTTTTTTTTCTTAAAGATTTATTTATTTGTTTGAAAGCTAGAATTACAGAGAGAGAGAGAGAGAGAGAGAGAGAGAGAGAGATCTTGCATCCACTGGTTCACTCCCCAAATGGTTGCAATGGCCAGAGCTGGGCCAATCCGAAGCCAGGAGCCAGGAGCTCCCACACAGGTGCAGGGGCCCAAGCACTTGGGCCATCTTCTACTGCTTTCCCAGACCATAGCAGAGAGCTGGATGGGAAATGGAGCAGCCAAGACTCAAACCAGTGCCCATATGGGATGCCAGTACTGCAGGCAGCGGCTTTACCCGCTATGTCACATTTCATTCTTCCACTATTTGCTTTGATCAGATTTCTTAGGTGCTTGCATTAATAGGCATTTCTCAGGAAACTGCTGCTAGGGGCCAGCGTTTTGGCATAATGGAAATGGCAATTCTGTTCCCAGGTGCTCCACATCAGGTCCAGTTCCCTCCTAATGTGGTTGGGAAAGCAGTGGAAGATGGCCCAAATACTTGTACCTCTGTCACTCGTGACCTGGATGGAGTTCTGGGCCCCTGTCTCTGGAATGGCCTAGTCTTGGCCAAGGAGGCCATGTGGAAAGTGAAGCAGCAGAAGGAAGATCTCTTATTCATCTTTGTCTCTCTCTCTCTTTCTGTTACTCTGCCTTTCAAATAAATAAAAGAAATCTTTATTAAAAAATTGCCTCAAGGTATCTTCATTGTTTATATTATCTATATTTCAATATATATATCTATATCTCTATACATATCTGTATATAAGTATCATATATGTCCTTGACACTTATGTTTATAATATATGAGCAATTTATGCATTTATATCTATATTTACCTATGATATGCATTTCTAATTTCCACTAAATAGATACATTAGTACAGTATTTACTTAATAAATCTTCTATCCTGGCTTCCATGAGGGAACCCCAAGTTATCCGTGGAATAATGGGTTTGAAAGATAAGTTTACAAGGTGCAACAGTTTCTGAAATTCCTGTGTACACAAGCTTTTCATATACCTGCAGTAGTTAGATTTATGTTACTGCAATGAAAGGAAGGAGATTATTTTGGCTCACAGCTTGAGGTTCATTGGTTTGGTCCCTGATGACAGCATTCTTGCTGGCAGAAGCTCAAGATGTGGCAGAACCACACGGCAAGAAGGGCACAGGGCTGTCTGTCTATGCCTCTCCTTATAAAGCAACCATGATTCTACCCATGGGGGCTCCATCTAACAAAGTGATCCAACATGCTCACTTCCTGAAGGCCGTGCCTTACTTCCAAACACCGTCATGGGAATATGTTTCAACTTTCTTATTGTCAATAACACAAAGCTTTCGGGGGGCAGTGTGTTAAGGCAATGCCTGTGATGCCTGCACCCCAGTAGGGAGTGCCAGTTTGAGGCCCAGAGCATCCACTTCTGGTCCAGCTCCCTACTAACGTCCTGGGAAAACAGTAACAGATGGCCCAAGTGTTTAGGGTGCTGTCATCCAGGTAGGAGACCCAAATGAAGTTCTGGGCTCGTGGCTTTGGCTTGGCCTATCCCTGGGTGTTGCAGCCATTTTGGGAGTGTACCAATGCATGGAAGATATATATATATATATATATATATATATATATATATATATTTCTCTGACTTCCAAATAACACATACACCTTAAAAACAAAAACTGAGGCTTTTGGGGAAAAAGGCCTGCAACACATGGGTCTTTGCAAAACACCCAAACTAGTATCAAAATCATGGAAATGCATTTCCCATGAAGTTTTTGAAGATTCCACATATTATCATTATATCAAATTTCGTAGCATGAGTATTAAGTTTTTTTTGATTTTGCTTTCTTAAAAATACAATTTATAATTTTTTTTTTCTGAGTGTGGCTTTCAGAGTGCCATATAAGAATCACATGAGTATCTTTCCTATGTAGCTTTCTTTTTTCCATTTTTCCTTAGATGTCATCTTCAATCCAAGAATTATCCAGGAATCTCTTAAGATTTTCAAATATTAGGAGTTTTAGATCAACTCATATTAGTAGTAAGACATTTCACAGACTTTTTGCTTATTTTTTAGTCCTACTGACACTGTCATAACTCTATCAAAGTAACATAAGATGGAGTGCAAAGTTTTCAGATTTTCACTACTACAGAACTGTGGCTTATTTTCTGATACTTGGGAGTATCTTATTGGTATCTTACCATAGGCCATTCTCATTAAAAGAGGTGTTTTTCTGATGCAGCAATAAAAATGAATTATTCATAATAAGTAAATCATCATTGAATAAATATTCTCACAGTTTGATCTTTGAGGACAGGCAAATAAAATCAGAGGTAAATCTTACCACGCCGATGGAAAAGTAGTTATTGATGATACTGTAAGGCACTGGGTCTCCCTTCTCATCTTTGTCGTTAGGTATGACTTCAAACTTCCACCTGTCCAACATCACTTCTGTGCTGCTTTCAATATCTTTCAGGATTTTCATCAGATTCTCACCTTCATAACCTAACAAAAAATTTTATCTTGAAATATATATATATATATATATATATATATATATATATACAAAACCAAATAGCAAAACCTATATTTATGCATGCTTGAACATATGTGGGTATATTACTCTGAAGTTAGATAATGCATTTAAAGCAGGTTCTTATCATACCTCATACTTATGCCAAGATTTTATTCTTAGTTTAACTTCTATTTCACTTTTATGGTGCCAGTGATCAGTCTATTCAACAGCCCCATGCACATTTCCATCGCATGCCCACACGAGACTTCAAATCTATATATATGAAAAGTGCAGTGAGTTATCTGTTTCCATGTCTCCCTCCTACATATCCTATCTCAGAAAGTCACCACCCCCAAAAAACCAAGATGCCATTGCAGACTTCTCCATTTCCAGGAGTGTACTCTCTTCACACTGTCCTCTCTGGAGGCACAGAAAACTTTCAATTCCAACAATATGTCTTATTCGTTTGAGCTGTGTTTTTGTATTCTTCACTCTACCTGCCAGTGTACCTCCTTTCTCTTTAACTGGTTTGCCTCTACATCCATGGGATGGTTTCAAATTTGATAACCTTTCATTTTGGAGGCCACCTTCCCCAAACAATAGATCAGATGCCCATCTCGTACAATCTCTCAGCACAGGACTCATATTTAGGATGCCCTGTGGTTATAGGACTCGCGATTTCCCACTACAGCTTCCTCTTGCCACATCTACTCTAGAATAAAGGCTCAACAATTCCAACATTTTAATGAATCTACTCTGGCCTGAAAAAAATATTGCTTAATGTTATACTTTGTCTTAAACTTAACTGTGGCTGTCACTCACATCACTCAGATTGCAGCCGAAGCCTGGCTATGCGACATACTGGTTTTGCTTTCTACCTCCTTCAACATCAGTCCCTCCCTTAGTTCATTGTGATGTCTAAATGAGACAATGCATATAAGGTTTTTATAGAAAGGCCACAAGCATATAACAGAACATTCTCAACATAATACCACTTCCTTCTTCTGCCTTAATAGTTCTTCTTTGTTATCAACATCTGATTCTTCTTCATATTTTATTTTAAGAAGTACAAATAGAGGAGCACTATGCTGCAGCAGGCTAAGCCACCTCCTGGGACACGTGCATCTGATCTAAGAGAGCCAACCTGGTAATCTGCACTTCGAGTCCAATTTCTTGCTAATGCCCCGGAAGGCTGCAGATGATGGCCCAAGTTCTTGCATTCCTGTCACCCATATGGGAATTCCAGATAGAATTGCTGACTTCTGGTTTTGAACTGGCCAAAGACCTGAGTGTTGTGGACTTTTGGGGAGTGAAACAGGTGATCAATCTGTCTCACACTTTCAAGTAAATAAATCTTTTAAACAATAATACAAAGTATAAGTAATAATATCTTCAAATAAATTTTGTATATAGTTATATATTTTCACCATTGAATGAAATAAAAGTTAAACATGGTCACCTATTGTCCAAATTCTACTCTTGTTTCAGAAAAATCCTAGTATTATGTGTTTTCAATCATAAATGATTCTGTAGAAAATAATATGGCACGTTGCTATATACAGTAATATGAGTAAATAATAATGCCTTAAGTCAAATATCAGACTTTCCCTCAGCCATCTCTCAGGTAATAGCAGCAGTGTTCCACACAGCACTTCAACAACACAGGAGCAGTAACCAAGCAGGAGAGAACCAGATAGGAATGAATTCATGGACACTAATCACTGCAGGTTCACTTGGCCTGAAAGCTTTACCCCTGGATATATTATTAGAGGTTTTTATGATTAAATATGAAAAAGTCTAAGATCAATCACTCTTTCAGTCATGGAAAAATGGAAGGAGGCAATAAATAAATGTATTTGCAGAATTACAAAATCTGCTGTGCAGAATTAATTCACTAGGATGAATTGCAAACTGTAGTCATCCCATCTAAGAATTTTCTGTGCCCTACTTCTTTGTATCTATCGCTGTCCATTCTTGTTGATAATAATGATACCCAATTCTTGACAGTATCGAGAAGATCATATTCTTTTTGTTTGTTTGTTTGTAACAGGAAAAGTTATAGACAGTGAGAGAGAGAGAGAGACAGAGAAAGGTCTTCCTTCCATTAGTTCACTCCTCAAATGGCCACTATGGTCAGTGTTGTGCCAATCCGAAGCCAGGAGCCAGGTGCTTCCTCCTGGTCTCCCACGTGGGTGCAGGGGCACAAGCACTTGGGCCAAAGCAGAGAGCTGGACTGGAAGAGGAGCAACCGGGAGTAGAACCAAGTGCCCACATGAGATGCAGGCGCTGCAGCCGGAGGATTAACCAAGTGAGCCATGGCGCCAGACAGAAGATTATATTCTTAAAAAAGAAAAGTCAAAGCTGGCGCTGCAGCTCACTAGGCTAATCCTCCGCCTGCGGCACTGGCACCCCGGGTTCTAGTCCTGGTTGGGGCGCCAGTTCTGTCCTGGCCATGTAGCAGCCAGTTTGGGGGTGAACTAATAGAAAGGAAGATCTTTCTCTCTGTCTCTTTCTCTCTTTCTCTAATTCTGCCTGTACAAAAAAAAAAAAAAAAAAAAAAAAGTCAAGTCCACTAAGTATGCAAGCTATTTACAGAAAAGGATTATGCTATTTTTATTATACTAACTTAAAATAATTAAATACTATATTATTTAAATTATTGAATAACAATTCACTATTCTAGGTTGACAAGCAAGTGAAGACATAATTAATATTTATTTTCTCTTTAATAGTGTGATGCTATCACAATGCACGAATGTGCCTAAAAAGTCATAGAAATGTTTACAAATGAAAATCACAGGAAGAAAATCAAAACCAAATATCTGTAGGAGCGTGCTCCATATAAGTCTTTGTAACTTACCACCTCACTCTACAGAAACAATTTTTGCCTTGCAATCATCTTCAGATTTTTTTGTTGGAAAGATTAATTGTTTTCAGAAAATTGCAAAGGGAATGCTAATTAAATATTTTTTGAATTTCATAGGAACCTACATTCTTATTGTTATCTTTCCCAAAACATGGAAATGCAGTCTTATAGAAAAGAGTCAGTACAATCTATTGACCTTAAGTGAGCCAAATGATTATTAGTATTTTCTTTCTAAGAATTTAAGCATAAAAATAATTAATAAGACTACTTGAGGTACTCAACATGTATGCTGCACAAACAATTCAATAATTCAGTGCCAAGGACCAATACAAGACATGCATTGTAATTTTCTTCAAATTCTGATTAAGAATCTAAAAAATAGTTGTTAAGCAATATCACCAGCAAGAAATAATCCTATTCCAAAGTATGTTTCTTTATATATATATATATATAAATTTATTTCATAATATATATTATATATTTTAATATAATATATATTTATTATTTAATATATATTTATTTATATATTATATATATATGTATATATATATGATCAGGCAAACGTTTTCTCCAACTCCCTAACTGCTCAACTTGGGCGCCTGGTTTCCCCACAGCCCCAGGCAGCCCACCAGCCAGGGTGATCACTCTAAGCCTCCTGTTTATCTACTCATCCCACACCTGTAACTGAAGTTCTCATTTAGCAACCTATATTTCTCTCTGCTTCCACGTTTTCTAACCAGTTTATTTTCCATGCAAAAATAAGTAATCAGATTTTGTAAATTATGTTACTGTGTATCTGAAACTCAAACTGTTCTTCAAATCCCATCCAGTAAAATTCTTATCACGACGATTTTCTGCATCGTCAGCTTCCCAATTATCTTCCCAATCTCCCCACACCCTCTCCCACTAACTGCTCAGCACCCCACTGCTGCTCCAGCCACCCCACCTCCCATCCACCTGCCCTTTCACCCAGGACACCTGATAAAACCACTTGTCCTTTTCTAGGCCCTGCACTTGTTGGCTATTCTGAGAGGCCTTCTTGACCACGCAGCTAAATGGTTCCTGGATTCTTGTATTCTTTGTTTTGTTACTGTGACCTCATTTGCAGTCACGCATTTCATGGCTCATCGATGTATTGACTATGAACTCTGAAAATACAATCTGCAAAGGGCTGGAGCAAGCCACTTAATTCCTCACATTATATCTAGCACCAAAACAGTGCCAACACTAAGGAAGCATTCACAGAGAAGTTGTCAGCAACGTGCTGACAGAGGCCCACATTGTAGCATGTAGCAGGTGACACTGCTGCCTGCATCTCATAAAGGCAGTGGTTCGAGTCCCAGCTGTCCACTTCCAATCCAGCTCCCTGCTAATGTGTCTGGGAATGCAGTGGAGGATGGCCCAGGAAAGTTTTTGGGCCCCTGCACCTACGTGGGAGACCTGGAATGAAGCTCCAGGCTTCTTCCTGACCCTGTCCTAGTCATTGCAGTCATTTGGGGAGTCTCTGACTCTCTGTTTCCCCTTCTGTCTATAACTCTGCATTTTGAATTAATTAATTAATCTTTTCAAAAATATAAAATACATGTATTTCAAAATATTTTACATCAAAATAAATTTATTTTTAATTCTGTTTTACAAAAATTTGGAATTTATATCATATATATATATATTTACATATGCTGCAGTCCTTGTCTTTGTCCATCAATAATATCATGTACATGGATTCAAAAGAATCAATAGACTATGCCAAAAACAGATTGATCCATCGAACTTGAGATTTCAGCCATTTTCTAATTTGGAAGAAAAGACATTTTCACATTGTTTTTTTTTTTATTTTTTATTTATTTTTTATTTTTTGACAGGCAGAGTTAGACAGTGAGAGAGAGAGACAGAGAGAAAGGTCTTCCTTCCGTTGTTTCACCCTCCAATGGCCGCCGCGGCTGGTGTGCTGCGGCCGGCACACCGCGCTGATTCAATGGCAGAAGCCAGGTGCTTCTCCTGGTCTCCCATGGGGTGCAGGGCCCAAGCACTTGGGCCATCCTCCACTGCGCTCCCAGGCCACAGCAGAGAGCTGGCCTGGAAGAGGGGCAACCGGGACAGAATCCGGCATCCCAACCGGGACTAGAACCTGGGGTGCCATTGCCGCAGGGCGGAGGATTAATTTAGTGAGCCACAGCGCCAGCCCACATTGTTATCTATAGATATCAAGTATGCATTCCGGAGGAATCTAATCTCCCTTTTATCAGTACACATGTATGAACACTGCTAATCCCAAAAATCTCATGAACAATGGTTATGTCTTCATCTCTGTAGATATGGTGAGACGTCACACAATGTCTTAGAATACTCTTTCACATCCTTACTGAATATACCAAATAGGTTCTATCTTGGTTGTAGTTTCCAATTCTGTCTACAGACTCAGCTTGGGACAAACTCGAGGGACAACTGCTCTCTAATGCCCTGGTACAATGAGAGTTACTTAGGGAGTTTGTTTAAAAAGACAGCTGCTGGCTAAGGTGCCAACCCCCAGAGATTTCCATTCAGCATATTTGGGGCGGGGGTAAACCACTAAGTTGTTAACAAGCTCCCCAAGGATTTCTGATGCACACTGCCTTATCAGACACTTTCCAAACTCCTTTAAGCAAGTTTAGATGCTAAAAATATTTCCCACACAATTCCTCCTTTCTCTAGCAAAGGCTGGTGTTGGTCACTGATCTTCCGATAAGCATAACCTATCAACGAGTCTGCAAAATGCTTTAAGATTTCATCTTGAAACAGCCTTTCTCCACCGACGCTGCTCCGTCTGCCCTATTACATTTTCAGTTCCCTGAGTAGTCATATACCTTGCCACCTCTGGGACTCTGAACCTGATGTTCCTTCTGCCTGGGGCATCCAGTCTCCGTTTATATGGCTGCATCATTACTCAGCCATTAGGTTTCTCCACTGTGTCATTCCTCAATGATGTGTGCCTTGCACTGCAAACTATCTGTTTATTTGTTACTAAAAAATCCTATAGTTTACATTCATTTTATGTCCCACTAGTATCAAAGGTCTGTTTTTCCCCCATTCTCATCTCTGTATTCTTAGAACACACTAGTTAGCATAAAGTGAGTCTCGAAGATCAAGTATTACTAATGTTCATTCCTGAAATAGTCATTCATTCGCCTTTCTCTCTTTTTGTGATTTGAAATTCTGAACATTACCTTGGTGTTTATTCAAGATGACTTCATTTTTGAAACAAGAACACAAAACAAAACAAAATTCTGGGGCCAGCGCCATGGCACAGCAGGTTAAGCCTCCACCTTCAGCACCCACAAGTGTGCCGATTTGAGTCCCAGCTGCTCCACTTCCAATCCAGCTCTCTGCTATGGCCGAGGAAAGCGGTGGAAGACAGCCCAAATGCTTTGGGCCCCTACACCCATGTGGGAGATCTGGAAGAAGCTCCTGGCACCTGGCTTTGGATGGGCGCAGCTCTGGCCGTTGCAGCCATTTGGGGAGTGAATCAGCAGATGGAAGACCTACCTCTCTCTCTCTGTAACACTGCCTCTCAAATAAATAAATCAATCTAAAAAAAAAAAAACTCAATAGATTTGGAAACTTCTCCACAGGCCAAATAATTAGCATCAGATCAAAGCTAGCACCTACACTCTTTCTGTCCACTATTTGCTGTTCAAACACAAACATGTGGCACCCATTATACTGTTATTGGCACAGCAGGCATCATGCAGTGAGGCAACACTGGGTGTGCTCTTTGTGGGGGTGGGACGTCCAGGGCTGCGTTTCTGGGTTTTGGGGGCTGATTTACCTCCTCCCCATCGCAGGCATCTTGCCAGATCATTGCCAGTGCCAAGGGGCAGGATAGCAACTGGAGGATGCTTGACTACGTTGGCCTTTTCTGTGGAAGCAAAACAAACAAACAAACAAAAAAACTGAAGTGAAATCTTGAACTCGGAAGAACAGCAAAGAAAAAGAAAAGGCAATATGACATTAAATGAGGAAATTCCAATAGGTACTTATAACCTGAAAAATATTGCATTTCAGAGACATAAACAATCCTATTTTGCACGCATCTGTAACAACTGATAAAACATAAACAAAGACTATTTACAAGGTGTCAGGGATTTTTTGCTAGGAAAGCCTTTTAAGTATTTTTACTCAGCTAACAATTGAGATGTACTTTATGCTTACTTATAATCTGAATCAAAATCCTCAGGGAGGCAGATTTAAGCAGCATGGAAATACATGAGGGGGGCTGACACTGTGGCGTAGCCGGTGAACCCCGTCTGCAGTGCCAGCATCCCATATGGGTGCCAGCTCGAGTCCGAGCTGCTCCACTTCCAATCCAGCTCTCTGCTATGGCCTGAGAAAGCAGTAGAAGATGGCACAAGTCCTTGGGCCCCTGCACCTGAGTGGGAGACCTGGAAGACGCTCCTGGCTCCTGGCTTCGGATTGGCACAGTTCCGGCTGTTGTTGCCATCTTGGGAGCGAACCAGCAGATGGAAGACCTCTCTCTCTCTCTCTGCCTCTCCTTCTCTCTCTCTCTGCCTCTCCTTCTCTCTCTAACTCTTTCAAATAAATAAATTAATCTTAAAAAAAAGAAATAAGGATACTTCAAAAAGATCATGTAAAAATGCAATTAAATTATTTTGGTGCAAAAATATTGAAATTGATGGGTAGTTTTTCATAGTTTACATTTTCCATGAACTTTTCTGAAGATGCATTGTCCATTCAGGGGCATGACCAGAGTGAACCAGTTCCCATTTAACTCCCAAATAAAGTACTTTATTTAAAACAACGTCAGCATGGGGCATATTTTACCTTAAGGATTGCCAGAGCTGAAAATCACTGAAATCTAAAAGTGCGTAAGTTGTTGGCACTGCCCTGTTCTGTCCTGCACTTTGGTGCAGCTTTGTGTCAGAGCACAGAGCACACCACATGAACAGCTGGATCCGTGGGAGACCGGTAGGCTTCCTGTGAGACTGAAATCTACGTCACACCGGGCTTCCGCTTTAGAGCAAGAAAGATTTCTGACACTGACTTTGCATGCCTTTATTATCATAGGCATGAAATGCGTATTTCACAATGTATGTTACTCCCCCCCTTTTTTTCCTCCCTCCTCACCCCTTCAAAAATCAATGTGTGTAAATGTGTAAGGACAGAGGGGCAGGCCACAATGAAAAAAATCCAAAATTCAGTTTTTGGAATCAAAGCAATGCAAAATTCAAATTATTTCCACTCTAAAATCCTTACAAGTTCTCAGACACTTTTAAATTAATTCTCACTACTTTTCCAATTCCTGAATTTTTTTCTTCTAGGGTAGATCATAGAAATACTGTAATGCTTTATTTGGAAAGACCAGTGTTCACTGTGACTATTTTATTATAAATCAGTAAGTCAAAGTTGTTATATGTTTACCAAAAGTTTTTATAACCTATATTCATTTTTTAAAAAGATTTATTTATTTTATTTATTTGAAAGACAGAGTTACAGAGAGGTAGAGACAGAGAGGTATTCCATCTGCTGGTTCACTCCCCAAATGGCCGCAAAGTCCAGAGCTGTACAGATCTGAAGCCAGGAGCCAGGAGCTTCTTCCTGGTCTCCCACCTGGGTGCAGGGTCCCAAGGACTTGAGCCATCTTCTATTGCTTTCCCATCCCATAGCAGAGTGCTGGATTGGAAATGCAGCAGCCAGGACTAGAACTGGTGCCTATATGGGATGCCAATGCTTCAGGCCAGGGCTTTAACCCACTTCGCCACAGTGCTGGCCCCCATATATTCATTTTTCACTTGAGTGTTTTCTAGTGTGTGAAAAAGTAGAATATCCTCACTGGCACTGACTAAATAGGAGTGCATTAAAATTTATAGAGAGAGAGAGTAAAAATTTGAATCAAATCTTTTTTGTGAAAGGGACTATTTTCGCAAAGATTTGGTGGACACAGTAATTGAAATGAGACCTAAAAAATAAATGCTTAGTTTGGATTTATCTCTTCATAAAGGCAACTCATGATCTGTTTTTCTAACTAGTAATTGGTTATGATAACTAACCAGGTCTGAAAAAGCAGACAAATTTTGAGCCTTGCCAAGATTTTTCTTGCGATGCATGATTATATTTTACTCTTAATCATCTAACTGTTTTGTTTACTTATAAAAAAAGTCTATTTACATTTAACTAGAGAGACAATGCAGGATAAGATTTAGGGGTGGGTTCTAATTTCAGCTCTGTCAGTTCGCAGCTGTTAAGATGATGGTCTAGCCACTTAGCTTCTGTAGGTCTTCAATTCCAAATTGCTAAAAGGGATTACTGTTAGAATTTATGGAACAGAGTTCTGGGGAAGACACAAGATGATTTAGGACTATCAGATAGTAAATAATAAATAAAACAGTGATGATGATGATGATGACTGCTGATGATAATGATATGAATGTACACAGAGAATAAGGTTTTTAAATTTCATGTTAGAGTATTTCAGGCATGGAAAGCCAAGACACTGTGGTTAAAAAAAAAAGAAAAGAAAAACCAAAAAAAGCCTAAATGAAAGATCTCTGTGAGTGAGATCCCAGTGGAAAGAATGGGGCCATCAAAGAAGGAGGTACCTTTCTCTGAAGGGAGGAGAGAACTTCCACTTTGACTATGACCTTGTCTAAATTAAGATCGGAGTTGGTGAACTCAAAAGGCTTCCATAGCCTTGGCAACTCCTGACAAGAGCCTAGGGAGATTATTGACGCCATAAACAAGAGTGTCAATTGTTAAATCAACAACAGGAGTCACTGTGCACTTACTCCTCATGTAGAATCTCTGTCCTTAATGTGTTGTACAATGTGAATTAATGCTATAACTAGTACTCAAACAGTACTTTACACTTTGTGTTTCTGTGTGAGTGCAAACTGTTGAAATCTTTACTTAATATATACTAAATTGATCTCCTGTATATAAAGAGAGTTAAAAATGAATCTTGATGTGAATGGGATGGGAGAGGGAGAGGGAGATGAGAGGGTTGCGGGTGGGAGGGAAGTTATGGGGGGAAAAAGCCACTGTAATCCAAAAGCTGTACTTTGGAAATTTAATTTATTAAATAAAAGTTTAAAAAAATAAAAATAAAGTAAGAACATCTATCTAGCATAGACTTTATCAGAAGTGCTAAGATAGCTTTGTCCCCATCAAGTACAAAGAAACAAGCAGATTATCTAGAGCCTGATCCAAAAACATCTCTAAAGAATTACCAATTTCAATGAGAAATGGATTAGAAAGGAAAGATTTTTAGACACTTGCAAAATCAGTATATCAGTTAAAATTTGAACTAAAGAAAAATAAACTGAACTAGTAAATAATGTGGAACTCATTAGCTAGCAAATAATGTCCTTGCATACAAAGATATGCTAATTAATGAAATGGAGAGATAACTATTGGATACAGGGATACACAAAACAGAACGGAATGTTACCATTCTCACGCCAGTCACATTAAATATGCATCCTCATTACCTATGCAATCCAAAATCCAGCCCACAGTTCCATCTCCACCACAGGCTAACACTCGGAAGTCAGGAACATCACGGAAAAAGTTTAACCTGAAAAATAAGCACATTATGGTACCTGGTTGATAATTTAAACTGTGTCAGTTTTGTGCTATTAGTATTTTCTCCAAGAAAATACATTTTTATTTTAGGAACGAGAGTACTCCACTGATATTTTACATATCACCTAACCATAATTTGTAGTAATATATTCCAGAGCCTACAATTTAAAATATTTAGTAAATATATATCCAAACTTCTTTGTCGAATATATTTTCATAAACTCTGAAATTTAAAAACTGATAAATTATTATACCTTTTGCTAAGATATGCTCCCAGATATAATGTGTAGTTCATATCCTTCAAAAAGTTCATGTAAAATGCCTATCTCAAAAAACTACGCTTGAATTTCAAAATTTTTTGTACCCTTATCCACTATTTCATGTAATAATTCTTGTCAATCAAAAATTGTTCTGAGGGGCAAGTATTTGCTGCAGCAGCGAAGATGCTACTTACAACGTTTGCACCCCTTATCAGAGTGCCTGGGTTCTGCTTCTGATTCCGGCTTTCTAATAAGATGTACCCTAGGAGGCAGCAGGTGATGGCTCAAATTGTTAGATGCCCACCACTCATGGAGGATAGCCAAATGCTTCAGTATTTCCTTCGGACTTAGAATCTGCAAATACGAGCCTAATGTCACCTTGCACTCTGACCTGATAAACCGTGCTTTCCGCCCCGAATGCTCAAGCTTAATTGCTGGGTCAGCTATAGCAAACACCTGCTGCTTCCCGTTGCTACTGCATGCAGCAAACTCATTAACTCGGCTAACCTGGGAATAGTCACAGCAGTAGGTAATGCAGCCAGTTTGACAGTCATATATGCTATCGAATTGCAACAGAAGAACTGGAACAAGACAAAAACTTTAGAAAGTTCCTTCCCTTGCATCCCCCAGAGACAGCGACTGTTCACAAAGTTAACATGACACTATCGGAATCAGTTTCCTGTATATTTATATATACGGATGTGGATATGTAAATCCTTATTACTCATCCACTTTCAGCATGAATGGGATCGTGCTGTACATTTCATTTACTGGTGTTCTTTCTTTGCCTAACGTGTGTCTGAGAGCTCTTTCCGTATCAGCATGTCACAAATGCTATGTGCCCCATCATGTCACAGCATGACATTCCCGTGTCACATCTTGATGTATGAATGAGTGTTGTGCAAGAATAGATAGATCATTTGTCTCCATGGACTTTTAAACTATTCCTTGCATTTTGCTATCACCAAAAAAAAGTGCTGTGGTTAACAGTCTGAGACACACGTGTGTGAGCAGGTGCACCTGACTCTGAAGGCTGCTGGGGAAAATGTTCTGCACCATCAAGTCACTCTGAAGCCTTTCCACTGCTGAATGTGTAAGTGTCTATTTCTCTGCAACCCCAACAGTACAAACAATCAACTCTAGTATTTCTTTAATACCGAGTGAATAGCAATGCCCTGCCAAAAACACACTTTCCTATTTCCTTGTGAGTGGAGCATACTTTCGTAGGTTCACAGGGGATGTAGGACTTCTGTGAAGCCTTCCCACTCATTTCTATCCAGCTATCTTTTAAGATTATTTTACAAACTCTGCATTTGCGCCCTTTAAAGAAATAAATTGTCAACGTAGCATCAACAGTGCATCAATATAATAGAAATTGTATAAAAATTAACCAAAGCTCATTATGTGATGAAAATAGCCATGGATAATTAAGACATGGGGTGGGGCATCTGGCAAAAGTGACTAAGATGCTGCTGGGAATACCTGCATCCCACATCTTAGTGTCTGAGTTCAAGTCCAGATCCCAT
Organism: Sylvilagus floridanus; assembly: GCA_949820135.1. Lineage (NCBI taxonomy): Eukaryota > Metazoa > Chordata > Mammalia > Lagomorpha > Leporidae > Sylvilagus > Sylvilagus floridanus. Next base: position 23,325,397 of record OX463229.1, read on the forward strand.
CCCCAGTTCCAGCTTTCAGCTAATGGAGAAACTGGAAGGCCACATGGCTCAACCAATGAGTTCCTCACATCCACAAGGGATGCCTATATTTAATTCCAGTTCCCTGGTTTTATCAGGCCCAGTCCTAGTGGTTGTGGGCATTTGGGCAGTAAACTAGCAGTGAGAGCTAGCTTGCTCGCTCTCGCTCTCGCTCTCCCTCTCTTTTCCTCTCCCCATCTCTCTGCCTTTCAAAACAATTTTCCCAAAAATGCAAAACATGAAACTTTACATTCATTTCTTTATATATTATAGATGTACAGCCAGACACATTTCAAATGTTTTTTCTATTGGTTATGTGTAACGTAATAAACAAGTGTGTGCCAACTGTCCACACAAGAGGTAGAATACTACCAATAGCTCACACACATATTTGAACCCTTTCCCTCTAGCACCTGTCTTAATCATTCACAAAGCCAAGCACTCTTCTGAGCAATGGGCTGGCTACTATGTTGTGTCATCATCAACACTCTGCTATATTTTTCAAATTGCCTTTTGCAAGTTGAAAGGTTTTTTTTTTTTTTAATTACTTTCATTAGCAAACCAGACTGTAGTACTAATGTATTTAAATTTACCAACTTTTCTCTGGTCTCCAGTACCTCGACCAGACTTGCATAAGAAAATCTTGCTTATGTAGAGTTCAGGAGATGATTCATATACATTCATCTAAAATGTTAATTTTATTTTCAAGACAGAAATTCTTCACCTGATGTAAGGCGAGGCAGGTTTCCTTTTTCCCTCCCTCCCTACCCTGTCCCCATCCTTTCTTCTCTCCCTCCCTGCATTTCTTTTGCCTGTAGTGCATCAATTTTCCTATCAATTTTATTCACTTTTCCTTTATTGAATAATTCAACTTTCTTCCATACAAAGTCCATTCTAAATCTAACATGGATGCTTTCTTTTCTGTATTCTCTTCCTGTTCCTTTCATGAATTTGTCCATCTCTACATCACTAACACACACTTAAAAATACTATAGCTTGATGGTATCCGCACCTGATTACATAAAGCAGTTTATAATTTCTTCTTCACCATCCCAAATTAATTTTAAAGCTAAATGGTCATATTTCATAAAAACATAAATAAGAAAAAAGACAAACCAATAATTACTTTGATTGGAATTGAATTAAATCTATATATCAGTCCTGGGAGAATATCATCTATATAATATCAATTGTTTCCTTACCCATGAATATAGCGTTGTTCAATTTATGCCCATCATTAAAGTTTTTAATTTTCTGCTTATAGGCCTTCCATGTTTTGTTAGACATATTATTTTTTGTTTTATAGTCTTGATATTTTGAACATATTAAAATTATGTTTGCTAATATTAATACTGTTGCTTTTGTTGGTGATGCATATAACTATATCTGACTTTTATAAACTCATTTTATAAACATTCATATCACTCTTATTTTATCAATTGCCTTTATTTTCGTTGTATGTTTATTTAGATTTCTACAATGGTATTACTAGTGATTCCCAAATAATTATAATTTTTACTTATGTCTCTGTTTCATTATCTTGGTCAACATGCCAATATATTTTATATAGTGGTATTTGTAGACAGCATCTGTATCTTACACCTGAATTTAAGTGCAATACTTACAGAAACTGCGCATAATATTGGATATAATAGGATTATATTGTTTTAGGAATATTCTTGTTCTTCTTTGTCTTTCCAATTTTTTTACTGATATCTTTTATGAGGCTAATAAAATGTCCATTCTACTTCCTGAAGGGTAAGAATTTGTATTGTGAACAAAAATTAAATATTTTGCTGAATCTTCTGAAGTGATTGGTTGGTTGGTTTCATTTAATAGATTGGTGTGAGAATACACAGTTAAAATTTTGGATTATTGAGTCACTGGTATAATCTTTGTAGACACCTAAAAGAGTCATTGTTAGGAATGTTAAGTAGATAATTGGATTTGGTTTGCTAACAGTTTGGAAGTTTTGCACCTGTATTTATGAAAACTACTACTTTTCTTCTGCATATCACTACTCTCTCTCAGTCAAAATGATATTGCCAGGAGCACTGGTTAGGATGCCAGTTGAGACATCTGCATCCCATAACCATATACTTAGGTTTCAGTCCCCGCTCTGTTCCTGATTCTGGCTTCCTGATGAATGTACAGCCTGCAAGACAATGGGCAGTGGTTCAAGTAGTTGGTTCTCTGCCACCCATGTGGGAAAGCTGCAGTGAGTTTCCAGTTTCTGCCTACAGCCCTACCCAGACCTAGCCACTGCAGGTAACAGGGGATTGGACCAGAAGATGAGAGCTTTCTCTGTCAGTCTGATCCTCTCCTCTCTCTCCCTTTCTCTCTCTCTCTCTCTCTCCCCCTCTGTCTCCCCACCCCCAAAGCAAATAGTGCACCTGCACTATGGCTTAGCAGGTTAAAGCCCTGGCATGCAGCACCAGCATCCCATATGGTCACCAGTTCCAGTTCTGGCTAATCCACTTTCTAACCAGGTCACTGCTAATACACTTTGGAATGCAGTGGAGGATGGCCCAAGTCCTTGGGTCCCTGCATCCACATGGGAGACCCTAAAGAAGCTCCTGGCTTTGTACCAGCCCACCTCTGGCCATTGTGGCCACTTGGGGAGTGAACCAGCAAATGGAAGACCTCTCTCTCTCTGTGTCTCTTCCTCTCTGTATCTTGGTCTTTCAAATAAACACAATAATTCTTAACTAAAAAAAAAAAAAGTATACAGTCTCCAACTTTCATTTCTTATTTAGGGGGAAGAATTTATATATTTTTAAGTTCCTTAAAAACTGAGAGCACTTGCATATAAAACTACTCAATTTCTGGTGTTTCCTTTTTTCCATAGAACTATTTTAAATAATGGCTTAAATTTCTTTAATAATTATAGAAAAAAATCATGTTTTTGAATCTTTCCTAAGCCAGCTCCTATCAGTTATAGTTCTGCCTATCTGTTCATCTATCACATCCAGATTTCTGAACACAAGGGCACTGAGGCTACAGGAAGCCCCTTCAGCACATGGCAGCAGCTGGGGCACTGGCCTCCACAGAGCTTATGGTTTCTAGAGAAAGCCTGATCATCCTTGTGACTCACCATCGTTCTGCCACTCCATGATGAAGTCTCATCTGTTACTCATTTGTGTTTTCTTTAAAAATTATCATCTTTCTCCTTCAGCAGAGCCCTACCCCAACATAAGCTCCACATGATGGTCAAGCAGCTTATTTTGTGTAAACAGACTGCTAAACGGATGGGAACAGTGACCTCTGCTGATCTCAACCTCTTAGCCCAGTCTACTCAAGCAGTTTTTCCTAGAGATTCATCCATTCCGTATTTCATTCATTCATTCATCACAGAGTCACCTTGGAAAATAATGGGGTCAGTCTGAGTCTCAGTCCTTGAACTTTTTTTTTTTTTAATTTTTTTTTTTTTGACAGGCAGAGTGAACAGTGAGAGAGAGACAGAGAGAAAGGTCTTCCTTTGCCGTTGGTTTACCCCCCAATGGCCGCTGCGGTCAGTACACTGCTGCCGGCGCACCACGCTGATCCGAAGCCAGGAGCCAGGTGCTTCTCCTGGTCTCCCATGTGGGTGCAGGGCCCAAGCACTTGGGCCATCCTCCACTGCACTCCCGGGCCACAGCAGAGAGCTGGACTGGAAGAGGAGCAACCCGGACAGAATCCGGGACCCCAACTGGGACTAGAACTTGGTGTGCCGGTGCCGCAGGCAGAGGATTAGCCTATTGAGCCACAGCACTGGCCAGACTTTAAAATGAGACTAACACCACCTGCCTAATAGGGCTATTTACCTACATGTAAACAAAATGTGTTTGTGAATACATGGCACTCCCCATGGGTTATTGCAGAAGTGATTATCTTCTCGCTTCACGACAAGGAGTGCATATGTGTCTTAGGTCCCCGTGTCCCATCTCTCTCATCTCCCATGCTCTGGCAGAAAAGACACAATGAGAATTTTGCAAAAAGCATATCTGGGTTGAGCAGTGAGTAGGGTGCTCCTATCTCTAATCTGAAACTGTGGCCACTGGCCCATCAGGAGACCTGCTTGCAAGCACTGGAGACAGAAGGCACGTGGGAACACAGCTGGGTTTGAGAAAAGGAAAACCCAAGAGATTTGCAGCCTGGAATTGGGGCTCTTAGTGGCACTGACTTCTCACCCAGTCAGGTTCCAACAACCAGCAGCTGTGAGGCTGCTGCTTCACTGTGGCCCTGCCAAGGGCAGAAGCAAAGAGAACCAGGAGATTCCAGAACCATGTCCCTTCTGTGGGACTTGTTTTGACATCAATTTTTAAAGATTCACTTGAAGAACAAGTATACATATTTTGCTTTCTTGACAAATGCACACTGTTAAGAATTATATACTACCATAGTTTTAATGATTTTGTGACTATTTTAAAATTAGAAGTGAAATTGAATATCATTTACTATTGTTTAAAGCCCTTGTCTATTTTCCCTGCTGAACTATAATCTTTTTATTTTTTATTTGTTGAACTCTTTATTTAGTTGAACATTAAGCCTTTGACTATAATGTAAATTAAAAATATAACATCTCAAAAATAAAATAAATTGATCTTGTAAAAAATGCCTTGGCTCCTGTATTTAGTTATCCTATTTTTATGGACATTTTTGATATTAAAACTCCAAGCCATTTGTTAAGGATCTTGATGATGACTGAATTTTCAATGTTGGTAATTATAATATTGGCTCCTCTAGGGAGTTTATCATTTTTCTAGCACATCTGAGTTCAAAAAGATTCTTCTTGATATAGGGTTAGTTGCTCTGTGTCTGAGGCTTTCTTTGTGTATTTGCTCCACACCCAGTGCTATGACAATCTTAGTTCCGGTTATACAAAATGAGTACAGCACCATCCCTAAGGCTGCAGTGTACAACTGAGGTCTCATGTTAAATTTCCTATCAGACACACACACACACACACAAGTGGGTGGTGGTTTGTGATGTGTAACACCACTGCTAATTCAGAAACTTACTATCCGTTATAGGAAGTGTTAAGATGAAAATCAATGAACTTTCATTTGTGTATTTTTAACACACCAAGAAGTTATCTTAGAAAAAAGTACCGTATGTATTCAAGAATCTTGGAAAGTGTCTAAAAATCAAGTTTTTAAAAATCACAATATGTAAGTATTTCTTTTGATTCCAATCTTCCAACCTCGCATGCTATTATTTAAAGAAAATAAGATATAACCATTTATATGTAATGTGGATATATTAGTTAGGAGCCAGAATGAACACATAACATAAAAGTGTGGCAATTAAGCAGTACACATACTGTTGTATATTAAAAATTATATTCTTTGATTCTTAGAGGAAATCTATGTAAGATTCATAAATATTTTAGCATATCAATGCCTGGTGAATGCATCCTCACTTTAATTATCCACATTCATGTCCCTTTGTTTTGAAGAAACATAAGGCTGAAGGATTAAAAATGACTTCATCGTATGTCATCAACTCTCCTCTTCTTTTTCTTCCTCTGTGCTTAGAAAAATATAGTTTATGACAAGAACTTGCTTTGAGAAAGGTCTGCATTCTGATTTAAGCATTTGGAACCAGAAACAAGCATACTTATCTCTATCATTGTGCTCCATTCATATTCATCCATGCATACACACATATTATTCTTGAAGTTACAAGATTAGATGGCTTTACCACTGCCTCACTAAAATCAGGCTGGATTTTCTGGTCTGTGGTGCTCCTATTGTTTTTAAAATGGCTGTTTAGAAAACCAAGAATAGACATACATATACTGTGCTCTTATTACTATTAGTGCTGTTGCTGCAGTGTCTTTAAAAGGCAGAAAATTTATACAATCTGAAGATAAACCAGAGTATATATGCTGTAGTATATTTTAAAAAGATCACACATAAAGAATGTATGCACCCCAAATTTAATTTCATTATATATATATATATATATATAAATGTATTACTGTGCATTTCTCTGGCTATTGATAACATGAACTTCTTGGTCATGATTCATAGATCTAATGTGACTCCTCCATCATTTCAGCTTAAATTAACACTACTCCAGGATCCTTCAGTCTCATATTTTAAGTGCTTGTTTTAACAATAACTTCCAAAGTTTAGGCCAATGAGAAAGTGCACCTGTTAGCGCACGTTTCATTGCTCTTTAGACATATATACATACAGGAAGGTGACACTGTATAAGGGTAAGGAGAAAAGTGACTACAGAAGAAATCTGGACTCATCTTTATGAGCTGTGCATAATCTACAGCAGTGACTATCATCCCCAGTAAGAACAATCAGAGTATTCAGAAAATCAACACTCCAGTGAAACATTCATTTCATTATCCCCGGCAATGCTCAAAACATCATTTTGCCCTATGTGTATTTCAGAAGTGAAGGAAGGAAAGCTGGAGAGAGGGAAAGAGAAAAGACAAGACACCGCAGAGCAAATGAAAGACCGAAAATGAAGAAGGATTTGCACCTGGAATCTGTGGTGTTACCTCATTAAATGACTTTGACAACCTCCCTAGATAGAATGAGTCAGGACTAAGAATTCAGTAAACGACAGCCTCAGTGTTGTGATAAAAATATCTTCCTTTCTTTGAGTAGTGTATATAATTCTTGGAAAATTAAGGCTGAAAGAAATATCAAGTTTCACTTGGGTTATTTTTGAATGAGTATAAACATAGCTTTTTAAAAATATATTTATTTAAAATAATTTAGAAAACATTATTTACAATTACTTTAGTAAGGATCTAAATGTTAAACTGTTATTTTTTCTAGTGGATGGAAAACAGTCACCCTTTTAGTATCTTTTAAATTGATATTAATATAACTTAATGTTCAAGAAGTTAGGATGAAATTAAACCAAATTCATGGGATGTCATTGTCTTGGATGAAATCCTGAGCTAATTCAAAGAGGCTTGATCAAATAGGAATGCCAGATGCCTTGTGCAATCTGAATTCGTGAAAGGGTCCAGTCAATCAGATGGGCCCAGTGTTCCTAAACCACTTTGATGAGGAATTCCTCTGTTTAACCCTATCAGGAGAGTAACTGTGAGCTGACCAAGCCACTTTCTGTCCTTATTTCTGTCTATATCACCAAACTCTTCTGCTCAATGCATTGAAATGTTCATCTTATTTTATAGAACAAACTGTTGCTCAATTCGAGAATTACAGATAAAACTCAACTAGATCTTTCAACTAAATTTGTTGTGATTTCGCGTTTTGACACTGAAGGCCATTAAGCAATTTTTGTTGTTGTTTGGCCATTTTCTCTCTCTTAAAAATTAGTAGTATTCTGAATTAGAAGGAGAAGGAATTAATTGAATCCAATAGTTTTTATAAGGATGATTTTTGAAAACATTTTGGGCTGGCACCATGGCTCACTAGGCTAATCCTCTGCCTGTGGCGCCAGCACCCAAGGGCACCGGATTCTGTCCCCAATTGCTCCTCTTCCAGTCCAGCTCTCTGCTGTGGCCAGGGATTGCAGTGGAGGATGGCTCAAGTGCTTGGGCCCTGCACCCACATGGGAGACCAGGAGAAGCACCTGGCTCCTGGCTTCGGATTGGCGCATCACGCTAGCGGCCATTTGGGGGGTGAACCAATGGCAAAAGGAAGACCTTTCTCTCTGTCTCCTCTCTCTCTCACTGTCTAATTCTGCCTGTCAAAAAAAAAAAAAAAAAAAGAAAGAAAGAAAGAAAGAAAGAAGGAAAACAATTTGGCAGGAGGGGAGAGATCTGTTGTTCACTTCCAAGATGGCCACGACAATAAGAGCAAGGCCAGGCTCATTCACATGAGTATTCAGGGGCCCAGCACTTGCGTCATGATCTGCTGCCTCCTAGGTGCTTTAGCAGGAAGCTGGATCAGAAGCAGAGGTGGGACTCGATCTCAGGCACTAAACTACTGGATGCAAATGTCCTACACGGTGGCTTCAGGGCTGCCCCTGAACTGAGTAATTCCATACTTTATTTATTTACTTTTTATTTTGCGATTTCAAAGGACTTATTAGAGTCAAAGACCTCCAGTCAGAGAGGCATGGAGGGGGGCTTCCAAGAAAGGAAAAAAACCAAAGAGCCCCATGGCACTGGTGTTTTTTAAGTACAATCTCAAAGGAAAAAAAAAAAAGAACTTGACAATCAGGTTGGCATTCAGTTACTAAGCAGGGACAAAACTCATCAAACGACCTGGCTTGCTCATGATAAAACAAAAAACCATCCATCGCAAGGGTGGGATAGGTAACTTGTTTTCACAATAAACTGTGATATATTGATGTTTTGTATGTTTCTTATTAAGTAAAAACTATGCTTTTGCCAGAATGATGTCCTCACTTAAAATCTGCCTTTAAATTAGCATCAGAGAAACAAATAACCAAGTCACTAGTGCTAAACTTTTATATAGACACTATTACAGCATTATCACTGACAATCAGTGTTTTATCTTCAACTACATGAATTATTAAATCTTTGGGTCTATGAATTGACTAAATTAAAACAATTATTGCCACAAACTTATTTTTGCTTAGAGCATTGTGATCACTTGGATTTAATAATGGAAGCATTTAATCTTTTTAAAGTTCTGCTAATGGTATCGAAATATTAACATCTATCACTTTAATTTTAGCACACACAGAAGTTGTAATTGAACAAGGATATTAATCTGAAAGAGTCATTTGATAGAAATAAAAAGTCAGGCTGTAAAGAGTGACACGCAACAAGATTTTCTATAGCTTAAATTATGATGTATGGACAGAGAATTAACTACTGAATTTTAAATCAAATGTGGATGCTTCTTCAGCATATGTTTGCTCACTGGATTCCACATGACCAGTGCTACACTTGAGAGGTCATTGTGGATGGTACATATTAAGAAATGGTTTGCACATATTATATATTCACCATCAACACCTGGCAAATGCAAGGTTAGAATGTGCAGATATGAAGACAGCAGAATCTCAAGGCAGCCATGGAAGTAACATCCAAGTGTCCTGGGTTCTTCTTTTGAAGCTGTTCTGCCCTAAACACCCAGCCTCAAAGATCTCTGAAATATCTTCAACACCAGCTTTCCATTGTCTTGACAAACGGCAAGGAACTTCCACCCACAGTAATATCCCCAACCAGTGTTCATGTGAAATGTGCTTGACATTCTATCCTAGACATGCTTTGTAAAAGCTTTGTAACATGGCCAGACTGAGAATTTCCACTTTGTGTGCCTTCTGTCTTGACTTTATTTCTGACTTCTTGCATCTCAATATAAACAGTCAAGAGAGGTTATGCTACACCTCCAACACAATGCTTGGCAATTTCATCTGTCAAACATCCTGTATCATTTCTTCCAAGTTCTATAACCCACAAAATACTAGCCCATGGACCATTCGGCCATATTGTTTGCTATTTTATAGCCAAAGATGGTCTTTTTTTTTCCAGTTTTCAATACTTTGTTCTTCATTTTTATCAGAAGAATGATCTTTCTCACCATATTCCATCACCTTTCTGTTCACAGACATATAGAAGGTTCTAAGATGGCTCTCATCTTCCAACTCGTTATGGTTTCTACCCACTACCCAGGCCTAAAGCCACTTTCACACTTCACAATGCTAATTTCTGACTTAGCCCATTCTGGCCGCTGTAACAAATTACTTTAGACTAGGTGATTTATAATCAACAGAAATTGTTTCATTTCACAGCATCACAGCCAGAGAGCAGTTGTCCTCAGAAGGAATTGTCCCATGAGTCTCCCTTATGTATTTGATCTTTCCCAAAGAAAGACTAAACTCTGGACTTCAGAGTTGGTGCTAGAACAATTGTGACTTTGGGGATGACAGGGATGAAATGAACGCATTTGAACTTGAGAAGCACATGGATTCTGGGAAGACAAGGTCAGAATGCTGTGGTTTGAATGTCGTGTCCGTCTAAAGTTCATGGTGAAAGTTAATCCCCAATGCATTGGAATGACGAGGCAGGGCATGGAGGAGGTCATTAGACCACGGGGACCCACCCTCCTGAGTGTGAGCAGTGCTCTCATGAAGGACTTCAGAGAACTCCCAGCTCCTGTACGCTCTGTGCCACTTGGGGACACGTCCTGAACCCTTCCTGCCCAATGAGAATGCAGCAAGCAGGTTCCATTCTGGTAGCAGAGAATGAACCCTTCCCAGACAACAAATCTCTTGGCATCTTGCTCTTGGACTTCACAGCTTCCAGAATTATGACAAATAAACTTGTATTGATTATGAATTGTCCAGCTTCAGGTATTTTGTTAATGCAGACAGAACAGAGTAAAACACAGATGAAAGGAAATATTCAAATTAGTTGGTTACTTTGTTAGTCCGTTCAGGAGACTCCATTCCTTTATAAGAGGGTTCAAGAATAAGCAATGGCTTCTAAACAGTGACACAGATTTCTGGCTTAACTGCTATTTGGCCAAACATTTCTTCTCTTTTTCTGTGAGATGATGAATAATAAAATTTCCGATTTTAAAACTTCTTTGAAGCTGTAATGCATTGGTTGTTATGCACACAGTGATGAAACATGGCCCAAAATGGAGGCATTCATTGTAAGGCGAGCAACTATGTGACTTTGCTGGCTTATAGCAGCAAGTTCACGTTCAGTTACTTTTATTAATCTGCAGGCCTTTAATTTAAGAGCATAAATCAATTTACACACTCAACCATTAAGTGAGCAAAGCAGAGGCAAAATGATACTTGCACATTTAATTGAGAGGGAGCCTTAGAGCATCATTTGCTTCAGCTTTGATGGCTAATCACAAGAAGTGGTGAGTTAAATGCTTCATTAATACATCTGTGCAGAAACCCACTGTGTTTTGGAAATCTCCAGTAGAGGTAGGTTGAATATTAGTGAAAATGTTCTCAGGCTTTTGAGGCTTCCGTTCATCTCTCTCATGTGACTCCAAGAGTCCCATGGAAAAAGCCATCAATCCTGATTCAAAAGGGACTTAATTTAAATAAAATATGGCAGAAAATTTCTCATACACAATGATATTTTAAATTACAAAATTAACAAAATCTGTACAAGTTATCATGCATTTTCTAGGTTGTAATTTATTTTAATAAGAAAAGACATTCCAAGATTTCATCACAGAAATATGTGTGGTATTTGGAATATGTGACTCTGTGGGTTGATGGTTACATTTCAATTTTTAAATTATTTATGTTTTGCATTTAATTCAGGTAGATGAAACCAAAATTTTCTAAAAAGCACCTTTATCACCAGATATTCCTTATACCTAGTTATAGTGAAAAATTTTGAAAATAATTTAAAATAATTTTTAAAAACTATCTTGTATTTTATTTCAACTCAACAAATACCATAGATAACTTACTTAAAATTTTTGATTATGATATGAAAATAAACCATCTGTACTTTCATGAAGCATTGAAACCAAAGGGAATAAGCAAGACACGGGTAAATAAAAATTTTGACATTAACTTAAGTCTCATTACCATGCAGATTTGATAAACAGCTGGAGATGTGCACATTTACTTTAATTCATTTAAAATTCATTCATATTTACTTCATTCTATTGCATTACAATATGCACCACCAAGAAAGAAACCATTTTTATCACACTCATTTCAGAAACCTTGAATCAAAAGAATCAGGATCTGAGAAAGATATGGATGGATGATGAGATATGGATATCTCATATCCATGGATAGATTAATATGATATATATGGATAGATTGATGAGAGTGTTTCAGAAATTCATGGAAAATGAAATTAAAAGATAAGTTTAGTTTGGGGCAAAAAAGCTTTTCAAGTCCAAGCATAATTTTTTCATTAGACATATTTTTCTTGAAAATTTTGGAAGACCCTTTAAATGCATGGCCTTACCATGTTTTTGCACCAAAATAAACTTATTTTGTTTTAGTTTTAGATAAGCTTTGTGAAGCACTCATGTAATGGAAACCAACTACAAATACTGAGCTCTGCCTTTGAAAACAATTAAGAACTAAAAATGAAGTGACAGGAAAATTTTAACATTTACCAGGTAATTCAAACTAGGGATAGATTCAATATATCAAAAAGAAAAAGGCACTTCTTTTATGAACAAAGTATTAGAAACGGAAAAGAAAATAAAGACAGAATGACAGCAAAGAGATGCATTGAAAATAGTAAGACAATTGGTGTGGTCAAAGTGAAATTTTTCAAGATTAAAGGTTGTAAATATAAAGTAAAACACAAAAGTACTGAGAGAAAATACACAAGATTATTTCAATAGTCTTGACATCAGGAAAGGTCTTCCTAAAACTTATAAAAACTGAGAAATCATTCAGCAGAGAACTGGCAGGTAAAACTTTTGCTTTATTTTCCTTACTCATTAACACATAGAATTGTGTGCATTTATAGGTTACCTTGGGAAGTTCTGGTGAGTGTTGTGTGATGATCAGATGAGGGTAAGTGCATCTGTCCCATAAAATGCTGTGCTGAACATAATAAAAAATCCTTTCTTCTAACTTTCTGAATTATATAATTTATTGTCATTATTTATTGTCACTCTGTTTTATGACAAAACCCCAGAACTATTTCTCCTGTCTAACCAGTACTCACTGAACAACCTTTCCCTATCCTCTGGTAACTACTCTTCCACTCCCTACATCCACACAATTCATGTCTTTAGATTCCAGACGAGTGAGATCAGGCAGTCAAAGGAGAACTGCATGAGTTTCTCAGTATGGACCAAACAGCTGGAACTATAAGTGCCCCGAAGGTTTAACAGGCACCATTCTTATTCATTTCCAGTGAATGTTCAAAGGCTTATGTTTATGTTGGCAGAGGTGAATTATGAAAGAGATGAATATCTTCAACATAAAGGTAGTAACTTTAGGGTACATTTGTCATCAAAAGAATAAATTAGTGGACTCAAGTATGGAGCTGCACCTCAAGGGCCATAGCCAGCTACTTAGGAGCAGCTAAATTTACAGGATCCTGTCTACAATGGAATGAAGCCATTTGTCATGACTACACTAAATATGTGTTGTAGCGTTGGGATTTTCCTTTTCTTCCCGTGATGCCTTTGTAAGTAGCCACGTCAACTGACTGACTAAATGCACTATAATGACATCTCAACAGATTGCTCTGTCCTTAAGGGCACATTTAACAGAGACAAAAATAAGATGGTGAGTTGATGTCCCTGAAATTAGATGCCAGCTTACCTATTTCTTCATGGAAAAGCAACTGGTCAAGTATAACACTGAAGTACCATACTAGAGAATCATGGAGTCAGTGGGAGCTCATAAATGCTACATTATATCCAACAGCCAAACTACACGGTGCTGTTTTTCCCATGTCAGAATTCATGGCCAAAAGGTACAGCTTGAGTGATGAAGCTTACAGTTATATGTAAAACCACCATGACAGCCACTTGTATGTGACAACTTGGCTGGGCTGCAAGGTGACCAGACATGTGACCAAACATATTTTGGTTGCTTCTAGGAGAGTATTCTTAGATGGGAATATAGAATATATTTAGAGGAGCAGATTGAGTCAGGCCGACTGTCTCCAATAATATGAGAGGGTCTTATCCAGTCAGTAAAGGTCTGATTGGAACAAAAGGCTGACTTGGACCTTTCCCTGAATAAGAGAGAATTCTCCTATCGTAAGGGCCAGCATATTAGAACATCAACTCTTACTGGTCATATAGATACCTGTGGGCCTTCACCCTCGAGCCAGGAAATTTGTACTTGAAGTGTGCAAACTTTGGACTTGCCAACCTATAATAGCTCTCTTTCTCTATCTTGCTTTCCTTTCTTGTATTTTTTATATATATTATCTCTATAAGTACATATTACATGCATGTGTGTGTGTGTATAAATGATATTTACTAATTGGTTCTGTTCAACTGTTTAGCATTGACTAATATATCCATTTGCAAACATTGCTTCCCATCCCTTTGGTTTTGAGCCCATACAGTTTAGAAGTTTAAAACCAAAAAGAGAGACCTGCTAATATGGAAGACAGTATTCTTGGAATCATATCTTCATGAAATCTGTTATATATATTAATAAATTTTGAAAAGTTAATCCTCTGCCTTGCGGTGCCGGCACACCAGGTTCTAGTCTCAGTCGGGGCGCTGGATTCAGTCCTGGTTGCCCCTCTTCCAGGCCAGCTCTCTGCTGTGGCCAGGGAGTGCAGTGGAGGATGGCCCAAGTGCTTGGGACCTGCACCCCATGGGACACCAGGATAAGCACCTGGCTCCTGCCATCGGATCAGCACAGTGCGCCGGCCGCAGCACACCAGCCACGGCAGCCATTGGAGGGTGAACCAACGGCAAAGAAAGACCTTTGTCTCTCTCTCTCACTGTCCACTCTACCTGTCAAAAAAAAATTTAAAATCAAGGCTGGTGCTGTGGTGTAATAGGCTAATCATGTGCCTGTGAGCGCTAGTTTGTGTCCTGGCTGCTCTTCTTCTGATCCAGCTCCTGGCTTATGGCCTGGGAAAGAAGTGGAGGATAGCTCAAGTGCTTAATTAGGCCTCTGCATCTGCATGGGAGACTCTGAAGAAGATCCTATCTCCTGGCTTTGGATCAGCCCAGTTTTGGCCATTGTGGCCATTTGAGGAGTGAACAAGAGGATGGAAGACCTTTCTCTCTATCTCTTCCTCTGTCTGTAACTCTGCCTCTCAAATAAATAAATAAAAATATTTTTAAAAATGGAAAATGGTAAATTAAAAAAAGTTATCAATGAATGAGAAGCTGAAACTGCTATCTGGGCCTTTTGAGGTTCTTCATGCCACTTGAACAAACAGGCAAAAATTATGTTTATATCTGATTACCAAAAAAGTAATTGGTTTGATGATATAAAATGGAAACAGACACCATTAGCAGAATCTGAACTCCTATCATTAATTTAGATAGTATTTTCTAGGTTGACTAGGGTAACTGGCAACCCACAATCCTGATACTATATCCTAACAGAGTTTTTTAGATCATTCATTCTTTAGAGATCATAGGTAACTCAGGGCTTCTCTTCCTGCCTTCAATTTATGATGCAAGATTTTGAGACTAGCACTGCTAGTCATTATGGTTAAGGAAAAGAAAATGTTGAAAATATACTTCTGCCCAGAGCCCAGTGCTGTAGCTAGGGTGAGAGGAAGTACAACAAAATCAAGTGCCTGGGAGACTTGGAAATCCTTAGTAGATGCACTAATGTACCTATCTGTGAAGGTAAGTGAGAGAGAAATTCTGCCCTAACAATGCTACCAAAGTCTCAGATCTACCACCTAAGAACACGTCTGTCACTTCACCAAACATTTCCAGCTGGCTGATACACAGGCAGGAGACGTATTCTAAGTTCCAGGTGTAACTTTCAACCAGCTGTAGAACCAGGATTACAGACTTTCCGTGTGTGTCATCCTTTGTATTACTAGGAACATCGTTTAATTAATTCATATGGTAATTAAATGTGAAGTTTTCTCCTTACATTTTTGTATATTGAGACTCTGTGGATGAAGAGGAAATAGAAGGCCATACCAAAGATTTTAGAAACCCAGGGCATGAAGATGAACAAACTGCATTAAATTGTGGGTTGTCTACACTGTAGGAAGTCAGGCGTTGTGTTTCAGCTATGTTTAATAGTAGCAGTATGTTGACCACCATAACTTTTCTCATTTTACATGTTCTTTATGGAAGGGATATTGGTCATCCCATCTGTAGGACTGTACAGTATGGACACCTGTGGTTAAATCCTACGAAGAATTAACCTTTTGTCTTCAGGGTATAGAAGTGACATTGGCTTTGAGGAAACAAACCATCGGACCGTCAGTCAACATGTCCCAGCCAGCTGGGACTGTAGCATGAGGGGAAAAAGGTGGACCAGGAGATATGCTTGTTTTGAGTTTTGAAATGTGAGGAGTGAAACAAGAACATCCACTATTACTGCACTCAACTATAGTCGCAAAGGACTTCACCCTCTTATTTCTGTTACTCTGTTTTCTCAAATTGTCCTGATTGCTGTGTTTCCTGAAAAATCATTCTTCATTTTTTCGCTAATTCAATGAACAATCTCATAAGTTTCCAACACAGTACATTTGGGAAGATAAGCTAGATTTCATTTCTGTCACTTACAGGAAAATAAATTCATATCATGTTTACATTTACAATTGATTGATACATGCAAATAAAAATGGCAAGGATTATTTCCATCAATCACAATGGACAAAAGTAGAACTGAAGACAGACAATTTGAGGGAAGCTGTTGGAGAGCGGCATTGTATACTGTTGCTGTGGTTATAGTTTTATATGAATTTTTGGATAGCTATTTGGTGGAACCTGGCAAAATTATAATTTAAAAATATAGCAACTACAGCAACTTAGACTATGAAAATATTTGGAAAATTTTTAAAAATAACCCAGATGAATTTACAAGAGTTTTTAGCATATTGGATAATTAAAAATCACAATATAATTTCCATCAATAATGAAATAGTTATGAAAAATTTTAGAATGCCATGCAGCTTTTATAGATCATGAACTGATCAGAATCTACTAAAATGGAACAATATCATCACATTTTTGGGTTAAAGATGCAAGTCTACATTCTAAATTATGTAAAAATCATTTATTTATCTATCCAACACATATGTGTCTAGATATCAATATGTGATAGACAATTACTTTATGTGTATATATTAAATCATTTGGGAAGATATGCCTAAACAGAGGTAATCCCTAGGTGGAACATTGACTGAAAGAAGTCTTTATCTAAATTCTAAATAACATTTAGTGTACACCTTCTGCAACAAGATATAGATAGATAATGATAGACAATATATGTAGATAGGTATAGATAGATAATGATCTCCAGTTCCATCTATTTTGTGAAATAAGCCAGACACAGAAAGACAACTATTGCATGTTTTCTTTTATATATAGAAGTTAATATAGAGTATAAAAACCATGTCCATATCCTATTACTTGGTATATAGATAGTTAAAAATATTGTCTACATTAAATTTTATGGTCTAGATGAAAATATATATCCTTCTTCCTTCACTTGATTCTTATCATGATGTTTATTATGTGATTTAAAAATCACATTATGTGATTTAAAAATCTCCACTTTCAAGAAAAGAAATAGTATGTATGTGTATATATCTATATCTATCTATCTATCTCTAATATGAATTGTTAAATCATAAACAGAATTTTAAAAATGCTTCCAGAAACACAAAGAAAAAAAAGGGACTATCATGCTGTACAGCATAAATATTTATAATTATTTTGAATAAAATATTTTAGTAAAAAACAAAAATAGAATAGAGGTAAAAGGATGCCTAAAATTGGAAGAACAGAAGTAAACATGCAGATATTTCTAAGGAATGACACAAAAAAATGAAAAGCGACATCAAAGCTAAAATCAGTTACTGCTGTCTACTCACATTAAACCCCAAACTAGTTATGCTATTATTACTTATTAATTAATATTAGAAATACTATTGATAAATAGTAATCCTGACTGAGGATATACCATGCGGAAAGCCCTTTGCTCTTTGAATCACAGGCATTCGTCAATGGAACGTCAGCCTGTCCTATGAGGCAAGAACTATGTGTTACCATACGGAAACACAAGACACATAGAGGTTAAGTTATCAAGCTGGTGTTTAGTAGACCAAGAGACCTTCTGTTTGCTCATGAAGTAAGAGGCATTGTGGATTTACATGGTGAGGTGGATCTACAGGTGTTTTGAAATGGCTAAGCTTTTGAATGCAACATTTCTTAATCCTACAGAATAAGAGCTGCCCCTTTGAAGTCCACAGAATAACAAAGGGCAAGGAAAAGAGCCCTCCTATAGTGGAGTTCTGAGCACCTATCTAGACTGCATGAGAACTTGGCTTCATCTGCATGGGGGCTTTCTGCCTGTAGCTCACTCAGGCAATGACCTGCGCATGCTCCTGTGGATTTTGCCATTGGAAGCCGACCCAGGAAGGGCTCTGAATGAAACCCCGGTGGCAAGCCCTCCTTCTGCAGCTGGGGACATCCACTGGCCACCGCGTGGGCTTTGGAAACTCAGCCCTGACAGCAGGCAGCAAGGGAGTAGAAGAAAGGGATGTATAAAATGTGGAAACCTATGCTAAGTAATTGTACTTTATGAATATTTATTTCATATAGGGCACAGAGGTCTCAATTTTATTCTGAGTTTTTACAAGAGTACAAATTCCAGACTGTCTCTAATTGCTGAGAGGGACCTGTCATGCTCACTTGAAACCATACTTTTCATTTGAAGAAGCATGCAGAAAGTTTTTTAGGACTCCCTGTCCCTGCAGTGCTCTCTGGCTTACCCTCATGCCCACAGAGCGAAAGGCGGTCAGTGGAAAAAGGAGGCACTCCGGAATTAACCAGGCCAAATGAGTGACAGTTTGTTTCTGTGCATGTTTATGACATCAAAAGCATATGGTTTATGCTTTTAAAAATTTTTATCTTGCTACATCTTACCTATCAGTGATAAAGTATGAGAGTAACATTCATTCCACTTTGTAAGTAGTAAATGAAAAAATCATATTACGGTTTCTATTCTTTGCTAACTAGATTTCCCTTTACTCTTCAGCAAATCTATATTTTACATTAACAAGTAAAATAAAGGAGGGGAGTTCTTCAAACCACTGATTTAGTACTTTAAGCACTTTGTGTCTATGTGTGTGCTGTATTACTGAGTGGTACTTGCATTGTTCCCCATTGTTTCCAAAGGAGGGAAATGTGCTTGAAAAGAGCTGTTGGCTAATTGGAAAGACAGATTCTGCATTGTTTTTTCGTATGTTGTTGACATTCAATTTATTTTATATACTGATCTGGCTGCTGCATTAAAATAGGATTATTTCTAAATACATCAGGCTGCTGATCTAATTAGCTGCTATTAAGTGAGTTAATAGTAATGATATTATCCTTGGACTTACCCTGGCATCGGTCCATTTCCAGCAAGACTGTAAACTTGACGAGGATTTAGTAGGTACTGGAATTTCCTGTAAATTCTATAAAGGTAGAAATATCAAAACCAGGAAATTTAGTGATATCTAGTATTTTTAAGTAAATCATATTTCCTTAGTTTTATACTTATGAGGGTACTTCAAAATTTCTTGGATAAATGGAATGAAAAGATAAGTTTATATTAGTGCCAACAATTACTGAAATCTGTGCATGTTCTTAGATATTTAATAGCTCAACAGCAACCAATGGTTCTTTTGTGAAAAAAAGATATTAGTAGCAATATCTTATATGTTAGAAATAATGTAATGCTTGCATTCTAAGTATACATATTCATTGAGTGTATTCTCTAATCTGTTTTTGAACATGATTTAGCCAATTATATTTCAAATAAATATCTGCAAATATTTCAGTGTAAAATTAGATATCATCTCTCAATATATCCTTGCAAATAGATCCTACTCTCTGTAGGACTCAATATTGGGTTACTGAGCCAATCGAACAGATAGTGAAAATATCTTACCCACATTTACATTGGAATTGTACATGTTAGATGAGTTAATGGAGCCTCACCTAGTCTCATCATTTCACATAAGCAACTATCTCCAGCAATCAAGTCCACAAAATTCTCAAAGTGGCCCAATAGCCAGGGATTCATTCTTTTCCTGAAGTCCTGAAGTAAATCAATCTTTGTATCACAAATGCAGCAAAAATGTGTCTCAGTACACACATATCCCATATGGTGGACACTCTCAGACAAAACATTAAAAGTGAAGGGATATATTTAGTTTGTTTTTAAATTAGTTTGCATGTACACACAAACATTACTGTATATTTTATGAACACATTCATATATTTGCTGATGGAAATTCTCCACATTCACATTGTAGTATCTCCTTACAGAAACCCACCTCTAAGTCTGCAATGAACCCCGCACTTGATTTATATTATCTTAGAGTCGTCCTCAGTACTCTCTTTTCTCTGGCACCTGCACACCATTAGTGAACAACTTGTGCTTTGTACTGATAAATGTCTATTAAACCTGGCTATTTTATCTCACTGCCTTACAGCAAGGCCTGAAAACTTCACCAGCCAGCTCTATCAAATCTTGACGATCCAGCCCTGCTCTATAAAGCTATTTAAGTGCAGTTGCACAAAAAGTTCCTGCTGCTGTCAAGTTATTCACATGAAGAAATTCAAACATCTTCTCAACACGGCCACAGGGCATCTCTTATCTTTTCCTCCTTCCCCTCAACTTTCACCTGGGAAAATTCCTCCAGGTTGACACCTTGCCCCGTCTCAAATCTGTCTTTGTCCTTCCTTCCTCTGGCAAACATCTATTTGTATCAGAACCAATAAAAAAGCCGCCATTTTCATGGATGGCTATTTCCTCCTCTGAACTTCCTTAGCATCATTACTTTAAACATTTCTAGTTTAACACTGACCATATGGCACTGCAACGTATCTGTTTAGAAGCCTGCTTCCCGGCATGCCTGTGTCTTGTTATCTTTTATCCCTGTGCCTAGCAGAGTTTGTACTGGCCCAGGAGTTGCTGTCTGGATGAGTGATATGTGAATACTTCTTCACACCTGTGGACCTGAATGGGAAACTTTGTTTTGAGTATAGAATTCGGTGACCTTTTCTCACATCTCTAACCGATCAAAGTCAAGAAGATGGCCAAAAACGATTGGAAAGGAAAATGCCGAGTTGTAACCCACAGTGAATGGTGCATGCTGGGAAATTTATGTTTTCTTCATAATAGATCTCCCTTCAAGTGTATTTATGTTTCATTGGACTTGGAATGGTCCCAGTCAGTGTATAATAGGCAAAACCCAACGGGGTGGGCATATCTAAATACTCAGAGGTGCCCTCTCTACCCACCAAATTTAATTTCCTTCTGTATGTTGTTTTTTTTTTTTTTTCAACTTAGACAAAATGTGTCCTGTAACAAAAAAGAAGGCAGATTCCAGCTCAGGGCCATTCTACTTGATTAATGTTATCTAATTTGAGGGGGATTTCTGTTCCTCTGAAAACATATTTTAATTCTTTTTCTCTTATGACTTCATTTGTCTCTAACTTCCAACATATATTTGTCTTATCTAATTATATGGGAAGCACTTTTTAAGGTTTTTTTCTCAAGTTACTTCAAATACACACAGCTGACAGAGTTAAAGTCATCAAGAAGAAGTCATTTTAGCACGATTAAATTACTATCCTGAGTCTCTATAAGCAAGGCTGGTATTCTTTGTGATACCACATAGTGAAAAGTGCAGTTACTAAGCTATTATAAAAATAATTTCTATCATGTTGAGTAGAGAAGATACATACTTATACATTAAGGAAAGGGAAAACATTTTTAAAAACAAGTAATTTCTTGTTGATAGAAAAATGAAGAATAGCCTTCCTTTTCTTGAAATAAGTTTAGAAGTTAAATGGTCAGGATGGAAGTTACTTTTCAAAATTTCATGATTTTTGATAACATTTCAACTTTGGCAAGCCACAGAGGAAACTTGTTTTCGTGTCATAGTGTTTGCCTGGGTGTCTTAATCCATTGGCCAACTTCTGGTTGGGATTAGGAAAGACATCTAGGAAGCACCTGGCCAGTTCAGCTGCACTTTTGTTTCTGACTGTTCTTAAATTTAAATAAGACGTGAGATTGACTCTTCAACGTGGTGATGCTCATGTGTGCATTAAATATCATTATCTAATCCCTAATTTGTTTCAAAGTGATATTTCATGTTACAGCTAGAATACTGACATACATGACAATGCAGATAAAATAGACTGTACTTCTCCAGGAAGTACCGGCATCATGTTCCCCAAAATCTACATGCAGAAAATTATCCCAATATATTTTGCCTAGAAGCTGTGTATAAATTCTGTTCCTTAGTGCTTATGATTAGGAGGTAAATCCTTAAAAAATCATAAGGATTTACCTCAAATCACCTAGAAATACTTAGAGAACCCACTTTTATTCAACAGCGTTTATGAAGCCAGGTTGAATGGGAAGCTCTTTGCTAAGGGCTAGGGGTGACAGCTGGGGTAGTGCTCATGCTAGGAAACTAAGAATATTTACAGAAGTTCATTAGAAGAAAATTTCAGCTATAAAATGAAGAGCGATCATATCAATATATTTCGTGCAGATGCTAGCATCCTACAGTCAACATCAACATAGGTAACTTTTTAAACACTTAAAGGAGTAACATTTTAAACATTTTTATATCTTAATTTTGGTTGATCTCTTTGCATACCCGAGATAGAAAACAATGATAATTTTAAAGAACATACCGTTCTCCTTGCTTCCCACCACTTTTGGGGTTCACAAAAACTAAAAGTGGGTGAGTACCAGGAACAGGAGTGATCTGGAAAAAAAATGGATATATATATACAGACTATTAGGTGCATTTTCCATGTCATCTCCAAGTCACAAAACAGCAATCTGCGATTTCAAGAATGTGACGTTTCCTTCTGTAAATACTACCAACAGGAACATCCCCTTTGCAAATACGGGCAGAGTTAGCAAGGAGCAGAGCAGACAGGAAGAGAGTTAGGAAGTGGAGTAAGGTTTGTAATACCTGTGGCACGAAAACAAGGATCAGGATCTATGGAACACGCATAAACCAGCCACAAGAAAGATGTGAAGAATCTGAAGGGAAGCGAAGTGATCAGATGCAAAGAAAGAGACCAAACCATAGACAGCCCTCCTTTCACACAAGACCCCTAACTCAGAGCTGCATGGTCTGAATGAAATCCATCTCACTAAACAGCAGTGAAGCACAAACTCTCTGAGATGGCATGAGGCTCCTTTCACCCGAGAGTCCCTGTCCACACCCCCTTCCTTGGACACTTCCTTTCCTGGAGTGCTGAGTGCATACCCGCTAATCACATCGACACTTCCATTAAATATGGCCTCACTTTCACTTCCCAGGAGTTGACTGTGCAGGCGCTATGGGCCACGTGTTGCTTTCATCCCTACTGACTTTTCTGCAGAACAAGCAAGACATAGTGCCTATCTAGTAGCACTTAGACCCATGTGGAGAAAATGTGCCATAAATTAAGAAATTAGCAGCTATACTTTTAGCGCTAAAACTTGCCAACAAGGGAAATAAAGCAGTAAATCAATAAACTTATGCTGTCACTGGATAAAGTTGTCTTTAGGTCCAGCAGTTCAGGATTGTATTTTACTGGACCTCAATGCTAGGAAGTAGACTTTTAAAATAAAAATATTCCTATTCACTATACTGCCATATAACTACAGCTGGGTAAGAAGATTAAAAGCAGCATAAAGGAGCCCTCTAAATATTAAGTTGAAAAGTTTTAGATCAATCTTCTTTTGGAAAGTGGGCTCCAAGAATCCTGATGGTGGTGTTATTTCCTGCATAGAAAGTAACCCTTAATATTTAATGAAACAATTAACAACAACCATTCCACCATATCACTCTCCTCCTTCCTGTCTGTTTAAACAATGTAAGCTAAAATGTTTTACCAACGTATTTTACTCCACCTCTGAAGCAAAATGTCATTTTTCTAATGAGTCTAGGCTTTGGGAAAATGTTAAAAACCTTCACATTAGTTAAATAAGAAGGTGAAGATAGTCTTGAGTTTTTGACCCTACACCTCCTAGTTCTCATTACATCTATCATCTCACAGCCTGCGTAGTACTATCCTTTGTAAAGAAGGCAACGGTTCTTTGTGCCCAATTTTGTATCTAACTCAGTTGGGACAACTTCTGCAGGAACTTCTGTTTTCCCTTGAACCAGATGTGCACAACTAATGCACCTAAAGTTCCTAATAGTGTAAGTCCATTCTACTGCTACTGGATTGGAACTCACACCATGTCTACCCATGGTGGCTAGAATGAGGTGTGGGTCGGGGTTGTGGTGCAGCAGGTTAAGCCACTGCATGAGATGTTAGCATCCCGTATGAGCTCTAGTTTAAGTTCTGGCTGTTCTACTTCTGATCCAGCTCCCTGCTAATTCACTTGGGAAAGCAGCAAAAGATGATCCAGGTACTTGGGTTCCTGCCAAACATGTGGGAGACTTGAATGAATCTCCTGGTTCCTGGCTTTGGCCTGGCACAGCCCTGGTCATATCGGCCATTTGGGGAATGAACCAGTGTATGGAAGATCTCTCTCTGTGTCTCTCCTTCCCTCTCTCTAACAACGCCAACCCCACAACAGAATTCTTAGGTTTGAAAGCCAGAGACCTTCAGTACTCCATAGTCAATTTCAAGTCTAGTAAGTTAAAAATAATTAACTGCTTTGTTCAGCAATAGTCTTGATAAAAAGCAGTGGCATTTTAGTGTCTGATGCTGCTATTGGCACTCAATTCCCATATTCCTTTTCTTCCTGAGTTAAAGAACCTTGGGCAAAGATTTAATGTTCCCATCATATTTAGACTTTAGAAGTTGCAGTTACTGCTTGCAGAACGTGTGTGTGTGTGTGTGT
Source organism: Sylvilagus floridanus (assembly GCA_949820135.1). Taxonomy (NCBI): domain Eukaryota; kingdom Metazoa; phylum Chordata; class Mammalia; order Lagomorpha; family Leporidae; genus Sylvilagus; species Sylvilagus floridanus. Next base: position 23,349,793 of record OX463229.1, read on the forward strand.
GAGTGACTCGGTATCTCCTGAAGAAGTAGAAAAATGTGTTTTGATTCTATCTGATGAGATGTCATTGGAAGTCACTGTGGACAGAATTGTGTCCCCTGTAATTCTTTTTTTTTTTTTTTTAATTTTTGACAGGCAGAGTGGACAGTGAGAGAGAGAGACAGAGAGAAAGGTCTTCCTTTGCCGTTGGTTCACCCTCCAATGGCTGCCGTGGCTGGCGCATCGCGCTGATCTGAATGCAGGAGCCAGGTGCTTCTCCTGGTCTCCCATGCGGGTGCAGGGCCCAAGCACTTGGGCCATCCTCCACGGCACTCCCGGGCCATAGCAGAGAGCTGGCCTGGAAGAGGGGCACCAGGACAGAATCCGGTGCCCCGACCGGGACTAGAACCTGGTGTGCCGGTGCCGCAAGGTGAGGACTAGCCTATTGAGCCACGGCGCCGACCCCTGTAATTCTGATGTTAAAGTCCCAAGCCCCAGTGTAACTGTTAGCATTTGGGGATGGAGCCTCAGAGGATAACTGGGGTTAGACAAATAAGTGAGGATGGGGCATGCAGGATGGGATTAGCGCCCTATAAAAAGAAGAGCAGATGTGTCTCTTCTCTTTTTCTCTTGGCATATAAAGTCAAGGTCATGTAAGCGTTTGATGAGATGCTGGTCACTCACAGACCAGGAGAAGACTTTGCTGGTCCCACCCAGCCTACAGTAATGTGTTTCATTAGCCCCCAGTACACCAAGAGGGAACTATTCTGTAGGAACTCAAGGTAGATGCTCCAAAAGGAAGAATGAGAACATCCAGCCTTCCTCCTGACACCTGCATGGAATCTGAAGATCACAAACAGAAGCAATCATGCTTAACTAGAAAGTGACCTTGAAGATAGCATGCCTAACTAGAAAGTGACCTTGAAGATGCCACAGTGAGGACAGGAAACAGAAGGATGGGACTGCCACTGCTGATGAAGACAGGGGTTGTCCTTCCAGATATCCTACTTCTAAACCTCATTAACCGGAGACAAATCTGCAACTGTCTTATCCAAGGCAGTATTACGGTTTGTTGGGTACTTATTTTTGCTATTTCCTTGTTACATTCTATAAAATCTGATTGTATTTAATGGACAGACAAATGCCCAGGGGACTCAGAATCAGATACTGATAGAATCAGGCACAGGGAGACATTTTATCTTTCACCTAAGTTGTTGATGTCCACAGTCCCTAAGCAACCTGATCACAAGCCCCAGAATAGATTCTGATATTATTTTACATTATACTCCCCTCATTATTGAATATGGGCATACTCATTTACAATGAATCCCTTTGTAAATTAAATAGTCTCAGATAAAGAAAACATGTAGGTACTAACAGATACAATTTTTTTTAAGTTAGTTAATTCAATCTGACAATTTGATTTCAGAGAGGTCGCTCAGGTAAGAACTAATTTCCCTCTGCTTTACAGAATTTGGTAGGGAGAGGATTTGTATTGCAAGCCAAATCATATTTACTGGATAAATGAACAGAAAACAATTATATATTTTTGAAATTTAGCATCTCTGACTTCAGTAAATAAAGCTTTCTGGAAATGTTTCACAATAACGTTTTTGTAGTTTTACATTGATATTTCTATATATGTAGGCAATCCCAAAACTGCAGAAATGTTACAAGGCCTGCGCAAAGATCTTTTCCTGTGCACTACTTGAAAGCAAACAGCCAAATTTGTGCTCCTACAATCTCATGTAGTTTAGTATTGCCTACCCACCAAAAGCATTCTCTTACAAAATACAACATCACCATCTAAACCTGGGAAATGATTCTGGGTTAATTTCTTTTCTTTAAAAGATTGGGACAACAGCTGAAACTCGAATGGGATCCGAATATCAGAGAGTAGTCGTGTATCAATGTTTTGTCAATTCTACTAATTCTCTCATGGGCTCTATCTCATGGGCTCTATTCTTCAACATGATCAATTCTGAGTTTTATTTTCTTATGCAAAGTTTGAAACAAGATGTAGAAGTCAGAAGATACTTTAATAACTATTTTATTGCCATCCATAAATGTTATACATTTTGTGGGGTGGGAGGCAAAAGAATAAAACACAGAAATATCCAAAATTCTGCCACCATGAAACTATTGTTTCTTGGAAGTACACATACAAAAAGCGTTTGTGATCATCTTAGGTGGAACATCGTGCATAAGAGATGATATGCTAGCTGCTTGATGTACAGCATGAAGACACCCTGAGCCTGTTCCCAATTTCCCATCACCCCACCAGAGCCCTGTCTGAGAAACAAGAGTACAACAAAGGGGATATTGACAAGAGGAGAGAGTGTTCCAGAAATATTTTATTGCACATGTGGTACATGAAATCTTGAAGAAGGGTTATAAATTAGGTGTGAAAGGCATTCCAGAAAGAAACTGCTCAGTCTCCTCTCCACTGAATAGAGCCTGTGAAGCCTGATTTATTCAGAGAAAGCAGACATTTTGTATAACAAATTTAAAGAACATCACTTTGGAGTCAGAATAGTTTTGGATCCAAGTTCAACCATTCTTTGCTGTAGTTATTCTCTCCCTTACTTGTCTCACTTTGTCCAGTGCCCTTAAGTGCCTTCAATATGCCTTTCTTTTTCTTTTTTTTTTTCTCTTGACAGGCAGAGTGGATAGTGAGAGACAGAGAGAGAGAGACAGAAAGAAAGGACTTCCTTTACCGTTGGTTCACCCTCCCAACGGCTGCTGCACTAGCGTGCTGTGGCTGGCGCACTGTGGTGATCCGAAGCCAGGAGCCAGGTGCTTCTCCTGGTCTCCCATGGGGTGCAGGGCCCAAGGACTTGGGCCATCCTCCACTGCACTCCTGGGCCACAGCAGAGAACTGGACTGGAAGAGGGGCAACTGGGACAGAAACCGGCGCCCCCACCGGGACTAGAACCTGGTGTGCTGGCACCACAGGTGGAGGATTAGCCTATTGAGCTGCAGCGCCAGCCCAATATGCCTTTTACTCACAAATTCATATCTGCTCCTTCTCCTGAATTCTAGATTTTTGCATTGGCCTGCCTACTTGAAATGTGCATGAAAACCCAAAAGGCCTGGGAATTCCTCCCCAACTTCATTCTCTCAGACCCTGCTCCATCTCAGCTGATGGCAACTCTATGTTGCAGTTGCATGGGCAAACAGTTTGGAGGTGCCCCTAACCCCACTTTCCCACAAACACTGTCTCTTTCTCATCAGCACACCCCGCTGACACTGTTCCCAAAGTATGTCCAGGGTTCTATTACATCTCTCTACTGCCTCTGACAAGCTTCGGGGTAAGTGTGGTGTTGCCAGGAAGCTCTGCTCCCCAACAATCTAGTCTTAACAACAGATGCCTATTAAATATTGGAAGTTCTTGTCTATTAGGGTTTTCAAAAGGTCCATGAAAAAGTGTTTTAGGACAAAACTGTGCGTGGATTTCAAAATGATTTGTGGCAAAATAACACTATATTTGAATCTAATTTTCCATGATTTTTGGAAGTATCTTTGTAACTGAAATCATATTACTCCTCTGTACAAACTCCCTCAATCCCAATATCTCCTCATCTCATTCAATTCAAATGTCAAACTCTTTTTGCCACCCCTAAGGGCGTTAGAGAATCCAGCTCATTGCACCTGTAAAGTACTCTCTATCACCTTCCATATTCACTCTGCTCTAGCCATGCTGATCCTGGAGCTGGCTGGCCAGACACTTACATTAGGGCTGCTCCTCCCTATAGGATCCAGCCATCACCTTCAGAGACACGTTACTTAAAATTACAAACAACTTCAACCCTGGACCTTAATATTTTGATCTTTCTCAGTTATATTATTTTATGCGATTTATCATCTAGCACATTATATATATATATATATACATATATATATATATATATATATATATATATATATAAACAGGGACTCAGTTCTAATGGAATGAGTTGTAATAGGTAAAAGTATAGAGTGATAATTCTGGGTTTAGATAGGGAGTTAGAATGAAAATGAAGAGCTGGTTAGGAAAAAGTCAACATGGAGGATCTTGAAATAAGCAAGGGACACACAAATCACAGAAGGGAATTTTATGCACCCTGTGCAGTTATGTGTGTTGTTTCGTTGATGACCTTGATCATTACTAGAATGAGATTTTTGCAAATAAGATAATGGAGAGAAACAGTTGTAGGCAGGAAACACAGGCTCCATTTTGGCTAGGTGAGTATGAAGGTCTCTTCTTGCATGTGAAGTATTGGAAACTAGATTCTTCAGTTCTCAAATGTCATTTGGAAATTTTTCTCAAAGAATATTTAGCAAAAAGGTCACTTCAACCTAGAACAGTTTAAATACTTGTTCTGTTTTTCTCCTTATTTGGTCCCAGGTGGGGCAATCATTTGTCTTCTTGGATATTTGCATGGTTAGAAACTATACTTTCCATCCCTTTCGATCATATGTATGAAGTGTAAACCTAGGGTGTGAGCCGTGACAAAGACAGAGTGCCTAACACCTCGATGGGAAGTCCCCTAGGACTTGGGTTAATTAATGAGACTCATCCTAAGCTTATACATGATCTATTACTTCCTCTAATTAGAAATAATAATCCTGATCATTATGCTGGTTATCTGGCAAGACGTAAGATGAATGTGCCTAACTATGATGAATAGTCTTCTTTCAGCAGTGTACATCTCTCCTGTCACTGAGTTATAGGCAAACTGGGCTGCAACTCAGACTTCTCCATAATACATATTTTTAAATTTTACTGAAAAAATATTTTCTGGTTGATGTTTTTATATTTCTTGAAAAATTATAACCATTAATTATTCTAAAATTGATAACCACAATGTACATTATGCATTTTTCTATTATTAAATATTTTTTCAGGAATTTATTCTTTTACTTTACAAATTACACCCAGAACTATGAATACTGATATGTACCATATTTTGATCCATCCTGTTAATATGAAAGAGACTTTTCACATATGATATTATACTATTATTTTAATTCACAAAATTATAGTATTGTTTACTAATGTTTGTTAGGACTCATCTCTACTCTTTGCCTATCCACAATCTTAGCTGAAAGTTTTAGAGGCCATAAAAGTTATGAAAAGTTACTGTGTTATTACAGAGATGAAACATACCCACAGAGAATATCAATCATCTATGAGTTCTAGTGTGACTAATTCAGTTGTAATAATGTCAAACATCTCAAATTTCTTTTGAATAAAAAGTACTTATAGAACTTATATTTCTATGACAGGTTACAGCGTTTGAAACACTCAGCGTGTAGCATTTAACTATGGGTTGATATCAGAGAACATTCAGATATGATTATGCAATCTGTGGAAGTTGTGATTCTGGTACATATGCGGTTGAGTTCCAATGCTGCAGCAATATAAAGGTGCATTTAAGCAAAGGATGACCTTAAATCTAGAAGTCTGGCTATCCTCATTCAAACCTTGGCTCTAACACAGATTGGGCCTTTGGCCTTCTAAGCACCTATAATTTTAAAAATGGTGAACATAATAATGGTATTGATCTCACATACTCAGAGAATTAAACAGGCTATATAGAAAGATGTTATTCTAGTAGTTAATTTATACTAAGCATTAACCAATAATAGATGTTACTTGGATTTAAAAATTAGACTTCCCTTTCATTAATCTCATTGCAAGAACTCACTATGACTAAAAAAAAATCAACCAATCAAAATTTTTTTCTAATTTTTTATATAAAGGGAACATATTACATGTACTTCATATATACAGATTTAAGGACAAAATGATACCTCCCAACCTATCCTCACTTCCTCACTTTCTTAAACACCCTCCTTCCTTTATTATTTTTCTTTTAATTTTTGGAATGAAAAACTTTCAATTTGCTTTGTAATTACAAGACTAACACACCACTAAATAAATAATTCAACAAGTAGTAAGAAAAACCACTCTTATTCAGGAGTATAGACAGAGGCTATAAATGATAATCAAACCTCTAAATGTCAATTTCACCCACATACATTACTTTTTTGGACTCTGTATATTAGTTACCATAAATTAGAGAAAGCATATGATATTTATCTTGTTGGGACTGGCTGATTTTATTCAAGATGATTATCTCCAATTGCATCAATTTTATCACAAAATACAAGATCTCATTATTTTTTATGGCTGAGTGGTATTCCATCTGTGTATATATATATACATACATATATATATATATATATATATATATATTTCTTTTTCCAGTCATCAGCTGATGGACATTTTGTTGATTCCATATCTTACAGTGGACCTGAATATTCTACAGGGTCACTTAGTGAAAATTTTTGCTATCAAAAGTGTGCACGCCATCTGAGATCTTCAATGGGATTGTAAAACACCTATGGACGACTCCTAAAAACTAGATTCTGATTCACTATTTTGTTGATTAAATTACCTATTTCTAACAAAAGGGACAAGGTTTTCATAAAGAATTCATATTTTGGCCGGCGCCGTGGCTCAACAGGCTAATCCTCCGCCTTGCGGCGCCGGCACACCGGGTTCTAGTCCCGGTCGGGGCGCCGGATTCTGTCCCGGTTGCTCTTCTTCCAGGCCAGCCCTCTGCTGTGGCCCAGGAGTGCAGTGGAGGATGGCCCAAGTGCTTGGGCCCTGCACCCCATGGGAGACCAGGAAAAAGCACCTAGTACCTGGCTCCTGCCATCGGATGAGCGAGGTGCGCCGGCCGCAGCGCGCAGTCCGTGGCAGCCATTGGAGGGTGAACCAACGGCAAAGGAAGACCTTTCTCTCTGTCTCTCTCTCTCACTGTCCACTCTGCCTGTCAAAAAAAAAAAAAAAAAATAAAAAAAAAAAAAAAAAAAAAAAAAAAAAAAAGAATTCATATTTTTAAGCCTAATAATTTGTGACATATTTTCTACTTACAATGGATTTTAAACATTCTATATCAAATCCAAACAGTTACCTAGCTATTGATGTTAAAACGATTATTATTAAATTTTAATGAGATATTCAAGACAATAAAGAAGCAAGTAGTCCAACAGGTACTGTGTACCCTGAACCATGCTTTCAACAACAAAGAATGAATTAATCTATAGTATCACAGATAAAACAATACATGTGAAAAAGATTATATGAAATTAAAAATATTGAATGCAAATGTGCGACAGTGTTTTGTGTGCTAAGTGGTGAATGGTTTGCATAAAAACAGAAAGTATGAGAAAGTATAAATATAAGTTTAAGAAAATGAGTAGCTGATTGGAAAGCAGAAACATATAGGTAAAAAACATAAAATCAATTTCATTGGTTATGCCAACTTTGTGACTATTTGTCCTATTAAAAAGTCTTAAAATGTGGATGGATGCAGATGGGAAAAATGTTTTTGATATCAGAGGCCTTATAGGGATACTCATAGGATTTTAAAGTACTAAAAATAAAAGAATTCTGACTTTGGAAGATGTGGAAAAATTTTGATAAGCTATTTGTTTTAATTATTTATTCAGAAATAAAAGTACTCATACAAAGGAAATTCTTTCCTTTTCTCCTCAAGATGTAAATTTACCATGAAAATAACTCTTTAAAATAATAGCTATTCTAAGTATTATGTTTGTGTGTATATGTGGAGCGAGAGACAGGAGAGAGAGAGTGCACACCTACAAATAAATTACACAGGTATAAAAGTACTCCAAAAAGTTTGTGGGGAAACCAGAATATAAATATAAGTTTACTTTTGAACCAAAAAATTTCATGTTTTCAAAATATAAAATTTCCATGAAATTTTAAAAGACCTCTCATATATAATAAATGTGTACATTTCATATTAACTTGCAAAAGTTTTTAGATTAGCAAAAGATTTCTTGACAATTGGAGTTTAACATCACAAATAATTATTCTAAACAGAATGTCACTATGTCAATCGACCATGAGGCTGACATCTTGATAAACCGATAAAGATCTTTCTGAAGCAGTCTACTAGCTAATAGGCACATTAAATAAACATGTTAATAGCTGAATATAGGCTCCTTTGAGATCATGGAAGAAGTGGTTATGAAAGGCACTAAAATATGTATTTCAAAAGACATACCTGTAGGCCTTGGCCATCCACAGTCACAGAGTTGGCTCTCTGCATTTTGTTCCTGTCGGTCACTTTGTTTGGCTGCTGGGAGCCACTCTTTTCCTTTTTCACTGTTGATTGTCTTTCCTGTAAAAAAAACAATACTTTTATAAAAATAAAATAAAATTCAAGACAACAGCATAAAACATATTGAGTTGTTTTACTACAATGGACAAATGATAAAAAGAGTTTAATGGCTCCAAACTTGGACCCAGCTTTCTAATTTGGAGTTCCCAATGTGTAATATGAAAGCTGTTCTCCCAATTGGCTCAACATATATAATGGGTTCATGATTCACGTAGCTGTTAAGGAAATGATGTGAGAGAAAGCCAAATTGTAATTATCCCTGTGTGCCCAATGCCCAATCATGGCTCTTCACTAGAAGTTGTTAAGGACCACACCACTTCAGTATTTTCATAATCAGTGGAACAGATAAATAGTCTTGAATTATAATTTAAAGGATATGATACTATTAAAAAGTAAATAAATGCATGCAATGTTGAAGATGCATTGTGATTGCATGATGGACTTTTAAGCTATTGCTTTAAATCATGAATGGTGTGTGGCATAAAACTCACATTCCACTTAAGCTAATTTTTTTGCTCTTCACAATGTAATCAATTTTATCACTACTAATCTACTAAATCAGTGTTTTCAAGGGAAATTCAAAAAGTTCATGAAAAATGAATAATGTGAAAAAGTATGCATAGATTTCAAACTATTTTGACACCAACATAAAGTCATCCATTTCTTTTCATTTTCCATGAGCCATCTGAACCTCATGTGGAAATCCCCATCCCCACTATCTGAACCTCTCAGCAGTGTCTAACAGAGCCGATCGCTTCTTACTTCTCTGAAATTTGCCCCACTTGGCTTCCATTACACTTTTTTTTCTCCCTCTGCACTCTGGTCTTGCTGCATTCATCAATCCCTCACTGTCTCTTTGGCTCATTCCTCCCTTGGCTCTGCCATCTGGAAGACTTGGCCTCTGCTTGACCTTCTCATCTTCACTCAGTCAGTAACTTCATTCAAATCCTAGCCTTTCAACATCAACGCTGTGAACACCTCCAAACATAGCACACCTGTTCAGACCACTCACTTGAAGCTGAACTCCCATTTAGAAACAGCTTTCCCTGTCTCCACGTGAGTGTCTAAAACACACCGATCCTTGGACAATGCCTCACCACTTCCATCCCTAGATAGCTGATCCAACCGTTGTATTATTATTATTTTTTTTTTGGAGGGGAAGGGGCTAGATTATTGTAACCATCACCTAATGGATCAATCTGATTCCATCTTTGTCTCCCTGCACTCAGTTATCTACAAATTAACCACACTCATCCCTTTTTACCTTGAATCAACCACACCAGTGACCTCACTGTCCCTTAATCATATCATCATACTTTGCACTCAAACTTTCTGGAATCTTCTGGAAAACATGCCTCTATATCCGTGCTGGGGGTGGTCCTGACCTCAGATCTTAGGCCAAGTAGAGAATGTCTCTACTCCCTTCATCCTCCTTTTCTAATGTTGTTCATTATGATCCAAAGTGCTATTTATTTAATACCAGTGTCTACCACTTTTATTAAAGTTCCCTAAAAGAAAAGACTGTCTTTGTGTCACTGGTCTATTTCAGATCCTAGATCAGTGCCTGACAAAAGTCAGGAGAGATGACTAAGTATATAAAGGAAATTTACCACTAAAACCCAAATTATTTAGAAACTGTCCAAAGTACAGTGTTGAGAAGGATTATTGGGTCATGCCTAGGCTTGATGAGAAAACTTATCCTGATTGATTAGCAATGCCTACTATGGGGGCTCTGATTGACTGATTAGGAATGTCCGCTGTTGGATGCTCACATCCTTCAGAGCCTCAAATTTCCTATCAGATACATGTCCTCACCTCTCCATTTGTTGGTAGGGGCATAATTTCGATTTCTCTAACTTCAGAAAATATTTTGAGTAGCTTATAGATATATTGGAGCTAGATGGAAGAGAAGTCTCTGACCAAAATAAATGCTGATCAGTATAGTCCATTTATGTTGCAACTTCATGGTGCAGAAACACTGAATATATTTTGTGTGGCTGAAATGGAAGACGTAATAGCATTCCTAAGATTCAAGTTCTTTGGTAAATTATGTGCTTTCACATAGCATAATTTCTGGCAAAAATATTGATATTTTAAAAGAAAGCTCCTTCTTTGTAAGCTTGTAAATTACAGTTTTGCCCACAGTATAATGCATGAGAAGAGTGAATTATAGGATAAAGTTTGGAGTCAGAAAACCTGAATCGAATCCTATCTCTGCTATGTAAGTATTATTCAATCTAGAAAGCTTACTCTTATGTAAAATAGAGAAGTGTTACTATTTCTCACAGTTGCTTAAAGTTTAATATAAAATGTATGAAATTAGTAGCATTGTGCTTATACTAGAGTATGTGCTCAATAAATACAACTTATTATGAATTATGTAAAATACACATGGTTCCCCACTTGGGTGCTCATTAATTTGCCATTATGCAAAGTGTTTTATATTTCCAAAAACATGTATTTTTTTAAAAAAATCTACTAGTTACATTAGGCACATGTTTAGGTAAAGCTCAATGCTTATATTTGAAAATTCAGAGTTTGTGCTAAGAATCTAAAAATGTAATGCTGCTGGGAAGTATGGAAATTAATTACACAAGGTTTTTGCATGCAGGTATATAAAACATGTAATTAATATTTTGTAGAAGTCTACACTGTGAAATATATCCCTAAATACAATTATGTTGCCACATAATCCAATAATCACTATTTAAACTTTGATTATTAAATGCTCAAGTTAAGAGAATTAAATAAAATTAAAGTTGGTTAGTCTTACTGGAACTGCATATTTGTAACAGATTCTGTTTTATGAATAGTAGAAATTTAAAATATGTAAGTTTTCATAAATGCATATAAATATATATTCACATATATGCTCATATGTTACTATATATGTATAAATACTTATGTATAAATATATATATATATATATATATCTTAGTATCACCTGTATGTCTTAGTATCTGTTGATATATATCTTAGATCTACTGGTCTAAATCTTCATACCTATTAGTACAGATCTTAGTATTTATTTGTACATATCTTAGTATCCATTAGTATATGTCTTAGTATCTATTAGCATAGATATTTGTATCTATTAATATAGATTTAGTATCTATCAGTACATGTCTTAGTGTCCATTAGTATATGTCTTAGTATCTATTAGCACAGATCTTTGAATCTCTTAGTATAGATCTTAGTCTATCAGCATATGTCTTAGTATCCATTAGTATCTGAATACCTATAAGTGTAGATCTCAGTATCCATTAGGAGTGCATGTCTTAGTGTCTATTAGTATACATCTTATTAATTAGTATATATTTTATTATCTACTAGTATGGGTCTTAATATCTATTAGTCTATGTCTTAATGTGGGTTAACATGATCTTTATCTTGGCCCAGCATAAAGCTAGGGAAGCTCCAGTGTGTCAGGAAGCTTCAAGAGCAGGAGCAACTGACTCAGAGCTTCATGTTCCTCCAATGGGTCAAGCTTCTGAGTCAGCTAGAATGCAGACTAAATACATGCTCTGCAGAACATGCTTCTGAAAAGGAAGAACACATTTTAAAACCCTATAATGTATTGGAGCTCCAATGAGGATGTGAATGTTGTAATGCGCATCTTGACCACTAGGGCAAATGCCTGCCTCTGAACAATTATTTGAATACGCACACACACTCAAACACACACACACAGTGATTTCTTGGGAGGAAAATCCTTGTGCATGGAATTTGTGGACTGAACCAAGGCTGAAAATTTAAAGCAGCAGAAACTCACAACCATTTGCTTTTTCCCAGGATTTTCCTGCTACCAGACTCATTTGTTTAATGTTCCTTTCCCCCTTGTATGGAAGTCCTCTGACCGGGCGGGCAGCTGGCTACATTCGCCCACTTCCAAAGAGACCGTAAAGGGGAAATGGGAAAAATAACTGCATTTCTCAAAGATCTGCTGTCCAGGGGGATTGCCGTGGCCTGTTTTTTGGGTTAAGCACCCTGACTGGCAGAAGTCTTCCATGATATTTAACAGACTTAATTTCCAGTGTTACAGTCACTGAAGTTTCAGTTAAGAACCGGCCAGTCTTATTTGGCACATGAACTCAGAATAAAATCACTCACTGCTAATGGGGGTAGTGCTCACCATTTAATCTTGAGTTTCTTTTTTAAGTTCGGGGCTCTAAGCCACAAAATAAATTACATAATTTATAATTAAGGCAAATTTCCTCTACCAGATAAATTATCCTAGATATAAAAGAAGTTGCAAAATTGTCCTTAAATCAATAGAAATTATTCAAACACCGAAAAGTGCAGCTCTAAAAACTCATGAAAGAATATAGAACATACAACTATAAAATGTAAAATACAGTTATTGATATTTGAGTCTTTTCAAATATCAGCCATTTGAGTTTGCTATACAGGGATTTTAAATATAGAATTTAGTGTTTTGTGGTCTGAGGACTTCATGAGTAACACAACAGATCTTAACTGGGAATATATTGTATTAGAATTCCAAAAATAATTATCTTCATAATAAACAGAGAATAAAAGCAAAGAAAAAAACCCATTTACAGAAAACTGAAAGAAAGAGTCACCATAAATATGTACATTAAAAACCACTTTCTGCATCTCATGCTGATTCTCAGAGGCAGGGTAGCATGCCTTGGTGAAAACTGCTTTCTCAAAGCCTTGTTTACCACAATGCTTACTCCTGGTGCTATTGATCCCCGCAAACAATGACTACTCAAGCACAGGGTTTTCTTTTTGTCCGATCTCAGCAGGAGAGAAGAGCAGCAAAGCACCTGGATTGGCACAGAGCTCCCAAGAGGACTGCTTTGCTGCCCACAGCGTAAGTCACTCACAGCCTACAACCTGCCTTCTCTGCCATTCGAATTTCCTCCCAGCAACTCCAGAATTTTAACCCAAGGTGTCCTGTCCATATTCGCACCAGCTGCCTCCTCCCTGGAGCAGAAGTGTCACCACATCCACCTGGTGCTACAAAGGTGAAGAGCTGCGTGAACTTCACTTACTAATGGTTGCTAAACTGCACCCTTAGTTAGCATGGACTTCTTGAGGGATTTGAACATGTTACTGGACAAAGGAAATAAAATCATTTCAAAAGTGGCAAGGGCTCTAAACTACAAGAAATCTTTGACAATAACAGCACAATTACTTGCTGACTAGAAAAGTAGTATTGATTTTTTAAATCTGGACATAATAAATGACATATTATAAAATCTGAAGCTTCCTTTTCCTTGACATTCCAATAGCACTTATTACAAAACAAAAACAAAACAAAACAAAACTATCTTTGGTCAAATGCCAACATCTAGGTTTGCCAACTAATTCCCAGCTCTGTTTGTTATTATTATTGCATAAGTTTGGGCAACATTTCTTTCACCCCTCAAATGCAAAGAGTCATGTGAGAAAACATAGATAAAGGTATTTGCAGATTACTTCTTGAACTTGAGGGCACATTCGGTAGTTCCCATAAGTCTTGGATTCCATGCATTACCAATGATGTGCACATTTTCTCTGTAGATATGTGGATATATACCACTTTTAAGATTTCTGTTTGGTGCTGGCATTGTGGGACAGTGGTTTAAACTACCACCTGCAACACTGGAATCTCATATGAGTGCTAGTTGAAGACCTGGCTACTCTACTCCAAATCTAGCTCCCTGCTAATGTGCCTGGGTTGAAAACTCAGAGTTCTGGGCTCCTGGCTTTTGCCTGGCCCAGCCCTGGATATTGTGGTCATTTGGGGAGTGAACCAGTGGATAGAAAATATCTCTTTCTCTCTCTCTAAATCTGCCTTTCAAATCAATAAGTAAATCTTAAAAAAAAATTTCTACAAAGAAATTCTGATGGGAAAGAATGAAATTTAGAAATGAGGGTGGCTGGCGCCGTGGCTCACTTGGTTAATCCTCCACCTGTGGTGCTGGCATCCCATATGGGCGCCGGATTCTAGTTGCTCCTCTTCCATTCCAGCTCTCTGTTGTGGCCCGGGAGGGCAGTGTAGGATGGCCCAAGTGCATGGGCTCCTGCACCCACATGGGAGACCAGGAAGAAACACCTAGCTCCTGGCTTCGGATCAGCTCAGCACCGCTGTAGCGGCCATTTGGGGAGTGAACCACTGGCAGGAAGACCTCTCTCTCTCTCTCTCTCCTCTCTCTCTCTCTCTCTCTCTCTCTCTCTGTCTGTCTATAACTCTACCTGTCAAATAAATAAAAATAAATAAATAAATCCTTTAACAAAAAAAATGAGAGGGTCGAAGCCAAATAATTTAATTTTAGCTGTGCAGTGTTATAGGACAGCACTGGTACAATAAATATTGTGTTTGAAAATGCGTTATGTACAAACGGATAACATTCACACATGGACATATGTTTCCATACACATGTATTTCATTATGCACAAATCAGATCTTGCAACCAATGTCAATGTCACTCAGTCACCAATGCCTTTGAGATGCACACTAATGGGCAATGGCCCTGGCTGAAGGTTACAGCCAATGGCAACTCTCTTCTTGGTTGCTCATTCTACCAGCTAAGCTCAGTGTTCAACTACAGATTCCCCTGTATTCTCCAATCTGTTTATGCCACTTCCAAGTAAAACTTATCTTGTCATTGTAGCTGTGTAATTTACTTTGCAAGCCACACAGAATGTGTGTACAAAATGAAACAGTTGTTCCCACCACTGAAACTCCCTGGAAAGACTCAGTTATACAAACTCTACATACATTTGTGAGTAATATGTATAAGAGAAGTGGTCAAGCTGAACTTCAAAACAATGGGAAAATTTTGGAAATCACCAATGAACAATACAGCTCAAACACCTTCACAGATGTCCTTGAGTTTTGGTATACTTTAAAGCAACTGAAATTGAGTATCATAAGTGATAAGGCTGTGATACACAAAAAAGGGTAAATACAGTTCCTAAATAGAAGCTGTCTCCTCAAAGAAAAAACCCTGGATCCTACATCAAAAGTGCAGCCAGTGAGTATACACTTATACATTCTAAGGTAAATGTTTAGTGTTGTCTATATCTTTCTATATGCTCTCCCACTTCTATTTTAAAACATTATCAATTAAGTAGGGAGCAAGTCTTCCTGATGACACACAGTCTCTTACCTCTGTGTGTGTGTGTGTTGAGGAGGGAATACCTATGCATTCACACACTCACATATGTGTATACCTAAACTTCAAATATTTTTACAGCTGCATAGTTTTTTTAAAAAAATGTGTATAAAGATTTTAAGAAATAATGGAAACTTTAAGTTAATGCAGGTCAATGCATCTTACCAGAAAAAAATGTAACAAACAAATAGTTGGGAAAATTTGCTTTAAAAATATTTAAAAAGAGAAGCAGTTATTATAAAAGCAAACGTTTAACCTACTTATTCGGCATATATGGTAACATATTGTATTTTTGGTTATTGGAGACTCTGAAGATGAGCAAATCCAAAGAATAAACTAAAATTTTTCGACTAAATGCAAATATTCACGTTAAACAATTAGATGAAATGGCCAACTTCCTAATGCTTTTTGTCACTTATGTGTGCCATTTAACAACTCTATAAGTATTATTATGATCATATTAACTCATTTAAAAATAGAAAATGTTTAATTTTTCTCTGAGATGAAAAACATTTTATTTTAGACATACTTCCAAGTAAACATTTTGGTTAGGAAATAAGAATTTTAAGTGCTGCTGCTGTGGCATAGAAGATTAAGCCTCTGCCCGCAATGCCAGCATTCCATATGAGTGCTGGTTCAAATCCCAGCTGCTCCACTTCTAATCCAGCTCCTTTCTAATGGTCCTCGAATCCACTGGAAGATGGCCCAAGTGCTTGGCCCCTGTGCCCTTGTGGGAGACTGGGAGGAAGCTCCTGTCTCCTGACTTTAGCCTGGCCCAGCCTTTGACACTGCTGTCATTTGGGGAGTGAATCAGCAGATGGAAGATTTCTCTCTCTCTCTCTCTCTCGCTCTCTCGCTCTCTCTCCCTGTAACTCTGCCTTTCAAATAACTAAAATAAATCTTTTTGAAAAAAAGAATATAATTTTAAACAATTCAATGAGATAGTCTACACTGATTAGAAAACAACTTTTTGGTGGGAAGAGGAGTCATTGTGATACTTTTGTATAACTGAATCCACATTCTCTGGTGGTGTTCATATATTACAAGTGATACTTCCTCAAGCAAGCTGATTTGAATTAAAATTTTAAGAGAAACAATAGCCTTTGGGCATTTCCTGTAGAGATAATAACAATTGAATAGGATATTGTCACAGAAAAACGTGGAGGCTTTCCTCTTTAATGGAAAGGTAACACTTGGCCAAGAAAAAAAAAAAAAGCAAAAAAAAAAAAACACTGTACCAATCTCTACATTTAGTTTCAAAAGAAAAATCATTTATTCTGTGACTATACAGTATTCCAGTGACTTTCTGTAAAATGCCACGTGCTACATGATTCATGCAAATGGATTCGTTTTAATGCAATGGAGACTTCAAAGTGAGCAAGAGCCTCTCAAAATACTATATCACTAAGATTTGCATTTGATATCACTTTGATATCTCATAGGGCTTAAATGGTTTGCACCTTCTATCATGTGTATGCATTGTAACATGACAAACAGAAATGACACTACTTTCACATAAAGTGGCCACAGCTCTTGCAAAATAACCCTTATTTTTCTTGGTATACTTTGTGTCATGATTCTCTGTTTTCCTAATGCTTGGCACAAAGATAAGTTGGAAATTCTTTTATCCCTTCATTGAAAATATAAAGATCACCATTTCCAAATATCAAGACAAATGAAAGATAAGTTATACAAATTAATATCAGGAGGGCATTGAGACAGTCTCAAATGTTGTTCCTAATAATAAGAGCTGAGCTGTATAATGACCTGTAATCGCAAGTGTGAAAAACTGCTTTTTTTTTTTTTTTTCTTACGCACCTCAGGAACCAAAACTCCTGAAGTGGGCAGAGTCTGCTGAAAAAGAGAAGTTCATATTAAAGCTGAAAAAATCAAACTGAAAAAAACAACAAAGGAGGTTCTTATATCACTCTACACCTGTGAAATAAGTGAGCACATTAAAAACACGCTTCCTTGGTATAATTTTTCTGCTTCCTTGAATTAAATAAGTGAATATCTTGCCATTAAACAAAGTGTGTTTTCATGCAGGGTGGATTGCTTTGTCAAATTATTTATCCAAAATACAAAGTCATCTAATCAATGAACACTAGTCAACATCCTTGGCTGGTTTCAGGGACTTCTCTCCAGCATGAACAATTTTATTTGCCTTCTGGAAGAACTCTTTTCCAAGTCCATTTACCCTTTATAAACAATTTCACAAACTTTTTAAGTCTGCATCTTTGTCCATCCTACAGTTACATTTCCATCCAGTTTTCATTTCTTCCTATGAATACTCAATGTTTTTTAGATATAGATAGCTTATGGTGCTGATTTTATTTTATTATACTCTAGAACTCAAGTATCAAATGGATAATGAAACAAGTATCAAGACTTTTATGTGGGAATCATTGAAAACAAGATGAGGTAAAAGGCATTAAAGCTGTTGTCTTCACAACAGTGCATCATTAATAATCTAACAACACCATGCCCTTTCCCCTTTCTCAGTCACATTGGAAAGGTTTGCATTCCTCTTTGTGTTTTGTGCCAAGAAACAGAGACTAGGTTCTTGAATTCTAAAATCCTGCCAGCTGTGGGACCTAGAACACAAGACATGAGCTTAGGAGAGTGTTTGACAAACCACACACACAATCCTAGCTAAAGGTTTCCCATGATGATGGGATGAAAAGCAAGTTGAATGGGAAGGTAGGGGTTCCCTGGTATTTGCATGTCCCTGGAAAGAAAGCCACAAGCTGCTTATTTCATTGTCTTCCCCTCATCCAAGATATGCCAGGTAGGTTCTGGATGGATGTTAGATCACCAAGATAGGTCTGAAAACTCTGAAGACACCACTTTATTTCCTTACTCAGCAGAAACATAGAAAGGCAGTAAGAACCAAAAGAACAACTGAACCTATGTTAGGTATGTCCTCAAAACTGTGCAGCATGGCAAACAAAGGTCTAGAAGAATCCAACACTGCCCAAAGTGTTAAGAAGGAGAAAGAATGTAGGGTAACCCTGGATAAAATTTAGATGTTCAGGAATGCCACCCAACTAAGAAGACAGTTGCACAATGCAATGAGAAAATGCTGCACCTGCAGATTTCTAGGCAAAGAATTCCTGACGTCTGGAGCGTGACCTCTGCTCAGACGTTCCATGGGAAGGAGAATGCTATGGAAGTGATTGTTGTTTTGAAGGTGCAGTCTCAACAGCTTTGGCAGGGCTTTCCTTGAAAGTCTCCTGGTTCTGGAATATTCTTGGCTTTGGAGTCCACGTCAGCCTCATAGCACCTGGGACAAGGAGTGCTGGACAAAATATTTGTGCTGGTGTCTAAATGGGCAAGGCCAAAGCTGTTTGTCCGCCTTAGGGTCTTACTTTCTCAGTCCCAGGTGGAAGCTTGAAGCCTGAACAAACATTGTAAGACAGCCATGGAATCTTACCTTCTTACCAATTTATAAATGTTTCTTCTCCCTGTAATCCAGATTAGGTGCCCTATTCTTAGGGATCCTGACTTTGTCCTACACTAAGAGACTCAGATTCTCAGCAACCAAGACCAGACCCTCCTCAAGAAGCCTGCAGAGCCTGGGGCACACATAGCTTCTACCTTGGAAGAGCTGTGCTCACTCTGCCCACATCTACAACAAGCAAGCACTGGGAAGCCAAGTGAAAAGGCTGTTTATCCACAGGGCTCAGCATAACCACATCATACAATGCAAGAGGTTCAAGTCTATCCTGTCCCGCCTTCACATCTACCCCACTAAAGACAGACAAATAAATATAACCTATCAAAGGTACATTTGGAATAACTGACTATTGGAATGTGCACATTACACAATTATTGTGAATTTTCTTAGTTGCGAGAATAGTGATGTCTCTTGGTAGAAAATTGTTGTTAATGGCAGAAGACAGCTACTGAAGTATTTAGCCATTCAGCATCATACTGCATGTAATTTACTTTCAATATTTCAACTTAGGTGGTGGATGTTTGGACTGGTACTTATGGTGGAAGTTAAGAAGCCCATGTCCTACATCAGGGAGCCAGAGTTCAGTCCTGGGTTTGGCTCCTGACACAAGTTCCTGCTACTGAGCACCATGGGAGCAGCAAGTGATGTCTCTATTAGTTGGGTCCCTGTCACTCATATTGGAGGAGAACAGGATTGAGATCTCTGCTCCCAGTTTGGGTCTTACACAGCTCTTGCTGTTGTGGGCATTTGCAGAGTGAACAAGTGAATAACTCATCTGTCTGTCTCTCTCTGTATCAAAATTGAAAAAAAAAGGTTCAATTTAATTATAAGTACAGTATTTAACATATTGAAAAAAGGTTCAATATAATTATGCATATAACATATAGTATAAATACAAATATATATATGTGTTATATATACAATATTATATGCATATATATTATGTGTTATATATACATATATGTGTATATAATATATTGTACACATATGTGTAATACAAAATAGACATGCATTATACATAGTGATATATGCTCATACATACATAATTATGGATGTATGTATAATAGGCATATATTATATGTTGTATATAGTATGTACATAGGTATAATATACATTGAATTATACTACATAAAATGTATATTTAATGAATATTATATAAAGTATATTAATGTATATTATATAATGCATATATACAGCATGCGTATGTGTATTATATAAGGGGACTTCAAAAAGTTAATGGAAAGTGGAATTAAAAGATATTGCAAAATTTATATCAACTCTTTGAAGCTCCCTTGCATATAGTACATACAGAATATATCTCTGATATCTATGTTTATGCGTTCCTGCACACACACATACAAATACATACTAGTTCACTGTATTGTGTTTGAGGATTTGCCTAAAAATGTTGGAGAGAAAACTACTTTCTTTTTACCTTCATACGGTATCTTTAATGACTTAAAACATAAAGTTTTTCTGCTATTAAATAAAACATATGTGTATTATCCCAGGGAAAACAGTGTGGTCTCCCGTTTTAGAGAGAAGGCAAGGAGTAGGGGGAGAAGAGCAATGAATACTACTTTTGTGGAGACGCAGAGGTCTCTTTTTAACAAAGAAGAAACAGAAGTGAGCATCTTGGCTGCTGAGTAAAAGGAGCAGAGAAAGAGAGGGAATTGGTAAATGATAGGCAAGGGGTTCTTTAAGGAGCAGCTTTTTAGCTGGGGCTGAAGCCTACACAGAGAGGCGTTAACTACTATGGAAAAACACAGAGATGGGGGTTTTGTACTCACAGCTGTCTCCTGTATGAAAACCTACAGGGTCTGAGAAGGTAATACAAGTGGGTGAACCCGACACCACCATAGGTAATGAGCACCCCACTAGAAGACACCCAGAGGAAGCAAACAAAACACAACTTTGATAGCTGCCCCTGGGTGGAGCCTTAGCAACCCGTGGGCATTACTGCTCAAAGGCAGGCACATTTTTTCTGAGAGTGGCCACTGGAAATGAGTCTGGCAAAAAGAAAGTGGGACGCCAAGGAGACATGGGAAAGACCTGTCCCTGCAGCTCTGAGAAGGGCAGGCAGTTGACACAGAATGAGTTACAGGGGAGAGAGCCGCCAGCCCAGACCACAGCTGTCTCCATCCACCTTCAGCCTTACTGCGGAGCCCCTTGGTGAATTCACACCAAGACTACGGTTGGTGAAAGCAATATAGATGTGAGCCACGCACAGACACAACGTGTAGACCATCTGCGTATCAGATGGACATGCATATCAGTAGCTTATTTCTGAATCACAACAAGAAAACCACAATACCGAGGTTAGAAAGAGAAGAAGCCTAGCACCCAGCATCTAGTTAGAAAACAAAATCAGATATTAAAGTGCTTCTGTTTTAAATATCAAGATGAGCAGAGCAAATGTTTTAGTTTTTTTGCAAATTATTATGAGTATATAATTCCAAATGTGATACATTTTTAATCAGAATTAATAGAGGAACTCTTTTTATTTAATCAAATGTGAGGTGTGACTACAGAGGGATGTGATGGGTTTTATTTAATCAGTATCCTTTTAATATTAAGTAGAATACACTGTACAGATAATTAGGTTAAAAGATGCATTTGCCTTCAGGGCACTTATTAAGTTCAAACTAATATCAAAGAATTTCTAAAAATCCTATTATTCTTAAGTATTAGGATATTTCTTGTCTTCATATTTTCTAATGTGTAATCATTTTAAATTGACAATTTAATCCAAATTGTCACAGGACAAAGAAAAATCTTTGGTGGGGATGATTGGAGGTTTGATTTAGTTAAAGTATAAGAAGAGTACCGTACTCACATTAAAAGGGTCATTAGTTATTGCAAGACTAAAGTGAGATTAACAAAATCATACCTTGCCCCTATATAGGAATGGTCATATTTTTGAAAAATGGCTTTCATATTTATTGACCCATTTAATATTCCCGCTAAACCAAGATGCTCTAGTTTTCTGATTGGGAAACTGAAAATCACATAGGTGAGGCGAGCAGCCCCAGAAAATGAGCTCAGGGACAGGATACTGCTGCCTTGACCCCACACTCTGCTTATTCAAAGAGCAGCCACAAGAAATCATTTTTTTTATTACTTTCTTAGATATGTCTCCATTTTTTAAAAGCTTCTTCTTTAAAACTTTTTATTTGTTCATTTTTATTTGTTTTAAAGATCGACAGACAGGTGAACAAAGACAGCTCCTCCTCCAGTTCACTCCTCAAACACCCACCACACTGGGAACAGGCCAGGCCAAACTCTGGAGACAGGACCAGGTATCCTGTGTAGGCGGCAGGGACCCAACTCCCTGAGCCATCACCTACTGCCTCCCAGGATGCACTTAGCAGGAAGCTGGAACTGAGGGCAGAGCCAGGACTCAAACTCAGGCACCGGGATATGCCCAGCAGCAACTGCTATAAGCATAGCAACCTTCTGTTGATGGACATTGACAAATACGCTAAGTTCTTACAGGTAAGATAAAATACAATTTTAATAAAATGGCATTTATGTTTCTTCAATCCAACTGGGTGTCTCTGGGATGGAAAAAGAAGGCAGAAACAAAGAAACCCAGGGTAGAAACAAGAAGCTGTGTCTTCACGAAGAGACGCACCACCTCAGTAGAAGGGGCAGTCATTTTTCCCTTCACACAGGATAATAAAACGTTGGGGGCATCTCTAGTACATTGAAACTAAAAACATTTTTAGTTCTACAGATTTCATTTTCATATTTCAGTTTCATCTTTTGTTTATACTTTGTGATTTTGTGGGTTTTTAAAAAATTATTTATTTATTTGAAAGCCAGAGTTACACACCGAAGGAGAGACAGAGAGAGAGGTCTTTCATCCACTGGTTTACTCCCCAGATGGCCACAGTGGCTGGAGCTGAGCCGATTCAAAGCCAGAAGCCAAGAGCTTCTTCCAGGTCTCCCACATGGGTACAGGGGCCCAAGGACTTGGCCCAACCTCTACTGCTTTCCCAGGCCATAGCAGAGAGCTGGATCAAAAATGGAGCAGCCAGAACTGGAACCGGCAACCATATGGAATGCTGGCACTGCAGGTGGTGGCTTTACTCGCTGTGCCACAGCACTGGCCCCAATTTTGTGGATCCTTACTTGTACACACCCACACGTAATTACACCATGCAAGTTTTACGATGAGAGTGAGATAGGAATGATTTTAACTACAGTTGTCTTTCTTAATATCTTAAAGGAAGATTATATTTGTGTATTAAAAGATGTCTATCACAGGAATCATACATTGTTTTTCAGGGCTGCCATTTGGAATAAATACTCCACTTGGATAATTGCATTCCACATGGGCATGCTTGTCTTGGGTTCTGTCTCCTGTGTTTACGATCTATCTTGCTGTTAATGCACACCCTGGAAGGTAGTATGTGGCTCAAGTGTGTGGGTTCCTATTACCCATATGGGAGACCCAGATTGAGTTCCATGCTCTTGGATTTGGCCTGGCCAACTCCTGGCTGTTGAGGTAATTTGGGACTGAAGCAGCAGGTAGATGCTCGTTGTCTGTATCTCTGTCTCCCTTGCATTTCAAATAAAACAAAAATAAATAATTTAAATATATATATATATATATATATATTTATTTTCCACCAAGATTTTGAGATCCCAATTCAAATGCAACTATCAAAAGTAAAACATTGTAGAAAGAACAGATATCACACTAGTATCCAGTGTCCCCTGCTTAACGACTTCTCACACAAGTTATTTCTGTG
This sequence comes from Sylvilagus floridanus, assembly GCA_949820135.1. NCBI lineage: Eukaryota > Metazoa > Chordata > Mammalia > Lagomorpha > Leporidae > Sylvilagus > Sylvilagus floridanus. The sequence continues at coordinate 23,373,311 of OX463229.1, forward strand.
AGTGCACCAACAGAAAAGTACTTTAACTTTCGGTAATGGTTACGTAACAACTATTAAACTATAATTGCTCACAAAATCATTCTATCCTAACAGTAGTGATTGCAATCTTTAAATTCTTTCCAGTGATGAATTTACAAGAAATAGCCTTAGAATTGAGAAGCAAACCTTATACTCGTAATCACTAGAAGTCAACATGATTATGGAAATATTCTGCAATTTGTTTTAAAGGTGTGACTCACAGTAAAAACAGTAGAAGCCTCTCCCCCTGCCACTCCCACTCCTGATATATATAGTCTGTTCTCTCTTCACTTCTGTCTCCTTTCTTTTTTTCCATTGCTATTCTTTCCATTCCTTCTTTGAAATTATGGTCTAATTCACTAAATTTATTGGTAAATATTACCAATGTTAGGTATTTCAAGCATTGCTTCTTCCACTTACAAGTTGTGTGATTTTGGGTAAATTTCTTACTCTCAGAAAACTTGCCTTTATCCAGATATTCAGAGGGCATCATAATGGCACCTCTAGGACTAAATGACTAATATCTGGCACACTGAAGTTCTCAATGAACAGTGAGCTGCAGTATTAATGTTAAGACTGAGGGGTGTGCCTTAGTTTCTACTGCATGCTAAGAACTCAGTACAAAAGCACTGGCTGCCTTTTATTCAACAGAAACCACTTGTGTTGATAATAAGTGATGATGACCAATAGAATTACTTTAAAGTATTTTAACATTTAATGGTCAACTTTTGATTTATTATTCTTATTTGAAAGACAGAAAGACACATTCAAACACACATGCTCACACACACAGAGCAACAGAGAGACAAAAAACAGAGCAAATCTTTCATTCACTCATTCACCTTCTAAATGTCCACAACAGCTGAGACCGGGTCAGACCAAAGCCAGAGCCTGGAACTGCATCTGGGTCTCCCATATTGCTGCTAGAGACTCAAGTCCCTGCTGTCTCCCAGGGTGTACAAGAGCAGGAAGCTGGAACCAGAAAGGAAGCCAGGACTCAAGCCAAGGCGCTCCCATATGGCATGTGGGCATCCCAAGCTGTGTCTTAACAACTGTGCTAAACATCTGTCTTCCAGATTTATTGTTTTTTAATGAAAGCACCTATATTATTAGAATGATTAAATGAGATAGAAGAAAGGAATGATGCAAGAGAGAGGAGATTAAAAAAAAAAAAAGAAAGCTGTAGAGAAGTGGAGGGAAGAGAAGTTCTCAGAGATAGGAGGAACAGTCATTGTTCTTTCATCAGACTTGGTCCTTTCCAAAGTCTGAACAAGGAAAATAAAGAAATTGAGAAGGGGCTGACGCTGTGGCCTAGCGGGTAAAGCCGCCACCTGCAGTGCCGGCATCCCATATGGATGCCAGTTCAAGTCCCAGCTGCCCCACTTCCAATCCAGCTCTCTGCTATGGCCTGGGAAAGCAGTAGAGGATGGCCCAAATCCTTGGGCCCTGCACTTGCGTGGGAGACCCGGAAGAAGCTCCTGGCTCCTGGCTTTGGATCAGCACAGCTCTGGTCATTATGTCCATCTGGGGAATGAACTAGCTTATGGAAGACCTCTCTCTCTCTCTCTCTCTCTCTCTCTCTCTCTCTCTCTCTCTCTCCGTGTGTGTGTGTGTGTGTGTGTGTGTGTGTAACTCTGACTTTCAAATACATAAACAAATCTTTAAAAAAAGAGAGAAATTGAGGAGAGGAAAATTGGGATCTGACAGAGCAAACATCTCCAAAATATAATTAATGGCAACATTTTCAGATTTTCCCTCAGAACCCTTAATTCATATACACGTAACCAACAGCTACCAATTTATGAGTATATGTGCATTTATGGAGTGATGTGTGTGCACGTTTGTGATCAGGGTCTCAATGTATCTGGTAGCTTGAAAAACAAAACCCATACAATATAATTAATTAGCATACATGAAATTTATGGTCATAAATTTAATACATAATATTTCCTATTGCACCTAGTCTTTCTCTCTGCTAAAAAAAAAAGCCTGTTCTGCATGTTTGTCCTTGTGTGTTGAGTGTACTCCTGCTCTCTGGTTAGAAAAGTAATGAAAGGATATCACTCATAGTGTTTCAGACTAAGACTAAATTTTCCTTTTCATCATCCCTGGAAAATACCTTGAATTAAAAATCAAAGAGGTTATAATGGAATTTGTTCTCATCCTTTGCCCCTCTAAATATCCATTGATCTCATGCCCAACTATTTTATAACCAGGTTAAAGTCCAATTCTGCACTCATGTCAGGCTAAGATTCAATTGAGTTAAAATTTACACTGACTGCCAGTCAACCTTATCATGAACTTTCATTATGTGCATGTAATTAATTGCGTCCAACGAACAATATCAGGACTGAGTTATAGACTCTTTTCCCCCGACCATATAATTAGAATATAATTACCCACAGGATATCAGAATGATGCAGGACCTTTCCTCTAAATGCGCCCTCATTAGGAAACAAGTCTCCATGTGCATTTATTCAATCAGTGTGAATTAATTAAAATGTTACTGAAATCAAAGAGGGTAGCAATAAAGAGTTTCTGACTCTATTAAGAGACTATCACTTGAGATCTGCGTGCACAATTTAGGTTTAAGTCCATTTAGCTCAAAGAGCAACTTTGCCATATAATATTGGGTGCATCCAGTGTACATATCACTCCCTTCGAAAAGAGGACAGTACACAATGGTGAGAAAATCTTCAAGAACTGAGTATGATTTTAGAGGCCAGATAATTCTCTGATAGTTCCATGAAGCTGTTATCTTCAGACATAACATACGTGATGGACAAAAGACATTTTTAACCTGAAGTATCTAAGCAATTATTTGTGCATCTCATGCCTTTTCTATTACAAATCAGACACATTTGCTCTACCACGGTTTGGGAGACAATGGGAGGCAATTCCCCGGAGTTACAAAAGCACTAATTATTCTTGTCTTTTCATCATATAGCCTGAATGACTCAAGCTAGCTCAAGTTGTCTCCATAGCACATTTTCTTTAAGAAAACATTTGTATGCACCTAACATTATCTTCTTTCTAAAGTGATGCATAATAGATCACCCCACACATTCAGATTATATAAAACATGGTGAAAATAGTGGGTACTTATAGATGCATGGCCCAGAAAAAACAGTCTGCCCACACAAACAGCCTATCCATGAGCTTTCCACCTGTGCTTCCCTAGTACCTGGCATACAGTCATAGTCTACAAAGATTTATTGAAAATACATCAATAATCCTTATACAAAGGATTGATCAGCTTTAGTTAAGAACAATACCAAAACAGTAACATAAAAAAACTTCAGAACTCTACATAATCAATTAATATACGTATGCATATTCTCAAGCTTTCAATGTTACCGCATCTTGATCAGGAATGTTTAGCTTTACAGGGCCAGTGATGTGGCGCAGTAAGTTAATCCTCCACCTGTGACACCTGCATCCCACATTGGCACCGGTTCTAGTCTCGGCTGCTCCTATTCTGATCCAGCTCTCTGATGTGGGAAGGCAGTGCAAGATGGCTTGGGCCCCTGCACCTGCATGGGAGACCTGGAGGAGGCTCCTGGCTTCTGGTTGGTTCAGCTCTGGCCATTGCATCCACTTGGGTGTGAACTAGCGGATGTAAGATCTTTCTATCTCTCTCTTTCACTGTCTGTAACTCTGCGTCTCAAATAAATAAATAAAATCTTTTTTTAAGAACTGCTTAGCTTTAGAAATAAGGTTTATAAAACTCTTTAATTGCACCTGGGTCTTTGGTCTCACAATGGACCACTCAATCATGGAAAATTTTGGATGAGCACTAACATAAATTAAGTCTTCGTGACAAATGATTATTTTTATATGCTCTTCAAGAGCTAATTATGCCAATTTTTAAATTATTACTTTTTGTCAATAACTTTTAACAATATTATGTTAATGTATTGTTGAATGTTCTTAATGTGTGTCCCACTCCCATTCTGGTATATTCTGGTATATTCTGATATAATGTTCCATTCAGATATTAGACTGCTTTTGGTTTAAATGAATACGTAGGGAAGCAATGAGAACACCCTTACTAAACAAACATGGAGATTGTTTCTTTTTAAATATCAAAATGTGTTTTTTTATTTCAGTAATTAAGAGAGACAGCTATAGTTTCTTCTTCAAAATACTGTATTTGAGTCATTAAAATATTACATTATATAACGATAGTTACCACTAAAACATCACAAAAAATTCTACACAACATAATATGAATATTCTTTAAGTTCCATGTTGCAATAAAATCATTTTATTTTCTGGGTTAATAATAATGATATTCAGCATGAAAGATTTTATTGTTTAAGCCATACTTTAAAACCAAGTTTTTATATACAGTTTAATATCTGGAGCAAATTATCTGATTCTCCCCAGGACTCTGAGAATTTTTCCTTGAAGATCCCTACCAGCAATACCATTCTTTACACATAAGGCATTTCACAGTACCATCTATTGGATGGTTTCTATAACTACAAGAACATCACAAGCTATTCAATATTTAAGAATAAGTATAAAATGCATCAAGAGTCATCTAGAAATGGAGCACAATGCTAACTAGACACTCTAATATCACCTTAGTAACACACAACTGAAATTCAATTTTATTAGCTGGAAACAAACTCGATTATCATGAGTGACAAATGACATAAAAATTATGACTACATGTCCCACGTTGAGTTTAACTTTTATTTGATATTTGTATCACTTCCTGATGTATGTTCTTCTTGACTCAGGAAAAATAATGATGAACGATGGGAGTAAACAGACCAAATGAGACCTTATCCATTCACTCAGCAAGGGTTTGTTGAGCAAGTCTGTACCTCAAAATATAAGTAGGCACTAGAGATGAAGACTGGGGTGATAGAAGTAATGGTCATGCATAGAAGGAGTAGGAAGAACAGTCCCACAAGCAACCCTCGAAGGCCAGTTCCTGCTATGTAGAACTTGAGGCCACTGGGGGACTGAGCACTGCATCTAGCGCTCCTAGAAATGTTCAAAAATGGAGGTTGTGGCCATGGGCTTAGACAAGATAATTTATAAAGAGCATAAAAGGAGAGAATAGCATCTAAAATGGAAGTTATATATATATATATATATATATATATAGACAGGCAGAGTGGACAGTGAGAAAGAGAGAGAGGTCTTCCTTTTCTGCTAGTTCACTCCCCAAATGGCCGCTGCAGCCGGCGCACCGCACTGATCCGAAGCCAGGAGCCAGGTGCTTCTCCTGGTCTCCCATGGGGTGCAGGGCCCAAGCACTTGGGCCATCCTCCACTGCACTCCTGGGCCACAGCAGAGAGCTGGACTGGAAGAGGAGCGACTGGGCCAGAATCTGGTGCCATGACTGGGACGAGAACCCGGGGTGCCAGCGCCACAGGCGGAGGATTAGCCTAGTGAGCCACGGCGCTAGAAGTCATACATATATTTAAGAATGGATGGAGAACTAGGAATGTAGTAATATTGACCAAATATGGCTATAGTGGTTGAAAAAAAAAAAGTAGAAGTCACTGGATGAGTGCTAGAGAATAGAGAGAACATTTTGGACAGTGTCCAACACTGCAGGGGATTCAGAATTGGAAGATGCCACAGCTACCGATGGGCAGACACAGGTTAGGAATGGCCAGCCCCTTCACCTTAAGGGAAGCCCTATGAACATGATTTTTGCCTTGAAGCCCTCCGGGTCCAAGCCATGACTAAATTTTCCATACAAATACTGCATTTTTTGGAGCTTGCCCTATCCTTCTGTTTCTTCCCCTCCTCCAAAGATTTTTTTTTCCAACAAAGCTTTCCTTCATCCATAAATCAGATGAAGCTAAATTTCCATTTTCTGCTTTGCCTCTTGGGAACCTAGCCTAACTGGATTTAGTAAGGTTGGCAAGAGTAATTACAGATTCATTTTATGGTCAAAAGTTAGACTAAAATGGGTTGAGGAAGAAGTCAGAGAGGAATTTGTAGTGTCTCTACACACCTGTATACACTTATGGTGATGTAAAGAGGCAGTCAGGACTCTGATCCGTGTGCAAATACAAGATATAACCTTGCACGAGAGAAATAGAAAGACTTCTGCTGGAGTGTCTTCTACTGCACACCGAGAAGAGTGGAAGGGAAACTGGACTGCTGTACCCAAACCATGATGCCAACTTACACTAGCAAGTTGGCTGACATCTTGTAAATTCGGGAATCCATACATCATTAAATATTATGACAAGTCCCAAGAAAGGAGAAAAATGGGGACTTCCAGTAGACAGAAGGCAGGAAATACTAGAATGAAAGGTACTGTAAGAATGAAGATGCTGAGGACTCCAGGATCAAGGAATGGTAACAAAAGGAAATCACGTGATGATCCTTGTAGGGTGAAACAAGAGTAATGTCATCAAGAATATGATGCTAGGTATGCAGGTATATTCCTCCAGGATTCGGGTTTCCTTGATGTATTAGTCCCAATAGGCAATGCTCTTGAGAGGGTTAGCAACAGATTTCAAGTGCCAATGTCATGTGTGCATCAGATGGCAATGGAACTGTCCTTGCTCTACATAAGGGAAATGCAAGTTCAACTAGATTAAAAAAAAAAAAAAAAGACACAGGAGTGATTCAGCAATCACTACACACAAAATTGATGTGTGGACCAACAGTCATATATGAATTAATTCTTCTGCAGATTGCAAGTAAAAGTAAAAGTTGAGAAGAGACAAGCTATATTTTATAGTCAAACAGAGGAAAGCATGTACATAAATACTTTATGATCACCACCCTTTCAGCAGTAATCATTAAAACCACAGGCTACCTTGGCAAGGGGAATTTATCCTTGAATGTCTAGGGGCAATTGAGAAAGTTTTGCTTTGGTTGTATTCAACATTTATAAATTAGGACGTGGGAATGAGCTAGAGCATTTCCTCTACTCTAATGCTCTTAGATCTAGATATTTGTCCAGATTACATGTCTGACAGCTATTCAGCCACAACTTGTGCAATTTAATCTCACCAGTTGGACACAGCATTGCCAATACTGGGTATAATAATTTTCTAAATATTAGTCAAAATGGATGGAGAAACTCAGTTTCATTGTTTATTATTTCTTGGTTTCTTATAAGGTTTTTGTTTCTATTATTTCTTAGCTATTTGTATTGGTTATACAAAACAGGAACTTTGTAAGCTAACACGTTTATCTTTACCTTGATTCGTGACTTTAATTTAAAACCATTAAAACAAAACTTTTGGTAGTTTAGATCTGTCAACATTTTCTTATATCTCTCCTCTTTTAAGAAAAAGACAAAAAAAATCTTGTATAAGCAAAAATTAAATTTTAATCCAAGTTGGTTTATTTTTGAATATGTACAGTGTAGAACTGATCTTATTTTTGTTTTTCATGTGATTATACGATGATCTCAACACCACCAATGCTCCACCAGTTGTGATTTGTACTGTTTTCATATATTACATTAATACATGCAGTACAATATCACTTCAGAATTTCTATCATTTTTAATATCTTCTGAGCCACTAACTGCATTATTTTGATCACTGAAACATTAATAATTTAAAATAATTTTTATAGGTTTTTAGAATAGATATTCCCTTATTTTTTCCTCCTTCTCAGAATTTTAAAATTATACCATGTTTATGCACATTTATTCTTCTTGGGAAACCCTGGAATCATTCAGTCAAGTGAAAAACATTGCATGGGTACTGCATCAAGCAAATGAATTAATCTGAAGAGATGTAGGGTTTGGGTTTTGTTTTTGTTGTTGTTGTTGTTAATTCACCTTGATTTCCCTCAGCATATTTAAGACTTAGTAGAGTACTTCAATTTTATTTACTTGTTTTTGGTTGGAGATAATATAATCTCATTCCATTTGGTACATTTCTATGCACTGTAGGAGCTTTTTTTTTAACAGATTTTTTTTTTTTTTAATTTGAAAGTTGGAGTTAACAAAGAGATAAGACAGAGAGAGTGAGAGCTTCTAACTGATGGTTCACTCCCCAAATGGCTGCAAAGACCAGGACTGGGCCAAGCTGAAGCCAGGAGCCAGGAGCTTCTTCTGAGTCTCCCACATGGGGCCCAGGGGCCTAGGGGCTTGGGCCATCTTCTGCTGCTTTTCCAGGCGCATTAGTAGGGTGCAGTCTGGACAATGGGATGCTGGCACTCCAGGCGGCCCCACAGCGAGGGCCCAGGAAAGGTTCTCAATCCTCCTCCTCAGCCTACAGATTTCTAGCTCTCAATGTTGATTTGGGCCTAGTCTTATGCTGATAGTTTTTAGTTTCTACTATGCAGCTTATTTTTTTCCAGATCCCTTCTTAGTGTGAGAGCATTTCTTTCAAATGAGTATATTCTAAATTAGATGCTTCCTTTGTTATTCTTCACAATGGAAGAGGATTGCTACTTGAAGTTTTCTTTAGTCTCATGCAATGAATCTTCATGTGTGGTGGCTGCCTAACATTTAGCAGTTCTGCTTCTCCCATGTGATCTAGTTGTAGAATTGCTATTTTCTCTATACAACAGCTCTACCTTTCACACTAAAACACTCTAACCATGAGCTATCAGTCAACCTTGACATTTGATATAAAAAAGCAAAACCGAGGGAAACAAGCCCTACCATTCTGATAATAGCAATCCTGTTAAGAAGTAGTCCCCAATATTATAGAGAAGACATTAATCTCAGGTTTGAATAACAATAAAATATTTCCTTTAAGTTAAAAATAACTTAAAACCATATTTTTTTCTTATTGCTAAGGTTACTAAGAAACTTCAGAAAATTTTGTAAATTACTTCTGTTAACATTTTAGGGTATTGAGACATGGATTTTTAAGCTCTAATTTGATTTGGGCTCATACTTACTACATTTTTATTTTGCTGTATAGTGTACATTTATACATGCTGCCCGAAAAATTGTTGGCAATAACTTGCAAAATAACCTAAATAGCCGGCGCCGTGGCTCAACAGGCTAATCCTCCGCCTTGCGGCGCCGGCACACCGGGTTCTAGTCCCGGTCGGGGCGCCGGATTCTGTCCCGGTTGCCCCTCTTCCAGGCCAGCCCTCTGCTGTGGCCCAGGAGTGCAGTGGAGGATGGCCCAGGTGCTTGGGCCCTGCACCCCATGGGGAGACCAGGAAAAGCACCTGGCTCCTGGCTCCTGCCATCGGATGAGCGCGGTGCGCCGGCCGCAGCGCGCCGTCTGCGGCGGCCATTGGAGGGTGAACCAATGGCAACGGAAGACCTTTCTCTCTGTCTCTCTCTCTCACTGTCCACTCTGCCTGTCAAAAAAAAAAAAAAAGAAAAACATAAATAATTCACTAGCATATAATCTCATAGACTCACATTCAAATCAGAGCCCTATATGACATTGTTTTGCTTGAGTCCAATTCAACATTGTTAGCTTTTGATATTTTAATCCCTCTTTAGAAAATTTCCATATATGGTTTCATGCTTTAGATAGACAAACTTCCAATTTATGCCTTAGGATCAGCTTTTTGTTTTGGCTTGTCTATAAGTTGCCACATAGCTAAACGTGGCATGAGTATTGTTTCCTTATAAAACAATCATAATTGCCCTGAGTACAGCTATTTTAAGTGGAAATATCAAAACAACGTATAGGAATATATTTACAGATATATTCAGAAAAAAAATTAACTTCCTGGGCTCAGCATTGTGGCAAAGAGTGCTGAACGTATATCTGTGATTCAGACATCCCATGTAAGCACTGTATCAGGTCCCAGATGTTTCTGATCTAGCTCCCTGATAATGTGCCTAGGAAAACAGTAGACTATGGCCCAAGTGCTTGGGTCCCTGCCACCTACTGGGAGACCTGGATGGAGTTTTAGGCTCCTAGCCTGAGTCTGGCCCAATCCTAGCTCTTGCAGTCATTTGGGGAGTGAACTAGCAGATGGAAGTTCTCTCTCTTTCTCTCTCTCTCGCTCTCTCTCTCTCTCTCCCTCCCTAACTCTGCCTTTCCAAAAAAAATTTAAAAAATGAAAAGAAATAATATATTCCTAAAAATAGAACCCTAACCTATTAATTTAGGCTGTAAAAAACCTAATTGACCATACAACATTACTTTTCTTCTAGACTAACCCTTGTTTAAAAATATACATTTTTCATATAAAGTACTCTAAGTCAGCTGAACAAAGGGTTTTGCTGAAACCAATCAGCCAAGCTGAGACAGGGTAACAAATAAACGATTCCACTAGTATGGGTGATGTGATCACCTCTTAGAGATGGCGGGTCTTTTTCTTTTGCTGTATCCTTTCAAACCATGTGGACATGAAGAATACCCCTACCAAATTAGGCACATTGCATTTCATAAACATTATAGCACACTAATGCTTAATATGTTCCCCACAAGAATTTGAATCAGAGTTTCATTCCATCCACTCAAAAGCTAAATAAAAAAGCAGTGACCCTTTATGAAGAACACCTTGAAATTGAGTCTGAGTTGGATTTTCAAAATATGTGAAAAAAATGAGATCTCTTTTTGCCTATCATTACTATGATGACAATTATGAATTGACCTATAATGAATATTAATTAGATGAATATTAAGTAATGACACTGATGAAACATTTATTGAGCACTGACAATGTGCTTTATCCCTACTCTTTCCATGAAAAAAAAAAATTACCTAGGTACCAACCTTTGGTAGGTTACATAAAGGATTTTAACAAAATAGTGAGGCCTTGAAAAAGTTGGTAGAACATGTGTATTATGCATGGATTTTGAAAATTAGGTCCTAAAACAAACTTAGCTCCACTTTTCTGCAAACTTTGATGTACTTTAAAGATAACTTCAGTAACTGTGGTTAAAGTTAAAGAGGTAAATGGAAAAGAAGGCAAAGCAGCCAAAATCACAAAACCTGAAACATAGAGCTCAGTACAGAGAGACACAACCTCAGTCAAGCGTTCACACCTCTTCCCCGCCCTCCACGCTTGTTCCAAAACCAGGCTGGGAAGTAACCTGGCAGAGAATTCAACATCCAGATTTCCCAGGCGCCTCGCTCCCTGCGTGCACTGGCTGATGTCTCGCATCGTGAAGACTCCCTGGTTGGGGATAAGTGACAGAAGAACCAGGAAGGTGTCCTGGTGCGGGCACCATGGGAGAGAGACACCAGGCTCCACTCCCTAACAGACCTCTGACATCGCCAAGGCATACAGAAACACATGCTCCGAGGAAAGAAGTCGCACACTCCATGCTATTTAAGATGCAATCACCATATTTACAATGCATAATTTAGTAGGATTTTTTAAATTGTGGGAGAGCAGGCAGGATGAGAAGAAGAGGAGCAGCTAATGGGACATATGGCTCTCTGAGGGTGTTACAAGCGGGGCTACATAGATGGCTGCTTCAGCAACACCACGCCTTGGCCAAGTTCTCAGAGTTAGAGTGAAGAAGAGAGAGAGGGGGGGGGGGGTAGAATTGGGGCAATTGGAATCAGATGGAAAGACAATTTTTAGAATTTATATTTTCCAAATTGTTCTGTTTCCTCTTTGTGAGCTAACAAGCTTTATTATTTATCGTGTTGGTATTTGTATTAACTCTATTCTTAAAGCTTAATAGGATATAGTCACAAGAGGAAGAAATCCAGGAAGAGCACACTGCCTTTGGTCCCAAGGGTAGTGTTGATAGACTCATTCTTGTTTCACAAGGTCTCAGCTCCTGCTAACGCATATTACTTCTAAACCAGCAGTACATTTGTTTAAAAATGACATAAAATAATCACAAAATTAATTTTACATGCTTAAAGAATTACTCATTTACTCTCAAACAGATTTTCTGTTTAGCAAATTGCTGTTTCTGATTTGGAAGTAGATATGTAGTACAGAATTAAGAAAAAAAAGCCTGCAATATGATGCATTTGTGGAATAAGATAACACAATACAGAAAACATGGCACTTTGCACCACTGATAAAAGAATAAGCATTTTCTATAAAGATGTTCCCTAAGGTGTTACTTACAATAACAATATACTGAATTGGGAAGATGATGGATACAAATGTTCTTCCAACTAAACTATGAAAAGGCCCTTCAATGAGATACTGCCACTACATTCATTATGTCCTATTGTCCATGGAAATATAGAAGAATTAAATGCATAGCTTAATTGTTAAAACAGAATTCCAAGTGACATAGTCAGTTTAATTATAAAAGTGACAAAAATATAAAAATCAAGAGAGTAATTTTAATCATGACCCTATTTGTATATTAGCAGTGATTCTGTGTATGAAACTGTTACAGATTTTTAACATTTTTCTTTTTGTATTACTTAACATGTTTTTATTTAATGGTGAATAGTTAATTAAAACTCACTTTTAAATTCTTGCATAATATCTATAATTACGGTAATATTAGTGGTATTGATTGAGCATGTACTACATAGACTGCACAGTTCTAGCGCATTTTCATAAATTAATTCTTTATGTTCCATTTTACAAATGAAATTCAGAGGGACAAAACGTTAATAACTTGAATCATATAAAAATGCAGTGAAAATTCCAGGACACAAACAGAAGACTGCCGAACTGCGATCTAAAGTGGATGAATCGATTCAGTCTCCCATCTACAATGTATAGAGAAACAGAGTCAATTGCTTGTTAACAAAGCTCGGCCTTTGTAATTGTCTTCATTATTCTGGTGGGTGGGTGCTGTTTGCTGCTGATATTTTAATATATATCTTCATGATGAGTGACGATGTTGATCATCTATCCTACCATTGTAGGTCTTATATTTGTTTAGAGCTTTTGTCTTTTGGAATTGGATTGTTAATCACTGTTTTGTATAAATTAAACTTTTATATTTTAGACACAAGTCACTTGGAAGAAAGGAAGGGAAGGAGTAGGAAAGGAAAGAAAAAAGTCAGGGGGGAAGAGGGAGGAAAACATGAAAAAGAGATGGAAGTTCAAACAAAGAATCTAGCACTGCAGTCATGGAATATAAAAATAATTTACAGTAACTATCAGTAATGATCATAAAGATACCTTAAAGGCATAGTAACAACAATTGTTATATGAACAGTGTTACTTATCTATAGTATAACTTCAATTTTAATAACTGCAAAATAACACTAAATAGCTCCATTTTTAATTTATTAACTTTAAAATACTGATGTTAAAACAGAAAAAAATACTAGATATCCTCTTTTTTAGAGAACAAAAATATTGTTGTAGGACAAATTGTAAATGAATTATTTTATACAGAGAAAATTAAATTAAATCATTGCATTGAATATAATAGGAGTGGCTTCATGATTTTCTGGTTCCTTTGACCCCCCCAAAATTAAATTTAAAATGTGATTTACTGTATGTTCTCACTCAAATGAGGAAGCTAAAATAGTTGCTCTCATACAGTCAAAGATTAGAACTGTGGTTATCAGAGACTCGGTAGGTAGGGAAAAGGAGGGATACAGAGAGATTGGTGAATGGTACAAAATTTAGTCAGATATAAAAAACAGATACTAGCATTCCATAGCACAGTGGGTTGATTACAGTTAGCAAGAACCTTTTGAAATGTCCCAGGACAAAGAAGTGATGTGTTTAAGTAATGGATATGCTAATCACCCTTTGATCATCACACACTATATATATGCATCAAAATGACACACTGTACCTCACAAGTGGGCATAACTGCTATGTTTCAGTTCAAAGTCGCATAAATACAGTTTACAAAATAATGAAGAAATAAAACGTGATTTTCTCATGAGACAGCTTAAGTCTTCTTTAGTTGATGATGTCAGAATTAACTGGATAAAAGTCTCCTCACTGAAGATTCATCATAAAAGCATGTGTACTACTACAGAGCCAACTTACTTTATCATCAAAAAAACCACCCAATGCTGAGAATAAAAACTCTAAAGAAGTTGATAAATGTATACTTTCCTCTGCAATCACTCTAAGAATTGAAGGGATCCTATACAGACTATTATGTTTTTTCCTGTGACCTCATAAATTTATGTACTGTCAAAAATAACTTAAAAATTACTAACTAGCGTTATTATAGCAAAGAGAAATTGATGAATAAGATAGTGATTTAGTTAAGATTTACACACACAAATAGACACCATTATAATCCAACATCATAATCAGAGGTGTGCATAAATTTGCTTATCTAAGCTTCCTAAATTCAGAAAATAAAACATGACAGCAATGACCCTTAAGTCATAAAAAGTAACAAACCTTGATAATCAGAGTTGGGATGAATTTCTAAAAAGTAATGGAAAACATTTATAATATAGATTCTTTTTGGTTACAAAGAGAGGTTTCATCAAATTATTGTTTAAAAATACCTTTCAAAGCAAGCTGATGACACAGAAATGATGCTTAATTTAATTAAATAAAACTCTAGGGGCCTAGAATAACACAGACAAGCTGTCTTGGGTTAGGGAGAAAATTTGAAACACAGATGAATGGTGGCTTATATGTTCATCAGGCCACATTCCATATGAGATATTAAAGATTTTTGTGATGTCATTTCCTTTGAGATCGGACAATAAAGATTTCATGGGTGTGATTGAGGCAAGAACTAAGAATGCATTTCTTAATGAATTCTAGTAAAACCAGTCATCTGTTTTGAGTATCGTTTGAGAAGAGTTGCTGGTGTCTTTAGAAATTATTTATCTTGGGGCTAGCATTGTGGCATAGTGGGTAAAGCCGCTGCCTGCAGTGCCAGCATCCCATATGGGTGCCGGCTTGAGTTCCAGCTGCTCCACTTCCTATCCAGCTCTCTACTATTGCCTGGGAAAGCAGTAGAAGATGGCCCAAGCCCTTGGGCCCCTGCACTCTCATGGGAGACCCGGAAGAAACTCCTGGCTTTGGATTGGCGCAGCTCCAGCCGTTGCAGCCAATTGGTGAGTGAACCAGTGGATGGAAGACCTTTCTCTCTGTCTCTCCTTCTCTCTCTGTGCAACTCTTTCAAGTAAAATAAATAAATCTTTTTTTTAAAAAAAGACATTATTTATCTAGAGTGCTCACAAAAGAGTTGCACAAAAATAGTATTTACTGTCCATTTGTCTGGAGATAGACGAAGTCTTGGAAGGTATCAACATTTCTAAACAGCTATGAATCCTCCTCCAGATGATGGCAAATGGCTATGGTTGCAATACACTTCAATGGAAAAATCTGTAAGGAAAATATTATAAGTACCTAAACTCAGGCATATCTATGCACACACATGTATATATATATATAGATATAGATATATACACACATACATCTACATCTACATATAAAGGTTTGAGAGAGAGAGAAAGAGAGAGAGAGAGAAGAAAGGAACACTCATCTGCTGGTTTATTCACCAAATGCCCACAATGACCACAAATGGATTGAGGTTGGAGCCAGGAGCTGGGAATAGATTTTGGTCTCCCATATGGGTGGTAGGAACCCAATTACTTGAGACATCACCTATACCTTTCAGAGTACTCATCAGCAGGGAGCTGGAGTCAGGAGCTGGCCTAGGGATCAAAGCCAGTCACGTTCATGTAGGTTTGGGGTGAGGAATCAAAGTCAGTCACTCTGACGTAGGCTGTGAGGACCTGGACCACTAGGCTACATGCTCACTCTACAGAGGAATCTTGATGCAAATCCCATCTTGAATGAATTTTAAGTAATAGAAATTTTAAAAATTTTATTTATCTGAGAGCAAGAGAGACAGAGATAGCACGTCTATCTGCTGGTTCTCTCCTCAAATGCCAGTAATGGCTGAGGCTAGGCTGAAATGAATCTGAAGCAAGAACTCAATCCAGGCTTCTCAGGTGAGTGGTGGGAACCCAGATACTGAGCCATCATTGCTGCCTTCCAAGGTTTGCATTAGCAGGAGGCTGGAGCCAGGAACCAGAGCTGAGTATTGAATTCAAGTAATTCTGTGTGGGTTGTGGGAATCTTGAGTCTTAACTCACATCTCAATCCCAATGGCAGCTTTTGATACTACTCCTTTAGTATGACAGATGCCAATTACAACTCCCACTCCAAAAGAAAATAAAAGATACTTAAAATGTAATCTCTTTTTTTAAATTTATCATATAGCATTTATCTTACAATTAAGGTAATTTAATTACTGAGTAATGAGTTTTCACCCATTTATTATGGCAATAACCACCACTGAGATCTATCTGTGGTAGTCACTCACAGTGCACATTTAGAAAATGGCTGCCATCCAGTCAGTGAAAATGTTTATCCTGGCAATTTCCATTACAAGTGAGCTATAGCTACAGAATTATTTCCTTAAAGTAAAGAACAAGTGTTAGGAATGAGAAGGCTGAGAGGGTGGTATAATTTTTTTTTTAATTTTATTTTCATCTATTTGGAGGACAATAAATGGGGGGTGGGGAAGAGGAAGAGAGAGAGAATTTTTTTGCAGTTGCTAATTCATTCTCCTAATGCCCACAACAGCCAGGTATTGGCTGTGTCAAAGCCAGGAGCCAGGCAGTCCACCCAGGTCTCCCACATGGGTTGGCAAGGGCCCAAGCATTTGGGCCATATCTGCTGCCTCCCTAAGTGCATTACGAGGAACCTGGATCTGTAAAAGTAATAGCCAGTACTAGAACCAACACTCTAATATGGTAGGCAGACATCCCAAGCAGCAGTTTAACCCACTGTGCCACAATACCCACCCCAGGGGCCTTTTTTTGAATGACACCTGAAAAGATGTTCCAAACATCAGAAGGCTTTGGTTGTGGATCTTGACCTGAGGTTTGTCATGATGCAAGGAGAGATTAGCATCAACCCAGAATTAGGGATCCACAGTCATGCAATAACCAATCTTTGACCACACAGTCAAACACTAAAGGAAAATCTCAAAAAAAAAAAAAACTCAATATCCTAAGTTCTGTCTTTTATATTTTCTAGAATGTGATGGAGATAATATAAATGGCGTTCCCAATGACTGAACTTAAACTGATCTTACTCTTCGTAGAGAACCTTAGCACAAAAATAGTGGGGCAAATATTTTTTTCAAGAAGGAAATGGTATTAAAAATGAAAAAAGTCAAATATTTTGTGAGTAATACTGGTTTTCTTTAAGCAAAAGGCTAAAACTCTACATCTAATAGTAAGGTGTGGAATTATTCCTGGGACGTTAATGAGAGAGCACATATTGAAAAGGCTCACAGCCTACCAATTGGAGGACACTAGGTCCTTCTGTGGGCAGAACAACATTACTAGTTTGTTCAAAGTATGAATGTTAAATAGGTAATGGATATAATAGTCACTGCATTTACTCAACGATTACAAAGGTCCTTTACATGAGGCCGGTACTGTGGCATAGCAGGTAAAGCCACCACCTGCAGTGCCGGCATCCCATATGGGTGCCAGTTCCAGTCCTGGCTGCTCCACTTCCAATCCAGCTCTCGTGATGGCCTGGGAAAGCAGTACAAGATGGCCCAAGTCTTTGGGTCCCTGCACCTGCATGGAAGACTAGAAGAAGCTCCTGGCTCCTGGATTCGGATAGACGCAGCTCTAGCCGTTGAGGCCAACTGGGGAGTGAACCAGCGGATGGAAGACTTCTCTGTCTCTCTCTCTGCCTCTCCTTCTCTCTCTGTGTAACTCTGACTTTCAAACAAATAAATAAATAAATCTTAAAAAATATATCCTTTATATATTAGTAAGGCAGGTAAATATCTAAAGTCAAGTTATTCAGCCTGATTTACAAACATTCCCATGACCCAGAATATTTGAAAACACAGGTGTACTTAGAGAATTATAAGTAGTTCAATCATCCTTGACTTGTGTGTAGCTTGGGTGGCTTGATCCAGTTAAAGAGCCTTGTTTACCAAATTAGAGGTTTTGAAATTCAAATAATAAATTATATAATTTTTTCTTTGACAGGCAGAGTGGACAGTGAGAGAGAGAGACAAAGAGAAAGGACTTCCTTTTGCCGTTGGTTTATCCTCCAATGGCCACCATGGCCAGTGTGCTGCGGCTGGCGCACCGCGGTGATCCGAAGGCAGGAGCCAGGTGCTTCTCCTGGTCTCCCATGGGGTTCAGGGCCCAAGCACTTGGGCCATCCTCCACTGCACTCCCGGGCCACAGCAGAGAGCTGGCCTGGAAGAGGGGCAACCGGAACAGAATCCGGTGCCCCGACCGGGACTAGAACCTGGTGTGCCAGCACTGCAAGGCAGAGGATTAACCTAATGAGCCGCGGCGCCGGCCAAGAAATTATATAAATATTTTAAAAATCATTTCAGTCTACTCGAGAGGAAGAGAGACAGAGCTTCCATCTGCTGGTTCCCATACAGTTATCCCACCCGGCTGTCTTGTTCTACAGAAATAATTCTTAACTATAGGTGGATCTTCCTTAATTCCCAGAAGTCATCCTGTGTTTCTTTAATCAAGGGAGCTCCCTTCCTCCTAGGTGGCTGATGCATAACATGCTCCATATATTCCAGCTTCTTGCATCCCCTAGACCATCCACGCATTTCAAAACAACCAAGTACTACACAGCTTGCTTATTGTACTGCCTATCATCTGCTTCACTGGGACATAAGCTCTACAAAGGTAAAGACTTGTTTTTGCTTTTTATTGTCTTTCCTTCATCCAGTAGACTTGCCACAAGCATAATAATTGATATTATCTAATGAATACATTCATTAAGACCCTTATATAGTACCTGGTACACTGTGGTTCTTAATAAATACAATTTATCATAATTATAATTATGCTACTAATAATACAATAGGGCCTCTAGGTTGCATCTCTACAGGGCTTGGATTCAGAATGGAAGGATGACTTGAATATAAATTAACACAATGGATGAACTAAAGAAACAAGATCCTAATGGGATGAACAATGAGTGTGGCAGCTCTGATACTTGGGGCTAGAACCCAGCGATGCACCAACAGAGAGCAGGCTGACATTGTAAAACCAGAAAAGACGCTGGAGGAACCACCCAGAAAAACAGACAGGACCCTGAGAGGTAAGCACATGTGAAGGATGAAACGGTCGATACCTGTCAAATACCTGAGAGCAGATATTACCACAGAAATGGCAAGATAGCAAATGTTGAGATGCAAATAATAATTAAAACTGTAGGAATTTTAAACAATTGACATCTTCAGAATCAAGTGCCTAAATGCAACAGAGTTGGCAAGATTGTTAAAAGAAAGATTTTTCAAGCAACACATGTCCTCCACCTCTGATTTTCTCAAAGAAGTGACAACTGATCCGTAATTGACATATGTGGCTCAAGGAAAGTAGTCTCCCAGCTGGCTGACAGTGGAAAGCCTTCTACAGGTGGGGCAGTAGTAGATGATGAAGTGGATTCCCTTTCACAGTGAAATCTGAGATCAACCATGCATGCAAACCATAGAATCACTACACACTTAAAGAAGAATACATAATGTAGAAATTCTATAAGTCCTTTCCCTTTAAGACCACACTGTGAAAGAATAAAATTGGCACAAAATTAACCTAAAATGTAAAGTATTTTAATATGGTGCTCTTTACTTTTAATTAATTGTATTTGTTGTGGGATGTCTAATACATCTTAAATTTCAGGAAAGGAAATTTAGAATCAGCTATTGCTATCCTCAGCAATACAAGATATATTTTCTTTCCCTCTATCTTTGTGGTTTAGGATTTGAAGAGTTCTTTACAATTTTGCTCAATAAAGGCATTTAAAACACAACTAGTATTTTGCAGATAATTACAAAATGAATCACAAGTGGGTGAAAATTGAGTGATTTGATTAATTTCTAGGTTGACCTTTAGAAAAGCATTTGTCTAACATGTCTTAGATGTAATATTTTTATCATATCAAATTCCAAGCATTTCTTTCCATGTTGATTTGGCAAATGAAAAGTACATTATGGACATAAAACAGTTTTGTATAAAAACTTTCACTTTACTGACAATTTAGGCTTTAAACGGGAACAGGAATAAGAAGATAGTCTTTGAATACTTGCTTCTGTCCTTACCAAGGTTTGTTCTTTTCAGTTACATTACTCATATATTTTTCACTTCTGTAGTTATTGAGTTGAGTACTTATTTTGCAGGTAAATTGATTGTTCAATAAAAAATTAAAAACAGCTAATGGCAATGCATATTTTTTCACAAAGGCCGTATCATCATTTTAGGTTGCCTCTGGTCTAGATGAGAGACCTCACCACAGCAGATATATAATCTGCCTCCCCAGCAAAATTGCCACAAAGAAAAACTCGATGATTCTGGGAAGCTGGATCTATAAAATAGGTAAAATATACAAGTGTCCTGCCTGCACACTTTCCCATAAATACAGCTTGGCTCAGTGATAACAGCCTGAGTCAGCTCCAGCCCTGGCCCACCTTGCAAGAAGGCGTGCTGCGACGGGGAGGAGCAAGGCAGTGCAGCGGGCAGTGGTGACGCGGTTCAGCTCTGCCCCGTTCTGCAGTTCAGCTCTGCCCTGTTCTGCCGGGATCACTGAGAAGCTAGTGCTGGCAGCACTGTGTGGCATAGCCTGCAGTTTGGTCCTAAGTGGCCCTGGGTCGCGGCAGAAGAAGGGGACACTCACCAGCACCACCGGGCAGATTGTTGTGGGAGGTAAAATATGGTCCTTCAGCGGTCCACAGTCACACTCGGGTTTGAGGTGAGAGGCGCACTTGTTATGCAGCTGGAAAAGAGGGGGCAGATCATGTTTCAAGGGAGATACAGCAAACACACTCAAAGTCCATGAAGAGAACTATCGGAACAAACACATGGGATCCTAAACGGATTCACGTTGCCTTAGCCCTGACATCACTACCTTAAATAAACTGTGTAGCAACTTCTGCAACCTAGCCTACATATCCTTCATACCTCAGAAACGTTGGTATTAAGAATGCACTTATATTTTGGGTTAAAAAAACCCTGATTTCTTTAATAAACTCAAATCCTTATCCACTACAGCATTCTGTTTGCCTGGAACACTGCACCGTGGATGCTTTTTTTTTTTTTTTTTTTGACCCTCCTGTTTTCTCAAAGTCACTCCAAAGTGCACAGCTCAGTATGTGGCATAATTGATCCCATCATTAGCTTTAACTTTGTAATTCAATATGTAAATGCAACCCGAGATTCCTCTCAGTAGGAGCAGGATATAAATAAAATAAGATGATTATGATGATAAAATTTTATCTTTATATTGTATTTATCAGCTCGACATTAAGTCCCTATATCATCATATAACACACTATGTGTTTTTCAATATGTATGAAACCAAACTTGGGTTTTGTTTTGTTTTTTATTAACCTTGGTCATTAGTTTAAATTAAAGTGTTACAGAATAGTGTATTAAAGAGTGGTGTTACTAAATTGAGGTGGCGGTTTCTGTCGGAATCTCACAGATTTGATAAAATAACGCTTGCTCAGAGGCATTTAAGATTTGCAGTCTCCTTTTCTGCTTGTCAATTTAACATGAACCATTCTTACTGCAGAAAAATTATGTGTTTAAAAAATAAAAAAAATAATGTCACATTGTAAACAAAAGTCACATCAGTTTTCAGTTTGGAACTGAAACCCACCCCATCTGAAAGCCTGGGCTACATTAATTTCCACAATAAACTTACCTTGGCAAGTGGTTAATTAGCAAAATTAAGCACAAGAATCTGTTGATAGTGTTGATCTGCTATTGACCACATAACAATGTTGGGGGGTGATTTCCATGGTCCTAGAATCTGAAATATTTGTTACACTAACTCCCTTAGAATTAGGCCACTGGTACCATAATTATAGCCCATTAGTCTACATTACATGAAACAAAGTTTCTATATATAATGATCCATAAGGAACAGCTTTGCCTTTCTGTGGCTTATAAACTTGTTTATAGAAGGTGGTTTAATCTCAGGAGGCACTGCTGATCTTGGTCGAGAGTTAAGACTGGTTGAATACTCATGTATGACAGAACTCAATAAAGTAACACTGGGCAAATAAAAATTAATTAGTTTCCTCCAAATAAAACCAGGGACTCATTGTAAAATACATTATTTGTTTATTGGACTTAATCAACGATTTTCTTAGACTCAATCATGGTCCTGGATATTTGGATTTTGACATAATAGATGATTAAGCATTGTAGAATGAACTGGGTTCCCCCAAAAAAGGTATGGGAACGTCCTCACTCCTGGTATTTGTGTATATCTGGAAATAGTGTTTGGTAGATGTATTCACGTGGAGGCACAGTCATGTGGGATTAGGCTGGGTCCTATTTCAAAGACTAACATCCTAATAAGAAGAGGAGAATTTGGAAAGAGAGACAGACACACAGGGGGCAAAAGGACATGCAGTGACACAGGTGGAGAAGGAAAGGATGTTGTTTCCAGCTTACGATGCCAAGGGTTTCTGGAAACCTCTAGAAACAAGACAGAGTCAATGGGTACTTCCCCAAAGCCTCGGAGAAGGTGGATCTGCTGTCACCTTGCCTTTAACCTCCATGACAGTGAGAGAAGAAATCTGCTGTCTAGGGCACCTTGTGTATCAGCCGTGGGAAATGAGTGTGGTAGGCACTGTGAAAACTGGACGGAAGCCCATAGCAGACTAGGTATCCAAGAGCTCAGGATAGCTGCCACGGAGAAAAAGCTCTTGCCTTTGATCTCACACAATTGTGGTGAAACTGAGAATGCAGATTCAATGGACCTTCCGTAAATAGCAAGGCCTTAAGAAATCTGTGTGCATGCTGATGGAGAAAGTGAGGAATTTTTAGTCTTGGCTACAAGGCAAAGCCACATGTGTGAGTGAAGGTCAGTGCAGAAGTGCACCGAGTGTCCTGCTTGTTCAGGTCATAGATGCTCAGTCTAGGATCTCAGTTTCCAGCCCACCTCCATCCCAAGAGCTCCAAAGAATTTGCTAGGATACAGGTGAGCAACATCTCCACTCCTGTGATTTGAAAGCTACAAGGCAGAAGAGATACGGCAACAACAAAACAAGTTGACAGGCAAGCTTTTTTTTTTTTTTTTTTTTGCATGTGAGCTATTTGACCAGTCAGCAGGAAGAAAACAGGACTCAATCATGCAAACTCTTCATAGTTAGGCTGAGAATTCCAAAGTACAGCTCCTGGCTGTTGGTTCACACGAAGCATTGGCTTCTACAGAATGAAGCCAAGTGGGTTCTCCAGGTCATTCACCACTCCTGCCACCTCCCCGAGTGTTGCTGGGCATCTGTGAGACATCCCTGCCAAAATGTAGCATGTAGCTGGGTTTGTAAGAGGGTTGGTTACCATGTTAGACGCAGTGAAACATGGACACATTATGCAAGAAAATTCTCCTAACCGGGAAGGCTGCCTTTGCTAGTACCATGCAGGGATGCAGGGATGCAGGGTCGCCTTATGTTTCATTGAGTGGACTCAGTCAGCTGGTCAACACATTTGTGTGCCTAACATGATTTGTGGCTTGGGGTGTCAAAGCTGAGGATATCATGTTAGCAGCATCCGTCCATTACCAGCCGAGGGTCAAGCACACATCACAGGTCTAACAGGTGATCCTAGTGCTCAGAGAACAAAATATGTCGAACACACAGGACTCTACTGAGCGTAAATGTGAACATCATCTTAGATATGACCTAAAATTTGTAAAAGTAAAGTTTCCATTCTTTTAATAAAAATAAATATCAGCCCAATACATATTTTTATAGAATTCAAAAACCAGATAAATTTGTGTTAGCCCACTGGTGTTATGCTGTTTCCTGATGCTTACATATAGTGTTCACTGGCTCAAAGTTCGTTGAGCTTTGCCATGGGTCAGAGAGGGATACTGATCGCCATGTATGAACATGGTACACATTAACAAAGTATTGTAGCTTGTTGAGGTGACATTTCCTGGCAGGAATATAGGAAAAGATCCAGATGGGCCCTGCTCACTGTCAGATGCCTAAGGCGGACAGTTGTCCCAACAACAACCCGAACCTCAAATTCGAGAAAACCTAAACCTGAGAATCCTCACTGAGAATGCAAATAACGTTAAACACTGATGAACCTACCTCTGAAGAGAAAACAAAAACAAAAACAAAAACAAAAATAAAACCTGTACGTGCACAAGGGAAAAGCAATTATTGCCTGTTTTTGAAATTTTAAATAAGATATTGAGCATGTGTTTGGCCAGTGGTTAAGTTGTTGGTTAAAACACCGACATCTCATATTGGAGTGACTGGGTTTAATCCTCAGTTCTGGCTTCTGAATGTCACTTTCTGTGATGGTTCAAGTAGCTTGGCCCCTGACACCCATGTGGGAGACTCTGATGAACTCCTGGCTTCCAGTTCAACTCAGCCATTGCAGGCATTTGAGAAGTGAACAGTCCTTGTGTCTGTCTGTCTATCCTCCCTCCCTCTCTCTTGCTTTCTCTCTCACTCACTTGCTCTCTCAAATAGATAAAAATAAAGTTTGATCTCAGTTTTCCTTGTATTTTTTAAAAGTAACCTATAGACAACCTCAAATTTTCATTCTTCAAATGTGCTTAGACATTCCCCTGTGCTGTGAGGGATTCAACCTCTTAGCCAGGAATGTCATGTGATCCCAACCAGCTTTTCCTGGAGGTGAATGAAACACTTGAAATAATTTAATAATCTCAGAGCATATGAAACACTCACTGGCACCTAACTGAGATTCAGGTCTGTGTTTACTTGAAGCTGGTGTCTCAAAGGAAGAAAAAGGAAGTGCGTTCAGCCGGCACCGTGGCTCAACAGGCTAATCCTCCACCTTGCGGCGCCGACACACCGGGTTCTAGTCCCGGTCGGGGCGCCGGATTCTGTCCCGGTTGCCCCTCTTCCAGGCCAGCTCTCTGCTGTAGCCCAGGAGTGCAGTGGAGGATGGCCCAAGTGCTTGGGACCTGCACCCCATGGGAGACCAGGAAAAAGCACCTAGCACCTGGCTCCTGCCATTGGATGAGCGCGGTGTGCCGGCAGCGGCGGCCATTGGAGGGTGAACCAATGGCAAAGGAAGACCTTTCTCTCTGTCTCTCTCTCACTGTCCACTCTGCCTGTCAAAAAAAAAAAAAAAAAAAAAAAAGAAAAAGGAAGTGCATAAGTGCATGTGTGTGTCTACATATTCATGGATGGAGCTGAAAAAAAAAAGTGGAGGTACTGGTCAGAGAAGAACATAGTAGAATCTACAAACCAAAAAGAGGAAAAGCAGAAAATAAATTCTCATACAAACTTAAAAAAGAAACATTAAATCACTGTTCCAAAAAAAAAAAACTCAGTGTCGTGAATAGAAGGAAGAAATTTGGAGGTTGCCACGTTTTATTGGCCCTAACAATCACACTTTGCAATTTCAGGCTGCTTTCTAAATGCCAGCATTTGCCAACGCACAAACTCTTCTGTGGCTCTGGACACTTACACATTATGATTAGGAGTTTACAACGTTGGTACAAAGGGGTTTCCTATATGCCAAAGTTAGTTAATAATTTATATTATAAAATAGGCATTCTTTAACTTAGTCCCCACAAAATGTATCATCCTCATTTTCTGGGAAGCCCTGCCTGACTGTGGATGGTTCATTTGACCAGGAGCGATGCACAGCTCTGCACAGGATGCCGAGGAAATGCTCCCGGCAGAAATGAACAGGTGTAAGCAGCAGGATCCCAAGGATGGCAGCCGGCACGCGAGAGATGCCAGAGAGGAACAAGGAGAGAAACTCCCTGGCTCCATGGACTGAAATACAAAGCACAGAAAATCGGTGGCCTAAAGGTTAGGAGACAGTTTTCCACTGTTCTGCAGAGACTTTTTCTGTTTCTATTTTTTTAGAGTGCTTAGATTGACAAAAGGAGGTAAAACTCCATTCAAAAACTCAGTCTTTATGATCTACTTGAAGGCAAAAACTGGTAGAATACCAAGAAGTGCAAGATACTAACTGAAAAATAGGTATGAAGATTTTTATCTTAAGCATTTTTTTAAACTTGCTTGCCTATCTGAAGCAGATCTGAGCATTAACTGCAGGATAATTTTAACAAAATTAAAACAGGACCTAGGTTTGAAATCCCCTGTGTCACACTCAGGAGAATGGTGTGTGCGACATCCAAGTGAACCCACTGAAGAATTCCTGTGAGCCTGCACTGTAGACAGAGCTCTTTGGGCGATCAGGAAATAAAATGTGGGTTGTGGAGCTGCAGCTGGAGCAGAATGCAGTCTGACCAAGTCCACAAGGAAAGTGTGAAGATGCCAAACCAATGGAGGGCATTTCATTTCAGTCTTTCCTCTCAGTGTGAAAGGAAAGAAAAAAAATCCCCAAACAAAGCAAACCAAAGTACCTGTATCAAGGAAGATAAGGGACTTAACCTTATCCCTTAGATACAGATGAGAGTTAAGACATATGCATTCAAGGGCAAGGGGTTAGCAAAATGAGAGGCAGTGGATAGCTTTCCCATGGGGCTAACAGGTGCACAAAGCCACAGTACTATTAAATTAGCATCCTGTGCTTGGGTCTTGGTCTGATTTGTGAGAAGTTAAAAACCAAACTGAAGTTGGGGAGACTTTGAGGGCTGCATTTATTATCACAGAGCTATTATGGGTTGCTGAAGAAGGCATATGATAACAAACTAGTATTTTCAGAAGAGGGTTCTGGAGGTGGAACGCAGCCTGTAGCATAGGAAAAGTACCTTCTGTTAGGGAGGTAAGCCAAGAGATTCCGACTCCACTCTAGCCAAGGGGTGCTAAGAGCTTGCACGAGGCTGTGAATGTGTAGGAAAAACTCAGATGGCAGAGAGGTATTTCAGGGAGGGAATGTCAAGGCTTAGTAGTAGGTGGCACATGAGATGAAGGTGCAAGGCAAGGGAAGGGAAATTCACGTCTATTTCCAGTGGTTGGAAGAAGGACGACCCTGTGTCTGACGAGACAGCTGGAGTTGTTGCTGTTTACGACTATAAATCAAATCTGTGAGTCTATCAATCAGCCTGACTTAGGATTTTGTGGGATTCTGGGCACATGATTCCAGATGTTTCCAGGACATGTAGGTATTATTCCACATGTTCCCTGACCCTAGATCCTTCCAGAGGTAAGACAGAAATCGCAAGGCTATGCACAGATCACCTTGTGGGCATTAGGAGCTGGTTTTGTGAACCTACATGGTACTTCACCTGATTGTCACTATACAATTTTTTAATGGGATTTTATGTATTTATTTAAAAAGCAGAGTGACAGAGAGGAAGGAGAGAGAGAGAGAGAGAGAGAGAGAGAGAGAGAGAGAGAGAGACCTTCCGTCTGCTTGTTCATTCTCCAAATGGCCACAACAGCCAGCTCTGAGTCAGGTTGGAACCAGGAACCAGGAACCAGGAACTCCATCTGTGTCTCGCACGTGAGTGACAGGGGTTTCAACTGCTTGGGTCATCATCTGCTGCTCTCCCAGGTGCATGAGCAGGGAGTTGGGCAGAAGCAGAGCCGCTAGCAGGTGCTCTGATATGGGATGCTTGCATCCCAAACAGCAGCTTAATCCACTGTGCCACAATGCCAGCCCCACTGAGGAATTCTTGCCTGTTCCTGAAATTTTAAGTAAAACACTGAGTGGGGGTTTGGCCAGTGGTTAAGCTGTTGGTTAACACACCTGTATCCCATATTGCAATCCTCAGATCAGGCTTCTCATTATAGCTTTTTTTTTTTTTTTTGGACAGGCAGAGGGGACAGTTAGAGAGAGAGACAGAGAGAAAGGTCTTCCTTTTGCCGTTGGTTCACCCTCCAATGGCCGCCGCGGTCGGTGCGCTGCGGCCGGCGCACCGCGCTCCTCCGATGGCAGGAGCCAGGAGCCAGGTGCTTTTCCTGGTCTCCCCATGGGGTGCAGGGCCCAAGCACCTGGGCCATCCTCCACTGCACTCCCGGGCCACAGCAGA
Organism: Sylvilagus floridanus; assembly: GCA_949820135.1. Classification (NCBI taxonomy): domain Eukaryota; kingdom Metazoa; phylum Chordata; class Mammalia; order Lagomorpha; family Leporidae; genus Sylvilagus; species Sylvilagus floridanus. Next base: position 23,401,073 of record OX463229.1, read on the forward strand.
GGGCTGGCCTGGAAGAGGGGCAACCGGGACAGAATCCGGCGCCCCGACCGGGACTAGAACCCGGTGTGCCGGTGCCGCAGGGCGGAGGATTAGCCTGTTGAGCCACGGCGCCGGCCTCATTCTAGCTTTTTGCTAATGCACACCCTTGGGAGGCAGCAGTCATGGCTCAAGCAGTTGTGTTCCTGTTTCTTACTGAAAACTTAACTACATGTGAAGTCCTATGCTTTTCTCCCATTTAATCCTTGCAACAATCCTATAGTATGAGCACCATTAACTCTATAAATCAACAGACTGCCTAAAAGTAACTAGATCCATGGTACAAGATGACACAACCATTATGTGACAGAGACCATGTTAAAATCTGATTGATCTGACTTAGAAAAATCAAGCCACTGCCAAAAGTCCTATATAAATGGGAGTAATGACATTCGGAAAAACCCTGAAGTGAAGCCATACTTCATACAGTTTCTGTGCAATGGAAGGCTCACAGAATCCACTCCCTCCTGCTCACATCTCACAGCCTGCTCATCCCTCTCATGACTTCTGCTAGCTCTTTGTCAGATGAGTGGCACTCTCTGGAGATAGAAAGACAGATTGAAACAGGTTCTGCTGTTTAGAGGCAATCACTACGTAGTCTTTAACCAAGAGCACATCAGTTGATATTAACATTATCATGCAATGGCCTAAGAGAAAAACATGCAGTAATCCTATATAATGATGCTGGGTTCATGTGTTCTGTTTAGCCTAGGCTAAATACAATCAACAAATTAATACACATGTCCCTACAGTTGCTTAAAATTAAAAATCTAAAATTATACAGAGGCTGAAGGCATTTCAGAGAAGGCAGTACATTTTTTTTCTGGGGATGACATATTTCTGTTAACTGTGCAAGTCTTGTTTCAAAAACTAAAGGCTCATGGGACATCTGTGAGCAATGCTGAGCTTGGCCAAACGCCTTAGGGATCAGGGGGCTGAGGAAGAGGCAGACCTGATTGCTTTTTTGTTTTGCTTTGTTTTTCTCCGACTCTGCATTAACCCCCTCAGAGCTCCCCAGTTAGCTGGGTTTCTTGAATGGAACTTGGGATTTTTTTCCTAGTTTATTTTTCATTCCAGGGTTTTAAGATATTTCCAGTTTATGCCATGTTCTGTCATGGTGTCAAGTGAAGTCATCCTCAGGTACTCACTGATCTTGAGTATAGGAATAAACTGTTAGGGACTCATTGCTTTAACGGATGGGAAAATAAACTCTGTAGATTTCTATGTGTGTTTTATGAAGGGTGACCCCTCTTTCTTGTCAAAGAAGGCACCTTATTCCTTGGAAGGCAAGAGTCAGGATCAAACCAAAGACACATGTGCAGCTGTTAAGAGGCAGGGCTAGTTGTAGGTTTTGGAGTCACTGATGAGAGGACCCATTAAAACCAAAGAAACAGAGTTAGGAAAACTAAATGGAATATATAGCTGGGAAAGAAAGGACTTTCAAGATGCCTTGATGATCAGGAAGAGACTAGTAACTACAGGAAGTTGCAAAGACAGTGGCCTCCACAGAATGGAGGGCAGGAGGTAGGCTTCATGGAGAATCAACGGGGGAAGGAGCGAAAGAAACAATAGGAAAATTCTAGAAGCTCTACATGCTATCTCATTGGGAGAGGCGGCAAGAGAGGTTTTTTGAGTGTTCAAGCTGATTACCCCTTTAAAATCACTGATTTTGTTTAAAAAATAAAAGAGAAATAAACTGGTAACAGTAAACCTAAGACATCGTATGTGAAATTTATAAAAATGGGCCAATAATTAGAAACACAAATAATGCATAAATGCTGATATTCTCTGATTTCAATTTATGTTAAGGCTAAAGCATACCTAGCAACAGATGCATTGTGTGGATAAAATACAAGAAACAAGTTCCTAAGGATGTGAAACAAAACCTATGCATTTTTGTAGTTAAATAAAAAAAAAAAAACTCTACATTTTAAAGATGCATAAGTGCTTCAAAACTGAAAAACAAGATGAAATAGCTTTATTCTTGTTGAACACTGAGAATTCTTTTTTGAGTAATTCATGTGTGCAATTTAAATCAGTTAGACATTTTATTATTTTATATATATTATACTATAACAAACACTTCAAAAATAAAATAGTCCTTCATAATTGAGAACATTTCAAGTGTAATTGAGCAGTAGTTGAAAACAACTGAAAAACCTGTGCTCATTTAAGAAAAAGTACTTACTGTATTTTTAAACATAAGTCAAGGTTTGATTTTCCATTATTCTATGTGAATGTGTGCTTGAGAAAACGGTTTAACTGGTGTGTTGGGTGTAGGATGCTGGAGGGTGCTATTGGGAAATGCATTTGCTTAACTGCCCATTACTGTTTATTCAGACCAAAGCAAGCACATTATCCCAGTAACAGAAGTACTCAAACACTGTGCTAGAAAAACAAAAAAAGTCCAGTTCCACAAAGGCTTTTGTGCTACATTTACAAAACAACTGGTTTCAATGATGTGTGTTCTAATGAATCTTCAGACATCCAACACAAAACACTAGCAAATAACAGCTGAGTCTGAAAGTTAACTTCAAGCTACTTTTGACAATCGTCCAAACCAATGGGTCCCAAAGTCTCCCAAGACAAATTTACCTCTTCCTTCTTAACTGCCAACACTACTGGCAACTAGCATTTCTATCTATACCTCTTGTTCTCCCATCTGTGATGTACCCGAAGGAACAAAGCAACAACACATCGGGAAGTGGGAAAGTGATGGCTTCTCAGAAGTTCCGATAGTCTATAACATAAACTCATTTGCATTTCTACCTAACCATGTGGTCAAGGGTAATTTGCTTAACTGTTTTTGACCCTAGTGGCTTCACAATGCAACCAAATATTTGGACCATAAATCTCATATGCTTTCTAAGCCTGTGGATCTTGTGAATAAATCAATTTACAATATTTAAGACAGAAGACTCTCACAGACTATTTACAAATTTCACATATTCACAGAAGAATATTCACACTATTGAAGACAAAAGAATCACAAGATAGGGATGAAGGGTAGAAGGAAAGCTGAAGTCCACCCAATCAGTATCCTATACTCAGTGCCTTCCCCCTGCTGTGGCCTCTGTTAGGTGCCTGGTACCTCCAGAGTCCCAAGGAACCCAGTCTGAGAACTGTGTGACAATGGCATCTCAGATTGTCATCAGCCCTGAGAGTGTGGATTCTATGAGGACCAATGTGACTCTGATTCTTGGAAGCCAGATGAACCAAGACGCTTCCATAGGTTTGTTCTGACTTATCCTAAGGTTCAGGAAGCTCTTTCGAGCAGGGCCCACAGCGGTATGGGAGACACAACGTTCAAGGTGATGCACTGTGGGATTTATTTCTGTTGCTACTCACGGTGATCTGACACCACACACAATGCAGCCCCGTCAGCCCCTGGTAGCATTTGACCGTTTTGTGGCATTTATCACATTTGGTTGGGCAGTTGCCTTCCACCCAGTAATGGTGCATGACCTAGAAGAGAAACACAGCACAGGGTCAGCAGGAGGCTCCCGCCATGGCCACCCTGGGGAAACAGGCACACCCCTAAACTCACGTCCGTGTTCTTTTTGGATTTCACGTAAGTCTTGATGCAGGAGGGCGGGGCTCGAGCCACACAGCGCTCGTGGACTGTGTACTTGCAGACTGAAAGGAAACAGGTACACAAACTCAGAGCTAATCCGGGTCCTGATTGCAATTTTATGAGAAAAGAATGACATTAACAGAACCTCATTTCATATCCACTGCTCCCTAATCAATCCAATCAGCCACATCAAGGGAAAGTCCAAGCCGACTGTTTCTAGCATGGAATACAAAAGGCCAATTAGTACAGGAAATATTAAGCATGTGAAAAACCAAGACTCCTCCATCATGGCATAGCAGGAAATGCTTAATTAAATCAGTCCTCACTCAGATTTTTCACAATAATTCCCAGATGACAAAAATATTAAAGACAAATTGATGACTGCCAAATGGCTTGGTGTCATTTGCTAGAGAGAGGAGATCTATATTTCATAAAGTATAGGCATGAGAGCAGCTGGTGGGTATGGGAATAGATGCTTGCGAGTTTATGTTATTTTGTCTATTGATTTATCTGAACCCTAAATGGCTGATTGAGTCTGCTTGTAAGGGACTAGATTTCCTCATACATGTCAGCTTGTCAACAGAAGCTCAACCTTCTGTTTCTGTCACGACATTTTCCAGCAGGCTTAGCTAGGCAGCACATGGTCTACCACAAGCAACATTAAGTTTACATGCAAATATGTATATAGACACACATGTAAACATGTATGTATGCATATGGAATTCAAAAGTTCATGGAAAGTGCAATTAACATGAGTTTATTTTGGCACAAAAATGTTAATATTCATACACATGTGTTTTCCTTTTTTAAAAGTGTTATTTAAGGTATATACATTTCATATATATACAGATTTAGAAACATGGTGACGTTTTGATGACCCCTTTGTAGAAACAGATTTCAATTTGTTGTCTAAAAACACACGTCTATCATGTGTGTCATCAAATCAAGACTGATTTATTTGGCATCTTCAGATTTTCATGTTTCAAGTCAGAATATAATCTTAAAGCTATTTCTTTAAAAAATAAAATACTGGTTCGGAATGTATAAATTATGAGTAAAATGTAAATAATGAAAACAAAATGTAACTACTGCTTGAGAGTATACTGAAAGGATTAAATCTACCTAACATTTTTAGACTAAAAGTCTTCCAAAATTTATTCAGATCTGTGATGTCCTCCAGCAACACTGAAGAAGAAAACATATTGTCTCTTCCATAATTAGCTATAATGTTGAATATTACCTTCACCACTGTAATTAGTAAAAACGTGTTAGCAAAATTCCCACTTTTTATATAATATCACTTATTTATTTTAGACTTATATTGTTTCATGAGCTACTATTAATACACTCTGCTGTGAAATATTTCTTCCCTTAAAAGTAATGGAATGTTAAAAAATCCTCACATTTTCTTTGTATAAGCAGAATGTTCTAGAATAACTAACTTTTCCTATATGGCCATCGGAAACTGTCCTCTGATATGACATAGCACATTTCATTAAAAGCCTTCAACACTTGAGAAACCACGTGTCTATGTGCAGCTAAAACTCGGGCTTCAAAGTCAACTATTACATCTGAAGGTAAGTAAGTTTCCAAATGTACTATGAAAGGTTAAAAAAAATGAAAACTATGTATTGTGCAGAAGTCAGGTAAACACATTAGAATTAATTAAATACATAAAAATGGCATGGGTTTAGTAACATCAACAGTTTCAGTAACTCTATAGGCAGCAGTGAGTGCAGATAAATTCATGGTTGTACTACTGAGAACCTCAAACTTAAGCAAAAGGGAATAAAATATCTACCCTCCTACAGGTGAACATCAAAGAATATAAATTTTTCTCACGATGGTAAACTGCAGATTCAAAATACTCAGATGATTTTATGAAGGCACCATCAGTTACACTAGTAGAAAATTCTAATCGGCAATGCTGATCTCATAGAATAAAACAAAAGTTGCAAAGATAAGTGAACTAAAATATTCAAAATGACCATGTCTCAAGAACTGGCAATGCATTGGATTCTAAAATCCGTTAACAGCATCTGAAGATTTTCCTTGTAGCAGCACTAAAAACAACGTGCTGGAGACATAAAATTGGTTTATATTCCCTGTGACTTCTTAATTTGAAGGCAAATCTATTTTTAACCGATTAGTGCAATTAAAATAAACTCGGAGGAACTGACTCATTATAAGAACTCCATGTGAATAAAGTGGCTAACGCAGGAAAAAATGAACAAATATAAAGATATAAATTGTGAAGTCAGGGGTAATTTTCGAAACCATCCCAGAAAAAAAGGTAAATCAGGAACAAACCACAAGGGGAAAATAATGGCCAAGAATTCAAAGGGATCCTTCATTCCTTCCCCAGGAAAGGATTACTGTAGCTCAACCATCAGGAACGCCAGGGAAACACACATGTGTCACATGTGTCTCTGAGGCCTCCACATTCCAGCAAGAGCTGAGTGGGCAACGAGTCTCGCCTGGCCCAGAGCGTGGACAGCCGGGAGAGCGAAGGTACTCACAGGAGCAGGAGAGGCCCTGCTTCCCCACGCCAATCAGCATGTTCAGGCAGAGGTTGCAGTAGGCGGGCTTGTTGAAGTGCTTCAGTCGCCACACATGCTGTCCATCGTCCTTCACGTTCTGCACGGGGGCGTGAGAGAAACAGATTTCACGTCACGAAATAAACAGTGCAATATCTACGTGCCAGTAAGACGCAGGGCTGGACTGACGGCAGCTGAAGACAATCTGTTATTTCAGCTCTGACTTTCTCCAAGATCGCCACAGAGTCTTTAGAAAAACACACGTGCGCTGGTGCAAGGGGCTGCTGCTGACAAACCTCGGTGGGTGCTATAGCAACCCAGTGATTCTTGCAAAATGTCAACAGTTCAACAGTATATCCCAGCCAGCACCAGGGCCTGCGGACAACCATGCTGCACGGGATACTTCGTCTTCTGTTGGGAAACTGCTCCAAGGGTTTCATCTGGGTATTCCTTTTGAGTTATCATGAACATTAATATATCCTTGTGTGGCTGAAGTAGTACAATGTAAGATCTACACTTTGTGGGTGTGTGTGTGTTTAATTTGGGAGAGAGAGAGATACAACCCATGGCAACCAAGAGGCTGAAGCTGGGAGCTGGGAACTGGATAGCAGGAACTCCATCATTACTTGAGCCATCATTGTTGCCTTGCAACATGAAGGAGCAAGAAACTGGAGTCAGGAGAGGTGCTGGCATTGACCCCAGGAACGCTGATATGAGCATCCTAACCAGCTCCTTCACAGCAGGCCAAACACCTGTCCCAAAACCTAAACAGTTTTAAGGAACTGAATCATATTTGCCGTTTTATCACTCCTTTGTAAAGCAGGAATGATATTAATATTGGAGAAAGGTGATAAAATATTAAAATTGTATTACTACACTCAGTTCTCACAATCACCACAGCTATTTGCCATATCAGGTACTTGAGTTCTGATTAAATTCACGCTGTAGCCAAAATACTACAATTATCATTTATTATTCTAAGTAATACTTTGTATAAGACTGTAAGAGCTCCTGCTCTGATGGTTATTTAACCACATCTGTGGTGTCCAAGATTGAAACATAATGAAGTAATACTTACAAAACTATTTAAATTTTTTACAAGGAAGTGATAATATTAAATGAAGTAAGTATATTTCATTACCTTTATTAATATCAGTTTGTCCACTAATATTTATTCTCTGTATTTTACTTACTAAACCACATAAAACTCAAACACACTTATGACATTATTTATGGGTATTCTATTAAACTATTATAGATCATAATTTTCAAGTTAGCTAAATCATAACATTTCTTAGAATACATTCACCTAAAAATTTCTGAGCACTTACTATGTGCTGGGAACTAATCCTAATTAGGTAGACATGGGACAAGACTGTCATGTCCAGGTCATCTTTTTTTCTCTTGATACTGAAATATTAACAGTTATATTCTATTCCCAGTCAAAAGATGAGCCACAGGATTTGAAATACTAGAGAAAATCTAGAGTAACCAATTCTTACATTAGAACAAGAAATGTCAAACTTGCAGAATGAAAATGCTTCCCGGGAGACAATTTTCTGTAGGGCTCATGAATTTCTGCAGGTTTTGTTAACAGGGGCACTGTCTTTTTGGCCTGGCTCTGTTCTTCAAAGGTACCTGAATAAGAAAGAGCCTTGCACTACCATGATGGGTCTCTTTCCAGCAAAGACGGAGGACTCACTAACTCCCCAGTTTAATAGTGATAATCTGTCCCTTCCCAGCAAAGGCTAAGCAGGCATGTTCTCTGCACGCTGTAACAGATTTAGTTTCCCTAGCCAGAGATTCTGAGTTCTGATGCTGTGCTTGGGTTACATCTCATTGTCTCCATGAGACTTGGAAGCAGCCGGCTCAGTCATGAAGCTTCTGCTGTTTCCTTTGCTGTGAGTAATGGAATCCATTGTGTCTGACCCAGGAGCTGCACGTCTCCCCAGCATCTTTGGGAGGGCGGGAAGCTAGCACCTGAACTTGCACGCAGGGGTACATCTCAGACCCTCATGGCAGTGATCCTGGCCCTGGTCCCTTGCCAATAAAAGCAGCTCTGGAAAAGACACCCTGCAGAGAACCTCACGCAATACGTGCTTCCATTTTCTTCCAAAACATAATAAATTGGTTCTGCAAAATTATTTCCGAATCCAGTTCTTGTACAGATGAATCTTGTATGGGTGTCTGGTAACTTCACACTATGGATAGGATATTTTATATGTTCAACTTTGCTATATATGCCAAGCAACCTGTATTGTAAAATTTCTGTTTCTTCAAATACAACAAAAACGTAAGCTGAAAGGCTGAAATGTGCAGTTGTTTTTTAAAGAAATAAATTAATAGACTTAAAAAGAAGCAGTTACATGCTTAAAGATATGTTTAAATAAAAGGGTAAAGGGAAAGATATAATTTTCCTATGTATTACTGTGCCTACAGTGCTGTCTTTTTATTTTTAAATGACTGTCCATTATGTGTGAATGAGCTTCATCTCGTTGAAGAGCACATATGGACTAAGTTAGCTGGCATTTTCCTTATCAAAAAATAAACAAGTCTGAACGTGGGTGTTCTGTCAATCAGAACACTTAGCCATGCTACAGGCCACAATGGGTGTACAAATCCATTACCCAGGCATAAAATGCTTTACCAAAAAACAAATTAAATAGCTTTATAGCTCTTAGTTGGATACACTGCCAAAGTATGCACGGGATGAAATATGGATGTGACTTCTTCAAGGGAAGAAATTGAAACCAGGAGCCAACGACTTCTCAGCAGTGCAAATTAGACCCCAGTTCTGTGTTTTCATGTCTTGTCTTGTTTGTCTTATTTAGATTTCTAAACTTAAGAGGGGGCTGGGGAAGCCTTCTCTGTCAGCCAAGGAACATAGTACTTCCATTGCAAATAAAAAATATGTATCACCAAGAGAGGAATCCATTTTTTATAAAAAGGAAAATGAACAAGGAATCCAGAAAGCGTGATACCTAGTCCGCTATGAAAATGTGAACGAGTATTCCACCTGTCTTCTTATCTTCCTGTCTAATACAATGATCCATGGTGTGATGTTTCATCATACAATACCTGTGAAGTTAACTTAGCTCCTTGGGAGACCGGTATTCCAAAAACAGCAAATACTGTCACCATGACTGGGTTTAGCTCTGGACCAAATACTGTCACCATGACTGCGTTTAGCTCTGGACCAAATACTGTCACCATGACTGGGTTTAGCTCTGGACCATCCCCACGTCTCTGCCATGGGAGCTGAGATGTCTAATTGCAGAGTCATTGCAGTGCATTGGATAAAGTGTTTGCTCACTTCTTTTTGCTACTGCGTATAACACTGCATATTATAATGAAGCAGATGAGTTGTGTGCTGATGACAGAGAATAGCTCAATGCTCCCTAGGCTAGTCTGCACTGGGAAAAAGCCCTACATTCTTACATGTCTCTCAATTTCCCAGAAACCAGAGGCATGTTTTAATGGGAAGGCACTTTATGACTTCAACAAGTGCTTTGCACTATATTGGTGAATTCCAAAGTTGAAGGGTTTCCTTAAGTACTTCCAAAGTTCTATATAATGGCCAAGTGAGTTGGGGTGAGTATCGATAATACCTTTTTTTCAGAAGACCTCATCTGAAGGTAAAATTCCACTGACATTCCAACTCCTGTCTCCACATCTGGCTTTGTTCCTTAGCTTATCACATAGAAGAGCTATTGGTGTAAATTCCTTGCAAATCATTAAATAATAAGGGGCCTCAACTTCACTTTTTTGTTCAGGTTCCCCCAAAAAAGGTATAACAATAAGAAAGAAACTCTGCTTTTGGATAAAGCAATGGGTTGCGAGATCCAGGCAAAGACAATACAGAGAAGACTTAAAATTCTAAATGGAGTTGCCATCGACTGCCCATATCACAAATACATATTCTTAAGCCATCCTGGGTTCCTCTAGTCCCTGAGGCTCAAATGCAGATCAGCAGCTCTAACGCCGTAGTCATTTTTCTGGAACCATCTAATCCAATTCTCAAGAATCCTTGTATTTATTCAGTCCGACAGCCCTTTTCTAGTGTGAGCAGTGTGTAGACAGTAGAACAAGACTCTTAACCAAACTGAATTTTTAAAAATTGAAGAATGAAACATCAGCTTTCTACATATAATTTAGTCCATGAAAAATAAAACACCTTCTGCTCGCCATGGCTCAGAGATTTCACCAGAGAACATCTCTCATTCTGCTTTGTTGATTCAGGTACACACATGTATTCCAAATCATCTCAATCAAAGACATCATTTAAATTATAGATAGAGAAAAGAGCAGGACTCTTGGAACACTTCTATAAGAGTGAAATACAAATTCATTAAAAACCATACCGGTTAGACATGACCACTCCAAGCCACAACGAAGAAGTTAAGGTATCCTCACTCCCAACTTATATGCTTATATGTTCAATGGGTTTCATGAAAATATGAATCAAGGAAATTTCCTATAAATTTTCTAATCATGATCCAAGATCATAGATCTCAGAACTCAAAGTGGGTTTTTTTTTGTTTGTTCATCGAGGACAAGAAATGCTTGATAGGAAAGAGTATTACAACTGACATTTTTCCAGAGAGAGCAAGAGCTTGGCACTAAATGACAGAGCTGAGCCGAGGTGGAGTGGGTTGGATGAGTTCTCTGCTCCTGGTCTCTCCGCCCCGTCTCATCCTGTCCTCTCGTCTTGCCTGGGTGCTCTGTTTGCACTTAGTAAAAGAGAATTAGCTTCGCTTCTGCTGAATGATTATTAAAACTCAATGAAATCTGAGTGTTTTTAGAATGACAGTTCAGTATATAAAACAGACCGGCCACTGGTATTGGGCTAAATTTGGGCAGCAGCTTGTTTTTTTCTGAATGAGGTTTTATTGAAACTGCTTGGCCGGTCCATTTGCATAATTTCTGGGATTGCTTTTGTGCTATACCCACAGAGTTGAGCAATGTTGACATAAACCTAAGCATTCAATATCAGGCTCTTTTTAATTGCCAATTTATGGAATATGGCCAATGATGAGGAGGTCATTTAATGATGAAAAGATCAACATTCAACGACATGCTGTATCTGACCTGTTTGTTTATGAGAGAAAAGACAAGACTTACTCTCTACTTTTTGGTGAACAATAATAACGAAGTCCTCATCATCTCCACTGCTGGTTTGGGCACTAAAACAGACCCCATTTAAAATGGAGTAGCTTTGCGTGTGATGTTGACGGGGACAAATATCCGGCTATGAAACCGTAGCTGTTGCGGCTGTCATGAGAAGTGAAGAGTAGTCTCCCAGGACAGCCTTGTGGATTGTGTAATCTACCTCAGGCTCCTCATTCCACTGTGGTATCTAACATGCACTATCAATTAGAATCTCTGCTCCCAGAGCTCATAACTGACAAGAGACAAGAATAGATAGGGCAGCCTAACAAGGCAGGCTCGACAGTACAAGGCCAGCCCCAAGCTGCAGGTTCTTGGTTTCCAAATTAACAAGCCAAAGGCAAGGAAGAGGCAGCATAGAGCACATTCTCTGTAGGTACTAACACAGCACATGGACTGTCCAAAGAAAGGAAAGAAATCTCAATTACCAGAAACATCCCTCATCACTCAGTTATCCTGGTGCCATTCTGCTCTTCAAACACTCTCAATGTCTTAGCATTAAAAACTGCCCAACCCAGGGGCCCGTGCTGTGGCTTAGTGAGTTAAACCTCAGCCTACAGCAACAGCACCCCATATAGTTCCAGTCTCGGCTGCTCCACTTGTGATCCATGTCCCTTCAAATGCGCCTGGGAAAGCAGCGGAAGATGGACAGGTGCTTGGGTCCTGCACACACGTGGGAGACCTGGAAGAAGCTCCTGGCTCCTGGCTTCAGTCTGGCTCAGTCAGTGCGGCCATTTGAGGAGTGCGTTAGTGAATGGAAGACCCCCCCTCCCCATCTCTTCATCTCTCTCTCTCTCTTTCTTCTTTCTTTCTGTAACTCTGCTTTTCAAATAATAAATAAATATATTTTTAAAAAAATGCTTAAAACAAATGGAAGCTCTGGTTTTTGATCATTATTAATAATTACAGAGCTTGTATATTTTATCAAAAGACAATACCTGAAGAAAAAGGAAAGTGCTTTCAGATTTGCTCTACCAGGTAAAACGTCAATCTCCTGAGTCAAGGTGCCCTCAAACGTTAAACAATGTAGCTCTGCCATCTAGTGGCAGGGAATGGGAACACAGTCCTGACTACTGTTCTGAAATCCTGAATTGATTTTCCCTGTTGAGCTTCAATCTCTTTTTACAAAGAATATAAAGGACAAATGTAATTCTAAAGAAAATTATGTATAGCTAACAGAGTGCACATTAAAGGCCAAGATTTCCATCAACCGAAAAGGCTTACTGCCATGCTAGAAGCTGTAATTTGTTTCACTTAGGGTTATAGCTATGTAAGTTTGTGGACGAAATTATCCATAGTCTTTAAAAATTCCATAAGCTAAATGTGAATTATTTATAAAAATAATATCAAAAAGGAAAAACATTCCAAAATGTTTTTGTGATATTTAAAATGGAGGTGAGTAAACCTCCTGTGCACCGTAGTTTTCTGTATGTTGTCTCCATCTCTCATCCTTGATTTCCATAAATACTAAAAATATACAAACTTAAGCTTCAAAATATACAGCTCCCTTCTGGGACACAGTTATTATTGGAACTTCTATACTAGAATAATCTGACAACCATTTGGGGGCCACAATATTCACTAACCCTTGATGTGTTAACATTTCACCCATTTTCTTTTTCCAAATTTTTTCTCTCAATACTTTTCTTTACATTAGGCTTTTTTCATTAGGTATGCTGAACAATTAAACAAAAAACCTACTAGATGACTTGTCCCATCCAAGTACTGGCTACAAAGAAACATTGTTTCATTAATTTTCCAAAGTTCAGAAATATGTATTTGTGAACAATGCAATTTATATTAATTATCTTTTGTTTTTCCTATAATTTTTATTTACTTTCCAGTAATTTTCATTTACTTGAAAGGTGTAGATAGAGAAGTAGATGGAGACAGGAAGAGAAAGAGAGAGAGATCTTCCATCCAAATGCCCCAACAGCTCTGATGGGCCAGGCTGAAGCCAGGAGCTAGGAACTCAATCCAGGTCTCCAGCATGGGTGACAGAGACCCAATACTTGAGCCACCAGCATGATCTCACAAGGTGCACAGTGGCAGAAGCTGACATCAGAAGCAGAGCTAGGCCCCAAACACAGGCGCTTTGATGTGGGTATTGCATGTTGTGGGGTAACCACTGCTCCAAACCCTGCCCTATAACCTTTTGTTTTAATAAATTATTTAAGTGCAATTTCTTATACCTAGCCTATCAGTGTCTCATTATCCTTCCTCTGATCATTTCTAAGATGGCATGGACCTTAGGAAGGGTAAGGGTAAACGAACTGTAAACGAATTTGAAGATCTAGGTTAAAAAGAGAAAAAAGAAAGAAAGAAATGCTGAGCTCTTGAGACCCACTTATTTATTCCTAAGCTGTAGATTTTTCTACCTCGTAAGCCCAACTGTATATTCCTAAAGCTGATTTGTGCTTCTCTTAAAGCCCCCAGATGTATTCATGCAAATCACACTTTCAGATGCACTCATGTTTACAAACACAGGCCGTGCAAATCCTTGAGAGCTGATTTTTAAATACTGGGTATGTTGAGTAATGGTGGTGTAGTCTTGAATCTCCCAAATCGTCTTTGCTGGCAGCAAAAAGTATGAAAAATTGTAGGTTCAACAGCAAAGTGACGGACACATGTTCTTGCATCTCAAAACTCTCAATACGATATAGTTCATGGTGCTTTCTATCATGGAAACACCCCACTCACAGGCTCCGTGGTTCTCAACACACATCACAGTGGCTTTGGGTTTAACCATTAATGCTAAGTACAAAACGCTGTCCTGATTATTGACCCAATCGATTTTTAAATGAAAAATGACTGAATTTCCCTTCAAGGCTGGGTCAGCAAAATTTTGTTTCCAGGTCACTCTTACAGCACAGAGTGACCTTAGGCTGATCTGGTTCATACCCTAAACAGTATTTAATTGCCATTGGAGGTGCTGATACAAGAAAAGTTTCAACAGGCTTAGAATTGAGAGTCTGACTAGTTGCTGATACATAAGAAAAATGCACAATTTCTCAGAGAGTCTACCAACCACCTTGCATATACACTTGCCTCTTCCAAGAATGGTTTGTTAATAAAGACAGTATTTTCACAGGGAGGAGGCTATGAAGGGAAAAGAGCACCACAATGAACAAAGAATGCAATTATGTAGGGTGCTTCTTGCATTACATGATGTGAGAAGACAAGTGATTTTGTTTTAATTGCACCATTTAAGTAAAGGAATTCAAAAGAGGTAAATCCTAAGTTAATACTGACACCGAATCAGTATGTCTGTGGCAAGAACTGCTTCACCAGGAGTGACTGTTAAATTACTCCATGGCATACTTACTACTTACTACTACTAAAACTCCAGGCACTCACTCCACTTTTCATAGAGGAAATGGCCAGATCCATTCCTAATCAGCAGGTGCAACTCAGAACCCCACTGTCTTGTCGCCCACTCTTCCCATGAGCCCCAGCTCACGTTTTCCAAGCCCAGGAGCACAAGCAATGGGATGGTGGTCATCCCTCCTTGGATCCACTCCTCCAGGGACACGGTGCCATCGTGGTCATAGTCAATCTCCTCCATCATTTCATGAAGTATCTGGAAGGGTGGAGATGAAGACACACTTGCTGCGGATCAGTAAATAAATGCCATACAATGCAGCACCTCTGAATTGTTCGTAACAGATCGTCTCTGACACCTACATGGACATTTGAGGAAAATGTCTTGGTAACTCGACCCATCACTAATCCCACTCACCTTGATCAACTCCAACAAGCAGGCATGTAACGTTTTAATGTTTTTCCAGTGAGCACCACAGTTGACTCAAAAAAGTAACTTTAAGTGTGAAAGTGATCTTTACTTCCTCAGGGCTATTCTGCTCAATTCCTATATCTCCTAGAAAATGTTGGAGCAAATTAACTGAATTCATTAACTTAAGCAAAGATTAAGTGCTTATGAGAACTCCAGATACTGGAGATGTTAAATGATCCAACTGTTATCTGATTAGATATATTTTATCTTTTGAAAAACCAAACTAGTTATTTATTTGAAAGGCACAAAGATAAAGAGAGAGAACAGACAGAAGCAGAGACAAAAAGAGTTCCCAGCAGTTCATTCACTCCCCCAAATGCCTGAAACAGCCAGGGCCGGGCTGGGTCAGAAGCTGGGACCCAGGGAAGTAATTCAGGTCTCCTGGGTGGATGGCAGGAATTCGGTCACTTGAGCCATCAGGATCAGTCCTTAGGGTGTGCATGGGGCCGAAGCTAGGGCCAGCAGCTGGAAGCAGTGTGGCATCTCAGCACTCTGATAAGGCATGCTGGTGTCTTAGCCCCTAGAGCAAATGTCCACCCCCAGACTTTTTGTAAAGATGACTCACATGTAATGTCCTGAAATGTTCTTCATGGTGCTTGTTTCTGATACGTTTACCTCTCTGTGGCATAAAGACAATACTGGCACCCCCTTCTGAGGGCTTCTGTGAGCATGACATCAGCTAATCTATGCTCAACAGAAGAAACCCTGGCATACACAGCATTGTTTTGTACTGTTTGCTGCAAGTAAGGGCGACTTACACGTTTTTGGACCATATTGCCTTTGGCCACAAGGAAGGCAGATTGAGAGGCACTGAGAGGGCAAACATGGTGAGAGCCCTAAAGAGCAAAGAGCCTACTGCTCTTGTATCACTTGCAAATTCTAATCAGCTTGGCAGAAGAAAGAAATGCAGAGAGCATCAGAAGAAAGATCAGAAGAGGCAGAATCGATGCTGTGCTTGAGGTTTGGGGAGAAGGACTCCTGTGCTTGGTGGAAAAGCAGATTTCATAGCAATAAACTGGCCTGGGGGTAGAAGGAGACATTTGGAACCAAAAAAAAAAAAAAAAAAAGCAAGGGGGTGGCAGATGCTGGAATAATTATTTCGTTATCCACAAAGTTAAGGATAGGAGAAATCATTTAGAATTTGGCAAAATGTGATTTAAAAAAAAAATGGTACATGTCCTGCCCCTTGAGACCATGCTGGTGAATTAGACAAACAAAACTGTGCATGACAGCATTGGTTTCTGATGCTTCCCCTTTGCACCTAATAAATTTAACATCTGGGCTTAGGTGAGTTGGATACAATCTCCTTCCAAGGACATCCTGGACTTCCCTAGGCACTGTGTCTGCCCCACGTGTTTGCTTCTCTTTATTACATACACCAAGGACTCTGGCAACGTGCACGTTTGTTTGGTGTGTTCAGAGCTGCTTGAGCATCCAGGTGCAGTGGTTGGCATGGCAGCAAACACAGAGCTCATAGTGCTACTGTGGTCTCAACCACTGCTGTTCAATCCACCAGCAGCATGGCCAACTTCTTAGGAACACAGGTGACACGTGACGCCATCGTCCACTCCTCATGTGGCCAGCAGGTATTTGTCTTGGCCAGGCTGCCCAGCCACCAACTTTCTCGGAGCACCCAGATCCCCTCCTCCTCTATCTGCAGCCTTCCTTCACAGAAACTTTTTTTCTGGAAGGTCAATTGTTTCCATATCTGCTTTGAAAGCTGATAGGGAAAAAAAAATCATTCTCCTTTCCTCAAACTCCAATGAGCACACCTGGGCTTAATGGACACATGGATCATTGTCAAAGGGAGATCACTGTCAATAGCCTTGAGGGGAAACTGAGATGAACACACCCAAACTATGCAACAAAATCCATAGACATCCCCTTGATTTCAGGGAGAATAGGAACAAGGTGAATGACATAGAAAGTTAAATGCATGCTACTATCTACTTTGGCATTGCAGATACCAACTGCAACCTGTGACTCACATCTGCCAATCACTCTATGCATCCAGCAGGTGCAATTGCATCGAGAGCAGCTGAGCTGACGCTGGGAAAATCCTCACCACTGTAAAAGCAGGGCCCTCCTTTGTAAGTGGCTTGAACTTCTCTGGCTTTAGCTTACAAAGGAAGGGAAATGTTCTCAGAGCTCCTGCAACACACAGTCCCCACAACATCATGCCTGTTGACGGCATAAACACCAACCATGGCTAAAAATGGGTTCCTTGAATGCGTATGAAATACAAGCTTTTTAAGGTAAAGTTGGTTTGCATTTGCTTTATTCATGTCCATTTTGCAAAATATAGTTTCCATAACACAGTGAGATCAGTTGCTCTGATCAACTCTTCCCCCTAAATATTACTTGTGACCAAAGTCAAACTTTCTAATCAAATATGTTTAATAGACACTTGAATAATTTGGGAATTTTGATACAAATGTTCCTAAAATAAGAAGCTCTGAGTTCTTACAAGCATTGTAGGTATCACTTCTTTAAATAACTTGATTAAAAAAACATATAACTAACGAGTTTGGGGCAAGTGATTTTAACATATTTGGTCTTAATTTATTCACCTGGAAAATGATGAAACTAGTGGATTTTCCTCAAAGAGTTTCTAATGTTAACTAACGCATTCTCACAAGGTAACACAATGCACCAGGCATAGAAAATGACTGTCACCTTCTTGAAGGCACGGCTTGATCCTGGTGTGCCCATCATCAGCTTTCTCTCCTGATAAGTATCTAAGACCATCACTCCAAATAAGTCCCATGAAGAAGAAGGCCAGAGTTACTGCCAATAGCTTCAGAATACCTCCTGCACCTAGTTATGTAGTTGAGAATACACTTTGACTTATGATTAGAAATCAGAGAGTCATCAAAAGAAAGAGCCAAATAAGAATAAGGTATATGGGTCCCAGAAAATGCCAAAAAAAAAAAGTGAGGGGACTTCCAAAATCTAGCCAACATCAAGTCATTCCTATACCTACTGGGTTCAGTTCCGTGACGTCCCACTCGAGGTACTCGGCAACATGCATCATTTGACTGATGATGTTTTCTAGTTCCTGGGGGGCACGAAGGGAAGAAAGAGAGAGAGAGATGAATACAAACCATTAGCAAGTACTTAACACTTCAGGATTACAGGCACTGTTACGTCCAATATGGACCTCAATATCTTGGGTGAGTCATAACATCAATTCCATATCATCCCACATGTAAATATTATATATTTATATCTCACATATAAATAATATATTCTATATAATCACACATATAAAATGATATGAAAAGATGTCAAAAAGCACAAGGAAAATGGCCTTAGAGATCAGTTTGGTGCAAAAAGATCTGAAATCCTTACACAGTTTTGGATAAAAAACCACATTTTCCATGAACTTGCTGAAGGTGTCTTTCATGTATACATAACTCAAACCTTCAAGGTCTGGTTAACCATACAGAATGGAGAGAGCTGACTCTGCCCTGTTTCTGTACTTGTCCTAGAGATCATCACCACGAGAGGGCACAGCCACACCAGGAACCCTTTCCTTCTAGGAGAAAGACGTCTTGGCGAAAGAAAGAGTGCATTGTCATGTCGGGTGATTTGCTAGACTCTGATTAGCCTGGGAACAGATGTGGAGGGAGGGAAGGAAGTGTGTGAGGTTTATTTTTACTCAGATACACTGAGAGTGTATATTGACTGTTCTAGTCCTTTCTTGGGACAGTTTGCTGTGATAGAAAATGTTCAGGTTCAAGGTTCAGAGGTTAAGTATATGTAGAGTTTCTTTTGTGAGAAGATAGGATTTCAGTTTGAATTTTCAAACTACTCTGCTCACTTGTCAACTCTCCGAAGAACAGTTAGTTAAATACATATGTCTTGGCGAAAAAAAATAAAATATTTTATACATAGATATTGAATGTTTTATTTTTCCTATAAGTATCTCCAGAAAAGATTAAATGCAGTTTTGTAAAATGCTTGTCATTTTAAATTTAGATGTTATATAATTTTAAAAGGGCTGTTTTACAGTGTAACTTAAAATATAAGAAATACTGAAAGTATGCTAATCAAACATGCTTCCACTGAAAAGGCTGATGTAATATACATGTAGTCAGTGATCTTGGAATGGACAAGGACGTGTCATAACAGAGGTTGTCTGGGGAGGCGGCATTGATGTCTCAGAACTGATGAAAGCTCACTCCTTCTCTCCAAAAAGGACAACCTTGAATTTTCTACTTAGGTTAAATAGGTTGCCCTGGAAATAAACACACACAAATGCAGTTATCAGAGATGGGCAAATTCTGAATCTTGGTAGAATTGTGTATGTATGTCTGTGTAGATATGTGTACTTTGTGTGTGCATGCATGTGGTACCAATCACTCACCTACTGTGTCTGTGCCTTAATGGATTGCGAGGGTCAAGGTCCCTGGATATAATATTAAGAACACAACCTTTTTTTGGTTGGCTGGTATCTGGGCTTGTGCCATGAGAGAAGTTGTTTAAGCTCTCCCAGACTCAGTCTCTGTATCACTATGACGGAGAATCTAATCTCCGCTGGCTCACAGAGCTCCTGCAAAGATTAAACATGCTATTTTATGAATTTATCTTGCTGTAAGGAATGTTAGAAGTGATCAACAAACATTAACTCTTATTCTTATGGTCATGTTTCAAATGACCTACTTTTTGCTTTGCCTCCCATAGTGAACTGTCACAATGTAAAAGTTCCACCGCAAATGGCTTCAGAATGTACAATTTGAGCCTGATACTGAAGGAAATATACAGGGCAGTAGATTGTGTGGTGAAGACTCCCGCAAATTAGATTCAGACCTCCAATTACACACAAAGACTAGTTTAACCACAAACAAAACTATACGTTCCCAACTCATTGTTCAAAATTGGGAATATGGATATAAATATTGTAAGTAATCTCCTATATATGTTAACAAAGAATGGCCAGAGACCAAAACAGCATTTGAATTTTCAAATCAGCTGCCAATCCATGGCTAAAAGCCTAGTAAAGAAACGTCATTTTAATTTAATTAAAATGAAACATTAAAGAAAACAAACCAGCATTAACATATAATTTGCATTAGTGGAGTCATAAGTGCTACAATCAGCATATTGAAATATCTAGAAGAAATAAAAGTCCCTCACGGTGTAATGGTACCAGAAAGTGAGCAAATTTATCATGTGACTTCATATTCCTTGATGGAAAACTAGACTACCAAGCACTGAAAAATAACAACATTTGAAAAATCACTAAAACTTAAACATAAGGAATGTGAGAATCGGAGCATGAGTTCAGAGTAGTGGCCATCTCCTAGAGCAGGAACTAGACGTTTTTATTTCACTCTAGCAAAGCTCACATCATTTTCTCCTATTTACTGCTACGTAAATAACTCCAACCTAACTGCCTTGCTTGGAAAACCCTGTTTTAACCCTGCCATACAGAGTTCCGACAACTAAAGAGAGAAACTCACTCATTATCAGAGATAATCTTAATCTCATTTAGTGTTCATTGCATTAAAACATTTTTTTTTAAATATACCTGTGTACTTCAAAAACTCCAGAATCTGACACTTGTCCTTTGATTAACATTCTTATTTTTCCTTCATCGAATAGGAAAGAACAGAATACATGAACCATGTTATCATCAAAGATACACTCGATTATTGGATGGGACCTGAAATGGTCATTCACAGCAGATTCTGATTTCTGTACTGGAACTAAATTTGACTTCCACAACTAGGAGAGCTATCAGGGATTCCAGCTCTTATGAGTACAAGGGACTTTATTTTCTCCTTCAGTTAACCATAAGGGATGGCATTTTTTCTCTATTCTATTTATAGCTAAATCTGTGCAGTATAGACTACATATAAAATTGGGATAGATAGTTTAGCAAAGGAACTCTTTTAAAGCAATCTATAAATATATTGACCTCTTTTAACAGTAGAGATAAATAAGAATATTTCAAAGTGAGAAAATAATAATTAAACTGATTTTAAAATTCCTTTGAATTCTATTGATATTCCCTGTATTTTCCTTGGTGTCAAATGTCACTGATAGTTCTTCTGTCTTTCTAGATCAATGGTCTCAAGTTCCTCTAATGTTTTATTCAGACAAGGTTGGAGTCTGCCTTTGTTACTTAAGTTCAGAGCAGGAAAAGAAAAAGTCATGTTTTGTAGCAAAATGATTGAACAGAACAACGGTAATCCTAACAGTTTGCGAAGATCACTCTTTCAAAAAACCAAATGATAGAAATCCTGTGCAAGTGCATGCAAATTATATAAAGGGTGCCTGCAGTGGTAATAGCTATAAATTTATTCATTGCATTTTTCCAGAAGAAGCTGCTTTCAAATTTTCACAGAAAATTTGAAGAAAAAAAATTACCGAACTGTCGAGGAAGCCGTTCCCATCGGTGTCATAAAGGCGAAACATAACTGAATAAAAAAAAGAGTGAAAGAAAGACGACAGGTGAGCAAGATCAAGACTGGTTTAAAACAGTCTTTAAAATTTAGCTTCTCTTGGAAACAAATACTAAAGCCCCCCCAAAGCAATTAATATGTGAGATAAGTTTGTAAACTAACTGGAAATGAACTTTATCAGTTAAAAAAAAACACACTGGATATCAGATATAAAAGTCTATGAGATTGTGTTTACATCTAGGAAACACTAACAAATGCTCTTGTTCATTCAAATTCTTTATTGTAAGATCACTGAATGTCAGCTCGTAAATAGTAAAAAAGAAATTGAAGCAGTCAGAGCCTAGATGTTAAAGGAAAGAGAAGATAAGGAAAAGCAAATATTAGGAATTTTGCAAACCAAGGATAATTTGGAACACATCGTTCACTAACACACAAGCTTTGTCAAACACTTATTTTTATCTGTGACACAGTAATAATCATCACGCCACAAGACACACATCTGCTATAAAAGTGGGGTGGTGCACACCACATGTACATGTTGAAAACTGCACAAGAGTGGAGATTTGGCATAGCAGTTAAGACACCATGCAGGAAACCTGCATCTCATACTGGGGAGCCTAGGTTTGAGTCCTGGCTGTGACTCCTAATTCCAGCTTCCTGCTTATGTACACCCTGGAACACAACAGTGGAAGCTCAAGTGGTTGGGTCCCTGCTACCCATGTGCAAGACCTGGATTGAATTCCCAGCTCCTGGCACTGGCGGGGACAGACAAAATCATTTCAGGCATTTGGAAAGTAGACAGGTAGATGGGAGCCTTCTCTGTCTCTGTTTCTCTCTCTCTCTCTCTCTCTCTCTCTCTCTCTCTCAAGTAAATAAAAATAAAGAAGGAAGGAAATAATAAAAAGGGAAAAGGAAGGATGGAAAGAAGGAACAAAGGGAGAAAGGCAGGCAGGCACAAATGAACAAAAACCATAGATCACTCTGCAAATATAAGCCATGGATATGATTGGTCCCCCATAGTGCAGGAGGGACTGGGTGTAGAACAAGGGCTGCTTTCTCTCTGCTGGAGGATGTCCACCCATTTGATGCAGTATTACCAGGGCTATAATGGTTTATTTGTTTGAATCTAGGTGGAGCTGCCTGGGGTGACTAATCTTTGAACCCATCAAATATGGAAACAGACAGTGCTGGTTCTGTGCCAGGGAAGGCAGGAAAGCACAGGACTGGAGTCCCTGGGCAGCCTGAGGTCCCCTGTGTGACTCCTTCCACTAGAACACCATGGAAGGGGCTGCAGGTGCCACTGGGAATAAACAGGGAAGAACGATACAGCTGTGAAAACAGGAGAGAGCGGAAGCGGGTATTTGCGTTGCGTTTGTATAATTGCCTGAAGAATCTGAAAGACTGAAGTCTCACATTAATAAAGACAGTAAAAACTAGGAAGTACAATGACAGCAAGACTTTGATTATGTATCTGAGATTAACCATTATTTGCTTATTTAATGACTATTTTGTCAACTTCAACATAAAATTATTGATAAGATCCAAAATTAGTTTCTATATGGCTAAAAATGTTGTCAATTTAACTAGGATATTCTATCCACAGTAAGACACAAACAAAGGCTAAAATGTAAAAATGTAAGCGGGAAATGTATATTTACTAAATTAAAGTCACATATGTTAGATCTATTTTCAGATTTCTGGGTTATCTCCATATTAGCTTCCATAACGGTTGTACTAGTTTACACCCCCTATAATTAAACTTAATTCAAGGAAACAATGTTAAAGAGGCCAGAAGACCTAAATATCTCCATTTACAAAGCATGTTGTTCATTTGCTCAACAAAAGAATAGCATAATGAAGGGAAAAAAAAAAAAAACTATACAGTATGTGTCTAGGTATTTCAAGATTTTCCAATGCACCAGCAAAGAGTAAAACAAAGTTACAAATATAAAACTTTGTTGGTGGCAAGAATTCACACACCACTCCGGGAAGGGAAGAAGTTCATGACCAAGGATGAGTAGAGGCCTCTGAGGATCCGGCCAACAGCTCAAAAGGACGGCCATCTGTGGTTTCATTAATCCTTGCTGGGGTAAATGACTAAAACAACTTATGCAGCTTGGATATACGGTACCCCTGTGCCTACTGGTAGATCCTGCTGGGCACGAGAGCTCCAAGAAATACAGAAGCAGGTGTAGGGTACACATGGCCCAGACCCCACCGAAGAAAAGCATTGCTTAGGTTATCAATCAGGGGCCAGTGGCCCAAGGAAAAGAGGTTGCACAGAATCCATTCTGGGGATTGGAAGGGCTGCAGAAGAGGCTGTGGTGTCAGTGAAAGCGTTCAGGGCCTCCAGTTGGACCAGGGATTGGCACCGAAGGGTGCTGTCTGTCCACAGAGAGGCAGCAATAGGTTTTCTCCCAGACTAATTTAGTCCTTAACTTGCTCATTGCTCCTGGAGAAGTAGCTTTCATTCCTAGTTCTCTGCCTCACCCAAAGACTCCGTGTGATTATTTATATTGAGAAAGTAATGATGACCTGCCTTAAGAAAAAACAATTAAAAACATGCCTGTGGGGCCAGCGCTATGGCATAGTAGATAAAGCCACCGCCTGCAGTACCAGCATCCCATATGAGCACTGGTTCAAGTCCCAGCTGCTCCACTTCTGATCTAGCCCTCTGCTATGGCCTGGGAAAGTGGTAGAAGATGGCCCAAGTGCTTGGGCTCCTGTATCCACATGGGAGACTCAGAAGAAGTTATTGGCTCCCGGCTTCAAACCAGCCCAGCTCCGGTTGTTCCGGCCATCTGGGGAGTGAACCAGCGATGGAAGACCTCGCTCTCTCTCTTTCACTACCTCTGCCTCTCTATAACACTGCCTTTCAAATAAATAAATAAATCTTAAAAAAAACACCTGTTTCTCTGTCTTTCCTAATCATTACTGTGCACTTAAAACTGACTTTAAAATGAATTCCTTATTCCGTCCTAACACTGGACAGAAATATTCAACAAATTACCCAAGTGAACCTGTCGACATTATCATTATGGAAACCCAAGGTGAGAACATGACTAACCAGAGATCCACCCCTCTAACTCCCTGCTTTTATTTTTTTATTTGAAAGGCAGATCCACAGGGAGAGAAGGATAAACAGAGAGACAGAGATATTCCATCTGCTGGTTCACTCCTCACATGTCTGGAATAGCCAGAGCTGGGCCAGGCAGAAGCCAAGATCCAGGAGCTTCATCCAAGTCTCTTACGTGGGAGCAGAGACCCAAAGACTTGTGCCATCTTCCGCTGCCTTCCCAGAGCATTAGCAGAGAGTTGGATTAGAAGTGGAGCAGCCGGCACCACGGGGATGCTAGCATTGCATGTGATGGCTCAACCTACTATACCACAATGCCAGCCCCAGAGACCCCTTAAAGCTCCCTAATCACTTCTCTCCCCTCCCCAGTGCCACCCACCACCATGACTGCTTCATATCTTGTTTTCAATTTTAGCATCACTTAACTGAACACCATTTGTGACTGCCTGTTATTTTTGTGGGTGGTGTTAGTTCTTCATAGTCTCCTCTGCACAGTATTTCTATGTGTATAAAATCACAAGAGATTCATTCTGCTGAAGGAATTCTTAGGTTGTCTCCAGTGTGATCTTTGCAGCAATGCTTTGGCTATTTCAAAGACTACTGGCACAAACCTTCTTGTGAATGGCTTTTACGCTAGGTGAACATTCACCAGTTGGTTATAAACCAACGTAGGCATGGATTTGCAAATGTTTACCTTTGGTAGAGACTGCCAAACAGTTAGCAAAAGTGGTTTCAGCACACTGGACTTCAACAACAATCCACAGCCATTTGAGCTGCTCCCTTACTCTGCAGCATGGACCATTGCCAGCTGCCTCACATGTGACCTGGTAGAAGCCCAGGAGTTTAATATACATTCTCCTGATATCAAGTAAGATGAAGGCGATTTTCATATGCTTATTGGCTAACTAAATATTCACTTTTTTGAAGTGATTATTCAATGTTCTTGCCCAATTTTCTTTAGAGTTAGTTATTATTTACTGATTCACCAAAGTTCCCTTTTCGGTCATATGCTATATCATATTCCTTCCCAACTCTCTGTTTTGACATTTTGTTTTGTGAATACAATCATTCCGTGAATTGAAGATCATAAAATTCATAAAATTCATCAATCCTTACCTTTGTGGTATATTTATGTTGTATAAAAAATCAGCCTTAATAAGACCTGCTTTATTTATCACTTAGATAATGTTGGAGTTAAATTTCCTTATGGTTTGAGATGCAGATGATTTTAATTTTTTCTGTATATGTAACAGATTTTATTTTTCAAAGAGTGATTAAAAATAACAGCAGTCTCATATGTTTTTCTCCCACGTTATCTTGCCACTTCCCCCATCAGGTGGGCGTCTTGTAGCCACATCTCTTCAATCAGGGTAAGTTTCACTTGTACTAAATAAAATGCGGCAAACTCATTCCACTTGTTTCTGAAACTAATATCCTAACAGAGGAGACAGTTTCTTCCTTACTTAGTGGAATATTTGCATTTGGAGAACACAGTCACCTTGTCAGCAATCCGAATGTCCCAAAGCTGTTTGCAATCTCCAACTGTCCAACGTGGAAGACAAAGACAATCTTGAGATGAGAGAAATCAGGGCTGCAGGGGAGTTTTGAAACACTCCCAGGATATTCCAGATCTCTGCTCCAGCTCCGGCCTATTTGACTGTAATTGTACCTGACACCTGCAGCCAGGCTACCTGGGTAGTTTTTTTTTTTTATCAAAATGTTTTACTCACATACAAGAATTAGAGAGATAATACAAGTAGTGCCATTGTCTAAGGCCATAAAATGTGGGGGCAATTTGTTAGAATAGACAACAGAGCAATAGTAGGTATCCAGTTAACCAAGTGTGAGCTCATTACTGGAATGATGATCCTTACTAGTTCTTTAGAACTGGCTTTGTTATGAGCAAGTATCCGCATGTGTTTGGATCAGTTGCCAGATTCCCTGTGCAGTACCAATGTTTATTGGTCTTTTACTGCAACAGTGCACACAGTCTTCACTGTGACAACTTTAAAAACATACCTTCACATGCAATCTAATACATACTGTGATTTAGTTCACCAGGGTCTGTGTTATCCTTGTCCTCTGCATTTACACACAATACTCATAAAAAGTTTGTGTATCACGTCCCCACTCTGCCCCCCAAAACAAAAATAAAATCAGCAAACAAACAAAATCCCCGTTGAATTTCTGTTGAGACTGCCCTGAATTTGTAGATTTATGGAGAATACTTATCGTGCAGAGTCTCAAAATCTTTCACTATGTTAAACTCCTCTTTATTTAGATCTTTCTTAATTTCTCTGTTTCATGGCATTCTGGTGAAAATCCTTTCAAATATTCAGTGCATATAAATGGTAAAGTTTTAAAATTTTCATTTTCTTATTATTTGCTTTTGTTATATAGAAAAATAGGTAACTGTTTTTACTTTATAGTCAGAAATCATTCTAAGTCCATTTATAGCTTCAAATATTTATCTGCAAATAATCTTGGAATTTAAGGTAAATAATCATGTAGTCTATAAACAATTATTTTTAATATCTCCCTTTTCCCACCCTCAGAAAATCAATGCATTTTTCCTGTCATTGTCATGGGCAATGATATCCATGACAAATTTGTTTTAAACTTACAGCAATTCCCAATGGAACAATCATCAACATCTCATTCTGAAATACAGAGATTGGTGGAAGTTTGTAATAAATACACATATGTAGACTAAGGGAGCTCTTTACTGTTTCTAGTTAGCTAAGAGTTTTATTGTTATGGTTTTTAAAAAATATTTTATTTATTTATTTGAGAGGCAGAGTTGCAGAGAGAGGGAGGGACAGAGAGAGCAAGGTCTTCCATTCACTGGTTCACTGCAACGGCTGGAGCTGGGCCAATCTGAAGCTGGGAGCCAAGAGTTCTTCTGGGCCTGCCACGTGGGTATAGGGACCCAAGCACTAGGGTCATCCTCTGATGCTTTCCCAGGTGCATCAGCAGGGAGCTGGATCGGAAGTAGAGCAGCCTGGACTCCAAACAGTGCCCATATGGGATGCAGGCACTATAGGCAGTGGCTCAATCCACCCACACCACATTCGGGCCCTAGATGTTTTGTTTTTAATTATAGGTAGAGCAAATGTGGAATATGATCAAACACTTCTATTTTATTGAAATAATCAGAAATGGTTTCTCCTTCATTCTCTTAGGTGTGGGAAAATAGATGCTTGGTTTCCTAAATGGTAAACCAAACTCACATACTTGACATAATCATAACTTGGACCTTGATATTTTATGTAGATCACTTTACATGGATGACTTGACTGTTGAGTATCTAGCCTTCTCTCTTCCTGTTCTCTGGATGATTATCTAGATGACTTGTGTGACTACTGCTTGAATGAATGTATTAATGTTTATTGTGATGCACTGGAGGATACATCTTGCCCTGGATATTTGGAAAGTGACTTTTATATTATGAATTCAGTCTACTTAATGAGTATGAGAATTTTAGGACTTTCAATTTTTTTATTTGGTCAATTTTAATAAATTGTGGTTTTCCATGAAAGCGTCTTTTAAATCTAAATTTTTAGTTTACTGGCATAAATTTATTCATAAAATATCTGTATTACCCTTTATATCTCTGCAGTGTTTACAACATCTAAATTTTCTATTGCTTCCTCAGCTATCTGTACAGCTGCCACATTCCCTTATCTAAAATGTTTGGACCAGAAGTATTTCATAATTTAAGCTTTTTTTTTTCCTAAATTTTGGAGGTGGAAGATGCTGTGGCACACAAGTTGGTTAAGCCAATGCTTGGAACATCAATGGTACAAATCAGAGTGCCTGGATCTAGTCCCACCTCTGCTTCAGACCCAACTTCCTGTGACCACCTGAGAGGCACTAGACAACAGACCAAGTACTTGGGTCCCTGCCACCCACCCGGTAAATCATGACAGAGCTTTTGGCTAGTGGCTTCAGCCTGGCCTGGCCTTAGCTATTGCAGGCATTTGGGGAGTGAACTAGTGAATGAAAGATCTCTCTCTCTCTTTCTCAATCATCCTCGCAACACTCTACCTTTCAAATAAATAAATCTTTTTAAAAGTTTTTGGAATATTTGAATATATATATATATATATATAATGAAGTATCTTAGAAATAAGACTCAAATCTAAACAAAATTCATTTCCATAGATTGTCTGTATAAATAGCTAGAAGGCAAATTAGTATAATATTTTTTATTTTTTTTCATGAAACAAAGCTTGTGTATTTCCTAGCTGAAGGGGCTGGGAGGGTTTTTTGCCTTTGGGTCACTAAATAAACCAAGTGTTTTGCACCTGCGCTTTGGCTGTGATCCATCCGCAGAGGTCTGTGTGGAATTCCTCAATTGTGCTATCACTCTGGAGCTCAGAGTGTTGTGGATTTGGCGGCATTTGTGAAATCTGAATTATACATTAGAAATGCTCATCCTGAATCTCTTTATAAAAGTCTTTTTAACAAAAGAACAAGTGGTTATCAGTGAATGAAGCAAAATATCTTGAATCTTATCTCACACCAAACACAAACATTAGTTTAAAGCATTTTTTAACTTTAATCTTAAACTAAATTATCTTCTAGAAGAAAATACAGTAAAATATCTCTACTCCCTTTAGATAACCAAGACTTCTTATGGTGGGCTCAAAAAGCATGAAGTATTAATGAAAAAAATAGATTCAACTAAACTGCATCATAATCAGAACATATGCCCTTTAAAAATAAAAATACTCTTAAAAATAAATATGCCAGCCAGAGATTTTAAAACATTTTCAGGATTCATACTATATGAAGAAATTCAACAAATTCTATAGCTCAGCTATAAAACTCAAATAAGAAAGAGACAAAAATTTGAGCAGAGGCTTCAAAAAGGGATGCAATATGAGTATCCCATGAATATATATCAAACTGCACATCATCAGTCATCAAGAAAATGCAACTGTAAAGCACACTTAGAAATCCCCTTATACCTACTAGAAATTCTTGGGCATTCAGCTCTATTTCCCATGCTGAAAAATAACTACTGAAAACTGCCCAGCTAGCAGCCTCTCAGTTATTTGATAATTGATAACTTAAATCCCCATCCCCCGAGGTTGGAGTTCTAACTCCACTTCAATCCCAACTTCCTGTGAATGCACACCCTGGGAGGCTGCAGAGGTGGCTGGAGTAAAAGAATTTGACTTGCAAATCCAATTGGCTCTGATAATTCTAAGAAACCTTCTAAGATACTTAAAATATATTCATTCTAAATTCCCTAGTTGTTTCTAGTAGAAACATTGGTGTGAAAACACCTGGCTCCTTATTGCCTGAAACAGAAACCTAATGTTTACATAATTTATTTTAAAACACATTAAGAAGAGTTCATTGTTGCTTATGAACAGAGTTGGAGAATTTTAAGCTCTAGTTAAAAATAATAGCAATAACAAAAAATACCATATATAGTGGAAGGCTCATTATTGTATGCCTTCTATTTCAAGCAAGTCCTGGTCAAGGTTAAAACTTTTCTTTAGCCCTGGAGAAAAGAGAACGAGCCAACAATTCTAATCTTTAGAGATAATTCCATCTTACTAATTTAAAGTTGTAGTGGAGTGAGGGAAAACATTAAATATTGAGTACATATATTTATGTTGGCTTTCTCTAAAGTACCATAATAGTAACAGTAAGAAATATGGATAATTCTAGAAGCACAAAGACAATGAGAGAAGAAAAAAGACCTGTTTTTTTAAAAGCTGTTGAGACACTAACTCACAGATCTCAAGAATATGAACAAGCTATTAGAAGACAAAAGGTACTGATTTTCACACAAAAGGTTGTGAACTGGAAGAAGAGTAAGCAATCCACCTGGAAAAAAATTAACCCTTCAAGTCTTCTCTTCACATTTTGTCCCTCAACCATCAACCAAAGAGCAAATCTTTGAGTCCAGCAAAAGCCAAATCACATGAGTTCTGGTCTCAAGGCCCTGGGCCTTGGGAAATGTGCTGAGAGGAGTACAATAGCAGAGGTAGAGCTATTGTGTGACGGTCCATGTCCTGACTCCTTTAAGACTACTCCTTGATCTCCAGGGAGCCAGACTTAAACTTTACCCCCTCATCCGTCTGCACTGTCACCAACCTCAGATCCTTTCCAAAAAGTAATTTGAAAGAAACTAACAATATAAGGAGACAAGGGAGGATGGAAGACGTAATAAGTTAAAGGAAAGCTTGAATCCATGAGTTAGAAGAGTTTACAATCCTGTAGAGAATAAATGGTTTTTCTGCCAAGTTACAAGTATGATAGAAAAGAAGGGGATGGACGTTGTCAAAAAATGTAAATGATGCCCCAGATGTAAAATGAAAGATAGAAGAGGAAAAATGAGAAAATGTGAAAAAGGCAAAAATAATTTAGGATTCTGTCATAGAGACTGAATTCTCAGATGATAGCAGTTCTATAAAGATAGAGCAAGTAGAATAAATTGGAGAGGAGTAATAATCACTGAAAAGATAAAGGCACACATATAGAACACAAGTCTCTGAGCCAGATTTAAGGAAGAGAATTTGGGAACTGATTAATTATAGCTGTAGGGGAAAAAAAAATCAAGTAACAAAAAGGCAACTATTAGACCGCTTGTTCTTAACATGTAAAAGTCAAGTCCCAATGACAAATGAAGCAATGAACAAGCAGATCTTATTTTTTTAAATAAACACAACCATAGAGTCGTTTCGGTGCATAATAAAATATGCCCAATTTTAAAATTATTCTGTCCAAAGAGCGTCCAAAAGTGGGTACCTGCTTCAAAGTTACAAGCTAGTTTAACCCACTTCATTCTATTTTAATGCTCATGTAATTCCACTTTATATAGAAGCAATTATGTTCCCACACAGGTATTTAGTTAACAGATCAGAGCAAAGGCATATTATGCAAGACATGGGTAACATTTTCTTTCTAGAATTCTTTTCTCTTCCAAAGACTTGCAAATTTTCACCTATCTATTTTCTCTTTGAATATCATTGTTTTGTATTTTTTAGTGTTACTAATGTAAAAACATTATGATAGAGCTTATTATTAAAGGTTAGAATGTATATATTTTAAAAGGCATTTAAGCTGAAATTTCTTTTAATTTACAATTAATTTTGGTTTTGTATTTTAGTGCCTACTTAAAATGCTTTAAGGGTGGAGATTAAAAATAAACTACTTAGAGTTCTTGACATCCCCTGTAATAAATTGCTAATTTAATAATTTATTTATTTGAAGGGTAGACACACAAACACAGAGAGAGACAGACAGAGAGAAAGAGAGAGCACAAGAGAGATCTTCAATCTACTGGTTCGTTCTCCAGTAGATTCTCCAGTCCGGCAACAGCTGGAACTGGGAAAGGTTGAAGCCAAGAGCTTGAGACTCATTTCGGGGCTCCCAAATCGGTGGCAAGGACTCAGCTACTTGAGCCATTACCTTTTGTCTCCCTGGGCCTGCATTAGCAGAAAGCTGGGATCAAAGGCAGAGCAGGGACTGAAAACCCAGGCACTCCAACTTTGGATAGCAAAGCTCTGCCAAATGTCCACCTTCTTTTCTTTTGCCCACAAAAGAAAGAGTATAAACAACACACGACAGCTTTCTAAAATAAAAAGCATGATATACTGTGAGTCAGAAGTCATGGATTTAGACACAGCCGGATAAAATGGTAGTAAGTTAATAGTCTTTCTGTGATTTAGTTTTTTCATTGATAATTATAAGAAGGTTGGGCAGATGAACTTCAGGGGTCTTCAACGTTAAATTTCAGTGGTTCTGAGGTTAATACCTCACATGACAGTCACGTTGACAGGTTATTCCTTGTTATCTGTGTGCCAATGACTCCTTTCTTCATATTTTCCTATTGATTTCTTTTCAGCAATGTATCTTAGTGAATGCAGAATAATTTAAACATTGCTCTTGATCAATCATTAACAACAAAAACAGTAATCCGAGTGTGACTACTACGCATTTTAAATTAAAAGTCTAAATGAATTTTGTAGTTTGATGTATTAAATAATTCACACTACTTTTTTTTTTTTTTTTTGACAGGCAGAGTGGACAGTGAGAGAGAGAGACAGAGAGAAAGGTCTTCCTTTTTTGCCGTTGGTTCACCCTCCAATGGCTGCTGTGGTCGGCGTGCTGCGGCCGGCACACCGCGCTCATCCCATGGCAGGAGCCAGATGCCAGGTGCTTTTTCCTGGTCTCCCATGGGGTGCAGGGCCCAAGCACTTGGGCCATCCTCCACTGCACTCCTGGGCCACAGCAGAGGGCCGGCCTGGAAGAGGGGCAACCGGGACAGAATCCGGCACCCCGACCGGGACTAGAACCCGGTGTGCCGGCGCCACAAGGCGGAGGATTAGCCTGTTGAGCCGCGGTGCCGGCCCACACTACTTTTATTTTCTCTTCACGGCTGTGCGAATCTGTCTGCTGGCACACATGCTCCCAGGTGTAGGGGACAGAATAGGCAGATGCACAAAGTGCCAGGGTACAAAGAGAGTGACATCACCTGAATAGGAGATGACAAGAGGCATCTGATATGAGGGAGGCTCACGTGCAGAATGGAGTGGATCAGACATATACCCAGAAAGGTAAAGAATGTCCCCAGCAGATACACTACAGTATAACCAAAGACACGAAGGTAGAGAAGATCATGGTTTGACCTGATGATTGCAAAGCTGACTCACATGACATCATTTGTGCACATGTGTGCAGCTCAAAGCCAAATAAACACCAGCACGGCAGGCTGGGATCAAATTGTGAGTTTATAGAGGCTAAGTCTAGGGTTTAAAGTTCAAGTCCAAGTATGAGTCGGTCAAGAACCATCAGAGGGACATTGTTCACAGGAGTTGACAAGGCTTTAGTAGCTGCCACGTGAGTGGAAGTGTAAGAACTCACACCTGGTGGGTGAAATGATGACTAAATAGGTTATAGAAAAAAACAAGTCACTTGGATTCATTTTTAACTGGAAAGTAAAAGTTGAGGGAATCAATGGGCACTTACCTGAGATTTTGTATAGAGACATAATCCTGGGAATTACACATTCCATTAAATCTCTGTAACCACAGCATACAAGGAATTACATTATGAAATCATGCTTAGCTTCAAGTTTAAGACATGGGAGTCCAAAAGCAGCAGGCACATTTAAGAGGAAGTGAATTGGTCAAAGGTTGGGAATTTTTAACTTACTTTTATTTATTGTACTTAACAAATGTCTATGTTAACTGATAAAAGTGAAGCGATTTATGTGAGTAATATTACTTCATCTCATATTCCTAGCTATCCCATGAGATACATGATCTGTCATCGCAATCTTACACTTGAGGACACTGAGTTCTGAAGGAAGTTTTTATAAATGTACCCAGGTCACTTAGATAGTGTGTGACAATTGGGGGTTTACAGTGAATCAGTGTAAGTCAATGGGCCAACTTCTTAAGTACTATGTCCTGCCATGTTTAAATTAGAAGAGAAGAAGTTAAGTAAACATAGACTGTGGTCAAAGCTAAGTTACAGAGCTTCACGTTTTGGAATAAGGACAGTCCTTCCAAGTTACAAGTCTTGGGGTATTGCAATAGAAGGCCTGGCTGAAATAAATCAACATGAAGTCATAGACTTTGAGGCATGCAAGAGGACTGAAAAAGAGATTGACTGGGACAGCGCCGTGGCTCAATAGGCTAATCCTCCACCTAGCAGTGCTGGCACACTGGGTTCTAGTCCTGGTCGGGCGCCGGATTCTGTCCCAGTTGCCCCTCTTCCAGGCCACCTCTCTGCTATGGCCAGGGAGTGCAGTGGAGGATGGCCCAAGTGCTTGGGCCCTGAACCCCATGGGAGATCAGGATAAGCACCTGGCTCCTGCCATCGGATCAGCGCGGTGCGCTGGCCGCAGCGCGCTGGCCGTGATGACCATTGGAGGGTGAACCAGTGGCAAAGGAAGACCTTTCTCTCTGTCTCTCTCTCTCACTGTCCACTCTGCCTGTTAAAAAAAAAAAAAGAGATTGACTGAATCTTCATAAGATACTGTAGAAGGCTTAAGGCTGGGGACTAAAGAGGGTGACAAGGAATCATTCCAGGAATCATGTCCTCATGTATTCACTCTGGAGTTAGTGTTAACAACAAGGAGAGGCACAGTGGAATCCTCCCACCGCCTTAGTGTGTACACACACACACACACACATACACACATACATATAAAAGCATATACAATTTTCATGAGCACACAGGGAAGGTTCAGAGATACCTTCTATTTCTATTTGAGAATCTCAGGTTAGGCAAGGTTCTCCAACAGGAATTGGAATTGGGTTAAACAGAGCAAGTCAATGACAAGGCTCAGAATTTATAGAAATCTAGGAATTTGTATTTCTTAAGTTTATTTAATTTTTTTGAAAAACAGAGTGACAGAGAAAGAGAGAGGGAAAGACACAGAAAGAGATCTTCCATCCAGTGGTTTACTCCTCATAAGGCCACAACAGCCAGGGCTGGGCCAAGATGAAGCCAGGAGCCTGCAACTCCATTGGCTCTCCCACATGGGCGGCAGGGACCCAAGCACTCGAGTCATCTTTTGCTGCTCTCCCAGGCACATTAGCAGGGAGCTGTATCAGAAGCAGAGCAGTGGAACTTGAACAGCACTCAATGAATTTCTGGCATTGCAAGTGGCAGCTTAATTCTCTGTACCACTACCCCTTAAGTTTCTTTTCAGTGGATAAACTTTATATTAAACATTGTGTAAATGCCTGGCAGGAAAGAGAGAGGGGGAGATGGAAATTAGTGGGAAGCCCTAAAGAGACTGACAGAAAATAATTTTGAAAAAAATATTCTTTCTGTAAACATGGACCAACCATGCAGCAGGTCGCACATATTTGCCACCATTCATCAATTCCAAGCAAGGAAACTGACATTTCAGATGAACTGGGTCGATGTGGGTAGGTCTGCTCCAGACAGAAGGAACTATGGAAGCCAGTGCAGTCCATGGACCAATAACATCATCAACATCATCTGGAAATTTGTGGGAAATGCAAATTCTCAGATTCCATCTCATACCTGCTGGGTCAGACAGCCGAGAGGTGGACCCAGCATGCTGTGGGTTCACAGGCCCTGCAGGTGATTCTGATGTGTGCTGCAGAGTGAGAACCTCTCATTTCAGCCAATGTGTATGTCTTCATTTCTGCCTAGCCACCTGCAAGTCACAGCTAAACTCAACAATTACCTGCAAAAGTTCATTACTGTAGATGCTTGCTTACATCTATTTCCATGTTAATTATAATTGATTTTTTTTGCTTTTCATTTACCTTGTTTTTACTGTTTAGTAAGTTGTAACTTTTTGGAGGTCAGTATATATTAAATCAACCATCATGACATATTTATAAAAGTCCTACTGAGAAATAAAAAAGGAACACTGTATCTGTACAAGAATCCATGAATGTAAGGAATTTGTAAATGTAAAACTGGGAGAGTGAACATATATGATAGATTGCTAAGAAGGTAAAAGGAAAAGGATTCTTATTTTGTAGATGTGGTAAAAGGTCGGATATTGGCATGAAAGAAAAAAGAAGATAAAAACCAAACTTTTGATGTTTTCAGGGTGAAAACCAATTTAGAGGATGGAAGAAAAGAAAAGTGAAGGAAAGTAGAGTATCTTTGGGGCCGGCGCTGTCACACAGCAGGTAAACACTCTGTCCTGAAGCATCGGCATCCCATATGGTTCTAGTCCCGGCTGTTCTTCTTCTGATCCAGCTCTCTGCTGTGGCCTGGGATAGCAGTGGAGGATGGCCCAAGTCCTTGGGCCTCTGCACCGCCGTGGGAGACCTGGTGGAAGCTCCTGGCTCCTGGCTTTGGATTGACGCAGCTCCAGCCACTGTGACTATCTGGGGAGTGAACCAGCAGATGGAAGACTTCTTTCTCTCTCTCTCTCTCTCTCTCTCTTTCTCTCTCTCTCTCTCCCTCTCTCTGTAACTCTTTCAAAATCTTTCAAAACAATGAAAGAAAGTAGAGTATCCTTAACTTTAAGGAGTCTGGTGGAAACCACAATAATGGCAGACCACAACAATCTGCCTATAAGAAGAGCATGGAGAAGTGGTTAAGAACAAGGGAAAATGGGAAACTTAGATAAACCTGAGAAAGAGCTAGGGAATGGGAAAGAAGCACAGAAGAATGGTAACAGTGAAGAAGAGGAAGAGCAGGGGAGTCTGACTTGATTCCTCCCGTGTCTGAGGATGGAATGCGAGTTAATCTGCAGCCTGCAGTTTGTCAAAGGCTTATGTGCGTCTAGCACTCAAATTGACAACTCTAAAGCATGCTTCTTAGGAATTTCATCTTAAACGCAGTAGACTTCTATTTGACCCACAAGAAACTCAAGTGCAACAGCAGAGAGCATTTAGGGGAGGCTTGCTCATGGCCTCATTCACTCTCAGATCTGGAACAAATGTTTGTCTTTATATTTTTTTCTAATCATCCCAAACATGATCTTGATAACACCTGAGCAAACTTTCTAGTTGGCTGTCACTTCAGTAGAAACTCGTTGAACATTAATATTTATTTTGGAAGGACAGAGATTTATGTAGGTTGTTCTTAGAAATACAAAATAAATCTTGAAATGCAAATATGCAAGTTATGAATAACAAATATATATTTAAAGAAAGTTGGCCATAGGGTTTATTCATAACCTAGCAGGTGTGACCTATCCAAAGAGTCATAACAAATTCTTTATTGGTAGAAGAAATATCATCAAAAAGTTACTGCCAAGTGCAAGGAAAATGCTTTGTAAATGTAATTCTGAGACATCACTAATAGTTTACATTTGCATGAGGTACCTTAAAGTTTGAATTAATTTTCTTCACTATCATTTTAGTAACATTCCTTTTAACATTATCCATTATAAGGAAGTTAATTGCATTACTGAATAAACTATAAGCATTATATTTTGAATAAGCTCTGGAGATACAATAGATTCCAATGACCAGGTTTACAGGAAGTTCTCTTGCATTGCAATGAGCACGGATTGCCACCAGAGAGAGCTCAGTCACTGTATTTTATTAAGGAGAGCACTTTGGATTAGATTTAAAAAGTCTCTATCTGCCACTTGGTAGAAGAAACAAAGCTGTTGTTTAATTATAATATAATATGCATAGTCAAGTCCTACAAAGGACTCTCCCAGGTTTGCCA
Organism: Sylvilagus floridanus; assembly: GCA_949820135.1. Classification (NCBI taxonomy): domain Eukaryota; kingdom Metazoa; phylum Chordata; class Mammalia; order Lagomorpha; family Leporidae; genus Sylvilagus; species Sylvilagus floridanus. The sequence continues at coordinate 23,438,811 of OX463229.1, forward strand.
TTTGAGAAGTCATTTGTCCCTGCCATAGAAAGTGTGAGAGGTGCAGAAGGCTGCAGAAGACTTCCAGGGGAGGAAGGGGCTCTTGCTCACTACTGGGGAGGCCTATTCACGGGCTAGAAATAAATAAATCTGCTCTCAAGGCAGCTCAGAGCATGTTTCCAGCCCCATCCTGTTGATGCAAAAGAATTAAGGGCCTTTTTTAAAAAATTCATCTGACAAACAAGAAATCACCAGTAAAATAAAATGAAACTTGATAAATAAAATTGATAGATCTTAATATTATTTAATTGTCTGATTCTCAATAAGGAGACTTTTTTTATTGTCATCTGGATCATTTAATTGAACAACAGCAAAAAATTGACTATGATAGTACCTGCAATTTTAAGTTCCCTTCCCTTGCCTTGACCATGGTAAGAAAGCTAAATGTAGAAACCTACACTCGAGTTTATCTTCAGGCCGTCCTCTTTCAAGGAGAGACAGGTAGCAGACAATGTCCTTCAGGTGGATGACTTCTGGGGAGCAGGTGTTTGCAGGAGACGTGCGAGGAGGGGTAACAGCGCCTTTACTCATCCTCAGACCTGAAAAACATTCCATTTGTCTTCATGTTTTACACAGCATTCAAAGTTCTCTCAAACACAAAAGGGGCAGGGAGGCTACAGAGATGGCACACACCCTAGGGACAGACTTTTATACTTCTTCAGCACAGACAAATCACAGCACAGCAGCATTAGACAGGTGCACCAGCTGTTGCAAACACAAAAGGTCTTTAAGAGTTCCAGGAAAATGTGTAGTATGTAAAATCTATGCATGGATTTTGGACTTTTGTACCACAATAAAAAGTTATCTTTTAATTCCATTGTTCATGAACTTTTAGAAGTACTCACCTAAGAGAGAGGATTTTGCAATTCAGGGACATGGGGGTGCTGCTCTGCCAGCCAGTGGAAGGCGTTGGTTCAGGATGCCATCATGGCCTATGGTAAGCATGCATGCAGACTGGAATATGTGGGGGACCACTTTCCCTGTGAGTCTTCTACATTATGAGTCATAGGTTGATAGTAAGTGACCATTCATTCATAAAAGCAAGTGTTCATAAACAGATATTTGTAGCTTTGTGAATGAGACACCCTTTCTGCCATCCAGGTATCTGCCCATGAGTAGCAGTGAAGAGACCATGAACAGAGGCCTAGATGCACATGATGAACATTGGAGAACAGGTGACTGCAGTTGGTTTTTAATGCAGTCTTTGTCAGCTCCTTCGGCCACAAAAGGAACGACGCTGCTTGCAGTTAATCGGTCTTCAGTAGACTTTTACTTAGAAGGAGTGGGAAAAAGAGAGGGGGACCGGGAGAAGGGGGAGAGATGGCACGCACATTCCTTAAGGGGGAAAGCTGGCATGCCCCTGCCTTCTCCCGCGGTCTGCTTATATAAGAATTCAACCAATCAGTCAACCATTCAAAGTCCATGCACAGGGTTCTCCAATCTGGCACTTGATCACGCTCAGCTGTGGAGTCCCGCAGCAGGCAGGGCATCAGCGCCATCTTGTTGTTTACCACAATCCTCAGCTAGATGGAAAGTTCAATCAGCTGCTACATCCGCATTACTGCTATAAGCCAAGCCCAGCATGGGGGGGTCCCATGGCAAGCCTATCCATGGGTCCCCACAGTCTTTTCTTTGTTTCTGAAGCCAACAAATGACCCTGTTCTGGGACAAAGGCAGAGATCATGGATACCTCTCACAGCTGCTACTGATCCCTGATGGCCTGTCTGATGGTCACCTAACAGAAAACTGCACAATTGTTCTTTGTTACATCTCAGAGAAGACTCTGAAATCAGATTGTGGACACCTGAGAAGGCTTGCAGGAAACCCCAATTACTCTTTGCAGTACATTTGGCCACAACAGAGGCATTGAGGAGGAATGGCTAATGGGATCAATGGCTATTTGGTTGCAAATCAACCAGGAACTACTGAAATGGAGGGAATTATCCCAGCCACACACTTCTGCATGACTGTCTATCCTGAGCACAGATCTGTCTGATGCACCTGATCAACACCTCTGTCTACTCCATTTCTTTCCATTTACAACTCTGACTGAATGCCTACCATCACATCCAGCCATCTCAAGATTCCTGGCAATTGGGGCCAACACTGTGTCATAGGAGATAAAGCTTCTGCCTGCAATGCTGGCATCACACATGGGTGTCGGTTCGAGTTCCAGCTGCTCCAACTGCAATCCAGCTCCCTGTTAATGTGTGTGGGAAAGCACTGTAGCATGGTCCAAGTGTCCATGCCCCTATACCCATGCAAGAGATCTGAAAGAAGTTCCTAGCTCCTGACATCAGTCTGACCCATCCCTAGCTGTGGTGGCCATCTGGGGAGTGAGCCAATTGTTTGGAAGATCTCTCTTTCTCTTTTTGTAACTCTTTCAAATAAATAAAATAAACCTTTTAAAAAGATTCCTGGCAATATAACTTAATGCATCATGAAATGCCATAAGTTAGTTTTATCATTACATATGTTAATGTTCATAAAATTTGGTGTCCTCCTTGTCTTGCTACCAATTTTATAGGAAAAAAACCTTTAGCTTTTTCCCATTCAATAGGTTAGCTGCTGACTTATTACATATGAGCTTCATTATGTTGAGGTATGCTCCTACAATACCTAATTCGATCAGAGTTTTATCATAAACTGATGTTGAATTTTATCAAATGCATTTCCCGCATCTATTCAGGATCTATTTGTATGACTGTTGTCTTTCATTCTGTTGATGTGGTATTTCACATTTATTGATTTGTGTATGTTGAACTATCTTTGCATTCCTGAAATGAATCCTCGTTGATGACACTGGAATTTCTTTTTGAATTATGCTTGTTTATTTGAAAGGCATAATGGCAAAAGAGAATGGAGAGTGAGAGAGACAGAGAGAGCGAGAGAGAGAGAGAGCGCGAGCGAGAGAGAGAATCTTCCATTTATTAGCAGGAATCTGGATAGATAGCAGGGAAAGTAACCAGAACTTGAACCAGGTGTCCCAATCGGCAGCTTAACCCATTGCACCACAACACCTACCCCCAACTCCCATCTGGATGATCTTACGCTGCTGGATTCAATTTACCAGTGTTTTATTGTGTTTTTGTATCTGTGTTCATCAGGATATTGCCCCGTAGCTTTGTTTCTTTCTCCATTTCTTCCTTTTTCCTTCTTTCCCTCTTTTATTACATCCTTGTCAGATTTTGGTATCAAACAACGCTGGCCTGATAGAGTGGATTTGGAAGTATTTCCACTCTGCTGTTTTTTAAAGACAATTCAAGAAGAATAAGTGCTTTTTCTTCTTTTAATGTTTGGTAGAATTCAGCAGTGAAACCATCTCGTCCTGAGCTTTTACTGATGGGACATTGCTGGTTACTGATTCAATCTCACTACTTGTTATTGGTCCATCTGTTGCCTTCTGATTCAGTCTGGGAAAGAATTTGTGCATTTCTTCTAGGTTGTTGAATTTGTTGCCATGTAGTCATTCCTAGTAATATCTAACAATCTATTATATTTGTTTAGTGTCAATGATAAAGACCCCATTTTCAACTCTAACTTACGTATTTGAGCTCCCCACCACCACCTTTTTTGGTTAGTCTACCTATCAGTTTATCGATTTTGTTCATTTTTTCAAAGAATCAGCTCTTGTTTTCAATGAATTTTGTTTATTCATTTATTTTTAGTTTCCATGTTATTTATTTGTGTTCTGAGTTTTCCTCTGTTGATTTAGATTTGAATTTTTATGATTTTTCTAGTTCCTTGAGGTGCAATGAAGAGTTCTTTATTTGAGATATTTCTTTTTTTAAATGTAATTGATTGCCATAAACTTCACTCTTAGCACTGCTTTTGCTATATCCCCTAGTCTTGATATGCTGCATTTCCATTTTTACCCATTAGATCTGGAACAAGACAGGAATGGCCATGTTTACCACTTCTATTTGACATGGTATTGTAAGTACTCTCTCAAGCAATTAGACAACAGTAAGACCTAAAGGACATTCAAGTTTTTACTGTTTATGGAAGACGTGATCTTATATATAGAAAACCTCAGACTTCATAAAACAAAAAATTATTGTAATTTAAATAAATCAATGTAAAAAATCAACAGTATTGCCATACACCAATAGTGAATTATCATAAAAAGAAATTTAAAAGAAACCCCTTTTCCAATAACTACAAGAAAACCTAGAAATAAATTTAACTGAAAAAGTAAAAGATCTCTAAGGAAAAAATAGAAATTATGGATGAAAGAAATTGAAGATGACACAAAGAACATAAAGACACCTCCTGTTCATGAATGACAATAATTAATGTCATTAAAAGTTCATATTAACTGAAAGTGAGTAACAGGTTTAATGTAATCCCCATCAAAATTCCAAGGACAGAAAACACTTTGAGACAGTGGACTGGGCAATATCTCAAATTAAGCACAAGCAAAACTAGGTAAGTAGGATTTAATCAAACTAAAGAGCTTTTGCAACCTACAAAATGGCAGAAAATATTTTCAAGCCATACATCGGACTTGGGATTAATATACAGAATATAGAGAGATCAACAAACTCAATGGCAGAAAAACAAATATTCCAAATAAAAATCAACAACTCATATAAACAACCATTTCCTAAAGGAAGACATATAAATGGCCAATAGGTACCTGACAGAATGCTCACTAAGCAGGGAAAAGAAAATCAAAATCACAATGAGATAGCACCTCACTGCAATAAGACTAGCTATTGTCAAAAAGAGAAAATGTAACAAACGTTGATGAGAATGTGGCAGAAAAGGAACCCTTTCACATTGTTGGTGAGAATGCAAATGAGCATGGCATTGTGAATAAAAACAATAAATGGAGGTTCTTTAAAATACAACTATGACTATAACTACTGTATGAACAAGCAATCCCACTTCTGAGTACATGTCCGAGGGAAATGAAACCCTTCAATCCAAGGGACATCTGCACTCCCATGTGTATTGCAGCACCATTCAAAATATCAAAGGGATGGAAACAACCTGAGTATCCAACAACTGAGGAACAGATAAAGAAAATGTGGTACATATACACAACAGAACATTATTCAGCTATAAAAAATGATAAAATCTTGTCATTTGAAGCAACACATATGGAATGGTCATTAAGCCAAGTACAGAAGGAAAAAATATTGCAAGATCTCACTCTTCTGGGAGTCTAAGAAATATGCAATCTCAGAGATGTCAAAAATATAATAGTTGCTACCAGAAACTGGGGAGTGAGGGGTGGGGAAAAACTGAGTGACAGACGTAAAATTATCTGACACTGTAAGAAATTCTGGGGTTCTACTACACAGTAGGCTGAAGGCAGACAATGTTCATTCACTGTGAGTTTCTCTGCATACTACATACAACGTAAGGTTTTTGGTGGTTTTCACTGCAAAGAAAGGCTTGTGTTGTGGCCCAGCGGGTCAAGCCGTTGCTGGCGATACCAGTATCCCATATCAGAGCACTGGTTTGAGACCTTGAAATCCAACTCCCTGCTAATGGACCTGGGATGGCAATAGATAATGGCTTAAGTACTTTGGCCCCTGCCAACCATTTGGGAGACCAGGATGGAATTCCTGTCTTCAACTTAGTCCAGCCCTGGCTGCTGTGGCCATTTGTGGAATGAACCACAAGTAGAAAATATCTCTCTCTTGCTCTTTGTCTGTCTGTCTCTCTCTCTCACTCTATCTTTCAAATAAATAAATCTTTTAAAAATGTGAAATGCTTGAAAGGATGATTAGTTTTACCTTGAATTATTTTTACCTTTAATTGACACTATGCAACCTATACATGTACTGAAATCACATCGTACAACATAAATATATACATTTTTAATGTCTGTTAAATTTATTTAATATATTTTTGAATTAACATTAATTGACTATTATGTGGCAGGAACCCTGGTAGGAGTTTTAACACAGTTCACTTAATTTTCATACTAACACTGTGGTTGTATTATTCTCATTTCACAGATGAGACACAGGCATGTAGAGATTACTTTCCTAGAGTTTCATAACCTGCAAGTTCAATCCATCCTCTGTGTTCTACACTAGTGGTTCATAGACTGGTTGTGTTCACAGGCAAAGATAACAAAAGTAAAAAAAAAAAAATCCACATCTTAACCCAACACACACGCACACACACACACACACACACACACACACCATTAGTGAGGTACAAAAACAGTCCAAATCATTGCTTTCCTATGTTAACCTACATCTTTCCTTTACTGTTATTTCATATCCTATTCCATTATCTATTCTTCCTTTTAAAAAAAGTATTTATTTATTCGAAAGGCAGAGCTAGAAAGAGAGAGAGAGGAAGAGATGTTTCATCCATTTGTTCACTTTCCAAATGGTCACAATGACTGGGGCTGGGTCAGACCAAATCCAGGAGCCTGAAACTCTATTTGGGTCTCCCACATGGGTGGAAGGGGCCCAACCACTTGGGCCATATTGCACTGCTTTCCCAGGCACATTAGCAGAGAGCTGGATCCAAAGTGGAGCAGCTGGGACTTGAACCGGTGCCCACATGGTATGCCAGCACTGCAGACAGGGGCTTAACTCACTGCACCACGATGCTGGCCCCTAATTCTTCCTTAAAATTAAAAGACCTTCTAAATTGAACTCACCACCCTCCAATGGGTTTCAGTTTGAAAAACACTGCTTTACATCTTTCCTTCATTTTCTTTACCAAAGCTTACTTAATTCAAACAAAACCCTATTTTCATATTAACAGAAGTAGCAGAAGTATCTAATGCAAATAGTTACTTTTATAAATCAGAGAAGGTGCAGAACTAAAAAAAATATCTTGAGCTTATTAAAAAACACACAAATGATTGCTACTAGCCAACTAGAGCCTAGCCAGCTGCAGGACTGAGCAGTTCCAACAGATGATACTGACCCTTGACATGCCCATAACTTCCAGAGTTGGAGAACACAGCCCTTGAATTATGGTCTGATAAGCTATGACCTAACTCCTCCTGCCTGATGAGCTAATCCTCTCTTGCAGGTTTTCCCCCTATAGCACTGGAATGATTTAAGCAGCCTGATTTAACTCTTTTACACAAAAGCTCAGAACAAAACAAGAAAGGAAGAAAAGAACATGTTGTGACACTTATTTGAAGAGAAGCCAAACATCCATTTTCATGCATTTTGAGCATACTATGATAATTTGTTTGTACTATAAAACTAAGATGTAAGGCATTTAATGATCTGATTCCCTATACACCACTGAATATAAACAACAGGAGATGTGAAGACCGTGTAACTGTTTGCCTTTCCTATGCGTAGTGCACACATTGAACATGACAATACACATGTTATTCATGTTTAGCCCCATTTTGAAAGAGCATATGACTGAACTAAAACTCTTTTTATTTGGAAAAAAAGAGGAAATCATTCACATTTTCTATTTATGACACATTGTTAACTAAAAGTTCATGAATTTACATTTAAAAGTTCACCAAAGCAATGGGTTTATAATCCAATTCACATAATGAGCAACTCATAATGCAATCTATATGCTGAAGAATAAATTGACTCTTCTGCAAGCCAAATTTGAAAGAAAGAATATATATATTTTCAGAAATGACTTACAACCAGACTTTTGATTTTTTGGAAACTCCTTATTTTTAAGGAACTTTTGGGATCATAGCAAAAGTGAGAGGAAAGTACAGAGATTTCCCATATAGTCTCTGCACACACTCACTCCATTCCCCATCATCAACAACCCCCATAGAGGGGCACCTTGTTTATAACTGAGCAACCTACATGCAGACACCTCTGTCACTCACAATGCAATCTGCACCAGTATTCACTCTTTGTGCTGTACATCCTATGGGATTGGACAAACATGTAATGATATGAAATGACATGTGTTCAATCTGACTGCATTACAGAGCATATGCATCATCTTACAGGACCCAGCTCTGCCTACGCTTCCCCTCCACCACTGACAGCCACACCTTTCTATTGTATCTTTAGTTCTGTCTTTTCCAGGAAGTGTTATGGCAGGAATAATACAGTATGCAGCCTTTTCAGATTGGCTTCTTTCTCTCAGTCACTTGCATGTAAATTTCCTCCAGGTCTCCTGGTGGCTTGAGATTTCTTTTTCCATCTGAATAATATCCCATCCTCCAGATGCAACAGAGTTTATCTATCCATTCACCGAATTTCATAAATGTTGCATATGATGAAAACGTCCACAAAATTGGTCCTGCTCCCAGGTCCTTCCCAAGATCAGTTCACTGTCTTTACGTAGTGCAAATGTTTCTTTACATTTTAGTTAGCTTCCTGTCCTCCCACTCCACAGAGGAGGCTTTCACACTCACCTCCATCTTGCAGAGATTTTTTTTACCTTCTAAAAATGTCTGAAGGTCTTTTCCCCCTGTTTATTTTCCTTTACCATAGATCTGAAGAAAAATCCCTTTCCTCCTAGGCAGTGTTGCTAATTTTTATCCACAGCAGAGGATACATCTCAATATAAAGGGCTCATAGTTCTATTTCTAGTCTACAGAAATCATTTATACCCAACCAGGGGTGAAATTCTCTCAGTCACTGAAACCCATCCTGGAGTTAGGCAGAACAAAAGGTGTTTCTGTGGCCCTTAGCTCTGCAGGTCCTGCAGGTGATTGACACCTGTGAGTCGTCTGACTTGTCCAACACTGCACTACTTCAAAAAGTGAAATAAATGTGGACACACACATACTCTATTTGTTCACACATGCATGTATATACACTATATGTAAAAGGTGACTTTAAGATGTTTATGAAAAAATGGGATTAAAATATAAAAATAAGAAATATAAACATTATTTCTTAACATAAGCCCCATCAGATTCAAGTCAGTTTCTTAAGTAATGATCCTAGCCATCTATTCCATCCATAAAGAATTGAGGGTTGAGGCCAGAGCTGTGGCATAGTAGATTAAACTTCTGCCTGCAGTATTGACATCCCATATGGGTGCTGGTTCAAGTCCTAGCTTCTCCTTTCGATCAAGCTCTCTGCTAACAGCTTTAAAAAGCAGTGGAAGATGGCCCAAGTTCTCAGGCTCCTGCCCTAATGTGGGAGACCCGGAAGAAGCTCCTGGATCCTGGCTTCGGATCAACCCAGCTCTGGCCATTGTGGCCATGTTGGGGATGAACTAGCAGTTCAAAGGCTTCTCTCTCTTTCTCTCCCTCTCTGTCTATAACTCTGCCTTTCAAATAAATAAATCTTAAAAAAAAAGAACAGTGGGTTCTGGAATTTAGTATTAATGATTAATGCAATAGTTTTTCACATTATTAATTGAAGAAAAATGTGTCCATTAAGATTTTTTTTCTCTTTTAATTAGGACACAAAAAGAAGTCAGAAGGAACCAAATCAGGAATGTAGGGTGGCTGTCTACTCATTTCCCATGTAAAACACACAACAAAGTGCCTTTGTTTGATTAGAGGAACGCGCAGGAGCCTTGTCATGGTGGAGAAAGACTCTGTGGGGAAGCTTCTCCAGTGATTTTTCTTCCAAAGCTTCGTCTAACCTTAACACACAATTTGACCCTCCAGAAGGTCAATAAGCAAAATGCCCTGAAACATCCCAACAAAGTGCTCCCATGACCTTTCTCCCTGACCAGGGCACCTCTGCTTTGGACCACTTCCGCCTCCTGGAAGCCACTGCTCTGATTCAGAATCAACCTGTTTATTCATCCTGTAATAATTCTTGGAAGAAGTGTTTCAGTATCTTGATCCCACTTGTTTAAAATTCCAACTGAAAGCTCTGTTTTAATCTGAGACTGATTTAGGTGCATAAGTTTTTTTCTTTTCTTCTAAAGCTTTTATTTAATGAATACAAATTTCATCAGTACAGCTTTAGGAATTTAGTGATTCTTCCCCCCATACCTGCCTACCCAACCCCAGTCTCATTTCACCTCCTACTCCCTCTCCCATCCCATTCTTCATTAAAATTTATTTTTCATTAACTTTATATACAGAAGACCAACTCTATACTAACTAAAGATTTCCACAATTTTGGGTGCAGAAGTTTTAATACCCATTGAGCAGAAAGCTTGCTCTACTTCAGTTTCTCAGAATTGTGGACCTGAACCAATTGAGAGATTATGGCGTCCTTGTTGTTTCCTCTGTTAATTAGCAGATCTCTATAACTGGAGCATAAACAAGATTAATTTTTTTCCTCACAGACTGATGTGGATGGTCTGCTGCTTCCCATGTTGGATCGTTCTTTCCCTTTTTTATTCTATCAGTTAGTATTAGCAGACACTAGTCTTGTTTGTGTGATCCCTTTGACTCTTAGACCTATCAGTGTGATAAATTGTGAACTGAAATTGATCACTTTGACTAGTGAGATGGCATTGGTACAAGCAACCTTGATGGCACATTTCTAACTCCCCCATTCGGCGCAAGTCCAATTGAGCATGTCCCAAATTGTACATCTCCCTCTCTTATTCCCACTCTTATATTTAACAGGGATCACTTTTCAGTTAAATTTAAACACCTAAGAATAATTGTGTATTACAGAGTTCAACCAATAGTATTAATTAGAACAAAAAATACTAAAAGGGATAAAGTATTAAATTTTACATCTATAGTTGGGACAAGGGCTGATCAAGTCACTGTTTCTCATAGTGTCCATTTCACTTCAACAGATTTCCTTTTTGGTGCTTGGTTAGTTGTCACCAATCAGGGAGAACATATGATATTTGTCCCTTTGGGATTGGCTTAATTCACTCAGCATGATGTTTTCCAGATTCCTCCATTTTGTTGCAAATGACTGGATTTCGTTGTTTTTGACTGCTGTCATCGAATAAGGAGGTACCTTTCTCTGAAGGGAGGAGAGAACTTCCACTTTGACTATGACCTTGTCTAAATAAGATTGGAATTGGCAAACTCAAAAGGCTTCCATAGCCTTGGTAACTCATGATTAGAGCCTAGGGAGATTACTGATGCCATAAACAAGAATGTCAAATTGTTAAGTCAACAACAGGAGTCACTGTGTACTTACTCCTCATGTGGGATCTCTGTCCTTAATGTGTTGTCCAATGTGAAGTAATGCTATATCGAGTACTCAGACTTTATATTCTGTGTGGGTGCAAACTGATGAAATCTTTACTTAATATATACTAAATTGATCTTCTGTATATAAAGATAATTGAAAATGAGTCTTGATGTGAATGGAATGGGAGAGGGAGCGGGAGATGGGAGGGGTGCGAGTGGGAGGGAAGTTATGGGGGGGGAAGCCATTGTAATCCATAAACTGTACTTTGGAAATTTATACTTACTAAATAAAAGTTTAAAAAAAGAATAAACAGATATTTATAAATAAAGAAAGAAGATGTCTTATCCTTCTTATGGCCTCAAACTATACCCTGTTCAGACATGTTTATATATATATATATTTAAAGATATATGTAGTTATTAAACTGCAAAATAATTTTTCTTCATAAAACTATTTTTTAATTTTAATTTGTTCTTTGTTACACTTTGTAGTGTGTCCCAGGGGCCTTCAAAGTGTCCCCAAGAAAGTATACTGGGAAAAAACTAAGTATGTATTTAAAATTTTTCTGTTGTATTATAAAATCATACTAAGTTGGTACATATATATGTATATGTTTATGATCATTCTTGTCTTCAAAATTTTAATTACAAAAATTTAGCATTAGTAAAAGTAAACGTTGCTCACAATTATATTCTCTAAGTACATGATATTCTCCTACTCCAATCTAGTCACTCCACTTTTGGTAATAATAACCTAATAAATTATTCTCAGATAATTTTAATTCCAGTCTTAATATTCAATTCTTAGCAAATAAGTTTTGAGTATATGTTAAATTAACACCTCTGCTCCAGTCAGTTATATTATCAAACAAATACAGTTTAGTTAATGAACACAGTGATACTGTCTCTAGTTTTCATGCATGTTCTAAAATAAAATGTTATAAACTAACAACAAATTACATTTGTAAAATTATAGAGAAATGTAATATCATAGCAATCTGGATTTTCTATGTACTACACTGGTTTGATTTTCAGAAATTTATGAGACTTATGAAGTAATTTACCACATTGTATCATCATACTTCCAATAGACATACTACTGACCTTGATGAGTAGCACAATCAAGAGTAAAAACACTTGATGTTGGTATTATGAGATGTTTCATAGTTTCCACATTAACCTTCAAATTATATTCATCTTGGGATCCAAGTGTAATTATTTTTTATTCTTCATGTTTACACAAACTGTCTGAAAGCAGTAGATTGTGCTACAAATCAACAGGAAGTTCAAGTAGATGGTGAACTAAGATAGTGGACTACAGTTCCAGACTGGAGACTAGGTTTGGACAAATCCCTCTGAAAACAAAGTCGGTCTCATGTATTTGAACACTGGCTGGAAACTAAACAGCCAATTACGAGGCATGGATTTAAAGAAGTGCTGGTCTTGCAGAGTAATGTTCTAGAGCAGAACAACTATGCGCACCTGTGTGTATGCAAACACTTGTGCACGGTGACCCTGTTTGATTCTCTCTTGTCTCAGAGATGAGAAGATGCAAAGTCAAGTAAATACCGAAAACCATTCATTTTTCTATAGCTGTCAGTCAGGAGAGTGAACCCTTGAATACAGGTCATGTAACCCTAAACTTTGGACTCTTTTCAAAAGCAGTAAAAACAAAATCCACAACAGAGCTGCCCAATACAACTTCCCACACTGAAAGAAGTATGCTATATGTGCGTTGATCAACTGAATAGTTTGAACTGCATAAAATGTAGGTATTATGGATAGAGCAGGGTGAGGCTCCTCCAATGCATGCACATGTCAAGTCATATGTTAAGGATGGATGGATTGAAGATGGAGCTCTGATCTAATTATGGCATCTGAGAGTTGGATCTGGTGGCAGGTCTTCACCTCACTGGGGTCTTGCCCTCATAGTGTAGTTCTTGGAAACAGGTTGGTTATGTAAGCTGAGATCCACCTCACTTCCCTCTGCTTCCTGGCTGGCCATCTGAGTGTTCCTCCACTTTGCTCTGCATGGCCAGCCTGCATTAAGACATCAGAATAACGGGGCTGCCAGTTCCTGAACTGTGACCTCCACAATGTAAGCCAAAATCAGCCTTTTCCTTCCTTAAAAGCTCCTTGCCGGTATGTTAGTGAAAGTAATCACATTCTTTTTTTTTTTTAATTTTTTTTTTTTTTTATTTTTGACAGGCAGAGTGGACAGTGAGAGAGAGACAGAGAGAAAGGTCTTCCGTTGCCGTTGGTTCACCCTCCAATGGCCGCCGCAGACAGCACGCTGCTGCCGGCGCACCGCGCTCCTCCGATGGCAGGAGCCAGGAGCCAGGTGCTTTTCCTGGTCTCCCCATGGGGTGCAGGGCCCAAGCACCTGGGCCATCCTCCACTGCACTCCTGGGCCACAGTAGAGGGCTGGCCTGGAAGAGGGGCAACCGGGACAGAATCCGGCGCCCCGACCGGGACTAGAACCCGGTGTGCCGGCGCCGCAAGGCGGAGGATTAGCCTGTTGAGCCACGGCGCCGGCCGAAAGTAATCACATTCTAACACATGGCATTAGCTACAGGTGGCTGATGGATACCATATTAGGCAATGCAGCCTACTTGCTTGTGCACAGGTAGATAACTGAAAGTTGGTGGAATTACTGTAGTCACTTGACCACATTTAAGCATCCGACAAAAAAAGTTAAGCCACTACATATTAAAAGAGGCCACAATATCAAATTGTCCATATTCATCCTATAAAAAAGTAATTTCAAAAATGCCTCTTAAACTCTATTCTTTTGGAATTGTGACATATTTGTAAACAAGGGTGGTTAAATTTGATCTTTGCACTGTGTATCAAAATAAAAACACTGAAATATAATCTGATTTATGAATATGGTAATGATTAGATTTCCCTGAGCATTTATAACACATTGAATACTAATTGAAATTATGCAAATGAATTATGTACTTTCTTTTCATTCTTAGTCCCCAGTATTATTATTTCCACCATTGCACACTGAAGAAAGCAGAAGCTCTGGTACCATCCACAAGGCCATCAGAGTTGGGTTCTCATACTTAAGCATGATTTCTGAAGTAGACAGAAAACAAATCAGAGATCTGTCCCTCTCTGTAAAAACATTTGCTTTAAGAGATCTGTTGATCAGCTCATAAACCATTAGGAGGAAAACAGGAATCCTAGCCACATTTAGAGCTCTAAGTTTTCTTATCCAAGTTGGCCCCTACTGTTGGCCATCCATTGCACTGTAGACACACACACACACACACACACACACACATACACAAACACACACGTACCAAATCCCAGAAGCAGCTTATAGGAATATGGATTAAGAATGAGTTTTTTTTTATCTTTCTAGTTTTAAAATAGACATACAACTACTATGCTCTTTATAAACATTAACCAAAATAAATAAATTTGAAAATTTTTAACGTTATTCATGTAAAGCCAGATTTTAGGTACTGAAAGTAAAGCACTAAAGAAAGTAGATGAGAAATACTATTTCCATGGTGCTTTCATTGTAATGAGTCCAAGCAAATAATTGACATCACTGCATAATTTCCATCTGCTACTAGTGGTTTTACAACATATTAGAAATAATGTTATGATTGATTTGATCCCCTGCAGAATAGTAAATATTTATTTTTCTCTAATACACACCAAAAATATAACTAAGCATTGTTGAACATTACAGTGTGAAAATCTTAAGACAACCTACTCATTTAATATGCAATTACCACAAAGTGACTGAAAAATACAAATGTCTCTTTATCATGGGTGAATTAACCTAATGATAAAAGGTGGAAAATTTGAAGACAAAATCTTATTTAGTATATTCAGGTGGCAGAATAAAGAAACCTATATAATGAAGTCCATTGCATTCAAAATCATTTAATTTACTATGAACATCAATGAAAAGTTGTGACCTTTCCTGGTTGCAGGGAAGTGATTGAAGAATAAAATTTTATTGGAGTAAGGAAATTTGTAGATCACTACTGCTAATAAGAATCATTAGAATGTGAATCTGGTACCACAGAGGTATGGAATGTAATGGTTGATAAATTGTTAACTGGCCAATTGATACAAGTTCTCCAACCTTTATTTCTAGACTTTTATTTGTGAGTATGTAAGCTGATACATCATCAATAAGTATATCAACATTAATAAATGATCAAATAGGGACAAGGGTTTGGCCCAGTAGTTAACATGCTGGTTGGGAAGTTTACGTCCCACGTGGGCGTCCTGGTTCCACACTTGATTCCGGCTTCTTTCTTATGCACACCCTTGGAGGCAACAGATGTTGGCTCAAGTGAGTGGGACCCTAGTACCCACGTGGGAGATCCAGATTGAGTAAGGGCCTCCAACTTCAGTGTTGAATCAGCAATTGTAAGCATTTGGGGAGTGAACCAGCAGATGGGAATTCTCTTTGTCTCTTAAATAATAAATACATAAATAAAGAAAAGTTTAATATTGGAGTCTAAGTAAAATAAATGTACCAATATATTTGAAATGGCTGCTACAATCCTGAAATCTTCTTATTTCATATTCACACAAGCCTTGCTATCTTCAGTTTTTATCTGTTTATTTATTTTGAGATCCTGTCTACTCTTGTTTGCACTGTGGAAAGTAAACAAAAGACCTAAGGTGATACTGCACAGTATATATATATATATATATATATATATATATGCACACACATATTTTGATCAATAATTGCCATTGGACAATTTTATGCTTTTAATTGATTAACTTCCTTATAGACAAAAGGAATCTTCCCTCAATTTCTGTCTAAAATCTATATTGTGATTCTTTCTTTGCACAATAATCACGAAATGAATTAAATTCTACATTGATTTTGTAGCTTACAGATATGTGTATTTTACCAACATAAATCACTTAACCATTGCTCTATTAGGTGGGGGATGGGAGGGTTGAGGACCAAAGACAAGGTACTTTAAGTGTTATAGAGATGGCTGCCATCTTGGCGTTCCATTTCTGCTGGACCGTTTATGCCTTCTGTTGAGTCCTTTCATGATCACTCCCACGGCACTGTGTGATTTCTGCTCAGCTTAAAATCCTATCATGACTTCCAATTTCTTCTGGATAAAATTCGTACCCTTTGCACGGCATAGAAAACTCTCTCCTTTGTGAACTCAATGACCTCTCTCTTCTCTGCTGCTCTGGTCACTTCATCTGTACCAGCCCAGCTGAGGCAAGGCATAGGGCCAGACCACTATGTACTCCTGAGGAGTCCGCCTGGCTCCATCCAGCCTCTCAAGGGCTTTGGGACTCTGATCCTGCTGGACCCTTGCCCACCTCATCCCACTTGAAGGCCATGACCATGATTATTGTCTCTGCTGAGACCAATGCAAATAGGCTCCTTAGGATTCTGAGGCTGGTTCAAGTGACTCATTAGAAGAGCAGACTCCCCGCCATCATCTGTCTTCTTTGCGTGTTCTCTTCCAATAGTACTCGATGCCATCTGACCCTAGGTATGTATTTACTCATTTGTGTGTCTCTCCCTACTAGAAACTAAATGAGAGAAGAGTTCCATTTTTCTCACTTATGAACTTGAACAGTCAATGACACTGCACCATGTAATTTATTCAATTTTAAATCAATGAGTTCTGAATGTCTTCTGGTTCATGTGGTGCCCTTTGATGGCACTTCTATTCATATTTTAGGAGAAATCTCTGTTACATTTTCTTCTTGCAACTCTCTTCCCATCCTTTCCCACCAGTACCTACCTGGTAACTCGAACTGACTGTCAGAATCTCAGTCTAATGACTAGTGCCATGGGCCAGCTTCCCTGTTCCTCCAGTCTTACTTGGGTGCCTCCATTACTGTGCTGTTCGCACACTCAGTTCGTAAGATGATAGCAGCATTTATTGTACTATGTCGTAGTGGATCTCATAACATGTCCTCATTAAAGGACTCATCATTATTTAGTAATTCAAGGCATATAATGCATTTAAATAAATAAATGGATGGCTGGATGCATGAATGATTAATTAGGTTCTAGCATTTGGCACAGCAGTTAAAATGCCACTTGGGATGCCTACATCCCATATCAGAATGCCTGGGTTTTACTCTCACCTCTGTTTTCAATTCCAGTTTCCTGCTAATGCACACCCTGGGAGGTAGCAGGGATGGGTTAATTACTTGGGTTCCTGCCACCCATGTGGGAGACACAGATCGAGTTCTGGGCTTCTGTTTTCACCCTGTTCTAGCTCAGGCTGCTGGAGGCATGTGAACAGTGAGCCACAGAATGGAGATTTCTTTTTGTCTGTCTGTATAATTCTCTCTGCCTTTCAAATAAAAAAGGAGTAACTAAATGATACTTCTGCTCAACTAACTATGATCTGGTGCAGAGAGTGCTAAGAAAATCTTTTCCTTCTGACCTATGAAACATTTAATAAGAAACAGCAAAAACTTTACACTGGCCTGTGGCTAATGCCAGACACTTAGTATGTCTGAGTCAACACTTAGGACACGCAGAGCCCAGCAGGAAGAAAGAATATGAGTGTCTGAATGAGGTAAACAATGTATGACATCCTCTTTTAATTATTATATTCCTCAGGAAACTGCTTACTGCTGTTAATTGCTGTACTGTGTGGAAAGAAAGCTCATTTAGCTAAAGGCAGTTAATTCACAAAGTCTCTGTGGGAATCTAGTAGGGGCAGGGATGCTACAAGATAGAGACATTATATCTTGTGCAAGTTCCCAATGTGCACTCAAGGTTTGCTACCTTATTGATCATTGGATTCCTAATAGAGAGAATAATAATGCTATTTATTTTTCGTTTGTTTAAAGATTTATTTATTTGTAAAGCAGAGCATCAGAGAGAGAGAGAGAGAGAGAGAGAGAGAGAGAGAGAGAGAGAGAGAGAGAGATTTTCTTCCAACAGCTCGTTCCTGCCCCAAAAGGCCAGAACAACCTGGGCTGGACCAGGCTGAAGCCAGGAACCAGGACTGCATTCAAATCTCCCACATGGATGACAGGGCCCGAGTACATGGGCCATTATCTGCTGCTTTCTCAAGTGCATTAGCAGGAAGCTGGACAGAAATCAGAGTAGCCTGGACTTGAACCATCTCTCTGATAGGTGATGCTGGTGTTGCTGCACACACAGTGGCTTAACCTACTGTGCCACAACATGGGCTCCAGTGCGTGCTATTTAGCTACAGGGAAGCATTGGCTGAAGATTGGAGAAGACTTGGGTTTTGCTATGGAGAAAAGATAAGGAAAAGTGAAAAGAGGCAGGGAGTCCTGTTCTAGCAGAGTGCATAAATTACAGCACATAGTTAGGTATGGAAGAGGCCGCAGTGCATCAGGCAGGAGACAGAATTAGGGCTGTCATCACACTCTGTAACCTGCAAGGCACTGTGCTTCACACTGTGGAAATCCAGTTTTACTGCTGGATTTTTTTCTTATCTCTGTTGCCTGGCCCCTGATAAGTTATTAATGTCATAAAGGTGGGGGAGATCAGGACTCCCAGTAGCCTTATCTCTGTACACCCACTCCCTTCACCAAAGCAACTCTGCTTTCATCAGCTTTAAATAGCTAGAATTTAAGTTTGCCTGAAATACAAAACTGCAATAAAATTAAATATAAAAAAACAATACTGCAATCATTTTGGTAAAATCTAGAACAGGAGTAGACATTATCAAGTTTCAGTTAGTAAGAATATTTTGGAGAAAGGAAATCAGGGCCTGGCTGGGATCCAGTTGGTGGTCTCCGACACAATGAATGATCAATTAAATTATGACACAGGCAGACTGATGTGGAATGAGATGCAGGGAGAAATGCAGATCATTTGGGGGTTAACTAAGTATGAGGAGTGGGGCTCTGGAGGGTAGGAGGAGTTCACGATTTTAGGGCAGGTATCAGGTAGATACCAGCCAAGTAGATACCAGTCTTTCATCAAGAAAAGATGGATGCTTAAACAGGCATTTTAGGAGAGGGTGAATAGAGAACCTTCAGAGAGAGTTTGGTGTCTTTTGGGACATCAGAACAAAATGCTCCTTCTGGAATATATTAAACACACGTTCTTTGTGAACAGAGGAAATGGTTCTGAGTTGTGTGGGGGAGTAATTGAGGCCTTTTATGTCTGGCACTGCCTGCTATGGTTTAAGTAGGATGCCGCTCCTAAGCCGGGCAGGTATTCAACCTTCAGGGTCAAAAGGTATGGGGCAAGCAGGTAAAGCTGCCATCTGCAGCACCAGCATCCCATATGGGCGCGGTTAGGGTCCTGGCTGCTCCACTTCCTGTACAGCTCCCTGCTAATGTGCCTGAGAGAGCAGCAGAGGATGGGCCCCTGGACCACGAGGAAAACCCAGAAGAAACTCCTGGCTCCTGGCTTTGGACATTTAGGCAGTGAATCAGTGGATGGAAGATCTCTCTCTCTCTCTCTCTCTTTTTTCCTTCTCCCTCTCCCTCTCATTGCAACTCTGACTTGCAAAGGAATAAACACATTTTTAAAAAGAAAGGTAAGAGTACTAAAGTTGCACACTTAGGTCAATCATGGTGTGTAAGGGTGAACCTAGTATGAAGTCCTTGGGTCACTGGGGCGTACCCTCAGAATGTAGCTCTTAGGAGAGGATTGGTTATAAAGCTGAGCTGGGCCCTGCCACTTCCTGCTTCCTGACTCCTGATGGGATCCTCCTCCAGACCCAACAATGGCTGAACCAATGGGACCTATCCACAACCGGAAGCCATAGCACATCTCCTTTCTTTGTAAACAGCCTAACTTAGATACTCTGTTACAGTAACAAAAAGATGGCTAATGTATGTCTTACTTCTTAAATGATGTGAAAGAAAAATTCATGAGTTGAGACTGAGAGAAAAGACTTGAATAAACATAAGGAGGTCTGAAAAGTCTAACATGATTGATATAGGGGACAGGTCAGTTAATAATGGATATTGAAATTACATAAAAATCATTGATCATCAAATAATTTTTACAGTTTTTTAAGCTGACGGAATGTTAAGGCTACATAAATACTGGGTAACGGGAATTATTAGTGCTAACTATCTGCACATTTATGAAATGCCTTCTCAATGTTTAAGTTGTAAGGACTGAAATAAGGGATCACGATACTGATTCAGGGTTGCACCACTTGCAAAGGATTCATAGATAGTTGACATTCTACAAAGGCAGTCAGCCAAGTAGCAGAGTCTAAAGAAGAAATTAGGATTGGAAGTTGGTCACTGGATTGACAGAGATGGGAGACATTCACAGAGACCTGATATGCACACAGAGGCAGACAGAGATAAGAGAAAAGTACTGTATTGGGGTTTTTTCACAAATCCATAGTCCAGTATAGGACTAGTGGAAGTGATCATCTTACATTAGGTGATGGGAAGCACTTCTGTTGTAGCAGAACATCCCACAAAATAAGTCATCCCTTTCATGAAATGCCAGAGGGACCTAATGATATTACAAGTCTCATAAAACACAGCCGTACCCATGCACACACATACACACAAGATTTACACTTATTTATATTTAGTGTTTTTATTATGTAGATACTAAATGTTCCATTATCATATTGCTATGTTGACTATAACTCATTAACCAAGTTATGTTTCCCCTTTTTAAGTTTTGCTTTCTTTAAGCTCTTATTTTCCAGTTGGTTCACAGAATGAAGAATTGCTATGTTATTCTCACTGTTACTGTGGTAATGAGATAGAGTGCACGCTAACAAAATAATCAAAGTTGGTGATAGCACTTCTGTGTTCAAAGGTAATTTTGTGATTTTTAAACCACAAATCTGTTGTATAGGCAATGGATCATTGCAAAGCAAGGTTTTAAGGAATGGAAAGACATTTCTTTTTCCAGACTTCCAATCACAGCTACATCAGTCCTGGAAAATTTTATTGCTGTGCTGTAATCTTTGCTCCCCAAAGCTATGAAAACTAAATCTAAAAAGAGCATAGGGTTAGAAATAGTCCTGGCAAGGATGCAGTGCCCTCGGTTGTAAAATGTGGAGGCCAGGCTTTGAAAAAGAGTCAGAGAACTTATTCCCTGCAAGTAGGTCTGTGCAGAATATAAAGTTATCCCAAATGAGGTACAATTTCAAGGACACTGTTCTCCCAGTGCTTGTATTTTGGAATTTTTCATTATTAGGATTTGAACTTTACTCCTAATAAATCTTACATCTTCTGTTTAGTACTTCGAATATAAATTAGGAAAAAAGAAAGCTTGAAACTTGGATTCCATACAAAACCATGTAAGTAATTAGCACTGCTCCCTCCTCCACTTCTGATACATTTACTTAGATGGACAACATAACAACAACAACAAAAAAACCTTCTCAGAATCTAAAGACAGACTTGCTGCTTGTAAAATAAAATAAAAGATAACTTCACGCTTTTATTCATTCCAGAGGTGTGCCAATCATTTGTAGCATGTAGAAGAAAACAGGGACACTAATTTCTAAACCAAAGTAAGGAACTGTGAAATTTGGAAGTGTTCAGTTCTAGTAATACATGCTAAGGACCAACAATCAAAACACAGGAAAAAAAAAACAGTTATTTTAATCCATGGTATATTGAAAATTATTTAAGGAATGACAAATATGAGAAGAGAAAAATTGTAATAAGCATATTAGCTGTCATCTATGAAGCATTATAAAGCGAAAAGCAGATGTTTGTTTGTTTAATGTTTATTTATTTGCGATGCAGAGTTACAGACAGTGAGAGGGAAATGCAGAAAGAAAGGTCTTCCATCTGCTGGTTCACTCCCCAGATGGCCGCAATAGCCAGAGCTGTGCCAATCCGAAGCCAGGAGCCAGGAGCTTCTTCTGGATCTCCCAAGCGGATGCAGGGGCCCAACCACTAGGGCCATCTTCTACTGCTTTCCCAGATGCACTAGCAGGGAGCTGTCTCAGAAAAAAAAGCAGCTGGGGCCGGCACTGTGGTTCACTAGGCTAATCCTCCGCCTGTGGCGCCAGCACCCCAGGTTCTAGTCCTGGTCAGGGCGCCGGATTCTGTCCCGGTTGCTCCTCTTCCAGTCCAGCTCTCTGCTGTGGCCCGGGAAGGCAGTGGAGGATGGCCCAAGTGCTTGGGCCCTGCACCTGCACGGGAATCCAGGAGGAAGCACGTGGCTCCTGGCTTCAGATCGGTGCAGCATGCCGGCCGTGGCGTTCATTTGCGGGGGTGAACCAATGGAAGGAAGACCTTTCTCTTTGTCTCTCTCACAGTCTAACTCTGCCTGTCAAAATAAAAAAAGCAGATGGGAACTGGGTCTACAATCGGTGCCCATATGGGATGCCAGCACCACAGACAGAGGATTGACCTACTGTTTCACAGCGCCAGCTCCTGCAGCTCCTGATGTTTGTTTTT
Source organism: Sylvilagus floridanus (assembly GCA_949820135.1). NCBI lineage: Eukaryota > Metazoa > Chordata > Mammalia > Lagomorpha > Leporidae > Sylvilagus > Sylvilagus floridanus. Next base: position 23,461,198 of record OX463229.1, read on the forward strand.
AAAAAGCATGGACTAACATGTATATGATTGCTTGAGGAAAAACAAACAATGTTATTAATACAGGCGAAAAGCAGCACAAGATTCCATAATGCAGTCTTTTCATAAACATTGTGTTTATGTCTTAATTATCACTTTTACATTTTTACGTATTATGTTATCAGTGTTTAAACTTCTCATCTCTACCTAAAATTCCCTCTTCTTCTCTGTGATCTGAGGACTGGCACCTTCCAGCCCAGAGCTCTGCTGGGATGCTGGGGCTCTTTTCATGGGGATTTGTAAGGGGAAAACGATTTTCATAACGATCTAAGGTGTTCCTTGCTTTTCTCATTCTCATTGTCTCGAGAGTACATATGCAGTGATGTCTTCACAGAACTGCATGAGATATGGGAGCAGAAAACCCAACGTGAATCTGGTGATCAAGGTGCTTTCTATAAAACAGATCTGCAAGGACATCCAGCTACATCCCCTTTGGACCAACCTTCTTTTGTTTCTGAGAGCAGTTATTTTTCATGAAATAGGCTCCTTTTGCTAATGTCGTTGGTTGATTGCTGTTTTTGTTAGAGTGACTCATCTTTATCTTTTGATAGCATCCAAGCTAACAAAAATGTCAGGTCCTCAGTAATCTTGCGTTCAAAAGAGCGTCCTGAATTCATAGAGAGAAACCCTCCAGCAGGGCACATTTCTACATTGCTGCCCTGCATCCTGTTGGTTCTGCAGGGGAGCAGGTGGAAGACGAGGAGGAAGAGAAGAGATGGTTTTTGCCAGCACTGCCGATTCAGGAAGAATCTCCTGCATGTCAGTAGCAGCAGGTCTGATTTTGCAGCTCCATTGCATTTCCACACCACACAGGCCCACTAAGCTCCAGCTACGTGATCTGGCAAGCCCATGGCATATGCACCTCAGTTCCATTTCTGCATCTACTCAGGCATGCTGAGCTTCCAGTTACAGGAATGTGGTGATGCACTCTTCTAAGAAATCTGGATTCAGGACTCCAGGCCCCTCCTTGAACGCCAGAGGCCACAGCTAGCCTGGACATGCCCCTCCACAGATCACTGCTCCAAGAACTGTGTGCCCCCTCCACAAGGCCCTTTCTCTGGGCTGCTTCTGTGTTCTCTGCTAACTCAATCCTCCAGTGCCAACTGGCCATGTTCTGTCTTGTATCCTTTTGCAGACTATGATGGAATTTTTGTTTTTCTGAGTAGATGGAGACTGATGGAATTAGCAAAAGGTATGAATGTATTTGTACAGCTATAAAACGCCACCCACAAGGACAGAACCTACCATCTCTATGGTGACAAAAATTTGAAGTATTTAAGAGAACAATCAAACTCTGTTCTGAGCATATAAGCCAAAACGAGGTAAAAATATGCTGGTTATGTGCAAGCTGGATAGCGAATATTTTCTAGACATAATTTATGTTTAACTACATTTTCAAACATATTGATTCAGACATTCAGGATAGCAATTTCCCCAAATGTAATGGAGATATCTCTTAAAATTGTTACCTAAACATAGGCTTCCAAGACAAGTGATAATGATAACATTATGTTTCATCAATGCTTAGTTATTAGTCTATTGGATATGTCTTAACTGATTCGCACAATCTTAAGTGTGGCACTATACACCTCACCCCCAAGAAACATTTTAAGCCAATTTTCCTATGTCTTTGATCACAACTTGATACTGCTTTAGCTTCTGTGCTGTTTGCTTCATATAAAGTTTTCAAGTAAATACACTTACCACCCGAGAGGAGCGCAGGCTTGGATTTTACCATTGGACTTGAATGAGGGAATCTGTTGCTAAACGACATGAACAGGTGTGCAGTGAAATCCTCAGGAAGCTCGGCTTCCAGGAAAGTCTTCATGAACAGCTTGAAACCTTCGAAATCTATTGTCTGAAAAAAAAAGTCAAACATACATCTGAAGACTCAGCCAAATGTTAAAAGCTGTGCTCACATTCATTAGTAGTGGAAATGACCTCAAACAATTTTTATAGCCAAGTCTACAGAAACAGGGTACGTATTTGAGAAATAATCGGGCAATACTTGATTGACACTGGTGATGGGATATATGCCTTTCTTGCAGTTGTGTAGCAGAAAGAATAGGATCTATAAGACCTTAGTTTTTTTTTTCCTCTTTGAAACTTATTTTCCCTCTCTGTACATGTGGAATAATATTCTCAATTCCACAGAGTTGTTTTTCTGATTAAATTGGGTGATTAATGCAGACACAAGCCAGTGCAGAGTTGCACCCATTCACACAGTAGACACCCAGAGAGTGAAAATATTCCTAGCTCTTTCACTCCTCATTCATCATTGTCCTTATTTCTTTTGACAAGTGCATGAAGTAGTTAACATGAACACTTCAGGGGCCAGTGCTATGGTACAGCAGGTTAAAGCCCTGGCCTGCAGCACCAGCATCCCATATGGGCAGCCATTTGAGTCCTGGCTGCTCCACTTCTAATCCAACTCCCTGTTAATGCACCTGGAAAAGCAGTAGAGGATGGTGCAACACCTAGGGCCCCTGCACCCACATGGGAGACCTGGAAGAAGCTTCTGGCTCCTGCCTTTGGATCATCTCAGCTCTGGCCATTGCAGCCATTTGGGGAGTGAACCAGCAGATGGAAGACCTCTCTCTCTCTCTCTCTCTCTCTGTCTCTCTCTCTCTGTCTCTCTCTCTCCCCCCCCGTAACTCTTTCAAATAAATAAATAAATCTTAACAAAATTTAATTAAGCACCAACATCAACTAAGATAACTTTGTAAAATTCCAAGAAACCTGTTTCAAGATCCTTACTTAAATACTCCCTGTGACTCCATACAGAACTGTAAATGATAAGCACTCGTTCGGAGAGAACTTTTGTGGTTTTGGGAATGCCCATGCCTGCTTGGGGGAATGGAGATGGAAGCTGCCTGCTAACCACAATCAGGATGAGAGGGTTTCTCAGGCATCACCTGCAGAGCTCATTCTCCCAGCACATGAGGTCAGTGGGCCAGAATCTGTCTCTTGCCTGGGAACGTGAGGACAAGTGTATAGGAGCTTTGGGGACAAAAGCCAAGTATGTATGACTGTACTGCATTTGGCTAAAACCCACCATTATTGCAAAAGCAACAATGCAGGAATGCTTCCTGGAAAAGAGACGGTGAGAGACAGGCATATTGAGTTGTATTAGGTACTCTCCAAGAGAGCTTTTGCAAGGTCTGGACTCACAGAGCAAGCTGGAATAGAGTCCCAAGTGTGCCGACCAAGGGAGTGCAAAGGAAGATGGGCCTCACGGGAGACCTGGAGAGTGCCTTTGTTTTATTCCCTTTAAAGCACTGAGTTGAAACTAAAAATAGAATGAAAATGAAATTTGTCAGGCTGATGTTCTTAATTTTGTTCAACTTCCTGGCAGATGAAACTAAAATTAATTCCTTAAACTGTTATTGGGGAATAGATAAAATCTACATTTCTGATGTAATAATATTTGGGGACAGGGAAGGAGAATAACCAACTTTATTGTTATATCATTTTCGGAAAAAAACCTAAAATGAAATAGGACATTCAAGGATATCATTAGAGACAGTAAGATTTTTGTAGATCACATCATATGTTAATCAAGTAGGATTGTTTCTTTACCTCAAGCAGGATTACTTTCTTTACCTAATATAATCTCAATCAATAAAAAATGAAACCAAAAAACTTCACTAAGCATATCAATAGTTCCAAGACTCTGTACATTTTTTAAAAGATTTATTTATGTTATTTGAAAGTCAGAGTTACACAGAAAAAGAAGGAGAGGCAGAGAGAGAGAGAGAGAGAGAGAGAGAGAGAGAGAGAGAAAGTGAGAGAGAGAGAGAGGTCTCCCATCTGCTGGTTTACTCCCCAGTTGGCTGCAATGGCTGGAGCTGTGCTGATCCAAAGCCAGAAGCCAGGAGCTTCTTCCTGGTCTCCCACATGGATATAGGGGCCCAAGGACTTGGGCCACCTTCTACTGCTTTCCCATTCCATAGCAGAGAGCTGGATTGGAAGTGGAGCAGCCGGGGCTCGAATTGGCGCCCATATGGGATGCCGGCACTGCAGGCGGTGGCTTTATCCACTAGGCTACTGTGCCGGCTGCCTATAACTTAACCTTACATTTTCACTTAAGTTTAGTTTCCTTTCACTTGTTCTCTCCCACAAGGGCAAGTCAGACTCTCATGTTGGTGACTATAAAAAGACTTCATTTTCTTACATATTTAATAAACCACCACTACCACAGAATACTGAAAAGTCTACCAGTCCAGATAACTACATAATTAGAACTATGGCAAAAACAAATACATGAAGAATAGCCTTAGATGAGAGAAGTGCTTCCAAAAAGCAAAATGCTTCAATGATGGCAGCCAACTTCTCAAAATATGAAGACGACTCCAAAAGACAGAAGATCATAGCCAAATGCATTTTTCATTAGAAGGAGAATCTATGGTTACTTATCCAGGTCCTTATTTGGCACCCAGTAAGGAGAAGTAATCTACACTCAGCTAGCCGAGTCACCAACCATAATCGACACTCTTCAATATGTACAAGCTCCGCCCCAGAAGTTGTCCTGAGGGAGCTTGTGGGATGAAAATATCCATAGGCAGTTGGTGAGATGCGGGGTGATTTACAGAAGCACTTCCTCTTGTGACTATCTTCTGAAGTTGACACCTTACACAGGGCAGAGGTGAGGAGTAGGGTCTGTGGAGGTGGATTACCTGGAACCACTAGGGTCCCCAACTACTGTGTGACTGTGGTCATTTCAGTTACATTTGAGCCCCACCATTTTTTTCATCTATAAATTGAGAATACTAGTTCCTATCTCTTCATTTATTATAAGGATTGGATTATTTACTATTTTCAAGGCATCAGAATGTATCTGGTACATAGTAAGCACTTTAAGTAACTAAAATATTATGTATTTTATTTATTTATTTGAAAGGGAGATAGTAAGAGAGAGAGCGAGCTCATCTGGTGATTTACCCCTCACCCACCCCCCAAATGCCACCAAGACTGAGGGCTGGAAAGTCTCCCCTGTGAGTTACAAGAACTCCATTACTAGAGCCATCACTTGCTGCCTCCTAGAGTATGCATTAGCAGGGAGCTGGATCCAGAAGGAAATTGAGGACTGGAATCCAAGACACTCAGATATGGGATGTGGGCATCCCTTAGAGGTGGCTAAACCACTGTGCCAAATGCTCACCCCAAAATAAACAACATATATTTAAGATACCACTATCATTGTTCAGAATTCCAAACATTATTTAAAAAGTAAGTCTGAAAGCTACATTACCTTGTAGATATTCACATGCATTTAATAAGTCATTGTGTGGTTCATTGCCATTGTTGTATGGGAATTTCTAGGAGGAGCAAAGGGCTACAAACCACTGACAGCTTCTCCCTCATTGGATCTCCTTTTAGGATATGTAACCAAGAATTTAACTTGGTACACCAAGGGAGTACAGGAACCACGAATCAACACACAGAAACAAACACAAGGACTAAGATACTTTTGCTTCAAATTCCAGCACCTCTGTTTGTCACCTAATAGGAAAAGCCATTTATCTGCTCCTTTAATGAAAGCACCTGCCAAGTCACAAGTGTGTACATTTCACCAAGCATTCTATAACCCACCTAGAAGCCCATAGCAATCGGTGCCTAGGATCAAACAATGCAAGGCAGCAAAGTAGTCAACCACCATGAACAAATGAGGCTGGCTGTCTAGAACCCTCCTTCTAGGCAGTAACTTTCTCCTTGACCTCCCTGTTCCCATACTCATGAAGAATTTCTCAACTTTTGCAAGTGTCTTCCCTCCATCTTGCTCAGCAAGCACAAAAGAGTTTTATGTGCTGACAACTCTAAGTCTTAATGCCTTCCATATAAAGTGATGTATGAGATCAACCTTTCAGGGTTGTTGTCTAAAAGTAATTTTTTTAAAAAAAGACATAAAGCACCCAACATATCCTTGGCACTGGGCACCGTGCATGTAAAATGAATGAAATAATTAAACAAAAGGTTTGAGTAAGGAGAAGCTCTGACTCCAGATTAAATGGATGTTTTATTACTGTAATTTGCTTTTTTATTGGTCCAGAGCACTGTAGGATTTGCTACATCTTCCCAAATAAAAGCTTCAGATTTTGTGTGTCTCAAATGCGTTGTGGTAATTGCACTCTATCTGGAAACACTAACAAATTGTGGCTTTCGGAAAGCAAGAATTTAAATACAGACTTCTTCCTTTAAAAGATAAAGACCTATTACAGCGGTTAAAGTGCAATTAAAAAAATTTCCTCATTTAAATGATTCCTACAAAATGATGTCAGGTTATTCACTGCTGGAGTTTTACCGACAAGGCCCATTTCTTTCTTCCTCTTCATAAGAATAAATCGTGTTTCTTTTACATCTTCTGTCATTACACCTGGTTTACAAGGCTGTAAAACCCAAAAATCACTATAGCCAAAAATAAGCTGCATCCATGTCTCCAATTCATTGAGGAGCTGTTCTACGATGCCTTTTCTGGCTAACCCTTTCTCCTCTTGTTAATGAAGATTTCTATTTCCTGAAGTTTTATGTTGTCCAAATTAGCAGACATTTCTAAAAAAAGAATGATGTTCTCTTATGACTTAGCAGCCATTTTCTACCTTTATTATCAGTTTCTACCGCTGTCATTATAATTGGTTTTTGAATACTGTGATTTCAAATAGAATGAGATCATTTGTATGCATCTCAGTAGCTCATTCAGTGAGAAAAACTGGGTCAGACTTAATTGAATGAGTGCTCAAAAATCAAATTGCCTGTAAGCGTCAAGCACACACACACACACACACACACACACAAATGTTTAAAATTTTCAAAACTCTTTTTCCATCTTTTTGTTCCTGAAGGAGCATTCACAGACTAGTTATGGAGATAACAGAATCTGTGAAGAATGCAGTCTGAAGGAGCTGCTCAGATGTGGCTGCCAAATTGGCACACATCCAAGACGTATTTCTCTGCTTTTCATGATGCTCTCTGACCATCTGGACGCTTTGTTGTCAAATCTCCTTTAACGCCAAAGAAATAACACAAGTATTCATCCAAAGGGATGCAAACTGAATGAAAGTAAATGTCTTCATTCTATTATTACTTTCGTTTCTTTTGGCAGCTTTCGATCAGGATTTTGTGAGTGTTCAGTGAGCACCCACTGTGCACCAGGCTGTGTTCTAGAGGTCGGGGTAAAGACAAAGACATTACTGGAATGCCCAAGGATCCTCCCATCAGGGAAACTCACCTTCCAAAGAAAGAAGTGACAAAGTCACACAACAAATGTGTTAAGCATAGACTGATGGTATTGAATGCTGAAGAAAAATCTTTATAGGTGCAAGATGGCTGTAGGGATGTACTCGGAAGAAATGTGCTTTGCTGTTTTACATCAGATAATCAGGAAGCTGTTCTTACATAAAGATTTCAATGCCACAAGGGAGAAGGCTTTGCACCTGTGTGTTGAAAGAACATTCCAGAGAATATCAGCAAGTGCAAAGACCCTGAGGTGTAATGGTGGCCCAGATCTGGAGGATTTCATGGGGGTGAGAGCTGGAGCAAGGGAGATAGGGCAGAGGCATGGTCTTTGGTGATGTTCAGACTGGGGGAATCCCATGGAGGCTACCAGAGTGAGGGCTTAGCAGCCCGATCCGGGCCCAGCCTCATTCTTCCCAGGTGCCAGCCACAGCCTCGCCTCTGCCCAGCATCTCCCTACGGAGAATTCCTATTGGGCATTGTGCAGGAAGAGCAAATACACACTGGTAGGAGAGCAAGACATTCCGCTGGCGGAGAGCTACTCCTTCGAGGTCCGCATGGAAGTAGTTGCAGATGGAAATGGTGCTAAGATATTTGCCTATGCCTCTGACAAGATCCGAGGAAAGGGATCAGGCAGGCTCCTTCAGGAGCTGCTGTGGGAATGACACTGGGGTGGCGTAGTCCTGGGTTCTGGGTGGTGCATCTCCACGCCGCCATGCCTGTGGACAACCTCCTGGACCACCTGCAGCTGGTGCCATGGGAGTGGCGGCCCAGAGCCCAGACAGGACTTCCAGCACACAAAGGGAGTGAAGCTTACACTAGCTCACAATTCAGCAGCTTCCCAGGGACCCCATAGAGGAGCAGTTCCCTGTCCTGAATGTGACCCTTTACTATAATACCAATGGGGATGAGCTGGAGGAGAATTCCTGCACCTGCTAAAAGTGCCACTATACCACTGCTTCTGCATGGTGATGGAGAAACAGTTCCGGGCATTCAACACCAGCAGGCGCTGCCAGGTGACCTGGTACTGCGGCTCCCAGTGCCAGAAGGACTGGCCCACCCGTAAGAAGCACTGTCCAGAGAGGAAGTGTCCCTTCCAGCGTGAGCTTCAGCCAAAGTGATGATGGGTGGCAGAGGTGCCACCCTGGCATGCTTGCGACTTCCAGGCTCTTCCTAGGGTGCAGTGGAGAGACTGGTGATCGGACCTGGACGTGCCCAAGAAGCCAGTGGCCAGAGAAGAACGGCCACCACATCACACATCACACAGGTGGGGACGGCCCCCCACCCCCAGTGTTTATTCTAGCAGAGACAAGGAGCAGCTCCCTGGGGTGTCTTCATATGTTAATATGTTTGTAAACTCATGCACATTTCCAGGGGGTGAGGCAGTGGGAAGGTTAGAAATGACAAATAGAAAAATTTGCTGTGAAAAAAAAAAAAAGGTAGGGCTTTTTAAAGATTGATTGTTTAGTAGAAAGATAGAGCGTCAGAGAAACAGGGAGGGACACACACAAAGAGATTTATCCACTGGTTCACTCCACACATGGCTGCAACAGCCAGGGCTGGACCAAGCTGAAGCCAAGAGCCAGGAACTCCAGGTGGATGGCAGTGGTCCAACACTTGAGCCACCATCTGCTGCTTCCCAGGCACTTTAGTAGGGAGCTGAGTCAGAATTGGAGCAGCTGTGGGACTCTAACCAGCACTCTGCTAGGGGATGCTTGTGTCCCTTAAACCACTCCAGGACAATGCTAGCTTCAGAGCTGGGGAGAAGCAGTCACTGCAGGGTTTCAGCAGACAATCACAGGATCTTTTTCACATAGTAACAGGGTCATATAATCACAACATCGTTTATATCAGACAAAAGGTAGTTCATGTGTAGTTTTCTCATTTTTCTTATAAGCCTGTTTAGATAACTAATTAAACTTTGACTTATAACACAAAGACACATCATAGCACTGCTATACATTAAGCAAATATCTGAAACCACTGAAGAATGACTTTATTCAACTCTGGGGAAATGTTGATCAAGTACCTAAATGAGGTAGGTTAGCTATCACTTAAATGAACCATCTGTTTGCTTTCACTATTTCCATGTTAATTTTGCATTCTAATGTATAGAATCTACTAGTTATGCTAAACTGAAAATTGATGTAAATGACATTGTGCTAAAGTACATAAAAGAGTATTTCAAAAGCTTATCAAAATGGAATTAAAAGATCACTTTGTTTTGATGCAAGAAAATTTTGATACTCATGCTGAGTTTTTTTTATAAAATGCGTTTTTCATGGACTTCTGGAAGACTCCCTGCATATTCTGTATGTAACACAGCTAACTTACTAAAATTTCAAGCTTTCCTCAAAGCTTTGTAATATTAAACATTTCGTGTCCTTATCTTGTACTGAAACTGACTATTCATTACTTCAGATTTCAGAGCACTTCTTGATAATTTCCTAAAAGCATCCTGTAGGTAGCAACTTTAAAAAGCAGAAAGTGTAAAAAATTTGCATTTTGATCTTTAAACTGATTTGAGCAAATGAAGAATGTTTTGTCATCATAGAGGTACAAAACTTATTACCTCTAACTTTACCTCACATTAGCATTTATTAATATTCACAAGGAAATTAGAGAGGTGTTTTCTTTAGAAAAAGATCCTATACAGAATGATAAGCAATGGTACTCTCAGTTATTATAGTACTTATAAAATGGAAACAATGGACTTGAAGATTTTAAATGGACTATATTTAATGTGGTTTTGATCTATCTTGTAATCAAAGTTTTGTACATCAACTAAGCTTTGCACTTCAGTTAGAGTCTTCTAAACTGGGCTGGCATTGTGGCTCAATAGGCTAATCCTCTGCCTGCAGCGCTGGCACCCCAGGTTCTAGTCCCTGTCGGGGCACTGGATTCTGTCCAGGTTTCTCCTCTTCCAGTCCAGCTCTTTGCTGTGGCTCAGGAGTGCAGTGGAGGATGGCCCAAGTCCTTGGGCCCTGCACCCGCATGGGAGACCAGGAGAAGTACCTGGCTACTGGCTTCAGAAGAACGCGGTGCACAGGCCTCAGTGTGCCAGCCGCAGCGGCCCCAAATTGGAGGGTGAACCAACGGCAAAGGAAGACCTTTCTCTCTGTGTCTCTCTCTCACTGTCTACTCTGCCTGTCAAATAAATAAACAAACAAACACACACAGTACTCTCACATTCATAGTGTCAGAGGAGGATGGCCCAAGTGCTTGGGCCCTGCACCCCATGGGAAACCAGGAAAAGCACCTGGCACCTGGCTCCTGCCATCGGATGAGCGCGGTGCACCGGCCTCAGCACGCCAACCGCGGCGGCCATTGGAGGGTGAACCAACGGCAAAGGAAGACCTTTCTCTCTGTCTCTCTCTCTCACTGTCCACTCTGCCTGTCAAAAATAAAATAAATAAATAAATAAAATGTAAAAAAAAAAAAAAGAATCTACTAAACTGATGAGACAATGTCTTGTCTGTGTTCAACGTCATTAGTGTTATGTTTCCATGCACATGTTTGAGTGTTACTGAAACCCCTGGATACTCGAATGTTTTCTTCTTGAAAAATAGCTCTCAAAAATGTTTTAACAAATATATGCATTCACTCACATCTATACATACAAACACGTAAACATAGTTTGCATGAGTAGTTTCAATAAATGTAAGTCTAAAACCATTCCTTACTTCTATGTTCACTCCTAAGTAAAGCTTCCAAAGGGGGCTCCTTAAATGCAGACACATTTACATGAATATTTTCTCTTCTCTGCTAGGCAGTAAGATCCAACATGACTTGTTACCATGCAATGGTTAACACCATTTCTTTACTTGATAGGTCCTCATTGCAAATGTGAGTTAAGAGCACTTTCCTGGGCTTTCCTGCATGCAAAAAAATTGATTCAGGGGAATGATAAGAATTTGTAAATAGAATAAATACAAAAGAAATCTCCATAGGAATATAGTCTTTCACTAAATAAATTTCAAATGATATCATGTCAAAATAGATAGGTTATGGTTGTATATTTAATATTCTAGTAGAATGAAACAAAGCAAAATCAGCAAAACCAATAAACAAATGAGTGTTTTTTGGTCGATAAACCAAAATCAAAATGGCCAAGGGTTTCAAATAGTTCCTTCCCTTAAGTTCTGTCCTTTTGAAGTTATCAAGACCCAAATCAGATAGCATTAGTACTGGGAGAAACATCAAGATGAGAAGAAATAACACTATGAAACATACAGTTGACCTGTAAAAGTGTGGGACCAAGATTTTACAACTGGGTCAGGGCATTTACATTTCTTTTAAGGCTTAGGAACTCTCCGAGGGGGGTGGGCATTTTGCCTACTACTTAGGATTCTTGCATCAAGTTTAGAGTCCTAGGTTTGATACCCAACTCTGGCCCTTGCTCCAGCTTCCTGACAATTCAGATCCTGAGAAGCAGTAGTAATGGCTCAAATAATTGGATATCTGCCACCCATGTGAGAGACCTGGATAGAGTTCTAACTCCCAGTTTTGGCCCTAGCCCAGCCTGTAGGCACTAAGAGATGAAGAGTTCTCCGCATCTGTCTCTCTGTCTTTCTCTGTAACTGAAATTACAAAGGGGGGGGTGGGGTTTCCTGAATTGACTTCAAGATAAGAAAATGGAAATGCTAATCACCTGATTTGATCATTTGATACTGTATACATATGTTGAAATACTACATTCTATCCTGTAAAGATATGCAAGTAATACATGTTAATCAAAAGTTGTAAAAATGTCTCAATATGTAAAAGTAAAGAAATCCAAGAGTTGAAGCATTGTGTCAGCAGTTTGCAGATTGGATTTTCAAGTTTGTCTCCCTTTGATATAGATCTTCTCCAATAGAAGTCCCGCAATGTTAACCATACAACCACAAATGCTACTGTGATGAAAATAAATAACTTTTTTCCATATCAAATGTTTTTCTCTTTTTGTACCTTTATGCTTCACTGGTGAGTGTTTTTATTTCAACTTCCTTCACAAAGCCTCTACTCTTTCCTTTTAATCTTTACCATTAATGATCTGCTCTATTGTACCTGAATAGAAAGAAGATGCTAGAAGTTTGATTAAAATGTTAGTTGCATACAATGGAGTCACCATCTAGGTGTTGTTGTATCTTAGGAACTGCACTATGAATTTTATATATATTCAATCATTTAAGCCTCACAGTAACCCAATAAGTAGATGCTACTACTCCTATTTATAGAAAAGGAAACTGATACTCAAAAAAAGTTCAATAAATTTCCCAACATCAAAAGCTCCTAATTAGTCCAAGAGACCTCAATATTTCCAACTTCATTGTATATTATGTTACAGTTAATCAAGGTATAATTTTATACACAGATTCTCCAACATTCATAGACAATGTAAGTTACTTTTCCCCTCATTCCTAGATACTCAGTGCATTGACTACAGTATTAATAAGCCTGACTTTTCAGGAAAAAGAAAGATATAGACAAAAGTATAAAAATAAGCAGCAATGAGATTACTAGTCAGTTGCCAAGTTTTGAAAACTTTTGGAACTTGTTTTCATATCCTTTGACATCAAAGTGTAATTCTTACTTGGGGCTGTAAATCTAAAAACTATTTCATACCTGCCATCAGCCCCCACTATTATCTGTTCTACTATCTAGCTGTCTTTTCTTGCTTACGCTGGCTTAATGACTCTTACTCTTCTATCCAAATCTATTGTGCACAGTGCCTTTGGAGGTATTTTTCAAAATGGAATAATTAGTTTGCTTACCTTAACATATTGTGATTACATTTAATTATAAAGTAACTGAAAGTACTCTAAGCCTCTTTACCAAAACATTTTGATTGATTTTCCTCTAGTACCTTTTAGCACTCTTCTGCTCCAAAAAAGCTATTCCTAACCTGAAAATACAATGTAGGAGTGGAAAGGTACTTCTGTTGGACTTGCCCTTGGAAAAGTGCAGAAAACCTGAGGATCTTAGCATCACTTTTTCCTGTAACCTTGTTTTCAACTCCTTTTTAAATTCTTCAGTACTTGTTACTATTAAAGAAATGAAAGGACAATCAATTTAGTTTGTTACTAATTTATTTTCCAAGTGCACTCAAGCTCTTCCTTTGTAACCTCATTTTTAAGGAAAGAAATCGGACACAGTGGTATAGCTTATTTTTATGTCTCAAACACTTACCTGCTTTTTATTTCTGTATGACTGTTACATGAGACAAGGGAAGAAACAGATCGGTGTTGACAGATCAATTATGACAGATGTAACCTAACAACTTGAAACAATCAAATCACCAATGTAACCCTCAAGGCAGAAGATGTGGTAAATGTCCATTCTCAAATAGTGAATGTTTTCACAAATACAGGGTTTTTGCTGATGTTGATGTTTTCTCATTAGTGCAGTTAGGAGAATCCTGAAATAATCTTTTCAAGTTTGCTTTCCTTAATTATGTTATGATATAACTAAACTCAAAAACATCTATATAAGTATGACACTTCTCACACTGTGGGACATGGTTCCATTGCGTGCTAGAGCAATTCTCTATGCCCAGATCATAAGCACTGAGTCAAGATACTGAAAGGAAAAGTACCGTATATTCCAAGAATTATTGACACACTGTCTACATCAGGTTATTAACATAGAATCAGGTTGGGCATTTACTTATTAAATCTGATTACACATTTTGAAAACTTTGGGTTGTACACTTGAAAAAACAGGATGATCATGGAAATTTTATTAGGGCTAATAGAGAAGAGAAGGACAAAGACTCATTAACCTGTTCCTTCTGGATCTCCCAACCACCTGTCCTGCACTGTGAACTTGGAGAAAGTGGAGCAACTACAACAGACATAATAACTCTACCACCAGGACAGCACTCAGGACTGCAACTGGGCCTGCAGGGCAGCAAATCTCATCATGTTTTTTATTAATTTTTATTTTTTATTTATTTATTTTAATTATTTTTCAGTTGGGAAAGACAACTGAGTTACATTTCCTCATATTAAACGAGAAAGTACGTCTCTGAGAAAATGAAGGATAGAGGATGGGTGGGGATGCATCTCAGCTATCTGCACACTCACCTTTGCTACCTGCTGCAGAACATCTGTGTGAAATCACCTTGGTTGCTAAAACGCTACTATGATCACCCAGAACTTAAGCCTTTCCAAACCCAATAGAGTTGATGTGCTCCACATTTTATAGGAGAACAAACTGAGTCTGGGAAATTCGTGAAAAGTCTGCAAATATGGCAGATGTAGGATTTAAACTCCAGCTCAGAACCTAAGACCACATTTTTTTCAGTTATATTTCCCTTACGATTTATTGAATGAGAAATGTTGAATTTGGCTCTGAAAGATAATTATAGCTTATACCAGAAGGGGTTTATATCATTATTAGCAATTATATGTGTCAATATCCTTGTTAAAAAACCTTTAAAATATGTCATTATGTGGAAACACTACAAAATATAGACTCTGACATACGTTTCTTATTAAGGGATCAAAGCAGCCCACTTGTGTGTGTGTAAAGGGCACAGGTATTAGCAGAAACAGCACTGCAGAGTACCAAGTGCAAAGAAGAGAGAAGCTTAGGAAAACACCCTTAGGCCAGTGATCTACTGATAGGAAAATGCACATGGAAAATTGTATCCTCAGAAAACACGGATGGCTAAAGAGAGAAGATAGAGCAATAGCATGTATATGAGCTCACGCTTCCCCTTTGTCTTCCTCCAGTTTTGCCTATACTTTCTACTCGGCCATGATGGCTGGCTACTAAACACTTGCTTATGGAACGAAATCTGAACAAGAGAATGGAAAGCAAACACGGATTCTGCTGTTCCTCAGAAAAGCTAGTTCATGTTGGCACTGTTTTTCAAAAAGCTACGAGTGGGGATGTAGGTTGTAAAGAAAGGTGTGCTTGTTGAACAAGGGTGCTTGGAAAATGCTGTTTAGTAACAAATGCATGAAAATGTAGATATTCATATAACCATTTAACCTGAGCAACTGCCTTCCATGTATTGTAAAACTATGTATTCCATATATATGGGAATCCAATGTATTTCCCAGTGGAAAAGAGTTTCAAGGTTTTAGGCAACTTATGTACTTTTAGTAAGAAGTATTCCTACAGCAATGAAGACAATCAAAATAAATACTAAAATGGCATAGATATATACACGTAGAATACCCAAAAGAGTTGTAATTATTTATAATCAGCTGAATATAGAAACGTGTTTTAAACTGAAACTTGCTTTATAGAGTGGACCCTATGAAGAACAGATGATTGAAGCAACAGGTAGATTATTCTTCTTGCCAGCATGACAAAATCAGTAGCTTTTCAGTTAGGGCTCCCTCCCAGATTTTAACACAGCACTGTTATGTAGACAAACCAAACCAAACCAAACAGGCCTTCCTGTATCTTAAGTGCAACTTTAAATAGTCCATTATAAATTAATAAATTAAGACTTTCATTAAGCAAACTGTGTTAGCAGATCCCAGTGAAATTAGAAAATTATATCCCAGAGTCTACAGAATAGAAGCTCACACTATGAATCCTATGTGATAATATTAAAATAACACCAGCTTCTCTGTTGACTCTTTGACTAATTTGATAAAAGTTTGTCACATTTGACTCCAATTTGAACTATATGAGTATACTAGGCAATCTTGCACACTATAGGAATCAGTGATAGACACCTCAGTGATATGGGTGAGAAAACATAGCTCATATCAGAATAGAGAGAAAAGACAGATTTTAATAGAAAAGAAAATGTCTTACTTGGTTAAGAATGTCTTGTTTCTGTGCATGCAAGGAAAGAAAGAATACATGTGTTAATGTAAATAATTTATACTCATCTCATAGCTCTGAGAATTTAACTAGAAGTTCAAGTTTACAGATTGATTTTAAAACATACCCTAGATCCATGGATCTCACGATGTAAGTCTGAAACAGCAGCATCAACATAGACTGGTAAATGGATAGAAATGAAAATTGCTGGTCCCACCCCAGGAACACTAAATCAGCAATTGCGGTTGGGGGTAAGGTGGGCAGCAAACCACATTTCAAACCCCTCGTGGTCCTGATTTATGCTAAAACTGGAGAACTACTGGATCAGTCTTTAAACATAATCATGGAACAGCTCTGACTGATATGAGAAAAATATAATGAAGACTGCTCTGAAGATACTATCACATTTCTACTGATTTCACAGATAGTAATATCTTTAGAAATTAAAAAAACAGGTTGATCTTTGTATATAGGTTAGTTAATATGTATTTTCAAACATTGTTGGGAAAGTTATCAATAGTTCCATTTTGGGGTCTTAGTGCAACTCAGTGCAAATTGTCATCTTTACTTCTGCTGTGCCTTCTTGGACTTTGAGGGTTTCCATTATACAAGTTTCTCTGCTAACATTTTCGTTTTTCACTCTACAGCATCTAGGGAAATAAAGTGTGAGACAAATATGGGCTGGTTGTCTGATATATAAAAATGTGAATGGCTTTAAATTGTCCTTGTTTTCCTCATCATTTATAGGCACTAAATATTATTTTTGAAAAAGAAAATAAGTAGTAGTCTCAAAAGTTTTAGGAGGTACAATAATGTAGTAGACTACAGAAATAATAAAAATGTGATATGAATAATAGCTAATGATGATGAATACTGATTGGAAGTTACTAACTACATATGTACTTTGAGGTTGAAATTCAGAGATTGAGCTGTGATAACTAAAATGAAGTTCCATAAATTCTAGAGAGTACAATATTAAAAGATAACCAAGAACTGTGCTCTCACAAACATGCAAAAACCAAACAACAATGATAACAAAGACACATTTTCATCAGCAAACAAATCTAGGTAGAGGATTCATCCAGACAAGGTCTTGCAAAGAGCAGACTGCAGCCAAGTGTCACTGGAGAAGCTTCAAATGAACTGAGAGTAACTAAGGTCAAACATTTACAGGCAGCATCTCTCTGCTAGTATCTGGTGGGAAAAGTAGTGTGAATCATTAGGAATAGAAAGACATTCCTCCAAGCAGAGTGCTCACAAGTAGAATGGACATGCACAGGATTTGTAAGAAAATAACTTCAGGAACCTACATGCTTGCAGGTAATTGGTTAAACACAAGATAGGAGGGGGAAAAAAACCATTTTTCATCCAAGATGGGTCCTTAAGATGACAGACCAGTTATGCCCATCACAAAATCGTTCTTTGATCTGGAAAATGGTGTCTTGAAAGAAGTAACCTCCGTACACCAAACCAAAGTCTGTTTTGGGTTAAAATGTGGGAGTCAGGCATCCTCTGTCTCCTTTCCATATCTGGTCCTGTTCCCTAACTTCCCAGACAAAAATCTTACACTACATGTAAGTGGCCTATACTCCTTCGTGCACACACTATAGAAGTGTTATTTTCATTAGCAAAACGATTTGAATGAAAAATGTAGTACAACACTTAGTATATCTTCCAAAACAGCATTTTGTGATGGACTCCATTTTGTTTGTGCTATGGTATGTATATATATATATATATATATATATAGTATGTATATAGCATAAATGGACTATATATATAGTATATATATATAATTTGTATATATGCACATACATATAAGTGTATACATATATGTATGCCTATATGTAAATACATACATATTTCCATAAACTTTCCATTAAAAGATAATCCCCACAAAGCATATATCTGAAACTGATTTAAAGAAAAAAGAAGTTTTACCCCTTCAGGATTATACTTTGCAAGCACACCGTTACCGTGGAATTCTTCAAGAACATCCTTTAACTTCTTTGTAGAATCTACAAGAAATAGAAAACATACAAATATTTTACAAACATCTACTATGACTGTGTAGCCCAGGAGAGAAACAAATGGCTCCTAAAATGTAGATAATCACCAACTGAAACTAAATGGAAAAATAAACATGCAATGTTGTCTTCTATCATTTCTGAAAGGCAATGGCGTTTTAATCTTAAAAACGTCACAAAGATATGAAAGGAACAGAAAAAAGGTATATTTTGCCCAAATGTTTTGATCAAAACGGGCCATTGCCTTATATATCTGTTAATGAGCACATAAATAGCTTTTATTTTTTCTTCCTTTATTTTTATAACATCTAAATGAATGAAGTCAACCTCACAGAGCAAAAAGAGAAAACAGGCATTCTGTGTTGAACGTTACAATTTAAAGTGTGTTTTTCTTATATAGTTGCATTAATGTTAACTGCATCACTGCATAACTTAGAGATAAAGCATAGAGCCAAGCATCAAAGGTGAACTCATTCAGAGGCAAGCTCTAGATTACAAAATTTTGGAGGGTATTTTTGAAAGAATATTCTAACAATATATAACGCCAAACTTTGCTTCAAGTAGGAAACAAAGTTTGGATGCTTCAAGTATTTAAAGTTATTTTTTTCAAAAGTACTATAATTTTAGGCCTTTAATCAGATTAGATGATGACAAAAAATCCTGTCAAAATGAAAAATGTCATAAAGAATCCATATAAGTTTTTTAGTATTAAGATTCTACATTAATATAAATTTTTAGTAAGCAGCTTCAAAAGCACAAGGAAGATGCAAGTGATAGCTGCCAAACATGAGTAAATCATGCAATATCAATCAAATCAGAGCAACAATGAACAAGCAATACTGAAATCAGAAGGAGAGAAATACGTGGGCTGCTTATTTTGTGCATCAGGGCATAGGGAACTGTTTCCAAGGATCTGAACACTATCTTTCCTGATGACATCCGTACTACCACGATATAATCCTGTTTAAAAACTAACTGTAAAGTGAGCTTTCAAACATTCAATAATTCACTCTCAAAGTCTGTCGAGTGCATCATGCCTGTGTTTTGTGAACTGAGCGTTCACATGCACAATTTCCTTCCTTTGTACTATAAAATCTGTGGGTTTGTATATGTGTACTGAGATAGTATTTTTTTTTTAAATAAAAACATTTGTGAGATGAAATTGACATAACAAAATACACTACTTTAACTAGTTTAAACCATATAATTCGTTAGTATATCCACAGAGTGGCCATCACCGTTATCTTTGCAGAACATTTTCAGCAACTTGGAAAGCAATCCCATACTCATTTCACTCCCCTTTCCCCTTTAACTCTTGTCTTACATTCATGTATTTTCTTCATCTATGGGTTTATCAATGCTAGTTAGTTCATGTAAATGGAATCATCCAAAATGTTTTCACTGTGACTAGATTCCTACAATTTACACATAGCTTTCAAGGTTCTTCCATGCTGGACATGGACCAGTACCTCTTCCTTTTCTTAGCTGAGTAGTATTCCATTGTAGAACAGATTACTATTTATATTAATCTCTCAGTAGTTATTTATGTAGATTGTTTCCAGATTTTAACTATTAAAATAATGTTTCTCTGGAGGGCCAGCAGTGTGGCACAGTGGGTTGGGCCACTGCTTGCCATGCCAGCATCGCATATGGGCACTGCTAGGAGTCCCGGCTGCTCTACTTCCAAACCAGCTCCTTGCTAGTGTGCCTGACAAAGCAGCAGAGAATAGTTCAAGTGCTTGAGCACCCGCCAACCACATGGGAGACTAGGATGGAGCTCCCGCATCCTGGCTTTGGCCTGGTCCAGCCGTGGCCATTGCAAATACTTTGGGGGTGAATCAGTGAATGGAAGATTCTTTCTTTCTTTACCGTTCTCTCTCTCTCTGTCTGTAACTCTGTTTTTCAAATACGTAAATAAATCTTTTTAAAAATGCTGCTAGAACATCCACATGTACACATATTTGTAAACATATATCACAATGTTCTTGGATGTATGCCTAAGGGTATAATTGCTGGGTCACACACTAATGCTATGTTTAACGTTTTGAGCAAGTGCCAAATGGGTTTTCACAGCTACTGTACCAATTACAATGTATAAGAGTTCAATTTCTCATCAGCTCTGCCAACACTTATTTTCTAAGGTTTTTATGATAACCATCCTAGTTTATGTGACTGGTTTTGGTTTTCATCTTATAAGTCTTTTGCTAATGACAATGTTATTGAGCATATTTTCATGAGCTTATCTGCCATTTGTATATTCTTCAGAGAAATGCCTATTCCTTTGATCTTTTTTTTTAGTTGGGTTGCTATTCAGCTGCTGAGATTCTTCTCTCTCTCTGTGTGTGTGTGTGTGTGTGTGTGTGCACCTGCTTGAAGTTTGTACAGCTTCTTGTGTGTTTTTTTTCCAGTTGATGCTTTGCTGACACTTTCCATCTATGATCAAAGTCAATGTGTTGTGTTGTGAACCTTGCTAGACTGCAGGTTGCCCTAGGGCAGAAAAGATATAATTTCATATTTGTACACCACTTAACTTTATTATAAAGTTGAAAAATAGAATTGCAATAAGTGTTGGGATTAAACTGGTAAGACTTTTTCCTAAATTACAACCAATTACTTCAACATGGCCCTTTTCAGAAATCACGTTACTGCAGGAAACCAGATTATGAATTAAAAAGAGAATATGACACTGATCCCTTATTTCCAAGACCTTCTTTGTGGATGTTGAGCCATTATTACTGGTTATCAGAAAACTTTTGCTTCTTTTTTTTTATGAATCTAGAGGCAGAGCCTCTACATCCACAGGAACACACACACAGGCACACACACGCACATACACACACATACATTCCTGATTATCAATCCCAATAGTCTATTTATTTCAATCATATTTTAGTCTCATAAAAAGAAGAAAAGTGGAGAAAAGAATGGAACTTCACTTTTATTTTTTAATTTAAGAGGCAGAGACAGACAAACACACATACAGACAGGCAGAGAGAGAGAGAGAGAGAGAGAGAGAGAGAGAGAGAGAGTGAGAGCTCCCATTCCCTGGTTCACTACCCAAATTCCTGCAAAGGTTAACATCAGATTGAGAACTCCATCCATGTGGTGGCAGGAACCCAATTACTTGAGCCATAATTTCTGTCTCCCAAAGTGTACATCAGCAGGAAGTTGGAATTGAGCTGGAATCGGATAGCAATCCCCAGAGCTCTGATGGAGGATGCAGAAATCTTAACTACAGGGCTGAACACCTGCTCTAGAATGTAGTTTCTTGTTTATAACTCTCCCATGGAGCTTCAGAGACAGGATCTGAAAATGGCCTTTTAATTTTGGATGGTTATAAAAGTAAAACACATTCAGCTATCTTTTATAAACACCCCAGGGAAGACAAAAGCTCTTAAAATGATTCATGTCCCATTTCACTATTTTATTGGTCATAGTTATATTGGAATAGACGTAGAAAGGAAACTATGAGCTAAATCAAGAGCCATGATCTTGATCTGGGACAACTTAAGAAAACCTAATTTATATTTAAATGACTCATCACCAACTCAACTTGCTCCTTTTTCTAGTTTTCAATTTCCAGTTCTAAAATCTTGATAGCTCAGGTTTATGATCCAATCCCTACTTTGCAGTCTAGCTTGGACATTGGACCATTCTGTTACTCTTCTATTTTTGTCTCAATATCCTTTTTTTTAAAAAAAAAAAGAATATTTATTTATTTAAATGGCAGAGTGACAGAGAGAAGAGGGGGAAAAGAGAGAGAGAGAGAGAGAGAGAGAGAGAGAACCTTATTGTGCTGATTCATTCCTCCAAATAGCTGCAACCACCAAGGCTGGGCCAGGCCAAAACCTAGAGCCAGGAATTCCATCCTGGTGTCCCACAGGGCTGACATCAGCAGCCCAAGTACTTGGGCCATCACCTGCTGCCTTCTCAGGCACATTAACAGAAAACTGGATGAGAAGCAGAACACCCCAGGTTCATAATAGCAACCAGGAATCAAAGCAGCACTCCAATACGGGATGCTGAGATGCAAGCTGCAGCTTAGTCCACAGTACCAGGACCTGCAAATTCTTTCTGAAGTGCAGTCTTTCTCAACCTGAGGCCTTGACTTGCACAGTCATTCTTCTGCAGGTGATATGGAATGCCAGAGAGTCCCAGGTAGCCTTAGCTTTCCAACAGAACGCTCTTATGTGAACTGTGTACATATCTTCTTGGACTAGGCTGTGAAATTTCTTCCTTGTATTTATTTTATTTTATATTTTGAAAGGGGGTAAGAGAAAGAGAGAGAGAGAGAGATCTTTCATCTGCTGATATACTTCCAAAATGCCTGCAACAGCTGGATTGGGCTAGGTCAGAATGAAACTGAGAACAAAGAACTGTTTTGTGACTTCCAAGTAATTGATCCCTCACCTGCTGCCGCCAAAGGGTGCAATGTGCAGGAAGAGAGAAAAGAGTGGAGCTGGGGTTCAACTCCAGGTACTCTAATATGGGAAGTGGAGAGTTCCTTGATCACTACCCTAGGTACTTCCCCTTGGCTATGGGATTTTTCTACTGCTGTATTCTATCTACTTTCATTGGAGAGCACATTTATCTTATTTTATAATTTGGCTGCTTTTCTGAGTTTCATTCTATGACCTAATACCAGAAACATTCCCATATTTTTGGTTATGTAAACGCAGAATCATGTTATGTACAAACAACACTGGGC
The DNA here is from genome assembly GCA_949820135.1 of Sylvilagus floridanus. Taxonomy (NCBI): domain Eukaryota; kingdom Metazoa; phylum Chordata; class Mammalia; order Lagomorpha; family Leporidae; genus Sylvilagus; species Sylvilagus floridanus. The sequence continues at coordinate 23,483,968 of OX463229.1, forward strand.
TTACAAAGAAAAGTGAGGTCCAGGGCCTGGGTCTGATTTGCCCTCCAGGGACACCAAGAAAATGGCACCTGGATGAGCAGATTGTCGGCAAGAATGGCCTCAGCTATATTTCAGCTAATAGTGGACCTTCGAGCCTGAAAGCACAGTGACAAATTCCGGACTGAGTAATGCTGACAGATTCAGGCAGGCAGCCAAAGAAGCAGGCAGCTGTAAGCCGGGAGATCAAATTTAGATAATACATATCTGCAATAGGATGGAGGTCCAGTGGCCAGGACGCTTGGCAGATGAAGCTCTAGACAGCCAGGGGCTGGGTAATCAGGTTCAAATAGCTGGTTTAATCCTTGGATAAGGGACCAGTACAGACGCTCAGCACCAAAGACTGGATTTCCTAGGAAGGGCAAGGCAGTGACAACTTGGGGCAATTTTGAAAGATGGGGCTAATTCCAGAGGTACCTGCACTTAGAAAAAAGGGCAGCGAACATGGTGAAAAATAGCAGATAGCAAAGGACTAGGATATTTAACTTCCCAGGAAGTAATTTAACATAATAACCAAAAAAATAACAGAGAGTATTGGGTATTTGGGGTTGTCCTTTCCATTCCTATGAGAACCACATAAGAACAGAGGTGTAGAGAAAAGGAAAGTCTTGCACAATGGTGGTGGGAGTATAAATCAGCACAAGCATTGTGGAAATCAGACCAAGTTTTTGTCTTGGACACATATCCAAAGGACAGAAGTCAATCTGTCAAAGAGACATTTGCACTTTGTGTTCACTGCAGCATCATGTACTCTAGCTAGAAAATGGAGACAATCTAAGTGTCGAGCCACTGAAGTATGGCTAAGGCAAATATGGTGCATAGACACGATGGAATACTACCCAGCCAGAAAAGGATCACACCTTGTCTTCTGCAAAAACTGGCGGCCATTATGTCAAGTGAAACAAGACAAGGACAGAAGAAGAAGCATCACGTGACATAGGTCATATATAGAGTATTAAATATAAGATGATCTCATAGATGGTCATTCTATAACGATGGCCACCAGAGGCTGTGGAGAACGGAGGGGACAGAGGAATAGGACAAGGTTGATGAATGAACACCAAATTATTGATGGAAGTAGGAAGTTCTGGATTCTACTGCAGACTACGATGACTATAGTGTTATTGGACTCTATTTCTTTAATTTAAAAGCACAAACAAACAAGCTAGATAGTAGGATTTTAGATGTTTTCATATGAAGACATTATACTATATATATATATAGTATAATGTCTTCATATGATGTTTCTGTATATATATATACAGAAATATATATATATAGTAATATATATATAGTATATATATTTATACTATATGAATATGAATACTATATGAATATGAATATATATACAGAAATATATATACATATATATACATATATATACAGAAATATATATACAGAATATATATATACAGAAATACATATATATAGTAATATATAGTATATATATACATACTATATATATATTACTATATATATATTTCTGTGTGTATATATATATATATATATATACAGAAACATCATATGGCATCCCATTAATATGTACAATTTTTAGGTGTCTGTTAAATGTTTTTTAGATTAAAAAAAAGAAAATCTTCTCATGTTGGATCATTCTCTCCCTTTTTCATTCTATCAGTTAGTATTAGCAGACACAGCAGACTCATAGAATGGCAGATGTCCTAAATAGCACTCTGGCCTCAGAATCAGCCCTTAAGGCATTCGGATCTGGCTCAAGAGCCCATGAGAATATTTTATGCATGGAAAGCCAAGACACTCTGAAAAAAAAAAAAAGACCTAAATGAAAGATCTCTGCGAGTGAGATCCCAGTGGAAAGAACGGGGCCATCAAAGAAGGAGGTACCTTTCTCTGAAGGGAGGAGAGAACTTCCACTTTGTCTATGACCCTGTCAGAATAAGATCCAAGTCGGCAAACCCTAAAGGCTTCTTCCATAGCCTCAGTAACTCATGACTAGAGCCTAGGGAGATTACTGACGCCATAAACAAGAGTGTCAAATTGTTAAATCAACATCAGGAGTCACTGTGTACTTATGTCTCATGAGGGATCTGTCCTTAATGTGTTGTCCAATGTGAAGTAATGCTATAACTAGTACTGAAACAGTATTTTTACACTTTGTGTTTCTGTGTGGGTGCAAACTGATGAAATCTTTACATAGTATATACTGAATCAATCTTCTGTATATAAAGATAATTGAAAATGATTAAAAAATCTTGGTGTTAAATTGGAAATTGCATAGATAATTTTTAAAAAAAAAAATCATGTAGGATCTCTGTCCTTAATGTGCTGTACATTGTGAATTAATACTATAACTAGTACTCCAACAGTAGTTTCACTTTGTGTCTCTATGTGAGGGCAAACTGTTGAAATCTTTACATAATATGTACTAAACTGATCTTCTGTGTATAAAGAGAATTGAAAATGAATCTTGATATGAATGCAAGGGGAGAGGGAGCAGGAAAGGGGAGGGTAGTGGGTGGGAGGGAAGTTATGGGGGGGGAGCCATTGTAATCCATAAGCTGTACTTTGGAAATTTATATTCTTTAAATAAAAGCTTTATATATATATATATATATATATATATATATATATATATATAAAGAAAATCTTGAGGTGCTCTTGAGTTTAAAAGTGTGAATTATCTTGTTCAGCAAACACCTGTTATATGCTGGGAACAACCGAAGAAATGTATGTGGAAGCTGCCACAGCAGACTTTGCCTACAGCTCATGTCCGCAGCATCTCCTCTCTCATCCATGATTAGCCATGTCATAAGCAATGACTAGAGTTAAATCACCTATGCTTTAGGAATAAACCGTCAATTATTATTTACTTCTAAAATGTCCTAGATTTTAAATTATTTTCAAGGAAAGTTAAATCCCCTCTACATTTTTCAGAAATAAAACGAGACACTTCGTACGTCTGTCAGCATCTAAAAGTAGTGAACCGGTCAGTCCTAAGAGGTCCTGCATGAAAATTAGACACTTCTAGTTTATCTCACTTCTTTATTTAGGAATCTTCTATGTCCTGGGGGAGGATCCTCTGTGTTTCCACTGCCTCTTTGCTATTATGTCCCAGGAAACTCAACAAATACCTGCGAGATTACTTTCAAGGGCTGCATGGGGTGATAAAGATATTCAAAGCCAGATACATTTGGATTTGAATTTTGGCTCCAAATTCTTGGCTGGATGTCCTTTGGCATATATTTAAACTCTACATGGATCAATTTTCTAATTCTTAACATTAGAATAATGATATAGACCCTGCATTACTCTGTCAGCACATTATCTAGGGTCCGACAAATTCCCTCCTTTGTTCCTTCCTAACCATGACTTCAGATATGTCAGCAGATTCCCATTCCCTTCAGATTGAAGTCCAAGAAACTCGTCTCTTGGCATCCTAGATGAGCCCAAATATGCCCCAAGGATTTATCTGCCAATAGCAATGAGACCGAGTGTAATTAACTCCCCTTTTGGCATCCTTGTGTCCAAATACCACCCAGGAGCATCTACCAATAACTATTTCCTACACCTTCATTTACAATTCTGTATCCAATCATGCATTTCCCAAGACATTAGGGTTAAAGAATTCATGACCTACTCAGAATCACACACTCAAAGTTATGATAGAACTTTTGTGTATGACTTAAATTGATTCTCTTTTACTTTGGGAAAACCAATAAGAACTTTCTAATTCAGATGAGGAATATAGCCAGGAGTCTGCGACTTCTGTAAACATAGATAAGTGAATTTTGCTTCTTGTTTTCTACTACACAGATATATTTGACTTCCTTTTATCACATTGAATAAATATTTAAACAGTATCTTTTGTATATACTAGAAATATAACAAAAGCAAAACTTAAAGACATAGGGATCTTTAAAATTAATGCATTGGTATTTTATTTCATTTTTTGTTCAGGATTATGTTTGTATATGATAATATAATTACATATATATGTCATTATTTTTGAAAACACCAAACTACACACAAATTTTGCATGATATATACACTTCAAAGACTACTCATAAATATGATTAGTTATTCTACATTATGAGGTAGAAGTACATTGAAAAAACAAAGGATTACGGAACAAGAAGTAAAAAATAAATTTCTACAAATAATACATTCTTATTATGCGTTATGATAAAACCTAATTTTGCTTGTGCAAAGTATATTTCAAAATCTACACCAATAGTTTTGCCACCTAAATAAAAGTTATAGTCAATATGAGAGGACTATGAGGTATTCCATTGCTAGCACCAAGATGATCCAACATACAAAATACATTTCTCATGTTTAAAAATGATGCTTTTTAAAGAATTGACTGTAGGTTTGTGATCTAGTCCTTATTTGCCAAAGTAGACAGTGCCATTTTTCCTGTTTCAGGGAGGACACCGGCTTCCCAGGGAAGAGTGGCAGCTGCCACATGACGAAAAGAGCTGCCAGTGACTCAAGGAAATATGGAATGAGACCATGGAAAAGTCATTTTGGTTCTCTCACCTCAGTGCTTTCAAAGTTTCCTTCGCAATCTAGCAGTCCTCACATAGACTTTCCACTTATCGTGAAGGACATTAGTGACCTCGAAGTCTTGTTTCTGTGCTTTGTTCAGAGCTCTCTCTCAGTGGCTGATTTAGCCCAGTAGAAGATAACATTTTTTAGCTGCTTCAGGAGAAGAATTTTCTTGTCTGAATACTTACCTCACATTAAGGTGCACACAACATATTGATATGAACCACAAGATTAGATTTGATAATTTGCCTCCCTTAGCTACTTAATATTAAATTTAATCGGATCTGGCATCTAATCTAGTGTTATTAGGATCATGTGGATACTTTTAAAAATACATTTATGTCTGAGCTCAGAGCATGGCAATGTACCCTGAATCAGCCTGCAGTCAGTCCAGATGTGGAGATTTCTGAAAACGGCATTATAGTATTCTGATGTGTGGCTAAGATTTAATCAATCACAGTCCTGGCCCTTTAAAAGATGCACAAAGAAAATGAGATTTAATCAACCAACATTTCCTGCTAAAGATTAGTAGATACTTTGGTTGCTGCTCTGGAAGCTTCTCTTGGGGAAAAAAATTAATAGAATCCATTATTTGAAGATTTATTTACCCTTCCCCTCTGGTCACAATGGCAAAAACAGCATTGTAGAAATACAGCAACCAGAAATCTGCAGCAGAAGACATGAAAGAGATTCCACCTCAGTTATGGTGTCTAGCACAGAAATGTCTACAGCACTGCATCACACAAGACGTAGAGAGCTAGTCACCAAGAAAGTTTACATCTACTTGTACAACAAAACTGAAAAATAAATCTGGAACTACAGTTAAAAATAATAGGAGCCAGGGTGGGCCTTTGGCACAGCTGTTAACGCTTGGGATGCCCAAGTCTCCCTTAGCAGAGTGCCTCGGTTCAAATGCAAGCTCTAGTCCCAATTCCAGTTTCTGGATAATGGGCACCCTGGGAAGCAGCAGGTGATGGCTTAAGCCCTTGGATCCCTGTCAACCACGTGGGAGACTAGAATTGAGTTCATGGTTCCTGGCTTCAGCCTGGTCCAGTCCTGCCTGTTGTAGGCATTTGGAGAGTGAAACCGTGGGATAAAACATCTCTCTCTCTCTCTCTCTCTCTCTCTCTCTCTCTTTCTTTTAAATAACATTTTATAAAAAAAATCATCACATTTGGGACCAGCACTGTGGTATAACAGGTAAAGCCGCCACTTACAGTGCTGGCATCCCATACGGGTGCTGCTTCAAGTCCCAACTGCTCCATTTCCGATCCAGCTCTCTGCTATAGCCTTGGAAAGCAGTAGAAGATGGCCCAAGCCATTGGGCCCCTGCACCTGCCTGGGAGACCTGAAGGAAGCACCCAGCTCCTGGCTTCAGATCAGCACAGCTCTGGCCATTGCGGCCAATTAGGGAGTGAACCAGCAGATAGAAGACCCCCTCCCCCATCCCATCTCTCCTCTTTCTGTGTGGAACTTTGACTTTCAAATAAATAAACACATCTTTAAAAGAAAAATCACATTGTAAATAAGTGAAACGCATACACCTGGATTTTTATCAGGATTTTAAAAAATATTTTTTAGTTATTTATTTGAAAGATAAAGTTACAAAGCAAGAGAGAAAGACAGAGAGACAGAGGGAGCCTGCGACTCTATCCTGGTCTCCCTTGTGGATGCAAAGGTCCAAGTACTTGAACCATCTTCTGCTGCTTTTCCAGGTGCATTAGCAAGGAAGTGGTGAAGCCAGGACTTGAACCAATGTGGAAAATATTTGAATGATAAAACTACACCAAGGTTAGCTGCAAAATTTCCCATATTCAGATCTTTGCTCCCTGATGACCACATGCCTTTGGGAACTACCCATGGTACAAATTCCTTTCTTGATGTACCTGCTAAACTCTTGGATTATGGTTTAAAAAGATGACAATCATGGGGCTGGCATTGTGGTGCAGCTGACAAAGTCACCATTACAACCAAAGCATCTAATAGTGGAATGCTGGTTCCAGTCCAGGCTGATTTGCTTTCAATTCAGCTTTCCTGGAAAGACAAAGAAGGATGGCCCAAGTACTTGGGCCCCTGCCACCCATGTGGGAGACTTGGATGGGGTATTGGACTCCTGACAAGCCCAGGCCATTGCCAGTCATTTGGGGAGTAAGTTGTCATACATATAGAAGTAAATGTTTTTATTTATCTGAAAAGATAACTGTTCAATTTCAAAACAATGACTGATTTGAGACCATGAAGTTTCATTTTATCTCTTCATATTTGTTATTCATTGCTAATCCTCTTATATATCTAGTCCTAAAAACATTTTCCTCTAGTCACCATTTCATTTCTGCCTGCATCTATGTATAGGTAACTTTTTAAGATATGATTATTGTCCAATGTCTTGAACAAAAATATTAATGAGTGATAATTAAATACACAATATTTGCTAATTTAGTGAACAAACAGTCTGGACCTAGAAACCCAGGATTTAACTTACAACTTTTAATGTGGATTTCATTGTATGGAAAATACAGAAAGACATACTTGCTTTTGAGCCACCTCTCTATGCTACAACTGGAAATTTTTAAAGAATTTTAGTAGTGACAGAATTGATGGGTTTGGACTAGTTGTATGTTGGTAAATTTTTAACAACTGCTAATGGTGCAGAGAATGGAGCATTTACCCATTTCTGTGTTGTAAATATCCCCCACCAAGGCCACTTCATGAATGTGGATGTGGTAAAGGATGCTCCTGTTTGACCATGCCGAGCAATAATAAAGAACCATTATATTTAGGACTTTGTATACTTTAGAATGAAAATGTCTTTCAAGATAAACCCAGAGATAAAGAGCAGAATAAGTTTCAGTTATGACTGCTCAATTATTCTTTCAACCATCCTCAAGACATCCACCAAGCTTAGAACTAGTAGTATTCTATTTGGAATATATCATTGAGCAAAACAGAGCATATTTCTGCATATGTGGTTTTTATTCTCGTGCAAGAAGGCATAAAAAGGATGAAAACACAAATATAGGATTTTAGAAGATGGGCATTTCAACAGTAAAAAAAAATAGCAACATAAGGTAAGAGCAATTTAAGTTTGCAGGATCAGAGAGGACAATGGTTTCCATTTTAAATGGCATGCTTGTGGTAGACTTTCTTGAGGGAAAAAAGCTGTCCTTTGGGCCAAAGTTTGAAATCATTTATGTTCTAAAAGAAGCACTCTGTGTATCTGAAGTTGATGAAATCTGAATAAGCTCCAACAGCTGCTTTTCTGGCTTTGGTAGAATTTGGAAAACTGTGACTTTTGGGGAATTTAGTACACAGAGCCTCCTTGCACATATTTTTTTTCTAAATTGCTATCAATCACTATTTTTCAAAAGCTGTTACAGGAGCACTCTATTATGCTACTGAGGACAGACCGCAAATTACAAGAATAGAAGCAAAGAAATAATCATGAAATTATTCTTCTAATGTAGTACAGAGACACGATGACTTTCATGAAAGTGTTAGTGGTAGGGCAAAAAGATGACTAATTTTGAAAATTGCACCAAAACAATTCCCCGATGGGTTGGATGTGGACTGTAAAATGAAAGTATCTGAGATGACAAGATTTTATGTTTGAGCAAGTAGAGGAGTGAGGGCACCAGAAAGTAAAACGAGGAGCACTGCAGACACAGCAGAACTGGGGTGGAGAGTTATACATGTTAGCTTCAGGCACTTCATATTTGAGAAATCTCCTAGACTGTCAAGTATAGCCATTTGGAAAGAAATTATATAAGAATATGCCATTCAGGAGAAAGATGTGGGCTAAAGAACTAATTTTGAGTGTTTTGTATATAAATTATATGACTGACAACAACAATTGGCCATGGGATTAGGTGATATCACAAAGACAACAACCATAGAGAATCAGAATGGACTGATCTTGGAATATTCTCAAGTTAAGATGTCAGGGAAGAAGAAGGAATCTGTAAGGACATCAAGAATGGCATCTAGTTAAACATCAAGGAGACCAGCAGAAACAATGTGTCATAAAAGCATAGATCTACATTGCTCTGCTGTGGAGGTAGTCTGTCATTGCCAAAACTCATGTTGAGGCTTGGTCCCCAATGCCACGGATCTGAGAGGTGATGAACCCTGGTGGGAGGTGATTGGGTCAATTGCCCTCTTACAGAGATGAATGCCATTCATGCAGGTGTGGGTTAGTTCCACAATAGCACAATAGATTGTTATTTTAAAAAAGTGAGGCTGGCTTCCCCTGCTCTCTGGCTTGATCGTTTGCCAGGAGATGACTCTTTCATGTGGCCCTGCCACGTGATGCCATCTGCCAAGTTATGATGTGGTCCTTACCAGATCCTAAAAGGTGCTGCTGACTGATCTTGTACTTTCAGCCTCAAAAACTGTGAGCCCAATAAACCTCTTTTCTTTACAAAGACTCCAGTATTTTGTTAGAGCAACATGGAGAAGACAGAGTCCATACAATGCCAAGCTAGCTGAGGAAGTATACCAATGGATTTAACACTAAGGAAGTCATTCATGTCCTGTCAAGAGCTGTTTCAGTTCAGTGCTTGGAACCAAACCCAGTGAGTGAGCTGAAGAGGAAATAGAGTGAGAGAAATAAGAAGCAGCAAGCGCAGGAGACTCACTCAAAAGGATTTGTGGTTATGCAGTCAATTAACTGGATCATCAGGTGGTCTATAGGAACAGGAGTGAAGACATTTTTTGAGAGTGAAAAGAATGGATCCAGTAGAGAGGGAAGAATTGAAAATGAAGGCAAGTGGAGCAAGGACCAGTATAACAGTGCTGTTCTGAGCAGGAATCCATGCAATCTCCTTCACAGCAGAAGTTCAGGCTTCAAAGAAGGCAGTCCCCTTTCCACACTCAGGGCTCATGGTCCTAGAAGCATCTGAATTGAGTAGCTCCTCCATGCATTGGATACTGATAGTGTGACCAGTGTGTTTGCTCCTTGTCCATCCACCAGTCTCCACAAGCAGAAGGTATCTCCCTCTCATCATTTTCCTAAGGAACAGGCACAAGTATGCACCAGCAGGGGATGAAGTAAAGAAAATCTGTATGCAGTGGTTCATTAAGATTGATAGCAAAGTCTGGAATGATATAAGCTACCTTGCTGGTTTTATGGATGTCATCAGCATGGATAAGACTCAAGAGAATTTCCATCTGATCTATGATACTAAGGGTTACTTTGCAGGCATGAAAGGAATCCCTCATCTGGTGACCCACAATGCTCATCCCATTCGCTATCCTGATTCCCTCATCAAGGTAAATGGCACCATTCAGATTGATTTGGAGACTGGCAAGATTACTGACTTCATCAAATTTGACATAGGTAACCTGTATATGGTGACTGGAGGTGCCCATCTGGGTAGAATTGGTGTAAGCCTGGCTTTTTTTTTTTTTTTTTTTTTTTTTTGACAGGCAGAGTGGACAGTGAGAGAGAGAGACAGAGAGAAAGGTCTTCCTTTGGCCGTTGGTTCACTCTCCAATGGCTGCCGCGGCCGGCGCGCTGCGGCTGGCACACTGCGCTCATCCAATGGCAGGAGCCAGGTGCCAGGTGCTGTAAACCTGGCTTTTTTGATGTGGTTCATGTAAAACGTGCCAACTTGGACTTCCAACATTTGCGTTACTGGCAAAGGCAATGAACCATGGATTTCTCTTCCTCCAGGAAAGGGAATCCACCTCACCATTGCTATACTGACACACAAGAAACTGGCTATCAAACAGAGCAGTGGGTGAAATGATCCGTAGGTGACATGTTAGGAAAGTCTTTGTACTTAATTTAAAACAATAAAATGAAAAAAAAAAGTTCAGCCTTAGTTCTGGTGGCATGGTCTGTTCACCTGAGGGGAAGGCAGACAGATGAGAGCTGCTTAGTTACTATTCTTTGGTTCCGCTAATATCATTGCTTTGGTACATGTGGATAGTAATAGTAACTTTCTCTTGGTGATTTGATGGGATTGGTATGTGCTGCACAATAAATATTCATTGACTGTAAACACTTGTCACCATCATGCTTAGACTTACACTGAGCTCTGGAATTCTTTTTAGAGGAGGCATAATGTTAATTTCAGGTTATTCTCAACTCTCTTCATTTTCTTCTACATTTCTGTGAGATGTTTTAAACTTCTTATTTCAAACTAATAATGGAAATATCATGTAAAATACTTTATCATTACAGTTAAAGTATCAATTTAAAAATATATGTTGTGGTTAACTCACTTTTGTGGGCAATGGAATTGAATGCAGTCATTACAGGTGTTTAAATCAAAACATTTAGTGAAATGTGATTATGAGTTACAATTTTAAATCTGTGCATTATGGAAAATTGTTAAGCCCACACTAGTTCGGAAGATGACAGCATTATTTTTTCAAAAGTTCTTACGTGGGTTGCAAAACACTTACTGAGAAACCAGACATTCTGGCAACAATGCTGGATTCTCTAGTCACAACACGAATAACATCCTGTTTTAAGACAATGCAAAATTACCAAATTTTCCAATTAGTTTCTGAACATAAGACTTTGTAGTTCTCTGTACATTTGCCAAAAACAAAGTATTAGGCAATATGGAAAAATCATAGTTTATTGATTCTGCAAGAAAGCACACATTAAGGAATATAATTTACTCATCAACCTATTGTAAAGAACATTAAAAACCCAAAATATCATCCTCCAAGTTTAAACTCACAGCAGAAGTAACTGAAAAGAGCCAACTTTCTGTTGTGACTCTGTGCGTACCAGGTGTGAGAAGAAGGTTATCACTTGAGTCCACATTTTTTTAAACTTTTATTTAATGAATATAAATTTCCAAAGTACAGCTTATGGATTACAATGCCCCTCCCCAATAACTTCCCTCCCACCTGCAACCCTTCCTTCTCCCACTCCCTCTCTCCTTCCATTCACATCAAGATTCATTTTCAATTCTCTTTATATACAGAAGATCAATTTAGTATATGTTAAGTAAAGATTTCAATAGTTTGCACCCACACAGAAACACAAAGTGAAAAATACTGTTTGAGTACTAGTTATAGCATTAAATCTCAATGTACAGCACATTAAGGACAGAGATCCTACATGAGGAGATTTCTGGGAGACCCTGACCCTTGAACGATCTAGAGGAAACTCCTCTCACAACATGGACCGACATTATCTCCCTCCGATACTGAGGACATTAGAAGAAACCTTTTTAGAGGAAGCAACACCTAAGCCACTCTGTCCCGTGATTCCACAGCAATAAGATCACCAGATAGACACAGGATGACCTGCAGCCCCAAACCCTTTAAATATTCCCCTTCTAACAGTCCTGTCCTCTATTTTTACTTCCCCATCCCTATCCCACTTTTTAACCAAAAGTCTACATTGAGAAACTGGACATTTGTAATCCAACTGCCAGGGGACTGACAACAAAGGGGACTGAGGAGGAGCAGAACTTCCAGAAAGGAATGCGTTTTTCTGGCAAGCCCAGTTTCCCAGTGGTGGGAAATGTTTGTCCCTGAGCTCTGCTGAGTTTCCCTGCTATGCAGTGTTCAGAAGAGAAGTCCTTGGTGTTTTCTAAGAAAAAGAATCTCTCACAGTACACAGTCCCACAAGGGCACATTCACCACAACAACCCCCAGCCCCCTTTCCCATAGTTTGTTATCCAACAACAACAACAACAACAACAAGCCTGCCCGAATGTGAGCTCTGTGTCTAAGTTATTCTGGGAGGAAGGAGCTGTGTTTCAGACCTTTGCTTGAGAGATCAGTTAGTTCCACATTGTTTAAGTACTTTTGAAGACATGAAGAGGAAGGAAATGGATACAGTGATGGTTTTATAAAGGAGTTTGATTAGAGTGGGAGTTTGAGAGGTTGATGTTCGGAGCAGCACCGTGCATTGAAAACCAAGGATGGGCAGCTACAGTGTGTGAGGCTACGGCAGTGGCCCGGTGATGCCAGGAAATAGCAAGATTCTTTTTTTCTTTTTAGAGATACATATAAGGATGTGTGTGTTTGAAAAGTAAAGTGAGAGAGAGGAAAGACAAAGAGAGGGAAAGAGAGATAGAGAAAGAGAGATCTCTCATCTGCTGGTTCACTCACTCAATGGCTGCAAGAGCTGGGGCTGGTCCAGGTTGAAGCTTGGAGCCCAGAACTCCATCTGGATCCCTCACATGAGTGACAGGAGCCAAAGCACTTAAGTCATCTTAGGGTCTGCTGCCTCCCAGGATGCAACAGCAGGAATTTGGATCAGAAGTGTAGCAGTCAGGACTCAAAGGAGCACTCTGATATGGGATGTGGGCAACACACGGGGTGGCTTAACCCACTGTGCCACGATACTGGCCCCTGAAAGATTCCTCTGATCAATGTGCCGCTCCTACACAGAACATTCCCAGTCATGGTGGCACTGTGATTCTCAGGGCTGCTATCAAAAGTTACCATAGCCCTAGTGACTTAAAACAACAGAGATTTAGGCCGGCGCCGTGGCTCAACAGGCTAATCCTCCGCCTTGCGGCGCCAGCACACCGGGTTCTAGTCCCGGTCGGGGCGCCGGATTCTGTCCCAGTTGCCCCTCTTCCAGGCCAGCCCTCTGCTGTGGCCCAGGAGTGCAGTGGAGGATGGCCCAAGTGCTTGGGCCCTGCACCCCATGGGAGACCAGGAAAAAGCACCTAGCACCTGGCTCTTGCCATCGGATCAGCGCAGTGCGCCGGCCGCAGCGCGCCAACCGCGGCAGCCATTGGAGGGTGAACCAATGGCAAAGGAAGACCTTTCTCTCTGTCTCTTTCTCACTGTCCACTCTGCCTGTCACAAAAAAAAAAAAAAAAAAACCCAGAGATTTAGTTTCTCATACTCTGGAGGTGAGAGATAAAATCAAGGTGTTCATTGGTAGCTGGATCCCTCTTAAGGCTGGAGGTATGCTGTACTCTCTCCCTTGGCTTCTGGGGGCTGTGGAAAATCCTTGGGGATCCTTGTCTTGTGGATGCATTAATCAGATTTCTGCTTCATTGTTCACATGGCTTTCCCAGCTTGTGTGTGGGTGTGTGTTTAAGATTTATTGATTTTTTTTAAGGCAGAGTTGCACAGAGAGGGAGAGAGATCTTCCATATGCTGGTTCACTCTCCAGATGGCTGCAACAGCCAGGGAGGGTCCCAGCTAAAGACAGAAGCATAGAACTCTATCCAGGTCTCCTACATGTTGGCAGGAGCCCAAGTGTTTGGGCCATCTTTTGCAGCTTTCCCAAGCACAGTTGCAAGGAGCTGGATTGAAACTGTAGCACCAGGGACTCAAACTGCACCCTCATGGGATGCTGACACGCAGGTGGACATTCAGCCCACTGAACCACAACACCACCCCCACCCACCCCTTAAATCTTTTATAATGACAATGGTTGATGGATTTAGAGCCCACCTTAAGTGCACAATAATCCCATTCTGAGATCCTAATTTGAATCATACTTTCAATATCTTCCCACCTCCCCAAGGAAAGTCACCTTCACAGTTTTCAGTTACGCCTTACAGATATTTTTATGGGAGCCACAATTCAACCCACCAGATATTGAGTTTAGGAAGAAAGTTTAAAGGCAATATTTAACCAAAAAGTTTTTATTAGTACATTCCTCTGAAAATGCAGGGCCTTACAACAATTCTGTAAGGTTTATTTTTCTGCTAACTGGTATTTGTTTGGATCATCTGAGAAGGATGTGCACACCAAATTTGTAGAAATGCCTGTGCAGGGTAACGGAGAGAAGGAGCAAGAGTGGGCAAGGAGAACCTTCAGCCTGTGAAGCAGATGGAACACCTGCCATGGAGACAAGGAGAACGAGGGTGAGTGGTGAGGCTCAGACTGGTACAGCCCTGAGAAAGCCTTTGCCAGGCTGTGGAAGAGGCTCCTGAAGGCCACACCCCTTGCAAGAAGTCTCTGTTGGAATTGACCAGCCACCAGATTTACCACCATCAAGGGGGCAGAATGCAATCCAGCTAAGAAGTATTGGCAACCTTGAGGACACAGCACCTGATGCTGGCGAGGCCATATCCGGACTGAAAGCCGATGGACATGACTTGGTACTGGGAGAGGATTAATTAAGGGGTGACCATTTAGACTAGCAGTTAGGATGCTCATGATCCACACTGGAGTACCTGGGCTTGACAGGTGGTTCCAGCTTCCTGCAAATTCAGAATGTGGGAGGCAATGGTGACAACCTAAGTGATTGGGTTCCTATCACTAATGTGGCAGACTAGAACTGAGTTCCAGGGTGTGTCTCTCTCTCTCTCTGTCTCTGTTTCTGTCTCTGTCTCTGTCTCTCTCTCCACACACACACACACACACACAATCTCCACCTTTCAAATAAAAAAAATTCTTAAAGAATTAATTAAATAGTCCCATTGTAAGAAGGTTTCCAAATTAACAAATTGGGCTTCCAAAAGATCTCATGTCTAACAATAAGTAAAGTCTGGGGCGGGGGGTTGGGGGGGGATGATTTCATCAATTGTTCTTAAACTGCAATTTTTTATGAAAAGAGCTACACAAACTAGATACCTTCAATGGCCCAGGTCTCTAGGCCCCTGCACCCATGTGGAGACCCGGAAGAAGCTGCTGGCTCATGGCTACAGATCGATGCAGCTCCGGCCATTTCAGCCATCTGGGGAGTGAATCAGCGGATGGAAGACCTTTCTCTCTGTCTCTAACTCTCTCTGTAACTCTTTCAAATAAATAAAATAAATCTTAAAAAATAATTAGAAACCTTCATCTACTGCAGAGGCTTAATTTGCTTGATTTGTTCTTTTGGACAGTGTAGATGCTGAGTAATGGTTTTGAGAAAACTGAATGACAGAAAAGAGTTCCCATCGTGAACTGGAAGGAGAGAAGGCACAAACGCTTCATGCAGATCTTTAAAATAAATTTTTGCTCATGAAAACAACACAATTTGGCAACTGCCTTAGCCCTTCCTTTGTTGTTAGCCACAATATCCGCTGATAACTCACAGCTACCACATGAGCCAGTAGGAGGCAGACAAGACATCCGCTGCTTCCTGTACCTGGACACAGCCAGGTCTCAGGCAGCGACCTCTGCTCTATTCGCCCAGGACCACCTCCCTGCATCCCAACCTCCTCCTCCTCCTCCAGCCAGCAACAGTCTCTGCTGCACCTCGCACCTCTCTCTTCCTACCACTAAATCTCAATCCAGAGGTCTTCAAGGCTGTAATTAAAAGGAAACACCTGCCTCTCCAAGTCATTTGGGTAAAGGTTATTTTTATTCATTGCATCGTTAACATATCATTTATTCTTCAACTTTCTGCTTCAAAGGAAACTGTAATTTGTATCTAGTACTTAACCTCACAACATCATAGTATTCTGCACACATATGCACTAATAAGCACTTAAAGTGCTAAATAATTAAGTGTTAACGGATTAAGTAATTGGTGCTCTAGTGATTTCTATTATGTAAATGTATGTGTTGAGTTTTATATAGGTGTTTCAGGATGTATTATTGCTTGGAAAAATCTGGTCTGGTGCTTTCATAAGTTTGAAATGCATTCTTATTTTCTTTGTTAGAAATAATAGCCTACAGGCCCTACTATTAAAAATCAATATTGAATACACTTTCAATAATGCATTAGTTTCAGATAATGAAGGCGTTATGCATTAAACATATTATGTAGAAAAATGTATGGAGTCAATGAAAGTACAAGAGAAAGTCAAAAAGTTCAAAGAAAATGCATATTATAAAAAAATCATGAATTTCAAATTTGTTTGCAGACAAATATACTCGTACTAACCAATATAACATGCCTGAGAAAGATCTAGTTTGAGGCACTAAGATGATCTATCAGTTTGAAGGTAGCCTGAATCAGACCAACATGAATTTTGCTAAAATTAAAGCAAGAACAAATACCACATTTATGCTGAATCTGGGTTAGAAGAATAGTGACATCTTTGGTGTTTCGTAAAAAGTTTATGAGAACAATGCCACATCAGTTAACTCATTTTAAGAAGGAATGAGATGATGTGGGAGATGAAGCCTGCATTGGGAGACCATCTACATCTGCTTGCAAGGGGAAGAAATCATCTTGTTGTGCCCTAACTGAAGTGGACCAACACTGACAGCTGAAAGAAAAGTCAGCCCCACAGACATCTCACTTGATTCAGCTTCCACCATTCTGCATGATAAATTATAGCGGAGCAAGCTTTCTTCTCAGTGGGTGACAAAAGTGTTGCATCCAGGTCACCTGTAGACAAGCGCAGAGCTTTCAATGGAAGTTTTAAGCAAGTGAGCTCAAGATCTTAAAGCATTTCTTGCAAGAACTGTCAAGTACATGAAACACAGCTTTCTCGGGATGCTCTTGAAGTTGAAGCACACCCAAAGCAATGACCTAAAATAGACGGGAATGGTTCAGTCAAGGCAAGAGCAGACCGCTCAAGAGCGGAGAACACGGGACTGAACTGAGAAGATCCACCATGCTTATAATGAGAAATATGAAGTCATCAAGAATGAGGGCAGGGAAACATGTGATCAAACCACCACTGCCTCAGAAGGCTTGAGGGGAGTAAGGAAGGGCTGTAGTGGAAAAAGATGACCTTACCAGGAGATGTAAATGGACCATATATAAAAATGATTATAGTGGTCTCCAACTGTGGGGAATTTCCTAGTGTACATCATAATAAAGGCATTTTAATAGTAGCAATATTTTCATGAATTCACATTGTCTTCTTTTCTTTAGTTGTCTACATTTTATTTATTTATTCATTTATATTTTATTTAAGGAATACAAACTTCATGCATTTCAGATATACAAATTTAGGAACATAGTGATTCTTCCCACCACACCTCATTCCCGCTCATATTCCCATGCTTCTTCCTCCTCCCTCTCCTATTCCCATTCTTATTTTTTTACAAAGTTCTATTTTCAGTTAATTTTATACTTGTAAAATTAATCCTACACTAAGTAGAGAGGTCACCAAATAGTATGAAGAAAATAAAACAAAAACAAACAAAACCATTGTTCCTCAACAGTCAAGATAAGGGCTGCTCAAAATCATTGCAGCACGAAGTGTCAGTTTCACCCCTGTAGATTACCTTTTAGACACTGTATTAGTTACCACTGATCAGAGAAAACATATGGTATTTGTCTTTTTGTGACTGGCTTATTTCCCTAAGTATAATGGTTTCCAGGTGCATCCATTTTGTTTCAAATGACAGGATTTAAGCTTTCTGTAGTCAAGACTGCAAAGGGGAATAAACAGAACTCTAAGCAATAGGCTAATTTTCCTGAGGATGTACCTTTTATCAGGTGCCTGGAGTGACTGGACTTTATGACAGCCACTTGTTTTATTTGACTTTTGTTCCTTGCTTGCATTAGTATAATTTGCTATAATTTCATAATTGGGAGGAGTGTTGAAAAGGGCAGAAAAGCTGGCAAGAAGTGGAGAGATCTTGATGTTGCTTTCATAACAGGAAGGGCCGGAGAAAGCCTAGGGAAGCATTTCCACCAAAGTTAGAGTCTGACTGCAGCAAAGTCATTTAAATAAGGAGACTTTTCAGAAAGGAAACCTCAATTATTAGGGCTGGCATTCAGATGCAGCAGGTAAGCTACTGCTTGGGTCTCTCACACCCACATCAGAGTGCCTGCCTCAACTACGGTATATGCTGCTTCTAACAGAGCTTCCTATTAATGCACACTCTAAGAGGCAGCAGATGATGGATCAAATACTTGAGTCTCTCTCCCACATGTGAGACACACAAGTTCTGTTTCCGAGTCCAGCCCTGCTGTTGTGGACATTTGGAGAGTGAACCAGCAGCTGGAAGATCTCTCTCTCTCTCTCTCTCTCTCTTGTTTCTCTCTCCCTGCTCAAATAAGTAAGCATTTTCAATACTCTAATTATTAACTTGCAAGAGTTTTGTCCAATCACTTGTGAACTTAAAGAGAATTTTAAATTGTTTGACTACCGTTCACCTTAAAATCTGAAATTACAGAAAAGCAAAGAAGCGTCATGAAATGGAATATGCCTTTGAATTCATATATGATTACCATTATTATTTTACTATAGCTTCCTGATTTTGCTTGAATGTTGACTGTTATTAATGAAGTGATCTGATTAATGACTTAAACAACTGGCCTTTTGAAAATGTTATTTAAATCTTAATCAGATTATAATTGGACATCAATCATCCTTTTTTCAATCTTACAGTCTACAAAGTCATATGAAACATTCTTCCCCAAATTATTAGATTTCTCTACGGAAGTCCGAGTTAATCAAGACAGATGGGCAACTAAGTGAAATTGGCAGCAAATTTATCTAACTTTGTGATTAAAAAAAAAAAAAACGATTTGTTATTGTCTGAGAATTCCCCAATTTATTTCCCTCTTCCCTAGGTCTCCTTTCCATAATAGGTTGCTTTACATGACTTGGCTATATCATTGTCCAGACTAACATTACGTAGTAGCACATGTTCCTCTGCTGTTAAGATAGAAGTGGTTTTAAGGTTCAAAGGCAAAATCATTGCATTTTTATGATGACATACTTACGAATACCCATTTAAAAACAGCAAGAACTGACATATAAAAAGATATAACCATCTACACTTTCTCTATTGGATACTAGTAGTGTTTGATAATATTCTAAAATATTTTTGCCATTTACTTATTCTTTAACACATATTTTAAAAACTGGGATTAGAAATTACAAAAAAAATTGAGGTTAGGAATTATGTAGCATTTTCAAGCTGCTTTTTTGCTATAGATATTTAAATATGTTTTCATCTTAAGAAATATATATTTATACTATTAACATTATAGAATGAATACCATTTCTTTGTATATCTGTGCCATAACTTCATTGGCTAATTGGCCTTTTATTTTTGAGCATCTGGATGACTGTTATTCTAATATTATAATTATAATATTATAATTATAATAAAGTATATGCACACACCTCTGGAATCTATTTCTGTCCTTATCATAAACTTCCTAATGCAACATGAATTGGTCCAAGTTTCACCAGTGGTTAAGCCTTTTTTTTTACATATTGCTAATGTTCCCTTCAGGAAGTTTAAGGTAATTTAATTTGTCAGACCAGTATATAAGTAGGGAATGCTATTTTTTAAAGATTTATTTTATTTATTTTAAAGACAGAGTTACAGAGAGAGACAGAGAGAGAGGTCTTCCATCCACTGGTTCACTCCCCAGATGGCTACAATGGCCAGAGCTGCACCAATCCAAAGTGAGGAGCAAGGAGCTTCTTTCGGGTCTCCCATGTGGGTGAAGAGGCCCAAACACTTGGGCCATCTTGTACTGCTTTCCCAGGCTATAGCAGAGAGCTGGATCAGAAGAAGAGCAACCAGGTCTAGAACCAGCACCCATATAGGATGCCGGCATTTCAGGCCAGGGCTTTAACCCACTGTGCCACAACACCAGCTCTGACTATTGTTCATATAACGTGGAAACAACATAAATATGATGAAAATCTACTTGTAAAGTAGCTGCAATAATTCTGTGCTCATGTAAAAATGGCACATGAAGTCAAATTTCATAGGACCATGAATTAATTATGTTGACCTGGTTATTGCTAGCCAAATCTCTATTTTATTGCATTGCAATTTTCCTGATTCTTATGTGTGCAGAAACATATCTTTATAAAACTGGGATAGAAAACTGTGATTACTGTGCATAATGTTCATAAAAAGGAAGAGATTGAGGAAGAAAAGTGATCTAGAGTTGAAGAGGACAAAATTCAGAGTTAGCTTTTCCGGTGCTATTCGAACACTTTCATTCCTTGGGCTTTCAATGAACATTTTCATCTGCACATAAAGATGACGGATTGGGCAATCTCTAAGCCTTTCCAGTTCCAAGACACTGTGTAAATTCCATACTGCAATCTCCTTAGCTAATGGCCCTGACTTACCTTAGTTTCTTTTTTTTTTTTCATAGCACCTAGCACACAAAGTACTTTGCATAAAAGTCATTTCCTTTGCCAGATGGATCATATGAAATTCTATTTTTCAATGAGTGTACATATTAATCAAGATTCACTTCGTGGGCTTGCAAAAAAAGGTAATAATTGATTTTCCAGTATTATTGAATACTGTACGCTGTACTCCTTGGCAAATGGAACCATTCTTCCAGTTATTTGATGGTTTTAGAACATAAAGAGGAAAATAGTTAGTTGAGGCCTCATGCAAATTTATTAACAGGAAAATGTTTAGTCAACTATGGCGTGATTGGTTTTATATTTATTTTTTCAGCCAAGTAAAGTTGAAGAGGTAGTTGATTTCCAACTTTTAAATTGATACCTGTGTATTTTATATATACTTTTCAATTCATGCTTGTGATCCATAAGTGTAGTTGGAATCACTAAGTAGAAGACAAAAATGTGTAATTTTTTTCAGCAATTAACAAAAACTTCTTCAAAAGTTTTGTCATCTTTAATTAAAAGACATAGCTCCCTTATCTTAATATATTCTATTTGTCTTTTATAACCATCATTTATATTCTGTTTCTACAACCATCATTCTATTGTATATTTTTTTACTTTTTTAAGATTTATTTATTTATTTGAACGTCAGAGTTATACAGAGAGAAAAGAGAGAGAGAGAGAGAGAGAGAGAGAGAGAGAGAGGTCTTCCATCTGCTGGTTCACTCCCCAGCTAGCCACAATGGCCGGAGTTGTGCAGATCCAAACTGTTTTCCAGGCCATAGCAGAGAGCTGGATCGAAAGTGGAGCAGCCGGGACTCAAACTGGTGCCCATATGGGAATGCGGGCACTGCAGGTGGTAGCTTTACCCACTAGCCACAGTGCTGGCTTCTCTATTGTTTTAAATAACCACCATTTAAGAGTACCATGGTTGGGGTCAGCATTCTGGCACAGCAGGTGAAGCTGCCACCTGCTACTTAACCCCTAGGGCTACCCATTTGAGTTCCAGCTGCTCCACTTCTGATCCAGCTCCCTGCTAATGGGCTGGGAAAATCAGGAGAAGATGGTCCAAGTAATTGCTCCCTGCTGCTCTCATGGGAGACCTGGATGAAGCTCCTGGCTCCTGGCTTCAGCCTGAACCAGAGATGGACAATGCAGCCACTTGGTGCGTGAACCAACAAATGGAAAGTTCTCTCTTTCTCTTTCTCTCTCTGTTTCCCTACAACTCTGACTTTCAAATAAATAAATAAATCTTTAAGAGTATCATGATTAAAGCAACATGATCAAAATACTCAAACAATAATAAAGGGCATGAAATTGAAAATAAAAACTACCACAGACCCCAGAATTGCACAAAATGTATCCATTTTTAGATGATCTGTTTAGCCATCTCTGCTATCACAATATTTACTGATGCCCTGGTATAAAAAGTGATAAATATATCCACAACAGAAACAGGGCTATTCAAATTTTACTGATTATATTCCTAAGTTAGTTCTTCTTATTGGTTGTTTATAACTCAATACTAACTGGAACCTCAATTTCTTGGTCTTTCAGGGTCAGAGTCGATTATCTATTCTGTGTGGAGTCGGAGAAGAATGTTTCACCCATATTTTTCTTGAGTTCAACACCCATTTTTCCAACTTTTCTTAACTATACTTTCATATTTTTGTTCTACCTCTATAAGCAATGGTGCCACTGGGCACACAACCAAGTTAGATGTAAAAACATTACCTGGGCAGCAGATCAATGACCTGTGCTAGAAGCCAGGACAGTTAAATGCTGCTGTTACCTCTGCAGGCTTGATCTTCTCAGCTTTTACCTGATAGAAAACGAGTAGGATCAAGACCCAGAGCAGAACAAGGAGCCAATGGCAGAGACACAAGGGAAAAGTGATCTGAGTCTATAAATGACCCCGTGGGGTAGAGCCACCCACCACCGTGGAATGTCCCCAGCTGACTTCTGAACACGAAAGGTATAAACTTCTTAAAGTTTCAGAATTTGGGTCTCTGTTTTAATATCCCCTGCATTATTGTGTCTGTTTTTTAAAATCTGTATTTTCAAAATCACTTGGTAGCATATACCACAGTAGAGATATATTATTGGTTTCTTAGCCACATAGTGTGACCAGTCCCTGGGGGAGGAGCTGCAATGATTGCATCATTCTGTGGTACTTTAAGGACAATATTTCAAGTACCAATTGGACTCTGTTTTCTTATATCCAATCAATAGCTCAAAGCATGCTATGTTTTAATTTGAATAGATTTAAAACTGATAGAAGGGTACTTCCAAAAATTTGTGGAAATAATCAATTAAAAACAAGTTATTGGCCAGCAACACAGCTCAATAGGCTAATCCTCTGCCTGCAGCGCCGGCACCCCGGGTTCTAGTCCTTGTCAGGGTGCTGGATTCTGTCCAGGTTGCTCCTCTTCCAGCCCAGTTCTCTGCTGTGGCCCAGGAAGGCAGTGGAGGAGGGTCCAAGTGCTTGGGCCCTGCACCCGCATGGGAGACCAGGAGAAGCACCTGAATCCTGGCTTTGGATCAGTGCAGTGCGCCAGCCGCAGCCTGCCAGCCGCAGCAGCCATTGGAGGGTGAACCAACGGCAAGGGAAGACCTTTCTCTCTGTCTCTCTCTCTCACTGTCCACTCTGCCTGTTTAAAAAAAAAAGTTATTTTGATGCAGAAAAAATGTTTAAACCCATGCATACAAGGGGACTTCAGAAGTTTCATGGAAAACATCTGGTGTCTGGGGTAAAGCTGCCACCTGCAATGTTGGCATCCCAAATCAGAGTGCTGGTTCCAGTCCTGCCAGTTCTGCTATTGATCCAGGTCCCTGCTAATGTGACTGGGAAAGAAGTTGAAGATGGAAGTACTTGAGCACCCTGCTACCCACACAGGAGACCCAAATGGTGTTCTGAGCTCCTGGCTTCAGGTTGGCCCAGCCCCAACAGCTGCAGCCACTTGGGGTGTGAAGTAACAGACTAATAGATGGAAGATTCTTTCTGTTTCTCTCTCTCCCTCTCCCCTCCCCCCTCTCCGTCTTTCCCTCTCTCTCTCTCTCCCTCTCTCCCTATAACTCTACCTTCAACCTTCAAATAAGTAAATAAGTTTTCAAATTTTAAGCAAAAACATGTATTATGAAAAAAAATGCATCGATTTAAAAAATTCAAATAGCTCTTTATTCTTGTTGACACCCAGCAAAGATGTTCTCAGCCATTGCACAGAGCACCAACGATGCCGAGCTTCTTTGTGCACACTTACACACCTGTCCTTTCAGCTGTCTGCTAGTGCATTATCCGTTCTGTTTCTGTTGAATTATGTGTTGTTTTCTCATTGATCCACAGGCTTTTGTTCATATTCAGGGCACTGATCCATTGCCAATTAAAAGTGTTCAATATCTGCTTTCATTATTTGATATTCTTTGTGTTGTCTTTGTATAATACAGTTATAAATATAAAATAGTCAAATGCATCCTTATTTTCTCTTTATGACATCCATTAGTTTGTGTCTGGTCTAAAAAAATCCTTTCCCAGAACAAGGTCAGAAAGACAACAGCCTCTATTAACTAAAAAAATGAAATTAGAGTTCTGCCTTTATCATAGAACACAGCCTATAATGCAGTGAGTTGCTTTTCCATTGTTGTATCTTCTGTAGAGATACAATCAGCCAGAACACTTACTGGTTTTTCCATTTTTGCCTGTGGCTTGATAAACAATTCCTATCACATGCTTTACTTCACCTGTACACCAAGTCTGTGTCCTGCCTCTTAGTACCATTACTTGAATTGGCAATTACATGATAGTTCCACATTATCTCAGGTGGTACAGGCTGTTTCATGGCGTTGTCTTCCCAACTTGCTTCTCCTTAAGAGGAGAAGCTGTCATTCTGAAAACTAGGCTCTTCTGTTTAGTTATTAAAAGTCATTTTCTTGAAATATTACCATTTCTTTGAAAATGTGATATTTATTATGACATCATTAAAGGCATTGCTTAATCTGTAGAAAATTGGTAAAGTTTTTCAATACTAGTCCTTCTTAGAACTTGAAAAAATGTTCTATTTATGCCAGCTTTAGTTTTTTCTGTAAAGCTGTATAATTTTATCCATTAGCCTGTTGCATTTTACTTAGATGGATATTAAGGACAATATATTTTTGTTGTAACTTTGAATTATATCAATTTATTTTTAAATTTTTATTTGTTTACCAATTTGAAAGAAAGGCATAGAGACAAATAGAGATCTAACATCTGCTGGTTCACTCCCCAAATGCCCGCAACACCAAGGCTTGACCAGGCCAAAGCCAGGAACCCAGAACTCAAACTCTTCCACATGGGTGACAGGGACCCAACTAGTCCAGGCTTCATTTGCTACCTCCCAGGGTACACATTAGCAGGAAGCTGGAATTCAGGGCACATTGGAGCAGAGAACTTGAACCCACACTCTCTGATACGTAGTGTGGGTGTCCCAAGCAGTGTCTTAACTGCTAAGCCGAATGCCAACCCCCTATTTTTGTTTTTAATTCTATTTTCTAATGGTTAGTTTTTAATGTAAAACTGAAGTAATCTTTTTCTTACATTGTTTTTACTGTCATTAACCTGGTTACTTCAACTGCTAATTCTCAAAATATATGCCACATTTTTGCAATCTAAAATTAAACAATCATGTCATCCAGAAATGATGATAATTTGGCCTTAAGACTACAAATCTTACATATTTTAATTCTTTTTTAATTTTATTGGCAAGGATGTCCACTACAATGCACAACAGAAGAAGTGACAGCAGATGTCCTCACCGACTTCTTGACGTTAGGGGGTATCCATACACTGTTGTGCCATTGAAAATTGTGTTTGTTGTACTCTCTATAAACACTTTAATCTAGTTGAGGACATCTTGTGTCTCTTGCTTTACAAATAATTTTTGAACCATGTATATATTTTGAGTTCCACTGAGTGCATTTTAATCCTTTCTTTTTAACACACATCTTGTAATATGAAAGATATTGAGTCGTGTGTGTTAAAACACATTTATGTTCCTGAGTTACATGTGATCAGACTGTGATATTTTCCAGTTTTATGGGTATTGCAATCTGTTTATCTCTTCAGCCCTCGTTATCATTAGTTTTGTTTTGTTTTGTTTAACTTGGCTGTTGTGTACTGTATCATCTAGTTTAGACTTTAGTTGGTTACACTAGAGAGAAGTACAAATTTCATCTATTTTACACGTACAGTTTTAAGAACATAATGATAATTCGCAGCCTACTCTCCCTCCTTCACTCACTCTCATCTCCCCTCATTTTCTTATTTTTCTTTTAGTTTTTACAGTGAAATACTTTCAATTTTCGTTATGATCACAAAATTAACCCTCCACTGAATAAAGCATTCAACAAGCAGTAAGTAGAAAAACCACTGTTCCTCAAGAGTATAGGCAAGGACAGTGAACAATAATCAAATCTCTCCTTTTTGACCTTTGAGAATTTTTGTTACTTTTGAGCCTGGCAATGTATTTCCCTGTGTGTCTCTTAGGGAAAGACTTCTCCACCCAGCTTGTCTGCTGCACTCTTAGCAGAACAAGCACCTCACCCTTTCCCACTGCACAAGCGTCAGCACTGAGGCTCCGTCTGCCTCCCACTACCAAGCTCGCCCCACAGGGTGCAGCAGCCATGTTCTTTCATGGGGAAGAGGCAGAAGGAGTCAGCTACAAACCATGAATGACTTCTATCCGCATTTTCTATCTCTTCTTAACATTTTACGCTTGTTGTTATCACATGACTTTCAAAGTTTAGAAAAAATATGACTAAATCCAATACAATGTAAAAACATGACACCTAAAACGTCTAAAAATGAACACTAGCATGTTGAATCATTTTATTACAATGATCCTAACAAAAGTGTAGAAAATGACTGTCAAACTCACTAATTTTAAGAAATGGTTTCAGTCCTTCATGTCACAATCTTCTTCCCTAATCATTTCATTTATTCTCTATATAAATATTAATTATTTCCATCTAGCCATCAAAATCATATGTACGTATATATGTATGATTACACACACACACACATATATATATATATATATATATATATAATATAAACCTTACTGCAGTTCACAATTAAATTAAATGCATTAACTTCTATCCTTCCGTCTACAGAACATAAAAGGGTGGGGTTCTCATTAGACCTGAAGTAGAAAGCCAAGGCCACTTCCATCTTTAATATGGGAAAGATGGGTGTTTGGCTTAGTGGTTAAAAGCCCATGTTCTACATCTAAGTACCTGGGTTCAATACCCAGCTTATCTCCTGTCTCTAGCTTCCTGTCAACGCAGACCCTAGAAGGCAACAGTGATGGCTCTAACAGTTGGGTTCCTGCCACCCTTGTGGGAGACCAGATTGATTCTTAGTTCCTGGTTTTTGCCCCCTGGGCTGGACCATTATGTGTATTTAGGGAGTTAACCAGTGGTAGGAACTCTTTCTTTCTCTCTGCTTCTCTGTCTCTTGCTTACTGTAGCTCAAATAATAATAATAACAATTAATAATAATACAGTAGATAAATAAAAGCACTGTGAAGAGAGCACATAACTGGAAGAGTATGTCACAAAGAAGCATCAGCCTGCTCAACCGAGCTGTAACTCTGAAATAGAAAAATCAAATATTGAAGCATAACCTCAAAATATATACTCCAAAGTCATGAATTATATTATTCCTAAACATCACATTAAGTTAAACATTTGTTTCACACTGCAAATTCTGAAATAATGTATTTAAATTTATCAAAATATTGTTTTAAATGTAAGGTTTTAATTATATTTAAACATCATGTATTTTTGAGATTCACAATAAATGAGAGATCTATGGATAAAATAAGTCTATACCATAACTTTTCATATTGTAAGATCAAAGAATCATTTATAAAAGTTTTAATTCTTTGAAAGCAAGTGAATTTTGAGAGCCATCAAAGTTTCCATTTTTGCTTTTTATGACATTTATAAGCAATTGTTAAGAGAGTCCCTGTGTTACAAACTTGGAAGCAAATGTTAAGACAATTTTCCAGGAACACACACAACTCACTCACACAAACCTACACCCTAACAGTATTATATTCTGAAAGAAGTTGGGAACGGTTAGTTTCCCACAAACTTTGTTATCTATGAACTGATTTCTGACTAGCTCACCTGACATTCAACTGGTTGTGATTTGTTTGTGACTGTGTGATATGTGGGCATGCAGTTCTATTTTACTCACCATTCTGTAATGTGTTGAGAGCATTTCTGCCATTCTCCTATGTTTAAATTTGTAATAAAGATCCCACCAATCAGTCCCCAAGACACGCCAAGATCTCCTATGAAGATGCAGCTGTTACCATTGTATTATGAAAAACTAATTCTAAGCTTTTGATGCTATTGGATACATACTACAAAATGTATGTGGGTCTTTATCAGCAGCAGTATACAAAAATTTAAAAACACCAGAACTTTCACCTCACAAAAGCACACCATATTCGACTCAGAAAACTGTTAGGGGTGGTATATAATTTTTAAAAGATATACTTGTCAAGAAGAATTTTCAGGAAAAATAACTTCTCTTCAGTTCTGCACAGTACATCTTAAAAGCCAGATGATGCTTCGATGAAAGCATCTCGAGTATTCATGGCACAGTTTTGCATGTTCAGCAGAACAGTGCAGTGTGCAGCAAGGCAAGTGTAGATCAGCAGTGTTGACAGTACTGCCTGATTTTATAGAACGCCAGCCTTTGCAACAAACACAATTTTGCCAAGGGCAGAAACAGCAGGAAAATATTGGAGTGAAATATTTGGCAGAAGATGTATACGTTTCAATTTTTGATAGATTAGCAATTTACAAAATATTCACTTAATCATCATTTCAGTAGCAATGCAATTATGTGAAAAATAAAACTTCAGTTCTGAATTCCAGTTCTATTTATCACATAGAGATGTATACAAGGGTGTCATGCCACCCAAACTACATTAAAAAGTGGTTTGGTCTAAACCATTCTATCTTTTAATGTTTTAATCTCATAAGTGAGCTCAGATTTAAAAACAAGTTGGTGAACTAAATCCCAAGGGATGACCACATCCTTGAAACAGAGGACAGGTGAATTGCACAGGGTCTGGATGTCTCCCGAAATGTTACAAAGACATCTTTGTTCTTTATGAATTATCGCTTCACAGGCAGCCTGTTACAGTAGCATAAAACCAAGGAAGACATATAGTTTCCCACCAACAGAGCCCAAGAGCAGAAAGTGATGGGCACACAGGTAGATAAATGGAACACAAGAAGAGAAAATAAAAATCTTTTTTTTTTTAATAGAGTTAGACAGAGAGACAGAGACAGAGAGAGAGGTCTTCTTTCCATTGGTTCACCCCCCAAATGGCCGCCACAGCCGGCACTGCGCTGATCTGAAGCCAGGACCCAGGTGCTTCTTCCTGGTCTCCCACATGTGTGCAGGGGCCCAAGCACTTGGGCCATCCTCTACTGCTCTCCTGGACCACAGCAGAGAGCTGGACTGGAAGAGGAGCAGCCAGGACTAGAATCCAGTGCCCATATGGGATGTCGGCGCCTCAGGCGGAGGATTAACCAAGTGAGCCTTGGCGCCAGCCCTGGGAAAATAAAATTCTTAAAGGGCCAACGTGGTCCAGCTCAGCAGGTGAGTCAAGAGGACCAGAAGTCAATGAATTACTTGCAACCAGCCTCTACAGAGGATCCCCGGAAACAGCAAGAGCAGGCAGGACCTGCAGCAGGCCTCCCACCTGCAGGAGGTGCAGTTTGCTCCTGGCCCTTGGCTTTTTGCTCCAAGTCAAGAACAAATTTTGCATCTTTCCCTATACACAGCAAACTGCTGTTGCTGAGAAAGGACAGGAAAACCCATCATGCTGAGAGTCTTGCCCTGAAAAAAAGCAGATGTCTCCTGCTGCCGGGAGAGGGGAGGAAGTCGATGTCAATCAATACCACCAGCAGCAGAGGTCAGAATCAGGCTGCCCATGCGGCTGGGCACACAGGGCGTCCCTCCGACTGCGGCTGCAGCCCACAATGATGATGCAGGAGCACTGTGCAGAGGAACTCAGCCACAGCAAAGCATGACTGGGAGAGACAGAAACCCCCTAGCACTTTGATCACAGGGTGAGCTTACTGCTCCTGGAGGAAGGTCAGAAACAGCTCTCATGCCAGGGGCTTGGTACTGATTCAAGGCTCAGGGGTGTTAGCCTGGAGGAAGGAAGGAGCATGGCGAGCCTCCCTCTCCCGGTGTGTGGGCAACAGAGAACCTTTTAAACTCTGAGGATGTAGCAGAAGATCTGAAACCTCCCACATATTTGAATGGACTTTCTTCCCAACCAACCAGTATAATTACCTGGATATTATCCATGTTCTTACACTTCAGCAATCTTATTCTTTAATGATTTATATATTTATTAGTGTCAAAAAGGCACAGTGACAGAGGGAGGGGAGAGGGAGGAGGAGAGAGAGAGGGAGAGAGGGAGGGGGAGAGAGAGATAGAGAGAGAGGGTGAGAGAGGGAAGGAGGGAGAGAGAGAGAGAGAGAGAGAGAGAGAGAGAGAGAGAGAACCTTCCCATTGCTGGGTCATTCCCCAAACAGCCACAATAACCAGGGTTGAGTCAGGCTGAAGCCAGCAGCAAGGAACTCTATCACAGTCTCCCCATTGTAGGCAGAGGCCCAAATACTTCCGCCATCATTTCGGCTTTCCCATGAAAATAGCAGGAAGCTGGACTGGATGTGGAGTAGTAGCCAGGATGGGAACTGGCCGGCAGATACAGGATGCTGGTGTCACAGGCGTTGGCTTAACCCACTGCACTACAGCACAGGCCCCATCATCCATTTGTCTGATGACTGACTATTTTTCTAGGGTGTGAAGCTACTCTGATTTGTTAAGCATTCACTTGTTGAAAATATATATGTGTAGTTTCCAGTTTTAGGGCCACAATGACTAAAGCTCTTATAAAGTTTCAGGTAGATTTCTGTGATGAACCCTTTTTCATTCCCTTCATACAAATGCCCAGGAATGCATTTGTTGGGTCGAATTCTGGTGCTACACTTAGTTTAAGAAACAGCTAAAAATATTTCTCAGGGGACTGGGAAACTGTAGAATTCCCACCAGCAATGAATGAGTGCACACACTCCCTCAGGCTCCTCAAGTTTGCTATGGTCTCCACTTCCCATCTTAGGCACTCTAATAGGTGAGTAGGGATAGCTCCCTGTGGCTTGATTTGCATTTTCCTGATGACTAATGATGATTAACAATTTTCCATGTGTTTATTTGCCATCTGTATCCCCTCTTCAGGGAAGTGTCTGCTCATGTCTTTTGCTAATTTTCTAGCTGGATAGTTTGTTTTGTTTTTTATTACTGAATGTTGAGAGTTCGTTCATTATGTATTTCACATACCAGTCCTTTGTTGGATGTGTGTGTCTCAGTTTTTGTTTCCAGTATGTGCCCTGTCCTTTATTCCTTTTAACAGGTTCATTTGCAGACCAAATGATTTTTTATTTTGATGAAGTTCAATTTATCTGTTTTTCGTTTTATGGATAAGAAGTTTTTGCCTAGTGCTGGATTCAAAAGATTTTCTTTTATCTTGTTTTTTTCCCTCCTAAAAAATAAAGAAATATACTTTTATGTGTAAATGTAAAATTTTGATTCATTTTGGGTTCAGTTTTTCCTAAGGTATAAGATTTAGACTCATTTGTTGGTTGGTTGATTTATTTATTTAATGTATGCCCAAATTGCTCATGTACTGTAGTTCCAAAAGTTATCTTTTCTCTATTGAGCTTTTGCCCTTTTCACCAAAAGTTAGGAGCGTATTTTGAGGTCTTTAATTTCACCATTCTGTATGTCTTCATTGCTCTTCATCGCTACCATGCAAATATCACACAGACTTAATTAGTGTAGACATGCAATAAGTCTGAAAACTGAGTAGGCTAATTCCTGTTACTGTGTTTTTATTTAAATTGCTTAAACCATTTTTGTTCCTTTGTCATTTTTCATATATTTTAGATTAATCTGTCTAGAAACTCCAACGAAATCTTGCTGTGATTTTCATAGTTCACATTCATTTGTGTATCATTTTAGGGAAATTGCCATTTTTGCTATTTTTAAGATTCCAAATTAAGCAAATTAAGAATTATATATCTCTCCACTAATTTAGATTTTCATTAATTTATTTTATCATAGTTTTTTCCCTAGTTTTCAGTACCATGCTTTGTTAGTCAATATCTAAGGATTTTTCAAGTAATTATAATTGGTATTGGTATTTTAAATTCCACTTTCCAAATGTTCATTGGTAATATAGAGAAATACAATTGACTTTTAGATTCATTTTATATCCTGCAACCTTTTTTTTAAGATTTATTTATTTATTTGAAAGTCAGAGTCACATAGAGAGAGGAGAGGCAGAGAGAGAGATAGAGGTCCTCCATGCGATGGTTCACTTCCCAGATGTCCACAATGGCCAGAGCTGCACCAATCTGAAGCCAGGAGCCAGGAGCTTCTTCCAGGTCACCCATGTGGGTGCAGGGGCCCAAGGACTTGGGCCATCTTCCACTGTTTTCCCAGGACATAGCAGAGAGCTGGATCTGAAGTGGAGCAGCCAGGTCTCGAACCGGTGCCCATAGGAGATGCCGGCGCTTCAGGCCAGGTTGTGCCGGCCCCTATCCTGCAACCTTTCAAACTCAATAATTCTAGGAGTTATAGATTCTTGGGAAATGTTAATAGGAAGGATCATGGAATCTGCAAATAGTAACATATTTAGTCCTTTCTTTCTAATTGATATGCTTTTTATTTGTTTTCCTTTGTTGTTCTGGCTTTAAACTCAAGCAGGACATTGGATTAGAACAGGGGGAAAGGACATCTTTCTCTTGTTCCTAATCTTAGAGAAAAGCATCCTATCATTAGTATTAAGTGGGTATTACTTGTGGTTTTTGTTTTTATTTTCAGATTTATTCACTGAAAGTCAGAGTTAGAGAGTGAGAGAGACAGAGAGAGGTCTAACGCAAGGAACCAGGAGTGAACTCTGGGTCTCCCACATGGGTGACAGGTGCCCAAGGCCTTGGGCCATCTTCTGCTGCTTTTGCCATGGCCATTGGCAGGGAGTTGGATTGAAAGTGGAGTAGCCAGGACATGAACCCACATCCATATGGGATGCTTGTGTTGTAGGCAGAGCTTTAACTGGGTATGCCACAATAGCTGCACCCTAGCTGTGGGCTGTCAGGTTAAGGAAATCCTCATCTGGGGCAGCGCTGTGGCCCAGTGGGTTAAAGCCCCAGCCTGCAGCGGCAGCATCCTGTATGGGCACTGGTTGGAGTCCTGGCTGCTCCTCTTCCAATCCAGCTCTCTGCTATGGCCTGAGAAGCAGTGGAAGATGGTCCAAGTCCTTGGGCCCCTGAACCCATGTCGGAGACCTGGAAGAAGCTCCTGGCTCCTGGCTCTGGACTGGCCCAGCTAGGGCTGTTGTGGCCATTTGGTGAGTGGGCCAGTGGATGGAATACCTCTCTCTCCCCGCCCCGCCTCTGCCTCTCTGTAACTCTGCCTTTCAAATAAATAAATACACCTTTAAGAAACTCTTATTTGGGGCTGGCACTGTGGTGTAGTGGGTAAAGCCACTGCCTGCAGTACTGGCATCCCACATGGGCACTGGTTGGAGTCCTGGCTGCTCCTGTTCCAGTCCAGCTCTCTGCTATGGCCTGGGAAAGCAGTGGAAGATGGCCCAAGTCCTTGGGCCCCTGCACCTGCATGGGAGACCCAGAAGAAACTACTGGCTTCTGGATTCAGATCAGCTCAGCTCTGGCTGTCATTTGCTGACTGAACCAGAGGAAAGTGTATCTTTATACAGATTTATTTTATTGATTGTTCTAAACATTACATTAAATATACACAAGTGATTACTATGTGCTGAGATCACCATCTTATCGATTTTAGGGAAATACAGAAAACATACAAACTTTTACAATACTTTACTTTCTTCAGTTAATACAACTGTTTTAAATATTTCAGCTCTTGTAAATTTAGGTATTTACCAAGAGAAATGAAGATAGTTAGGGCAGCATCATTCATAATTGTGGGACAGTTAGAAGAGGTAGTAAAGTAACTGACAGATTGTTGTTCTGTTAGTTTTCTGTGGATCACTCACTTACATGCTTTATTGTAAGTTTATGAAGCTTCACATTTGCACGCGTGTATGCAACAAATCCAATAGCACCTTTTAAAGGAAGACTTTCATGAGGATGATTATAGGAGCAAGAGGGTGAGAAACTAACACTGAGAGGCCTTGGAAACTGAAAAGTTTTCCTTAAAGAGAAAGAAAATAATGAGCAAAGGTGGAAAGATCAGCTTTTTCTATATGCACCCATATTTTGGGTGTAAATAGAAAAACTATGCATCTTATAAATTAAGTCTTTAATCTGCTTCTCTGAATGTTTCAGAGGTTGTTTTCAGCATTCACGTAAAGTGTCCAATGGTTTCTATTAGAGACTAAATATAAGCACATCATTCTTCTATCTAGTCTTTCATCAAATATTCCAGAGCTATCAGTTCCTATGGGAAAAATCAATCAACTACAGATCATAGTGTCTTACTAGCTAGAACTATCTAAGGAATATTCTGACAAAGTTTTCATGAGAGCATTCCTTAAAATATCCAGCTAAGTGGGTGAAATTGTTATTTCTGTTCTAGAAATAGATTAGGTTGGGGCCAGTGCTGTGGCATAGTGGGTTAAAGCCCTAGCCTGCAGCCCCCGGCATCGCATATGGGCGCCAGTTCCCATCCTGGCTGCTCCACTTCTGATTCAGCTCTCTACTATGGCCTGGGAAAGCAGTAGAAGATGGCCCAAGTCCTTGGGCTCCTGCACCCACATGGGCGACCTGGAAGAAGCTCCTGGCTCCTGGCTTCAGATTGCCTCAGCTCTGGCCATTGTAGTCATTTGGGGGAGTGAACCAACAGATGGAAGACCTTGCTCTCGCTGACTTTAACCTCTCTCTGTAACTCTTTCAAATAAATAAAATAAACCTTAAAAAAAAAGAAATAGGTTAGGTTACAAATGTTAGGAAGCCATGGCCAGTGCTGCGGCTCAATAGGCTAATGCTCCGCCTGTGGCGCTGGCACACAGCGTTCTAGTCCCGGCCGGGGCACTGGATTCTGTCCCAGTTGCTCCTCTTCCTGTCTAGCTCTCTGCTGTGGCCAAGGAGTACAGTGGAGGATGGCCCAAGTCCTTGGGCCCTGCACCCGCAGAGGAGACCAGGAGAAGCACCTGGCTCCTGGCTTCGGATCAGCGAGGTGCACCAGCTGCAGCGGCCATTGGGGGGTGAACCAATGGAAAAGGAAGACCTTTCTCTCTCTCTCACTGTCTACTCTGCCTGTTAAAAAAATGTTAGGAAGCCTTGAGAGAATTCTGATGGATAGTTTTACAGTCATTTAGCTTATTTCAGACCTACCATTTGCTTAGCCTTCCCAGAGCAAGTTTCCACAGTCACCAACTATGCGAACGAGGAAGCCCAGTAGTTCATTCAAGCCATACTAATCCCTAAGTCCAGCCAGCACTCAGCCTGGTCATGTGGCACCCCTTCAGACACGTGCCATTCTGGGGCTACCATTTAAAACTATAATGGGTGCCCTTGATCACATACGGTGCTTCCTGTAAAAACACTGGGAGCCAGCCTAGCAGAGAAACAGGCTAAGACCCACCAGAAGAAGAGAGACAATAACTGGAAAGAAAAGCACATTAATACATTCCAAGAAAGACATTTTCATCTTAATCCATTGACAAAAAGCTAGATGAGGAAGATGGAAAACCAGGTCAGACTCATTTTTTGCAATGTTAATTTGCGGAAAGAAAGGAAAACCTGGAAATTATAGTGCCTGCTTATGCCATAAACTCTTCAGAATTTTATCAGCCATCTCTCTCATCTCCTAAACATCTTTTGTGGCACATTTTATTTTCCCCATTTTATAGAGAAGGAAAATCAAGATCAAGGAGGCAGAGCACTGTTCCCACATCCGTGGATCCCAAGGTGGTAGAGAAGTCTCTTTACTCCTGAAGAGAAAGACTTGCTTTGTGGAAATTTGCTGTTGCTGCTTCCTGCATCTCCCAGTGTCTAATCCTATCTTCTAACTTACTAACTTGTTAACTTATTTTTTTTTAAAGATTTATTTATTGGGGCTGGCACCGTGGCTTATGGCTAATCCTCCGCTTGAGGCGCCAGCATCCCATATGGATGCTGGTTCTAGTCCCAGCTGCTCCTCTTCTAGTCCAGCTCTCTGCTGTGGCCCGGGAAGGCAGTGGAGGATGGCCCAAATGCTTGCACCCTGTACCTGCTTGGGAGACCAGAAGGAAGCACAGGGCTCCCAGCTTCAGATTGGTGTAGCTCCAGCTGTAGCAGCCATTTAGGGGGTGAACCAACAGAAGGAAGACCTTTCTCTCTGTCTCTCTCTCAATTTGTCAAATAAAAAAAAAGATTTATTTATTTATTTGCAAGTCAGAGTCACACAGAGAGAGGCGAGAAAGAGTGAGAGAGAATGAGAGAGAGAGAGAGAGAGAGAGAGAGAGAGAGGTGTTCCATCCAATGGTTCACTCCTCAATCAGCCGCAATGGCTGGAGCTGCAAGATCCGAAGCCAGGAGCCAGGAGATTCTTCCGGGTCTCCCACGTGGGTGCAGGGACCCAAGGACTTGGGCCATCTTCTAGTGCTTTCCCAGGCCATAGCAGCCCCACTAACTTGTTAACTTATTAAAACTACACTTTTGGGGTAGGTGTTATGGCGTAGTGGATTGAACTACCACCTGCCATTTCCGTCAGCATCCTGTATGGGCGCTGGTCCAAGCCCCCACACCCTACCTATGAGCCAACTCTTTAGGAAAGCAGCAGAAGATGTCCCACGTGCTTGGGCCCTTGTCACTTGTGTGAGAGACCTGGATGGAGTTTCAGATTCCTGGTTTCTGCCTGGCCCTACCTGGGGCTATTGCTGGATCTCTCTCTCTCTCTCTCTCTCTCTCTCTCTCTCTCTCTCACACACACACACACACTCTACCTATCAAATCAAATAAATAAAATTTTAAAAAAGAAAAACTTACACCTTCTCTCAATATGCACTTCATATATACTTCATATATATACATATTTCTATATCTATATCTATATTTACTTCATCTACTTGAAAGGCAGATGTGGGGGCAGAGAGACAGAGACAGAAAAGTCAGCAGCCATGGCTGGACCATACCAAAGCAAGGAGCTGAGAACTCCATCTGGCTCTCCCACGTGAGTGACAGGAATACAAGTATTTGAGCCAGCATCCTCTTCTCCCAGGACATAGTAGCAGGAAGCTGGATCAAACAGCCAACATTCAACCATCACTCCATTGTGAGGTACAGATGTCCCAAGGCATGGCTTAACCTGCTGTGCCACAGTGCCTGTTTGTAGGATATCTATTTTTATCTGTATTTGTGTTTAATTAGGAGTTGAATTTGACAGCAGCCACGATTGAAAGAAGGATAATGCCCAATTAATAAAGCAAACATGTGTGGCTCTGAGGCTGTTGAACAGAGAGCTATGAGAGCTAAACCTTCATTAGTAATACACAGAACAATGTGGCTATAAAGAAAGATCTCTATACTGCTATGGAAATATTTCCAGGATTTGAGTAGAAATGTAGAGTACGAGACAATGCACATCTTAGAAAAATCCTGTTTAAGAAGGGAGAAGTATAATAAGCTATGTGGGATTTTTTAAAAATATATTTTCCTAAAGAAATGCTGGAGAAACTAATTTAAAAAAAAGAGAGAGTTACTGATGGAAAACCAGAGGATGGGAAAGGGAAGAATTTCTGGCATGGGGATTTTCCTGTTCCAACCAAGAGAGACAGCTCGGTTGCTCAAACCACGTGGAAGTTAAAATCTGGCTCTTTTTGTTTCCTAGTGAAGTGACATTCACAGGTTACTGACCATTAGGAGTGTCAGTTGTATGACTGGATAGAATTATTGTACTGAGTCCAGAAGATGTCATGAAAATTCAATAAATGGATGTAAGCTGCCTGGTGTGTATTAATTGCTTTAGGAGAGTTAAAATTCATCACTGTCACCATCGTTCTCATCATTTATTTTGGGGGTTAAGGAATAAAAATAGGAAGGAAATACACACTGCCCACTGGAAGTCGCTCAGGGGACATGTGGAGTAGAACAGTCTCAGCTCAGGTGAGGCAGGCAATGACAACAGATCCAAGAGAAGGTCTTTATAGGCTTTACACAAAATATGCCGTTATTGTCTAATATTTCTGCAAAGACAAAAACCCTGAATTAAAGTAAAAATCTAAATTACAGATTACAGTAAGAATACGCTGGTAGGAGAGATGAACATTTAATCAAACCAGAAATCATTTGCTGAGCAAACTTTTTAAGAGTTATTTTCCATATGTAACATCAAAATAATTCTGCTTCAGTTAATATAGTTATACCTCATCTTTTTGTATAAAGGCTTTAAGGAAAAAGCATCATATCTACAGGATAACTTGAATACCCTTTATATGAAATGTTTTGAGGTCAGAAGTTTTAACTTTAGATTTTCGGGGTGGGGGGATTTTAGAACAGTTACATATGCAAAATGAGATATCTTGGTGGATGAAACATAAATCTAAACAAAAATACACTTTTTAAAAAAGATTTATTTATTCATTTGAAAGTCAGAGTTACACAGAGAGAGGAGAGGCAGAGAGAAACAGAGGTCTTCCATCTGATGGTTCTCTCACCAATTGGCCACAATGGCCGGAGCTGCGCAGATCCGAAGCCAGGAGCCAAGAGCTTCCTCCAGGTCTGGTACAGGGGCACAAGGACTTTGGCCATTTTCTACCACTTTCCCAGGCCATAGCAACGAGCTGGATCAGAAGCAGAGCATCTGGGTCTGGAACCAGAGCTCATATGGGACGCTGGCACTTCAGGCCAGGGCATTAACCCACTGCGCCACAGCGCCGGCCCCCAAAATACATTTGTTTCATATGTACCTTCTACACATAGCCTGAAGATAATTCTTTTTGCAAAGATTTATTTCATCTATTTGAAAGGCAGAGTTATAAAGAGAGAGGGAGGGAGGGAGGGAGAGAAATCATCTATCCACTGGTTCACTACCTAAATGGCTGCAACAGCTAGAGTTGGATCAGACAGAAGCCAAGAGTCAGGAGATTCTTATAGGTCTCCCACAGGGACATGGGCACTTAAGCACTTGGACCATCTTCTGCTGCTTTCCCAGGTGTATTAGCAGGGAGCTAAATCAGAAGTGGAGCAGCCAACACTCAAGCTGGTTCCCACATGAGATGCCAGCATCACAGTTGGCAGCTTTAGCCACTATACTGCAATGCTAGCCCCTGAAGGTAATTATATACAGTATTTTTAGTGCACTTGTATTTTAACTGCTACCCATCAGAAGGAGGCCAGCAGTGGTATTTTCTACTTGTGTCCTCATGTTAGCATTCAAAATGTTTCAGATTTTAGATTTATAGAACATGAAGGCTCAACCTCTATTACTATTATTTCCTGATAATTTTTCTATTCAATACTTTCAATTCAATCCATTACAGTAATTTTCCCCATGGGAACACAAGAGCAATCTTATAAAAAGAAAATCTCTATGAAATTACTTCCACTTTAAAGAGAATTTTTTAAAAAAAAAAGATTTCTTTATTTACTTTGAAATTCAGAATTACAGAGAGAGAGGGAGAGAATGAAAGTGAGAGATACTCCACCCACTGGTTCTTTCTGCAGATGGCCACAATTGCCAGCGCTGGGCCAAACCAAAGCCAGGAGCCAGGAGTTTCATTCAGGGACCCAAATACTTGGGGCATCTTCCATTGCTCTTCCCAGGTCATTAGCATCCAGGAGAGGAACCAGCACCCATATGGGATGCTGGCATCAAAGGTGGCAGCATTACCCACTATAATGCCATCAAGTAACTTTCCTGAATTTGTCAAGTAATGATATACAACTTAAATCTATAAAGAAAAAAATGTTTTTCTTGGCAGAAACACTAATATTTTAGTTAAAAATAAAAGGGAATCACAGGTATGCAAAAACATACTCAGAAAAGTCAAATGAGGCAAAATCACCAATTGAGATGTTTGAGAAAAGACTTCACCTTCCAACTCTACTTCTATGTAGTGAAAGGGAAAACAAGGTTACCGGCGCCAGAGAAGCCTCTCAGAATGTCTAGGGAAAAGCAGCATTGATTCTTTTCCATAAATACTGCGAGGAAATCTAGAAAAATAATGACAACCACTCTGAACAAGGCTCTTGGAAGAACGCTTCGCAAGACTGAAATGTCACATCAATTTATCTCCATTCAGAAAAGACAATGATCCTGTCCAACTGGAACATGGCATTCCCATCACTGCTGTCTCAAGGAAACATTCCTGCCTTTTCTCCTTCCGCACCTCACGTATGTCCCGTTTCTGCTTCCTGGGTGCACCGGCTGTGTTTTGCCTTCTCTGTCTGAGTTCCTGAGCCCTTACCATATGCAGAAGTGAGGGAAGACTACGATCTAGGAACATTGCATTCCCACAGCTTAACCAGATGGTAACTCTAAGTGTAGCTTCTGCACCAGAGGTGCTTTAACTGCTTTAGCAAATAAACTGTCCATTAGTGCTTCAATCAACCTAGCGAATTCCTTTCTCTTATCTTTGTGTGTAAGGCCAACCAAGGGAAGTTTGCATTCAGCCTGTAAGGCCAGCAGTACACCTCCACTATATCACCTTAGGGGTTTTTCAACTCTCCAGCTCTATGGCATAAGTTAGTTTTTGGAGAACATGGATACCCAGCTACCATACTGGTCCATTACATTAACAATGTTATGATGATTTCACTGAGGGAGCAAAAAATAGTAACCACTCTAGATTTACTGATAATTATTTGCCTGACCAGACAGGAAATACATCCTACTAAAATTCAGGGGCACCCTATGTAGGTGAAATTTCAAGGGGTTCAATGGGGTTCACCCAAAACTACCATCCACACCTGTGGACCTACAGAACACCTCATCCACACAGTATGACACACTGCATGGCTTCTGACCCAGGAGCTCACCTCACAGCAGAGAAAGCACAGGAAGCGAGCCCATGAACTTGGAATTCACACGTCATCATCGCCACCATCCTGCAGCAACTGGCATGGGGGAGCAGTATAATGATCTTTTAAGGATTCAGTCACAGCACCTGCCAGGTGGCAACAACTTGCTGTGCTGGGAGACTGTTCTCCAGAAGGCTGTGTTT
The DNA here is from genome assembly GCA_949820135.1 of Sylvilagus floridanus. Classification (NCBI taxonomy): domain Eukaryota; kingdom Metazoa; phylum Chordata; class Mammalia; order Lagomorpha; family Leporidae; genus Sylvilagus; species Sylvilagus floridanus. Next base: position 23,524,667 of record OX463229.1, read on the forward strand.
GCTTTAAGCATTCTATACTGTATATGGTGCTACTTCTCCTATAGCCAGGGTTCATGGGTCTAGGAATCAAGAAATGGGAATGGAGGTGTCACCACGCACGGCTTAACCCTGAGGATCCACTGGCCGGATTTCTGCTTCTGTTGCTGTTGACTTTATTCCCTGCAGGCTCAGGGGCCTTGGTTCTAGAACCAAGGGTGCTTGCACCAGGAGGCAAAGCAATGATTTCACTAAAGTGGAAGGCACCATGCCAGCCAGCCACTTGGGCTCCCCTTACATTTGAATCAACAGGCAACAAAGGGTATCAAGATGCTGGCTGGAATGACTGGTGTTGACCACCATGGGGAAACTCGACCACTGACCCACAATGGAGGTAAGGAAGAGTAATTCTGGAATACTTTGAGACAGCCTTTGAGACATCCTTCAAGACAGCCCATGGTGCTACCAGACTCTATGATTAAGATCAGTGTAAGACTATGAATCACAACCCAGACAGACTACTAAAGATCCCAACCTTTGAGGAATGGAGGTTTGAGTCAGAATCACACCCTCCTCCCCCATCAGGTAAGGATCTATAGCAGCTGAGGGGCTTGCTGAAAAGCTGAGTGGAAGAAGGTAGTTACAAACATCAGCTATGAGCACTTGGTCAGTTACAGAAACTAGGACTGTAGCTGCCATGAACATTTCTCATTATTTTGCTATGAATGTGTTTGTGTGTGTTCTTTGCTTGCCTGGTTCTACATCGTGGTAAACTATTCTTAATTTTGCATAGCTTAGATGAAGTTATGGGATACCAAGAAGTGCAAACTTTACTCAGAGGATTCACCTCTTCCTTTTCCAGGGCAGGGTTAGTGACTGTCCAGTTGTATGCAGAATAGTTGTATCATGTAAGGCAGAGTTATGACCTCATCACTGTCTTTATTTACACATTCAGTAGGATTCAACGATGCATACAAGTGCCAAGTTAGGGAGTGGATACATGATGGTGAGTTTTGGAATGCAGGTGTGATGGTGAGTGTTTTGCCACTTTGGCCACAGGATTCTCAGATTCACAAGCATCTCTGGGTACATCTCCTGATTAAATTAGTACTTGAATAACTTAACTCAGTAAGGTAGGTTTCTCTCCTCAGTGAGGGTGAGTATCACCCCATCCACTGAGAGCCTGAACAGAACAGGATAGAAGAAAGAGGAAGCTGCTCTTTCTTCCCTCCTGCCTGATGGAGCTGAACGTCTTCATCTCTGTTTCTCCAGCTGGTTCTCAGGCGTTTGAACTCAGGCTGAGTTACTGCGCTGGCTTCCCTGGGTCACCAGCTGCAAACGGCAGATCATGGGATTTTTCAGTCTCCAAAATCCACTGAAACAATTCTCATAGTAGATCAGTTTTGCCCTTTGTCTGTCTGTCTGTCTTTCTCTCCACACACACTCTCTCACACACTCCTATATCCTAATGATTCTCTCTTGCTGGAGAACCCTAACACAACATATAACATGACCATGGCTCTTAAAATCTGGGAATTTTGCCAGTTAAAGTCTTTTGAAATCAAAAGTCTGCTATTTTATTATAAAGAGTACTAAGACAAATGTAATCATTTCTAAACTTGATTTATGTTCCCATTTTCAAAATCACTGCCACCATTAATTCTGCAATCTAATTTTAAAGGAGCAATCGTGTCTTTTTGCCTTCCTCATTTTGTCTTCTGTTATTAATTTGACAAATGCAATCATTTCTCTACAAATGTCCACTGCAATCAGTAGGCTATGGTGCTTGCTATAGCATGTGAATTGGTCCACCCACTAAAATTCAAACAGCTTAATAATGCCAGTATTATGTTTTTGCCTTCTCTCAGCCTATTTCTGAAGATTTTGAGAAGTATTATTTTCAATTTCTGTAACTTTCACTGAGCATTTTAAGAATCTTTACTTGTTAGCATTCTTAATATAATCAATTTATAAAAATGCTTAACTGAATTTTTATCAAATTATGATGGATAAAATTACTATTCTCTTAGAAATATTTCACCTATACAGAAAAGTTTAGAGAATTGAATCATGAGCACTCTGAACCTGCCACACAGGTTTAACAAGTGTCAAAATTTAGCATTTATCTTCATTTCATTAATTAAAAAAAACATAAAAGTTATAAATCACAGGGTCAGTACTGTGGCGCAGTCGGTTAAGGCTCCATCTACAGTGCCAACATCCCACATGAGCACCGGTTGATGTCCCAGCTGCTCCTCTTCCAATCTAGCGCTCTGCTAATGGCCTGGGAAGGCAGTGGAAGATGGCCCAAGAGCTTAGGACTCTGCTCCCACATGGGAAACCCTGAAGAAGCTCCTGGCTCCTGGTTTCTGATTCATCCAGCTCTGGTCTTTGCGGCGATTTAGGGAGTGAACAGTGAAAGGAAGACCTTTCTCTGTGCCTGTAACTCTGCCTCTCAATAAATAACTAAATTTTTAAAAAGTTATAAATCACTAAGTCCTGTACACATTTCTTTCCTCTCATCCTCCTGGAAATAACCACAATCCTAAAACTATAGTGGATTTTCACTCTCCTAACTAATCATACATTTGATACATATTTATTTATATATACACTTAGCGACTGATTATTTTTCTAACATTTGCATACATGTTTTCACTTTCTATTTTCTTTTTTTAACTTTTATTTAATAAATATAAATTTCAAAAGTACAACTTTTGGATTATAGCAGCTTTTCCCCCCATAACCACCCTCCCACCGGCAACCATCCCATCTCCTACTCCCTCTCCCATCCCGTTCTTCATCAAGATTCATTTTTAATTATCTTTATATACACAAGATCAACTTAGTATATACTAAGTAAAGATTTCAAAAGTTTTCACCCACACAGATACACATTTTCATGAAAGTATTCAAGAATTCCTGACTCATAAATCCAGGCAGAAAAATAAACTGTACATGATCTAAAAAGCTATTAGAAAATGATACAGCTAGGGAAAACAAAACAGATGAGGAAGATTCAGAGTATGTGAGCTGGGAACAGGTTGCAATTTGAATATAGAAGTCGGGGCAGCTGACTGAGCTGGTGGCTAAGACACAGGTTAAGATGCCTGTGTTCCATGTAGGTGAGCTTGCGACCAGTATCCAGCTCCAGCTGCTGAGTGAAGCTTCCTGCTGTCTGGCACCCAGGGAGGCAGCAGCAAGGGCTGACGTGAGGTTCCTGCCACTTCTGTGGGAGACTGAACTGAGTTCTGGGAAGCCTATAGAGTGAACCAGCAGATGGGAGATATCTAACTGTCTGTGTTTTTCTGTCTCTCTGGATCTCAAATCAATAAATAAAATAAAGCTAAGTTAAAAAATACAGGAAGAGGGTCTCATTTGAGCAAACACTTTAAGAGAAAGAAACAGAATCATTTATCTTCCTTAGCTATTGCTGCTTGGGTTTGGGTCTCCAAGTACAAGAATAAAGCCCCCTTGTTCTTTATGAACACTTTTGCTTTTAATCTTTTTATTTGCTATTAATATTGTTATAGTAATTAATTATGTTTGTGTGAATGTGGGTAAGGTGAGTGCAAGAAGTGATTATAATTCACTTAAATATCTCCTTATTTTATTTTATTAAATGTCTCTTAAATTTATTTTTATTAAATTTTAACTTTAAGTTTAATAAATAAATTTAATAAAATCTAGACTTTATTTTTTATTTTATCTTATTAAATATGCTTATGTATCTTCTATTTTATTTTCATATATTTGTTTTCCCATTGTATGTTTCTCCTTTGTTCATTTAGAATGATTTCCAAATTTCAAATGCCTTCATTTTTCTTCATAGCTGTTAGACACTGCACCTTCTTGAGTGAGCTAGTATGTCTGCATTCATTATGACTGCCTTTTAATTAATGTAGCTCTACCACCTGCTCTGTGTGTGTGTGTATTCTGTCAACTATGGCTTTTCTTTGCATATTTGTTTTTCCTTTCTGCCTTCTGAGAATAAATAACATTTCTTTACTTTTTCAGTATGTACTATCATCTTTGAAAACTATGGATACCACTTTTTACAATGATTGAGCTCAATATCCCTAATAAGGCCCCAAAATATTTTAGTCAGAAGTGAACACCTCCCTCAATTTCTTCATTTAACCATGATGTGGTATTTTAGTACTTTCTTTTGAAACACTTGTTTCTTTACTCTGAGTTCACCTGTGTCTGGGAGAGGGTGTGGATTTTACTAGTCATCCTTTCATTCAGTGCTTGTTTGTGCTAAACTTTGAGACATACATTTTATTTTCCTCCATTCTCATATGACTTATAAACTTTTTTTTAAAAAAAAGATTTATTCGGGGCGCCGGATTCTGTCCCGGTTGCCCCTCTTCCAGGCCAGCCCTCTGCTGTGGCCCGGGAGTGCAGTGGAGGATGGCCCAGGTGCTTGGGCCCTGCACCCCATGGGGAGACCAGGAAAAGCACCTGGCTCCTGGCTCCTGCCATCGGACGAGCGCGGTGCGCCGGCCACAGCGCGCCGTCCGCGGCGGCCGTTGGAGGGTGAACCAACGGCAAAAGGAAGACCTTTCTCTCTGTCTCTCTCTCTCACTGTCCACTCTGCCTGTCAAAAAAAAAAAAGATTTATTTTATTTATTTGAAAGACAGAGCTTTAACCTACTGCATCATAGCACCAGCCTTGACTTAAAAACTTTCAAGTATTCTACTTTTGCAGTTAATTTTCTTGAGCATTCTGGATTATTTTCCTATTGTCTTCCATGTCTCATATTGCCAAGGGTACCTGCTTATCAGTCTTTCTTTAAAACAAGCTTAGGTAGTAAGACTTTTCTCTCTAGTTGTTTTTAAGATCTTTGTTCTCATCCTATATGCAGCTTCAGCAGTATGCTCTAAGAATGTGTTTCCTGTATTTCTAGTTTAGTTCTATATTTATCTATGAAGATAGAGATACATACATGTGCCTACATGAATTTATCAACGTCTATTTATGTACCCATCCATCTGTCATCCATCCACCCATCCATCCATTAATCCATTGGTCTGCCCATCCATGCATTCTTCCATTTATCCATCCATTTGTCTATTCATCCATTCATCCATTGGTCCATCCATACATCCTTCAACCCATCCATCCATGATGGTTCCTGTCTTTCTTGACCACTACTGAGTACTCATTTTAATTAGAAGACTTGTGAATTCCTTCAGTTCTAGACAGTTAATGGATTGTGCAGCAGATTGTTTACATTCTGTAGACTGAGGACAGTGTACCACAGCATTTACATGCTGTAGGCTGCTGTCTTAGGGAAAACCACCCAAAGGTACAAAGCGGGTTATCACAAAGGAAGTCACAAACCACAGGGTGGAATCATTGTGAGATTCTTGCTCCTTCATTTTCCTCTGCATACACCACCCCAAGCTGCAAGCATATAATTTTTAAACTTATTTTCTTTTCTTTTTTTTTTTTTCACAGGCAGAGTTAGACAGTGAGAGAGAGAGAGAAAGAGAAAGGTCTTCCTTCCGTTGGTTCACCCCCCAAATGGCTGCTGTGGCCGGCGCACTGTGCCTATCTGAAGCCAGGAGTCAGGTGCTTCCTCCTGGTATCCCATGTGGGTGCAGGGCCCAAGCACTTGGGCCATCCTCAACTGCCTTCCCGGGCCACAGCAGAGAGCTGGACTGGAATAGGACCAACAGGGACAGAATCCGGCACCCCAACTGGGACTAGAATCCGGAGTGCCAGCGCAGATGGAGGATTAGCCTAATGAGCCACAGCACTGGCCTAAACTTCTTTTCACTAACAGGTTAAATCCACCATAGTACATGGTTTCTGCTTCTGAATCTGCTTCTGGTAGCTCACATTTGTACAGTTCTTTAATTCTCTTTGATTCAGAGTAACTTAACTCTCTCTCTTTAAAACACTTCTATTTATTTCACAGTCAGAGAGATAGAGAGAGAGAGAGAGAGAGAGAGAGAGAGAGAGAGAGAGAGATCTTCCATCAGCTGGTTTACTCCCTAAATTCCCACTATATTCCGGACTAGGCTGGGTTGAAGCCAGGAACCCAGAACTCAAACTGAGTGTCCTCCGTAGTTGGCAGGGATCCACGTACTTGAACCCTCACCTGCTACCTCCCAGCGTGTGCACTGGCAAGTAGCTGGAATTCGGAAAAGAGCCCAGGATTTGAACTCTGGACCCTATATGGGATGCTGGCACCCCAAGAAGTGTCTTAACAGTTGAACCAAACTCCCACCTTTCTGCTTCTTTGAGCCAAAAGCAAAATCAAGCATGCCTCCATTTTTATTACTTATATTACTTACTGTTGCTCTCCAGTTTTCACTCCAGGGAGACTTCTGCCTTATTTTTAAGAGAAACTACTCTTTCAATTTTTAAAATATCAAATTTAGCAACACTACTAAGTGTTTGTAATAAAAGGATGTGAACTTAACAATTCCATCTGGACAAGCATTCCGAAGAAATGATCATTCGACTTCTGTTATATTTTCAAGTTTTCTAAGCCTTTAAATCTCTCTTCAAAGAAATTCTACTAAAATTTCATAGACCTTGAATCTAAACTGTATTCACCTTCTTTAATTTAAAAGAATCCCATAATTGTAATTATACTTTAGAAAATATACTTCTATGAATTAAAATCATTATCAAGCTATTCTAACATTAAGAATTTTCCCAAGTAATAATTTCACTATCACTTTTATAGATTCTAGATATGAATAGTTTCTCATATTTCATTCCAAAAATAGTGAAAATGGTTACTGTTCAGAATTTTTTATTACACAGCAGCATGGTTTTCTTTGTTTCATCATAATTTTGCATGACAGTGAGTCTCACTTCATGTGCTGTCTTCACGAAGGTCTGCCTTTAACTCAAAGTGCTTTTTTTTGTGAAATCCATGAAGACAAAAACATTTCTTTATCCAGTGAAATTTTTTGTAATTTTAAGTACTATTCTTTCATACATCTAAGGGGTTATTGTCTAGCCCTGTACTACACACACTGTTTATATGGTAATATAATTCACCCTAAAAACATATGTGAAAAAAATCTTTGTCTAGGGCATGTACAAATTAAAATTTAGTTCTCATAACTCTTTATTTTTTTCAATTCTAGTTATTTTAACATATGGTTCCAGTAAAAAGAACAGCAAACATAAACAGGCAATTAAATATTTCTCTGTTTTATACAAAGTACTTGAATAGTGCCTACGTGGCTATAACCTGTAAGGTGAAAGTTTCAAACGTGGCATCATATCAGGTTACTAACCCACATGGCCTCTGCTTTGAAGATACACAGTATCCCCCTCACATTCTCACCCAATGCCTCTGACAGTCACATCTTATTCTAGGCATTGAGCATCTGTTCTTGGCCTGCTTGGGATTCACACCCTCTGCTCCCTCTTCTGATTTCCTTAATGTACTCTGCTGGCTCCCCTCTTAGACAGGGTTGCTCCAGAGGCCCTCCCCACCCCACAGCCACAGGAATGGAGCTAGGACCTAGGGTTGGTCAGCAAGATCCCCAGATCCACAGTGTTTGCTGCAGTTGAGCAAGCATCCTAAGATAACAGTGAATATCCTCAGCTCTAGGACAAACAAAACTGTACCTCTGTCTCCCAGGTTTGCCAACCACTAGGGCACTCACCCATCACTTGCGGGAGACAGCCTGCTTGCTGCTTGCAAGAGGCATTGAACCTCTAGGACAGAAAATCAGAGCTGAGAAAGGAGGACAAATCCCCAAGGGCATCAGGATTGCAGGAAAATAACAATTGGGGAAAAAATGAAATTCCCAGAGGAAATTACAGGAAAGAAGTCCAACATGGAAATAAGCTGTTAGAGTACCCAGGTGAAAAATCACATGCGTGCAATGTTTTCTTTTAATCAGCATAAACTAAAAGGCTCTTCATGAATCTGTAGAACTGACTGCACTAGGATACAGGTACTACAACTCTTTATAAATTAGCTGTCCAATCTTGCATATGGGAAATTCAAGAAGCTCGTAGAGGGGCTGGCGTTGTGGCGCAGTGAGTTAAGCCACAACCTGTGACACCAGAATCCCCTATGGCCACTGGCCCAAGTTAAGATAGCCCAAGTGCTTGGGCATCTAGCACCTGTACAGCAGACTCAAATGAAGCTCTTGGCTCCTGGCTTCTGCCTGACCCAGCCCCGGGGTGTTTGCCACCATTCTGGGAGTGAACCAGTGGAGGGAAGATCTCTCTCCCTCTCTCTCTCTCTCTCTCTCTCTCTCTCTCTCTCTCTCTCTCTCCATCTCTTCCTCTCTCTTTAACTCTGCTTTTAAATAAATAAATCTTGCTTTTTGTCAAAGGAGTTTACAGAAAATTTAATGACAATATGTTTATTTTGGTACCAAATAAATAATTATTGTACCAACTGTACCAAATAAATTTGGTACAAAATTTGTGAAATTTTTCCATAATATATATTTCCATTACTCTCACATGCATGAATTTCAAATTTTTTTGCATGAACAAAATGAACTGTTCACCTCCATTTTCCATGAACTTTGTGAAGTCTTATTGTGTAACTTACGTAGCACTCAGAGGTCTCAGTTAAAAACTGAAGGAATGAAATAAATGACAACTGAAGTTCAGCTCCAAATTCCTAATAACTCCAGAATTTCTCTGCTCTCCTCCACTTACACTTGAAATTGTGTTGTTTGCTAATAAGGTAGAGATTAAAGAGATGATTTTTAACAGAGGTTAAAGATAACATGAGGAAAAAGACTTTGAGAAACTGCAAGTTTCAATGCAGACTGATTTTCTTCTAACATCCTCATTAGAGTTACTGTGCAGAAGTGCACTAAACCTACTTAAAAAGACAAACACGCATTCAGAATATCCTGTAAGTCTGACATTTATGACCACATCATTTACTTTAGCTATTTAAACACTATTTTTTCACATGAGTGGTTTTAATTGTGGTTTAATTTACAACAGTTGGAACTACTCATCTGAACACTACAGCCTCAGGGGTTCTCAAGCTCTGATATCTCAGGTTCAACACTAATACAGGCTGCATATCCAAAGGACGGAGAGAGACCTCAGGCATCAGAGTCCAAGCTCAAGTGAAGCCAGGACCAAGGCCTGTGTGAGTTACATGGGGAGTTGTTAGATTATATTTTAACTTCCATCAATGGAAGAAGTGCAGGGTTTTTGCAATGGGTTTCCAACAGATTTGATGTCCTCTTAAGTGAGTAAAGAACACATAATGTTATTTATTTTTCCTTTGTTAAGAAGCACTTTTCTTAAGTTTTGAGTGCATATGTTTTATAAAACCAACTTGAATCCCCACCTGACAAACATATCTCAAATCAAATTTGCATAATATTTAAGAGAAAAGGATGTAGAAGTGATTTAGGTAAGAGAGGAACAGAGCAAACCTAGCTCTGTTCTCAAAGAAATACGAATCTTGTGGCTTTAGATGTGGGCAACAGATCTTTATTTCACATCTACTAGCACACTTTATCGAGATCAGGTATTCCAGGAGAATGAAAAAAGTGCCTCTGTAACATTTCAACCTGAAACATCCAGGATTTCACTGACTCCCCCATTTTCCAGGAAATCTGTGCATAAGCAGATCAGTGCTCAGTGTCTGGTGCCTCTGTTACTTCCTGCACGTCCCTCGGGTTCTACGTTGTCTAGCCTTGAATTTATCTAAGTGTTTATCAGAGACTTTAAAGAATGCATGCATACTGCAAACACAAATGACATGTTATGTGAGAACCTGACCTGAAAGTATGAAATGCGACCCCCAAATAACAGACTAAGAGATCAATGGCACAGAGACACAAGCTGGGGCAGTGACACACAGTGTGGTTTCCAGAAACAGAGTAGAACCCCTCCACTCACAGCAACTAACTGCACCCAGAGCCAAGGATGTCAGCCTAGGGTGGGCTCTCATTAATACACTCGGCTCAACATCACAGACTAGCTCAGTCATTTAAATGTAACATGAGCCACAGTTGCATGCCGTGCAAGCTAAAATTTTGTAAAAGGCAGATTAAAAAAGCAGACACATGTAATATTAAACTTTAATATAGTTACTATAACAGGCCTGAAATGTTCACATTTCAATATGTAATTGGCATCTTTAAAATATTTCTTTATTTACTAAGTCTTTGAAATTTGGCATTCATTTGACACCTGTGGCACATCTCAGCATAGAGTAGCCACATTTCACAAGCTCGGTAGCCACGTGAGGGGAGAGGTTACCGTAGGAGATGCACAGCTCTAGAACGCTAAGGATTCCAATGCTCTGAACAGCACTGAGCAAAGAAGCATGAGCTTGGAGGTGAAGAGAACGCTCTACGGGCAGCCACCAGGGACCCAAACAGACCCTGAATACGCCAGGTTTCTCAGGGCCTGCCGTGTACAATCTTTCTAAGGTTGTGTGGCTGAAACCCAAGTGGCTTAGGAAATTTTAATAAGACTCACGTTCTCAGTTTTCAACCATTCAGTAAGAATTATGAAATAAGGAAAAGTGAAAACTCGCAGATGCTGCCTTTTTCAGCTCAGAATCCATGTTTCTCATGACATCCTCACTCAAGATGTGAAGTTCATGTATTTTTTTAAAATCTTTATAATACTGGCAATGGAGAAGCAATAAATAATAGCAACTCCAGTGAAGTGCAATATTCAAAATATTTATGGAATTAAGATACCGTAAATTCAGAATTCCCTGAGTTGATTCTTTTTATCTTGCTATTAGTTTCTAAAATTGGGCGATCAGTTTTGTGTGTGTAGTAAATGAATACATATGCATAAAACACAATATATGCTTATACATAACATTAATTTTATTATTTTACGCATTTTAAGATTACAGTTAATTTTATGCAGTAAATGCATTCACATTGTTATGTTACCATTACTGCCACCTGTCTCCAAAATTCATTCATTCATCCCAAGCTGAAACTTAGCACCCATTAGTCATTCACTGTTCTCTGTCCTTCTCACCATTCCACTTTATGTCTCTATTAATTTGACTTCTTTTTTTTTTTTTTTTGATAGGCAGAGTTAGACAGTGAGAGACAGAGAGAAAGTTCTTCTTTTTCCATTGGTTCACCCCCCAAATGGCTGCTGCAGCCAGCGCACTGCACCGATCCGAAGCCAGGAGCCAGGTGCTTCTTCCTGGTCTCCCATGTGGGTGCAGGGCCCAAGCACTTGGGCCATCCTCAACTGCCTTCCCGGGCCACAGCAGAGAGCTGGACTGGAAGAGGAGCAACTGGGACAGAATCCGGCACCCCAACCAGGACTAGAACCAGCGGTGACGGCACCACAGACGGAGGATTAGCCAAGTGAGCTGCAGCGCCAGCCATTAATTTGACTTCTGTAAGAAGTGGGGCCATCAACTATTATTCCTTTTGAGACTGGCTTATTTATCTCTTTTCTTTTTTTAAGATTTATTTATTTGAAAGAGAGAGAGAGAGAGAAAGAGAGAGAGAGAGAGTCTTCCATCTGCTGGTTCACTCCCCAAATGGCCACAACAGCCGGAGCTGGACCAATCTGAAGCCAGGAGCCAGGAGCTTCTTCCGGGTCTCCCACATGGGTGCAGGGGCCAAAGCACTTGGGTCATCTTCGATTGCTTTCCCAGGCACATCAGTAGGGAACTGGATCAGAAGAGGAGCAGACCATACTCCACAGCAGGCGGCGGCTTTATCTGCTTTGCCACAGCGCCAGCTCCTGGTTTATTTCCCTCAACACAACGAATTCAAGGTCAGAATTTCATTCCTCCTGGGATCTGGTGTTCTCTTGTACATGTAAACATATTTGTCCTCCAGTGGACACTCATGCTGAATTTGGCCCTCTGGTTTCCTGCTCTGAATACAGGTATGCAGACACCTGCTGGAGTCCCAGTCATGTTCAGCACCTGTCTTTAGTTTGGAGAGCAGTGATTCTCTCTGCTTTCCTTTGCTTCTCTCATTAAAACGGTGATAATGTTATTTGCCTTTTTACTTTACAATTAAACGAAATAAAACCTTTCCTGTTTGAGGCAGCAGAAAAAAGTCCTTCAACCTAATAGATAAATCTACTCTTGGGCATTTTTGTGTTTTTCTGCATTTTATTTTCTATAGTTCTCATTCCACCATATTCTTCTGAAGTCTTTCTTCCTCAAGATAAAATCATTTCACATTTAGAAAAGTTGGCACCCTGAATTCTGAAAATTTAATAGTTCTGCAGAATACTGTAAGCTAAAGCTTCCAGGGTCCCAGAGAAATTATCCCAGTTTCAAATTGTCTGTTGGAATTTATCTTGTCAAGTACCCTGGGCTTCAATCTCTCACCTCTCTTCATTCTATTACTTCTCTCAACTCCCACACATGAACTATTCTTGGTCTTAAAAACTCATTTTTAAGGCAATACAATTTCAACAACTAAAATACCATGTGTGCTTGGTTGGGTTAAATTTAGCCCTGGGAAATTGCACCTTAGAATTTTGCAGCATCAGTAAGTACTTCTCCTATCTCCAGTGTTTCATCCCCAACTCACAAGTGGCATTCCACTGTGATTTACTTCCCTCTAGAAAATACGACTTTGGGGACACATGATTGGAAACGGACAGAAAAATAAACACAGCGCTGTACCACATATGACCTAAAAATAGGCAAACAAAGCTTGTGAAGTCTTGGGAACTAGTACTCGTAGCAGAAGTAGACTGTTCTTTAACTTCTCAGTGCCATATGTAGAGTCTGCAAAGACTTGTGAAAATCATATGATAATTTTATTAATAATGGAAACTATGCCAAGGGACCTTCACTGCCTGAATTTCTATCACATTCAGCATTCCTGATTTCCAGCAATTTCTATGAACAAGTCTTAGGAGGAAAGGAAGACTTATACAGATAAACAATAGCAAGTAGTGCGACATTTAATTTTTGCTTCAGTTGCAAAAAACAACAGCACTGTCCTATTTAGTATACCCATCAGGCGAATTTCCTCAACCACAGCTCCTCTTGGGAATGTCAACCAACCACTTAAAGGAACAGCAGTGAGAGGGAGATGACAGCTTCACACCTGGCATAGATGTCCAGGGTGCAGCCAGAATGGGAGCCAGTGGGGCAGGTTAGACCCCACCAGGTACTTCTAGTAGAACACCTGTCTCTTCCCTTTCTCATTCAGCCTTCTGCTTCACCTTACATTACTTCATCTCTCAGTCTGTATATACCAGGATTTGATAAATTAAGATGTTTATGTTTACTCCCTTAATTTACACCTGCCATCTGGTTTTATGTTTTTAAACATTCCAGTTGGGGCCGACACTGTGGTGTAGCAGGTAAAGCTGCCGCCTGCAGTGCAGGCATCCCATAAGGGCATGGGTTTGAGTCCTGGCTGCTCCACCTCTGATCCAGCTCCCTGCTATGGCTTGGGAAAGCAGTGGAAGATGGCCCAAGTCCTTGGGCCCCTGCACCCATGTGGGAGACCCAAAAGAAGCCCCCTGGCTTCGAATTGGTGCAGTTCCAGCTATTGTGGACATTTGAAGAGTGAAACAACGGATGGAAGACCTCTCTCTCTCTGGCTCTGACCCTCTGTAACTCTGCCTTTCAAATAAATAAACACATCTTTTATTTATTTGAAAGGCAGAGTTACACAGAGAGAGGAGAGGCAGAGAGGCAGAGAGGCAGAGAGAGAGAGAGAGAGAGAGAGAGAGAGAGATTCATTCCCCAATTGGCTGCAACAGCCGGAGCTGCGCTGATCCGAAGCCAAGAGCCAGGAGCTTCTTCCGGGTCTCCCACGCGGATGCAGGGGCCCTAGGATTTGGGTCATCCTTTAATGCTTTCCCAGGCCATAGCAGAGAGCTGGATCAGAAATGGAGCAGCTAAGTCCCAAAGCGGCACCCAAATGGGATGCCAGCACTTCAGGCCAGGGCATTAATCCACTATACCACAGCACCAGCCCCTCAAACAAATACATCTTATAAAAAACTTTCCTGTTTTATGTCTTTTGTAATAAATTTTTTTCTTTCATTGCATCTTTTCCCCTACTGAAGTTTAAAAATCCTGAATTAAATTATCTAAGTACTTATCTTACAGTCCATTTGCTACATAGTTACATAGTTGCACATTAGTTACACAGTTTTCTTGGCATGATCTGAGACCTAAAACTTGAAATTCTGTGGCTGCATTTTCATATTATGTATGAAATAGATCATTTTAAAAATTTCTAATTTTTAGTCATTGCATTTATGATATATATATATGTGTGTGTGTGTGTGTGTGTGTATATATATATATATATATATGTATGTATGATATATGGTTGGTGTTATGGCATAGTGGGTAAAGCTGCCACCAGCACTGCAGGCATCCCATACGGGTACCACATGTCTCCACTGCTCCATTCTTCATCTACCTCTCTGCGATGGCCTAGGAAAGCAGCAGATGGCCCAAGTGCTTGGAACCCTGCACCCATGTTGCGAGACCCAGAAGCAGCTCCTGGCTTTGGCCTGGCCTAACCCAGGCTATTGTGGTCGTTTGGTGAATGAACCAGCAGATGGAAGATCTTTCTTTCTGTCTCTTCCTCTCTCTCTGGAATACTGACTTACAAACAAATAAATAAATCTTATATAAACGTGTGTGTGTGTGTGTGTGTATACTTACTACCAATAAAATAATATTTTTCATGAAGAGTTTTATCAATTACTCACAATAACACACATAATAGCAGGAAAAGATTATATGTTTCACATGCTAATATTTCATATGCCAAACAAAATAGGAATATGTCTAAAAAATAATTAGAAAATATTAAGAAATTGTCCCTTTTACATTGAATATGGAAAACCTTTTAAGAGAAGTTCTCCTTAGGCAAATTTTATGTAATTATTTAGCAATCACTCTGTTTATAATTGATTTTAGTGATTGCCTCTAATCCTTGGCCTCAATTATGTTATTTGGTTTACAATTTCATATGGAGAGCCATATTATACATTGCAATTGATCATTCAATACCTATTCTGGCCTAATATAATGTGAGCCAGCCAGAGAATGGTTCATGGATGACTGAATGATCTCATTCTGTTTTTTTCTTTTTAAGAAAAAGATTTATTTATGTGTTTATTTGAAAGATAGAGAAACAGGGGAAAGAGAGAAAGAGAGAGAGAGAGAGAGAGAATCACTTCCCAAATGACCACATTAGCTGGGATTGGACGAGGCCAGGATCTTCCCCTGGGTCTACCACATGGGTACAGAGGCCCAAGCACTTGGGCCATCTTTCACCACTCTCTCAGCAGGGAGCTGGATCGGAGTGGAGTAGCAGGCTCAGCACTGGCACCGATCACATTCTGTTCCTAGTGTATCTTCCAGGAGCTTCTATAGAAAGTATGTCCTCTCCTAAGCAGAGCCACAAGACAAATCATCTTTTTCAACACTCTGAACCTTTCCTGTAAGTTTTGCAGCTACCTTATTACCAGATGGAGGTCGGAACAGTACCAAGAATAGAAAAGTAAAGTGATGGAAAAAAACCAGAATCCTTGATGACAACATTGAGCTATTTTTAACAACACTGAATCCTACATTATCTGTTGTATTAAAAAAAAAAAAAAGAAAAAATTGACATATATATTGCAGTCACTTTGAATCAGAGTTTCTGCTATTGTGGCCAAAAACATTCCCTCAATGAATATGTTTACTTAAGAATTGAACACCGGAGTTTTGAGAGCACAAGATCCTATCCTAACGCTTGGCTATCACTCTCCACTGTATTCACCGGTAAATGAAAAAGTGCTTTGGTTCTTGTAAAGACTCAACCCCTTGCCTTTAGAACTGGTCAGGGAGAACACCAAACACTATCCACAAGGCCACACGAGCAGCTCCACCTCCTCAGCCCCTTAATTATTCCACATATCAACAACAGCACAACAAGAGGCCTTGAGGAGACCACAGGACCATGTGCAGTCATGCAAAGAAAGGAGGTTGCTAGAGCACATCGCGACAGAGCAAACCTGCCGAGCACTGGTGACAGATGAAACGTGGCCTCAGGTGAAAAGTCTCCTTGCAGGCTGTTGAAAGACTAGGGGTGGTTGTATTGTAAAACTGTAAAGAGTAACCACTCGGTGCCACTGTAAGCTTATTAGACATTCTATTACAGTCTTTTCTAGTTCCAACAAGATTGCCTGTTTTTTCCAGTTGTCATCTATGCTGATGCTTGAGTGTTGTTGAAATAATCATTGATTACTATATTTAATGTTTTAATTTTATTTATTCAAAAGGCAGAGAGAAACACAGATAACAGAGACATTTCCCATCATGTGGTTGATTCCTCAAATGCCTGCAAGAGCTGGGCTTGGTTAGATTCTATTAGGAACAGAAGGTCCATCAACACCTACCCTATAGATGACAGGGACCCAATGACTTGAGCCATCAGCTGCTACCTCCTCCTGGGGTGCACATTAGCAGGAAATTGGAATCAGCAGTGGAGCCAAATACCCCAAATCAAGCACTCTAATATGGAATGTAGGCACCCCAAGCAGCAAATTACCCACTATGCATAACACACACCTCTGCTTATTGGTTTCAGTCTCTCACCACAGTTGGACAGAAGGATCTGAACAGCAGGCGAAAAGGGACATGGACTTTGGGGCTGGTGTTGTGCCATAGCAGGTAAAGCTGCTACCTGCGATGCCAGCATCCCATATGGGTACCATTTTGAGTCCTATCTGCTCCACTTCCAATCTGCCTCCCTGCTAATGCACCTGGGAAAGCAGCAGAAGATTGTCCAAGTCCTTGGGCCCCTGCACCCATGTGGGAGACTCAAAAAAGCTCTTGGCTCCTGGCTTCAGCCTGGCCCAGCCACAGCATGCAGCCATTTAGGGAGTGAACCAGCAAATCAAAGATCCCTTTCTCTCTGTCTCTCCCTCTCTCTCTGTAACTCTGCCTTTCAAATAAATAAAACCTTTTAAAAAATGGAGTTTAGAGATAGACAGATGCAAGATTTTTTTTGCTGACTGCATGTTACAACTGTGCCACTACTGAACTTTAATTTTCTTGGTCATAAGAACAGTAAAAATACTACAAGTCTCATGCAGTGATTAAATGGGATACTGTATGCAAAGTACTTAGTGCAATGTCTTACATGTGGACAAACATTGATTATTGTTTAAGGTGATATCTTAAGTTTTCTGATTTAATTTTGACTTTAACAAATCAAAAAGGTTTTTTCAACAAAAAATCCTTTGGACCCATATATGCTGATGATAATAACAACTTCCTCTAGCATCTGTGCAAATATCACATCCAGAAATTAACTCCTAATGGTAAGTTTGACGTTGCATCTTAGCTATAATGGGGCACACCTTAACACATGAAAACTCTCACAGGATTCACCTAGCTTTCTAAGGGAAGGTGTTCCTTTTCACAATAGGCATCACGATCTTGTGTTTCTATTTTCCTCTTCTCAAGTCGCTGCAAAAGTTCATCCCTGGGTCCAGTTTTTGAGTCTTCAGGAAGACAGCAATGGTCAGGTGCTTCCTGAAGTCTATATCCAGGTTACTATAATTTGACTATAGTTTTCAGGGATGCTGAGCCACACTTCTGGTGGCGTTGCTTTATAGGCACATCTACTATTCTCGTATTAGACTGAATGCCATTGAGATTCTTTTCGTCTCACTGAGAGTTAGTCTCCTAATCTGCATATTCTTTTTAAAGAAAAAAAAATTTATTTAAGAAGCTGAGAAGCACAAAAAGAGGAAAACAGAGAGACAAGGCTCCTGCAGGCTGGTTCACCCTCCAAATGTCTGCAACAGCTGGGCCAGGCCATGAACCAAGAAGTAGGATCTCATTCCAAGTCTAGATACGGGTGGCAGGGACCCAAGCACTTTAGTCACTGCTGCTGCCTACTGGGTCTCTGTCCACAGGAAGTTGTGTTCAGAAGCTTGAGTCAGAGATGGAGCCCAGGCTCTTCCAAGTGGGATGCCTGCATCCTAGCTGGGGTCTTAACCACTAGGTCCAATACTATAAGGTCCAATACCATAATCCAACAAATTTTGCAAGTTGTAACTATTAATCATGATTTGTATCTAATCACACCACAGCAAGACTTAGTTCACAAGAAGTCCACACTTGAAGTTTGGCATTAGTTTGAAAAGGATGAAATCTATACAGCTATTAGCACATTAAAAGTAATACAGATGGCTTGGTGCTGTAGCATAGTGGCCTAAGCCTCTGCCTGCAGCTCTGACATCTCCTATGGGTGCCGGTTCCTGTCCTGGCTGCTCTGCTTCTGACCCAGCTCTCTGCTATGGCCTGGGAAAGCAGTTGAAGATGGCCCAAATGCTTGGATCTCTGCACCTGTGTGGGAGACCTGGAAGAAGCTCCTGGCTCCTGGCTTCAGATCAGCTCTGGCTACTGCAGCCATTTGGGGAGTGAACCAGCAGATAGAAGACCTTTCTCTCTGTCTCTCCCTCTGTCTGTCTGTAACTCTGCCTCTCATATAAATAAATAAATCTTAAAAAAAGAAACAAACTAATAGAAACAGAAAAGCTCTTAAGGAATTAACTGTGACAAAAATAATCAAGCAGAGGTTAGAAAAAAATGAGAAAATTGAGTAAACACTGGATATAGTTTCTCAAAAAATCTTTCTTTTTTGAGGTGTTTAATATCTTATCTTCTGCAATAATTTACCAATTTTAGCATATGAATCAGAATTAGGAGTTTTAATTAACATACATTTTTCTTTCTTCCTTGGAAAACACATGTTCCCATCTAAAAGGAGCACAAATGACACATGTTGCAATTGAACTGTAAAAACAATTGCCTGGTATCAACTCCTATATACCTGTCACAGATACTGGCAATAATGATGTCTTATAATGGGAAGTCTAGGGGCTGGCACTGTGGCACAGTTGGGTGGCATCCCATATGGGCACCGGTTCCAGTCCTGGCTGCTCCTCTTCCAATCCAGCTCTCTGTTATGTCCTGGGAAAGCAATAGATGGCCCAAGTCCTTGGGCCCCTGCACCCATGTGGGATACCTGGAATTAGTTCCTGGCTCCTGGCTTCAGATCACCCCAGTTCCAGCTGTTGCGGCCAACTGGGGGGTGAACCAGTGGATAGAAGACATCTCTCTCTCTCTCTCTCTCTCTCTCTAACTCTACCTCTGAAATAAATAAATAAAGAAATTTAAAATTTTTTTTAAAATGAAGTCTATTTTTAATCATTTCCAACTGAACCCTGATGACAAAAACGCATATGTGTATGCAGAAGCACACAAATAGTGACATGATGCTGATAGCAAGAATCAATTCTGGTAATCAAAAAGTCAGTAGGCGTCTCATGGATCTGCCAAGCTTAATTCTGATTTTCTCTACTATGTGCTAATATGAGCTTGAACAACCCAGATACCAACTGGGAAAAATTCCATATTTTCCCTGAGGTACACAAATCGTGACTTCAGCTGGGAAACTGTGATAACACCAATGTTCCAGAAGATTAGAACATGAATTCTTAAAAGCTTTAAATCTCTATATACTCACTGAAGGGGGCCCTCAACAGTCAACCACACTTATTTCAAAAATACCAAGGGAAATTGTACCATTGTGTAGTCCTCCTACAAGTGACTGTTGAGGGTAGTTTCAAGGTATTTTCCAGAGATATAAATAAAATGGATAAAGCACGGGAGGTCTAATTTCTAATAATTATCGATTCAAAGGCTTAACTCTGCCCCCTCTAATGCATGCAGTTCTGGCATTCTGCACCAGCAGGCTATGATGGGAAGTGCAGCAAGAAATGGCCAGGCTAAGGGCCCTGCTGGGTTCCCCAGTAGCAAAGAGAAATAGCGCTGTAGATGCCTGCAGATAACACTTTCCCTTCCATATCCTGGGATCTCATCACACTGTCTGGAAACTTGCGGGTAAACTCTGAATAGAGCACAGGATGAACGGAACCTGCTGTAACCAAAGGGAAGAAGAATGGCAGTGACTATTTGAGAAAGAAGGAAGAACCAGAGAATGAAATCACCTGCAGGGCCAGCGTCCCACATGGACACCAGTTCGGGACCCAGCTGCTCCACTTCCCATACACTTCTCTGCTGTGGCCTGGGAAAGCAGTAGAAGATGACCCAAGTCCTTGGGCCCCTGCACCCAAGTGGGAGACCCAGAACACAGTCCTGGCTCCTGGCTTTGGATCGAACCAACTCCGGCCATTGTGGCCATCTGGGGAGTGACCCAGGGGATGGAAGACCTCTCTCTCTCTCTCTCTCTCTCTCTCTCAGCCTCTTTCTCTTGACTTCTGTCTCTCTGTAACTCTGCCTTTTGAATAAAATAAATAAGTTTTTAAAAAAATATCACCTGCAGTCAAACATGATCCTAAATCCAACTTTTGGTTGTGAAATGAAGTTTCAACCTTGCAAGTGAAGGGGAAGGATTGATGAAGAGCTCTAGCAAGCTTATTGCGATTGAGACTCTATTTATACTACTGGATGCTCAAATCGGGTATGAGACAGAGTGATATTTCATAGGTAGGTAGGAAGAGGTAGGAAGAAAAAATGTAGGGAAGATGCTATTGTATTTAAAAGTGTGGCAATTTGGAGTCAGACTTAAGTGGTACCTACAACAGCAGGTACAGTTACGCTACTCCGGTGTCCACCTTCATCTTAGTTTCTCCGTCATTTCCAGAGACCAAAGATTCATTCTGTTTTTGTACTGCATACCCTTCCATTTGTCTCCTATTCATCAAATAGCTTAGATCATCAGATTTCCTAGTGTGTTCAACCCCGGGGGATAAGTGAGACCCTGGGTACAACCTGGGGGATAAGTGAGACCTTAGTGCTCTGCCTTCAAGGTATTTATCCTTTTTGTTTCAGTAAATTGTATTCAAGACCAGTACCTATAGGGACTGGTAATAATAATTGCTAGTACTGTGTTCCCATGAAGTATTTTCTACAATTACTCACATGCTGCCGACGAGGGAACTGAGGTATAAAGAGGATGTAACTTACCCAAAGTTGCATGATTATAGAGTTAAAATACAAACCTAGGCGGTCTAATTCCAAACCTGAGTTCTCCTTATCTATACCACAGGCTTTTAAGAGTGGGAAAGAGACAGAGGAGGAAGTATGTAACTGTAAAGCTGTATAGTTCTGCATATATTCCTAAGGACTAACATCTAAGGGTACAGTTAAAAACTTGTCATGGGACCCCAAATAGCATTAACTGGGTGATAAAAATGTCATCTTAAGTGTTAAAGTGATCATATTAAGTGTTAAAGTGAACATATAGATAAGATTAAGTGTTAAAGTGACCATATAAATATGATCAAGTGTCAGGTAATTATAATAGAATTAAAAAAGAGAGAATGTTCCAACATGGGAGCAGTCCACACAGCAGACTCATAGAATGACAATTGCTTTAAGTAATACTCTAACCTCAAAATCAGCAAAGGTTTCCTGGTCTGGCTGAAAAGCCTGTGAGAGCATTTCAGGCATGGAAAGCAAAGACACTGTGGCAAAAAATATTCTACATGAAGGATTTCTGTGAGTGAGATCCCAACGGAAATAAGTGGCCATCAAAAAAGCATGTACTTTTCTCTAAAGGGAGGTGAGATCTTTTGCTTTGCTTATGGCTTTGTCCAAATACTGATGGAGTTTGTGGATTCAAAAGGCTTCCAAAGCCTAGCCAAATTCCTTAGGGGGTCACTGATGTCATACATAAGAGTGTTAATTGTTAAATTAACAACAGGAGTCACTACACTAACTCTTTATGCAGGACCTCTCTCCTCAATGAGTTGTATTATGAGAGTTAACTGTAAAACTTGTTCTCAAAGAGGTTTTTGTGTGTGTGTGTGTGTATGTGAGTGCAAATTGTTGAAATATTTACTCAGTATAGAGTTGGTTTTCTGTGTACAAAGTTAACTGAAAATGAATATTAATGGAGAATGGTACTAACAAGGGGAGAGAGAGGAAGAAGGGTGGGAGTATGAGTGGGAAGGTGGGTATGGTGGTAAGAATAGCTACATTTCTAAAATTATACATATGAAATTTGTATTCCTTAAAAAAGAAATTGTTAAAAAAGCAAACCACACTGAAAAAAAGTTTAGGTTTTTAAAAAGTACTTGGAACTCTTCGGATTCAGCTTCCTGATAATTTGCCTGGAAGGCTACAGGTGACAGCCAAGTATTTTAGTTCCTGCAACCAATGTGTAAGATCAGGTTGGAGTTCTTGGCTCCTGGTTTGGGCCTGGCCCAGCCCTGCCTCTTGTGGCATTTGGGAAATGAACCAATAGATGGAAAATGGATCACTTTTTAGGTCTCTCTGTCTCTGTCACTCTGCCTTTCAAACAAATAAGAGCTGAAAAAAATGTACATGAAACAAACATAATAGGTTAAGTTATAAAGCTGTAAATAATGGGTGAAATGAATAGCTTGATCAATACATGTCATCAATCCCAAAGAGATCAGATTAGAGTTGATAAAAAAAAAACCATAAAACATTTGGGGATCCTGAAGGGAAGAGAAATAAGGAAGCAGCAAATACAGAGAAGAGAGTTAGAAATTACCATTTATTTTCTTACAACACTTTGATGCCAGCTCATTGTAGGAGTTACCCAGTATTTTCAGTCCTCAATCGTCTAACAAACCTCTGTGGCTTTAAGGCATGCTTGGCTACCTTTATTATAAACAATTAAGATTCTAGATCAAAGACTCTGGAAGAAACACCTACACTTTTAGATAGGAATAGACAGGCAATCTTTGACTATATAACAAGATAGAGTAATGCTTCTAATATTGTTCCCCAAATTGCTTGCGCTTTCCTGCTTTTCAATCAGAGCTGACTAGTGATAGTCCATCAATGCAAAAATGGTAAAGAAATGTGCAATGGTGTTTTTGGGAGCTATTATTGACAGCACTTTTTTATGTTCAAAGATTTTTATTTCTTTATTTGAGAGGCAGAGTTATACATAATAGAGAGAGAAAAACAGAGAAAGATCTTCCATCCATTGGTTCAATCCCCAGATGGCTACAATGGCCAGAGCTGGGCCGATCCCAGGCCAAGAGGCAGGAGATTCTTCAGGGTCTCAGACACGGGTGTAAGGACCCAAATACTTGCGCCATCTTCCATGCTTTCCCAGGCCATTAGCAGAGAGCTGGATCTGAAGAGGAGTAGCCAGGACATGAATCAGCACCCATACGGCATGCCAGAGCAGCAGGTGGAGGCTTGGCCTACTACACCACTGTATCAGCTCTTTACAGCACATTTAAAAATGGTCTAAGCCTGGCCATTTTTTTTTTTTTTTGACAGGAAGAGTTAGACAGTGAGAGAGAGAGACAGACAGAAAGGTCTTCCTTCCATTGGTTCACCCGCCCCCCCCCCAAATGGCCGCTATGGCCAGCACTGCACCAATCCTGTGCTGATCTGAAGCCATGAGCCAGGTGCTTCCTCCTGGTCTCCCATGGGGTGCAGGGCCCAAGCACTTGGGTCACCCTCCACTGCACTCCTGGGCCACAGCAGAGTGCTGGACTGGAAGAGGAGAAACCAGGACAGAATCTGGCGCCCTGACCGGGACTAGAATCCGCGGTGCTGGCGCCACTGGCAGAGGACTAGCCTAGTGAGCTGCTGCACCAGCCAAGCCTGGCCATTTTTAAGACATTTGAAATTAATCAGGAAATGGTGTTTTGCCTTTTTGATTTCCAGTTAATGAAAGCTCTTGATTACGCACATGTCCTTATATTGATAAATTCAAATTATTTCAAATTTCATCAGTACATATGAAAGAAAGCAGTAAACATTCCAATATTGTGGAAAACTTAAGAGGTGACTGGTGGATGGATATTTGAAAACTCGTTAGTGCGAGAGTGTTGCATTTGAAACGCTATGGAGTATAACATCACTTCCTTCTATATAACATTTCTGATAAGTCTACAGCAGGCAACACTCAGTAAGTTAATGTAAAATTATCATAGATTCACCTTACAGATGAAACTTCGAAATGTGTAGGGTACTATGTGACTCTGTAGTTACATGGAGTTTGACTAGAGAATTGTTGTAGACCCACAGAACACTTTCTGGCTCAAATTTCATACTTATTATCTCACATCAGTTTTTTTTTTTTTTTTTAGGCAGAAAGACAGAGGGAGAAAAGCAGAGTGACAGAGAGAGACAGAAAGAGATCTTCCAACTGCTGTTTCATTTCCCAAAAGCCTGCAACAGCTGGAGGCTGGACCAGGTTGAAGCCAGGAGCTTGGAGCCCCTTCCAAGACCTAGAAACAATTTGTGGAGTTAAAGTAAGTAGGCAGAGTTGTCTGCCCTCTCTATGAACACATCTCACCAGATCCCAAAAAGGTCTGCACTCCTATCCCATAGTTGCTTATCTATTTGATGATTAAAGGAGAGTTCCATTCACATCTAAGTTGGTAGTATACCACTGACTAGATAAAGGGAAATGTCGATATCAGAAAAGTTTACTTTCGCATCAAAGCATCTCTAACCACTTGCATGCCCCTGTCTGTGAAGAAAGGTCACAGCCACTGTCCCTGTTTATGTTCCATCCCACATTCACTGAGTGCCCCTTAGGTGTTTCTGTGCTGGAGAGATGGCTGTGAAGTAGTAAGCTAACTTCAAATTAATTAAAAGAGTGAATGCATAGGTCGTTATGTGTGATGAAGGGAATGGAGAGGGCACAGGAAAAGTCCTTTGCAATGGAAGAATTGCAGGTGGCCAAAAGGGATCTCATGGAGGAGCCCGCATTTAGGCAGAAGATGAGAAGATGGAAAAACAACAGACTGGGGATGAAATCAAAGGAGAGGTAGAGTAGGGGTAGGGGGAGAAATGATAGAGACAGAGATAGATAGAGATATGTAGACATAGATATAAATATATAATGTATAATATTGCAATTACATAAATATAATTAGAAAAGGGGAAAGACTGTGGCAATGTCATGTGGCTGGCCACAGTGGACGCAGAGAATGGTGTGAGATGGTTTTGAAGGATCAGCCCAAGACTGCCCATGTGAACTCATGGGGAACCCCGAGGAGGATTTACTTAATGCACAGTGGACATCAAGGTTCTATTCAAAGGAATGCCTTGATTGGGTTTATATTTCCCGAGGATTTCTCTGGCTTTTCCATAGAGACTACGTCAGAGAGGGTCATGGAGAGACAACAGGCAGAGTGCAGTAGCTCAGGAGAGACAATGCTGCTGAGTATGCAGAAGGAGCCACACAGACCAGGAGAAATGGGACAATTATGTAAGATGCTGACCTGTGGACAGCGAAGACACTGAGAGAGAAGAAAGCAGCAGCATGGAGAATGAGTCACAGCTTTTTTCCTCAAGTTGTGGAATGACTCAAAATGCAATAGCCTAAGGGAGGAACAGAGTTGTATTTGATCACTTGCTGTATTTTAATGAGGCAGGAAGAGAACCAAGAATTCAGTTTTTGAATTTGTAAAATATTTCCCTTCAACATTTATTTAAAAATAAAATGGTAGCCAATTTTGGGTTTGAATGCTTGAAAACAGACCTTTTCTGCATTTTTCCCCCATGAACATTACAAATTGTCCCCTATGAGCTCAGGCAAGTTTGGAGATGTCTAACATAGCTGGTAAACTCAGAGTCACATGATTTGGCTGCTTTCAGGCTTGCACAATGAAAGTTCTTACCTTTGTAAAACATAATTAACATATTGTAATTCAATATGTGTTACAATTTAAGAATTATATTTATGTCAAATTAGATCAACTCATACTACTATAAGAGTTTAGGATATCTTTTTACATTAAAACTGTATGAGGAAGCTCCAAAAATTACAATGAAGCAGTGAGATGTCAGTAGCCACTAAATTAGATTAGGTAGGAGAAAAAAATCAATTAATTAATTGTTTAAATTTTGGATTAACATTTTATGGGATATGGTATAATATCTCAGCAGATATATACAGCATTGAAGTGACAACCTGAAAGTAGGACTCCATTTTAAGAGCATCTGAGACTCCATCTTGGGAAAGCATCCTCCACCGTGAGACTCTGCTCTGAAACGATGGTCTAAAACTACGACAATAACGATACACTGCATCCTGCTTGGCAAAACACAAAAATCCCCTATCATGACTGCTCAAGCTTAAAACAGATAGGCTGCACCTGGATTAATGTTAAGATTGTAATTTGTTTATGTCCCACATATGATTTAGGTCAGGACCTGGACTAATGTCAAGGTTGTAACCGCTTTCTTTAAGCTTGTAATGGATATTAGTTACTCATATGCCTTAGGTCAGCTTGACCCTAGTAACCGTGTATTCCACCTCCCCTCCTTGTGGTTTTTCCCCTTGGAAACCCTGTTGTTATGAGCTTCAGGGTTGGGTTCTTTAGGGCATGAGCCCCCTCTCCACTGCAGGCAATAAAGAACTCCAAAGCCTATCAGTGTGTGGCACTCCTCTGTCAGCACTTGCTCAGGCACCACACATAAGCCAATCACATCAGGCTAGCAGCGCTCCCATTTTTTGTACAGTCAAATGTGAAATTCCAATGAACCATTCAATTTAAAATGCCAATTAGACAGCTGCAGATTTAGAGTTGAAATTGAGAGTACACTGGGGTAGAAACAGGCATTGGATGCAACTGGAGACAATTACGCTTAGTGAAATGAGACAGTCTCAAAAAGACAAATATCATGTTTTTTCCCTGATTTTTGTTAAATAATATACAGGATACAAAAAAGCAATGTATATGAGCAAAACTGACATTTTGAGATTGTATTATTATTTATAGCCCATGTCTATACTCTTGAGGAACACTGATTTTTCTATTTACTACTTGTTGAATTCTTTATTTAGTGGAAGGTTAAGGCCGTGATTATAAAGTAAATTGAAAGTATGCCATTGCAAAAATTATAAGAAAAATAAGATGGAGGGAGAGTGGGGGTGATAGGAGGGAGGGGGGTAGGGTGGGAAGTATCATTATGTTCTTAA
Organism: Sylvilagus floridanus; assembly: GCA_949820135.1. Taxonomy (NCBI): domain Eukaryota; kingdom Metazoa; phylum Chordata; class Mammalia; order Lagomorpha; family Leporidae; genus Sylvilagus; species Sylvilagus floridanus. The sequence goes on from OX463229.1 coordinate 23,551,550, forward strand.
ATCTGTGTATATGAAATATGTTCCCTATATATACATTTAAAAAAAAAGGAAAGAAAAAGAAGTAGGCATTTGGGAGTTATCATGTATGTGGTATTTAAAGTCTTAGAACAGATGATCTCTTAGGAAATGAAAGTTAAGTTTCAAAAGGGAGTATATTCTAGAAAAGCCACCCAGCACTAAGAGGTCAGGTTTAGAGGAAGAATCCAGAAGACTGGAAAGGACGTTACAGAGATGGACTCAATGAGAGAAACTGGGGGATTTGGAGGCTAGAGACACAAAATTTCAAAAAGGAATAATTGGTTATGTGAGTCAAATAATCTGAAAACATCAGGTAAAGCAAGTAGACTATTGACCATTTAAAACCTAGCCTTAATGGTTTCAGGAACTGTTGAGACAAGAAGCCGCACATATATGAAACAGTCCCTAGAGAGAAGTTTGGTCAAGCTCTTGCAGGATAAAAGACAGAGTAAGGCTGTAGGTGGCCAGAATGATTGAGAATGACTGAGCAGATGGGCGACTATGAATGGGGGAGTGCTTGCAATGTGTGAACCTGGGAGCCAGAGTGCTTGCCAAGAGACAAGTGCAAACAACCAAGCAACAGACACAAGTGCTGGTCTCTTCTCTAACTGTCCTCCAGCAGAAATCTACAAATTAAAGAACTGAAATTGCAGTAGTGAACATTTTTTAGGAACACTTTTTTTTCAGAAATCACAAATGTCTTCAAATATAATATTTTTATACTCAACATCTTAAGAACAATTGGATTTCAACCAATTTCTACATTGTTCTTGCACCAATACATTTTATAACTGAAGTTATATTTATGTCAAATTATCTCAATTCATACCATTATAAGACTCTAAGATATCTTTTCACATTAAAACTAAAGGAAAAGGGGCCGGCACTGTGGCGTAGCAGGTAAAGCTGCAGCTTGCAGTGTTGATATCCCATATGGGTGCCGGTTCAAGACCCGATTGTTCCACCTCCAATCCAGCTCTCTGCTATGTCCTAGGAAAGCAGTACAAGATGGTCCAAGTCCTTGGGCTCCTGCACCCGCGTGAGAGACTGGAAGAAGCTCCTGGCTCCTGGCTTTGGATCAGCCCAGCACTGGCCACTGCAGCCATTTGGGGAGTGAACCAGTGGATGGAAGATTCTCTTTCTGCCTCTAACTCTGCCTCTTTGTAGCTCTGCCTTTCAAATAAATAAATAAACCTTAAAAAGAAAAAAGAAAGTTCATGGATAGAGGGAACTAAAAGATAAGTTCATTTAAAAAACTAAATGAAAAAACTCCAAATCTATAATTAAGGAAGCAGTGAGATTAAACTATATTAGGTAGGAGACAAAACTACTAGATTAATCAATAGAATATTGAAATACGTAGCTGAGTTACAACATATAATATTTAATTTATTATCTTAAATCCTATCGCACTCAATAAACACTGTATTCCTAAAGCCAGAAGATTGCAAATGTTTTCTCAATTTTAAAAACTGATCTTATGGCATACAACATTTTTTATTGTACCATAAATTAGCCTTGGGGAATTATAATATTTTAGTAAGGGTAAAAAAAGGATTTCAAGTTTTTTGAAAGTTTTAACCCAGAGAACTGAGAGAGGGCTCAGAAAACCAAAACCATGTTTTACAAGGTCAGAGTTAAAAATTTATCTCTATGCTACAGAAATGATTATTCCTTTCACTGAGAAAAAAAAAAGATCTGAAATTCAATATTCCTAGGTAAATGGCTCTCTCCAAAATAAGGGCATTTCAAGAGAATCAAACTAGAATTTTTAAAATATCTTAAAGGAAGTGAGACTGGGGGCATTTTAAAACATCTAGTCCATTTACCATGAACTTTTTGAAGCGCCATGTGTCTGCATGCATCTGTGTATGTGTGTGTCTCTCAATTAAGACAAGAGACATAGACTATGCATTTACTGATACTGCTGTCCCATAGGTGTTCCTGAGTGATGTGAAATGCATGACATGCAACACACTCGTGCTAAGGAGCTCCTCCAAAGAGCAGAGTTGTATTCCTGACTCACTAAGCTATTCAGCTGGCTACTGACTTACAAAAGGAAGTCACCACTATCCAAAAATGTATTTCAATCAATGACCTAGGCGATTTCCCCTTTCCTTAAAATGAACGGGGAACTCAATACAAAACCATAACTGATCTGTTACCTCTGTAATAATTTATCAATAAAGTCTTTACTGCGAGCTGGAGGGTTGAAGAAACACAAATGGGAGATATCATGGGCTGTGAGACTAATTCATGTCAGTGTTGTCAATGACATTAACTTTGCACACTTCCCTCCACCCACCCACTGGATTCAGTGACTCTCCTACTGCTGTCGCCCCAGGCAGCCTATCTGATTCTGCCTGCCTTGCCCAGGGGCTGGCACACAGCAGCAAAGTCAAACTCACAGCGAAACTGAGACAAACCCTTAAGTGCTTACTCAAACAGCTTGGCTGACCTCCTCCTCCTTCTTTCGACTAAACCCTGGGATAGCTTTTGCCTGGGAGAAACATCTGTTCATGGAAGTTTCGTCTCATAACCTTTGTTTATTTCATGAGTCTCTCTGCTGCTTTCAAAGTGATTCCAAAGTCTATGCATCAGAACTCTCTCAGGGACAGCCACCTCCCCGCCTTAAAGGGTGTACCAAAAACACCTTCAGAATGATCCATTTGTCAGCCCAGTGGATTACCGGAAATGCCATGTGTTTTACATTGCCTCCTTAGTCATTGCAAAGGTTTGCTATGCTTTATGAATAAATCTGAACTTAGGGCAGAATGCATTCGTGTGGCCCCTGTGCTCATTCCCATTGGGAAGCAGTTTTGCTGGTTTGTGCTGTTCTTAAGAAAATGATCATTAAAGGGATATCGAATCAAGACCTGGACAGCAGAATGATTAAACACTGGTGTTGCCAACAGTCTACCTGACTTGAACCTCAGCTCTACAATTTAAGAATTCTGTGACCTTAGGCAAGTCCTTGAGCTTCTCTGAGATTCAATTTCCTCTTCTGTAAAATGGCAATAATAATAATAACTACTGGCCTTATAGGGTTAATGTGGAGATTAAATATGTTAATACAGTTAAAATGTAGGCACTTAGGATAATGTGAACTAGCATCTATTCATAATAAGCTCTTCGCAACTCTTAGATATTATATTTGCTGCCCAAGATAGACTCTGAGAGAAAAAAAAAATCAGCATGTAAACATCTGGCTTGCCAAAAACATGCTCCTGCTATGAATATTCTAGCATAGGCCCCAAGAGACAGCCTGGACTCTCACAGCTGACCCTGACTACACAGCTCGGTAAATCACAATCCTGCCGGCTATGACCTTGGAAGACTCAGCTGCAAGAATATGAAAAAGGGAAATGGGAGAAGCAAAGGCACCGAATCCATGAGCAAGTTGTTCTCCCTGTTGGGTGTGCTGTGGACCTGCTACTCAGAGCATTCCACTCCCTGTGGAACACGGACTGTGTCTGGTCTCCTTCTCAGACAGCATACGGAATAATAAGTAGCATGGAGACAATTGGAGAAGGCCCTGCCCAGGAGTTTTGTCCTGTGCAGTGGCCACCCTGGAACCCAACCTTGAAAGATCTGAACACCTCTACTGTAGGCTTCAAACAGATAGTAGAAAGGCACCGATTGTGAAAGAAAGACACTAACACCATGGACACAACTTGGACTCTCCCAGGGACGTAATCTTTGAAAATATTTCTATTTCAATGTCAAGACAAGTTAGATGACCTCTCAAAGAAATTTCCTACAAGATACATCAGGTCAATGAGCAAACCATAATAACCTATCCCTTATATAATATTTGTAAATAAATCTGGGGATCTTAATGGAGAAGAAAGACCCATGATGGATATGATATAGCTGGGGAAGCCTACATCAGCTCTGGACCATGCACACAGCAATCCTCGGAGACAAGGAAAGAAAAGTGACATGGCTTCTGCTATCTAGCACGAGGCACCGAAACCTTAGCATATCTGTGAGACTATGAAAAAGTCACAGGGAAAGAAAATGTGAACACACCATAGTTATGCAACAGAAGTAAGGACTAAAATACAAGCGATATATGGGAAGTTTACAAGGCAAGGTTTGGGGTGGCTTGGGGAGAACTTGAGAACCCTGGAAAAAGTAGCAGCACCTCTTTTTCATGGTCTGTGCTATCAAACAATTAGAAAGAAAATAATTCAGAGAGCTGAGGGTTATAAAATGTCAAAGTGCATTGTCCAACCCTCGCCAGCAAGGGTCCAACGGAGTCACGACATGACCGCTGTTGATCGGTTCTCAAGGAACTTTTATTTTTAGTGATAGCAGAAGGAAAAGAGAGAAAGAAAGAGAAGAAAGAGCAGAAGCAGCCGAGAGAAAGAAGGAGAAAGACTGAAGAAGCTGCCCCACTTCCCGCCCCTATCCCAGTCTCTTATCCATCCCAGGTCCCCTAGGGCGAGCAGTCCATCAATCAGATCAAAGGGCACGCATATCCTCAGGTCAAGGTGTATCTCGTCCCATCAGTGCATGTGTATGATCAGCAAAAATTAGAAAAAAACAGCCTGTTGAGACCCACAATGTAACAGGGGTTGGAAGAATCAGGGTTTGGGACAATGGTAAAGGTTCCACTTGAGAAGCCTGCATCCCATATGAGTCCCTGGGTTAAATTCTGGCTCTTAACCTTATTCCAGCTTCCTGCTAATGTGCACCTTAAAAGGCATCAGGTGATGATCCAAGCACTTGAGTTCCTGCCACTTACCCAGGAGACCCAGACTGAATTTCCAGCTCCTGGCTTCCAGTTTGCCCAGACCCCATGCAATTGGGAACTGAACCAATGGAGATCTCTCTCTCTCTCTCTCTCTCTCTCTCCATTTCTCTTTCAAATAAATTGAAATAGTTAAGTATATAAACAATGAACTGATGAGAGACTTGTCAAACCCACTGCCAAACTCTGCCAGCCAACATCGATCTTACAAGGATGCCTGAGCATCCCTGTATTTTTGATTAATTCAACAGAAACAAGGAGAGAAGTCAGAGGTTACAGACAACCAGGAAAAGAAACAACAACAACAAAAAAATAGAAACAGTTCATGAGGCAAGGATCATATGTCAGCTCAGAAGCTATATCTCAAGAAATGCTGATGAACACCTTGAATGGTTGGAATGAGACCTTCCAATCCTCACCGTTATGCATAGAAATGGCTTCATGGGGGAGTCCTCTCTAAAGGACACCCCAATTTCTGCCACCTGTGCAGTCTGGGGGAGTGACTAGCATCAGCTGGTAAATTATGTTTCCAAGGGATTCTTCCTATACTTGGACACAAAACGTCATGGTACTAGATTACGGTGGACTGCAGGACACAACAGTGAACTACAGAAGCACCCATGCTGCAACACACCAAGGAGACTGCAAAGCGGCCCAAAGTGTTGGAATCAACAGACAAAGAAAAATTCTGCAAGGGGTCCCAGGGGCCATTATTATTCAGTCCACTGCTGCTGTTTCCACGCAATGACCAGAAAGTCACTTGGCCACAGTGCACTGAGGATCTCCTGAGTTGCCAGACAACAAAGACATCAGAGAAGCCCTAAATGTAGACCCTGAACTTGTAACCAGAGAGAAAAGTCGGCCAGCAACTGGTTCACTCACCAAATGGTTGCAATGGTTGGGGCTGGGCCAGTCTGAAACCAAGAGCCCGAAACTCCGTCCAGGTCTCCTGTGTAGGTTCTGGGGCCTAAGCACTTGGACCATCTTCCACTGCTTTCCCAGGCACATCATCAGGGCATTGTATAGCAGGGACTCAAACCAGCACTCAAGCAGACAGTGGCTTAGTCCACTGCAGCACAACACAGGACCTTCTATGTTTTTGATCATCCTGGTAGATCAGGTAATATAAGGAAATTAGCTCAGCACTCAACAGAATGTCTATAGCAGCCAACCGCTGCAGAACAGGGTCCTGCAGGTGCTTTCGCCAGAGGGCAGGGATGCAAGTGGAAGAAATGATGGTTTTTCAAAGGATGCCTTGGAGCTGTGCCTCATACCTGCTGCTTCAGCCATCCTTGCAGGGATGCCAAGAGCAGTGCCTGGTGTCTCTAAGAAGACTCTGTTGAATGATTGACACCAGGCAAGAGGGAAGGCAGTGGAGATTATGGGGTCAGCTTTCTGGCCCAAGATATTTAAGATTTTATTAAAACTGTGGCACCTGTGAGTTGAGTATAAAAGAAAGGGAAGGGACAAGGTACGCCCCCAAGATGGCTTCCTGAGAATGACTCTGGGCAGTAAGTTAACAAACAAAATGAAACAAAACACTGTAGGGCTGGCCTTGTGGCACAACAGGTTAAACCACCACCTTGCAACACTGGCATCTCGTTCAGGTCACAGTTGCTCCATGTCCAGTCTGGCTTCCCTGCTACTGCACCTGGGGAAGCAACAGAAGATAGCACAAGTGCTTGGACCCCTGCCACCCATTTGGGAGATCCAGATGGAGTTAGAGGCTCCAGGTTGATGCTGGGTTGGTCTAGGCCATTGAAGCCACTTGTTGAGTGAAGCAGCAGAAGGGATCATGTCTCTCTCTCTCCCCCTCCCTTCCTCCCTTTCTCCCTCCCTCCCTCCCCCTCTCCCTCTCTCCCTCCCTCCCTCCCTCCTTCCCCCTCTCCCTCTCCATCTCTTTCAAATAAATAAATAAATATTTCACAAAAACCTGGAGGTTTTTTTTTTTTTTTTACATCCGAGCCATCCAATCTGATATAGGCAATGGACTCTCAGGAGTCACACAAACCTCCCTCTCCCTGCCAATAATGAAACTATTTCCTTGGTTCCATGAAAGCTGTAGGGGTCCTCTCATTACAGATTTCCTCCACAAATCCCTTCTGATCAAGGCAGAGCTGTCATGAGTCAATTTCTAGAGAAAGAATTCCAGGAGGTAGAAAGAATAATACAATCACAAAGACTCCTCTGTAATAGCCACAGGGAAACATCCCCAGAAAGACTTACCCAGCACTTGTGAACTATCCAAGTCAAAGGTGTGCTTACCAGGATTCAATTCATGTTCTGTGAAAGACCTTGGGTGTCCCATTGACCACAGTTTTGAGACAGATTTCAAGGAACACTAAATTATCTCAACTTGGTAAGAAACTAAATGAGACACACTTTCTGGAAGTCACTCATTCCTTGCTTGCAGCTCACAGAGTAACCCACTCTTGCTGCAAAGACCCCTAGGACACTGGGCAGGACACTGCCTGGACATTCACTCACTTGCAAGGAGGAGTTCCCCAAACATTTTGTATGGGGGCAAGGTAGGTGGAAAAAACTGCATTGAGATTGAGGTTATCTGTCCACTTCTCCCAAATTCATCTTTCCTATATTCACTCTATAGTGAAATCAATTACAAATAAGTTAATGGTGATCACTGCAAAAAAAAAAATCTGTGTTGTGTGTGTCTCTCTGTGTGTGTGTGTATGAATATCTATATTTCAAGAGATAACTTTTTCAATAAAATGTAAGAACTATGCCTGTTTTTCCTAGATAGCCTCTAGAAAACTAGTAGTACGTGGGAGCAGTTTTATCCTCCCCAGATGAAAACAGAAAAATGGGTAAGTCTCCCCAAGCATTTAGGGCACAAATAGGAAAGGTCTCAGAACCTAGCAGTGGTGGGCCAGCGCTGTGGCACAGCAGGTTAAAGCCCTGGCCTGAAGCACCGGCATCCCATATGGGCACTGGATTTAGTCCCAGCTGCTTGGCTTCTGATATAGCTCTCTGCTATGGCCTAGGAAAGCAGTAGAAGATGACCCAAGTGCTTGGGCCCCTGCACCCATGTGGGAGAATCGGAAGAAGTTCTTTGCTCCTGGCTTTGGATCAGTGCAGCTCTGGCCGTTGCAGCCATCTGGGGAGTGAACCAGCAAATGGAAGACCTCTCTATCTGATTCTACCTCTCTCTGTAACTCTGTCTTTCAAATAAATAAAATAAATCCATAAAATAAATATATAAACATAAATAAATTAACCTAGCAGTGGAACAAAGGCAAAAGAAGTGAAGAGATCAAAGATCAAGACAAAGAAACTGTTGAACACAGAGCCTATAACACTGCAGGGACCGAAAGACAGCCTGTTGGCTGGTGGCTACTCCTCGTTTCTGTGTCCTCGAAGTTAACTCTCACTGCTTCTTTCATGTTTCTGTATTTCCAGAAGAGACATTGATTGCCTTTACTGCAGACTACCATTTCAAGGATGCTTGGGTAGTGCACAGCCTGAAGAGATATAGATTATGATGCTCCTGAGCAAAGAGGTGCCTTTGTTTTGTTTCTTGTTTTCTGTCCATTATCAAAGACTCAGGTTCCATAAACTAGAGTTTTTCCTCCTGTGATATAGCTCACCACTTGTGTAAACTTGACCTGGCTTTTCATGTTTCCCTGTGGGAACTAGAGTGGTGGAACCAAGTTAAACACAGGAGGGGGGGGGGTGCTGCTTGCTGTGCCGTGTTTAACGTCACAATCCAAGAGTCTCCTATGTTCTTCAGGCTCCATGAATCTGGAGCAGACCAACTTACTGTTTTCAGTAGGGTTAAATCTCAGCCTCTCCACAGCCTTGGCAATGCTTTTCCTTATAAAGCGCATTTTTGGTTATGAGGAAATAGTCGTTGCTCCTGAAGCTGTCCAGGGAAGCCTTTAGAGGCTGCAGCACTTGAAGACAGACTGTGTTCTAAGAGGTAGAAGAGGAGAACTCAAGCACCAGGAACAGGAAGACAACCGTCTCCTTGTCTTATAACAGCAAAATTGCAAAATTCAATAAATAATCAAACTAGAAACATGTTATTTGGAAGAAGCAAAGATTTTCGAGCTACAGAAAAGAAAAAGAACTTAGAAAGATAACTCAGAATGTTCTAACAGCTACAATAAAAGTAATAATTAACTTACATATGATGGCTTATGGCTTACTAAGCATTTCCACACATACTATTTTATTTGAGTTGCTCAGTAATTTGTGCACTGGTCTTTATTATTTTCTTAATTACACACTTGAGAAAATCAAAGTTTTCAAATTTTATGCAACTTGCTAAAGATCAAAAGTAGTATTTTAAGAAAAAATAGAGATGAATTTATGATAAATTGAATGAAATTTAAAAAGAAGAGTTTTGGCCACAGGAACACAGTATTATGTTACAAATCACTCCTTTTGCATTTTCAATCTTCCCTTTCCATTGGGTCCATTTTTGACTCTGAGGAAAACATCTGTGCTGTACAGAACAGAGTCCCTCTGTCATTCATGTCACTAGCTGCGGTCATTCCCCTTTGTTTGCATGGCTAAGATGCTATTAAAGGAAGCTTGTACACATCCTTCTTGCCTTCTTCTCCTTTCATCCCAATCCACAGACTCTTCTTCAAAATATCCATACTGCAACCACCAGTGACATTCTAGATGACGAAATCTCTGGTTGCTATCTCAGGTAACCTCACCTTCTGAGAACACTTCTCGAAAACCAATCATTCATTTCTTATTATTGCCTTCCTTTCTGGTTATTATTTGCCCATTGTTTTCATAGATATCTTATCTTCCAACTGTCTCATTGTTATAAAGTTCCCCAGTGTTCCCTCCTGCTTTATCTGCTCTCACTGGGCTGTCTCATCTATGCTCGTGACTTGACAATGACTGACAATGCACAGGTTGCCATTCTGTATCTCCAGCTCTGGTTTCTCCCTTGAGGCCCAGCTTCTATATCAAAGTATCAGTTCTACCTCTCAACCAGAGACCCTGTAGGAACCTGACATTAAATATGCTGGAAAGCACTCTCCGCTAATGTCCTGGGAAAGCAGTGGAAGATGACCCAAGTGCTTCGGTCCCTGTACCCACGTGGGGGCCTGAAAGAGGCTTCTGGCTCCTGGATTCGGATCAGCCAACTCTGGCCATTGTGGCCATTTGGGGGATTGTTTTTTAGCCTTTCCTTCATCAAACATATATATATTTCTTCCTCAAATTCAAATTTTATATAGTCCTTATATCAAAATTTTCAATGTCTCTTAATGTTGTTAGACAAGCTTTCATTAGTGGTATCCACTGACCCAACTTTTGTGTTTTGTTGAATACTTCAGCCTTATTTTAGTGTATAGATAGACAAGCATGCGCATAAACACATACGGATATAAGTTCCTTCCTTGTATGGAACGTTCCTTCATGCATCTGTGCACACTGTAATAGCTGTGTGGAGTTTCCCTGCGTGATAGTATAAAATACATATTCAGTCTTTATCCTGTTTCCCAGGCATACAACTCCTAAACTCCTTGGATTCTCTGCAATGGTAAATGTTTTGTCTGTATGCTGTTGAATTGGCTGACTACCTGATGATCCCCTACGTAGCTCCAGGTTGGGGCCTGATCACAGGAGAAAGACCAAGGCGCAATGAAAGTGTTGGGACTTTGAGCCTTGTACCCCACAGCATCCAGAGACAGGGAAGGGGATGAAGCTTAAATGGATCACCAATGGCCAAGAGTTTAATCAACCATACCAACATAGTGATGCCTTTATAAAAGTTCCAAAGGGCAGAGAGTTTCCAGGAGACTGAATACATGGAGGTTCTGGAAGGGTAACCAATCTGGAGAGGGCACAAAGCCTCTTCTATCATCCTTGCCTTCTGAATCTCTTCATCTGCACTTTAGTGACATAACAAATGGGGTAAACATATGTGCTCCCTGAATTTTGTGAGTCCCTCCCAAAAACTAAGGAGTGGATTGTGGGAACCCCATATATAGCTGCTGGGTCAGATGCACAGGCAAAGCCACCTGGGATTGCAATCGTTATCTGAAGTGGAAAGGGGCAGTCTTGTATACTAAGTCCTCAAACTGTGGGATCTGGTATCACCTCCAGGTGGGCAGTGTTCAGAACTGAATTGGATTTAAGGACACCCGTTTGGTGCCCGCTGTTGGGGAGAATTCCCTCACACGCTTTGGGATCACAAAAGACGTCTGTGTTATTTTCACGTGAGAATAGAAGAAAGGGATTTGTTCCCCCCACACACTCTGCATCTTTACTCTCACCTCTATTCAATGTTTTCAAATAAAACTAAAATCTCACGTCCCTATAAACTTCTGTCCACATGAAGCAGAGTTCAAAACTCCCCGAGAGTCTTGCAGGTACCGCGTTCAGAAAATGTGCTTCATTGTTTATCATATCTGCCATTGCCACTCTATGTCTCTCTGCACAGACTGAAACATCTTCAACTGAAAACAGCACACTACTCATTGTGTGTGTCAGAGTCAAGCACGGTGACAAGAGAACAGAACACTAAACACTGTTTGAGTAAATAAGGAAGAATTGAACTTCAGTCCCTCTAGCCAGCATTCTCCTGTGTGTGGCACCTCCTCTGGCAACATATGGAAACACACAGCGAGTAACAACCATGAAACTCCAAGTCAAGGAAGAAGTATGTAACTAAGACACCCAAGCCCTATGTCATAGTCACACTGTCAGTACTACAGTGAAATTGCAGAGGAAACGAGCTGAACAAAGAGGAGAGGTTTATTTAGTCCACAATTCTGGAGATTCAAGTTCAAGTTCAGGTTCTGAGGACATACCCCCACCCTGTGACCTCTCACTGGGCCCACCTATTAAACACCACAATTGGATTGAGTTTCTATTCTCTTAGTACCATTAGTTTATGTTTAGTAACACTAACATGATTTCAGGGACTAAATTTCTGCATAAATTCAGGAGCAAATCACGCTCAAACCACAGGACCTTAGTCATAATTTTTTGTTACAGTTTGTTGTAATATCACTAGTAGGAATATTTCTAAAGGTTGGGCCATTATCCTCATTTTACCTATCAAGAAATAGGAGCTTCCTGTATACAAAGAGAATTGAAAATGAATCTGGATGTGAATGAAAGGGGAGAGGGAGTGGGTAAGGGGGGAGGGTAGCAGGTGGGAGGGAAGGTATGGGTGGGGAAGCCATTGTAATCCACAAGTTGTACCTTGGAAATTTATATTCTAAATAAAAGTCAAAAAAAAAAAAAAGAAATAGGATCTTGATGAGATCATTTTGACTCACATCCCAAAGTAAGTGGTGGTTTATGTTGTATTCCTATGATACTGACTACACCACCAGTATTCACAAGATATTTCAGTTCTCCAGACACTGGAAAGATAGTAGGATTGTGGTGCTCTGCTCCCTTGAAGTTAAACGCAGTCATGGGAATTGCTCAGTGCAAAGAACTGTAGGGAATCACCACCAGAGAGTGAGAAAGCCAACATCCAATCACAGGTTTTCTCTCATTCCCTCTATGCCACAACAAACGACAATGTTCAAAGTTGATGGCTGCTCCACCAGACTGTGACTTAATTGAGAACAATGTGAGATTAAACCACTTGCTGACCCGGATTGAAAATGTATTATGAGCAAGAAATAAAGCTCGATTTTGTTAAGTCACTGAGATTTCATGAATTTTCCAATCATAGCTTAGTTCAGTTTACCTTGGCCAATACTCTACAAAAGTCATAACTACAATAGTAAAGCTTGTTTGACCATAAATCTAAATAAAAGTGAAGTTTTTGCATGTCTGAGGAATTTAAAGAGTGGACAGTGAGATACAGAGACAGAGAGACAGGTCTTCCTTTTCCATTAGTTTACCCCCCTCAATGGCCACTGCGGCCGGCGCACTGTGCTAATCCGAAGCCAGGAGCCAGGTGCTTCTCCTGGTCTCCCATGTAGGTGCAGGGCCCAAGGACTTGGGCCATCTTCCACTGCCTTCCCAGGCCACAGCAGAGAGCTGGAGAGGAAGAGGAGCAACCGGGAAAGAATCTGGCGCCCCGACTAGGACTAGAACCTGGGGTGCCGGCACAGCCGGCAGAGAATTAGCCTATTGAGCTGAGGTGCCGGCCAAAAAATAGATATTTAAAGTTCAAAGAAAGTTCTGTCTTCAGGGTGCTGAAATAGTGGGAATTTCAACATTCATGGTGATTACATTCTTTGCTGCATAATTCCTGTATTGAAAAATCCCAGACATCTGAATACAGAAAGGCTACCAACGGGAAATTCAGTTTGAAGTAGTACAGCAAACAGGAACCAGAGCCAGATGAGGGAAAAGACATTGTGCAGCCAACATATGTTCCAGAAATACAATCTGGGTCAGAGCTAGGAACTGATGTATTCATCGATGCAAATCAGCAGAAACAGGGTCAGAAACATTATCTAAAACAGGGTTGCACATCCAAATTTCAGCCAGAGGGTCAGGGCAAAGTCAAGACCTTTCAGTCAGGCCAAAACACTTCAGATGAGTAGCAGAATTGAGAAAGCCTAAATCAAAGAAAAAGATCCTTATGGTACCACTATCCAAGATCCTAATCATTCTAATACGATAGTGCATTCTGCATGCTTTTTCACATTGAATCATCAACACAATTCTGTGCAGAAACTGAGGTATACTTCCCATCACTGGAACTCAAACCCGGTGTATTCTGACACCAAGTCGCATGTTCTCAGACATTATGCTAAATGGCTCCAGGGGATGCATCCTTTGTCTTGTACACAGAGAGCAGTTATCAATGCCTGGCTCAGCAGCCCACGTAAAAGACCATCTAACACAGGGCAGAAGTGAAAGCTAATGTCAACATCACCAATTGTAAAAGGGGTAGAATGAGAGATAACTCTGCTGAACAATGAATGAAATGCACATATGAGAGGTGGTCAAGTGTCTCACATACACACACGCGGGCACACACACAAACAGACATCTCAAAGACGCACTGAGATCATCACCCCACAGGACACTGTTTCTTGGTAAAGCTTCAGGATGCAAAAGGCCTTTACCACATTTCATCACAAGTGCTTCAGCATTTTCTCTGGGGCTCCTCTTCCCCTCCCATGTTGTTAGGAAAGGAAGAATGAGAGAGGCTCCAGACTGGGAAGACAAATGTGGGTAGGATGCAGAGCCCGGTCTCAACTTTGGGTGGAGTGGCACTGACATTCGCACATGGCCAAGTCCAGTATGCCAGCCTGAGACATCAGAGAGACAGCTGTGCTTCTGTGCATTGTCTTATAAGCAAAACCCCTTTAGTAGATGACTGTGGCTGATGGAGATACTAAGTCTTGATCCAGGATTCTAGTTCTTCCAATTTCAGAAACAGTCTGAACAACTCATATTTATTCATTTGCCAATCTTCATAAGAAGTGTAAGGTAATTATTAGCTTTGACCATAAGAAGTATAAGGTAATCATTAGATTTGACCTTTCTCATTGCTACTTGTGCCACGGCTATCTGCCGGCTAATCTACCTGAAGCACTTGATCTTCAGGGGGAATAACTTACATTCTTCCCAGGCTCACTGTAAAGAGTCAATGAGGTTAAGACTTGCATACTGTACAGAGCACATCACTACAAATGTATCATTTATGACAATGAGGAGGAGGACTGTTTCATTAAATACTACAATAACATCTTGGGGTGGCATTCTATTGTTTCCGGTGAGAAAGCTGAAGTTCAGGTATTTTATGTATTATTCTCAGCATTATGCCAACAATAATTAAAAGACATGGCAGGGTTCAACTTCATTGATTATAGGTTCCCTGCAAAGCTGAATGCCTCACTCCAATGGAAGACATTGTAGGGTCCTTATTGAAAAAGAACAGATTCACCATAATTTGCGGACTCTACAATGCCAGCTGCTTTGAGCAGCATGGAATTTATGATAGCTTGGAAACATTCCCACCATAACACAGTACATTTCAAAAACAATTTACATGCTTTATAACACATTTTACATGTGGCAAATAAAAGGTTCATCCTAAGTGACTATATGTGGAAAGATCCTGAATCACCAGAAATATTATATGGATTTGACACAGAAAATATTATTGCCCATGGAGAGAAGTGGAACATCTTAACTTTTTGCTGTGTTGCAGAACTCTGGAAGGAAGCCCTGACACATCAGCCTGACGGACAAGGGATAGGCTGAGCTCGATTCTCCACACAGCAGCAGGAAAAGCTCTCCATCTTCTAACACAGCGTGGATGCATTTACATAAAGAATGGAGATGACAAAGACACCCCTCTCCCACACGTCCATGCAAACGCTTCCCCTGGAGTGACTCAGCCCCAAATCCTCAACAGGAACATGGGCACAGCTCACAGTGGCAGCCACGGCAGGCTCCGCATTAACCGCCTTCCATATCTGTGGGCACAACATGGAACGGAGGCTGCCAAAAGCTTCAGGAGCTCCTGCTTTGAGAGAAGAATGCAGCCAGGGAGCAGAAACCAGGCATTCAATCTGCACGAGCCGATCGTGCTGCTTCTCTACGCGATCATCAAGAATAGTTCACACAGTAACAACGGAAGTCCTCCCTCCATTGAGATAACAATAGTAGACAACAGTCACATTGCTAATTTCTAGGCACTGTCTTCATTACCTCACATACAGTAATTTATTCAATGTAGTACTCATAACACTGGACTTACTTTTTTTTCTCCATTTTTATAAGTAAAGAAACGAGACAGATACTAATTAGCATTGCCAGCAAAGTCAGATACCTCAAGTATAATGAGACCAGGATTTGAATATCCACTGTCTGATGTGCTAGCTGCTTAGCTGGGAATGCTGTGCCAATATCACTCCCTTTACCCCTCATTGACTTTAAGAACTTCCCACAAGCCAAGAAAATAGAGCTACAGGGTACATTGTGGCAATTGTGGTGAGATTCCAAAAATCAGGTAAGTGTCTTGAAGATATGACAATCCCTGCATTCTATTGGCCTAACATGCAAGGATTTGCTTTCCTTGAGGCTGGGGTTCTGTGAGTTCATTAATTTTGCACTAAGGATCCACTGCACATCCCTTACCCCCTCAAAACCTATAAAACAGTTACTTGGTATACATGTATAATCTTAGCATGTTGCAAAATTTACATTAAATCAGTGTCTGGGATTTTCTAATTTGCTTATTTAATGCATGTAGCAATTTATTTTTTCAACATTTTCCTTTATTTAAGTGAGAGAGAGAGAGAGAGAGAGAGAGAGAGAGAGAGAGAGAGAGAGTCAGAGACCTTTCATCTGCTACCATCTTTCCCCAATATTCCCAACAGCCAGGTGGGACTAGGCTGAAGCTGGGATCCAAAGACTCAATCCAGGTCTCCCACATGGGTAGCAGGGATTTGACTATCTGAGCTGTCAGCTGCTACGTCCCAGGATGTACATTAGCAGGAACAGGAGCTGGGATTTTAATCCAGGCATTCTAGGATACATTTTAACTGCTATGCCAAACACCTGCCCTTGCAACTCCTTATTGTTTAAAAAGTTTATTAATTAATTTTTTATTTAAGGCACACATAGAAAAACATACTGAAAGATCTTCCATTTACAGTTTCATTAGCCAAATGGTCACAACCGCAGGGACTAGCCCAGGGCAAAGCAAGGAGCCAGGAACTCAATCCGGGTCTCCCAAGTGGGTGGCAGAGACCTAATTACTTCAGTCATCACTTGCTGCCTCCCAGGGTGCATTAGCAAGAAGCTGGATTAGAAGCAGAACTGGGGCTCAAAAACACTTTCTTATGGGATGCAGGCTTCCTAAGCAGCATCTAACTGCTGTACCAAACATCTGGCTCCTCTTATTGCAAGATTAAAATTAAGAAACTGCATACACTCTCCCACTGTTCTAATGGAGCTTGGAGGATGTCACTTTACTGCATTTCAAGAACAGGCTGATCCTTAAATGCCCCTGATTAACTGATCACATGAACAGCACAGAAAATGTACTATTTTTATACTCTTTGTGATGATAAGTATGTTTCTAGTTATATTTTGACAGTGGCAATTTATTAGCCAAGGGTAGCTTCTAATGATATTCTTAGCTTTCCTAATTAACAGGAAACCCGTTCCAGGAGGAGACCTAGCACTTTTCATGTCATCCGTCTTGACCATCTGAAATGAGTAGTGAGTATAACAACCCTGGAATCAGCTCTGGTTTTTGTTCACAGTCAATATGCTCATTTTTCTTCTCTTAAATCCATTAAAATAATGTTCTTTATTCACTGCATTACTGCAAGATCAATTTACTGAACACTTAATAGTCCTTGTCTCAATTTGTTTCAATGTTCACATTTAAGATCATCTCCACAAATTGGTTACTGAACAAGCATTCTTTATAGTATACAGATGGTATACGAAGTTATATTTTCCACTTCTGATGGGTTTCTTGGGAAGTAATCCTAGCAAAAGTTGAGGAGTAGCATCGATAATTAAAAGTGTCTCATAATGCTAAGTCGATTATATAAGTTGCAAATATTAATATAGTTAATAGTTCAGTAGAGTGGTTTTCTGTTTATTAATTCATATGGAATTTTTATATCTTAGTACTAGTAATTATTAATGATATTTTAGCTTTTGTAGTGATATATTACTCATTTTATATTAATGCTTCCATAGGCATTTTTCCTGTGAATGCCGAACACTAAAAAAAATATTATTTTAACTATTTGAGAGGCAAGGGGTAGGGGGAGAGAAAGAGACCTTAATGCACTGGTTCACTCCCCAGATGCACACAATGGCTGAGCTTAGGCAAGACTGAAACCAGAATCCTAAAACTCAGTCCAAGTCTCCCATGTGCATGGCAGGGAACCAACGACTCAAGCCATCAGTCATCATCAGCTACTTCCCAGGTGAGTGTTAGCAGGTATCTGGAATCAGGAGTGGGGCTGAGACTCAAACCCAGGTACTACAAGATGGGACACGGGCCTAATAATTGGTATCTTTAACATCTAGGCCAAATGCGCACCCTAGTGATTTAGCCAGGTTGACCATAAAGCAGAGCACACCAAAACTCAGTGTTTTCTTTACCTGAGGGATTATATCACCAGAATATCTCTTTTTCAAGTCAATTCTGAAGATAAATTCTCTCCCTCTTGAGAGTGTGTGTGTGTGTGTGTGTGTGTGTGTGTCTTATGTCTCAGTTCTCTTATTTTGCTAGTTTACAAATGCTCACCTGCTAATTTTAGTGTTACAGCACAGGCACCCTCATTTTCCCATTTTCCATAATCTACACTGCACAGTTGACTGCAGCCGCCTGTTCAGTGCCCTAACGTGAATCACTTCCATTGCTGTAGACCATTTTCTCGGTTGTCAAATTACACCTTGAAGCACAGCATAGATCGTGTCCCTCTACCATCTAAAGCCCTAAAGTGGCCCTTCCTGACCTGACTCCAGTGTTACACTACAAAGTTCGACTCCAACACATTTTTACAGACTTAACTGCACTTAACCCCTTGATGTGTGAGGTGGCAAAATATGGCTTACTTTCCTTCCTCGGGTGTATGCTAAAATTTCTGTTTTAGCCTTATTATTTTGCTATTTGTTGTAAACCTCTTTGTTCAGATTCCTTTCAAATCCATCTTCCCTTCCCCCTTCACCTTAGCTCAATACGAAAACTCTACAGAACTGTACACTGTGTGGTACTGACAAAATCCTGCACAGAGAGGGAACCAGCTTTTATCTGCTGGTTTGTATTCCTTCATCTTTGTTCCCTTTTGCAGCTCCCGCAGGAACAAGCAGAATGGAAACTGTGCTCAGAAATCTCTAGCTGGTGACTACACAGACAATATTAGCCGGAACGTAGGAAATGTAGGGAAGTTTTGGAAGGGCATGGGCCTGAAACACAGCAACACCCATTCTGGTCTAAAGTTCCCTTGGTGATAAAAGGGTGAGCTGTACTCTCAGTACCCTTTAAAAGCTCTGAGTATTAAGACCATAATTTGATGTCAAAAATACCTGACCACCTCCCTCAACGTGAGCATACTTGTGTTTTTATTATTATTGGCTAAGAAACTGCATACATAACTGTGGATTTGTAGTTTTTCTTATGAATATCAAGCAGATTTCTCACCTGCTCCCTTTGATGGCTACAGCCCTCCGGTTAAGACAGGTCTCTGGTGTTGGGGCGGGGGGGTGGACATTTGTAGCAGTGGTTCAGACATTGCTCAGGATGGCCCATCTCCTACTGCGTGCTCTGTTGGAGTCCTGGCTCTGTTCCCAAATCCTGCTGCCTATGCCCACACAGCCTGGAAGACAGTGGCGGTAGCTCAAGTAGTTGGGTCTCTGATACCATACGGGAGACACAGCTTGAGTTCTGGGATCCTTGGTATTTGGAGAGTAAACTAATGGATGGGAGGTCTCTATTACTGCCTCTGTGTGTGTGTGTGTGTGTGTGTGTCCATCTCTATTTCTCAAAATAGAAGAAAGGAAGGAACAGAGGGAGGAGGGAGGAAGCGATCTCTAGAACAGCTTTGAAACTTGACTTTTCCTATGACAGACACAGAGGAGTTTATTGGTGGTCCCAACTCATGTTGTTCACTCTGCAAACATGAGTGTGAGAACTCAGTACCATTACCACATCTGCTTCTTCACATGTCAAATGCCCCAACTATGTTTAATGCTCCACAGCTGGCCCTTCATCAAAGTCAAACCCCTCCTGAGCCCCACTGCCTCCATGCTGCAGCACGTCTCGGGGCAGGTACCCTGGCCACCTCAGCTGCTTCCCTCTCACTGACAAATGAGGTTGTTCCTTCTTCTCTTCCCCAGGTCTTGCATCTGAATTTGTCCATCATCGCATTCTCCCCTCCACACTCACACTCCTACACATTCTCTGCCCGTCGCTTTTTCTCCACTCATCATCTTCCAAGGCCTCCTCTTCCTCCTGTCCACCAACTGATTCCCTTTCTCTCAGTACTTCGACCCAGCTGCTAGTCAAATGCACAATTGAAACTCGCTTTGTGAAACAGTGATATTCCTAAAAATCTACAGAAAATAACAGAGCTATTGTAAGTAGAATCTTACTCCATGTGTGTAAAGAATCTAATAAAATAGCCTAAAGAAGTGAATTATCATGGCCTACCATTTGTATCCATGCACATGAGTGGCTTTAAAGCAGACTCCTCTTTCTTTCACAATTCTAACTCCACCTCCATGATGGATCTATGACCTGCTCTTTGAAATGACAGGTTAATGACCAGGAAAGAAAAAAAAAATACAAGAATTTTTTTTTTTCATTCCTCCTGACATCTCTGAGGTTCTGACATCAGCCTACTGTGACCCCCGGTTGTATTTCCTCATTGCTGACTTTAGGCTCCTGGCTTCCCTCCCCTTTCTGTGTTACAGGGCTACTGCTCACTTCTCTGCCAGCCCTTCTCGTCACCGTGTTGCACCTGCAGCGTTTCCCAAGCTTTGTTCTGTGCCCAGTATCCTGGTGTCTTCTTGTAGGTCTGACACTTGACTTACCTTTTGTTTTGTCCCGTGCCAGAAGAGGAGTCTCCAGTAGCTCTGTTTGTGAGCACAAGAGACAAAGCCTCTGTCCCCATAGCGAACAGGACCTGAGATCCGTTCTTGAAAACCAACCATACCTGCTGAGCGCAACTGCACAACACCATAGCATTTCAGCATGAATACTTACACTCGGCGTATTTCTGGAGCTGAGAAAATTCGGAGGGGCTGAGATGGGCCCATTTTTCCGGGTTTGTCATGGTGCAGGTGAGGTGCTCCCTTACATACCAAGTGAGGGAGATTCACTCAGGGAATGGGCAGACTGGAAGCCTCAAAGACTCCACATGGCAGGATTCAGGAGAAAATGCTTGCAAGCTTTCAAAGCTTGCAATCTGTCCACAGGGAGCTGCTGAGGGTGATTGTAGTTTCAGTAATGTGTTCTAATCCTGAAAAAAGAAAACACAAAGATGGAGAGTGTAGCATCACAACACAAACAAACAATCAGCGAGTTTTAAAATGTTAAGAATTTTTCACTCCCAAATACTTTATTTCAATGCTATTTTTAATATAATATGCCAACTATAATTGCTCATTCATTCTTTAATGACCATTTTGTACACATTTCCTAGTTCTAAATTATAAAAATAAAGAGTATAAAACTTGAAGAACTGTTTTCAAAGTCTAGTTTTATAAAAGTAAATATATTAGTATTCAGTTTTCTAAACTCCATATTCTAAGAGCAGACAAGGTTATCTTTGTTAGCAGATCAAACTAATCAATTGTTTAATAACCAAAGACTATGTATAACATCTGGAGTCACATTATTAGACTAACGAGGTCCTTTATCCCACCGCATGCTGGGTAATCGGATTCCCAGTCACTGGTTGGAATGATGCTGAGTCACAGTGTGCCTAGCTGCAGCCATGCCAATCAATTAGGGGGCTGTCAGCATTTTTTCTCACAATCAAATAAAGAGAAGAAATTTTAGCTTTATACTTTTTAAAAAGATTTATTTATTTGAAAGGCAGAGTTATAGAGATGCAGAAGCAGAGAGAGTAAGAGAGAGAGAGATAGAGAGAGAGAGAGAGAGAAAGGTCTTCCACTTGCTGGTTCACCTCCCAAATAGCCGGAGTTGACGGAGCTGTGCCGATCCAGAGCCAGGAGCCAGGAGTTTTCTTCACTAAGGTGCAGGGGCCCAATGACGTGGGCCATCTTCCACTGCTTTCCCAGGCCATAGCAGAGAGCTGGATCAGAAGTGGAGCAGCCAGGACTCAAACCAGCACCCATATGGGATGCCAGCACTGCAGGTGGCAGCTTTACCTGCTATGCCCCAGCTTCAACTCCTATACTTTTTTTAAAATTCCAATAAATGTGCCAGGGAAAGCAGCTCCCAATGTCTGGTAGAAGATTCACTCAATGACCGTAGATGATTTTAGTTTGAATCATTCTTTCAAGTCAATCCCTAGGTTGCCATGGACCTGTATTACCCAGCTACACCTGCAATGGCAGTGAACATCACTGGGTTTCAACTTTGTGTCTCAGTAATCACCCAGACAGGCACTGTCATTTTGAGAGAAAATGCAGTATTTAGAAAGAATTACTTGGTGTCTGAAAGTGCATCACGGAGGGCTTGTCTATGCCGGTGTCATTACTGACGCGGCAGGACTGACACAGGTGAGGCTCACTTGACCTTGCTGCATGTGCTATCTCCAGCCTCCTGCTTGTTTCCTGGTATCAACCCCAAGGCATCACCAACCATCTTATGTCTTTTTAGAAAAATGTGGAAAAAGAGCTTTTTAGTCTCATTTCTTCAAAGTTCCTGCACTCAGCTTTCCAGCAGGGTGGCTTACTATTTAATGATAAAAAAAAAAAAAAAAAAAAAAAACAAGCAAGCAAGAACCTGAAGATACTGATGTATTAAACGACCTAACTGCTGGGTCTCTTCTTTTCCCAGGGGTCCCTCTCGTGTGTTTGTGACAGTAATGCAAGTCAGGAGGAGTGGCCACGTTCCGTGTACATATCTGCATGTCACCCACCCATTTTCTTCCTGCTGATTTCATCCTGCACTTTTATTTGGTCCTAACTCTTCCTCCCTCCAGTTCCATGAAGTCTTTTGTATAAAACAACATGTTCTGGCCTCCCTTATCCAAAGACAGACAGATGATTCAGCCACAGTTGGCCCATTACGCTCTGTCTCCTAGGGCTTTACACGCTGAGTACAGTGATTCAAGGCCAGGGAGAAAGCAGCTGTACCTGATTCATTACAGAATAACTGGAGACCTGTCCCTGTCTGATCAGGCCTGACTGCCCAGCTCTCATGTCACTTCCAGGAACCAGTGATATTCTTCCAATAAAGGACTACACAGTTGCACATATAAAGACAGTACGTTGAACTCCACACACATATACGATTATTATTTGCTAACAAAATGTTAAGAAACATAAAATTTTAGAAATATGAAAATGGATCTACCATATGACTTAACCCTTCCACTGCTGGGAATTTACTCAAAGGAAATGAAATCAGCATATGGAAGAGTTCTCTGTAACCCCATGTTTATAGCAGCTCAACTCACAATAGCTAAGATATGGAATCAACCCAGATGCCCATCAACTGAAGACTGAATAAAGAAATTACATTTGAGATATATATATATACATACATACATACATATATATGTTAGAACACTATTCAGCCATAAAAAAAACAATGAAATCCTGACTTTTGCAACAAAATTGATGAATTGGATACCATTATGCTTAGTGAAATAAGCCAGCCCCCAAAAGCCAAATATCATATATTTTCCCTGATTTGTGGTAACTAATATACAAAGTACAAAATAATGCATATAAGTGAAATTGACATTTTGGGATGTGATTATTGTTTATAGCCATCATCTATACTCTTGAGCAACAGTGGTTTTTCTACTTGCTACTTGTTTATTTATTTAGTAGAAGGTTAAACCTATGATTATAAAGTAAATTGAAAGTAAGTCATTGTAGACATTAAAAGAAACATAAGAAAAGAAGGAGGTAACAGGGTGGGAGTGAGGGGAGGAGAAAGGATAGAGTGAGTAACATCACTATGCTCTTAACAACTGTACATATGAGCATTGTGGTGTAGTAGCATTGTGGTGTAGTAGGTAAAGCCACCACTCTGACACTAGCATCCCATATGAGCACCACTTCAAGCCTTAGCTGCTCCACTGCCAATCCATCTCCCTCTAATGCACCTGGGAAAGCAGCAGAAGATGTGCCAAGTGCTTGGGCCCCTGCACCCATGTTGGAAACCCAGACGAAGCTCCTGACTCCTGGCTTCAGCAAGGCCGTGTCCTGGAGAATGAACCAGAGGATGGAAGATCTCTGTCTGTCGCTCCCTCTGTCTCTCTGTAACTCTGTCTTTCAAATTAAAACAAATTAATCTTTAAAAAAATTGTATATATGAAATTTGTTCCCCTAATTATACATTTAAAAATTAAAAAAAAAATCACATAGGCCCTGATCTGTTGTTTATGCTATCTAAACCCAAAAAACCTGAGCTGATGATAATGACAGTTCATTTATGCATTCAAAAATGGTTGTTGAGTCCTGCTATGTGGCAAACAGCAAATTAGGCACTGCAGATAGAGCAAAGCGCAGAACACACACAGATGAAAACAACACTAACTCCAGCTTCCTTGAGAGCCTGCTACATGCATAAAACCATCCAGGAGCAATGGTATGTTAGGTCGTTCAGTCTTCCCTAAACAACACTGGAGTGGGCACAGATGGCCTGCCCTTAAACTGGAAGCTCACAGGTGTGCAGACTGCTAGTAGTCCATTCAATGTCCATTCCCTTGGTTTCCTTAGGAACAGATCCCTAACTTTATCAAGTGAAAATATAACCTTCTCAAGGACTGCATTCCCCAGATTCCTTGCATGAAGAAGTGGCCGATGAGAAGTGAGCAGATGTCAGGTCAGGCATGTTAGAAGTCCTGTTAGAGGGGACAGCAGTGCTCTTTTGGCCATTTTCTCTCCCCTTCCTCCAGCTTCTTCCTTGCAATGTTGACCCACTGGCTGTGAAGCCAGAGTTGTCTACACCATAGAGACAACTTTTAAAACAGGCACCTCGTGCAAAGGATGCTGGAGCCCCTCCAAACAGACCAGGGTAGCCAAACAGCCAACTGTGGAACAAACTCATCCCAACACCTGCTTTGGTAAGTGTGGTTTTATTGGGGGCAGAGAGATACCCATCAGAGAAACAAGCAAGAGGTCCACTTTTGAAGGGATTTCAACACTAAATAAACAGGCTCAGTGGTTATCCTGAAGGCAGTACAGGGATGTGGAACAGACCAGAGCTGTCCTCCCCTGGCACCTTCGGAAAATGTCAGTATTTTCATTTGGTTCTTTTCTCTCTCACTTGCACTGCTGCAGTAGCTTCTTAACTGGCCCTCTCCTCCCCTCCACTCAGACAATTCCCAAATCTCCTTGGTGTCCTTGGGTTGTCACAACCTGAGATGATTCCCGAGGCCTATCCAACACATTATCAATTCATAAATTATAATACTGACAATCCCATCAGGGCTCAGAACATCTCACATTTCTCCTAATTCCACCATGAGCAGACAAACTGTAAAATAAATAAGTTAGGTAATAAAATGTTACATTCAAAGCAAATTAGAAAGTAATGGAGGGATGGTGCCTATGAGTATGCAATTATAAACTGAATGGTCAGGTGAGGCCTACATGATGGCAGGTCACCAGTCATTTTGAATTTGAATTTTTCAGACCTAAGCAGCCAGGGCACATACAGAGAATCTTCTCCTAGCCAAACTTGAGTGACATAGCCCAAGTCTGTAAAAACAGAAATGCCGCATGCATCATATGAACTCCCAAGGTGCAGCTGTCACACAGGTGATGAGAATGGTGGCGGAGCTTTCTCACAGTCCCTGTCTCTTCATGAATGGGCAGAAAGAATGCGACATTCAATTGGGATTCCCCACTGCGCCTCCATGTATCTCCTGTTCCCCTGCACAAGGCTTTCTTTAGACACACAAATGAGTGCCAGGAGGGATCTACATTGCCGGCTTTTAGAGAACTGGCTAATTCTGGCTTTCCCATGGAGTCGGCAGATGTGCCACTTTGCCTGGTTGGTGTCAGGAAATAATTACGTTGGGGGAGTAGAAGGAGGCTCCTTGGCCCTTTGTGCCTGAGCTAGAACACTTTTTCAACAATTAGGGAAGAAATCAATCAATCTCCTCCTGAGGAAGCCATTGGGCCACATCCAGAGAAATGATTCTGATAGTTACGTGTAGACGGTTCAGTAACCGTCATAAGTCAGCACATCGCTCAGTGCTCAGACCTGATCAACATTAAGGCATGCTGAAGAAGACATGTATGCAAATTTAAAGTGCACAATGACTGAAGATATTGACTGGGACTCAAGCCTCCCAAGAAGTAACCAATGGAAAAAGATCCTAGGGGAAGAGAAAAGACGCAGATGAAGTTGAAGCAGAATAAATTAAATGGAATATTAATTCAACCCAATCATAATTAGATGTTCATTTAACCATGAGAGGGCACCATGCCTGATGCAGAGGACATAACCAAGCTGAACAGATACTGTACCTGAATTCTCGATTTTCACGGAGATGAAAAAGACAAATATCATCCGTTTTATCTGGTAGGTGGTAATTAATATAGAACATAAAAATGCATAAGAATGAAATGACATGCTATGATTTGATTATTGATTATAGCCCTTGTCTAAATTCCTATGGAACAGTGATTTTTCCACTTTTTACTTATTGAACATTGTGGTTAGTAGTGCATTGGGCCTGTAATTTTAAAGTGAACTGAAATTATGTTACTGTAAAAATTAAAGAAAAAAATAAAAGAAGGAGGGGTATTGAGGGAGGGACGGAAGGAAGGCAGTATGGTTATCTTCTTAGAATTGAACTATGAAATAAATGAAATTTATTCTCTTTTTAGTAATAATTTTTTAAAAAGGTCTGTTAAACCAACTATGTAAATAAATATTTCTACACTGTGGAAAGTGTTATGACAATAACAAAAGAATAATATCAGTGAGTACAACAGGAGGTTCCAATTCAGTTCTTTTTTTTTTTTTTTTTGACAGGCAGAGTGGACAGTGAGAGAGAGAGAGACAGAGAGAAGGGTCTTTCTTTTTCCATTGGTTCACCCTCCAATGGCTGACGCGGCTGGTGCACTGCGCTGATCTGAAGCCAGGAGCCAGGTGCTTCTCCTGGTCTCCCATGGGGTGCAGGACCAAAGCATTTGGGCCATCCTCCACTGCACTCCCGGGCCACAGCAGAGAGCTGGCCTGGAAGAGGGGCAACCAGGACAAAATCTGGCGCCCCGACCAGGACTAGAACCCGGTGTGCTGGTTCCCCAAGGCGGAGGATTAGCCTATTGAGCCATGGCGCCGGCCAGGAGGTTCCAATTCAGTTAAGGAGATGCAGAGAGCAACACAAACAGGATGGTTTATTTAAAAAAATCTAATTTATATATTTCAAAGGCAAAATAGTTGTACAGGGTAGCACAGAGAAAGAGATTTTCCATAGACTGATTCTCTCCTCAAATGGCCCCAGCAGCCAGGGGCTGGTCCAGGCTGAAGTTAAGGAGCAGAAACTCCATCCTGTCTCCCATGTCGGGGGCATAGTGCAATCATTTTCTGCCTCCCAAACACATTACCATGGAGCTGGATGGGAAGTGCAGCAGTAGGAACTCGAACTGCTGTTCTGATACCGGAAGCTGGCGTGACAGGCGGTGTCTTAACTTTCTGCACCACACACTGGTCCCAGTGATAAAAGTGATTAACAACCATCAATTTGAGTAGAAGGAAAAACATTGTAAACAGAAGCCTAGGAGGGGAAAAAAAAAAAAAAAAAAAAAAAAAAAAAAAAAACTAGAAGCACCAGAAGTCCTCCAGGAAGGCAGCTGCAAGTGGGTCCAAGATGAGGCTGGAGACACATACGGGAGCCTGACCCTGGACAAGATGAGGCTGGAGACACGTACGGGAGCCTGACCCTGGAGATTCACGGAGCTCCTATGAAGGACTCACTGTGTCCCAAGTGAGTTAGGAAGCCACTGAAGTGTTTTGTGAAGAAGATTGGCATGGCTGATGGGCACAATTTTAAGAGGCCCATCCTGATCAATGGTGGGAAGAGGACAAGAACAGAAGTGGGAAGACCAATTAAGAGGATCTTCCAAGTTTTGAAGCAAGATTTGGTCATGAATAAGGCATGTTGTGTCTAGGATCAGGGGAGGGGACGGCATGAAGAATGACTCCTGTATTTTTGGCTCAAGCACAGGGTACAGAAAGAATTCGATGAATTTTGTAAGTTATGTAATAGTACTCAGATTTGATGAGCACAGGTACATTAGTATTTTCTTCTGAGCTGTATTTATTTTAATTAATTTTCTTATACATTTGAAAGGGTGACACAGAGAGAAAAACACACAAACACACTCGGGGAGAGAAAGTGAGAGGAAAAAAAAAAACTCCTATCTGTTGGTTCATTGCCCAAGTGGCCACATGAGCCAGGTCTGGGCCAGGCTGAAGTCAGGAGCCAGGAAGTCCATCTGAGTGTCCCACGTAAGTGACAAGGACCCAAGCACTTGAGCCATCTGTTGCTTTCTAGGCACCTTAGCAGAAAGGTGGATCAAAAGCAAAAGTGCTGGAACTAGAACTGGCACTCCAATGTGGCGAGTAGTTGTCTCAGCAGCAAATTAACACATTATGCCACAACACCCCATCCGAGCTTTGTTAAATCTACAGTGTCAAGCATCTAAACTGAAAGGTGAGATGAATTCATAGCTAAGTGTAGATATATTAGGTATGATATTATAAGTGGACCACCACAGGTGGTATTTGAAGATAATGAACAGATAAGTTTTCCAGATGTAGTGGCAAAGAAGTACTGCTCTGGGGGCTGGTGTGGCAGCACAGTGGGTAAAGCCACTTCCTGTGACACCGGCATCCCATATGGCCACTGGCTTGTGTCTCGGCTGCTCTACTTCCCATCCAGCTCCCTGCTAATGGCTTGGGGGCAAGCAGCAGTGGATGGCCCAAGTGGCTATGTCCCTGCCACCATATGGTAGAACTAGATGAAACTCTGGGCTTTGACCTGGTCAGGTCCCAACTATTACAGCCATTTGGGGAGTGGATGGAAGATCTCTCTCCATCTCTCCATCTCTCCCTCTCTCTCTCTATAACTCTGACTTTAAAATAAATAAATAACCCTTAAAAAAGGCACTGACTTGTCTCCAAGAGAAACCTAGCCCTTTGGTTGCAAGGACTGCAGTAAGGCTGACAGCCTCCACTTGTTACTGACTTTAGAGCCCAACTCAGCCTCTGAGCCAAGGGTTCATTTTCCCAATCGGAAGTCAATGACGAAACATGATGGCTGTACTAAGCCCAGGCCATTTCTGCCCAAAGGGAACTCTACTCAAGGCCCACGTTTGCTCCAGGGCCCCCATGATGCTGGTGGAGAACTGATCAGCTCCACACTGTGGCTCATCCTGCATCTCTACCCCTCTTTTCACAGGTGTCAGGTCTACGCCAGCATCTGAACATCTCCCTGTGCTGTGCAACCCCTCTTGCCTTTCCCACTATTCACCCTCCACAGGAGTAAACCTTTACATCCTGATAAACCCACTCATCCCTGCTGTGGTTTGTCCCAAACAAAGCTCATGCCACATTGAGGGATCAAGAAGGTGGAAATTTAAGCCCCACAGTCAATGACATTCAGAAGTGGGGGTGGGCAATTGGGCCTAGATGGGGTCAGGATGGCAGGACCCTAGGACTGCCATCATGCCTTTGCAAGAAAGAAAGAGAGCCTACCTGCTCTGTCTTACCATGCAATGCCCTCTCCTGTGCCATGACCCAGCAGGACGGCCCTCACCAGTGACCAAGATGTCAGCACCACACTCTTGGACTTCCAGAACTGTGAGCTTTGTCAGTTACCCAGTCTGTAGTGCTCACTTACAGGAGCATCAGACCATTTCCAACTTCATCTGCAGCAGGCAACAGATGCAACAGGAATGAGAACTTAGTGAGAGGATTATTTGGGAACTGTGGGCAAGCATAAAGGAAGCTTGCAGAGGCTGGCATAGGACCCTCTACCTGCAATTGTTTGGAACTTACTGACCTTACACCCAAAAGTATAACAAAGTATACTGTAGTTAACACAC
Organism: Sylvilagus floridanus; assembly: GCA_949820135.1. Lineage (NCBI taxonomy): Eukaryota > Metazoa > Chordata > Mammalia > Lagomorpha > Leporidae > Sylvilagus > Sylvilagus floridanus. The sequence goes on from OX463229.1 coordinate 23,580,978, forward strand.
CCAGGGCAGGTCTACACAGCAGGCCAGCTGATGGGAGATGTTATGATTTGAATGCTTGTCCTCTGTGACACTCAATTTGAAAGCCATTTGCCATCATCAGAGTATTAAGAGGTGGACACTTGGGAGGGTGAAGAGGCCATGACCCCACATCACAGGCAGGATTAAGGCTGTCATAAAGGACCTTATTGACCTTCTAGTGCTTCTTTGCCTTTCTGCCTTTGGCCATGGGAAGACAGAACAATCAGGAGCTCGCTTGACACTGGCACCTGGATCTTGTGCCCTTAAGCCTCCAAAACTAAACATAGCTGTCCACTACAAACTGCCCAATATCAGGCATTCCACAATAGCAGCATAAAACTTACAGAGACAGAAGTCACAGCCTTAGAGACAGGACAGGTCCCTCATGGAGAGACCTAGTAGGCAGGAGATAGGACACCAAAGTCCCTGACATCACCTTTCTGCAAAACCTCAGTTCCCAGTGTTTGCTAATGACACAACTGTAGCTTAAGTGAGAGGGCAAGGATCACCAGCACACCACAGCCTCACAGGGCAGAGAGCAAGAAAAAGCACAGGGTGAGAGGAACTGCAGGTGCGCACAGGAGCTGTCCAGCACATTGCACAAGCCTGCAGTGGGGCAAAGACAAAATGCCACCAAGTACTTGTCGTTAGAGATTAAAGACAGACTGTCTCCTCCATCTCAGTCCCTACCACCACACAGAATATACTAGGAGTACATAGCCAAGGAGACAAAAGAGGGCAGGTGTTTGGCTGATCAGCTAAGGCAACAGTTGACATCTACCATATCAGAGTGCCTGGCTTTGACTCCTAGCTCTGACTCCTGATTCCAACTCACTACTAACACAGACACCAGGAGGCAGCAGGTGACAGCCCTGAGATCTTGCTACCAACACGGGAGAGCTAGCTTGAGTTCCTGGCTCCCAGCTTCAGGCTGGGCACAACTCTGGTGGTTACAGGCAGTGGAGGGAAATGAAGCAGTGGTTGTGAATGATCTCTCTGTTTCTCCCCGCTTCTCTCTCTCTCAAAAAAAAAAAAAAAAATAGATACAATTTCTTTCCCTTCTCTCTCTCAAATAAACAGATACAATTTCCTTCACAAAGAGTAGAGAACAAAAGAGAAACAAAAGAATACAGCAAGAAGAGTACAGAGGGCACTTTCAAAAGTTGCTGGACAACTACATAAACTGGTGATGGAAGCATCCATTATCACTCATCATTGGTGACCTCAGCTCAGCAATTTGTTTGAAGTGGTCAGGTCAGATTATACAGAGAGGCTCAGTGGAGCTGAACTTAGGAGATGACAGTGAGTGTCATCAGCCTTTCAGAAGTGTGATTATAAAGGAAGGATGATTATGAAGCATTGCAAAGGAGTGATTCAGAAGAGAACGGGAAATCCAGGAAGATGCGTTCAGGTTGATTTTTGTAGAAATTACTGGAACGAATCTTAGATTGATGAGAAGGGTTTATTAGTGAGAATGGTTCAAACTTCAGCAGAGATAGGAGCTGACTAGTGTTTCAAAGCACTTGAAAAAGGCAACAGGGGAAAAATTCCAGTAAACATGTGAGGGCCTAAATTAATCTTAAGGAGGTGGATGGATACAAGTAGTTCTGTGGATTCAGTGTTTAAAACATGTAGATTTCCAGTTGATTCCTTCTGTTTCCTCAAAGATGTATAAATTCCAGTAATCAGCAGAGAGTTAAGGTAGGAGACAATGGGTCAAACAGGAAGTAATAGTTGAAAGATGGAAAAAAAGACAAAAATGTAGAAAAGTGAACCAACCGATGGTTTGTAGTAAGAATGACAGAGTTAAAATCCAAATGGATATCACTACTCATTAATTTAGAGCCAAGACAATTAACCAGCTTTTAAATTATAAATGCATAGATGAAGACATCTAAACAGATAAGCATGTTCTTGCCAGTTCTGAATCAGGTGGAACTGCATTCCCATTCAAATCACTCAACCTATGTGAGCATCCATTTTCTTTCTCAAGAAAAGTGGGTACCAGCATTCAAGAAAATAACATATGTGTAATATCAAACCAATACAAGATCCTCAGTAAAGATTATCTTCCCTTTTTTAGTTAACAAATGAGGATTTAAGATACATTTGTACCACTGGATTTGGTTATATGCATGGTATTTTACTGAGGAAAATGGAAAATTACAAACCTTTCAGAAGACTGTGTGTGGGTGGCTTAATAAAGATTCATAATCGTGTTATTTTGGGACTCTGCTGACACATTAAAAAGATCTAAGAGAAAAAATTCAAGGGATTTTGGTGATAAAGACAAAAATACAACAAGCATTGTGTTGCACACGTTTCTGAAGTTCAGGTTTTGAACTTAGATTATTGTTTTATTTAGTCTTTCTCAGAAAGTTTATTTCAGTGAATTTTCAGTTTTCCTCCATTTTAGACTTGTTCTATGAATGCCTTTTAGAAGCAAAACTAGTAGCTTAGGTAAAAGTGGGCTTCATTACAGTGATGGAATCTTTCTCAACATAAAATATTGAATGTAAAGTGTTCTGTCAGGGGCCAGCACAGTGGCGTGGTGGGTAAATCTTCCATCTGCACTGCCAGCATCCCATATAGACACCGATTCAAGTCACAGCTGATCCATTTCAGATCCAGCTCCCTGCTAATGCGCCTGGGCAAGCAGATGGCCCAAGTGTTTGGGCCCCTGCACTCACGTGGAAAACCTGGAAGAAACTCCTGGCACCCAGCATCAGGCTAGCTCCAGCCACTGCCTCCATCTGGGGAGTGAACCAGTGGATGAAAGATCTCTCTCTGCCTCTGCCTCTTCCTCTCTGTAACTCTGCCTTTCAAATAAATAAACAAATTTTGAAATAAATAAATAAGTGCTGTGTCAGATCATACTTTCCAGGATTGGCTTCTGCACGTTTCTGGCCCTCTCACACTTCCTAGTGCCCAGCCATCCTCTCTCCACAGTGGAGCTCAGCAGGCCCCTGCCTGCACCTGCCAGTACAGTGCTGACTTCCTCATCTGACAGCTCACAGCAGATGCGATACTCTACATCTGTGTCTAATAACAACATCACACATGGCAGCCTTATCTTGGGATACTTCTCTTAGAAGCTCCCCCACTATCCCCTGAGAAAGCCCAGACCAGCCACTGTGAAGGGACCACTTGGAAGGTTCTAGCCTAAGCTGTCAAGTAGCCCCCTTCTCCAGGCTGGAAGTTTTCCCAGCTTAGGTACCAGACACTGTGGAACAGAGGACGGCTGGTCCTACTCTACCCAGGCTGAATTTCTGATCCACCACCACATTCAAATGTGCAGGAAAACGGTTGTTTTAGAGCAAGGAATATTGGAAGTTTATTAGACAATGGTAACTAGGACAAATTATTTAGAGCAACATTGGACATATATTAAAATTAATTAAAATATTGTCATTGTCACTCTATTTTAACATATGCTGATTGAAGCATGGTGTGTGTGTGTGTGTGTGTGTGTATATCTAACTCCCAAAGGACCATTCTGACCTTACATGGTCAAGCTCATATTGCTTATCAATTTTCATCTCCATTTGAAGAAAGGAATGAGCTCTTTGGGTATTGAGTGTAAACACTTAACCTGGATCTTCTTCCAAGTTGGTTCTTTACAACTCTAGGTGACTGAAAGGTGAGGGCCAAAGAATAAATAGGAAAGTAGCAAAATATGGCAGAAGGATCTAGCAAAATACAGCAGAAACCAGCAAAAAGTCTCATTTTGCAGGGCACTGCTTTCTTTACTAGGAAAAAATGCACATTATTATCTTTTAAAGATTTTCCAGATACAAATTCGAAATGCAAATGAGGAGCTATCAAGGCTAACTCTCTCTCAGGCTTCCAGGATGAAATGCTGATTAAGGAAGAGTACAAATGAGTGGTTCTCTCAATCTGTCTGACCTGGGCCTTTCGGAGAAAACAATCCCAGAATACTGATTATTTCAAGTGGACAGATTTAGTTTTGCTAATATTAAGAAAGCAAAAACTCAGACTGGTGCTGTGCCACTGTAAATTAATCCTCTACCTGCAACAGCGCCATCCCTTATGGGCACCAGTTCTAGTCCTGGCTGATCCTCTTCCAATCCAGCTCTTTTCTATGACCTGGAAAAGCAACAAGATGGCCCAAGTTGTTGGGCCCTTGTACCCACATGGGAGACCTGGAAGAAGCTCCTGGCTTTTGATTGGCATAGCTCTGGCCGTTGAGGCCATTTGGTGAGTAAACCAGCAGAAGGAAGACCTTGCTCTCTGTCTCTCCCTCTCACTGTCTGTAACTCTACCTCTCAGATAAATAATGAAAATCTTAAAAAGAAAGAAGAAAGCAAAAACTGTGACCATTAACTTCTTTTTTGAAGAACCTATAATATAATATGTAGTTATACCTTGTACTGAATTAATAATGCATATGCTTTCAATTATACAACTTTCCTATGACTTAGGAAACAATAATTTCATCCTTGGTCACCTGCTTGCCATTGATGAGCACTGCTGGGAAACAATTGCTTCTCAAACCTTGAGTCCCTGTGGAACAAACCACGCGAATGCTGTTACTCAACTCCAAGACAGAGCACACAAGCGCCTGAGGAATGCCACCACTGTGGTCCATGGACACTGATATCTGCTCTGAGAAATACGTCATGTGTGCAGTAAACCTGCACTCTCAAAACAGAGCGCTGTGTTCAATTCACACACACACACACACACACAGAATCCTGCAATAGAGAAACACAGATTTTGGCTATATGCAAGTTTTTTTTCTTTGTTCCCAAAAATCCATTGCCTTAAACTTTTTTAAAAGATGTATTTGTTTATTTGAAATTCAGAGGTCCACAGAGAGAGAAGAAGCCGAGAGAGAGACAGGGAAAAAGAGAGGTCTTCCATCTGCTGGTTCACTCCCCAGTTGGCCGCAAGGCCAGAGCTGCACCGATCTGAAGCCAGGAGTCAGGAGCCTCCTCCAGGTCTCCCATGTAGGTGCTGGGGCCCAAGGACTTGGGTCATCTTCTACTGCTTTCCCAGGCCACAGCAGAGAGCTGGATAGGAAGTGGAACAGCTGAGACTCGAACCAGTGCCCATATGAGATGCCAGCACTGCAGGCGACGGCTTTACCTGCTCTGCCACAGCACCAGCCCCTACCTTAAACTTTTGACACACATCCTGGTTCAACAAAAATAACAATGATAAAATACTGAAAATGTCATTTTCTCATTTACTTGTCTCTATTGTAGCCATGACTGAAATATGAACTTCTGCTTCTCTCTCTGCTTAATAAGCCAATATTTTTTAATTGACTTAAGAGCATGAGACTAGAAAATGTTCTTTAAAAAATGTATTTGAAAAGCAGAGCAACACACACACACACGCACACAAGGTGGGGGTGTGAGGGGTATCTTCCATCTGCTGGTTTACTTCCCAAAGAACTATAATAGCCAGGTTGCACCTGGTCAAAGCCAAGAACCAGAATCTCCACCTTGGTCTCCCACAAGGGTGGCAGGGACTCAGATACTTGGTCCATCCTCTGCTGCCTCCCCAGGTACATTAGCAGGAAGCTGGGAGGAAAGTGCCACAGCCTACACTGGACCCAGCACTCAGATATGGGATGTGGTTGTTGCAAACAGTGGCTTAATCTGTTGCACAATAGCACAACCCCCTAGTCGAGAGGTGTTTCACCATAAAGTGCAACAAATGCTTAGAAATGAATTTGATTAGCCTGTTGAGCCACGGCGCCGGCGCCGGCACACCGGGTTCTAGTCCCGGTCGGGGCACCGGATTCTGTCCCAGTTGCCCCTCTTCCAGGCCAGCCCTCTGCTGTGGCCCGGGAGTGCAGTGGAGGATGGCCCAGGTGCTTGGGCCCTGCACCCCATGGGGAGACCAGGAAAAGCACCTGGCTCCTGGCTCCTGCCATCGGACAAGCGCGGTGCGCCGGCCACAGCGCGCTGTCCGCGGCGGCCATTGTAGGGTGAACCAACGGCAAAAGGAAGACCTTTCTCTCTGTCTCTCTCTCTCACTGTCCACTCTGCCTGTAAAAAAAAGAAATGAATTTGAGAAATGTCTGGCATCATTAAATTTGTCTTAAACAGGGTGATTAACATAAATTGCACATGGCATTCTTGAAGCCAAACAAACTAGTCTATGGCCATTGCTTTAGTTCATTGCCTCATCCATTAGCACCAAAACCCCTTTATTCCATTCTCAGCATTACAAAGGACTCTTTCCAAAAGCCCACTGTATACATGACTCCCATGTCTGACCACCTTGTGTGGTTTCTTATTACATGTAAGAAAATAACTAACTGGCCAGCTTAATCATACATAAGCTGAACAATAATCAAGTGATCCTTTTTTCTAAAATATTTAATTTCTTCACAATAATAAATATTTCCAAATACATGTAACTAACAGTACAAAATGGACTAATGAGTATATAGAAAACTGAATTAAACAACTTATTAATAAGTGAACAAATGGCATCACATGAAAAAAAATCATACGGAATTATAAACTATAAACTGGTAGAGGTAGCTTTGGAGTTAAATCTGTTCTACAACTGTCTTTTTGATGTTCAGATTCTTCATGTCTGATTCTCACATTGGGCAAAACAGTAACACGAGTGATTTTAAGAGGACTCAGTGCATGATGGAGTGCATTTTCCATTTGTACTAGCGTGGGTGACTGAGCAGAGAGAAGGGTTTATGTCACAATGCACGCATTTACTCCTCATGTGAAGAGTTTATCTGTAGGAAAACAAAAACAAACGTGCATGTTACTTAGCCTCCAGGAAAACTACATTTAAAAGATTTATAACCAAAAAAAATTGAGTGAATCGAGTCGTGAACTCCCTGATACGGTGACACACATTCAGGAGAATCCAAGTAACGTCCTCAAAGGGACAGAAGCTCTAACAAACTGAGCCATTTTAGAAAGGTGCAAATGCAGGTTTCTAAAAAAAGATCCTGGAACTAAATTACTCCTTTTCAGAAGAACCCAAGGTGTGAAATGAGGTTGTAAGATTTTTAAATCAGGTCTAACTCAGAAAGGGTTGGGCAGCAGCTGCAGCTGTGTGGAGATCCACGAAGTCATTTGCTCACCACTCCAGCTCCCATGGCCTCAATTTCACAGCACCTGGATGTCCTGAGAAAGCCTCAGTCATCACAGATGCTTTACTTTGAGCTTTCCTTCTCCAGGATTCCTTCTGAGAGAAAAGATACACCCCCAACACATAGGCATCCTGCTTTAACCCTGAGACAACTGTCGTATACCCCGAGATACAGCAGAAAAGGATAAAAAAAGAGAATTTTTTTTTATATATATAAAGCTTTTATTTAAAGAATATAAATTTCCAAAGAACAGCTTATGGATCACAATGGCTCCCCCCCCTACAACCTCCCTCCCTCCCCCTACCCTCCCCTCTCCTGCTCCCTCCCGCCCTCCGCCCACATCAAGATTCATTTTCAATTCTCTTTATACACAGAAGATCAATTTAGTACATATTACGTAAAGATTTCAACGGTTTGCCCTCGCATAGAGACACAAAATGATAATACTGTTGGAGTACTAGTTATAGTATTAATTCACAATGTACAGCACATTAAGGACAGAGATCCTACATGATTTTTTTTTTAAAAAAATTGATTAATTGTCTATGCAATTTCCAGTTTAACACCAAGATTTTTTAATCATTTGCAATTATCTTTATATAAAAAAAGAGAATTTTATTATGTGAATCTGTAATTCCATCAACTAACAGACATAGCTGTCTCCCAACACCAATAAGAATGCAGGAAGGCATACATGTGTAGGTAAGCATACACACACACACAAATACACACTCAGATCCACACACACTCAGCTATGCACACACAAACTCAGATCCAGACACACACACATCACATGCATATTAACACACTCAGATCCACCTAGGCACATACACCACACACACACATGTACACACAAACTCAGATCCACCTAGGCACATACACCACACACACTCAGATCCATGCATACACACATACCACATGCACGTGCACACACTCAGATTCACACACACTCAGCACATGCATACACACACACATTAAACATACAGAGATCCACACACATTCAGCATAGGCACACACAAACTCGGATGCACACACACATCACATGCACATGTATACACACACAAAAAGATCCACCCACACATACACAGCACATGCACAAACTCAAATCCATACAGATACACACACCATATGTGTACTCACACACTCACATCCACCTAGGCACACACACCATGCACATGCACACACACACAATCTCAGATCTACCCACACACACAGCGCATGCTCACAAAAACCCAGACCCACACACACATATCACATACAAACACACACTCAGATCCACACTCAGCACATGCATATATATACACACTCATATCCACATCCACATACCACACACATTCGTACACACTCAGATCACAGCACTTTGCCTTCCTAGGTTACACATAAGTGATTAAGCTCTTCAAGTAAGCTACTTATGAGGCTGCTTTATTTACCAAAATAATCTTTTAAATATAAAAACATTTGGAAAGCTCAAATTCTTTTATTTATTCTCATTGTTATTTGAAAAGCAGAGATCTAGTCAGTGAATCCGACTGACAGAGAGAGCAAGTTATTCTAGCCACTGGTTCATCCTGAAAATGCCCAAACCAAGTACTCGGATTTTGGACGCAGGCATCCCAAGCCGTATCTTAACTACTGCCACAAATGCTGGAAATCGGATTCTTTCCATGTTTCATTTCTTGTTATGATTTTTGTTCCTAAATATTAATATCCTATTTGACACTGGGTGGATATGACAGTTGATATGACTTTGTTTCTGTTCCTGTGAAGAGTAGCTTACAGGCACCTTCCGCAATTTTCATTGATCCTGAATGTTTAAACATAAACCTTAAAAACATAAGATCTTAACATAAACTGTCAAAGATGATCTATAAAAGTATCATTACAGTATTAATGCTAATTCTATTTAGTGTCAATATACTAACTGATTTATATAAATACAAACAACATTTTCCAAAATTTATAAGTGTACTTGAATCTGTGAAGCACATATTTTACCAATTTAATGACGGGTTTAACTTCAGATATACATCTGGAGGCATTCCAAATGCTGCTTATAAGGGAATTCATAACTGAATGACTCTTAACTTAGCTGCCTTTCCTCATTAGCTTTTGGAAGCTTACCTCTCAGAGATGAGAAACTGGATTAAAATTTGAAGACTATCTCAGTGGAACAAAGATGCTACACTACCCTTTGAAATAAAATCTTCACTGAAATACAAATTTGAAAGTACACAGTCACTCCTGATCTTTCTCTAACAAGTAAGTACAACATTTTTCCACACCCTTACCAGCTCAGAACCCTTAAATCTCAGACACTAGCTCTATAATCTATTATGTCTATACTTTCTTGATTGTTTTCTTGTATGTATATTATTTATAGTCTGAGCACTGTATTGTACTATTTATATGTTTGGAAACTTTATATAATTTGCATCACATATTTATGTATCACATAATATCATATAATTTGTATTATCACAGAATATCACATAATTTGTATCCCATATATATTGCCTTTCTTCTGTAACTTGTATTCTTCACTCTCATGGTCCAGATGTATCTATTTAGCACATGGTCTCTGCTACCTGGACCACCACAGCTGTGGAGCGGAAATATTTTATGTCAGCTTTATCCATTTTATATTCATGGAAATTTAGGCGTTTACCTGTACTTTTTCATTATTACACTAACACAATAAATATCCCCACCTAAATCTCTTAGGCCAGTATCTTTGGATGGTATTGCTGAATTTTAAGCATGTTCCACTATGCTACAAATTCCTCTTCCAAATGGACTTATCTTGGTCAGCTTCTTAGGTTTTCACCCTTAAGATGAGTGTGGGGAACACACCTGAGGGTGAGCTCCATGATTCACTATCTGAGTGCAGATAGCTCCTGCAACTTGTTTCTAACCAATGGAGTAAGGCAACTGGGACAGAACTTCACTCCCTACATTAGACTGCCCTGTATGACAAAAGTGAAGGATTCTGAGACGTCACCAAAGTCCCTAACCAGCTGACTTTAAGTTCATCAAAAGTAAAATTATCCAGGTAGATGCCATCTAGTCATTTTCAAAAAGTTCTAAAGACCCGTAAATGTCTCTCTCACACCTCTCCCTCATCCCTCCCTCCCTCTCTGACTTTGAGGAAACAAGCTTCTGCAAACTCTACAGCCGCAGAGAAATGCATTCTGCCAACAATCAGAGGAGGACTGGGAGTGAAGTCTTTCCCAGTCAAACCTCCAGAAGACATCACAGCCCTATGCCACTTTGATTTCATCCTGGTGAGCAGAGAATTCACCAAAGCCCTGCCCAGATTCCTGATCTCCAGGAGTTAAGAATAACATACAGGAGTTCAAAGCTCTGTCTGTCATAATTGGCTGTAAGGACATAGAAAACTAATGCAATGGCCGTGCAATGGCTTTTTATTTTACTTTGATTTGTATATCTCAGACTCTAGGACACTGATTGTGTGCCTCTTAGACTGTCAGCTACCGTGTTCCATACACTGCCTGCTTATATCCTTTTTTCATATTTCTATTCGTATATTTTCCTTTCTTTCACATAGCTAGGAGCTCTTTATTCTCTATTTACTTTCAATATTTTCAGTTGGTGGTAGCAACTTTGTTGTCAGGATCTGAAATATCACTTTACATAAATGTACCAGATTTTTGCTTTATGATCAATTATTCACCTTGTAACTACCACATGCAGTTCTGAGCATCTCAGCTAAAGAGACAAGCAGTCTAGAAAATACAAATGTCCCAATGTGAAGGTCTCTCTGGCCATAAGGATAATTTCTCACATGACCTGTAATTTTTGAGAATTAATACTCAGTTGTAATTAAGGTCACAGACCAGCCACACATAGCAGCATTTTTTGCACTGCAAAGCAAGGGAATATTCAGGAATGGGATGAAGAATGGGTATTTGAAGGTAAAACTGTCTTCCAGGGATGAGCATCTCGCATTACAGTTGAGATGCTGGTTGGGATGTCTGCATCCCATATCAGAGTGCCTGGGTTCTAGTCCCAGCTTTGTCCTGATCCTAACTTCCTAATTATGCACTCCCTTGGAGGCAGTACCCGCCACCCACACGATTAATCCTGACTGAGTTCTGACCCCTGTCTTTGGCTGAGTCCAGCCCCACTGTCGCAGGCATTTGAGGAATGAGCCAGCAGATGAGAGATCTCTATCTCTTCATCTCTCTGTCTCTCTCTCTCTCTCTCTCTCTTTCTCTCTCTCTCTACACACACATGCACACACACATACATATATGCCTTTCAAATAAATTAATTAAATAAATGTTTCATTGTGGCTCAGCAGGCTTAGTTGCCACTTATGAAGCCAGAATCCCATATTGTTGTACTGATTTCAGTACTGGCTGCTCCGCTTCACAGTCAGCTTCCTGCTAACGTGCCTGGGAAGGCAGCACATGATTACACAAGTACCTGGACTCCTGCCAACCATGTGGGAGAACAGGATGGAGTTCCTGGCTCCTAGATTTGGCTTGGCCAAGACTTATTGTTAGGACTATTTGTAGAGTGAGCCAACAGATTCTCTCTCTCTCTCTCCTTCAAAGTACACCCAAAGTACACTTTTGCACTGATCTTTTGTTTCAGTTTCCTCAGTAACATGCTGCTTCCTTGGAAACAACCAGTATCTCAACATATTTGTTGTGTTTGGGGGTCTAATTGCCACAAGCATACTGTCAACAGCAGATTTCTATGCTCAGGGTGACTGCAAGTTAAAAGGGCTTTTGAAGATTAATAGTAACACACATCAAAGAACAAGCACACAAATACTTTTCTCATATTCGTTTTAGGATGCAAATGTATTTCTTCTAAGTAAAAATAAAAATAGAAAAAAATGCATTCAGAGACATGAAGACAAGTGAATGCAATGCAAGATGTGTAAAAGGGTGGTAAGCTCTCAGTAAGATTAAGCTCCTGCCTATGAAGCATAAACTGACAATGCAGATGGGTATTATCATCAGGTGGCAGAGCACAGTGTGGAATATTAAATTGTCCCCATGTCAAACGACAGCAGATCCAAGAGTACAGAGAAAGAGAAAGAACCAGCAGATGAGAAGAAGGCTGAGAGATACGAGCAGGGACATTAGGTAATTGACCAAGAGTAGAGATAAATTAAATCAAGTAAATCATCATGACAGTCAATAAAATCCAGCTCGGGAAGACAGGGTACAGATACACACATCAAACATTCATCAAGTGACAAGTGCATGTCACTGGAGCAGGTTCTGGGGAAAATCAACTTAATTGAGCAGTGGTCCCAGATCTCAGTGATCTCACCCCCATTCAGGGAGACAGACTTAGGCACATTTATCCTTCTGTGAGGCAGCGTGGTGAAAACCAGAGTACTTCAGAAATGGAGAAGTGACACCGGGACTGTGGCCAGGGTGGTGAAAGAGGACTAAACGGAGGATGTGTAGTGAAAGTTTGACCTTGGATTACGCATTGGGCAGGACAGAGGGAACAGGAGAAAGGGTATTTCAGGCCACAGAGATGCCACATTCAGTAGTCAGGAAAGGGGCATCTGGACAGCATGGATTTTGGGGGTGTGTGAGGAACAGAGACCGAAGTCTGAACTTGAGGAACACCAAGAGGGAAGTGAAAAGGGAGGCAGAATCAAAGCTTAAAGCTCCTTGTTAGGCTCCGAAATGAATCTGACTTCTCGGTCATGTATCTAAACAGACAAACATGATGTTATTACTTCACTGTATATATTATATATAATCTCAAAAAATGTACAGTTCAATAAGGAAGTAAATATATAAATTTATATAACATATATATGTATGTGTGTGTGTGTTCAACCAGAAACCAAAGAAATACTTCAGTGAGAAAGAAAATAAGAAAGTTTGACCTCAAAGGGTGAACCAAGAGAACAGAAGTGCAGGGCTCAGTTTTTTTATACAATTTCTTTTTGAAGGGCAGATTGAGAGGGAGGGAGGGAGAGAGAGAGAGATAGAGATAGAGAGAGAGAATCTTCCAATCTTCCATCTGCTGGTTCACTCCCCGGTTACCCACAACTTTGGCTTTTAGAGGCCCAAGCACTTGGATCTGAAGCAGAGCAGCTGGGATTCATCCCACAAGGGATGCTGGTGTCAGGCAGTGACTTAACCCACTGTGTCACAATGCAGGCCCCAGCATGGGCTCCCTCTCTTCAGTCCTCTCTCTGTCTCTCTCTCTCTGTGTGTCTCTCTGTCTCTGTCTCTCTCTCTCTCTTCTCTCCTCTTTCTCTCTCTTCTCTCTCCTCTTTCCCTGTCTCTCTTCTCTCCCTCCTCTCTCCCCCCTCTCTCTCTCTCTCTCCTCTCTCTCTCCCTCCTCTCTCCTTTCTCCTCTCTCCTCTCTCCTTCCCTCTCTTGTTCCCATGCTCATTCTTGCTCTTGCTGTAGCTCTAGCTCTCTGCCTTCCAAATAAAATGAAACAAATCTTAAAATTTCTTTTTAAAAATCGGGGATTCAATTGGAAAATAAGGAAAAGTCTAAAGGTCCCTTATTATTTCTGTACAATTTTTCTTACATACTTGCGTGATGCAATTTTATTTCATCATTGAACTTTATGAGTTTTTCACATACATGTGTTTTATCTCAAAAACTTCTGTTCTATTACAGGAAACATATTATACAGATGGCAAAAATCATTCAACTTAGTTTTGACTTTTTTCTCAGCTTTCCCTTGGAAATTGTTAGTGCAAATGGTTTTCAACAGGGTTTATTTTACCTCCAGTATCCCAAGAGGTCACAGCAAGAGCACGGCTCATACAGGGTCATGAAAAGTTCAGCTGGTGAGGGCAGAGAGCCCTCATAACTGTTGGATGCTATTTTAACAATAATACTTTAATTATTTTTGTTTGATGGTCCAGAAAGGTTAGACTTCTCTGAGTTCCAGTGAAATAGTGAAACATTTTATATGTATTTGGTGATTAGAACTGTGCAGGTATGTGCACATTATCTCTTCAAATCACTCTGATCATTCTCCCACTGGGTGTTGTTTATTACTGATGGTCTTAATGTGTTATTTATATTAGCTGTTATTTGGTTTTCTTATGCATTGCAAATATTGTCTCTGACTTCAAAAGCAAAGGTCACAGTTTTGAATTAGGATACAAAACAAATATTTATAGTAGAGTTATCTATTTCAGAATTAATAGAAAACTAAAATTTCCTACTACAGTATTTGGGAAATTTTAATTTTATATTCATTCTAAACTATTTAGCTTTAATATGTAAGAAAATGTGAAATCACTTCAAACACAGAGGAATGGATATATGCTACATATTTACAGTTGGATAAACAAATAACATGACTTAAAAGCTTAAATATAGTCACATTTAAATACATTATAAAGTCATATCATAACATTATTTGGGGGATAGAGGTTCTTGTATGGCCCACAATAATTTGAAATGAACTCACTGAAAAGTGAAATTTAAAGAAACCCCTAAAAATAAATATAATTTTCATGAATTCAAATGGAAAACAGGGCATTCCAGAAAGTATACATTGCATAAGCAAAAGCATAGGGGTGAATATGAAAATAAAGCCGGTGACAGAAGGGAGATGAGAACTGGTGATGGACAAAGGCTGCTTCCCAGACTGAACAGTCCTAGCTGAGTCCTTTTTCATGATACTATTGATTTGGCAGAGAAATTTGAATTGCACAGTAAAATCAAGAGGAAGGCAGAGAAGTTTCCCATATAACTCCTGCCTTCAGACATTCAACATTTCCAAAGCTCCCCCCCCCCCATAGATTGCACATTGGATACAATGATTCTACATGGACATATCATAATCTCCCAAATGCAGTTCCCATTAGGGTTCACTGCTGGTGATGAGCACTCGATGAGTTTGGACAAAGGTATACTGTGACATATCCATCACAATGGCATCATGTACGGTCAATTCTCCACCCTGAAGTCCCTCTGGGCTTCAACTACTCATCTCTCCCTCCTCACAACTCTGCCCGATGCTAATCCTTTGGCCGTCTCCACCGTTTTGTCTTTTCCAGAATGTCATATGGTTAGAATCATACAGTGCAAGTATATTAGCCTTTTCAGATTATCCTCTGTCACTCAATAATGGGCATTTAAAGTCATGTCATGTATTTCCATGGCTAACAGCACTAAACGAGTCATTTTCCATTGTTTCTAGGTACCACAGTTTATCATATCACCTACTGAAGGGCATCTTGGTGACTTGCAGGTTTGCAACTGTAAAATAAAGCTTCTGTAAACATCCACACACAGGTTTCTGTGTGGAGGTAAGTTTTCAACTCCTTGGGTAAATATCAATCACACAACTGATGGATCACATGGTGAGAATACTCTTGATTTTACAAGAAAACATCTGCTGTCTTCCCAAATGGACCAGCCTTTCATCCATCAGTAGTGAATGAGGGCCCCTGCTGCTCCACACGCTCTAGCGTCCGGCTTTGTCAATACCACCCATCTTGGCCATTCTAACAGTAGGTTCTGGTGTCTCTCACGGCTGATTTAACTTCACTTTCCTATGACATATGTGGTGAAGCATCTTTCCATATGTTTATTTATTTGCTTTCTGTGTTTCTTTGTGTTTCTTCTTGCATGAGGTTTTCTTTAAGGACTTTGGCTCATTTTTAAAAATAAATTTATCTTTTGATTACATTTTCCAGGAACTATTTATTTATTTGAAAGGTAGAGTAATAGAGAGAGTGAGAGAGAGACTTTCCATCTGCTGGTTCACTCCTCAAAGGGATGCAATGGCTGGGTCTGGGCCAGGCAGAAGCCAGGAGCCAGGAGCTTCTTCCAGGTTTCCCATGTGAGTGGCAGGGACCCAAGGACTTGCACCATCTTCTTCGGCCTTCCAGGGCACACTAGCAGGATTGGAAGTAGGACAACTGGGACTCAAGCCAACACACTGATATGGGGTGCTTGTCCAGCAAACAACAGATCTTACAACTCTAGCCCTTGGCTCACATTTTAACTGTGATGTTTGTTTCCTTATTGTTGGCTTTTAAGAGTTATTTTCATAGTCTTTTATCAGATGTGACCTAAAACATTACTACAATTGCTCATTACTTCTAGGAGTTGTGTGTGGTTTTCGCTGATTCTTTCAGATTTTCTACATAGATGTTCATGGCATCTGTAATCAAAAGTTAACTTTCTTTCTGCCAGCCATCTCAATTTGTACACCTTTTATTTCCTTTTCTGTTGTACTGCCAATAATTTCTCTAGGTCTGTTACTTGTCTGGCAATTCTCTTAATATTGTTTTACAAAAATAAAAACTTCTTAATTTTGAAGAAATCCAGTTACCAGTTATTTCATCCATAAATTGTAACACTGATGTTATATTTAAATAGCAATGTCATCCTGAAGGTTATTTAGGACTTCTCCTATGTTATCTTCAAGGATTTGGATATTCTGAATTTTATATTTAGTTCTATAATCCATCCTCAGTAAATTTTTGTGAAATGTGTAAGCTCTGTGTCTATTTTTTTATTTATTTTTTGCATGTGAATGTACAATTGTTCCAACAATTTATACATTGTTGGATGTGATTTTCTCAAATTTTGATGGGGATTTTTGTATCTTTGCTCATAAGAGACACCAGTACATAGTTTTTATTTACTTGTAGTGGCTCTGTGGGCCTTATAGAATACAATAGGAAATACTCCCCCCCTCAGCTTCTATTTTCTGGCTGACAGCAAATACAAACTGCAGAGAACTGGTAAAATTTTGTTTTTAAACGTTTGACAGAACTCATCAGTGGACCCATACAGGCCTGTGTTTTCTGTTTTACCAGGTTAGTAACTATTGTTCAAGTTCTTTTATCCTTTATTTCTTTTCATTTATGACTGATTGATTCAAGGAGAGAATGGGTAGGGAGAGAAAGCACAGAGCTCCCATCCACTGGGTTATTCCACAAATGCCTGCAAGCTGGACGCCACAAACTCAGTCTGGGCGCAGAGACTCAACTGACTCATGAATCCTGCCTGCTAGGGTCTACATTAGCAAGAAGCTGGAGTCAGGATCTAGGGCCGAGAATTGAACCCAAGTACTCCAGTATAATACGTAGACCCAGTAACTGGCATGTTAATCCCTAAGCCAAATATTCAGGTCTCCCATGTGACCTAATTTTGTTAACAGATACAGATCTTTCAACATTATCCATTTGTTTCTGTATGTTTGGGTAGATTATGTATTTCAAGGAACACATCCATTCATCTAGATTATCTAATTTAGGGCATTGAGTTTTTCATGGAAATTCTTTGTCATGTTAAGTTCCATAGGGTCTGTAGTAGTTTTGGCTCTTTCATTTCTATATTAGTAATTTCTGTTAGCATAGCTGGAGGTTTATAAGTTTTATTGATAACTTTCTTTTGCTGATTTATTTCTATTTTTATTTTTTCACTAATTTTTGCTCTAGTTCTTATGATTTATTTATTTATCAGCTGACTCTGGATTTAATATGCCTTTATGTTCTAGTTTCCTAAAATGGAACTTGGGTTATTGATTTATGCATATTTTCCTAAAAGCAATGGCTTTTCACAGGGCAGGCACTATGATGCAGTGGGTCAAAGACCATGTCTAAAGTGCTGGCATCCCCTTTGGGTGCCAGTTTGAGTCCTGACTGCTCCACTTCTGATCCAGCTCTCTGCTACAGCCTGGGAAAGCAGAAGATGGCCCAAATCCTTGGACCCCTGCACCCACATGGGGGAGACCCAGAAGAAGCTCCTGGTTCCTAGCTTTCGATCGGTGCAGCTCTGGCCATTGCAGCCATCTGGGCAGTAAACCAGCAGATGGAAGATCTCTCTATTTCTCGGTGTTTGCTTCTCTCTTAACTCTGCCTTTCAAATAAGTAAATAAATCTTTAAAAAAAAAGAAATAGCTTTTCTGCATCCCACATATTCTGCTAAGTTACAATTTCATCATCATTTGGTACTTTTTTTTTTCAATTTCTCTGGAGAGCACTTATTTCCCTCAAATGTTACTTAGCAGTGTGCTGTGAAATCTCCATGCTTTGAGAATTTTCCAATAATCTCTCTGTTACTGACTTATGGTTTAATTCCACTGTGATCTGACATCAGACATTGCATGATTTTTCTTCTTTTAAACTGGTCAAGGTGTGTATTATGGATAAAGATGCAATTTATTTTGGTGAATGTTCCATGTGAGCTTCAGAAGAATGTGTCTTCTCTTGGTGTTAGATGAAGTAGTCTGTTGAAATCAACTACATCTAGCTGACTGATGATGATGATGTGTTCAGCTCTGCCCCTACGGTCTGTCTACTTACTGGATCCACCATCTCTGACAGGGTTGTTGAAGTCTCCAGCTGTGACAGCAGATTCATCTGCTTCTCCTTGTATTTATATTAATTTTCTCATAATGGTTGACATTCAGTTATTAGGCACATACATGGTAAACACGGTTAGCTCTTCTTAAACAACTGACCTGACATTCTTTGTCCCTGGTATCTTCTCTTGATTTGAAGATTGACTACTGTTGTGCCTGATCTTAATTGCATTTACTCATAATTTCTTTTTTTTAAAGATTTATTTATTTATTTGAAAGTCAGGTTTACACAGAAAGAGGAGAGGCAGAGAGAAAGAGAGTGAGAGAGAGAGGTCTTCCATTTGCTAGTTCACTCCCCAGTTGGCCACGACGGCCAGAGCTGTGCCGATCCGAAGCCAGGTGCTAAGAGCTTCTTCCAGGTTTCCCACATGGGTACAGAGGCCCAAGGACTTGGAAAATCTTCCACTGCTTTCTCAAGCCATAGCAGAAAGCTGAATAGGAAGTGGAGCAGCCAGGACTTGAACCAGCAGCCATATGGGATGCTGGCACTGCAGGCAGCGGCTTTACCTGCTTTGCCACAGTGCCAGTCCTGCATAGTTTCTTTTGATTGTTCACAGCATGGTAGGTTTCTCTCCATCTATTTACATCACAAACTTTTTTTTTTTAATTTGAGAGAGAGACAGAGAGTCTGAGATTCTCCATCTGCTGGTTCACTTAAGGAATGCTCAAATGCACAGGTGTGAAAGCTGGGAGCCAGAAACTCAATAAATGTCTTAGATTAAGTGGAATGCAATACTTAAGCCATCACCACTACATTAGTAGGAAGTTGGAGACAGGAGTCATGGTTGGACACCCTATCTCTGATATTTGATGTAGACATTTTAACCTGCAGGCTATCCCCGTCTATCTGCTTTTGCTATATAAAGAGAGTTTCTTCTAAACAAGACATTGTTGTCTTGTTTTTTGATCCAGTCTGACAATTTGTCTTCTAATACTGTATTTATCCAATGTTTCAGGCGATTTCTGATACAGTTGTTATTAATGTCTATCATATTTGTTACCATTTTAATGGCTACCATTTTTAATTGTTCTTTGTTTTCATTTTTTGAAATTTTTCTGCTTTTGTCTTTTTAGATTCATTTATTCAATAGGCAGACCGACAAAGAGAAATAGGTAGGGACAAAGAGAGAAAGATCTTCCATCCACTGGTTCACTCCCCCAATAGCTACAATGGCCAGGGATGATCCATGCCCAAAGCAGGATCCCAAGGTTCCATCTAGGTCTCCCAAATGGGTGGCAGGGACAGAAATACTTGGACCACTTGCTTCTACTTTCTCAGACATGTTAGCAGGAAGCTGGATTGGAAGCAGATCAGCAGTGACATGAATAGATACCCTGCTGAGGGATGCTGGTGCTACAAGCAGTGCCTTAACCTCACAATGCCAGCACCCTTTTGTGGTTTTAATGGAGTGTTTTATATTATTCCATTTTCTATTCTTCTTATCAAATCAGTTATACCTTGCATTAGATATTGTGCTAGAGTTTGAAATATTCATTCAAAACTAACCCAACTCTGCTTTTGGAAAAATACTGTATGCCTTTTTGGCACTGTAAGTACCTTATATTAACAAAACAATCCTACTTCCTCCCTCTTGCTCTTTGTAGTATTTCTATTTTTCATTTCACTTAGCTGTAAGCCCACATAACTGCGTTTAAGTATATATGAATATATATACACAAAACTTATATAACTATATTGTTGCTATTTTTATTTTGAACAAATGGTTATCTTTTAGATTAAGAATAAAAAACTAAGATCTGGAACCACACAAGGACACTCATTCTCACCATTATTACTCAATATACTCCAATAAGCTTTTGGGCCATTAGACAAGAAAAGGAAATCAAGGGAATAAAAAAATGAAGGGAGGAAGTCAAATTATCCCTGTTTGCAGATGATAAGATCCTATATCGAAGGGAATCAAAAGACTCCAATAAGGGATTACTGAAATTGATAAGAGAATTCGTCAAAGTTGCAGGATATAAAACCAACCCACAATAAATGGGAAAATCTTCCATGTTCATGGGTTGGAGTAATTGATATTATCAAAATGTCCACACTATGCAATGAAGTTGACAGCATAAATATGGGCCCAATCAAAATACCAAATAATTTCTTCTCAGACTTAGATAAAATGACCCTAAAATTCATATGGAATCACAGGAGACCATGAATAAATAAAGCAATCCTAAAGGATTAAAACAAAGCCAGAGGCATCACAATACCAGATCTCAAGACATACTACATGGCAGTTATAATCAAAAAAGCCTGGTACTGGCAAAAATTGAAAAACAAAAAAACAGAATTAAAACTCCAGAAATCAATCCACATACCTACAATCAATTTATCTTTGACAAAGGAACTAAAATCAATCCCTGGAGCAAGGACAGTCTCTTCAATAAATGGTTCTGGGAAAACTGGATCTCCACATGCAGAAGTATGAAACTCAACCCTATCTTACATCTTACAAAAAAAACCCACTCAAAATGGAATATGGACCTAAATCTCCAACCCAGTACCATCAAATTACTAAAGAACATTAGTGAAACTCTGCAAGACATTGGCATAGGCAAAGACATCTTAGAAAAGACACCAGATGCATAGGCAATCACAGTCAAAATTGACAAATCAGATTACATCAAGCTGAGAAGCTTCTGTTATGCAAAAGAAACACTCAGCAAAGTGAGGAGGCAACCGACAGAATGGGCCAAAGTATTTTCAAACTATGACAAAATATAATACCCAGAATCTATAAAAAGCTCAAGAAACTCAACTACAACAAAACAAACAGTCCAGTTAGAAATTGGCAAAGGACTTGAACAGGCATATCAGGCATTTTTCTTTCTCTTTTTTTCTTCCCTCACCCCAAATAAACTTTTAATTTAAGCAATAAAACTTCATGCATTTCATAAGTACAACTTTAGGAATATAGTGATTCTTCCCACCATACCTGCTCTCCCACCCACTCTGCCACCCCTCCACTTCCTCCCTCTCCCATTAATATTCCCATTCTCCATTAAGATCCATTTTTTATTAACTATATACACAGAAGACCAACTCAATGCTGAGTAAAAAGTTCAACAATTTCCATGAAAAAAAGAAAAAAAAAACTGTTCTTCAACGGTGCAGACAAGGGCTGTTCAAAGTCATTGCATCTTGAAGTTAATTTCACTTCATTTTTCTTTTTGTAGAAACAATTAACTTTAAAGCAGCACCCAAGAATGATACATCTTTTATGAGCACTTAGACATAATTATATAATACAACTCTTTGAGGACAGAGGTCCTGCCTGGAAAGTTAGTTCACTGTGACTTTTGTTGTTAACAATTAATACTCTTACATATGAAGTCAGTGATCACCCAAGGTTCTCAACATGAGCTGCCCAGGCAATGGAAGCCATTTGAATCCACACACTCCATCACTATTTAGACAAGGCCATAAGCAAAGTAGAAGTTCTCTCCTCTCTTCAGAGAAAAGTACCTCCATCTTTGATGACCGCTTATTTCCACTGGGGTCTCACCCACCAAGTTCCTTCATGTAAGACATTTTTGCCAAAGTGTCTTAGCTTTCCATGTCTGAAATGCTCTCATGGGCTTTTCACCCACACCAGAATGCCTTAATGACTGATTCTGAGGACAGAGTGCTACTTAAAGCAATTGCCATTCTATGAGTCTGCTGTATGGACTGCTTCCCATGTTGGAGCATTCACTCCTTTTTAATTCTGTTATTATTAGCAGACACTTAATCCTATCCATATAATCACTTTAACACTTAAGATGGTATTTTTACCACACAGCTTAATGGGATATAGGGTCCCATGGCAAGTTTTTAACTGTAACCAAAACAAACAACCCAGTGAAGAAATGAGCAAAGGACTTAGATATTTTTCAAGAGGAAATCCCAATGGCCAATAGACAGATGAAAAAATGTTCAGGATCACTAGCCATCATGGAAATGTAAATCAAAACCACAATGAGGTCTCACCTCACCCCAGTTGTAATGGCTGCCATACAGAAATCAACAATAAATGTTGGTGAGGATGTGGGGGAAAAAGGTACCCTAATCCACATTGATGGGAATGTAAATTGGTACAGCCACTGTGGAAGAAAGCATGGAGATACCTCAGAAATCTGAATATGGACTACCATACAGCCCAGCCATCCCACTCCTGGGAATTTACCCAAGGGAAAGGAAATCAGCATATGAAAGAATTATCTGCAACCCTCATGCTTATTGCAGCTCAATTCACAATAGGGAAGACATGGAATCAACCCAAATGGCCATTAACTGAAGACTGGATAAAAAAATTATGGGATATGTAAACCACGGAATACTACACAGTGGTTAAAAAAATGAAATCCGGTCATTTACAACAAAATAGATGAATCTGGAAAACATCATACTTAGTAAAATAAGCCAGTCCCAAAGGTACAAATACCATGTGTTCTCCCTGACCTGTGACAACTAATAGTGCACCTCAAAGGCAATACAGAAGTGAAATTGACACTTTGAGAAGCAATGACTTGAATAGCCCTTGTCTTGACTGCTGAGAAATAGTTTTTTTTAATACTATTTATTGAACTCTTAACATAGTTAAATATATATATATATATATATATATATATATATATATAAAGTCAATTGAAAATAGATCTCAGTAAAAATATAAGAGTGGGAAAAAGGAGGGAGGAGGAAGAGCGGTTGGGAGTATGGGTACAAGGGTGGTCACAGTGGGAAGAATCACCATGTTCCTAAAGTTATAATTATGAAGTTTGTATCTGTAAAGCTGTTTAGTGCTGCATACATTCCTACAGACTTACTTCTAAGGCATTTTTCAAAAGCTGAAATTCTAATGGCCAACAGACTTATGAAACAATGCTCAGGATCACTATACATCAGGGAAATACAAATCAAAACTACAATGAAGTTTCACCTCACTTCAGTTAGAATGGCTCTCATACAGAAATAAACAAACAATAAATGCTGGTAAGGATGTAGGGGAAAAGGTACCCTAATCCACACTTGGTGTAAATATAAACTAGTATAGCCACTATGGAAGACAGTATGAAGATACCTAAGAAATCTGAAAATAGCCAGAGCCGTGGCTCAACAGGCTAATCCTCCGCCTTGCGGCGCCGGCACACCGGGTTCTAGTCCCGGTCGGGGCGCCGGATTCTGTCCCGGTTGCCCCTCTTCCAGGCCAGCCCTCTGCTGTGGCCCACGAGTGCAGTGGAGGATGGCCCAAGTGCTTGGGCCCTGCACCACATGGGAGACCAGGATAAGCACCTAGAACCTGGCTCCTGCCATCGGATGAGCACGGTGCACCGGCCGCAGCGCGCCATCCGCAGCAGCCATTGGAGGGTGAACCAACGGCAAAGGAGGACCTTTATCTCTGTCTCTCTCTCTCACTATCCACTCTGCCTGTCAAAAATAAAAATAAAAAATAAAAAATAAAAAAAAGAAATCTGAAAATAGACCTACTATATGAAACATCCATCCCACTCTTGGGAATTTATCCAAACACAATGAAATCAGCAGATTAAAGAGTCATATGTACCCCCATGTTTATTGCCGCTCAATTCACAATAGTTAAGATATGGAACTAACCAGATATCCATCAACTGATGACTGGATAAAGAAATTATAGTACATTTACACTATGGAATATTAAACAGCAGTAAAAAATGAAATTCTGTCTTTTGCAATAAAATGGATGCAACTTAAAACCATTATACTTAATGAAATAAGCCAGTCCCAAAAAGAAAGATACCATATGTTTTCCATGATCTGTGGTAACTAAAAGAGTACCTAAAATGTAATCTATAGGAGTGAAATTGACATTGTGAGATTCAATGATCATTTACAGCAATTGTCTCTCCTGTTGAGGAACAGTGTTTTTCTTCTTCATATTATTTGTTGAATTCTTTAATTAGTGTAGGATTAATCATATGAGCAGAAAGTAAACTGCAAGCAGATCTTTGTTAAAATTAAGATTGGGGGCGCCGTGGCTCAACAAGGCTAATCCTCCGCCTTGCGGCGCCGGCACACCGGGTTCTAGTCCCAGTCGGGGCGCCGGATTCTGTCCCGGTTGCCCCTCTTCCAGGCCAGCTCTCTGCTGTGGCCTGGGAGTACAGTGGAGGATGGCCCAAGTGCTTGGACCCTACACCCCATGGGAGACCAGGAAAAAGCACCTAGCACCTGGCTCCTGCCATCGGATGAGCGCGGTGCGCCGGCCGCAGTGCGCCATCCGCGGCAGCCATTGGAGGGTGAACCAAAGGCAAAGGAAGACCTTTCTCTCTGTCTCTCTCTCTCACTGTCCACTCTGCCTGTCAAAAAAAAAAAATTAAGATTGGATATAGGAGAGGGAAGAAGAAGAAGCATTGTAGCATGAGCAGGAGAGAGGGTAGGACAGGAATTATCACTATGTTCCTAAATCATGAAATTTGTACCTTAAATAAAATCCTGTTTTTCACAACAAAATGGATGCAATTACAGACAATCATACTTAGTGAAATAAGCAGGTCCCAAAAAGAGAAATATGCTTTCATGGATTTGTGGTAAGAGTACAGAAAATGTAATATATTTTTGAGTGAACATGACATTTTGAGATTTGATTACTGTTTATAGCCCTTGTCTATACTCCTGAGGAGCAGTGATTTTTCTATTTACTTCTTTAGTTCTTTATTTAACAGGGTGAGGGTGTTAAGCTTGTGATTATAAAGTAAATTGAAAGTATATCATTGCAAAAATTAAAAGAAAAATAAGAAAAGAAAAGGAGGCAGTGTGGGAGTGAGACAGGAAGGAAGGGTGGGTAGTATCATTATGTTCTTAGAACTGATATATGAAATACATGAAATTTGCTCCGTTTATATAAACAAAAAGTAAATACATATGGAAATAAATGAAAAATAAAAAGACTGTTTAATCTTCTCTTACTATGTCAATATTCTTCCTTTCTTTATGCTGATCAGAGTTTCTGATCCACAGTACTTTCCATCTCCATGAAGAACTTCTTCTAATGCTTCTGGCAGGACATATATTCCAGCAAGAAATCTCCTGTTTTGTTTCACCACGAGAATGCTTATTTCTTCTTCCTAAGGCTGATTTTGCAGGGTTGAGGATTCGAGATCGATGGGGTTTGCTCTGTGAGTGCTTTAACTGCTACCCTGCACTCCTCTCCCTGATTGGACGGTTGTGGAGGAGGCATCGGAGGTGATTCTGATCCTGCCAGCTCTGCTCCTCAACAGCAGGGTGCGGTTCACCCTACCTGCTTCTCTGGTCCTTTGTCGTCTTTCACCTTTCTGCAGGTGTCCTTTCCATGACTATTGATCCTGCTCTTGGACATTTGTTTGTTTTTTTTTTCAGTCTTCATTCGCTTTGTTTTTCAGTTTTTCATAGTTTCGATTGAGACCGAGATATCCTCAAGTTTAGCCATTCTCTTCTCACTCACATCCAGTCCACTCAGCAACCCCATCACAGGCATTTTCCAAGGCCATTTCAGTGCATTTGACCTTTGCCATTTGTGTTTGCCTTGCGTTCTGCTTGGGATTTCCATCTCTCTACTTCACCTGCCTGTTCTCACAGCCATTTTACCCATTACAGTCTGAAGGGTATTAATCATAGTTATTTTAAATTTCTAATCTGATGATTGCAACATCTCTGATTTGTCTGTTCTGATGCTATCTCTGTCTCTTCAAATTGTAGTTTTCCTCTTACTATGCCTTGAAACTTGTTTGATAGTTGGACGTAAGGCACGTGGTAG
Source organism: Sylvilagus floridanus (assembly GCA_949820135.1). NCBI lineage: Eukaryota > Metazoa > Chordata > Mammalia > Lagomorpha > Leporidae > Sylvilagus > Sylvilagus floridanus. The sequence goes on from OX463229.1 coordinate 23,607,207, forward strand.
AAGTACCTGCTACAAGTGGGTCTTTATGAATGGGTTGGTAACACACAGGGGAGGCATACTCTGCAGTCCCATGATTGCATCTGCCTAAGTTAGTCTGTCACATAGATTTAAGAAAATGCTTAATTTAGATCAATATTTATCAGTTACGTCTTGATATTCTGTTATCAAATAACTTTTACTGGAGCTGATGCTGTGGCATAGCGAGTAAAGCCACCACTTACAGTGTTGGCATCCCATATGCGCACTGGTTTGAGTCCCGGCTGCTCCACTTCTGATCTAGCCCTCTGCTATGGCCTGGGAAAGCAGTAGAAGATGGTTCAAGTCCTTGGGCTCCTGCACCTGCGCGGGAGACCCAGAAGAAGCTCCTGGCTCTTGGCTTCGAATTGGCACAGCTCCAACCATTGCAGCCATCTGGACAGTGAACCAGCGGATGGAAGACCTCTCTCTCACTCTCTCATTCTCTGCTTCTCCTTCTCTCTCTGTAACTCTTTCAAATAAATAAATAAATCTTTTTTAAAAACATAACTTTTATTTTCACTTTATTTAAAAGGAAGATTAAGGGAAAGAGATAGAGAGAGTGAATGAATGGTCCCTCCATTCGCTGCTTCTCTCCCCAGAGAAGTCCCTAACAGCAGGGACTGGACCAGGATGAAGCCAGGAGCTGGGAACTCAATCCGGGACTAACAGGAAGGTGACAGGGACTCAGTGCTTTAGTCATCGCCTGCTGCCTCCCAGGGTGTGGAAAGGAAGGAGGAATTGGAGGCTGAACCAGGACTAGAATTGAGGCACTTGGATTTGGGATGCAGACATCACAAATGACGACTTAACCATTGGGCCAAATGCCCAACTCCCATTACCAATGTATTAATTCTCATTCATATACTAGCTGATTAAGGTTTACACATTTCAAACAGTTTTACTAAGCTGAAATATTGATAGCATCTAATTTTCCAATTATATTTTACTTTATTCGGCTTTCCCTTAGCAAAATGCATAATCAAGAGTGTCATGCTGTGAAGAAATAACATTGATACCAAACAATTCTCTTTCTGAAAAGTGAAATGAGAGAAGCTGCCAGGGAAGTGACAGCCAGCAGCACAGTACACTCATCCACAGAGAGGCCGCTCCACAAACACAACCAGCAGAACCCATGTTCAGTCCAGGACCGAAGATACTCAGATTTCAATTAATGGATTTACTCTCCTTCCATTACTTTTAAAACTGTACTCTCTGTAAGGGATCTGCCAAATAAATGGTAATTAGTGTCAACTATGTGTGTTTTTAGCCTAATTGGATGTTTCAACTTCTCATTATTTTGTATCTTCTAAAGAATTTCCTCAAATAAAGTAACTTTTTCCCATTCATTCATTAATATTAAATATTGTTTGGATGAGAGAGCATTAGGTACTAGTCCTAATTTTTTGTGTTACACTGTTTTTAAACAATATTTATTTATTTATTTTAAAGGTAGAACATTAGAGAGAGAGGGAGAGACAGGAAGGAAAAGAGATCTTCCAACTCCTGGTTCACACCCTAGATGGCTGCAGCAGCCAGGTCTGAGCCGGGCCAAAGCCAGGAGTCAGAACTCCACCCAGGTCTCCCATGGGGAACACAGGTGCACAAGTACATGGGCCATTATGCATTGCCTTCTGAGACTCATTAGCAGAAGGTGTATTAAAAGCAGAGCAGCTGAGACTCCAACTGGTGCTCTGACATGGGGTGTGGGCAAGCAGGGACTTAACCCCATAGTGCCACAACCTAATCCCTGAACTACACTATTAAAATTTCCACAAGAGACCGGCACCGCACTCACTTGGCTAATCCTCCGCCTGCAGCACTGGCACCTCGGGTTCTGGTCCTGGTTGGGGTGCCAGATTCTGTCCCGGTTGCTCCTCTTCCAGTCCAGCTCTCTGCTGTGGCCCGGGAAGGCAGTGGAGGATGGTCCAAGTGCTTGGGCCCTGCACCCGCATGGGAGACCAGGAGGAAGCATCTGGCTCTTGGCTTCAGATCAGCTCAGTGGGCCAGCTGCAGTGGCCATTTGGGGGGTGAACCAACGGAAAAAGAAGACTTTTCTCTCTGTCTCTCTCTCTAACTCTGCCTGTCAAAAATAAATAATAAATAAATAAAATTTCCAAAAGAGAAGCAAATAAAGGAAGCACAAATTATTTTGTAATAATTATGAGTGATATAAGTAAATACTAAGCTTTAAATGCTGTGTAAAAGTCCCTCAAGGGGAGTTAAATAACAATTTTTATAAAGCAATGGCTTTCACCCTGAGATAGTTTTGTTTCCCAAGAGGTATTTGGCAAGACAGAGAGTTTTGCCAGCACTGTGGAGTGAGTGTGGGAAATTCTATTGATTTCTAGTGGCCAAAGGCCTCAGATGCTACAACATACCCCTATAACATCCATTATTGTTCTCAACAAAGAATCATCTGCTCCCAAATTTTGATAGTGCCAAAGTTTGTTATAAAGTTGTTATAAAGCACTGCAGTATAAACTGGTGCATTTTAGATATTAAAATGTTAAATATGGCCGGCGCCGTGGCTCAACAGGCTAATCCCCCGCCTTGCGGCGCCGGCACACCGGGTTCTAGTCCCGGTTGGGGCGCCGGATTCTGTCCCGGTTGCCCCTCTTCCCAGCCAGCTCTCTGCTGTGGCCCGGGAGTGCAGTGGAGGATGGCCCAGGTGCTTGGGCCCTGCACCCCCTGGGGAGACCAGGAAAAGCACCTGGCTCCTGGCTCCTGCCATCGGACAAGCGCGGTGCGCCGGCCGCAGCGCGCCAACCACGGCGGCCATTGGAGGGTGAACCAACGGCAAAGGAAGACATTTCTCTCTGTCTCTCTCTCTCACTGTCCACTCTGCCTGTAAAAAAAAAAAAAAAAATGTTAAATAATATTAAAAGGTGGAATGATTTTATGACACTAGAAATTATTTCATAGACCATCTAATTATGTGAACAGAGTTGTCCTGTTTGTTAATACATTCCCATTTATTTATCAAGCGGTGTTTCAGAAAATATCCATTTTCTAATTAAACTGTTTTTCTTAAATGCTATGCTATACATTTTGTGTTTCAAGTGCTTTAAGAAATTTCCATCAGCATATTTTAATGCCAGCAATTTTATGTATTTTATAATAATAAATTATTGAAATGTTGTGTTTATACCAAATCAACACTGGTTAAATTATTCCTGAAATTTAAAAACTAACTGTGTTTACTAAAATTGGACCACAATTTTCCCGAATTCATTTGCTGAGCCGAGTTTGGGGGAAAAAAGCAATAAGCCTCTAAATATTTATATTTCAGAATGTATTTAACCTCTATAAACTCCCTAATGAGTCATATTTTCTATCCCACTTTTAATAAAATGTGAAACTCTGGTTTCTGTTTACTGCTTTGAGAACTGCCCTTGTAAGCGACAGCAGCAGAGTGTTCCAAGGAGGACATACAGCTCCTTGAATACGTGTCTAAGGACAACTGGGGCTGACTGTTTAGCTGATGTCTAATTCTAACTGATGTATGTACCAAAACAGTCAAGCCAAGTGTCCATGCAGACATCGCTAACAGAACTCCAAATGTCATCAGCAAAGGATATAGCAGCGTTGATGAGGTTGTCCTCATAGGATTTGTAGCAGGTTTCAAACTGCACTCAAAGTGATGCAGTAACTGAAGAAGGGGATTAGAGTCAGAGAGAGGGTGATTGATAACGAAACCTACATCTTCATTACAGCTCTGTTAGCTCTACTGCATCATCAACATACAGTCTCCCTAAGCTGGCCCTTCTCACTCTGATCTAACCGAGAACCCCAATAGGGTCAGTCTTCCACTGACAAAAATCTGGATGTTATGGAATCTTTTAGGAGAAAAAGCAGATTCTGTATGCATTTTCCAATCCAAACATCACCTTAACTGTCTCCTCTGCCATGGATCCCTGCTTCGGCTGCTGCCCCTCTAAGGAGCAACCCTGGCTCTGTCCTTTTCTTTCCCTCTGCCTTCTCACCTTCTTCCCTTTACCTCTTCCCATCATTGTCCCTCTAATGAGCAAGTTTCTTTCAGATACCCCATTTTTACCTTGTCCTACTCTCTCTGTACAATGGAAAGAGAGGAATGATTTCCATTCTTAAATATAATGGAGAAAATAGTCCCTACATCAATGGACTGTTGTGACATTAAAGGCGTAAGACACTAGCACAGTTCCTGCTGTGCTTAAGCAAGCACTGCATCACTGTTGGTAAATTGTTAGTTCCTTGCTTCTGGAATGGATGCAAATTTCAAATTCCTCAGAGAAGAGAGAGACAAAACAGCTCCATGGAGATGTTTAGAAAAAGAAATCCTCACCACTGCTTGTCTGCAAGATAAAGATAGAACGTTTTTATCAAACCCTAAGTGCAGTCCTTCTAGAAGTCATAATCTAGACATTGTCAGAATTCTTCATAAGTAAATGTTATGAATTCTACCTTGGTGTGACCATCATTATATTAACTATCCCAGACAGATGAGTGATGAATTCTTACCAAAGGGAGTATAAAACACAAAGGAAAAACAATAATGTTCTTCATCAAAATGAGCAATCAAAAACAAAGAACAACCTATTTGATTTTGGGAAAATTAAATCTGATTAAGAATTTACATGGGCAGGTGTACATATATTGGCACAGGCAAAATATACTTTAATTCAAAAACTGTAAACAAGAACAAAGAAGATCATTATATACTTATCAAGGGTCAACTCAACAAAAAGATATAATGATTATAAATGTATGTATGTGCACCTGATGTTGGAGTACCCACCTGGCTCAATGCATGTAACTCTTCCCCCATGTAAAAATATAAATTCTGTAACCAAAGCCATGCTTGCAGAGTCAGATCAGGAAACTGATGATTGTTCCCTGTTTAAATTCTCAGTTTTGATTATCTAAATAATCTCTAACACTAATTCTCCAACCAAACTCTGATTATTTTTGTTGACAAAATCAACAAGAAATGAAACTTTAGGAATTATACAAACACACAAAGACTGAATAAACATGCTTCCAAGAAAAAAATGAGTCATTGAAAAAACCAAAAAGGAAATTTCAAAATCCCTCGAAACGAATGAACATGGAAAAACAAGTTACCAAAACTATGGGACACCACAAAGTAATACTAAGAGGGAAGTTAACAGCAATAAACTCCTATATAAATAAAAAGAGGGATTACCTCAAATAAACAACCTAAAAATGCATCTCAAGAACCTAGAAAAGTAAGAACTATCCAAAACTAAAATCAGTGGAGGAAAGAAAAAAACAAATACCAGAAGAAAAATCAATGCAATAGAGAATTAAAAAAACAAAATATATCCACAAAAACTAAAGATGAATGAAACAAAGCATTGGTGTTTTTGAAACAATAAAATCAGGAAGCTTTTAGCTACACTAATCAAGAAAAAAAAAGAGAATTCACATAAATTAAAAAACCTGAGATAAAAAGGAACTATTACAATTGATAATACTGAACTGCTTTGTGAAAATTATTTAACTTATTTGAGAGAGAGGGAGAGAGAAAGAAAGAGAGAGAGAGAGAGAGAGATCTTCTTAACTGTGGATGGGTCACTCAGGAGTCTGGAACTCCACCAGTTCTCCTACAAGGGTGGCAGGGAACCCAAGAACCTGAGCCATCATGTAAACATCTGCTGCTTCCAGGATGCACTACCAGGAAGCTAGGTCAGAACCATACATCCTACATAAGCCTAGCCTGCTGTACCTTAATGCCTACCCCAATACACAGTATCATTAGAGACTGTTAGGATCGACACAACTCCATGCCAAAGAAATTGGAAAATATAGAAAAAATGGATAAATTTTTGTACATATGAAACCTACTAACATCAAGCCATTATGGTGTGGAAAACCTGAAAAGATAGCCAATAATGAGGCCAAGTCACTCAAAGCCCAACACCCAATGGCCTCACTGTTGAGTTCTGCCATTTTTTAGGAAGAACTGACAGCAGCTCTGAAAATATTACAAAATGTGGAATGGGAGTAAACCCCTCCAAACTCAATTTACAAGGTCAGTGTTACCTTGATCTCAAAACTATAAAAGGACACAACAACAACAAAACTATTCATCAGTATCTCTAAACATAAATGCAAAATTTTTCAACAAAATATTAGCCAATCAAATCTAACAACACATGAAAAAGGTAATTCTCCATGATCAAGTGACTTTTATCCTCAGGTTGCTGGGATGGTTCAATAGACACAGATCAATATAAATAATACATCACAGCAATAGAATGAAGAAAGTCATATGACTATGTAATAGATAAGGTATCTGATAAAATTTAATGTCTATTAACAATAGAAGTACTGAACAAATCAGGTATAGAAAAAAACACCTCAGCAAATAAAGGGCACTTATGACAAACACACAGTCAACATCATATTGACTGGGGAAAACAGGAAATATTTTCTCTTACCACTTTTATTCAATATAGTACTAGAAATTTTAGCAAGGGCAATCAGATAGAACAAAGAAAGAGCATACAAGAAGAAAAGCAGGTCAAATTGTTCCTGCTTTGCAGATGGCAAGATTCTATAGAGAGCGAACTGCTGAGACTTCACCAAGAGACCATAAGAAGTGCTAAGTGAATTCAGGAAAACGAGAGGATACAAAATCAAACACAAATGTCAGTCATGTTTTTATACAACAATGACGACCTTGCCGAGAAAGAAATTATAACAGCAATCCCATTCACAGCAGCTACAAAGATAAAAAATTCATCCCAAAGCATTTCATGTAAGTTTTTTTTTTTGGTTTATTTTTATCCATTTAAAAGGCAGAACAACACACAAACACACTTCCAAGAAGGGTTAGGGTAGGAAGGGAGGTGACTTAACCTTGAAATGCCTTGAAATGCCCACAACAACTGCAGCTGGATCAGGTTGATGCCAGAAGCCAGGAACTTCATCCAGGCCTCCCTCATGAGTGGCAGGGACCCAAGCACTGCAGTCACCCTCTTCTGCCTCCCACAGTATGCATTAGCAGGGAGTTGATCAAAAGCAGAGACCAGGACCAGGACGCAGCTCCCAAGCGGCAGCTTAACTGGTTGCACCGCAATGCTGCCTCCCTTGGAGTAAATTTAACCACAGCTACGAAAGATCTCTACAATGAAACTCCTAAAACACTTATAAAAAGTTGCCCAAGACATAAGAAAATGGAAAACGGATCCCATGTTTATGATTTGGAAGATGTAGCAATATTAAAAATGTCCACATTACCCGAGGCAATTTACAGGTCCAATGTAATCGCCATCAGAATACAGATACACAGAACTTGAAAAATCAATCCCAACATTCAGATGGAGGCACAAAAGTCTCTGAACAGCCAAAAAAAATTCAAACAAGAACAAAGCTGGAAGCATAACATTACCAGCTCTCAAGACATGTAACTGAGCTATTATACCTAAAATAGCATTGTACTGGCTGTATAGAGACATTAACCAAATGAAGAAAACAGAGATTCCAGATACGAATCCATATATCCACAGACAACAGAGTCTCAACAAAAAGGCCACAAACACACACTTATGTAAAGTCTCTTTAAATAAATGGTGTTGTGAAAACTGGATAGACACGCACAGAAGAGTACACGTAGTCCCTACCCCACACCCTAACAAAAATCAGCTCAAAATGGATAAAAGATCTAAAAGTAAAACCCACAATTATGAAACCACTAAAAGCAAACATAAGGGATCCAAGACATTGGTATAGGTAATAATTTTTGGATAAAATCTCAAACGCATAGGCAACAAAAACAAAATTAGACCAATGGGATTAACTCAAACTAAGAAGCTTCAGCACCACAGAGCGAACAATGAAGAGTAAACAGCCTACAGAACGGGAAGAACTATCTGCAAATATTCACCTGAGAAAGTATTAATATCCCACGCAAGGAACTCCAAACAGTCCACAACAAACGAGCCAATCAGGAAATGGTGGAGATGCAGACACTTCACAAAAGAATAAACATAAATGCCTAACTAAAATATATGAAGATATGCTCAATACCACCAGCAATGAGGGAGTGCAGATCTAAACCCCAGTGAGGTACCGTTCTACTCCAGGCAGAACGACTATTACAAAAAAGACAGAAAGAGCAAATGCTGGCAGGCAGGCAGAGACAAGGAAACCATTCTGCACTGGTGGTGAGAATGCAAATTAGCACAACCATTGTGGAGAACATGGAGGATCCTCAAGAAACTAAAAGTAGATATACCATATGACCCAGCTGTCCCACTTCTGGGCATATATGCAGGGAATGAAATCAGTCTACCAAAGAGATACCTGCATTCCAAGTCCATTGCAGCACCACCCACACAGCCAAGAAGTGGAACCTACCTAGGTTCCTGCTGACAGATGAATGGATGAAGAATATGTGTGTATATATATATATACAACGTCCTATTGTTCAGCCATTAAAAAGTATGAAATCCTGATAGTTGCTAAAAATGAATTGCACTGAAGTCATTATGTTAAGTGGAATAAGCCAGACATAAGGAGGCAAATACTGCATGCTCTCTCTCATATGTGGAAGTTTAAAAAAGCTAATCTGATCCTAAAATTGGGAAGGTTGGAGAGAGGAGGATAGAGAGAGGTCGTATGAGTACAAAAATACAACTAGATGGAAGTAAACAGGTTATATTGTTCGCAAGCACAGTGGACAACCAGAGTTCACAACAATGCACAATAGAATACACCGGGACCTGGAAGGAAAGAACTGGTAGGCTCCAACACAAAGAAAAAATAAGGAAATAGAAATCACCTGATTTCTTCAGTTTCTACTGTATGCCTGTGTTCAAATAATGCACAAGACCCATAAAACATAAGCTTTACATGTTAATAAAAATTAAACACTTATTATTTGAAAGGCAGAGAGACAAGATAGAAAGAGATCTTCCACCTGCTGGTTCACTCCTTAAATGGCTGAAATGGCCAGGGCTGGGCCAGGTTGTAGTCAGGAGCCTAGAATTCCATCCTGGTCTCCTGCATGGGTGACAGGGGCCCAAGCACTTGAGTAATTTTTGCTGCTTTCCCAGGTGTATTAACAGAGAGATGGATCAGAAATGGAGCATCGGGGACAGGAACCAGAGCCCATGTGGGAAGCCAGCACTGCAGTCAGAAGCTTGACCTGCTGTACTATATCAGTGGCCTCAACCAGAAAAATTTTAAAAGGGGGTTGGCATTGGGGCATAGTGGGCTAAGATTCCACCTGTGAGGCCAGCATCCCATGTGGGTTCTAGTTCTTGTCCTGGCTGCTCCACTTCCAATCCAGTTCCCTGCTAATTCCCAGGGAAGGCAGCATAAGATGGCCCATGTGCTTGGGCCTCTGCACCCATGTGGGAGTCCTTGAAGAAACTTCTGTTTCCTGGCTTCAGATCGGCCCAGCTCCAGCCACTGTGGCCATTTGGAGGATGAACCAGTGGATGGAAGACGTTTCTCTCTGTCTCTCCCTCTCTCTGTAACTCTGCCTTTCAAATAAATATATAAAATCTGTTTGAAAATGTAAATAAAAATCACTGGTTTTTATACCACATCGGGGTCTACCCTGCAGACTTTGAGATCCTATTCCTTGTGACAAGATTAAACACAAGATTTAATGCTGTTCGTAATTTCTTGAGAACTTTAAAGCCTACGGATTTTCTTTCTTTAAAACCCACACACTTCATTACAACTTCATGATTAACTACACATTGCTCCAAATAGGAACCCTTCTATTTTTAGCAAAATGCTTAAGCTATAGTGCTATATCAGGGTATTTTAATTAGTACTCATTTTTTTTTTTTTTTGACAGGCAGAGTGGACAGTGAGAGAGAGAGACAGAGAAAAAGGTCTTCCTTTACCGTTGGTTCACCCCCCAATGGCCACTGTGGCCAGCGTACCACGCTGATAAGAAAGCCAGGAGCCAGGTGCTTCTCCTGGTCTCCAGTGCAGGTGCAGGACCCAAGCACTTGGGCCATCCTCCACTGCATTCCCGGGCCACAGCAGAGATCTGGACTGGAAGAGGAGCAACCAGGACAGAATCCGGCGCCCCGACCGGGACTAGAACCCGGTGTGCTGGCGCCACAGGCGGAAGATTAGCCTATTGAGCCACGGCGCCGGCCACTCATTCTTTTTTTTTTTTTTTTTAAAGCTTTGTTTATTTATTTGAAATTCTGAGTTAGAGAGAGAAAGAGACAGAGATCTTCTACTCTCTGGTTCACTCCCTAGGTGGCTGCAATGGCCACAGGTAAGCCAGGCTGAAGCCAGGAGCCAGGAGCTTCATCCAAGTCTCCCATGTGGGTGGCAAGAGCCCAAGCACCTGGATCATCCCAAGCCATCAGCAGGGAACTGGATCAGAAGTGGAGCAGCTGCGACAGAATCCTGCGCCCATATGGGATGCGGGTGCCACAGATGGCAGCTTTACCCCCTACGCCACAACACCAGCTCCAGGGCTTATTCCTTAATTTTTTTTTTTTTAATTTGAGAAATGTGGAGACAGAAAGAGACAAACAGACACTCATCTACCTTGTGTCTGCTGATTCATTTCCCAAACTCCAACAACCACAAGGGCTGGGCCAGGCTGAAGCCAGAAGTCAGGAACTCAATCCAGGCGGCAGGGATCCAACTACTTCAGCCACCACGGCTGCCTCCCAGGGTCTGCACTGGCAGGAAACTGGAATTGGCAGCCATTGCCAACAATCAAATCCCAGCACTCTGATGTATAACATGTGCAGCTTAATTGATATCTTAATGGCTTGGCCTAAATGCCTGCTCCTACTGAGCATTATTAAGTCAATTCATACCAAACAATTAAGCATTTTAATTCAAAAGGAATATAATCAATCTTACTTCAACAAAAGAATTTTCTGAAAGTTTATTCTTACTGAATTATATTTTAAAAGATCATTAACAACAAAGTGTACACTGCATCAGCACATGTGTCCTATATCTATGTTTTGAAACCATATTTAAATCATATATATTCACATTTTAAAATGAATTTGGCTTTGCATTTGTAGAAATCCACACATGCCTAGTCAGCACTAATGGGCTGTGGCAGAGCAGTAAATAATCAAAACATTACTCCCTAATGTTCACCCTGTACAGAAGGTCTAGTGTGACTTAGAAAACAATACTAACATTTTATCTTGCAACACTTCATTTTTTTAAAAAAGATTTTTATTTATCTATTTGAAAGTCAGAGTTACACAAAGAGAGAGGAGAGGCAGAGAGAGAGAAAGAGAGGTCTTCCATCCACTATTTCATCCCCAATTGGCCGCAATGGCTGAAGCTATGCTGATCCAAAGCCAGGATCCAGGAGCTTCTTCCCGGTCTCCCACACAGGTGCAGGGGCCCAAGGACTTGGGCCATCTTCCACTGCTTTCCCAGACCACAGCAGAGAGCTGGATCGGAAGTGGAGCAGCCAGGACTTGAACCAGCACCCATATGAGATGCAGGCACTGCTGGTGGCAGCTTTACCCGCTATGCCACAGTGCCAACCCCAATGCAACACTGCTCTCCCAGGTCTCTATTGCTAATACCTTTTACCCAATTTAGGTCTTTTATCAACACCTTGACTATTGAGACTTGGAGTTGTTCCGTGGGTTCTTTGGACTCTTATCTGCTTTGCTATGAAGGGCTCACTCCCGTCTAAGAAATCCACTGCAGCTACATGGAAAGCCTTCTGACACCCAAGCTTATAGGCACATATAAGCAGGGACATTCATGTAAGATCCTACAAGTACCACAAATGAAGTGTACTTTCCACCCTGCTGTCCATCCTGCCTTGTAGATTCCTGCTCTCTGTATTGCCTTAACTACAAGTTAACAAGCTGGTGAAATGAATGAGCACATGAGTTGGCAATCTTCAGGAAATATCTATATCTTCTGCTCAGGATATCTTCCCTACCATCTTTGAAAAATTATTTTTCCTTTTCTCTAATTATGAAAATTTAACAAGTCTGATCTTCTCTCTTTTCTGTAAATTTTATTTGATTTTTGATGGATGCATACCCATTATATGGTTAAATAACCATATATATTTTACAGAGTGGAATGTGATGTTTGGATATAAAAATATTCATTAAGGAATGATCAAGCAAGGCCAATTAACGCATCCATCACCTCACATGCTTATCATTTCCTTGTAATGAGAATACTTAAAATTCATTCTTTTGGTGTGAGTGTTTGGTGCCATGGCGACACCAATACTTGGGATATTCACTGCCCACATTAGAATATCTGAGCTCAAGTCCCAGTTCCACTCCAGATTCTGGCCTTCGGCTAATGCACACCCTGAGAGGCAGCAGATCATGGCTCAAATACTTTGGCCCCTGCCATGCTACAGGAGATATGGATTCAGTTCCCAGCTCCTGGCTTCAGCCTGACCCAGTCCCAGCTATTGCAGTCCTGTGGGAGTGAATCAGCAGGTGGATACTCTGTCCCTATTTGCCTTTCAGGTAAGAATAAATCATTTTTTGAAAAATCCTCTCTTACAGCATTTTTATCAGCAGTGCTTATTAGCTGGGCTATGGAGCCCCAGAATTTTTCCATTACCAAGAGCTGGGGTGTGGTAGGGAATGGGCAAGGAAGCAGGAGATGTTGGTCAAAGCACCCACATGCTGACTTTCTTGCAAAAATTCACCTCCACTATTGTGATCCACTCACTTTGATTCCACATCCTCGGTGTCACTCCTGTGCACTTGATCACTTATTTATGCAATTGTTACTGTTCCCTTTGTGGTCAAATGTATAATATGCCAATAGTTCCTAGAATTTGGACTGAAAAGGACTAGGCCTCTTCTTTCTCCTAACATATCCATAACACACAGCTAACAACAGGTTTTAGAAACACAGAGATCCTGGGCCGGCGCCGTGGCTCAACAGGCTAATCCTCTGCCTTGCGGCGCCGGCACACCGGGTTCTAGTCCCGGTCAGGGCGCCGGACTCTGTCCCAGTTGCCCCTCTTCCAGGCCAGCCCTCTGCTGTGGCCCAGGAGTGCAGTGGAGGATGGCCCAAGTGCTTGGGCCCTGCACCCCATGGGAGACCAGGAAAAAGCACCTAGCACCTGGCTCCTGCCATCAGATGAGCGCGGTACGCCGGCCGCAGCACACTGTCTGCGGCAGCCATTGGAGGGTGAACCAACGGCAAAGGAAGACCTTTCTCTCTGTCTCTCTCTCTCACTGTCCACTCTGCCTGTCAAAAAATAAAAATAAATAAATAAAATAAAATAAAAAAAGAAAGAAACACAGAGATCCTTAGCAACCATTTAGTGACCCACTGTTAAATACCCAGTACTATTCAGATTTTATAAAACATTAACATATTTATTGTGCTTATTGCTATACAGAAGGAGGTATGAAGGTGGTGGTATGGTGCAGATATTAGCTAACCATTACCAAAATAAATTTTCATATCTACCCACTTCGTTTTCATACTTTTGTCTTAAATAACCTTTAGAAGTTCAAAACACAAGCATTCTTTGCAGTTTGAAATGTGTGCATTTGTTAACACTTCCACAATTGAGACAGCAGTCTGCCTAAAACTGAGCTATCAGTAAGACAGGAGTGAGATTCTCAGAGCATTCACCTTCCTACATTCTCTGTAAAGCAAAGGGCAAGCCAGTGATTCACTAGACCTAAAAATAAGTACAGCCTTACAAAGCATGAAGAGTCAAGCATCAGAAATCATTTCACGTTTAATATGATAGGAACTTGTTGCATGTCAATCTGCTCTCATGGCTCACTGCATAAACACACTACTTATACACTACACTGGTCCTTCCAGTGAAATGCTGCTTCTAAACCAGAAAGTGGTAGAAGCAGCACAACAATGTCTGATGCACCTGCTACTGCCAGGCATCTGTTCCCCGACACTCAGACAAACACATTCAGGAATAATGATTAAAATATTTGTTGTTCGGCCCACTGCCACAGGCAAGCACTACTAGTTGGGAGATGCTGGGTTGTGTGATGAGACCTATTTGTCAACACCTGCTGTGGATTCGTGCACTTTATGGGAAGTAACTTTACAGCCAACTGCTTTTCTCACATCATGTTGCACTCTCAGAGACAAGCAGAGACCCTGTTTTAAGACAGAACTGGATAAACGTTGATTGAACAAATAATGTAATCTATTGATAAAGGTTTGTATAGCACAGTGGCATCATCATCATCATCATCATTGCTGTTTAAAAACCCAAGTCACAGGTAAAATTCTGGAACTAAACCTTGCTCACTTCTCTGACATTCCTGACTCACAATACTGTGGTCTCTTAAGCTTCTTTATCTAGGACACTTCTTGTATCGCTCCTGGCGCCCACAAACGGATGCCTGATATCTTAAATATTTACATTTTTATATAATATATTTACTTGAGAAGCATCTGCAACTTAGAAATAGGAGCCAATGTGGAAAGAGTTAGGAATTCATCATTCTATGTGATAATCAACAGCAGGACAATGTGGACATTTTGCAGTTAGCATTACACATTAAAATGCTGCCCCATGCCTCTAAGTTCTGAGGGCCAATCCAAGGGAAGAGTCAGCTACAAGAACTGACCAGGTGATGAGATGCTGAAAGCATAAAGAATGATAAAGAAAGGATCCTGGCTGAGAAAAGAACTGTCCAACACATCAGTTAAACTTGTTCAGAGTAATTTCTTATCTTTACAAAGTTATTTTTCAGTCATGATCTTGTGGTGGGTGCATCAGGCAGACAGCCGGTGCCCCTTGTGTTAGATGTCTGGAAGTCTTCCTCTCAAATAGCCCCTTGTTCAAGGGCAAAGGTCAAATTCATGTCGTCTTATTATGTTCTTAATCACGACAGCATCCTGCTTAATAGTACCATAACTGATAACATCTTAAAATACACAATGAATGAATTTCTCTGAGCCCTATTATAAGGATAAGGGAAATCAGTAAGACAGGAGACTAATAAGGCTGTTATACATCTAGGAAGGTACTCAAATATAATAAATAATTGAACTTAAAATATACAGTTATTTTTTACTTTAAGCAATACATCTATTGCCGTGGTAGGAAAGGATTCAAATAGAAAGAACAGGCCGGCGCCCTGGCTCAATAGGCTAATCCTCCACCGTGCGGCTCTGGCACATGGGGTTCTAGTCCGGGTGGGGGGCCAGATTCTGTCCCGGTTGCCCCTCTTCCAGCCCAGCTCTCTGCTGTGGCAAGGGAGTGCAGTGGAGGATGGCCCAAGTGCTTGGGCCCTGCACCCCATGGGAGACCAGGAGAAGCACCTGGCTCCTGCCTTCGGATCAGCGCAGTGCGCCAGCCACGACAGCAATTGGAAGGTGAACCAACAGCAAAGGAAGACCTTTCTCTCTGTCTCTCTCTCTCTCACTGTCCACTCTGCCTGTCAAAAAATAAAAATAAAAATTAAAAAAAATAAAAAAACAAATAGAACAGGTCGGCGCCGTGGCTCAACAGGCTAATCCTCTCCGCCTTGCAGCACCAGCACACCAGGTTCTAGTCCTGGTCAAGGCACCGGATTCTGTCCCGGTTGCCCCTCTTCCAGGCCAGCTCTCTGCTGTGGCCCAGGAGTGCAGTGGAGGATGGCCCAAGTGCTTGGGCCCTGCACTCCATGGGAGACAGGAAAAGCACCTGGCACCTGGCTCCTGCCATCGGATGAGCGCGGTGCCATTGGAGGGTGAACCAACAGCAAAGGAGGACCTTTCTCTCTGTCTCTCTCTCTCTCACTGTCCACTCTGCTTGACAAAAATAAAAAAAATAAATAAAATAAAATAAAAATTAAAAAAACAAATAGAACAAAGATGAGTGTGAAGAAATTAATATCAGTTGCCTTCACGAGCATCTTATCATAGATGTGAATATACTTTACATATATATATATACAAACCCCTATAAATGTGCATATTTTTCAAACACATGTATATGCACATTATTTATAATTAATTGTGAGTTTCACTGTTTCTAACAAAAGTCACCCTAACCTGTTGAAGTGAAGAGGACACTATGAGAAACAGTTACTTGATCAGCTCTTGTGCTGACTGTTGTTGTACAATGTAACACTTTATCCATTTTAGTTTTTTTTTATTCTAGTACTAGTAGTTGAACTCTGTAATTAATAAACAATTATTCTTAGGTGTTTAAATTTTAACTGAAAAGTGATCCCTGTGAAATATAAGAGTGGGAATAAGAGAGGCAGGAGATGTACAATTTGGGACATGCTCAATCGGAACTGCCCCAAATGATGGAGTTAGAATTGTGCCAGGGGATTCCAATACAATCCCATCAAGGTGGCATGTACCAAGGCCATCTCACTAGTCCAAGTGATCAATTTCAGTTCACAATTGATCACACTGATAGGTCTAAGAGTCAAAGGGATCACACAAACAAAACTAGTGTCTGCTAATACTAACTGATAGAATCAAAAAGCGAGAGAATGATCCAACATGGGAAGCAAGATACACAGCAGACTCATAGAATGGCAGATGTCCTAAATAGCACTCTGGCCTCAGAATCAGCCCTTAAGGCATTCAGATCTGGCTCAAGAACCCATGAGAATATTTTGTGCATGGAAAGCCAAGACACTGTGGCAAAAAAAAAAAGAAGACCTAAATGAAAGATCTCTGCGAGTGAGATCCCAGTGGAACGAATGGGGCCATCAAAGAAGGAGGTACCTTTCTCTGAAGGGAGGAGAGAACCTCCACTTTGACTATGACCCTATCAGAATAAGATTGAAGTCAGCAAACCCTAAAGGTTTCCATAGCCTCGGCAACTCATGACTAGACCCTAGGGAGATTCCTGACGCCATAAACAAGAGTGTCAAATTGTTAAATCAACTTCAGGAGTCACTGTGTACTTACGTCTCATGTGGGATCTGTCCTTAATGTGTTATCCAATGTGAAGTAATGCTATAACTAGTACTGAAACAGTATTTTTACACTTTGTGTTTCTGTGTGGGTGCAAACTGATGAAATCTTTACTTAGTATATACTGAATCAATCTTCTGTATATAAATATAATTAAAAATGAAAAAAAATCTTGGTGTTAAACTGGAAATTGCATAGAAAATTAATCAATTTAAAAAAATATATCATGTAGAATCTCTGTCCTTAATGTGCTATACATTGTGAATTAATACTATAACTAGTACTCCAACAGTATTTTTCACTTTGTGTCTCTATGTGAGGGCAAACTGTTGAAATCTTTACTTAATATATACTAAACTGATCTTCTGTATATAAAGAGAATTGAAAATGAATCTTGATGTGAATGCAAGGGGAGGGTTGCGGGTGGGAGGGAAGTTATGGGGGGGGAAGCCATTGTAATCTATAAGCTGTATTTTGGAAATTTATATTCTTTAAATAAAAGCATTATAAAAAAAAAGTCACCCTAATATTCCAGAAATATAGGTTCACTGTTATTGAGGATCTAACTTCAGTGAAGATTATTTAAGTCATTAGCTTCTTTTAAAGAAGTATAACCTTGGGGCCGGCTCTGTGGTGTAGTTAGTAAAGCCAGCACCTCAGCACTGGCATCCCATATGGGCACTGGTTCAAGTCCCATCTGCTCCACTTCCAATCCAGCGCTCTGCTAATGTGCCTGGGAAAGCAGAGGAAGATGACCCAAGTCCTTAGGCCCTTGTACCTACATGGGAGATCAGGAAGAAGCTCCTGGCTCTTAGCTTTGGATTGGCCCAGCTCCGGCCATTGTGGCCATTTGGGGAGTGAACCAGCAGATGGAAGACCTCTCTGCCTCAGCCTCTGCCTCTCTGTAACTCTTCTTTTCAAATAAATAAAAACATAGTTAAAAAATTTAAAAAATTAATTATTATCTTTACATTTCAGTAAAATATCTATTTAGGTATTACCTTAGTGACTTCTTTACAAAGTATTATAGAGGTAATTAGTACAAAAATGAATTTACTAATAGCAAAGTGAAAAATCCAGACTTTGGTATTACCAAAAGTGAAACGCAGAGAATAAAGTAGTGACTTTTAAATATTTTAATAACAGAAAATTTTCTCGGAGGAAAATTCAACAAGTACTTCTTTTTCAAAGATACACTTATTTATCTGAAAGGCAGAGCAGAGAGAGAGAAGGATCTTCCATCCGCTGGTTCACTCCCCAAATGGCCAAACAGCCAGGGCTGGGCCAGGTCAAAACCAGGAGCCAAGAGCTTCTTCTGGATCTCCCATGTGGGTGCAGGGGCCCAAGAACTTGGGCCATCTTCTGTGGCTTTCCCAGGCCATTAGCAGGGAGCTGGATCAGAAATGGAGCAGCCCCAGGAAATGAACTGGCGCCCATATAGGATGCCAGTGTCGCAGGCTGCAGTTTAAACTGCTATACCACAACACTAGCCCCAAGAATCAATTTTATTATCTATAAAACTCACTGTGGGATTACTGTGAGGGAAAAGCATTCTAGTATAACAGTACATAATCTCTCTCTCTCTCTCTCTCTCTCTCTCTCTCTCTATATATATATATATATATACATATATATACATATATACAAATATATGTACATACATACATGTAAGCATGTATAAGTTATATAGAGTACGGGATAGTATGTTTTTCCATATTAATATATAGTTATTATGTTTTTTATGTGGAAAAACAATGATAAGAAGTAGGGAATTTGGGCCATCTCTGTGGCATAGCAGGTAAAGCCGCTGACTGCAATTCCAGCATCCCAGAACGGCACTGGTTTGAGCCCCAGCTGCTCCACTTCCGATCCAACTCTCTGCTACAGCCTGAGAAAGCAGTAAAAGATGGCCTAAGTGCTTGGGCCCCTGCACCCATGTGGGAGACCTGGAGAAAAGCTCCTGGATCAGCACAGCTCTAGCCTTTGAGGCCAATTGGGGAGTGAAGCAGCAGATAAAAGACCTGGAGAAAAGCTCCTGCCTCCTGGCTTTGGATCAGCACAGCTCTAGCCTGTGTAACTTCCTCTCCTCCTCTCTCTGTGTAACTCTGACTTTCAAATAAATAAATAAATCTTTTTTAAAAAAGTGGGGAATCATTACTACAAAAGACTTAAGTCATATGCAACCTCACCTCTTTTCAGTCACAATTAAAAATAACTTGCAACAAAATTCATTGCATTCTGGGCTTGAAGAAAATGTTCAAAATTAATTCCCTTTCTAGATTTATTATTAGATGCAATGTCAAGTCTTCCATGACATGGCAGCCTGCATGTCGATTTTTAAATTGTATTTTCAAAATAAGTAGATGAAAAAAAAACAGCTTTGTATTCCCTTCCCTTCCCAAAATCTTTCATTTTTTAGCTTACGAGAAAAACAGGAATAGTGTCACAACTAGACATTTTTTAAAGATTTACTTATTTATTTGAAAGTCAGAGTTACACAGAGAGTAGGAGAAGCAGAGAGAGAGAGAGAGAAACAAAGAGAGACAGGTCTTTCACCCACTGGTTCACTCCCCAGATGGCCTCAATAGCCGGAGCTGTGTCGAACAGATGCCAGGATCCAGGAGCTTCTCCCGAATCTCCCACATGGGTGCAGGGGCCCAAGCACTTGGGCCATCTTCCACTGCTTTCCCAGGCCATCACAGAGAGCTGGATCAGAAGTGTAGCAGCTGGGACTTGAAACAGCACCCATAAGGGATACCGGCACTGCACACTGCAGGTGGCGGCTGTACCTGCTAAGTCGCAGTGCCAGCCTCCCAACAACTAGACATTTTACGTAATTCCACAAGAATCTGCACATGGTATGGAATTTTTATTCTCTCTTAGAAAACAACAGTCATTTCCTGGAGAGAATTTTACCATCTCATTAAGTGGATAGATGGAGTTAAGACGAATTTCCCTGAAGGTTGACGGTAGACAGCTTACAAAAACGACATAATGCAACAATAGTGTGATCAGCACTGTATGAAGAGAAGTGGCTATGAAGAAACAAAGCAGTCTCTACATGGTCCAGATTAAACACATTGATTCCTTTTGGTATCTGTCACCCAGTCCTACTCTTTTCTAGCATCCTGAGGGACTGTCAAAGGCCACTTCCCCTATTTCAAAAGGGGAATTATGCTTCCTCTACTGGAGCAGAGCTCAAAAATCTAAGGACATGTCAATCAATCATTTTGTAGATGTCATCATGCCTTAAAAATAGACTTTCCATATGAAGCAGCAATCCCACTACTGGAAATATACCCAAAAGACATAAACACGTTGTATCAAAGAGATACCTGTACCACCCACCATGTTTGCAGCAGCACTGTTCACAACAGCTAATATACAGGAATCATCAAGGTGTCCATCATCAAATGAATGGATAAAGAAAATGTGGTATATCTACACAAAGGAATATTACTCAGCTATAAAAAATACAAATTCTACCATTTGCATCCTAATGAATGCAAATGGAAGACATCATGTTGAATGAACTCCACTAGACACAGAAAGACAAAATACTACATGTTCTCCCTTATATGTGGGAGCTACAACTAAAAATGAAAAAAAAACTCAAAAAGCAAGAAAACAGGAAAAAGAAACAAGCTTTTTTATGTGCAATGCTTGAACATACACCTCTGTAAACCAAGTAGACAAGAAAAAACAGGCCAATAATAATTCACAATTTTCCACCTCTACTTCGTTTATTTATTTCATTTACAATAATAAGTGATGATTTAAAATAAAACTTTTACCAACTGCTTTATTTTTGTCCTCTGAAATTGCTCTAATGTTCTTGTTTTGAGACTGGAAGACTGTGTTAGCAACCAGACTGAACATCTCACTGTACAATTCCTATGCTGGTGAAGAAGTAATATAAGCTACACTTTCATCTGTCATGAAAAATTCAAAGAGCTAGATATTTATTACTTTTATCATGTGATCTATTAAAACATCTTACTAATTTTGCTTCCCTCCTATTGAATTCATGATGAGTCTTGGATATATTTTAAGCTAACAGGAAATAGGTCATAAGATTTTCCAGGGGGTGCTGCTCTGGCATAGTGGGTAAAGCTGCCGCCTGCAGGCCCTGCATCCTATATGGGTGCCAGTTCGAGATCCTGCTGCTCCACTTCTGATCCAACTCCCTGCTAATATGCCTGGGAAAGCAGCAGAGGATGGCCCAAATGCTTGGGCCTCTGAACCCATATGGGAGACCCAGAAGCTCCAGGCTCCTGGCTTTGGGTCAGCTCAACTCCAGTCATTGTGGCCATTTGGGAAGTGAACCAACAAATGGAAGACCTCCCTCTCTCTCTCTCTGCCTCTGCCTCTCTATAACTCTGATTTTCAAATAAATAAAATAAAATCTTAAAAAAAAGAATATCCAGGCTATTCAACTTTGTATCAAAAGTCATCATCCTTTATTTAAACATTATTACCAAAATAAACAGTACAGTTCTATAAATCATTATATTTTAGTGCTTGATATCCATGCTTTTATTTCATAATAATAAATTAAATACTCATACTCTCATCTTACCAAACAGAACAAAATGTTGCAGATCCCATAGATGTTTGTTTTAATAAAGAAGAAATGCATAACAAGACACTGGCTCATGGCTCAAGGCAACATAGCTCTTCCCAGATTATGACAAATGTTAGTGATTCATATTAATGTATTTTAAAATATTCATGACCTGAGGCATAGGATATCCTTAGATCCCTGGTTTGTTTATAACTAGCCAGGTCTATCTAATCAAACAATTTAATCTGGTAAATGTTCATACTTCGCATCTAAAAAAATGAATGTGGTCAGATATAACACTTGAATGAGACAGACTGTTTCTGTCACTTCAGGTGAGAAATTGCTCTCTAAATATAAAACACTAAGTTCTTCTTTCAAGTTATTTGGATGTTGCCTAAGAGTCTCTTAAATTAATGCATGCTTTCTACATGAATCTTTGTTTCTTTAGGAGATCCTAACTCTAGGGGGCAAAACTCTTAATATCTAAATATAATCTAATGCTATAAACATGAAAGAATCTATTTATGACGGCAAAACTAATTTGTAAAAGAAATTTCCTTTCTTTTTTCAGGTAGAAATGTCCATAGGAACAGCTCTTAAGTATCTGTGGAGGAGAATCAGCCAGGACATTCCTTTTTCTCTATGGTAAATGAACCCTGCACTGCTATGATTCAAACACATAAGTCCTTTGGATGAGAAAGTTCTCCATAACTGAAGTCATTCAGAAGCTCTTCCAAGTTAGTAACGACTGTTGTTCATATGTCTGTCCTTTCTTTTCTCTCATGGAAACCTTCAGCTTTAAATGGTCACATTTAACGAATATTTAGCTAATCACGAACAACATACTCAAAATCTTATATTGCTGAGTGAGATTTTGATTTAGATTTTATGTTTCTAAATGAAATAACACTCAGAATTGTTTTTGGATCTCATAAATAAGAGACACGGTTTCTTTGCAAAGATCAGAAAGGGAAGTGACATGGAAACTGAAGCCGCCAGAGAATAGCAAATGTGTTCTCAGTCAGAGGGTGTAAGGGGCAGGCTCTAAGCTAAGAAGAGCTGCAGTTTTCAAGGTCACCTAAGAGCAGGATATCCTTTCTCCAAATGGCTAGGGAGTGTCATCCTTACTCAAGGTCAAGCTGCAGGAGGAAGCCTGGCCAAAGCAGTGGACTTGCAGATCAAAGTGGGAGATGTGGATTGCATCCTATTACCCCAAGAAGCCCCTGGGGACAGACATCATCTTGCACAGTAATTTATAATTATAAATTTAATGCCTTCTGTAATAAATTGTCTAAATACCAAAATTAACAGTCTCCAGGAACCTCATACCAAGCTCAAACCTTAATTGATCATTGTTAAAGCTTTGTCTGTGAAATTATTTTTGCTTTAGACAGTCCCACCATCTGTAGGAAAGAACACACTGCTACTAGTTCAATCCTATTTTTTTTTTTTTTTTGGACAGGCAGAGTTAGACAGTGAGAGAGAGAGAGACAGAGAGAAAGGTCTTCCTTTTTCTGTTGGTTCAACCCCCAAGTGGCCACTATGGCCAGCATGCTACAGCCAGCACTCTGAGCTGATCCAAAGCCAGGAGCCAGGTGCTTCCTCCTGGTCTCCCATGTGGGTGCAGGACCCAAACACTTGGGCCATCCTCCACTGCCTTCCCGGGCCACAGCAGAGATCTGGACTGGAAGAGGAGCAACCAGGACAGAATGCGGCACCCCAACAGGGACTAGAACCCAGGGTGTCGGCGCCGCAGGCAGAGGATTATCCTAGTTAGCCACGGTGCCGGCCCAATTGTATTTTTATTGATGTTTGTTTGGTCTTGTTTCCTGTATTATGCTATAATAAACAATGCTATAAAAGAAATTCTTTGTCATCTATGTGTCTGTCCTAGTATCTTTATTTTATTGAGTAAATAAACAGCAATGGGGTGTTTGGAAAAGTATTGGAAATTTGAATTTTAATAAGTTATGACAAAATACTTTCCAAATATTTCATACTTTATGGGGTTGCTGACATCTCATAAGACAGCAATTTCCTCATACCCTTGCCATTCCTGGATGTTATCAAATGCTTTCAAATTTTGCAAATCTGAAGGTGACATTTGGGTTATTCTGTTATTGTTGGTGGTGTTTCTGGGAGCACTCTTTCATTTCTGTAAGTACAATTGAGACCAGGCATTTTTCACAAGCTTGGCCATCAGATTCACTTCTATAGACTGATTGTTTTACCTTACTGAATTCTTTCTGTAGTTCTTTCATCTTTTTAAATTCTTTTGAGAACATCCTTGAACACTAGAGAAATGTACTCTTTGCTTATAATACGAAAACAAGTATTATCTTCCAACAAATCACTTATTATTGATTATTAATAAATTACCTTATCTATAAAGATCTTTTACATTTCTACATAATAAAATTGTCCAGAGAGCATTCTTGAAGACTTGGAATTAGGAGAATGCACAATCAATCTGGAAAAATTGATCAGCATTTGAAAATGAGCAGGTGTAATTATAGTACAATGTAGGTTGTTGTGTGCTAGGCATATGTTGCCCGTGGTTTTCCCTGGTCGTGTCCCTTTGTTCGACTTCCTCTTTACTGCAACTCTCCAAGAGTAGTAGGTTGTAGAAAACTGAACAACATGCCATGGTTTTTCTCTGAGACAACTTTAAATTATTTTCCTCCTAAAAAACATAAAGGATACATATTATGCCAAAACCCAAAGTTTAGTGTATGAATCACTTTTGTATTTTTTTGGCAAATTCATTTCAGCATTTCTTTAGCTGACCAACTCTTAAATCCCAAATCTCCCAATTTTCCTTTGAATCATTAATGAATTGAATAAAAATCTCTAAAATGGTTTCATTTTCCAATTCATGAAAGTCATACTATTTAAAAAACTACTTTAATGGACGAGTCTCCGGCAAGAGATTTTAGTGAATGATTAATAGAAGAGTAGCTTCAGCTCTTGAAAAGTCAGACACTAAATCTGGATGTATTGGAGAATCTAGATGGAAGAAGAATTAGAGAGAAAAAATCAATGAAAATGAATACTGGGTAGGGGTAGCCAACAAAAGAGAACTGCCGAACAACCAGGGCACACACTGAAGTCATGAATTCCAGTAGGATTAAATTGTCCTCTCTCATAACAGCTCACAGCCAAGGATGGGGACAGGTCAGATTCAGAGATCGGTAGGCAGAGTGTTCTATTTCCTGCTTTAATGGTTTAATGTTTCTTTTTTATTTCTATTCTTAAAATTTTATTTATATTTACTTAAAAGGATGAGAGAGAGAGAGAGAGAGAGAGTGCTTGAGTTCTTACATGCTGGTTCACTACCCAAACACCTGCAAATGACCAGGGCTAGACCAGGGCCAAAGCTGGGAGCCAGGAAATCAATCTAGATCTCCCAGGTTTGTGGCAAGAATCCAATCACTGCAACCATCACAACTGCGTTCCAGGGTCTGCATTAGCAGGGAGCTGGAATCAGGAGCTAGAGCTGGGAATGAACCTCAGTTTTTAAACTTTGATGTGGGAGGTAGGTGTCTTAATGCCTAAGTGAGATGCTCACTCCTCTCCTGTATTTCTAAGTGAAATACATCCACAGCTACTGGACAGTTCAATGAAAAGAAATTACTATGGCTTAAGAAAAATACAAAAATCAACTAGAAGAGGAACTGAAAGTATCCAAACATGAAGCAAGGATAAGGAGGTGGAGATGTTACGTACCCTGATTTGATCCATTACTGTGCACACATACACTGAAATACAATATTATATCCCAGAAAACTATACAATTTTAATGTGTAGACCAATTTTTTTTAATTTAAGAAAATGGAAATGCTAACTATCCTGATTGTATCATTGCATATTGTATACATGTACTGAAGCATCATTTTGCATGTCACAAAAAGGTACAATAAAAAATTTTTTAAAAATGAGAAAGTTAAGTGTCAATTTTGAGTGCATGAATGCATGCTTTGCAGAAATACTATGACTGCTGAGTAGAATATTCAATTGGTTGTGATCATTAATGGATAAAGTTAATTTTCTGGGATCTACTCCTATTTCCTCCTACCCTCTTGTCCTTGCCTAACTTCCCCCTTTCTTATAAATAGCTGCTCTAGCAGGCACAGATTCTGCATGCAATGCTTCTATTCACATCAGGACTCACCGTTTCCAATTCTGTTTTCACTCTCTAAACATGACACGTTAGAACCTTAAGTCCCCATTTAGTGATCAGGTTTCACTCAGTGCTACCCTATTTGGTGAAAAAGCTGCTCATCTTTGAATGACTGTGGATTTCAGTTTACTCTTCAGGCCTGAGCAGCCCATAAGATAGAAATGAAATGGATAGAAAGCCGGGTCAGATGAACCTTCTCCATTACTTTACAAAGTCTTTACAGAGCTTTTTAAAAGATCTCTGCTTATCCTGCTCTGCTTCCCAGACGTGGAGATAAATATGTTCCCCGTCAGCCTGACTTTTTCTGAAGCGGTACTCAATTTATCACCCTGCTCCTAGAACACATTTTCCCAATCTCCACAAAAACATCCCCGAAACCTCTAAAGGGGAAAATCTACCCTCATCACAGGCTCTGTAAATCACCTCCAAGTATAGCCATGAATAAAACAAGAATCAATCCTGATTCACGCTTTTGGAACATCCTGAAAAATGGCAACTGATTTTCCAAAGGGCCATGCATGGCTCAGCCAGACTTAGACCAGAGGAAATAAGGCAGGAGACAGAATGGAGATCACATATTCTCTTTGATGCCAATTTTTAAAGCCAATTATTGGAGATCTCTGGGTGGAAGAGGAGTAAGCTGGTGCTCCACCAGCTCTCCTGAGACTGCTTCTTTCAAGTGATATAAAACTTAGGGAGACGAAAGGGAAAACAAGAAGTTTATGAATCAGAACAACAACAACAACCAAAAAAAAAAAAAAAAAGCAGAGCCACTGTTGCCAGAAGAGCTGAGTTAAAATGCACTTAGAGTTCCTGGGAGCATAGGAAAATGCATTAGCCCTGATTAGTTTAGAAGATTGCTAATGTGACATCTCTTGTCTTATGTGGGCCAGGTAACTTCGTGTTCTTTGCTGGGGAGTTGTGCCAAAGCCAGTCTGTGCAGGAGCAGAAAGAGAACAATCTACAGGTGGCTACAGAAATTGCACACTGACATCACAATCAGATATTCACAACTATTGCAATGAATGCTACATGAATAAATTTCCTGCACAAGAAAGACCATGGTGCAAGAAGCCATCTAATAAAGGTACGCATATAGGTGAGGATAAGAAGATGTATGACAAAATCAGAACCATGTGGATAAAAGAGTCTGGAGTTGGGGATGGAGGAAGGGCTGGGAGACAAAGGATTATTTCCTGGAGAGAGGGAGCACAGAGCCATTCCTGGAAACGATGAAAGAATTTAGACCATAAGAAACTGCTCTGTGAGGACAATCTTCCAGCAAAGGAAAGAGAAAATATTCCAGATAGATGAGTACAAGGAGTACAAATGGCAGAAACAGGAAGAACCAAGGGTATGTACATTAAGTAGCTATATGTACCAGCATACATGCCTGCAACATAGAGTTATAACAGGAGCTGCAATGCTTCATTTTAAATTCGTTGCATGGATCTTACTAAGACAATTCAATGGATTTAGACATTAAGGTAGCCACATAAGTGAGGTGCTATTATTAATCTCATTTGAAAATAGAAAAAGGATGATTAATAACTCAACCAAAGTCACATGTTTGTTAAGTATTGAAGTCAGGATTTAAAATAGGTAGCACTAAATCACTGGCTAACAACTATGACAGGGTGAGGGGAAACTACAGATTTTTTTTCCCTGAATGTGAGGAATATTCTACAGTTTATTTAAAAGGAAGAAGGGAGCCTCTGAATTATTTTGAGCAAACATGGGAAAACCAAAATTTTCTACAGTACTTAACACTTTGTGCTTCTGTGTGGAACTGTTGAAATCATTACTTAATATATACTAAATTGATCTTCTGTATATAAAGATAATTGAAAATGAATCTTGATGTGAGTGGAATGGGAGAGGGAGCAGGAAATGGGAGGGTTGTGGGTGGGAGGGAAGTTATGGGGGAGGGGAAGCTACTGTAATCCAAAAGCTGTACTTTGGAAATTTATATTTATTAAACAAAAGTTTAAAAAAACATTAAAAAAGAATGGAAAAAAAGGTGCCAAGCATGGAATAGACTGAAAATGAAAAAGACCATATAACAGATTAATAGCAAGAGTACAGTCAAGTAAAATTTAGGAGTTTGAAATAACCTGGCAGGGGCAGAAATGTGAAGAAAGAGAAAAATGTGAGAGAAAACAGACAGAAAGTCAACAGATGGCATTTGGCTAAAACACAGAATAGAAGCAGATATGGGGAACAGGAGGCATTTCAAGATGGTGGAAATGTCAACCCGGACAGGAGAGTTTGGAGGACTGTGGGAGATTCAGTTTTGACACTATTTTTTTTTTCGTTTTTAATGCGATTTCATCTTTTCTTTATTATCTCGTTAATCCTGACTCATCTTTTGGACCTCAGTTTGCAAATTCTTCAAAAAGCTTTTCATACTCTCTTGAGTGGGTCAGACAATACTGTTATATTTAGAACATTTTGAATATGATTTCCAATTTGTGGGTGTGCTTATTGCATTTGCTTTCTCTTCATGTCAATGACAATTCACACTGTAATCTGCTTTGATCAGGATTCTGTTCCACCATCCCACCAAATCCATGCCTTTCAGGTCAGCAAAGTCTACCTTTTTCCATTCAGTGGTCATTCCACTCTGATTTTTGTGGTACCCCTCAGTAGTAACTGATGCATTTCAATAGGTGTTTCTTCTTTTTAAAAAAATTAATTAATAACTCTATTTATTTGAATGGCAAAGAGACAGAGACACAGAAAGACAGAAAGAGACTTCACATCATCTGATGAACTCCCTAAATGACAGCAACAGCCAGGTTGGGCCAGCCTAAAACCAGTAACCTGGAATTCAATTCAACTCTCCCTCCTGAGTGGTAACCTGAGCCATCATTGCTGCCTCCCTTAGTGTTCACCAGCAGGAAGTGGGAATTAGAAGTGGAGTAGGAACTAAAGGCAGGCACTCTGATACCAGTGTCCCAAACTGCAGTTTCTTAAAGATTGTTGTTATTTATTTGATCAGCAGAGGCGGGACAGGGCGGGTATGGAAGAGAAAGACAGAGAAAAAGAGATATTCCATGCATTGGATCACTCCCCAAATGGCTGCAATGATCAAGGGCAGGCCAGGAGGAAGTCTAGAGGAACTTCATCAGCTTCTCTCATGTGGATACAAGAGATTCAAATCTTGAAATATCTTCCACCGTCTCCTAAGTGAATTAGCAGGGAGCTGGATCAGAAGCAGAGCAGCAAGGACATAAATTGTCTCTCAGATAAGGGATGCTGGCGTCACAAGTAGAAACTTAACCTGCTGCACCACGCCAGCCCAACAGGCAGTGTCTTATCCACTAAGCCAAATGCCTGCCCTGGGCCTTTCTTCTTGAAACATGGGTGCATGTGGCATATAGCACAGTGCATTCACTTGACTTTCTTTTGCTTCCCTTTCTCAGTTCTCTGCAGACCCCTCACTTCTTACTCAGCACAAAAAGTTGGTGCAGTTGAGGCCCAACCTTGGACCCTCTCTGTGTACACTCAGTCACTGGGTGATGTTTCCAGGCCCCAGGTCTAGACAGCACTCCCATATTCTCATCTCTATCCACTCCCCTTCATCTCAGCCTCATGTATCCAAACCACTTCCCAACCACCACTGGGATATCTTATAAGCACTCCAAATAGAACATGCCCATAGAAGAATGAGACATATTAAAAAAAAATCTAAATTAGCACATTATGTAAAGTAGCACCCACTCTCTACTCCTTTTCCTCTTGCTATTTATTTTTTCCTTGTCATGTATAAAGTTATATTTCATATTTAACTTCTACATTCTATATCCTTCAAGAAAATATAAGTTCTTGAATATACTATTGTGTCCTGCATTTCCAATGCCTAGAATAGAACCAGAACTGAGAAGTTGTTTCAAATACATTTGTTAAGTCAAATAACAGGTAATTAATATCAACACTGTCACTGAACTGAAAACTCACTGGGAACAGAAACTGCTTATGTGTTTGACTAGCATTGTTTCTCCAGTGCCTTGCTAGATGTCATTTGACTATTTCAATAAATAGAAGTAATGCCAGTTTAGTGAGCCATCCCAAAGAAAAAAGAGGATGGATGGAGTTGCAATAAGGAGTAAAGCCATCAAAAATCCTAAGAGTGGAGAGGGTGTTGCCATGCAGCAGGTTAAGCTGCCACTTAGGATCGCTGCATCCCATGCTACAGTGCCGATTCAAGTCCCAGCTCCTCTACTTCCAATCCAGTTCCTTCCTAATGCATCCTGGGAGGCAGCAGATAATGGATCTCAAGCGTTGGGTTCCTGCCACCCACTTGGGACACCCAGATGGAGTTCCAACTTCCTGGCTTTGGCCTGGTCTAGACCCTGGCTGCTGTGAGTATTTGGGGAATGAGTGAATACGTAGATAGAAGATAGCTCGCTCGCTCGCTCTCTCTCTCTCTCTTTTCTACCTCCCCTGCCATCCTGCCTTTTAAGTACATGAAAAAGAATAAATATTTAAAAAATGGCAAGTGTGAGCTTGAGCAAATTGATGCAAGGTAAGTGCATTTGACAAGCAGGAAATTATTAATACATGCTAAGACCAATTGAAGTGTGGTGCATATTGATGGCAGATCATAACTGAATAAGGAATAGTGCAGACACACAGAACAGAAGCTCCAATGTTAGACCCAGTACAGCAGGCATCATCCCTAACACTGGGTTCCTCTCCTTTCCTCTGCCAGGGTTGCAATATTTTGCACTTAAAGAGCCATCCTCCACACTGGGTATCTCAATCCTAACACACTGGCCCTCTTCATTTCTATCTTCAGTGTGAATGGGGAGCCATGTGTCTGACCACTGTAAGGATGGAGTTTTACTGAGAATACATTACATTATGCAACTGGCATTTGGTCCTATGATTAGGATACCACCTGGGACATCAGCATCCTGTATTGTGGGGCTGGGTTTGAGTCCCAGCTCCACTCCTGATTCCAGCTTCCTGGTAACACAGACCCTGGGAAGCAAGTGGCAGCTCACGTACATGGATCTCCATCACCCATGCAGGAGATGTGAATTAAGTTCTTGGTTCATGGATTCAGCTTGGCCCAACCCCTACTGTTGTGGACATGTGAGCATTTGGGGAGCAAACCAGCAGATAAAAGACTTCTCTCTCTCTCTCTCTCTCTCTCTCTCTCTCTCTCTCTCTCTGTGTGTGTGTGTGTGTGTGTGTGTGTGTGTCTTACTCTCTCTCTTTCAAATAAATAAAATAAATATTAATAAAAGAAAATAAAAGCCATCGGTAGACCTAAAGGCAAGGTAAAACCAGAATACAAACAAAGACTGAATAATCTAGGGCCACTTGCTTATTCTGCAAATTCCCTGTTGACTGGTTTCTGTTTTCATCTTTGTATAAGGAAGCTTTAAAGTTTTGGGAACAGGGAGGGCAGAGATAGCTCTGAAGCTAAGTTTTAAAGATGTCGTAAGTCTTTGAGTCCTCTTATACTGAAACAGGAAATAAATGTAAATACTCAGTAAGTGCAATGTCAGAATTTTTCTCAGCATAAGCATTGCGAAAACATTCAGCAAGACTGTAAAGCTTGCATCTTGGTGGGTATGGCCTGAATAAAAATTGTAGCAACCAGGAAATGTGAATTATATGATGCAAAATCAGCAATAAACATTATTTGGTCCCGGCTAGTAAAGACTTTCTCATGATTTACTCTAAGCTGTGGAGAACAAAACAGCTAATTAGGGATCTAGCATTGTAAGAATGAGAACCATGACCTAGCCAGGTTCAGCACCCACTTTGTTTTACTAATTCACCAGCAAGTGCCCCTGGCAATGAACTAACCTGCAATTAAGAATGCAGTTTTGTTTTATTCCACACAATGGGAATTCCTGAGCCCATCTCAGCTTGCTATGCAGAGGGAGGCCTTCTCCAAGTCTACAAAGTGCAGAACCAGAGACTCTGATCCTTTGCAGGGGGGGGAATGTCCGACCCAGGGGCCAGATCAGCCCACGGAATCATCTGGTCTGTCCCTGTATAGGTAACCCCAGGCAGGAATCAGAATTCAAAAAATTTACAGCACAGCTGATTCTCAAGTGGATAATATTGTATGTTATAAAGATGGAAATAGCCCTTGGCACTAAAAAAGGTTCCCCACCCCTGCCAGCCATGTGGATGTGAAGCCAGGGGCTGACCCCATGCCTTTTGGTACAGCCTCATAGTGCACTGTAGCCAAAAATTTCTGGGTCTTATGTTATTGTGCTCCTGGGCCTGGCTACAGCTGGTCACCAACTCCGCTTGGAAAGGAGATGGGAGATGGAAGAAGCAGCTCATTGTGCAAGTCAGCACTCAGTTTAGGAAACTGGAACTGCATAGCCAGCTAGAGGAGAACAGTATTCCTAGGTAGTAATGAGTCACCAATGGTTTAGTCGCTGTATTGAAAAAGAAAAAAGTCTTCTCAGGGATAAATTAATAGTTCAGTCTCTTCAATCTAGAGGCTGAAAGAAAGAGTCCTAAAATAAAGACCTAAGATCGTACTGCAGACAAAACAAGAACATGGGGCCAGCGGAATCTGGACAGCCTAAGACAAAGGAGAGCTTGACTCTGCTGAGCTGGATACTATCTTCAACACGGACTATCAAGGAAATCTTTTCTCCAGACTTAAAATAAGTTTTCAACCGTTTTCCTGTTTGGCCTGGAAAAAAATATCATCCATGAATACATTAACCTGTTTCAATGATGTCTGAAACAAAAAAAAAAAAAAGAGGAAAAGTCAAATATATATGCATTAAAAATACATGAGCTTATCAGCATCTGCTTAATTACAAAATCCAATGTAATTCCCCAATCTGGGAGTCTTCTCACTTCACAAAGACTGCATTTCCTTGTGAAGTTATCCTTTCAAAGTCCCACAGATGGAATTAATGAGGGCACATGCTACATTGTCTTCCAGACAAAACGGCTGAGTATAATATTTTTAGGTCATGGCTAACCTTATTTATGTTGCTTAAGTAAAATGACATAGAAAAGGAATTTTAAAAATTCAAAGGCTATTCCAGGGACACTCTCAATCTATGATTTTGGAAGCTGCACATAAATGAAAATGTACACTTGCAAAATAGAATATTGCTGGGAATATATTCATCAGAAGCTAAGGTCTGATAAATACCACCCCCCCCCCAAAAAATGCCTTCATTTACCTCATTAGGTGACATCTGCTTCCATGGCAAGAATCTCAGAGACAAGGTAGGGTTAAAGGCAATCAAGCACCTGAAAAAGAGGACTGCCACTCCTGAACCAACCTTGGAATCATGATTAAAAACCCTCGGTAAGCATTTTTCACACTTCTTATAATGTTTGCTGCGGCTGAGAAAATATTTTCTCTCTGTTACTGTTGGCACATCATCATTTAAATGTGACTCTGAGAAAGTGACAAAGCACTGGGAGAGTAGACCAGGTTATCATCTGTTTTCTCCCCACATATTTGACCTCTGAGCCTTCTGTTTACTCCCTGTGAGCTCTAAAAGTCTCAATGACTGCTCTTGTCAAACACTGAAAATAACCCTCATCCTTCCCCTTCTTTACATCCAGGTTCACAATCTGACTGCCAATAATCAATTCACAGAATACCGAGGCAAAAAAAAAAAAAAAACACCTAAATCTACTGTAAGCTGGTAAAACTGGAGGAGTGCAGTTCCCATCACAATACTTAGTTAAATTAAGAATAATCTCTTTCTCTCAAAAACAGAATCACATGACTGAATATTATCTCAAGAATAGGCAACAGACGTGTTACTCTTGAGTACCAGGAAGATATCACCTTAAAGGGCGTGGATTGGTTCAGAATTGGTTCTACTTCTATGGGGACCCTAAGAGCAGGTACCTTGTATTTCACAGGATAACAGAGATGCATCCTCACCTATTTAGCACAGCAGACTACAGGCTGACCCAGAGAGGTGCTCATTCCCAGTCATTTATTGGTCAGGTATTATTTGAGGTAATAGTTTCATGCCAGGTATTGTTGTGAAGTAAAATTAAAAAGAACAGAGGCATCATGGGAGTGCAAGTGAGGTGAAAAAGCAGAAGCATCAAGAGTACATGGGGTGCAGAGAATGGAGTGGAAATAGGCATTGCCATTGCCCAGATGAAGAGGGACCATGTTACGATGCTCTGTCTGAGAGCAGTGGATGCAGAAAAGATGGCTGGAAATGGGGCTACAGTTTTGTAAATAGTAATCATTTTTAAATTAAAATCCAAATTTAATCCCATGTTTAAATGCCATTGCGGAAAATACATTAAAAAGTCACAATGAGAAAGAGGTTATAATATTCAGGACAGCTGTATGTGGCACAGCTTTACAACAATGTTGCTGTGGGAATGGAAAGGAAACCAAACACAAGCACTTAGAGAAATTACCAGAGTCGGACTGAGATGGAAGATCACAAATTTATTATGACACCAGTTTTCATGCTTTTGGCTTTTTGATTTTTTTAAATAGCATTCAACACCCTAAGTGAGAAGCAAAGCCAAATTGCTCCTTTGATTTTGCCAGCTATAAAATGGAAGAATAGTACAAATAAATAAAGATTTGGAGTTCTTGTCTGGACAATAAGGAGAGGAAGGATGAAAAAAGTCACTGAACAAAATGATGTGTCCAGTTACTGAAGGTTGGTAGCAGATAAAAGAGCAATGGCACTGTTGTATCACATTTCATGATTTCAAGGGTGAAGTTCCACATGATACAAAGATCCTGAATGGCACCACAACAATGTTTAACATGGACTATACTGGAATACCAATGGAGGTAAGGTGACAAAAAGGTTTCTGTCATGAGGGTTGACTGGCCAACCCACACAACTTAACCAAGCCTAACAATGACAGGGAAAAGAGATGCAGAAGTATTTCCCTCCAGTTTGTTGAATCAGAAGCAGTAATAAGGAAGGTATTAGGTGCTCCCAAGGGATAGACGGTGTTAGTATAAAAGTCAAAGCAAATAAAACAATCCATGGTGGTTAAACTCTGTGTCTGCTATGCCACATTCCATGCAGTGGAATACAGTCATGCATTGGCATAAACTTACATCCATGTAAACTCATGAATGTCTATTGAAATAGCCTTCCCAATTTTGCCTAGGTCATAGTACAAGTGGCTCTGCTCAATAAACTTTTTAACTTTATCCAAAAGTATCGAATTTTCTCCACTTTGTTCAGACTATACAAAGAAAATTAAAATTCTAGAAATATCCTCTACTTAGCACTAGAAAATCTACACACCTATTCAGGCTGCCTTTCTTTCCTCGCTCCCTTTTTTTTTTTTTTTTTTTTTTTTATAGAGGGATCCCTTTTGGTTCAAGTCAATCCATACCCCATAGTCTTGCATGATGTTCAATCCCATATTCTTAGCTATTCTTCAAACACCCCTTTTCTCTTTGTATTTTAAAGTCACTTTCCACTTCTCAGAGATGTTTAAATGTGCTTTAAAAACTCCCATCACAGGAAAAAGGCTTCTTCAAGCTTCAATTATTCTCCAAAAACAGCTTTCTTTCTTTAAGTCTTCATAGATGAACCCTGTCAATGAGTCACTCTTTTTCCATTTCCTGAACTCCTACTCATTCAACACATTTTCATCTGCGTTTCACCCCCATAACTCCAGCAATACATGTTAGTCAAGATTACCAACGGTATCTGTGTTCGGGCAAAAGGGATATTTTTCAGTCTTCATCTAAATTAACCTCTCAGCAACATTTGTGTCTTTCTTACAGGACACTTTCTCTGGTCTTTAAAAGGCCACCAAGTTCAGTCACTATGTTATTCTTCCTCTGTGACAATTCATTTTCATTCCTTGCAAACTTATCCATTCTAATAATCTCTAAAAATATTGGGATACATCAAAATTTATTCCTAAACTATCTTCTTTGTCACTATGTTATTTTCCCAGGGATTCTTATCTGTGTCAAAGGCTTCAGTGTCTACTCTACTGCCGAATTTATGGATCTCTTTCCTGGTTCTTTCCTAGTTTATTCTCATCTCTTTACTCATATAGCCAACTTGTCACTCAATAGTCACACCTGGATAAGTGAGAGGAATATTGGTTTTCAAAGAAAGGTCAGAGAACAATAATACCTGGATACAATATTATAAATGCTTTTATTGTCCTGGACACAGTATTGTAAGTGCTTTTATTGCCCTTTCTGAAATAAATGCCTAGTTTTCCCTCAAGACCCAACTTGAATTCTGAATGACCTAATTAAATCCTTGGTCTCTTGCTCTTCCCATCTACTAGGACAACATGTGCTGGTTTCCCTTGCTGCATATAGCCCATAGCATCACAGTTTATAATCAATGAGATTTCCCCAGTCCTCAATTTAGAAACTTCTTAATGTCAGAATTCAGTTCTATTCATAATTTTCTTTCCCAAATCTATGACTCTGATACATAATAGGTGCTCATGATTTTAAATGAAGAAGTGATTGCTGAGACCAGTACATCCTAAACTATACTCTAGGGCTTTCAAAGATATATTAACAGATGCTCCCAGAAGGAGAGATTCTGACTGTGATTAAATAAGGTCAGGGAAGTTTGAACTAAATCCCGCTCCTGGAGACTCCAAACACATATTACATCTGAAGGATGATAGGAAGTCCTAAAATAGAAGATGATTTAATTGCGTTTAATGATTAAATGAAGAAAGGACTTTGGTTTCTTTTAAGACACATATTAGCATCCCTCAAAAAGTTTTCCTTATATTTTTCCATGGTTTGGATTTTTAAATATACCTTAAACTGTTTTCAAAAATTCATTTGAGAGAGAGCACATTCACTTCCATCCACTGGTTCATTCCCCCCAAATGCCCAGAATGGCTGATAAGACCAAAACTGAGAGTTGGGGACTCAATCCATATCCCCCAATTGGGTGCTAAGGAACCCAGGGTCTTCATTAGCAGGAAGCTGGAGTCAGGAGTCAAGGCTGAATTTAAGTTCAGGCACACCAGTGAGGGATATGGGCACCATTACTGCTAGGCTAAATGCCTGTCCCACTAGTTAGTATCTTAACTCATTCGAGTTAGCAACACAGATGTTAAGGAGCCAAAATGCATGGCACATTCTCTTAGTCCAGGATCCTCCCTGATGGTTAAGACACAGATGCTAATTCAATTCCTCTGATGTACCTTTGATGCTTTTTAGTGGAGAAGATACTTTACTTCTACTATTAAACATGCATCAGATCTAATGGATCCTTGTTGTTTTATTTCCTCACAAAGTCGCTAACTTCAAGAATCAAAGGGCATATCTAACCACACAGAACAGCAGTATTAGTACAGCCTCACTCATCATTTCATTTGTTTCTGTTCTTTCAAAAGTGCTCTCATAAAGATAACATCATCACCTACGCATCCAATTCACCACCAGCCAGCAGGTAGCTTGGATGATAGGAGCGTTAATATCTCCCAAAAACAATTTTTCCACTTTCACAATGTGCTGTCTAGTAGAGTTTAGCTAGTCTATTGAAGACCAGCAGCTCCAAAGATAACAGTCCCCCTGAGAATGGCTTTTATGCTGGGCTTTTCTTTAACTGGTGACAGGGAAGAAACCCCTAATTTGCCAAATAGAAAACCCCAAAACGCCATGGCAAACAACATTATGTAACAACTGAGAACCCCTCCTGGTGATCAGGACTCTGCTTAAGAAGACAGGAAAGCAGAGTGACTCATCGGCTTGTGTGCTCTTTCTCGAATCTAGTAATTTGGGACCAGTGCGGGGAAGTTACAAGTTGTTAATGTGCAGCTCAAAATGACAAGCAGAAGTTACTAAGCAACATTACACACTCCCGTTTTCCTAACCCCTAAAAGCTGAATAACGCTGTGAAAGGTAAAGGCAGAAGCAATGTGGGAGGCATGTTTTTGAGTGAATGGAAACGCCTTGCTTGATAATTCTAAAATTCTGAATCACCATGAGTCCATTTGTCTTGGATTTCAGGATTACTTCAGGTGTATAACATTACCTCTCCTATTCCCAGCCACCTTTGACACTCACTGTCAACCACACAGACCAGATTTAGAAGAGAAACAAAGGATTCAGGGGCGGGCAGGAGTGGCCTCTAGGAGTCTTGAAACCCCGTATTCCTGCAGGGACAGGACCCTCTGCCCTCCCTCACGGATCCTCTTTGCCTGGCTCCCAGCACTGGGACAACAGGAGCAGCGCATCAGATGCTTTCCTCCTTGTGTGGCTGTGTTTGCTGCTGTTTTTCTGCTCCACAGAAGTGGGGACTCTGTGGAGGACCTGTGTGCTTTCAGTCCTCTTCCTTCACCGACTCACATGGGGCAGCCTCTCAATGCCAAAGTCCAACAGGATTCTGGAATTTGGTGTTAGCACTTCTGTCTCTTAAGATGACAGTTTTAATATCTCTATTTGAAAGGGAAAGACAGACAGACAGACAGACAGAGAGAGAGAGAATCTTCCATTTGCTGGTTCACTCACCAAGTGATTACAATAACTGGGGCTGGAGCCTGGAATTCCTTCTGGGTCTCTCATAATGAGCTACAGGAATCCAAGTCCCTGGGTCATCTTCTGCTGCTTTCCCAGGTGCATCAGCAGAGAGCTGCATCAAAAGTGGCGCACCTGTGACTACAACGGACACTCTGACATGAAATGCCAGCATTGCAGGTGGGGACTTATCCCACAGCATCATCTTAAACTCCCCAGAAATGTATGAGGATTACTTAAAATCCCCAACATACACACACCGGGTGAGGCAGAACGAGTGAGAATTTCCCAGGCCTTATTCCTCTATTTCATTAAGGAACCAGCAAAGGAATTCCTTGGTCAAAAGCCAAGAAAAAAAAACACAGTTTTATATTCTCCGTCTCAGCAAAACAAGTTGCTGAGTAAACCACAAACTCATCTTCTCTGTGTGCAGCTCTGTTTTCAGGTCAAGGACCCCATTTTGCTTTCCCACAGCACCTGTATTTCTGCTACCTTTCCAGTTCACGTCCTTTAAGGGAGTAAGAGTCACATCTTCTCAGCATGCTTGGGTACAAACAATAGAGCAATCACAGGGAGCACCACAACCTCATTTTGTATATTAAATGGATGATAACCATAACTGTGTATCACACATTAATATCACGGGGAAAAACAAAAGACTCTCACTCTGACTTCAGAATAAGGAAAGACAAAGTTTTTAAGGGTTATTTGGGTATGGGAAGTTTAAATGTGTTATCTAATTTATGTATGCTAGCAGTTTCCTCTTTTTTTGTAGTTCAATAAAACCATTTGGGCAATCCAGGAAGCAATGTGGACCCTATACAGAGACTTAATATTATAATATCTAAGTAATTTTATGAGTTTCATAAAATATCTTTATTAATAGCCAAAATGAAGATTTTAGATTTAATTGCAACATTTTATTTACTATTAACACTTTACTCTTTATCTGAAACAACATTCCAACCAAATTAAAAAAAAAAAACAAGCAGCCAATCTATGAGAATTTTTGTGTTTCTTATTGTGAATTCAGTTGTTCGTGTATGACGACATCATGTAATTCTTTCTTTTCTCACTGGTAAACACACTACCAAAATTTAAGGCAGCATAATAATGGAGTGTGCACCTGACAGACCAGGTGGGCACATCAGTAAAGAATTCAGTGCCCCATCTGCATTCAGTTTCCATGCATGTTGGGTGTAGGCCTTCTTTCTCCTCCTCCATACCCTTCCTGGAATACTGCTGCGTGGAGGGCTTTCTGGGAGTGGAATCCCTCCCAGAACTTTACAGTAGCCCCCTTGGTAAAGGGCAGATGAGAGTCCCCTAAGGTGCCCCCTGAAGAAGGATGGGAGGGACTCAACCAGGTTACTGAACGAAGGCAGAAGGAAGAATTTTGACATAAAAATGCTGGTTTGCTTCCAAGGCTTGCTTCCCTGTCCCATCACACAGCTATTCCCTGTTACAGTTTTGGCCCCTGGCAAACACATAGGCTCACGTCTACCTAGCAACCTCACATTCACCCCTCAACAGGAGTAATCTTCTGGAAGTAACATGGATGAAGGCCCATCTGCTGAATCTTCTTCAGTGCTGACTCACAGGTGTGGTGTTTGTTATGCGCATTCTTCTCTTGCTATAGATCCTATACACTACATAATTTCATGAAGTGGACTCCATTTTTTTCTTATCTATATTTTCCAAGAGGAAATCTAAAGCATAGAACTTAAGTTACTTGCTCACAGTCATCCAAGGACTACAGCCCAGGCAGTTTGAATGAATAGAGTTAAGTTACAATCCTTACAACATGGTTCCTAAGAGGCAAATGATGCAATTCAAATAAGCTTCTTTGCTTATTGAGAAATTACACCTGGGGTTGATTTGTTCTCATCCTCATCTCATCTCCATCTCATCAAGAACAATCAACACCATACAACCCAGAAAGGAACAGAAAGTATAGAGCAAGGCCCAGCAGCTGCCCTGGGTCACCCCATGCTGAGTTACTCTGTTGATGGGACTCTGAAGACATTTTAAAAATTATCACATTTCTCACTCCAGCTGTTCCTTGCCTGATTATAAAACTTGTTTGATGACTGATTCGTATAGACTGAAAGGATAATAAAATACAGTGATTGGACCTAAGATGATACTTTTAAAAGTATCTGGAAAACCTTATGTGATTTCAAGCTCATATAGTGCATATTTGATAATGCTTAAATAACTACTAAAAGACATTATAAAATAATTAAAAATGAGAATTCAAATTCTCATATAGACTGAAAATTCCTTTTTTGGGAAGGAGCGATGCATTGACATTCTCCCCATGAACCATTATTTCATTCGTCTCTAATGGTAGGGACATATTGAAATACACTTCACTAGTAGCCAGCCATGACTATAAACTAAAATCTACTAAGGTATTTTCCCTCAAAGGACATAAGAGTCCAAGAAACAATTAAAAAAGCACCATTCCACAACCAGAAAATATCTTTAATGAACTTATTCTAATATTTGCTTTTCCCTTGACACCAGAAATGATATATCAATAAAAAATTCAGTTGTATGATCTGGAATAAATACACCATCTATCACATTCCAAAATATCATTCTTCTCATTCTAAAAATGTAATGCCCCATAGAGTAGCAAATGTGTTTTGAGTGACTATAAACGTGGGTTCTAGTGACTACAATACACTCTCTGGCTCAGATCTCATAGCTTGCATGTGCAAGAAGAGTCTCTAGACTCTTTGGATAAAAGCTCAATACTGTGGAAGTAAGACTATAATCTCTACAGGGAATGGAATTAAAACCTTGAATTCATTTTATTAAGAGAAGTGTTTATGGAGTTCCAATATCGTATTACATATTATGCTAACTGTGAAAATTCCAAAGATAAGTAAGGCTTGGTCCCCTTCTTCTAACAGGTGATTTGAGTGCTCCATGGAGTATTCAGTAGTGAAGGCAGGCACAAGCAGTCCAGATATAGCTAACGTGTCCTGACACTACAGTGAAAGCCCAAGGGACAACCATGCATCAGGTGAAGCATAGTATGAGCACAGAGGCATTTGGATGCCAATATGTGAATCACAGACTGAGAAACAGTGTAAACCAACACAGGAGGCACAAAACAGCATAAACTGTAGAGGGCTATGGGAACCCAGTGGCAATTAATAACAGATTTGGGGTTGTTTGGGTAAAAGCCTGGATTTATGGGTTCAAATTACAGCTCCATATCTAGCGATTTGTAACCTCAGACAAGTTATTTAATCCTGCAATTCCTCAAAATGATCTTTTATAAAATAGGACTACGATAATCATAGGACTAGCCCATTGTCAAGACTAAATGTATAAGCTGCTTATAAAAGTATCTGGCACGTAGTAAGAACTCAGTAAAGTAATTGCTATTGTATTATAACTACAAGAGAAGTACCACCCTTAATAATCAAATCAGATCCAATTTTGTTATCACCCCCACCTGAATTGTCACAAATGGCAAGAGACTGAATCCAGGCCAACATCCTGAATACATTTTCAAAGCTCAATCATCCCTTACACAACTGCCTGTGGTCCAGGAGCATCCACTTTGCCTAAGGAATACAATCATTGTATTTTGATTTTGAAAGTATGAGCTCTTGCAACCATTGCAACCATCACGACTGGCATGCTGCCAATCAAAAATAACAGGTCAAGGACATTGTGTTTCAAATGTACAATGTCATACAAATTCCCTGTTAAAAGGCAAATCCTTCCTTTCAAATTGTTGACTCAGATAATACTTTAAAAAGAATTTCAGCTGTTTAAATTTAGCATGCTGAGAAAGACCAATCTTAAAATATTGTTTGGCTGTACGCCCACAACATTTTCCTTTTATCCCTTGTTAGTGTTTGTCTTCTGTGATAAGAAGACAAGTGACAGTAATTGTGCTAGTCTCCGTAACACTTCACATTTTACCTAAAGGAACTATTTTGTTTTAATTCCCACAAGTTAAAGATGGCCTTTAGCTTCCTGGCAAGTTTTCAGAATGTGATTTTTGCAAGAACCACTGAGGTTTCCATGCCCTGTTTTACCTCTTCAGTCATCATCTGGCCTTTTTCCCACAGTTTTCTTTGAATCATTATTTCTCCTCTTTAAAAAAAAATCATGTACAGGAGATTATCTGAAGACAAGTATAATCTAATTTTCATCATCAGACCTTACAACTATTTCAAGGGATGTTTCAAATCTGTGCCCTTTCCTTGACCTAAAAGATTCCCACCCCACACACAGCCTAAAGAGTTTGTTCGGAGTGAGTGACCCTTAAGCCAAAGAATCTGGACATAATTTTACACTGGTCTCCCACCCAGTGCTCCCTTCATTTTCTAGCCATCCTTCTACGTCTTCAGATCTCCCAGTTTCTCTCCTCCCATATTAACTCCACCATCTTCCTTCCTGGCAACAGTCCAGCATCATTTCCAAAGTCTGTGGAGCCAAAGCAGAACTTGAAATTGGAATGCTGAGTGCACCAAGTTTGTTGTTATCTGGAGTCAATTTCAGTTCCACTTAAGATAGATCCAATCTCAGATATCATCGGAGCAGGGAGATCTCTGATAACTGATCTAAAAGTGAACCACTCACCACCCACAGCATCCACACTTTGGTAAGTTCTCACCTAATGTATAATAGAGTATCACTATAATAAACAAGCAGCAAAGCCATTAAGACTTTGTCCCCCTGGGAGCTAACCCTACACCACCAGTTACTAAATACACTGCCTCCAGCAGCTTGCTCATTCCCTCTGAGGTTTTCTTCTAAACAGAAACAGTCATCGCTCTCCTATATCTCATCAATGAGACAACATATTCAAAGCCCTTGACCTAGTACTGTGACTACCACCCTCACACTAATTGCCAGCTCCTCATTCATTATGTGACAGGCAACATCGTACATCGAAATAATCCAGAGAGCTGTTGAAGGAGTTGAACCTACTTCATAATCAATATCTAAGGGTGAGTCCGTGCTCTGGACTCTTCGTTGAGGTCAGCTTTTGTGTCAGTGTCCAACAGAAGACAGAAATGGTATAGATGGGAGAGAAGAGATGGGAAGAAG
Source organism: Sylvilagus floridanus (assembly GCA_949820135.1). NCBI lineage: Eukaryota > Metazoa > Chordata > Mammalia > Lagomorpha > Leporidae > Sylvilagus > Sylvilagus floridanus. The sequence continues at coordinate 23,650,362 of OX463229.1, forward strand.
CATCTTCCTGCTTTTTGCTGGTGTTTCTGCCAGGCTGATTCTCCTAGACGGGAGGTGTCACTCCTAAGAGCTTACAGCAATAGTAACATGCATAAAGACAGCTCTGCTCCTGAGGCAGCCAGGAGAAGCATGCAACAAAGGATAATCTGCAAATGTCATTTCAAGCCTGTGTATTGCCTGGTAGACACCATTAGCAGGCAGAATTAGATTTAGGGACCAGCGGCTATCTTTGGCTTGTCTGGGTACAACTCTTCCTTCCTTCAATAGTGTGCAAGGAAAAGCATGAGTCATAGGATCCCTGCCTAGTTCACACATCATCCCTGCAATCCTCACTAGTGGTTGAAACGTTAAAATAGTTGCTTTCTCTCAAAACCGATGGTGAAAACCTCCTTCCCAGACACACTGTGAGATCTGTGGACCAGTAAGACAAGAAAAGCGTGAAACGGGGGCACTGTTTGCAATCCACTTCACCACTGAGTTTCTATCATTACAGGAAGTTCAATAAACTTCCATCAGTGATCTCAGCCTGATTTCCCTTCCCTTTAGTTTCAGGCTATAGTCTGTTCCAGGGGACCAGGGGACTCCTTGCTTCTCCTCTTTATATAGAGGTTTCCTTTTTTAATGCAGTCTAAAGTTTTTAATATCCCTCATGCACGCGCTACAATAACAAATATATTCCCTGGACTATATTTTACTCAGTGATTCAGAAAGTCACGTGTGGAGCTGATGCACAAATTAGGCCTGTGGAACAGTTTGCCTGTAACAAACTGGGTACTCCAATAATTCCGAAAACATCAAGGAAGCCTTTCTCGCTGGAGAGTCTCAAGATGAGTAGCCAATTAGTCAAAACAATTCAAATCACATCCTGGGCATGCTTTATTTTTAGCAAAATAATGAAGACTGGGTGGATTAGAGAAAGTATTAAAATTGCTAAAGCTGAAATAACAGGCTAAGAGTGGCCCTAGGTCTGCTCTTTTCTCAAGACAGAGGAATTCAGGATTCTCTGCCTTTCATGACCGTAGTTCCAACAGTTGTGAAGATCCCTCATCCTACGGAATTTATGCTAGCACTTACGCAAGTGTCCAGACTAAAATCCTGGATTCTGTTTTAGGTAACTTTTTTTTAATACTCTCTCTTAGAGAAAGATGAAATAGTACAGTACTTTTCCAATGACTATGTCCAACTAAGCCTTACATCTTTCTGAGTGCCACGCTCCTTTTATTTATGTTCTTCTCAGCCTCCCCCCATCACAAAAACCTGGGCTCAGAGGACAGCTCAGCATTGTGGGGCCCATTTCTGCCTTCTTTTCTGGGGCCTTTTGTCTCCTGCCTGCATTCACATTTCTGGGGCCACTGGCTTTACAAAGAGCTGTCCCTCCCGGACCTTTTTTTTTTTTTTTCTAAAGAGTTGGTTACCTGCAATTTGAGGAACCAGTTAAAGTCGGTTTTCAGAAAGTTTCCTAAACCTTCGTTCTCTGCCCGTGAATGCAAGTGGTGCTTAAGACTCCGTTTAGGGCCCTGGATGTAAGAATCCCAAGAAAAGGCTGCCGAGGGAGAACCCGGGACCCCCGCACCGCCCCGCGCGGACCCTGGGGCGGCCCCAGTGCCGTCGGGGGACGGCGCACCTGCCCGCGGCCGGCTGCACAAGGCTTTTCTCTCAGCCAAGCCGCCAGACTGCTACGCAGACGGGAAACAACCCTGGACTCAAACTCGCGACAACGAACCAGGGCTTGCGGAAACGCAAACCCTGATGGACAGCTCAGCGGCGACGCGGGGAGCAAGTTTCTGGGAAAGAAACCCCGAGCGCGGTCCCCGACTCGCGGCGCACGAGCGCTCTCCACGGCTGCCAACTACGGAGAGGCGCCCGCCAGCTGGGACGCCTCAGCCCTTGGCCCCGGGCGCCGAGAATTCACGGCCCGCTTTCCCAACTTGGCCCGCTCTCCCCCGCGCCGGCCTCGCCGACCCCGCAGCCCGGCCGGAACCCCCTCGCGGGCGACCCTCACACACACACACACTCGCGCGCGCGCGGGCGCGCGGGGTCCGACTCACCGCAGTGTGGTGCAGGCGGCGCGGGCCGGGGCCGCGGTCGCCGAGCCCTGGAGCTCCCGCAACTCCGCGGGCAGCCGCCTCCTCAGCGCGCGGCCGACAGCCCGGCGCCTGGGGGCCCCCGCAGCCCCGGACCCGCGCCCAACATCTGGCAACTCCGCGGCGGGCGCGAGGGCGTGGCGGGCGGCCCGAGCCCGGCGTCCCCCTCTTTGCCCTCCGCGCTCCCGCGCCTCAGGTCCGCAGCCTCCCGTCCCCCGCGCTGCCGCTGCCGGCACGGCCGATGGACCTATGGCCTCCATGCACGAACCGGGGCGAGCCGAGCCGAGCCGAGCCGGCCGGCGGGGAGTACCTGTTGTCGGGGCCGCGCGCTCCTCAGCCGTGCCCCCCGGAGCCCGCGGCGCACATCCAGACGCGGTGGAGACGGCGCGCGTGTGGCGAGGAGGCGGGGACCCGCGCGGCTGCGGGCGGCGGGCGGCGGCGCTGCCTCTCTCTGGCCGCTGCTTCTGCGCCCGCTGCCGGAGCGAGGAGCCAGGGCCTCCCCGCCGCCGGGCCAGACGTGCCGACGCGGCCCCGGGGCTGGGCTGTGATTCCCGGCCCGCTGCTCCCCACGTGCCCCCGCAGAGCTGGCTGCCTCTCTCCCTCACGCGCTAACTCCAGGCAGTGGCGGCCCCCGGATGAGCCGGCGCCTGCCGGAGCCACTTTCTGCGGGCGGCGGCAGCTGCGCACTCGGCGGCTCCGCTCCACCTTGGTCACCTGCGAGCAGGTGACCGCGGGAAGGTGGGCGGTGGGGACCAAGGAGCGTCCGTAGGGGAAGAGGGAGATGAGGAGGATGCCCTGGAGTCCTGTGTGTGCGGGTGAGGAGAAGCTGGGGCGGTCTGTAATCAGTAATTCAAATGGGTGCAGCATCAGCACCCCGCTCACCGGCCTCATTGCCGCTGATCTGGGTTCCCCCTCCCCTTGGGGGCCTGTGTGCTTCCCCCGCCTGAAGCCCACTGCCCCTCTCCATCAGCTGCAGCCTGTGGTGAGCCCCGCTCTTTCCTCTCTCCTCTCTCCCAGCTGGGCGCGCCTTCTCTCACCTCGCTTGTTTTCAGCACAGCCTCACCTGGGGACAAGCAGGCAAACTCAGAAGGTCAAGGACGCGCCTCAAGTCCCCAAGGTCGTCCCGTTGAGTTTGCTCCGGCCGGCCGTAGTTTGTCTTCAGGTTCTTACTCTGTAGCAGACTGGGGAGTCAGGAACAACCCTCCCTGAACACACACACACACACACACACAAATTTAATTGAGTGGCACTTGTAATCCGCTGTCAATCTTCAGTTGCCTGAGCTAAAAATAAGCTTCATTCCTTTTGATGTTATTTGTAATGCACACTTAATTATTTCTGCTTGGCTCTGAGTAGTTTCCTAAGAGCCATCTATTTTTCTTAGTTGATCAGGCTTGAGTAACCAGGGAACACAGAGGAAAAGAAAGCCCCCTGGAAACGGAACCAAACACCCAGAAGGAAGAACCAAGGAGGATTAAATAATTCTCCTTCTCTCGATTTGTTTCTATAAGACAATTACTGCTTTTATCAAAAAAAAAAAAGGCCAGTTAATGAACAAAGCATCCATCAATGATCCAACAAATATCAATTAGCTAAAACCAACGTAACTACACAACATATCATAGGGTAGTATTTTGTTTTAAAAATCATACAGTATCCTAAAAGCAAAGATCATCCCTAGAATTATTTGTAAGTGTGAAAAGCCACATATTTTGCTTCTTTGTTTTCTGCTTTTGGAAATCAGAAGAATAAATTATTATTTTCTTCCTGTATGCAAAGCAATGGGAGGAAGAAGCTAAGGGCAGACTCTACCTCCCAGAAATACAGTTTAGTTCCTGCCCCGACACTCTTCAATCTAAAACTACCAGGACTGGCATTCCATAGCACAACATCAGTGCTTCTTCAGTTTGACTTTCACTCCTATTTCGAAATTCAAGCATCTATAGGAAGAGCACTTGAACCTCTAGACAGTCCTGAGAGCCACATTTTATTAGATTTACTTATGGTAAACCAAGGAGGGGTTAAGCATCCAGGCTGGGTAGCCATGGAAGAATCACAGGACCTGGGGATCACTGGGAATGGGCAACACCCATTCACTTGGCTTTTCAAAAACTGCCTGTAGGGATACTGAGATCTGCAGAAACCACTCTGTCGACTGAGTGCAAAGTTTGCTGAGGGAGGGAGGGGGACTTCAGTTGGAGATTGAGGCCTTTGCATTTCGTGGGCAAACCTGAAACTGCTGCTTTATATAACTCCATGTGTATTTTTCCAACATACCTCTGTCCCCCTGGATTTCAGATAATTCATGGAGATCCTAACATGATTAACCAATCTACAAAAATAATGGTAGGAAAATTAACTTGCTTTTTATGCACCTGTTAATCAACAAAGCCAATGAGTTTTGGAAATATACAAGAAATAACATTTTTAAAAAAGATCGATTTATTTATTTGAAAGACAGAGTGACAGAAAGAGAAGGAGAGACAAAGAGAGAAAAACATCTTCCATCCACTGATTGACTCCCGAAATGGCTACAATGGCTAGGAAAGGGCCAGGCCAAAGCCAGGAGCCAGGAACTCCATTTGGGTCTCCCATATGGATGGCAGGGGGCAGAAGCCATTAGGCCATCTTCCACTGTTTTCACAGGGGCATTAGCAAGGAGCTGAACTGGAAGTAGAGTCCCCCAAAATTGAAGCCAGCAGCCCCATGGATTGCTGGCATCTCAAACAGTGGCTTAACCTGTTGTACCACATTGCTGATCTCATGAGAAATCATGATTTTCATCCAAATCTCTTTCAAAATCAAACATCTATCCCCAGTCTAAATTCTGTAACTGTGATACAGCTGTACTTGGGAAAAGTCTGACAGGTCTACAATGGCAGGTTCCATGTCGGTGCAGTTCACCCACATGTCTCTGCCATATATTAGCATGCTTAGAATATGTGTGTGCACTGTAAATAGTTTCAGAAAAATGAGGGAGCAAGTAAAATTATCGATGAGTGCAGGGTGTCGGGAAGATAAGTGAGCTGGGAAAATGGGTGTTTGAATTCTTCCTGTTTTTATTCTACTGCTAAATTACTGGCACTTTAGGGAAGTGACTCACTTCTCTAAGTGTCCATTTGTGTCTTTCTCAGACTCCGCAAACTGCAAAATAAACATCTGTCCCCAGTATCACTCTGCAAATTGAATCAATAATATTCCTGAGAACCTCACTTCCTGACTGTTTCGGCAAACGCGTCACATTAAGCACCTATTGGATCCCTGGGAAATTCACAGCTACCTTTCCTTCCTTTCGGCTTTCAAGTCTGTATCTGACCTAGCGGGCAGTGGACTAGGTCTCAGGGACAAAGGTGGGCATACCCCACCTGTGTGTGCATGTGTGTTCCTAAAATGTCAGCCCTGGACCAGGGATTGCAAGTGAAACGACATCCATTAACCTTTATCACTCTCAGTAAGTCACTCTCTTAAAAAAAAAAATTTTTTTTTTTTATTTGAAAGGCAGAGTTACAGAGAGAAAGAGAGTGTGCTTCCAACTGCTGGTTCACTCCCCAAATGGCCACAAAGGCCAGAGTTGGGCCAAGCCAAAGCCACAAGACTGGAATTTCATCCAGGTCTTTCACATTGGTGAAAGGGGCCCAGTACCCAGTCCTGGTGCCAGGACTTGAAATGGCACTAACATGGGATACAAGTATCTAGGGGCAACCTAATCCAATGTGCCATGATGCCAGCCCCTCAATAAGTAATTCCTAAACAACTCAACAAAATGCAAAACATAGCTTATCATAAATTACTTAGGATAGATATAAAACCTTCTTTAATCAAAGATATAAAGGTGGACCTTAAAAATAAACTTGTCACAGCCGGCTCCATGGCTCAATAGGCTAATCCTCTGCCTTGCGGCGCCAGCACACCGGGTTCTAGTCCCAGTTGCCCCTCTTCCAGGCCAGCTCTCTGCTGTGGCCAGAAAGTGCAGTGGAGGATGGCCCAAGTGCTTGGGCCCTGCACCCATGGGAGACCAGGAGAAGCACCTGGCTCCTGCATTCGGATCAGCATGGTACGCTGGCCACAGCACACCAGCGGCCATTGGAGGGTGAACCAAGGGCAAAAGGAAGACCTTTCTCTCTGTCTCTCTCTCTCACTGTCCACTCTGCCTGTCAAAAAAAAATCACCTTGTCACTAACACCAGGGCTCAGTGGGCAAGGGCACTGCCTGCAGCTCTGGCATCCCATATGGTTACAACTTAAAGTCTGGCTGCTCCATTTCCCACCCAGCCACCTGCTAACGCACCAGAGAAAGCAGTGGAAGATAGCCCAAGTGCTTGGGCCCCAGCACCCACGTGGGAGACCTGAATGGAGTTCCTGGCTCCTGGCTTTGACCTGGCCCAGCCCAGGCCATTACAACCACCTGTAGAGTGAACCAGTTGATGGGAAATTTCTTTCTCCCTCGCTCTCTCACTGTCTCTTTCTCTCTCCCCCCCTCTACCTTTCTCTCTCTCTATGTCTCTCTCTCTCTATCTCTGTCTCTCCCCGCATTTCTCTGTAACTCAGCCTTTCAAATAAATTTTTAAAAAAATCAATTTTAACACAAAAGAAATCAGCTTATGTTAAATTTTACTCAATAAGCATTTGTTACATAGAAAGCACTGGTAAAACAAACACAGTTAAATCTGTCATAGTATCTGCTTTTATAGGACATATGGTCCCATCAATAAGTGTATTCCTACTTTATAATTACAATTTTATCTAAGTATTATATGTTTAAGAAAAAATTAAATTGCCAAAATTTGTGATTTCACATGGCTTCAGACTTCACTTACTTTGACTTAAATGAAGAGAGACAAGCGACTTCCTAACCTGAGCAGATTCTTATGGAAGTTTTTCCACTGATGGCAAATCCATGAATCAGGGGATCTACACAGGGAGTTTGGAGATAAACAAACAAACAAAAGATTTTCTTAAAGTTCTTATTTATTTGAAAGGCAGAGTGACAGAGAGAGGAAAGACAGAGAGCAAGATTTTCCATCTGCTGATTCACTCCCTAAATAGTTACAGTAGCCACACGTGAAGCCAACAGCAAGGAACTCCATCCGGGTCTCCCAAATGTGTGGCCGGAGTCTGAGCACTCAGACTGTCTTCAGATGCTTTCCAGTTCATTAGCAGGGAAATGGATTGGAAACGGGGCAGCAGGGATACAAACCAGGGCTCCAGTATGGGATGCTGTCACTGTAGCCTATATCTTAGCCGACTAAGCCATGACACCAGCCCAGAAAACACATGATTGTATTGTAGTCACTTAGAAAAGATTGATACTGGATTTGGGTCAGGGTCTAAGACTTCGTCTTGTGCAAGTCTCTTTTTTTTTTTTTTTTTCAGGAGAGGAAACTACCAAAGCAGATCAATGCTGTGTGTTGCTGGGAGGGCCAATTACTGTTCTTTGCAGAGGACATGGCAGCTTAGGCACAAGATAGTTGCACGTCAATTGCCAGGTAGGACAACAGTTGTATGACCAAAGAGGAGGAGTCTTCTCCACATTTCCATGTTTTCACCCATAAAACAGGACCCGTACTCCATAGAGTGGCTGGGAGATTCACAGGTGGCACAGGTAGAGCACACAGCACAGTGCCTGGCAGGGTTGCCGTGTGGACGTACATGTCTGTGCGTGCATGAATAAATACCATCCACAGCCAGGGTAGTACATATCATGCTGATTGCCTCCTCTTTTCATTGAAACCATGGCTTCTGATGCTAATGTGTAAATAATGGTTTTGAATTATTTATTTCTTTATAAATGTGTTACCGGTGGTGGCAGAATCTGATGGATTCACTTAAGGGCAGCAAGCACATTAAATCAGAATGAGAACTCCTCCTGTGCTTCAGAGAAGCTCATGGGCGGTGTCAAGCAGGCTGATGGAGCGATTATCACGAACATGAATGACTACAGAAGTCAGTCAGAAGCACTCCTTGGCATCACAATACCTGAAATTCAAAGCTAGATACATAAGTAAGGGACCGCATAGCAAAACAAGATTGGAAGCACAAAACGAGAGACTCAGGACTGAGAAACTACAGCTTTGCATTCGAAGTTGCAGATGGGAAATTAGCTGATGGATACACAGCCCAGCCATGTATTTGCCTGCCTCTGTGATGGATGTGGAGGGCAGGATAATTGATTTAGCAGTGACCATCCACACGGCGTTCCTGAACATGAATGTATTTTATATTGCATGACCTCACTTTATTATTTGTTTAAAAGGAAAAAAAAAAGCCAAAGGCGGACACATGCTTTCGGGAACTAACTTTCTTTCTTTTTTCTTTCTTTCTTTCTTTTTGCTAAAGAAACCAAATGTGTGGATTTTTTTTTCTTGGCTATACTTATTTATTTATTAATTCATTTATTTTTTTCTGATTTATTTATTTGTTTGTTTATTACATTTCATAGTTACAGCTTTAGGAACATGGTAATTCTTGCCACAGTACCCACCCTGCCACCCTTCTTCCACCTCCCTCTTCTGTTACAATTCTTATTTTTTACTAAGTTCTATTTTCAATTAACCTGTACACATATGAATGACTCTATGTTAAGTAAAGAGTTCAACAAAGAGAGAGGTCGTTCATCCTCTGGTTCACTCCCCAAATGGCCTCAAGGGCCAGAGCAGGCCGGATCTGAAGCCAGGAGCTGGGAGCTTCTTCCCAGTCTCCCATGTGGGTGCAGGGGCCCAGGGACTTGGGTCATCCTCTACTGCTTTCCTAGACCATAGCAGAGAGCTGGGTTGGAAGTAGAGCAGGCCGGCGCCACAGCTCACTAGGCTAATCCTACGCCTGTGGCACCAGCACCCCTGGTTCTAGTCCTGGTTGGGGTGCCGGATTCTGTCCCGGTTGCTCCTCTTCCAGTCCAGCTCTCTGCTGTGGTCTGGTAAGGCAGTGGAGGATGGCCCAGGTTCTTGGGCCCTGCACCCTCATGGGAGACCAGGAGGAAGCACCTGGCTCCAGGCTTCAGATGGAGTGTGGCCGCAATGCGCCGCCAGCAACAGCCATTGTGGGATGAACCAAGGGCAAAGGAAGACCTTTCTCTCTCTCTCTCTCTCTCTCTCTCTCTCTCTCTCTCACTGTCTAACTCTGACTGTCAAAAAAAAAAAAAAATCCTCTCTGGATTTTCACAACCAAATCACAGAGCTTTGCAAACAGAAGTCACTCAAAGGACTTCCAATTGCGCTTATGTGGACTGATATTAAATGATCATCTTCAATGCCATTTTAAGGAGAGAACAGATAACCTCCATAGCTCACTCATTAAAACACCAGGTAATAAATTTCAAGAGAATAGATACTTTGTCATTAAGAACTTTGAATGATTGATTGAATCTAGTTAATATTGTTTAAGGTTTTGAAAAAGGATTCCTTAAGATAAAATCCAATTTTATTATTATTTTAAGAATTGAACAGATTTGTGTTATGTCATGTATATATGATTTAATGGTAAATAAAATTTTTATTAAAGTACAGGTTTCTAGTACTTCTAAAAGGCAGAAAACCTGAGAGGAAGAGTTTGTGAAAATTTGTATCATTGACAGTAGCCACCTGCAGTATGAATTTAAAATGGATATTCACATATATATTGGTCTTGGGGTATATTTAACAAAGCACATTGTTGCAAAAACAGATGCAATTGGATTGTGGAAATTTAAAAACAAGATCCATTATTGTTGTTGTCATTACTGTACATCCAGCTTTCTGTAGATTGGTCCTGGAAGTTAGTTTGAGAAACCAAGGATACAGTTCTTTAATTAACCTTCTCAGTTCATGCTGGATAGAAGATAGATATGGATATTAAAATAGAAAACCACATTTGTAAAAAAGAAAAGCTCTTATGAGCCTCAATTAAATGTCTTGAAACTGAACTCATGTTTATTTCTTATGGCTTTCAATTCCGTGATTTCTCTGACTTGCAGAGTTAAAGACAGAAAAATTAAACATCTATCTGAACCACACAAACCAAAAAGCTACAATTGTTAAAGCCAATCCCATAGTGAACAGTTTTATGTCTTCATATTGTAGCTGTATTTTTAAATTTCAGATATTCAAAAAACTGTGTAAAGAACTATCTCCTGAAAGAGAGTGTTTGTGCAATATCTTTCTCTAATCCTTCTTAGATGCTTTTCATAGCCTCTTTGTTATCAATACTAATATCAAATATACCTTATTGTGATTTATCCTCCTCATCTGAGAGCATGGGGAAAGTATTTTAACAATTTGTAGAGTCAAAAATAAAACTACCTTTCACTTGAGTAGTTATAAATATACCCAGCTTAATATTTGGAACTAAGGTGTCTAGACCAATGTGGAAAATTAAATCTGCAAATGGGCTCTGTTACATGTCAGCATACAAAAATAAGAGTAAAAGTGTGAAATTAAACAGCCAATGAGTCAATATGTTTTTTAAAAAACCATTCACTTCTTTTCTCAATTGGCATGACCTGAATACAGAGACCATATTTGCCCTGGATGATTTATCTAAAAATGGCTTTTGGGATTGAATACTTTCATGAAACACCTGCACACAGCACTTTTACATGAATAGGAATTGACGTCAAAACCATGAGGAGAAAACTGTCACCCATTGTGATACTCTTGGAGAGCTATTATGTCATGATGCTTTGTATAAAACAAAGCATAAATTGTTACAATGCTTAAAATTAGCACCTGTAATTCAGCCCCAGAGTTCATATTCTTTTGTAAAAATGGTCATATTCTCTGGGCATTCCATATGGGCACTGGCATGAGTCCTGGCTGCTCCTCTTCTGATCCATCTCCCTGCTAATGCACCTGGGAAAGCAGCAGAGGATAACCCAAGTTGGGCCCCTGCTCCCAGCTCTTGGCTTCGGATTGGTTCAGCTCCACCCGTTGCGGCCGTTTGGGAAGTGAACCAGGAGATGGAAGACCTCTCTGTCTGTCTCTACCTCTCTCTGTAACTCTCTCTTTCAAATAAATGAAACAAATCCTTTTAAAAAGTTCATATCCTCTTATTAAATATATATTTGCTTTTTATTTACTTCAAAGAGAGACCAAAAAAGAGAGTCAGAGACAGAGACAGAGATTTTCCATCTGTTGGTTCACTTACCAAATGCCTGCAACAGTGAGGACTGTGCCAGCTTGAAACTAGGGACCTAGATTTCAGTTTGGGTCTCCTACATGGGATGGTGGAGATCCATGTACTTAACCCATCAATTGCTACCTTCCAGTGGGTACATTAGCAGCAAAGTGGAACAAGCTGAGCTGGCTCTCAAACCCAGGCACTCTGATAAGGGATAGAGTTGCTTCAAACATCATCTACACTAAGCAAAACATTGGTTCAACAGGTCAGTCTTAACAGCACTGCTGTATTGCCTCTCCACTGGTGACCACTAAACATCATTTAAGATTTTAAATTAAAAGGCTTAAGGCAATGCAACAGGTAGTTGATTATCTTTAATCAGTACAGGATGTAACACTTGAAATCTCAAATAGTTTTTATTAGCTTTAAATCACACGGAGGTAAAATTCTTGATGAATTCCACCTGACAATTTCATACTGTCTGGTACACCCCGTACATTCCATTTAATGTGTACATCAGGTATGGATTAGTTAATAATGATTTATTATCATCATTTATTTATTTATCATCACTCCAAATTTACCCTTCCTTACATATTTTTCTTGTTATCATGGGTTTTACACACATGCATAGTTGCATAGTTAGGATAACATGTTTTATTTCAGATATACTAAATGCCAAAGTAAGAAATAACTGGACAGAGCCCTTCTTTATAGCTATGTTATGTAATAATGCATATTTGTAATGAAACAGGTTTTTAGGATCGTAGTTATAAGTTATTCTGTGACTCTCTCAGTTATACCATAACCTCACTGATGGAAAGGCCATAGCATTTATTTTTCTATCTTTAATTCTTTGAAGAAGTATGACAAATTGCCACAATTATCACAGTAACAGTAAATGCATTTTTATAAGGATCTGTCCAAATGCTGAAAATAAATCAAGCAATTGATCCAAACCTTTATAAAGGTCATAGTTGAGTATTGGAGTATAAATATTTCTATGTTCTCATTTTTCCTTCATAGAACTTAGGGTCTTTATCAATTGCAGCTTATACTAGTTGTTTATTGTTAATCACTCATCATCTCACTAATTTATAAGTACCTCATGAAGCAGGATTCTGAGAGATTTTTTGCCACTCTTGTTGCTCTTACATTTAGCCCAGTGCCTGGCATGCTGTCAGTGCAGTTTAATGATTTAATACATATCTCAATTGAATTTTAAAGTTCAGGAACAGTTGGTAAATCTGCTTTTCCAAGTCCACATCATCTGAGAAAGAAAGATGTGTGTGTGTGTGTGTGTGTGTGTGTGTGTGTATCCACCCGGAATTCTCAACACTGCATTAACAGGAGGACACGGCTTCATGGTCATGCTACGAACGGAGGCAGTCAGACTGCAACAACATCTTGTTTCCCTCAACCTCAGATAGGAGAGGAAACGGATGAAAATAAAAGGAGGCCGATTAGCTCAACTAATGAGCCATTCTCTGTTATGCATTTAGCTGATATGTTTACAGAATAACATATTGGGATATGTCACTAGCACAGTATAAGAATGTCAGAAAAGAAAAGAGGTGGACTTACAGAAAAAATGTTTGAATTATGTACAAAATGCATCTGAATCAATTGTTTTATATTTGTTTTAGCTTCTATTTACTCATTGTCCTATCTCCCTGCTTTAAAAAAAAAGAAAAACTCTACATTTTCTTTTAATACAATTTTATTTGAATAAAGGAGCTCTTGCTTCTAAGGTCTAATGGATCTGTATTTCACCATTACACTCCACAATTTGTTTTTAAGTTTTACTGAGTTATTTAAAGGCAAAGCAGCAGAGAGGTAGGGAGTGAGGAGGAGAGAGAGAGAGCGAGAGAGAGATCTTCCATCTGCCTGGTTCACTCTCTAGACGGTTACAACAATCAAATCCATTGGGTCAGGCTAAAGTTGGGATCTAGGGACCTCATACAAGTTTCCATGTGGGTGGCAAGGGCTTAAACTCTTGGGCCACATCTTCTGTTGCTTTCCCAGGCACCTTAGCAAGGAGCTGGCTAGGAAGTGGAACAGCCAGAACTGAAGCATGCAGTCCAGAATGGGATGCCAGCATCACATTCTAGGAATTTGAGCTCCCAAACCATGCAGAGCTATTGGAGTTAATATATCCTAGCACAAACACCCTCACATGACAATAGTTTTACCTAAATCTCTTAATAGGCTTATCCCTAGCATTTTTTATAACTTCAATTGAATTTCTTTTTGTATTTCAGAAAGGTTGTATACAATTTTTGAGTAACATGCAGTAAAGTATGTGATATTTTAAGACATTTATACAGCTTGTATTCATCAAATGGCTTTAATTAATGTTTTTATTTCATTAACATTTCTTTCTTTGAAACCGTTGTTTGCTCCGCTAGTTCTTCATAAAATAAATGTTTACTAATACTTCTACTCTCAGTCCACTATGGTGGTTTCTTTTAGTTTGTCAATATTTAGCCCCTGAACTAATTTATATTGGTTGAACAGCATAATTTTGCACCAAGTAGCCACAATCTGTTTGATTTTCCTGCAGGGAGAACATGAGCTGTTAGATCAAGCAATGCTGACACATCTAGAGTTTGTCACAGAGGAATGAGTTCACTGGAGGAGTCCTTACAGTGATTCATCTGCTGGAAAGAGGTAGAACTCATTAGAATGAGAGAAGCCAAATGCCAAGGGGGCGATAAAGGAGCAAGGAGTGCACTCCTTACATGAGAAGCGTGAACTGTTTCAGTGGAGTTAAAAGTTAGTTTTCTGCAGACTTGCTAACGAAATTCACCATTGTTTCTTTCCTTAGCTGCAACTAAACAGGGCTAAGTGGATGCCAATGGTTAAGGCTAAATGTCTTAGTGGAACTCTACCCAGTTTCCTGTCATTTCCATAGTGTCAATGATGGCCCAGACCACTCTCTATGTTCTGTAATTTGGAGCAGTTTCCTCTTCCTTCTCTTATGGCTTACATAGTAGTTTGTGCTTTACCCAAGGTCCTTGTATAATGGCTTAGTCTCCAAAGTCTTCTACTCAGTAGTTCAAGGATTAATGCTTACTGGCTGAGAGAGTAAAGGTGGTGGCATCTGAAAGGTGGACCTGGTGTATGATCTTAAGTTATTGGGTGCTGATCCTGAGAGAGAAAGGGCTGGCTATTTAAGGGGAAGGGTCTTCCTTTCTCTGTCTGATCCCTGGCTTGCCTTGTCACCCTTCCTCCTCACCACTCCCAGGCTCCCTCAGTGCCAAACAGTTCTGGCCACATGGACCTCCAAAACCATGATCCTACATAAACCTTATCCCTTCAAAGGCAGCTTCTCGCAATAGACCATCTCTAATTTTTGCCTTGTCCAAAAACTCCTCTGTCTTTCAAGTTGCCCCTCATTGTTTTAAACCACTTCCTGTCATTTAACCCTGCAGAGAAAATCACTCTCATTTCCTTTAGATTTTGTGGTTCCCTTCCAGATTCTCCCCTTCGTTCAGGCTTCTTATTCATAGCAGGCAAACTTCACCTTCCCTCTACCCAGCAAAGTGATGCTGTTAGTATTCTGCTCAGTCTCCCCAGCCAAACATAACATTCTAGCACTATGGGCCAGTGAGTCTTCACACTACTGCCCATTATCCATCTTCTCACCCCTATCAAGTATTTTCTCTGCTCTACAAAACTGGAGCCCCTGTGACCATTCCTTGCCTTGCTTGGCACACATCACTTTCTACATTTTTTCTCAAAATTCTTCTTTGTGTTCATATTACAAACATGACACTTCTTAAAGGTAAGCATCATATGCATCCCCATAGGCATTATCTGTGCACAAGAAAATTGCTTTCTGGATGATGAGTAAAATGCCAAGCACTGTTAAATATGAATGACGCATAATTTCCTATCATCAAGTACCCTAAACTAGGTGGAGCCCACAGGAAATCCTGATTACAGAAGAGAGTGACAGCAGTAATGGTGAAAGTTCTAGAAGAGAAAAGACGAGGGCAAACTGAACTCAATACAAGTGGGGAGGAGACAGCATGGAAGTTGTTAGGATAGTTGATAAATGAGAACACTTTAAGGATGACTTGTCAGAGGAAACAATGGTAAAATCTCTTGATGCAGAGTTTCATCTCCAACTTGCAGTGAGCTTGGAAATCATCTCTCCCATCCTCATGTCGAGAAAAAGCTGAACAAACAAAGTCAACTGTTTGTCGTAGACACATCAAAGAATTGAGACTACAGGGCAAAGTGCCATCCCTAGAACTGGAAAAAGAAAAATAAGTAAATATGAGGGCTTTTAAAAATTTTCTTGCAAAAATGTTTCTTTTGAAAAAAAAAAAGACTTATTTATTTGAAACTCAGAGTTACAGTGAGAGAGGGAGGGAGAGGCAGAGAGAGGGAGAAAAAGAGAAGGATCTTCCACCTGCTGGTTCACTTCCCACATAGCCTCAATAGCCAGGGCTAGACCAGGCTGAAGCCAGGAGCCGGAAGCTTCGTCCAGGTCTCCCACATGAGTGCAAGGGCCGAAGGACTTGGGAAGTCCTCCACTGCTTTCCCAGGCGCATCAGCAGGGAACTGGATTGGAAGTGGAACAGCCGAGACTCAAACCAGCGCCGTATGGGATGCTGGTGCTGCAGGCAGTGGCTTTACCCGCTATGCCACAGCGTCGCCACTGCAAAATGTTTATTACTAAAAGAAAAACTATGCATCCATTTCAAACATTTTGCCATGAAATACATTTATCTTTCAATATTATTTTTGCACAAATATTTTAATATTTCCTTGCACAATCAGTTCAGGTCAGCTGATAACGTAAGAAACCACTAAAGGCAGCAAGTACTGATAATATTTAGTGGTAGCCCCACCAGGGCTCACAGCGAGGACTTGAGAAAAATCTATTCTTCACACCCCTTGGGAGTAGGAAAGTGCATGTTTTGAAATATGCTAAGGAAATTAACCCTTTAAGATAAAGCCAGAGTGCTTTCTACGATGAAGGAATGAGCAATTGAATGGCTTCAGCCCCATCTGCCCTTCTCATTGCAAACAGAGAGAGGTGAAATAAAGGCGACTGTATACATTTAAGGTGACTGCTAAGGGACTTAGATCCACTGGAAGAAAAGACTGGGATTTAATCACACGAGTAGAGAAAACTGCCATCCCTCACACCTACCACGTCATCAAGAAGGGTAACTGGAGAGCACAAAGTGTGAGCTCCAAATAAGAAGCAAAACTTAGGGAATACCAGGAACAAGAGGCGAGAAAAAGAAACTACAGGAAACTTAACACTCTCTCTGGGACCCGCTAAGCAGCAATGTTAACCACAGCCCAGCCTCTTGCCACGTTTGCATGAATCAAAGTCTTGATTACTTCAAGGTCATTACCAGACACATGGAGTTTGGCTTTCAACAGAAAATTGCACAGCATGCCAAAGGTAAGAAGAAACACGTACTTCCAAGCAGAAAAAAAAGTGTGATACCCAAATTCAGATATGACACCTTTTTAATCATTACATTGGAATTTTAAAATAACTGATTAAGATTTTAAGAGCTGGAATGGAAATAGTAGATAGCAGTCACAAGCAGAATGATGACGTTTCTAAGAAAGAATCAAAAGGGGATTAAACTGAAATTAAGTTAAAAAATGTTAGCATTGCACCAGCACTGCAGCTCACTAGGCTAATCCTCCGCCTGCAGCGCCGGCACCCCAGGTTCTAGTCCCGGTTGAGGCGCCGGATTCTGTCCCGGTTGCTCCTCTTCCAGTCCAGCTCTCTGCTGTGGCCCGGGAGTGCAGTGGAGGATGGCCCAGGTTCTTGGGCCCTGCACCCCATGGGAGACCAGTAAAAAGCACCTGGCAACTGGCTCCTGCCATCGGATAAGTGCGGTGCGCCAGCCGCGGCGGCCATTGGAGGGTGAACCAAGGGCAAAGGAAGACCTTTCTTCCTGTCTCTCTCTCACTGTCCACTCTGCCTGTCAAAAATAAAAAAATAAATAAATAAACAAACAAACAAAAAAAAAAAACAGGAGGAAACAACTGATAGAGAATCAAAAAACCCACTACTATATTGGGAGATTCCAACACCCCTCCAACAGTGATTGACAGATCGGAGGCAGAATCCCAGGAAAGGTGTAGGGGAACTGAACACCATCATCAATCTACTGTATCTAATGAACTTTTATCAAGGATTTTGTCCAACAACAGTTGAGTACATGTCCTCCTCAAGGTCACATGAAGTGCGCTCACTGAAATAAACCACATTCTGGACCACAAGATACACCATAAAAAGTTAAAAAGGATAGAATCCAGACAAAGCATAATCTCTATCCACTGTGGAATTGAACTAGAAATCAATAGCAGAAATACAATTGGAAAATTATAAAACTTTTGGAGTAAATGGCACATTTATAAACAACACAAAGCAAAACTCTTAAGAGAAATAAAAGGATATTTCATGTTAAATAAAAATGAAAATAAAATTTATATAAAAGTTTGTAGGATGCTAAGAGGGGAAGTTATAACATTGAATTCATAGGTAATGAAAGACTAAAAGATGTAAAATCAATGATCTAAATTTATACCTTGGAAACTTGGGAAAGTATAACAATATCAATTAATGCAATCAGAAGATGGAAATTATTAGTATCTGTAGTCAAATAGAGCTCATTACTACTGATCCTATTTACAGTAAAAGGATAATAAAGAAATATTACAAATTTGTTGCTCACAAATTTAATTCCTTGAATCAAATGGGCCAATTTCTTCAGAGACACAGTCTACAAAAACTTACATAGGCAGAAACAAATATTTTGAACAAAATTATATTTATTAAATAAATGAAATACACACTTAATAACCTTCTAAAACATAATGATTATGCCCAGGTAGTTTTATTGTTGAATTCTTACAAAATATGAAAGAAAGATAGGATAGCAGTTCTCTATAATCTGTTGCAAAAACTACAAACAAGAAAAACCCTTCCCATTCTCTAAAGCCATCATTACTCAAATGTCAAAATCAGATAGCCACATTACAAGAAAGGAAAGTTACAGACAGCTCTTCTCATGCAAAAATCTTCCACTAAATATTATAACATATTGAATTCAACAATGTACAGAAAGAGTTACACTCCAAAGCCAAGCAAGATTTGTGTAGTGATTGCAAGGTGCTCCAGTGTTTGAAAATCAGTTCATATAATTGATCAAGCTAGTGAATGTCTTCATCTTGGTAAAGAACTCTACAAATAGTCAAATAGTCTGTAGCTGACATCACATGTAATAGTGATAAAATAGATGCTTCTTACCTAAGATGAAGCAAACAAACAAATATCTCTTCTCATCTTTATGTACCTACCAATGTACTGGACGTCTGAGCTAATGCAATAAGAGAAGAAAAGCAAATAAAGATACATTTTGGGAAGAAAAAATGAAAGTCTCTTTGTAGATGACATCTTATTTATGCAGAATTCCCAAAGAATTGACAACAAGCAAATAAAAATCTCACTGGAACTGATAAGGAATTGTGACAACATTGTAAGATATGAGGAAATATACAAAAGGAAATTTCTTTTCTGTATATCAGCAAAGAACAATTGGCATTGGAATTTGAAAAAACAATCTTAGTCTAAGAAAATAAGTTAAATAAATGAATAGTAAGTAAGTGAACTTCTTAATAACAAGTAAGTGAAAAGTTAAATCTATAAAACTCTAATGAAAAAATCAAGGAAGATCTAAGTAAGTGGAAAGATATTTCGTATTCATAAGATAGTTTCTATATAGTTTTGATGTCATTCTTCTCAATTGGATCTGCAGAGTTAAAGCCATACCAATGAAAGTTCCATCGAGTTATTTTATGTGTATTGACAAAATGATTCTGAAGTGTGTGTGACCTGGCACAGCCAATACAGTA
The DNA here is from genome assembly GCA_949820135.1 of Sylvilagus floridanus. Classification (NCBI taxonomy): domain Eukaryota; kingdom Metazoa; phylum Chordata; class Mammalia; order Lagomorpha; family Leporidae; genus Sylvilagus; species Sylvilagus floridanus. Next base: position 23,669,434 of record OX463229.1, read on the forward strand.
CTGAAGAAGACCAAAGTTGGATGACTGACATCACATGATCTCAAGGCTTACTATACAACTGTGGTGATAACACTTCCTTATCATTGATAAACAGTGGCCCATCCCATCAATGAAGCAGGATGGAGAGCCTGGAAACACACTCACAGGGGCATGGTAGACTGAGTTTGACAAAAGGCTAAGGGCAAGTCAATTGAGACATTGCCAATTTTTACAACATGTGCATCTGTTACCACTGAGGATCCATACAGATGTGCAGATGAAAGCTATCTAGACAGAGAGGTGACACCTCTCACAAAAGTCAATCCAAAATAAATCATGGATGTGAATGCAAAACGCAAAACTATGAGGAAGACAGCAAAGGAGAACATTTAGATAATATTGTGTTGGGTGGTGAGTTCTTAAATAGAGCACGGACAACACAGTTCCTGAAGAAAAAGCAATGTTGACTTGAAAATTCCTCTGTGGAAGGCACTATTAAGAAGGTGAAAAGACACCTCATAGCCAAGGGAAAGGATGTGTAAATCACACATCTGTTAAAGAATTTGTATTGAAAATATATGCACAACTCTTAAAATTCATTGAAAAGGAAACAACTCACTGTTATAAACAGGCAAATGGAAGGGGATGTTGTCGTACAATAAGCTCAGCTACTGCTTGTAACATCCTCATCCCATTATCAGCGTGCCTGGGGTCCAGTCTTGCCTCCACTTCCACTTCAGCGTCCTGACAATGCTTCCTGGAAGGCAGCAGATAATGGTTCAAGTGCTTAGATCCCTTCCACCCACATAGTAAACGCAGAAGAAGTTCCTGGCTCCCAGCTTTGCCCTGACTTAGTCCCAGCCATCGAAGGCATTTGGGTAGTGTACACGTGGCTGGAAGATTTTCTCTCTTTTTCTCTTTCCCAAGCCCCCCTCCAAATAAATAAATCTTTAAAAACAAACAAACAAAAAAACAAAACAAGGGCAAATGATCTGAACAGACACCTTGCAAAAGAAGACATACAGATGAAAATAAATATCTGAAGAGATGTTGAACACAATAAACAATTAGGTATTTGCAAGTTGTGACAACAATGAGATACCACTACACATGGATCAAAATAGCTATAACCTAAAAATCCTCCAGTAGCAAATACTGGTGTGGATATAGAAGAGTTGCAGTTCTTGTCCTTTGCTAATGGAATGCAAAATATGAATGCAACTGTGGAAAATGGTTTGATGGCTTCTTACCAAGTTAAACATGGAGTTATCAAATGATGAACCAGTAATTCTCCTAAGTGCATACCTAACGGATATGAAAGCTTATTCCCATACAAAATCATGCACACAAATGTTTACAGCTTCATACATAATTAGCGAAAACCAAAAGCGATCAAGATGTCCTTCAACAGATGAATGAATGAGGAAGCTGGGGTACATCTCTAAAATGGAATATCACTGGGTGACAAAAGGAAACGGGTATCTAGCCAAGGACACACATGGATGAGCTTTCTATTTACTTGCTAAGTGGAAAAAAAGCAGTCTGAAAAGGCTTCAGTGCTAAATAACACTGTCAAAAAGAAGACAGAGCTGAGGCTGAGGTTGTGATGGATCTGGTCAAGCTGCCACTCTTGCAATGCCAGTATCCCATGTGAGTGCTGGTTTGAGTCCCACCTGCTCCATTTCAGAACCAGCTTCCTGCTAATGTATATGGGAAGGTGGTGGAGGATGGCTCAAGTTCTTGCGCCCCTGCTGCTCATGTGGGAGACACAAAAGAAGATCCTGGCTCCCGATTTCTGCCTGGCGTAGCCTGGGCTATTGCAGCCTTTTGGTGAGTGAACTAAGGAATAAAAGATATCTTTCTCTCTCTTTCTCTCTGCCACACCTCACTCTCTGTGGCTCTGCCTTTCAAATAAACAAACCAATCTTTTTTTTAAAGGCACAACTATATAAAAATTCAGTGATTTCAGCACATTAAGGACAGAAACCACTGAATTTTTATATAGTTGTGCCTTTAAAAAAAAGATTGGTTTGTTTATTTGAAAGGCAGAGCCATGTGCTGTACATTGTGATTTAATACTGTAACTAGTACTCCAACAGTATTTTTCATTTTGTGTTGCTATGTGAGGGCAAACTGTTGAAATCTTTACTTAATATATACTAAACTGATCTTCTGTATATAAAGAGAATTGAAAATGAATGTTGATGTGAATGGAAGGGGAGAGGGAGCGGAAAAGGGGAGGGTTGCGGGTGGGAGGGAAGTTATGGGGAGAAGCCATTGTAATCCATAAGCTGTACTTTGGAAATTTATATTCATTAAATAAAAGCTTTAAAAAATTCAGTGGTTTCTAGGGATGTGGAGAGAGAGAAGAAATGAATAATTGAGATTTTTTAAAAAAGATTTATTTGTTTAGGGGTCAGTGTTGTGGTGTGGTGGGCTAAGCCTCCACCTGCAGTGCTGTCATTCCATATGGGTGCCAGTTCTAGTCCTGGCTACTCCTCTTCTGATCCAGCTCTCTTCTATGGCCTGGGGACATAGCAGAGGATGGCCCAAGTGCTCAGGTCTCTGCACCTACATGGGAGACCCAGAAGAAGCTCCTGGCTCAGACCCAACCAGCTCTAGCCGATGCAGCCATTTTGAGAGTGAACTAGCGGTTGAAAGATCTTTCTATTTTACCCTTTCTCTGTCTGTAACTCTACCTCCCAAATAAATAAACTTAAAAATATTTTTAAAAAGATGTATTTCTCTAATTTGAAAGTCAAGAGTTACACAAAGAGAAGGAGGGAGAGAGAGATCCTCCCCATTTGATAGTTTACTTCCCAAACGGCTACAACTTTGAGGCCCAAGCCAGGAATCAGGAGCCAGGAGTTTATTCCAGGTCTCCCATATGGATGGCATGGGCCCAAACACTTGAGCCATCCTCCACTGTCTTTCTCAGGTGGTCAGCAGGGAGCTGGATCAGAAGTGGAGCAACCAGGACTCACACTGGCATCCAAATCAGGAGCCAGCCTCACAGGTGGTGGCCTAATCCACTATACCACAACACTGGCCTGAATGATTGAGCTTTTGAGTTGAAACCATCCTGTATAATATCATAATGGTGGATATGTGACATTACACATTTGTCACAGCCCATAGAACTATGCAACTAAAATGGTAAACCTTAGTGTATACTGTGTGCTTTCACAAGAATGCAGAACACTAATGCAAGTTGCATGCTGTGAAAACCAAGAGGGAGAAGGGGATATGGGAGCTCTTTGTACTAGTTGCTCAATTCCTCTGTAAAGCTAATCGTGTTTTTGAAATAAAATGTATTGATTTAAAAGAGAGATGCTGTCTCCATGTGAATGAGGGCAGAATTCAGAAGCAGAATGCCCTGTGAGGGGGATTGAAGTTGTTTGTATGTCCCATTGGTTCTCCACTCTGGGGGATTTTACACTGGGGAACATCTGAAATGTCTCTGATTGTCGTGACTAAGGCCTAGGCTGTGCTTCCAGCATGAAGTGCATAAGGGACAGAGATGCTTCTAAGCCCCCCATGGTGCACAGATCAGCCCTCACAACAAAGAATGACCTGGCCTAAAATATCTACAGTGAGTGGCTGACAAAATGTGGCCTAGAGCAATGTGTTGTTAGGGACCAGGCACAGGTAATTTTGGCAGCCATGCTAAAGAATTTGAAATTTAGTCTAATTACTGTTAGTATATCTTAAAAGAATTTTAACAAGGTGAGACAGAATTAAATGTAGATATTAAAAGTTGCTGTAGGCCAGCACCGCGGCTCACTAGGCTAATCCTCTGCCTTGTGGTGCCAGCATACCGGGTTCTAGTCCCTGTCAGGGCACCGATTCTGTCCCGGTTGCCCCTCTTCCAGGCCAGCTCTCTACTGTGGCCACGGAGTGCAGTGGAAGATGGCCCAAGTGCTTGGGCCCTGCACCCCATGGGAGACCAGGAGAAGCACCTGGCTCCTGGCTTAGGATCAGTGTGGTGTGCCGGCCGCAGTGCGCCGGCCACGGTGGCTATTGGAGGGTGAACCAACGGCAAAAGGAAGACCTTTTCCTCTGTCTCTCTCTCTCACTGTCCACTCTGCCTGTCAAAAAAAAAGTTACTGTAATAGCAAGGTAGGACAACTGTTTTTGTAAATTAATATATATATATATATATATATATAAGACATGTAAAAATTGTACTTATAGGGTTTCAATGCAAGTATGCGTCATGTAGTATCCAAGTCAGAATAAGCATCACTATCTCCTCTAACTTTTTTCACTTCTTTACAGATGAAAACATTCAAAAATATATTTTTCTAGCTTTTTTCTTTGGTGATAAAAATAGACAGTACATAGTCATTATCTATAGCCACACTACTATGCAATAGCATCAGAATTGCTTTCTCCTAAGTGGTTTAGTACCCGTTAATCAACCTTTCCCATTCCTCGCTCCAGACTCTGACAGCCACCATTCCACTCTCTACTTCCGTAAGCTCAGCTATGTCAGATTCCACACATGAGTGAGGTCATGCAGTGCTTGTCTTTCTGGCTTATTTCACTTAAAGTAATAACCCTCAACCTCACCGTCTTGACACTCCACTTTGCTCTGGTTGTTTAAGAGACATGTCGTGAACTGTTTTGAATGCTTCAATCAGAATTTCCACATGCCTGACAGAAAAGAACACACAGTGAATGAATGCAAAGTCATCCTGTTGTAGGAACACTTGTTCACTTTCATCAAGCCTGCCTTCACAGAAGTGGTGCCAATGTGAGGACTTGGACAAAGAGCATATCCCCCAAGTGATATGCAACAGGATTTCCAGTGCAGATGGAAGCAGGTTCATAACCAAGGATATAAGATAGAATCTGGAAAGAAAATCTAGAATGGAGGAGTAATTGCCAACTGTTTCTTTCATTGAAGCAACAAGTGAAAAGAGACCAGATCAAAGGACTGACAGCGGTAAATGAGAAGAGAAAATAAAAGCATGGATTTAAAAGGTCCTGGGTTTGGGGCAGTACATATCTGTACACTTCCACTGTCTCTGGCTAATATGAACACAATACATATGTATGCTGTCCATGTCAGACTGGTGAAGGCAATGGTATAATGCATGATTCAAGCAAATATCAGCCTGACACCATCTTATTCTAGCTTTTCCTTGTAGGCTCTAACTTCTTACTCCTGTCTAACTGTAATTTGTTCTTTGCTAAAGACTAACTTGGTTTTTAATGTAGTGAGAACACTAAAAACCTATTTTTTTAGACTTTGAAGTATATAATACATTATTTTTAGTTGTGATCACTATGCCATATAATAGATCTCTACAACTCATTTTCCCATTTTTAACTGAAGCTTTGAACTGTTGATCAAAATTGTCCTCTGCCCATCCCCTCTTCTTTTCCCATACAAGTGGTTTCCCTGAGAGTCTAGTAAACACTATTGTACTGCGAGCCTATTAGAATAATTTTTAAAACTCCACATGCAAATGAGATCGCACAATTGTGTGTGGTCTTTGATCAACTCACTTTGACACTCAAAGCCACATACTTATTGGCAGGGTGCAGCAATTGGAAGATATGTTTTCTAAAATCTCTTAAAAAGTGTAATCTTAAAGATACCTCTTTGTTCTTTCCACATTGCATTTCAATTATTATTATTCCTTCCTTGAGGCAAACTGCACCCCAACTGACTGCCTGGTGTTCTTTCTTGCCGTGCACCAACCTGTGTTCACAGAACAGCCATTAAATCTTAAAGGCCCTCGATGGAAGCTTTGCACCACTCTTATGGTGAGATTCTCAGTATGACATACAAGGCAGGTTTGTCCTAGCTCTTACCTAATTCCCACTGATTCTTGGGTTCAGGGGCCATGTACTTTGTCATCCTCCACTGCCTTCCCAGGCCATTAGCAGAGAGCTGGATTGGAAGATAAGCAGCCGGGACATGAATCAGTGCCCATATGGGATGCTGGCACTGCAGGTGGAGCCTTAACTCCTATGCCACAGTGTGGGCCCCTTTTCTTTTTTAAGTGTGAAAATTTCTGTTTTTTTTTTTCCTGTCTTGGAGCCCCCTTACATGCAACTCTTGCTGAAGTTCTTTGACTCTAATAAATCTTGCTTTCAAATCTCAACAACAACAAGATAAATCCTAAAAGAAAATTTCTGAAAAATAATCTGTTCTATGTCACATTTCTAGATTTTATGGCTTTGTAAATCTGATTGGTCATTTTTTACATCACGTGTTTCCTATCTTTATCCTTCATTTAATTTATTTAAGTATGTTTACTCTAAGAATCTTACATTTTGTTTCTGGTACACTCCATATTTAACATCGCTGGTTTTTAAAGAAGATTTATTTTTTTATTTGAAAGAGTTATATAGGGAGAGATCTTCCATTTGCTGACCCATTCCCCAAATGACCACAACAGCCAGTGCTGGGCCAGGCTGAAGCCAAGAGCTTCATCTGGGTCTCCCATTTGTGTGTCAAGGGCCCAACCATGAGGGCTACCTTCCACTGGTTTCCCAGGCATATTAACCGGGAACTGGATAGGGAGTGGAAGAGCCAGAGCTGGAACTATGCCCACATGGGTGCTGGCATCAAAGATGGCATCCTAACCTGCAGCACCACAATGCCAGCCCCAACATCTCCGCTTCTGAATCAGGTGTCTAGTGCTTCTTCTGGCTGTTCCTGGGAATGCTTGCTTTCTTTTTGTGTTTTTAAGTTTAGCCCTCTCTGGGTTTCCCTTAAGGTTTCCTATGGAAAATGTTTGACCAACCTTGCTGAATGTGATTCTCCATAGTTCAAGTGCATTTGTTTCCATCCCAGGATCATTTGAGAGGGAGTTCTGATGTTGAGGTTTCCAGCACAGTCAGTCACTAAGGGAGGCAGCACGTTTATCATCACAGATACACTAATTTTTTTTTTCTACACCAAGCCTCAGGTTTCTTTCTTTCTTTTTCTTTTGACAGGCAGAGTGGACAGTGAGATAGAGAGAGACACACACAGAGAAAGGTCTTCCTTTGCCCTTGGTTCACCCTCCAATGGCCACCACAGCCAGGGCACTGCGCTGATCCGTAGGCAGGAGCCAGGTGCTTCTCCTGGTCTCCCATGGGGTGCAGGGCCCAAGCACTTGGGCCATCCTCCACTGCACTCCGGGGTCACAGCAGAGAGCTGGCCTGGAAGAGGGACAACCGGGACAGAATCCGGCGCCCCGACTGGGACTAGAACCCTGTGTGCAAGGCAGAGGATTAGCCTAGTGAGCCGCGGTGCCGGCCGTCAGGTTTCAAGACGGGCAATTCCCCTTAGTTTCCTAATTCTTGGAGTGGTTGGGAGTGGATATTTCTATTTTTCTCCATCTATGGCGACTTAGATTTTGTGGGTTCTGATTTTATTTAGTGATGAGGAGGTCACCAGTCTCCTGTTGGAGAGGGTGCCTCCACTGGGAGTCTCCCCTATATCCCTGGGGCACCAAATATGTTTCCTTGCTTTTAGCAAATGCTCTCAAGATAAAGCAATCCTGAGACCAGATGTACTCACTTGTCTGCTTCCCTCCTTCTCAGTTTGGGTTTCCAAGTATGAATTTTATTTCCAGTTAATTTATTTAAATTATAAAAATCCATCTAATGTTTCCAGTGTTGCTTGTTTTTCTGAAAATAGATGTAGCAGAACATTGCACCCCATGATATCCTTATCTTTTTATCAATCTCCAAAATATCTACCCTGATCTATGAGAATACAAGCTTGATTTTGTTTTCATTTATATCAGATCCCTGATGAATTTTAAAACCATAAAAAAGGCAATGCAAATGTAATAAATTCTACCATTAATACAGGATTTATGGTCATGAAATATTCAAATAAAAGTTTAAATAACAGGATTGTGTCTAACTTTAGTATATAGACTGCCAAAGTGAGCACTACTTTTAAAAAGCTCTACACCCTACTTCCACCACAGATAAATAACACATCTTCCAATTATAATGGCCCCATGTTCTTCCCAAGCTATTTTCTGTGCTCATCAGGCAAAGTCAGAGAATAGAGAATAAACCAGAAAAATCAAAAGAATTAAAAAATTTTAACTAGTTCAATTAAGCATCAATTCATTGACATTTTGCATTTTCTCTTTTTCTGAAATATTTATGTGCAAAATCTGCTCTGAAATCCTGATTTGGAATCTCAGTACAGATTCAATTTACATGAGTTATATTGTTGATGAGTTTGTTAGGAGGAAAATTTTAAGGCAACTCTGAGCCAGTCTATGAAAAGGCAAGATGCCTACTACAAACATAGCCCTCATAGTACTACATCTTGATGATAAAACAAGAATAACCAATGAATTTTGAGGACTCAAATTAAATTTTTCTTGTAGAATTCCATTCAATGTGGGAATGAAAATATATTTACATATAACAGTTAAAGTAACCTATGATATAGGTTAAAACTCTTTCAACAAATATTTTGTGAATAACTATTGGCTGCCTGCCCTGTTGATTCAGAAGTGAACATAAAGCTCTGATCCCATGGAACTCCCATCCAGTAGGAAAGTCCATGGACATTTATTTAGCAGAATAATTGACACAAATTATTACAAAATATTCAAAAGACTTAACTATCTAATTCCCCTGTTATGCTACTCATTATATCAAAATAGTCCTGGAATTTTACTTAGGAATTTTAACTAGTTCTAGTAAGGAGCAGCTGATTTACGTTTTTCCTCGTCTCCTTTCCTAAACCCTTGTGTGCAAAATGTGCTCTAAAATCGAAAATATCCCAGAGTTTTACTTGAGCAATTAGCATCTCAAGATGATGAACAAACAAGTATGTTCTTTCATTTCTCAGAAAAAAAGAAGTGTTTGATCACACATATTTCATTTTGTGCTATGAAATTTCTCTGTTCATTCACAGCCAGATTTTTGTTCTCTGGATACTGATGTACACATGCTGGATTAACTTCCCAGTGCTCCATCCTGCTGCCATCTCCACTCAGAGTTCTTGGCGTCACTGAAATGGCTGTTAAGAATGTCACCAGGGAGCTCTCTGTTGTTAAAAATGCATCATTGTTTCTCTTTACACTCATCAATGATAATCCTTCCAAACTGGCATTCTTCCAGATCATTGTACGTTCCATTAATCGTGCAAACAGAAAATGACACTGTGATGGCACAGCACTTGATGCAACCCCCACAACAAAAATTCTCCAATGCTTTCTATGTCATTTAGGTCACATTCAAGAGATGGAACCAAAGCCAGGAATTCCAGAAACAGTTTGTTTAATACATAGATATTTGATGACTAGGGTATCAGAATGATAATGCAAAAAAAAAAAAAGGGATCTACAAGAAGCAGTTTATGATACCTAAGGCTTAAGAGCCACAGGACAGAAGGTGCAGTTACCAGAAAATAGGAGTTCATCAGTGCTTCTGTGCTGACCACCACAGGGCTGGCACTGAGACCCAGCTGAGGGTTGGAAGGAGGAAGAGGAAGAAGGGGGTGATGAGAACCTCGTGCATGAACCTTGAGCTACTTTGGAAAGTGCTTCTTTGTGGGTCTGGTGCTGCTGCTGTCTGCAGATGCTGAAGAGATGCCCACAGAATCTGGAGGAGGCAAGAGTCCCTTCTCCTCTCTGACCTTTCAACTTCCTACCCTTACCTCCCAGATGGTAAAGCAGCTGAAAGATGGAGTTTATAGGCTCCATTCCCGGGATCACGGAACTTATTATAAAACTGATGAGCCTGGCACTGGGTGGCACTAACCATTTGGGTTTTATCTCACTTCTGATAAACCTCTGTTCCAGATTCACCTGCAGTGAAAGCATTGGTCCTTATTTTCTATTAGATTATTCCCTATCACCAGAACCCATTTGAACTTTCGCATCATGCTCATTACCTCATGGTAATCTTGTGTCCCTGCAATATCTGTCCCATTCCTTCTACATCACTGGAAATTGGATCTATCAACCCTTCAGTTCCTCTCTGAAATTTAATTTGCCTTCAAGATTTGCCTTATGCCCCCAGTTAAACTCTTATTCTTCGCATAGTGGCCGCATATGGTCTATGGGAACTTTATGTGGTAGGGGGATACAGTGCGCTTTCTGTCTGCATTTTTTTTCCCTCAAGGCTTCTGTGTTCTGCCCTTTTCTTCATGTAACGAGTGTGATGCTAATTGTGTCACTCCACAAGCTCCTTCAGGGTAGACGGATGCCATACTCCTGTCGGCAGGCCCCAGATGTTAAGTGCTCATTAATTGATGGGATTTGCAAAGTTGAAGTGTACAGATATAGAAAAGCAACCAAGCTTCCATGAATATATGAATTTTAATTTTAGCAAGGCAACATGTTTAACTAGCTTCTTCACAACTTGAATTTCTTAGGTTTTTGACTCAATGCTTTGCTGCTCTTCAATTATTAGTTAAGAGTTCAAAGTATCTAATTTTCAACAATGTCAGGAGTTTCTCTGGTTGATATTTGAAAACTTTGAGGTATTATTTGATTATTTATTTTTACTTATCACATATGAACTAAGAAACAATTATGAACCAAGCTGCGTCCCCAACCATGTAGCACCCTACATGTACTTCTGTGGAGTCACCCCCTTGCTCTGTGGATAAAGAAGGCCCTGTCAATAGAACTTTTAACCAAAGTATAGGAAAACAAACCTATGAGTCTGAATATACTTTATTCTTTTATATCTGCAGGTTTCCAGTATCTTCAAGAAAGGCAACATTTGAATTATAATGTCAGCTCTGGATTTGATAAACAGAATTTGGTACTCCAAACTCTGAAAAAACTTCAATTCCCATTTGATCAACAATGAAATAATTTAAATCAGTGTCAGTGTCCATCTTGACAGTAGTAATATTCAAAATTACTGACAATAAATTGTTAACAGATGAAAAGTCACTTATTAAGAATTTCAGTGGAAGACCTTATATGTTCGTATGCTGGCATTCTAAACAAGCATTTGTCATATAAATTAGAAATATGTACTAGATCACAGCAGGCAGTTGTCTAGCAACCATCTAGATTATCAATCCTGTGAGTACAGGCATGTCATCAATATACTGAAATTAGGGAAGTGTCGGTTTTTACTGTATTGGTTTTTTAAATCACCCTTTTGGAGTTAAGCTAACATTTTTGAATGTGCTGGTTGAGGACACCCATGTAGGGGCAAGCATTTAGCATAGAGGTTAAGATCCTGCCTCCTATGTTGGAATACCTGGGTTTGAGACCCGACTATGCTGCTAGTTCCAGTTTCCTGCTAACAGACACTCTGGAAAGCAACTGGTGATAACTCAAGTGGTTGAGGAACCACTGCATAGGAAAACTGGATAGAGTTCCTAAGTCTTGGGTCTGGCCAGCTTTAGCTTCTTGGGAAGTAAACCAAAGAATGGGAGATGTGTGTGTGTGTGTGTGTGTGTGTGTGTTGGTCCCTCTATTTCTATCTCTTTGTATCTCTCTGTGTGTCTGCTTTCAAATAAAATAATTTTATTAAAGTAGAGAAGATATAAGCAATGATAAATCAGCCAGTGCTAATTTTAAGAGTAATTTCAGAAGATCTCTTTACATATTTCTTTCTCTCTATTTGTTTTGACAAGCAGAGTGGACAGTGAGAGAGACAGAGAGAAAGGTCTTCCTTTTTCCGTTGGTTCACCCCCCAAGTGGCTGCTACAGCGAGTGCGCTGTGCCGATCCGAAGCCAGGAGCCAGGTGCTTCCTCCTAGTTTCCCATGCAGGTGCAGGGCCCAAGGACCTGGGCCATTCTCCACTGCACTCCCGGGCCACAGCAGAGAGCTGGCCTGGAAGAGGGGCAACCGGGACAGAATCCGGCGCCTCAACAGGGACTAGAACTAGAGTGCCAGTGCTGCAGGAGGAGGATTAGCCTAGTGAGCCACGGCGCCAGCCTCTTTCTCTCTATTTTGATCCCTAAAATAATGTTCTCTTAATACAGTAAGTTGTATTATGTGAAATTAAAATGCAAAAGAGGTATATTTCAGAATTAATACTCACTTAAGTAGGCGAAAAACAGACAAAGCAGGTGATTACCACAAGGCATACCCGTTTCAATCAATCCCCTAACTTGATTTAAAACTCCATGTGGTGTATTGATCTGTACTTGACATCTGCCCACCTCTCTAAATTCAATACATTTTTATCAGTGGCTGCAACGAACTAAAGTGAACCCATGTAACTGAATTTCTTTGCAGTCAACATTGCACCTATAGCCTCCTGTGGCATTTGGAGCCTGTGGTTGTAAAAGCACATTAACCACTCTGAGACAAGCCTGAGAGCCAACGGGAATGTTACTGGACAGGAAAACGCTCAAGTGCCTGCTCCATTCTGAGAATATCGGCTGACAAATCAGCGATGCCAGTGCCTGTCTCTGTTGGGGTCTCTAATGAGCCTGCAAATGGCATCTCAGTTTAAAGCAGCTTTTTTTAGCCTCATTGATCCGTGAATTCTGAATTCTTTTTTTTTTTTTTTAAGAGAATCGTGATAAAAGGAGACAGCACTTATGGTGAAAATGTGTGAAAGAGGTAGGTGTGTCACACTGAGGTCTGTATCCAAGGGAGAAATGAAATTCCTCCTGCAGCAAGAGGGAATCTGTAGTCTTTGAATGGATAGCAGGAGTCTCGTGAAGTCTCAAAAACAGGCACCTGTCATCATAACTTCTATCCAGGATGCCGTTTTCTTCAAAATATCCCAACAGACAATCTCTGATAAAAACCATTGAGATAACAGGGCGGCGCCACGGCTCACTAGCCTCATCCTCCACCTAGCGGCGCCGGCACACCTGGTTCTAGTCCCAGTTGAGGTGCCGGATTCTGTCCAGGTTGCTCCTCTTCCAGGCCAGCTCTCTGCTGTGGCCAGGGAGTGCAGTGGAGGATGGCCCAAGTGCTTGGGCCCTGCACCCCATGGGAGACCAGGAGAAGCACCTGGCTCCTGCCATCGGATCAGCGCAGTGCCCTGGCCGTGGTGGCCATTGGAGGGTGAACCAATGGAAAAAGGAAGACCTTTTTCTCTGTCTCTCTCTCTCTCACTGTCCACTCTGTCTGTCAAAAAAAAAAAACTGTTCATATAACAATAACCCATTGAAATATATTGCATGCATTTGGAACTAGATGCATTAAAAGCTCATAGGATATTTGCAATCTGGCTATAGGGACCAAGGATGACAGCTGCTTTCCATACAGAAATAGAAAATGATTAAATTAGTGATGTACAACAGTTACCATGTATATAACTGGCAGAGATTATTATTTCTTTAAAGCATTTGTTTACTAGAACATTCTTATTACATTGTGGATATCCACGGTAGGACTATGTCACCTTCTTCCTTCCCTTTTCCCTCCCTTCTATCCTATTCTCCTTCCTCTCCATCTCTTCTAAAACATCTCAGGAAACTCATAATCTATACAAAAGTGCTTCTCAAATGTGCTTCTCAGGGGCAGGTGTTTGGCACAACAGTTAAGATGCAGCCTGTGGTGTTCACATGCCTGTGTTGGAGTTCGGGTGCCACTTCCAATTCCAGTTTCCTGTGATGACTCAAGTGCATGGGTCCCAGACACCAATGTGGGAGACCCTGATTGAGTTCCTGGCTACTGAGTTCAGCTTGGCCCAGCCCAAGCTATTGTAGGCATTTGGGTAGTGAACTAGCAGATGGAGGGTTTGTCTCTCTGTCTCTCTCTGTATGTGTGTGTGTGTGTGTGACATGACCTCTCTTTACAATAAAAATATGCTAAATAAAATTTAAATATTTCTAGAAGTCACACTATGGTCTTGTTGAATTGTAGTTTCTTATTCAACAGAGTCTGGTCTTTCTTCCCCTCCCCATTTATCTCTGGGGTTGCCCATGCTGCTGGTCTGTCAACCATGCCTTTGAATCTATGGACTCTACATCTCAGTTTGGGGAGTGTCAACCTAGAAAAAGATAATGGGCAGTTAGAAGGAGGACATTTGCTAACAGACAGAGAAGGGGATAGCTGGAGTAAGAGATTGTTTGGAGCCCACGAGTTTGAGATGTGAGGACCATCTCCCAGTGTCTAGTACTTTGATGGAAAGAAAGGTGATGTGATCACCAGAAATGAAGATGTTGGTGTTACCAGTAGCTCTGCCAGAGAAAATGAGCTTTCCTCTGCCACAGCAGTGGGTGAGCATAGCAATCATTATAAACCCAGTCCGGTGGTTAGACAGAGAAGTCAAATTAAACCTATAGATTTAGTGGGCAGCTAAAGAGTGACATGCAGTGGAAATGGGGGAGGAACAGAGCTTAGAAAGCATCCTAGTTTGGAGGTGGGCGATGAACCAAATAGCTCCGATGAGATTGAGTGGGAGATGTCAGAAGTGGGAGAATACATCAATAGCAAGTGCCTGAATAATGAAAGAGAAGGAACTTTGAAGGAAGATGCTGTCAGAAAATACAGATAACCTGAGACCAGGGAAATACATAAAATTATTTTGGTTGTTAGCTAAAAAGTCTTTTTAAAGCAACTTACAGTGTGCTCAAGACTGAACATCAAAATCTAAGTCAGAAATAGGGGGCAGTAAATAAGAAGAGCAGACACAGAGTACATTTTTAATAAAAAGCAGTGAGAAGGAGAGCGTCTGATTGAGACAATGCAAACGTTGTTTTTCTGTTTTCTCTGAAGCTGGCAAGCTTGACTGCCCTGTTGGAGGCAGGTTAGGTCACCAGACAGGAAGACACCGACTGTGCAAATGAGAATGGAGAAAATTGATTCAGAATGATGTCTGTGAAAACAGACCAAATTCGATCACAATCGCAAGTGGGCATATTAAATTTGAATGAAGAGGAACTCCAATTTCAGGAGCAGGACAGAGACGGGAGGAGGACAAAAGGACAGGCTGTGGGCACAGTAAGGGACTGGGACAGCAGCTATGGGCTGGAGTTCACTTTAACCCTATAGCAACCCTTAAATGCCTTGCTTAGCTCCCACCTCCTATGAGGACCAGCCCAATGCTCCACAAGGGGTTGGGAAGGAAATGGAAGAGTTCATGGTTTAGGGCTGAGTGGAGATGCAGGGCAGGCCTGGTGCCCGCTGAGTGGTTTCCCACCTTCCACTGCAGCCGACTTAGACTTTTGTGTATCCTGTTCTTCTCCCATTCTGTGTGATCCTTCTGAAACCTACTCAGGGCTCCGTGCTTCCGTACCCCCTGAACTAGCCTTTCTGGGAATGCAGGCTTGGGCCTGAGTGGTGTTACATGGGACAGAGAAAGATCAGAGTTATTTGGGGGGCAGAGGTGGGGTTGGGGACACCTTGTAGAAGCCTGGCCTTCAATGCACAGCCCTGAGGTCCTGTCCTTGTCCTTGTCTTGTTCCTTGCCCATGCTCAACTGTGATTTGATTCCAATTTTCTTTTTCTCTTCAATTTTCTCCTATATTTTCATCGTAAATTGGATAAGGTTGATTTTGCAAGGAGAGGATATTAACTGGTACAAAATTTAAGTCCTTGAGGTGACATCTGACTTAGTGCTTGGTCATTTCTTACAAGTAAGACAGAGAGATGTTTAATACAGAGATATCCACCGTTATGTTACTCATTCTTTCTGGGAAGGCAGATTTAAATTTCCAGACACAGTTCAGTGCTCTTTTGCATTCTGGATGAACTCCTTATGTCATATGAATTTCAGTTTATATGCCTGCTTCCCTCATCAAATTTTAAGCTTTTCAAAGCCTGATCATGTCTTAACTCTATTTGTATTCTATGCACTTAATTCTGTGCCAATGGTCAAACAAGGCTCATAATAAAGATGCATTTTTTTCAAAAATAGCAAAAATGCAGTTAAGAGATCAGACTTCTGTGCTATATGTTCTAATGAAGAGGTAGCAATATTAGAATAATCACTGCATTCTTACAAATTTATTTAATTTGTTTATTTGAAGTGGGGGAGAGGAGAGGAAAGAGAGCGATATCTTCCTTTGACTGGTCACCCCAAATACTCACCACTGCCAGGGTCAGACCAGGCCAAGCCAAGCTTGGAGTCTGGAACCCAGTGCAGGTCTTACCTGTGAAAGGCAAGGGCTCAATCATTCAAGTCATCACCTGCAGCCTCCCAGGACACACATCAGTAGAAAGCTGGATTGGATGCGGAACCCTGATTCTAACCCTGCGACTCTGTTAACCCAGGTGGCAACTTAACAGTGGTATGTGATGCTCATCCCTGCCTATACTTTTGTCTTTGAGGTAGTTTTAGGATAATAGAAAATTAATTAGAATTTCACTTTGATGGAAATCCATTAAAAGTTCTCCCTCATGCCAGTTAGGTATCCCCTTATAGTGCCTTCTTGCTTAAGTGTTATTAAACCAATTAGTGATCTGATTGCCTTTTATTCACTCCATCTCTTACCTTTTTATTAGCATGATTGTGTGTGTATACATATATATATATATATATATATATATATATATCCATGACTTTTAAGATGTAGATACAATTAATGCAGTCTTGTACTGATTTATTTAGTACTATAAGAATGTAGATGAAAATAAAGTCTAGAGGCAAGTGTTTGGCCTAGTGTTAAGATGTCAGGTAAGGTGTCCACATTCCACTTCATAGTGTGCAGGTTATATATTCTGCCATGCTCCTGAGGCCGGATTCTTGCTAATGTGAACCCTGGGAGGAAGAGGTGATAGCCTGAATGATTGAGGTTCTGCCACCCATGTGGGAAACAGATTGTATCCTTGGTTCCCAGCTTCAGTTCAAGACCATTACTGCTTTGGGAGCGAATTAGCAGATAGGATCTCTCTCTCTGTCTTTCTCTTTCTCTCTCTTTCTCTCTCCAATAAATTAATTTTTATTTTTATATGTCAATCTACATTTGGATTGGATAGTATAAATGGAGGATCTTGTATGGCAGAATCAGATACTGCCCTTGTGTGGTTGATGCTGGTTTTCTTTTTCTTTTCTTTTCTTTTCTTTCTTTATTTATTTATTTTAGACAGGTAGAGTGAACAGTGAGAGAGAGAGACAGAGAGAAAGGTCTTCCTTTGCCCTTGGTTCACCCTCCAATGGCCGCTGTGGCAGGCGCGCTATGGCTGGCGCACCGCGCTGATCTAATGGCAGGAGCCAGGTGCTTCTCCTGGTCTCCCATGGGGTGCAGGGCCCAAACACTTGGGCCATCCTCCACTGCACTCCCTGGCCACAGCAGAGAGCTGGCCTGGAAGAGGGGCAACCGGGACAGAATCCGGCTCCCCGACCGGACTAGAACCCAGTGTGCCGATGCTGCAAGGCGGAGGATTAGCCTAGTGAGCCGCGGCACCGGCCCGATGCTGGTTTTCTAACTTCAGATTCCTTATTTTTCCTTTTGTAGCATTGTGAGAACACACACACACACACACACACAGATACACACTTCTTCAAAAAGCTCATGAAAAATACATATTATTTTCTATCTAAGAAAAGATTATTTATTTGAAAGGCAGAGATATGGTGGAGAGAGACAGACAGAGAGAGAGAGAGAGAGAGAGAGAGAGAGAGAGAATCTTCCATCCACTGGTTCACTCCCCAAAAGGGCACAATGGCCAGAGCTGGGACAATCTGAAACCAGGAACCAGGAGATGCTTCTGGGTCTCCCATGTGAGTACAGGGGCCCAAGCATTTGGAACACCTCACATTGTTTCCCCAGGGCATTAGCAAGGTGCTGGATTGAAAGTGGAGTAACTGGGATTCGAACCAGTGTCCGTATGGGATGCTATTGCTGAAAGTGGCTGCTTTACCCACTATGCCACAGCACTGGCCCAAACATATAGATTTCAATATCGTTTTGCATCAGAATAAATTAATTTTCAATTCCATTTGTTCAGGAATTTTTGAAGTACCCTCACCTATATGAGTGTGTCCGTGTGTGTGCACATTATTTGTAGAAAGACAATTAACCTCAGTTCAAAGCATTGTTGGAGTCAGTGAAGTAATACACATGGCTGCCTAGACATGTCAGATATACTCTAAGCAATAAATATATGTTCCTAGTCTTTCCTTTTCTTACTGTTTTTGCAGCCCTCCTTCCTCTCTGTTCAGCTATCTATGAACCTGCACATAAAATTACAGAAGTTCTCAAGCAGGCATATATATTTGTGCATATACACATGGAAAGACTGATCCTTAAAATTGCCAGCATGCTCACATGCTTTCTATGTCTTCAGAATACACAAAATACCAACTTGCTTTAAAATGTGAATATGTTGTATCTTTTCAAAGCCTCTGAGAAGATGCTATCAAAGAGATAAAACAGAATGCGGAGCAAGTAAGAGTAGTCCTGGAATAGACATTATGGGGCATCTAAAAGATGGACTGATTATAAAACACAACAACATAATCAGACTCTGAGGTTTCTGTGTAATCAAAGCTTTTATTTTCAGGGATTTTTCTTATTTAATAAAATAAAATGTATAAACAAATCTTCAGAAACAAATACATTTCTGGAACTCTGTATATTTTTCTCTGAAATGCGCATTCATTTGGGACCACATATTGCCAAGAACAAAAAAATTCTGTTCAAAATAAAACATTTCTGTTATTTTTCTACAGAAACTAAGAACATTGATAAATACTATTTCAGTTTAGGAACAAATCTTTGGACAACAAGATGAGATACTAGATATCTTATCTTACAATGATGTAGTTTGATAGCAACTGATTTCTAATGGTTCTTTGGACATTAGAAATCGTGTCTTAGAGGAAACGTTGCTAAAAGAGAATACAAATCTGCTATTCAACTCTCAAAGTGTACACAGCACACTTCTTACTCTGGGAAGGACCCTGTGTGAAATACTGGATGTGAGGGAGGCAGTTACATTTTTCATGAAAATTTATGAGATGGATTAGTTATTCCTGCCCAAAGCAAAGGCCACCTCATTTCAGTAGGTCACGGACAGCAGGGACGATTACAAGTAGAACTGATTTTGTCACAAGAAAATGCATCTTTTCAAGCATTTGAGAAAACATAATTTACTGAGACAGCAGTGCTCTCTAATAAAAAGGAAGCTTGGGTTCAGGTCTTATGAAGATACTCTCTTAAACATGCAAGCATTTGACCTTGATTTTAGACAGAACTGAATCACTAACATTAGCTGAATGGATGGGACAGGAAAAGGGTGCTTTTTAAAAGCTTAATTAATATCTTTTGATTAATTAATTATTTAACTTTTGTTTTATTTGAAAGAGAGACAGGGACAGTTAGACACAGAGAGAGCTCCCATCCATTGGTTCACTGTCCAATTGTCCACAGCAGCTTTAAATCAGAATTCCTATCCTGAGTTTCATGGAATTACAGGTACTTAAATGGATTTCAGAGAAAGTGTTCACTCTAGAAATTTTATGGCTAATATGTGGTCACATGCACTCATCCGTGGATATGGTTTATATAAAATTTTTATATAATTATATATATAATATTACCTATTACTAATTATAATTACTAATGACTGTTGCACTGTTGTTCAATAATACCACATATGACAACCTATGTAATTTATTCACTCAGTCACTCATTCTGAGAAAGCAGGTAATTAGCAAAGGGATCAAACACTAATCAAGCAGAAAAATCATCTAAAAATTTAAAAATTATACTGCATTTTAGGTTTAGATACAGTGGAAAAACACCAAAAGACTGAGTTGCAATTCACAGTAGCTAACATATAGAATCAATCCAGATGATTGGTTAAAGAAAATGTGGGGACCAGTGTTGTGGCTTAGCAGGTTAAGCTGCTGCCTGCTATGCAGGCATTCCACATAGATGCTGTTCAAGTCTTGGTTGCTCCAATTCTGATCCAACTCACTGCTAATGTGCTTGGAGGACGATGGTGCAAGTACTTGGGCCCCTGCCACCCATGTGAGAGACCTGGATGAAGCTACTGGCTTCATTTTTTGTTTGTTTGTTTTTGACAGGCAGAGTTAGACAGTGAGAGAGATAGGTCTTCCTACCGTTGGTTCACCCCCCAAATGGCCACTACAGCTGGTGCGCTGCGCGAATCTAAAGCCGGGAGCCAGGTACTTCCTCCTGATCTCTCATGTGGGTGCAGGACCCAGTCACTTGGGTCATCTTCCACTGCACTCCTGGGCCACACGGAGAGCTGGACTGGAAGAGGAGCAACCGGAACAGAATCCGGTGCCCCAACCAGGACTAGAACCTGGGGTGCCCCGCAGGTGAAGATTAGCCTAGTGAGTCACGGCACCAGCCTGGCTCCTGGCTTTGGCCTGGCTCAGTTCTAGTCATTGCTGCCCTTTAGGAAATGAGTCAGTGTATAGAATATTCTTTATTTCTCTTTCTCTCTTTCTCTCTCTCTCAATATATACATATATATATATATATATATGTCTGTATATATATATATATATATATATATATATACCCCTCTTTCTCTGCGAGTCTGCATTTCCGATCAACAAATAATTTTTTTAAAAAGTACTATATACACATGGTGAAATATTACTAAGCCATGAAAAAGAATAACATCCTGTCTTTCGCAACAAAATGGATGTAATAAAATTTGCCTTTTTTTTCTCTCTTAGAGCCGGGCGCCGTAGCCTGCGCTCTTTTGCTCCGCTGCCCTCAGCTCCCGGCTACAGCTGACGCCATGGGTTTCGGAGACCTGAAAAGCCCCGCCGGCCTCCAGGTGCTCAACGATTACCTGGCGGACAAGAGCTACATCGAGGGGTATGTGCCGTCCCAGGCAGATGTGGCCGTGTTCGAAGCCGTCTCCGGCCCGCCGCCTGCCGACTTGTGTCATGCCCTACGCTGGTATAATCACATCAAGTCCTACGAGAAGGAGAAGGCCAGCCTGCCAGGAATAAAAAAAGCTTTGGGCAAGTATGGCCCTGCGGATGTGGAAGACACCACAGGAAGTGGAGCCACAGATAGTAAAGATGACGATGACATTGACCTCTTTGGATCTGATGATGAGGAGGAAAGTGAAGAGGCAAAGAGGTTAAGGGAAGAACGACTTGCACAGTATGAGTCAAAGAAAGCCAAAAAACCTGCACTTGTTGCCAAGTCTTCCATCTTGCTAGATGTGAAACCCTGGGATGACGAAACAGATATGGTAAAATTGGAGGAGTGTGTCAGAAGCATTCAAGCAGATGGCTTGGTCTGGGGCTCCTCTAAACTAGTTCCAGTGGGGTATGGAATTAAGAAGCTTCAAATACAGTGTGTAGTTGAAGATGACAAAGTTGGAACAGATATGCTGGAGGAACAGATCACGGCTTTTGAGGACTATGTGCAATCCATGGATGTGGCTGCTTTCAACAAGATCTAAAATCCATCCTGGATTGTTTCACTTAAATAAAAGCTTGAAAAAATATTTTTTAAATTTATTCTTACTTGCTCTGCATTCTGTTTTTAAATTTTTTAAAATATCAAGATAAACCATTTAGATATAGATTAATAAAGGTAGGCTTAGAAGTGACATAGATAAGACAATTTCAAAATTCCTTAAACTATTACTTCCAACTTAAATTTCAGTGAAATGAGCTTTAAAGTCCAGTAAGCATTGGATTCTTTGGACTTGTGCCTGTCTGTGCTTATTCATTTGCAGACATATCTTTGCAGCTGAGAGTCTTGTCCATTCAAACAAGTCAGTCCTATAAGGTGGTCAATATTCATGTTTGTCCACTCAGCAGTTCTTTCATCCTATCCCTAGCTAAGCATTAACAAAACTTTAGACTTAAAAAATTGGATGAGGCAAAACAGTCTGTTTAGTTAACATGACTTTTTCTTCAGCTCAGGTCCTGAGCCATGGATGTGCTACCTGGGCACTCCTGTGAGTTGCTGCCAGTGACCAATACACTCCTGGACCTGAATGCAAGTCTTCAACTCAGTACAAAAGAGAATGACAGGGGACAGAGCAAGGCATGCATCATGAGCTACTTGCCTTCTAGACTGATCAAAGACTTGACAGACTCAGAAAAAAAAAAGCATTCCTTGAGACAAAAGAGAAGAAGTGAAAATGGTGTAGAAGCTTTCTCATTGCTGTTGCCACATAGTGACCTTAGACCTAGAACTACCAAAGTGGATGCCTCAGATTTAAGAAAAAGTAAAGGAGTAAGTACTCCTGTTGTTTAAGACACTTTGAGGTCAGATTTGCACCACTGACAACTGAAAGCATTCTAGCCTAGTTCCAGGGAATAAAGCTCACTCCAAGTCTGGACAAGAATAGTATTTCAGCAGAGAAGCAGTATGTCAATAATAATCTATGACAATCATTATCTCAGCCAGAAATATAGAAGTATAGCCTATCAGTCTGTAAGTTTTAAAAATTCAAGTATAGTATGAAAGAATTATTGTACATAAAAATGAAATTAAGTATGCTAAGGGGCTAGAACATTAAGTGACTATAACAACTCTTTCTAATACTTTGAAATATTACTTTGAATACAACAGTTTTATAAAGTCTGTTGAGAACAGAACATATTCTTATTATACTCTATTTTTAGATCTCTGACTCTTACAATGGAACCTAGCCTGAAAATGGTGGTAAAACTATTTGATGAATAAATGAATTAATGAAGTAAATTTTGTTGTAGAATGCTTCATATAATAAAAATGCATTGTAAAGTGAGATACAAGTTAATAGAACTGCAACATTATGTCCATCACAGCTCATTTACACTATATGTAAAGTTGCTTCCTGTCTGTCTTTACTGCAGAGGGTTGGTTGGGATGGTGGCCAGTGATGGGAGGTACCCTAACCACTGGTACACAGAGGACAGCATTTCTAGTGGTTTCCTCTTGGTCGTCTTTCCCTTCTGTCTCTCTTCCTCTAGCTCCGTCTGCTCCAGTTCTCCCTTTCCCTCTGCTCCTTGACCAGTGCCCACTGGCTTCTGCCCACATACTTAATACTTTTTCATTTCTTGATTTTCTTATTGTATTTTGTCATCAAGTCAAAAGTCACCTTTCCCAAAGTCCTTCCTGTGTCACTTTATCAAAAATACTTTTATCATTTCCCTTACAAGCCCCTTTCATGAACTATGCCATCGTCACAGTACTTACCTGATTTTCTTCCAAACCTGGCCTAGCATTGTAGAGTTCTTCTTTTACTTGCTCACCAGCTGTCTTTATTCCTTGAATGAAATAAGCATGAGTGCAGAGAAGTGGTCAATTTTAGTCATACCTAGACAATTTTAACGAGCATATTGTGATTGCTCACTAAATGTTGGTTGAATGACTAATTGCCTTACTCATAAATGCACTCTGTTTTATCTTTGTATTTAATATAGAAAAGGTTGTTTTAAATACCATGCTTGAGTTCCTTCATTTAAAATATGATGAAAACTCTCTTTTCTCTGGTGTTTTAACATTGATCTGGAATGGCTAAAAACATTATACATGACTAAATTTAATGAAATCCAAGTTTATGATAGAAAATCATACTTACATGAATCAATATTTTCCTGAATTTTAATGTTATAGAAAGTATGTCATAAGAAGGAAAATCTCATATCCATAATCAATGATTGAAACAGTAAGGCAAGCGGAGCTTACGTTAGATACAATGATACTTCTAAATGGTTATTGCATAGACATGTTCTGTGCTTGTGAACCCCTGGAAAGATCAGCTAGAAGAAATTGTGGCAATATTTTTATTGTTAAAGAGTGATGGAAATAATTTTTAGATTTGAGAAATATTGATGATCCAGAGACATTTATGTCTAGACATATCAGTAAATTTTTTTTTGATTTATAATGCTACTTTTGAGATAATGAAGCATGCTGATGCGCATGAGTATTGCTCATGTATTTCTACAATTTTTTCATAGCCAGGGCTTAACTGGAGTCAGTGTGTACCAATTCACAAGAGACTATCATTTAAGAATTGTGTGAAACAGTCACCCAATGCAGCTATCAAGAAAACTGAATGAAGTTACACTTGAGTTCTATTAAAAGCAAAGGAAATAAATCCTCCAAGTCTACCTCTTCAGAATGTTCTATTATCTTTAATTATCAAGCAGTCAACTCACTCCCCTCTGAAACCTCACAACTCAAGTTCCTTCACTGCTTCATCTGCTTTTCCTTTGCCAGTGGATGACTCTTAACCCATCATCCTAAAGTGCTGTCCATCACCCTCTGGACAAGTGCACTATCAAAGACTCTTTATTGTTGCAGCCAGGTTTTCCTGGGAGCTGACAAATAAATTACAGCTCATTGTCAATGGCACTGAAGTGATTATTTTTCATCCTACTACACAACAATTTCATCAATATTGCTTTTTGTTTTATATTTTACGTGCAGAGCCAAACTTAGTGCTCAGAATGGCTCTGTATATTGTGGCAATGATATTTTTCAGGAGATAAGATGGAGTCGTGCAGAGATGAACTAGCTCACTCAAGATCATAAGATGAGGGGAGAGTGGCAAGATGGCGGAATAGGAAGGGAGCACACCGATAGTCTGGGGAGAGACAGTTTAATAAAAGTGGAGATACTGCAGGTTCAAGGAAGAGTAGGGGAAGAAACAGCAGAGGAAACCCTTCCGGAACTGGTTATCCACAGTGGACCTGCGTGGAGAGCGTGGGAGCCCGCAGTTTGGGACACCAGCAGCAGATTCAACACACCAGCGCTGGAACGCGAGGTGAGCCGAACCTCAATAGCCCGAATTACCAGCAGGGAAGTGGAAAGAGGAGACTAGAGCAAACAAGGCTTGAAACCCTGCGGGGAAAAGTTCACCAGGCTAACTAGAAGAGAGAGAGAGAGAGGGAAAAAAAAAAAGTGACCCATACAGACACGAGTTTCTCTCTCTCCACTCACCTCTCAAAGGTGAGCAAGACAAAGAGCAGGCGCCATTTTGGAATACGTCATAAGCAGGGCGACCTCGGGTCGGCACCGGCCCCGAGCCTAGCAGAAAAACCTGACTCTGGGTGGGAGGGGTGAAATAACAGGAGATTAGAACCTAATGAATGTGTGGTGCTAATGAACTGAGACTGTGAAAAAAGAGACAGTGGGGGAGAGAACTCCCGGAAATCACGAATTCATGTGAGTACTCTCCAGAGACGCTACAGTTCAGTAGCCTTGGCAGCCCAGTGGGAGACTGCAGGAGAATCTCAGCCCACACTAAGGGCCGCAAAGATTCCCTCTCTGGTCCTGCGGAAAGAGCTTCCGATCTCTGGCTCCTGTGGGTATATCATTCACCTGCTAACCACCCACAATTCCATTCAGCTGTGTGGAATTACTTCCCTTTTGAACCAAAAAAAAAAAAAAAAAGTAAGAGAGAGAGATTTACCACGCCTAACCTGGGAGTGTCTCCTTTGACACACCCTCAACCCTGAGGAACCAAACAGAGCTCTCAGGCCACACCCATCTCAAGCCCCTAAGGCTCCATCAAAAGCAGACAGTCCACTTAATCTAGAGTCATAGTATAACAAGAAAAAAACACCACAGTGAAGAAACCAATATGTCAAACAACAAACGCAAAAACCGAGGTAATAAGAACAAGGAAGACACTATGGCATCCCCAAATGAAAAAGACACCCCAATTCAAGATTACGAAGATGATGAAATAGAAGAAATGCAAGAAGCAGATCTCAAAAAATTGATAATAACACCAAGAAGTACTCAAAAACAAATTCTTGAACTACAGAAATCCTTAATGGACAAGGTAGAAAATCTCTCTCGTGAAAATGAAATATTAAGGAGGAATCAAGCTGAAATGAAACAACTAGTAGAACATGAAACTGTGATAGTGAGGAGAAATCATAATGAAGTGAAGAATTCAATAGATCAAATGAAAAACACATTAGAGAGCCTTACAAACAGAATGGGTGAGGCAGAAGAGAGAATATCGGACTTAGAAGACAGAGCACAGGAAAATATACAGTCAAACCAAAGAAAAGAAGAGGACATTAGAAATCTAAAAAATATTGTTGGGAATCTACAGGATATTATTAAAAAACCCAACATTCGAGTTCTAGGCGTTCCTGAAGGCATGGAGAGGGAGAAAGGATTAGAAGGCCTTTTTAGTGAGATAAGAGCAGAAAATTTCCCAGTTTTGGAGGACAGAGACATCCTAGTACAGGAAGCTCATAGAACCCCCAATAAACATGACCAAAAGAGATCCTCACCACGACGCATTGTAATTAAACTCACCACAGTGAAACAGAAAGAATAGATCCTAAAATGTGCAAGAGAGAAACGTCAGATTACTCTCAAAGGATCTCCAATCAGACTCACAGCAGACTTCTCATCAGAATCCCTACAAGCTAGAAGGGAATGGCGAGACATAGCCCAGGTACTAAGAGAGAACAACTGCCAGCCCAGAATATTATATCCTGCAAAGCTCTCATTTGTGAATGAAGGTGAAATAAAGACCTTTCACAGCAAACAGAAATTGAAAGAATTTGTTGCCACTCGTCCAGCCCTGCAAAAGATGCTTAAAGATGTGTTACACACAGAAACACAGAAACACGGCCATCAACATGAAAGAAGGTAAACGAAGGGAACCTCACAGCAAAAGATCACAGGGAATTCAAAGCATACATTTGGATAAAGAAATTATGGGACATGTACTCTATAGAATACTATACAGCAGTCAAAAACAATGAAATCCGTTCATTTGCAACAAGATGGAGGAATCTGGAAAACATCACGCTGAGTGAATTAAGCCAGTCCCAAAGGGACAAATATCATATGTTCTCCCTGATCGGTGACAACTAATTGAGCACCAAAGGGGAAACCTGTTGAAGTGAAATGGACACTATGAGAAACAGTAACTTGATCAGCTCTTGTACTGACTGTTGTTGTACAATGTAATACTTTATCCATTTTAGTATTTTTTTATTCTAGTAATATTGGTTGAACTCTGTAATTAACAAACAATTATTCTTAGGTGTTTAAATTTTAACTGAAAATTGATCCCTGTGAAATATAAGAGTGGGAATAAGAGAGGGAGGAGATGTACAATTTGGGACATGCTCAATCGGAACTGCCCCAAATGATGGAGTTAGAAATGTGCCAGGGAATTCCAACACAATCCAATAAAGGTGGCATGTACCAAGGCCATCTCACTAGTCCAAGTGATCAATTTCAGTTCACAATTGATCACACTGATAGGTCTAAGAGTCAAAGGGATGACACAAACAAGACTAGTGTCTGCTAATACTAACTGATGGAATCAAAAAGGGAGAGAATGATCCAACATGGGAAGCGAGATACACAGCAGACTCATAGACTCATAGGCAGATGTCCTAAATAGCACTCTGGCCTCAGAATCAGCCCTTAAGGCATTCAGATCTGGCTCAAGAGCCCATGAGAATATTTTAGGCATGGAAAGCCAAGACACTCTGGAAAAAAAGAAGACCTAAATGAATGATCTCTGCGAGTGAGATCCCAGTGGAAAGAATGGGGCCATCAAAGAAGGAGGTACCTTTCTCTGAAGGGAGGAGAGAACTTCCACTTTGTCTATGACCCTGTCAGAATAAGATCCAAGTCGGCAAACCCTAAAGGCTTCCATAGCCTCGGCAACTCATGACTAGAGCCTAGGGAGATTACTGACACCATAAACAAGAGTGTCAAATTGTTAAATCAACATCAGGAGTCACTGTGTACTTACGTCTCATGTGGGATCTGTCCTTAATGTGTTGTCCAATGTGAAGTAATGCTATAACTAGCACTGAAACAGTATTTTACACTTTGTGTTTCTGTGTGGGTGCAAACTGATGAAATCTTTACTTAGTATGTACTGAATCAATCTTCTGTATATAAATAATTAAAAATGAAAAAAAAAATCTTGGTGTTAAATTGGAAATAGCATAGAAAATTAATCAATTTTAAAAAAATATGTCATGTAGGATCTCTGTCCTTAATGTGCTATACATTGTGAATTAATACTATAACTAGTACTCCAACAGTATTTTCCACTTTGTGTTGCTATGTGAGTGCAAACTGTTGAAATCTTTACTTAATATATACTAAACTGATCTTCTGTATATAAAGAGAATTGAAAATGAATATTGATGTGAAGCAAGGGGAGAGGGAGTGGGAAAGGGGAGGGTTGCGGGTGGGAGGGAAGTTATGGGGGGGGAAGCCATTGTAATCTATAAGCTGTATTTTGGAAATTTATATTCTTTAAATAAAAGCGTTATAAAAAAAAGATCATAAAATGAGCAAATGGTAGACGCCAGAACCTACATCTATTTGGTTCCACTTCACTACAATAGCCCACAGCAGAACTTTTGGTATCAGAATTAGCTAATGTAAGAGGTAATCTGACATTTCTGATGAGACGCAGAAGGTACGAAGAGTTGATCAAGGAGTTTGAAATTTAGAGTAGTTTTAAATGCCATTTTTTGGAACTTTTTACTTTTGAAGAGGAGAATTTGTCTTAAAAGTTAAATTATTAGGGCTGGCGCTGTGGCAAAGCAGGGAACGCTGCCACCTGCAAAGCATGTGTCCCTGCTGCTCCATTTCTGATCCAACTCCCTGCTAATGGCCTGGGAAAACTTGTGGAAGATGGACCAAGTGTTTGGGCTTCTGCCATCCATATGGAAACCCAGATGAGGCTACTGGCTCCTGGCTACAACCTGGCCTTGTCTTGGCCATTATGGGTGTCTGGGGGAGTGAATCAGTAGATAGAAGTTCTCTCTCTGTCTGTCTCTCTCTTTCTGTACTGTGACTTTCAAATAAATGCACAAATCTTAAAAATTGCATTATAGAAGAATATCTTTTTTAATTAAAAAAAATTTTTTTTTAATTTTTGACAGGCAGAGTGGACAGTGAGAAAGAGACAGAGACAGAGAGAAAGGTCTTCCTTTGCTGTTGGTTCACCCTCCAATGGCGACCGCAGCCAGCGCACCGCACTGATCCGATGGCAGGAGCCAGGTGCTTCTCCTGGTCTCCCATGGGGTGCAGGGCCCAAGCACTTGGGCCATCCTCCACTGCACTCCGGGGTCACAGCAGAGAGCTGGCCTGGAAGAGGGGCAACCTGGACAGAATCCGGTGCCCCGACCGGGACTAGAACCCGGTGTGCTGGCGCCGCAAGGCAGAGGAATAACCTGTTGAGCCACGGCGCCGGCAGAAGAATATCTTTTTAAAAAGATTTCTTTGTTTATTTGAAAGGCAGGATGTGTGTGTGTGTGTGTGTGTGTGTGTGTGAGAGAGAGAGAGAGAGAGAGAGAGAGAGAGAGAGAATATTCTATACATTGGATTACTCCCCAAATGACATCAATAGCATGGATTAGGCCAGACTGAAACCAGGAGCCAGGGACTCTACCTGGGTTTCTCATGTGATTAATGGAAATTCAAGTAGTTGGGTCATCATCCTCTGCTTTCCCAGGTGCAATCGTGGGGAGCTGGATCAGATACAAACCAGGACTCAGTTACAGGATGTCAGTGTTCCAGATAAACGCGTTACCTGGTGTCAAAACACCACCCCTCTCCCACCCTCCTACTTGCTTTTCCACTGTCTTCTTTACTTATTTTTCTGCATTATGGCCATGGTTATCTATTCTCCACACCCAACACACACACACACACACACACACACACACACACACACACACAGCTAAGGAAGTAAAATAAAATCTACATTCTATCACATGGCTTTTGATTCTATCTTCACTCCTACACACAAATGCAGAAATATCAGGTTCATGTGTTTCTGAATGTCTTGCACTACAGAGGAGCCTTTGACACTAAGTGGAGAAACAAGGAAATCTTGGGACTATGTGACTTGCCCAAGTCACCTAGCTATTGAATAACAGATGCTGGGATGTCACTCGCTCCATTCTTCTGAAAGTCCACCTCTGAGGTCTTTTCTCAACTTTTGTGACCACTGTATCTATACAAATTTTAAAGAAGTTCCTTAAAGTTCACCTATTTTACTATACTTGACTGACTTTATTCATTCAATGAAATGAAATCATTAACCTCAAATATTTGATCCGATAGAAATGAAGGAAATGCATTTCAAAATGAAATAGTGGGTGGGCATTTGGTGCAATGGATATGATGCCAGTTAATAAGCCCACAGCCCATGTCAGAGTGTGTGGTTTGGAGTCTCAGCTCCCCTCCAGATTCCAGCTTCCTGCTAATGTGCACCCTGGGAGACAGCAGGTGATGATTCAGATAGTTGGGTCCCTACCACCCATGTGGTACATCTGGATTGAGTTCCCAGTTCCTGCACATTACAGGTATTTGGGGTGTAAAAGCTTTCTGTCCATCTCTTCGTGTCTCTCTTGGTGCCTCTCAATTTAAAAAAAAAGTCATAACAACTAGGAAATAAATTATATGTTATGAACATATTTTAAAGGGCATTATATCTTTAAAAGATTAATTGGCATATCCTGGTTGTGATTACTTAAGAGTAAGATGTTTAAAACAGGAGGAAATATGAAAAAGAAATTTATGTCTGTTTTACACAATATCAAGAACTTTTACTAGGAAAGAGAAATCCTAACTTCTGTGATGAGTCACCTTATTTTACTAAACATCTTTATGTTTCTATTTGTTATGTTTAAACCTAAAAAAGTATAAGGTCTGTTTAGGTATCAGAGAACCTAGCAACAAGAAGATTGTTTTAAGCCATTTGTTACTTTGCTTGTAAAACAAGCTACTTTATATAGAAATGGAAAAACAAAACTGTTCTGTTATGAATATTTTAATTTATGTTTCTGGCATTCCACTTGTCTCCAGTTGATTTACTGTTAAAATGTAAACTTTTACTTAAAAGCAATTTATTTTTGCAGTCTTACCTCTGTGAAACATATTCGAAGATATGCATATATTTAACTAGAACTCTGATGTCAAAGCAGTGAGAATATATTGAGCATTTAGGAGTCAATTTAATGTAATTATTTTGTCGTGCAACAATATATGCTGAATAACATTCATACTAGAAAAGCATTCTTTCAGGTTTAGGCACAAGAAGAGCTTTGAAAAATAAACCTGGAGATGAGGTGGGCTTTGTAGAACAGGTGAGCCACCACTTGGTATGCCCACATCCAATATTGGAATGCTGATTCCTGTCCCAGCTCCCTAATAGTGAACCTAGGAAGCAGTGAATGATGGCTAACGTACTTAAGTTCCTGCCACCCATGTGGGAGACCTGGATGGCTCCCAGCTTCAGCCATTTAGGGAGTGAACGGTGGAGGGAAGCTCTCTCTCTCTCTCTCTCCCTCTTATTTGAAAGGGTGACACTCACACACACCCACCTCCCCCACACACACACAGATCTTCCATCAGTTGGTTCCCTTCCCAAGTGGCTGAAATGGCTGGGGCTGAGCCAGGCAAAAGCCAGGAGCCTGAAACTCCATCCTGATCTCCCAAGTGAGTAGCAGAGGCCCAAGTAGTTGGGCCATCTTCCACTGCTTTCTCAGGTATATAGATAGTGAGCTGGATGGGAAGTGGAGCAACTAGGACTCAAACCACTGTACCACAGTGCTGGCCCAAATAAATAAATCTGTTTATTTTTTAAATACCTGAAAGTGCTTATGTGGGTGAACATGTGTGTGTGTGTGTGTGTGTGTGTGTGATAAATTACACAGTAACCCCTCCTCATCCACAGGAGATGCATTCTATGACCCCAAGCATATCAGTGGAGGGTTGTACCAAACCATATATTTTTCCTGTAAATGTGTACCTATAATAAAGTTGCAATTAAGAGATTAATAATAACTTACTGTAGATCTTAGCGATATTAGCATGTAATTCTTCTTTCCTTCTTAAGTGAAGGCCTTTGACCTTTTTCACGTTGAGAAAGCACTTTGCAGCTTCTCTTTGGCATATCTGAATTACCAGTATTCCTACACTTGTAAGTTAGGGCCATTATTAAGTACTATAAAGTTTACCTGAACACAAAGACTGTGACCCATGAAAGTCAATCTGGTTCTTAGAGGGTAGCATATACAGCCTAGATAGACTGCATTGCTCCAGGTGGGACAGAGTGGAATGGTGCAAGATTTCATCATGCTACTCAGAAGGGCATGCAATTTAAAACTTATGACTTGTCTGTTCTGAAACGTTCTGTTTAGTATTCAGGTCATAGTTGACCGTGGTCACTGAAACCACAGAAAGAGAAACTTCAGATAAGGGGGACTACTGCACCCTGTATATCTCAACTCGAGTGTCTGAAGAGAATCTGAGGAAAGGCAAATGTTGAAAGAATTATATTAGACATGCTGGTATATCATCAGTCCTTTGGACCTGTATATTCAAAACGTCTGTTATTTTTCCCATAGCAGAGGTGCAATAATCCCACCAGGCTGGTTATCTACCTCTTTCATGTCAGAACTTTCCCCATATTAATTCTCACTCATTCCAGTTAATTGGTTTCCACAAAAAAACAAAATACTCTGTGATTAAAAGTGAAAAAGAAAAATAACCACTCCTGCCTCAGATCTAAAAATATACAAGATGTCTCCAGACATGTGCCGCGCCAATACCCTTGAAATAACGCTCTTCATATGGAAAACTCAGGGGGGTGTCTGTCGTTTCACACCTTTAGGGGTTGTATGTGGGCAACTATATTATCCTCCTCTGAAGGGGGCCTTGCCCAGAAGCCATGGGGGAATAAGAGAAATATCCATATGGAGAAAGAATAAGTAGATATAGAGTGAGAAAGAGAAGCAAAACTCAGGTGCTATCCAGACATGTAGACTACACCTGCTCACCAGCAAGGAAGATCTCTTTACAGTCACCAGCATGTAACTCAAAATCACCCCTAAAATTATGTATTAGTGAAGGCTGTTTTTCCAAACTGAGGGACAATGAAAGATACTCTGTGGGGGGTAGCTTTTAGCACAGTGGTTAAGCTGACTCTTGGGACACCAGCATCTTATATTGGAATATCTGAGTTTGAGTCTTGTCTCAGCTCTTGATTCCAGCTTCCTACTAATGCACACCCTCAGAGGGAGCAGGCAATGGATCAAGTAGCTTTGTTACTGCCACCCACACAGGAGACCCAGATTGCATTTTCTGCTCCTGGCTTTTGCTTGGCTCTGTTCTGGCTATTGTAGGAATTTGGAGACTGAACCAACAGACGGATCCTCTCTCTCTCTCTTTCTCTCTCTCTCTCTCTCTCTCTCTCTCTCTCCTCCCTCCCCCTTTCTCCATTTCTCCCTGAATTTCAAGTAAAGAAAATAAATCAAATTCGAAAAAGATACTTTGTAAATATAGAACAAACTGGAAAAAATATAACTGATCTGTACTAAACAAACAAACAAGGAAAAACAACTAAATGAAGCATTACAAAATATACCAAAGTGAATGCATTTGGGAGTTTAGCATATAAAAAGAAATACTAAAAAAATGAAGCACAAACCTAGAAAGGATATTTACAACTCATATAGCATTATAAATAAGGTATATAATCCATATTCTTTATTAAAAAAGATTTATTTATTTATTTGAAAGGCACAGTGAGAGAGAAAGAAATATATTTCCTCCACTAGTTCTATCACCAAAAAGCCCATAACAGTAGGCCAGGCTGAAGCTGGGAAACAAGAATTCCATCCAGGTGTCCCAGATGGGTTACAGGAATCTAAGTACTTGGGACCTCAATAGACATTTTTCCCAAGAGGAAATCCAAATGGCCAACAGGCACATGAAAAAATGTTCAAGATCACTAGCAATCAGGGAAATGCAAATCAAAACTACAATGATGTTTCACCTCACCCCAGTGAGAATGGCTCACATTCAGAAATCTACCAACAATAGATGCTGGAGAGGATGTGGGGAAAAGGGATACTAACCCACCGTTGGTGGGAATACAAACTGGAGAAGCCACTATGGAAGTCAGTCTGGAGATTCCTCAGAAACCTGAATATAACACTACCATACAACCCACACATCCCACTCCTTGGAATTTACCCAAGGAAATTATATTGGCAAACAAAAAAGCCATCTGCACATTAATGTTTATTGCATCTCAATTCACAATAGCTAAGACCTGGAACCAACCCAATTGGCCATCAACAGTAGACTGGATAAAGAAATTATGGGACATGTACTCTATAGAATACTATACAGCAGTAAAAAAAAAAAATGAAATCCAGTAATTTGCAACAAGATGGAGGAATCTGGAAAACATCACGCTGAGTGAATTAAGCCAGTCCCAAAGGGACAAATATCATATGTTCTCCCTGATCGGCGACAACTAACTGAGCACCAAAGGGGAAACCTGTTGAAGTGAAATGGACATTATGAGAAACAGTGACTTGATCAGCTCTTGTGCTGACTATTGTTGTACAATGTAAATCTTTATCCATTTTAGCATTTTTTGTTCTAGTACTAGTGGTTGAACTCTGTAATCAACACACAATTCTTCATAGGTGCTTAAATTTTAACTGAAAAGTGATCCCTGTTAAATATAAGAGTGGGAAAAAGAGAGGGAGGAGATGTACAATTTCGGGCATGCTCAATTGGACTTGCCCCAAATGATGGAGTCAGAAACATGCCAGGGGATCCCAATACAATCCCATCAAGGTTTCATGTACCAATGCCATCTCACTAGTCAAAGTGATCATCTTCAGTTCATAACTGATCACACTGAGAGTCTAATAGTCAAAGATATCACACAAACAAGACTAGTGTCTGCTAATACTAACTGATAGAACCAAAAAGGGAGAGAATGATCCAACATGGGAAGTGGGAGACACAGCAGACTCATAGAATGGCAGATGTCCTAAATAACTCTCTGGCCTCAGAATCAGCCCTTAAGGCATTTGGATCTGGCTCACGAGCCTATGAGAGTATTTTAGGCATGGAAAGTGAAGACACTCTGGAAAAAAAAAAGAAGAAGAAGAAGACCTAAATGAAAGATCTCTGAGAGTGAGATCCCAGTGGAAAGAACAGGTCATCAAAGAAGGAGGTACCTTTCTCTGAAGGGAGGAGAGAACTTCCACTTGGACTATGACCCTGTCAGAATAAGATCCAAGTCGGCAAACCCTAAAGGCTTCCATAGCCTTGGCAACTCATGACTAGAGCCTAGGGAGATTACTGACGCCATAAACAAGAGTGTCAAATTGTTAAATCAACATCAGGAGTCACTGTGTACTTACGTCTCATGTGGGATCTGTCCTTAATGTGTTGTCCAATGTGAAGTAATGCTATAACTAGTACTGAAACAGTATTTTTACACTTTGTGTTTCTGTGTGGGTGCAAACTGATGAAATCTTTACATAGTATATACTGAATCGATCTTCTGTATATAAAGATAATTGAAAATGGAAAAAAAAAACTTGGTGTTAAATTGGAAATTGCATAGAAAATTAATCATTTTTCTTAAAAAGAAATATCATCTAGGATCTCTGTCCTTAATGTGCTGTACATTGTGATTTAATGCTATAACTAGTACTACAACAGTATTTTTCACTTTGTATTGCTATGTGTGGGCAAACTGTTGAAATCTTTACTTAATATATACTAAACTGATCTTCTGCATATAAAGAGAATTGAAAATGAATCTTGATGTGAATGGAAGGGGAGAGGGAGTGGGAAAGGGGAGGGTTGCGGGTGGGAGGGAAGTTATGGGGGGGGAGCCATTGTAATCCATAAGCTGTACTTGGAAATTTATATTCATTAAATAAAAGTTAAAAAAAAAAGGAATCTAAGTACTTGGGCCATCATACTTGTCTCCCTGGTCAATTAGTGGAAGCTGGATTGGAAGTATGGAATAGGCAGGACTGAACCCCCAGACCTCTGATATGGGATGCAGGCATCCAAGCAATGATTTAACCTTCTGTGCTACAACACTGAAACCAGTATTCTTTATGGAATGTTGTGAATCAAATAAGTGTAAAGAAACAAGAAAAAGAAATGAGTAATTCATAAAAGAAACAAATGGAAAACAAATATATTAAAAAGATATTCAGTTTCACTTCTAATGGGGAAATGCAAATTAAGAAAACAGCAAGATGCTAGTTTACTCAGCAGCTTAGCAAATATCAATACCAAATGCTGATGGCAATTTATAGTAACATGTGAAATAGCATGTGGCTGAGTTAAATTGGCACAAGAATTTTGGAAAACATTTTCCTTGTATTTTTCACAAGATTTTTGTTATAGAGAAATTTTATATTTACAGAATGATTGCAAAGATCATGCAGAGAACTCACATATGTCTCTAAGCACAGGGAAACAAAAATTAAGTAAAGGTAACCTGGCTCAAAGAAATGTGAGTCAGTAAATGAATCCTTATCTGCACAGCAGAAAAAGATTTAGGGGGATTAAGAGGCAGAGACATTTGGCTCATTGGTTAAGATGATGCTTGGGACACTCCCATTCCATATCACAGTTCCTGGATCAAGTCCCAGCTACTTCACTTCCAATCCAGCTTGTGCTAATGCATACCCTAGGAAATAGAAGGTGAGGGTTCATGGGGCTGGATCTCTACCATCCATAAGGGAGACCCAGATTGAGTTCTGTGCTCCTGGCCCAGCTTGGTCCATCCCTAACTGTTATGGACATTTGGGAAATGAACTGAACAATAGAAGATATTTTTCTCACTTTCGTTCTCTATCTCTCTTTAAAATTTAAAAAATATTGGCCGGCGCCGTGGCTCAACAGGCTAATCCTCCGCCTTGCGGCGCCGGCACACCGGGTTCTAGTCCCGGTCGGGGCACCGGATTCTGTCCCGGTTGCCCCTCTTCCAGGCCAGCCCTCTGCTGTGGCCCAGGAGTGCAGTGGAGGATGGCCCAAGTGCTTGGGCCCTGCACCCCATGGGAGACCAGGAAAAAGCACCTAGCACCTGGCTCCTGCCATCGGATGAGCGCGGTGCGCCGGCCGCAGCACGCTGTCCGCGGCAGCCATTGGAGGGTGAACCAACGGCAAAGGAAGACCTTTCTCTCTGTCTCTCTCTCTCACTGTCCACTCTGCCTGTCAAAAAAAAAATTAAAAAATATGAAAATAGATAAACATTTAATATATTAATGTATTCAAACAAATAGTGGCTGAACAGTTACCAAGTTTGTTGAGAAAATTAAGTGCAAGTCTTTTGTAGAAGTACTACAACCTCCTAGTAGGGCAAATGCAAAGACACACATTCACATCACAGTAAAAATGTTGAAAAACAAAGAGAAATTCTGTTAAAGATAACACCACTAAGATGAAATTTATATGATGCTTAAAGTGTTGTTTATAGTCATAAATGCATATATTGAAAAAGAAGAAATATCTCAAATTAACAGTCCAGCTTCTCAGCTTACACCACTGGAAACAAGAAGGAAAATTAAACCTTAACCAAGTAGAGGAAAGAAAATGATAAAGCAGCAGGAAATAACGAAACATAGAATAGTTAATGGTAGAAAACATCAATGTTGTCATAAGTTGATTCAATAGAAGTTACCAGAACACAAAAACACTTCAATGTTAGAATGCGAAGACAAAAGTGTTGATGAAAGCCTATGAAGGAAATCAAGAGAATGATTATAGGATTACTCAAAAACACAGAGAAGCAAATGCGAGTTAAGGGAATCCATACATGATATGCATGAGGAATTGTGTCAGGAGCTAGGGATATTGAAAAGAAATCAAACTGAAATATTAGATATGAAGATTTCAGCATGTCAAAATACAGTGGAAATCCTTCACACAATTTCAACTATGCAGAAGGAAGAATATCTGAGGTAGAAGAAAAATCCTTGGAAATATCTCAGATAGAAAAAAAGAAGAAAAACTTAGAAAACCAAAAATACTGTTTGAGATTTATGGGATAATATAAAACAAGCAACATAATAAATGTATTAGGAGTTCCTGAAGGTGTGGAAAGAGAAAATGGATTAAAAAACCTATTTGGTGAAGTTATAGCAGACAACTTCCCTAATTTGGAGAAAGATACAGACATCCAAGTACAAGAAGTCCATAGTATTCCTAATAGACAGAAAAAAACATTTTCACCACAACACATTACAGCCAAACTTTCAAAAATAAAATATAAAGAAAAGATCCTAAAATATA
This sequence comes from Sylvilagus floridanus, assembly GCA_949820135.1. Classification (NCBI taxonomy): domain Eukaryota; kingdom Metazoa; phylum Chordata; class Mammalia; order Lagomorpha; family Leporidae; genus Sylvilagus; species Sylvilagus floridanus. The sequence continues at coordinate 23,707,287 of OX463229.1, forward strand.
CAAGAGAGAAATGCAAGATTAATTTAAAGGGTCTCCAGTTGGACTGACAGTTGATTTATCATCAGAAATCCAGCAGACTAGAAGAGAATGGAGACATAGTTCAAAGTCTAAAAGGAAAAAAAAGAAAACTATGCTGTATCCTGCAGAATATTGTACCCTGAAAAGCTCATTTATAAATGAAGGTGAAATAAAGACCTTACAAAAGCAACAGAAATTGAAGGAATCATTCACTACCCTTTGAGCCTTACAAGCAATGCTTAAGGATGTGCTACACATAGAAACAGAGAAAAATAGCAATCATTATGAAAGAATGTGAAAGCTGAAAAGTCTAGTGAAAGAACAACAACAGCAAAAAAAAAAACAAAACAAACAATAGGAACATTTATGGGAAAATAGCAGGCCATGTCATTTTTTATCAATAATAACCTTGAATGTAAATGGCCTAAATTGTCCAATTAAAACATACAGACTGGTTGAATGGATTAAAAAAACAAGACCCATCTACTTGCTGCCTACAAGAAACACACCTCACTAACAAAGACACACACAGACTGAAAATGAAAGGATAGAAAATGCTATTCCATGCTAACAGAAAGCAAAAGAGAGCAGGAGTAGCCACCCTAATATCAGACAAAATGGGCTTTAACACAAAACTGTTAAAAGAGACAATTCAAGACATTTTGTAATTATTAGGGCATAAATTCAACAGAAAGATGTCACTACATTAAATGCATATGCACCCAATGCTAGGGCACCTGGATATTTAAAACAAATGCTAATGGAACTTAAGGGAGACATAGACTCTAAATCAATAGTAATGGGGAACTTCAACAACCCACTCCCCTCAATGGACAGATCAGCTAGACAAAAATCAACAACAACAACAACAAAAAAAACAGTGCTAATCTACACTATCAACTACATGGAGTAATTTATATCTAAAGAACATTTCATCCCACAGTTGAAGGACACAGTCTTCTCACCAGTACTTGGAACTTTCTCTAGGATAGAACGTATTCTAGGTCATAAAAAAGACTCAACAAATTTAAAAAAAATTGACATCATACCATGAGTCTTTTCTGACCACAATGGAATGAAGCTGGTAATTAATAACTTGGGAAACTCTAGAAAATAGGTACACAGATGGAGAATGAACAACATGTTCCTGAATGAACAGTGGATCATAGGACAAATCAAAAGGGAAATTAAAAAAAACTCCTAGAAATGAATAAAGATGACAACACAACACATTAAAACTTATGAGGTGCAGCAAAACAGTGTTAAAGCAGAAGTTTATAGCAATTAATGCCTACATCAAGGAATTGGAAAAGCATCAAATAATTGATCTACCAATTCACCTGGAGGATCTAGAAAAACAACAAACCAAACCCAAAAATAGTGAGAGGAAAGAAATAATAAAAATTAGAGAAGAAATAAACAAAATTGGAATAAAAATATACCAAAAAATGAAATATAAAGCTCATTTCTGGACAAAATAAACAAAGTTGATACACCACTGGACCAACAAATAAAAAAAATGGGGAGAATGCCCAAATTAATAAAAATTAGATATGAAAAAGGAAATGTTACAATCAACACCACAGAAATAAAAATAATCAGTAATTACTACATACAGCTGTATGCCAACAAGTTGGGAAATCTGTAGTAAATGGATAGAATTATGGACACACAATTTACCAAAATTGAGTCATGAAGACATAGAAGACAAAACAGAACAATAACCATAACAGAGATTGAATCAGTGAAAAAGACCCTCCCAACAAAGAAAAGCCCTGTATCAAATGGCTTCACTTCTAAATTCTACCAAACTTTTAATGAATAGTTACTTCCAATTCTTTACAAACTATTCTAAACAATTGAAAGGGAGGGAATCTTCCCAACTTCTTTCTATGAGGCCAGCATCATCTTAATTCTAAAACAAGAAACAAGAAAAAGATACAACAAAGAGAACTATAGATCAATGTACCTCACTAACATAAATGCAAACTTCCTCAGCAGAATACTAGTTAATTGAATCCATGTTCATCAGAAAGATCATTCACCTTGACCAAGTGGGATTTATTCTTGGTATGGAGGGATAATTCAGCATATGCAAAATAAGAAATGTGACACATCACATTAAAAAATTGAACAATAAAAACTATGTGGTTATCTCAATAGATGCAGAAAAGGATTAGGCAAAATACAACATAATTTCATGATAAAAACTTTAAGCAAATTTTGTATAGAAGAAATATTTCTCAATATAGTCAAGGCAATATACCACAAACACACAGCCAACATCATATTGAATGGAGAAAACTTGGAAGCATTTCCACTAATATATGGATTGAGACAAGAATACCCACTCTCACCATTATTATTCAATCTATTTCTGGAAGTTTTAGCCAGAGTCATTAGACAATATAAAGGAATCAAATGGTTACAAATGGAAAAGGAGGAAGTCAAATGAACCACGATTGTAGATGATATTGTTTTATACATAGGGGAACTAAAAGACTCCACTAAGAGACTTATGGAACTCATAAAATAATTTGAAAAAAATGGCAAAGTTGCAGGAGATAAAATCAACACACAAAAATCAATAGCCTTTGTATACACAGACAATGCAATAGCTGAGAAAGAACTTGTAGGATCAGTCCCATTAACAATAGCTACAAAAAATGTAAATATCTTGGGATAAATTTAAGCAAGGATGTGGAAGGGCTCTACAATGAAAATTACAACACATTAAGTAAAGAAATACAAGAAGACACAAAAAATGGAAAAAAACATTAATGTTCTTGGATTAGAAGAATTAATATCATCAGAATGTCCACACTGTCCAAAGCAATGTGCAGATTTAATGTAATCCCAATCAAAATACCAAAGACAATCTTCTAATATATAGAAAAAAATGCCCCTTAAATTCATATGGAATCACAAGAGACCCCATATAGCTAAAACAATCCAAACAATAGATATAAAGCTGGAGGCATCATAATACCTGATTTCAAGGTATACTATAGGGCAGCTATAATCAAAACAACTTGGTACTGGCACAAAAACTGACATGTCAACCAATGGAAGAGACTAGTGACCCTAGAAATTTATCCAAGCATCTACAACCAGCTAGTCTTTGACAAAAGAGCTAACACCAGTCCCTGGAGAAAGGACAGCCTACTTCAATAACTGGTTTTGGGAAAATTAGGTCTACATGTGGAGAAGTATGAAACAAGATACCTACCTTACACCCTATAAAAATAAACTCACAATGGATCAGAGATCTCATCTAAGATCTGAAACCATCAGATTACTACAGGAAAACACTGCAAGACATTGGCGTAGGTAAAGTCTGCTTGAAAGCACATGCAGTAAAGACAAAAATAGACAAATGGTATTGCATCAAGCTAGGAAGTTTCTTCTTAGCAAAGGAAACACTCAACAAAGTCAACAGACAAATGAAAGAATGGGGGGAAAATTGCAAATTATACACCTGAGAAAGGATTTATATCTAGGATATATAAGGAACTCAAGAAACTCAACAACAACAAGAAAAACAATCCAGTCAAATAGACTAAGGATATGAACAAGTATTTTTCAAAGGATAAGGAACAAATGGCCAACAGACACATGAAAAAATGCTGAGGATCACAGCTATCAGGGAAATGTAAATAAAAACCACAATGAAGTCTCCCCTCACCTATCATACAAAAATCAAAGGAGAAAACAAATGCTGGTGAGGATGTGGAGAAAGAAGTATCTAAAACACTGTTGGTAGGAATGTAAACTAGTACATTCATTGTGAACAATTCCTCAGAAATCTGAAAACAGATCTACCATATGACCCAGCCATCCCACTCCGGGGAATTTATTCAAAGGAAATGAAATCAGAGCATGAAAGAGTTATTTGTATCTCTAAGTTTATAGGAAGTCAACTTACACTAGCTAAGCTGTGGAGTAACCCAGGTGTTCATCAACTGGTGACTGGATAAAGAAATTATGTTATATATATATATATATATATATATATATATATATATATATATAGGATGGAATACTACTAAGGCATAAAAAGGAATGAAACCTTTTCTTTTGCAACAAAATGGGTGCAATTGGAGACGATTATGCTAAGTGAAACAAGCCAGTCCCCAAAAGACAAATATATTATGTATACCCTGATCTGTGATAATTAATATACACAGTAAAAAAGAAATGCATGTGAATGAAATTTACATTTTGAGGTTTGATTATTGTTTATGCCTTGTCTATATTCTTGAGATACAGTGGTTTTTCTACTTACTACTTTCTGAATAATTTATTTAGTGGAGGATTATGCTTGTGATTATAAAGAAAATTAATATTATGCCATTGTAAACATTAAAAGAAAAATTAGCAAAGAAGCCAGTGTGAAAGTGAGGGAGGGAGAAAGGGTATTGTAAGAAGTATCATTATAGGTGGAGTTAGAAATGTGCCAGGGGATTCCAATACAATCCCATCAAGGTTTCATGTACCAATGCCATCTCACTAGTCAAAGTGATCATCTTCAGTTCATAACTGATCACACTGAGAGTCTAATAGTCAAAGATATCACACAAACAAGACTAGTGTCTGCTAATACTAACTGATAGAACCAAAAAGGGAGAGAATGATCCAACATGGGAAGTGGGAGACACAGCAGACTCACAGAATGGCAGATGTCCTAAACAGCACTCTGGCTTCAGAATCAGCCCTTAAGGCATTTGGATCTGGCTGAAGAGCCCATGAGAGTATTTCAGGCATGGAAACCAAGACACTCCGGAAAACAAAAAATAAAAGACCTAAATGAAAGATCTCTGAGAGTGAGATCCCAATGGAAAGAACGGGCCATCAAAGAAGGAGGTGCCTTTCTCTGAAGGGAGGAGAGAACTTCCACTTTGACTATGACCTTGTCTAAATAACATCGAAGTTGGCGAACTCAAAAGGCTTCCATAGCCTTGGCAATTCATGACTAGAGCCTAGGGAGATTACCGATGCCATAAACAAGAGTGTCAATTTGTTAAGTCAACAATAGGAGTCACTGTGCACTTACTCCTCATGTAGGATCTCTGTCCTTAATGTGTTGTCTAATGTGAAGTAATGCTATAACTAGTACTCAAACAGTATTTTACACTTTGTGTTTCTGTGTAGGTGCAAACTGATGAAATATTTACTTAATATATACTAAATTGATCTTCTGTAAAATGAAGATAGTTGAAAATGAATCTCGATGTGAATGGAATGGGAGAAGGAGCGGGAGATGGGAGGGTTGTAGGTGGGAGGGAAATTATGGGTGGTGGAAGCCATTGTAATCCATAAACTGTACTTTGGAAATTTATATTTACTAAATAAAAGTTAAAAAAAAGGAATTATCATTATAGCCTTAAAATTATATATATGAAATAAAAAATATATTATTGTAAATTTAAAAGGAAAAACAAAGCAATGAAGAAAATAGGGTAGTTTGAGGGAGAGAGGAAGAGAGGTAAATTTCCTTATTTTCTTAGAATTTAAAATCTGTTATCTTTATATTGATACAAACTTGAAAAAAATCAACCTACAGAATTATAAAAATTGACTAATTTCTCCTTAATTTTATGAGTAAAATTATCTAAAAAGGAGGTCTATCAGAAATGAAATCAACATAATTATAAAATTACACTCTGAAAAATATAAAAATTAAAGATGATCTAAATAAGAAGAAAATTATCCGTCATATGTTGTACTCTGCCCACACCTCATTCCCAACCCAGACTGATGTATTGAAGTCCTTAGACTCAGTACCTCACAGTGTGAACTTATTTGAAAACATGAGTATCATAGATGTAATTCCTTAAAATGAGGTCACAATGGAGTAGGTCTGCTCTTAAGTCTACATGATGTGTTCTTATGGGAAGGGGACATTTGGACAGAGACAAGGGTACTTCCAAAAACTCATAGGAAATGGAATTAAATTGACAACTTTGTTTTGGTACAAAATGAATAGTAAGAAAAAACTGCACGGTGGCACGTGATGCAGCAAGTTAACCCATTATGTGGCGTGCCTGCCTCCCACATTAGAGTTGCCAGTTTGAGTCTAGGCTTCTCCACTTCTGGTTCAGCTCCCTGCCAATGCATTGGAAACAGCTGATGACTCAAGTGCTTGAATTCCTGCCACCCGTGTGGGGCAACCAAATGGAGATCCTGGCTCCTGGCTTCATCCTGCTCCAAAGCCAGCTGTGCAGTGATTTAAGGAGTGAACCAGTGGGTGGAAAATCTCTGTCTCTTTCTTTCTCTTTGCCACTGCTCCCTTGAAATAAATAATTAATTATTTGAAAAATGTGCATGAATATCAATGTTTTATTCAGCAAAATAAAATGATTTTCTAATTTCATTTTCCTGACCTTTTTATAGAACGCTTACACATGCATGCAGGAGCAAGTTGTGTGAGTACTGGGGTAATGCTCCTACAAACCTAGCTACAGCCAGAATAGAGACCTGAAAGAGTGCCTTCCCTAGGACCTGTAAGGGCACCCTGGCCCTGGTCATACCTTAGCCTTGGACATCTATTCTCCAAACTTGTTATGCTCTAAATTTCTGTTGCCCAAGCCACCCAGTTGCTGGTACTGTACTATGTCAACCCCAGCTAGTACAGCTCCTCACAAGCATGGGTTGGATCACTTAACAGTGCTAAGAAGATCCTACTCTGGCTTGATCTGCAGATTCACTGGTATCACTATGAGAAGTTTCTATGAATTTCTCTTGAAGAAATTGATGAGCTGATTTTAAAATTCATATGGAAATTACAAGGGAGCCAAAATAGCCCACATAATTCTGAAAAGAAACAGCACAGTTGGAGGATACACACTTCCTGGTTTCAAAACTTTCTGAAAAGCAGCAGCAATCAAGACAGAGTGGTTCTAGCATCAGAACATACACATAGATCAATGGAATAAAAGTGGAAATCTAGAAATAAACCAGCACATTTACCGTCAATTCGCTTTAACAATGGTGACAAAACAACTCAATAGAGAAAGATAAATGCTTCTACAAATGATGCAGGGACAATTGAATATCTACATGAAAAAATGAAATGGAAATGATACTTCATGCTGAATACAGAAATTTTCTAAACGCAGACCACCAGGCTAAATATAAGTTTAAAAATTATAAACCAACTAGAAGAAAACCTCAGCATATGTTTCTGACCTTGGATTCACCAACAGGTCCTCAGACATTTTACCAAAACACAGGAAGCAAAAGAAACAAAGCAAATAAACTTGACTTCAATGTTAAAGAGTTTTGTTCTTCAAAACAGATCATTAGGGAAAATAGCGGCTGCAGCAGTGAGGAGCCCTTTTGGACACCTGCATCCCAGCTGTGGAATAACTCTAGCACCCTGCAAATGCACACCTTGGGAGGTAGCAGGTGATTTGGAATCCCAGCTGTGTTTATAACTCCAGCACCCTGCAAATGCACACCTTGGGAGGTAGCAGGTGATTTGGGTTCCTGCCACCTATGTGGAAGACCTGGCTTCAGCTTGGCCCAGCACTGCCCCTTTGGGGCATTTGCTGTGTGAACCAGAGGATGGAAGATCTCTCTCTTTCCTGTTTATCTCTCTCTGTCTGCCTTTGAAATAAATAAAAATACACAAATTTTATAAATGCTTAAAAATACACTATGTAGAAATAAAAAATGGAGCATTAAAATTTTAAAATGCAACCACACTGAATGGGAGAAAGTATTTGCATATCACATATCTGATAAAGAACATATAAAGAACTCTTACAGTTTAATAATAAAAGACCAATAACCCAATTAAAAGAGAACAATATGCATTCTCCAAAGAATTTGTACAAATCGCTAATGAGCACAAAAAAGATTCAGAAAATCCCTGGCCATTAGGAAAATGCAAATCAAATCCACAATGAGGCACAACTTCCTATATTCTGGGATGACTGTAATAATAGAGACAAAAATATGTGTTGTCATGAATGTGGTGAAACTGGAAAACCAATATGCTACTATTGAGAATATGTCACGGTGCCAGCTGTGCTGGAAAACACTTTCTCAGATCCTCAAAGAGTTAAAGTTGGAGCGGTCTTTGACTCCACAGGTCCACTCTTAGATATAGACCTAAGTAAAATGCCAGTGAATTTGCATGTAAAAACTTGTGCATGAATATCCATGAAGCATGTTCCATTTTAGACAAAAACTGCAAATCACCCAAATATCTATCTACCCCAACTCAGATATGGCTTACCCATACAAAGGAACATTATTCAGCCATAAAAGGGACTGAAATACTGCTAGGGAGACTAACCTTGGAAAGGTTACTCTAATTGAAAAGAATCCATTCACAGAAAAACAACTATTATATAATTAAATTTATATGATATTTGCAGAAGAGGCAAATCTATGTAAGGACAGAAGATTAGTGTTTGCTAGGGCAGGGGTTGAATGCTGCTACAAGATCTCTTTTAGAGGTGATAAATATGTTTTACATTGATGTTAATGATGATAAACAACTCTGTGAATATACTAATAACTGTTGAACTATATAATTTTAATGGGTGAAATGAGTGTCAAAGGAATTATATCTCAATATAGCCATCACAAGTGGTAAATAACGTGGGGTGAGCAGTTGAGCCAGTGGTTAAAGCACCACTTGGGACACACGCAACTCATATCAGAGTGCCTGAGTTCAAGCTGTGGTGCCGCCCCAGATTCCACGTTTTGCTCCTGTGCACCTTTGGAAGCAGCAGGTGATGTCTCAAGTACTTGGGTCCCTATAACCCCATGGAAGGCCCACATTGAGTGTCTGGCTTCCAGCCTTGGTGAGGTCCAGTGTAAGTTATGGGCATTTGGGGAGTGAATCAGCATACAGGAAATCCCTGTCTTTTTTTCTCTCCACCTTTCCAATAAAATAATCATTAATCAGTCAATAAATAACTGAACAACTAAATCCAAAATCAACATGAATAAGAAACACACTACTGGGTAAAATAACATCATCTGTTGCTATAAAATATTTTATAAATTTCAAAACTCAACACTATGTCTGTATAACTATGTGATAGAAATTAGATGAATATAGTGACTGGATATTAGATATGAAATTAAGAGAATGCTTATCTCAGCCTAAGGAAAAGGACACAGGATTCAATTTCAAAGAACCCCCCCCCTCCTATTATCCAAAGCATAATAAGCTTTGGATAATAACCCAGAGTGTAGGGTCCAGCAGTATGGTGCTATGGGTTAAGCCACTGCCTGCAATGCCATCAACCCATATGGGCACTGATTCCTGTCCTGGATGCTCCACTTCTGGTCCAGCTCCCTGCAAATGTGTCTGAGAAAGCAGTAGAAGATGGCCCAAGTCCTTGGGCCCCAGAATGCACATGGTAGTCCCAGAAGAAGCTCTTGGCTGTTGGCTTCTGTCTGGCCCAGCCCTGGCCATTGTAGCCATTTAGAGAGTAAACCAATAGATGGAGATCTCACTCTCTCTGTTTCTCCCTCTTTCTCTGTAACTCTGCCTTTCAAATAAATTAAGTCAATCCTTAAAAAATATCCCAGTGTGTAGTGAGCTATTGAAATACTTTGATTTTTAATTGCATACTGAAATTATTAAATTTATTATAATTATAACATATACATTATATATTTTATGTACTAGACTCAATATTTTTAAGATTTATTTATTTATTTGGAAGGCAGAGTGACAGGTGAAAGGTGGGCAGTGAAAGAGAAAGAGACATTCAATCTGCTCATACCCCAAATGCCCACAAAAGCCAGGGCAGAGCCAGGGCAAAATCAGCAGTCAGAGACTCCATCTGGGTCTCCCATGTGAGTGGCAGGAACCCAAGTACTTGGACATCATTTGTGCCTCCCTGGTGCTTTAGCAGGAATCTGCCTTGAAGTGGAGCATCTGGAACAGTTCCTATCTGTTGGAACTGCAACATCAATGGCTGGGCCAGACTGAAGCCAGAAGCTGGGAACTCAGTCCACGTCTCTCACGTGGGTGACAGGAAGCCAACCCTTGACTCATTAGAGCCGTCTCTCAGGATCTGCATGAGCTGGAAGCTAGAGTAAGGAATGCAGGCATGTATCCAGCCCAGGCACTCTGATAGAGGACACAGGCATCTGAATTGAGATTTTGAGTGTTAAACACCCACAGCGGTCCCAGTCTTTGTCAAATCCTTATTACATTATGTTGCATTATGAGGAAATTAAGATAATTCAGCATTGCCCTGCCATTTTCCAATTATATATCTGCTCACCTTAGCGTTACCTTCAAATATTTTTCCTACTGTCAGTCTTTGAATTCAGAGGAAGAGGATGACTTTCATCCCTTCAAGGTCTTTCTTCCACTTCTGTTCCTGATTTCATTGCTTCACTTATGACTTCTAGCATCTTCAACCTGTCTGCTACTAGTAGACATTTCTGATCAGTGTTTAGCAGGGTTAAAAATACTGCATCCAATTTTGAAAAATAAAACTTACTCATAAGTAATCTTCATTTTCTTATTTTGTTTAGCCTTCTCACTTCTAAGTTAGTTTTGACTTATTGTGTCTAGTTGCTCAAGCCCAATCGATCCTGTAATATGCCTTCTGCATTCAGCATGCAAACAAAATGACTTTCTAGGGTTAGCAAGGACTCAATTCGTGAAAGGTAACTTTCAGAAGTATTTGATTTTGTGACTACTCTCAAATTCCTCCTCCTCTGCATTCTGTTCTGCATAAAATATTCATTCAAAACATTCTTAAAGGTTTTTTTTTCTATGTTCCTACCTTGCATTTGGTTAAGAAATCTGTTGAAGTGGATTGCTGAGCATCTGAGGTACAATCTTGCAGCCAAGAGAAGCCTCAAGCAGGCCACCCACCAATCCCACGGTCACCATTTATAATGAGGCTATGACATAGTACTGTATGGTGTGACAAGGGGTTTTTTATTTTATTTTAAAGAGTTATTTTATTTATTTGAAAGACAGAATTACAGAGAGAGGTAGAGCCAGAGAAAGAGAGAGAGAGAGAGAGAGAGAGAGAGAGAGGTCTTCTATCTGCTGGTTCACTCCCCAAATGACTGCAATGGTCAGAGCTGAGCTGATCTGAAGCCAGGAGCCAGGAGCTTTTTCCGGTCTCCCATGCAGCTGCAGGGGCCCAAGGACTTGGGCCATCCCCTACTACCCTCCCAGGCCATAGCACAGAGCTGGATCAGAAGTGGAGCAGCTGGGACTCATACTGGCGACCATATGAGATGCCGGTGCTGCAGGCTGTGTCTTTAACCTGCTGTGCCACAGCGTGATGAAGGATTTAAGCAGGGCACTGCATCTCTGACTTAGCTGCAGACAAATGTCACCTCGTGAAATCTAGAAATTGCTCATGACGAACTCTTACTCCCTGAAGTTCTGATTTCATTGGCTTAGGGTATGTTAGGAGCACCATGGTTTGTTATGATTTCTTCTGGAGATTGGTACGCAGCACAGGCTAAGCACTGCTTCTGAAAGCACTGGATCTTAAAACATGGCCCCAGCCCAGCAGCATCTGCATCAGCTGGGAGCTTCTGAGAACGCTGTTTTGGGCACAGGGTGCAACACTCCATGTCTCGCCAGCTCTGCAGGTGACTTTGATGCCACCCTAATTGGAGAGTCGCTTTATCACAGTATCAAAGAAGGCTTTTTTGGAAAAGCCTTTTTGCAGAAGCCTCAGAGCTAAGTAGGCATAGGGAAAGAAGGAGATGTGGGTATACTGGCTCAAGTCAAAACCCTTGGGGTTTTACATGACTCATCCACCTTCAGCGTGAACTCTGTATCTTGAGCTCATGTTTTGCATCTGTAAGAAGCTGCCAACTATGTCCATGGTGCTGATGGATCATATTCTCTTGGCGGGGGAGATGGAGAGCACCTAAGGCAGATAAGCACTGGAAATGGAAACACTTGGGAAAGCATTGCTGGATAGAGAAATGTGAAACAAGACTGGGAAGGAGAAGGAAAACGTGCAAAGCCTTCCATGGGATATGAGTGATTTGAATTTTATCTCAAGCAAATGAAAGTCATTAATAATTTTTTTAGATTTATCTATTTGTTTGAAAGTTAGAGAGAAAAGGAGAAACACAGAAATATCTTCTATTTACTCTCTCACTCCTCAAATGGCTACAGCAGCTAGGACTCTGATAAGCTGAAGCCAGGAGCTTCTTCCTGGTCTCCCTTGTGGTTGGCAAGGGTCCAAGTACTTGAGCCATCTTCCACTGCTTATCCCAAGCCATTAGCTGGATCTGAAGTGGAGCATTCAGGACACAAACTGGCGCCCATATGTGATGCCAGCATTGCAGGTGGCAACTTTACCCACCATGCCACAACCCAAGCCAAGCCTGATCATTCATAAATTTAAATAGGGTTGCAATGTCGTTAGATTTTTACTTTAAAGAATCACTCCAGCCACTGAATTGAGAATAAACTGGAAGAAAGGCAAAATGGAAAGTTAGACAATAAACAGAAGACTTTTATAGTTGTCCAGATAAATATGTTTTTTTGATAACAAATATGTTGGGATGATACAAATGAGGGCAATTTGTGATGTGGTCTGGAGGAAGAACAAATAATTTATACATTGAAATGAGGTAAAAACAAAAGGAGATATGAATAATAAGATGTATGCAAAATGAAATACATACAATTTATAAATGCCTACTACACACAAAATGGAGAGTAAATAGTTGACTATACTTGTATATGTCTAAATGGAGTTCTGAAGAGAAGTTTAGATTTAATACCATTTGGGTGTCTACATATCATACAGTAGCTTGTAGATGTTTTCTCCAAATCCGTGATAAACTTTGGATAGAGCAAAGATATGGTGGTCCATGGCTGAGCCCACAGAAACTTTAATATTAAGAGATATGGAAGAGGCCGGTGCCGTGGCTCACTTGGCTAATCCTCCTCCTCTGGCGCCGGCACCCCAGGTTCTAGTCTCGGTTGGGGTACCGGATTCTGTCCCGGTTGCTCCTCTTCCAGTCCAGCTCTCTGCTGTGGCCTGGGAAGGCAGTGGAGGATGGCCCAAGTGCTTGGGCCCTGCACCCGCATGGGAGACCAGGAGGAAGCACCTGGCTCCTGGCTTCGGATCGGTGTAGCGCTGGCCGCAGTGGCCATTTGAGGGGTGAACTAATGGAAAGAAGACCTTTCTCTCTGTCTCTCTCTTTCACTGTGTAACTCTGCCTGTCCAAAACAAAACAAAAGAGAGAGAGAGAGAGAGAGAGAGAGAGAGAGAGAGAGAGAAAGTGTAGGCCAGAAAGAAGACTTAAGAGAAGCAGCTGAAATGTCAGGAAGAATCCCAGTAGTCCATGAGGTTATGTAAAGTAAGCTAAGGAAGTTTCTAGAAAATGAATGAGACCAACACTATAACAGGTTGCTGAGGGGCAGATGTTTAGCCCAGTGATTAAAACATCCACACCCTACATCAGAGTACCTGAGCTTGATACCTGGTTCCAACTCTTGACTCCAGCTTCCTATCTAATGCAGACCGAGGCAGCAATGATGATAGCTCAAGAAGTTGGGTCCCTGCCACTTATGTTCCTGGCTGCAGGCATCTGGGGAGAGAGAGAACAAATGGATGGGAGCTCTTTGTCCTGTCTGTCTCTGTCTCTATGTCCATGTCTTTCAAATTTAAGGGAAAAAATATAAAGTTGCTGAGAGGTCAAATAAAATTCAACGTTGAAGTAAATGTTTTGGTTAAAAGATCATTTGCAAAATCAAGCCTAATGGCAAAGTTAGTGCAAAAACAAAATTTTTTGTTCCAATTTCTGAGTCAGTGAGAGAGGAAGTAGAGAGGCTGTGTGAACAATTTTGCCACATGTAAGTGTTGCCTAATCTCTTATTTAACTTTCTTACTCCCTTTTGATTTCTTCATTGCTGGGATTCTTCACTTTTGCTTTCATGCTACACAGTTTTCTGAGGTTATCTGAGTTATGCCTTTCCTTTTAAGCAAATCAACTAACTTCCTCCTGGAATGTGCAAATAAGTAAGGATAAAGACACCTCAAAGGCCTTTCAGGTGAATGTAGGCATCTCACAGCATGTGGATGTAAACATTCAGCTCCCATTAAGCCTGAAGTGGTTTGTCTAAGAGGGTGCTGGAAACAAGGAATGCATGAGCTGAAGGAACAGAAAGAGATGTTTGAAAACTCCAAGACACAAATGAAATAAGAGGGCAGTGCTAAAGCCAATCAAAATGTTTGACACTGTGCTGATGTTGGTAGGTCTATCTACTCTCCTTATGGTTGAATTTGCATATAATAGAATCCACCCTGTACAGGAGCACCAAATATAGGTGGATGTGACATTAGAAGGCATATCTGAAAGGGAGGCATAATTTAATCTGATTAGGCCATCAGTGCTAAATTGGATGACATTGAATGGATCTATTTGAGATGTGTGATGTAAGGAGGCAGTAACAGCAGTAATGGAGAAATATTGTTTGTTCTAAGAGAGGTCACAAAACTAAGGGTGACAAAGCTCAAATGATAACAAAATGTATCCATATATGAAAGGAACAACCAGAAATTCAAAGTATGTTAAGACTCACCTGGGGAACTCTAAGACAGTGGATACCTTTACAAATTGCAAACTTGAACCATGATTAAGATGTTAAACTAATTCTTTTCTATTCCTGTGTAGGATTCGTGACACAATCCAAATAAAAGGCTTTAGGTAGTGAGATTTTCCCCAAACCAGAAGAACTCTTACCCACACTTCAATGACTTCGACATCCACATGGTAAAAGACTCACTAAATTTGTTGAAATGCTGAGTGCTCCTACTCAGAAAATGTCGCAAGTTTGGTAGTATATAAAATTTGCTCAGCATTTGATAGTGATTTTAGGAAGCCTTAGTTTTAATTTGGAAAATGTTGCAGAGTAGTAATGTAATAATGGGTCCATATTTTTAGAAATATGAAAATGAGCTTTATAATAAATCCATTTATGCAACAATGAATATGTATTCTATTGGTAATAGAGGCTTCATGAGTGAGTAAGAAAACATCAAAATTTAGAAGCTCTCTGTTTTGAGAATTCTACTTATACAAGAAATAGTATAACATCATTAGCCCATGTAGTTGCATAAAAACATATGAGCACTTGAGGATAAAATGATAAATATATCCACGATTGCAAAAGATGGAAAAATCAGGATGTATTGGTATTAGGATGAATTTTTGTTTGCATCTGCAGCATATTATCTATCATAAGTTGAAAAGAAAGAGAAAAGGTATTTCATTTTTAAAAGGAGGCAAATGAACCATTTCCATGAAATGAAATATTTGTATAGCCTCCTTCCAGTCTCCCTACTTCGAGCTTCCTATTTACAATCATATAGCATTGTTGTACTACAGAATCTGTTATGTCGTACATGCATGGTCCACATGCATTAATTTGGTTGGTCTTATATTATTCAAACAAGTGTGCAGCATCAGTTCTTGAGGGTTAAAGCACCTGCAAGTGACTTGTGGCATCGACATCACTAACATTCAGTGTCACATATCTGCAGCTGGGCTTTGGTTTCACTTTGAGTGGCCTTGTTTTCTAGAATGTAACTCAGCAGCCCCCCAAATGTTTCTCCTGGATACTGGAGGATGGACTTTGAGGGAAAGTTTGCTCTCAGGCAAATGAAGGCAATGGATGGCAGACAGTGACCATGTGAGACTGAGTTGGGAGATCTTCTGAACTGTTAAACCCAAACTCATTACCATCATCTCTACACACACACACACACACACACACACACACACTCCAGGACATCTGATGAAATCCAGGACATATTCATCAACTAGAAAAATAGAAAGTCCAAGCCTTAAGAAATTTCACTTTTGTATTTTAAACTAAAAATGCATACTGCGTGTAATTTTTGGTTTTACAACCAAATGTCCCATGGCTACTTTTCTTAAAGCAGCCAAGGTTTTCATTAGTCTCACTTTTGAACTCCAGCCTCTCTGTCCAATATACTCATAGGAATACGGTGCACATCTTTGAACAGTTTTAGGATTTTCAGGTACGCCAATGTAACTGTTTCTGTGAATTAAGACTCCTGCCACCTGCTGGGCGTAGAGGTAGGTGTTGTCAGACTTTCTCTCCACATTTTGATCTGGGCTCTCTCCCTCCTCCACCTGAGGCTTTCTGGGGAAGGAACCTTTAGCTGGTTCAAATTCCAAGTTTTAGGAAATGCTCAAGTTAATCTGCACAGAAAGTCTAAATCCTTATATCAGGAGCCAAACACTAAGTCAACCACATAACTGCAAAGTTTAAGTTTGCACTCTGTTCCTCAAATTCATCTGTTAACTTGGTTTAAAAAAATCACTGATATTGATTTTGGATTTTATTTGTGATTTTCTTGGGATTTCATTGAGTTACACAGATACATAGGGACAAAAATTGAATGAATCCTGGAACTTTTACAAATAAATCTTCTCACTGAATTTTATTCAGTATTTTTCCATTTGCTGAGATCTTTTAGATTCATCAGTAATATGATGTAAATTTCTCCAGAGAATTCAAGATTTTGGGGTTCTTTTGGTCACATTTTCTTATTAGTTATAACTAGTGTATATGAAAGTCATTGGTTTTCACAAACTGATTTTATACCTGAATGATTACTTTAGACCTGTCTTTAGGAGTGCAGGAGAGAAATTTTTAAAATACACTTTTAAACTTCACTAAACTCATAAAATAGTTTGGTAAAGTGGCAGGATATGAAATGAACACCCAAGAATAAATAGCCTTCGTATATACAGACACCGCCATGGCTAAGAAAGAATTTCTGAGATCAATCCCATTCATAATAGCTGAAAAAAAAATTAAATACCTTGGAATAAATTTAACCAAGGACATAAAAATTCTCTACTCTGAGAAATACAAAACATTAAATAAAGAAATAAAAGGAAACAGAAAAACATGGAAAAATCTTCCATGTTCATGGATTGGAAGAATCAATACCATCAAAATACCAGACTATCAGAAACAATTTAGAGATTCAATGTGATACCAATAAAATACCAAAGATACTCTTCTCAGATTTATAAAAAATGATTCTGAAATTCATATGGAAACACAGGAAACCCCAAATAGCTAAAGCAACCTTATACAACAAAAAGAAAGCCAGAGGCATCACAATACCAGATTTCAAAATATACTATAGGGCAGTTATGATCAAAACATTCTGGTACTGGCATAAAAACAGATGGATAGACCAATGGAACAGAATAGAAACACCAGAAATCAAGCCAAGCACCTACAACCTACTTATCTTTTACAAAGGAGCTAAAATCAATCCCTGGTACAAGGACAGTCTCTTCAACAATTGTTGCTGGGAAATCTGGATCTCCATGTGCAGAAATATGAAGCAAGACCCCTACCTTACACTTTACACAAAAATCCACTCAAGATAGATGAAAGACCTAAATATATGATGCAATAACATCAAATTATTAGAAAATATCAGGGAAACTCAGCAAGACATTGACATAGGAAAAGACTTCTTGGAAAAGACCCCAGAGGCATAGGCAATCAAAGCCAAAATTGATAAATGAGATTTTATCAAATTGAGAAGCTTCTGTACTGCAAAAGAAACACTCAGGAAAGTGAAAAAGCAACCAACAGAATGGGAGAAATTATTTGCAAACTATGCAACTGATAAAAGGATTAATATACAAAATATATAAAGAGCTCAAGAAACTCAACAACAATGAAACAAACAACCCAGTTAAGAAATAGACAAAGGACTTAAACAGGTATTTTTCAAAAGAGAAAATACTAATGGCTAACAGACACATGAAAAAATGCTCAGGATCATTATCCATCAGGGAAATGCAAATCAAAACCACAATGAGATTTCACCTCACCCTCACCCCCATTAGAATGGCTTTCTTACAGAAATCGCAAAAACAGGGGCCGGAACCATGGATCACTTGGTTAATCCTCTGCCTGAGGCACCAGCATCCCATATGTGCACCAGGTTCTAGTCCTGGTTGCTCCTCTTCCAGTCCAACTCTCTGCTGTGGCCCGGGAGGGCAGTGGAGGATGGCCCAAGTGCTTGGGCCCTGCACCCACATGGGAGACCTGGAAGAAGCACCTGGCTCCTGGCTTCGGATTGGCGCAGAGCGCCAGGCGTAGCAACCATTTGGGGAGTGAACCAGCGGAAGGAAGACCTTTCTCTCTGTCTCTCTCACTGTCTAACTCTGCTTGTCAAAAAAAAAAAAAAAAACAACAACAACAACAACAAATGCTGTCGAGAATGTGGAGGAAAAGGCACCCTACTCCACTGTTGGTGGGAATGGAAATTGATAAAGCTACTGTGGAAGACAATATGGAGATATCTCAGAAATCTGAATACAGACCTACCATATGATCCAGCCATCCCACTCAGAATTTACTGAAGAAAAATGAAATCAGCACATGAAAGTGTGATCTGTATCCCCATGTTTATTGCCACTCAATTCATGATAGCTAAGATAGGAATCAACCCAAGTGTCCATCAACTGAAGACTGGATAAAGAAATTATGGGATATGTACAAAATAGAATACAATACAGTAGTTAAAAAAATTGAAACCCTGTCATTTGTAACAAAATGAATGCAACTGGAAAACATTATACTTAGTGAAATAAGCCAGTCCAAAAAGGCAAACACCATATGCTCTCCCTGACCTATGATAACTAATAGAGTACCTAAAAAGTAATCTATAGAAATGAAATTGTCACTTTGAGATGCAATGACTTTGAACAGCCCTTGTCTTGACTGCTGAGGAACCATTTTCATTCTTCTGTACTATTTGTTGAACTCTTTACTTAGTATAGAATTAATCTTATGTATAAAAAGGTAATTGAAGATAGATCTTAGTAAAAAATAAGAATGGGAATAGGAGAGGGAAGAGGATGAAGGTGGGAGTGCAGGTGGGATGGAGGGTGGGTGGGACAGTCACTATGTTCCTAAAGTTGTGTTTATGAAATGCTTGAAGTTTGTACACTATAATAAATAAAGATAAGATTTATTTTTATTATTAAGAAATAAATATACTTTTTAAATAGTTTTTTTCATCCTTATAGGGCATTTCAAGTGGGAGAAGAGTTGTTTGTCTTTGTTCATTCAAGCTACCATTGTGAGTTTAATATTCTAAAATTTGGGATTGGGAGAAGTAGCTAATTTGGGTATTCAGAGTCTTTGAGTTCACTGAGGACAGCACAACTCATTTGTCACTTGGTAACAGTGTTTGGCTTACATTGCACATCCCACAGCCAGCTAAGTCACGGCTCCAGTGTGTCAGCCAGAGAGAGGGCACTGGGAGCTCAGTCATTTGGACATTTCAGGTCTGGAGAGGTGACTGTCATTCCTCCACAACTGTCGCTCTGGGGAGAAATGGCACCCTCTGAAATACAACATTAGCTTTTATCACTCACAGCAAAAAAGAAATCTCAGCAGTACTTGCTATGTTTCTCTCTCATTTAGAATCAATTCACCTCCAAGTTTTTTCCCCTCATTTCATATAAAAATCACTATATGTATGGGACTATCCAAATATATGCACAATATACTTATTATATGCCTAAGGCATATCCATGTTTTTGTTTAAGCAAAGTGATTCGGAAATTGTAATGCTGCATGGAAGCACATTTCCTGCATAGCTTCTAGACAAAGTGTCATCATCTGGTTTGTGACCACAGAACCGAATGTTATACAAGACATCTACATGGCCGGTGCCGTGGCTCAACAGGCTAATCCTCCGCCTTGCGGCGCCAGCACACTGGGTTCTAGTCCCGGTTGGGGTGCCGGATTCTGTCCCGGTTGCCCCTCTTCCAGGCCAGCTCTCTGCTGTGGCCCGGGAGTGCAGTGGAGGATGGCCCAAGTGCTTGGGCCCTGCACCCCATGGGAAACCAGGAAAAGCACCTGGCCCCTGGCTCCTGCCATTGGATGAGTGCGGTGCGCCGGCCGCAGCGCGCCGGCCGTGGCGGCCATTGGAGGGTGAACCAACGGCAAAGGAAGACCTTTCTCTCTGTCTCTCTCTCTCACTGTCCACTCTGCCTGTCAAAAAAAAAAATGCATCTATCTTAATGTGACTATTTAGAAACTTAATTGGTCTTCTAAAGTAGAAATATATGTTAAGATTGGCGTCTTGAGTATTATAGAGTCTTAAGATCATTTTTTAAAAACTTAAGTTTCAAGTAGTGAAATGTAGCAAATGCATGTTATTCATTTGGTGGAATATTATATTGTCATTTAAAATAGGACTTAAAGAATATATAGCTTAGAACATTAAGAGGCATGATTTTATTTTTTGTATGTTACCTGACTAAAAAAAAATTTAATCTTAAGAATTAGTTCAAATGAACCAGAAATATTGATAATCCTTACATTTATATACTAAACAATAAGTCAACCTTTGAGTAGTTTTTTTTCTTGTATTCTTTAAAATGGATCTAACTGCATTATTTTAAAATAATACATACTTTGAAAATGGCATCAATAAGAAGATAATACTATGGGAAAAGTAAATAAAGGAAGCAAATAGTGTAAATACAAACTCACATGTGTAGTTATTTAAGACAATTGATTTTATAAACATTATTTTATGTAACAAAGTCAGCAAATCCTGCCAAGGAGTGAATGGAGATGAAATGGTAATTTTCTTCAAAAACCTTCACTTGGCACTATTTTTTTAAAGATTTGTTCATTTGGCCGGCGCCATGGCTCAACAGGCTAATCCTCTGCCTGCAGCACCAGCACACCGGGTTCTAGTCCCAGCCGGGGCGCCAGATTCTGTCCCAGTTGTCCCGCTTCCAGACCAGCTCTCTGCTGTGGCCAGGGAGTGCAGTGGAGGATGGCCCATGTGCTTGGGCCCTGCACCCAAATAGGAGACCAGGAGAGGCACCTGGCTCCTGGCTTCAGATCAGTGCGGTGCGCCGGCCACGGTGGCCATTGGAGGGTGAACCAAAAGCAAAGGAAGACCTTTCTCTCTGTCTCTCTCATTGTCCACTCTGTCTGTCAGTAAAAAAAAAAAAAATGTTCATTTTATTTGAAAGTCAGAGTTACACAGAGAAAGAAGGAAAGGCAGGGAGAGAAGGGAGAGAGAGAAAAACATCTTCCATCTGATGGTTCACTCCCCCACTCCCCAATTGGCTACAAAGGCCGAATCAGTGCCGATCCCAAGCCAGGAGCCAGGAGCTTCCTCTGGTCTCCTATGTGAGGGCAGGAGCCCAAGGACTTGGGCCATCCTCTACTGCTTTCTCAGGCCATAGCAGAGAGCTGGATGGGAAGTGGTACAGGCAAGACTCGAACAGGCACAACAAATGAGATGCCGGCACTGCAGGCGATGGCTTTACTCGCTATGCCACAGCACTGGTCCCGGCACTATTGTCCATCTGTGACAACCAGTGTCACGCAACAGATCATACTTGCATCCAGTCTAAAGCTGATGCAGCTATTGCGTACTCAGTGCTGTGAACTCACTATGTTACTTCCCCCCCAGGCTTCACCACGTATGTTCATAAATAATTCTCTTGCTCTTAAATCAAGCCAAGCCTTAGCCACTGGCACATGTTTTCTTACTTAGCATCTCAGGAGAAGGGCTCATGACAACCATCAGAGACTGTGACTTCCCAAATAAAGGGTTTTTACAGGTTATCATCCATGCGCTCTCCTACACATTCCGGAATCTCACTGAGTACGATTAGGATTGTATGGCTTGGGCTGGAACAGCCCGTTTCCAAGAGCAACATAGACGGGAGGCCTCTGATGTTGTATTGCTTATTTTATGTGGATTTTAGTTGAGAAATTGCTTTTTCTAGTTTCTTCATTTATCCCATCGTTCTTTGGAGTAGAACAGTTGTATTGCTTTTCTATTTTCCACTTATCCCTGAACTTCTGCCATACTTTGAGAATACTTGCATTTTGTTTGTTTTGATGATTGGTGTGCATGTAGCTTGCTGTTTTTTAAAAATAATAATAATGATTTATTGAATAGAACAATGATTAATTTCTATATCCCTCTGTCTGCTACTCAGGTACACGCTGCTGTTAACGCAACGTCTCTTTACTAAGCAAAACCTTTCTATTTTTTTTAAAAATCACACAATTTGTGATTTTATTCAATTCTATAGATTGCATTTATTAAGCTGATCAGAGCACACTCCTTTTAATCAGACTTATATGTATCAAAGTTGGCAGGTGTCAAGGTAAGAAGGAACCCTGCCATTCTTTCTGGGTTAACACAAGTTTGAAACAAAGTCAAGTCTTTTTGGTATGGTCACAGCACATTACTGAGCAAGTACAACAGAAAGGCCTGTGTGGGTGTTTGATTTGACACATTGCTTAATTTGCCTCTTGGGCCACCCACATCCCATATCAGAGTGGCTGGGTTCAAGTCTGGCTCCACTTCCAGTTTCATCTTCCTGCTAACCCATACCGTGAGAGGCAGCAGATGGTGACTCAAGTACTTGGGTCCCTGCCACCCACACGGAGACCCAGATACTGGTTCAGGCTCCTGACTGCAGATTGGCCCAGTTCTAGTTCATTTGGACATTTGCAGAGTGAACTGATAGACGGAAATTCTGTCTCTCTCTCTCTCTCTCTCTCTCTCTCTCTCTATTCTTTTCAAGTATGAACAAACGAATGAATGAATAAACAAACAAACAATTCTTTAAAAAGAAAGAAAATAGGCCAGTTTCACTGAACACAATCTTTCCTGACAGGCGATCTTTCTTTCATACTGGTCTGTTGGGATGGCAGATTATATCAATTATCATATATATTCTGAAAATTCTTCCTGTATAATCCTGCTGCTTCCCAGCCCCTGAATTTTTGGAACAGTGTGACACCCTAATAAGCTCTTGCAGTCTTTCTAAACTTCAGACTCAGCCTCCATTGTTCAGAGAATACAACTTCCATATTGCACAGAAACGATCTCTTATTAACAATGACCCAAAAAAGTTTTACAGAGTGATCAACTATGTTGTGTATCCCTTGGGTAAACATACCCTCCTAGCTTTGATAGCTGGTATGATATAGTCATGGGTTCTTCAAAATCACAACCTCACCAACTACATACCCATTTCTAAAGAACTGAGAAAACTGTACATATGAATAGTCTACGACCTAAGCCATTAACCTCAAGTGTCATCAGTTTAATTTCTCATTGAGTGTCTACTAAGCAACATCCTAAGTACCACCAGATAATCAAAACAGAAGAAAACCTATATGTTTATATTCCGAGTCCTGCTGTTTCTCCTGTCCAACTATTCTCAGTTCGCTGTTTTCACTGACATTCTTTCATTCAGCAGGAAGAATTTGGAAAGATATTGTGCTTTTCCCTTTCCTTGTGTAGTGATTAAAACAGCAGCAGCAGCAGCAACAAAAGCATGGTGTCCCTGTTTCCAAGATCAAAGTCACATTAATATTTTTCTGTTCTGAATAAATGGATTACTCAAGGTTGAGCATATATGTTTTTGTTTAGATTTCTGTTGTGATCATGATAATTCAAGATCTTGCTTTTCTTTGAAATCATTAACATATAATAACACATCTACCTGTGCTTTAAAAAAAACACATAAGTGTTTATGGAATTCTTTATAAGCAGATGTATTTGTAGTTGTGTGTGTTTCTGCTGTGTGTGTATGTGTGTGTGTGTGTGTGTGTGTGCATATAGGAAACTAAGTAGAAAACATGATAGTATCAGCAAGATAAATAAAGTTCCCAACAATTAGTCCAAGTGATATTTAATTTTCCCTTTTCCCGTAATGTTGGCTTCATCAAACATGAACTCTCATAACTACTAATTAATAAGCTATTATATTGGTTGCAAGTGACACAGACTCAACTAATGTGAGCCTATGCAAGATGTGGACCCTATGGACTCGTGAATTAAACTACAGGTTGCAGGGTTATCAAAACCAGGAATTCTTGAGCCACTTGCTCCCTTGGGTACTTCCTCTCTCCCTCTCTCCTTCCATTTTTCTGCCTCTCCTTCTCACTCTGTCCATTTTTCACAGTTGCTTTTTGTTACCTGCTTGCTTCATATCCTGTAATAAACTATCTTGATTAAGTCAGACTCATTGACCCAAGCCGTTCCCTGTATCTCAGCCCTCAGATTTACATCCCCAAATAAAGGATCTTTCTCCAACATCTGCAACTTTAGAAACTCATGAAAAGGCCTTTGATGGGTTGGATCCATGCCCCCTCCTGTGGCCTCAAAGGAGGTTGCTAACAGGGGCATTCCATGTGGAGCCATAGGGCTGCTCTGAGAAGGGGACTTTTGGAGGACGAAATAAATTCACACACACACACTCACACAATGTGACTTCCATTTCCAGACAAAAGTCCGGAAGTACAGCAGGCAGGGAACATCAATTAATGTCCACTTTCATTCTTTCAGTCTAATTCAGTGAATGGGGTATCCTACCAGGTATTGATGAGAGTAATCAATCAATCTACCAAAAAAAAAAAAAAAAACCTGGAACACTTAAAATTTAGCCTGGCCTGCAAGATAAATACATGAGTACTTGAGAATTTACAAAAAGATACTTAACCCCATCGTGAAAAATTAATTAGGATATTCCTTTAACACAGAATTCACATTTCAGAAGAAGGAAGACTGGTGAGAATCAATTCACTTATTGAACATTGATCTCCTGGGGAGTGATGGAGACAGTTGTTTGCCAGCTAAGCCTTGTCCAGAGCCCAGGTTTTAAATAGTACTATAACCTCATTCCGTGTGTTGAAAAATGTTTCGGAATTGCTTGCAGTAGGTTTAAAATGTAATTAAACCATTATATTAACATTAACATTAACATTGTATTAACAAATCTGTCCTTTTGCAGGTTCTATCATATGCTGGCAAGACATAGATACATATGATTTAGACCTCATCCTATGGTAGCACATAGCACAACTAGAGAGACAAAAAGGCAAGAATAAATTTTATATAAAAATATATATAGATAATTATTTGGAATTCATGGTAAATGGAGGGATTTACACTGGAGGTGATTCTTGATGAATATTTGTAAGAATTAATATACTAATCAGTTAGGTTATGAATAAGAATAAGGCATCCAGTCACAAAACTACATGGTATTTTAAGGAATTATAAATCTTTCAGATAAACGGAGAGCAAAGCACATGAATAAGTATTACCAGCAAATAGTTTAGGAGGTTAGCCAAAGCCAGAAAAATAAAACTCTTGCAGGTTGTTCATATTAACATAATTAAAAGTTTGTAAGCAGGGCGTAGTGGGTTAAAGCCCTCGCCTGCTGTGCCGCCATCCCTACTGGTGCCGGTTTAAGCCCCAGTTACTCCACTTCCAATCGATCTTCCTACTAGTGTGTCTGGGAATCCCGTATCAGACCGCCTTCAAGCCCTAGCTGCTCTGATTCCCATTCAGCTTCCTGCTAATGTGCCTGGGAAGGCGGCATGTGATGGTCCAAGTATGTAGGTCCCTGCCACCCACATGGG
The DNA here is from genome assembly GCA_949820135.1 of Sylvilagus floridanus. Classification (NCBI taxonomy): domain Eukaryota; kingdom Metazoa; phylum Chordata; class Mammalia; order Lagomorpha; family Leporidae; genus Sylvilagus; species Sylvilagus floridanus. The sequence goes on from OX463229.1 coordinate 23,732,767, forward strand.
AGACCCTGATGGAGTTGCAGCCTGGGCTAGCCTTGGCTATTGTGATCATTTAGGGGAGTGAAGCAGCAGATGGAAGATCTTTCTCTGTCTGCTTTCTTTCTGTAAATCTGCCTTTCAAATAAAAAATTTGTCTTTAAAAATTATAATTTGTTTCAAAATGTAGAGCATAGAAATGAAACAAGGAGGTAATAATACACAGGTATTAACACTTTAAAATCTACATAGGCTTGACATGAAAGAATGTAGAACACAGTAAGAACGCGTCTCCTCAGCCCTAAAATCCACGTCGGACTCCCTAATGTTCTCCATCAGTTGTCAATAGTCCAACATTTCCAAGTGACACGTAGGTGACACACAATGGCCATTCAGTCTTCTTATTTTGATTGCATTTCCCCTGTCATGGTGTGTGTTGGCTGTTTCCATCAACCACAATGCTATTCCCTCTCCTTCCCCAATTTTGACAGCATTACTGGAGTCTCTTTTGTCCATGGGAGTGTTGGAAGTGTTAGTACAGCTAACCATCTGCTTCTGCTGTTTCCTACCAGTGATGGAGTGATAGGCAATGTAGCTCTTAAATTTGTCTTCCTAATTAGACACATAATGACTTGAAGGATTAAATCTGAAAAGGCTTTTTTTCTATCTAAATGGCACAACATATAAAACATGTATAGAACTTTCAGTGATTCAAGCTGGTACTATAACAATGTATCGCCATAGTTTTCCCTATTCGAGGAAAAATTCAGATTCAGTAGAAATGGCGGACATCATTATGGGAAAATCCAGTCAAGGTTTCCACTGCCTGAACACATGTGGTGTCTATTACCACATGACTGACCAGATGAGAGGTGTACATGGAATTTTACCCTGACCCTGGGCCACTATAAACTCAGGCAGTGTAATTAATTTTGTATTTTCTTTCTTTTCTTGTCAACCCAAGTACAAAGATACAGTAAGGATGACTAATTGAGAGTTAGGGAAGGAAAAATCTCCATTTAATTGCTAACAAAATCTCATTAAAATATACTGTGTTAAATTTACATTACAGAATGCTAAATATGAAAAGATTCAAGATTGTTACTATATAAAACCCTTCCACAATTCACCTTAAGAAGATAGGATTATGTTTGAATTGTACATTTTTACAATAGGGTCTCACACATTTTTTCATTCTACACATAATGCAAATCTTTGACATGATCCGATTATTTGAAATGAACAAATTTAGCAACATGCTTGATGGTACTCATTGGTTCAAACTATTGAAATAATTTAACTTTTATTTTTAGACTGAAATGTCAGCTGGTGAGCTACAGAATTTTTTTTACCTGAAAGTTGGGAACATTTTAAAAGAAAAAGCAAGTCCCTACCTGCTTGGGAAAAAAATCTAAGAGGATTTGAAAACTCCTACATAAGGATGTAAACACACTGTTCATCACATCATGAATTCTGACTTCAAAAACATGCAATTGAGTGTTTTAAGAAAAATCTTTCAAATTTAATAAAAACATGAATTTTTTATGTGATATAACTCCAGACTTACTTTCCTGCAGCCCATAACTGTACAGATTTAAAATAATTGAAATCACTTTGCAGGCAGACAATCTTGTTTAAGATGCTAAACGTCACTCAAGTATAGAAGCCTAATTAATTTCATTGGAAAGTTTTAGCCAGACACATAATTAGAGCACAGTGAAAGGCAAAGAGAGAGGGAAAAAGAGAGAAAGACAGAGATAGATAGAGAAATCTAAGGTTATTCCAGAACCAATAACCCACTGCAATAAACTGGGATCAGTGAAAATTCCTATTTCTTAGGAAGCCAGGGTGAGGAGGAGATGGTATCGGCCCGCTCAACAAACTCCATTTAGTAGGGAAACTCAAAAATGAAATACCTTTGGCCACTTTGGCAGCAGACAATATTAAATATTTATAGGATCCTCATTATGTGTTTTCGTTTTATCTCAGACAACTCTGATCTGTATCTTCTGCTTCTATCCTGAAGTAAAGGGATAATAAAAACAAACTTCCGTGGACTTAGTCTGACTCCTAAGCCTCTTCTTGTTCCATAGGCAGCCATAAGAATGTAAGCAGGCCAAAAAACGAATTCCTAACTCGAGTCTGTGACTGATCTGTGATTTATTGTTTTGTGCTTATGACTACTCACATCAAGCAAAATGTAGCATTGCTGCTTTCACAGAGAAAAGTAAGATAACTGTTGTAATCAGTTACTCAGCTGTGACTCTTTAAAGATAGCTGAAATCAAAATCCTAGGCTCTCCAGAGATGCCTTTGTGGGGGAATACAAAAGTGCAACATGCTCTACCTCTGATGACTGGCAACACACAGATCTCAGCTCTCTTTTCCCGTTCACTTTCCTAGGCTTCTTTGTCTGTCTTGAGTGATTTACCTAATGTGTGAGTAGGCTATTTGTTTCTCAAACCACCTGAGGGGAACTTTTAGGTTTATTTCAGCTTGCAGTCAGATATCCCCTTAGTTTCAGGCATCCAGTGAACCCGGAGGAAGGGAGAAAGACCATCACACAGTTAATCAATGAAGTAGAGAGTCCCAGGAAGCACCTAGGCATTACACGGCCAGCCCCCTCGTGAGAACCACCTTCTGAGAGCAAGACCCCAGAGCACTAAAGACCTCTCCCATCATGCTTTGCTCCTGGATGCCATCATTAGATCGAGTCTGCACCCTTGATCCATCCAGGATCTACTTTGAGATAAGACTTTGGGGTCTGAATGTGTGAGTGACATTGGGAAGTCAAATTCTGTTCAAACCATCACCCCGATAGCCCAATCTGGGGTATGGAAAGAATCTGAATAGACGCCCCCACCCCAGGTCCCCACGGTGTGGAGTTTCCTACAACCTCATGGAAGGTTTTCCATTCTCTGCTTAAACACATCACATCGCAAGGTGAGGGTCCTTTGGAACAGGCTGATCCGAACCAGTGAAAATGGAATTACCTTTTTAGCCCCTCTTGAAACATGTTTATTTAAAAAATGTATAGTTTCATGTTTTAGCATATTTACCATATATTTACATCTTGCAAATAAAGTGATAGGTATTGTTTTCATGGTAATACTGCTATTCTGGGCTTTTTCTCAGTAAGTATTATCAAACTTTTTCAAACCTAAATAGAAAAGATTCCATTAGTTTTTCTGTAACTCTAGTTCTTTCTTGTGCCTTATTGTCCAGCCAAAGTTATTTTGATTATTCATTGTGCTATCCAGCATTATGTGATCTATAAATCAGTCAACAAAACAGCAACTGCAGCAGCCACAGATGATGACAGAGAGGAGCTTGACTTTACTGTAAATTCTCCTTAAGGATTATTCTATCGTAAACCAGTGTAAGTAAGCGTCCATTTAATACTTTACAATCTCACCAAAAATGTGGTTCTAATACCCATCCTACACACAAATACTTTACTAAGAGGAGTGATTGTGGGTACTTTCCATATTGTAACTTAGAATTATTTGAGAAAGAAAATTTATGTGATCAATCAGTAAGTACAGTCACTTGATTTACTCTGTATGAATTCTATGGTATGACTTCCTCCATTTATTAATTGCCATGATGATATTGATGATGGTGGTGGTGGTGATGATGGTGATGATGATGATGAACTATCAGCACCACAATTTCAAAAGGCCAGCCAGTCCACTAAGTCCAGGAAATTCAGTGTGGAACAGCACAAAGAATTGCCTCGTCTCAAGAACCTATACTTTCTAAGTGGTAGACAATGGAGCAAAGGGTATACTTGCAAATGCTGTGAAGACATAAAACCGGGTCGTGGGAAAATGTAAAGGCTTGAGGCAGGAACAAATTTGGCAAGTAAAATAAAGATAAAAGGGATCATAAAGCTGGATACACAATAAATGTTAGCTGAATGAGTAGGAGAAAAAAAATGAACAGCCTGAGTGAAAGGGAAATTAATGAATAAATGAAAGACCTAAGGGAGAGAAGATTGAAAGGTAGGACCGGAAATGTTACCCCTTCATCAGTCTCGGAGAAGGCAGAGAAATGTTTCCTTCCATTTTCATGCCCATTCCCTAGATTTGCACAAACTTTTAGAATAAAAATTCTACCTATAAAAAGCTACACTTGCATCTTTCTTTAGCAGGGATACCGATCTTGGAACTGAGAACACACGGTGCAACTTCCAAAGGCTGACGCCAAACTCCTCCCGCACCATGGACCCCATTTGTGAGTGGCAGGCTGGACAGCACACACTGGGACTGTGCAGACCGCAGGAGAGGGGGCAGGGGAGGGTGAAGGCCTCCCAGAATCCTTCAACCCTGCTTATGTAAAGCTCCAAATGCAAATCTGAATGGAAAACAATTTTCTTTTTATCTCCCAGACAGAGTCAAATAAGGTAAACTATTGTGTCAACATGAAAAGAATCCTCAGCGAATGCTCACCCCATGACAGTTTTCAATGGTTGGGATTAATTTCTCAGTTGAACAGCATCTGCAGGTGGGATTATTCTTTGGCTGCTTCTGTTTAACTCGGAATATTTTCTGGCAGATGGTGATAGCAAGTAAAGACCTGTGTGTTTCGGAGGCTGGAGCATGCCTGGGCTCAGGAAAGGGACAAGATCATAAATAAATATGTTTTGAAGAATCCCTGTGTTTACCCAGCTCTGAGACAATAAAGAGAAAGAATTCATCCATTTTGCGGAAAGTTTCCTCCCTCTTTTCCTACTTCTGAATAATAGTAGCAAAAGGCCTGAGGTGTGTTCTCAGTACAAAACTCTAGATTTAATTCTATAGACATTAAATACAGTCTTTGGACACTTTTTATTTAGTGCACGATTTGTAGCCAGGTGCAGATGTCTAGCCTATTACCCCTATCCTAATTGCAATACAGAGTTAACTGAATTTAGAACAAATGTTTGTGAAATCCATTAGGCTTATTAGGAGAAAGAATGAAAGAATAGCTAATAAGTGCATTAATGTTAAACTGATCAAGTGCAATACTGTCCATGGAAAAATTCCTGGCTTGATGAATGCCTTTTATTTTGTTTTTAAAAAGTCACAGTGATGCCTGAACTATCCAATAAAATACATTAAATGTATCTTCAGGCAAATAAAGATGAGGGTACTTCCAAGGATAACGGAAGTACACATTACTACAACATGCAGATTTGACAAAACTCCTTGTCTGTGTCCCAGTTCTGTTCACAAGTGCCTCTTCCAGCCCGCATTGCAACATTGCATTACCGTTTAATAGAAGCTCTTCTATAACAAATAGATCTAGTAAAAAGTCTCCATTTTAAGACTGCATGTCCCTCTAAATTTGAGGATTTCTTCTGCACTATGAGTGCTATTGGATGCAATTTGTGCCAGCAAATGGGAATGAGTCAGATTTTGTGAATAACACAGAGACTTGACTTCTTAAGGAAGAGAGTTCCTAAATTTATAAACAACCGTTTTCCTTCATTTTCTGAGCAGCTAACAGAAACATTTTCTTTGAAAACCCAAAGGGGAGAAAAAGAAAATAATTATTTTGCTACCTTCTTTTTTGATTTTCTGTAGAATCATTGAACTGAAATAAAGTTAAAACATTAGGGGAAGGAGTCATCATCATATTAAAATGGTGAATTTAACATAATGCTAGTATTCCACTTGACCCATGCTCTACGATTGTTTTTTTTAAAGATTTGATTAATTCTTGAAAGAAAACGAGTGTTGGTTGATGTTCTAGTTCTCTCAAAAATAACCAAAAAATAAAGAAAAATCTGTACTTAAATTTTTAAACCAATTTCCTTTTAAGGAATTGAGTTAAAAATTGGTTTACTTCTTTACAAATGGTTAAAGAAAGGCAAGGAAATTTTAAGACAAAACATGTTATTGGAATTTCAGAGAAAGAGCGCATGCTACGCTCTTTCTCTCTCTACATTGAACACAAAAATGTGTGAGTATCTGGTGCTGTGTATGTGTGCATATGGGGATGGGCAGGTTGTAGGAAGTGGGTTAACTTTATATAGGATATAGGAAACCTATAATCAGTATGATTTGAAAGCACATGAAGCTTATATTATATGATAAAAATAGGATAGATGGATAGTGTTGAGCAGATTCTTTATGTGATATACAATATGCTATGTTAAAGGCTTATTTTAAAATAGAAACTATAATTTGTTAGGAAAGATGCCTCATGAAAATCAATCTCTTAAAGCAATCACTTCTGAAGTTTTTTTGCTACTAAAAAGCTATGTCTGAAATTCTCTGCATTTCATTATTCTTTATATTCAATAGATTTTTGATCATATCTATTGTCTGCTTATATCTGTGCTTATCTATATTTAATTATACATAATGTTATTGAAGATGTATTGAAAACATCCTTTATTTAAAATAAATTCTTTTTCTTCCTTGTTCAGATGGTGTATAACACAGTATAATTTGAAAACAGAATATTGTTCCGTTAAAAATAATACAACCGGTATAGGTACAGCTGAGTTCCCAGCTATTAATAGAGTAAAATATGGACTTGATATTAAGTGAATTAACTATGCCATTTTTCAGAGACATGTTGAGCTATTTGTTCATCATGTTCAATTATTGAGGATTGTTTATTTTTTCTCAAATAGTATTTGAATAACACTGAAAACGTAATTGACTTCTTATGTTAGATTTTATACCTAAAGTAACACATCTTTCACCAATAATATTTCTGTTTTTTTTTTTCCTGTGTCTCTAACATCAAGTAATGCATTATGGGGGAAGGAGAAATAACCTTTAAATCATGACCATATGATTAAGAAGTTAAAAATTATCATTTCTACAATTTTTATTTATGTGTAACAGTCACATTCCATTAATTGTTCAAAAAGAGGATAATTTTAAATTTGATACTATAATATAAATAGATAGATAGGTAGATAGGAAGAACTTTTATAAGTCAACCAGGCCTTATAAGGAAGTAATTTCTCTAAAGAGTTTCAGATTTGGCTCAGATTAAAAAAAAAAGGCAAACATTACTGGGAAAATTGCCATTTGTCAACTGTTCCGTGTCACATCATGTGGCAATGCAGTTCCCTAAACAGCAAATGTCAGAATACGTACACTCCACGGTACTAACTAAAACAGTACAAAATTGAGCGTAAATGATTCAAAAATATTGGCAGAAGTGCCACTGTCACGAGTGGTGTTTATGGTGACTGAAATTTTCTCCCTAAAGTACAAGCGCCTCTGGTTTTATTTTCTGCAGGACACCCCTGAGAAGGAAGGTAGAGAACACGTTAAGAGTCAAGATATCCTTGCAAATAACAAAGCAAAAATGGTTTTAAACTCTTGCTGAATCAAAAATGGAACCACACAAGTGGGAGACTCACCTCCACCTGAAAAGGCTGAAAAGTAAAATTATGCAATATCCTAGAAGTATGAAAGCAGATTCAAATGCTGCTTCATATAATAACCTTCAAATGCATCCCAACGCTCATCCATTTAATTGTGCTATTTATTGGTATCACTGCACTGTACTTTCATAAATGCAAAATATAAAGAATGGAGGAATGAATGAAAAGGGCATTCTTACATCAAATAGTTCCTTATATTCTAAAGATAAAACATTTGTTTCCTTTCTAACTGACTGGCAAGTTAAAGAATTGATTCTTCAAATATTCAAATCTTACCTTTAGAGAAACACAAACAAGAATTGTTTCTTCATCCAATTATGAGTCAACACGTCCTAACCATGAAGGTACTCATCTGATTACAAAAGCAGAGGTCCTACGTATTACATTTTATTCAGAAAGTAGATGCACTTCCTTTTACTAGGTAGCTTGAGTGACTAGTCCTTTTCACAATGTTGTCATAGTGATGGTGACATCAGTGCAGTGATTTATCTGAGAAAAATATCAGCACTGATTCCTGATTCCTGCTGTAGTTCACATTCTGAAATGCTATCATACATACCCTATTTAAAGTATTCCAAGGAAAAGAGCTTTATTCCAACAAAACACTGAGACCTTCGACTTACTTCACGGACATTCTTTGTGTACCTGTGCAATGTCGGTAACAACGCAAGTGCCCAAATGGATGATGATAGGGGTGAACAAAGCCAAGAGATTGTGATTAACTGGTTGCTAAGGAAGATCTTGCTGTCAAGTGCTTAATGCCAAGTGAAAAATCTCCTCGACTAGTGAGCTCGGTTTAATTATTTGGGTAAATCCTTTTTAATTTTTTTTGGACTCCAAGAGTGATATCATGGTGACAATACTGACTTCTGGAACCCAGCCTGCACAAGTGTTGGCAGAACACTTGCTGGCGTCACCTTCATGCCAAAGGACTGTTTCTGAAACTTTATTTATCGTTAACATTTCCTAGGAGTTTTTTTTTTTTTATAAAGTGTACTTTTATTTATTCAAAAGGCAGAGCAGAGAGAGAGAGAGAGAGAGAGAGAGCGCTCTGTTTCATCTACTGGTTCATTCTTCAGGTGCCCACAACAGCAGGGGCTGGAGCTAGACTCAATCAAAGCCAGGAGCCTGTTAACTCCATCTGGGTCTCTCATATGGGTGGCAGGGACCCAAGTACTTGAGGCATTCCCTGCTGTCTCCCGGGATGAGCATTAGAAGAAAAATGGATCAGAAGCAAAGTGGGAACTCAACCCCAGATATTCTGATGGGGAATGCAGGCAGCCCAAGAGGCACTTAACCCACTGCACCACAGTGCCTGCCCCAACCTTAAACTCGTTCATGCTCTGTTGCCTCTGACTCCAAGGTTATAGCACAATAAACGATGAGAACAGCATTGGCACAATCTCCCAGAGATGGATGAAGCACTCCGATCTTCAGGTCACAGGTGTGTCAGACAACACACACACATACACAGGCACACACAGTGCTAACATTCCATTGTATATTCAAAATGTCTGCTTGTTACAAACTTGTTTTTGAACACCAAACGATGACATCACATAATTGAACTTTTCACCCCAAAATGACAGGATTCATTTCAAAGACACTAATTCATTATGAAACATGGACGTCCATCGCTGTGTGGGAGCCCATGCTGGCATTTGGAGGACACAGCCCCCTCCTGCAATCCTGGGGGCAAGCCTTGGGGACTGATTGTGCAGCCTTATTGTGGAGTCTTTCCTGCATGTGTGAATCTGGCCGGGCATCAATTCTTTATCTGCTAACAGTAATTAGTGCTAACTAAACAAAAGGGATTTCAGAGGCTCTTAGTGCCAAGCAGGCCTTAGACCTAAATTCCAAACTAAGTAAAAGTTCTTAAGCATTTTCTGAGTTGCGTTGAAGCCATCCTTTTATAGCAGGCCAGCTATGAACACTGCAGCTATGTCATTCTCAACGAACTATTTGCTTCATTTATCGTTCTCATTGGTTGGACTCTTTGCTGGCTTTGAAATTTTAGTTCACAAGCAATGACTTAGCTATGATCATACATAAGAGTCTGCTTTGAGAGGCCACCTCGCAGCTGATTGAAATATGGATGTGCTGACGAAGGGCTCCATTAATAAAGATCGCTTCCACAGAGCGGGTTTTGACTTAGCACTATTAATAAAAAACAGTCCTTTCATGTTGGGAATTTTCAAAAAAGTCACAGATTTGACATTTGAAGTTTTTTGTTTTAAGATTTATTTATTTATTTGAAAGGCAGAGTTCCACAGAGAGAGGAGAGGCAGAGAGAGAGAGAGAGAGAGAGAGAGAGAGAGGTCTTCCATCCACTGGTTCATTCCCCAATTGGCTGCAATGGTCAGTGCTGTGTCGATCCGAAGCCAGGAGCCAGGAGCTTCTTGCAGGTCTCCCACATAGGTGCAGGGGCCCAAGGACTTGGGCGAATTTTTTTTTAACAGGCAGAGAGAGAGAGACAGAGAGAAAGGTCTTCCTTTTTCCGTTGGTTCACCCCCAAAGTGGCCGCTACAGCCAACGCCAGGAGCCAGGAGCCAGGTGCTTCTCCTGGTCTCCCATGCAGGTGCAGGGCCCAAGCACTTGGACCATCCTCCACTGCCCTCCTGGGCCACAGCAGAGAGCTGGCCTGGAAGAGGGGCAACCGGGACAGAATCCGGCTCCCTGACTGGGACTAGAACCCGATGTGCCAGCGCCGCTAGGTGGAGGATTAGCCTATTAACTGGATTGGAGTGGAGCAGCAAGGACTCGAACCAGTGCCTGTATGGAATGCTAGCCTCACAGGCAGCAGCTTAGCCCACTGCAACACAACTCTGCCTCTCCCAACCCCACGACCACATCACTTTTCTCACATTTCAGTGTCTTGTTGTCTTAGCTTAATATTTGTTGAGTCTGCCACTGCTGCACAAGATGGCAACTGTGGCAATGCAGCAAAGTTTCCATCAGCCAAAGGCCAGGCTCTTTGGTCGCCTTTGCTACTCTGAAACTGGTTTGTAATCAGCTGAGATCAGTTTCAGACAGGCAGGGGTGCGGCCATGGAGGAGGAGAGCCTGCCTGAGAAGGCGCTATGAGAGCAGCCCCTGAGAGCACTTGAGTCTGTCCTTTATTTGGCAAGAATTTTTCATTTTCTGCATGCCCTCAAGTCAGTATCTTTGCATTTTTTAGCTTTTCAAATTCTAACCTTTCAGGCAGGCATTGGTTTCTTCATTCTATACATAGAAAACCAAAGCACGAACTCTGATTTGCCCAAAGTCACACAGGGGGCCGACCAAAGGATATCTCAGGTGTGGTTCTAACTTTCAAGAAAGCAGTTGATTGAAGCTCTGAAGCCACACGGAAAATCCACGTATCACTGCCCTATACTATGTCATCATTTCTGTGGCCATGTCACATCTGAACAGTGTGTATTTGTGAGGCTCTGCTGAAGAGAGACATTTGCAATTACAATCTAGGAAGGAACAGGAGGTAATGGTCTCTGCACCATGATTGAGACCTTGAGAAGGGATTGTCAGCTGAGAGTCTGCTCTCCTTCCTCCCAAACACAAAGACCTACACAGCACACCTTTCGTGAGTCTGCGGAAAAACTCAAGTCCTGAGTTAGAGTAGCAATACTAAGGCAACATCTCATTATGATTGGCATCTGCTGTTTCCTCCCGAGTCCAAGTTCAAAGAGGTAATAAGAACACAGGTGGACGCATCAGTAATTCTTTAAGCTCTACACTTAGAGTGAGACTGAAAATATTATCAGTTGGTATTAAAGGATACAACACAGGGAACTGACCTTGTGATAATTTATATAATATTTTTAACAAATTACAAAAATTAATATGAAAGAGAGGAGGCTGAAGCGCAGGGCAGAAAAGAAATCACCCCTGCTAGCCCATCTGAGCAGCAGTTATACCAACCCTGTTAATGAGGGGGGACTGGAGACTTCAGTTAGTGTAGAACATTATTATACATTGTATCTATGGAAACAAAAATGCGAACACACTCATACAGCTTAATAAAAGCACATATTTTTGTTGTATCATGTGCCTTTAGTCATTAACAGTCCTTTTGCATTCCCAATTTCAAGAGATTATTATAGACCAATGCTTCACCAACACAGCTATTTGGCCACTCAGTGACCTTTGGAAATGTTCAGAGATACTTTTTATTGTCACAATTGAGTGAGGTGTAGGGGGCTAGCCTACCTGGTGGGTAGAGGCCATGGATGATGCTAAATATTCTACAGTGCAGAAGATCGTCTTTCACAACAAGATTTACACCTTTCACATACCTCCAATATCAACAGTACTAAGATTGAGAAATATAGACACACCAACCCACACAGAGTATGCAAAAACAACAGTTATATATATATATATATATATATATATATATTTAAAAGATAATATCTAATTATTTGAAAGGCCAGCTACAGGGAGAGAGACACACACAAAGAGGGAGAGAGAGCGGGAGAGGGAGAAAGAGTAAGCAGGGGGGAGGCTCTTCCATCCACTATTTTACTCCCTGAATGTTCAGAACAACCTGGATTGGGCCACGTCAAAGCCAGGAGCCAAGAACTCCATCCCAGTCTCCCACTGTCGGAGATTCAAGTCTTCGTATCCTCATCTGCTGCCTTCCCAGGAGGCTGATTGGAAGCAGAGCATCTAGGACTTGAACCTAGATGACATGGGATGTGGGTGTTCCATGTGGCGACTCAACCTTCTGTTTCATGGCACCTACCCCCTAACCGATCATCGTGGTCAATCAGAACACTTTTTTCTTAGAAAGATATCCATGCAACAAGGTTTACTCTCAAGCACAGTATGCAACATACCACCCACTTCTGACACATTCTGCAAACCAGTACCCATGCTGACTGCGGGCTCTCCTGTGTTCAGTGGTTAACTGAATGGAAAACAGGTGTTGGTGCAATTCCCATAGGATAATTCTCGAGAAAAGAACCATCCTTCCATTGAGTAACCTTGGCAAAAATCGAATCCTAAATGGCAGATTCTTTATATTATGGACATGCCCTGCCCAGAGGGCTAGCCTCCTTGGTAGCAATATATTTGCACAGCTACTCAAGGGCAGCTTTTGAATGCTGTGGAATAACGTATGCCTGCTTTGATTTTGTTTTTCTATTCCTCAACGTGTGTTCAGGAAAACATTTACCACCCAGGAGAGCAGAGGTCAAGGGTAAGATAACATGACACTGCCATTAAAAATTAATGAAAATAAATGAAAAAAAAAAGAAATAACAGCTAATTACAGAAGAGTAGGAGCTGGTGTGTGGTGCAGAGAGTAGAACAATGCCTGTGGTACTGACATCTCACACCAGAGCACTGGTTCATGTCCAGGCTGCTCTGCCTCCAAAAACAGTAGAGGGTGGTACTAGTACTTGGATCCCTGTCCCCTTGTGGGAGACCTGGATGGACTTCCAGGCTCCTGGCTTTAGCCTGACTCAGCCCTTTGCAGACATTTGAGAAATCAACCAGTAGTTGGAAGATCTCTCTCTGTTCTCTCTCTTTGTTACTCTGCATTTCAAGTAAACAAATAAAAAGACATATATAAAAGGTTAAAAAGACTAGAGATATCAGAGTTTTTCCACTTAGCATATATTTTGTTTTTCATTTCCTATCATTTTTTTTTCTCTTATACTGTTCTATGCTATTCCTCACATAACATGCATTCACTTAAAATATCACTGATAGACTGCTCAATACTCTTCCTGGTACTGTAGAACAAAAGTGTTCCCAGGACTTCCTTCTGGGCTGTTCTCCTGGGATGGCCATTGTGGTGTTATTAACACCACATCATTAACATGCTGTGTTATTGACATGGGTCAATAGGAAATTCATTTTCAATTGTATTAAAAAGCTAAAATTCATTATTTTCAAAAATTGCTTTAATTTCATTTACTTTTGACTAAAGTATATTAAACTGTAACTAGGAATAATTCTCAAAGAAATTGGAGTTAGAGGACACATAAAAATGATTGGAACAGGAGGAAAGAAAAAATCCTAAGATAAAAATAAGAATGCTTGTGATGGATCAATGCCTGTTAGAGTTCAGCCTGCTTTTGACATTTAGATTACATGCATTATTGAGGTGGAAACATCATATTATCTTAAAAAAAATGTGACTTCTCTTGATTTGGGGTGTTCTAAGAATTTAGAAAATTTCAGGTCTGGGCAGAGAGTCTGCCAATTCTTTTGTAGTATACCAGAATAAACAACTTGCTTTGTGAGACTTAAAAGGCTTTTTGATGGCAGGACACAGCGTACCATCACTGGAATAGATGCAGGTGGCGGCTTCTGTTATAGCTGTAAACAGGAGGCTGCTGCCAGGCAGGGCCACAACAGACAGCATACCTGGGGACAGGGCCACAGCCTGCAGTAGCTGGGGTGAGACTGGACTCCCAGGCTTCCTAAGGTTTTGCCAGTCAAACAGTTCGCAGGTGTTGGGCATAGGAGCTGCCCCTAATTATATGATACTTGCAACTGGGGAGAACCAGGTGGCCATATAGCAGTCTTAGAGTTTAAGAGCCTAATAAACTGGGATTTGTGGATTTAATCAATTTCTCAGAAAGGAGAACTGACCAGCCTGTTCTCAGGGACTGAGAACATCGCTTTTTCTCTTATTTGTGGAAGTTAATATAGAGAGCATAAAAATTGTGGGGATGTCATATGACTTGGTATATAGCTATAAGTAATGTGTCACCGAATTACGCCATGTACATGACATGTGCCCTTTTTTCTCTACTTTATGATCCCACATCTTGTAATATTTTGCATCCATGTTTCCAAAAAAACAGTATACATGTGATGTACATAATATATATATATTGAAATGAGTATGGCAAATGTGAAAAAAATAAATCCTAAAATTAAAAATTAAATACATATTATTTTTACTCAATTGAGTATGCATTTAACTTAATTATCTGGAGCATTGGAATAGCTCAACTAACAAGAGAGAGTTTTTTCCTAATCATTTTTAGTTATTTATTTGTTTCTCTCTATTTAATAGATAGACTGATAGAGAGTGAGAGAGTGCTCTCGTCTGCTGGTTACTCACTGGATATCCATAACAGCTTGTGCTGGACCAGGCCAAAGCCAGAAACTGGAAACTCACCGTGATGTCCCCTGCCGGGGGCAGGAACCCAAGCATTTAAGCTATCACTGCCACCTACCAGACTCTGTAGGTGGCAGGTACCTAGAGTCAACAGCTGGAGCCAGGAGACCAAGGCTCTCTGATGTGGGTTGTGGGCATCCAACCCAGCATTTTAGCAACTTTTTGATCTAAGATTGGAGACTTTGAGAGAGTAAGATATAAGACCCCCCAAACAGTGTAGAAAAGCATTTTATCATGACAGTCATAGCAAGGGAAACAAGTAGAAGTGTAAGGAAACATCACGGAACAGCCAATAACTGTGATTTCCATGTCTACGGCAAAAGCATTCCAAAATTTCAGTCTCTAACCATGTCCTGGTGGAGTTGTGAAATATGCTGATAGTGTGAGTTATATCACGTTTGTGACAATAACAACTTAATATATTCTCTGAGTCGAGGTAGTGAGCATAGTAGTTTTATTGTTGTGGGATATGAACTAAAATAACTGGTATTTGTTTGCAGAGGATTAGTTCAGTGGCCTTGATCAGAGAGGCAGGGCAGGAGGGTGGCAAAGTAGATGATGGCATAGGACAAAGCTCTGGGAAGTGAGAAAGTCAGTCTAAGAATGCATCAGAGATGATGTTCATTTATCTTTTGAATGGTGCAGACAGTTGTAGCCTCTATAAAAATTCCCTTTAGGTATGAGAGTGCAGACAGACAGCAAGGAGCACACCAGGATCATGGACTAATCAAATATATAGTCGGTCCCTAATGTCAAAAGAAGCAAAAGGTTAACAAGTGATGTGGTCAAGTTCTCAGCATGTCGGCAAAGGCATGGGTGTTGCTCCTGAGGCCATCTCAGTGTCTGGGTGAAGGTGCTTCTGGAACAAGGAGTGAAGTCAGCTCCAGTTGTGAGGTCTTGGTCTAGCAGAGACATTGCCTGAGGCGAGATCTCCAAAGGAGAGCCCCAGCTTGGGACACATGTCATGGGCATCCTTTAGGAGCTTGTCTACTGATGCCCATTTGCATTCCTGTGGGTCTTGTTTATGGGTTAGCTGCTGAGGCTGAGCTTCTTGTGAACTCTGAAGGCAACATCGGGCCTGGAGAGCTTGACTTGTAAATGTTAGGACCAAGCTTTGGGGTGCAGAATGGTGAAATTGATCTTCAAGGACATGCTGTAATTGGACCCAAGCTCCGGAACCCAACTGACACAACCAACCTTTTAATTAAGAGTTGATGAACCGGCTGGCACTACAGCTCAATATGCTAATCCTCAGCCTGTGGCGCTGGCACACCGGTTCTAGTCCCAGTTGGGGTGCCGGATTCTGTCCCGGTCACTCCTCTTCCTGTCCAGCTCTCTGCTGTGGCCGGGAGGGCAGTGGAGGATGGCCCAAGTCCTTGGGCCCTGCACCCGCATGGGAGACCAGGAGGAGGCACCTGGCTCCTGGCTTCGGATCAGTGCGGTGCGCCGGCTGCAGCACGCTGACTGCAGGGGCCATTGAGGGCTGAACCAACGGAAAAAGGAAGACCTTTCTCTCTGTCTCTCTCACTATCCACTCTGCCTGTCAAAAAATTAATTAATTAAAAAAAAAGAGTTGATGAACCTAAATGCCCTCAACTGTTGAAGGTTTTGTTTAGATAGATGGTAGGATGGGAGGTGACAGGGAAGTGTTTTGCTGAAGATTACGTTTTAAATTATAAGGCTATCTCTGGGAGAATATTAATTTGGAAGAATGGTCATTAAAACATCTGGGGCTGAGCGTGGAGCAACTGCGTTAGTCTGTATAGGTAGACCTTCCAACCTAGCTGGTGGGTCCTTGATCTTGGCTGTTAGTTTGGTTGGTAATGAACAATCCAGCTAGATCTTTTGATCATAGAGCTTGCATTAGCTTAGCCAACTCCACAGAGTGGGAACCTCAGCCTTTGCCATGTTGAAAGTCCGACCTGTAGAGTTCAAGCCTCTGGATTAGAAACCAAAGGAAGCCTTCAGACCAATAAAATGCTGTGTAGCTACAACTGGCAGGACTTAGTTGTCTGATAGTGACTGCCTCCACCTTGTATTGTAACAGAAGATTTGTCTGTTTTCATCTTGATGGGATGTGATACTGATCGAATGTTTAGTTCTGGGTGTTATTTTTATTTCATTTATTAAGTGGAGTTTTCTATCTCCTTTCTTGTTCCACCCTAGGAGAAAGGCCCCAGAAACCTAATCCTAATTTTTTGAAGAGGATCAGGGGGAGGATGCGAATTAATCATCCATCCCTTTCATTGAATAAGGTGCTTTGGGTGGTACAGGGTGCAGATTGAGGCTACCCATCTCATATCAGTTGGGCAGAGTCCTGGCCCAGGGGACATTCTATTGTCAATGGGTCCCAGAAGAGTTACTGCCGTACATCTGGTCTACTGCCATTATGGGATGAAGACAGAATTGAAAATCAGTAATGATTAGGAGTAGATACTATTAAAGGGACACACATAGCTAGTTAGTCCTAATATACATGATGATGAGATACTTTCCTCTTTTTTAACTATGACAATGGTTGACAGGCAGTGAGAGTTGGCTAAAGTGCCATGAATTAAGAGATTGAATGCCTGGGGCAAGATTGAGACCCATTTGGGGGCTTACTTGCTATTTTGTAACTGTAACAAGAGTCCTTTGAAGAGCCCATTAGGTCTCTCAATTAATTCAGTTGTCTGGGAAATGAGTGATTTTTTAAAATGTCTTTTTCAGGAGCTTGATACATTACATTCTGAGAAGTGAAATGTGGGCTTTTACTATCACTAAAATGTGGAACTCAATTAGAGACACGGAGCATTCTACTGAAATCTTATATCTGGCGTTAGTACAGAGACATGTGTGATTTTATTTTGATTTATATTTTGATTACCTGTGAGGAGAGAGATTCAGAGTTCTTTTTTTAAAAAAAATTATTCATATAAAGAACAGATTTCATGTATTTCATATATATGATTTTAAGCACACAGTGTTCTATACTCTAAAATTTACCCCAAAATTTGTTAAAAAAAAAATGGTATTCACAATGGGAAATTTACTGACTAGCTATTCAATCCTGACCTGAATATATGAAATTGGCTAACTCTGTTGACACTTGGATTCTGGTCTTTATCAGGGACATGATAGAGAGATGAACAATAATGTTCTAGCAAGTTCTATCCCCTATGGTGGCTATAAGTGCTATCTATACAGTCTATGATCTCCCATTTCTGCTCATTCAGTTAATCCCAAGGTGTTCCCACGGGGTCTGAGGGAGTGACCTGCTGTAGCCCTGTGGTGTCTGACAGTGGAGCCATCCCTTCTCCAGATGAACCGTGACAGATGGCTTGGATTCAGCTTCATCCTGTATCAAAGAGGCTTCAGGGGCAGGAGTGAGGATGTCAGGTGTTACCCTTATGCTCCTGCACAGTGGGCACCCAGGTGTGGAGGGAACTGGCTCAGAGTCTATCAGAGCCCCTATTTTTGGAAGAGTTCAGTATGTGGCCAGCCCTTTTTCTTCTATCATATAGGCCAAAATGTCTATTTCTTGTAACAGAGGCCAATGGGCAACGTATGGGCATTCCAGATGGCCCGGTAACCCAGGAGGCACAAAAAGAGGGTTATAAAATTCTCTATGGTGAGTCCCCAAGGACATGAATGCAAGTACCTGTCGTGTGTTTTCTAAGACAATTATTTTAATATAGGAAAACGGGCTTCTGAGAGGAAATAATTAAATTCATTGGGCTGTAGTCCTTTAAATAAAACAATCTGATATTTAGCTGAGGATAAGTACTGCAACTGTTGAGATCAATATAGTTCAATAACTATTTTTAGGCAAAGATCAGCCTTGTTCTTATCTCCTTTTACTAGAAATTAGATGCATGGACATGGGAGACCAAACTCGGTTTTTCAGGAGGTAGCTTTGCGTTGGTCTTCATTTGCCTCCAGTCACGATCACAGACAGTGGGCGTGTTTCTCGTGTGACATTGTTTAGTTGCAACCCCCTTGACACAAGCAGCATGCTTACTCATAAATGGAAAGCGAGACTATGTTCTGGAGATGAAACAGTTGTGTAGGTTCAACTACCATCTTCTCTTGGACAGTGACATACATGTTCATACATGTTTTCTATGGGTTCTTGTATGTTGCTTGCAATCGTCTTTGCCTCTGAATGATTTCCAGCATACTTCTCATGTCACTTCCTATTGATGGATTTCTCTCACATGCTTTGGAAGCTCTGTCCATGTGTTTCACCACAAAGGAGCATCCTTTTGGACATACATTGTCTCGTGGACTTTCCCGTCTCCTTCCAGCTTGCTGGAGCAAAGGTGTCTCCCACACCCTTCAAGGTTACACTTGAGCAGTGCTTCAACTGTTCATTGTCACTGATGGGCTCTCAGCTGCTAATGCTTCTTAAAAGTCTTCCTATTTTCTTCAAAATTACATACACATCACTTTTGCTGATTTTCATGTGTGTGTGTAATAGATTTCTCTCAGTTGAATTCTGTGTTAAATTTTTGTTCCCATCCACTAGATGCACACAAGGAAGACTTTTCTACAGTATAAATCAGGACCTGGAAATTCAGGTGGTGGGGCCTGATGAAGGCTTTGCCACACTCTTCAAAGTCATAAGCCAATGGTGCCTCCCACAAGTGCGAGTTGTGGGGTAGCCCAGTGAGGCTGGGCACGGCTGGGCTCTTGCTCACTCAGGTGAAGAATATCTGCAATGGTGAAGGCCAACAAGAGGGCTCGGTGTCCCTGGGTACCTACGCCTGTGCACCTTGGCTGGAAACAGTCATGTGAGAAGCCACTTGAGGTGAGACCAGGGTAGGCCTCTCACACTAACGAGGCCAGCACTGGATGGCCCCGTGTATAACTCAGAAATGGGGCCCGCAGGGACAGCTCATTTTAATCTGCACTGCATTAAGGGTATTTTGTTGGATGGGGGGTCCCATTTAAAGTGGGCTAGTTTGTAGGGAGAGGTATCGGAAAGATTGTAAATCAAAATTATGTTGCTTCTAAAATGCAAAAACGACTAAATGATGCTGGGTGATGGAGTTGCTGATGCCTGTGTCACAGATTTCTGGGAGGAGGAGGTCATGATGTGACAATACACCTGCACTGACCGGCGAGGTGGGGACTGTGCACAGAGTTGTGGAGGTGCCACAAGGGACGCCTATGTTTTGAACTGAAGGCAAATTCCAGCTGGGAAACCATAGAAAAAGCCATCGAAGATAAGTATGGATCAACTCTGAAACAATGTTTTGCTGGTTTTTGATAAGGCTAGTAATTTCAATAACATTGACTGTTGCATAAGGGGAACTTAATAGAGGGAACCACAGTATCAAGTGGAAGTAAACCAGCCCCAAACACCATTCTTTACATTCTTAAAATTTCTTCAGTGGTTTAAGAACAGACAAGGAATGGGCATGGAGCCCAGCTGTTAAAACACCCACATCTCACCTCAGAACGCCTGGGTTTGATTTCCTGTTCTGCCTTCTGATTCCAGCTTCCCTCCACTGCAGATCCTGGGAAGCAGCAGAGATGACTCAACTAACTGGCCTGCTGTCACTCATGTGGGAGAGGTGGGATGAGTTTCAGGCTACCAGCTTCTATCTAATCCAGACACAGCTATTGTGAGCATTTGGGAAGTGAACCAGCAGGTGGGAGAGTTTCCCTCTCTCTCTCTCTCTCTCTCTCTCTCTATTTCTCTCTCTCTGTTGCTCTCTCTCTTTACCTCTGTCTTTCAAAAATAAAAAAGGGAGAAATTGGGGTGTTAAATGTAAAACAAGTGGACATAATCACTCCTTTATTATTTATATATATATATATATATATATTGACAGGCAGAGTTAGAGAGAGAGAGAGAGAGAGAGAGAGAGAGAGAGAGAGAGAGAGAAAGGTCTTCCTTTTTCCGTTGGTTCACCCCCCAAATGGCAGCTATGGCTGGCGTGCTGTGATGATCCGAAGCCAGGAGCCAGGTGCTTCCTCCTGGTCTCCCATGTGGATGCGGGGCCCAAGCACTTGGGCCATCCTCCACTGCCCTCCCAGGCCACAGCAGAGAGCTGGACTGGAAGAGGGGCAAACAGGGCAGAATCTGGTGCCCCAACCTGGACTAGATCTTGCAATACCGGTGCCACAGGCGGAGGATTAGCCAAGTGTGCAGCGGCGCCGGCCTTATTTATATTTTTTTAAATATTTGATTTATTTTATTTTAGAGGTACAGACAGGGAGAGGGAGAGACAGAGAGACAGGTCTTCCTTCCATTGGTTTACTCTCCAAATGGCCGCAATGGCTGGAGCAACACTGACCCGAAGTCAGGAGCCAGGCACTTCTTCCTGGTCTCCCATGTGGGTGCAGGGGCCCAAGGGCTTGGGCCATCCTCCACTGCTTTCCCAGGCCGTAGCAGAGAGCTGGACTGGAAGTGAGGCAGCCGGGACTAGAACCAGTGCCCATATGGGATGCTGACGTCACAGGTAGTAGAGGATTAATCTACTTTGCTACAGTGCTGGCCCCTATTATTTATATTTTTTGTAATAAGTTTGAATGCTTTTAAACAGGACCATCTTAACTATTTCCACAGGTTCCTAATGCCTCAAGCCCATGTGTAAATGTCAAAATGTGTATTTAATTTTAATTTATGGCTCATTGTATCAGAACTTGTATGTCTCAAGCCAAATATCTCAGGACAGTGGACATTATGACCATAGGAAGTTTAGAAAAAGCTACAAATAAAGGAGTAATAGCAAATTCTTCCCTATTTTATGTGTAATTATTCTCCTAAGTTTATAGCGAACACCATGTTCACATTTATCAAGATCCTGAGTAGTTTGAGACTGTCTATGAAGTATTGTCAGCTGGTTCATCTTACAAAGCTTTAAAGTTATTGTAGAATCTAGGTTATAGTGTTACAGCCTCTCTCCTGCTTGTTATCAAAGGACCAGCTGGGCCTAAGCAAACCAGCACTGACTTTAGAAACCAGTTCTCCACCTGCCATAAAGGCTTAGTCACATCCCTAAGATAAGATAGTTGTGTGCCTCCTGAAATTGGCTGGAGGTTATAATTTGCTCGGTCCTGCATGTAAAACTCTTTTACCTTGCAGTTGTGATTTCTTAATCTCTGAGCGCCTAGGACAACAGTGTGCTCCCCGAAACTGATGTTGAGACAGGAGTCTAGCCATGCGCAAATAAACTGTGTGCCTTTATTCCTAAAGCCACCTCATGCCATTTGGTTTCTTTGGTCATTGTCCCTAACAATAGAAGCAAAAAAGCTCTCTTAATATTCTGAAAAATTGTCTTAGGAAATTTTGAGATTCCAATTGTGTTCATTTATAGATAACTGATTTTGTGTTCCTGTAAATTATATATGTACATATATATTTACAATTATCTCATAATTAGCTTCCAGTTACCAAAAGCCATGGTTTTCAGGGTTTGTCTCTGTCTGGTAATTTGTCGTCAGACCTTCCAGGTAGCTGTAGGGATGGAGTAGGGAAGGGACTTGGTGATCTGCCTACAAGGCAGCCATTGCTCAATCCAGGGCTCCCAATCCACCTCTGAAGGACTGGGGCTTCTCC
Organism: Sylvilagus floridanus; assembly: GCA_949820135.1. NCBI lineage: Eukaryota > Metazoa > Chordata > Mammalia > Lagomorpha > Leporidae > Sylvilagus > Sylvilagus floridanus. Next base: position 23,754,815 of record OX463229.1, read on the forward strand.
TGAGAACTGCAGCAGCCTCTGCCTTGGCGGTTCTAGTGAGCCCACAGTCTGCAGTGTCAGACCCCTCAATGTGGACATGCACGTTTCCTTAGCAAGGCCCCTACAAGCTAGCTGAGGTCTCACATTACTTAAGGACTTTGCAGACATTCCAAAGAGCATTGTTGAGATGGGATGTTTGTTTCTTGGCCCCAGAGGCTCTCTTTGAATTAAACATAGGCTACTGATCCCCCATGAATTTATTCCACAAGATTCCTTAAGGTCTAGGGAAGCAAAGTTCCCTAATAATGTCAACACAACACACAACAGAGAAGGGAGGCAGGCTGCTACCAGACCTAAGAAACATTGACAAAGGGACGGGAGTGTTATTTCTCTGCCTTGGAGACCACAACTCACATCTCCCTCCTCAGAGATTGCTTGGAACACAGGAAGCAGCCCCAAATTATAATGATCATCAATGTCAAAGGCAGGAGGACTCCTGGAGCTGGTCTCTGCCAATCACAAACAATGAATGGAAGCTCAACAGAATGCCCAACCCAGAGAACTGTTGCCCAGTCAAGCACTCATGTTGCATAAGGTGGGTTCTACCTGGGCTTGTAATCTCCAAAGTCGAGAACATTGGCACTCATTTAGGCTGCTCAGAGAGACATGGACAAACCCAACAACCTCAGGCAGACACAGCCATGGACAAAAAAGCCCAAGCTCAAACTAGAGGTCTGTCCAAGGAGCTCTCACATTGATCTGGAACCAATTAGTAACCCAAAGGCGATCTCCTGGGAAGTCATCGAGAGAGTCAGCGGCAATGGCCAGGCCATCCTGCTCACAAGTGTCCATTGTTTGTCAAAATGTGAGGACTCTTTTGATGGCAGGATATAGCACATTGACACTTGGAGAGTTGAAAGGTGGAATTCCCCCTCACTTAACAGCTACTAGAAAAGGCCAGGCAGGGCCACATAGAGAGTTGCAGGGTAGCAGAGAAAGAGAGCTGAGGGATCAGCTTCATAGGGTAGCTCTGGATAACCAGATGGGTTTAGCTCAGTTCTTTAAGCTTCCTATGGATTGGCTTGATGTGGTGCCTATTTGGCACTTGGCCTGGGGCTATCCACAGGTGCCCAGTGGTTCAGAGTATTAAGGAGGGTAATGGGAGGTGGACTCAACCACCTTTTCAGAGAGCAAGACTCATCAGTTTCTAGCCAGGGAATAAAAACTGAGTCAGAACATCAATAGAGAGAATATAGAGGGGCGGGCATTGTGGTTAGAGGGGCCGGCATTGTGGCAGAGCAGATTAGGCTGCCCCATGTAATGCTGGTATCCTATATCAGAGTGCCAATTTGAGTCCCAGCTCCTCTGCTTCTGGTCCAGCTTCCTGCTATTGCATCCACAAAGGCAGCTGGAAGACGGACCAAGTGCTTGTACCTCTGCCACCCATGTGGGAACCCAGGATAGAGTTCCTGGCTTTTGCAGCCAATTGGGGAGTGAATCAGAGGGTGAAAGATCTCTCTGTCTCCATCTCTCCCTCTCTCTCTGCTGTTGCACTTTCCAATAAACATATAAATAAATGAAAATAAATAAATACATTTTAACATTACATTTTTTATACCATAGGAAAAATAGGATTATAATAATAATGTAATTACTACATATTTTTCTATTTATTTTGAAGTTTGAGATGATTGGATTAGGAAAATTTATGGCATATTTCCAAATTAATGCCTTCTTAAGCAACTATAAAAGAATTAGCTAGTGTAGAATCTCTAAATGACCAATATGCTAGAGATATGTGCATATACTATTTTAATTAGCAGGAACAACAGCATATTGGGTTAAAATGAGATCTCAGGTTGAAAATGAGGTATTTACACTCTCTTTTTTTCTGTTAATGAGAGTTTAAGAGTTGCATATGTATATTTATATGTATATAAAGTGACAATAAATTAATACAAGGATCTTATTCTAAAATGTCTCTCTCTTCTATTGAGTCAATGACAATAACAGTCTCTCTAAATTCTAGGTCTTTTCATGGGCATATTGTACCACACGAAGAAAGAAATACCTTTATGGCCCTGCTTTGTAGCTCAGCAGGCTAAGCCTAATCCCATATGGGTATCAGTTCTTGTCCAGGCTGCTCCACTTCCAATTCAGCTCCCTGCTCATGCACCTGGGAAAGCAATGAAGGATGGTCAAGTATTTGGTCCTCTGCCACCCACATGGGACACCTGCTGGAAGCTCCTGGCTCCTGGCTTCCACCTGTCTCAACCCTGGCTGTCACAGCCATTTGGGGAGTGAAGCAGTTAATGGAAGATTTTCTCTCTCTCTCTCTCTCTAAATTTCCTTTTAAATAAATAAATAATTCATACAAAAATAAAGACCTATATTGTGATACCGTTGATAAACAATATGCTGTACATATTTAAAGACCTCAATTCCACACTTTTTGAGCAAGTACATGAGTATATACTTCTACCTTTTTATATATAAAAATGAAAAAGATAGATGATAGAAGGATGAATAGATTATAGATGGACAGAAGGTTTGACAGATGGCAGATAGATTGATAGATAGATAACTGGTTTACTGTTGCCCCAGTAACATACCACAGAGGATTGACTTAGCAGCACTTTCTTATAATTCTGGAGACTGATGGGCTGAGATCAAGTTAATAGCGCTGTTGGCTTCTGCCAAGGTCACCCTTGGTGGCTTGCAGATGATCACCTTCTCTGTGTGTGTCTCTCTCTGTGCACATCTATGTCCTCCCCCTTCCTCTTCCTCTTATAAGGACATCGCTCATGTGGGATCAGGGCCCACCTCAGTGACCTCATTTGAACTTAATCACACTTTCGGAGACTGAGTTCAAATCTCATCCCATTCTGTCATGCTGATAATTGGGACTTCAACATATGAATTTTTAGAGGATATAATTCAACAAATTATATATATATATATATATACATAATATATATACTATATATATGTAAAGTTTTGTGGAAATGGAATTAAAAGACATGCTTTTTATGATGTGCAATAATTTTTGAAAGCATGCACAATTTTTCATAATATGAACTTTTTGAATACCTCTTGTATTCATATAGTCCAATATTTTTTGCACCAAAATAAAAACTTGTCTTTTAATTCCATTTACTCTTTGAAGTGCGCTCATAAATCTATCTGCAACAAACCAGTGTCACAACCAGGATAATGAGTTATCCCCCAAAGCTTCCTCTCTCCCTTGTTAACCCTTTATCTGGTTCTCTTCCCCTACTGATCTGAAGCAATCTGCACTCTGTAACTGAATCTTCACTTCTAGAATTTCATATAAATGGAATCAATTAGTATATGTTATTTTTTACTCCACTTCTAACAATGATGATTTTGCTGTGACTCACTCAGGTTGTGGCTTGTATTGATGGCCCATGCCTTTGAATTACTGAATAGTATCTCATACTATGGCTGTGTATCCACTCACCTATTGATGAATATTAGACATAAGTATATTATTCAGTGCTATAAATAAAACTGATATCCACTGTAGTGTATAGAAGTAATTTTTATGGACATACATTTCTGTTTTTCTTAGGTAAATATCTAGGAATAAAATGACTATATTATATCACTTTTATAGGTTTAGTATTTTAAGAAATTACTGAATTAGGGAAGAGCAATGTGGCATGGTGGGTTAAAACATGGCTTTGGACTGCACCCCATATCAGAATACTCAATTGAGTCACAGCAGCACCACTTCACATTCAGCTTGCTATGAATGCATCCTGGAAGGCAACTGATGATACCTCAAGTATTTGGGGCCCTGCCAACCACATGACAGACCCAAATGGAGTTCCAGGCTTCTGGCTTCAGCCTGGCCCAGCCTCCGCTGTTGTGGCCATTTGGACAAGTGCAACATCTCTCTTTCTCCCTCTCTCATTCCCTCTCTCCCCCTCTATATGCTCCTCCCCTCTCTACCTCTCCACCCTGCCCATAAAAACACACCATTGCCTCCTCTCTCCATCACTCTGCATTTCAAATAAATAAAATAAATCTTCTCAAAAAATCCATGCCATACAAAGACTATTCTCTGAGCACAATTGCATGAAGTAAGATGAATTACACAAATGTTTCTGGGAAATACACAACTATTTGTAAAGTATAATGCATTTATACAGTCCATTAGTAAACAAAGAATTTTAAAAATAAATTAGATTTCTCTTGACCCAGATGAAGAAAAAAACCCAACATACAACTCTTAGTGGGATGTCCCTAAGATATCTTTCATCAGGTGCTTATGAATGACCTCAACTTCCAACTTTAAATACCAGAAAAATAAAAAGAGCAAAGTAAACCCCCCCCAGAAAGGAGAAAATAATAAAAATTAGAGTACAAATACATTAACGACAAATCAGGAAAAATTAATAAAACTGAAATCATGTTCTAAGACTGATCAGCAAAAAACACAGAAGACATAAATTCCCAAATCCAGCAAGGAGAGTTCCTACAGCACTAAACATTCTAGAGATGTTTAAAGGTAGGAGAATATTGTAATTGCCTGCATTCCTGTGTATTCAATCACTTTGAATTTTTGTAGGTTTTTCAAAAATGTCATTGATCAGATTATGAAATTTCCCTCATATATCTGGTTTAATGATTGTTGTAGGTAACAGACGTTGGATTTTCCCTAAAATTTTGCATGCTTCTATTAAATCGATCATATGACTTCTGGTTTAGTGACTATGGCAGATTAAATATATTGGTTTCAAGTGCTATACAAATGTTGCAATCCTGGGATAAAACTCATTTGATTGTGATGCATGATCATTTTTATGTTATTGGATTTGATTTGTTTAGATATGATATATAATTTTCCTTTCTTGCTTTTTTTTGGTCTGGATTTAGTTTGTTTCGCAATTCTTTTTTTTTAAAGATTTTATTTATTTATTTGAGAGGCAGAGTTACAGACACTGAGAGGGAAAGACAGAGGGAAAGGTCTTCCTTCCGTTGTTTCATTCCCCAGATGGCCACAATGGCCGGAGCTGTGAGGATCCAAAACCAGGAGCCAGGAGCTTCTTCCAGGTCTCCACACAGGTGCAGGGGCCCAAGGACTTGGGCCATCTTCTACTGCTTTCCCAGCCCACAGCAGAGAGCTGGATTGGAAGTGGAGCAGCCAGATCTTGAAACAGCGGCCATATGGGATGTCGGCACTCCAAGTGGTGGCTTAACCCACTATGCCACAGTGCTGGCCCCTGTTTCACAATTCTTGCTGGTGCTGTGTAACACTGAATAAATTATAGACATCCAGAATGATAAGGAAGAAGTAAGCTTTTATTCACAAATGACATGATCTTGCAGCATTACTAACCACACTTATTAGCAACTTTATACTCAATTCTGTAGGATTGTCTGTGTAGTTTGACATGTGACAATTAACCTCACTCCAGGAAATTTATGCAATTCTCATGAAAAATATTCAGTAAAATATGTAATATGTGGAAACATCTTATGTACCATGGATGATTGGTAAACATACAAAAGCTGTAAATACAAGCACTCATCCATTCATTCCACTTTACGATATATTATTCCATGGCTGTCTTTGAAGTCATGTCAAAATTATAAACGTGAAAATCGCTCAAAGTGGTAAAAGTGTCCCTGAAATATGGACCATCACACCAATGAAGTGCCATGTACTGAAAAAACAGTTAACAAAAGCATCAGCAGCACCAGAAGCTCTGACCTATATCAAGTTAGAATGTAAATGCTACAAGGACAGAGGAATAGCACCTGAAAGACAGCAGGTGTTCAACACTGGTTCAGACACAATGATAAGTGCTGTACACTGTCAAGTAAGAAAAGCAGAGTGTAGAATTGTGTATCTGCAGCTGACTTTTGTGAGAAAAGAAGGAGAAAATAAGACTCTTCAATTGTATTTGTCTGATAGGCAAAGTGTGCATGTGTGTGTATATATACAACACATCTTCATAAATAATGAACCATGATGGTAGTGAAGGTCAGGTGTGGCAATGATAAAGATCTATTGGATGGCATCCAAAGTTGGTGGCAAACTTTAAATTGTAAGAATATGTTTTGAATAATGTGAATATATTAACAATTTGTGTAATTCCTCAAAACCTTACTGCTTCATTGTTCTGATATATGAACTACAGAAGCAAATTATTCATTAGTAAAAACTCAGCAAATAGATACTATTATGATTTCGATGAAGAAATAAAAAAATCAGTATTATTTTATGAAGACAAAACATACTATTGGGTTAACTATAGTGTTTTGTATCTAGATTTCAAGGTATAAGGTTTAGGGGTTTTTAATGCAAGGCTATCTATCTGGGGTATATTTTAGATGTATTATGTCATATTCTAGTGTATAATTTATTGTTCACTTAGAGTAAGGATAGTCAAATATAAAATTTAATTCCAAGCATTACTCAGCCAGAGATTTATGAAGATAACTTTGACTACATGGATCAGTGATTATGATTCCTTGACATGACAAACGAATTTTAAAGTAACACTCCCAGTAAGTGGTATCTCACTTGCTAATAACTTTGTTCCTTTTATGATGGGTCATAAGTATGAAATGTTTAACATGCTGCTGTAGACTTTATATTCTGAAACAAAATGCAATACCATATTACAGATCCTAGTGGAAGATAAGAGGTATTGAATAGTCTGTTCATATTTTGATGAGAAAATAATTTAGCTTCAAATATAAACATGAAAGTTTAAGAGAAAAACTAAAGAGAAATACACTGAGACTACACACACAGCACTGATGAAAATGAAGCAGTGTGGGTTTATTTGTGATTGTGAGTTTTAAGATAGGCAGTGACTTCCACCTTCCCTCTTGTGAGGACACATGCTGTTTTTGTAAGCTCTTGGTGTCAGATCCTGTTGTTAGCATCCTCCTTGGCCTCCAAGGACACAGCTGTCTTCTGGATCTTTGTCTAACTCACTGATGTTCCTTTTTACTCTCTTTCTTCTTCTTTTGTTTTTAATTTTATTTAATTTCAATCCTCTCTCTTTTTAAAAAGACTTTATTTATTTATTTAAGATGTAGAGTTACAAACACACACACACACACACACACACACACACACAGGTCATCCATCCACTGGTTCACTCCCCAAATGGCCACAACAGCCCCGCCAATCTGAAGCCAGGAGCCAGGAGCTTCTTTCATGTTCTGGCAGGGACCAAGCCTTTGGGCCATCTTCTACTGCTTTCCCAAGCCATTAGCAGAGAGCTGGATCTGAAATGGAGCAGCAAGGACAAGAACTGGTGCCCACATGGGATGCCAGCCATGCAGGCGACTGCTTAGCCTACTACACCACAGCGCAGGCAGGCTCCCCTTTTCACTCTCTTTCTCTGGCTTTTCCTCATTCTATCAACAATTTTACCCAGGATGTCCAAGGGCTCAGTCCCTGTGCCTATTACTTACTTTTTAAACTTTACACAGTCCCTTGATGATCTCAACCCATAAAATCAATCTCAGAAAATCTCATCAATGCCAGGACAACTGGGAAGTAGACATTGCTGCCTGGAACTCCCCAATGAAACTCAAGATTCTTCCATCCAGTTATGTCTATTACATCTATACTTTCAAATAATGTCCAGCCACACAGCCCTGGCTCCTGTATTATCCTCATTCACACCTTCAAGCATCAATGAACTCCGTTGGCTCCAAGTGTTGCTGGAGTACTTGTAATCTTTTCACCTACCTTCCTTTTCTAAGCCACCAGTATCTTTCAGGTGGATGATTAAAATACTGGGCCAACTACTGTCCCAGCTTTAACTCATCCTCCACAAACTGCACTTCACCCAGCCACCAGAACACTTCTTGTACAACCAGGAGGGGGTGTGTGTTTCTTCCGCTTGACCCCTATCATAAGTTTCTATCGCCATAGGGTAAGAGACCAAGTCCTACCTGCCCTGTCCCCACCTGCAACCGCTACCTGTCCTGTGACACTTAGGATTACCCTTCTCTTCTTCTCTCTCTGTCTCTCCCTCTCTCCCACTTCCTACATTTCAAGTAAATAAATAAACCTTAAAACAACATTAATATAGACTATAACATCATAAGAATGGAACACAATTATGCTAAATTTCGGTCCGACTATATTTCTCTTATTTTGTTTTAGTGGTTTTCTTTTTTTCTTTTTGAGGTGATGTTGAGGCACAGTACTTAATTTGCTGACTACAGGAAGATACACATTAAAATTATTTTAAAATGAACTGTTCAATTATAGACGTTATTTATCTGTCAATTCACTTTGCAGAAGTTAAGCTATGCACAAGCTTATTTACCTACTGCTCCTTATGCAAGTTAAGCTATAGACTGGATTTGGTTCATGTGAATTCATAGTTCTTTGATTCTGTATTCTTTCTTGGACTCCATTATTGTAGTTGAGGCAGTACAAAATATTACATAAATTATAAAATTTCCAGAGGGCACTGATAAATCTACAAAGTTTTCTATGCTGAGAATTCTGCAATCTTTGCAGTCTCTCCTCTCTCTCTCTCTCTCTCTCTCTCTCTTTCTCCCCATCTCAAATAAAAAAAAAATAGCTCACTGGCAGACTTGTTCATCCAAAGATAATTCTGTAATTGTTACAGAGACTCCCAGTTGCAGTAGTATCTGGGCATGTCACTGCCCAGTGGTGTTACAATCTCCAGACCCTCTTGCACTGAACTGTGATTCTGCTGAGTTCTTTCCAAGCACTGTGACCGTCCTATGAAACATTCCCTATACACTGTGTGTTCTTGTCCCTTTCATGCAAACATGCTCAGGATGGCAGTGGTAAGTCGACTTAGGTATTTGAACAAGCAATGGAGCACACACAACCTCCCCTCACTACGATACACACGCATCTTTCCGGCTACACGGACTGCAAACTGTAGCACACATCATAACCACCTGGAAGGTTTGTTTAAGCACAGATTGCTGGCACTCGGTACCAGCATTTCTGATTCAAAGAACTTAGACCGAGGCTCAGCAATTTCCATGTCAATAGCTCCCAAGTTACAACTACAGGAACCACACTTTGGGAAGCATGGCCTTAGAAGATTACACAAGAATATATAAATTTCTAAAAAAATTTCTGCTACATTTGAGTGTATTAAAGACCTTTATCCTTCCATATCAAATTTAGAAATGATTATGAAAACACGGTTAAAATTATATTATCAGGCTAGTATGAGCACTTAATTTGATACAAAATAGAAGAAACCCTCATGAGCTCATTGAGTGATTGGAAAATGAATCAAACGATCCAACTCCTCTGGTGTGTCATTTTCCTACCAATTGTCATATTTCTCCTAAAAGGAATCCCCAGATCCCAGGTCAAAATTTCTGTTCCAAAAGATGTCCAAATGCATGAACAATTAGAGCACTGGGAATTAAAGTGGAAGAAAACATGGTTTGGGTTTGGAGAAGAGGATGTAGAAAATATAGCAGTATTGTCCTACGGAATTTATCTGGTGTGTTTGAGTGGCAGTGGGGGCGATGAATGTGTATGGCTTTGAGCCAAGATCCAGTGCTATCTGAGAAGCTGGGTGCATTGGAAGCTTCAATGCCAGTAGCCGGATGAGGGGATGAGCAAGTGGAGTTCCATGGTGACTGGATGAGAAACCGTGGAAAACTGACATCAGTCACTAGGGGAGTGATCTAGAAAAATGCTAAGATGCCATCCAGATCTGGCCTTGACCATCAGCGACTGTAACTGACTTGCCCATTTTATAACAGGGTAAGGGCCAAGACTGTGAGCATCTACAGTAACACATGCATGGTAGGCTCAAAACATTCAAGTGGACACAGATTTTTATGACATCTGACTAGAGACACAGGAGTCCCCAGGCTTCCAGTTGATGTGCTTTTATATTTTTTATAGTATAAGATTGAAGGTACAGGGGCCGGTGCTGTGCACAGTGGGTGAAGCCGCCACCTGCAGTGCCAGCAGCCCATATGGGTGCTGGTTCAAGTCCCGGCTGCTCCACTTCTGATCCAGCTCTCTGCCGTGGGCTGGGAATGCAGTAGAAGATGGCCCAAGTCCTTGGGCCCTTGCATCTGCATGGGAGACCTGGAAGAAGCTCCTGGCTCCTGGCTTTGGATCGGTGCAGCTCCAGCCATTGCAGTCATCTGGGTTATGAACCAGCAGGTGGAAGATCTCTCTCTCTCTTTCTGCCTCTGTCTCTATGTAGCTCTGCCTTTCAAATGAATAAATAAATCTTTCCTAAAAAACGTTTGGATGGGGCCAGCGCTGTGGCACAGCAGGTTAAAGCCCTGACCTGAAGCGCCAGCATCCCATATGGGCACTGGTTCGAGACCCAGCTGCTCCTCTTCTGATCCAGCTCGCTGCTATGGCCTGGAAAGCAGTAGAAAATGGCTCCAGTGCTTGGGCCTCTGCACCCACATGGGAGACCTGGAAGAAGCTCCTGGCTCCTGGCTTCGGATCAGCACAGCTCCGACTGTTGTGGCCATCTGGGGAGTGAACCAGTGGATGGAAGACCTCTCTCTCTGTCTCTACCTCTCTCTGTAACTGACTTTCAAATAAATAAATAAAAATCTTTTAAAAAAAGATTGGAGGTTTAGGGGCTGACATTGTGGCATAGTGGGTAAAGTCACCTCCTGCATCCCATATGGGTGTTGGTTAGAATCCTGGCTGCTCCACTTCTGATCCAGCTCTCTGCTGTGGGCTGGGAAAGCAGGGAAGATGGCCCAAGTCCTTGGGCCCCTGCATCTGCGTGGGAGACCTGGAAGAAGCTCCTGGCTCCTGGCTTTGGATCGGTGCAGCTCTAGCCATTGCGGTCATCTGGGTTGTGAACCAGCAGATGAAGATCTCTCTCTCTCTCTCTTTCTGCCTCTGTCTCTATGTAGCTCTGCCTTTCAAATGAATAAATATTTTTTTAAAAAAAGATTGGAGGTTTAGGGGCTGACATTGTGGCACAGTGGGTAAAGTCACCACCTGCATCCCATATGGGTGTTGGTTAGAATCCTGGCTGCTCCACTTCTGATCAAGTTCCCTGCCACCCAGAAGAAGCTCCTGGCTCCTGGCTTTGACCTGACCCAGAGCTGGCTGTTGTGGCCATCTGGGGAAATGAACCAGTGCATGGAATATCTCTTTCTCTCTGTCTCTCCCTCTCTCACTGTAACTCTGACTTTCAAATAAATAAATCTTTTTGAAAACAAGATGGAAGGTATGAAATGGAAAACTACAGAATGCTGTTCATGGCAATTTGCTAGCACAGAACAAAGAAGTGAGTTTCCAGAGAGGGCTCCGTGGAACAGCTTTACTGATGTTTTGTGTTTCAATTTGTCTGAGTCTTAGCAGATGCTGTTATTTAATTATCTTCTAAATGCTCTCAGGTCTTTTTGTTTTCCGCCTCATTATTGTTCTTCATCTATTTCCTATAACCAAGATTGAGTTATTCAAATTGGCAGTCTTTATTGGCACACATCCAAGACACCTTCAATTTTGAAAGAAAAGATTGCAACAAAACAATGCTTCCCAATTTTCTACTCTGATTCTAGTTTATAAACTCTAAAGACCACAGAATTATTGTCCCTAGTTCTCAAATGTAACCTACATGCTTTCCTGGAAGCATTTTTTAATTTCTTAACCTTTTCATCACTCTTCCATTTGAGTTACAGAAAGAAAAAAAAAGTGGAAAAATTTTCCAAGCATGAACAAAGTACAGCAAGTTTGGCAAACCAGAAATTAAAATAAATGAAAATGAAAATTAAGAAAACCCCACCGAGAAGTCTAAAATTAATCTGCATTTTTAAGACAGGAAGAGAATTCATGTATGACTATCAATGTCAAGGCATTGTACAATGTATTTTTAAAAGTGCATTCACTAGAAGTGAAAGACATGAAAGATTAAATTCTAATGTTAAGTTGATTTCTATGGAGATTGGAGACCCAGTATGGTGTATTAGTTAGAAAACTTGACAACAGTGTGGGTGGTTGGTCTCAAACACAGCTTTCCCATTGTGCGTCTTTCATGGCTAACTGGTTTACCTAGGGGTGTTCAGGAAACGCCTTTATTTTTCACCAACTGTTCAACTTCCCTGAAGGCACACGTCACTTCATAACTTCCATGTCACTTCTTTTGCCATTATTATGACTCACTCTCACTTATTCATTCAGTTGCTTCCTCCCATCCTCATCATAGCTCCAATCTGCAATTCCATTCAATGTTTCTTTCTTTTGCACATCTCAAGACTGACCCACACTGCAAAAGCATGGAATGAGGAAGGCATTTTGACCTTTCTCTCGGTCGTCTTTTCCTGCTTTCTTGTAAGCAGAGGAAGGAGCTAGTAGTTTGTGAAAGAGATGGAAAAAACTTTCTTCCCCTTGATGTTTGCAGTTGGGCCTTTGTTGTGTTTGCATGGTTCTTTTCTCAGGGCATGCATTTGAATTGAGAAGTGTTCTGGTGGGAAGCTGCACAGCATACAGGACTGTTCCTTGGGTGTCAGACCTTGGGCACCCCCACTTTTGTGGACTTTGCTCATTCCTAAGGTACACTAAATATTGATACTGATAAATATTAGTATTCTGAATGTGGGGCTATCTCTAAGTAAGTATTCAACAAGAAAAAATTCTGTCTTGTTTTAAAAAAATCTGAGAGTAGGCATTGTGCTGCAGCAGGTTAAGCCATCACTAGAAACATCCACATCTGGAAGTTTTGAAGGAGGCATTATTCTGCCTCTATTGGACCCTGCAGCCTCCTCCCTGGCCATGGTGAGGGAACAAAACTCTTCCTTCCTTGCTCCTCAGGCTTTGCAACAGCAGTGGTCTGGTTAAGCCATACTCACCCCAGGAAGACTTCAAGAAATGAACAGGCCCATGTCTGTACCTGCACAAATGTGTCCACCCTTCGGAGGACTTGGTGTAGCACTGTCTTGTGGTCTCTTTGAAGGGAAGCCCCAAGATAAGATTTTGAAGCACTGGGGCTCATAAACAGTCAATTGTTGTGTGTGAAATAGTCCACTTTCTTTCTTTCTTTTTTTTTTTTTAAGTGCCTCCAGTGCCTGTGTGAGCTTCTCTAAGATCACCTTGCCTTTGAAAGGAAAGCGTCTCCATGTCCCATTGGTCTCTCCTGGGCTGACAACTCAACAACCCAGATGAATTGTCTGTTTCCACTTCTCTAGAGCTGGTCTTATCCAGGTTGGATGGGTTGCACGTGTTAAGTTCAAAAGTCTTGCCCTGCCACCTTTTATTAAACACTATAAGATAACCACTGGACACTGCAGAAAATGGGAATAGTTTCTGCCTGGTGTTGTAAGCTCTGGAGCCTTGCCTGGAGAGCACAGGGAACAAGCATTTCATTTAATAAATGACCTGCACTCCCCAGCTGGTATGTTGTATTAATTTCCTATGGCTGATATAACAAGCTTATTCTTTTGTAGTTCTGGAGACACTGGGCGATTACCTACCTCCTTGCCTTTCCTGGCTTCTAGAGGCCATCTGTATTTGCTGAGTCATGCTTCTCTTCCATCACTTCTGCTTCCTCACTGGTGTTCAGAGACGCCTGTGATTATCACAGGCCCACTGGGGCCATCCAGGACAGTCTCCACACTTCAAGATTCTTGTCCGAAACACACCTGCCAAATCTCTTTTACTAACATCAGTGACATTCACGGATCTCAGGGCAAGGATGTAGATATTTTAGGGCCATTATTCAGACTTGTACAGTTGCTTTGAAAACTGAATTAGATAACACGAAGTTACTGCAAAAAGTTCATAAAAAATGAAATTCAGTGATAATGCACATTTTTCATGGGTTTTTGAGGCTCCTTCATGTGAATCGTAAAGTGTGTCCCATGACATATGGCTTGTATTAACACTTAACACATGTTTAGTTTCTTCCTCCCACCTCCTCACCCTACTTACTAGGTTGTGTGATATTTTGGCTAAGACATCTGAATGCTAAGGGGCCTTTGCTGCCTCAGCTGTAAGCTAGATATATTTATAATACTCTCTCTACATTTACAGTGATGAATAAGACTGGCTTAACTGCTGTCATCCCCAAGCTCACATTCTATTTAAGGAGTAGACAATAAAATACGAGTGTACTTCAAAATATTCATGGACAAATGGAATTAAAAAGCAAGTTTATTTTAGTGCAAAAAGTCTTGCAAATCCAAACTTTTTTTATAATACATATTTTCCATGAACTGTGTGAAAATTCTGTGGACACTGTGCATGTGTATGTGTGTGTCTAATGAGGTGTTAATTAGTGCCATAAAGCAATTTAGGAATTTATTCCAAGAAGAAGAGACATGTAGGCAGGCCCCACATGGCCTACTTCTCCATTTATTTAGTATCTGCCAAATGTTCATTCCACAGAAACACCATAGTAAGGTCTTGACTGCTCACATGAACTGAAAGATTGTACCTCCCATTCTACCCATCTTTCTATCTCTTGGTCTCTGAGATACATTTTTACAGGATACTAATTACCATATCATATCATATTTATTTATTTTAAATACTATTGCCTGCTCCTTCCAATAAAATCTAAGCTTCAGGACCACAGAAATGAAGTTGGATTTGTTATTTTCTTCTAGAATAGTCTGACAAGAGTAGGTCAATTAAAGGTTATTGCTTGAATTAAGGGGGTTTATAAATCTTATTAATTCTAAAAAATGAAAATCATGTGTAGTTTAGGGAAATAACAGTGAACATGCAGTTTTTTCACATCTAATAGATAAAATATTTACAGATATGCAAATAAGTGGTTGAATACATCTAACAAGTATCCAAAGACTGTAGTAAAATTCGCTGGTGAAATGATGACTATTTATCAGAAAGTTACATTTTCTTTTGAACAGCATCTGTGCTGTGGATAAATGACTCTATCAGCAAACTGTGAAAAAGTAATCACTACGTATGATTTATTTTAAAGGTCTCAAAGACAGAACTTCTCTACACTTGAGGAAAGTTATTGAGGATGTTTATATCATGATCTTTTTCTGATAGTTGAAAAGCTACACATGTATGCAGGAGACAGGGGGCTTTATCATAGCGTAGGAAGTGGTACAATCATATTATGGACATGTATGTGGACCTTTTATAATTACAAAGATAGGAAAAGTTTTCAATTCTACTTAAATTCTACTTAAATCGACTCTTTCGTTCTGTGATATTTTATGTCTAATTAATAAAGATAATTAATAAAAGCATATATTTATAAAAGTTAAAGCAAATAGTGACCTTTAAATTTAAAAATCTGTTTATAATTTAATTCTAATTATACAGGTTATAACAGACAATTTAATTGGGTGACATGTTTACAAACCAGCAATTCTTAATTTGTGGTTTTCAGAATGTTGATCTGGAAACTGAAGACTTACTTAATGAATTGTTGATTGAAAACAGACACATGATATTTACATTTTAGTTTAATCAGTCAGTGTAGATTTATTATTTTGTTTAAATATACACATTGATATATATTGGTATACTGGATTTGGGACCATCTTTAAGTAAATATTCAACAGGAAAAAAATATCTTGTTAAACAAAAAAGCCGTCTGCACAGTAATGTTTATTGCGGCTCAATTCACAATAGCTAAGACTTGGAACCAACCCAAATGCCCATCAACAGTAGACTGGATTAGGAAATTATGGGACATGTACTCTACAGAATACTATACAGAGTCAAAAACAATGAAATCCAGTCACTTGCAACAAAATGGAGGAATCTGGAAAACATCATGCTGAGTGAATTAAGCTAGTCCCAAAGAGACAAATATCATTTGTTTCCCTTGATTGGTGAAGACTAACTGAGCACCAAAGGGGAAACCTGTTGAAGTGAAATGGACACTATGAGAAACAGTGACTTGATCAGCTCTTGTGCTGACTGTTGTTGTACAATGCAATACTTTATCCATGGTAGTATTTTTTTTTATCCTAGTACTAGTGGTTGAACTCTGTAATTAACACACAATTATTCTTAGGTGTTTAAATTTTAACTGAAAAGTGATCCCTGTGAAATATAAGAGTGGGAATAAGAGAGGGAGGAGATGTACAATTTGGGACATGCTCAATCGGAACTGCCCCAAATGATGGAGTTAGAATTGTGCCAGGGGATTCCAATACAATCCCATCAAGGTGGCATGTACCAAGGCCATCTCATTAGTCCAAATGATCAATTTCAGTTCACAATTGATCACACTGATAGGTCTAAGAGTCAAAGGGATCACACAAACAAGACTAGTGTCTGGTAATATTAACTGATAGAATCAAATAGAGAGAGAACGGTCCATCATGGGAAGTGGGAGACACAGCAGACTCATAGAATGGCAGATGTCCTAAATAGCACTCTGGCCTCAGAATCAGCCCTTAAGGCATTCAGATCTGGCTCAAGAGCCCATGAGAATATTTTAGGCATGGAAAGCTAAGACACTCTGGAAAAAAAAGAAGACCTAAATGAAAGATCTCTGTGAGTGAGATCCCAGTGGAAAGAACGGGGCTTTCAAAGAAGGAGGTACCTTTCTCTGAAGGGAGGAGAGATTTCCACTTTGACTATGACCCTGTCAGAATAAGATCGAAGTCGGCGAACCCTAAAGGCTTCCATAGCCTCGGCAACTCATGACTAGAGCCTAGGGAGATTACTGACGCCATAAACAAGAGTGTCAAATTGTTAAATCAACATCAGGAGTCACTGTGTACTTACGTCTCATGAGGGATCTGTCCTTAATGTGTTATCCAATGTGAAATAATGCTATTACTAGTACTGAACCAGTATTTTACACTTTGTGTTTCTGTGTGGGTGCAAAGTGATAAAATCTTTACATAGTATATATTGAATCGATCTTCTGTATATAAAGATAATTGCAAATGATTAAAAAATCTTGATGTTAAACTGGAAATTGCATAGATAATTAATCAATTCTTTAAAAAAAATCATGTAGGATCTCTGTCCTTAATGTGCTTTACATTGTGAATTAATACTATAACTAGTACTCCAACAGTATTTTCATTTTGTGTCTCTATGTGAGGGCAAACTGTTGAAATCTTTACGTAATATGTACTAAACTGATCTTCTGTGTATAAAGAGAATTGAAAATGAATCTTGATGTGAACAGAAGGGGAGAGGGAGCGGGAAAGGGGAGGGTAGCGGAAGGGAGGGAAGTTGTGTGTGGGGGGGAGCCATTGTAGTCCATAAGCTGTACTTTGGAAACTTATATTCTTTAAATAAAAGCTTTATAAAAAAAAAAAAATCTGAGGCTAGGCATTGAGGTGTAGCAGGTTAAGCCATCACTTGGATACTTTCATGTAAGAGTGCAGGTTCAAATTCCAGCAACCATGACTGGCGCTGTGGCTCACTAGGTTAATCCTCCACCTTGCGGCGCTGGCACTCCGGGTTCTAGTCCTGGTCAGGGCACCAGATTCTGTCCCGGTTGCCCCTCTTCCAGGCCAGCTCTCTGCTGTGGCCTGGGAGTGCAGTGGAGGATGGCCCAAGTGCTTGGGCCCTGCATCCCATGGGAGACCAGGATAAGCATCTGGCTCCTGCCATCGGATCAGCGCAGTGTGCTGGCCGCAGTGCGCTGGCCACGGCGGCCATTGGAGGGTGAACCAATGGCAAAGGAAGACCTTTCTCTCTGTCTCTCTCTCTCTCTCTCTCTCTCACTGTCCACTCTGCCTGTCAAAAAAAAAAAAAAATTCAGCAACCATGCTTTCCTTACAGTTTCCTGCTAATATGCCTGAAAGGGCAGCAAATGATGGCCCAAGTATTTGTGTTTCCTGCCCCAACAAGTAAAAAAATTGAATGGAGTTAGAGGTTTCTGGCTTTGGAATGGCCTAGTCCTGCTTGTTGCAGATATTTGGGGGAGTGAACCAGTGGGTGGAAGATCTCATACTCTCTCTTCTTCTCTCTCACTCCCTTACTCTCCCTCTCTTTCCCCTCCCTCATCATCTCTCCTGCTCTCCCTGTCACTCTGCATTTCAAATAAAGAAATAAATATTTTTAAAAAATAAAATAAAAGAGTGGGAATAAGAGAGGGAGGAGATGTACAATTTGGGACATGCTCAATGGACCTGCCCCAAATGATGGAGTTAGAAATGTGCCAGGGGATTCCAATACAATCCCATCAAGGTGGCATGTACCAAAGCCATCTCACTAGTCCAAGTGATCAATTTCAGTTCACAATTGATCACACTGATAGGTCTAAGAGTCAAAGGGATCACACAAACAAGACTAGTGTCTGCTAATACTAACTGATAGAATCAAAAAGGGAGAGAATGGTCCAACATGGGAAGCGAGATACACAGCAGACTCATAGAATGGCAGATGTCCTAAATAGCACTCTGGCCTCAGAATCAGCCCTTAAGGCATTCAGATCTGGCTCAAGAGCCCATGAGAATATTCTAGGCATGGAAAGCTAAGACACTCTGGAAAAAAAAGAAGACCTAAATGAAAGATCTCTGTGAGTGAGATCCCAGTGGAACGAATGTGGCCATCAAAGAAGGAGGTACCTTTCTCTGAAGGGAGGAGAGAACTTCCACTTTGACTATGACCCTGTCGGAATAAGATTGAAGTCGGCGAACCCTAAAGGCTTTCATAGCCTCAGCAACTCATGACTAGACCCTAGGGAGATTACTGACACCATAAACAAGAGTGTCAAATTGTTAAATCAACTTCAGGAGTCACTGTGTACTTACGTCTCATGTGGGATCTGTCCTTAATGTGTTGTCCAATGTGAAGTAATGCTGTAACTAGCACTGAAACAGTATTTTACACTTTGTGTTTCTGTGTGGGTGCAAACTGATGAAATCTTTAATTAGTATATACTGAATCAATCTTCTGTATATAGATAATTAAAAATGAAAAAAAAATCTTGTTGTTAAATTGGAAATTGCATAGAAAATTAATCAATTAAAAAAAATCATGTAGGATCTCTGTCCTTAATGTGCTATACATTGTGAATTAATACTATAACTAGTACTCCAACAGTATTTTTCACTTTGTGTTGCTATGTGAGGGCAAACTGTTGAAATCTTTACTTAATATATAGTAAACTGATCTTCTGCAAATAAGGAGAATTGAAAATGAATCTTGATGTGAAGCAAGGGGAGAGGGAGTGGGAAAGGGGAGGGTTGCGGGTGGGAGGGAAGTTATGGGGGGGAAGCCATTGTAATCTATAAGCTGTATTTTGTAAATTTATATTCTTTAAATAAAAGCGTTATAAAAAATAAAATAAAAACAACTCATTAAAGAATTCAACTTCCTTTCAGAAATTTAGATTTGTATAAGTTATCCAATTGAAATTCCAATGGGAAATGGGATAGATAGCCAGGTGATAAACACATGAAAACACACACACATACCAGGATTCATAGGGTAGGGTCTTCAAAACATTCATGGAAAATTTATGTGCAAATGTTACATGAATTCAAAATATTTTGGAATCAAAACAAAATCATAGTGACTTTTATAAAATGTCTGAATAAGATCTAGTTTGAGGCTCTAGGAAGGATAAGACATCAGTCTGAAAACAGCCTCTATCAGAGCAGCATAAATTCTGCTACAATTGAATCAGGGACAGACATCAAATTTATGGTCAAACTTGGGTGGAAGAACGATGAAATCATTGATGCTTTATGAAAAGTTTATGAAGACAATGCTGCAGGGAAATCATCATTTTATAAATGGGCAATCCATTTTAAGAAGGGATGAGACAGTTTTAAAGATGAAGCTCATGGTGGCAGAGGAGCCACATCAATTTGCAAGAAAAGCATTAATCTTGTTAGGGCTCTGATTGAAGATGACTGATGATTAAGAGTAGAAAAAATAGCCAACACTATGGATATCTCAACTGGATCAGCTTACACAATCTAGGCTGAAATGTTAAACTTTCTGCTTGATGGGAGCCACAACTGTTGCACCCTAGTCAGCTGCAGACAAGAGCAGAACTCTCAATGGAGATATTAAACAAGCAGGATGAGATCCAGGAATCAGAAAAGGCATGAAGAAATGAGTATCGATATGATTCTGAAGACAAAACACAATCAACGGTATGGCTACCAAGTGGTGGGAGTGGCCCAGACAAGAGCAAAGTCATGACAAGTCTTTTGGGATGCTCAAGGTATTTTGTCTGTTGATTTTTTTTTTTTTTTGACAGGCAGAATTAGACAGTGTGAGACAGAGAGAGAGAGAGAGAGAGAGAGAGACAGAGAGACAGAGAGACAGAGAGAAAGGTCTTCCTTCCATTGGTTCACCCCCCAAATTGGTCGCTATGGCCAGCGTGCTGTGCTGATCTGAAGCCAGGAGCCAGGTGCTTCCTTCTAGTCTCCCATGCAGGTGCAGGACCCAAGCACTTGGCCCATCCTCCACTGCCTTCCCGGGCCACAGGAGAGAGCTGGACTGGAAGAGGAGCAACCAGGACAGACCCTGGCACCCCAACCAGGACTAGAACCCGGGGTGCCGGCGCCGCAGGCGGAGGATTAGCCTAGTGAGCTGCGGCGCCAGCCTATTGTCTGTTGACTTTTTACAGGGCTAAACACTAATGATATCTGTTTATCGTGAGAGTGCTTTGAGAACATTAGTCAAAGCTTCAGCAGAAAAATGCCCTGGGAAATCTTCACCATGACAATGTTCTTGCTCATTCTTCTCATCAAGAGAAGATAATTTTGTGAGACTTTGATAGGAGATCATTAGGCATCCACCTCACACTACTGATTTGGTTCCTTCTGACTTATTTTTGTTTTGTAATCTAAAAAAAAAAACTCTAAAGGGCACCTATTTTTCTTTAATTAATAGTGTAAAAGAGACGACACTGATGTTAAATTTGCAGAACCTTCGTTTCTTTTGCTAGACTAAACGACTGGCTCCATTTCACTTACAAACATGTCTTGAACCTGATGGAGCTAGTGTTGAGGACAAAAAAGTTTACATCCTTTCTTGTTGTGTTTCAGTTATGTTTTTCATGAACTCTTTGCAGTTCCCTAGTTCCCTAGTATGTGTGTATGTGTGTGTTCATGTGTATGCATAAATACATTATCTGATCTACAAAAATTAAGATCAGAGTTCATATCCTATCTAAACATATCCCAGAAGTCTGCTATTTCCAACTGTCTTGTTATCAATTTTGTTATTTTTAGAACTGATGAAGGGGCCGCGCTGTGGCTCAATTGGCTGATCCACCACCTGCGGCTCCGGCACACCTGGTTCTAGTCCCTGTTGGGGCACCAGGTACTAGTCCTGGTTGCTCCTCTTCCAGTCCAGCTCTCTGCTGTGGCCCGGGAGGGCAACGGAGGATGACTCAAGTGCTTTGGTCCCTGCACCAGCATGGGAGACTGGTGCACCTGACTCCTGGCTTCGGCTCGATGCAGCGCCATTGGGGCGGGGGGTGAACCAATGGAAGGAAGACCTTTCTCTCTGTCTGTCTCTCACTGTCTATAACTCTACCTGTCAAATAAGAAGAAGAAGAAAAGAACTGATGAAGGGGCCAATGTTGTGGTGCAACGGGTTAAACCCTTGCTTATGACACCAGCATCCCATATGTGCACCTGTTCAAATCCCAGTTGCTCTGATTCCACTCCAGCTTCCTGTTAATGTCTCTGATAAAGCAATGTGAGACAACCCAAGTGCTTGGGCCCCTGGGAGATTCAGATGGAGTTCTGGGCTCCTGGTTTCAGTCTGGTCCAACCTTGACTGTCATAGCCATTTGGACCTGAGCCAGCAAATGGAAGACCTCTCTCTCTGTCTCTCTCTCTCTCTCTGTCTCTCTCTCTCTCTCTAACTCTCTAACTCTGACATTCAAAGAAGTTAAAGCTTTTTAAAAAGAGAGAAATGATGAATGTGAGTACTCCAGATTGTTTATAAGCTACATTTTTAAAAATTTATTTGACAGAGTTAGACAGTGAGAGAGAGAGAGAGAGAGAGAGAGAGAGAGACAGAGAGAAAGGTCTTCTCTCCTTTGGTTTACCCCCCAAATAGCTGCCACAGCTGGAACCAATCTGATCTGAAGCCAGGAGCCAAGCCCAATCTCCCATGCGGGTGCAGGGGTCCAAGCACCAGGGCCATCCCCCATTGCCTTCCCGGGCCAAGGCAGAGAGCTGGACTGGAAGAGGAGCAACCGGGACCAGAACCTGGTACCCATATGGGATGTCAGTGCAGAATATAGAGGACCAACCAAGTGAACCATGGCGCCAGCCCCTATAAGCTACATTTTTTAAAACATTCTTCTATGATGAGGTCAGTTATTACATTTTCATCAAAAGATACCAGAATGCTTTAGGAAAAGTGAAACTCAGTAAGTACAGACTTGCTAGTATCCCTATTTTTTTTTTTTTGACAGGCAGAGTGGACAGTGAGAAAGAGAGAGACCGAGAGAAAGGTCTTCCTTTGCCATTGGTTCACCCTCCAATGGCTGCCGCGGCCAGCGCGCTGCAGCCGGCACACCGCACTGATCTGTTGGCAGGAGCCAGGTGCTTATCCTGGTCTCCCATGGGGTGCAGGGCCCAAGCACTTGGGCCATCCTCCACTGCACTCCCAGGCCACAGCAGAGAGCTGGCCTGGAAGAGGGGCAACCGGGACAGAATCTGGTGCCCTGACCATGACTAGAACCCGGTGTGCCAGCGCTGCAAGGTGGAGGATTAACCTAGTGAGCCACAGCGCCGGCCTTTTTTTTTTTTTTTTTAAACTACTGTTCTGCACAGTATGGATTCTGCTTGTGTATACAGTGATACTGTGAATGGAGGGTTCACTAAACTTCTCACGCTCCTGTAGCAAACTAAATATAACCTCAAATGCTTTGTGGTTCTTCCCAACAAATGTGGCATCTAGTGGCCCTACCCTTTCATTTTGCCCTGTCCATGATAATGTTAACCAAGAACAGTGGGAACAAGTCAGACTATTCTAGTTCTTTTTTTGTTTGTTTGTTTGTTTTTAATATAAAGCTTTTATTTAAAGAATATAAATTTCCAAAGTACAACTTATGGATTACAATGGCTCCCCCCCACACAACTTCCCTCCCTCCCGCTACCCTCCTCTTTCCCGCTCCCTCTCCCCTTCCATTCACATCAAGATTCATTTTCAATTCTCTTTATACACAGAAGATCAGTTTAGTACATATTACGTAAAGATTTCAACAGTTTGCCCTCACATAGAGACACAAAATGAAAATACTGTTGGAGTACTAGTTATAGTATTAATTCACAATGTACAGCACATTAAGGACAGAGATCCTACATGATTTTTTTTAAAGAATTGATTAATTATCTATGCAATTTCCAATTTAACACCAAGATTTTTAATCATTTGCAATTATCTTTATATACAGAAGATCGATTCAGTATATACTATGTAAAGATTTCATCAGTTTGCACCCACACAGAAACACAAAGTGTAAAAATACTGTTTCAGTACTAGTAATAGCATTATTTCACATTGGATAACACATTAAGGACAGATCCCTCATGAGACGTAAGTACACAGTGACTCCTGATGTTGATTTAACAATTTGACACTCTTGTTTATGGCGTCAGTAAGACTATTCTAGTTCTATGCTTAGCCCAGGGCCATTTTCAGTGGTTGGTGTGGGTATTGACAGAAAATAAAAGATTTTTCTCTCTGTATTTTTGTCTCTGCCTGCTTTTCAAACAAAATGAAGATAAAGAAATATTTTTTTTAAATGTAATGATTCCTAAATTATATATGTTAAAAATCACCTCCTAATTCTGGTTTTCAAATCCATCCTTAAAATCTTAGTGCTTTCTGTTCTCTACTTGCAAATTCACCTTCTTTTTTAAAATGTTACTCTGTAGATCTAATTGTGCTCAATAATATCTAATCCTGAATATGTAAACACAAATACCATTTTATCTGGTTAAAGAGAAATTTGATGCTGAGGCTCTTACCAAAGAGCATTATAGATTTCCCTAAATAAAGTTTAAATGTACAAGAAAATATTTTAATCCATCTACTTTCTGGATTTTCTGTCCATATTAGAGGCAGCACTATAATGTTATTTCTCAAAAGATTTATCTATTTATTTCCAAGGCAGAATTACAGAGAGTAGAGGAGAGACAGACAGAGAGAGAGAGAGAGAGAGAGAGAGAAAGAGAGAGAGAGAGAGAAAGAGAGAGAGAGAGATAACAGCCACTGGTTCACTTGCTCAATGGCTGCAATGGTCAGGGTTGGGAAGGTCAAAGCCAGAGATTAGAGGCTTCTTCTAGGGCTCCCACATGGGTGCAGGGGCCCAAGGACTTGGACCATCTTCTGCTGCTTTTCCAAGTGCATTATCAGGGAGCTGGATGAGAAGTGGAGTAGCCAGGACTCAAACTGGCAGCCATATGTGATGCAGTGCAACAGCTTAAGCTACTGTGCCATAGCACCAGGCCCTGCACTGTAGATTTAAATGTGTAAAATGGGCTCAGGAAGATCATGAGAATGGAATTGAATTCAAGTAACAAACTGCTTTAGTGTCCTTTAAAGATATTAACTCATAAATCACAATTATAGGACACAGACAAAAGAAAATGATCATAAACAATTTTTCTTAGGTAATTTTTTTTACTAAGAGCTCATAACAATCATTAAATATCGCCTGTTTCAACCCATGCATCTTAACTTGTTCTCTGATTTGCATAGCCCTTATTAAAATCACTCAAACCAAATCTCAATACCATATTCCAAAAAACCCCTCATAGCATTCTCAGATTGACTAACTTTGCCTGCAAAATGTCCTCCCTATGTAATCTCTGCATTATCGGACTTTATGAATGTCCCTGGCAGACATTGGTCAGTGGGCTTCAAAACTACCACTTACTAAACATAGAGTCTTGCCTCGTTACCTAATAATCATGAAATTCACTTCTCTTTCCTTGTATAATACTGCTAATATGCATCTTGTAGTACATGATAGTTCAACAAACTGTACAAAACATGTGTAGTGTGGTATACAGTAGATAGTATGTGTCAGTTAATAATAATAAGTGTTTTTACTAGTATATTTAAGGATTTTTTAAATGTATGTAGCATCTAACAGAAAATTGACAATGTTCCTGATATAACTCCTGGTTTACTTCTTTTAAATTTAATTTGCACAGTGGCATAGTGTCTGGGATATAAATCTGAATGAAGTGTCAGGATAAGATGTCTCTGAACCAGGGTGACTAATGCTAATTTGGAGGACAGAATAGAAATTTCATAGTCCTTTGGCTTTTGAAGACTATAACTAAAACTGGATTCCATGACCTTTCCAATGTCTCTGCCCTTATTAAATCATGATTTTTATCATCTGGGGAAAAAATGGGTACCCTGTATTCTTGATGTGATCTGAATTTCATCAAGGATGTGGTAGAAGAAAAAGAGGGAAGCATCGTTAGGATTTTTGAGACAAGCAAGCAAAATATTTTAATAAAATGATAACAAAGTAATGAGAACATGCATAGCTTTTCCAATTTCCTGTTAATAGTGTATGTGGTTTCAAATTACAATTAATTAGAGGGGAGGTCAATGCTAAGGTCGGATGCACTGTGAGAGAGACCGGGATTGAAATTTGTGTGCGTCTGGTTTACCGTAGATCTCTTCAGAGCAACCCCTGAGAGGGAGGATGGAGGACTGGGCGGAGGGAGAAGGTGAAGGGTGCAGTTGGAAGAAGACTTAGCTCTTCAGCTGTTGAGGAACTCTGCAGATGGCATGGTCCTTAAAAGCTTTCCCAATGAGGCAAGAAGACTGAGTCTTTGTATCTTCCACTCTTCAACACCCAGCATGATCACTGCTTTCGGCTGAAAGCAATTACTGGGGAAGGACACTGCTTTGAGCTAGGCAAGGCTCCTAGCAGCTCAGGGAACTAGTGCGCTTCTGCAACAAGATGACCTTGGTGACTACTGCAATGCACTTACGAACTTATCTACTTTTGTGTTTTGGGACACAAAAAGTCTATTTCCTTGTTACTGACTTGACCTTTGGGAGAATAAGGTAAAGTCAAGTGTTCATCTCAGATTTTTATCTAGAAAAGAAGCGTGGAGGGAGGGGACAGCATTGTGGCGTATTGGGTAAAGCTACAGCTTGTGACACTGATGTCTTTCATGGGTACCTGTTCAGCTCCACTGAGTTGCTGCTCCACTTCTGATCCAGCTCCCTGCTCTTCTGCTAGCCCAGTGCTTGGGCCCCTGCCCATGTAGGAGACCTGGAGGAAGCTCCTGGCTCCTGGTTTCAGTCTGGTCCGGCACTGGCTGTTGTGACCATTTAGGGAGTGAACCAGCGAATGGAAGATCACTCTCTCTGTAACTGCCTCTGCCTCTCTATAGCTCTGCCTTTCAAATAAATAAAATAAATGTTTAAAAAAAAAGAAAAACCTTGAAGTAGTTTTTATAATTAATTCCACCATTAAAGTTTACTTAAAATAATTACCTCCTCCCCTCCTTTTCTGATGTAAGTGGTTATGCTGTGGTTTGACAACTGTTTTTACCTCATCATCGCTGTTTATTTTTTGAAATGCTAAGCTAATTTATGTGTGTTGGAGATAGTTTAAGTCTTGAGTTGTTGAAGCCTGTGTTCTTTCACCATATTTTATTAGGTTTCTACTTATTATTTTGTCAATGGCATAACAACTTTTTCTCATTTTGGTCCTTTTCTTACTCAAAATTGGCGGGAAGCTGTGTGAGACAAATGGCACACCAAATGCAGTGTTGCAATTAAGTTATTTCAATTGACTCTTCACTTGCTAGTGCCTAGAAGAAGGGAACAGATTCAGAGTTATTTATGGGTACATATTTCACAGGCCCATTTATGAGCTACAAATATGTTGGGTCTACATAGGAAACCTGCCACTTAGTTAACTTACTTACATAGTGATCGAATGGAAAGCAGCCTTCTACAGTGTTTGTATGTTCTTTCTTCAGTCAGCATGTGGGTATCACCCACATATTCATCCTATTAGCATATTTTCCGCTTTAGTTCCAAGACCAATAAAGATTGTCTACCAGGGTTTCAAGCACACATTGGGATGTAAGAAACCTGACTACGTAAAAACTTATTTTATAATACGAAATACTGGTTAATCATGTGCTTTTTCATAAGTACATTTATTTCCTGTTATTGGAAGTTGTTTTTTTTGTTGTTGTTTTTTGTTTTGTTTTGTTTTGTTTTGATGTCCTCTTATCCCTTATATGGAGAATGCAAAGTGAGTTAGGGATATAATGCTACCATGAAAATATTTAAAATATACATTCCTATAAATTACCTTTCTTTGATTTGGAAAAGTTCTCAGAGATGTTCAGAGTGAAATATGAGGCTCTCAGTTGGCTAAAAATGATGGCTTGCTCTGCTTGCAATGAGTGATATGAATGCAGTGCACAACTCATGCTTCATTCCACCAGGGGCATTGCCATTAATTATATTCTGCCCACTGGAGTCCTTGAATTGATTGAGGAAGGTCAAAAGACCATTTTAACTCACCTGCAGGCTTATACTCTGGGTTAGGGCTGTTCATTTTCCATTTTCTATTGCAATTCTAAAGTTACTTGGTGGGTACCTTATTTTATTATCTCATTGAGCCTAACACATCCTGGTGAGTTAGTCAATAGTTCCTGTGGGATATCTTTGTCACCTTCAGGAAGTCTCTGAATGGTAATATAATACTAGAAATTGGAAAAATGTTCTCCCACTCCATGTGTACTGTTTGGGATGCATGAAACTCTTATTTTAAAATGAATTAGCCTCGCTGTTTTTTTTTAGATAAACAGAAATAAACACATTTTCTTTCCTGTCATGCTGTGTTTTGAGTGTGCTATTCTGATTTGCTAATACCAAATTAAAAAATATAAATGATTTAATGAATTTTTAGGATCTCTTTTATTTTGTGCAGTTCATAAATTAAGTAATGATTATAATTTCAAGTTAATTAAAAGCTATTTATATTTTTATTCTCTTTGATGTATATATGTTTTTATTTTAGAGATTGACAACAAGTTTAATTATTTTTAAAGCTAAATATCAGTGTTTTAGATTTCAATCCAATGGATGTATTTATTTTTAAAGATTTATTTATTTATTTGAAAATCAGGGCCAAATAGAGAAAGACACACACACACACACACACAGAGAGAGAGAGAGAAAGAGAGAGAGAGACAGAGAGAGAGACAGAGAGAGAGAGACAGAGAAAGAGAGAGATAGAGAGGTAACTTCCATCCACTGGCTCACCCTCCAATTGGCCAGAATGGCTGGAGCTGCGTCAATCTGAAACCAGGAGCCAGGAGTCCCTTCCCTGTCTCCCAAGTGGGTGCAGGGGTCCAAGGTCTTGGACCATTTTCTGCTTTCACAGGCCATAGTAGAGAGCTGGATCAGAAGTGGAGTAGCTGGGACTTGAATTGGAATCCGTACGGGATGCCGGCACTGCAGGTAGCGACTTTCTACTCTAGGCCACAGCGCCAGCCCCCACTGGATATATTTTAGGGTTTTGATTAGGCTACACTATTTTCCTAGCATCTTACGCTAACTGGGAGTGGCTCTGCTAAACACAGGCAGCCTGGACTTCGACAAGTCAAACATGGAGTCTGCACTTGACAAGGGAAAAGACACAGCCGCTGCTTCCAAAGCCAACATCTGTATTCCAAACCATCACGCTTGTCTGAGCAGGCTTCCAAGAGCTCAGGGACAAACGTCTTGTCTTTTAATTATGTTTTCCACAAATGTTTGGCAGTCCCCCGGTATGTGCACGAGGGGGTCATTTGGCGTGGTGGTGAAGCTGACACTTGAGAAACACACATGCCGCATTGGGAGTATCTGGATGCCAGTCCCAGCTCCATGTCCCATTTCAGCTCTGGGAAGCCGTCAAGATGGCTGCAAGTTTTTGCCATCCACATGGGAGAACTGGATTGAGTTCCCAGCTCCCAGCTATGGCCTGGCTCAGCCTAGGACATTGCAGGCATTTAGGGACTGAATCCAGTAGATGAGAGCTCTCTGTCTATCTGTTTGTCTCTCAGTGCCTGTGTCTATCACAATTAAATCAAAGTGGAAAAAAATTTAAACCATAGATTTTGCAAATGACAGTGAAGATCCTTCAGGCTAATGCCTTTAGGTTACAGAAACTGAAGTGGGGAGATTTCTGTGGGAGGAGTCATTTGCAGCAAAATAGATGGAACTGGGGGACATGATGTTAAATGAAATAAGTTAGGCACAGAAAGATAAATACTTCATGTTCTCCCTCATATGTGGGAGATTAAAAAGGGCACTCAATCTGAACACAGTGTTGCCAACGAGGGCTGCAATGGGTTGAGGGAGTTTGGATGAAAAAAACTAGAGAAGCTGGGTGTGAATCATTAATTGTGACAAATGTGTTACACTAATATTAGATGTTAATAATAGGGGGAGCTGGATGTGGTTTACAGATTGTAACAAATAGACTATACCAATAAATGATGCCAACAATAGGAGAAGCTGTGAGTGGGGTATATGGAACTCTGTGTCCTACTTCATAACTTCGGTTTTATAAAAATTTAAAACTAAAGTAAAAAGTTAAAGAAAATAAAAACAGTAAGAACTTTACTGCTAAATGTCCTTGTACAACATAAGTCTCTGGTTTCTTCTATTTTTGTGTGCCTAGCACATGGTAGGCTCATTATGTGTGTAGTGAGGGAGCGAAAGAATTAATGGCTTTTAAAAAGCCAATGTATGAGAATGGTTTATAGAAAAATCTCTGTTCCAATAATTTATAATGAGATACTTTGAGCAATGCTTTAAAAAGTCCGCTGTTTGAAATGATTTGGCCATAGATTAATCCTTCATGCTCAGAAAATTTAGAGATTTTATTGATCTTAAAAATGAATATTCTAGAAATAAATTGATGAATAATGTAAACTGGGGATCTGCCAATGATTTACTTATTTGGGGTGATGTTTTCTTTAATTCTTAGTGAGACTTACTGAAACAAAACCAATGTCCTTGGTCCTAAATGACTTTTTTTTTATTCACTTAAAATTAGGCTACAAAGACCAATGGAAGAACATTTCCTTGAAGACACAGCCATTGTAATTCATTCAAACGTACAAAAAGACATCAATGATATTATTTTATTTGTATACATATTTCTTTAGCTCAATATTCAGATCTTTAGAAATTCCTACAATTCATGGACCAGCAAGACTTTAAAATAATTCTCCCTTCATTTCCGATCTTGAAGTGGCTGCTGACCTCATTTTCAAAGAAAGTCATTCTGGCAATCTTTAGCTTCACATTTTTATGCTTGCTCCTGACAGCATATAAAGAGGGAGCTGTTTGCCTCCTCAGATAACAGACAGAGAAAAGTATAGAAGGTGGACTCTGAAATCCACCTCCCAGGATCTCGCACAGCACAACTGAAACAGAGTGACATCCAGGAAGGCGGGGTGATATGACCCAGGTCAGAAGATCAGAGGCAAGCAGGGTGAGCCCTGGAAGGCAAACCCCATGAGGCCTATGAAGCTACAAGACTGACCTTAGACACCCTGGCTTCATTTGCAGTGGGCTGTCCAGGCAAGGTCTGTCCACAGAGCCTCAGTACTCACACACTGCCAGCCCAAGCATTTGCTCCTTCTCCCCAGATTGCTCTTCCCATAAACATATCTGCATGGCTCTCTTCTTTCCTCTTTGAATGTATTTTTTCCCCTCAATTGTTATTTCTCAGTTGTCCCCGATTGCCACTAGGAAAGTTCTCACTTGTCTTTTCTAATTTTTTTTTAATTTATAAAAAGGGAACGGATTTCATGTATTTCATACAAATATTTTCTTTGTTTTGTTTTGTTTGTTTTTTGACAGGCAGAGTGGACAGTGAGAGAGAGAGAGAGAGAGAGAGAGAGACAGAGAGAAAGGTCTTCCTTTGCCATTTGTTCACCCTCCAATGGCTGCCATGGCAGGTGCACCATGCTGATCCGATGGCAGGAGCCAGGTGCTTCTCCTGGTCTCCCATGGAGTGCAGGGCCCAAGCACTTGGGCCATCCTCCACTGCACTCCCTGGCCACAGCAGGGAGCTGGCCTGGAAGAGGGGCAACCGGGACAGAATCTGGTGCCCTGACCGGGACTAGAACCCAGTGTGCTGGCGCTGCAAGGCGGAGGATTAGCCTATTGAGCCGCAGCGCCAGCCTCAATCATATAGTTTTAAGAACATAATGATACTTCCTACTGCCCTTTCTTCTATTCCCTAATTTCCCACAGGACTTATGATCTTTCAAGGTATTACATGATTTCCTTACTCATTTTAGTTGTCAGTGTTTATCCCCCTCACCCCAATCCTAACTAAAACACAAGCACAGGGGCATGGGTTGTGTCTGTTTGCTGATGAATAATGCCTGACTCTATTATAGATGTTTCATTTAAAATGTGTTAGAAGAGCAAATGGAGAACATTGGAGTAGAAAAATCCACTTGAGGAAGGGGAGAGGGACTTTGAAGCCCAGTTTCTTCTTTCCTTTGTGGATCTCACTTAACACAGCTGGTAGGACATTGAAGCTTTCAAGTTATGCCTTGTGGATACAGGTGTGACCACCAGCCTGTCCTGGAAGGTCCACAGCAAAAAATACAACAAGGTGGTCAAGACATTATCCTAAGTTCAAGGGCAACAGATCAGAGTTACAGCAGAAAAATCAGATATAATTAACTTCCTAGGTGGATTCTTGAATAAGCTCACTGGTCCCTGTGTCGGTGGCATTGGCTAACACTCACCTACTTCTTCCTTGGTTCCCTAGGTGTGGCTGTTGTCCTAGGCTTATCCAAGGGTGGACCTTGATTATTCCAACCCCACATAGGTGGTGCTGCTTTCTTGCCAGTGACTTGCTCAGGTATAGGAAGAAGATGCCGGTAGGTGAGAGGCATGTCAGCTCAGACAAACTTCAGGAGATTCTCCAGGAATTTCTTTTAAGTGTTCTAGGAAGTTGCATGCTCTTCCTACTCACCATCTTCTGTTCCTCTCTGGAACACTGGGCGTTATCATTTGAGGATGTGGAATTACGGGATCACGCTGTGTTCCTAAAGGCACAAGGACCAAAGAAAGCTGAGTCAACACTATGAGGATGGCGGAAGGGAATGACAGTGAGAACCTCTCTCCTTTGCTATGCTGGGACTCAGATAATGACACCCCACACTAGGGTGCTTTGGCGTTCTGAGGGCTTTGAGCTGACTGACGTTAGAAGGATCTCAGAAGCAAAGTCTTTCTCTTGCCCTCCTCTCCTGCTGCCCTTTGTCTGCCAAGGTCACACAGACTCTACAGCTCCCTTTTCCCCAAAGTGAGTCAGCAAAACTGGAACTGATCTCCCCTTCCCCAGAACCAGACATGAAACCTAGAAATATTCTTCCCCTGCCTCTCTGTGTATGAAACTTGGCCACAAAGAATTTCTCTGGCCTTCTTTGTCTGAGAGTGGATCAGCATTCCAGAAGGGGTCCTGCCCCTCCCTAGAAGGAAGGAAGGCCCTACCAAGAAGCCAACAGACAGGCCTTCCTGCGTTTCCCTTTGGCCTGTGACATTGGGTCATTCCTCCTGTGTCCAAACACATGTCCATCTGGCTGTCCACACCTCATCAAATCTCAGCACATAAATGGACAGTGTTCCTGGGCCTGTGTGTCATCTTCTGTAGTCTCCTGTGTCCCACAGAACCTTGCTTAAATAAATTCATGGCAATTCCCTCTTACTCGTTTGCCTTTGTGACAGATGTACAGGCTGTGACGTTCTTGGGGGTGACAAAGTGTGTTAGCATTTTCTGCTACTGCAGTACTGTTATTGATCTATTGACTATGGATCTATCGTTCTATTGACTGACCCATCCCTGGAGCTGCTTGTCTCCTAGGTCCTCATAATGTGAAATGATGCACTGTCTTAACTGTTGGAGACATTTTGAGCTGCAGTCTTCGGGAAGCCAAATACATTCATTCTGATAGTAAAACAGTCTCACTCCACTCCCTATGTGCCTCCTGTTTCCTGGGTACTGAGATCTCTCTCTTCAGGCCTGTTAATATTTCCTGAAAATTCAAGCCAAAGAGGTAAATTCCCAAGTGTGTGTTTTGACTTTCCCTCTCCCACAATCTGACTGTTCTTAGGCAACCATCCGAAACCCATGGCGCCCACAGAGAAACCAGGACGTGTAGCCAAATTCACCATCTACACAAGAACTACTGCCTGTTTTATCTTGTTTTCTTTTCTGGTGTTTATTTTGCAAGCTATAGCCTGATCACAGCTGAAGGGAAGTCTCCAGTTATTGGTGTCTGAAGGCAGGTGTTCTAGCCAGAGAAGTTGTCTGGGTCCCTCCTGAACCAATAGGTGCTACCTCTCAAGTTTGAACCCTGCAAGGAGGACAATGGTTTCTGAGAGATCAACCACTAAGCATCAGTGGCGAAGCCACTATATGTGATGGAAGGGGCAGTCTTTGATATTGTTTTTTTTTTTTTTCTCTGCAAAACAACTTCTGGAGGGGAAAAAAAAACTAAACAGCTGAGAAATGTAAGAGGCTCATCGTGATTACACCACTGCTGTTGGCCATGGCTTGGCCTTGGAAGTGAGGAGGCAGAGCAGCTATGGGCGTGTTCTGCATATTCTCTTAGCCTTTCTGAGTGCCTGCCTATACTGTGCCTGTGACTGATGTGGAAAACTACAGCGAAGGCTCAGGTGGCAAATGCAGTGAGCAAGAGAGTACAAATCAAAGGGTGGCTGCCATGTGGATCCCCTCTCCCCAGTTCTTCAAAAATGAGTCAGGCCTCTGTTGTTATCATGTCCATTTCTGTTTGATGCTCCTAAAACTACCAACAGTCTAGGAATGACACTATGAGACTGGGATGCTATTTGGATGAGTTTCCAGGTAAGTTCTTTGCCATGAAGGTGGCAGAAGACAATATCCTTGGTCCAAGTGAGGGGTGGAGAGTAGGGGGAGTGATGAGGACCTGAAGATGCATCCACAAGTTACTATTGAGGTGGCCGTTCTTGGATTGATCATGCCTGCCAGGCCACCAAATGGTGAAGCTTGGCTATGAACTCACTTCTCGCTGCCTCCAAAAGCCACAAGATTATTCTGAAGACTCATCAAATCGACACGGGGTTAATTGGATTTAATGCTACCGGGCTGCTTACTTTTCCTTTGCTCTTTCCCCTCTCAAAGGAATAAACAACAACTAGGATGTCATAAACACATTGCAATGTAAGTTCGACCATGACAAGCAGTAGGACATGTGAGTTTATACTGATTGCTAAGTAATTGTGAACAAGTTACCTGCTATTCTTCAGTTCTCTTATCAGAAAAACAAATGTGATAAAAATCTTCACCTCCTAGTGTTATTCTGAAAAATCAAATTGTTAGAACCTATTAGGCCACTGAGGCCTGATAGAACCCATTAGGTCACTGGGTCTGAACCCCTATGCCCAATGGAACTGGAGGCAGATAGCGAATGCAGGGCTGGTGAGTGTTTAGCCTGGGAAAGACCAGCATTCCAAACTGCTAAGAGGATGCACTACAAACTTCACCCAAGGACCTTTCTGCACATCCCCCACCCACCTTATCAGGGTCCAGGTGGTGCTCTGCACCTCTCCAACAAGCAGCTAAAGAGGCTCTGCCTGCTGCTCAAACAAAATAGAATTAAGCCAGTTTTCTTTTTTTTAAAGATTCACTTTTATGAAAGAATTACAGAGAGAAGTAGAGACACAGAGAGAGAGGTATCTCATCTGCTGGTTCACTCACCAAATAGCCCAAAAGGCTGAAGCTGCGCAGAAATAGAGCAGTGGGAGGACTAGGACTACTAGAACAGGTGTCCATATAGGATGCTGATGCTGCAGGCCAGGGTTTTAACCTGCTGCACCACAGCACCAGCCCCTGAAGCCAGGTCACACCTCCACCCCACTCCCGCTCTCTGCCTGGGCAGGCTCAATCCCTAGTTTCTTAGCTCCTCACCCATCATGCCTCCCTAAAATGAAGTGTTTCCTACTTTAACTAGCTGCCTCCTCGCATTCCACCAACCCTAAAATCCTAAATCCTAATACAAATGAATGCATAGAATTGTGGTGGCTGGCTTGCAGAATTATTTAGCAAGGATTTTCCTATTATTGGAGCTGTTGGATTGAGATTCCGGAACTTATTTTTTCCAACTGGTCAGAATGTCTCTGTTTTAAAAAGTATCTTGTCATTTGGGGGTTAGTTTTCTATGCTTTTAAAGATCTATTTATTTACTTTTTGAAACACCAAGTGACACAGAGAAAGAGAGAGCTTGGGAGAGGTCTTCCAACTGCTGGGTTGCTCCCAAGATGACCTCAACAACTGGAGTTGAAGCTAGGAGCCAGTAATCCTATCCAGGTCTCCTATGCGTGTGGCAGTGACCCAAGCAGTTGGGCCATTATTTGCTGCTTCCCAGGTGCTTTATCAGAGAGCTGGATTGGGAAAAAAAAGTAGCCAGGACTGAAACCAGCCCTCACCTATGAGGTGGGGGCATCTCAAACTGAGCTTAACACTCTGCATTGCAACGTCCACTCTAGTTTTATATTTTTAGAAACTATTGTATGTTTTTTGTATGGTTAAAAAGACTATTTAAATAGAAAATTAAAATGTGGGGCCTGTGCTGTGGCATAGCAGGTAAAGCCACTACCTGCAATGCCAAGCATCCCATATGGGTGCCAGTTTGATATCTGGCTGCTCTACTTCCTGTCCAGCTCTCTGCTATGGCCTGTGAAAGCAGTGGAAGATGGTGCAAGTCCTTGGGCCCCTGCACCCATGTTGGAGACCTGGAATAAGTTCCTGCCTCCTGGCTTTGGATTGTCTCAGCTCAGGCCATTGTGGCCATTTGGTGAGTGAACCAGCGGATGGAAGATTCTCTCTCTCTCTCTCTCTCTCTCTCTGCACCTCTCTTGTAACTCTGCCTTTCAAACAAATAAAATAATAAATCTTTTTAAAAAAATGCCCATTTTTTTTTCTCCAATACCCCACTTCTTGCTCAGATGTGAAGATGTCTGAGTTCTAGTGACCTTGGAAAGGAAGGTGAAACACTGCTTATCTCAGGAAAACCCAGCTCCAGGGACATTCCAAAGTGAGATCTGTACTCGCTGGGGCCAGCATCCCTCCATCTGCAAACTGTTAGGTTGAGATGAAAAGAAAGGCATTTTTTAGGCCAGCAAGAGATAGACAGAGGGAATTCTATATTCCCAAGCAGATAGGAGTTAAATCCTGAAAAGAGTGGGAACCAGCAAAAAAGCACAGCCACAAGGCCAAAGTCTAGTTGGGCTTACTTCTCTTTACCCTGCCTCCCCCTCCCGATGCTCCCCGCCCACCTGTGTTAATCCAGGTGCAACCTGTTCCAAATCACTCCAAGGGCAAGTTCAGGGAGTGAAGCAGGGAGGCAGGCTGGGGTTGTTGGAGTGGAGGAGGTGGAAAAAAGGAGGCAGCCAGGTTGCCTTGGCAATGGAAGAAGAATGCGGAGGGGGAGGGATTTCCACGCTGATGCTAATTGCATTTGCTAATTACAGTGTATTGTGCTGACCTGCTTGCTGCAGGGTTCCTCTTTCTGAGTCACCAAGCGTTCCAAAAGCTTCCTGATGCACTGTTGCCCCCTCCTCTTCTAACTTCATCCCCCCCTCCCAGTCCCCCAGGCTTGGCAGGAGCACCGGGAGAGGCTCAGCTGTAACTGAATGTGCAAGGTTTTAAAAATCCTGTAGGAAAATAGATCCTTGCTGGAGCCTGCTGGAATATGGCTTTGCTGCTCCACCACAGCATAAATTTACAACCAAGGAAACTGCTGAAAAACCAGAGAAAACAAATCTGAAAGAAACTTCCCACAGTGAAATGCAGGCTGCAAATAATTCACTAGGGGAAAAAAAGAAAAAAAAATACCACTGAGCAGTTCCCTCTGGAATCTCTAGCACCTTCAGTTGGAAAGGGGCCTGGACACAGGGTTTGGAGATTTATTCCCTTGCTCCCCCTGGTGGGTGCTTGATTTAATTACAAGGATCCCGGTGTCTGTGCACATCTAAACATATTGGTGTCTAGTGCGAAAGGTACTTCCCTTTAATCCTTCATCATTGACATAAAGTGCTAGCCTCCAACACTGTCGCACATGATGCAAATCGATAAAGACGTTCAATGCATGCAAATTTAATTGCTATGAGGGTATAGTCTTAAACAGGCAACATGCTTAATTATTTCAAAAATAATACCTTTGAGTTCTCTACGAAAGAAAATGGTTCCCAGTCATGCTGTTTGTTTCTTTTTTTTTCAGTATAGACACATTTTTTTCTGAATTTATTTATTTATTTATTTCTGTTTGTTTCTTATCCTTTCCATTCTTCCTCCTTTGGTCCTTCTTTGCAAGCAGAGCCTGAGTAATAGTTTCAGTCTTTCTGTACTTCCCTTAATGATTCTGTTCTTGATTGAAAATGATTCTGTTCTTGATTGAAGCACTGGCTCTCAAGGGTTGTTCTAGCTCTGCTAATTTTCCTAAGAGTAAGATTTCTGCTTTGTCCCTGCTCTTGCATTTAACTACAGGCCTCTCCTGATGGCTCCCTGGGCGTTTCTGTACCCTGCAGCCTTGACTCTTTCCTCTTCTACTTTGCATTTGGTCAGCAAAGTACAGAAGATTTATCTGAGCAAAACTATTTTCCATGAAACAACGTAGCCACTGCATACATTGAAAGAGGACATTTCCTGGGAAAGACCAGACTCCTCTCCGTGGTCCTCATCAGTCTCACAGTAGTGGTTTTTGATTTTATGTGCACTTGGAATTCCTGGGAGTAATCAGTGATGGCATGAGGAAAAGGAGAAGGAAGAGGATGCTGGCTGGGATCCCTGGCGATTAGATGGATTTGCTCTAAGTATCTTGGCGCACTGAGTTCATTACTGGCTCTGCACGGTGGAAACTATATCAATTATGATGCCTTTGCACAAAGCAATGCCAGGTGGCTTGCCATGCTTGGGTGGCAAAGTGCTTCTCATTAGACCTCTGCACATGTCTGACTGCCTGGCTGCCAGGCTTGTTTGTTTTTGTATTGAGACAAAAATTCACAGGAGTGGTGAGAATCCTCAATTGCATTCCACCCAGAAGATGGATGAGACTTCCCCTCTGTGTGTCTCAATGTGTGCAGGGAATGCAATGGGACCCCCTTGGAGGGAGATGGAATCACATCAAAGCCAGAGTACTCAGGAGGACTGAGTGATTCAGAGAAAGGCAGGAGATAGTTGCTGACTTTGTATCTCACTCTGGGCCTCCTAGATTTATGCCTGAACCCTAAGGTGGCCATGAATTTAAACAGTATATCAAAAATCTATGTAATGAGAATTACAAAACATTAAAGAAATAGAAGAAGACACAAAGGAAAAATCTTCCATGTTCATGGATTGGAAGAATCAATACCATCGAAATGTCCACACTACTGAAAGCAATTTACAGATTCAGTGTGATGCCAATCAAAATACCAAAGACATTCTTCTCAGATACAGAAAAAACTATGCTGGGGCCGTCGCTGTGGCATAGCGGGTAAGGCCAACTCCTGCAGTGTTGGCATCCCATATAAGTGCAGGTTTGAGTCCTGGCTAGTCAAGTTCTCTGCTATGGCCTGGGAAAGCAGTAGAAGATGGCCCAGGTCCTTGGCCCCTGGACCCACGTGGGAGACCAGGAGGAAGCTCCTGGCTCCTGGCTTCTGATTGGCGCAGCTCCAGCTGTTGCAGCCATCTGGGGAATGAACCAGTGGATAAAAGACTTCTCTCTGTCTTTGTCTCTTCTTCTCTCCCTCTCTCTGTAACTCTGACTTTCAAATAAATAAATAAATCTTTTATAAAATAAACTATGCTGAAATTCATTTGGAAACACAGGGCATCCCAAATAGCTAAATCAATCTTATACAACAAAAACAAAGACAGAGGCATCACAATACCAGACTTTGAGACATATTACAGGGTAGTTATAATCAAAACAGCCTAGTACTGGCACAAAAACAGATAGACCAATGACATGGAATAGAAACTTCAAAAATAAATCCACACATCTATAACCAACTTATGTTTGACGAAAGAGCTAAAATCAGTCGCTGGAGTAAGGACAGTCTCTTCAATAATTGTTGCTGGGAAATCTGTATCTCCATGTGCAGAAATATGGAAATAGACCCCTACCTTACACCTTACACAAAAACCCACTCAAAATGGATTAAAGACCTAAATCTATGACCTGATACTATCAAATTATTAAAGAACATTAGGAGAATCCTGCAAGTCATTGGCATAGGAAAAGAATTCTTGGGAAAAGCCCCAGAGGCACAGGCAGTCAAAGCCAAAATTGACAAATGAGATTATATCAAATTGAGAAGCTTCTGTACTGCAAAAGAAACACTCAGGAAAGTGAACTGACAGAATGGGAGATATTATTTGCAAACTATGCAACTGATAAAAGATTAATATCCAGAACATGTAAAGAGCTCAAGAAACTCAACAACAAAACAAACAAATCAGTTAAGAAATGGGCAAAGGACATAAACAGGCATTTTTCAAAAGAGGGAATCCAATGGCCAACAGACATATGAAAAAATGATCAGGATCATTATTCATCAGAGAAATGCAAATCAAAACCACATGAGGTTTCACCTCACCCCAGTTAGAATGGCTTTCATACAGAAATCAACACATAGCACAGGCTGGTGAGGCTGTGGGGGAAAAGGTACCCTATTCCACTATTGTTGGGAATGTAAACTGGTGAAACCACTGTGGAAGACAGCATGGAGACATCTCAGAAATCTGAATATAGACCTACAATATGATCCAGCCATCCCACTCCTGGGAACTCACCCAAAGGAAATAAAACCAGAGTATGACAGACTTATCTGCACCTCCATATTTATTGCAGCTAAATTCACAATAGCTAAGATATGGAATCAACCCAAATGTCCATCATCTGAAGACTGGATAAAGAATTAGGGGATACATACAGCATGGAATAGTACACAGTGGTAAAGAGGAATGGATGCAACTGGAAAGCATTATACTTAGAGAAATAAGCCTGTCCCCAAAAGACAAATACCATATGTTCTCCCTGACCTCTGGTAACTGAGTACCTAAAAGGCAATGTATAGAAGTAAAATTGACAATTTGAGATGCAATGACTTTGAATAGCCCTTGTATCAATTGTTTAGGAACAGTTTTTTTTTTTTTCTCATACTATTTTTGAGCTCTTCACTTAGTATAGAGTTAATCCTATGTGTGTAAAATTAATTGAAAACAGGTCTTAGTAAAATAAATAAGAATGGGAATAGAAGAGAAAGGAAGAAGAAGGGTGGGAGTGTGGGTGAGAGGGAGGGTAGGGTGGGAAGAATCCTCAATTTGTATATATGAGACACATGAAGTTTGTATACCTTACCCAAAACGTTTCTGGGTTAAGAAAAAAGCATCAAGAAATCAAACTTCCCTAAAATTCTGCAGTCCTTCCTTCCATGACCTGTAACACAGGGCAAAGCCTGTGCTTTTCTCTGGATATTACTCAGTGCACTGAGTCTACACAGCCTGTTTCAAAGCACTGAATGTTTCCAGGGTGAGCAGCAGTTGCAAGCGTGTGGGCAGAAACTGGCGGATAGCAAATGAGAGTCTATGTGGCTGCGAGTTTAAGGGACCTTGGCGAGGAGGTTTTGAGCAACTGCCTTGGAGATAAGCACTGATAAGACAGAGGGTTAGAGAAGAGGAGAGAAAACAGAAGGTATTGTGGTGGCTGCCAGAGTGGCTCTCAGGCATACAGGCAGATCTCTGGAGCTTTCTGCAAATTAATGGAG
This sequence comes from Sylvilagus floridanus, assembly GCA_949820135.1. Classification (NCBI taxonomy): domain Eukaryota; kingdom Metazoa; phylum Chordata; class Mammalia; order Lagomorpha; family Leporidae; genus Sylvilagus; species Sylvilagus floridanus. The sequence continues at coordinate 23,795,514 of OX463229.1, forward strand.
GAGAGCTTTTTGCAGCAGGAAGGCCTGTGTTGGTAAGTGAAGGTGACAGCAGCTACCAAAGAAATTGATTTCTGTTCTTGTTAATTTGTACTCTGGGGGAAAAGGGATGGCAGAGGACTGAGGTCTATGCTTTCCTTTGCTTTGGATTTACACATTTGTCTACAAATACCTATTCAGTGTCAACTCTCCTCCAGGAAGTTTGTGAGAAGCTGTTATCCTTGCAGGAAACTTGGCAGGCTTGGTCTCTATGAAAAATAAGCAAATAATAACCAGAAAAACAGCTGATAACAATTGGGAACAAGAATGCAGAGTAAAAGTCATGAGGGGTGGGATTTGTCCTAGCAGTTAAGATGCCCCTTAGAGGATGCCTGCATCCCAAGTCTGCATACCTGGATTCAATTCCCGGCTCGGGTTCCTGATGCCAACCTCACACTAATGCAGACTCTGGGAGGTGGCAAGTGGAATGGGTCCCCGTCACCCACCTGGAAGACTTCGGTTGAGATCTCCGGCTCTGTTTTCAGAGCCATCTGAGCCCTGGCTATTGAGACTGAATAAGCAGATTGAAGCCCTCACTCGTCCTCTCTCTCTCTCTCTCTCTCTCTCTCTCTCTCTCTCTCTCTCTTTCCTTCTACAGAAGCACATGCCTGGCTCACGCGCGTGGGGAAGGCCAGTACTGATGGACTTGACCAGTAGAGGCCCATCCAGACAACAAGCAAGAATGTTAGACCCTTTGTGGCGTCCTCAGCTGAATGTGTCTGCATGGGTATTCAGTCCCCTGCACAACCTCAGGTAGTTACCCTTAACAGCCACGTGACAGGCTGCACTGCACGTCTGCTGTGGTTGAGAAGGCGAAGAGATATCTGCCTCCATGGAGTCTGCAATCCCGAGGGAAAGTGAGTGCCAGTAAAGAAAGAAAGCAAACTGCCCTGTGGCTGTGGCGTGCTCATGCAGGGAAGATGCAGGGGGACATATGCAGAGATTCTCAGAAGAGAGGGCTATGTTGGATCAGGTGGTCAGGAAATACCTCTCTGCCGAGACACTTCAGCAAATAACTGCCAAAGGTTCCCTTCACAACTATCCCTTCAGAATACCAAAGAAAGATCATGGTAAGATTTCTGCCGTGGTTATCCAGTTCATTGTAAAAGCCAGGCTGCTGTAACTGTAAGCGCTAAGAGACAGCTCGTGACAGTTTTAGAAAAATAAATGCTCTGTTTTTTGACATGATGAAAGAAGCAGTGGTTGAGTAATAAACCATTCTAAATAAAGTGCCTACATCGGCCACATGGACATACCACATATACCACAATGCGTTTCCTCACTTCAAACTTATGACAAGCATCACTGATTTTATGCAAAGAGGAGAGCTGCTTCCTCAGTACCCATGTCTTAAATTATTTTCATCACCAGGTTGCCATAGGCATCAAAACTCTATATATTTTTTTTGGACTTAGAATAGCCTAGCCACAATATAAATATTTCGCTGTGATATTTCATTCGCTTCTGGCACCCGAGGGTGATTATACAATGATCAGTTGTCAATGCAATAGGAGTGCAAACATCACATGAGTGGATATTTCCAGATGACAAAGTAGCAGATAAGAGCTGTGTTTAGCATAAAGGGGTTTGTGTATCAATTAAGATGCCATTGGTCTTTCTCCATGCAATGGACCTCAGAATAAACAAATGTATGCATTAGGAGACAGAAAGTCAGATCTGATTCAAAACCAGCTCACCCAACAAGAAGTGAAGGCTGGTTTTTCTCGCTCTTAAACCTCCCCAGTCCCTGTGACTGCTTTGACCAACAGAGTACAGAGGAGGTGCCCTGAGCAGAACTTAGTAACTCCTCTCTCTTGGAAAACAGCTGCCATGTAAGAAAAGTGGCCACATTGAGATCAACATGCTGTGAGATGGCAAAGCCACATGGGGAAACCCTAAAGGATGTTTTGCCAGGAGGGGAGAGAGAATCACAGGGTTGCCAGCTCCCAGATTTGCAAGTCCAGAAGCAGATGGATGTGGATCCTTGGATCCAGCTGCCCCAGCTGATGTCACCATGGATCGAGACACACCTCCCCTCCAAGTCCTTCCAAGTCTTAATGTACAAAATTGAACAAAAAGGTTTAAGCCACTAATTTGGAATGCAACCATTCTGTACCATGGAATTCGTGTTCCAGGACCCCTGCAGATACCACAATGCATGGGTGCTCAAGTAACTTATACAAGATGGTATAGTATTTGCACACAACCTTGTACACAATCCTTGCATACTCTTCAAATCATTCCTTATCATACCTAATATAACATAAATTGGCGAGGCCAAGGCAACTTTGGCTGGCTGACAAGGTCATAGCTGAAGGTGTCTCAGCAAGTCGTGAGGAGGACAGCTATGGTCCTCTTGGTGGTTTTAGCTTTGATGGGAACTACACACTGCTTAAGAAAGCTGGAGCTTCCTGGTGGTCCTGCAAATATTGCTGTATTCCTAATTTTAAGGAAGAGCACTTAGTCTCATAACCTGCAAAATGTCCATTGCTTTGTAGAATTTTAATCAAGCAGAATGTTAGTGTAGGAGTAAGGGTTAATACTTCACGTAAGGTTGAGCTGTTTGTGGAAAAGAATTAAAAGGCAACAGGCTCCCTGGTATATACTTCCCATTAGAATAAAGATAGATGTTAATAAAGCTTTAATTCACTATATGCTACAAATACTACAATGGTTAGGATGTCAAAACTGTAGAATAGATCTAAGTGAACCTTTAAATAAGTACAATAAAGAAATTAAAGAATTACAGAAAGAACTGCAAAGAGGGGATACATTTTAAAAAGGGTCTGCTTTGAACTTGGGGCTTTTAGTAAAGATTAGATTAGGAAGATACTATTCTAGCTTGTGTAGCCAATTTCTGCATAGTTCAGCAGCACTCCAGGCCTTGGCTTTTGTGGGCAGCCCATTATCTCACACCTGTCTGTGACTGTAACCCATGCTCTAAATATGCCCTTGAAAATCAAAGAAACTGTAATTTAAAAAATGGACAACAAACTTTTCATTGTAAGAAGAAAGAATCCTGGTGTGACATAATATAAAAATAAAGTCTGGTGTTCGAGAGAGAGAAAGTCATACCATCAGCCTTACTGTGAGTGTGTCTCTCATTTCTTCGAGCACCCACACCTCTCACACCTTGGGGCCCCTGGACTGGCTGGAGCTGGTTTCTGGCAATACATGCTATGTAAAGATGTGCTACTATGTTGTTTAGGGAATTCAGACAAGGAAAACTCCCGGACGTATTTGGTGCAGACGCAGCTACCTTCCTGAGAATTTTTGATCTGTGGGTGGTTGAATCCACAATTGTGACATCATGGATATGGATGCTGATTACAGTTTGTTTTGCAGTATTTGACCCACAAAAAACAATTCAGTGGGGTTGTTTGGAAAATAAAAATAATCAAGGCATGCAAAGCATTATATGCTTGATACGCCATGTGTTCTTGATAAAATGTAATAAAGATTGGCAATTATTTGCATACGCCATTAGCATTTTTCGAAGGATTTTTTTAACTTTTTCATGTGCTGATTTAATATTCTTTTTTTTTTTATAAATCTTTTATTTAAAGTATATAAATTCCCAAAGTACAGCTTATGGATTACAGTGGCTTACCCTCCCCTTTCCTGCTCCCTTTCCCCTTCCATTCACATCAAGATTCCTTTTCAATTCTCTTTATATACAGAAGATCAGTTTAGTACATATTACGTAAAGATTTCAACAGTTTGCCCTCACATGGGGACACAAAGTTAAAAATACTGTAGAGTACTAGTTATAGTATTAATTCACAATGTAAAGCATATTAAGGACAGAGATCCTACATGATTTTTTTTAAAAAAATTGATTAATTATCTATGCAATTTCCTATTTAACACAAAGTTTTATAATCATTTTCAATTATCTTTATATACAGAAGATCGATTCAGTATATACTAAGTAAAGATTTCATCAGTTTGCACCCACACAGAAACACAAAGTGTAAAAATACTGTTTCAGTACTAGTTATAGCATTACTTCACATTGGACAACACATTAAGGACAGATCCCACATGAGACGTAAGTACACAGTGACTCCTGATGTTGATTTAACAATTTGACACTCTTGTTTATGGCATCAGTAATCTCCCTATGTTCTAGTCAAGAGTTGCCGAGGCTATGGAAGCCTTTAGGGTTCGCCAACTTCGATCTTATTTAGACAAGGTCATAGTCAAAGTGGAAGTTCTCTCCTCCCTTCAGAGAAAGGTACCTCCTTCTTTGATAGCCCCATTCTTTACACTGGGATCTCACTCACAGAGATCTTTCATTTAGGTCTTCTTTTTTTTTCCAGAGTGTCTTGGCTTTCCATGCCTAAAATATTCTCATTTGCTCTTGAGCCAGATCCGAATGCCTTAAGGACTGATTCTGAGGCCAGAGTGCTATTTAGGACATCTGCCATTCTATGAGTCTGCTGTGTATCCCGCTTCCCATGATGGATCATTCTCTCACTTTTTGATTATATCAGTTAGTGTTAGCAGACACTAGTCTTGTTTGTGTGATCCCTTTGACTCTTAGACCTATCAGTGTGATCAATTGTGAACTGAAATTGATCATTTGGACTAGTGAGATGGCATTGGTACATGAAACCTTGATGGGATTGAATTGGAATCCCCTGGGATGATTCTAACTCCATCATTTGGGGCAAGTCCGATTGAGCATGTCCCAAATTGTACATCTCCTCTCTCTCTTATTCCCACTCTTATATTTCATAGGGATCACTTTTCAGTTAAAATTTAAACACCTAAGAATAATTGTGCGTTAATTACAGAGTTCAACCACTAGTACTAGAATAAAAAAATACTAAAATGGATAAAGTATTACATTGTACAACAACAGTAATATTGACTTTCAAAATTCTTCCAAGAGGCAAAATTAGCACTTGTCTGTTACAAGTGAGAATGTTGAGGAGCAAAGATGAATGATGGGCCTAGGCTCCAACATGGCTGTGCCAGAAACAGCACCTGGCCTTCTCATTCTAAGCCAGACCCCCTCCACAGCTGTTCTCCAGGAAAAACAATTTTCTCATCTCAGCACTAATTAGACTGCAGGACAGAACACAGCAGAAGTAAGTCAGCCAATCACATCCCTTTCCTTTTGCAGGTTGCCTGGCTGTGATAGAAAAAGGGTTTCTAAGAATCCCTAGGACCAGTCTGTGAGTCCCCTGAAGTGACCCCCAACCTTACAAATTGAAGGCAAATCAAGGACCATTTCTTCTTTTTTGTTTTCAAGGACTTAGTGAAGTTTGGAAGCAGATCCAGTGCTGTTTACACTTATGAACACATTTGTACATGTGTATATTTTCATATATGTGTGTACCCCTTTAAGTTTTGCTATACCAATTTGCAGTTTTTCTCTCATACATTTTATTTAATTGAATCACGCATATAACTTCTAAAACTTTGCTTTGATAAGCTTGTTTAATAGTCATTTGAGATTTGAATAATAGAGGATGTTGGCAAAGACACTTCCCTGTTACAGCTTTCGGCTGAGGATGGTCAAATGCACACTCATCTGTGACAGTGGCCAGCAGTTGCTATTGTCAGGACATAGGCAGTGCTGTGGTCACTGGATGATGGTGGCCGTTTAACAGGCTCTCTCCAGTTTCACACCATTCCCCACACTCTGGAGGACAGTGGCATTAAAATCTCATAGAGCTTGCATCCTGCCTCCTTCATCAGTGAACTGACTTTCTTCTCAAGGAGCAAAACAAATGAGGCAAAATCATGGGTTCATATGCATATCTATTCCTGGAATATATATGACACTTTCTAGTTCCTCCTTGAAAATGGTATACTACTCACCAAACCTCTCCAAAATTTTATTTCAAGGAGGTACAACTCATCACAATAGTGTTTTGTTTCTTTACAAGGCACTTTGTATTACTGAATATGTAGGTATTCCTTTATGTTACCTAAAGGAAACCCCAGCTCTCCTTGGCAATTAGCAAAGGAAGATGGAGGGAGGAGAGTTTTTTTGCATTTATGCTTCCTCTAGACATTATCTCAAGTTGAATAGGCCAATACTTTCTTCTAGGGACACACAGTTATGTTGCTTGGAAATTTTATGTACCTGACCAAAATTGTATATTTTACAACGCCTATGTGTTAAGCAGGCTGAACAAAGCTTGTGTGCTGCCCTCTATATTATTATATAATTTTATTATGTTTCATTCATACATTGAAAACATTATATTTTAGATAAAATGTTTTCTTCTCTAGGAAAACTGGCTTAATTCATCCTGTTTCCTTTCCAACTCTCTCTCTCTCTCTCTCTCACACACACACACACACTGCTAATGGGAACTCAGAAATTCTACCACATTGACTTCCCACATGCTTTCTTATGCATTTTCTACTGTCTTTTACATTCTTTCACTTTTTGATTTCCTTAAAGCCTCATATCTGTATTTTTGTTCTCAGTTTGTAAAGTCAAATTTTAGAACTCCAACATGAATTTATTTTTTCTCTAAAATACCTAGGTGGGAGGCTTATTTTTGTTCACACACTATATAGATGAATATACATGAATGTGTGTGGGCATACACATATATTATATATATTAAATACATATCATATATCTAATATATAGAAAACTCCACCTTACTTATGCTTCTTATTCTACAGAAAGGGTATAAAGTGCAAGTGTTCCCAAAACCATAGACATCAGCCAATGATTCCAACATTTCAGTGTCCCAATTATATCTCTCAAATTGCCTTTGAGCTACAAAACTTATGCATATTGGGAGACTATTATCACTGTGCCCCCAAATGTCCAAGTTCACCTCATTTGGAACAAGGGTATGCTTAGAACAGAGGGGTTAGTGGATATTATTATGTTTATATTTTCGATTATTTCCTTGGTGTTGTGAAGTATTAGAGATCAAAACCACCAAAGACAGCCTACTATTTATCTGTAGAAAACCAAACCAAATCCTGGTTAAATACCTGGAGTGACACATAGCTTGAGATTAAACACATCCAAAGAAAAGTAATCAAAGTCAAATAATGAATGTCAATAATTTTCTAACATTTGTAGATATCATGATTGTTATCATTTGTATGCGTTGGTATCAAATAAGTGGGTTTCCCTTTATGAAATCCCTTCACAACTTGCCTTATACTCAGCTGATCAGCATCTGTGACCAGGAAGGCTGTGCCAGTGGGCATTAACCTTGGCTTGAAATGAGAATCCCTTTAGGATCATTTAATGTTTACCAATACCCAGACCCACCTTGGCCCCGTTAAATCAGAATCTCCTCTGATGCAATCTGAGCTTTGGCATAGTGAAAAAGTTCCCAATGTCATTCAGGGCTAGATTTGCTGAAGCGTTCTCATTCCATTATTGGAAGGCCAGTTGCTGCCAAGGCCACGCACATTGATGTCTTGGGCCTCTGGATTCTATAAATCACCTGGTGATCGATCCCTCCGCTGCTAGGCTGAGTAGTCTGCAGTTCTGTAAGGATTATAAACTTGAAACAAAACCACGGTGCAAAAACCATGCTTTTGAATCCATTACCATGAAACCTAAGTCTAGATTTTAGCTGGCAGAATGTGTTTTAAGCCAGATACAGAGGCACTGAAGGTTAAGCAGCCATGTGGAACAGTTATAACCACGTTTATTCATTCAACCCAGCAATTACGATGAATAGAACTCAAGAGAAAAATGAATTCTGTCAATCAGTAGATCCTAATTTCAGATAAATCACCATCACATTTGAGGATAATAACTTGGCCTTAATGGGTCTTAAATGGTAGCCAGATTAAGGATGCAGAATCCCTGGAACACATAAAGAGCTGGGCAAAGGAACCAGAAAGGGAGGCTATGGTCCTATCAGAATGACTTTCCTAACATTAACAATTTTAAGCTTATTTTTATAGCCAAGAATGACAAAGAGCATTTAATCACTGGGATTTTGCTGGATTAAGGATCCTTAAACTGTTCACGTTTTGACCTAATTATAAGTCTCTAAAGCACTGTCTTAGCTCAAGGTAAAAAAATTGAACCTTACATAAAAAGTAGTCAATCAAACTTAAGATACCCACATTGCCTACCGAATATTCTTTTTCTAGCAGGAATAATTATATTTGGTTCCATTAAAGTCAAACATGCACACATGCAAACACATTGCACCTAGTTACAGATATTCTAAATTGCACTGAAGAAGTTATTTTCCTATTTTTGGTTTGGTTAATGAGTTTTCTCAAAGCAAAGGACTGTAACAAATTTTTAAATATAAAATAAAATGTCTTTCCTGAATCAAATTAACCATGATCTATTGGAGCTTGAATTAATTTTTGATAGCACTAATAGCTCATATGTATTAAAATGCAATAGCCAATAATTCCCCATATGTTTTTCTATGCGTTTCTCACTATGGATCAAGGTGTGTGTCTTGATGTAGTAGGGAACATCCTGCTTCAGAACCCAGATGCCTGGGTTCTGGCTCTGTTGTGCGTTAATCCCTACTGCAACATCCAGTAAATCATTAAATTGCCATCCTGTAGATCTTTTCTTTAATTGCCTTAAAGTTTTTATTTATTTACAAAATTTCAACTGGTTTTAAAAGATTCCAGAGAGATTGATTGATTGATTGATTGATTGATTTAATCCACTGGTTCACTCTCCAAAGACCTGCAGTAACCAGGGCTGTGCCACGCCAAAGCCAGGAGTCTGAAACTGCATCTGAGTCTAACATGCAGGTGGCAGGGACCCAAGCAAGCACTTGGGCTACCATCTGTTGCCTCCTGGGATGTGCACTATCATCAACAAGTTGTATGAAAAGTGGAGGAGCTGGGACTTGAACTAGGTACTCCAACATGGGACGTGGGCATGCCAAGTGGCATCACAACCACCCCTTTCATATTTTAATAGGGAGTAAAACAATGTAATGCCTTCTGAAGCCTCTTGTGTGGTTAGTAAATTAATGAACCCATTTATGAAATAAAGAAGAAAGCACCTTACATTTACAAAGCTGCATATATTCAACAATTGGTGTAGAAGCACAACTTAGGAAAGGACCTTGTATAGGGTGCATGATTTCTTTGTGTGTGAATGATCAGTCTTTCTTGGATATAAGGACTTTATATGATTTGTTTTAACAGTTTTGACTTTGCAACGGTGTGAAAGCGATACACATTCAATAGAAACCGCAGGTTTTGGAACATTGATCTTTTCCTGGGCTAGGAATATGGGATGTGACACTGGCGAGACTGGGTAGTGAGTGCAGCTCCTATACTCTGCTGGTTGCTGTGTTGCTAAGATAGGGTGTGGAATACATCAGGTGAATCAATGGGTACAACTTGTAAGGAATCCATTGAGCTGTATTGCCACTGAAAACGGAAGAGCATCTGTACAATCTCAACCAAAAGATAAAGTATTACAGCTGGGAATGCAGGAGGAAGTTAAGGGAGAGGATGGATTTGCGTCAGGGGTTGGCATCTCTAGCACAAATAGAATATAAATCCAGGAACGATACTCAGTGTCCATCAGAATGTAAAGCAGGTAACGAGAGAGGCCCAACAACACGGTTATGGCTCAAAGACAAAGGACTTCTGGAACGGACATGGAGCCGGCTGCTAAAGTCGAACAGCCAGGCTGTTTCCAAAGAGAGATTTCCTTCCTCCCCGCTGCTGAGGGCAACCCTGTGCTAGTGTTTTCTTCTGTAATGAGTGTTAGTTGGTGACTCACAAACAACACCTAATGCTGTCCAATAAACCATCACGACAGGCTTTCTTCCCTCAGTTGGGAAGTTAAACACACTTAGGTTCTGAACCAGGCTTTTCTCCTTTTGTCTGTGGACTTAACGGATCATATTTGCCAGGGGCTGGTGTTCTGGCACAGCCTGTTTCTGACCCGGCTCCCTCCTAATGTACCTGGGAAAGCAGCAGATGATGGCTCAAGTATTTATGCCATTGCTGTTTATGTGGGAGACCAGGATGGAGTTCTTGGCTCCTGGTTTGACCTGGAGCAGTCTCAGCTGCTGTGCCCATTTGAAAAGTGAACAAGAACTCTGTTTCACTGTTTCTCCCTCTCTGTCACTCTTCCTTTCAAATAATATTTGTCAATAAGGGCACAATGTATTTCTTTTTTAAAAAAACTATTCTTTGAAAATTACATGTGTAGTCCAATATTTATGAAAAAATGTACATTTGTATATCTGTATATATCTATATATTTTTCCATTTATGCAATGATGTATATGTGTGAGATTATAATCTGATTATTAGTGGTATTCATTTTTATATGTTAGGTGATCTTCCAATTTCCATCTTCACCATTTTGTGTATTTTTATAAAGTTGTTCCAAAAATGCTATCCAAGTATCTAAACAAGGATCTAACTTGTTTGATAGAAATCTTAAGGGCCTACAAATGCATGTGCTACTTTTATTTGTTTTACTAACAGTAAGAAAATTTTAAAAAGGAGAAACTCCGTGTTATCACTGACGATAATACATGGTCTTTGTCATCATAGTCTTTGCAAACTTGCTGCCTGTGACAGAGCTAGAAACTCAGATGAGACAACAGTTGTGAATAAAAATGTGACGCCATAGCAAATTTAGATAGCAAAAAAAAAAAAAAAAAAGAAAAGAAAAGAAAAAACTTGATAACTGCTGTTCTCAGGCTACATTTATTTTGGTAATAATTAGAATTGCTATCATTACACTATCCAGATGTTAAGGTAATGTTTAATGTCTCTCAATTTGTGAAAATCACTTTGCCTGAAGATGTTTAAATTGCACAAAAAATGAACTGTAAGTGTGTTACTTCGGAGTAAATGTCATGTCTCATTCAACGTTGTGCTTGCTCCTAATAACGAGCTTAGACCCTCTAGAGAATAAAATGAGATCAGTAAATGTTGAAAAATAGAGAGAACGAAAGAATAAAATAAGGAAATAAGGAAGGGCGGGAGGAATGGGGAAGGAAGGAAGGGAGGGAGGGAGAGAGGGAGGGAGGGAGAAAGGAGGAAAGGAAGTTAGGAAGGGAGGAAGGGAGGAAGGAAGAAAGAAAAGAAGAAATCTGTTTCCTGAATCTCCCAGGAAGGTGAGAAAAACAATAATGCACTCTATTGACATCCTATGTGATGGAGAGAGCTTTTGTCAGAATAAATCATACAGGTTTGGATTTGAACTTTTATTTATTTATTTATTTTTACTTCATAAAAGCAAGTTTTTCTCCATGTTAGTTCTTCAGTTTACAAAGTGCCCAATAACTTCCTTTTTGTGAAGGATGCTTGTGAATTACAACACTAAGATGCAAAACACAGGTAGCTCTTAGCATAAACATTGGCAAGAGGAATGATTTTTTTATTATTATTAAGTTGGAGGGATGGAAAGTGACCATGTCTTTTGTCCAGACTAGTTTGATGCCATCATTATAACCAAATACAAGGAACGCAGGTTCCAATTGGAAGGAAGGGTTGGGGAAGGAAAGGAATGGTGGACTGAGAGAGGGTCCCGAATGCAATGAGTTGGACTTCACATGCGTCTGAGACTGTGGATGGTGTCCGCCAGGACGGATGTCCTTATTAAAGTAGTTTTTAGGATAATTTGACTTTTACTGACTAATGAAATCTTACAAGTGATGAGCAAGCCAAAGGAAAAACTTAACTTTCTGATTTTTCCTGTGTTATTGATCTCTCTGATAGACTGGAAGAGCCCAAGAAAGCCTTCTTTGACAAATCATGTAGATGTGTAAAATCAAATATATGGATTCACAAAGAAAATCACTTATTAAAATATTGTTATCCAAATACTTATAAAACACACTTGAGTTATAGTCACGCATCTGCTTCTCTATCAATTAATGAATACCAAGCTGCAGTGGAAAAGTCTAGTTTCTACTATAATTTACAACTGGAGATGGTTTTATGTGAGATATTATTTCCATTAACTATCATGTGGAATGAACTACTTAATTTTTACTAATGTAAAAAGTGCAGTCTTATAATGTTGTATCTTCTTCTTTACATTCAAAACTTAAGTTAAAATTTAATGAAACTATAACTGTCAGTTTTTCTTTTCAAAACTCACACACCCTTTGAATTTCAAGAACAATTTTGAAGCACAAGAACCTCAAGCTAAGAATGCCTGCCTTGGAGTGATGACCTTTGGGAAAACTAAAAATTAGGGGGACATGTAGGAGAGAAGGACCTGCCCCAAAGGACCTTCCAGAAAAATAGTTGGAGGAAAGAAAAAATCCAAAAGAGAGCAGTCTTTTAAATGTTAACATAGAATACGAGTATCTATCAGGAGGTGATGGCCAAAGTAATGAAATGTTTGAAAGAGATCAAATACAATTGATTGAAAAGCAAGCATAATATTTAGCAATTTTGAACAGATGCCTAAGATGTAGCTATTTCAGAATGAATCAAAACTGAAACAACTCAAAAGTTAACGATGGAACTTTATAGATCATTGTGGTCTATTCTGTGTCATACTATTTCTTAGTCAAACTACACAAATTACAAATATGCAAATACATAAAATATATAAAAATGCATAAATATGTAAAATGTAAAGATATATAAATATTAATATATAAGTATATAAAATATATTAGAAACCATAAAACTATATAAAAATACATAACAAAATCCAGCACTGTAAAAGAAGTCACACTGTAGAATATTTTCACAGGTAACAATTTCTCCTTAGGATGACAACATGTATGCTAACCATTTGTGGTTAGCAAGGAATTTCATGTGTACATGAAAGCCTGCTTACCTTAATACACACGTGCATATCTATGTTGTTTTTACATAACATATCATCAACATTTTTCTACCATTCTTTTTTTAAAGATTTATTTATTCATTTGAAAGTCAGAGTTACACAGAAAGAGAAGGAGAGGCAGAGAGGGAGGTCTTCCATCCATTGGTTCACTCTCCAATTGGCCACAATGGCCAGAACTGTGCCGATCTATAGCCAGGAGCCAGGAGTTTCCTCTGGGTCTCCAATGTGGGTGCAGGTGCCCAAAGCCTTGGGCAATCTTCTACTGCTTTCCCAGGCCATAGCAGAGAGCTGGATGGGAACTGGAGCAGCTGGGACCTGAACTCTACCATTTATTTTTAAACTTAAGAAATTGTCTTAGAAATTCTATACATTCTGTTATTACATAATTATCTATTTCAGGAGTACACATAGAATGGATGAATGATTTAGACAGACTGCTTTCAGATTGCTTTCAGACTGCTTTACACACTTATATGTGAAACATATCAGCAATTTTATGTTTAGGCTGAATTCTGAGAAGTGTAATTTCCAGAGAAAAGTGGGATATTAACTCCTAATATTCCTGAATCTTGTCATATCACATCGCATGTCTCCTGGGCCCATGAGCCCACCATGTTTTTCTCCCACATTCACCTTCCCACACCTTACCAGTTTGTATAGTTGCCAAAATGTGGGAGAAATGTTTCTTTGTTAAAATTATATTTATTTAGTTATGAATTGTGATTGAGTATCCTTTCAATATTTCAGGACTTCATCTGCCTGAAATCTGGATGGTTGAAATAATCTGATTGAAGGTTATTTCCATAATAAGTATGAACATGCAATATAAATCTTCATCAATATTTTTTTTAATGTTCAAGGTCTGTGAGATGGCCAAATTAGAATCAACCTTTATTTCCCTTTGCTTAATCATACTCACACCCTACATGCTACCCATACACAGATCTTTTATCCAGCATTATAACTGTTCTCACTACCTCCATCATCAAATCTTAGCTACAATATTACCATAAACCCATCTAACCAATTCCACTGGCTACACCCTTTCTACCCTGCATTCTATTGGCCATACCCTTGTAGAGTCATGTCAAATCGTCCTGAGTAAAAGCGGGGGTCCTCACAGTAGTCTCCAAATCCGACATGATCAGGGACTCCCCAGGATCTCTGGCTTCACTGTGCTGCTGTATCTGTAGCTTCTTTGTCACACCAGGGCCCAGCTGCCCTGGTCTCTGTGCTTCAACCCAGAAGCTCACCAGGCTTGTAAACTTAACACTTCTTGGTTTTTCTTCTTGGGCAACCCTGAAAATCAGGTTTGAAGGGTAAAGATGGACCAAAGAGGACATTGTTGTGGAGGTAGGGTTGGTTCACTTAGAATTTTGGTTTTGCAAGCAGAGTTTGAAATATCTATGAATTCTAGCAGCACCACATCACTATTGTGATGGAAGTATGAAAGATTTTCTGATTAAAAAATATACTTCAAGAATAAATAAGTGCAAGGTCATGCTGTTTATCATGCTGGTACAGCATCTCATTGAGAATTTTAATCATGTCACTTTGTCCTCGGTTCTGGTTTGGGAAATTTTGATATGAGAAACAAATGCAGGCTTAGTGTAAGGACAAAGTGTTAACAAAGGACTCTGAAAGGTCAAACACTCTGTTATTTGTGCACCAAAGATTTAGATTCTGTAATTAAAGCTGCTCTCTTTGAAGACCCATCAATTTACCCAAGGGTAGAGTATCCCAGACTGACTCCGTTGATGGCTACTTGCAATTCTGAAAGAAAACAAACACTTATTTCTACCAAGACATTTATAGTTATTTTTCCTTTCTTCTATCATATTTTTAGAGTTGTTAAATTTTTGGTCTACTTATTTGAAAGTCAGAGAGGTGGAGAGAGAGAGAGAGAGACGGGGGCGGGGGGAATCTTCCATCCACTGGTTCACTCCCCAAATGCCATCAACATCAGGGGCTGAGCCAGGCTGAACTCAGGAACTGTGAACACTGGTAGCAGAGACCCAAGTTCTTGGCCCATTACCTACTGTCTCCCAGGGTGCTCATTAGCAGAAACCTGCTAAGACTTCAACTTGGGCACTCAAATTTCCCAAGTGGTGTCTTAACCACTAGGTTAAATGCCAGCCCCTCTCTCATATTTTACCTATAAATCATTATCTTGCTCTTCCTTTACTGCATGAAAACAATCCATTACTTGTTCTATTTTATATAGGAGTAATATTATTTAGAACTATACATTATGAGTTATTCTTTGTAGTGTTTATGATAATGGGAAACTTGAGCTTACATTTCAAAAATTTACCTTTACATGCATGTGTTCATTAAAATTTTTATGATAACAAACCTCTACTGGTCATGGCGAGACATCATATTTCCCAGTTTATTCTCTTACAGGAGTGTTTAGACTGGTGAGAAATGCACTGAACCGAAACCTGTATTAAGTTTAAGTACAGCTCAGTTTTTGCTGGTGGTAGGGATGAATCCCCTTTGTCCCCATTTCTCTATTGTTCACTTTGTGCATGTGTTGGGTAGGGAAAGTCAGTGAGCACTGAGATGATGAGACATACATTTTTAGATTCTGCTTCTCTAAGACAGAAGACCGGAAACGAATAGAATTACTTCCTCATGAACAATGTAGTGAGGATCTCTCTGGAGGATCACTGGACTGAGACAATGTCATAGGAGACACCATTTTGGGGTTGTCCATTTGCAGCCTTCTGGGTGACGTAAGTCAATTCAACTGTATGATGGCAAAGATTAGCAATTAGCCCTGGGTTTGTTTCCATGAGATCCCCATGCGTTGTTCTGGTGTGTTTGTGTTTCAAACCTTCAGTGCCCTGGAGAGGCCACGTGCTGTGGCTAAACATGCAAAAAACATTCTGTGAAATTGAAAACATGGCATGATAAAGGGACTGTGATAAATTAGCCAGCAAAATGAAATCACAAATCCAAACATCTGGATCATTTTCAAATGAACATGGAACTCTAAGTGCAAGTAAATGCTGCTAATGAATGTGAGGAAAGATGGCAAGACAGACGTAAGGTAAAGAGTGACTCAAATGGAAGAACATGGTTGAGAGAGACAATGGGGAAATCGTACACAAAATGGCTGACTGGACAAAGCAAAATAGAAACACACAGAAGAGAAAAAAGCACACTCATTGCATCTTGAGTAAATTTGTTTTAATACTAATGTATGTGGGAGAATTGGACAACACTATGATAGCTATGTAGGTCAATGTTCATACTCATTAAAATAAATAAAATGTATAAAAGATTATCTTTGTAAATATCCTAAAATCTATATGCTCAGTTAATCAAATTAGTCTCTTTGGACAACTGAAGTCAATATTCTTTAACTTTTCAATGAAGTGACAATATAACCATCTACTTAGAGTAAAACAATTATAAATATATATGAGTAATCACAATTTCCTGGAAACTGAAGCATTATGTTACATCATATTTTCCATATTTTTATTTTCAGTGTTCACCAGGAGCAATTATATTTTCGTTTATGCTTCTTTCATAAGGAAAGGATTCAGAACTTTTACAAACAATTTTGAAGCTCAAGGATTATTTGATGATCAAGACCAAATCATTTGAGTTTTATTAATCACCCTTCCTTAAAATCTTGTGGTGTCTCTATGATGCCTTTCCCAGAAAGTTACATTTTTCTTATTTCTCATTTATCAATCCTTTTCAATTATGTTTTATTTGTTATGTCATCAACATTTTTCTCATCAGTTTCTAAACTTTACTAGATAAGCACTGCAGTTTTTCTTTCTTTAAAACCAGGAAGCCAGGGGCAGGCATTTGGCCTACTGGTTAATATGTTCATGAACCACAGTAGATTACTTGGGTTTAATTCCCATCCTCGAATCCCAGCTCCTTCTTCCTACTAATGCAGACCCTGAGAGACAGCAGTAATGGCTGACACAATTCCATCCCTGAAACCCACATGGGAGACCCAGATTGGGTTTCTGACTCCTGACTTAGCTTGACCCAACTCCAGCTGTTGTAGGTATTTAGAGTGTGAACTAGTGGATGGATGGATAGATGGAACCATACTTTCTGTCTATATCTGCCTCTCAGCTAAATAAAAGAGATAAAATATTTTTAAAAAACAAATAGGAAACAAATAATCAATAAAATGTCATTTTCCATGTCATCCATTCTAAATATTGCTTAAGCATTTTTCTTCCAATGTAATTGGATTTTAAATTTTTTAATTTCATGTTTTTTTATTTTTAAAGGAATTTATTAATACATTGGAAGCTAAGGATAACAACAAATGCATGATAGTTACTATAACATGATTCTCATCAATTCTTATGTTAATACAAAGAGAATAGATCCCATGTAGTTCACAGATATGATTTTAATAATATAATGATACTTCCATCCTTCCAACCTTCCTCCCTCCCTGCTGTCCTTGTTTTTCTCTCTCTCCCCTCCTTGCTTTGTTTCGCTTGGTTCCTTTCAATATTAGATTTAGATTCTAAAATGTACAAAAGCACACTAAAAAAATCAACAATCTGAGGACAAGTAAATCAAAATTTGTACAAAAGATAGTACATCAAAAATTGAAAAATAAAGGACATTTAAATAACATCTATAATTCTACCTCTGGTCAGCAAGTTCATGAAGTTACTTGTGCCTTTAAAAAAGTCATTAATTTGAATTAATTTAAATTTAAACTACATGAGCCTTTACTGACAGTCATTGTTCAAAGATTAGAATGGACCACTGGTATCACTGCAAGTAGTTTTGAAAAGGGGAGAACTAGGTGTCATCTAAAAATTTTGTTAAAGATTTATTTTATTTTTATTTGAAAGAGTTACACAGAGAGAGGAGAGGTAGAGAGAGAGAGAAGCGTGGGTCCTCCATCTGATGATTCACTCCTCAACTGGTTGCAACAGCCAGAGCTGTGCCTATCCTAAGCCAGGAGACAGGAGCTTCTTCCCGGTCTCCCATGCAGGCGCAGGGACCCAAGGACTTGGGCCATCTTCTACGGTTTTCCCAGCCATCGCGGAGAGTGGGATCAGAAGTGGCGCATCTGGGTCTCGAACTGGAGTCCATATGTGATGCCGACGCTTCAGGCCAGGGTGTTAACCTGCTGTGCCACAGCGCCAGCCACTGTCATCTAAAATTGATTTGAAAAACCAACAAATCAAATAGCAGTTCATGAGAGGGGTGGAGAGCAGTGGGTATCCCAAGTTATCAGAAGAAGCAGTAAATGAAACTTGTTGTGAAGAGTGGAAGTAGAGAGAGGGAAGCAATCCAAAGCATGCCTACTCATTTCCTCAGTGAATAGTCAGAATATTTAATTTTTAATGAAATGCATTTCATACATTGTTTAAATTCAAGATTTGTTTTCTGGGACTTTTATAAGGAAAGTTGGCATAAACAAGCTATGGAAGACATTTTACTTATATTTTATTTTACAAGCAATATCTTTTTAGGTTTTATATTTGGTTCCAGGGTCTATTCTTTTGGATTTTGTGAGAAATGAGTTGAGGGTTATTTTTTTCAACAGTTCGTTTTCCTAGTAACATTTGTTTGAGTTTATGTCTCTTCCAAGAATTCTGTTAATGCCGTGGCATCAATCAACTGACTAAAGAGTTGAGGATCTATTTCTGGACTCTAACTCTGTTCAGTTGATTCATATTTGGGCTTTAATGCCAGCATCATGCTGCCTTAACTAGTGTAGCTCCTTAGTAAGTCTGGAAATCATGGTGATCTTTAATTTTCTCCTGCTTTTTAAAGATTGGTTTTGTTGTTCCAAGTTCTTTGCATTAGGATAAGAAATGTATATACAACTTGCTAATTCATATTTTAGAAAAACAGTCTGCTGTGGTTTTGATTGCTTTTGCATTTATTTATTAATCATTGTAGCGGAGAACAGATTTTCTTAATGTTAGATTTTCCAACCCATGAAAATTATATGTCTATCCATTTATTTAGGTGCTGTTTAATTTTTATGAACATTATTCTTTTCTTGTTACTTTCAATGTAATGTCGGAAATATCCTTTGTTCATAAGCACTTTTCCATGTTTGATGCTACTGTAATATTGTAATTTTCTTTTCTTTTCTTTTTAGAAGATTTATTTTATTTACTTGAAAGTCAGAGCTACAGAGAGAGAGAGAGAGGGAAAGGCAGAGAAAGAGAGAGAGCGAGATCTTCCATCTGCTGGTTCACTCCCCCAAATTGTTGCAATGGCTGGGACTGGGCCAGGCCAAAGCTGGGAGCTTCTTTCAGGTCTCCAACATGAGTGCAGGGGCCCAAGTACCAGGTGCATAAGTAGGGAGAACTGTAATGATCATTTTTAGATTTGAGGAACTTTCCTCTACGGTTTCTAGGGAACTATAGATTTTTAAAAACATTTCTCCCGTCTCTTGAGGTAATCATAAATTTTCTCATTTTTTTTTCTGTTAAAGCAGTAAATTTTATCAGTTTGAGTAATTTTATGGGTTTCTAATATTAAACATATTTTGCTCTTCCTAAGACAAACCACTTGATTATGAAATGATATGTTTTTTAATATTATAAAATTCAACTTCTTAATATTTTTCATAGATACTCATGCCTATATATTTGTAAGGAATATTGGAAAATTGATTTTTCTCTTTTTTTACAATATCTTTGGCTATTTCTGATATTGATTATTCTGGCCTCATTAATTGAGTTGAAAAGTGTTCCCTATCCTCTAATTCTCCAATATCAACTTATGCAAAATTCATACCATATTTTCCTTATGTGACTTGTAGAATTTGTGATTGAGCACATTTGGCTCTAGAATTTTTAAAAACGTTTATTAATATAAGGATAACAGATTTTATGTATTTCCCAGACACAGTTCTAAGAAGACAACCATATCTACCTCCCTTTCTCCATCTTTCAAACCTGCTTTTCCTCCTTCTTCTTTTCTTTCATTTTTATTCCTTTAATTTTTGCAATATCTTTTTATGAATTTCAAATATACAGTTTTAAGAGCAAAATGATACTTCCTACTGTACCTTCCCACCCTCCCTGCTACTTCCTTTCTTATTTCTCTTTAAGTTTTTGCAATGACATATGTTCAATTTTGTTTATAATCACAAGCTCAACCCTCTGCTAGAGAACTCAACAAGTTGTAAGTAGAAAAATCACTGTACCTCTAGAGACAAGGGCTATAAGCAACAATCAAATTTTGCTTACATAGATTACATTTTTTGTACTCTGTATGATAGCTACTCCAAATCAGGGACGATACATGACATTTGTCCTTTTGGGACTGGTTTGTGGGAGTCTGGGAATGTATGAATTCATTTTCCTCAATAGATAAGGTGCTACAAATAACTTCTGCTAGCCTTATGTGGATTTTTGCTGTGGTAAAGTTGTTTGATTAATTAACACACTATTATTTATAATTTTTCATTTTATTCCTCTATTATTTTTAAATTTGCAGTGATAATGCCTCTTTCAATTTCTGACATATGCAAGTTCGATTTTCTATTTTTTCTTTGCCTTATCTGTAATTAAGAATTAGTCAACTTTGTTAACCTCTGGAAAGATCACTTTGATTTCTTTCTTACTCTTTTCCTTTGACTTGTTAAGTCATTTCTGCTGTTTTTGCTCTTATCATCTCCCTTTTGCTTGGTTTGAGCCTTAATTTTCCTAGGCTCTCAAAGTAGAAAGGTAATCACTGATTCAAATCTTTCTATTATCTAATGTAACAATTTAGAGGTAAATGTTTCCTTTCACTTTTCTGCATCCAGCAAATATTGAATTCTCTTTACATTATTATTAAGCACATTTTTAAAAATTACCTTGTAGATAGATTTAGACTTCTTCCTTACTATTTAAATGTTCAAGAAATGCTTTCTATATATTCTATGGTTTATGATTAAATTCTGATAGAAGCTTAATTGTTTAACTTATTGCAACTTATTGTATGACCAAGCACATGGTTTGTCATAGTGAATCTCCATTATCATGAAAGAGAATGGGTTTTCTGTGTTGTTGCTTATAAAGTTGCCGTGCTCTGCAGGGGTTCTCCCTCTGGGTTAGCTTTTTTGCACTACCATTAATAATTATGACAAACTAGGTGTCGTAAAGCAACAGAAACATTTTCTGTCATAATCTGAGAGGCCTGTAGTGTGAAAATGAAGTGCCCGATGATGGACTACCCCAAAGAATTAGAGACCACCAGAGTCCAAAGCCAAAGCAAATTGCAGGGATTGTTTATAGCGAGTTCGAACTCTGACCCTCCCCACCTTCCCAGTAACAGTGGTATGGCAAAGTCCCAGCCCAGTTTACACAAAGCTTATATAATCCAGTACGAACAGGTGTATACACAAGCACTTTCTTATTTTCTTTGTGGCTGTCTTTAAGGACCTATGCATTTCATTGGTGCTTTTAAAAGTGAAAGCTACTGTCTAAAAGGAAGGAAGTGAAGAAATAATCTTAAACAATAAAAAAAATGTGATATGCACTTGTGGTCCCTGATCTTACATCTCTGGGAATTGTCTGCCGTTCCTTGGTTCTGAGAACTCAGGCTGCTCTGTCTAACCGTGGTGAAACAGGGAGGATGTAAAATGAGGGCAAGCAAGCAAGCAGTAGTGTACAGAAGCCAAAACCGCAGTGAGCAAAGGTGCAGGCTGTGAGACCCCCCTCAAAAACAAAATATTCCGAGCACCTGCTCCTTTTGGAGTTGTTGAAGAAGCATCCCTCCTGTCTTCCAGTAGTCGCCAACAATCCTTGGTATTCCTGGACTAGTAGGAGTCACTTTCACTTTGGAGTCCACTTTCACAATGCCTTCTTCCTTGTGTGTGTGACTCTTCCCTTCTCGCAAGAGGACACCCGATCTATTCAATCAATGTCTCCTCTGATCCAGTGGAATTTCATCTTGACCTAACTACATCTGCAGAGAACCTGTTTCTAAACGAGGTGACATTCCGAGAGTCCAGGAAGACACGACTCTTGAGGGAACACTATTCAATCCAGTGTACTCAATATTCCACGGCTCAGAAGTACCTCCAGGCAGCAACCAAGGTGATGATGAGACATGCTCTGTTTGTCTCCCTCTAGAGGCAACATTCTTTCTCGACTTGTAGTAAAATATTTAAAACATGTCTTTCCTATCACGTATTCTTTTCAGGTTTCAGTTTTTCAGAGAAGAAGGGCTAGTGTAACACTCTATCATCCAGTAGTGAAAATTCCTCTGTATCTATAAAGTGTTAGCTAATAGGCTGATATGGCTCAGTGGGTTTAGCCGCCACTTGTAATGCAGCATCTCAGCTGGTCCACTTTGAATCCAGATCACTGCTAATGCACCTGGAAAAAACGTGGAGGATGGCACAAATGCTTGGGCCCCTGGCACTCATGTGGGGGACCCAGATTGGAGATCTGTGCTCCTGGCCTCCATCTGGCCTAGATCTGGCTGCTGCTGCCATTTATGGGAGTGAACCAGCAAATCAAAGTCTCTCTCTCTCTCCTCCTTCTCTCTTTCTCTCCCCCCACCTTGACACTCTGTCTTTAAAATAAATAGACATTTTAAAAATGTATTAGTAACAATTTCAAATGTACTTAGTTTTGCTATTTCAGCACACACATGTTATTAGGTTCTGGCAGCAGAACCAAGTGAAACTCATCAAGTTGCCAAAGCTTGATTTTCTTTCTCAGACATTACCTGGATTTTAATTCTTTATGAAAAGCTATTTCCATTATGTCCTTTGTGAGGCAGATGCTGAGAAAGAGTTAGAAGCCCAAAAGGTTTCTTGGAGAGTAATACTCTTGAGGGGAATAGGACGTTGGGTAACTTTGACCAACCCAAACATGGGAGAAAGATTAGCTCTTAGCTAAGTCCTGCTTTGGATGGAAATGATCAGGCCTTCATAGCACACTATTTCTCAGCCAGTGACTGGGGCCATCCAAGGAAGGATGCGCACTGCCTCCAGAGAGGGGGCAGCACTGCAGGTGCTAGCAACCAGGACTGTTGATTAACCACCTCCCTTGTGCCTATGCCAGGAGTCCCTCCTAAAGACAGGGTTGCCACATTTCCATGTTTGCCACAGCCCTTCTCTTGTGACATCTGAGTCTCCTCTCATACACCACTGGTGGTCCTTCCATAGACCCCGAGTGGGTATCCCTTATTGAGGGAATTGCTAGAGGGAGGATGTCAGTGGAGATAAAATGTAGTCTCCGTCCCATGTATGGCTGAAATTGGCATGTCCTTGTCTTCATTTTCCAATTTCCAATCAAAATTCCCTTAACTCTTAGCTGTTACCTCTGCTAGTCTTGGCTGCTTATGTGAATGTGGGAGAAACCCTCATTCCCAAGGGGTCTTAGTAGCTGCAATTACATATTCGATGTGATTATAAACCATTCCTACTTTCTGACTGGAGTAGAAAATAGCACATTCACCCAACCAGTAGCTACATACCACACACCTGATACTCCAATAATCTACTCTAGCAATAAAATACCATAGGAACATAATGGATGCAGGTCTATTATTTTGGAGATTCTTTTATTGTCTAATCATGCTTTTTAAGATCTGTCTAGTTTCTATAGGAGCTATACATAATAATGAAATGGAGACAGATGATAGGCACTATCACCACTTCATTGTTATATGTTCACTAATATTCCCATGAGGCTGGAGGTATAATGATGGAGGTATAATTCAGATAACTCTACTATTCTGATAGAACTCAGCTCATAGGCTAAGGAACTGATATTGTGGTTACTGCAAGCCTCATATATTGCTATCCAATTATACATTCCAGAATTGTTGAAAAGGCCACTCTTTGAGTCTGTACACATGGTAAGATCCACCATAAGCCCAGTCTTGGCCTGGCTTTATTATATGACCCCCTAAGCCTCCATGGCAATGACATTACAGATTTCTAAGTATCAATGTCAACTCTTCTTTCGTCAACGTGCAGTTTCCCTAGCAAACACTGCAACTCTCACTGGAGGAGGTCTGGATATTTTATAAGGCTTAAAGGTTATTTTGATTATGGGACACAATGCAGTGACACTCAGGGAGATGAAAAGTAGCTCCATATAAGAGAATGCTGCAGGTGGTACCACATAGGAGGTTGCTCCTGGGGCATGGCAGCAGTAAATTGGAGCTCTTGGCAACAGCTCAAATTTAGCAGGCATAGTGGAGTGAGCTAAGTATTAAGAACTCCCTGTAGAATCACTAATTTGATTAAATTTCTGGTGAAGAGTCTCTGGAGTGTAGAAGCTGTCCCTGAACACTTGGTACCTAGGTCTGGGACTAGGTACTGCATAGTCACTCAGAGTATGGTGAGAGTGGTGATAGTGCTCAACAAACAACACTAAGGGAGGCCTTCCAGCGTATGTTTGCCATGACAACATGACATTGCAGGGTCCTTCTTCACAGGGATCTTCAGTCTCAGGTTGTTTGCCCTTATACAAGGGCTTGAATCCAGGAGGTTGGCAAGGAGTCATGACGTCATAGCACGGCATTTCCTTGGCCATCTGTTCTTGCTTATTTTGACTATATATATTAAATATAGATAACAAATATATATTTATATATATTAAGCAATATCTTGCCAAATGTTCTTCTGTGTTACCTCTAGGGACACCACATTAACCCATTCATCCCCACAACTTCCTGGAGATCAGATACCGTAGACAGTACTCCAATCTTAAATAATTACAAAACCTGGGTTCCTCACACCAACTTTAGCCTTCAAATATCACAGCAGGATCTTTGTCACATCATGAACTCACTACACTCATTGCTGTTCAATGAACAAAGTCCTGTGGTAGTCACTTCTGTGACCCTGGATGAGCAAAGGAGAAGTGTCACCGAATTTCTTAATAAATGCTAGCATGCTTCTTGCTGTATTGGTGACGGTCTTGTTGAGTGAGTGTCTGGATTCCCCAGAAATGTAATCCTTTGGTAAAGCATCTGATTTTACATAAAATATTCACTCTGACACTCACTTCTCTGAACCTTTTTTTTTATCAATTTATGCAAATCTTCCAAGGCTCCTGGAATTTATACTTGGCTCATCAAAGCCATTACTTTCTACAGGGTTCTCATACCACTCTCACAGCACATTTGTTGGGGCTCTTGTTATGATGCTGAATTCTGTATCCCAAAAGGAGGTCCCAAGTCAGTAAGTGCTCCTTATCTGATCTCCTCAATCAAGTTCCTCACCATCTTGTCCCACTGGCATTCCTTCAGCCCTTTGTCCTCCAGCCTCCTTCCTCCCATAAGAAGTGTAGCCTGGGGTTGACACTGTGGTGCAGTAGGTTAATCCTCTACCTGTGGTGCTGGCATCCCATATGGATGCCGGTTCTGGACCCAGCTGCTCCTCTTCCCATCCAGCTCTCTGCTATGGCCTGGAAAAACAGTAGAATATGGCCCAAGCCCTTGGGCCCCTTCACCCATGTGGAAGACCCGGAAGAATCTCCTGGCTCCTGGCTTCGGATTGGCACAGCTCCGGCCCTTGCTGCTATTTGGGGAGTGAACCAGCGGACAGAAGACCTTTCTCTCTATCTCTCCCTCTCACTGTCTTCCAATCAATCTCTCTCCTATGGCCTGGGAAAGCAGTGGAAGATGGCCCAAGTGCTTGGACCCCCACACCCACGTGAGAGACCCATAAGAGCTCCTGGCTCCCAGCTTCAGATCGGTCCAGCTCTAGCTACTGCAGCCATTTGGGGAGTGAACTAGAAGATGGAAGATATCTCTCTCTCTCTGACTCTCCTTCTCTCTGTCTGTAACTCTGCCTCTCAAATAAACAAATAAATAAAATCTTAAAACAAATGAAAAAAGAAATGTAGCCTGTTCCTGTCTTAGACTCAATGTTGCCGATCCTTGGTGAATGGGCTTGAAGACATCATAGTATGGAGGGTATGGAGGTGCAGTTAGCACCTGTCACCTTGTCTGACAGGGGCTATGTAGTGTCTTCACTCACAAAGAAATCACAAGGTCTTACCAGGGAAGGATAGGCAAACTTTGCAATCTGTGATGGTTCAGAGAAATCCTGTGAGTTGAAATCTTTGAGATTCTCTACCGTGATTCCTCTATCAAATTCTCAGTTCCTCCCAGTTAAGAGCATCTCCCTAGTATAATATATCTGCCTCACCAGAATACTCAAATGCAAAGGAAAGTTGGTAATTCCATTCAATTATCAGTGTGACTTTTGTGTTTCTTCTCATTTCCTACAGAAAATTGGGGTGTCTGGCTTTCATACTTCATTTTCACTTGTTTGCTCAAAGCTTTTAACTTTTAGGTATCTTTCAGTTTGGAGGGCAATGCAGTTTAATAAAAAAGAGATTCCACTGACCTTGAATGCATTGGTTTCTCTGCATTTTTTAACAACCTGACTCAGTACTCCAAGGACATGGTGAAATTGTAAAAACAATGGGACTGCCAGCTTGTGTTAGGGTATATCCAAGCCCCACAGCATACTTGATATGTGATTCTCATTTCTGGTCAGACAATAAGACATTGTTTAATGTCATGTTTTCCAGAGTTGCCATGTACTGAAAGCATTGCATTTTGTACAATTGTCTGTCTTTTAGGGGGTCACTTGTTATGTCATGCATATAAGCCAGACTCAACTTTAACTCATTATGGAGACATAGGACACAGAAATTGGGGAACTGGTAAAAAAGACCATAGGCTCATCCACATCCCATGTACCAGGGACAGATAAGGCAGAATCGTTCTAAGGAAGAGCAGACAATGGAATTTTGTAAAATAATGATGGTGAGTGGAAGTACAAGGACTATCATCAAGCTATACAAAGAGTACTTTCAGACAGTAAGCCCAGAAATAGAGAATATGTCAAAGGTGGGGAGCTTACCATTTAGGCAACAGTATCCACTAGAGAATATTAATTGGATAATTAGAAACAAAGAGGGAGCTCTGGAAAGAAATTCTGTGTTACAGTTGACTGGGGAAGAAAATGAAGGAATGAAGGTCATGCAATTAACCAAAGAGGCAATAAGTCTATTTTCTGAAACTTTAACTTTCTTTTTCTTAGATTGGTGGATCTGAGACCAAAGCAATGGGGGGACTGGGATACATGGCTCCTAATTAGACAATCAGTGCTCTTTTTAGAATCAGACACCAAGAAGTGTGTGTGTGTGTGTGTGTGTGTGTGTGTGTGTTTCATTTCTCTGTGTCTAGGTTTTAGAGTGGTGTCAGAGAAGGCAACAGAATTTGCACAGAAATTTGGAGCTAGGCACATCATGGAAGGCTGACATTCGCAGATTCTTTTCATCCTGATATTGCAATCTTTTATTTGTGAACAATACTTTAGTTGGAGTTTAGCTTTCCTCAGATTGTGTCTAAATAAGGAAGGCATTCGGTTGTTGAGTCCCTGTATGACAGTCTCTAGTTCTCCAAGCAATCCAATAAATCAGTGTTTTTGTGATAGCCATGGTGTCTGGAAGTTCAGATAATGAGAGATAGAGCACCATTTGAGGTCAGGTTTCTTTATGTAACTTGTTTCCAGCCAGTCTGTGAAATGAGATGACTTCTCCAAGTTAAGGGCCAATTTGTCAGGGATGCCATCTCAGACTCCTTACTCATTGTGAGATGATTTTGAAATGTTATTGTAACCACGGACATAAGTAATTGCTAGAAGCTTCTCGGACATAAGGAGTCCAGGGAACTCGGCTTCATTCACTGATTCAGCCTACTGGAAGAGTGGCAGGCATCAAACAATTGTAGTTAGTTTGTGTTGTAAAAATTCACTCTGATTCACTGGCTATGTGCAGTTGTGGTGTACATTCAGATAAACACATTACTGATAGCTAATTTTGGATTGTGAATTTATTTTCTTTGTACTCTTGAATGAGCCTTTTGGTTCTTGAGGATAAAGCAATATACCACTTTCTACTCTGGAATGTCTGTAGTTTGGCAACTCTTTTTTTTTTTTTTAATTTGACAGGCAGAGTTATAGACAGAGAGAGTTATAGACAGAGAGAGAGAGAGAGACAGAGAGAAAGGTCTTCCTTCCGTTGGTTCACCCCCCAAAATGCCACTACTGCCAGTGCGCTGCACCGATCTGAAGCCAGGAGCCAGGTGCTTCCTCCTGGTCTCCCATGTGGGTGCAGGGCCCAAGCACCTGGGCCATCCTCCACTGCCCTCCCAGGCCACAGCAGAGAGCTGGTCTGGAAGAGGAGCAACCGGGACTAGAACCCGGTGCCCATATGGGATGCCGACGCCGCAGGCAGAGGATTAACCAAGTGAGCCAAGGCGCCGGCCCTGTAGTTTGGCAACTCTTAAAATAACATTTTAACTTGTCTATAATTCTCCAGTTCACTATAAACTGGTTATTTTCTTCATTTGTACTTTAGCCTATGTTATATTTTATTGAAAATGATGAACTATTTCCTTACTTTATACGCTCCGTTCTCTGTGGAAGAATTTATCTTTTGTTCAGGGATTTCATGGATAAAATTGCAATTTGCAATGTAAATTGACACCTTAGTGCAACCAATTCTTATGAGTGAGTACAGAAAAAGGTTTAGTTTTTCAAACTCAAAAATCTTGCTTAAAGTTGTTCATTCTCTTGTAGTTATAAAATGCTTCTGAATTACAATGTGTGATGTAATTTCAGGTTTCTGCCATAATAAATCTCTATGGAAAGCCATACGTGAAATTAAGTAAGAAACATTTATGCTAGTCACATTATAAATTGTTTCTTTGTGTATGTTTTTTGCTAAATATTCAAAGATTGAAGCATCTTTCAAAGTAAAGTACTCTCAAAGAAATGGAATGGGAAAGCGAGTGGGAGATGGGAGGGTTGTGGGTGGGAGGGAAGTTATGGGGGGAAAAAGCCACTGTAATCCAAAAGCTGTACTTTGGAAATTTATATTTATTACATAAAAGTTAAAAAAAAAGAAACGGAAGTGAAATACTGTTAAAACTGAAGTATGTGGGGCAGGGGTGTGGCAGCATTTGTAGCATGAGCATCCCATATTGGCATGCCAGTTCCACTCTGGCTGTTCTGCTTCTGATCCAGCATCCAGCATCATGCTAAAGCACCTGGGAAAGCAGCAGAAGACAGCATTAGTACTTGGGCTCCAGCTACTGACATAAGAGACCAGGCTGGAATTCTCTGGCGGTTGTGGGCATTTGAAGAGTGATACTCCCAGTGGATGGAAGATCTCTGCCTCCAAACCCCCACCTCCGCTGCACCCCATTCATTACTCTGCATTGCAAATAAAATGAACATTTTTTAAAGAGGGTTCTTCCCCATGTAAGTCCTCCTGGTGGCAAACCCTCATCCAAAATATGCTACCAAGCACAGCACCCAGCAATACCCAACAAGGGATGTGCAAGCATGTGACTTGACTTGGTATAATTGCTGGGTATTGGGGGAGGAAAGAGAAGTGTGATCCTGTTCCAGGTGTTAATCTGCATAAAGCATTCATTAAATTTGGAGCAGCCATCATTCTAGCCCAGAAGACTGAAGAGTGTCAACAGTGGGAATCACATAATGTGGAAAACTGAGAAATAGAGATCAAGAGAGAGGCGGGGGAGGAGTGGAAGGTGTTTGGGGCCGTTGGGCAGGCATCTGGCCTAGTGGTTAAGCTGCAGGTTGGGACAACCACATCTCACATCAGGGTGCCTGGGTGAGGGTCCTGGCTCTGATGCTGATTCCAGCCTCCTGTTAACACAGACTCTGAGAGGCAGCACCTGTTGCTCAAATGGTTTGAATCCTGCCACCCACAGTTGAGAGCTGGACTGAGTTCCCAGCTCCCTGATTGAGCCTGAGTCAGCTCCAGCCATTGGAGGGACTTGGGGAGCGAACCAGCAGATGGGATCTCTTTCTCTCTCTTTATCTGTCTCTGTGTCTTTCTCTGTCTCTGCTTCTGCCTCTCTCTCTTAATTTCTCTTTCCCTCCTCCTCTCTCTCACACGTACACCACACACATGCACACACACAACCCTTAGAAAGAGAGAGAGAGAGAGAGAGAGAGAGAGAGAGAGAGAGAGAGAGAGAGAGTTTACAGTGAGTCTCCTTTGCAAGGGCACTTCAATGTCACATGGGTTATCGGGGCACCTTTGTCAGGAAATGAAATTCAGCTCTTCACTCCTGATTGTTCTCATTTTGCTGCTGTTCACTCCACGTTATCTTGCTGATCTAAAGCTCAGCTCATCTCCTTTGCTTAATGAAAACTTCCTCTAATCTCAATGGAGTATATGCTCTATGTTTGTCTTTGTCCTTGGATTGCTGTCTATTTGGGGGCCAGTGACTATGTCTGAGGTTGTTCACCAATGTCACAGCAGCTGGCACTTGCTAGTAGTAAACAGAAATCTGGTGAATGAGTAAAAGAAAGAAACATATAATCTGATTGTACAGAAGCACACCAAATGTTTCATAAGGAAACAGCATAAACAGTCTCTGGACAGGCTAGATTCTCATCTTAATAAAGAAAATGTTTAAAAGAAAACCATGGAAGATGAAACTGGGAAAGGGAGGAAAGCAGAAATCCTGGGTAGGATGGAAGACCTTTAAGTAGGAAAATGATAAGATTCATCCTTGTACTCTCTCTAGTTCCTCTGTGGGAAAATGATTAGACCACAGCAGAGGATGCAGGGAGAAGAGACTAAAGACTAAAAAGATTACTGAGTTAAATGAAGGTGAGGACAGTGGAGCCACAGAACCAAGAACATTAAAGAGTGTTCAAATGAGGACATATAAGAGTTTATATTTAACAAGGAAGGCAGTCCAGTATTTTTATTATAACTGGCTAGTGCTCCCTTTTAGCAAAAACATGTCAATGTTCCATTTATGCAACACTCAATGCAGGCTTCTAAGTTTAGGTTATTTAGTGCCAATAAAATAGAAATGAGGAATAGTAGTAACAAATGAATGGAAAGTCAATTATTTGCTATTAAAACCCTTCAGGCGTTCAGTTTTATGGAGGTTTTGCAACCAGCTAAGAAAGAAACCAATTCATAAAAATGCACAAATGTACTTCATAATGTTCAGGAAATACCCTCTTATAGTTGGCTGTATTATAATAAATTCCAGACTTAAGTCAACACATACACAAATGAAAGATACTTCACTAAAGGCTTTGTCTTATTTCTTTTTATAAAATACAAAATTATTAATGTCATTAGACTTAAACTTCCAGTGTAAAGCTTATAAAAGTTCCCCCAAATCAGGAAATATTACTAGCTTTTTTAAGGAAATAGGGTGTTTGGCTCTTTCTTTGGTTCTTCTTTTGACTTGTGGTCACCAGCTGTGCATGAGAAATTTGGTTGTTACTCTACGCTGAATACTGTTGTTACAATGCCAGACAACACTTCCATAGCAATGAGAGTTTAGGTTAAGATGATTAACTAATTGCCCACATTGTTCTCTGTTCCTTTTGAAAAACCTACCGAAATGCCAAAAATAAATAGTGATATAGATATATCTGTATCATTGATCTCAAAACATTGCAGGAACTCAGCAAACAAGAAGACTGAGGGATTCATGGAAGACAGAAAAGAACAATTGTGAAACTCCAAGCGAAACCCAGACATGTGGATCTGGGAAATTCTCACAAAGACCACTGGGACTGGGAAATTGAAGTTCTGCCATAATGAAAGGGGTCCTCAGAAGAAGAGAAACCATGACAAAGACCTCATCCATCCATCATTGTAACAGTCCTTATATTTTCATGTCAGGTTTAGAATAACCTTGTTAATTTCCACAAAAATAACCTTTCAAGGTTTGTTATGAGTGATAGGGGGAATCCTATAGTTATAAGTCTCTCAGAGTCCTCCATAGCACGTTCTGGCATCTATTTAGACTTTCAATTCTCTCTAGGGCCTTTTGCAGGTTTCATGGAACAGTTCTTGCTCATGCATTTTTATATTTATTCTCAAATATTTGTTATTTTTATATAAATTTAAGTACTGTCATTTAAAAGTATTTTCTACTAGTTGCTGTTATTTGGAACTGCAGTAAGATTTAATTTTTGACCATCTGTCTAAAAATCTTGGCGAGTGAACACATTAGTTACACTGAGTGTAAATTCTTTTGAATTTTCCATATACACACATTTTCCACAAACAGTGCCCTATTTTACCCTCTTACTTCCTATTATAACATATTTTATTTCTTGGATTTGTTGAATCAATTAAGACCTCTAGAAAAAATGATTGACAAAGGGTCCAGGAGTAGGCGTCTTATGTGTGCTTCCTGATGTAGAAGAGAAAGTTCTCAAAATGTTACCAGTAAGTTAATATTAGTTGTAGAAATTTGTAGATGTGCTGCATCAGATTAAGAATGTCATTTTTCTCCTAGTTAGCTTAAGAGTTTTTTTTTTTTAAATCATGTTTTCCTGCAGAATTTTACCAAATACCAATCCTCATATCTATTAATATGGCTAAAATTTTTTCTCTTTTTAATCTTGATATTATTTGAAGCATTTGAATTTTTGATGGTCAAAGTTGCCTGCAATCCTGAAATAAATCCCACTTGGTTTTGTTATAGTATGAATTTTACGTACTTTGGGTTTTTTTAAACATTTATTTATTTATTAGAAAGAGTTACACATGGAGAGAAGAGGCAGAGAGAGAGAGAGAGAGAGAGAGAGAGAGGTTTTCCATCTGCTGTTTCACTCCTCAAATGGCAGCAATGGCCCAAGTTGTGCCGATTCAAAGTCAGGAGCCTCTTCAAGGTATCCCAAGTGGATGCAGGGGCCCAAGCACTTGGGCCATCTTCTACTGCTTTTTCAGGTCATAGCAGAGAGCTGGATGGGAATTGGAGCAGCCCGGACTCGAACCAGAACCCATATGGGGTGCTGCCACTGCAGACAACGGCTTTACCTGTTAGGCCATAACACTGACCCCTATTTTGTTTTTTTATAGGATTTTTAACGCCTTCATTATTGACAAAGACCAGTTTGTAACTTTACCCCATTTTTTAAAAAAGCTATATTATTTATTTGAAAGGCAAAGTGACAAACAATGGGAGAGAAAGAGAGATAGAAAAGTCTTTCATCCACTGGTTCACTCCTCAAATACTTGCAGCAGCCCAGGCTGGGCCAGGCAGTAGCCAGGATCCAGGAGCTCTTTCCAAGTCTCCCATGTGGATGGTAGGAACCCAATAGTTTGGTCCATTGTCCATTGACTCCCAGGTGCACTAGCAGGGAGCTGGACCAAAGGCACAGAGTAGATAGGACTCAAACCAGGCACTCCGATTTGGGACATGGTGTCTCACATGGCAGCTTAACCCTTGTCCCACATGACTGACTTTGTTCTTTTAAAATTTACTGATCTTGGTGTAATTGTTATCCTGACTTCACTAAAATACATTGAGGAGTACTGCCTTGTTTCCTATCCTCCAGGAAGTCTAGTGTAAAGTTGTATTCCAGAGGGCTTTCCTTGTATTGCCAGTGAGGTCCTGTAGTCTGCAGTTTTCTTTGTAGAGAGACATGGTTTTCCTGGTTAGTGTAACAGCTTTATTGAGGCATAACTCACACAACATATAGTTTACCCCCTTCAAAGGATGTGCTTAGCTATTTTGAATACGCTCACAGGGTGGTGCAATCATGACTGCAGGCGATTTTGGAACACATCCATCATTTTCCAAAGAAATCCCTTACCTATGAGCTAAAATTCCCCAAGTAGTTTCAACTTGCTAAGTCAGTTAACCACTAATATATCTTGCAGCTCAATAGATTCCCCTTTTGTAGACATCACATATAAGAAGAATCCTGTCTGCAATGTGTTGAATGGCTTCTCAACATTATGAAGTTTTCAGAGTCCATGCATATTATAGCATACATCAGTACTTGTATGTCTGTATTTCCAAATGATATGTCATTGTATGACTATACTGCATTTTATGTAACCAATTGCTAGTTAATAGAAATTGGAGTTGTTTATACTGGGGAGATGTATTATCATTAATAACTAATTACTGATATTATAATTAGTATTACAAAATGATAACTGCATTAATAATAATTGTTCTTGTTTAGATATGTGTTTTCTATTCTCTTGGGTATGTCCTAGAAATTGATTTGCTTGGCCATATGGTAACTCTATGATTAACCTTTTAAATAACTGCCAAATTGTTTTCCAAAGTTGTTGAGTCCTTTTACATATTCCCAGCAAACGATCAGGATTTCAACTTCTGCACACACTAACACTCGTCATTTTGTCTTCTTGATTATAGTCATTCTAGAGTGTTTGAATTGATATCTAATTGTGGTTTTGATTTACATGTGCTTGATGAATAAAATGTTGAGCATCTTTTCATCTGCTTATTGATGAATTCTTGGAGCAATGTCTATTCAAATCCTTTGTTCATTTTTAAGTCTGGTTTTATGTTGTGTTCTTGCTGAGTTGCAAACATCTTTGTTCATTCTGGATATAAGTTCCCTATCCAACAGACAAATTTTAAATGTCATGATAAAAGGATCCACAAAGAGGCAAAAGTAGATCAGATTGTTAATATACCTAATAACAGAGCCTCAAAATTTATTCAAGCAAAACCAGACAGAATCGCTATGAAATGAAAGGCCTAAACATAAAGCCAAATGTTATGTGCTGCAGTAACATTTGGTAACTTGGATGATGTAACTACAAATTCCTCTCCCATTTTGTCCTTTACATAAGGTCCCCTAACAAGGAGATAGCACCGCTGATACTTATCTCTGAAAGGTGAGTTTCAGTTCCATGACAGCTCATGGAACTATCCAAAGAAACCAATCACATTCTCCCATGAGAACAAGGGATGGTCCTACCTTCTTATGTTTTTAAAATTTTATTTAATTATTTAATTAATTAGTTGATTATTTTACTTATTTGAGAGGCAGGGAGAAAAAGAGAGCAAGAACACTCCCATTCATTGGATCATTCCCCAAATGCCTACAACTGCTGGAGCAGAACCAGATCAAAGCCAGGAATTGAGAACCCAATACAGGTCTCCCATCCCCCATCTCACCTCCTTTTTCTTTTTAAAAAAGATTTGTTTAGGGCAGTGCCACGGCTCACTAGGCTAATCCTCCGCCTGCAGCGCAGGTACTCTGGGTTCTAATTCTGGTTGGGGCGCTGAATTCTGTCCCGGTTGCTCCTCTTCGGTCCAGCTCTCTTCTGTGGCCTGGGAGGGCAGTGGAGGATGACCCAACTGCTTGGGCCCCGCACCTGCACGGGAGACCAGGAGGAAGCACCTGGCTCCTGGCTTCGGATCGGCGCAGTGTGCCGGCCGTAGCTGCTATCTGGGGGGTGAACCAACGGAAAGAAGACCTTTCTCTCTGTCTCTCTCTTTCTCACTGTCTAACTCTGGCTGTCAAAAAAAAAAAAAAGGATCTGTTTATTTTCTTGGAAGACAAAGTGAGAGAGAGAGAGAGAGAGAGAGAGAGAGATCTTCCATCCTTTAGTTAACGCCCCAAATGGACACAACCAGCCTGGAGCCTAGGACTCCCTCTGGGTCTCCCTTATGGGTAGCAGAGGCTCAGGCACTCAGACCATCTTCTGCAGGAACATTAGCAGGGACCTTGGCAGGGAGCTGAATCAGAAGTGGATCATATTGGACTTGAACCGGTGCTCATATGGGATACCTTATCCTTATACCAGTGCCTCCATCCCACGTTCTTGATAAGACAAAAATTGCCTCCTGCGGCCCTTGCTTGCTCACTCTGTTCTCAAACACAAGTCCTAGATGGTCCCATATGGCATGCAGTGTCCATCTCTTACAGGCACGTGTATGTCTTATAAACTGCTGTTGACCTCATCTATCCAGTGCTAGGTGTCTTGTGTATGGCTGCTCCTAGGATGGATCCCCTTCCTCACCAGGTGGGTGACTACAAAGCAATTAAAGAACCTGGCATAATGAACAGAACAGCCCATCCACAGCCTTCAACACTTGGTCACCTATAACCACCTAGCTCACTTGTTTTGTGATACAGTGAAGGCTGCCTAGGACAGAACTGACAACTGCTGGTGGGTTCGAACTTCTGCCTGTGCACATCTAGTTGCCTTTGGGGGTTGTCTTCTCTTCTCACCATAAACCATTCTACACAAGATCACCTTTGATGCTGATGGGCTCTACCCTGGCCTGACCTATTGTCAGATTCAACCTGTGTTTGGTAGGTCAACATTCAGGTTCCCACTTGTAAAGGCAATGACTATCAGTGCAGATAATCTGCGGATTATGATGTCATCATGCACCAGTGAGGGTGCACAGGAGGCAATTAGAATGATTGGCAGAGTGAATAGGGTGGTGCAGTAGGATGGGGCAGGGGTTGGGTGATAGGCCTAAAATGGGCCTTTGTGGGGTCTGTAGAAATAGAGACCATCCCTCCAGGGAGACTGAAGCATGGCACCTATGGGGCTGAACAGTCTCTCTCTCTCTCTCTCTCTCTCTCTCTCTCTCTGGTCAAAGGCAATGGCTCTGCAAATCCTTTGCCCTGCTGCTTCTCTGGTTCCTGTTGAGTCCCGCCCTGACTGTCAAAGGAGGCAGTGTGCACATACAGGTGAATCCCATTGTGCAGGCACTACTGGTAAAAGAAAAGGAGAAAGAGAATTAGATGCTAACTTCTTTCAAAACACCAGATGAGGAAACTCGACTACTTCTCTCTCAAATGCATAGATCCTGGCCAGTGTATCTGGGCTGAGGGTATTGCCACTGCTCACTAGGCATTGGAAGTGTCGTAGGCAGGCATACAGGATAAAATTGACCAGATTTGTGAGCTGGAAGACCATGCCTTCACCACGCCTCCTGTGTGACCTCATGCCCCTACCTGGCCACACCTGTGCATCCACCTGTCAATCAGGTTAATTAACCACTCCCATTTGGAAGTGGATTAAAGGCCTGGAATATGGTGGGCCCAGCCCCTTTTTGGTCCTTTGCCTCTTTTGCTGTGGCAGGCTCTTGTTGCCCTGCGCCTCTGGCATGCCTGGCCTTCAGGGCACCTGCCCCATGCTTGCTGGCCAGCATGCTGTTCCACGTGACTGGCTCCTGGTGCTCAGTTTGAATCTAGATTTCCCTTTATTTTTTAGATAAAGTCCTCACCCTACTATGCATTTCCCTTACTAAATAAAAGATTAAAAACTTATCATGATGCCTGGTTTATTCATACAAATATTCAGAATTCTTCTCTGAATATGTAGCAAGAGATCGCATGGTTTGTTAATATTTTGAATTGTTAATAAGCAAATCAGGGCCAGCGCTGTGACTCACTAGGCTAATCCTCTGCCTTGCGGCGCCGGCAGACAGGGTTCTAGTCCGGGTAGGGGCGCCGGATTATGTCCCGGTTGTCCCTCTTCCAGCCCAGCTCTCTGCTGTGGCCAGGAAGTGCAGTGGAGGATCCCTGCACCCCATGGGAGACCAGGAGAAGCACCTGGCTCCTGCCTTTGGATCAGCGTGGTGTGCCGCGGCAGCCATTGGAGGGTGAACCAACGGCAAAAGGAAGACCTTTCTCTCTGTCTCTCTCTCTCACTGTCCACTCTGCCTGTCAAAAAATAAAATAAAAAAATAAGCAAATCGGTTAACAATTGGGTTTTTCCCTGTAACCACCCCAAATGCACCCTACACTCTGAATGATCAGACAGAAACTCTGAGCCATGACTTGGTGTGGTTAGAAATCCAAACCATGGGGGCTGGTAATGGGTAAAGCCACCACCTGCAATGGCTGCATCCCATAAGGATACCAGTTTGTGTTCCAATTCAGTTCCGTGCTGATGGCCTGGGAAAGCTGCAGAAGGTGGCCCCAGTGTCTGAGCCCCTGTCATCCAAGTGGGAAACCCAGGAGAAACTTCCGAGTCCTCAGGGAAGCCCTGGCCATTGTGGCCATCTGGGGAGCAAATCAGGGGATGGAAGATTTTTCTCTGTGTCTCCTACTCTCTGTGTAACTCTGAATTTCAAATAAGTCAATAAATCTTTAAAAGAAGAGAAATCCAAACTACACTGAGAAATGTGTAGGGAAGGAGGGGAAGAAAAGGTGCAGCCACTGCAGAAAATGCAAAGCCTTGGCGGAGCCAAGATGGCAGAATAGTGAGGACGCGCACTAGCAGTCCGCAAAAAGATAGTTTAATAAAAACAGAGTTACTGTAGCCTCAGGAAAAATCTCAGGGAAAAAAATGCAGTGGAAATTCTTCCGGACCCAGTGAATGAGATGCAGAGGACCTAGGGGAAAGTAAGTTTGAGAACGGCAAATTGTGCCTTAGTGGCACGGGAGCTGCCGGGAGGGACGGGAACCGGACGGAACACAGTCGCCATTGGAATCGAGCGCTTAAACGGGAGCCGATACAGGGATCCCGAGACACTGGCGGGGGGAAGCAGACGCCAGGGAGGAAACAGCACAATTGAGGCGAGCCCACACGGACACTAGCCTCTTTCGTTGCCCACCCTGCTCACTCGAGCTAGACTGAACACAGTGGGACGGCACGCGCCTGCCGGCTGAACCGGAAGCCGGGCGGAACACAGTCGCCATTGGAACTGAGCGCTTGAACGGGGGTCGATACAGGGATCCCGAGACAGTGGCGGGGGGAAGCAGACCCCCCACGAGGGAAACAGCACAATTGAGGCGAGCCTGCACGGACACTAGCCTCTCTCGTCACCCACCCTGCTAATTCGAGCTAGATTAAACGCAGTGGGACAAGGCGCACCCGCCCGCCCGCCCGCCCGCCCATCACTGAGGCAGACGGAACCAAAAACCCGAGGCTGTAGAAACCTGAAGGGGATCCAAAAACTGGGAACACACCACGCACACAAACTCCGTTACCTTGACAACCCAGAGAAAGAGTGTGGGGAAAAAAAAATGCCAAATAAAAACAGATTCCGAGGGAGCAAGATCAAGGAAGACGCTATGATGACCCCAAACGGAAAAGACACCCCAA
Source organism: Sylvilagus floridanus (assembly GCA_949820135.1). Taxonomy (NCBI): domain Eukaryota; kingdom Metazoa; phylum Chordata; class Mammalia; order Lagomorpha; family Leporidae; genus Sylvilagus; species Sylvilagus floridanus. The sequence goes on from OX463229.1 coordinate 23,834,163, forward strand.
GTCAGGATTATGAAGATAATGAGATAGAAGAAATGCAAGAAGCAGATCTCAAAGAATTGATAAGAACATGAAGAAGTTCTCAAAAACAAATTCTTGAACTACAGAAATCCTTAATGGATAAGATAGAAAATCTCTCTCGCGAGAATGAAGTACTACGGAGAAATCAAAACGAAATGAAACAACTAGTAGAACAAGAAGCTACGATAGTGACAAAAAATCTTAATGAATTGAAGAATTCAATAGATCAAGTGACAAGCAATCTTGAGGGCCTTAAAACCAGAATGGGTGAAGCAGAAGAGAGAATATCGGACCTAGAAGACAGAGAACAGGAGAGGAAACAGTCAAACCAAAGACAAGAAGAGGAAATTAGAAAACTAAAAGATATCGTCGGGAATTTACAGGATACTATTAAAAAACCCAACATTCGGGTTCTAGGTGTTCCTGAAGGTATGGAGAGGGAGAAAGGATTAGAAGGCCTTTTTAGGGAGATACTAGCAGAAAACTTTCCAGGCTTGGAGAAAGACAGAGAAATCCTAATCCAGGAAGCTCATAGAACCCCTAATAAACATGACCAAAAGAGATCCTCTGCACGACATATTGTAATTAAACTCACCACAGTGAAGCAAAAAGAAAAGATCCTAAAATGTGCAAGAGAGAAACGTCAGATTACTCTCAGAGGATCTCCAATTAGACTTACAGCTGACTTCTCAACAGAAACCCTACAAGCTAGAAGGGAATGGCGAGACATAGCCCAGGTACTTAGAGAGAAAAACTGCCAGCCCAGAATATTATACCCTGCAAAGCTCTCATTTGTGAATGAAGGTGAAATAAAGACCTTTCATAACAAACAAAAATTGAAAGAATTTGTTGCCACTCGTCCAGCCCTGCAAAAGATACTTAAAGACGTGTTACACACAGAAACACAGAAACACGACCATCAACATGAAAGAGGGTAAACGAAGGGAACCTCACGGCAAAAGATCACAGGGAATTCAAAGCATACATTAGAAAATATCTGGCAAATGGCAGGGCAAACTTACCACTTATCAATAGTCACATTGAACGTTAAAGGTCTAAACTGTCCTGTTAAAAGACAGAGATTGGCTGATTGGGTTAAGAAACAAAAACCATCTATTTGCTGCCTACAAGAAACACATCTTTCCAATGAAGATCCATACAGACTGAAAATAAAAGGATGGAACAAGATATACCACGCCAACAGAAATGAAAAAAGAGCGGGTGTAACCATCTTAATATCGGACTACATAAACTTTAACACAAAAACTGTTAAGAGAGACAAAGAGGGGCACTATATAATGATTAAGGGATCAATACTACAGGAAGATATAACAATTCTCAATGTATATGCACCTAATTACAGGCCACAGGTTTATTTAAAAAATTTGTTAAGAAACTTAAAGGGAGACTTAGACCCCAACACAATAGTACTGGGGGACTTCAATACTTCACTCACAGATATTGACAGATCGACAGGACAGAAGATCAACAAGGAGACAGTAGATTTAAACAACACTATAGCCCAAATGGATCTAACAGATATCTACAGAACTTTTCATCCTACACGTAACGCATTCACATTCTTCTCAGCAGTACATGGAACCTACTCTAGGATTGATCACATATTAGGCCATAAAGCAAGTCTCAGCAAATTCAAAAGAATTAGAATCATACCATGTAACTTCTCAGACCATGAGGGAGTGAAGTTGGAAATTAGCAACTCAGGAATCTCTAGAGCATATGCAAACACATGGAGATTGAACAACATGCTCCTGAATGAACAATGGGTCACTGAAGAAATCAAAAGAGAAATCAAAAATTTTCTGGAAGTAAATGAGGATAACAGCACAACATACCAAAACTTATGGGATACAGCAAAAGCAGTGTTAAGAGGAAAGTTTATATCAATAGGTGCCTACATCAAGAAACTGGAAAGGCACCAAATAGATGAGCTTTCAATGCATCTCAAGGATCTAGAAAATTTGCAGCAAACTAGACCCAAATCTAGTAGAAAAAGAGAAATAATCAAAATCAGAGAAGAAATCAACAGGATTGAATCCAAAAAAACATTACAAAAAATCAGCCAAACGAGGAGCTGGTTTTTTGAAAAAATAAACAAGATTGACACCCCATTGGCCCAACTAACTAAAAAAAGAAGAGAAAAGACCCAAATCAGTAAAATCAGAGATGAAAAAGGAAATATAACAACAGACACCACAGAAATCAAAAGAATCATCAGAAATTACTACAAGGACTTGTATGCCAGCAAACAGGGAAACCTATCAGAAATGGATAGATTCCTGGACACATGCAACCTACCTAAATTGATCCAGGAAGACATAGAAAACCTAAACAGACCCATAAGTGAGTCAGAAATTGAATCAGTAATAAAGGCCCTCCCAACAAAGAAAAGCCCAGGACCAGATGGATTCACTGCTGAATTTTACCAGACATTTAAAGAAGAACTAACCCCAATTCTTCTCAAACTATTCAGAACAATCAAAAAAGAGGGAATTCTCCCAAATTCCTTCTATGAAGCCAGCATCACCTTAATTCCTAAGCCAGAAAAAGATGCAGCATTGAAAGAGAATTACAGACCAATATCCCTCATGAACATAGATGCAAAAATCCTCAATAAAATTCTGGCCAATAGACTGCAACAACACATCAGAAAGATCATCCACCCAGACCAAGTGGGATTCATCCCTGGTATGCAGGGATGGTTCAATATTCGCAAAACAATCAACGTGATACACCACATTAACAGACTGCAGAAGAAAAACCATATGATTATCTCACTAGACGCAGAGAAAGCATTCGATAAAATTCAACACCCTTTCATGATGAAAACCCTAAGCAAACTGGGTATAGAAGGCACATTCCTCAATACAATCAAAGCAATTTATGAAAAACCCACGGCCAATATCCTATTCAATGGGGAAAAGTTGGAAGCATTTCCACTGAGATCTGGTACCAGACAGGGATGCCCACTCTCACCACTGCTATTCAATATAGTGCTGGAAGTCTTAGCCAGAGCTATTAGGCAAGAAAAAGAAATTAAAGGGATACAAGTTGGGAAGGAAGAACTCAAACTATCCCTCTTTGCAGACGACATGATTCTTTATTTAGGGGACCCAAAGAACTCTACTAAGAGACTATTGGAACTCATAGAAGAGTTTGGCAAAGTAGCAGGATATAAAATCAATGCACAAAAATCAACAGCCTTTGTATACACAGACAATGCCACAGCTGAGGAAGAACTGCTAAGATCAATCCCATTCACAATAGCTACAAAAACAATCAAATACCTTGGAATAAATTTAACTAAGGACATTAAAGATCTCTACAATGAAAATTACAAAACCTTAAAGAAAGAAATAGAAGAGGATACCAAAAAATGGAGAAATCTCCCATGCTCATGGATTGGAAGAATCAATATCATCAAAATGTCCATTCTCCCAAAAGCAATTTACAGATTCAACGCAATACCAATCAAGATACCGAGGACATTCTTCTCAGATCTGGAAAAAATGATGCTGAAATTCATATGGAGACACAGGAGACCTCGAATAGCTAAAGCAATCTTGTACAACAAAAACAAAGCCGGAGGCATCACAATACCAGATTTCAGGACATACTACAGGGCAGTTGTTATCAAAACAGCATGGTACTGGTACAGAAACAGATGGATAGACCAATGGAACAGAACAGAAACTCCAGAAATCAATCCAAACACCTACAGCCAACTTATATTTGATCAACGATCCAAAACCAGTCCCTGGAGTAAGGTCAGTCTGTTTAATAAATGGTGCTGGGAAAACTGGATTTCCACGTGCAGAACCATGAAGCAAGACCCCTACCTTTCACCTTACACAAAAATCCATTCAACATGGATTAAAAATTTAAACCTACGACCCGACACCATCAAATTACTAGAGAGCATAGGAGAAACCCTGCAAGACATAGGTACTGGCAAAGACTTCTTGGAAAAGACCCCAGAAGCACAGGCACTGAAAACCAAAATTAACTACTGGGATTGCATCAAATTGAAAAGTTTCTGTACTGCAAAAGAAACAGTCAGGAAAGTGAATAGGAAACCGACAGAATGGGAAAATATATTTGCAAACTATGCAACAGATAAAGGGTTGATAACCAGAATCTACAAAGAAATTAAGAAACTCCACAACATCAAAACAAACAACCCACTTAAGAGATGGGCCAAGGACCTCAATAGACATTTTTCAAAAGAGGAAATCCAAATGGCCAACAGACACATGAAAAAATGTTCAAGATCCCTAGCAATCAGGGAAATGCAAATCAAAACCACAATGAGGTTTCACCTCACCCCGGTGAGAATGGCTCACATTCAGAAATCGACCAACAATAGATGCTGGAGAGGATGTGGGGAAAAAGGGACACTAATACACTGTTGGTGGGAATGCAAACTGGTGAAGCCACTATGGAAGTCAGTCTGGAGATTCCTCAGAAACATGAATATAACCCTACCATTCAACCCAGCCATCCCACTCCTTGGAATTTACCCAAAGGAAATTAAATTGGCAAACAAAAAAGCCGTCTGCACAGCAATGTTTATTGCAGCTCAATTCACAATAGCTAAGACTTGGAACCAACCCAAATGCCCATCAACAGTAGACTGGATTAGGAAATTATGGGACATGTACTCTACAGAATACTATACAGCAGTCAAAAACAATGAAATCCGGTCACTTGCAACAAAATGGAGGAATCTGGAAAACATCATGCTGAGTGAATTAAGTCAGTCCCAAAGAGACAAATATCATTTGTTTCCCCTGATTGGCGATGACTAACTGAGCACCAAAGGGGAAACCTGTAGAAGTGAAATGGACACTATGAGAAACAGTGACTTGATCAGCTCTTGTGCTGACTGTTGTTGTACAATGTAATACTTTATCCATGGTAGTATTTTTTTTTCTTTATCCTAGTACTAGTGGTTGAACTCTGTAATTAACACACAATTATTCTTAGGTGTTTAAATTTTAACTGAAAAGTGATCTCTGTGAAATATAAGAGTGGGAATAAGAGAGGGAGGAGATGTAAAACTTGGGACATGCTCAATCGGAACGGCCCCAAATGATGGAGTTAGAATTGTGCCAGGGGTTTCCAATACAATCCCATCAAGGTGGCATGTACCAAGGCCATCTCATTAGTCCAAGTGATCAATTTCAGCTCACAATTGATCACACTGATAGGTCTAAGAGTCAAAGGGATCACACAAACAAGACTAGTGTCTGCTAATACTAACTGATAGAATGAAAAAGGGAGAGAATGATCCAACATGGGAAGCAGGATACACAGCAGACTCATAGAATGGCAGATGTCCTAAATAGCACTCTGGCCTCAGAATCAGCCCTTAAGGCATTCGGATCTGGCTCAAGAGCCCATGAGAATATTTTAGGCATGGAAAGCTAAGACACTCTGGAAAAAACAGAAGACCTAAATGAAAGATCTCTGCGAGTGAGATCCCAGTGGAAAGAACGGGGCCATCAAAGAAGGAGGTACCTTTCTCTGAAGGGAGGAGAGAACTTCCACTTTGACTATGGCCCTGTGGGAATAAGATCGAAGTCGGCTAACCCTAAAGGCTTCCATAGCCTCGGCAACTCATGACCAGAGCCTAGGGAGATTACTGACGCCATAAACAAGAGTGTCAAATTGTTAAATCAACATCAGGAGTCACTGTGTACTTACGTCTCATGAGGGATCTGTCCTTAATGTGTTATCCAATGTGAAGTGATGCTATTACTAGTACTGAAACAGTATTTTTACACTTTGTGTTTCTGAGTGGGTGCAAACTGATGAAATCCTTACATAGTATATATTGAATCGATCTTCTTTATATAAAGATAATTGCAAATGATTAAAAAATCTTGGTGTTAAACTGGAAATTGCATAGACAATTAATCAATTTTTTTTAAAAAAAATCATGTAGGATCTCTGTCCTTAATGTGCTGTACATTGTGAATTAATACTATAACTAGTACTCCAACAGTATTATCATTTTGTGTCTCTATGCGAGGGCAAACCGTTGAAATCTTTACGTAATATGTACTAAATTGATCTTCTGTGTATAAAGAGAATTGAAAATGAATCTTGATGTGAACAGAAGGGGAGAGGGAGCGGGAAAGGGGAGGGTGGGGGGAGGGAGAGAAGTTGGGGGGGGGGCCATTGTGGTCCATGAGCTGTTCTTTGGAAATTTATATTCTTTAAATAAAAGCTTTATATATATATAAAAAAAAAGAAAATGCAAAGCCTTGGCTCTATCTCAGGTCACTCTATGGGCTTCGCTTCTGGCTTCTGTCCCACCAACACTCTGATCCTTCAGAAAAACCTGCAAAATACCACCATTGCACAGTGAGTGGCCATTCAAACCTGACTGAAGCCCAAGACCCTTAAACCCAAAAAAGCTGCCATTGCATGATGATCATTTGTCCCAGCAATACTGCTTGAGGCTCTTTACAGGGATAAGTCTATAAATATGAGGCAGGTCTGGACAATTCCAACCCCATTCCACCATGGATCACACAGGGGCAAAGAAAAACAACAAGAAGAGGAAGGGCAGGTAAGAGCAAGGCAGGAAGAGATTTGAGTACAGGGAAAGAAAATCAACAAAAACCCAAACTGAGAAAAAAGACCACAAATTGACTCAGTTGAAAACCCACAGTTTACTAAAGGTTTATACAACAAAGAGATAAAAGGGAGTGGATTAGCCTTTGCCCCTGCACAATGTAGGCCCCTAACTCACTTTATCATCTGCTGGAGTGCAGTAATTGGCAAAATTGATGCACAGGTGCACACAGAGCAACCTGTGGCCCAGGTCATCCTGGGAATAAATATTGGGACTTACATGACAGTTAAAACAGGAGGTCACACTAAATTGAAACATGACAGCCCTTAAAATTCCAGGAGACATACCGAATATATAATAGGCATGGTTCAGGGGGTCCCAATTTTCCTCTCTCCTCTTTTCCTGCCAGAAACCAAACATATTAACATGCTCAATTTCACATATACACCCATGGTATACATGTACCCATGAAACCATCACCACACACAAGGTAATAAACCTAACCATCACTTCCAAGTTTCTTTACATATTTATAAAACATTTTTGTAAGAATATGTCACAAGAGAGCTAACCCCCTAATATGTGTGAAGTCCACAATGCAGCCTTCTTAACTATAGGCACAGGATTGATTGTACAGCAGATCCCCAGAACATGCTCATCCTGAGGAGCTGAGATTATGTAGCTGCTGGACAACTCCCTTCCTCATCCCTCAGGTCTTAGAAGTCACCATTCTAGTAGTTGCTCCTATGAGTTTGACTATTTTAGAGAACTCAGAAAAGAGAAATCACACATGGTTCCCGCACTGTTGCATGGTCAGTTGAGCCTCTGCCTGAGGCCCCAGCGTCCCATATAGATACCAGTTTGAGTCCTGGCTGTTCTACTTCTGATCCAGCTCCCTGCTGATGCCTGGGAAAGCAGTGGAAGATGGCCTAGATGCTTGGTCCCTGCACCCTCCTGGGTGACCCAGAGGAAGCTCCTGGCTCCTGGCTTTGGATTGGCCCAGCTCTGGCTATTGTGGCCATTTAGGGAGTGAACCCATGGATGGATCCTCTCTTTCTCTCCCTCTTTATATCTGTAACTTTGCCTCTCAAATAAATAAATAAATCCTTTCTTTTAAAAAAATAATTATACAGCAGTTACACTTCACTGATTGGTTTATTTTACTTAGAGTGCTTTGCAAGTTCATCATTATTGTCACAAATGGCAGTATTTTTGTCTAAATCTAAAGCATTATGATGTATAAATATACCTCTGAGTAGTGGTTTTGGTTCCCTGGCCCCTACTCAATTATTCAAACCAGATAACCCCATCCTGTCCCACATGATTGCCTTATCCTCTTTTTTTAGTCTAAATTTATATAAAGGAAATAAATCTCATGTATTTTATATAGACAGTTTTAAGAACCTAAAACCCTGCCCTCCCCTTCTCCCTCACTCTCATTTCATAGACCTGCTTCTATAATCTGTGGTTAGTCAGCCATTCTGTAGATTTAGTAACATTCCAAACAGATTCCCAATAGGAGAGCAGCAATTTAGTACTAAAATTGTATTGAAAGCCAAAGGAACAATGGCAGCTAAGGGAATTTTAAAAGCAGAAACTTGAGAATGGACATTTAGGCTAGCACTTGGGACATCTACTTCCCACACTGGAGCACCCGGGCTTCATCTCTGCTCTAGCACTCGACTCCAGCTTCTGCCACCACAGACCCTTGCAAGCAGCAGTGCTGTCTCAAGTTGTTCCGTCTGATGCCGACCTGGTAGAGCTGGGCTGAGCTTCAGCTGTTGTGGACATGTAGGGAGTAGGCTAGCAGCAAAGAGCGCTCCCTCTTTCTCTCATTGGCTTGTCCCTGCCTATCAAATAAATTAAACAAAACTAACAACCAAGTTGGGAAATTCTTATTGACATAGTTCCAGATTTAACAAAAGCAACAGTAGCCAGCACCAGAATGTCTTTGAGAAAGGCTCTTTGTAATGCATGTATGGATAAACATATACATAGAATATTTAGTACAGAAATACATAGATATCCAACTGATTTTTGTCAAAAGTAAAAAAAAAACAATAATTCAATGTAGAAAGTACAGTCTTTTTTTTAAAGATTTTTATTTATTTATTTGAAAGTCAGAGTTACACAGAGAGAGGAGAGGCAGAGAGAGAGAGATCTTCCATCTGATGGTTCACTCCCCAGATGGCTGCAATGGCTGGAGCTGAGCCAATCCGAAGCCAGGAGCTAGGAGCTTCTTCCTGGTCTCCCATGTGGGTGCAGGTGTCCAAGGACTTGGACTATCTTCTACTGCTTTCCCAGGCCATAGCAGATTGCTGGACAGGAAGTGGAGCAGCCGGGTCTCAAACCAGCGCCCATAAGGGATGCCGGCACTTCAGGCGTGGGCATTAACCCACTGTGCCATAGCGCTGGCCCCAAAGTACAGTCTTTTAAACAAATGAAGTTGGAATATCTGAATGTGGCTAATAAATAAAATGCTCTTCAAGTCATACTTTGCAACATATATAAAATTTAACTGAAAATGATTATTAACATGAAGGTAAAACCTAAATTTGTAACTTTTCAGGAGAAAATAGAAAAATTCTTCATAAAACTTCAGAATGGGAGCTGGCACTATGGTGTAGTAGGCTAAACCTGCAGCGCTGGCATCCCTTATGGGAGCTGGTTTGTGTCCCAACTTTTCCTCTTCCAATAGAGCTCTCTGATTATAGCATAGGAAATCAACAGAAGATGGCTCAAGTACTTGGGCCCCTGCATCCATGTGAGAGATCCAGCTTCGGGTTGGCTCCTGGCTTTGGGATGGCTACTGGCTTCGGGTTGGCTCAGCTCTGGCTATTTTGGCCATTTGGGAGTGAACCAGCAGATGGAAGACCTTGCCATCTCTGTCCCCCCTCTCTCTGTCTATAACTCTGCCTCTCAAATAAATAAATAAATCTTTAAAAAAATCTTTCAGAATGTAGATATTTCACATATGTGAGACCAAATGTAATAAATAATATATAAATATACAGTTAGAATTATATCTGATAAATCATGTATTATTTCTATTACATGCACATGGGGTTCTCAAAGCATTTATAAAATATGTATTATGGGAGCACTATGCATGAATTTTAAAAATTTTTGAAGCAAAATAAACCCACACTTATTTTTATAAGATGCCTAAACAGAACATGATTCAAGGGTCAGACATCAGTTTGAAATGAGCCCCATTAGAGCAACATGAATTCTGGTAAACCGGCACACGAGCAAACACCAAACTTACAACACAGCTGGGGTGGGAGAAGGCTGAAGGCACTGATACTTCATGAAAAGTTTAGAGAGACAGTCCCTCCCCACCTGGAGGAAACAAGCAACTTACGAATGGGTAACTATTTTATGGGATGTACACACAAAGGAACATTATTCAGCCATAAGAAGGATGAACTGTTATCAATGTCAGGCATACGGATGGAACTAGAGGTCAACGTGTTAAATAAAATAAGCCAGGCACCCTGTGACCTCACTCACATGTGGAACCTAAAAAAGCTGGTCTCAGAAGTTGGCTGTAACTACTAGGGGTTGGGAGAATAGTGGGGAGGGACTGCGAAAGTTTGATTAACAAGAACTAAGTTGTAGTTGTGGAAGAGTAAGGAATTTTGGTGTTGTATTGCACAGTATGGTGACAATAGACAACAAATATCTGTTTTTGACAAAAACAGATAGAGGAGAGGAATTTCAATGTTTGTTCCTTGAGGAAATGTTTTAATTGCAGTCTTGATTTACACACACACACACACACACACACACACACACACATTTAGTTATTTTCATCTACTTGAAATGAAGAGGGAAGAAGGTGGGGGGAGAGAGCGAGAGAGAGAGAAATTCCTCTCCCCAAGTGCCTATATCAGCTAGGATTGTGCGAGGCTAAAACCAGTGACCCAAAACTCTACCGAGAACTCTGATGTGGGTGGCAATAGCTCAAGAGCTTCCGCCATCACCTGCTATGTCCCACAATGCATTATCTGTAAACTGGATAGGAGGTGCAGTAGTCAGAACTTGAACTGCACTTTGACATGGGAAACAGTCATCCCAAGTGGCAGCTCAACCTGCTGCTCCACTGTGGCCGTCCCTTCAACAAATAAATGTTTAACATTTAGGAGATACATTTATTTATTGGACAATATGCATTATACACAGAACTATGATATAGTATCCCATTATAGGTACAATTGTATATGTCAGCTAAAATTTAAAATATGTGAAAATGAACAAACAAAAAGAAGGCCAAAGACAATGGTAACAGTGAAGCCCACAGCAGCTTTCTATTCGGTGGGTGCCCGAACAATGGCACCCATGTCATCTGTGTCCAATGCAGAGCCTTCAGTGGAAATTTGAAACAACTGGGATGAGGATCCTGAGATATTTCTTCATCGTGGTCCAAAATCAAAGCAGTGGCTACCAACAGGTGGGAGTGAACCAATCAATGGGAAAGTGAGCAAGTCAAGAGCAAAGGGCATGGCAACAGCTACTGGGGATGCTCAGGGCATTGGGCTTGCTGACTTACTACCGGCTCCAAGAGCAGTGTCATCTGCTCCCTGGGAAAGTGTTTCGAGAATGTTAGCCAAAGCCTTGAAGAAAAACATACAGAAAAGTGTCAGAGGAGTCCTTCTCAGCCACAACCACGCACCTGCTCTCTCCTCCTGAAACAAGGGCATTCACAGCAGAATTTCATGGGAAGTTATTAGGCATCTGCCTTACAGTCCTGATTCAGCTCCTTCTCACTTCTTTTTGTTTCTCACTCTTTTTAAAAATTTTTTTGGATAGGCAGAGTGGACAGTGAGAGAGACAGACAGAGAGAAAGGTCTTCCTTTGCCATTGGTTCACCCTCCAATGGCCACCACGGCCAGTGCACTGCGCTGATCTGAAGCCAGGAGCCAGGTGCTTCTCCTGGTCTCCCATGGGGTGCAGAGCCCAAGGACTTGGGCCATCCTCCACTGCACTCACGGGCCACAGCAGAGAGCTGGACTGGAAGAGGGGTAACCGGGACAGAATCCGGCGCCCCGACAGGGACTAGAACCCGGTGTGCCGGTGCCACAAGGCGGAGGATTAGCCTATTGAGCCGTGGTGCTGGCCTGTTTCTCACTCTTAAAAACATCTTTAAAGGGTTCCTATTTTCCTTCAGTTGATGAAAAGGAGATGGCATTGACGTGGTTAAATTCCTAGGACTCTCAGTTCCTGAAGGTTGGCCAGTATGAGATCATTGCTTGCAAAAGTTCTTGAACTTGATGTAACTGATGTTGAGAAATAAAGTTTATACTTTTTTATCCTTCGATTCCATTTTCCACTGTTTGAGTCCATCTTGTATATATTATCGATATAAATACAGATACAGTGAGAGGATAATTTCAAATTTACTTCTCTGATGTAAAAGGCACTGTGAAGATATTGAAAACTCAAATCACAGAATGGAGAAAATACTTTCAGATGAAAGTCCTTAAAAAGGACTTCTGTGTAGGATATGCAAGCAGCTCTCAACACTCATAAGGAAGCAATGAAAAAGAGGACAGAGCTTGGAAACATAGATTTCACCATAGGGATAACAAATAAAGATGTGAAAAGGTGAGCCATAGCTTACTCATTTGACAAACTAGAAATACACATGCAAATTATTATCAGAGGGGACTTCAAAAAGTTCATGGAATATGTGATTAAAAGATACTTTTATTTCGGAGTAAAAAGACTAATTCATATATAGTTTTTTCATAATATGTGTTTTTCATGAACCTTTCTTAAGACTATGTTTAAATCTATAAGAGCAGCTTTTTGAAGAGCGCAATGTCAAGTGTTGACAAGTATGCAGAAATGGAACCTCCATATACTGGTGGAAGTAATGTAAAATGGTATCTCCAGTGGGGTGAACAACTTGTTAGTATTTTATTTATTTGAAAGCCAAGAACCAGGAGTTTCTTAGGCCATAGCAGAGAGCTGGATCGGAAGAGGAGCATCAGGGACTAGAACTGGCGCCCATATGGGATGCCGGCGCTTCAGGCCAGGGCTTTAACCCACTGTGCCACAGTGCCGGCTGACTGATAATCTTGGTTGCTATCTTCTGGAACCCCGTGGTTTCATGTCAGTTTGCCACCATTTGTAGTTGTCCCTCCTGGGTGGGATTCCTGGATCTTCTTCAGTGAGGATCCAGACAGAGGGTCTGAGTGGCTCCTGGGGGGACTCTGCTCCCCTTACTGTTCCCTCTGTGTTGATGTTCTCCAGCACCTTCTACCGTTCCCTTAGCCCTCTTCTTTTCCTTGCAACAGCTTCTTGGGCAAGCAGCCTTCTGAAGGTAACATTCTATGGAATGCATGTTCAGTTTTCCTCTGACATTTTTTCTGTAATCTTCTAAAATGTCTTACAGTTATCTTGCTCTCAAACACTGGGCATGGTAGGGATTTAGATACCTTTTTTAAGAGACTGTGTCTGTCCCTTAAGGCCAGTGATCCCCACTGCGTGAAATGTAGCCTCCTGAGGCTGACTCTTCCTTTTCACTGAGAAGGTCTATTGCAGACCTGTCTGCATCTGTAACAGATGCTCTCATATGCAGGGTGTAACCCTGGAGACCCGGCCCCTCTGCGGGTGACCAAGGAGTCCCCAAGGCTTTTGTCAGGGGTTGGATCATCTCACTGACTCTGCCCTCTTCTCCTGCTACAGCAACTCTCTTTACCAGTCCTTGTAGCTCATAGTTGCATTAGTTTTTCACAATAGAAATATTCAAAGGAGCATACCTGTAAACCTGCAAGGCAAAGTCAGACTTGAGCTTTGTGTCCACAGCTCAGATGACACCAGATGCCACAGGACTGGTTGGACATCATTGGTGCCTCCATGGATCCACTGGCCACAGCAACTCTGCTCCTGGCTGATGCCAAGTGGCCACAGATTTCTGCCCAGGTCCCAGTGACTGCTTTACCTTAGACCCAAACAAGACCCTGGCAACCAGACAGATCTTCAATCAGCCTGCTGGGTGGGAGAATGGGTGAGTTTATAAGTTATCACTCTTTGTCATGGCTTTGGTCACTGGACAAGCAGTAATATACTAGTAACTTAAAGTAATTAGAATGTGATAATGCTTGTCTGCCCCCTGCCCTGTTTGCATAAGAAATATATTTGACTCATGTGAAATGAACTACTCAGTCTCAGCAATTATTGCACAAGTTGCCTCAATTATGCAGGTTTGTTGACGTACACTCAAGCATCACATAGGACATTTCAGTCAATGACTGACTACTTATTTTTTTAAATATTTATTTGACAAGCATAGTGACAGAAAAAGGAGGAAAGGGGCATATAGAGAGATCTTGGCTGTCTCCTCAAATGGCTACAATGGCCTGGACTGGATCAGGCCAAAGCCAGGAGCCAGGAACTGTATCTGAGTGTCCCATCCAGATGGAAGGAGCCTGAGTACTTGGATCATCTGCTGCTGCTTTTCCAGGCACATCAGCAAGAAGCTGAATCAGAAGGGGAGCAGCTGGGTCTTGAACTGGTGTTCTTATGGGATGGTGGTATCATAGTGGCTTAACTGCGGCACTGCAACATTGGCTCTTATTAGATTCATTTTCATTGTCCCAATGTCTGATGAATTTTGAAACCAGAATAGGTCAGTAAGGCTGTGTGGTTTCTATTGTATTTGCCTCCTGAAGCCCTGTTTACCATTTTTTGAAGGTTTTTCTTGAAGTTTCAGGGAAAATGTAGATTTCTTGAAAGACTTGAAGCAATCTCAGTGCTCTTCTCCCTGGTCTTTCTCTAAGGGCTCATTAGACTTTCTTTTTCTTTGCCTATTGAATCTGCTTCACCGGTTTTGAAACCAAATTTGGATTCTTGACTCAGAAACTCCGGTTTCTTTGGCAAGTTGTTCTCTGGAATCAATTCCCAGGTAAGGGTTTCCCATAAGTGCCTTGATGAGGGTGTGCAGTTGAGAGGGGCTGTAGTTGGTCAGACACCATCTGGGTTCTCTTTGTACAGTAGAGAGATTTTGAACTTGCTCTTGAGGACAGTCTTCTCCATGGCCTTGGCTTGAGTCTGAAGATTCCTTAAGCTCTGGTCTTTTCTGGAATGGATATTGTGCTCTTCAATTCTGGAACCAAAGTTGGATTCTTGACTCTTCGATGTTGAAGTCCAAAGCAAGCTTCTGTTTGGTAGGGTAACCAGGGTATGGCTTTTGGTTGAAGGCGTTGATGAGGATTTTCAGTTGCTCTTCTGTGAATCTTGTACGACTGCAGCAATTATCCTTTGATAGCTTCTGGTTTGAACAATTGTCTTTGGCCATGTTGGAAGACAATTGCAGACACTGCTGCTGGAGCCCAGCAGGTGTAGGAAGGCAAGCCCAGGATCTAAGCACCTGTCTGGCTTCCGCGTCACCACGTTCCTGCCCTCTGCCACAGGTTCTGTCTGTGCGCGCTGGTAGTTGACCACCTCTGCTGATTTCTTTTTCTCCCTGCTCTGGTCGTCCCAGGTCCACAAGCTGAGAAAAGTCAATGACTGACTACTTACATAGTGAAAGTGGCATAAGCTCCTACCACCTTGAAATATTGAAATCATCATGTGATTAACTTGTTAAATTTCAAAAAAGAAAAAGGTATGCTTTTCTTTATGGGGAACTGGCTAACATGAGATCAACTGTCTTTTCAAAAACAATCAACAAAGCTGAAAAAAAGAAAAAGAAAACAAAACCATTACATTGAAAGACATCAGAGTTACCATGACTAGAGGTCCAGAGAGGCCAACACCCGGCAAACAGTCAAGTGGTGAAAAGCATGCTCCACTCCTTCCCCTTATCTTGTATTTTTTCTTATTTATTTGTGCATGCGTGTTTGTGTTTATGTGTGTGTGCATGCATGAGAGAGAGAGAGAGAGATTAGCACACACACAGAGAAGAAGATAGAGATACAAAGAGAAAGATTCCATCTGCTGGTAAGCCCTCCAAATGCTGATAACTGCCAGGACTGTGCTAGGACAAAGCCAAGAACACAACCCAGGTCTCGTAAGTGTGTGGTAGGAACCCAATTGGTTGTGCCACCACTGCTGCCTTGGCAGGGATTGGGGTTTATGTTGGCAGGGAGCTGGATTCGCATATAGAAGTCGGGTACTCTGATGAGACATAGGCATCTAAGTATTTTAACCTGTCCCATCCTATAATTTTTGCCTTTTAAAACATTACAAGACTACTTAATTGCTTTATTCTACAGTGTATCTTTAAAAGTTCAAAATTATTTCAGTTTAAGCTTTTGAAATTTCTGGAAAGAGTTATCAAAACTCCTATACCTGTTTCTTTAAACATCACTGCTGATAACAGTCTCTAGAAATGTGAAACCCATCTGTGACGAATCTATTGGAAATACACCTCCAAAGAGTAAGAACTTGAAATTGTCAGAGTGTACAATCTTTTCTGGACGTTAGCTTCACTTGAAGCAAGAAATCTAACCAAGGATAAAGTTGCTGAGCGAGACACATTGGAAAATTAGGCATAGAAGTTGTAATAGTGTCTAACCCTTCAGTGAGGGCAAGATGCACACTTTCTCAGAACCTTCCTGTGGAACTCTGCATGGAGGAGATGGACTTAAGTTGTTTTGAAGACAAATGGAAGCTAATCCCTGTTGACAGCATATATCTATTGTGAATGAAGCTGAAGACACCCTCTTCTAAACACCTAGTTTTCCATATGTTTCTTAGTAAAAGCTTGTGTTTTCCAGGAAAAATAGTTTAGGCAGACAGTTTTCTCAGTAACGTTTTTAAATGTCTAGTAGCGATATACTAACATAATGCCTCAACTGGTAAATGAGATGCTGGCATAATTATGCTTATGGATTTCTTGTCTTTGGTGAAATAATGCAGGAAGGAATATTTAAGACATGCCCATCTGTATCTTTAATATGAGATGCTTTTTTATAAGCTTTGGAAGTGCTCTATAAAATGGTGCACCTTTCTTCTAAGTCAGTTTTATCACATGATATAACTCAACATGACAAGTCATGGTGAGAGTGTGTTGGAAAGGAACAATTTTTTTTTTTTGGCAGGCAGAGTGGACAGTGAGAGAGAGAGAGAGAGAGACAGAGAGAAAGGTCTTCCTTTGCCATTGGTTCACCCTCCAATGGCTGCTGCGGCCGGTGCGCTGCGGCCGGCGCACCGTGCTATTCCGATGGCAGGAGCCAGGTGCCAGGTGCTTTTCCTGGTCTCCCATGGGGTGCAGGGCCCAAGCACTTGGGCCATCCTCCACTGCACTCCGGGGCCACAGCAGAGAGCTGGCCTGAAAGAGGGGCAACCGGGACAGAATCCAGTGCCCCGACCAGGACTAGAACCCGGTGTGCCGGCGCCACAAGGCGGAGAGGATTAGCCTGTTGAGCCACGGTGCCGGCCGGAAAGAAACAATTGTTTATAGGGTCAGCAATTCAAGAGGCTGAAAAGATAAGTTTTGCAGGGTCTCAGGAATTTGTATTCTCAAGATTTTAGTAAAATGATAAACTCAACATCATCAATTTATTTACTAAAAGCTCAGGTGAGCTATTTACTATTTACTCCTCTGAGTTTTTAGTGAACAATCGGCTAACATTTTCATTGTTTGGTACATAGTACTTTTAGGGACATTCAAGACTAAAATTTTGACAAATGTGATGTCTATTTCAAGATAGTCTCCAGCATATTCAGCTGTTAGGATGATACTGATCATTTCTCTCCTCCTGAGACTTCTCATCTAAACTGAAAGTTTATTTTTTTATTAAGTACACACTAAACATGAATTTACATAGTGAAACATAAAGAAAGAACTGACTGTAATGGGCCATAATTAGAAATTCCTTACTGACATTTTTTTTCTTTTTGCTACCACACTCAACTGTGTAGTAGAGGACACGTCAATGTGTTAAGTAGAATAATCTGGCTGAGAGGGACTTGAGCAAACATTTAATTCAACGATTCTTCATTTCACTGACTAAGACCACAGAAATTGACACTTGCATTAATCTTAGTGTGCAGTCACTATTAGGATGTTTAAGAAAACAGTCCAGCCTGGAATTTGGATTCCACTTGTCTGTCCACCTGCTGGACACCACCAGGAAAGTCTGTGCTCCTTCTCCTAGGAAACACAGATGACTCTGATGATGAAGAAGAGAATTAGCTTCAGACCTACAGGCAGCAGTGCCATTTTCAGCATAAATCATATATTCCTGAGAAGGAGCTAAAGTCACCACTAGAAAAGACCTGAACTTGTAACCACGTCTGGAATGCAAGTTCCTGTAGATCTTCATATTGATCTCAAATCATTTCACAGCCCCAAATCTCTTCATGTCCTTCCTGTCTTCTTTTATATATATATATATATATATATATATAGCTTTTATTTAAAGAATATAAATTTCCAAAGTACAGCTTATGGATTACAATGGCTCCCCCACACACAACTTCCCTCCCTCCCACTACCCTCCCCTTTCCCGCTCCCTCTCCCCTTCCGTTCACATCAAGATTCATTTTCAATTCTCTTTATACACAGAAGATCAGTTTAGTACATAGTATGTAAAGATTTCAACAGTTTGCCCTCACATAGAGACACAAAGTCTGGAGATTCCTCAGAAACCTGAATATAACCCTACCATTCAACCCAGCCATCCCACTCCTTGGAATTTACCCAAAGGAAATTAAATTGGCAAACAAAAAAGCCGTCTGCACAGTAATGTTTATTGCGGCTCAATTCACAATAGCTAAGACTTGGAACCAACCCAAATGCCCATCAACAGTAGACTGGATTAGGAAATTATGGGACATGTACTCTACAGAATACTATACAGCAGTCAAAAACAATGAAATCCGGTCATTTGCAACAAAATGGAGGAATCTGGAAAACATCATGCTGAGTGAATTAAGCCAGTCCCAAAGAGACAAATATCTTTTGTTTCCCTTGATTGGCGACGACTAACTGAGCACCAAAGGGGAAACCTGTTGAAGTGAAATGGACACTATGAGAAACAGTGACTTGATCAGCTCTTGTGCTGACTGTTGCTGTACAATGTAATACTTTATCCATTGTAGTATTTTTTTTTATCCTAGTACTAGTGGTTGAACTCTGTAATTAACACACTTCCTGTCTTCTTTTAAAAAGTAGCAATAATGAAACAAGATTATGTATCTGAAAGCTCCATGGGATCTATAGATTGCCGAAAAGTGCAAGGCATTATCAAGGCTACCCAGTGGTCCAAAAGTTGGACATAGCTTATTTGGCAAATGGGAACCCAGGAAGCAAGTGTAATGGCTTATCTCAGTTTTACCAATGTGGAAATTAAGGCTATGTTAAAAACTATATGGGAATTTTAATATATTTTACGTATTTTTAAAAAACAGCTGTATTTTCTCTTTCAAACTCTTTAAAACCTCTCTCCATGATTTGCATATAGAAAGCTTGCAAAGTTTTTTGTAGTGGATAACATATTCTGATAGTATATTCATATAATAAAATATAAGTAAGTTAAACATTGGTTTATATTTCTTTTACATAATCATATTTAGACTACACAAAGAATATAGCACAGGAAATAAATGAAAATATCTAAAGGGGATGATAATAGGTATTATATTAAAAGTTATATTAAAAGTTGGGTCTTGGGGCCAACATTGTGGTGTGGCAGGTAAAGTCACCCTCTACAATGCTGATATCCTGTATGGGCATCAGTTCATGTTCTGGCTGTTCTACATCCAATCCAGCTCCCTGATGATGACCTGGGAAAAGCAGTGGAAGATGGCTCAAGTACTTCAGCTGCTGCCACTCATGTGGGAGATCAGGTTGAAGCTCCTGGCTTCTGGCTTCAGCTTGGCCCAGCCCTGGCCAATGCAGCAGCTTGTGGAGTGAACCAGTAGATGGAAGGTATCTCTCCCTATGTCTTGCCCTCTCTTGTAACTCTGACTTGCAAATAAATAAATATATCTTCATTAAAAAAGTTTGTATTTATTTATCTGTATATACCAAATATCACTTCAAAAACAATGTATGAGGGATCCTGAAACACTCATGTCAAACATGCACTATGGAAAAACTACACTTTGGTTTCAAAACTTTTTGTACTAAAATAAACTTATCATTTTTTTTTTTAATATAAAGCTTTTATTTAAAGAATATAAATTTCCAAAGAACAGCTCATGGACCACAATGGCTCCCCTCCCCCCACAACTTCCCTCCCTCCCCCCACCCTCCCCTTTCCCGCTCCCTCTCCCCTTCTGTTCACATCAAGATTCATTTTCAATTCTCTTTATACACAGAAGATCAATTTAGTACATATTACGTAAAGATTTCAACGGTTTTAAAAAAAGCTTGGTGTTAAACTGGAAATTGCATAGACAATTAATCAATTTTTTTTAAAAAAAATCATGTAGGATCTCTGTCCTTAATGTGCTGTACATTGTGAATTAATACTATAACTAGTACTCCAACAGTATTATCATTTTGTGTCTCTATGCGAGGGCAAACCGTTAAACTTATCATTTAATTACATATTCCCTCAAACTTTTTGAAATCCCTTCATGTTTATACTTAAGTATTGTGTTCTTTGTCTTTTTTAAAAAGGTTTATTTATTTTATCTGAAAGTCAGATTTACATACAGAGAGAAGGAAAGGCAGAGAGAGAGAGAGAGAGAGAGAGAGAGAGAGAGAGGTCTTCCATCTGATGGTTCACTCCCCAGTTGGCCGCAATGGAGCTGTGCTGATCCGAAGCTAGGAGCCAGGAGCTTCTTCCTGGTCTCCCACATGGGTACAGGGGCCCAAGGACTTGGGGCTCACCCTCTACTGCTTTCCCAGGCCACAATAGAGAGCTGGACCAGAAGTGGAGCAGCCAGAACTTGAACCAGTGTTCACATGGGATGCCGGCACTGCAGGTGGTGGCTTTACCTGCTATGCCACAGCACTGGCCCCTCTTTGTCTTTTGAAAACAAAATACCTTTGAAGCCTAAACATGTTAAACATATTAATAATAATAAAGACATTAATGGGGTACACTTTTGGAACAGCAGTTAAGATACTGCATCCCGTATTTGAGTTGCCAGTGTTTGAATCTTGACTCCACTCCTGAATCCAATTTCCTGCTAATGTAGAACGTTCAGAGGCCTTAGGTGATTTAGGGAGTGAATCAGCATGTGATTTCTGTCTCTAGAAGTTCTCTCTCTCTCTCTCTCTCTCTCTCTCCATCTCTCGCAAACACATAAAATAAGTAGAAATTTTAAAAGTAATACTAAGATTGATACTATAAAAAGAACTTTGAAACTATCATTAATAAAATTTAGAAAAGTGACATAGAGTTTAATTAAAAAGACATTGCTCAAACAACAAATCTTTTATGCTAATGTTTGTCAGTGAGGAGTTATTAATTTGCTTCTGGAGTTGATGATCACACTGATATTTACCAAATATTTAGCAATTGGTTCTAGGCTCTCAGACATCTGTGATCCAAATCCATTTTTGTGAAATGTGTCAAGTTGTAAATTTATTACACCCTATGTGCAACATATTGTCAATTCTTTTCCAAAAATAATATCGAAAATGTTGTAAGTTTGCACTTTTACTAACAAAATATTCAGCAATAAATAATATTCCACAATATATCATGGGCAGTAATATTGCAGTTAAAAGTGCCAGAACACTGTGGTGTTCTATCTACAGGGAACAATGTACCCATTTTAGGTGCTTACTAACAGGGAATACTCCCGACAGGTGAACTTAAAAGTATTAAACTGTGCACACTAATTCGCTGGACAGCCCCATGTGGGAAGCTTTTCAACTGAATCCGTATTGACATTAGGACATTTACAATATATTTGACAGATGCGGAAGCCACAATGGAAGCCAACTTTGCCAGAAGTCAGTCAGATGTGTGATTGACAACCTCTGTGTCTTACAGAGATTTCGGCTTAGCATCAGGACTCAAGGTGTTAGATGAGGTCGGTGATCCGGAGAGTTAGAACCCTCCTAGCCTAGTAACTTAGTATAAAAATGTCTAGGAAAAGAGTATGATCATGTAAATGAATTGAAAAGAAATGTTCTATCAAACTCAGTGCCATAAAAAAAATGTGTGACTATTTTAAGGGCAGAGACTATCTCTGTGATTTAGGAACACTATAATTTTTTGAACATTGGGAAATAAGCAATTATAAAAGTGGATTTGAAATAATTGTGTAGGGGCCAGAGTTGTGGCACAGTGAACTAAGCTGCTTCCCACAACGGCAGCATCTCACAGGAGCTTCAGTTTGAGTCCTAGCTATTCTGCTTCAGATCCAGCTCCCTGCTAATATCCCTGGAAAAGCATGGCTTGAAGATGGTCCAGTACTTAGGTGCCATATGGGAGACCTGGATGGAGCTCTGGGGTCTTGGCTTCAGCCTATACCAGATCTAGCTACTGTGGCCATTTGGGGAGTGAACTACTAGAAGCAAGATCTCTCTATCACTTTATCTTTCAAATAAATAAAATATATGTTAAATATGAAAAATAAAGTAACTGTGGAAACTTAAAACTTTGGCCAATATCTGAAAACATAAATATGATTTTACCTTAATGGATGTTTTCTTTTATAGATTAAAAGAGAAGAAAAAATATAGGTATCATTTTCAATATGAATTTTTAATATTGAAATTATTCGTGGAAGTCACAAAGCAAGAGAAATCTGCAATAAACCTATAATGAAATTTCTTGAGGCGGATATATGAATATGAGGTTTTGCTTCTTTGTGAGGTTTTACAACCTGAATTATTTCCCCATTTTTCTCTTTCCATCCATCTTCTGCTCTTATATCTCATACTTTTCTGACATTTAAAACTTCCTTGTTCATTTCAAGAAACTCTGTTTATCACCACCTTGCCATCAGCCTTGGGGGTTTCCCTCTGACAAACTGGGTAGAATTCACAGGCTCTTCGCTGAGGGTAACACAGTACTACTGGACACAGCCAAGGAGAGAATGTGAAGAAAGAGTAAGTGAATACTACAATTACTGAGAAGCCAGAGGATCGCAGATACTTGATATTTTCCTACAATAAGTAGAGCGAACATACTTGAAGGCCTTGTGGATTAACACATCATGTACTCCTTGGCCATGGAAGCAGATGTTGAAACTAGCCATAGCACAAAATCAATTACCTTCCAACCAGTTTGGAGATATTTGTGTTCTAATATTTTCCCCTTCAATATAAGTTTTAAAGTATCAAGAACTGAAATTTTTACTGTGTATATTTGATGTAATGATTTATTATAATGAGCATAGGCATATATTAGAATAAATAGAAACAAGAGGAAACAATTTGTCTATTATTGGAAGCTCTAAAATGAAACAGACAGTTAATCCTCCAGCATGCAAGTGTGAAGCCAGCCACCTGCATCCTATGAGTGCCTATAGAAAGTCCCCCATTAAGTCCATGTGTGCACAAAAATCTGTGAAACAGAGTTATCTCGGACAGTTGAAATCCTAGAGGATTAAGAAATAGTACACAGACCTGCAAGCAGAATGGAAATTCCAGAATCCTGTGTGTCTTTACAGCATGTCCTTCTAATATCATTATTTATATTTTCTAACAATGATAATTAAATTTTCTAGATCCTTAGCCACAGCAAACGAATTCAGGTAATATGTGTATGTGTGTGTGTGTCTGTGGCTATCATGGAGTACCACAGCCTGGATGATCTGTACCTAATAGAGGTTTACTTATCACTTGGTTGTAGAGTCTGGGAAATCCAAAACCACCGGACAAGGGCTGCTCCCTGCATCAGAACTTGGTGCAAGTGAGCAGACAGTGAGCCTGCCAGAGAGATCTTGCTTTGATAACAAAGCAGCTCCCATAACACCCATGAATCCACTAGCCCACTAATCCATTAATCCACTCACGAAGGCAGAGTCCTCACAATCCAATAACCTCTCACAGGCTCCTAACTGCACAGCAATGGGGACCTAGCTTCTAACACACGCATTTCTGGGGGACACCACTAGACCTTAGGGCATGTGCATAAGTATACATACATTCTCTCACTGGTTACATTGGTGTGATCCAGAGTGGCTGTACTTGAGTCCATTTAACCAGCATGGCCACTGAGCCCCTTTCAGAATGAAGGAAAGGCTATGGCTGTCAACATGTGGTCGTCTCTGGGATCATGGGACTTTACTGCCTGCTGCAGGTGTGGCAAGAACAGTTATCAACACCTACCTTCCAGTTTTCTCTGTGCAACAGAAGTTACATCTACTAAACGTTGAGCTATACACACAACGTAGTGTGTATAGGTTATTGATTTTTCAGAGAGAAAGGGGAAGTGGTTTTATCTTAAAGAAAACTTTTCAGGTCCTTTCATAACATATACAAGTCAAGTAAAAGTAAAACTTGAATATGTGTAGCAAACTTTCATAGGCTTGAGAGAAGTTATTTTTATTTACTTTGGAAAATATTTTTCTGCAAATAATGAGTCTAAAAAAGAAGCAACAACTTATGTTTACGATTTGGCAAAAAAAAATAGTATTGATGGCTTTACCAAAAATATATTTTTGAATGAGTTTATGAATGTTTTATTGGCATATACTGTATTAATGCAAAATTTAATTGGATTATCCATTAAAGTGACAACGGAAGGGAATATTGAAGTAGTATGCCCAGACAGCTGAGTTTTATGCCTCATCAGAATTACTGGATTATTCCCTGTGGTTTGTTATGATTTTACCATGTCCTTGAGTTTTAAACACTGTGAAGAAATATTGCTTATGTCTGAAAGAGTGAGATTCCTAACAATTCTGTTGTACTCTACTGTGTTTATCTGAAATATTATACTGCTACAATAATTAATTTTTCTTAGGCATCCATAATCCTATTTTAATCAAGTGTTCAAATGTCCTCTGTTAATCTTTTTTTTTTAATTTTCTATTAAACAAAACAATACCTTGAATTTTATATGGGAGAAAAATATTTGTCTTGTCCACCTAAAACTGAAGTTTGGTTTTCTGAGACGGTGTCTGGGGCCAGTTGCAGGGTTTTTTTTCTTTATCTTATCAAAGTGAAAATGTGAGAAAAAATTAGATTCGCTCGACACACTTCATATTTCTTGATTTGCTCCACATTATTGTAAGCGGTCTGCAATCATGGAAAGTGATTTAAAACCAAGAGATGACTTTATAGAAGTTAATTTGATGAATCTAAACATTTCAGAGAGTCTGCAGTGTATGAAGTGGATTTGACTGCCTTCACGATTCGTGAGTGCCCTCCCTGTCCTCAATATGTTCTCAGAGAAGATACTGCAAAATTCTTGGGAATGGTTATTCATTATATCCCGATAAACAGTGGCCGTCCTCTCAAAGCTGGTGCCATTGGTTTCTTTTACAAATTAACCATAGCCAATCAGTTGCATCTGCAGATTTTCTGCTTGCATCAGAGGTTTGACTGAAAGTGTTCTCTTATAGAATATACAGCAAATTTCTGTCTTCCACCAAGAAGGTCATGCTCACAGTTTTATAGAAAGCAGCATACTGGGAGTTTTAATTATTGATGATTTAAGAACAGACTGAAGGTTACTGACTTTGGGACTTAAAGCTGATATCATTTAGAAAACTGACAAACAGTACCAAGAGATGGAGTTTGGACATATAGATTTTTTTTTAATGCAGGGACAGAAAACATCATTAGAAATAGACAGCTGAGATATGACTCAGTAAAAAGAATTAGGCTTGTTGAAACGAAGGAACAAATGAGAAAAACTTAATTGTGGTTTTTGTTTGCAATAGGCCATTCCTTCCCTTCCCTCCTCTCTTGATTAATGCTGGTTCCATTTAACCAACTGACCTGAGTAATGATGAAAAATAAGCCGTTGTATTTTCTGCAATTATATTTCCAGATGGATTTTTATATTTTTGAAGTAAAATTTCAAGGAAAAATGTATGTCTAATGTGGCTGCTTTAACTTATCTATATTAATGAGCATGTTTATATATGCATACACAGAGGATAGCTTTTTCAATGCAAATAGTAGCTATAGTTTCATATTTATAATAACTGCTATGTTAGACAATGAGGCAAATTGAAGGACACAAGGGAAATGTTTCTAATGTATCAGAGAATACATTTCTAATTAGATTAAAAATTTACAAGTCAAGAGATAAGGAAAATCGAAGCTGAAATTTAATTAAAAGGAATATTTGTTTTTGTTCTTTAATTGCTAGTCATTTAAAAATAAGAATAAAATGGGTTGTACAGTTACTTCAATGAGATCTGTAGGAATCTTAGGCTATTTTGAAAGACACTAAGAATCTTAAAATTGCATAGTCATAATACCACAAATTACTGACTTTACTACTTTCTGATTAAGTTCTGTTTTCACAGCTGATTATATGCAAATGATTTTGTTTAATAGTGATTATCCCCAAAGGATACTTTTCAAAATCATTGCCTTAACATATCTCATAACAACAATCCCAACTAGCCCTTTCCTCATTTATCCAGACTATTTTGTCAAGAGAAAAAATAGTTAGAAGTGCATTAAGTGTCAAAGGGATCACTTAACCAAGACTAGTGTCTGCTAATAATAAGTGGTAGAATTAAAAAGGAGAGAACAATCCAACATGGGAAGCAGGATACACAGCAGACTCATAGAATGGCAGATGTCCTAAACAGCACTCTGGCCTCAGAATCAGCCTTTAAGTCATTTGGTTTCTGCTAAAAAGCCCATGAGAGTTTCTCATTCATGGAAAGCAAGACACTGTTGCAAAAAAAAAAAAAAAGATCTAAATGAAAGATCTCTGTGAATGAGATCTCAGTGAAAAGAACAGACCATCAAAGAAGAAGGTAACTTTCTCTGAAGAGTGGAGAGAGCTTCCACTTTGATGATGGCCTTGTCTAAATACGGTCAGAGTTTTTGAACTCAAGAGGCTTCCATAGCCTTGGCAGCTCATTACAAGAGCCTCTGGTGATTACTGACATCATAAATAAGAGTGTCAATTGTTAAATCAACAATGGGAGTCACTGTGCACTTACTCCCCATGTAGTATCTCTCCTTAATGTGTTGTACTATGCGAATTAATGGTAAAACAAGTATTCAAACAGTACTTTATACTTTGTGTGTCTGTGTGGGTGCAAACTTTTGAAATCTTTACTTAGTAAATACTAAGTAGATCTTCTGTATATAAAGATAATTGAAAATGCATCTTGATGCAGAACAGGATGGAAGAGGGAGTGGGAAATGGGATAGTTGTGGGTGGGAGGGAGGATATGGTGAAAAAAGCTGCTATAATCCAAAAATTGTACTTTTGAAATTTATCTTTATTAAATAAAAGTTAAAATGAAAAATAATTAGACGTGCATGTGTGTAAAAAGTTGAAAGTCTTAAGTGCAATATATTTCCCTGAGAAGAAATTGAACATCCCATGATTTCAGTTCAAAAGCACAATAACAAAAGCTGCCCAACTCATACTTGGGACCTCCATACTCTTCATGTCTGAGACATTATTTGCATCTTTATCTTAAATACATCACTATTTTAAATTCTGTATATGCACATATGCTTTGCATGAAACACACATATGTACACCTGCATTCATCTGTAAAAAGTCAGAATGTTCAATTCATCTATTGACAAAAAGGTGGGAGAAAACCATTTTATAATTAGCTTGTCCCTGAGACAACTGAATTTATATATGAAATTGCTTGATTAAAATGCTGAAATTTAGAAATGAGGTGGTACAATGAATGGCTACCATGTCACCCATGTCATTTAGTGGTTTGCTAAATATGGATGCCTCTGAACTATTTAACATCTGTTTAAAAAAAACGGTTTGTACAGCAATGCCTTCCCTGGAAAGATCGTTCTGACAATTCAGGGAATAGAAAGGCCACTGGTGGGTGTCTGGCCTGGAGGCTAAGCTGCCGGCTAGGACAGCCTGTGTCACCTCTTGGCATTCTTGGATTTGATTCCCAACTCTGGATCCTGGCTCCAGCTTCCGTCTAATGTATACCCTGGGGAGCAGTGAAGAGGGCTCAAGTAGTTGGGTTCCTGTCACCCATGTGAAAGGTCTGGATTCAGATCCAAGCTCCTGGGAATCATATGGGGAATGAATCAGAGAAGGGGAACTTCTCTCTCACTCTCACTGATAGACACACACACACACACACACACTCCCCACCCCCAACACTTCCTCTTTTTCTCTTCCCCCAGTCCTCTGTATCTCTCCACTCTTGAAAATAAATAAAAGTCATTAAAAAGTCAAGTAAAAATAATTTTCCATTATATACAAGTAACAATCATGTTTTCATTCTTGAATACATAAGACATAAAATAATCTCTTTAAGAAAATTAATTGGGTAAACTGAATACTCCTAATTATATACAATTATTTTGGTGTTTCTCTTTTAATTGGTCTTTTATTACAAGCTCAATATATAGCAAAAGATACCATTAAAACAAGTGCAGATAGAGTGAAGAAAATGTTTGCAATAGTTTATCAAAAACTGACACTCAAAATAAATTTATTTAGAAAAGGAAGACAGAAAACCTACCAGCAGCATTTGTAAACTCTCTACACAAGACACTGCTTATAAAGCATCTATTTGGGAAAACCACTCGCCTTCCTTACTCGTACTTGTAGAATCTCCAGAAGGTGTAAAATGCAATGTTCTTACAATGTGGTTCTGTGAGATAATAGGAAGGGGTGGTTTGCAACTGCATGCAACAGCATGGATGCAGCTCTCAAGTAAAATGCTAAAGTAAAAGTGGTAGCTACAGAAGTGCACCTGCTGTATGATTTCATTTACATTTACATTCAGGACAGATAAGACAGAACTAACCCATGCTCATGGAAGTTAGAATGGTGATTTCCCTCTGTGGGAGCCACAAGTGATGGACACACTGGGAGTTTGCTGATGTCCTAAGAACACTCGCTTGACTTGGGTGCCAATTACATGGTTGGATTAAATTTTGAGAATTCATTGAGTGTTTCACTTGAGATATGATTTTTGTGATATAGTTCATATTTGAGAAAGGTTTAAAAACTGAGAGCTTATCTTCTAAGTGCTTCCAAAGCAATTAAGAGATTGATATATTTTCGAAAGAGTTGTATTTAATAAATATGTAAAAGTAGTTGTTTATGATAATATTTCAAAGATATCTGTAGGACAAACTTGTTTGAACCACAGCATTCTTTCTAAATAGTTGTCCCTCATAACTACAATAAACATCAGAGTTTTATTGTGATTGCATTTGGTTTTACTTATAACACATACATGAGGTTATCAGTAAGCTCTCAGAAAATTCATTTGCCATTTTAATTCCATTTTTATACGAAATTTAGAAGCCCCATGTGTATGAAGGTGTGTGCTCATATTTGTGTATCAATACACAGTAATTAACAGTGTTCCAACACAGCAGATCTGTTGAATTCAGTCTGGTTATCCCCTTGAGTTCACTTGGCTGTTGGTAAAACCACCTGGAGCATATTGTATGATTGTGGTATTGAAATCTACTAGCCTGATATGGAATGAATTCAACATAGCCTCTGATATTCACTGTGTCTTTTAGTGTTTATTGTTCTTCAGGCATGACAGACAGACAGAAACACAGAGTTCACATTTGCATGTTCATCTCCCCAGATGCCAGCAACAACAAATGGAGCAGGCTGAAGCCAGGAGCAAGGAAATGAATCGGAATCTGAATCTCTTGTGGTGTCAGGGACCAAGCTACTTGAGCCATCACCTATTCCCCCTACCCCACCCCACCACAAGGTGTGCACTAGCAAGAAGCAGGCTCTGATATTTCATATGCAGCACATCATTTGGCAAAAATTGTCTCCTTGTGATCACATGGGAGGCCAGAAAGTTTGTGTATGTATTAAGGCCAGCATGATCATCTCAGCATAGAGCTCAGATTATTTCTTCTCTTTCCTAATGGATCTGCTTAGACATTAACTTTCCTAGATTTATCACAAAACAGCTGTTTTGAGAGCCTTTGGTGAAGTTGGGATTCCAGGGCCACAGCTGCTAGCATCCCTACCCCAGCAGGCACAAAGGGAGCTGGGCATGAGTGTTTATACTGTGCCTTCCTGGAAGCTTGATTCACCCAGTGGATGACCTAAGGTCTAGTTGCTCACTGCAACCTGGGAGGCCTTGACAAGGCAACCGTGTATGCTGGAAGACGCCCCGGGGCTCTTGTCAGATCTCTGCAAAGTTCATGCTGGGTGGAAGATAACTGTGATCCTGGCAGCCCAGCCCTGTGTTCCCCCAGTGTCTTAGGGACACCAGCGCAGGGTAGCCCCTGGTTCTTCAGATGGAAGGTAGAAAATCAACACAATCACAATAGAAAACAGGTTAACATATTTTTACTTACAGAGCCTGGACAATGAGGGCATCATTCATGACTAAGGAGATGAGTCCTCTGTCCTAGGGACAGCACAGAGTCAGAAGGAGCAAGTGCACCAGCTAGCAGTATAGGAATATGGTGGGGAGCATCTATGTGAATAGGGTAGCAGTCACTTTGAATTTTGGGGGAAAGTGGCTGAGGGGTTCCCATAAAGGTAGCAGCAGGTAAGCAGGAACCCAGTCTGCTGGACAAGAACTTTGAGCTCTTGTCTCTGGCCAATAGCTTGAGCCATTCGGGTCTAGTGCAGAGCTAGACACACTGTTGAGAGTCACAGCACCATGATTTCGGTATAAGAGCTGAAGTTTGTACTTAAAATGAATATTGATGCAATATCAAAGCATTCACTACATTATCAAACATGAGCTACACAAATGCAAGGATGCATACTACAAAATGCTTGTAGGAAATGGAATTCAACAATAAGCTTAAAGTGGGCATTTGGTACAGCAGCCAAGAAACCACTTGGGCCACCTGCTTTCCTTATTAGAGCGTGTGGGTCCAAGGCCTGACTCTATTCCTATTCCAGCTTCCCACTAGTGCACAGCTTATTAGGCAGCAGGTGAAGAATCAAGTATGTGTGTCCCTACTGCTCTAATGGGAGACTCAGATGGAGATCCTGGCTCCTGGCTCCAGCCTGGCCCAATTATGCCTATTTAAGGCATACAAGAGATCTCTGTCAGACTCTCTCTCTCTCTCTCTCTCTCTCTCTCTCTCTCTATATATATATATATATATATATATATATATTTGTCTTTGCCTTTTAAATAAATAAAAAGAACATTTTTGTTAAAAAGATTAGGCTTATTTTGATGCAGATTTTGAAATGAATATACATTAAGTGCCATCAGAAAGTTTGTGGAACATTGTGTATTATGAAAAATCCCATGCAAGGATAAACATGGTCTGCACAACAATAAAATTGTTTTTAATTCCATTTTACCACATTTTGAAGCACCCTCATGCTGGGCATATAGAAGGTCACACAAGATCTACCATCAATAACCCTGTGTTTAACCTGACGATCTGAATGTACAGGTATCTTACGTACCTTAGACAGTTTTATATGCCACAGTATAGTTGGTATTTACTGGAGCTGACTCATAATAGCTTCTGAGATTCAAGGGCACAAATCTCTTTGCAAGGTCAAATTAAAAGATGCTCTACAATTAGCTTTAAATCAGTGATGGTGGAAGTATTTGTATGCAAACAAATGACAAAGATAAAAAAATTAGAACTTTTATTTTTTTTTCTTTACTGGCTAGTGGACAGCACAATATTGGAAGCTCTCTCCAATGAAGGCTCACTGCATGCTGAAATCTGGAGGCAGGTTGGGTCAATTCTCTGGGGTGTTCTAGAATATTCCTTCTAAGAGGATGGGCAAGTTTTGGTAGCTTGTGCCTCTTACCTCTGAGAAGTTAGGAGAACCGTTGGGGCCTTTTAGGTTTTAAAGCTAACATATATTACACTTGACAATGCTTTCCTCTTTCATTTATCACAGGTTGGGGAAGCCTGCTAGCTGTGAGTAGGTCCCAGTGGGAAAGCAGGTTCTATCGCAAGTCCACACAAAGGCTGTCTCTTTGCCAATTGAGCTATGTGTTATTCACAACTTCTGACAAGGCTAGAGTTCTCCTTGATGGGTAAGGATGCTGCCTGGGGTCTCTAGCAATACCTGGTAGGTAAGCTCCAATACAGAAACTGGAGGAAAAATGCATCCACAATGAGAGAGACAATATATTCCTTTGGGAAGCATCTTACAGTATGCTACTGGCTTTCTGGAAGATAACTTGGCCATCTGGTTTAGGAACCATGCATTTGAATTGCCATTCATAAGCTGCATATTTAATGTGAAGTAACTAATTCAGGATCACATGGGTGTTTCATTCTTCATGCAATGGAAATTATACCACTAGAACAGGACTCAAGAAAGTTCAAAAAGCATAAATGAATTACAAAATAGCCACTGTTTCACCAAGAGATGGGGTCTTAACTCAAATAGAAATGTTATACAAATATTCACAAAAAAAGTGAAATGGGGAGCAAGGAGTGGGAAGTTTGTTATTTCTGCATTTCCAGTCTTCCACTGTTCAAATTTATTTAACCATTTCACCCCATGGGGAATTGGTAGCCCAGAATTTCAGATTGTATTAAGAGGTCCTTCAGCAGTCCTTGGAAAAACCAATTCCATGCTGTGCAGTGCAGTGCTTCGTCTGGAGGTGGTGTGAGAATCAGGACTAGGCAAAGCAACATGGCCACGTGGAGTCAGTCTCCACAGTAGTAGCAAGTGGAGCAAGTACCTGTTCACCATCCTCAAAGGCTGATGGGGTCTGAGGCTGCGAATGTTATATCCAGCTCACATCCATAACAAAATGCATTATCTCATGCAAGAATTTAGAAATCTACATGTATTTTGTTTACCTGAAACAAAAAGAACATCATGTACTTATTATACTTCATGTACTTTACTATCTATATGTCATTAAAAGATAGTGCACATTTTATACTATTTTTGAAGCCTCTTTATTCTTCTTCATTTAATATTCATAAAAGTTTATGAAGTAGGTACTATGACATAGAATATTTTAAAATAAAAGCAGAGAAATAGCTATGTAAGATCATGAACACTGAAAGATGGTGAAGTGTGAATATCAAGAAATGCAGCATTGAAAGAAAAATTAGTAAATAAAGAAAAATTCTGCTATAATATAAATAGGTGTTTATATTGAAAAAAAACATAAGTGCTAAAAACCCGTGTCAACAATGAAGCCACAGCATGTACAGTGAAAACAAGTCCCAAATCAAGCTACACCCCTCCACCCTGTAATAATCAACTAGCAACGAAACAAGAATGAGAAATTATATTCTACACAAATCTGCTTTCAGTAGAATTTGATGCCAGTGAATGACTTTAAAATGACTGGAATGAAAAAAAAAAAAAAGCCAAACAGCAGTGTGTGTGAGCTCCCAACACTGTGCCAGCAACAGACTTGAGGGAGACAAAGCTTGAGGATGACAAACTGGAGGGAAGCAGAAGAAACGTCCTAACACATTGAGTTTTTACTGGGTTTCTTTCCTTCTTTTTTTCTTTTTTTTTCTTTTGACAGGCAGTTAGACTGTGAGAGAGACAGAGACACAGAGAGAGGTCTTCCTTTGGTTGGTTCAGCCCCCTAGTGGTCGCTACAGCCAGCGTGCTGCGCCGATCCAAAGCCAGGAGCTAGGTGCTTCCTCCAGGTCTCCCATGCGGGTGCAGGGCCCAAGCACTTGGGTCATCCTCCACTGCCTTCCCGGGCCACAGAAGAGAGCTGGACTGGAAGAGGAGCAACCAGGACAGAATCCAGCGCCTCGACTGGGACCAGAACCCGGGGTGCCAGTACTGCAGGAGGAGGATTAGCCTAGTGAGCCACGGCGCCAGCCTTACTGGGTTTCTTAAAGGAATTTGAAAGCTTTCCCTCATTGCCACTGCTTTGGAATGGTTTTTAGAAAAATGAGTACTTGGTTTTCCAAGGTATGACGGGATTACTGTGTAAAACATTTGAATATGGTGCTTCTGGGGTGGTCTTTTAATATTATTTATTAGAAAATTAGCTGTTAAAGCCACCTGACTCTTTTTGGGTTAAGCCTAGAAAATTATCCGTTTCAAATATATTTGCATAGAGATCTGCACCAGGATCTTGCTAAATTTCATGATCTGTCAATGTTTATTCCTTCCTATTCTTTCTTTTCTCAATATTTATGCCTTCTCCTATTTTTGCTTGATCAATATGGCTAGTTGCTGTCTTGTTTTATACCATTAGAGGCATAAAAAGGTATGAAAGCTAAGCCTTTGCTGACATCCTATATGTCACTAATGAATTTCTTTTTGTGCTTGCCTTATGATCCTTTGTTATCATATGAATATGATTATTCACACAGTTCAAAGAAGATAAAGGTCACAATTTCAATAAAAATCAAGCTTAAGAAAGAAATCACCTCCTGTCCCTGGTTATAAACAAAAGTCTTAATGAAATGTCTGTAAAAGAATACTACTTGATTTTTAGTCAGATGACAAAATCATAGCTAACTAGTAAAACATTTAAAGATTAATGAATTTAAAAATAATGCGATTCCTGCTACTAGTTACTTTCATTATCCCAATGTGTTAGCTAATAGAAAGAACAAAGTAGGTGCTAAAATGTTTTTTGCAATCATTAAAGTCTCACAAAATTAATCATGGGTTCTCAGACTTTTCATGGATCGACAACTTTTTTTTAAAGATTTTATTTATTTGAGAGATAGAGTTACAGACAATGAGAGGAAGAGATAGAGACAAAGGTTTTTCATCTGCTGGTTCACTCCGCAAATGTCCTCAAGGGATGGAGCTGAGCTGATCAAAAGCCAGGAGCCAGGATTTTCCTCTGGGTCTGCCACAGAGGTGCAGGGGCCCAAGGACTTGGGCCATCTTCTACTGCATTCCCAGGCCACAGCAGAGAGCTGGATCAGAAGAGGAGCAGCAGGGGCTAGGGATGCCAGCTCCACAGGTAGAGGATTAACCTACTGTGCCACAACGCTGGATCAATATCTTTTGAGAATTTGATAATCACTACTCTCCCCTGGAAGGAAAAATATCACATAATTCCCCAACTTTTCATAAAATATATTTTATCCCTTTGAAATTCAGTTATTCACCTGTCATTCAGAAAGACTTACAAAAGTGTATTTTTCACATACCTCCTTTTTATCCAAATCATTTCAGAAAAAAAAAGGAAAATAAATGTAAGTTGTACAATAAAGCAAAAGTAAACTTTAGTTATTCTCAAAAGTGAGTTTCCAAATGAATGATGCTAAAATGAAATTTAAACATTTGAAAATATGGCAGTTTGAGAAATAACAATGCACATGTAATTGTTTCTATTTAACTAATTTGATTTGATTTTTATGGCCACATGTAACGAAAATTCACAAATATACATTGCAAGAAAGACAATTCACATTTAAGGAGTTCAGTTTGACAAACATGCCTAAACTCTTCCTTAAGAACACTAGAATGCTTTAATAATTCTCAAGGTGAATTTATGCTATTGAGTTTATACTGATGCTAATTAAATAACAGCTACCTAGGTTTTGTCAAAGTGGTTTCTGCAAAGAAGCAATTGTGAAACTAACCTACAGTTTGAAGTAATCTAAACAGGCAAACTTCAGATGAACTTTGCAATGCTTCTAGGAGATTTAGTACTGATCTTTTCAGAAAAAAATAAAATTGCCATTCTCATCCCTGCCTCCTCTAGCATTTCTTCAGCTTTGAAGAATTTTCTTGGTTGAATACACCCAACATGTGTGAAGGAAATTAAAGCTATTTTAAAGGAAACGTGCACCCTGATACAGGCTATTTAACTTGAAATCATGATTAGTTAGTGACTTTCTAAACATATATTCGTTTAAAGACAAAATTGATTCAATAAAGAGAAAATATGCATAACGTAACTGCAGAAAAAGTGATTAGAATTCAAGAATTGCATCCACATAATAAAGCTCTGGGGTTATTTAATGTGTAAATGAGAGCTTTTATGCTTTTGAAGAATGGATAATTTTATTTATATAATCTTTCAACTTTTCCCTTGGGCTACTATGATACCTGAATCTTAATTCAGGAGACTGGGGAATTTAGCAAATGGATAGATGAGGATGTTGAAAACACAAAAAGTTGCCCACGAAACATCAGACCTCATGAGGAAGAAAGAACCAGAAGACCAATCAGAATAGAACAGTTCTACCAACCAATTTTTCTTACCTCATCAGTGATGGTGTCCACTGACCTGGGACTTTTTATTTACAGAGACATGATCGCTGGAGGTTTTTTAAAACTTCTTTTGAATCATTAGCTCCCTCGCTTTTTGACAGCCATAAAAACAAATCACCCATTGAGGAAGATACCTAAATAAATAAATAAATAAATAATTGAGTCAGTCAATATGCATCATTGATCACTAAACTTAGTAAAGCTTACTTTTTAAAAAAGCTAATTTATATTATTATATTTTTAAGATTTATTTATTTAGTTGAAAGGTAGAGTTACAGAGAGGCAGAGGCATAGACAGAGAGGGAGAGAGGGAGGGGGTGTGTGTGAGAGAGAGAGAGAGAGCGAAGGTCTTCCATCTGATGGTTCACTCCTCAGATAGCTGCAACAGTCAGAGCGCAGATCCTAAGCCAGGAGCCAGGAGCTTCTTCCGGGTCTCCCACATGGGTGCAGGGGCCCAAGGACTTGCACCATCTTCTACTGCTTTCCCAGGCCATAGCAGAGAGCTGGATCAGAAGTGAAGCAGCAGGGACTTGTACCAGAGCCCATATGGGATGCCAGCACTATAGGCAGAGGCTTTAAGCGCTATGCCACTGTGCCAGCCCCAAAAGTTAATTTATATTATTATAAAGTTAGTACTTTACATCCCAGGCCACTAAGAAAAAAATGTTCACAATTTTCATAGCAGATTTCTCTAAGGAATTAAACTATTCTTATCCACAGTTATAATAACTTCAGAAACTGAAAAAGAATTATCTTTAATAACTACTGTAATATTAGAATGATTTATATTAAAATTTACAGATTGCTGGTCAATATTATTTTGTCACTAATTTGGAGGTTCTAGTGCAAACAAAACAAAGTTAAAGCAAACCAAAACATATTGTGGCCAGCGCCGTGGCTCAATAGGCTAATCCTCCACCTTGCGGTGCCACCACACCGGGTTCTAGTCCCGGTCGGGGCTCCGGATTCTGTCCCGGTTGCCCCTCTTCCAGGCCAGCTCTCTGCTGTGGCCCAGGAGTGCAGTGGAGGATGGCCCAAGTGCTTGGGCCCTGCACCCCATGGGAGAACAGGATAAGCACCAGGCTCCTGGCTTCGGATCAGCATGGTGCACCGGCCGCAGCACGGCAGCGGCTGCCATTGGAGGGTGAATCAACGGCAAAAGGAAGACCTTTCTCTCTGTCTCTCTCTCCCATTGTCCACTCTGCCTGTCAAAAAATAATCAGTGGGCAGGTCGGATCTAAATTTGGGTTTTGTACAAATAATATATATTGCTTAGGAATTCAGATTCTACATCTGTGGTAAGTCTCAACTGGGTGTGTATTAACTGTCTTTGAGTAACTAAATAAACCTCTTTGTGTTTCATTTTTTTCTTTCCTAAAGTGTCTAACAGAGGCATAAAAGTACAAATGAGACAACAATACATGTAAGACACTTATTTAATTATAAATACTGTATGATAAAATGACAATTAGGTTTTTAGGAGTAAAGATGAAATATAAATGAGTGTCTTTACAAAATAACACATTTATAATGGGATGATTTTCATGAAAAATGTATATTACCTTGCGAAAGGGTTAGCAAGCTGAGATAAGTAAGTTTTTAAAAATTCATCTATTTAGAATTCCTAGCAATTCTGGGATGAGCCAGTTGGGACTCCAATGTGCCGTAACGGAGACTCTAACTCAGCTCCTGTTCCAGCTTCTTGCTAATGTGCACTGTAGGAGTCAAAGTGATGGCTCAGGTAGCTTAGTTGCCACCCCCATATGAGATACCAGGATTGAAATCCTAGCTCCTGCCATCAGCCTGGCCCAGTCCTGGTTGTGGCCTGCATTGGAGGAGTGAACTGGCAGATGACAGAGCCCTCTCCATCTGTGTCTGTGTCTGTATCATGGTGCCTTTCAAATAAATTAAATACATGAAAAACCATTTTGAAATGTGCCATTCTTTCTAAAAAGAAAAGATGTTTTCATGCTGATGAATTGGATTTTTTATTTATATTTATTTTATTTATCTGAAAGGCAGAGACAGGGAGAGACAGACAGACAGACAGAAAGCTAGGCAGGGAGAGATTTCCCATCTGCTGGTTCATTTTCAATGTTTGCAACAGCCAGGACTAGATCAGGACAAAGCCAGGAGCAAGGCACTCAATCGAGGTCGGCCCTTGTGGGTGGCAGAGACTGCAGCATTTGAGCCATCACCACTGCCTCGGAGGATGGGTGTTAGCAAGAAGCTGGGTAGTAGAGCTGGTACTTGAACCCAAGCAGCAGTGCTTACCTGCTCCACCAAACACTCAATCCACAACTATTTTATTTAAAGATAAACACATACTAGGCATTAATGAATACGAATGAGACAATTTTCATAAAATACTATGGACATTTAGAAGACCAACTGGCTTTTCTTTGGATTGAAAATGTTCAATACATACATACACACACACATACACACACACAAATAAAAGGAGCTGTGCATATCAGTACTTTGAACAGTTTTGAAAATTTCTCTAAGGGCCAATATTTCTGATTTAGCCTGTTAATACGGCTTCAAAATCCTTTCCTTGCCATATTGCTATGTTTATCATGGTAAATTTGCAGCCCATTCTTTCTTTGTGAAGCTATCAGAAATAAGTCCTGGGGCTGGCAGCGTGGCTCACTTGGGTAATCCTCTGCCTGCGGTGCAGGCATCCCATATGGGCGCAGGGTTCTAGTCCCAGTTGCTCCTCTTCCAGTCCAGCTCTCTGCTGTGGCCCAGGAGTGCAGTGGAGGATGGCCCAAGTGCTTGGGCCTTGCACCCACATGGGAGACCAGGAGGAAGCCTCTGGCTCCTGGCTTCGGATTGGCGTAGTTCCGGCTGTGGCGGCCATTTGTGGGGGGAGGTGAACCAACCGAAGGAAGACCTTTCTCTTTGTCTCTCTCTCTCTCTCACTGTCTAACTCTACCTGTAGAAAAAAAAAAGAAAGAAAAAATAGAAATAAGTCTTAGTGTAGCCTTAATATCTATGAATATTTATTGGTGATTCAAATTCCAGTGCTTTCATACGACAGGGAGGATCCATCAAGAAATGTTTTTTTAAAAAAGTCTCCATTCACTAAAAGCTTGGTCCAGAAATAAACATTAGAAAGGGTGTGAAAATAGTCCTAAACTCTAAGAAAAGCAAAATAGTTCAGGTCTCATTTTCTCCCCTCAAGTAGAATAATTCTTATGAACAGAATGTGATCTCACAGAAAGCCTTAACTTTCCTTATAAATTGAGGAATGTAACCACCCAATGTGTGACATCAATGGAATTTACAGTCTCAAAGTAATTTGCCCGAACACACGAAGAAAAACCATTTGCACTTGGGAACATCCTGGTGCAGGGGATAAAAGGCCTGGA